>CM046962.1:61591395-64178491 GCA_025698475.1 Gossypium anomalum
GACTTTTCTTGTAGATGTGCATTTTTATTTGGTTGATGAGAAAGCGCAGAAAATGAAACATAAATTTATATATTTTTTTTAACTAGAAGCTAAGGTAAATCTAATACTTATAGTGTTTACAGTAATGGGGAGAAAAAACTTGGGTTAAGAAGAAGAAGAAGAAAAAAAAGAAAAGGAAGAAAAAAGAAAAAAAAAAGGTACTATAGAAAAAATTGGTGGGGAAGAAAAAAAATCAAAAGAAAAGAAAAGTTTTTTATAATTTTTTTAAGTTATGAGATCAGCGTGATATTATTAATGTCACGTGTCATAATTTTATTCTGCCACATGTCCTTGCTTGACGGCGTTAAACTCATCTACCGATTTAAGTGACGGGAACAATATTCAGGTATTAATCTGAGACAAAAAAAAACTATAAATATCAATATAAGAGAAGTGGACAAGTTTGGGTTATACTTTATATTTAACCCAAAAGGAAAACATGAAACAAATGAACCATCTCGAGGGAAGCATGTCTGTTATCTTCCACTGTCTCATTTCCACTCTAATAAAAGTTTCAGAACTCTTCTCCTTCTGCAGTCATTTCATTTCCTTCTGTCTTCAAAAAAAAAAATGTACAAGTCGAAGTTGCAGGAGCTGTGCCAGCAAAGGCGATGGGCATTGCCAAGGTACACCTCCATGAAAGATGGCCCTGATCATAATCCTTTTTTCAAAGCCTCAGTGTTTGTAAACAACAAGTTGTTTAACTCCTCTGTCCCTTCCAAATCTTGTAAAGAAGCACAAAGCGATGCCGCTAAGTCCGCCTTCCTTTACTTCGGTTCTTATTCCTATTCCCTTGCAGCCACTGCTGGTAACCCAAATCCTGTTGAAGAGGTATCCTTATGTTCCTCTGATTATTTCACTGTCTAGATTAATAAAATGGGTAATCATATGTAGTTCTTTTATTTAAAATTTCTTTCTTTTACAGGTTGATTTGGGATTTTACAAGAATCTGTTGCAAGAATTAACTCAGAGAGAAGAATGGAGTTTACCAGAGTATAAGACAGAGAAATGTGGTATGCCTCATAGGCCAACATTTTTTTCTAGTGTGGAAGTGGGAGAAGATGTTTTTTATGGGGAAGGAGGGAAATCCAAGAAAGCAGCTGAGATCAACGCTGCTAAAGTTGCTTACAACAATCTAACCGAGCGTAAACATTTTTATTAATTTTACTGATATTTATCAATGTTTTTTAATGTTGCCCTGACCTTAATATGTTTGTTTGGTCCCTGACAAGGGTTTAATTTTGTCCAAAGTCCTTTATGTCGTTGACAATTTGTTTATCATGTTTCAGGTTTACAGGTTAGCAGTTCTGAGTTATGCTCGCCTCAACACTTGACAAGTGAACATCTTAAAGTTATGTCTACCTCGGTCTTGGTTACTTCTATGGAAAATGAAGAAAGTAAATATGGCACCTTCCATTATTTTTCATTTTGGAACATGTTTTTTTTTCCTACTCTATTAGCTAGCTCGAACTCATATCTAATCAATCTTTGGCATTGTAGATGAAACAGAAGGAAAAGAGTTAGCCAAATCCACAACCAGTAATGAAAACTCTGCTTCCTGCTCTAGATTTGTGGCTGTCTCACCCAAACAAGGCTCGTTATCTTCTTCAAATGTTACTATTAATGTCCTTAATCACTGATGTTATTTTTTGATACTTTATCACTTATGTTTTTTTGTCATACTTTTAGTGTGCTATGTTTACTTGTACTCATGTATCTGTGTGGATACGCATACTGTCCGAGATAGGTATATATATTTTCTTTCTTTCTTTTTTTCTTTTTTTTAAGTTTTTCATGTGTTTGGAGAGTTATTATAAGTTCATATACGTATAGCCATGTTCGAAAATGTGTCGGACAAAGATATTTAAGAAAAATAAAGAGTGGGAACAGAATAGTTAGAGTGAATACCAAGTATAGGCTAAGAAATTAGTTGGTACTTTCTTTCTGCCTTCAACAAATTATTTTTCCTATTTCAGGCATCCAAGGTGAACCTCTTAAATACCTGTCTAGTGCAGACCTAACCACTGCTGTAGAAATTGAAGAAGATGCAGAAGAAAGTAAATCCGCCACCTTCTTCCAATGTTCTATTCGTAGTTAGCTAAACTTTGTTCATTTTTAAACCATCATTTTGTTGTGATGTGGCTTATTGTTGCCCAGTTGATGTGCAAGAAGCGAATACACAAGGGAAAGAAGGCTCAACGTGTAGTGAATCAACACATGTTGACATTTCAGGTCTCTCGATTTCACACTCAAATATGGAGAAGGATAAAGGGTTTACAAGTTATTTGCTTAACAACAGGTTCAGAGTTTATCGACGCTTCCCCGACATTGCATTTCCACAGGGCATCACTGTACTGCCTATCAGTGAGGATAAATGGGTGGCCGTAAGCTTGGAGTTTTCAAATGAAAGAGATGATTGATCCGTCTGTTGGAGTTGCTTGTTACACATTAGCAGTATTTTCTGTAACACTCCTTAACCTTTATCCATCGCCGGAATAGGATTACGGAGCATTATCGGACTTTTCATAACAAATACAAACATTACACAATTCAATTAGCATACACTTCATAAATTAATCATATAGTCCCTTTTATGGGTCCTCGAGGCCCAAAATACGTGTTAGAAACGAATCAGGACTCAATCGGAAACTCAGAGAATTTTTCGCGAAATTTCAAATTTTTTCCTAGGTGCAGGGCACACATGCCCATATGGTCAAGGGACACGCTTGTGTGACCCTATGACATGCCCGAGCTTCAAGCCGTGCTCTAACCCATGTAACTCCCTGACTTATCTTACACGGCCAAGTCACACGCTCGTGTGCCTCACACAGCTGAGACACACTCCCATGTGGAGATTTCTGGCATTCTGTTTTGAAAATTTTAAAATGCAGGGGACACACGGCCTATCTACACACCCATGTGTAAGCCGTGTGTCTCATACGATCTGGTCACACGCCTGTATGCCAGGCCGTGTGGACTCAAAATGAGCCTTAAACATCAAGTTTACCAACCCTGCAAACTTAAACAACAAGCAACTCAATAACCTAAGGTTCAACCAACCCAAAACACATTCAAATACATCTAAAATTTATCAAAACCATTAATCTAATGACTTAACCAATGTACTTTCATAGGTACTTCACATATATTATTCAAATCAATCTAATTGAACACCATTCAAACCAACTCTAATTTCATACTAATTTTCTACTAAAACTTATCATTTAATAATCTTAACATAACATATATAACCAATCATTATCATATTACAACATCATTTACAAACATTTCCTAAAATGACAAGTACATCATCCTTGGTACACGTCATTACCAAAAAGAAACATATTTCACCATATTGAGTTCAGGATCGGCTTTGGATGTTGAATCAACGTTCTGACTTTAACCTAACCTGCGCACGGAAACAAACCGTACGCTGAGTATAAACTCAGTGGTATTTCTATAATCCGAATACTTAAAAGAAAATAATATTATAAACCATGCACTTTTAACCATATGTAAACATTAATCAATCAATAATTCAATTCATCCATTTAACCTTAATTTCTTATCAATAGCTAATTCAAATAGATTTTCTCACTTTGATTAACATAACATTTAGCAATAGCAATACTCTTTTCATGAACCCTTGGTTCATGCATTTCATTTGTATAGTTCAATTCAATTTCAAATTTTAAATTCACATTCAATATCAATCTTATTGCCAATTCATTTATTTACCTCTATTAATACAACATGGACTTTGACGGATACATGGATCCAACCAAAACACATCAGTATGGCACCTAGTGCCTCATTGGATAATTCGGAGTAATAAATTGACACCCAGTGTATCACTAACTATTATCACGATAAAGGCAAGCTTACCTATCGAACAGTGGTATAGTTTATAGCAAGACCGGATGTCGAACCCATAGGAACTAAAAGTACTAGTAGTAACTTTCTTTTTATTATCTAGCCTAAAAATAAGGGGATTTGTCTTATCTAAACTAATTAATTAAACTAAGAATGCACAAAAAGTAAATTGGGGAAAAACTTTTGAGAAAACTGATTGATTTATACAATACCCAAGGAAGAATCCACCTAGACTTCACTTGTTATTCTACTCTGAACTGGACGATTTATTCACTTGACTTGATCCGTAGAAATCCCTAATTTATATTATTATCTCGCTCGAGATTAACAACGTCTAACCCTAGGTTGATTAATTGAAATCTCTTTCTAATTAAAACCCCTAATGTTGCATTAACTCGATCTATGGGTTCCCTTATTAGGTTTCACCTTAATCTGGCAAAATTATGTCGCCCTATGTCTAGGGTGCAATCAACTCCGCTTAATTATGCTAGATCTACTCTTAGACAGGGACTTTTGCTCTACTGAATAAGCACATCAATACTTGAATCAATATCCTAGAATATTAAAACAAGAATTAAGAACACATAATTAAGAACAAATCAAGTATTTATCATATAATTCAGAAAATATTAACAAGATCCGTCTTCGGTTTCATCCCCCTTAGGTATTTAGGGATTTAGTTCATAATTGTAAAAGAAAACATCTCAGAAGAGTAATAATAACAAAGCAAAAAGAAAACCCAAAAACACCTAAAGGAATTTGAAGGGAGATCTTCAGTCTTGAAGGAGAATCCGACTTCTGAGATGGATCAATCGGCTTTCTTCGAGTCAATCCTTGATTCCTACTCTGTATGTCTCCTTTAATCCTTCACTAGGGTGTTTAAATAGGCTTTAGAATGCTTCAAAACCCTCAAAATTACCCTTTTCTGAATAGAATTAAACTTAGGCTCGACAGGGACACGGTAGTGTGCCACGCCCGTGTGCAAATGCTTCAAACCTTGTTCAAGACTGTTAAATAGACACGCCCGTGTGGGGTGGCTTAGGCCGTGTTTAAGTCTGCTAAAAAGACACGGGCGTACGGTTTACCCGTGTGAGGAAGTCCAGGCCGTGTTCATTTTCCACGTTGACCCATTTTCTCCGTTGTTTCTTGCTCTTTTTACTTTCCTATGCTCACCTAAATATAAGATATGAAATTAAAGGATTAGGAGCGTCAAATTCCACAAATTTAATGATGATTCATCCAAAAATGTGCTAAGCATGAGATAAAAATATGTATAAATTATGACTTATCAAATACCCCCACACTTAAGCGTTTGCTTGTCCTCAAGCAAAATCCTTAATTTACAATTAAGAAATCATTTTTCTCAACTTATAATTCCTATCAATAATATCTCAAAATAATCCATAAGTAATCATACATTGAGAATTCAACTAGAAGAACATTAAAGTTTCAAACATTCCAAGTTGAGCATTTTATCACAAAAAACATAAGTGTTTCCCCTCATCTAAGTAATCACCTTTGATTCAAAATATCACAGAGTTTAACATCCTCACTAAAGATTCACTCAAATCACTCGAGGTGTTTAAGGATATAAATTTAGCACTCAACAGTCAATATGAAAAGTTATTATCATAGGCTTGCGTGAAAATCAAATCTCCACCACTATATATTGAGATGATACATTAATCAAAAGGTTTTTAGAGGGTTGTAATGTGGATTTGGTTAGGGGGTGTGGTCACAAGCTGAAAGAGAAGGTTAGAACTGAGATTGAATTGAAAAATTACTTAATTAGAAAAATACTAAAACTGACAAATTACATTCCTAATTAGAAAACCAAGAATTGAGCTTTTCTTCATGGATAACTTCGTTTTAACTTAAGTATTACATAATTTCGTAATATGCTGGACGACAAATCTCAAATACATCAACTTTTTTTTAAGAACAAATCAAGTGACATAGAACTCTTCTAACTATCAAAAATGAAACATAGCTAAGCAATTTATTCAAATCAAATCTCGACAAAAATAAGGATCAAATTAATTTAGGGGATTTCAATAATAATGGGCTATGGGTTAATATTGGGGGTAAATCAATGAATGGCTTGTTAGGCTCAAGGGGGTTCACTAAGGGTTAATTATGAAGGTAGACTTTTATGGAGTGAGTGGGTTAAACCTAAGTGCCTTTATCATCTTGACATAATCCATGGTGTGGTCTTGACATGCATAATCGAAGCAAGTTCTAGAATAACAAAGCAATATTGACTTACTCATAGCAACAATAAAAGTGAGCATGAAAGAAATAATATATGCTTTAAAGGCTCAAGATCTCACAAAAATTATGGCTTTTTGATGTTAACCCTGTGAATTTTAACTCCAAGATAATACCTAAACTTGGGGAAATAACCTAAAAATTTTAATACTCAAAAATCAACTTATCATGCTTGATTCTCTAATTACTTAAAGTTTAAACCATCAATGCATAAATACCTATGTTTTAATTCAAGACATATCAATAAAAATCATAAATTAATCAAAATTCATTCTAATAGTGATATGAATCACGTGAGAAGAAGACAAAATTCAGGGATTTTCTGATAGTGATATAAATAACCCCCCACACTTACGATGTACATTGTCCTTAATGTACAAAGATAGATTTATTGGAAAATATAGATATAAGATCATAAGATAGGGAGAGAAGTGAAACTTCCTGAATGTTAAATGGAATCCTTGAATTGGAGTTATGGAAAGTAATCGGCTAAGGCAAGGGTGAGATTGGAGGAGGATACTCTGGTGGTGGTAGAGATTGGGTTCCACAACCACAATGTCCAGCGAAGAGGTTATCGTGGTGGTCGGGCAAGACATGGCAGTCGTGGAGGACCTTTTCCAGTGGAGTTGCAAATTCTTAAGTAATAGTGAGCTTTGGAGCTCTTTATAACTGCGATAGAATCAAGAACTCTTTAGGAAATATAGAGAAGCATGATTACTTATAAAGGAATGGCCGAAAACATAAATTATTTAATATAAATTGTAAAACCTAAAGATGAAATAAAAATAGTCTTAAAGAGAAATAAAATTAAAAGTAATTTAAAAAAGATAAATAAAGATAAAAGTAAAAATAATAAATAAAAATTCTTTAAGAATCCTCATCGCCAGATGGTTCACGAGGTGGTGGCGGCGATGAGATGTGAATGTGCTGACAAATCTGATGTAGTGTTGCATCAATGTGATCAAAGCGCTGAAAACATTGTTGCTTGAATCAAGTGAGACACTCAGAAATGTCAGAGAGTGAAGCAACCGCATGAACTGGAAGATAAATATGTGGTGGTTGAGATATAGATCCTCGTGAGCTGGAGGGACATCATCAGTAATGTCCTCTGAGTTCTCCTGCTCGGTTGACTGGATGAGGCAGTACTGAGGAGGATCAAATCCATATCGTCGCTTGATCATTCTCATATGGAGCATACTCGAGATGCCCTGTGAGGACATCTGATTGATGAGGGTGAGGGAGGACGATTGCACCACCGTGTTGAGGAAACCGAAGTACCGTGCCAGGCGAGTCACCTAAGGGCTGATGGAAATGACCCCCTTCATATGTCGCTCTGTCTGATGGTGAATGGCTAGGCCGATGAAATAAGCGAGGTCAAATATGTGCCCATGCGCCATGCTCCATAAAAAATAGGCGTTGTTAGTGTTGATGACGCAGTACTCTCTCGCCGTCCTGTCAGGTTGTGGGCTAGGATGGCGTGTAAGTATCTCAAGGATGGGGTAAGAGCCGATGCCTTGGAGCAACTAGGGTCATAAGTGGCCGAAGCAGGGACTAGGGCATTCCAGCATTTTGAGGGAGAATAGTGGATGTGGTAATGGAGACTGTCGAAGTCGTCGTCGTCCATGAACTCCTCCGTATATATTCCTAATGCGACACTAAACTCAGGCACGCTTAACTGGCGAACTAAACCGCTGAGACAGAACTAGACCATTCTGGGATCATCGAATTCCGTCATGATGATTTGGAAGTAGAAGGTCGAGCAGAGTTCTAATGTGAGCTCGAGATATGTTGGCTCGACGATCTCGAAGAAGAGCCCCCATGAGTTAATAGTCAGGAGAGCCCGGACTGCGTCAGCGAGTTGGATCTGTTCTAGTGCAGCCCAATCAATACATCGACCCACACCTAAGGGTCGGTCCTATAGTATCTGGAATAGTTTCTCTTGGTTTCCTGGTGGAAATTAGAGGAATGAGTGCCGTATCTCGGTGGTAGGACCCAAGGAGGATGCTGCTCATTTTTATTTTTTCGATGCGGGAACTGCAACCTTTTTACCTCGTGAGTTGGTCATAATGTGCCTGCGAAAACAATCTCAAAATTCAATTGGAAGAATCAACACAATAGGCAAACGAGTAAGAAAGAAGCATCCAAGTTTAGCTCAATCAAGCAACGAAATAAGTAGAATGTAAATGCCTAGTGGAAATCTAAATAAATGATCACTATATATATAGATATATAAATAATGGTTAAGCAGAATATGACTAACAGAAGACTATGATCCTAAAAATTAATGCAAAATAATGCTAATGTCCAAGACTAAATGGAGCATAGATATGGAGTGATCAACATTTGAACAAAAGCAAGTTCAACTACGCAATAATAATCAATAAAAAAGTAGTAAACTACAAAATAGATAGTAATAAAAATCACTTTTACTAATAAAGATAAAAATAACTAAGTAAAAATAGAGAAAAAGAAGGGGACCGATGATGGGTTGGTGGTGAGTTGGCTGAGGGCGACGGCGGTTGCCTAGGAGGTGCTGCTCAGGTCGACCACAGGCGTGGGGGTGGTCAAACATTGGGGGATTTAGGCGGCAGAGGGAGAGGGGAGAGTGGAAGGGAGAAGAAAAGGGGAAAGATGAGGGAAGAGAAAGAAAAGGGGAGAGATTTTTATGCGTATGGAAGAAAATGGAGAAGAAAGGGTAGATTTTAGGGTGATGATCGAAGCTCAGGTGGTGATGGCAACAGAGAGGGCGGCAGCTAGGGTTAGGGTATTAGGGAATGGGATAATGAATAGTGGGGTTTATATAGATATTAGGGCACATGGCCATGGGGCACGCCCGTGTGCCCTTTTTTTAGCCCGTGTTTTCATGGTTTTCAAATTTGAGCGCGTCTAGAATTCGACCCATGCCCGTGTCCTTTGGGCGTGTTGGTGCACACGGCCGTGTCTTGCTTTGTTTGCTTCTCCCTCGCCCCTGTATATATGCAGACGCCCATGTTATTTTGACAGTTTCGACCATGGGTGGTGGGCACGGGTGTGTCGCACGCCCATATTGATTCCTCAGTTTCTACCATGGCTTATAGGCATAGGCGTGTCGCACGCCCGTGTTGATTTTGCAGGATTGCCCACAGCAATGTCGCACGGTTGTGGTAACGTATCGAATCCGGTGTTTTGGTAAAAATTTTACTTTGTTTTCACACGACCATATTGCACGGCCGTGTCGCCTCCCGTGTTATGAGCACGCCCGTGTGCCTGGCCGTGTGGATTTGAAAAACTTTTGTTCAAGGACTCAGTTAGTGGTTTAGATGTTAAACACTAAAATTTAAAGAAATTAACACTGTTAGTGCTCGAGTTGCCTCCCGAGAAGCTCTTATTTATAGTCTAAGCTCGACTTTACCTTGTAGGTATATTTAGGGAAGTTCGTGGAGCCATAGCTCCTTTCTATCGTCTTTAAAATTCTCACCGTTATAAAGTTTGAGACAATGTCTATTTACCTTGAAAGTACCTTGTGATGGGTGACTTACCTCTAATGTGCCATATGGAAAAATAGTTTGAACTATGAAAGGACCTGACTATCGTGATTTAAGCTTTCCAGGAAACAATTTGATCCTCGAGTTATATAACAGGACAAGATCTCCAACTTCAAATTGCTTGTATTGCTTTAAACGAGCATCATGGCGGTGTTTTGTTATTTCCTTATATAGGCGTGAGTTCTCATATGCATTGGTTCGCCACTCATCTAACTCGTTCAACTGCATCAACTTATTTTCACCTGCAAGTTTGGGATCAAATTTAGAAATTTAATAGCCCAGAATGCCTTGTGTTCTAACTCGAACAGTAGATGACAACTTTTTCCATAAACAAGTCTGTAAGGTGATGTTCCTATGGGAGTCTTAAAAGCAGTTCTATAAGCCCATAAAGCATCATCTACTTTCATAGTCCAATCCTTCTTGCTTGATTCTATTATCTTTTCTAGGATCCGTTTAAGCTCTCGGTTTACCACTTCGACTTGTCCCTTAGTTTGAGGATGGTAAGGGGTGGCTATTCTATTGTGAACTCTGTATTTCTTAAGGGTCTTATCAAATTGGGCGTTACAAAAATGAGTACCCCTATCATTGATAATTGCTCTAGGTGTTCCGAATCGAGAGAAGAGTTTCTTAAGGAATCGTAATACCACTCTAGCATCATTAGTAGGTAAAGCTTGGGCTTCCACCCATTTGGACATATAATCAACAACTACTAAGATGTATTTATTCCCAAATGAACTAGGAAATGGACCCATGAAGTCGATACCCCAAATGTCAAATATTTCACATGAAAGCATATATGTTTGAGGCATTTGATCACATTTAGAGATATTACCTGTCCGCTGGCATTTGTCACAGGAAGTAATATACCTGTTAGCGTCTTTGAATAGCGTGGGCCAATAAAAACCTGATTCAAGCGTTTTATGTGCGGTCTTAGTTCCACTGTAGTGTCCTCCAGTCAGTCCTGAGTGGAAATGTTCAAAGATTTTCAATGCTTCTAATCTTGTAACGCATCTCCTAATGACTTGATCTGCACATATACGGAAAAGAAAAGGGTCTTCCCAAAAGTAGTTTTTCACGTCATTAAAGAATCGCTTCTTTTGCTGATGTGTCAACCCTTTTGAGATAATGTTAGCAGCTAAAAAATTCACAATGCCTGTAAACTAAGGTACCTCAGAATCAGATATAGCAAAGAATTGTTCTTCAGGGAACAAATCATTTATTTCAACTTCATCTAGCTCTTTGGTATTCGAGTTTTCAAGCCTGGAAAGATGATCAGCAGCGAGATTTTCAGCTCTTTTCTTATCCTGAATCTCCAAGTCAAATTCCTGCAATAACAGAATCTATCGAATGAGTCGAGGTTTTGCATCAGTCATAATTAAAAGGTAGTGAAGGGCAAAATGGTCAGTATAAATGACAACTCTAGACAATATTAGATATGGCCTAAATTTATCGAATGCAAAAACCACAGCTAGAAACTCTTTCTCCGTGGTGGTGTAGTTTTCTTGTGCGGCTGTCAAAGTTTTGCTAGCATAATAGATAGGTTGAAAATGCTTGTCTCTTCACTGTCCCAAAATTGCACCTACTGTAAAATCACTCGCATCGCACATTAGTTTTGAAAGGTAAATTCCAATCAGGTGCAATTATAATTAGAGCATTAATCAATTTATCCTTTAAAGTATTAAATGCTTCTAAACATTCCTGATCGAATTTAAAGGGCACATATTTTTCTAGTAATTTATTCAAAGGCTTAGCTATTTTAGAAAAGCCTTTAATAAATCTTCTATAAAACCCAGCATGTCCTAAAAAGCTTCTAATAGCCTTGACCGAACTAGGGGAGGTAATTTTTCGATGGTTTCATTTTTAGATTTATCAACCTCAATCCCTTTACTCGAAATTTTATGTCCTAACACAATACCTTCTTGAACCATAAAGTGACATTTTTCCCAGTTAAGCACAAGGTTCATTTCCTCACATCTTATTAAAACTCGTTTTAAAATTTTAAGGTAAAGATGGAAAGAGTTACCGAATGCCGAGAAATCATCCATAAATACCTCCATGATATCTTCTACGAGTTCGCCAAAAATGACCATCATGCAGCGCTGAAAAGTAGCAGGAGCATTACATAATCCAAAAGGTATTCTACGATAAGCAAACGTATCATATGGACATGTAAATGTCATCTTTTCTTGATCTTCAGGAGCTATTGGGATTTGAAAATAACCAGAAAGTCCGTCTAAAAAGCAATAGTACATATGCCCTGATAATCTTTCCAACATTTGGTCAATGAATGGCAGCGGAAAGTGATATTTTCTCGTGGCATCATTCAGCTTCCTGTAGTCAATGCAAACTCTCCAACCTTTGACTGTTCTTGTTGCGATTAATCCATTCTTCTCGTTGGCTACAACAGTCATGCCTCCTTTCTTAGGAATAACCTGCACGGGACTTACCTAAGAACTGTCAGAAATAGGATAAATAATTCTAGCATCTAGAAGTTTAATTACCTCATCTTAACAACATTTTTCATTTTGGGGTTCAGTCGCCTTTGAGCTTGCACACATGGCTTATATTCATCTTCCATTAAAATTTTGTGGGTGCAAAAAGAAGGGCTGATCCCTTTAATGTCAGAAATTTTCCAAGCTATGTCCCTTTTATGTTCTCTTAATACTTGGAGTAATTCCTCTTTCTCCTTGGGTTGCAAGTTAGAAGCAATAATCACCGGTAATGTAGAATTATTTCTAAGGAATGCGTATTCCAAGTGATTTGGCAATTGTTTAAGTTCCAGTTTAAGGGGTTCTTTAATAGAGGGTTTTTGCTTAAGTTCATCGTTTACCTTAATACCCTCATATTCTGCTTGTCTTGATAGGGGTTCATTGGAGTTCAGTTCAATTTTTACCTTACCTATCTCAAAATCATCATCATCTACCTCCTCTCATTGGGCAAGAACAGTTCCAACGTGTCCTTATGTATAATTTCCTAAAAAGAAACTTGAGTAGCATGATCAATAGAGTCAATAAAATAGCATGAGTCATCCTGTTCCCTAGAAAATCTCATGGCATCATAGATTTTAAAAATAATTTCTTCGTCACCTACTCTAAGCACAAGTTTACCATCTCCCACATCAATAACAGCCCTAGCGGTGGCTAAAAATGGACGACCTAAGATTAAAGGCACTTCAACATCCTCCTCCATGTTAAGTACAATGAAATCAAAAGGGAATATAAATTTATCTACTTTTACTAGTACGTCCAATATGATACCCCTAGGATATTTAACAGATCTATCAGCTAATTGAATACTTATCCTAGTGGGTTTAGGTTCCCCAAGACCAAGTTGTTTAAACATCTTATATGGCATCAAATTAATGCTAGCGCCTAAATCAGCTAGTGCCTTCTCAACATTCAAAGTACCAATTAAGCAGGGAATAGTAAAACTTCCTGGGTCTTTCAGTTTGGTTGGTAGTTTATTTTGGAGTATGGCCGAGCACTCCTCGTTGAGTTCCACTGTAGATAAGTCTTCAAATTTCCTTTTATTTGTTAGAAGCTCCTTTAAAAATTTTGCGTATGTAGGTATCTGTGAGATAGCTTCAACAAAAGGTAAGTTGATATGTAATTGCTTAAAAAGTTTAAGAAATTTATCGAATTGTGCATCCATGCGGTCTTTTTTCAACTTTGCTGGATATAGGACTGGTGGTTTATATTCCTCTGGCACTAGTTTGTCATTGTTTTTGGGTTTTGCCTCCTCTCCTTCGTTTCTGGTAGCTTCTTGTGGTGGCTTCTTTTCAGATTCAGCTAACACTTTCCCACTCCTTAGTGTAACTATTTTCACATGCCCTTTTGGATTGGGTTCGGTGTTACTAGGTAGACTTCCTAGTGGTCTCTTTGAAATCATCTTAGCCAGCTGTCTAATTTGATTCTCGAGCCCTTGAATTGATGATTGCTAATTTTTTAGTGCAATTCCAGTGTTCTGAAAATGGGTTTCTGCTACTGAAATAATTTTTTTCATCATCTCCTCAAGGTTCGGCTTTTTTTCTTGCTGGTAAGGTTGTTTTGGAAGCCTGGAGGGGGTGGTGGTCTTTGATTTCCTTCGCCTCCCCAAGAGAAATTTGGGTGGTTCCTCCAACCTATATTGTAAGTGTTACTGTAAGGATTATTTTGAGGTTTAGAGTTGTTACCCATGTAATTCAATTGTTCGTTCTCCATGTTGTGGCCATAGGATGGATATTCTGGATTGCTCATTCCACCTCCACTTGTATCGCACTGCATTACTGGATGTACCTGCGTGGAACCAAGTAAACCATCAATCTTTTTATTCAAGAGTTCTACTTGATTTGACAGTATAGTAACCGATTCGATGTTATAAATGCCTGCTGTTTTGGCCGGCTTAGTCCTCATGACTTGCCACTGATAATTATTCAGCGACATTTCTTCTATAAACTCATAAGCATCTTCAGGGGTCTTATTATTGATGGTTCCACCAGCGGCTGCATCAATCATTTGTCTAGTAGAAGGATTCAAACCGTTGTGGAATGTCTAAACCTGTAGCTAGAGGGGTAATCCATGGTGAGGGCACCTTCTCAATAGATCCTTGTATCTCTCCCATGCATCGTAGAGTGTTTCTAAATCCATCTATCCAAAAAAAGAAATATCATTCTTAAGTTTAGCCGTTTTAGCCAGTGGGAAATATTTAAGCAAAAAATTTTCGGTCATTTGTTCCCAAGTAGTTATTGACCCTCGTGGTAATGTGTTCAACCATTGTTTAGTCTTATTCCTCAGTGAAAAAGGAAATAACCGAAGGCGAATGGAATCATCAGAAATGCCATTGATCTTGAAAGTGTCGCAGAATTCCAGAAAATTTGCTAAATAAGTGTTTGAATCCTCGTCCTGCAAACCATCAAACTGAACAAACTATTATATCATTTGAATCGTGTTAGGTTTCAATTCAAAATTATTTGCAGCAACAGCAGGTCTAACTATACTCGATTCAGTTCCTGTTAAACTAGGTTTAGCATAGTCATACATAGTCCGCGGAGTAGGATCCTGATCTACTGGATTTACAGCAACCACAGGAGGTAGCGGATTATTCTGATTATCAGCTATCTCCTCGTTTGTAGGATGGATATCGTCCTCCTGCCCTTCCTCTATATATTGTAGGCTTCACCTTATTTCTCTTCGGTTTCTGCGACCTATGCTTTTGATCTCACTATCTAACAGTAAAGGTCCCGATGGGTTTCTTCTAGTCATAAACTATGAAAACCTATCAGAAGAAAACAAAAGAGAATTTAGTAAATAATAATAATAAAAATAAAAAATAATGGCTAAAGTAATAAAAATTAAGTGTTCCTAATATCTTAGCTCCACGGCAACGGCGCCAAAAACTTGATTGCTGCGTGATAAGTTTTATATTTATGATTGATTGTACTTAAAAAAAACTAACTATTATCACGATAAAGGTAAGCGTACCTATCGAACAGTACTATAGTTTATAGCAAGATCGGATGTCGAACCCACAGGAACTAAAAGTACTAGTAGTAACCTTCTTTTTATTATCTAGCCTAAAAATAAGGGGATTTGTCTTGTCTAAACTAATTAATTAAACTAAGAATGCATAGAAAGCAAATTGGGGAGAAAATTTTGGGAAAATTGATTGATTTGACAATACCCAAGGAAGAATCCACCTAGACTTCACTTGTTATTCGAATCTGAACTAGACAATTTATTAACTTGACTTGATCCGTAGAAATCCCTAATTTATATTATTATCTCTCTCAAGATTAACAACGCCTAACCCTAGGTTGATTAATTGAAATCTCTTTCTAATTAAAACTCCTAGTATTAACTCGATCTATGGATTCCCTTATTAGGTTTCACCCTAATCCGGCAAAATTATGTCTCCCTATGTCTAGGGGTGCAATCAACTCTGCTTAATTATGCTAGATTTATTCTTAGACAGAGACTTTTGCTCTACTGAATAAGCACATCAATACTTGAATCAATATCCTGGAATATTAAAACAAGAATTAAGAACACATAATTAAGAACAAATAAAGTATTTATCATATAATTCAGAAAATATTAACAAGATCCGTCATTGGTTTCATCCCCCTTAGGCATTTAGGGGATTTAGTTCATAATTGTAAAAGAAACCATCTCAAAAGAGTAATAATAACAAAGCATAAAGAAAACCCAAAAACCCCTGAAGGAATTTGAAGGGAGATCTTCAGTCTTGAAGGAGAATCCAACTTCTGAGATGGATCAATCGGCTTTCTTCGAGTCAATCCTTGCTTTCTACTCTGTGTGTCTCCTTTAATCCTCCCCTAGGGTGTTTAAATAAGCTTTAGAATGCTTCAAAACCCTCAAAATTACCCTTTTCTGAATAGAATTAGACTTGGGCTCGATAGGAACACGGTTGTGTGCCACGCCTGTCTGTAAATGCTTCAAACCGTTCAAGACTGTTAAATAAACACGGCTGTGTGGGGTGGCTTAGGCCGTGTTGAAGCCTGCTAAAAAGACACGGGCGTGTGGTCTACCCGTGTAAGGAAGTCCAAGCCGTGTTGATTTTCCACGTTAACCCATTTTTTCTGTTTTTGGCTTGTTTCTTGCTCTTTTTACTTCCCTATGCTCACCTAAATATAAGATATAAAATTAAAGGATTAGAAGCATCAAATTCTACAAATTTAATGATGATTCATCCAAAAATGTGTTAAGCATGGGATAAAAATATGTATAAATTATGACTCATCAGTACCTAGTACCTCATCGAATTTATCTGAAGTAATAATATGCCACCTAGTGTCTCATCGACTTGTGGTCGAAGTATCCCTGAACTATTCCAATCCTATAAAAATACAACAATTAATGTTTAACTTCGGATTATAAAAATACAAACCGTAATTCTCGAGCTACTCCTCGTTAATCTTGTCTTTTCCTTTCTTAACCGAAGTCTCTGGCTCAATGTTAGCTACGGAAGTTTAAAACAATTTAAAAATCATCAATACAACACAATTTAACATCAAATGTTTGAATTTATACACAACTTTTACCTAAATTCCAATTTAGTCCCTAACCAAAACTAACTTTATTTTCTTCACAATTTATTCTTTATTTTCATTCAATTAACACTTAAAACTAAATTTAACTCTCTAATTTCACCATAAATCCCTAATTTCAAATTTCTCTCAATTGAGTCCCTATTACTTAAAACTTATGATTTATTTTACAATTCAATCATTTTCTCAATTCTAAATTGAAATTCTATCAATTTAACCCCTAATACTTCAATTTGTTGAACATGAAAAACATCTAAAAATCCACTAACTTTCAAAACTTCAACTTTAATCAAATAGTATTTTGTTTTAGGATTCCAAAAACATAAAAATTACAAGAAAATAGGCTAAATTAACTTACCAATTTGAATTTGAACCTCAAAACCCTAATTTTTCCTTTCTTTTTCTTTTTCTTTCCCACTTTCCTTCTCTATTTCGTCCTTATCTTTCTATCTTTTTCTATTTCTTTTATTTTATGTTATTATGTTATTATACTATTATATTATATTATAATAATGATTATTACTTAAATAATAAGTAAATATATATGTATTACAAATGTATGTATGTATTTATTACACACGTATTTTACCATTACCATACAATTGTCATAATTTGGTTTATTTATTTATTTAGTCCTTTGACTTTTCTCTATTTTATAATTAAGCTTTCACACTTTATTCAATTTAATCCTTATACCTAATTAACATTAATTCAAACTAATTCACCTAACCAAAACCTAATTAACCACACATTTAACTTCATAAATATTTTTAATAAATATTTACAAATTCATTTTACGTAAACGTTGACCCGAAAATGCACTTTCCGATTACCTGACTATCGGGTCATTACATTTTCTGTCTTTTCTTTGTAAGCTTTCTTAAGTAATGATGATTTCAATGGCTTTATATTCATGAAGATAGCTTTTTATCAAGTTTTGCAGTGTTTTTCGTCTTAAAGGATACTTTGAGTATAAAATTATTGATTCCCAGAATCATATAGCTTTAAAAGTTGGATTGAGCCATCTCTTTCAAACAGAAACTTCAGAACTTTTCTTCCTTCTATTTCATTTTCTTTATCTTTCATTGCTTGTTTGTTATTTACTCTAGTCGCATAGAGATGGAGACATGATGTGAAAGGAGCTATTCACACTCCACACTTAGAGTTCAAAAAAATTGATAAAAAAGAGGCTGAACTAAGCATTTAACTAAAAACATCATAAGGAAAAAAGGAAGGGTGATGTGGGTAGAGCTTTACGATAAGGCCATGGAGATTAATGCTTCAGGAAAGGTGTCTAAAGGGAAAGTTAAGCCAGAAAAGAAAGAACTAATGACGAAGATTAGTCATCATTCATTCATCTCACCAACAACAATGCTATGCATAGTCAGATGGGTCTCATTATGTAAGCATTCATATTATCTTAATATGTGAAGTGTTGTTTGTGGATAATATCATAAAGTAAATGTGGAGAATGATATTTAGTATCCAAGTTAGTTCTAGTGTCGAGGGTCGTGAATCAAAGCCTGTGACCATTGCGCACAGATCACCCCATATAGTTCAACTTATTAAATAGGGCTCATTTGACCTACATGTACTAACCTGATTCATGGAACCCATGGAGAAGCCCATCTACTTGAAGCCTTGGTGCCCCGATGTAGCGCTCCAATGAAATTAGAGTTATCAGGGTAAAGTAAATCCTAAATAGATAAGATTGTATAGAGTTTAAATCCCTTAGAACTCTCAAGTGTAGATAGGCTCTAATCTTGACCGTCAATGTAACTCAATCTGTACTGTTTTTAACATCTGACCCGATCGCTAGATTTGGGTACCAAATGCTACACCAAACTGAACAGCTTAAATGGTACTTCCGTTTCAAATTTAGTTACATGCTTTCATAACTAAAAAATTTTGGAAGTTTTAATACAAAATCTCATTCACAACTAGTGGATAGTCCTTACGACCCAAATCCCATCAACTATTTACAATCTTTGGATTTATACTCGAATGTAGACATATTCGACCTGAACCTTAAGGCAAGACCTCTATGGGCGCCTTACTATATACATGAACAACTACAGCGCTACCTATTTCGGCGAAATCCGGCTTGGTCCCTTATGATGCCCTTTTCTTTACCTAATCTTGGATCCAAGCAACAATTTCATGATTTCAAACGAACTTAGTAAGGCCTGCCTATAAATTATATATATACACAAGCATCTGGCTAAAAATCAAACTCCCTGGTTTTTATAGTAGAATTTGCCAACACAGCTAACAAGACTTGTGCCTCCATTACTCGGGGCCATTCACTGGCGAACAAGTTCCTTGATGCTCATACTTAATACTCTAGACTAGCGATACCCTACGTTCTTTTTTGATAACTATTGAAAGGTAGATCATTGCCAGAACACTATCTTTATATAACATTTCCTTCTCCTCGAAATACTAATGCTTATAGTGAAATCTCTACAGTTTTCACTCTTTCAATCCCTTTTAAAATGGGGGTTTATTGGTCTTGCATTGGGGTAGATTATCCGGATCATTATCGCTTTTCATGATCCTAACGAACTCCTGCCTATCGCTAGCCTTGGCGAACTCTACTAGTCCTTCAACCTTGGGCTGACACTTTCTTTCCTGAAGACTCCAGTAGGTTTTACCTAACTCACGTTTGCTTGGTGGCTGACCTACTATTTTTCCCAAATTTCATATCCCCATTAGTAGTGTGGGATCCACATCTCCTTTGGTGGTCTCGGACTATGTATACTTCTCTATCTAAAGAGCTACTTCCTTTTTTTATCCTTGTTAGTTTAAGACGTTCCCCAATCCACTCTTTTTCTTGCCTTTGGCAGATTCTCTACTAGTATACTGATTTGCGGACCTTCCAGTATAACCTTATCTTTATTGTCTCGGCAGACTACCCCGGTTGCCATAGTCGAGTTATGGTCTTTCACCTTATACAAAGACCTTATTGCCATCGTTGTATCGCCTTATAGAGCCTATAGACCATCATGACAATGTTGCTCTATGGAACATAATAACCATCAATATCATCTTATCATATGTCCACATTGATGCTTGAACACTGAAATGCCCCCCGGCGTAAGGCCCAAAGCTTCTCACATCACGATTTGCTCTTAGCAATCTCATATGGCAGAATCAAAATGGAATTCCAATTTTCCTTTTTCCCTATTCCTTCGCTCATTCCTCTATTGGCCATCCTAACCTTGATGCTCGAATACCACAGTGTTCCCTCCATAAGGCCCAAAACTTCACTATCACAATTCGTACACAAAAACACTGTATGGCAGTATCTAACATAAATTCTCATTTCTCAATTCTTAACTTCATCTAAACCCTTCGATAATTCCCTTTCATGTTCCATTATTAAAACATGCGACATATGCTTTTCACAATCAAACATCATGATCTCATAATCAAATCGTGTATACTAAACTAGTATGGTGGATACTTATGCGCCTATGAAATCTTTAACTTATGTAACATTCTAGGTATGGGTTGTAAAAACTCACATTGTTTCCTTAGTCTAACAACTTTATTAAGTCCAAACGCTAGAGCCTCCTTTGTCCTAACAGCTAAGCATAACAATCACTTACCGATTATCTTAAAGGCATTTAAACTTTATAAATCCAAAATTCATCGTTATAGGAAGCTTTTAAGAGTATTTACCCTATCTCTTTCTTAAATCCATAAGCACAGAGGGGTAAGGAAACTTACCAGTTCCTCAATTTCTCTACTTCCAGTCTTCAACTCGCATGACTGTTGTGGCATGCAAAGCTTCCTCTAGTTAAGTTCTCTTCTTCTTCAAAGTAACTCGAAGAATATGATACTACAAGAAGAAAAATGTGTAAACAGAATTGAGAAATCTTGTCTCCACACGCACCTACCTATATATATATATAATCCTATGGCGTAATTTTCACCGATTACTACCACCATACATTCTTAATCATTTTGCCTCCCACTATAGAACCAACTAGTTCAATCTAACCAAACCAAAAATTGAGATCCAACTATTCGTGATTCGACCTAGGAGGGTTTTTGAATTTTTGGTGGAGTCCTGAAATTTGCTAACCATTTAAATTTAATCCTAACCATCCTTTAAACTTTTGGGTTAATAAGGATGTCTGGGTGTTACATCGTTGGTTTTAAGGGAGCTTAACTATAAATAATGGCCTTTCCCTTCATTTGTATTCATCTCATTGTATTTAGTTATTCTCGAGTTAAGAATTTACAAACTTTTTAGCACTTTCCAACTAAATATTTTTTTTTTTTGCAAATTTTGAGCTCTTTTAAGCACATTTTTGTAATTTTCTTACAAAATATTTAAATTGGACAACTAGATACAAATTTTTATTTTTAATTATTTTTATGCTGAACTTACAAAATTTTGCCAATTTTCAGCAATTTTATGCAATGAAAGAAAAACTAGTATTAGAGGCACCTTGAGAAGATTAAATTGTTGAAGCAACTTCCAAAAACATTTGTCACACAATGATAGCTGATTATTTAACAACCATGGAAGCCAAAAAAGATTAATTTTGGACCCCTACAATTCAATTAACTCAGCTCTCAATTAGGATGATTAAATTGGACAGCTTGATGTAGAAAAAGATGCTCACAATATTTAATTTGAAGAAGACTAATCCACAAAGAGGAAGAGCAGCCCAAACCGTCCAAAACTACTTTACAAATCAACTATTTTATGCTGATTTCAATAATTAAAAAACAACCCCTAAACTTCTTTTCATAACCTTTCTGACCCTTCCACTTTTCAAGCCTTCCAAATTTAAGCACCTAGCTAATTTTAGTAAACTAATAAACCCCTCTCTCCTCAATTCATGGCTAGCCACTTGAGAGAGAAAATCAAGGCTCTACCATCTTATTTTTATTTGTCCCATACTAGTATAAATAGGACCCTTATTTTCCTTTCAAAATCATCTCCTTCATTTTTCATTCTCCCTTCATTTCCTCTCCACTTGAGTTCTCTTTTCTTCCCTTTTCAGTCCCTATTTCTTCCTCTTGAAAAAGAGCTTCGTACAGCATTGAGAGCAGCAATATTTCGGCTATATTGAGAGTACTTTGGCTTCATTGTGACGGCAAGACAAAAGAACCAAGGAAGGAGTAAGCAATTTATGCCTCGGGAACATCCAAAATCGGCTAAAGTTTCTCCTTCTCTTTTTTTATCTTTGTTTTCGTTCAATTCATAAACATGATTTCAGCTAAGTATTTATTTTTCAATATAATCATGATTGCTTAAATTTGTTGGTGTTAGAATGATCTACTTTTCATAGTTTCCTTTATTCAATTCTGTTAAAAGTTGTTCTGTGCTTTTGATCAATTTATTCATGCAAGTAAAATCACAATTAAGTTTCTTATGCATGTTTAATGTGAAGAAATATATGAATTAATTAATTAATTTGAACAAGATTTTAATTAATTGGCAAACTACTTGTATGGTGTAATGTTTAATCGTGTATGGATTAAATCTGTAATAATACCAAAACTATTATTACCCTACATAACCCTATAACATGTTTTGTTTATGAAATTTTAAGTCTATTAAATATAGAAATATGTAAGATAGATTAATAATTGGTTAAGTTAAATATTTTACTAAATTTTATTAAGGTTAAAAAATGATTAATTTAGCCATGGAATCTCTATAACATCTTTTAACAGTATGAATAATTCTAATCTAGGAAGGATGATTGTTCTAACACAAGCATGACATTGTGATAAACTCTTAAGACTTGCATAATTTTTTGCGTTCATTAAAATTACATACTTAGATAATTTTTAGCTTGTTAAATTAGTTAGTTAATTCACTTTTATTTAATTGCACTACACTTTCAATCTATATTATTTTTTCGCCACCAATTTGTTTAAGTTCTAATTTTTTTTCACAAAGAATTGCTTAACAATTCCTGTGGAGACGATACTCGATACATATCACTTTATTACTTGTCACGACTATGTACACTTGCACAATTTCGTTGTTCCAAGTTTTTGGCACCGTTGTCGGAGAATTTTTTAAAGACATTATTTGTGAAAATTATTATTTTTGCATTTTGGTTTATTTTTTGTTGAATTTTAATTTAGTTATTTTCGGTGTTTTATTTCAGGTGTTTATGAGTATTGATCATATTATTAACTTACTCTAGTAGATCCTAAAATTGAAAGAACATTTAGATAAAGGAGAAGACAAGCAGCTTAAAGACAGACTGAAGAAATGAATCTTGAGAATCAAAATCAAGATCAAGGAAATGAAGCTGCAAATGCTCAAAAATTGATCCTTGTTGCTGATGATAGGGACTAAACCTTAAGACAGTATGTCGTGCCACTTTTCCATGAACTTAATTCGGGTATTGTTAGACCCGAGATCAAGGCACTACAATTTAAGTTGAAGTATATTATGTTCCAGATACTTCAGACAGTGGGCCAATTTAGTGGGATGCCTACTGAGGATCATCACCTTCACATTCGATTGTTTATAGAGTGAGTGACTCCTTCAAGTTGCTCGGAGTTACCGAAGATACACTAAGTATGAAATTGTTCCCATACTCAATAAAGGACAGAGTAAGAGCTTGGCTAAATTCATTACCACCCGATTCAATTTCAACATGGCAACAATTGGTAGAACGCTTCTTACTGAAGTATTTTCCACCTAGCAAGAATGCTAAGTTGTGAAACGAGATCACTACCTTCCAACAAATGGACGATGAATCCTTGTATGAGGTGTGGGAAAGATTCAAAAAATTATTATGAAAATGCCCTTATCAAGAAATTCCACATTGCCTCTACAAATGGTGTTCTCATTTCTAAGTCTTATAATGTGACTTGCGAGATTATTAAGAGAATTTCCAATAAAAATTACCAATGACCAACCAACCGAATACCTTCATCAAGACAAGTAGTTGGAGTACATGAAGTGGATGCCCCCACTTCACTTGTAGCTCAGGTATCTTCGATATCTTCAATACTTAAGGGTTTTACTGCTAACAGGTTTAATAATGTTGTAGCCCAACCACCAAGCCAATTCAAAAACATAACCTGTGTATACTGTGGGGACAAGCACTTGTTTGAAAATTGCCCCTCCAAGCTAGAGTCCATTTATTACATTAGAAGTCAGAACCAAAACAAAGGTGGGTAAGGACCACACTCTAACTTTTATAACCCATCATGACAAAACCACCCAAACTTCTCTTGGAGTAACCAATGAGCTGGACCCAGTAACATATATATACAATCCAAGTATATACCCAACAAGTTCAAAAGCCACAACAAATCAAACCTTCCAGTAGTTTGGAGAACTTGTTGAAGGCGTACATGGAAAATAATGACACTACCTTGAAGAACTTGGAGAATCAAATGAGTCAGCTAGTTAGTGAACTCCACAATAGGCAACAAGGAGCTTTGCCTAGTGACACAGAGAACCTAAGAAAGTTGGGTAAGGAATATTGCAAAATGATTACTCTATAAGGTGGAAGAACATTAGAGCCCAATGCTGATGAAGTTGAAAATGAGCTCAATGATGCTCAAGATAAATAAGAGGTTCAACCAACTATTGAAAATCCAGTTTTACAGAAACCAAGGTAACTACTAACTTGGTCAATTCTAATAAACTAAAACCTATGTTAGATGTAGAAAAACACTGCCGAATAAGGAATGTCCAGCACAAGTTAAGAATCCCCTACCATCCTACCCTCAAAGACTTTAAAAATAGAAACAGAAAGTCTAATTTAAGAAAATTTTAGATGTACTCATGAAGCTTTATATCAATATTCCGTTGGTGGAATTTCTTGAGCAAATGTTAAACTACATAAAATTTATGAAGAACATCCTTTCAAAAAAATAATACTTGGAGAATTTGATACGGTAACACTAACGAAATAGTGCAGTGCATTCCTACAAAACAAGCTGCCCCCAAGATGAAACATCCAAGATGCTTCACCATACGTTGTAATATTAGAGAATCTTACTGTGGTAAGGCATTATGTGATCCAGGAGCGAGCATCAACTTGATACCCATGTCCATATTCAGAAAGTTGGGAATTGGTGAAGTTAGACCTACAACAGTTACACTTCAGTTGACAGATCAATCCTTAGCACATCCGGAAGGAAAAATCAAGGATATACTAGTACGTGTAAATAAATTTATTTTTCCTACTGACTTTTTTTATATTAGATTTTGAAGCAGATATGGCTGAAAAATTTGATTCATCAAATCTATAAAAGCTGCAGAGCATTGGTTAACCCAAAAAGCATCACCAGAAACTCATAGTGACCATACCGAGTTCTGAAAGCAGTTTCGGCACATCACACTCTTTAACTTTCAACTGATAATACCCGGATCGAAGGTCTATCTTGGGAAATACTACAGCACCTTTCAACTGATCAAATAGATCATCAATACGAGGCAAAGGATATTTATTCTTTACCGTTACCTTGTTCAACTGACTATAATCTATACACAGTCTTAAAGAACCGTCATTCTTTTTCACAAACAACACACGTGCACCCCAGGGCGACATACTCGGTCTGATGAACCCTTTATCTAATAACTCCTGCAACTACGTCTTCAACTCTTTTAATTCGGCTGGAGCCATTCTGTACGGTGTAACTGAGATAGGAGCTGTTACAGGAATCACATCAATTACAAATTCAACTTCTCTATCATATGGTAAACTGGGTAACTCTTCAGGAAACACATCAGGAAATTCATTCACCACTGGCACTTGTTCGAGCTTTAAATCAGAACCCCGAGTATCAAGAATATAGGCCAAGAATGCCTCGTTGCCTTTGCGTATCAACCTCTGAGCAGAGAGAGCTGAAATAATTTTGACTGTATCACCCATATTTTCAGACCCAACTGAGATTACATCCCCTGTTTGACATTTTAAACTGATCTATTTATCATGACAATTTACTACCGCATCATGTTTCATTAACCAGTCTATTCCCAGAATAATATCAAATTTTTGAAAGGGTAACAACATCAAATCAACGGGGAATTCATAGTCTTTCACTTTCAGTGGATAATTATGACATATCAAATTAACTATCACATTTTGACCTAATGGATTAGTGACTTGTATATCAAAATCAGTGGACTCAACAGACAATTTCTTTTCTGATGCTAATGCAGTGCAAATATATGAATGTGTAGATCCGAGGTCAATTAAAGCATACACAGAATCATCAAAGAGATAGAAAGTACCAGCTATCACATCAGGAGCAAAAGCTTCCTCTCTTGCTCGGATGGAATACGTGCGTGCAGGTACTCTAGTTTCAGATCGGGCTACTGAATCCCTCTTTTCTGGACGAGAAGTTCTTATAGCACTACTTTGACCGGAGCGTTTACTTGTTGAAAAAGTAATTTCTTGCTTTTCTTTTTGTTCTCTTTCTTCCTTTATCAATTGAGGACAATTCCGAATGAGATGATCGGTACCGCCACGTTTATAACAGGCCCCTATCTTACTCCAACATTCACCAAGATGAAGCTTACCACAATACCTGTATCTCGGTTTGTGAACGATTTGCACACTACTGGCACTAGCCACAAGTTTATTGATTGCTCCCACATTTTGTTGAGTTGTTCTACTTTTACTTGATCTTTTCGGAGTTGAAGCAGGTCAACTAGATTCATCTCTGAACTTTTTAACTGGAAATGTTGAAAATAATTTGGAGGAGCTTCGCTTGTAAGATTCTCTACTTCTTTTTTCTCGTTGCATTTTACTATTATACACTTCGTCCATATTTTGAGCTCGATCTGACAAAGTAACAAATTCTCGTATCTCTAGGCCTCTAACCATTATTCTGATTTCATCGTTTAGCCCTTCTTCAAATTTGATACACAACTCCTCTTTAGCCGGCACGATATCCCAAGCATATTTACTGAGATACACAAATTTTCTTTTATATTCAGCCACTGTTCGATTTCCCTATCGCAAGTCGAGAAATTCTCTTTTCTTCTTGTCTAGATATCTTTTTCCGACATATTTCTTTTTGAACTCATTCTGAAAAAAATCCCAAGTAAGTTTCTCTGCAAGTATTACAGTTTCTACAGTTTCCCACCAGTTATATGCTTCTTCTTTTAGCAATGAGACAGCACATCTCAGATAATCTTCCGGAGAACAAGCCATATGTTTAAAAATTCTTACCAAACTCTGTAGCCAATACTCAGCTTTTACAAGGTCATCATGTGATCTCCCTCGAAATTTCTCAGCTCCAAACTTCCTGATCTTTTCAATCGGAGAACGTCTATTAGCTTCAGTTGTCAGAGGAGGTAGAGGGACAACCGGAGGTGTCACAGGTGGTACGGTAGGGGGAGGAGGTGGTTGAGTCTGACTTCTTTCTTGTATCGTCTCTCTATACCACTGATTCATAACCCCATAAATCATATTTTTAAGTTCTCGTTCTCGCATCAAGGAAATTGGAATATCACTGCTCGTTCCTTGCTCAGAAGTCTAAACTCTACTGTTAGCTTCTTCCTATTCAGTACGTTCAGGTCTATCTGACATCTTTATAATCGGAGAGTATCTATAAAAATAACAAAGATTAGATCGGATCATACACATCACACTATCACAGATTTATATGGCATGTATTTCTAAACACTTTACACATAACACATGTTCCAAGAATCGGCTAAACTGGGCTCTGATACCACTAAATGTAATATCTCTTACCCATATTCGTTGCCAAAATAGGGTATGAGGCATCACCAAAATTTACCGAATTAATTTTCGGTTATTACGAATTAAATACTTTTCATTTACCGAAATATGTCATAACGTCCTTTAGATGGGCCTCCAAAGCCCAAAACATACTTCAGGACCAAACCGGAATTCAACCAAAACCATAGGAATTTTTTTTCTCTTTTTTTAAAAAATCCCAAAAAAAAATTTATAAGCTCAATATAACCCATTTATAAATATTCAACCTTCCCTGCAATTTTTAAAATCGAAATCAATCCAAACTAGCCAACCATTTTTAACCAATTTGATACCAAATCATACTTCTATTATAATTATACCATTTAACATATTCATCACTCTTTACTTTAATACATATTCATTAAACAAGTCTTAGCATTTATATAATCATCAAACCATATACATGCCATATAAGTTAAAAAGGAAAATTTACAAAAGCTACCAGAGATAATCTGGATAGTGCGATCCTCAGTGTTGATCCAATCCTCCATATATTTTCACGTCAATCTATAAGAGACATTGAATACAATCAAGTAAGCTTATAGAAGCTTAGTAAGTTCATTGGCATAAAACATAAATCTTACCAAACATTCATACACTTAAACAATATAAACAATTACTAATTTCACCTGTCAACGACAATTTCACATGATGAATTCATTCATTGAGCTCAATTTTAAAACATCAAATATCCAATCGTACTCCAACATTTAGCTTCAACTATCACTTACCAACACTTGTCAAATTAGAGAATGTCTTACGGATTTCAGTACGTTGTTCACTCGTTGTCACATTTCACTTTGCCATATTTGGCACACTTTATCACTCTGTCATGTTTGGCACACTTTATCACTTTGCCATAGTTCAACTATGGACTTGCACTTTCACATTTTTCACTTGAACACTTTATCGCATTGCCATAGCTTAGCTATGGTCTTGCACTTGAACACTTGCACTTTGCCATGATATAATCATGGTTTTATCCATCAATTCGTCACTATTCACTAAACAACAGTACTCAATCCTGCATTCTACTAAATTTGAACTTTTGCTTCGATTTTTATATTATTACAATATTCATGATTTAATAACAAATATATATAAAATAATAAATTTAACCATTCTTAGTTTAGCAAATAATTATTAAATTTCAACTATATGAACTTACCTGGGTCGATTTGCAAAATTTGTGAAAATTCAGTGACTAATCAGCTACTTTCTCTTTTCCTCGATTTGATCGGGTTCTCAATTTGCAGTAAAAATATGAAAAACCAGCTTAAGAAAACCCTTATATGGTGTTTTTGCTGATGAGAATGCAGAAAAATAAAGAGAAATCTAGATAATTCCACTTTAGTCCTAGCTTTATTAAGTAAATTTTGCAATATTCCAATTTTGCCCTTAATTCATCAATTTTCCTATTGATTTCATGCCCCTTGCCATCCAGCCCAAAACATTTTGGGTCTAATTGCCTTTTAAAACCCTTCTTAATAATCACTTAAGCTTTTCAATCATTATTTAACTAGTTTTGCATTTTTTTCAATTTAGTCCTTTTTAACCAATTGACTATCCAAACGTTAAAATTTTCTAACGAAATTTTAATACCAACTCAATGACACTCCATAAATATTTTTAAAAATATTTATGGCTTGGTTTATGAACTCGAGGTCTCAATACCTCGGTTTAGACTCGATTTACTTATTAATTTCTTTTTAAATCACAAAATCCACTAATCCAAAAATTCCCTTTTCATCACACTTGACTCATATGTATTTATTTATTAAATTTTAAAACTTGTTTATCAGATTTAGTGATCTCGAATCACTGTTTCTGACACCACTGAAATTTAGGCTGTTACACAATGACTTCTCTAAGATCTCCAAACCTTTATGCAAATTACTAGAGAGGGACGCAACATTCGATTTCAATTAAGAATGCTTGAAGGTTTTCAATCAGTTGAAGGGACGATTGGTCCCAGCACCAATCATGTCACACCAGATTGGAAGTCTCCGTTTGAGTTAATGTGTGACACAAGTGACTTTGTGGTAGGAGCAGTAATGAGACAACAAAGAAACAAGATTTTTCATCCCATTTACTATGCAAGTTGGACTTTAACAGGAGCTCAACTGAATTACAAGGTAACGAAAAAAAAGTTACTTGCCATTATTTTTGCTTTTGCCAAATTTCAATCTTATCTTGTAGGTACCAAGGTGATTGTCTTTACAGATCACTCAACAATCAAATATTGCCAAGAAAAATGCCAAGCCGAGATTGATTCGGTGGGTACTTCTACTTCAAGAGTTTGATCCAAAAATTCAAGATCGAAAAGGGATAGAAAACCAAGTAGCAGATCACTTAGTCGAATTAGAGCAACAAGAAGGAACTTCTCCTCTTGTACCCATTAACAAGACATTTTCAAATGAGCATATATTCAAGGTAAATCATGTCCATAATACTCCTTGGTTTGCTAATTTTGCTAACTATTTAGTTTGTGGTTTGATGCCACTTGATAAGTCATACCAATAAAGGAAAAGGTTTCTTCACGATGTAAAGTACTACTTTTGAGAGAAACCATACTTATTCAAAGAGTGCACAAACCAAATGATTAGGTGATGTGTAGGAGCCAAGGCCTTACAAGCTAAATTCTTTTTCTCGACTCCGTTCAAAGATGTGTATGCTTACATAAAGAATTGTGATTGATGCTTGAATTACCATACTATAAAATCATGTTGGTAGTTGCTTAAACTCTATTGTGTATGCTAGTTGTTGAAACCATTTTTTTGGAAACGAGAATCGACTTTGGTTTTGAAAATGAAAACGAAAATTGGGAGTCACCACCAATCTTTTTTGTTTAGGTGTGATCGGGTCACCTAGAAATTTGGTCATTTTAATAAAACATTTCGATTTACTAAAATAATGATTTTGGTCTACGAAATTTGAGAAAACGAGTTCGGGAGTCAGTTACGTACGAGGAAGGATTAGCACCCTCATAACGTCCAAAATTGGTACCTAATTGATTAATTAATGTCTTAATCTCGAAATTTAAAAACTCGAAAAGAATTTAGAATACGATCCCTCTTTCTAGTAATGTTAATTTTGCAAAGATGTTTAGATAAATCGAAGCAGATGTTAAAGACCTTCTCATCCCGAAGTAATAAAATGTCACATCCAACACGTTAGGACACAACACTTTAAACCCTCGAGAGTAAGCCGGTCTTTGGATTTTCAAAACTCATACACCTTAATTTTTAAAGGTTATTGGGTTATTTGAGTCAAACGAAAAAATCGAAACCCAGCATGTTAGGGCACGATCTCTCGAATCCCCAAAAAAACAGAATATTGCCTTTATTTTTAAATTTTTGTTTTTAAATAATTATCAAACGTAAGCTAAAACGACATGGGCTTATTCGAAATGTGATTCAAAGATAACCGATCATATTTAAACATAGTTCATGGGGAATAATAATGCAATAATATAAAACAACTATACAAGTCAAGAATATATGATAAATAAATGATATGATAATACTAATGCACTATAATGGTCATAGTAATATTAACAAACAAATTACAATAATAATAATACATATGAATATGAATAAGTAAGGATGAAATAAATAACTAATAGTGAGGACAATAATAATAAAGTAATGAATAAATAAATATAAGGGAAAAGGTTTAAAAATACTGGAAGTAAAGAACCAAATTAAAATAAATAATATTTAAAAATAATTTGTAATAAAGCATATATGAAAATAATAATAACATGACCATAATAATAATAATTAATTAATTAATGATAATGAAAATACAGTAAAGAAAATAAAGATAAAATTAATAATGATACTAACGAATATAAGTAATAATAGTAAAAATAATAATAATAATGGTAATAATATCAATTAATAATAATGGTGATGTAAGTAAAAAATATATATAAGTAAATGCAAAGAGAAACATATAATGAAGTAATAATATAAGATTAATTAGCCTAATAATATGATAATACTATTAGTAACAATATAATAATAGTAATAAAGTAGAAAAGATAATAATAATGTATTAATAAGAACAATGATATATTAATAATAGTAATACTAATATTTTAAATAAGATAATAATAATAGATAGAAAGTAGTTGTAATAATACGTTAATAAGAGTAATAGTATTAATAATAAAAATAATAATAGTAGATATAATAATAATAATAATAATAATAATAATAATAATAATAATACTCTAAATTCATAACAAAATAATAAATAAGTAAATGAATAAATTACAATGATAACAATAATAAAAGATCAAACAAAATAAAAGAATATAAAAATGTATAAAAAAATAAATAAAAAATATAAAAATGAAACGAATGCATAACAAACGAAAATATGTAAATAAAACATAAATACCAATGGTTTGATCAAAAATTGAAAACAAATAAATAAATAAATTAAATAATACATGAAACAATTAAAAAAATGAAATTAAATAGACCAGGGGTCGAATCGGAATTAGAAGGGAAGTTTTGAGCTAAAATTATAATAGAAAAAATGCGAAAAGGGCTAAATTGGAGTTTAAATAAAACTTTAGGGACAAATCGAGATAGAATGAAAATATAGGGCCCAAATGCAACACACACGAAGAGACAAGGGCCATGTGGGGAAATATTCCCAACTCCCAAAACGACACCGTTCAAAGGTTTGTCTGTTAAAAAGGGTGGGGGTTAAATTGAAATAAAGTAAACAGATTGTGGCAAAACTAAAAAAGAAAAGAACCACATTAAAAAAGCCTCAAAAGCGGAAGGACCCAAGGCGTAAATAACCCATAAAAAAACACGCGGATCCTATAAAGGGTGGGTCGGATTTCGATTTTGGCCCCAAAACGACGTCGTTTTGGGGCCTTTTGAACTATCCTCAAAACAGTGCTGTTTAGCACCCTTATATAAACCAATTTTAACCAAAAAAAATCATTCAGCCCTCTTGTTTTAAAAAAAAACTTGACTCTCTCAACTCTCTCATCCTCTCCCCACTCCGGTCATCGGGCCGGCCATCGACCGTCGGCCACCGACGGCGGTGCCGCAGTACGCGGTGGCCGGAGAGCTCAAAAATCCCTCCTTCGAACCCCCTTTTCGCGTAGAAAAAGATTTAAGACTAAAAAAAGTCCATAAACTAAACCCCAAAACCCTTAAAACAACAAAAACTCCTTGACTTTTGGCTTCCTCCGTCGAAGCTTTAACCGGATCTCTAGGGATCCATCGGCTTTAGGACCAGAGAAGCAGATGCCGAGGATATCGACGTCGAATACCGATAAAACCTTTCTTTTTTTATGTATTTTTGTAATAGACTCGAATAAAAAAGAAAGAAAAAAGAAAAACAATGAATAAAAGAGACACATTTAAGATATTTGCTTCCAATTGTTTCTTCTTTTTTTATTTATTTCCGTGTTCGTAAAAAAACATTGTGAATTCCAGGCTTTCTTATAGCCGAATACAAAGGCTTTCATTTGCTATTTGCTACTGATTTGCTTTTGTTTCTGCTACTATTATCTCTGTTGCGTGCTGTCTTTTCTTCTCTGTTTGCATATTCGAGCGGCGTGCGCGCTGGTGGCAGCAGGGAGGCACTTGGTTGGTATGGCGCAAAGCAGATAGGGCTGACATGGGAGGAGCGGCTGCACAGCTAGGTCAGAGGCTAGGGTTTGCTTTCTGAAAAATTTGTTTATGTTGTGGGCTTGGGCTGTTAGGGTTTGTAAATTGGGTTTTGGGTCTGATATAAGTTTTAATTTTTGGGCTGTAATTTTAATTGGTTTTTTTCTTTTGTTTGTTTTTTTTTTTTTGTTTGTCTAATTTGGGCTTGTTGGGCCCGGGGCAAATTTGGGCCTCTACACTAGTTATTACTCAATTGCCTTTTCCTTTGGGTTCGACCCATTGGAATACTTTGTGTTACATTGGAACTATAAATATTACAACTGTCTTTGTACACTTGCAGTCAAAATGAGCTTTAAAATTTGTTGTATAAATTCATTGTTTTAATGTGCACGCGTACAGTTGGTCAACTACGTATCCAAATGGATTGAGGCCAAGACGTATCCAAAAAATGATGCCAATGTGGTGATGAGATTCTTACAAAGCATGTGTTCACAAGGTTTGGAACCTCGAAGGCTATCATCAATGATGAAGGGTCTCACTTTGTGAGCAAATGGTTGAAATGGTAGCTCAACAAACATGGAGTGAAGCATAAGGTTGCCACAACTTACAATTCACAAACAAATAGGCAAGATAAATTAGAAAATAATGAGATAAAAGGTATACTCGAAAAGGTAGTTCCTCCAAACTGGCAAGATTTGTCCAAGAGACTAGATGATGCTTTGTGGGCCTACTGGATAGCTTTCAAAACACCCTTAGGGATGTCTCCCTATCGATTGGTTTCTGGGAAAGCCTGTCACTTGCCTTTGGAGTTAGAACATGGAGCTTACTGGGCTATCAAAAAGCTTAATTTAGATCTTAAGCTTGCTGGAGAGAAGTGAATGCTTCAGATCAATTTCATATGTTTTCATATGAAAATGTCAAGCCATGTAAAGAGAAATTAAAAAGATGGCATGACAAACACATCTAAATCTGTGAGTTTGAAGCAGGTCAACAAGTCCTGTTGTTCAATTCAAGATTAAAGTTCTTTCCCGGTAAGTTAAAATCTCATTGGTTCTGTCCATTCACCATTTCTCAAGTCTCTCCATACGAGGTCGTTGAACTACATAATGATAAGGGAGGTAAGTTCAAAGTCAATGGTCAATGCCTTAAACATTGTTGGGGTGATAAAGTTAAGTGGAATAAAATCTCACTCACTTTATTAGATACCTAATTTTTCACTTTGATTTCGAATAACCGACTTAGACACTATTTTCTTGACTATTATATTCAAAGAAATTCTGCCTAGGAAGTTAGATTTTAAGTAGGATTACTTGTGGCCCTCCAATCTTTCTTGGGAATATTTTTTATATAATTTTTCGAAAAAATATTTTTTAAGGGGTTTAATAAAAATTTTATTTTTGCTGAATAAAGGGTCAATTTTGACCTAACTTTAATTTTTTTGTTATTTAATTTACACATGCAATTACGTTACTTAATTGTTTTTAAATAATGGCTGTGTTCTTGTAAATATTTTTAATAGCCAATAATAATAACAATATATATGTATACATATATTGGCTGTTATTAAAGTTGCATTAGGATTAGGACTAATTTTATTTATTTTTATTTTCCCTAAGTAGTTTAAATGTTGCATGTAGATCCTTAATTGCAAAACCCTAAATCATATCAACTTTTGCTCCCCCCAACCAAACCTTCCATCCACCATCGAATCTATCTCAAACCTCCATTGTCACACAATACACTCTTTCCATCTCCCCAAGCCATTGGTCACCTTAGCAAACCCCTTGCACCATCGCACCATTGCACCTTTCCCTCAACTTGAAGTTTTCACACCTCCATCATACCTCAAAGGCAACAACCCTATGCACCTTCACCTTCTATAAGAACCACTACCCTTAACTTCAGCCATTCACCCTTAGAACCCTCAAACCCGCAACCCTCCATCGCTGAACCTCCATAAACCCTCAAGATGTCGTAACAGCCTATTTACCCCACTACCATCGAACATACACAACCAAAAACGAAAGAACCATTACCGTCCCTTAGACCCTACAACCGCTGCTCCTAACCCGAACCTACTAGCACCCATCGTCGACTACCATATTCAACATCACCATCGAACCCTACTTAAAGTGCGACCCTTATTTCCTTAACCCACCATCCTTTAACTCTTCCCTAAATACCACCATTTTTCGCACCCTAGTTCACCATCTTGTGCTAATATCGGTTGACAAAAAAGGTAGTGAAAGCTTACTCAAAATTGTTTTCAAATATTTAATTGCATGTTGAATTTATGTTAAAATATTTTCTAATAATATTTGGGATGTTATTACTTGTTGTTGGTCGTGGTTGTGTTAAATCTCAAGTTCTCTTGACGTTACAATATGTCTCAGAAAAGAACATGATCCATATTTCGACTTGAGGAATCACAAAACAAGTTCCATTCCGAAGAAGCAAAGGCGAGATATGAATCCATCTTCAAGAAAAAACAAATGCTTCTGGAAAAATTATTTAATTTGGAAGAGAGCAATCACACTAGCTTTATGGAAAACATTCAGAAAATAGCTGAAGTATTAAACTGGGAAGTGTTTTATGATGAAAAACGATCCCGAATGCTGATTTGGTTTGAGAATTTTATGCAAACCTGACCTCAACTTATGCAACAGAGGTTTTCGTCCGAGGAGTTAAGGTACCACTGAACTTAAAATCAATTAACGACTTTTATGGTTTACCTCATTACAAATACGGCGATTATTCTTTTATATTGATAAATGTTGAGATAGAGATGTTGCAAGAAATTTTACGTGAACTTACAATTCCTAGGTCTAAATGGACTGTGTCGAAATGCGGAAGTAATACTTGTCGTAGAGAAAATTTGACCCCGTTAGCGAAAGTATAGTTTTATTTCATAAGTTTTAATCTAATGCCCGTCTCATATAATACAAAAATTTCTGTGGAATGGATGGTTTTGTTATACTCAATTATGAAAAGAAAGACTATTAACCTGGAAAAATCATTCTGAAAGAAATTTGAGGCTGTGCTACGAGACATTCTGGTCCAGCTTATTTTCCTTCTATGATAACAATACTATGTTTGAAAGCTCGTATTCGTCCAGCTGTAAAGATGGCAAGGTATAATCAAGGAACGATTATTGATTGGGACCTTGCTAGAGTAGCAAGAGATGCTATCTTTTAAAAGTAGCCTGAATCGATTGATGAAACTGAAAAAGAGAAGATTCCTGCAGAACTAGAACCAGTACAGCCGATTAAAATTCCTAACTTGGCAGAGCATACTGAATCGATTCCTGAACCAGAGATGGTAACTCCAACACTTTCCCTTCATCGAGCACTATTCCATGGAGTGGACAGTCGAATATAATGGACATGCTGCAGCACATGCATTGACAGCAACAAGCTTATTGGAGATACATAAAAATATGAGATGACTCGTTCAAAGGTGCATTTAAGAAAATATTTGATAACTTTTTTTGTGCTTGAATTTCCGGACTTTATATTTGAGCCATGGACTCCACTGTCGAGGAAGGAACAAGATGACTCAAGCAAGGACAAGAATGATGACGCAAAAGCTGGGTAGGATACTGACGGGTCTGCAAATAAATAAAAAGAGGAGGGGTCTTTACTATACTTTACTTTTCTTTTAAGACATTTTAAGTTTTTATTTCTTTATAGGTTATTTATTTTTACTTTTAGTTTTATTTCTCACATAATAAACACTAACTTGGAATTATTAATAAAATTGAACAAAATGCACTTTATTTCTTAAAATTCTTGAAAAATAAGAAGTGTGATAATGAGTATGTACATGTCTAGGGTTGGATTTACCTAAGAAAGGCTTGATAATTAAGCAATCAAATTTGACTCACCTCTCTTTCTTGGGATCCTATTTGGTGTACAGTATCCATTCACTTCTTTATTTTTGTTCCATCTATCTTTTGTTTTTTTTACAATGAGAACATTGTTTCACTTAAGGGGGGCAGGAATTAAAATTTCTTATTTTCCTGGAATCACTAAAATTGCAAAAAAAAAATTGAGATTTTTGACGAAAATTAATTTTTTCATCAAGTTATGATTAAGTAAATTTTTTCTCAAAGATTTAAATTTTTGTCTAATTATATTAGCCTTTGTAAATATAAAATTTCATTATCTTAATTATTTTTATGTTAGCTTAATTTTGACAAAAGTGCTAATCTTAATAAATGTGTATAAATTAACCATGGAATTTTATTCCCTTATTAAAATTAGGTATGCACGAAGTTTTAAGCCTTTAGAATTGATTCAATAATTTTCTTGAGGCAAAATCCTAAGAGGCATAGCATTTTAAAAATGATTTAGGCAAATTTTGTTTGAATCATTTGAGCCTTTTCAGCCTACCCTATTATAATTTTAGAAACGCCGCTAAAGACCAGAACCTTTAGCGGTGCTTTTTTTAAAAAACGCCGCTAATTGCCCAGTTTTGCTATATGCATTTTTGTACCTATATCCAACCCTCCTGCAAGAAACTCAACCAAAAACAACAAATATACCATGAAATCCAACCAAAACCCGCAAATTTAAATAATACAAAATTATACGAAAAATATATTATATAAATTGTAAATGAATATTCAAAATATTCTTAAAATAATGTTAAAAGTTACAAGAAAACAAATGTTTAAGATGGCGGATTTTGAAATTGCTGGAACATAGTCATCATAGACTGAAGCTGTAGCTGGAGTTCATTGTATTTTCTGCTCGCTCCGCCTCCTCGCCGCCCCGCCTCCTCACATTACTACCTCCGCTCTAAGTTGAGAAATTTGCTCATCTGTGCTAGCTTGTATCTGAACTATCTGATCTTTTAGCCTCTGAACTTCAGCTTGACTTTGACTACCGGAAGGCATGTATTGGTGCGAGGTGAATCCAAAATATTGGGTCGGGTTAACACGGATCCTTGAAATCTAACCCACCATACCTTTCAGACCCAAAACTTCATTAATAATTACATTATCGTATCCTCAAAATTAACGAACTATCACCAAAGCGATCGCTTCATACTCGCTTTCTTATCTTTTAGTTTCTCCTAATAAATCACCAAAGAGTTAGAAACGAAATATACAATAAAAATAAATACAACATAACATTATTTAAATTAAACAAATAAAAACGATTTAATTAAAACATTATAATTAAATATTATAAATATTTATAATGAATCAATTTTTATTAAGTAAATATACCATAATTTCTGCAAAGATCGTGTGTCATCGGAGTTCCATCTTTTTCCATGTGTAATGTCAAAAAGTCAAGGCGTCCAACTTTTGACCAGATTTGGCTTCCTACAATATAGTAGTAAAAATATTATTTAATGGTAAAAAGTCATTAATACTTGATAGAATTAATAAATCCATAGTACTGTGGCACGAGCTACACAAGCAAAACTTCTCGACTGCGCTGCAGCGTAAATTTTTGTTTTTGCTCACGCTTGTTCCAACTCGCTCACGGTCCTACATAATGAAATTATTATTACGTATATAGTAAAAACTATAAACCGAAAAATTTATAAGAGTTTGCAAGTACATAATACCTCTCCTTTCTTCGAATTCCAAAATCGAACCGCATCTTCCCATTGGTACCTCAGCATTCCCGGTGGGACATTTTGCAATTTTTCTTCGAGGCTTATGGGTTTTTTAAAATATTCTTTTTTCAAAATGCTTTTATTGTCTCTCCATTTTTTACCCAATGCCTTCTTGATATAGGCATCAGAGACCTCTAAAGCAAACCTCTCCTAAAAAACACAAGTTTAGGAAGTAAATATAGATGAAACTTAAACCAAAGTATTATAATTACATTAACGTTTTGTTACCTTAATATTAGAGAGAGCTTGATTTTTATTGCTATCAGGCATGTTATGCCATGATTCGTAGTTGATGGGCAACATATTTGCATTTCGTGCTATAATGCCCAAATAGCCTGCTAAAAGTCGAGCTTCTTGTCCAACAGGCTGACCATGGCTGTTTCTAGTTACTTTGACACGGTCGGCAGAATTTAAGTTATATAAATCTGTTAGGAGCGTACGTCCTCGACCTCTACGTGTCCCACCATTTTCAGCTGAAAAATAATATATTATTACTATATTGAAATTTAAAAATAAATCAGTAATAAAATTTAATACAATTTGTAAAATAAACTTAACATTACTTTGAAATTCCACAGGCTCGTCAAGTGTATCCGGCACGCTTAAAGATCCAACAACTGTCTGCTGTTCAGTACTTACTTCTTCCGAATTTGTATTCTGTACAATATTAAGATCTCTTAATCTTCTTCTAGGCATTTTTCCTGCAACACATAAAACAGTTAAATTTTTAGTGAGAAATAACAACAATAGCAAATATAAAATAGTTAAATTATATAACATGACCAATGTTAAAATTATAACATTACATATAAATAAAAAATCATAAAATCTTACTACATCATAAATCGTAAATATCTTCGTCCACATCCTGACGAACCCATTGAAATTGTGTACTAGTACTAGGGATATCTTCATTTAAGTCTTGTTCTGAAAAAGGCAAAGTTTCTGATCTTTCAACGATGTCATCTCTACTTCCATTCCCCATGTCAAACAAGTCTCTAGGGGTGTTTCAGAGTACAACGTACCAACCCTCATCAATTGGATCTTTCGAGTAAAAAACTTGTTTAACTTGAGAAGAAAATACATACGGCTCGTCTATCAAATGTTCTCCATTGTGAATTAATCGAGAGAAATTCACCATTGTAAAACCAAATTGATCATTTTTAATTCTGCGAGCAGTGTTAGCAATCACATCGAAATAAGACAACTTTCCATTTTCCATAGTAATCCAACTCAATAATGTCAGTTAGAAGTCCGTAATACTCCACATTTCCCTCGACAGGATTACTGTCCCTAGCACTAGCGTAACTTGTAATTAAAGAATTAACAACTACTCCACAATTTTGAGTTCTCCTCAATCTCTCGCGGTATCTAGTATGAAATCTGAATCCATTCATGATGAAGCCACTATATCTTTTTACAACTCAATTCGGACCTTGGGAAAGCCATTTAACTTCGTCATTAACAACATTCCCAAGCCAAACCTATTGAATCGAAAGTAAATTGAGTAATTATAAATGTTATGAGAAAACATTATTATTTGTCAATAAAATGTTGAGTTGCATACCATTTGACTTAACCATTCATGAAAAGATTCTGCGAATAACCTATTAATCTTGCGATGTTGTAATCTTCGTGAGCGTGAACGAGATCTTAAGATTTGTTTGTACTCACTATGTTAAAAACATGTTTAATTCGTTAAAAAATAAACAAATCAAAAAAGATGAATATTTATCATATTCTAGAACTTACTTGCGTAATTGTTCAAGTGCATCATGGTGGAAAAGAACATATCTATGTGCTTGTATCCAAGATCGGTCATCTAATTCTGCAATTTCAACTTTGCCAATTGGTTCTACATGACTTTGAAATAAATAAGTTTCGGCCAAGTTAGGATCATTGAGTCCGGCATTTCTACTTGGTCTAAAAACTGTTAACCCTAAACCATAATAAACATATTTTTGGGAATTCGTGTGGCCAATGTTAGTGTAGTACAAATTAAAACACATATATATATATATATATATATATATATATATATATATATATATATATATATGTTTATATTCTTATATTAAATAATATAAGTACGTATATATATAAAATAACATGAAACTTAGTAAAATCCAAATGTTCTTCAGTTAATTTCTAGCTAATAGTATCATTTCCTTAAACCCTTAACCTAAACTTAATTTTTAACATATTTTATTTCAGACATTCTATTTAATCTAAATATATTTAAACAAAAAAATAGATAATTAAAAATACACAATAGCATTATTATTTATACAAAGTTACATAACTTTAATAAAACAATTAATTCTCTATTGGAACACTCTAGTTATAATGTCCACTCTGTAAGATATTTCCATGTTATATAAGCTTGGAAATTATACATAGTTCAACAAATGCTAATTCCACATTCAAAATCACCCTTTCTTAATAGCATCCCAGGTAAGAATCTGGAAAGGAAATTATCTCTTAAGAAGTTAATAATTGTCCCATTGTAAACTTTAACCCTAACCTTTAAACCCTAAATCATAATCCCTAAACCCCGAATTCATCATAAACCTTCAAATACTAGTTAACTCCTAAACCTTAAACCATAGTTAACTCATAATTAAACCTGCTTAAACCATATATCTTAAACCATAAACCTTAAACTATAATGATAATTAATTTAATATTTTAAATTCAATACTATCTCTTTTATGATTATATAAGAAAATATTTAATATATTGTATAATCATAAATTTTAATAATTATTGTTTTAGGGTTATAGATTAGTGTTTATGATTCTTTTTGAGGTTTAAGGGTTATGAGATTTTTAGCGGCGTTTTACCAAAAGCGCCGCTAATGCTCTGGCTTTTAGCGGCGTTTTACGAAAAGCGCCGCTAATGCTCTGTTTTTAGCGGCGTTTTTTTTAGAACACCGCTATTGCTCTGAATTTTAAAATTTTGACGGCGTTTTTTAATAAAACGCCTAAAAAAATGCCGCTAAAGCCCTATTTTCCTGTAGTGTTGATTTGAAGTGATATGTCTATTGCATTAATGGAGAGAAATTGTTGAATTCAACATATGAAGGTATTATTTAGACCTAGGGATTGCTACTTAGCTAAATTAGGGAAATAAATTATTAGAAATGATTGAATACACATTAATTAAGAGAAGGCATTTAGTTAATTTTTTTGTTAGCATGTTAATAATTGAAAATACTTAAAAGGCATATATATACTTAAGTTGCATAGTAGTAAAATTTCTATTTCTAGGAATAATTGCACTAAATGTATAACCATTGGAAAAATTGATATTCCGAAAGGATTCCATCAAAAATGATTTCTTGAAGTTTTTTCTTGTAAGTTAAGCATTATTCGGGACAAGCAATAAATTAAGTTTGGGGGTGTGGAAACTTAAAATTTTATAGACTTTTTCAGCACTTTCTGACTTTTTTTTTTTGCAAATTTTGAACTCTTTTTAGCATATTTTTGTAATTTTATTACAAAAGATTTAAATTGAAAAAATTAGAGACAAATTTTATATTTTTAATTTTTTTTTATGCTCAACTTACAAAATTTTGCCAATTTTCAGCAGTTTTATGCAACAAAAGAAAAACTAATCTTAGAGGTACCTTGAGAAAATCGCTGAAGCATCTTCCAAAAGCATTTGTCACACAAGGATAGATGATTATTTAATAGTCATGGGCAACCAAAAAGATTAGTTTTGGACCCTTACAATTCAATTAACCCAGCTCTCAATTGGAATGATTAAATTGGACAACTTGATGCAAAGAAAGAAGCCCAGAATATTTAATTTGAAGAGGATTGATCTACAAAGAGGGAAAGCAGCCCAAACTATCCCAAATTACTACCAAAATCAGCTATTTTAAGTTGATTTCAATAATTAAAAAACAACCCCTAAACTTCTCCTCATAATCATTCCAAGCCCTTCACTTTTCAAGCCTTCCAAATTTAAGCACCTAGCTAATTTTAGTAAAGCAATCAACCCATGTCTCCTCAATTCATGGCCTGCCACTTGAAGGAGAAAACCAAGACTCTCCTATGCTATTTTTAGTCATCTCATACTAGTATAAATAAGACCCCTTTCCTTTCAAAATCATCTCATTCATTATTCATTCTCTTTTCATTTCCTCTTCACTTGCGTTCTCTTTTCTTTCTTTTTCATTCCTTATTCTTTCCTCTTGAAAAAGAGTTTTGCATAGTCATGAGGGCAGCCATATTTCAGCTATATTGACGGTACTTTGGCTTAGTTGTGACGACAAGACAAAAGAACCAATGAAGGAGCAAGTAGTTTATGCCTCGGGAACATCCAGAATTGGCTAGAGTTTCTTCTTCCCTTTTTATCTTTGTTTTTGTTCAATTCATAAACAAGATTTCAAATAACTATTTGCTTTTCAATATGATCATGATTGCTTAAATTTGTTATTGTTAGAATGATCTGATTTTCATAGTTTACATTATTTATGCAAGTAAAATCACGATTAAGTTTCTTATGCATGTTTAATGTGAAGAAATGTATGAATTAATTAATTAATCTGAATAAGATTCTAATCAATTGAAAAAATACTTGTATGGTATAATGTTTAATCATGTATATATTAAATTTGTAATAATACTAAAACTACTATTACCTTACATAACCTTGTAACATGTTTTGTTTATGAAATTTTAATTCTATTAAATATAGAAATATGTGAGATAGGTTTAATAACTGATTAAGTTAAATATTTTATTAAATTTGATTAGGGTTAATAAATAATCAATTTAGCCACGAAATCTCTGTAGGATCTTTTAACAGTATGAATAATTCTAAACTAGGAAGTATGATTGTTTTAACACAAGCATGCCATTGTGATAAACTCTTAATACTTGCATAATTTCCTGTGTTCATTTAAATTACATACTAAGATAATTTTTAGCTTATTAAATTAGTTAGTTAATTCACTTTTATTTAATTGCACTACACTTTCAACCTATATTATTTTTCCATCACCAATTTGTTTAAGTTCTAATTTTTTTCACAAAGAAGCGCTTAATAGTCCTTGTGGAGACGATACTCGATATTTATCATTTTATTACTTGTCACGATTGTGTACACTTGCACAATTTTTTCGTTCCAGTGTCACATAAAACCAACTTTGTCAATAAGCCAGCAAGGTTATAAATAAGCATTCACAGTTACAAAATACCATTTTCCAAAATACAGGCTGATGATTTTCAACTGGTGGCAACTAATAGAAGTCTTAACACCCTAATAATTTCATGTTACACCAAGATAAGAGAAGGCTTACAATAGGCCGCTAATTTGATTGATTCCCTACTACTATAATGTCCAACCTAAGAACTTGAAAATTAGAAGAAAACAACTAAGTAAGTACATAAGAACTTAGTGAGTTCCTAGAAAGTATAATTCCACAATAAGGACCATCAGACATTAAGAGATCAAGACTTAAACTGACAAAATAGTACACCATATCTGGCAAATACAATTCTCTCTCCATCCTAAGTATCCATTGAAAAATACTTTCGCAATTAGATGCAACCTATTAGCGAACACTATCTGTTGAGCACAACTACTCTGCGTGTATGCCACTTTCACATATTACCCTTTTATAATAGTTAAACATATTGTTTACACTTCATGCAATGTAAACTCTTTGTTTTACACAAATGCACCATTTTTTCCTACATACTCTTTTTCTCATGTTAGCTTCTAATTCTAGTTCCAAAGAACCATTTTTCCTGTATCTTCATACCACTCATCAGAGCTATTTACTAGTCATAACCTCCATACCCACCTTCATCCCTCCTTTTATTTTGAACACATAAGTGTTCCCCCGCAGGACCAAGTTTTCACCAGTCACAGTTTACACCAGAGTGACATACCGGAGGCAAAATATAATATCCTTTTTTTTTCATTTATGTAACAACCCTCTAATACCTCCTTAAACCATTTTGGATACGAAAATTGTGCACTAAAGAAGGAGTATTTATACCATGAACATGCATGACTTCTATTTTGTTTCATTATCTTTACCCTCACATGCATCGACTCCTTAAACACGAGAATCAAAACCAAATGTTAAAGCCACTTACCTGGTTGTACAGTGAGGAAAGTTTAACAAAATAACACAAATAATAGACTCAAAATACGAAGGAATTCACTAGAAATCTTCACTTAGAGCTTTTTCTACTTTACGGGTTCTTTCCCTTTGGCACTGGTTCTTGATGACCAACACCTTCTCTTTTACTTTACAAACTAAGTCTGGACCAACCAACTTCTTCTCACTAAGCTTTAACTAGCAAACTTATGATCAATACTTCCTCTCACAAAGTGCCTCAAAAGGTGACATGCTTAAACTGGAGTGATAATTGTTGTTGTACACAAACTCTGCCAAATCCAGGTACTTATCCCAGTTCATCCAAAGTCAATCACACAACTTCTAAGCATATCTTTCAATACTTGGATCACCCTTTTTTATTGTCCATTAGTTTGAAGATGGAAGTTAGTGTTAAACCAAAGCTTGGTTCCAAGAGACATCTGCAACTGCTTCTAGAACCTTGATGTGAATCTAGGGTCACAATCAGATACAATTGATGAGAGAGTACCACGGAGGCGAATATCTTCGAAATGTACAACTTCGCCAGCTTTTCCAATGAGTTGTGTGTACGCACTGCTACAAAATGTGTTGAATTTGTTAACCTCTCAATGATTACCTAATATAGAATTCTTCTTTGATGTACTAAGGGGAAACCTCAAAATAAAATCCATCTTGATCCTGTCCTACTTCTATTCTAGAATCTCAAGTGAACACAACTTTCTAGAGGGAACCTAATGTTCAACTTTAACTCTCTGATAGGTTAAACACTTCATTATAAATTATGATATCTCCCTTTTCATCCCTAGCCACCAAAATAAGCTCCACAAATCTCAATACATCTTTACACTCCCTGGGTGAAGTGAAAAAGGTCATTGATATACCTCTTTCATGATTTCCTACCTCAAAATTTCCTCATCGGGAACATTTAACCTTCCCATAAAACGTAGCTTTCCCTCATTTCTCATGCTGAAATTCCTTGCATTGCCAAACTTTATACTTTTCTTTATCTTATTATACTGTGCATCCTTGAGTTAGGACTCCAATATTTAGGAAAGAAAAATAGGTCTTCTTTGCCCTTAACTTGACGAGAAGTGACGCATCATTCGCCAGACATACTCTTGCTTTCAAGGAAGCCAGAGTTGCAACTATCTCTCTACTTAACACATCAGCCACCAAATTTTATTTTTCCAGATGGTACTCAATGGTCAAGTCGTAATCCTTTAACAACTCTATTTATAATCATTGGCGTAGGTTCAACTCCTTTTGAGTGAATAGATACTTCAAGCTTTTGTGGTTTGAAAATATACGACACTTCTCCCAACACCATGGTGGCCAGTTTCAGATCATGAGTTGGGTAATTCTTCTTATAAGGCTTGAGCTGGCATGACACATAAGTAACCACATTTCGTCTCTGCATGAGTACACACCCCAATCCATTCAAAAATGCATCCGTGAACATTACGTATTTTGTTCTCGATTCTAATTGAATCAACACTAGGGCTTTATTCAATGTCTTGTTTAGTTCATCGAAATTGTGTTAACACTCTTTAGACCAGTAAAACTTCTCATATTTTCTCAATAACCGTATCAATGGTGTCGCAATCATGAAAAACCCCTTCATAAACCTTCTATAGTACCCCACAAATTAAGGAAATTGCACACCTCTATAATGCTCTTCAGCGGATTCCATTCTAGTACAACCCGAATCTTCTCAAGATTTACCTTAATCCTATTCGCAAAGATAACATGGCCCAAGAAGTGAACTTCCTTCAACCAAAACTCACACTTGTTGAACTTGGCGTACAATTTATTTTCTCAGAGAACATTCAAAATTATCTACAAGTGTTCATTGTGATCCGCCTCACTCTTTAAATAAACCAGAATGTCATCAATGAATACGACCACACAATGATCGAGGTAGGGCTAGAATACTCTGTTCATCAAATCCATAAACACTACTTTCACTAGGAATTCATAATGCCCATAGTGAGTGCAAAATGTAGTTTTAGGAATATCATCCCCTTTAATCTAGACTTGATAATACCCCGATCATAGATCAATATTTGAGAACACTCTAGCTCCACTTAATTGATGAAATAAGTCTTTAATCATGGGCAGGAAATATATATATTTTTAATGGTCACCTTGTTCAACTATCTATAATCAATACACAATTGGAAGGTCTCATTCTTCTTCTTAACAAACAATATTGGGGCACCTCAAGGTGAAACACTTGGTTCGATAAACCCCTTATCTAATAATTCTTGCAGCTAAGCTTTCAACTCATTCAATTCTACTAGCGCGATTCTATACAACGCACTTGATATAAGAACAGTCCCCAACGTTACATCAATAAAGAACTATGCATCTCTATTTGGCGGTATCCCTGGTAATTCATCTAGAAAAACATCTGGAAACTCATTCACAACTAGTACTTGCCCGGAGTCTTCCTTCACCATCTTAGAGTCTAAGATATACGTCAAATAAACATTTCCACCTTTCGTAATCATTTCTTAAGCTGTAATGGCTAAGACTAAAATATTTTTGACATCACACTTCACCCTTGAAACGAACACCTTATTGCCATTGACAGATAGTAACCATACACCTCTAGACTTGCACTCAACTGCTGCACTATGTCTTGTCAGGCAATTCAATCCCAGTATGGCGTCAAACTCATAGAAACTCAGTAGCATTAAGTTCGCCAAAAATACATGTTTGCCAAAACTCAAAGAACAGTCCTTTACCACCCTGTTTACTATAGTACTCTAACCAAGTGGATTGGTAACTATCATGCTAGCCTTAGTGGGGACAACTCTAAGACTCTTCCCAACCACAAACTTATCACAGATGTAAGAATGAGTAGACCCAAGGTCTATCAATGCATGTATGTTGGTGAACTTAGTAAAAGATTAAAATACATATGACATGCCATTAGGGTCAAATATGAAAACGATCAGGGATTTACATTTTTATTTGAGATTCAATGTTTGTTATGGATTCTCAATTTATAAACGAAGGCTTGTGAGCCAATTCATTAATCAAAACTTATGTGAGCAGCCCTGATCACTATTGCTTGTGTGAGCACTATAGTTCTGTGTATCCAATTTCGGTTTACTAAAGTCCTATTGGATGGGAACATGGTAACGTGAGGAAAATAAAAATGGTGGATATGATTTGAACATGAAATGAATTACTTATGTATGCAAATTGAATATAAAATGGATAGTATTTGATATATGATGAAAATGTTGAATATGTATATGAATTGAGTTATATGTCTTTGTTATGCTAATGGACTAACCTATTGGTTGTAATGCTGAATTGCATATGAAAGTATAAGGATGCTATGTTATATATGAATATGTTTAACTGCTTAATTTTTTGTAATGTTAAGGTGAGTTGACTAATTTTCATATGAACTTACTAAACATTCGAAATGCTTACCTAATTGTTTTCCCTTTTCCTTGTAGATTGCTAACTTGCCGAACATGTCGATCGAATCTACGAGAAGCTCACATTATCCTGTTATCAATTTGGTAGTATTGCAAACATGTTAAAGTTTAGTTATGTGGCATGTACATAAGTGTTTGATATGTTAACTGAAAATGATAGTTTTAGTTTGAATCCTTTATAATGCTTGAGTTTTAATAAGGTTAATGCCTATTGAGTATAAATTTTTTGGTAACACTTAGAGCTATGTTTGTGGCACTATAAATGGCATAATTAAGTATGAATTACATGGTTAAAATGATGGTATTTAATGGTTAAAAGACATGGTTGAGTAGGTTGAATTGGTATAAGTTGAATTGATATGTTTGATGCTAAATTGTGGAAATATTAGAATGGATGGTTGGAATTGGTTAAATGCTATGCTTTGGCATGTATTTGGTATGATTTTGTGTAGGAAAATGTTGTGCAAAATGCACCAAATGGTAAGTTTGAAAGGTTGACATGAATGAGGTACCAAATGGCCTAATTTGTATAAAAAATAGAGTCCTCGTCACAATGACCACATTTTCTCGTCGCAACACAGGTCGACAGTATGTGACATTGTGACAAACTGTTTTGGTGATGTCATGACGTGGAGGAGGTGACGTCACGACATCGACCCTGAATTTTTAAAACTTTGCAATTCGGTCCTATTTCATGATTGGGTAGACAAAAAAGCTTTCATAAGCTTGATTGAGACTCGGAAAGGATTGTATATCATGATATGAATGTGTTAGTGGTATGTTTGAATGTTTAAATGATTTATTCGTTGTATAATTGATGATAGTTGCTCTGACAACGAATATTACATCTTGTAGCTCTCAAACCCGATGGTCGAGTTGAGAAGGGGTGTTATATTTCTTTTACTCATATAATGAATGCGACAAAATCTAATAATATATGTAATCTTTGAATTTGGATTAGGTTAAGACAATCCAAATTCCCAAAATACCATCCAAAGGCTGGTTTTGCACCACACATGTTCATGTTAATGAAAGTTGAGTGTATATATACACTTAAATATTGCTTCTTCTTTTATATATATATATATATATATAAAAGAGAATTTTAAACTTACACATTTATACAACACTTATTTAAACTATCATATAAACTCAACTTATAGATCGATCTCACAACTTTGAGAATATGGTAAACTCTTTACCAATAAGACAAATATTGGGGGTTCTAAATATCACTTTCACATTAAGCATTTTTTTTTAAAATAGTTTAAATTCACTCGCTTAGAGTGAAAAAAAAATATAAACAATATTATATAATTTGCAATAATAAAAAAGTTCTATTATAATAAGAAATCAAGATATTATTGATTTAGGGGTAAGTTAAAAATAAATATAATTTATTTTCTTGTTATTGAAATAAAAACTAAAAATAAAATAAGTGTAATTAAAGAATTGTCATGTTGCGACTACAAAATGGACCGGCTATTAAATAATCGGTACCAATTTGAAAGATACTTGACATTAATAAGAGTAAAATTAGGGGTATGTCAATTTTAAAAAAAGAAAAATTCAATCATTTAGGAAAATTGGTTTTCAATGTGATAAAAACGTGTTTTGAGGGAAGTGCGTTTTTTTTAAAACGTTTTTTTCAAAAAAGTGTTTTTCTTAAATGCATTTTTGTCCATTTACTAAAAATACTCCATTTTTTTAAAATAATCAAAACTTCAATCTACATCTTTAATTTTTTTTTCTTGAAATCCACATGTACCCTTATTTTTGCCTAAAGTGTATCCACTAAATCAACCTTTGTCTCGTGACTATTTGATAATTTTGCAACTAAATTATATAATTAATCATTTAATTCTTAGTTTATTTTTATTTTAGTTATTAAATTATTAAAATTTTCAATTTCGTCATTAACATTTTGAATCAATTTTGTTTTAGTCATTTTTCGTCAAATAAAAGATATAATAACATATTTAATCATTAATTATTATACATTCTATCAATCTAATCCTACTTCTAATGATGCAATAAATTTAGCCCATCATACTTGTTATTTAGAAATCAAAGACTAAATCCAGATTTTAAACATCATTAAAATAGCAATGGATGGTTTCATTGATTAAAAGCTTCATTTTAGATTAGCATCGTCGAATTTGTTTTCCACCATTTTTCTCTTCTTTTTGTAACTTCAAAGCAGAAAACAATTTCAGCTTATATGGAAATGCATTTACCATCATTATAGTAGAAACATGGTTCTATATTTTCTTTTCATTTTTATATAATCCAAAGCTAAACTGAGATTTGGAGCAATGCATTCAAGAGTATCTCAACGCTGAACCAATTCATATTCATAGACTGTTAATTTCATAACTATTTCTTTTAGGACAACATAAACATGGTTCTATATTTTCTTTCTTTTTCAATTCATAATTACAAGACAACTATATCAGTTCATAAAATTTTGTTTAAATTATTTCTTGTTTGGACAAATTTATGATGAAGATGTATTTGAGGATTAAATTGATAGAATTTACAAATATAGAGGATTAAATTTGTTAGATTATTTAAAATTACGACTAAATTGATATAATATATAAATGTTAATGACTAAATATGTTGTTATACCAAATTAAAAAGGGCGACATCATCTTTTCCTTTGATAATTTAACGGGAAGCTAAAATATTAGAAATTTTTGTAATTTAATAACCAAATAAATAATATAATTGACTCTCATTTTGGACATCAAATATGTGGAAGTCTTGAGTTGCTTACTCCTACATTGACGTGGTTATAAGGTTTTGTTGTAAAATGTCAAGGGGAGATTACTTGACGTGGTGATCAGTTTTTGTTGCAAAATGTCAAAGGGAGATTACTCGACGTGGTGATGAGTTTTTGTTCTATAAAAGTTGATAAAATATTATAATTGACCATTTCTGGTTGGCATATTTTTAATAAATTAATTTCGAATATTGAGGATTAGTAGCAGCTCATTGGAGAAGATTTCATGTGCAACACATACAAATGATTATTTTAATGGATTGTATCTTAAAATATCTTTTATTATATATTACTTGTTTAGATTTCATGTACGAATGAGTAAATATGTTATTATGAAAAAGGTTTTAGGGGGAAAATTTTAGAGAGTGTGTAGTCTACATTAAAGTATGTGAGTGAGTAAATTGTACTTGTTAATAATAGATTACTCCCCAGATAATATTATGCAGCTGTAGTAGTTATTTTATTCACTTGCAAACTTAACGATTTACTAATCAAAATATATTTTCATAAAAAGTAACAACATTATAAAAGAAAATCATGAGAAATAAAATAAACTAATTATCATGCGTGGGCAACTGAATAACACCTAAATAGTCGGTTTGCCTTCACCACAAAATGAAATGTTTGAATTTAGAAGAGAAAGCGCGGAGATATAAATTTATAGTAACAAAAACTACTCTTTTTTTAAATAAATTAAATATAATATTATAATATTGCAAGCCGGGAAAAAAATATTTGGACATTAATTTAAATTAATTAATAGATAATAATAAATTTTAATTTACTTAAATGATCTCTAATTAATTATATTAATGTTAGATAAATAATAAATAAATGAGTTGAAACGTTTATGGATCAGAGCTTATATTTCACAACAACTCTCTTTTACCCTACTATTATTAAAGAAATCTACTCTAAACCACTTTACAGAAGTTCAAAAATCTAAAAGTTGTCTTAAATAAAGATTTAACACTCAAAATCCTCTCCAAAATCTAAAGAACTTGACTTTGAAAAAATCTTGAAAAACACCATATTAGTTCCAAAGAAAGTCACCTTTTGATCTTGCTGATCTTCTTCAATTGAAGAAAAGAGATCAAAACCGTTTTCCCAAGAATGGTCAAACCCGTTTTTGAAGAAAAGTGCCTTATGATCTTCTTCCGCCTACAGAAAATGGCTAAACTTGTTTTTTAAAGATCAAGTCCAGAAGTCCCTTGAAGCAGAATCATCTCTAAACGACCCTTGGATCAAAACTCTCCCCAATTTAGTTGCATGTATTACAACTATAAACTGCATTAAATTTTTATACTTCACTTAAAAACAAGTTGCGTGTCAATTTGAATCTAAAATATATATTTATTCGACCTCTTTCTATTTATATTTGGTTTCGGCAAACTGACATCTTAAATTTCAATTTTCTTAAAAGGCTATTTTGTTTACCAGATGTTATAGCACCTTTCTCGCACTTTTGTTTGTTTATTTGTTTTATAATTAAGGTATCTTTCATGCATGATCAGTCGAGTGATAGTTTCAGGAGGGCTCAGAGAAAAATGGGTGAGCATAGTCATACACGAACTACAACTAAGCTAACAGAGCAAAGTTTAGTTTTTGCTGTTAATGGAGAGAGGTTTGAGCTCTTCCAAGTAGACCCTTCTACTACTTTGCTCGAGTTCTTGCGTTCTCAGACATCTTTCAAAAGTCCCAAGCTTGGTTGCGGTGAAGGTCTGTCTTTCTCTTTCTTATTGGAAAATTTTATCAATTATGGATATTAAAAGTTCCTAAACATCTTTAATGGCTTGATCGCTTTTCATAGTTCGATTGCTGCCATGGTTTTGCTGCATTGGGTTTAACTTTTTATCCCTAACTTTCTTCTACGCTTCCAAAGTTCACTCTTGGAGCACATTTTTGAGCCACTTCTGTATTAACATCCGACTGTTTTCTTGTTTGACAGGAGGATGTGGTGCCTGTGTTGTTCTGCTGTCCAAATACGACCCTTTCCTTGACAAGGTTGAGGATTTTACAGTGAGTTCATGCCTGACACTACTTTGCAGTGTCAATGGATGTTCAATCACAACAGCTGAGGGAATTGGAAATAGCAAGGATGGATTCCACCCTATTCAGGAAAGGTTCAGTGGTTTCCATGCTTCTCAATGTGGTTATTGCACTCCGGGAATGTGTGTTTCTCTTTATTCAGCCCTCGTCAATGCCGATAAGTCTGATAGGCCTGAACCACGTCCTGGATTCTCCAAGCTAACAGTTTCTGAAGCTGAAAAGTCTATTGCAGGCAATCTTTGTCGCTGTACCGGTTACCGTCCCATTGTCGATGCCTGTAAAACTTTCGCAACCGATGTTGATATGGAGGATTTGGGACTTAACTCGTTTTGGAAAAAAGGAGAATGCGATGAAGTAAAGCTGAGGAGATTACCTCTATATAGCCATGGAAATGGGACTCGTGTGTTTCCTGAGTTTCTGAAGAATAAAACCAAGGCTGGTTTCAATATGGAATCTGAAGCATGTTATTGGTATAGTCCAGTTAGTCTTCAACAGCTTCAAAGGTTACTGCAAATGGATGATGAGAACAATAAAACGTCAAGGAAGATAGTCGTCAGCAACACGGGAATGGGTTATTATAAGGAACTAATAAATTTCAACAAGTATATTGATTTAAGATACATTCCAGAGCTTTCGATCATTAAGAAAGATCATACTGGGATTGAAATTGGAGCAGCAGTGACAATTTCCAAGGCCATTGAAACTTTGAAGGAAGCAAATGAACCTCAGTTCAGCCAAGAAGGTAAACTTGTGTTCAAAAAGCTTGCGGATCATATGGAAAGATTGCCTCAGGGTTCCTAAGGAATTCAGCTAGTATAGGTGGAAACCTGATGATGGCCCAAAGGAAACACTTTCCATCAGATATTGCCACAATACTACTTTCTGTGGTTGCAATGGTTGATATCTTGACCGATCAAAGGCATGAAAGTATCATGCTGGAGGAGTTTCTTGGGAGGCCTCCGTTAGATTCCAAAAGTGTTCTTTTAGCCATTAAAATTCCATGCTGGAGGTTAAGTGTGGATATTTCTTCCCAAGGCTACACTAAGTTGCTATTTGAGACGTATCGAGCCGCACCACGCCCTATTGGAAATGCACTTCCCTATATGAATAGCGCTTTCCTGGCTGAGGTTTCTCTTAGTAAGGCTGGAATTATGCTAAATCACTGTCGATTGACATTTGGTGCTTATGGAACAAAACATGCCATTAGAGCAAGGAAGGTTGAAGAGTTTCTATCAGCAAAGTTTCTAAACACCAGTGTTCTATATGAGGCCATTAAAATACCTGAAATTACTGTGGCGCCTGAAGATGGTACCTCCCATCCGGCTTATCGGTTGAGCTTGGCCATTGGCTTTCTCTTCAATTTTCTATACCCCTTACTTGAGAACCCTGCTGAGATTTCCAGCTTTTGGTCTGATGGAGATAATAAAGCTTTCCCATTCAGTGATTTCAAAGGAAAACAGGATTCTAACCAGCTTGATCAAACCAAATTCTCAACTTTGTTATCATCTGCAAAGCAGGTGGTTCAGTTAAGTGAAGAATATAATCCTGTTGGAGAGCCTATTAAAAAAGTTGGAGCTACCCTCCAAGCTTCTGGTTTGTCACATCTTAGCTCTTATTCCTTGAATGATCTAGCAGTAGCAATCATAGTTTGACCATTAATAATTTTCAGGGCCAACTTTGGTTTTCTTACATTGCTGCTTGTTGTTCTTACTCTTTTTAATTGCTTTATGTTTCTTCAAAACTGGTTAGAAAGCAGAACACGAAAATCTTTTTTGATAAAAATGATTCACTCTTTAATCCTTCAATTTTATATATTCTTTATTGTGATAATACCTTGTTATTTAAAAGTTAAACGTAACTGCTGCTTTGCTATGTTATTCCGAATATGTGTATTCATGTCCAAATATGATCTTCCAAATATATAGAAAAACTTTAAAAATTTTGAGCGTATCCATGTTGGACACATTTATCCGACACTCACAAGTGGATAATATTGATCAAATGTTTCCAAAGTTTTCCCAGTGAAAGTCACTATTGTTTTAGCTTTCATACCTGAAGTTCATTTACCTTCTGCATGCACTTTATAATAGAATATTGTCAATGTTGCTCACCCACCATAAATTTGTAGGTGAAGCTGTTTATGTGGATGACATTCCATCTCCAAGCAATTGCCTGCACGGAGCATTTATTTACAGCACGGAGCCATTAGCATGGGTGAAGGACATAAAATTTAAGCCTGGATCATCACTGGATGGAGTCATCAAGCTCATTTCTTCCAAAGACATTCCTGGGGAAAATATAGGGGCGCAGACCATGTTTGGTTCTGAACCATTATATGCAGATGAGCTCACTGAATGCGCTGGTCAACGCATTGCCTTGGTGGTAATTCCATGTTTTAAGCCTTTTGTATGTCTAATATCATCATCAAAATGACATTTTAAAGAGCTTGATCATTTAAATGATCATCTCAGGTTGCAGATACACAGAGAAATGCAGACATGGCTGCCAACCTTGCAGTGATTAATTATGACAAGGAGAATCTAGATCCAATATTATCTGTTGAAGAGGCTTTTGAAAGATGTAGCTTTTTTGAGGTCCCTTCTTCCCTTTACCCTGAACAGGTTGGCGATTTTTCTAAAGGAATGGCTGAAGCTGATCATCAAATTCACTCGGCTGAGGTAATTATAATATTTCACCTTTCTTTCAGCCTAAGTTCAACATGTTTCTGTACCATAGGCCTCAGCTTAACTCTCTTTTTAGAGACCGTACTTTGCATTTTCGTAAAACATAACCAAGAAAATAGATTCATATAGGCTTATTTCTTTTAAAGACATTTTAACTTGAATTCATGGGACTAGATCAAACTTGGATCACAATATTATTTCTACATGGAGACGCAAGCAGCTCTTGCTGTGCCAGATGAAGACAACTGCATGATCGTATACAGTTCTAGTCAATGCCCTGCGCTCGCGCACAGTACAATAGCTAAATGCCTTGGTGTTCCTGGACACAATGTTCGTGTGATAACAAGAAGGGTTGGGGGAGGATTTGGTGGAAAGGCCGTAAAAGCGATGCCAGTGAGTATCATTATGTGTGTTCTTATTTGTCTTATTTACAGCTAAATATATGTTAAATCGTACTCAGTGTGAGCATCAGACTAGTTACAATGTAATGTTATAGGTTTCTACAGCATGTGCACTTGCTGCTTACAAACTACAGCGTCCGGTCAGGATGTATGTCGATCGCCAGACTGATATGATAATGGCAGGAGGAAGGCATCCAATGAAGATAACTTACAGTGTAGGATTCAAAGGTAATGGGAAGATTACAGCCTTAAGACTCGATATATTAATTGATGCAGGGATTTCAGTTGATATAAGTCCATTGTTGCCAAATCATATGTTCGGTTCACTAAGGAAGTACAACTGGGGTGCTTTAGCTTTCGATATAAAGGTTTGTAAAACAAACCGCCCGAGCAGATCATCGATGAGGGCCCCCGGGGAAGTACAGGGATCATTCATTGCTGAAGCAATAATAGAAAATGTGGCATCCACTCTTCCCCTGGATGTTGATTCAGTTAGAAGTATTAATCTCCACAAGTACGAAAGCCTTGAATTGTTCTTCAAGAACAGTGCTGGTGAACCATTGGAGTATACTTTACCTTCTATATGGAATAAGTTGGGAACGTCTTCAAGCTTTTACCATAGGATTGAAATGTTGAAACAGTTTAATAGGTGTAATAAATGGCGGAAAAGGGGAATCTCTCGAGTCCCTATCGTGCATGAAGTGACCTTGAAAGCAACCCCAGGGAAAGTAAGCATTCTATGTGATGGATCGATTGTAGTTGAAGTTGGAGGCATTGAGCTCGGTCAGGGTCTTTGGACGAAGGTGAAACAGATGACAGCATACGCTCTTAGTTTGATCCAATGTGGTGGAACTGACGAACTTTTGGAGAAGGTGAGGGTCATACAAACTGATACCTTGAGTTTAATTCAAGGTGGCACCACTTCTGGAAGTACAACGTCAGAATCAAGCTGTGAAGCTGTTGGACGTTGCTGCGATATCTTAGTCGAGCGACTGACAGCTTTCAAGGAAAGGTTGGTGGAGCAAATGGGATCTATAAAATGGGAGACATTGATTCTTCAGGTATTTGTTAAACTCAAGGTCTTATGTTCATTTCGTATCATATGTTGAGAGAAAAGGCTTGGACATTGATTCTACAATCTGTTTATTTAGTTTTCTGAATAGAATTCGAAATTTGGGTGATCTTTTTGATGGAAACATTACCGCTAAATTGCTCCAAATCTCTTTGCTCTTCATGGCTCTATACAAATATACAGTTCGACATTAAGAAGCTGAAATTTTGCAGATAATTTTAGAACGAAAAGGAAAAGTATGGCGATGTCAAATATGGTACCGAGGTTTAAGAGTAGCCTTATTGGCCTCCTTAATTATTTCAGCAGAGGGTCTTAGTTCTACCCTGAAACATGCTTATATTTTTTCTACTGTTTTAATTCTTCATATACTTGCTTGATGATACTTTGTTCATAGATATTGACGATTCCTGTTTCACTCTTTTAATCTAACCACATGCAGGCATATAACAGTTCCGTGAACTTATCAGCAATTTCGTTATATGTACCAGACATTTCGTCCCTGAGTTACTTGAATTATGGTGCTGCAGTGAGTGAGGCAAGTATATCAACGGATCTTATTCTTCTTTTATTCATTCTTTGCAGTTTTCTTCAAGGCGAATTTTCCAGAGCTGGTCAATTAAACATGTCTCGTTCATCTTATATCGATTGCAGAATCTCAAAAACTAATTCCTAATAATGAAGATGTGGCATTGCAGGTGGAGATAGAAATTTTAACAGGGCAAACCACAATATTACAAACAGATATCATATATGATTGCGGCCAAAGCTTAAATCCTGCTGTTGATTTAGGACAGGTTATGATCTTTTATATGATTTTCAATGCTCTGCAACATTTGGGTTTTTTTTTTTTTCCATGCAATCATGATTAAATTCAAGCATTGACTAACAAGTTTCTTGGGTCTTTTTTTTTCCTATAAGATTGAAGGAGCATTTGTTCAAGGAATAGGGTTCTTTATGCTTGAAGAATATCCTACAAACTCTAAAGGATTAGTGACTGCAGAAGGCACTTGGACTTATAAGATCCCCACAGTGGACACTATACCTAAGCAATTTAATGTGGAAATCCTCAACAGTGGACATCATAAACATCGTGTACTTTCATCAAAAGGCAAGTTGGGATTTTTTCATCAAACAATTATTATGTATGCATGCATGTAAGTATGTAAAAGATGGGCATCCGGTTCTTGCTGCAATCATCAAACAATTTGTTCCTCTGCAGCTTCGGAGAGCCACCGTTAACGCTAGCAGTTTCGGTACACTGTGCTGTAAGAGCAGCTATAAAAGAAGCCAGGGAACAACTTCATTCATGGGGAGGAGACGAGTCTAGTTCAACATTTAAGTTGGAGGTACCTGCAATCATGCCTGTTGTGAAGGAGCTTTGTGGGCTTGACAGCGTTCAAAGATTCTTACAGTGGACAATCGGAAGCTAAGTGATTGGGATTCTGAAGGCTATCAGTTAAACAATGTCCCAATCTTTGATTGCCTGTAGAGAAAGTAAGGTTTATCATTAGTCTTTCACAAGCCCTTCATGTTGGGCCTATATGGTGTGTTGGATCTCTTATGCAAACCTGTTAATTCTTGTGTTAGTATTGTGTTCGTCTTCTTCTTACTATCACTATTATTGTAATTGTTATTATTATTATTCCTATTTATGTCGTGTTATTACTTATGTTAAAAAAAGTAATTAAAAATTTAATTGAATCAATATGTTATTATAGATTTTTTAAAAGTTTAAATAATATACATTTAGTCGTCAAATTTGATACTTTTTCTCAGGTTAGTGTCTATATTTTTTTGTCTCAATTTATACCAAACTTTTTTACCAAGTTGTTGAAGCAATTTATGAGAAATGCCAAGTAACAGAACCCGCTAATGTTTGGCATTGCGCAAGCTCATAAACTTGCCATATATGTGTTAGCGAATTTTGGTAACAAAAAACATTGGGTTAAGATATTTGTTGTTAATATTGATGTATGCAAGTCATTCTATGATATACAAACCATTTATAGCAACATATCTTGAAGATCGATTTGGATCAGATTAAGAAAATTGACTTCCTTGTTTCGAAGAGATTGGATCAAATCAAGTAAACTTAGAAGCATATCCTGAAGACTCAAGATTTATCTTAGACTTATTGAAGATATTTTCAAAGTTGATTATTCTGCTATTTTAATGGGAAGATTCATTGTAAATTTATAGTATATTTGCAAGTCTCAATTTCACATATATTGAGGAGACTTGTATAAGTGATGTACAGATCTGAGAGCACTTTATTCTATTAATTGATGAATGTTTCCTTGGAGTGCATTGAGGGTAAAATTAAGTGTGTTACTTGGTTTTTATCCTAAGTTGTCTAGGGGAAAACTAGGAAAGTGATCTAGATGCAAAAGTGATATTTTAATCTGGTGAATGTTAGAGCTTATAATCACTTGTTATATGAGGTGTTAAGATACTGAATTTCCTCTCTAAGTAAGGCTCTATAGACATGGGAAAACTGAACTGCATAAACATATCACTATGTTTTTCGTTTTTCTTATGTTTTTCATTTTTCTTCATCAATGCTTAAAGTAGTTGACACTGCTCAATTTTGCTTGCAAATGTCATTCATAGTTTTTTCAATTAGTATCACAGACTGTCACTTAAAACAACTAATGGGTTTCTTGGTCTAAAGATTTGCTTGCAAATCGAAGGCTCATCAGTGTCTCGTCCCCTTATACTCAACGGTGCAAATTACGCCTACGAGAAAGTAATAAGGATGGATTTCATCAAGTCTACGAATGAAAAAACCTAAAGATTTACTCTTAATTATGCATCTAACTTCTTAATTATATTATTTATACTTATGTTTTATTTATTATGGATTTAGTTGAATAATTGGAGAAAAAAATGAGTTAATGATTAATTTTGACTAGTTTTTGTGGAATAGACTTTCAACACAGCATTACTCTAGAACTCCGTTTTGGGCTCATAATATATTTGTTCGAAGGTAATTGAAAGATTTAACCAAAGTTATTTCATGAATCAAACCCAAAAATATGTCAAAAAAGTGTCTAAAAATGTTTTGGAAGTTTAACGCAAAAATCTACCAAAATTCTGCTTTATTTTAATTAAGGAAAATTTTGTATTTTCTCCTTTATGTGATTTTTGCCTTATAAATAGACATTATTAGGTTAATACCTAGAGGCAACCACTATTAGTATTATTTTGATTTGTTTGTGTTCTTTATTTTATAGATTACTAAACTATTTTTCTAGTCAAAGGAACCTCAAAAAACTTGAGGAGTTTATTCTCAAGAAATTTACGTATCTTTTATATGCTTATTCCGCGTATTTACGGGTATCTTTTATGGATTATTTTGATTTCGCATCCTACTTCCCAAATACACGGAAAAATATAATTTTTAGGCTTTTTGAGTATTCTAAATTCTATAAATACCCATTAAAAGAAGACATAAGGGGGCAATCAGAAAAGATCTGAGAAAACACTCAAAGAACGCCATCGGAACCAACTCGGAAGCGGTTCTCCATCAAGATTGAAGTCTCCCTCTAGTTTCTTTCAAAGTTTTATTGAGTTTCTTTATGTCTTGTGGTTATTCTAATTTTAAGTTGTTTCTATTCAGGATTATGAACTAATTCCCTAGATACCTAGGGAGGATGAAACTTACAATGAATCTTTTTATTTAATTTCTGTTTTTACGCGATAAATACTTGATTCTTGTTCTCAATTATGTATGCTTATTTCTTGTTTTAATATTTTTGGGATATTAATTCATGTTTAATGTGCTTAATTTAGTGGAGCAATAGTCTCTATTTAATAGTAGATCTAGCATAATTGAGTGGAGTTGCATGCAATCCTAGAAATAGGACCACATAAATCTATCTGATTAGAGTCAAATCTAATAGGAGAATCCATAGATCGAGTTAATATGACGATAAGGGTTCTAATCAGAAAGAGATTTCAATTAATCAACCTAGAGTCAGTTGTTCTTACTCTCGAAAGAGATAATTAACCTAATTTAGGGATTTTTACGGATCAAGACACAAGTGAATAAATCATTTAATTCACATTCATAATAATAGGTGAAGTCTAGGTGAATTTTTCCTGGGTATTGTCTATCTCATTGGTTAATATTCAATTATTTCTCTGTTGCATTCTTAGTTAAATTAATTTAGTAAATTTAGAATAAAACACATCACCCCAAATTATCGGCTAAATAATAGAAAAATAGTAATTACTAATAATTTTAATCCTTGTAGATATGATATTCCTTACTCACCATAGTTATACTATTGTTCAATAGGTACACTTGTCTTTGTCGTATTTATAGTTAGTTTAGTAACTGTCAATCGCGACATTGATGCCCTAGAAGTCACGACACCAAGTCCCTTCACCTTGAGGATGCCAAACTTTAATGTGAAATCAATATGCAGCCTACTATCAAGGGAGTTGCGTCATCGAGCCTAAAGTCACGACACCAAGCTTCTAAGTCTCAAAGCCACTGAAGGTGTTGAAGTGAAGAAATCATGGTCGCCAGCATTGAAGCCTAGGTGTCGTGACACCGATGCTTGACGAGAGGAAAATTTGTTACATGATGAATAACTTAATCGCTATTTGATAGTAATTGACTTTTTATAAAGAAAGATGTAATGATTACCGTGAGATAAAATAGGATCTGTAACGCCCCTAACTCAAATCCGTCACCGGAATAGAGTTATGGAGCATTACCGGAGTTACCGATTTATTTATCAGATATTTCATTTTATCTAACGTTCATATTTGGAACCAATTAAAATCAAACATATTGTCCCTTAATGTACTTATTTTTCTCGATATGTTTTACTTGAATTTATTACTCGTCTCAATTTAATTTATTTCCTTGTATCAACGTATCAAAAATAATCATCTATTTACATGTCATGATAAATATCATTCTCTTGGTATTTTTTCATAAACATAAATCAGGTAATTCATTATATCGATATTTCATGCATTTAAAAATACAATTCAAGTTACACTAACTTACCTCGTTACTTGTACATGTTTATAATTTCATTAATCTGATATCTTTTCTTTTCCACCTTTAAGTCTCGTATTCGAGTCATCCCGATCTTTATAAAGAAATTTGATCGTCATTTTCATTTATTTCATGTTGTAATACATTCAACTAATGCTCTAAGAAAATTACCATTTTACCCTTAAACTTTTAATTAATGACAATTTCATCCTTAGGTTAAAATAAATAAAATTATTTCAATTTAATCCTTATTTCTAGCCATTATTCTCAAACAAATTGATAACAACCCATGAATTCTATAAAATATCAGAATTTTTCATAATTTCAATACTTTTCAATTTAATCCTTAAAACATGGTTTTCCCTAATCTTGAGCTAAATTAATAATTTCATTCAATTTTGTAATTTTAAATAATAAAATAATTCATTTCATACAATTTGGTCATTTCTAACATTTTACAAAATTGCCCATAAAATTTTACTTTTATTCAATTTAGTCCATGAGCCAAAAACATGCAAATCAGCCATGCTAGTAGAATATTCATACATATTTTCCTCCTCCTCCTCTCCATTCCACATCATTTATTTATATAACATGCAACAAGTAACATTATCAATAATTTCACTATTTACTTATATGTATATTCAAAACTGTCCATTTGCGTCATAGTTACTAAATTATTTATATCTTAAGGTACAGAACTCAAAATTAAGATCTGATAATTTTTCCTGAAACTAGACTTACATATCTTATTACCATAAAATTTTTAAAATTTTTGGTTTAGCCAATAAGTACAGTTTATTCTTTAAAGTTACCCCTGTTCTGCTATCTGACAGTTCTGACTCTTCTTCACTAAGAATTAATTATCTCATCGTACGAGATTCGGATGATGTTACCACTTATTTCTATTGAAAATAAACTCATAAAGGATTCTAAACATATAAATTTAAGCCCCTAATTAATTTTATCCAATTTTTTATGATTTTCCAAATTCAGAATAGGGGAACCCAAAATCATTCTGACCTTGTCTCACAAAAGTTATTGTAGCTCATGATTTACAATTCCATTGCTTAATAATTTATTTTATAAGAAACTAGACTCAATAAGATTTAATTTCATATTTTATTCATCCTCTAATTAGATTTCTAAAATTTTTTGGTGATTTTTCAAATTTAGACTACTGCTGCTGCCCAAAACAGTTTTAGTGAAAAATATTGATTTCCATTTAGCCCCAAATTTCATAGTTCATACAATTCAATCCTTGCTCAATTAACTCCTCAATTGAGATAATTTTCCTCATTTAATACTTTATTCCATCATTTTAAATTACTTCATAACCCTTGAAAACCAGAACTTTAACACTAGACCTTAATTCCAAGCTCTTTCACAATTAGGTCCTAAACCAATTTTCATCAATTTTACTTGATAAAATCACCATATATCAAAATTAAAGCTTCAATTCTATGTTTATTCATCATATTCTTCCAGTACTCATCCATAAAAACTTCAAAAATTAGCCATGGAATCAAAAACTAATGAAATAGTAAGTTGGACCCAATTGTAAAAGTCCAAAAACATAAAAATTTCAATGAGGAAGCAAGAATTAAACTTACATGAAGCTAGAGTATGAAACCCAGCTTGAACCCTCCTCCGTGGCTGTTTTTCAGCTGATGAATATGAAGAGAAATGAAGAGAATTCTAGATATTCCAATTTAGTCCCATTTTTATTTAGTTAATTTTGGCAATTTTCCAATTTTGCCCTTATTTCATCCATTTTCTGATTTTTCTCAGCTATTGCCACCCAAAATATCTCCTTTGGGCTTATTTGCACTTTAGGTCCTTCCTCATTTGACAATTGAGCTATTTAATCATTTTAGCAACTTTTACACCTTTTTCAATTTAGTCCTTTTTATTTAATTAGCTATCAGTACTTTAAAATTTCTTGACGAAACTTTAATACTAACTTATTAACACTCCATAAAAATATTTATGGCTCGATTTAAAATTCTCGAGGTCTCGATACCTCGTTTTTTATTTTAATTATTTTAATATATATATTTTTTGTACACTATTCACTATTTCAAAATTTTTCCTAACTTCACATTTAACTTATACTCACTAAATTAATAATATTTCCTACTCATTTGTCGGATTTAGTGATCTCGAAACACTGTTCCGACACCACTAAAATTAGGCTGTTACAGGATCATATTGGGATAATAGATTTATTCCAAAGATATTAAGGATATCCTATAAGGGTAACACACTTATGACAAGGTCATTGGACAAGCACTAATCGAGTAGCTTTCATAATGGTATATTATTAGGAAGAGCTCAGTCACGATATTATAGTGGAATGGCTTCATGACTAAATGAGTTTATAATTAATAGGCGAAAAACTTAAACTTGATTACAAATCATTTAAGCTCTAATTACATATGTTCAATCGGTTCTTCCGCTAAATCGTTGAAACCAGAAATGAATTGCATGATTGAATCAAATGAACAGAAATGGATAGAAATGAAAAAAGTTAGATAAATGGGTTACATTTAGAAATAAATATGGTTTCTCACTAAGCATAGAAATGACCTGAGAATTAATTTAAGTTTTTTTAATTATTTAATTAAATAATTGAAGTTCAAAAATAGAATTAAATTAATTGGTCACTATGAAATTCATTGAATGTAGAAATTAAATATATTTTCTCATAGATTCTTTTACGATAAAGTTGTCATGATTTTAATAAAATTAGAATTGGGTTGAGAAAATTATTTAATTGGAAAATTAATTAATTAAAATTAATTTAATAAATAATATTTATTTTGGGAATGGAAAATATGTATTGGGTTAGATTAAATTATAAAATATTGGGTTAAAAGTTTAAAAGCACATATAATTGGACCCAATACATGAAAGGCCCGAATCCCATCATAATACATATGAGGAAAAGTACACCCTATTAGTCACCCCTCTCTCCTAGTTCAACTAGGGGATTGGTTTTTCAATTAAATAAGCATTATTTGTAATCTACTAATTCAATTAGGGCTTCTGTATCTCTCTCTATAAATAAATGACATTGGTAAGGCTAAAAAAACAACAAATGATATACAACTTTTAAGATATTGTTATTTTGAAAATTTTCAAAGTATAAATTCTATTTTCTGGAAAATAAAAATTTTACCAATTCTTATAAAAGAGAGATTTACTTTCCTAGTGAAAGTAAGAAAATTATTTTTTGTTCTGTGTTTGATTCGTGATTGTTCGAGCCCACACTCGAAATAGTTTGCAGTACGAGAATAGCAGAGAAAGTCATTCTATTGAAATTCAGGAATGTCTAGGATCCATGTCGCTCAAAACATAGGTACTTTTTGGGAAAAGTTTATTGCTATAAATATCACAAACCGGCTTGATTTTTAAATTTTCATTTTTTTGATGTGCAAGAAAACCATTTATGAATCGCGATTTTCTCCAACATTGGTTATATTGTGTCTTGCTTCATAATTAAAGTTACGGTAATCCGTCCATTCAGCATTGTAGATGTTAGAGTATAGGTCATATTGCATTTGTGGTGGTATCGAAAAGTTTCCTACAGTGTCCACTTGTGCTATGGAGCCATCATTGAGGATTGGACATGCATCAATTATATGATCAATGACTACATGAATACCGTAAGCTCAACTTAGGGGTGTTTTGCCTACAACCAAAATTTGAACAATATCAATGAATTTATCTATCTTATCTTTCAAGGAATAAGTACTTATATCATGAACCCGTCTCATAATTCCACATTAGTTTTAAATTGCTAGGAGTTGGCCGCCATAGTTGAAATCAAACATCACGCAACTTGATGAGTCATGTTGACTAATACCCCTCCACTCGTAGCGTCAATCATTTTCCTCTCCTTGGGAAGGAAACCTTTGTAGAGATATTATGCAAGGGATTGTTTAGTAATGTCATGCTATAGGCAACTTGCATACATCTTTTTAAAGCACTTTTAGTAGGGTTGAGCAAAATTCGATTTGACTCGAAAAAATCAAGAAATAGTTCGAATCGCGAATTATTCGAATCGAGTTAATCGAATCAACTTGAATTTGTTTTCAAATTTCAAATTCGAGTCAAGTTGAATTTTTAAATTCGAATAACTCGAATATTTTAAATAAATCGAATATAAACTATATCTCTATATTATACCAAAACCCAAACCCTTTTACCTTATCTCATTTCCCCCCATAATGTAACACCCTAGACTCGGCCTGGACGTTATGGTCGAATCTGGCAATGTCACATGAGAGTGTTTTTGAAACGCATTGACCTTAAAATCATCTCAATTATTAATTTTACTTAGTCCGGGAAAATGTGTTCTAATTGGTTTGATTAAAAATATTTCTTTTGCGCGGAAGCTTTTGAAACTCAATAAATTTTCGGGAACCGTGTCATGTACGAAAACCTTAGCTTTTAGGAAAATCGAGTTTAGACTAAAATCCCATAAACAGTTTAAAAATCCAAATAAAGTCAATAAAGTCCCAAGATTACATCAACCAACCCAAAACATAATTAAGAAATGAATACCGAAACTGAGTTTAAAACAGTCTAAATATGTATGGCCACCGTCGAGTCCTCCGCTGCACTGAACCGTCAAGTTAGGGGATTACCTACACAGATTAGATAAAAAAGGGTGAGTTTTTGCAAACTCAGTGTGTAATCCCATCAGAAAACAAAATACTCAATAGTAGAAATTAGTCATACATCCAAATATCAGATAACTCGGGCCTGAACCCTTCATAGAACCGGTGTGAACCTTAGTCCACTCAGATATAGAATCAGATACGAACGAGCTTAGCCCATCTCAGATACATAATGCATAACAGAGTAGAACAATAGAGTCCTACCCACCAGCCTCTACACACCAACTCCGTCCAACCCTACACACCATGTGGGGATAAAATCGACCCACCCATCCCTACACACCATGCTGTACCGGAATGCGACACATAGTCAAATAATTGCAGTTGTGCTGCCAGATATCAGACTTAGGAGCCTTTCAGAATGCTCCTCTATATACAATAACCCAACCCCGATGCAATGTAGCATACAATACATGACACGAAAATATGCAATTAACAGATCATATATACAAATCGATCTACATGCTAGAGCAGATATATCACATAGTTAGATCACGTAATCAGGGGTCAAGTAACTCTTACCTTCCCTACAGTAAGTCCCAGTCGACTTGGGCGACTCGAGCAACCTTTCAGAGTATTTCAGAAAATTGGGCTCATACGCCCAAGTGGCCTGCCGTGTGGGCCCACACGCCCCAAATTGGCTTTGGCCGTGTGGATCACACGGTTTGGCCTAGAATTCCACATGCCCGTCTGGTTCACTCGTGTGGGTCCACGGTCCATGTGACCCACATGGCCCAATTGGTCGAGTTCATGTCTCGCACACGGCCTCGCCTGTCCTCACACGGTCATGTGCCCATGTCACGTGCACACGACCTAGTTAGTCGATCATACACCCGTGTGCTACCACACGGGCGACCACACGCCCGTGTGGCGTCGACAATTTCATTTTTTATCTTTCGTCGCTTCTCATTTTCTGTGTAATTAAGTACACACCTGATATGTTTTTTATGCCAAAACACCTCCGAGACCAGAATAACCTATAATCGTCCATTAAAACTTTACAATCAGAACAATAACACCCAAATCTAACAGGACTTAACCGAAACGAAAATCTTAAACAACTTTATACGAACCCAAAACTTACCGCTAACAAATAAGAACCCTAAACCCTTACGTCACTGTAGGAAATCGCAGTGAGAACTATTCTCCACCTAACGAGATTATCAACACAAATAATCCCATGTAAAAAATTAGAATAAAGTTTATCGAGCATCAAGGTTAAAAAATACGCGAGCGGAGGCAAATTGAGAATAACAAGGTGAAAAAGTAGACAAAAGAAACATGTAGAAGAATAAGAAGCAGAAACGCCTAAGAAGGGGAGGGGTTTTGGGAAAAGAAAAATAAAATCAAAAAGAAATTATATTTGATAACTTCTCAGTCCCATAAATCACTCCACTACCTCAGCTTTAACAACTAACTACACAAATTTCCAGCATAACATAAACTCTAGCCGAATATAGGAGTAAAAATAATACCCATATCAATACTCAAACACCGGACCTCCTTCTCCCCAACATTCCTCCTATCCACCAGACCACCAAACCCATTTTGTTGTAAGATTACCAATAATAAAATATAAGCCTATTGAACCCAGTTAAGGCTTTATTCATAAAAAGCCAAAATTTACCCAAACTAAGGCTTGAACTTGGGACCTCTCAGACACTTCCAAAATACTTAACCACTGAATCAAATACGCAGTTGTGTTAGAAACTCACAGAAACAAATTTATCAAATTTAGGGTGTTACAACTCTACCCCCCTAAAAGAAAATTTCGGCCTCAAAATTTATCTGATCAGAAAAGGTAAGGATACTGCTGACGCATCGCATCTTCAAGCTCCCACGTAGCCTCCTCAGTGCTATGATTCTGCCACAGAACCTTCACTAAAGGAATGAATTTCCTCCTCAGAACATTGACGTTGCGATCCAAAATCTGAATTGGCTCCTCCTCGAAGGTCAGATCCGGTCGCACCTCAATCTCCTCAACAGAGACAATATGCGTGGGATCAGAGTGGTAATGCCTCAACATCGAGACGTGAAACACATCGTGAATTCAATCCAACTTTAGAGGTAGCTCTAATTGATAAGCAACTAGTCCCACTCATTTCAGAATGCGGTAAGGTCCAATAAACTGAGGGCTGAGCTTACCCTTGCGACCGAACCTCAGAACCTTTTTTCATGGCGAGAACTTGAGAAAAATTAAGTCTCTCACAGAAAAATCTATCTCTCGATGTTTCATATCTGCATAAGACTTCTGCCTATCGGAAGCCACTTTCAGTCAATCTCAAATCAAACGGACCTTGTCCTCAGTCTCAGAAACCAATTCCAGACCCAGAATACATCGTTTACCCAACTCAGTCCAGCACAAGGGAATACGACACTTACGACCATACAAGGCCTCATAAGGTGCCATCTGTATATTAGACTAGTAGCTATTATTATAGGCGAACTCTACTAACGGTAAGTACTCCTCCCAACTGCCTCGAAAATCGATAACACAGCTCCTCAACATGTCCTCCAATATCTGAATCACCTTCTCCAACTGACCATCTGTCTGAGAATGAAAAGCAGCACTGAAGTCTAACCTTGAGCCCGGAGCCTCATGCAGCTTCTTCCAGAACCGAGAGGTGAAACGAAGATCCCTATTAGAGATGATCGAGACAGGTACCCCATGCAACCTCACTATTTCAGAAATATAGAGCTTAGCCAACTTTTACAAAGAGAAGTCCGTCCTGACCAGGATGAAGTGCGCAGATTTGGTCAATCGATCCATGATGACCCAGACAGAATCCTTCTTAGTGGGTGTTCGAGGTAACCCACTAACGAAATCCATCGTTACTCGCTCCCATTTTTATAACAGTATCTTAATCAGCTGCAGCAAACCCGAAGGTAACTGATACTCAGCCTTAACTTGCTGGCAAGCCAAGCAGCGAACAATGTATTCAGTAACATCACGCTTCAACCCTGGCCACCAGTATAATTCTCACAGATCTCGGTACATCTTGTTCCCGCCGGGATGCATAGCATAAGGGCTACTATGTGCTTTCCTCAGAATCGACTGTCTCAAGTCTTCATCATTCGGTACACAAATCTGACCGCAAGAACACAATACCCTATCCTTATTAATCCTAAAATCCGCAGTAACACTACTCTTCACCTGACAGAAACGTAACTCCAGCGACTTGTCCCCCATCTGTTTATCTCTGATATGATCAATCCATGTCGGTTTCACTTGAAGTTTAGCTAGCAGACTCCCATCATCGAAAAGACTCAGTAGAGTAAACATCGTTCTCAGATCGGCCATAGCCCAACGGCTTAACGCATTAGCCACCACATTAGCTTTACCATGATGGTAATCGATAGTGCAGTCGTAATCCTTAAGCAGTTCAACCCATCTATGTTGCCTAAGATTTAACTTCTTCCGGTGAGGAGATATTTAAGGCTCTTACAATCAGTGTAAATAGTACACTTCTCACCATATAGATAGTGCCTTTAAATTTTCAGAGCGAAGATTACCGCTGTTAACTCCAAATCATGCGTTGGATAGTTAGCCTCATGCGTATTGAGCTGAGAGACGCATAAGCAACCACTTTACCGTCTTGCATCAGAATGCAACCCAGACCCACATGTTACGTATCACTGTATACCACAAAGTCTTTACTAGGCTCAGGCTGTATCAGAACAAGAGCCTGAGTTAAGACACTCTTAAGCTTATCAAAACTCCCCTACTGTGCATCAGTCCAAACGAAAGGAACTCACTTATGAAAAAGCTTAGTCAACGGAGCTGCGATCAATGAGAACCCCTCTACGAATCGTCGATAATATCCTGCTAGCCCCAGGAAGCTGCGAATTTTAGACACATTCCTCGGCTGTTTACAACTCAACACAGCCTCAATCTTATGAGGATCAACACGAATCCCCTCGATCGAAACCACATGTCCCAAAAATGTCACTTCTCAAAGCTAAAACTCACACTTGCTAAATTTCGCATGTAACTGTTTTTCACAAAGAATCTGCAGAATCACTCTAAGATACTCATCGTGCTCATCTTCAGACTTAGAATACACTAAAATGTCATCGATAAAAACCACCACAAATTGGTCCAGATAAGGCTGAAACACATGGTTCATCAAGTTTATAAATGCCGCTGGTGCATTAATCAATCCAGAGGGCATAACTAGGAACTCGTAATGTCCATATCGAGTCCTAAATGTTATGCACATCAGCCTTCTTGACTCTCAACTGATGGTACCCTGAACGTAGATCAATCTTAGAAAATACAGAAGCCCCTCTGAACTGGTCGAATAAGTCGTCAATCCTCAGAAGTAGGTACTTATTCTTAATTGTTAACTTGTTCAGCTACCAGTAGTCGATACACATCCGAATTGTCCCATCTTTCTTCTTTACAAACAAAACAGGTGCTCCCCACAGAGACAAATTGGGACGAACAAACCCACGATCTAACAACTCCTGAATCTGAGCCTTAAGTTCCGTCAACTCTTTCGATGCCATTCGATAAGGGGCAATAGACACCGGGGCTGTGCCAAAACCAACTCAATCCCAAACTCTACCTCACGGCTCGGAGGTAATCCCGATAGCTCATCAGGGAACACATCTGGAAAGTTCTTCATGATTCTGATGTCCTTAACCGAAAAGTCCCCAGAGTCAGAAACACTGATGTAGGCCAAGAATGCCTCAAACCATTTTCTCACTAACTTTTTTGCTACAAAAGCTGAGATCATATTAGTCAAGTAGTATCGTCGTTCCCCAATCACCACTACCTCACTGTCCTCTTTGGTCCTCAAGATAACCCTTTTCGTCCCATAATCCCGACTCACCCGGTGTTTAACCAGCCAGTCTATTCCCAAAATCAAGTCAAACTCCTCAAATGGAAGCTCCATCAAGTTAGCCAGAAATACCGTCCCTTGAACCTCTAACAGGATGTCTCTAAACAATTTAACCACCCGAACAGATTGCCCCAAAGGATTTAACACAGTTACCCCAGTCTCAGTACCCTCGACTGGAATCCCCAATGTTTCAGACACAGTACTAGCTACATATGAATGGATAGAGCCTATGTCTATCGATGCCAAATAAGGTACATTAAATATTAAAAACGTACCCGTAAGAACGTTCAGAGTATCTCGGTCCTCACGATAACGAGCAGCATAAACCAAAGTAGGCTGTCTTGCCTCAGTCGATCCAGCACCTTTACCTGGTGTTCTCTGCCCTCAGTCCATGTCGTTACCACCCCTGGCCAGACCTCAGCCCTAGATGGCTGCTGAACTACCCTCGACGGTTGTGCAGTCCCAGTAACCAGAGTTTGCATCTGATCAATTTTCAGTGGACAGTCTCTAAGGTGCTCAGTCGACCCACATATCAGACATGCCCCAGTAGTCCTCCAACATTCGCTCGGATGGCTCTACCACAGTGCCCACACAACGCCACCCCAGTAGATACAATAAGAGGCCCAACCCTGACTGGCCCATCAGATCTGATCTTTTTCTTAGGCCTTATAGCAGAACTCGAAGGCTCAAATTCCCTCTTATTTTTCCCTTTCTCTTAGTTTTGGCGCTCAGCGTGCTTAACCTCCTCGGTGATCTTCGTCTTCTCAACTATAACAAAGAAATCACGCTCCCACTGTGGAGCTATTAGAACTCACAAACTGTCCCTAAGGTCATCCTCAAATCGGACACAGCGCTCATACTCGGTCGTTACCATGCCTCGCACATAACGGCTCAACATCAGGAACTTGGCCTCATACTCAACCACTAAACGATCTCCCTGGGTGAGATTAAAGAAATCACGCCTCCTAGCATCAATGTAGCTGGTCCCCACATACTTACTCTGAAAAGCTTCTTGAAGTAATCCCAAGTCAACCGATCAGGCTGAGTGCCTTCCTTAACCATTAACCACCACTGGTACGCTTCATCACGAAATAGAGATACAGCTCCCTTAAACTTCTGCTCAGCAGTAAAATCTATGTCGTTCATAATTCTCTCCGTAGCCTCCATCCAATACTCGGCCACATTAGGGGCGACTCCAGTGACGCCCTTGAATAACTCAGCCCCATTGGACTAGAGTCGTTCCGTAACCGACCCTCAGCCCTTAGATCCAATGTTGGGCCCAACAACCTTCTCCAGTATTTGTAGCGTGGCTTAGGACAGTGCGTCGTCCTCAACCGCATGATCATGAGACCCAGTCTCTGTCACAGGTGATACCGGTATCTCACTAGTATCCAAGTTAGGCAGATTCCCAGATGATGAAAACCTTGCTTGAGCCCCTCTGTGGCCTCTACCATGGCCTCTAGTACCCCATCCACGAGTACTACGTGCACTCATCGTAAATTTCAAAATTAATCTGTGTTACAAATTTTATGAATCAGTTACAGTTTTAGTGGTTATTAATAGATGTTTTATGCCAAACAATATCTGAAGTTCAGAGTTGTTTTCGTAAGGCGCAATCTCTCTACGGGTTTCAGTATACACTAACTAGAGTGTTTTTAGTACGGTTTACTACATATAGTAGTTTTAGATTATACTATCTACAGCATTGAAAATAAACAGTACAAATTTCAGAAAACTTATAGGATGGCGCCGGAGACTCAGTGTACCACATACTTATTTCAAAAATATTTTAAATTATTTACAAATTATTTTTTTAAACTAATCTTTGAAACCCAAATCCACAGTTGAGTTTTGTAACCTGGCTTTGATACCACTAAATGTAACATCTTAGACCCAGCCTGGACGTTATGGTCGAATCTGACGATGTCACATGAGAGTGTTTTTGAAACGCATTGACCTTTAAATCATCTCAATTATTAATTTTACTTAGTCCGAAAAAACGTGTTTTAATTGGTTTGATTAAAAATATTTCTTTTGCGCAGAAGCTTTTGAAACCCAATAAATTTCTAGGAACCGTGTCATGTATGAAAACTTTAGCTTTTAAGAAAACCGAGTGTAGACTAAAATCCCATAAACAGTTTAAAAATTTAAATAAAGTCCATAAAGTCCCAAAATTACATCAACCAACCTAAAACATAATTAAGAAATGAATACCGAAACTGAGTTTAAACAGTCTAAATATGTGTGGCCACCGTCAAGTCCTCCGCTACACCAAACCGTCAAGTCGGGGGATGACCTACACAGATTAGACAGAAAAGGGTGAGTTTTCACAAACTCAGTGTGTAATCCCATCAGAAAACAAAATACTTAATAGCAGAAATTAGTCATACATACAAATATCAGATAACTAGGGCCTGAACCTTTCACAGAACCAGTGTGAGCCTTAAATCCACTCAGATATAGAATTAGATACAAACGAACGTTAGACCATCTTAGATATATCATGCATAACAGAGCAGAATAATAGAGTCCTACCCACCAGCCTCTACACACCAACTCCGTCCAACCCTACACACCATGTGGGGATAAAATTGACCCACCCATCCCTATACACCATGCTGTACCAGAAAGCGGTACATAGTCAGATAATTGTAGCTGTACTGCCAGATATCAGGCTTAGGAGCTTTTAAGAATACTTCCTCCATATACAATAACCCAACCCCGACGCAATGCAGCATATAATACATGACATGCAAATATGCAATTAACAGATCATACATACAAATTGGTCTACATGCTAGAGCACATATTCACATAGTCAGATCACGTAATCAAGGGTCAAGTAACTCTTACCGATCCTACAATAAGTCCCAGTCGACTTGGGCGACCCGAGTACCCTTTCAGAGTATTTCAGAAAATTGGGCTCACACGCCCAAGTGGCTTGCTCGTGTGGGCCTAAATCTAACAGGACTTAACCGAAATGAAAACCTTAAACAACTTTATACGAACCCAGAACTTACCGCTAACAAATAAAAACGCTAAACCCTTACGTCACTATAGGAAATCGCAGTCAGAACTATTCTCCACCTAACGAGATTATCAACACAAATAATCCCATGTCAAAACTTAGTCCAAAAGCGTAAAAATATAAATAAAACGAAGCTTACCGAGCATGAAGGTTCAAAAATGCGCGAGTGGAGGTAAACTGAGAATAACAAGGTGAAAAAGCAGACAAAAGAAAACGTGTAGAGGAATAAGAAGTAGAAACGTCCAAAAATGGGAGAGTTTTTTGGGAAAAAGAAAAATAAAATAAAATAAAATTATATTTGATAACTTCCCACTCCCATAAATCACTCCACTACCTCAGCCTTAACAGCAAACTACACAGATTTCCAGTATAACACAAACTCTAGCCAAATATAGGAGTAAAAATAATATCCACATCAATACTCGAACACCAGACCTCCTTCTCGTCAACACTCCTCCTATCCACTAGAGCAGCAGGCCCATTCTATTATAAGATTACCAACAATAAAATATAAGCTTACTAGACCCAGTTAAGGCTTTATTCATAAAAAGCCAAAATTTATCCAAAATAAGGCTTGAACTTGAGACCTCTCAAACACTTCCAGAGCACTAAACCACTGATTCAACTACACAGTTGTCAAAAACTCATAGAAACAAATTTATCAAATTTATGGCATTGCACACAAAGCCGTCTACCCCCAACTAGCCAGCCTTACCATTTTTCTAATTTCTCACAAATCAAACCCTCCATCCCTTCAAAACCCTTAAATCCATTCTTCTTCTTTTTCAAAAATCTCTAAATTAAACCCTTCATTATTCTTCTTCTTCATCAGTTTATTCAACCCCTCAAATCAAAATCCCTACCTCCATTCTTCTTTTTCTTCATTAGTTTATCGAGCTTCCTTATGTTAGCTAAATCCCTCACTATCTCCGGCCTCCGTTAGCTTTGAAACTAGTGTTCCTTCTAGCTGATGCTCCTCCGTTCTCTTTAGTATTAACCTCAACTTTTCTGCATCTCCCAAGTTTGTCCCAAAACACTGAGCAATATATATATATATAAAAGATAATTGTTGCGTGAGAAATATATACATTCTTTTGTCTCAAAATTTCATGTAACTTACTAATAAAATTCTACTAAATTCTTTGGCCCTTTCAAACACAGTTAACATCTTACTGATCAGAAGCAAAGAGAGCTAGCAACCATTTCATGATTTTTGTATGTCTCATGAAATTATGTTTCCAAACTCTTTTCTAGGATCTCATAAATTATTATTGGATCATATTGCCTGTTAAAACTCAATAAGATTATGACCCGCTTCACGAATTGACTTTTATAGTGTTGGATTATTTTGCTTGTAATATTGACGAAGAATTTAGAGACAATTCCAATATTTCATTTAATGTTGTCTGGCAGGTATATCTATTCATGCTTTTTCAGTAGTCTGCTGGTTACCAAGTTTTATTAGACTTTGACAATATTATTATTAAATGTTCATTGTTAAGAGTATAGTTTACTCTGTTGAATTGAGCCTAGTCTTCTAATTTGTTAGTCTGTTACTAAATTAGTTAGGTTGTTATCCATAACAGTTACTATTTATATTTTATAAATACTATCACTATAATGTACAATGACAGATTACTAGTCAAAATACAAAAGATTTCTTTAACTCAATAAACTCTGTCTATACTCAGCAGTACTTTGTTCACTCTATTTCTCAATATTTAGTAACTTACCGTAGGTGTTGACATGGTATTAGTCGTTTAAAGGTTCTGGAGACCTACCTCAATGACCACCACCATCTCTGCCGACTCTGACTCTGTTGATCCTGGATGTCCAGTGTTTACTAACGCTAGACTCGTCCAGTCGTTTCCTCGTCATGAGACTATTAAGTTAGATGAAGGCATGTTTATTCAGTGGCAATTGCATGTTCGGTTGATTGTCGAGGGTTATGAGCTGACTAGATTTCTGGATGGCACTTTGTTGATTCCACCGTATTTTGTACAGTCTCCGAAGGGCTCGCTCGTTCCAAATTCAGATGCGTCAGCTTTTGTTCAACAGGACAAGTTATTAGCCTCATTGTTATTTTCTATGATTAACCCCTCCATTTTATCTTCTTTTACAGAAGTACGATCCACGTGTGATGTGTGGAACACCATCACATGACTTTTCACTCCACTCATCAGTGCAAAGCTCTCTTATTTTCATCACGATTTACTTTTTCTCAAGAAAAAGAGTCTTTCGGTCAAAGAGTACGTAGCTAAGATCCAAAATATGAGTGTCTTGATCGCGGCTTCACGGATCTCCAAGGAAGAGAAAGTAGAGACTCTGTTTGCGGGCCTACCTCCTGAGTTTGATGCTGTTATTACACTCGCTTCGTTCTTATTGGAGCATTTGCGTTTTTAATGCCTTGTCGACGTGCTCTTTGAGTACAAGAACCATTAGGCGCGTGTGGTCCAGGAGATACCTCTTCGTGCCAACCTCTTAGAGACTGTTTCATCGTCAACCATGGAGGGTTCTGTTCGTAGTAGTCATCCCTCGTCCAGAGGCTGTGGGCGAGGGTTTAGATCCCAGGTTCAATGCTAGATCTGCAGACAGTTCTGGCATCTCGCTTAAAGGTGTTTCTACCGCTACAATCGTGGCTACGAAAGGCCGTCATTAGATACACGAGCACCATCTCCGGTGAATCGTCATGGTCCGTCACCGGCTTATGGTGGAATGACAGAGCCAATGAATTACTTTTCGGGTTATGTACCTGTATCTTGAACTGTTAGGGGTTATAACCCTTACGTTCAAAACAATGATAATGGTCTACATGGTAGGGCCCTTGATGGGTCTAATTTTCATTTGGTTCTGATTGTGCACCATATTTTGCGCCTAGGCATATTCATCATGTGGGTACTAGGCTAATTGGGCCTGTTGGGTTTAACGACCATAGGCCTACTCCTTATGGTCACTTTAGGCCGATTGAGCCTACTGGGTTTAGTGGCCAAATGCAGTTTGGCCCTAGTCAAGAATTTGGGGGGTGTCTCACATTCTTTTGGGCCGCATGCTCCTACTCTGCCAAATGGGTCAGTTTCAAATTGTGTAAAGCTTGGTGTTCCTCTTGACTATGGTCATAACCTTAGAGGTCCGAGCGGTGATATTGCCGGCTCATCCGTTCCTTAGCGGACCAAGCCTCAAACTCAAGTTTACACTGGATCTGACCCCTGTATTAGGCTCCCCCGTATACCTAATTTGCATATTTCTGATGTTTTTGACTCCACTAGGTCTCATATTAATGCCACTTAATACGGCTCTAACTATGATGGCACTGACTCTTATGCTCTTATGCCGGTCGGTACTACATCCTGGTATCCCTATTCAGGTGCTACACATCTTGTATGTCACGATGCCTCTGCGTTGCATGACTCTACTCCTTATTCAAGTAAATCATCTCTCTTAATGGGTGACTGGACTCCTACCATGATCTCTCTATTGGAAATATGATTTTACATACGCGCTCTAAATTGCTTTGGTTATCTAATGTTTTGTGCGTTCCAACTATAAGAAAAAAAATCTATTGTCTGTCTCTCAATTTGCCACCAACAATGGTATGTTTTTTGAATTTCACCCAACGTATTGTGTTATTAAGGACAGCGTGACTCGGGAGATCTTGCTGACGGGCCATATTCATGATGGGCTGTATCACTTTTCAATACCGGGTTCGACTGTTCAGACTGTTGTAGCCCTTCCTGTTGCTAACATTGGACTTCAAAATCAGTCTGATGCCTCAGCTATGTTTTCTTTGTGGCACAAACGCCTTGGTCATCCATCTGATTCTATCGTTAAATTTATTTTGAGTAAATGTAATATTACTTCAAATAAACTTTGTCTAAATAGTGTTTGTTCTGCATGTCAAAAAGGAAAGTCCCACAAATTGCCCTTTCTCGATTTGACTACTAAATACAATGATCCATTTGCCTTGGTTGTCTCTGATCTCTGGGGACCTGGGTCAATTGCTTGTGGTAATAATTGGTATTATGTGTCTTTTATTGACATGTGTACTCGGTTTACTTGAATTTATCTTATTCGACAAAAGTCTCAGGCAGTGGATTGCTTCGTTCAATTTCAGTAATTAGTGAAAACACAGTTTGGGAAATCTATCAAACAATTTCAGAGTGATTGGGGTAGCGAGTATCGAGCCTTCACTTCTATTTTAGCAACTCAAGGAATACTTCATTGCTTGTCGTGTCCACATACCCCTGAATAGAATGGCATGGCTGAACGCAAGCATCGACATATTGTTGACATATGCATCACACTTTTGGCGCAATCAAATCTCTCTATAGACTTTTGGGCCTATGCTTTTTGTTGTGTTGTTCATCTCATTAATCGTCTTCCTACCTCAGTACTGAACGGACAGTCCCCGTATAAAGCTCTTCATGGACAAGATCCCACATATGATCATTTACGTGTATTTGGGTATTGCTGTTTCCTTTATTTACGTCCATTTTAGCATCATAAGTTGGACTTTCGATCACAACCATGTACATTCTTGGGATATATTTTTCAATACAAAGGATATCAATGTCTCCTGTCAGATGGTAAGATTATCATTTCTCATCATGTTATGTTTGATAAATGACGGTTTTTTCTCCTCCATCTGCTACACAGGGTTTCGTGTCCTCATCTGGTTCTATAACCACGTTTGTACCTCTAGTTAATACTGTATCTTCTCAACCTATGGAACTCACATCCGCTCTACCTTCATCTTCCTCCCCCTTTTGCTGCCTTTAACTACTATTTCTGCAGTTCCTTAGACTGGGGTGGGCTTTGACCATGAGTAGAGGTGTGTATGGGCTGGGTCAGGCAAGGTTCAGGCCGACCCATACAAAATTTTAGGCCCGTTTTCTAGGCCCAGGCCTGGCCCGACCCGAAATATGGGCCTAAAAATTTGTCCAAGCTCGAGCCCGGCCTAGTCCGGCCCATATTAAATTTTTTTAACTTATTTCATTAAATAAAAATTTTTAAAATATAATAAATCATCAAATACATTTAAAACAAATATTAAAACAAGAAACAAATAAAAAATGATATTAAAACAATTCTTAAAACAATATACAAATTAAAAATATAATAAAAAGTGATTATATTAAAATTAAAATTACAAAGTAAATATGATTAAAAATAAAAATATATATATTTAATATATAATTCAGGCCGAGCCCGGGCCAAAAAAGTTTTACCAGGCCTCTTTTTTTTGCCCAAACCCATATTTCGGGCCTATATTTTTACCTAAACCCTTCTATTTTTTGGGCGGACCTTCGGGCCTGGCCGGGTAGCCCAGCCATGCACACCTCTAACCGTGAGCCTCATAGTTCTTCCTCATTACCAATGAAGATACGGCTACTGGCTCTGTTATGCCTACGTCTAACTCCCCTCTAGTTTCCGAATCTTCTTTGCCTCTGGCGAATACTCATCTGATGGTTACTCGGTCCAAGGCTGGCATTTTTAAGCCCAAGGCTTTATCTATTAAGGTTGTTGAGCCCCACACCATTGAAGAGGCTTTTTCTACTGCAGAATGGCGTGCTGCAGCTTAAGCAGAATTTGATGCTCTCATTAATAATTTCATCTGGGATCTCATTTCGTTACCACCTAACCGTGAGGCAATCGGATGTAAATGGCTTTTCAAAGTCAAGAAAAATCATGATGGCACTATTGCTCGTCAAAAGGCTCTGTTAGTAGCAAAAGGATGTTCTCAAATACCTGGGTATGATTTCAAGGAAACCTTCAGTCCAGTAGTAAAACCTGCTACTATTCAAGTGATCCTGTCCATTGCAGTTTCCAGAGGATGGCAGCTTCGTCAAGTTGATGTGAACAATGCCTTTTTAAATTACGATCTTGCTGATAAGGTGTTCATGCAACAACCTCCGGGATATGTTCAATATGGGTCAAATGGCAAACCGTTAGTCTGTCATTTGAAGAAAGCTTTATATGGTCTTCGTCAGGCTCCACGTGCTTGGTTTGATAAATTGAAGTCTTTTCTTATTTCTGTTGGCTTTGTCATGTCTAAATTTTATGCATCTTTGTTTTTTTGACTTACGACTAACTCTGTGCTCTATGTGCTTGTATATGTAGATGACATTATTGTTACCGAAAGTGTACCTATTTGTATAAATAGCTTTGTTCAATAGCTGAACGATGGATTCTCCTTTAAAGGTATAGGTGATCTCCACTATTTTCTCGAGATTGAGGTTACTCGTTCCTCCACAGGGTGTCTTCATTTTTGCCAAAAAAAGTACATCCGTGAATTTCTTGAACGGAATTCTATGTCTCATGCTAAAAGTGTTCATACTCCAATGACTCTATCTAAGGATGAAGGGGATCGTCTCACTGATCCTACTGAGTACAGAAGTCTTGTCGGTGCTTTATAATACATAGTCTTGACTTGTTCGGATGTTGTTTATACGGTGAACCGTATATGCCAGTTCATTTATGCGCCCACTTCTGTTCACCTGATCGCCTTAAAAAGAATTTTGCAGTATTTAATTGGTACACTTGATTATGGGATTATTTTTCGGCCATTCGATCGGCTTTCTTTAGTTGGATATGCGGACGCTAACTAGGGGCTGGATTTTGATGATCGCCGCTCTATGACGAGCTACTGTGTGTATTTTGATCACACGCCTATTTCCTGGTGTTTCAAAAAGTAGTCGGTGGTTTCACGATCTATGGCTGAGGCTGAATATCAAAGTCTTGTTGCAGCTACTAGTGATGTTACTTGGCTAGTCTCGTTACTCAAGGAGTTGCACCTCCAAAGTGTTGATCCACCAACTGTTTGGTGTGACAATTCTAGTGCAGTTGCCATAGCCGCTAATCCTGTTTTACATTCCAAGTTCAAACATGTTGAGCTTGATTTGTTTTTTGTTCGAGAAAAAGTCGCTGATGGCTGTATTGTTGTTGGTGAGGTTCCTGCGTGTCATCAAGTAGCTGACATTCTAACCAAGCCACTTTCTGTCTCTTTTTTTTCTAGATTTCAGAATCTTCTTCGGGTCTTACCTATCGGGAAGATGGGTGAATGTTAAGATTATAGTTTACTCTGTTGAATTGAGCCTGGTCTTCTAAGCTGTTAGTCTGTTACTAAATTTGTTAGGTTGTTATCCATAGTAGTTACTATTTGTATTCTATAAATACTATCACTATAATGTACAATGACAGATTATTAGTCAAAATACAAAAGATTTCTTTCAAATACTCAATAAACTCTGTCTATACTCAGTAGTACTTTGTTCACTTTATTTCTCAATAGTTAGCAACTTATTGTAGGTGTTGACAATCCGATATGTTTGTTTTCTTGTCAAAATCTTTACATTTGAATTATGTATAGTGAAGATTTCAAAGGGAATTCTATAAAATATTTGGTAATGGGACTCTCCTGTTTCATAAATTTTAACTTTTTGGTTTCAAGATATTTGGTATTAGGTCACAACTTTGGGATCTTTTTAAGTTCTCAATTTTTTTTCTTTTAAATATTCATACCTTGCCTATTTTGAGATAAATATTGGGATAAAGATCCCTAAAGCCCCTTCAAATACATGACCAATATATGATTATTATATGTTTTGTATTATAATATTGTTGTGTAGTTTATTTGGACTTACTTTGTGTTGCTTATTTGTTTTCTTGTTTAAAAACTCCAAAGAAAAATATTTTAAAAAATTACATAAAAATAAACAACAAATAACACCAAAGTTATTTTTTAAAATTTAACTTGAACAAATATATTCGATTCGAATCCCATATCACTCAACTCGATTTGGGAAAATTTCAAATCGAGTTAGGATAATAAAATAATATCCGTCAACTTGATGAACTCAAAATTCTTTCATTTTTATATAGTGACTTTAAGTCCTATTGTCGGATTCCACAAATCTCTCTTCATAGTATTCATATAGTATCCATGATCCTATCCATTTAAAAGAAGACACATTATTTTTTATTTGGAAGTTTAGTCCAAATGTACATATGATGTGGAAAAAAAGATGATATGTCCCCTTTTAATTAGACGGGACTATAGATGATGTGGTGGAAATGGTCTATAAAATAATTTTTCCTGCTGTTGGGATGGAGTTTGATTATTCTGGTTACCTATTTCGCATTATTGTGGGTAAAGAATGGACTGGCAATGCATATTTAGGATGCTTGAAATTTTGTCTTTGGCCAATGTTGCATAGAATGCTTTGAATCTGTGACATGCATGTTCAACTAGGCTTAACAGCTTCTTGACAAGAAGAAGCTTCTTATAAGAAGCTCAAACTAATATAGAAAGTTTGCACTGTATTTGCATGCCATTTTGGTTACACTTGGTTTTTCAGATTTGTTTCAAAAGAAAGGAATTTGGGTAGGTTACACTAAATATAGAGATACATATTGATTTGAGGTTAAAATACTTGTAACTCTCACAGTTCCTGCTTCCTGCTTATCAATTCTAAACCTTCTATTGCCTTAATGTTTAATTCACGATAAAACAATAAATTGCTGTCTTCTGTCATACTCACTACACCACCAACATAACCATTTTCTAATTTTGGCAAAAAAATAAATAATAAAAATTAATGATGTTTTTTTTTCTAAAATAATTTAAAAGGGTAACTATATAAATAGTAATTCAAATATTAGCATTTTTTTTATTCACTTAAGTTTTAGTGATTAATGTACATTTGGTTGGCATGAATAGCCAACTCATTCCGGATCTATTTCAAAGAGGAATGATTATTCCGTAATTTGGCTCAACGAATTCTTTAATTTATCGAGTTGAAATTCATGCCTTATACAATAACATTCTTTATTTTCGTCAAAGAATAGCTATTTTTCTCAACAACAATTCTTTTTTTCAATTTTACCCTCATTATTTCAGACCAGATCAAGATAAATTTCGTCAAGCTTGAATGTGTATTTTCCTCAAAAAAAAACAAATAACCGAAATGAAAGCTTGAAGGTATGGAAGACCACAAAAATGCAATGGAAGCTGAAGATTATTCTTGTTGATATAGGTTTACCGTTAAGGTTTTTTCTTTTTTTTTTTTTTTTTTTGAAAAAACTAAGTAGAAAATAAGAAAGAGGAGGTTATTAGAAATTTGTCGACGAAATTTCATGAACCCTTGACGATGATTGATGGTCATAATGAGTACGACTGCGACAGTGATGAGCTGGGAAAAGGAAGATTTTGAAAAAAAAAAAAAAAGTTGGTTCATTCAAACAGAGAATCAAAGAAAAGAAAGAGATAAAATAATAATAAAATAAAATTTTAGGTAGGTTTTTAATAAATATAATAAAATAATTTTACATATGATTTTTAAATAAATTATATTTTTATAAATAATATATTATACTATTATACTATTAAATATATTATAATATATATTACTAAATTATATTTTTAATTATAATATTAAATTGTTTACATATATTATTTTTATTTTTTTATGAATTATATTAATTTAATTTAATTTATATAAATATTTAATAATATATAAAAATATTATAATTATTTTAAGGGTAATAATGTCATTTAACACTTATTCTTGATCTAATCGATAACATCATTTTAGCCAACCAAAGAACCTAATACTATTACTTGTTTATTTCATTTAACCAACAAAACTATGTAATATCTATTATTTCTATATTCCATTTTTTTATCATTTATTTGTTAAATCACTAATGAAGTGTTGACATTGCTATTTTTCATTGGCATGATAAAAAAAATTATATTTTTAAAATTTTTAGATTTTATCAATTTAATCTTAATTTTAAAAAAATTAACAAAAATTTAACTCTCAATTTTACACATTTGTATCAATTTAGTCTTGATTCTTAAAAATTCAAAATTAAAAATTAAAAAAACTTTTAAATAAAAATTTATTCAAAAATTTATTTTTCGATAAAAATATAAAATATTTTATAAAATTATAAATAACTGAATACACTTTTTTTTACTTGAAATTTATTTATTAAAATAATAATTTTAAAAATAAAATATTTTTAAAAATCCAAGAACAAGATTCAAACTTTTCTTTTTTCTTAGTTTTATTTTATAATAATAATAATTTATTTATTATACGTTTGACATTATTCCTTAATTCTAGGCAAAATTTTCGAGCAGTAGGCATTATCTTCACCTATCACCATTGGCACTGATAATCCTTACTTTGAACTTTAGATTTTCACATTTTCTGTCATCATGCCATCAAATTAGGATTTGTTTGTAGAGCAATCGATCATGACCTTTCATGAGTTTTCAAGACCTCATCCTCACCTATATATCCTTGAATCATGCTTGCCCCCAAGCACATCATTAAACGCAACAAACTCATTTTGAGCAACAATCTAAAAACATCGATTCTTATCCTTTTTGATCTCAGGTTGTAGTTTTTCACTCAACCTAAAATAGTGGTCATTACTGTTGAAAAAATAAAAGGAAGAAGTTGAATTTGCTTAATTTTTTTTTCAATTTTTTCTCCTTGAATTGTTTTATTAATAAATTTATTATTTTAATTAATAAACGCCATGTTAGAGAATGAGAAGAATAAATATTCATTTATTTATAAATATTTTGTATGTATTTTTATAAAATTTTATATTTTTTATTGAAAAGTGAACTTTTAAATCATTTTTTAAGTTGTTTATTTTTAGTTTTAAATTTTTAAGAATTAAAATTAAATTGATATAATGTGTAAAGTTGAAAGTTAAATTAATTGAATATTTAGAATTAGAACTAAATTAATAGAATTTGTAAATATTAAATAGCTAAACTTATTATTATACCAATGAAAAGATAATTATGCCAGCACTTCTTTAGTGATTTAATGAATGAGTGACTAAAATATTAAATTGCGATAATGTAAATAATTGAAATAAAAAATTTCAAACCTGAATGATTAAAACAAAGATACATTGGTTCACTATTTAAATAGTTTACCCAACTTAAATTCCATAAGTTTAAGATTTTCATTTTTTTTTAACAAACTTGGATCAATAATCATATTGTAATCTTAGTTGTATATTTATGTTGAATATTCTAATTAAAAAAAAAATCGAACGTTTTATGTTTAATATTCAATATACACTTGACATAAAAATGTAATTAATAACTAATTCTGTTTTAAAACATGTGTTTTTCCACCCACTATATAATAATAATAATTAATGGATTAACATAGAATTATCAATCCAATTAAAAGAAAAGAAAGACCAAGACAAAAAAGAATGTTTTATTGTTTACAATATTCATAATAATTAATGGATTAAAAATTATTATTAAAAGCTGAAATGGAAATTGAGAAGAAAGAAAAAGAAAGTTTTAAATACAAAAGAACAAACAAAACTTGTGTCAATAAATTCCTCGTATAAATAATATAGATAATAATAATTGTGACATAAAATTTGGATCCAAGGTAGATTTTAACTCTAAAACACTCATGCAACTTATTAAAATATTAATAAGTTTTTATTTTCATCATTTAATTTTTTTAAAAAAAATTACTGATTTCATTTAAGTTATTGAATTATTCGAAATTTTTATTTAAATCATTTATTTATTAAATTTTTTTTAAAAAAAATCTAACTAACGAGCTCTAAGCTATAATTCGATGATCGGTACAGTAGATCGTAAAAAAAAATACCATAGCTCCAAGTTGATTGGACGACTAGTGTTGGATATTGAAAAAGAAAGTTGTTTAGATTTTGATTAGTAAATTCATGATATTTAAAATTATTTTATGAAAGAAAAAACACTGAATTATGGGAGATAAGAGAAAATAGAGTTTTTAATTTGTGTAGACGATGCAAATAACAAAGATCATACATCAATAATTTTAATAATCTCATGATTTAAATAAAAAATTTTGGAATAATTTAGAACTTATTTCATAATTTTAGTAACTTTACCAAACAAAATCATGGTGGATTTGAAAAACCAAACCAGTGATGATTGACGGAATGTTACCAGCTTAAAGTCAAGCAAGCCGATGATATACGTATCCATCAACAACTTCCAAACTGAACTTCCACATAGATTTCGTTTTCATGGCTTATTTTTGAACTTATATTTTTCTGTATTTTCTTATCGTCTACGACTCACTTGGCCTCTCGCAATCCAACCAGGTACTTCCAAAATTTCTCATCATTTCATACAATTTCCGTCCCAAATGAATGAGATTGAAGTGTTTGAGTTGCTATACAATTCAAATCGTTTTTTTTCTTCTGATCCCGTTGAGTAAATAACTGATATGTAAATCTTCAAGCAAGAATTTGGGTTATATATTTATATATATATATTACCCTAAACTCTAATTAAAATGAATATCATAAAAAATTAAATTATCAATTAGGGTTTTAAATATTAATAGGTATTAAATTTTAAAATTTAATGGATTTAAGTAGGGTGAGCATTCGATCGAATCGAATCAAATAAAAAATTTAAATTAATCGAGTTGACGAATTCTATTTTATCATCCTAATTCAATTTAAAAATTTCTCGAATTGAGTCGAGTGAGATGGACTACGAATCAAATATATTTGTTCGAGTTAAATTAAAAAATTTACTTTGGGTTTTTGTAGCCGCTGTCGCTCATCAAAATCAAATTTATCTACTGTAATAAAATTTATTATTAACTTTCATCCTATTAACATTTATTTATCAGATTAGCTTCTTTGTTTGTTTAGTTGCTTCAATTATTTTTTGATTCTTGTCACAATATATTTTGAAATTAAAAAATATATATTCAATGTAAAAAATGTGATTTTGTCCACCTATATTTAAACTTTTAAGAAATCTAAGGTTTAATGTTTAAATCAAAGTTTGAATATGTAAATTTATTCAAGAGTAAATTACACCAACAATCACTTAACTTTGAAGTAACTGACAAAATAGTCACTCTGGTTTCAATTCAGTCACTCAACTTTTGAAAAATAACAAAACAGTCACTAACATTATCAAAAAGTGATAAATCAGTCACCATTAACATCTTCTATTACAGGCCTAACGGGACAGGTGACATGGCCAGTTAACTTGCCACGTTGGACGAGGTAAAATTTTAATTCAGTCACTCAACTTTAAAAAAATAACAACTCAGTCACTAGCGTTATTGAAAAGTGACATATCAGTCACTAACATTATCGAAAAGTAACAAATCAGTCACCCATTAACATTTTCCGCTATAGGCCTAACGAGACATGTGATGTGCCAGTATACTAGCTAATGTGGTTAATTAACTTTGTAACACCCCCTACCCGTATCCGTCACCAGAATAGAGTACGAGGCATTACCGAGAAGCAAAAAAAAAAAATACTCACAGATAATTTAAATACATTTTCATAACAATTTGTTTCGATTTCATACTATTTCATATTTAAGCTTTATTCACCAAAGTATTTGAAATATAATCTTTATGCAAATAGCACACATGAGTCTGAAATTCCATAATTATGAATGAACACATTTTATCAAACATATTCCATTTTTTTTTTATATATATATATATATCATAGTTTCATATTTCCATGTATCAATTACCATCACTTCCTCGTATTTCAGACAAATACGTGTAACAATTCATAAATATGCAATTCATTAACTCTTCCTACCAATCACGATTTAAATTGCCAAATCACTTATTGAGCCCAATTTAAATGTTCACTAAAATCTATCATATAAAATTTGATGTACGTATTCATCAATAAATTTCATGTACAGATATCATCATCTCACATTTCCACATACATTTACTTTCCACATTTATGAATTCAAATACAATATACTGAGACATACCAATGTATTTCAAGTGCGTTTTCATGATATTTCATTTCAACTCAGATTATTCCATACTAGAAGTTTTCTCATTAACTCATTTGGAATACCAATTCATACGGATAATACACTCAAGGCGTAGAAATATATAATCACAAATGAACTCATTCATTAACTAAGTTTTATGCTCATGTCTCATCAACTCGTATTTCCTTATGTCACATAATTCTATGTAATACTTATCAAACTTCTTCAAATTAGTGAACATCTTATGGAATTGGCTCTTGCACTGGTATACACCGAATTTCACCGATAATCATCGATGCCATAGCATAGCTATGGTCTTTTCACTAGAATGCCATAGCTCAATATGGTCTTACATCTTATACGCATATCACACCGATGCCATATCCCAAATATGGTCTTACACAAAAATCACTTGTCATTTGTAGCCGGCTACCACTATTCATCGATCGGTAGCGGAGCTACCATTTTTCACCGATCAAGTAGCCGATGATCGTGTGGCCGGCTACCACTTTTCATCGATCGTAGCCGGCTACCACTATTCATCGATCGTGGCCGAGCTACCATTTTTCACTGATCAAGTAGCCGATGATCAGGTAGCCAAAGCTACCACTTTTCACTGATCAGGTAGCCGAAGCGACCACTTTTTACTTGTCATTTGTCCTTGATTAGATAAGTGTAGCCGAAGCTATCACTTATCACATTCATCTGTCCTTGATCAGATAAGTGTAGCCGAAGCTATCACTTATCACTTTCACTTATCCTTGATCAGATAAGTGTAGCCGAAGCTATCACTTATCACTTGTTGCCATGGTCCAACTATGGTCTTTTCCTTCAATTCATCTTGTCACTGAACTGAAATGCTCAATTTGATCATTTATTCAATTTTCATGCTTTTATATTATTCACGATTTTATCATCAATTCATATGAAATAACACATCATGAAATTCATAAAATTAACAAATGGTCACTAAAATTTTACTATATAAACTCAGAAGTTCGATTTTTGTATTATAAGGATAATCATAATTTCATAATAAATATTCCAAATAAAACATTATATCATTTCTAATTCAACACTTATCGATTACAATCGGGCATGTGATCAATTTATACACGAGTCATTCATATATATATGTATATTTTTCCTCCTCCTCCTCTCCATCCACATCCTTAGTATAAACAACACATTTGTAGGTGACATTATCCATAATTTTCACTATCTACTTATGTGAATATTCAAGCTGTTCATCTGTGTCATAGTCACTAAATTATTTTTATCTTGAGCTACAGAACTCCAAATTAAGATCCATAAATTTTCCCAGAAACTAGACTCATATGTCTTCTTACCATAAAAATTTCATAATTTTTGGTTGAGCCAATTAATACAGTTTATTCATCAAAGTCTCCCCTGTTCTGCTGTTTGACAGTTCCGACCCTTCTTAACTAAAAATTAATTATCTCCTCGTACAAGATTTGAATGATGTTCCCGTTTGTTTCTTTTGAAAATAGACTCATTCAGGATTCTAGACATATAAATTTAAGTCCCTAATTATTTTTATTAAATTTTTTATGATTTTTCAAAGTCAGAACAGGGGAACCCGAAATCGTTCTGATCTTGTCTCACAAAATTTATCATATCTCATGATTTACAATTCCATTGCTTACATAATTTATTCTATAAGAAACTAGACTCAATAAGCTTTAATTTCATATTTTATTTATCCTCTAATTCGATTTCTAAAATTTTTGGTGATTTTTCAAAGTTAGACTACTGCTGCTGTCCAAACTGTTTTAGTGCAAAATGTTGATTTCCATTTTGTCCCAAATTTCACAATTCATACAATTCAGTCCTTGGTCAATTAACCCCTCAATTAAGATAATTTTCTCAATTAATACTTTTCCTAGACATTATAAGTTATTTCATACTTATTGAAATTCAGAATTTCCATATAAAACTCTAACTTCAAACTCTTTTACAATTAGGTCCCAAACATTCACTTTCTATTCAATTCTTTCAATAAAATCAGAATATAAACAATTTAAAGCTCTAATTCCATGCCAAATCATCATATACTTCCAGCACTCATCCATAACAACTTCAAAAATTAGCCATGGAATCAAAAACTAATGAAATAGTAAGTTGGACCCAATTGTAAAAGTCCAAAAACATAAAAATTTCAAGTAGAAAGCAAGAATTAAACTTACATGAGGCTAGAGTATGAAAACCAGATTGAACCCTCCTCCATGGATTTTTTTCAACTGATGAATATGAAGAGAAATGAAGAGAATTCTAGATATTCCAATTTAGTCCCATTTTTATTTAGCCAATTTTGGCAATTTTCCAATTTTGCCCTTATTTCATCCATTTCCTGATTTTTCTCAGCTATTGCCGCCCAAAATATCTCCTTTGGGCTTATTTGCACTTTAGGTCCTTCCTCATTTGACAATTGAGCTATTTAATCCTTTTAGCAACTTTTACACCTTTTTCTATTTAGTCCTTTTTATTCAATTAACCACCCAAACGTCAAAATTTTCTAACTAAATTTTATTACTACCTCACCAACACTCCATAAATATTTCTAAAAATATTTATGGCTCGGTTTATGAAGTCGATGTCTCGATACCTCATTCTCGACCCAATTTACCTAATTAATTCTTTTAAATCACGAAATTCACTAATTCAAAAAAAATACTTTTATATTCACATTTGACTCATATGTATTAATTTATTAAATTTTCAACTCACTCGTCAGATTTAGTGATCTCAACTCTCTATTCCCGATACTACTGAAAATTAGGCTGTTACAAACTTGCCATGTTTGACGAGGTAAAGTTGAGTGACTATTTTTTTCATCTTTCCTTTTTTGTTTTTTCATAAATAGCCCAATATTTTTAATTTTTTATGTAAATGGCTCAAGTTAATTTTTTGGGAACAAAGGAAGTGGTTCCTCCAAAAGGACAACCAAATGCCGACAAGTGAAATTCTGGGTCAGGTCAGTGATTAGCAAGATCCCAAAGTCGAAATCGGACTAGGTATTGTAGTAAAGGAGGATGAGAGGTGGATCAGAAGAAGAGCGGCGAAGATGGTCGGCAACGAAAGTTGGCGTAGAGATGAGGTAAGTCCAATCATTGGAAGGGGATTTGAGTCGAGTCACGAACCTAAGGGGTAATCTAGAAAGGATATCGAAAATGGTATTTTGGGTTAATGACAATGAGAATGCCATGGTTCTTTACTTTCTTCCTGAACAAGAAGAATTCATTCAAGGGTTTTATTTGCTCTTCTTTTTGGGTGTTTGGTTTTTTAAATTTAGTAGGACCGATTTGTTATTTTTTTAAAGTAGAGTGATTGAATTGAAAGTTGAGTGACTATTTTTCCATTGATACCAAAGTTGAGTGACTGTTATGTCATTTACCGTTATATATTTTTTGGGTTGGAAATAACTTGGTGGTCGGTTAACTACAATGTCACTTTTTCATTACGTCTATAACGGGAAATGGTTAAAATGATTGTTTTGTTATTTTTCGAAAGATAGTGACTGAATTGAAACTAAAATGACTATTTTACCAGGTAATTCAAAGCTATGTGAGTGTTGGTGGAATTTATCATTTATTCATTTAAAAACCGATTAAATAAAAACACCGAAGGGTTATGTTGAAATTATCGAGGTGGATAAGGTAACTACTCAAAATCTTCTTTGAAATTTAAACGGGAAATAGCATTTCAGAAACACCTGAAATCTGAGATTTCCTCGTCCCAAATGCAGCTTGCTATCTATATCTTCATGGTATCGATTTCTAGTAATTTTTTAAGTTCAAACCCTTCATTTTGTTTTACAGCTTCTATCGTTTTAATCTCTCCATTCTTCTTCATTATCCTGCTACGTGCTTCACTTCAATCTTTTTCTCACAATATCCTCTTCCGGGGGTTTTCCACGCTTTCTTTTTGTCAGTAACATATACGATAGCACAGAAAAATGAAAATGCTTCAAAGCACTTGACTTTTAGCTTTCATTTTTTTTAATTGTTTTTCTGCCATTTATTTAGGAACAATATTTGGCTTTCATGCTGAAATTATACCTTTTAGCATAATTACTACCATTCCAACTATCTTTATATCTTCAGGCTTTCAGAGCAAAGACTTGATCCGGGAACTCAAAAAATGGGTAGATTTTCAATACCCAAGTTGGGAATTCTACTGTTATGCTGCTTAGCAGCTGTTTCAGAAGCAACATATGCCAAGTACAAAGACCCAAAACAGCCAGTGGGTGTTAGAATCGAAGACTTAATGAGCAGGATGACTTTGGCTGAAAAGATTGGCCAAATGACTCAGATCGAGCGCAGCGTTGCTACCCCAGATGTGATGAAGAAGTACTTTATTGGTATAAACAGAATCACCTTTCGAACAATCTTTGATGTGCCAACATTTTAGTTTTCACATGTTTTGATTAAATCGTTTAGATATCTCATTTGTTCTATTTCTATGATTGTCTTCCTTAATTGGAAAATACACTATGATTTGTTCTATTGGTTAACTTTTCTCATTTTCTTATAGTAAAATGGACATTTGATAAGCAGATAAATCCACTTATAAAGGTTTCTAACTTTATTACCAATGTGTAATGCAGTGGTCTTTTTTTTTTAATCTTATAATTTGCCTAAATGATTGTCTCACTTAGTGGTATTCTTTAATGAATTGTGAGGTAATTGGAGGTTCTATGGATTTTGTAGGGAGTGTTTTGAGTGGCGGAGGGAGTGTGCCGGCCATAAAAGCTACTCCTGAGACTTGGATTAAGATGGTGAACGCAATTCAAAAGGGTTCCTTATCCACCCGTCTTCAGATTCCGATGATATATGGGATTGATGCAGTTCATGGCCACAATAATGTGTACAAAGCTACTATTTTTCCTCATAATGTTGGTCTTGGAGTGACCAGGTAAGGCCTATATCTTTGAGGTAAACATGTTATTTGATTTTATATTTTTCTTATTGTTCAAGTTTATACATTTTGCCTGAGGTTTGGACGTCCCCCTTTTGATTTGTTATATAGAAAGTTGTTATCCTATGGTGTCTTAAGTGTCTTATTGTTAAAGTGGAATGGTGCTTTCAGGTAGAAATTGTAATATTACCAACTTTAATGGATGAAATTTTGAACAATTGCAAATTGCATTCTCATTGAAATATTGGAGTAAACTTTCCATGAATTTGGTGTTCTATTCTACTCTGTTTTTGAAATATCAAAATGGACAACATTCTGGGAATTTACAGAATGAAGAATAACGAGATAGCTTAAGTTACATTTGAGTTTTGATACCCTATCAATCAAGCAGGTGATGGTGAGACTTGGAACTAAAGTCAAATCAATAGTTCAAAGATTTCCTTTTTGGGATTATTTATCTTTTTCATTTGCTCTGCAGGGATCCTCAGCTTATCAAGAAGATTGGAGATGCAACTGCTCTCGAAGTTAGAGCTACAGGAATCTCCTATGTTTTTGCTCCATGCATTGCGGTAATGCTGAATATTGTGAGAAGCCTAGACCATGTGTACTAATAGTGCGTTTGTTTTTACTTCTGCTGTTGATGTTTAATAGGTTTGCAGGGATCCAAGATGGGGTCGATGCTATGAAAGCTACAGTGAGGATCATAAGATTGTTCAGTTAATGACTGAGATTATACCTGGTTTACAAGGAGACATCCCTGGCAATTCTAAAAAGGGTGTTCCCTTTGTTTCTGGAAAGTAAGTCTTTACTATAAATACACAGTTATGGTGGCAAATTCCCAAATCACGAGTTTCCTGAGTTTCTCTTAAATCTTTTGTACGTGTTTAGGTGTAATCATGTTGCAGGGTTGCATTGCAGACCATTTAGTCTTCAAATATACAACATGACTTGAATAATGGAAACAAAGTACTAGGTCCACCAAACTCTTCATTATGATACCTCATTAGTTGGATGAGGATAAATTATCTGATTTGCTGATTGGAAAGCTATTTCATTGTTCTCGAAGTTTCTACACCCAACTCCCATATCCGACACATTTTCGGACATGTGCATGGAGATATGACCTCCAAGGATCCTACAAATATATGAAAATACATAATAATAATAATAATAATAATAATAATAAAAGGTTGAACATACCCATACACTCACACCCAAGTCCGAATAAGATAATTGGAAAGTGTCTGCCTCCTTTAGATGTATAACATTTTTCTATAGTGGTCAGCTCAGCTATCTACTGCTTTATGCTGAAGGCAGGGTAGGTACAGATCAAGCAAAATATTAGCCCCAGCTTATATATTGAACATCTAAGTATTTTCCAGTTATATGCATCTATTTCTTTGTTTTTTTCTTCTTCAGTTATGCATTCTAACTGGAAAAATGAACTCCAGGTTAGCATAAAGTAGACAATTCCCTTCACTTTTTCACCTGATTCAGTGTAAGTATAGCTGCTGAAATTTCATTCCAAGGAAAAATGATAAATATGAAGTTTTATAGGTTCTCATAATGCATGCTTGAAGTAGTTAATCAAATTGGTCGGATTAAGTCTTTGTTTTAAACTAGTCAATTGATTTCCATTACTAGAAAAAAGGTGGCAGCCTGTGCTAAACACTTTTTGGGAGATGGAGGTACGACAAAGGGCATAAATGAGAACAATACTGTCATTAGCTTGAATGGACTACTCAGCATTCACATGCCAGCATATCTAAACTCTATTAGAAAGGGTGTTGCAACAATTATGGTATCCTATTCTAGTTGGAATGGGAAAAAGATGCATGCTAATCGTGATCTTGTGACTGGCTTCCTTAAAAACAAGCTAAAGTTCAGGGTAACAAAATGACTTGAAATAAATCTGTATCTACCTACAAAAATCAGTGTATAGCATTTCGTTTGACATATTTCTTTGGGTGTATTTCAGGGTTTTGTTATATCAGATTGGCTCGGTATTGATAAGATCACCTCTCCTCCACATGCTAACTACTCTTATTCTGTAGAAGCTGGAGTTGGTGCTGGTATTGATATGGTTGGTGAATATTTAGTACTATATTTATCTACGTCATTTATTCAAATATTTGATGCACACGCTGTACCATTTCTTGTTTAGTATATAGCATTTCCTTTGACATCCCCTCAAGCATTTAAGATTTTTATACGCAATCTCTGGGTGTTGTGCAGATCATGGTTTCTAATTTCACGGAGTTCATTGATGTCCTAACCTATCAGGTTAAGCACAATATCATTCCAATGAGCAGGATTGATGATGCTGTAAAGAGGATCTTGAGAGTAAAATTTGTCATGGGTCTCTTTGAGAATCCGATGGCTGATTACAGCCTGGTGAACCAACTAGGGAGTCAGGTACCTTCCATTGAACCTATTCTGTTGTTATAAATGGACTTCGATGCTCGCCATTTATTGTCAGACATGGGCTTTATTAAACAATATCGAGCTTTGAACAGGAGCACAGGGAGTTAGCAAGGGAAGCTGTGAGGAAAACCCTTGTCCTGCTGAAGAACGGTGAATCTGCTGATAAGCCATTGTTACCCCTTCCCAAGAAAGCAACTAAGATACTAGTATCCGGAACTCATGCTGATAACTTGGGCTATCAATGCGGAGGCTGGACCATCACATGGCAGGGTCTTGGTGGCAATGATCTCACTAGTGGTACGTCTTGAATTCAATCTTTAAAATATATTCAAGCATATAGGCTTCAGTTTGACAAATAGAATGACCCAGAAAAGCATTCAAGTTTTGTCTAGCGGTGGCCTCCAAAATCTGAACATGGTCACATATTAGGCACTGGTTTTCAACATCTGAAATGAATCAATTGGTAAAAATCATTGTGCAAACTTTGCTAGCGCTATTAATGATTCATCTTAAGGGCGTAGTTTAAGCTTTGTTGAAGTCCTTATTTTCTTATGTCTTGTATGGTTTCTGGTATCATGGAAGCTTTAGATTGATCGGTGATAGTGTATATCAAATCGAAATATTCTACATTTGACTTAAGACAGTCTGCATGATCGCAGGCACCACTGTCCTCCAGGCAATTAAAAATACGGTTGATCCGACCACTCAAGTTGTCTACAGTGAGAACCCTGATTCAGACTTTGTTAAATCCAACAAATTCTCTTTTGCCATTGTTGTTGTGGGAGAACCCTCGTATGCAGAAACATTTGGTGACAGCCTGAATCTTACGTTATCCGAGCCTGGTCCACGCACCATTTACAATGTTTGTGGGGCTGTGAAATGTGTTGTTGTTGTCATCTCTGGCCGGCCAGTTGTCATGCAACCCTATCTCTCGTCAATTAATGCACTTGTAGTAGCATGGCTTCCAGGGACCGAGGGCCAAGGTGTTGCTGATGTGCTGTTTGGTGACTATGGATTCACCGGCAAGCTTGCAAGGACATGGTTCAAGAGTGTTGACCAGCTCCCCATGAACGTTGGTGATCCGCACTACGACCCTCTTTTTCCATTTGGATTTGGTCTGACTACTAAGCCTACGGAAGGTTAGTTAGGCATTCCTCTTTTGAAAACAATTGTCATGGAAAAGTGTGGATTGTAATATCAAGTGTGTTAACATTTGTATAAAAGGTTGTAATGTTAATTTTACACGTGATATTAGACGCTAAAAATAAATTAATTTAAATTATTTAATATAATTTACATGCAATGTACATTTTAAATACCTTTCAAATAATTAATATAAATATTTATATAACTAATGGTGTATGAAATATTTTAAAATTTTTTAAATATAATGATAAATTATTATTTTAATATAATAATTAATAATATTTAAATAATTTAATATAATGATATGTAAAATATTTAAATAATAATAAGTGTTAGATCTAATGGTAGAACATATTGCTTTTCCAAAAAAAATGCAAGTTCGAATCTTAAAAATGACTTGTTAGGAGAGACAATCAGAAACTTATAACAAAAACAATAAAATGGATATAAAAAATATAAAAAAATAAAATATTCAAATAAAAATTGGATAAATATAGTCAAGAGAGAAAATGTCTTGAAACTAGAGGTGTGCATTCAATCAATTCAGTCATTTTATGACAATAACCGAATAAACTAAAAATTTTATATTGACTGAATTAATCAATAGAGGTGATCGTGGACTGAACCACAGCAAAATTTTAGACCCACTTGATAAGCTCAAACTCAGTTCAAAAAAATGAGTCTAAAATTTTTCCAAACCCAATCCAAATTATATATACTAACCTTGAGTCCAGCCCAGCCTAAATTAAGTTTTTTTAAAACTATTTTATTATATAAAACAAACTCAAATGCAAACTGAAACGGATCTGATTTAAAATAAAATGAACAAATAGTTTATACATAAGACTTTATTTTCATTATAGCTCAACATAAGATGCCAAGTTACTGTATTTTCATACATTATATTAGTTTGTTTGTTCAAGTTGAAGGAGAAGTATTGCAATATTATAATGTAAATATAAACTTTATTTTGTTAGTTCAAAGGGAATACATTATATTTGTTTGTTTGTTCAAGTTTCAACTTTTTTTCAATTTTTTGCTCGCCTCTAAATGTACCTGTTTGATGCAGAGGTAGTGAGTAACATAATGCCCTTAGCTGCAAGAAAACAATAACAATACAACACAAATAGGTAAATTTGTTCATCCATTTGAACCTTCAAGTACATGGATTTACCTACAATGTGATTGTATTATCATCAACAAGCAGTTAAAATTGAAAATAAACACAAGAACAAATAGAACACACACACACAAAAAGCTTTAAGTGCTTAAGCAATGATAACATAATGGAAAGCATATACCAAAAAAACAAAAGCTACTGAGCCCTTATTGGCAAATTCGGTACATGTATGTATGCATATGCAAGTGCATGTGTCTGTGTCTGTGTCCGTGTATGCATGCATGTTGAAGCAGCTAAACTCTGTTCCTTTTTCTAGTCAGTTATTCAACTTCTAAATGGCATAAGAACCAGCAAAGCTTATTCCAATCAAACGAAAGCAAAAGAGAGCAATACCCTATGATTTTTCAAGTCATTCTCTGTGTTTTCCCAGTTGTTTTTTGGTCATTTCCCCCCTAACTGACATGCAAAGCCAATTGCTTTTAAATTTTTGCTACCTTGCATGCAATAAGGACTTTGCAAACTTCATTAGCCAATACTAGCCTCTCGAACATCATCAACAAGCAATTAAAATTGAAAGGAAAAGGTAGATAAAATTAAGTACACAAGTAACAGAGAATAAAAGACTCTTTAACTCAAATAGCAGATAAACACAAAAGCTATTTTGCATAACTTGTGATTAGAGTACCAATATTCCCTTAGTGTAATGATTTAAGACTTATTGTTAAAGAGTTATACATTTCCAATGAAATTAATCACCACTGCTTTTATATAATAAGTGGAATATTATTGTAAAGAATAGACACTAAACAAATTTTCCCTGGAAGAAGAGAAGAACTAAAGACACTCAAATTGTAGACTATGACAGTAAAGATAATTTTTAGTGACACCAATGATGAAAACTGGAGAAAATTATCTCAAAAATGCAAAAATGAAAGCTAAAAAAAACCAAAATATCTCATAAAGTTTTCAGTGAGCTATATAGTTCGGTAATTATTTTCTTTCTACATAGGTCCTCTCCTTCCTCAATCAATAGCATGTCAGCAGTTAGAAAATACTAAAAATTAAATAAACCCAGCTATGCTCAGCAAACAGAGTATGGGACGTGAGTTTAAACATTCCTTTAATTAAAATACACTATAGCAGCCAACTCTATGAAATCCCACACCAAATACAACATCCGGCAACAAAAGCTCCAAGATAAAGAAGAAAAGACAGTTCACCAGAGTGAATATATAATTGATCAAACATAGTATGTAAGATCGAATTAGATACAGAGACTAAGCACAAGGTGAACACTAAGCACAATCATGTTCGAGATGAGAAAACCTAAGAAAGTTTCTACTGAAAGACATCAATCAAAACAAATTAAAACTCAAACTTCTAAGGCATTACTCGTAAGTTTACTAGAAAATACCGAACTCCAAAGTTAAGGTACTTGTGATGAAGAAGATGACAACGGGGTTGATGGTGGAGGTTCTCTTTGAAGTTCCTTGACAACAGCAGCCAAAGCCTCAGGGTTTAAACCCAAATCACAGAGAGCAATGAGGACCGAAAGAGTATGCCGATCAAGACCCGTATCGAGAATATTTGACATGTGAAATGCCAGATCTAGAGATTCTCGGGCAGTTCGTGCAGCTTCTGGATCCATAATACAACAGGCTACAAAAAAGGGGAAAAAAACCTTCAGAAAATTATGCTTGATTCAGCAAATTTACAAATACATATTTAACAACACACTTACAGATACATTAATAAATGCAGCTCATGAAATTAATCAAGAACTAAAACAGATTTTAAAGTGGCTTTAATTGAATAAAATTAATAGACAAAACCACATGAAATCGTCAAATAATCCCCAAAGTATATATAAAATCGAAAGTCCCACTATCCAACCATGTACCAAACACCTATGTTTAGCAAAGATAATAAGCAATCATCAGAAATTTATTCATAAATCATCTAAACGAGCACTCAAATCAGCTAAGCAGAGACGTGAGAGCGTTTTCGAGTTTTTTTTTTTAATTTCCCACGAATTATATAATTTTAAAAAAGCATTTTGGATTTCGTACAAAGCTCCACCCCTTTGTCTCACCTTTAACCATCAATAAATCTCTCCTTTGCCTAAACTTAGAAAAAATGGCCAAAAAAGGAAGAAAGAAAAAAAAAAACCCTAGTTATGGTGAGAAGTTTGAACCTCTCAACCTTATTTGATATGTACATATGTATATATAAGGCTCAGCAGAAGAGCATATAACTTGGGAAAAATCAACAGATCCAAAAAATTTCAAAGCAAAACAAGCAGAAGAACACTACTTCACCTACAAGAAGTAACAAGCATGAAGATATGATGGAACAAGGGAAACCCAGAATTTAGGACACTGTTAATTTTCTCCACGAAGATGACTTTGGGTTGGCGGTGAGTAAATCGAAAGTTATTCGAATTAAGTAATTCAAATTTTGAGATCGAGTCAAATTAGATTTTACAATTTAAATATTTTGAATAATAAATTAGTATAAATAAGTAAATTGATCTCATTCTCAACAAAAATTATAAAAAAAATTTAAAATATATTTTAAAAATTTAAAATAATTTTTAAAATTTAAAATACTTATAAAAACTCCAAAATTCATATATTTTAAAAAATTATAAAAATTTCAAAAAAAATTCTAAAAAACATATAGAGAAAGTTAAAAAATTAAAATTTTAACATTTTACTGATAACGATAATAAAATTGAAGTGGTCAACACCATTGACTCAAAATTACGATAATAAAAAATATATAAAGAAAGTTATTAAAATCGAATTACGATAATAAAATAGGAGTGGTCAACTCCATTAACTCTAAATTTAGGAGACAATTAAAATTACCGAACCGAATTTGATCGATTCGGTTCAATTTGTCGGCTTTTGCTATTTATTTACTTGGCTTAATACAAACAGTCCAAACAGATAAAAAAAACCAAAAATGGCTGAAAGACACTAAAAAATACTAAAAGTACAAACTGATCTTCGCAAAGGGCTCATTTGAAGAATAAACCAAAGAAAGGAACAAATAAATAAAAAATAAAAAAAGGAAAAGAACAAATGAATAGAGTTATCTTCGTACCATCAAGGAGTCGGTGGAGAACGAATGACGTAGTGGACGTGGGAGGCCCTCCGGTAGTGGGTGAACGTCGGGGAGGGGCTGGTGTGGTGGCTACAGGCAGGTGCTACTCTTAATTTTAGGGAGAAATGAAGGGAAGGCTTTTAGGGATTTTTAAATTAACTTTAAAATTATAATTAAATTAATTATTAAATTAGAAGTATAATGTAACGGTGAGCATGGCCGGGCCGGGATTGGGTCGGGCTCAACTAAAAATTTAGGCCTATTTGCTAGGCTCGAGCTCGGCCTAAAAAATGGGCTTAAAATTTTGCCCAAGCTCAACCCGAATAAAAATGCTAAAACCCGAGCCTAACTCGGCCTGCCTATATTAATTTTTATATTAATTTTTATATAATTTTAAAATATGTATACTAAAATAATACTAAGATAGATGCAACTTAACAAGCAAATGTCTTTAAAATAATAACAGCATTAATAAATGTCTTTAAAATAATAACAAAATTAACAATAAAATAAGTTTTATACAATATCCAAACAATAATAACAAAATAGTAGCAATATAATAGTAAAATGGTAGCAAAATAGGAAGAAAATAACAAGAAAATAATATTAAAAAAATTAGATTTTTTTGTCCTTTAGTGATTCGAGGGTCGGGCCGGGTTGAGCCCTGGCAAAAAATGTCTTACTTGAGGCTGACCCTTTTTTAAACGAGCCTTTTTTTTGTCCAAACCCATTTTCGAGCTTATATTTTTGCTCAAACCCTCCCACATTTCGGGTGGGCCTTCGGGCCGGATCGAGTGGCCTGATCCATGCTCACCTCTAGTATAATGGTTAAATTGGACTTGGGTTTGATTTTTTATATTTGGATTAAGTACTTGAGTTGGATTTATATTAGGTTGAGTATATTTATAAAATTATATTTTAATCTTTAAAAAATTGATTTACTCAATTATTTTGGTTAAATTTTTTTTAACAATTTTATTATAAGTTCTAATCATATATGTTTTTTTTTTAGATAATGTTTAGAATTACCCATAGTACCTCCTCAATCTATAAATAGGAGGATAATGCGCTTCAACGCATTCAAACACACGTCCTCCGGCATTAGCAACAATATCCATACCAATTGAACTAAGACTCAATCGATATTTTGATTTAAATTTTTAAAATTGAAATTGAATGAGCTAATCATTTAAATCAAAATAATTAATTGAATTAACTGAAAATTTTGGGTTTATTTAATTTGATTTATTCAATTTAATCAACTTAACCATATTTTACACACTCCTACTTGGGTCTCTTCTGATATTTCTTTATTGTTGGTTTCTTTGAAGGTGCAAAGGTAACTCTTTCCTTAGTGCGAGCTTCATTTTATAAAGCAGTGATGTCCATACTAAATGCTTGGTTGGGCGTGGTATGAGATTTTGAAAATGATCCTACACCATCAATGTGAGTATTAGCCTTAATTGAAGAAGAAGAAAAAAATGAGGAATACCAGGAGTGATAACCTAGTTGCGAGATCGAATCCCACAAACTTCATAGAAATAAAAATGAGGTTCTCCTGCACATCTGGTCAAGACTTGTGCTAGGTTACTGGTGCCATTAAATAGCTAGGCCTCCGATGCTTAAGCTACATTATAGTTATCTAACCAACTGATAGGGTCAATATACCAATGACCATTTGGGCTTTGATTTAATAAACAATTCTGGAAAACATTTCTAACTATAACTAACTCCACCAATTCAAGGGTGCGCCCTCTCATCGGATGTTTAAATTGTTTCTTAGCAAATTTAGAATCAACAGGTTGGCAGTAAGCACAAATGGATTCCCGAGTAAGAGACCAACATGTAGGAAAAACAAAACCACTTCCAAGTTTGCAGATAACTCTTAATGAACTTGTCATTCTTTAAGTGCGAGTTGGAAATAATGTTTTGATAAGTGGCTCATAACCTTGGCGTACACTGAAATGAGCATTTCCAACACCAAACCCTTGTCTTATGACTTTTAACTAATAAAATTTCTAAAAAACTACCAGGAGTGGTGGTTCATCACCCATGCAACAGTCAATAAAATAGGCTACCAAAGTCCACCAGGACAAGGCTGATAGTTCTCTTGGTGCAATGCCATACTCAGTTAATACTGAACTAAAGAATGGGTGTAGTGGTAAGTAGAAGCCAGCCTCTAGTAAAATCAAAGGAAGGATAAAACCTTGGGTATTGTCGTCTGAAATCACAAGAAAAATTTGGGTGTCTAATGCCTTGATACCCTAAATACTTATAAATTTCCTCTTGGGTGGTACTACATTCATATGAGGGAGTTGATACGCGTGGGTGAGTATCATTAAGACGTTGAGGATCGAGAGAGAAGGGAATCTTGGGAGTGATGATTTGACTATTTTGGCTTCAACCTCTACTTCGAGTATTTGTTTTAGTCATCACTAAATGTAATTGGGAAAAAGAAAGGAAGTGAAGAGAAGAACAGATTACCTTTAAGAAATATGAGATTAAAGACGATAGAAACTGAAGGATTGAGCAGAAAAGAGGTTAGAGATTTTGAATGGTTCAGCGAAAGTGTTAAGAAAATATTTAAGTCTCTGTTTTATAGAAACAAACGTGTGTAAGAAGTTTATTCCGTGGAAACTATTCGGGTTCTCTAATGCGAATTTGACATCTGTCAAAAGCGTAAGAATGTAACGTTTGAATCTAGGTGATTAATCGCCAAAATTCTGATTTTGTCTAAAGAAGCAGACTAGTGGAAATTTCTTATTAAGGTTTTAAAAGAAGTGGGTCAATAGATGGAAAATTTGATGGGTAAGTAGGAAAAATCGCCTAAACATTGTTACGTGCTTGGAGCAAACAAATAATTTCAATTAGGTATTCAGAGTCATTCAATTTTAAAATTTTGAGGAGGAGATTTTGTTAAGGGGAGGAAAGTTGTAACACCCCAAGTCTGGCGAGTCTAAGATTTTGGCGGATCATAGTAAACAATTTTTCTGGTGAAGTGTTATTTGCCCAAATGATTGTATTGGTGTATACGTGTTGGCGTTCAATATCGGTCATATAAGAAAGAAAGGATTTGATTTCATGATAATCTGTTATATTAAGGAAAAGTTTGTGATAATTGATAAAGAGTAAGTATGGAATGAGTATTCGCCAAAAAGTATAGTACGTCTGGTTTGTTTAGAATATTGCGCTATCCAAATTATAAGTAATCTAGTTAGAACATAACTGTACAGTCTAAATTGATAATTGTGAATGCAATGAACTTGTTTATATTCTCTCGGAGACTATAGGCCATTAAGAAGGCAAATTATGAAACTTATGACACTTGTTAAACGCCATTAAGTAAGTTAAGTCATATTTATATGCGTGAGATGAGTTCTGAAAGGGGTTCTTATTTTCTTGTTCTTCCTTAAATGGAATTCATTGATTTCTTCCTTAAGTTTGAATGTATCTTTTCCTCAATAAACTAGAATCTAATATTATAAGGTCAATCAGTGGTTATTCCATCTCAGAGTAAGTATTTCAGCTTTACATGTTAAGTTATGAATGAATAAGTCCGCATGTGGAATTTGAACAGTAAATTGAAAGTGCAAGGTTTTGCATGAGATTGTTAGCAATTGAGATGATAAGTAAATTGTATGTATTGGAGATGTAATAGTGAAATTATGTTTCTAAGCAGTGGTTGCTATTGGTTTGAGAAGAATGTTAAGTCTGGAACTTAGAACTACAGTAGGTGAGATTCTATTGAAAATAGTAAATGTATGATCATAATAAAGATGAGGTAGGTGTTAAGATGATCTTTGTAAGCTTTTATTGAGAAGAATACTGATTGGTAAGAATGCAGGTATAGTGGTGATATGAAAAGAATATCAGTCATAAATATGTTAAAATCTGGGTAAGTAAGTAATGAGAAATATTCTACTGTGAAGCCTCTGGTAGGGAAATAATAATGCTAACTAGACTGGCTTGTCACTAATTGAAAACGAGCATAAGACCATGAAGCAGAGGCCCATGGCAGATTGGTATGACTTGGAACCATTCATGGTGTAGCCTCTAGTAGTATGAAACTGGAAAGACAGAACACGATACATGAATGTGTGTAGGACCATGTGGTTAAGACCCATGGCATGATATGATATGTCTGTAAATGTGTTCATGGTGTAGCCTTTGATAATGTGTCGGAATGGTACATCACAATACATGAAACTCTGTATAAGTCAATAAGAGAGAGACACGTGGTATTTTTCGTGAAGTCCGCAAGGACAATACACACAAGATTTTTGTATGAAGCTTGTATAGCGTGATCTGTTAAGAAAGTTTGGTAAGATTTGAATGTTTGTATTTATGGTAAGATATGAATAAGTCTTTTAGTTCTATAATAAGTATGGTTAAGAGAAGGTATTGATATTAAGAGTTGAATAAGTATGTTTATGATTGGGTAATTAATTGATTTTTATTACTTTTAATTGAGAAAACTATAAGAATGCCCCCGAGAATGCAAAAACAATCTCGTTCCCAAATTGCCTCGATTCCGATGCCAGAATTCAGTGGCGTCAAATTTGCCCAAAAGGAGCCTGTAGAATTCTATTAAACCATTCAGGAACGTATGTTCATCCTTGAGCATGGTTTAGGTTCAGCTTTATCTTTTAGCGATGAAACCTGAGATGATGTTCGTTTTCACTGATAGGATAACTTTTGCTTACTTCCCAAGCAAACTGCCGTTATACCCGTAGTATTAGAATTCTAATCCAATTTAAAAATTACTACACATAATAGGGTATACGTCAGATGTTAAGATATTGATATTTCCTCCACCGCCATCTGCGAATATTATGGCGTGCCATGTTACGAGAAGGATGATTTGTCGTCTCTCGATTTGAACCATTTTACTAATTTAGACACGGATGCCATTCTAAACTACATTACGGAAGGTAGAGACAAATGGAAGTGCGAAGCTTCCTTGAGGCAACCTCTCTCATTTAATCAATCAATCATGTTCCCCATTGCGAAAATATGGATGCAATTCATATGCACGCGTCTTTGCCCTGCATTAGATACTAACAATGTAAATGTTCTTAGAGCAGCCCTGTTGTATTTCATTTTGCAGCGAAAAAGAATTTGTGTAGGTACTTTGGTGAATCGACAAATAAAAAGTTGCATCGTAGGTGGTAAGGTCAGTATTTATTTCCCACATTTAGTCACTAACCTCTATCTCAGGGTTGGTCTTGACATAGCATCCACCGAGCAAACTCAGTGTCCAACACGTAGTATCATCGGAGATTCCTTGCTCCAACAATTTCAAGAGCTTTATAGAAAGAAAATTCAGGAGTGGAATCAACAAGGTAGCGAAAGAAGGGAAGTACCTCGATCTAAAAAAAGGATGAGTGTCGAGAAGGAAACTAAGGGTGAGCCTACATGGTGGCAATCCAGGTAAGGACGTGATATACGCTACAGTAATCGGATGCTTGAGGCGATGAAGTCATTTATGAGTGCATTCATGGTAAGTCAGGAGGTAGGATCCATACAATGGCCCATCAGATCTAGTGACTCATCCGAGGGTGAAGATAACGAAAGGAAAGTAGAGCCTATAAAAGAAAACAAGAAAGTTGAGGCAGCGGAAGATGAGGCATCAGAGGGTCGTGAAACAATGCCTCGAGATGAGACTATGAAAGACGATGATATATCTACAGGTCCTATGTCCAATGGTGTAGGTCCAAGAGAACAGAGCATGCCTCTCTGATGAACGAAAGTGAAAAAGACCACTCCCAAAGGAAAAAACATATTGAGAGTCGACGAGACTAATTTAGGGGACGACACGTCCAATGTTTAGTTTCATGCTTTCGCGTTTTAATTTTATTTAATTTTATGCGGCATGTAAACTATTAAACACTTTTGACTCTTCTTTTTATTTTTTATTTTTGAGTTTGGTATGTTTTTTGTTTTTCTTTCTTTATTTTTCTTATGTGCAGCGAATTACTCTGAAAGACTACACAACAGATAGAGTTTCAACGAGGAGGTGGACGTCTGAGATAGTCTGATGCTCAATTCTAGGGAAGTTTGGTAACCTCATATCCTTTCTTTTAAACACATTGGGGACAATGTGTAGTCTGAGTGTCGAGGTGCACAGAAGTTTTTATGTGCATTTATTTTTGTTTTTATGTTTATTTTAATTTCTATGCATTTTCAAAAAAAATTCAAAAACTCTAAAAATATTTTTCGTTTTTGTTTTTAATTTTTCAAAAATCCAAAAATATTTATTACTTTCATTTTTAATTTTTGTTATTGCATGGTGCTTGGACTGTAATTAAGTAATAAGTTAGTAGTCGTACATATCAATGCGTATATAAAGTTGCCAAACTTGTAACTTTTTAATGATACTAGATAATTTCTTACTCTTACTTGTAGATTAATTAGTTCACTTAGTTAATAGGTATAATATATTAGAGGCAAAAACTAAAATGAAAATATATAAAATGTATCGTAGGATGAATAGAATATATAGATCCTTGTAGATAAATAATTCGAATTGCTAATTATTCGTTTAAACAGATGCATGCTTAATAGATTATTGCTAGGTGATAATTTGGGAAAGACCTTAAGCACTGCTTTTATAGCCTTGAGCCTAAAGGACCAACCTTAAACATTACATTATCCCTAGTTCTCGAATTTGAGCATTACATTGCCCTTCTTAATGAGCCTCTGTGTTTGAAACCTTGAGCCGAAATTGAGTTCGAAACTCAACCCTTCGCAATCCTTAAACTTTGTAACGCACTATTGAATGGACGTTAGGCCATGGACATCGAGGGTTAGGTAGGAACATTATAGAGGTTTCTCACAAAAGTGTACTCGAGTTTTTAGTGGAAAGGGATTGAATTAGCTCGTAAGTTATTCCTCCTAGAAATAATGCTTAAAAAGAAAAGGAAAATTTGAAAGAGATAAAAGTGATAATCAAAAGCATTGTGAGAGAAAAGAATAAACAAAGTATATATATGATCAAAACAAAAAATAAAAATAAAGGAGCATAAAATATTCTTGAAATCATAGTGCATAAAAATGAGCTAATATCAATCATCCTTTTCCACATTGTTGGAGAAATAAGGAAGATGAGAGAAGGAGAAATAAGGCAGAGAGATGTAATGATCATATCTGGGGGGAATTAGGAACAATTTCGTGTGCTATACTATTCATAGTGCTTGAACTGTTTTGAGATGAACTTTCTTTAAATCTGTACCAACCTCAACCTCAAAATGTTACAAGCCTAAAAGGCTTTTTGGACCCGAATAAGCCATCGACACATTAATTTGTACATAGCTTGTATTTGTTGTAACGAACATGAACAATTCTTTTTAAATATATATGAGTGATCCGTATAATTTATTTTGATGGATAACATTTATGCATATGTCCATTTACATTGCCTCTACCTCTATTGGCACTTTAACTTCTTTAACTAATAATGTTTACATTAGGAGTAGGTAAATTAGCTAGATGTCATTCTTAAATTACATGTGAAGAAATTATTATACAAATTTGATGTTGTACAACTATATAACTTAATTACCTGATTTAGTCTAAGGGTTGTCTTTTTGCAAGTTTTGTGTGTTGCTTGAGGGTAAGCAAAGACTTGAGTGTGGAGGAATTGATCTGTCACAAATTGATGTGGCAAATTGGGCTTTTTCAACGCACTTAAGGAGATTTTTATCGAGAAAAATAGAATTTTTAGCATAGTTTTTTGTTATTTTCATATTTTCAGGTAATAAGTGAAATGTCTTATTTTTGTCTATTTTTTTACCGAAATTGGCCTCTAGTGCCAAACATGTGTTTGAGTTTTGTAGGGACATGTTGAAAGTCAAAAACGATCGAGAACGGTACCTAGGGCAAGGGGCATCACGATATCCAACCCTTGAGATCGCGATACCTCTAACAGTGTAAATGATCAAGGCTTCCCTTCAGTGGTACAGCAATATCCCCTTGGGTATAGTGGTATCCACCTCCCAAGGAAAACCCCAAGTTTCAACACTACTTGAGATATTGTGATACCCTCTTCTGGGTATCGCGATATCATCTTTTTTAGGAGTACAAACTTGGACAAAAAAGGCAACCTTTGCCTACTCGGCCCACCAATCACACAAAGCTCATCTAAGGGCTTTTTTGGTATCAAAAAATCATCAGAATACACTTCAAAATAGCCAAAAATTGCTGAGGAGGAGACAGACACACATTAGCTTAATTTTAGGTTTAGTTTTTTCTAAGTTCTTTTTAATTTTTCTCTGCACTTTTCCAGGGTTTTTATTTTTCTCTTCTTTTATCTTAGATTAGAGTTTTTTTTTTTTTTTTTTTTTTTTTGCATTTACTTCTTATTCTTGTTGTTCTTAGTGTTAGTTAAGTTAGTTAACATTGTAGCTAAGGTTTATTTACATTTACAGTCCTTATACCTTACTTTTAAAACTATTTAAGCTTTAGTTTAATGTATTTCAGTTTATTTTACTCTTAATCTATTAAAGCTTGTTCCTTTTATGTTTTTTGCCTTTAGATTTCTCTATTAGATGCTTTTGGTTTCATGTTATTTAAGTTTTCTTGCATAAAATCTTAACTTTTACATTTTTCTCAAGCTTTACTTTTATGGCTGCCTTTTTTTTTTCCCATGTTTTTGTGTATTTTCTTTGTTTTGAGCATGTGTAACTACACCTTTAAAGAGGTTGGTTGATGGAGATGTGGGTAAACTAAAACTCTTGGACAAATGTATAAATCGTAATAAATTGGACTAATTTGAATAGAACTAAGAACTTAGGTAGTGACGCCCCTAAGGGAATATTAAAATAAAGTGAGACCAAAAGGTAATCTTGTCATGAACCCGTTCGTTAGTACCAGATTAACTGACGAGATTGGAAGATAAACCAGACTTAATTCGTCTAAATCGGTAAGATTGAGATCGGAAGATAAAATAGAGCCACTTGGTAATTTACACGATTTATGTTTCTAGTGCAAGATTTGGTGAACCACATCGAAGTCAATCAACCCTTACTAGTTATTTGCTGGATAATCCCTCTAGTTTTACATTTCTTACAACTTGGTCCTTAGAGTAGAATATTTAATTTTCTTGTAAACTCATCTTTTTTTGAATTGTCGTACTATAAAATCCTATTAGTAGTCGTTTAGACTCTATTGTGTATGTTAGTTATTGATCAATCGCCTTTTTCTTTAGGTTCGACCCATTGGAATACTTTGTGTTCCATCGGAACTATAAATTTTACAACTAACACTGTACGCTTGTAGCAAAACCTAGCTTTCAAAATTGTTATATAAATTCGTTGTTTTAACACACACACGATCTACCGGTCAAGTGTTCTTACCAAATATGCCACTGCATTATTTCTTGATTAGTAACCTTATTACCTAAAAATATATATATCTTGAACAGAACCACTATTAACCTCCAATATATATAAGCCACCATGCAATCTACCACTGCCAATCTTCCTCATTGTTTGAATGTCCTGGAATACACAATAATCATGGAAAAACTTGATTTTGCAGTTTAAGGTATTTGTGATGACACTAACAGATAAAAGGTTAATAAAAAAAGAAAGAACATGTAGTACAGAGGATAGTTTAATATTCGGTGTACGGTTGATAGAACCTGATCCGGTTACAAGAGTAAAAAACCCATTGGCTATCCTGACACTATATTTTTGTTTGACTTTGGGGGTAGCTTAAAAAACTTTTAGAGGAACCTGTCATGTGTCTAAAAAACTTTTAAAGGAACCTGTCAAGTTGGGACAAGAGACGTTTGAGATATCGAATTTCATTCAAAGAAAATGGTCCAAATGATGCAGTTTCTGTAGGTGACTCTGTAGCATCATACAAGTTTGCTCGACCCTGATTTGACTTATTTTGTTTTCCTCCACGGCCTCTGGTGGATAACCATGTAATTTCTAACACGTTTCCCTTGTAATGCCCCAAAAATTTCATATTGATAATCTGTTAAAATTTGACAACTGTGTATCTACTTTAGTGGTTAAGTGTTCTGGGTGCGTGTGAGAGGTCCCAAGTTCAAGCTTTAGCTTTGGGCAAATTTTGAGATTTTTTTCAATAAAGCCTTAACCTTGTTTAGTAGGTTTAAGTTTAAATATTTGTAGTATCATATCAGAATGGGCCTGCTGGTCTGGTGGTTAAGGTGTGTGCTAGAGTGTGGGAGGAAGAGTACTGAAAGGCTTCGAGCCTAACTTATTGGCAGCTTAGCTGCAAATCACTGTCTAGTGCTGCATTCGGTACTATTTGGACTGTAGGGATAGTTGGGTTGATTATATCCCCACATGAAGTGTAGGCTTAGATGGAGATGGAGTGTAGAGGCTGGTTGGGTAGGATTTTTGTATCTGCATATCTGTTATTGAGATGGGCTAAGGCCCTAATGCTTACTGTTACTGAGATGGGCTAAGGCCAAACTGATACTGATATTGATATTGAAAAGGGCTTAGGCCCAGACTATGATTATCTGTTTACTGTCTATTTGTTTGTATGGGGATTACATACTGAGTTTACGTAAACTCACCCCTTCTGCTTAATCTGTATAGGAAATCCCCAGACTTGACGGATTGGAGCAGCAGAAGACTTGACGGTGGCTACACGTACTTAAACTATATTTACTTTAACTTTGGGTATTTAATTCTTAATTATTTTCTGGGATAATTTATGTTGTAAATTGCGGACTTTTTGGGACTTTTACTTAATTTGGGTTATTATTTATATTTATGGATTTATAACTGATAAGATGACTAAAGACGCAGTCTTCATAAAGGGCAAAGTTTTCTCTAAACATGCGATTTACTCAAATGACTTTTAAAAGCTTACGCAATGAAAATGTGTAAAAACGATTGACTAGATAAGTAATGATTTTGGGTCAAAAAATGTAAACAAATGAAAATTATTTTATCGTAACAACTTAGTTTCAAATGCTATCATGTGACATCGCCAGATTCGGCCATAACGTTTAGGGTTTGGTTAGGGCGTTACGTCCCTAGTATGCTGTGGCTTCCCACAGTAATCACACTGCATATTATCTTTATCAATGTTACCATTTTTCTTTGGCTCTTGAGAGGCATTAGCGATCAACCCAGCCTTCTCAGTTGGTGTTGTATAAAGCTCAACACCTCTTCTTCTTTCTTCTTCCCGGACATTGGAGTATGCTTTTTTAAGAGAAGCAAAATGATTTTTTTTTAGAACTTCAACCCGAATTTGATCATACTCAATGTTTAAACCGGCCAAAAAGTCATAAACCCTCTCTTTTTCCACAAGACTTTGAAACTTTACTGCATCTCTAGTACAGTTAGCTTGGAAGTCTTGGTAATAATCTAGCTCTTGCCATAAATCACTCAATTTAGAAAAATAATGAAAAATTGACATATCACCTTGCTTAGTGTTGTGAACTTTATTGCGAATTTCAAAAATCTTAGCATCATTCCCAACTTGTGAGTAGATGAGACTAGTTGCATGCCATATTTTTTTTTTACAAGGTTAAGTAAGAGGTATGTTTTAAAAATTGGGGTTGCATAGAATTGATAAGCCAGGACATAACAAGAGAGTTATCAAGGTCCCACTGGTAGTAAGTGGAACCATTGACATCAAGTTTTTAAAAATCACCAGTAATATACCCTTATAGTCCTCTAGCTTTGATAAACAATAAGCACGATCGTGACCATGCGAGGTAATTATGCCTATCAAGTTTTACTGAATTGTTTTGTAATGAGGGTTCTCATAAATAGATTTTTTTTTCCGACCATTTTTTTCTCTTAAAAAAACACCACTAAAGCCAATAACATCAAGGGATATCAAAGAAAGACCAACAAATCCAACAGTGGTGGTCAAGAATCAAAGTCGACAGAGGTGGGCTGCATGCGCCGACACGTAGGCAAGGATGCCAAAGGTATGGGTGGTGCGTGAAGACCACGTGTAGGGAGTTTGATCACCGTATTTTGAGGTTTCATTGGAGATTGACTACAACTTTGTTGAAAAGGGCGGTGAAAAAAATTGGTCGGAAGAAGAAAAGTATAAAATTTGGTTTTCTAGGGTTTGGGAATTCCAAAAAAAAAAAAAAGCTCCTAAATCTAAGTTCTTAAGTTCTTGATACCATGTTGAAAATAGGAATTATTTTTCCTTGTCAATTAACTTATGTATTTACATGGATATATGTACACAACTATGTTGAACTACTTAAAGAAATACAATTTTCACAATAAATAGAATAAATAAAATCCCAATACTTTAGCCTTAAGAATTGTATTAGTCTTAAGTAACAAGTCTGTCAATGGTCAACAAAAAGTATATATGCCATCAAAGTACAAGTGAATATTAAAATTTTAATTATATTTCTTGATACCAAGTACCAATAGGAAAAAGAATGACGGAGGAGGAGAACATTGGTTCACCTACATTAAATAGAGAGTCGGCAATGGGTATGATGAGCTAAAGGGAGAAGAGTGAGGAAAGGCGACGTTCTTCAAAAGAGAAAGAGAAGAAGAAGAAGAAGAAGAAGAAGAAGAAGAAGAAGAAGAAGAAAAAGAATAAGGATCCCCTATTCCCTTGTGCACCCAGGCTTATGTAGCGGGTTGTTGTAACACCTTTCACCCATCTTGATTTATGATACGAATGGAAGGTGCTATTAGAGCACTTTCAAACTTAAACCAATATTTTTTATATTCATTTCGCAACATTTTAACGTTCTATGAATCTAATTTACCAATTTTAGAAAGATTAAATATGATTAAAAAAATTATGGGTCATTAAGTAATAATAGGGACCTATCCAAATCATAACACAAGTAGCTGAAGTTATTTAGCTTATATCAAGGTTATTTCGATTGGGAAAAGTAGTAGTTTTACTATAATTTAAAACTTTAAAAACTTTAAATAAAATCATAGAAATAATTTAAAAACATTTTTTAAGGCTTTAAAATTAACTTAAAATCATTTAGAAACTTTTTGTGAGTAATCGAAGATGTCTAAGGTCAAATACGAGCTTCGGGGAGCTCAAAACAACCAAACAGTACAGGGGGCTTATCTAGGCAACAACATATCAGTACATTGGGCATAGGTATCGATACCTAATCTTGGAACTAGAGCATTTTGTCTACAAACTTGCTCCAACCTGATACCTATGGTAAAGGCACTGAACCCTAGACCCCTAAAGTTAAAAATTAGGCCAAAAACACTTAAAATTGTCCCCAAACTCATCCATAACATATCCAAAAGTAACAAATCATTACAATACAATTTCTATATTTATTAAGACCCAAAATACAAGCTATAAGTGTGTTCAAAGTGAGCAACGGAACAAAAGCTTATAAAAGAGTTGTCAAAATAGTTAAAATTTAAAAATAACCTTACAAATGCAATTATAATAAATGCATTTGTATACATGCCAAGGTTCAAAATTAATTGCAACTAAATTAAGTAACTACAACCTTAAGCTCAAATGTTGAGGCGTTGCTCCCAAGTCAAAACATCATATTTTCGAAAAATGCAAAATCTACACATTTTAAAACAACTAATGTGCGAGTTCAATGAGCTCAGCCAATACACAAGGATATTCTATTTTGTTATTAGTGTTGAGCCCTCTTTAGTCATGTCTATTACAAAATATACTCATATCACATTTTAAGGTTGCAAATGAATTCATTCTTTATTACCAAAACTTAAGTGCTCAACTCACCCTTTAATAATCCAATAGTTATTGACATTGGGAATTTATATTTAGGACTCTCATTGGGGGTAACAATATTGCTTAATCCAAAGTTTATTGCCTTTTTGGTTTTATCCTCTTAAATTATTCTCATATGAGTTCCAATTATGGCTATTAGTACATTATGCTAGTAATGTATTCCCTTGTTTATTTCTTTATTATGGGCATATAGAATCGTAAGTTTTAATCTCATTTTTATGTCCTATGGCTCATAGTTTAACTTTGTTGTTCAACACATGCTCATTTAACTTGTTGGCTTATCTCAAATCTCATTTGTGTCACAAATGGTCAAAGCTTAATATCATGACATTTAATTTTCAACTCAAATACATAGCATTTTTATATCTATCTAATGATTTATATTCTCAAGTAAATCTTATCGTTAAGATTTTAAATTTGTTTCGCCCTTAGTAAACTCTAGTAAAATGAGACTCGAATACACGAGAACCCTCTAAAATGCACTAAGAGCATGAAAGTGATTCACTCTAAGGCATCACAACTCATCCTTTCTGAACACACCAAAGTTCTAGGCCAAAGGGCAACAAATTACATCCCTCCAAACACACTAGAGAGCACTAAAATGCTAAACTTGAAAACAATAGATCAAATCCCTCCAAAACATACCGAAGAGCACTAAAGTGCTAGACTTGAAGACAATAGATCACATCCCTCTAAAACACACCAAAAGCACTAAGGTGCTAAGCCCAAAGTGTAACACCCCTTACCCGTGTTCGATGCCAGGATAGGGTTCGAGGCATTACCGGACTTAAACATAAACATTTATACAAAATCGGGCCATAAAATTTCATACAATTTAAAACCATTCATACACATGCATATCGTCCCTTATACGGGCCTACGAGGCCCGAAACATACATTAGGAGTAGTTCGGGACTAAACCGAGAACTTTGGAAAACATTGGAAAATTTCTTGAAAATAGGAGCATACACCTGTGTCGAATGCCGCGTCCTTCACACAACCATTCACATGCCACATTTTCCATACTTATTCATTACACACTCATTCAACCAACTCATACCTCTTACAAAATGCATCATCATAACATATAACTTAATTAATATTAGCCAACATCGATGGCCTTATACAAAATGAGTTATCAAATATTAAAGGCCGACATTTTAGGCCAAATCAATTATGACATATAACAAAATAACCAAGTCCTCTATACATGCCATAATTCAAAATATGAATTTCAAAATACCAAAAGAATGATGATAGTGTAGATGAATCTTCGACGATCTCCATACCCATAATTAGCTTGGTGACACTATAAAACAAGGGAAAAGAGAGGGGAGTAAGCATATATCTTAGTAAGTAGGAATGTAAATAATAAAAAAATTATTAACATGCTTCTATAAATCCTCAAAATATGTTTTCAAAATAATACAATCATAACTACATATAGATCCACTATTTACTCAAGTTCAAAACAAGTTGCCTATTCGAGTCACAGACACTAAATTATTTATGACGAATTTGCAATTTAGTCCACAACCTTTTCTTTTTCCCGATCAAGGTCAACTCCTCGTCTTTCTTGATCTATAACAACACATTTAACTCATTTAATACTCACATTATTCAATTTAGTCCAAAAATCACACTATGGAAAAATTACATTTTTGCCCCTAAAGTTTCACATTTTTACAATTTTGCCCCTAGGCTCGTAAGATGAAAAGCACTTATTTTTCTTAAATCCTAAGCCTAGCTGATTCATATTCCCTCTTATAGCAGCTCACATTTTTCACTAAATCACATTTTCTAGACATAATTTTACAACTTTTACAAATAGGTCCTTTTATGCAATTTCATCAAAAATCACTTAATAAAAGTTGTTTATCACATCCCAAACTTTCATATTCTTCCATAAAACATCAAAACACATGCATGTCATCCATGGGTAAATTTTTAAACACAAACCCTAGCTCAAAATAATGGTGGAAATAGCTAAACGAACTTACAATCGAGCTTGGAAGCTTGAAAAACCCTAGGTATGTCTTCCTCGTGTGAAATTCAGCCAAGGGGTTGAATATGGACAAAAATTGGCTTTTAATTTTGTTTTTAATTCATTTTAATTACCAAATGACCAAATTACCCTTCATGAAAAACTTTAGAAATATACCAAACCATCTAATTTCCATTTAAAGACCTTAAATTTAAAATTTCATAACAATTGGACACCTCTAACATGTAAAACTCAACTTTTACACTTTTTACAATTTAGTCCTTTTGACTAAATTGAGTGCCCAAACGTCGAAATTTTCACAAAATCATTTCGTGAAATCATAGACCATAAAAATATAATAAAAATAAATTTTCTTACGTTGAATTTGTGGTCCTGAAACCACTGTTTCGACTAGGCCTAAAATCGGGCTGTTACACAAAGATAACAAATCACATCTCACATCCTTGTTGACATGTCAATCCTATCCCAACTTTTCCACTAAGTTTACTAGAGTTCATTTAGTTCGAAAGTAACTTATTTCAGTTAAGGTCATTTACGTATTTATAAGTATTTTATTCAGACAAAGGTACAATCAAGTTTACAGAGTTTAGAGGTTGTTTAGACCATTCTTGTCTAAACTCACATATTGACACACTAAGTGCCTAACACATATACATATTTTAGCATAGGAAAAGGAAGAGTATCCAAAGGTACTTACCTCTTAGATGCATTTTTAGTCAATTCTAAGCTTCCAAATACTTGAATCTATTCTCATACTTGCTCAAAAACCTAACATCCAACCTTTCCTCAAATCCTCATATATAAAATAACAAAAATATTAACACAAATCTTTCGAAGTTTTCCCAAATAACCAATACCAAAAATCAAGCTAAGGGAGATAGGAAAAAATCATTCTTACCTTATCGAAGCTTTCTTTCTCTAGCCACAGTTTTCTCTCTCATAAACCTATGAAACCTGTAACATCCCTATACCATGTTCGACCCAAGGAACCTGATATAGGAATATTACATTTGGTGCCAAAGTGATTTTGGCTAATCACTAAGTATATTTAAACATAAAAACAAATAATAAATTTTTAAAAAAATTATATTTTAGTTCCTACTACTACTAGTAACATACTTGATCTTCCTAAGTACATGCTACTCTATTCAAAATCTTAAAGCATACCCTTTTTATACTTGGAGATGTGAAGAGATGAATGCTCGCAATCTCAAATACCACTCTTCAAAATTTTTGTATTTAAATTGCGCACGGAAACAAACCGTACGCTGAGTATGTGTAACGCCCCCACGCCCGAAACCGTCACCGGAGTCAAGCTTGAGGTGTTACTAAACTTATTTTACCTTTTAAACAACTCTAAACCACTGATTTTAATTTTCGGAATAAACTGTTTTTCTGCATCATGGTTGCTTAAAAATTCATTTATCGAGTTTCAAAACTCGAAATTAAGATCCGTAAATTTTTCCTGAAACTAGACTCATATATCTATCTACTAATTTTTTCCTAGAATTTTTGACTTATCCAATTAGTACAGTTTATTAGTTAAAGTTACCCCTATTTCAGAATTCGACTGCACTGACCTCTACTTACTACGAACCACTTTTCTCCCTATAAAAATTCATATGACTATACAGTTTGTTTCTATTAAAACTAGATTCAATAAGGATTCTAACCATATAAATTAAACCACCTAATTATTTTTTTAAAATTTATGGTGAATTTCTAAAGTTGAAACAGGGGATCCAGAAATTGCTCTGGCCCTATTTCACTAAAACTCAGATATCTTATAAAATACAAAACCTTTACCTGTTTTGCTTATTCCATATGAAAATAGACACAATGAGTCTTAATTTCATATATTATTCACCATCAAACCATGTCTCTACGATTTTTAGTGATTTTTCAAAGTCACATTATTTCTGATACTTGAATCCATTTTTAAGTTACTTTCACATTTTTCATAGTTTTCATGTGATAGTTCCTGCTTAATCATACATACTATTAAACATGTATATCATCAGCCATTCTATTAGCTAATCACTAGCAAGTATTTACACATCATTCATTGATCATATCATATCAAAAGAAACCAAGTTCCTATACATGCCATACACAAAACGAAACGTCTAACTATACCAATGTGATTCCTTCGATAGTGTGATCGGGTCTCTGACGTTTCCTTCGATCCCCGAGTGGCTTGATAAAAACTATAAGAAAAAGAAAATAAAGAAAGTAAGCACTAGGCTTAGTAAGCTTACAAGCAAATAAATTACAACATTCAACATAATGAATAATTATACATAATGTCACCTAGCCTCATAAACTTTCTTTACTTCTCATTTTCTACCTTCTTCTTTACTCACATACCTTCTTTCTTACCTGACCTTTCACTATTCATAAATATAATCTACCTTCCCTTTTGCTGATAATTCACTGTAATTTAACGTGTACAATGACCCGTTGAACCACTTGGAATACTAAGGATACTAGGGTCGTTCCTGCCTATCAATATCCTGCCAATGCCATGTCTTCGACATGGACTTACATGAATTTTTCCTATCTCCAATGCCATATATATATATCTAATATGGGCTTACATGGCTCATTCCTGTCTCCAAAGCCATATATCTGATATGGACTTGCATGGCTCATTTCTGTCCTGTCCTGTCCTGTCAACCCCAATATCCTAACATTCCTAAGGTTCAAACAGGGCTTCTTCGCCTTTAATTCGACTTCAAATATTCTCATAAAATAAGTATATAAATGCTGGAAATTTACAATATAATGTAAAATAAAAGAATATAGCATTTATTTACTGTAAACTTACCTTGATACAAAATGTGACTAAACTTTACAATTTAGTCCTTTACTTTTTCTTTTCCCCGATCTACTCCCGAATTTCACTCTTCTTGATCTATAATAGCAAATTTAATTTATTTAATATTCACATTTATCAAAACAGCCCTTTACTCAAACTTTGGAAAAATTATATTTTTGCCCCTAAACTTTTGCATATTTACAATTTTGCCCCAAATCTCGTAAATTAAACTTCAGCCTATTTTCTTATGTTTTATGACATGCTGATCGTTTTTCCCTTGTATAGCAAAATAAAATTCTCACTCTAACATATACTTATGACTATTAGGTATTTTTACCGATTAAGCCCTTTTACTCGTTTTTACCTAAAACCGAGTAGCACAAGTTGTCTAACATAATCTAAGACCTCATATTCTATCATAAAACATCAAAATAAACACTTTTCACCTATGGGTATTTTTCCAAATATGAACCCTAACTTAAATTATTGGTAGCATAAGCTTTATCGAGCTCACAGGGACTCAAAAACGTAAAGAACATTAAAAACGGGGCTTGGAATCACTTACTACGGAGCTTGAAAGCTTGAAACAAACCCTAGCTATGGAGAACCCTTGAAATTTCAAAGCTAATGAAGAAGATGATGAATTTTGTGTTATTTTTCCCTTTTTATTTCATTTAATATCCAAATGACCAAAATGCCCTTCCTTATTAAACTTTCAAAAATTCCATCCATGTCCTATTTTGTCCATGAACTTAGAAACTGGTCAAATTGTTATTTAAACCCTCCTAATTAATATTCCAAAGCAATTTCATACTAAAAACTTCTAGAATGCAAGTTTTGCAAATTATTCGATTTAGTCCCTAATCTCAACTTAAGCACTTTATGCATAGAATTTCATCACGAAATTTTCACACAATCATGCAATCATATCATGAACATCAAAATAATAATAAAATAAATTTTTCTACCTCAGATTTATGGTTTCGCAACCACTGTTCCGTTTAGGCCTTATTTTGGGATGTTACAGTATGCATTCAGTGGTATTACTATAATTCAAATACTTAAGGTAAAAACAATAAACATGCACATTTTAATCTTACTACCATTTTACTTACAATAAACCATTCATGCATTTATTTTTTTTTTAAATAGCTTTTTTTCATTTTAATTTAGATATCTTCTTACCATATCAATATTCATTTCATGCATTTCATCAATAATCATTTCATAAAATCATTATTTCATATATTTCATTTCCGTATCCCAATTCAATATCTTATTCCATTTCATATCTAAAATCTTACAACATTAGTCTTTCAATAATCAATTTAAACATTTAAACCAACATATTTCAATAATAATATTTATAATTAATTCATAAGATTATATTCAATTAACTCATACACTATTTCATTATTTTCAATTTATTCTATTTTCACTTCTTATTTCGATATCTCAATCCATTTCATATACGAAATCATTGAGTTTATCAAATCATTCAATATCAAATTTAATTACCAATTCAATAAAATATGTATATTCAAATTATACTATTAATCTTTCAATAACCATTTCATGCATTAAATCTACTCCTTCAATATCAATAATAACTATCTCAAAGTTTATATTCAATTGAATTTATACATTAATTCACTTTCTCAATTTCATTTCATTATCACATCTCATTTCAATAATTCATTCTTTTATATATGAAATCATTCAATAATGTTCATATTATCGAAATTATTCAGTTGCCAAAATAACAAATTTACATATTAAATTATATAACATTTTAATTCATAATTAAAAACTAATTCTTACTTAGTTTTCACTTCTCAACAATAGCAACTCAATTTGACTATTCATCAATTTGATATCATATATCATCTCATTAAATCATTAATCATTCCATGAACCTTTAGTTCATGCATTTCATTTTCATTTCACAAATTCAATTTCTCATTTCATTTCAATAGCACGATCAATCAAATTCATTCGATTTACCATTTCATTTATTTACCCCTATTAACAAGACTCGTACTTTGGCGAATACACGGATCCAACCAAACACACCAATATGGCACCTAGTCCTCATCGAATCTATCCGACGTAATATAATGACACCCAGTGTCTCTTCGACTCGAGGTCGAAGTATCCCTGAACACTTCCAATCCTATGGCATGCCAACTATATCCGACTTAGCCCGACTAGTTAATAGGGTATTCGATTCACTTTCTCAATTCACTTTCAGTCAAATTCAAATCACTATTCACTTTTCAATCAATATACTTTTCAAATAATCACATATTTTCATCACTCAATTCAATTTGATTCAATTCAAATCACTTTTAATTTCCAATCAATATACCTTCAAATATTCACATAAATCATAATTCAATTCAATTCAATTCAATTCAATATCAATACTCACCTCAATTTTATTTACCATGCATATTAAATAAAATTAAACAATTGATAATAATTAAATTCGAATTATAGTAATACAAACCGTGATTTCTCATTTTACTCTTCGTCTACTTTCTCCTTCCCTTTCTTGCCCGATGTTTCTGGCGTGATGTTAGCTACAAAAATTAAATCAATTTAAAATTATTAATACAACATCCTTTATATCTAATAATTAGATTTTTCTATTGAACTTTTACCTTAATTTCAATTTAATCCCTTACCAAAATCATCTATTTTCCATCATCATTTATACCTTATTCCTACTTCATATTCACTCAAACTCAAACTTAACTCTCTAATTTTCATCATAAATACCTAATTTTGAAATTCTTGCAATTTAGTCCCTATTACACAAAATTTATAACTTATTTTACAATTTAATTCTTTTTCCAATTCTAACTAGAAATTCTATTAATTCAACTCCTAATTCACACTTTTACTTAACATATCTAGAAAAATCTAATAACTTCCAAAATTTCAGCATATACTTAGTAATATTTTGTTCTAGAATCATAAAAACTCAAAAATTACGAGAAAAGGACTTAACTTGACTTACCAATTTGAATTTGAACCTTTGAAACCCTAAATTCTTTCTTTCCTTTTTCTTTCTTCTTTCTCCCTGTTTCGTCCCTCCTATTCTATTTCTATTCTTCTTTTGTTTCATTTATTTCCTTTATTAGTTTTAATTAGTGATAATAATAATATATTATAATAATATAAATATCTTTTACTTATTATTTAAGTAAATATAAATCTATTTTACAAGTGTACATTGATTTTATTATTACTATTACACATGTATGGTTTAATTACCATACATTTGTTATTATTTAATTTATTTAATAATTATTATTATTATAGTAATAATAATCTAATATATTAATGTATTTTTAACACATAAAAATCTTAGATTTTTATGCTTGCCTCAATTTTGACAATTGGCATAATTGCCTATTTAGTCCTTTTTATTTTCTTTAATTTATAATTTAATTCACCCTTATTTCAATTTAGTCTTTTTCCCAATTACTCCTAATTCAAGCTAATTCACCTATCCAAAACCTATTTGACCACTTAACTAACTTTGTAAATATTTTTAATAAATATTTACGAATTCGTTTTATTAAGACAGAGGCCCGACAATACACTTTTTCGATGCCCGTGAATTTTGGGTCATTATAAAACCTTAGCTTGAATGGTGAAGTTTATAGAGGAAATGAACTTGGAATCAAGTTTCTTACTTGATTTTATTAAGAAATCAAAGTTTGGATGCTAGGAAATGGTTTGATTTTGAGAGAAAAGAAAATGAGAAAAAGAATAAAGCTCCATGGGGAGAGAGAGGGATGACAGCAGAAGAAGAGCTGATTGGGGTTGGTTTACCTCTTTCTTTCATTTTAAAATCACACAAGTGAAGCTCAAATGCCCAATTCAAACAATTTCAAGCCCACTAACATGAGCCTAGTTCCAAATGTTGAAATCTATTTCATACACCAAATATCTCATATAAATAATAATTTTATCTTAAAATTACTGAGAATTGATCAAAATACCCTTTCAGGTTACAATTACCTTTTTGCCCTTTTACTCTTCCAAATATAATTTCTTCACAACAAATAGTTATTAATCAACCTAAAATTCCTTATAGCTCAAATAGTTATTAATCAAATGAAGGGGTAACATTGTTTAAGTATCTTGCGGAGGGTTAAGGAGTTGAAGAGTTTTCTTTTCGCACGTGATGAAGATGTCCAAAGGGAAGGGGTTACGCGTCAAACATGTTAGATACATACATTAATGGTAAAGCCTTATAGTTCATCACTGGGAAATGATGTCAATGATGAGATGAGTGTTATGTCCTTACATGCGACATGTGTTTAGTTGGGAGTGGCTCTTGAATTGCTATGCATACAGATGTTGGGAGATGACGTCTTGGGGGAAAACCTTTAAATACCCCCTAAATCTAAAGTCCCAACTTCACATTTTTTTTTCCTTATTCTAAGTTGTTTCTTTGTTTTTGAATTTTTCTATTTTTTTCTACTGTCCTTTTTTTTTTTGTTCATCGATTTTTCATCAATCGAAGTCATTGGTTTTAATCAAGGTAATTAAAGGCTTTTTTTCTTTAATTTTATTAGTGGATTGCTCCCTATATCGTACTACCATGTGGTGATCCATACGATGGCCTGCATGATTGTGTAGGCTAGCCAGGCGTCTGTGGTCAAGTGCCTGATGAACATTGTCATTACAAATTAGTTGTCACCATGGCATGTGTTGGGTGATCTCACTTGTGTCATAGGTTATCTTGCTTTGACACCTAGTTTAAAGATTGTAGAAATGGTTAAACTTTAGTGGTCATACAAGGGTGCATCAAAAGAAGTGAGTTACGGATCGTCCACAAGCTAATCTAACAAGGGATCTAAGAAGGTTTAACCACATGCCACTCAACAGCCTGCCATATATCTTGCTCTACTAGGGTATAATACTATTCTTTTAATGTATAATAGTACTTTACATAATTTTGAAATTCAATGGAAACAATCCAAATATCGCAAACAAAACATTTTGTAATTCGAATTGACCTCAAATTACTATTTAATATTATTAATCTTAGTTATTTAAATTTAATTATTTATTAATAAAAATAATTTTAACTTTAACTTTTTAATATCATAATAAATCAAACTTTTAAACCGAACAAAAGAAAAGTGTAGTGCCCCAAACTTGACCGAGACAGACAAACTCGAATCCAAAATACCACATCAATCACTTACATGACCTCCTTATTGATTACCAATCACACCACAAACCACCGATCACACCACACAAATGCATGCATAATCATCAATTATCAAGTAACATAACCATAAAAAGAAAACCAAATAAGCTTTTCTAGTAAAAATCATCAAATAACACCCTAGGGCAAAATTTTCATTTAACACATGTTCTACGAAACAATTATAGAACATCAATTAAGCATACATACAGTTATAATGTTTTACTCAAGTCAATTTTTTAAAGAATTGGCTAAAACCGACAAGTAAAACTCCTTTAAATTTAAAGACAAAGTTTAAGGACCAAATCATAATTTTAGCAAAATATTTGGAAAACCTTTTTACAAATTTAAAAATAAAATTTTGAAATTAAACATATGAGACTTAATCATACAAATTTTTAAGACATTTCATAATATTTAAGGACTCCAATTTGATTGTATAAAAATTAAGACTAAATTGCAAAGATAACAAAACATGCCCAAGACCACAGCCTGTCACATCGTGACGACGCGATTACTCATGTCACGACATCGCCTAAAGTAGGTTGTCGTCTCAATGAAGTATTAAATGGCGTCCCGACGACAATCCCTCGTCGCAACGTCGATTATGGATTGTCGCAATGTCGCTTGCAATCTCTGCAGAAAAATCACAGCAATATGCATATGACACTTTGACACCATTCTAGACACACCATTTCGTGATTCTATGCCCAATTACCGATTCTAACCTATCTTATAGCATACATAGATAGTACAAAACATGCTTAATTACATTAAATCATTTAGAAACATAACTTATCAACCTAGATAAATAGCTATGCTAGCATGAAATCTTTACGTCAAAAATAAATTACTTAGCATACCAAATTTTGTATTTCATGCATTCCAAGAGCAATAATGGTTTATTTCATACCAATTGATCATTTTAAAATTTTTTAATCCTACACTATACCATTCTAACCTTCATATCAAATATTCAACCATTCTCATGCATTTTAACCACATAAGCATAAACATCACATAGCATGTATTCCAAACATCATTTTCAATAACCCAAATAACAAACCAGTTATAAATGTCCTTAAACAGTCCATTAAAGTCCTTTTACAAACATCAACAAATATAAAGTTTAAATCCTTTACAAAATAGTCTCACGTTGCCATTTTTATGCTAGTTGAAAAATCAATTCACATACTCGAATGGAATGCCTTAGATGGATCACTTGCTTGCACACTTCCTATCCTTAAGAAGCTACCTCTCTGCAAAAAATGTTCATAGAAGGATTATGAGCTTAACTAAGCTCAGCGAGTGTTCAAAGATGTCAAAAACAAGCCACAATATCAAGGTTAATGGTAAGCATACTATTACATTATTACATGGCATAGCACAAGCATCATCCCTAGCATCTTTTATTGATATATTGGCATTTAGCGTCCATGAAACATGTATAAAACATAAAGCATCAAATACAAGGATCCCTAAACACAACCAAAGACTCAAATAGTCTAGCATATCCCATGAAATGTAGCACATGGTGAACACTCTCCAAATACACCAAAAATATCCTGGTGAATGGAGCTATGCTCGACATTCCTTTATCCCTCCAACATATCTTGGGGCCTCATCGTCCAAAAATAAACAAATAATGGTGAGTACTCACAACCCTATGGCATACCAACTATATCCAATGGTTCCAAGAGATCACAATGCCAACAAATCCATTTTGTACATATACACTTATTGTTTTATGCACACTTTCACATATCATTTAACTCATGTTCATATCACATCATCAAATCTCATATAATGCATTTACAAGTGTTTCCTTATTGCTCAAAGAGCCATAGTATAAAAATATCATATAATGTGCATATATATCAACAAGTTCATAACATATTTATTCATAAGGCACATAGCATTTTCAAGTCAACTTACATAGCATATTGTATCATTTAAGCATGATTTGTATATCAATAATAGATAGAATAGAGATGATTACGCTAGAAATTTAGGATAGGTGTTTAGGCTAACCTAAGCCCCCTAATAATGCATCAAATTGTGCCTAGAAGTAGCAATTTCTATCACTCACCAGATTACTTTCGGTCGAACGTTGAAAGCTAGGTAAGCTTCTCTTTGCCCTTTGCCTTGCTCGTAGAAGCTCCTATTGATCCGGTGCTTCGCATACATATTAAACACATTACACACTCATTAATTACAACCTTAATCGCATTCAAACCATAGCAGAATCACATATATACAATCTCTTTTTCTCAATACCAAAGTCTAACTAGTTTTGCCAAAATAAGAGTTTACTTGTCAAATCCTCGTTTCTAAACCTCAAATATGTTTATCAACATCCTAATTATCATATAATTACAGATCTAAACCATTAATTTCGTCTAATTAATCGAATTTTACTTTTCAAAAAAATTCAAGCTTTAATGAATATTTAAAATATCCATTAAATTGAGTTGAAATACCTTCTAATTAGTTCAAAATAAGTTAGAAATCAATCAAAAACAGCAGGTTAACTCATTCATTAAAGATTCACCATTTTTTAATGAAGATTCAGTTTAAAAACTCATCTTTAAGAAATCTCAACATATTCTATTAAATTTTAAATGAAAGAAACAACAACCTTAATTTAATCATAAGTCAAAATGAAAGAATTTTTGTGATTTTGGGTGAGTTGATTTCGAGAGAAAATCTCATATTTAGATAAGGGGAAAATTTTGAAGGAGAGATCAAATGAGAGGGAAGGGGAAGTTAGGTGTTTAAATAGGCAACTGGTTTTTAAAAATTTGAGCTATTACCCTTTTTGCCCCTTCTAGTTCCTTTCCTTTTCCAAATAGGTCTTTATTTAAAATTAAAGCTTATTTCCTTAATTATTTTCAAATACAGTTTCGTTTTTAAAATCCATTTTAATTTAATTAATTACCAAGCATCTAATTTTAATTTCCTTGCCTGAATTTTTAATTTCAATTATTATTTTAATATTTTATTTAATTATTACTAGCTACAATCTTAATTCCGGTATCCAACTCAAAACCCTCAACTACTAACCCAATTCTACTAACCTGATTTTTGGATGTTACAAAAAAAAAAAAAGTGTAGACGAGAAAAAATCAAGCCATGACCCAACTCGACTGCAAGACAAGTTTAATTGAACCTTTTTTTTTTGTATAAAAGTCTCCAAAACAAACCTTACAGAGGAAGGAAAGATTTGCAAATGCTGTTATCTTTTGCACATTCTTTTCGCAAGAGAAATGAAATGGTCATATGCACAGCATACATAAAACAGAGATTGAATTGAACTTAAACCAAAAAGGGCAAACAAAAACACTAATTTTGCCAGCTCAAAACAAGCAGGGTAACCTTTACAACCTATACAAAATTCTTGTGGATGTTTCAAAAGAAATTCACATATTCTCTATCTCCCCCTGCTATTTTTGGGCCCGCTTGCTGCGACTGTGCTACATTTTTTACTTCTTTGAATATGTAAGATATGGATCCTGTGCTATTGTCAAAACATCCGGCCTTTCAGCTTGGTTATATGTTAAACATCGGCGAATCAAATCCTGCACATTTGAAAATAAGGTTATGTCATCATTAATCAACCAAAAGTTCTCCCCATACGATGGCATTTCATGATGGCCAAAGTTAGAAACTGCAGAAGTACAATACCGAACCCAGCAAATCTGCAGCATATAGATATAAACAGATAGCAAATGCCTTTACTGTGCATGCATCAATAAAACTTCTGTGCTTCTTAAGACGGGAAATGAGAATAACTAAACTTTGCAGCTATTAAATCAACATTAAGATGCGGTATTTCTACAATAAACAAATGAGCATCGAGTCAAAGTCGAACTGTCATATGAAAATAATAATGTGTAATTTCAAAATAATAATAATAAGTGATTCTGCTTTTGTTTCTTAGGTCCATAAGTTGATTCATCGATCAAGACAAAATATGCAGCAGCAACTACCTAAGATGGGCAGAACTAACCTTTGCCTCATTGGAGACAGAGGGTCTTGAAGGGAATTCAACCTTGCGTGCTTTGATAATTGTGTCCTCGCGCAATATTCGTTCTTGAGTTTGGTCATGCCCAAAAGGGCGCCTACCAAAAAGCATTTGGTAAAATAGAACACCAGCAGACCAAACATCCACCTGTCCGAAAAGGAGTATAACATAAAAGAAGCTGAATACTCGTACAAAATCATATGCAATCATGGTGCACAGGGTCACGTACTTGGAAACTAGAATAAAGATTTGTAAGGGCACAAAAAATTAAACTCCATATGGTAATGAAACCATTGACTTATTAATTATCCAAAAAAGAAACCGCCAACTTATCATGTTCCGTATGCATGCCCTCACCGTCACTTGGCAACAAAAACAGAGAGAAGGAAAATATTGGAGGCAGAGTCACTGACCTTCGATGAAATCAGAGGTATCTTACTGAGCTCAAAGCATTCTGGGGGCAAGTACCTGAAATTAGAAAACAAAAATCAACACACAGTCGCTTGTGAAAAGAAATAGAGAAGATGACCGTGCAATATAAAACAAGCATAACTCAAGCAGAAGAGATTATGTCCAAATATAGGAAGTTAGATTTCACCAAATAATTCAAAAGCAATAAAGAAAAGGGGGCAAAAGGATAAAAAAAGCCTTCCTACGATTCCACCTTTATGGAAAGAGAGCCTTTATGACAGCCATTGAACATAAATGAAATGCAAATAGCACTAGGGATCAGAACCACAGAAAAGGAGATTTTTATTTCCAATAATTTACCCTCATAAATAAATTTACAAAATTTGTTCTCATGACATCAGCCCTCTTGTTTCTGAGAATATTTCAAAATCATCTAATCATTTCTACATCATCAAATTCAATAACATACACCACAAAGAACCTAAGAGTTTTCTTTACTCAAGTCCTCTTAAGGCCAGAAAATTATTATAAGATATGAGGAAATTGCAGAAAAAATAAGGAGAGAAAGCAGAAGGTTTAGACATTTCAAATTCAAGGTTCCAAGGAAGAGCATCAAACTGCATTACTCACCAGTATGTTCCGGCTCCCTGGGATGTAAGTTCCATACCCTGGGATCCAACATCATCCTCTACTATTTTGCTAAGACCAAAATCAGTCACTTTAGCTACACCTAACTCATCAAAGAGAACATTCCCAGGCTTCAGGTCATAATGGATAATCTTCTGTGCTCTTTTATTCAAGTATACAAGGCCTTGGAATATTTGAACTATGATAATCCTAGCTTCTTTCTCAGGTAATACCAGTGTTGCCTTCAAAACAGCATCGAGATCTTTGCCTGAAACAAATAAAAGAAACGAAATACAAAAGGAAATTAAAGGTAACCATTGCAGGGCAGATTTATAAACCACCATTCTCTACTGACTAAAAAATATAATACTGCCAAACAAACCAAGTGGTTGGGAGAGTTTACCGCTGCAGTACTCCAAGACAGTGCAGAAACTATTATGGTCAATCTCAAAAATGTCCCAAAGCCGAACTATGTGACGGTGAACCAATGTCTTGTGAATGTTGTACTCTCGAATTGCATGCCGTATGTAACTTTGCTTCTTATCCTCACTCCACTGAGCATTCAGACCATGCAGCTTACATGCAACATATCTATGCTCTACCAAGTCATAAGCCTGCCGGAAATTTCTTACTTCAAATCACTGCAAAATGATATATTTTCACAATTGCCAACTCTGGCAAAGGAATTCTAGACTTTTGACATAGCAAATAGGCCTTGGCCAAACATGCTTAGAAAAACATTTGAATCTCAAAAGATAAAAGCTTGCTAAAGTTCTGACCTTATAAACCTCACTGAATCCTCCTTTGCCAAGAAGGTTTAAAAGGGCATATCGATTATTTAGTATTTGAAAATTGTTAAAACGGGAACCATCCTCATCTCTAATGCGCTTCATTTCACGTATAAGCCTTCCCTTATCTAGTTCATAGCGATCTCTTTCACGGAGAATACTTTCCTCCTCCTATATAACATTCGTAACTCAATAATATATGTGCAAGGGAAAAAATCAACAAAACCACTGTGCCCTTTAATAATATCAAATAGAATAAGAAACAATTATGTGTGAAGCTAAACTTACACGTTTAATACTTGCCAGACGTGATTTGTGTATCTCATCCTGGAAGAGGATATCTTCTTCTTGTACACCTGATTCCGCATCGGTTGCATCACCCTTGTCTTAAAGAGAAAGTTGATCTTTCAGATATAAACTCTTTCATATTTGTTTGTCTGTTGAGTCATGTTGGATGTGTGTGTGCAACCATTCATGTTCCATATGAATGACTTTTTATTTGTGAGTGTATGCAGCAATATATCAGGTGCACATAAACTAAGTAAAACCTCCAAGTTAGGTACATGTACAAGTTGGTTGTAGCCAATGGCTGTTTAATGAGTCAAATGTGTGGTCAAAATCTCTTTTATGTGCACCTGTGCAAGGCATAGCTAAAACTAGACCACAGGTTAGCACATGCTTCTTTAGTTTGGTATGTTGAAATAGCACATTCACACATATTGAACCTTCGGCCTTAACATGCAGTAAAGAGTCTTTATAGTGCATGGCATCTGTTTTGTAATATGATAGCTCACCAAAAGCTTATTCCCCTTCTTTGGCACTGACTCGTGAGAAATTAGTAAAACAGCAGGTTGCTGCAAAGAGCACAACTTTAACATATTTTCCTTTCCTTATCTTTTATAATAGCTATTTAATCATTTATATAAGACATTGAAACTATTTTAGGTGCACGTAATTCAAACTTATTTTTAAAGACAATTTATAACTATATCTATTGTCAATACTAACTTCATATTTTATGAGTGACTCTCAAAATTTTTAAGCCTATTAGCTTGAGGCTTGTTTCTCGCCTCATGGGCAACGAATAAAAACATTTCTATTTATTAATTATATTTCATAGTTTACCATCATGAAATTAACAGTTGATATTATGCTCTTTATTTTAGAACCCATACAGTTTTATCAAGAATATTAATAATTAAGTATTTTAAACATATCATTTATATATTTTATGTCAAATTTTCATATTATCTTTATTTAATAAGAATATGTCATGTTATATTATTTTATTTTCTCTTTTTTATTTTTCTTTCTTTCTTTGCTTTTCTTTTCTTCCCTTAGCTCTTGATGGCAGAATTACTTGACTTTTTTAAGACAGGTCAAACAAAAAATTACAGTTCAACAAGAACAAGGACCAAAAGGCAAGTTGATGCCACATTAATTGCTTGGTTAGAAAATGAAATCCAGTTCGAAAGCCAAAGGCCTAAGATCATGGATCCTCCGGCGACAAAGAGGCCTTTATGGTCCAAAAAAGGAGGCACAGGATGCTGCCAACATGCAACGAAAAAACCAGCTTCAGCCTAGTAGTTGGTTTTGTGAGTGGAAAACACATCAACTAACCTCCTTAAGTTTTCCTGTCTATAATCCCATAACATTTGGAACATATCAACTGATGCCTATATCTATTTCTGTATAGTATCAGCACTTCAATTAATACAGATGCTAAGAATTCTTAAACTCTGTAATTGCAGAAATTAAGCCTTACCAGATTGTCGCTTCTTCAATTGTTTCCTCTGTCGCTCAACAGCATCCTTAGCTTCCAACAATTGTCTCTAAAGAAAAGAAAATGAAATCAAAACATTAAAAAAAAAAGAATCACGCCAGCATATTAAAAAACAGAGAATCCTCAGGCCTAAATAATTATATCAATTAACTTTTCCTTTCAAGGCTAATTATATACATATATATATATATATATAGAGAGAGAGAGAGAGAGAAGATACAAGATGAGCATTTAGATCTTTCAGTGCTTGCCCATCCTCCCACGTCTCAGATATTAGTGTTCCAGCTCTAAAGGCAAAAGAACACAAAGGCAACTCATAAATAAAGCGATAATGAGTAGTAATACTAACATCGTAGTTCACAATGAGGCCCATGATACAACAAGACAGAAAAATATTAAGTACTTGGATACTTAAACCATATAACTTCAGCAGTGCGTAGAGGGAATTAATCAATTATGATGCTACATTTGTATAATTCACTAATGCACATTCTTGCTCCCACTTTTAAGTATAATGTCAGGATCGCATGCTTTGCAATCCCTTAGAATCGTGGACAACATGGTGGCCTATTATTATTAATAGTAAAGACTGCCTTCAATTTATAATGTGCAGCAGCCTGTTCATACTAGTAAAACTCCCTGTGAGGAATCAAACCATCCATGAATTATTTTAGCATCATAGGATGTGATATTCATAATAAGTTGCATGGTAACATTCTTAAATAACATGTATCAACTTTGTGAGTCCATCACTGTCTACATTCCTACACCAAACATACTTGACATGGTTCCCATTCGTTTGCATCCGATAATGCAATCAAAGATATCATCAATTTTTTTTTCGTTTTGCTTTTCTCTTGCTTTGACCAAAAGCTATACCAAGCATGAAGAGTCCTTAGCAAGCACACTATCAAAGATAATTCTTTTAAAAACTCAATTACACCCACATTGCCAAATCTCAAGGATTTTGTGGCATACAACCATTGTCATGCTTTGGCTTTTATGAAACACATTTAGATACTTAAAGTAGTGTGATCAACATTCTTCATAAATTTTTTCTTCAATTCACTTTCTCCCACTTGGACTGAGCACCATTTCAAGTATGTTGAATCTGTTCCAAGCACATTAACCAAATCTGAAAAGCTCTTTGTATACCTGATTACACCGACATTCCCAAGTCTCAAGGAATCCTGCCGCACTTTCATCCTAGCTTCCCGCCGCTCAGCTTTTGAAACAGCTATCAACAGATCAGAGATCATTTTTTGCCGCTGAATCACAGTCAGATAAGAGGCCCAGAATTAAAACTGATACCATATATATCAAGCATACTTAACAAATACTTCTCTTTTCTAGTTATTTCCTTTTTACATGTTAGGTATTAGAGAACATATTAATAGTTTGATTTTCTGTCTTGTGAAACAAACAACATTTTAGAAGTTCAGTTATGCGCATAAATTAATACTTCACAAGAGTATTACAGAAACAGGCTTGTGAAGAGGCATAGGTGTTCAGGAATATTAAGCAAACTTCATATATCAGAGTGAAGTAAAGAGCAAGCCCCTAATTATAGCTAATAAGAATCCAGGTGCCTACTTTTTTCTAAATTCCAGGCATCAAAGAGGTTTCTAACCCAGGATATCTGCTGCTATAACTTCAGTTCACAATGCAGTTCAAGAACTTGCAGCAGAAATATTCCAATCAAAGACAAAATTGAAAACAGGTAAAAACCTTGCACAACCTAATATTCGAACAAAGATAAGTTAAATTTTATTTTTTTTTACAACGGGTGAACATAAGAAATCCATTTGCTTCTGAGCATAAAGAAAATAGTTTCTGGATCCCTTCCCAGATTTAGTTAATGACAGGAACAGAGAATATATGGTATTTCACATTTTAATCATTTTAATCCACCCACTAGGGAAGGAAAAGCACACCAAGAAAAGAATATTTATTTAAGATGCAGACAGTACATAAGGCCATATATTTGTTTATTGAATGAAGTTAAAACTTAGAACTTGCATCATACTGAGAATAATCAATAAAGCATAATAAACACCTTTGGCTTCATTTTCTGGTCATAATCTTTAATATCTTTCAATTCCTGCCAAAGCACAACAAGCACTAAAAGGTAAGTAGTAAATACATAAAGAACCATACCCTGCAGATCGGGGGAGGGGACCCTCATATAGAAGAAATACTAGATAACCTTTTCTAGTAGCCGACAATGATTTTGATAATCAGAAGCTTCTTGACGACATTTCTGAAGGTCCTCCTCCAGTGCTGCAACTTTGGAATGTAGAGATGTCACCTCTTCCTAAGTTAAGTTACCAAACAAAAGGATTAGAAAGTGAGTTAAAAATCTGCTGCACACTAAGGAAAATCACTAAAATATATTTTAGAAAGGAAAAAAAATAGTTGCAAAAGCAAACCTTAGTTCTTTCTACTCCACATTTTCTGGACTAAAAAGAAGTACAATGTATTGCCAAAAAGTGAAGAAGATAATCAAATTGTTAAATTGAAGATAAACTTTACCAAAACACATACCTCTAGTGAAGTGCGGTCATAAGTCTGGAACTGCTCCTTAAGCCTATTATCCTGCAGGATGATATAAATATCCAAAGGCCTGTTATTTATATTATTCAACTTATAAAGTTAGTCGGGTATCTAATTACGTAATTTTGCAAAATAACCCTGCATGCCATAAAGGAGGAGAATAATTTTTTCTTTCTTTTTCCAAGCTAACCGTTATTGTTTCAAAATTTAAGAAAGGTTTTCATTCTGAATAAACCAGTTAAACGAGGAAGGACAAATGACAGACACTTGGGCACCAGCATCCCATAAGTTTAAGCTCCATTTTAAGGTATTTCTCCCATTAAAAAGAAACTCATTTTTTTTACTTTCCTTTCCCTTAATCGGCATACGATGAGAATATAAAGGGCCTGTGGAAAATAATCTTAAATACTGAAACAGAAGAAAATTTGAGTCATGTCCTTGAGATCTAAATTTCATCTTTAACATTTTTTAACTTTAATTTTGACATCTAAATGGTCCAAGCTTAGCCCAATCTTTGCTGCCACTTGAGCAAAGGAAGTACAATAGCACTCTTCTTCATTTTCATCTTTTTTTTTTTTTTTTTTTGGGGGCGCAAAGGCCACTAGAGAAATCAAAAAGAGCATTTTTGTCATTTCTGACTTTCAATTATAATTAAGAAGCCAACAAAAAACTCAATATCCTTTGGCGAAAGCACCTTATGATATGAGTTATCAAGTTGACTATTTGAGGCCGTTACTATTGACGTAGATGTTTGATGTCGTGTCTGATCATTAGCCCTAGACCCACGGCCTCTGTTTGAAACAGAATGGCCCCTTCCACGGCCTTGTTTTCTCTTATTCCCATCAGAACTTGCTTTGACATCAACAGCTTCCACAATCTTTTGCCTCCCTTCAGAAATTGCCTGATTCATTTTTCATACAAAGGTAAATTTATGCAACCCTTTTTTCTAGAGGCAAAAAAGGAAAACTTAACAGTGCTCACAGTCATAGAGACAGTGAAGTTATCCAACAAATTGCTTCACTAAAACAGTCATTGAATTACCTTAAGGAGCTCAAGAGCAAAGCAATTATTTCCTAACCTCCAAAAAGATTAGATCATGAATCAGATACCTACCTCAGCATGTTTAAGAACTAGCAAATTATCATCTCCTTGCACCTTCTGCCGCTTTTGAGTATTGGCCAGTATTAAAAACTCTCCTCCATTCTATCATCGCAAGAAAAGTAAAAAGACTTAATTAATCCAGTTTTAAAGCTTGGAAGACATTAATGAAATCTACAACACTTGAGACAGTGGAATGGAGATCATATTATTCAAATAGTATGCATAGATAGTGAAACCGGACAACTATATTATGGCTATGGTTATTCTTTTGATCAAATGGTTTAAAATTTTGGCCACAGGTAACAGCTTCAAGTGCGAATGGAATAATGGCTTGAACATTTTATCCATTTCAATTATCCACCAATCCTTTAGCATATAAAAATTCGCAATGAAAGTAAGCTAATGCCAAAATGCCATGCTGAACCACTACTTCTCATATCAATAAAGAACAACATAAAAAAATGCAACGCAATTGTTCCACCTAAATGAAGTGTTGCTAGGAAGTAATAGCCAAAACTTACAGTCATTTTTTACCATTCCGCATTTGTAAAACAAAACGAAGCAATGGTGATTGCTGAAAGCATCGTAAGGGCTTGTTACCTCATCATCAGAATCACTAGAACTAGAAGCCTCAGGCAAGTCCTCAGCGGAAACAAATTTCGAAGCCGATGATAGAGAAGACCAAGGCGGCTGTTGCTGTTGCTGTTGCGGTTGCTGAGCAGCAGATGCAGAAGAGGCCTTGCCTACCAAGCGAGCTTCGAGCTTTGCAATCTTGGTGGGCAAAGAATGGTCTGATTGGTTTGACGAATTCGAAGAGAAATGTAGCAACATATCGTCCGACATTGGGGACCAAACCCGATCAGAGAAACTAAAACGACTGGTCAGACCATGAAGGAACCCAAAAACAAAAGGTCAAAAGTGGACAATTATTCTTCCTCTTGAAGAACTCTAGGGGTTTTAAATGTTTTAGTAAAGACACGGAAGAATCAAGGGAGAGGGGAGAAGGAAGCTTAGACAGATTTTTCTTGTCTCTGGTCTTTGAAGTTTTGAATTTTGATGAGGCCAAAAAAGAAGTGTTTCTTCAACGGTGGGGTTTGATGCTTTGATTTCATTTGGGTTAGGGTCGAGATTTGGCTGAAAATGTGAGGAAATAATTTGTATACAATCTATTATTTAGTAATTTTGAGGTTAAAGTATTTGGGGAATAAATTCGTATGTCTTGAAAATTATTTTTATCAATTATTGTTTCAATTTTAATGAAAATATTTTATTTATGCAATTATGAAAATCTTAAAAATATTAATTTTATTAAACAGTAAATGACATTATTTATATTGTAAATGTTAACTCTATTTTAATTTAGTATTATTTAATTTTTTATAGCATAAAAAGTAAATTAATTCATTTAATAATAATAAAACTAATTTATCAAATTCTTATAATAGAGGGATTTCTAAAATACTTATACCCTTATCTCTTAATGTTTTATACATAAAGAGTGAAAATAAATTAAGCCTTAACTTTTATATATTTATTCAATTTAACTTCTTTTTTTTATTTTGAACGAATTGGTTTTCATCCTTTCATTGTTAGTGTAGCCTTTATATATACCAATCACTAAGTAATTAAAAATATGAAAAATCAATAAATTAAAATAGTTAAAAATCATAAATAAAATTTATATCTAAAATTTATGAAAAAAAACACTCTTCAAAATAAAAACATTTATAAAAAGCTATCAAATTTTTTAAAAAATTTTAATAATGAAAATTATATTTATGTTTTCCTAAAAATTCAAAAAATATTTTTTTCATAAAAAATGAAACCGAAATTAAAAAATGAAAATGAAAATCTTAAAAAGTAATAAGGGCCAGTTCTGTATTGCTTTTCAAAAGCAATTATGGTTCTAAAAGTATTACGAAAGAAAAAAGGCATGCAGTAATTCTTTTTTTAATGAAATTTTTAAACTTTTCGAAGTGATTTTAAAAAGCACTTCTGAAAATGATAAGTTAAAATTTTTAACTTTTCTTCTCCCAAAAATACTTTTAGTGCTTAATTACTTTTCACCCCTCCAATAACAGAATACTTCTCTTTTTTTTCTTGGTACTTAATTACAAATATGTTAAAATCATTAATTAAAAATAAAAAATATTTTTTAAAATACTAATTACAAATATTTAATAGTTATATTTAAATATTTAAAATATAGTTTATATATTCTAATTAAATTTTATAAATAATTAATATTTATTGCTTAAAAATATTTAAAATTTATATTTTATATATTAAAATATTAACAAGAAGTTATAATAATTTTTTATATTCTTACTAAAATATAATAATATTAACTAATTTAAATATTATTTAAATGTATATTTGTTATTTGATAATAACATGTCTAAAATAGATATTTTATTTCTCAAAAGTAATTTTTGACAGCAATGTTAAACACTCAAACTTTAAACTAAATTTTTTAAAAGAATTTCTTAAAAGCACTTTTTCACAGCACTTATAGAAATGGCCAAAGTGAGTTCATCTCTAATATATAGAGATAAACGAATTTATAAAAACTTTTAAATCAATGAGAATAATTCTTCTATCATACTATTAAAATGACATCGAAATATAATTATAATATAAATTTTTAAATATAATAAGATAATGGATTTATAATTTTTTAAGTTGTCGATAAAAGCATGAGTAAATTATATATTTTACATGGAGTTGAGAGTTATTTTATATAGTATATTTTCTTACATCAAGTTGAGAGTTTGTGTCTTCTATATACACAATTATATTAATAATATATCAAATTCTTATAAAGGAGGACAAGTTCAAATTCAGGGTCCTAATAACATAATGTATTTATAATATTTCAAGTTGGGAGTAAATATAATATACATCCAAAAATATATTTTTTATTTCAAACAAAACTTGAATATATTTGAAGCTGTTAGTGGTTTTGATTATTTCAAATTCAAAATTAATCCCTTTAACGTGATTGATACAGGTAATTCATAATTTTTATTAATAATATAATATATTTATAATATTTCAAAGTTGTAATTTATATCTAAATATTAATGTTATTTCAATTGAATTTTAATCATAATATAGAAAAATATATTAGAGTTATATATCAGTTAAAATTTTAAGTTTAGCTCAATAAATAGCATTTAGTAATTAGTCATATTCAATTAAATTGCATAAAAAATCTGTCAGTAAAAGTAATAGAGGTTTTATAGTATTAATAAATTAGAACTATTATTGGTGTGGTTATTATTATCAATTTTTTTTAAGTTATTTATATTATGTAAAGCAAACACTCTTTTATCTTATTATTATTTGTTTGGTTTAGTTGAAAAATGTTTTCAACAATAATTTTTAATCATTCTTATTAAATGTATCTAATGCATTTATTACTTTAGTGTAAATATTTCTCGTATTCATCATGAATTATTAAATTTGTTGCACATTGTTATTACTATCTTATGTAGTTCTAAATTTTTTATGTTTAATTGTTTTTTAGTTAAATATTTTTTTTATTTATATATTTTTCCAGTGATCAAAATAATAAAGATTGAAGAGAAAAAAATATTGATTTGCAACATGTTCATCTTTCAAACATTAAATACACAATTCACGTGCAATACACGTGACATAATTGATATAATTAATTATGAAAAATGATTGTATGAAATTGTGATTCCATGTCATCCATATCCCTTTTCAATAGAAAAATGACAAATCAGATTTTTTCTCTTGATTTTTAGCATTTTGAGTTGGATTTAATTTTTTTCTAAATCATGAAGAAAAATTTGATTTGTCATTCTCCTATTGAAAACAGAATAACCTCATAAAGATTAAACAAACTTATTTGACTAACAGACTTGCTAAAAAATAAGAGTCAACAAACTGATCATAACACTTAATCAAAAAAAAATGTGGTGTGATTAATTTTCCCTTAATCCCTCCCTTAAATTGAAAGCAGATTTCCAATTTAAGCAATTTCATCATGCGATCACTCCCTCAATGTGCAAACTCCCAGTAGCTTTCTCAACTTCATGAACCTTTCAATCTTGAGAGGTTTGGTGAAAATATCAGCAGCTTGATCCTCACTTCTACAGTAAACACTTCAATAATTAGCTTCTTCGTGAGATCTCTCAAGAAATGAAATTTTACATCTATGTGTTTCGTTCTTCCGTGCAAGACAGGACCATTTGACAATTTTATAGCTGAACTGTTGTCACAATAAATTGGAGTAGGTTCCTTCTGTGGAAAAAAAACATCCGCAAGAATGTTTCTTAGCCAAATTGCTTGAGCAGCACATGTAGTGGCTGCAACATACTCTACTTCAGTGGTTGACAAAGTAACAATCGATTTTTTTTAGATGACTAAGAAATAGCCCCTGATCCTAGCATGAACACATACCCCGAAGTGCTCTACCGATCATTTGTATCCCCTGCAAAATCACTATCAGTGAATCCAATGATATTAGACTTTACTTATTTCTTGTATAAGATCCCATAATCCAATGTCCCTTGTAAGTAGCAAAGAATTCTTTTAGTAGCAAGAAAATGCATCTCCTTTGGGTGTTCCATGAATCTGCTAATAAGACTAATGGAATGCATAATATCAAGTCGTGTGGCTCTCAAGTACATCAAACTTCCTACGAGTTGTTTGTATAAAGTGTTGTCAATCTTCTTACCAGAAGGATTTTTCTCCAATTCCAACCCCAGCTCAGTGGGAGTGGCCACAGAATTGCAATTCTTCATCCCAAATCTGTCTAAAATTTTCCCGACATACTTCTTTTGTGAAATAAAAATTCCACAATCTGATTGATATACTCCAATACCAAGAAAATAATGCATTAACCCAAGGTCAAACATATCAAATTCTTTCATCATTGATTGCTTAAACTTATCAATCATCATTAAATCATTCCCAGTATAAATTAGATCATCCACATACAGGCACATAATAACAATATTCTTATTCTCAACTTTGCAGTAAAGAGTATGCTCATATGGACATTTCTTAAAACTGCTGAAATGAAATAAGCATTTATTCAACTATACCAGGCTCTCGGAGCTTGTTTCAGCCCGTATAGTGCCTTTTTTAATCTATATACCTTCTGTTCACTACCATATTTCACATAACCAGGAGGTTGATCGATAAATACCTGCTCTTCCAACTCCCAATGTAGGAAATCTGACTTTACATCAAGTTGTAGAATCAGCCACGAGTTTTGTGCTACTACTGCCACCACTGATTTGACTGTGTCAAGCCGAGCCACAGGAGCATATACTTCTTTGTAATCAACACCAAATTTCTGCTTGTAGCCTTTAGCTACTAAACGAGCTTTATACTTGTCAATCTCACCATTTTCTTTGAATTTAGTCTTGTAAACCCATTTAACTCCAATTGGCTTTTGTCATTTTGGAAGATCAGTTAACTCCCAAGTTTCGTTCTTTTCAATTGCAACAATCTCATCATTCGTAGTTTCCTGCCATTTCAACTCTTTACAAGCATCGTCGAAATTCACAGGATCACAATCTGCAAATAAAGCAAAAAGTGTCTGAGGATCTTTATCATCTTCAGATTAATTCTCACTGACCACATAATCTTTCATCCACATCAGTTTTCTTCTATTTCTTTTACCACACTCGTTCTATTGATCTGCTTCAACTGCAGGTTGTTCCATTGCTAGTTCTGTGATCTCATCACTAAAATCAGCTGGAATTTGCCTCAACTGCTAGTTGTCATTATTTTCTTCCCACGACCAGAACACTTGCTCATCAAAAACTACATCACGACTGATAATAATTTTTTTGATGGTGGGGTTATATAATTTGTAGGCTTTAGACGTATTACTAATACCAAGAAAAACACATTTCTCAGCCTTGTCATCAAGTTTTGTCCTCTTCTGATCTGGCACATGAGAATAAGCAACACATCCAAACACCCTGAAATGATGCTGTAGCAGCCCGTTTTTCAGTGGTGTTGGAAACAATGGTTTTAGGGCCACCAAATTTGACAAGTTTGTAAATATTATAATTAATATTTACGAGTTAGTTATGTTTTTAAAAATGTTTTTGATATAGTGATTTTTGTTGTATAAATAATTTATTAAGTTCAAGTGGTTTTAGAAAATGAGGTATCGGGACCTCGTTTCTATAAACTGAGCTGTAAATATTTTTATAAATATTTACGGAGTGTCATTAAGGTGGTATTAAAATTTCGTTAAGAAATTTTAACGTTTACATGCTTAATTTGATAAAAAAAGATAAATTGCGTAAAGTGCAAAATTTGAGTTCTAATAGCTAAAGGTATTAAATAGCTATAGAACTTTAAAGTGGAAGTCCTTATATGGAAATTAGACCATTAGAGTTGGTAGTGGATGGTAATGGTTTGGCATTATTGAAATTTTGGTTAGTTTTCAAGGTTAAATAAGTAAATAATTAATAAAGGTTAATAATTAAAGAAACAAAACAACAAATGCATCTTTATTTTTGTTTCTTCAACCGAATAGCAAAGTAAAAAAGAAGCCATGGGTTATTTTTGCTTGCATGTGAGTATTTTTTGTCTCGTTTTTAATAATTTTTATGTTTTTGAGGTCGTTACAAATAGGTCCAGCTAGCCCGTACCTTCGATTTTGAAACTATTAAAGATTTTGAATGTTTCCATTGATGGATCTTGTGATTTTTTATGTTAGATGATGAATTTAGAATGTTCATTTGCATTTAAAAGTATTTTGTTAAGTGATTTTGATGATTTTTTTCGATTAGGGACTAAATTGTTAAATTAATAAAAGTACAAGAATTTAATGTGAAATTATTGCATAAATGGACTTTTTTGGATACCATGAACATTTGACTAAGCTAAATTCTGGGTAAAAATGGTTAATTTGCATATTTTGGGCTCAGGGACTAAATTGAATAAAAGTAAAACTTTAGTGGTAATTTTGTAAAAATGTCAAAAATGACCAAATTGTATGAAATGAATTATTTTATTGTCTAAATTAATATATTGAATGAAATTATTAATTTAAATCAAGATCGGGTAGGAAATCAAGGAAAATAAAAATTATGAAAATGCCCCTAAACTTTGGTATTTCTACAATTTAGCCAGGTAAGTTCGTATGAACTATACTATGTATATTGTTGATTAAATTGAATTTTATTATATAAAATTTTATCGAAAATGAATCGATATATATGTTATTATACAATTTAGCTTTTAATGAAACGAGGAAAATTCGACGACGCACGATGACAATCGAGTCTGGTTTGAACCTTAGGAATTCGTAGGATAGAAATGACATGTCATTAGGGTTACCAATTCCATCTCTTATGAGCTTATCGATACTCAGCTTATATGAGCTTATCGTTATTCAGTTCAGAGGAGCTTACCGTTATTCAGCTCAAAGGAGCTTATCGTTATTCAGCTCAGAGGAGCTTACTGTTTATAGCTCGTATGAGCATACATGTACAAGAATTGACGGATTACAGGTCAGTACATCTTATGTGTACTACCCGCGTATCTAACGATATTCCAAGTGCTTCAACGAGTACAGTTTTGTTATGAGGATATATGGGTTCGATACGAACTAGAACAGGTATTTACGTGAATTACATGGAAATGGTTTATAGATATATTGAAAAGAATAATATATGTATATGATGAAACGGTAAGATAATGATATGTATCATGACATGTACACATATGAATATATTTGATATGTTGATACATGGTAATTATGTAAGTTGAGACGAGTAATAAACTCAAGTGTGACATGTTGAGAAAATAAGGTTATCAAAGTTGAATTTATATGAAATATGTTCAAGTATGCTAACATCAGTTGTTGTTTGAGGTTTAGGCAAGTGCCAAGCTATTGGTTGAATGGTAATATGTGTACATATAAGTCTTATTGAAATGGTAAGTGCTCAAATGAAAATATGCTTGTACTCATGAAAAAGTGGTAAGGTTTAAATTTATGTAATTTCTTATGAAATGGCTTATCATGTAATTAATTCAAAAAGAGTTACATTTAATTGCACTAGCTTGTGGCTATAGTTGATGATATGCTTGTGTCTTGTGTATTATGCATATGAAATAAGTGATGAACAAGAGAATGATGAGTTGAATTGATGATGTTATTTAAGCTAAAGAAAGTAAACGTAATGGAAAGTAATGACATACAAACGAAAGGAAGAAAATTGAAAGAAATTTAAAGTCTTTATAAAATCCTACTTTGTTAGGGATGATAGGTATAAGTGATGCTGTGGAATTATTCAATTTGTGAGTTGTTGAATTTAGTTTCATGAATCGTGTGGTATCGGTATATGATTATTCTTCTTATGTATAAATTTCATATTGGAAATGGATTGATTTGATTAAAGTTTATACGAGTTTACTAAGCATTCATTGCTTACGTAGTTATTTTTGTTTACTTTTCAGACTATCGGAAGCTCAATTGGGTTAGAAGCTCGTCGGAGATTTATCACACTATCCAGCGATTATATCGGTAGATTTTGATATCTTGGTTAAGGTTATAATGTCATGTATAGGTATTTTGGCTAATGTTAGCCTATGTGTTTTGGTTGTGGAAATGACTATTCAATTAGTTTGCAATTTGGCATTGTGTTGGTAAAATGATATATACTATAAGGTGTATATAAGTAGCCTTGTAATGGTTGATATAAGACTTGTTATGGTTGAATGATGGTAGATAGAAAAGTAGTTGAATGTGCATATTAGATATGACATATAACTTGTTGTGAATTGGTGTTTTTTCCATAATAAGCATATATATATTTTGATACTAATGATTATGTGGTACAGTTGGTACCAAATGGTATGTTTTGGTAAGTGATTTACATGTTCTGTAATGTTACAAACTTAGTTAGAAGTTAATTAATTATTTTGGCCAAATTGAGTACATGGTTATACATGTTTTAAAGTTGTCATTTGAGGTGCCTTTGGACATATTGGTTGGATGTTATTATACCACATGTGTTTGGCTTGATTATGCATAATTTTGATGCATTTTGGGGGCTTAAGTATATGTGCAAAAGGAATTATAGGTACATGTTGAAAAGGGTGAGAAAAATGGCTTGTAAAATAGCCTATTTTCGTCCACACGGGCAAAGACACGGGCGTGTGTCTCATCCATGTGTGACACACAGCTAGGTGACACGGCCGTGTGTCCCCAGTAATTTCTAAAGGAAACAAGTCAGTATACCCTCTAGTTTTCACACGGCCTAGCACAAGGACGTGTGATGTTATTTCGAAGGGTACACAGCTTGGCACACGGGAGTATGGTTTGGCTGTATGACCCAAGTCAATGAGTTACACAGTTACGGACACGGGCTGAGACACAGCCATATGTCCCTATTTCGAATGCCTACACGGCCCAAGACATAGGCGTGTCTCTTGGCTGTATGAGTCACACGACCTAGCCACACAATCGTGTGACCCCTGCAGTTTGTAAATTTTCATACTTTCCCTGAAATTTCTATATGTTTCAAATTTATTCTTAATTTTTTTCTAATGTGTTTTTAGGGCCTCGAGGGCTCGTATAAGGGACAATATGTATATTATTTATTGGCTTCACTTTGATTGATGATATGAATTAGATGTTTTAAAATTTTTGATAGTTCTGAAATGTAAACTCTGGTAATGCTCCGTAATCCTACTCTGACGACAGCTAGGGTTAGGGGTGTTACAGACGCACATCCGATTTTTTACCAGACCAAGTTTTTTCCGGTGTCATGTTTTGAATAGCATGTGTAGGACTTTTGTTTAAAACATGAACACTCCAACTCACCGCCCCGGCCAAAAGGCTTTTGGAACATTACTTCTTCATAAGAGACTTCGAACAATATTTAAGATTGTTCGATTCTTCCTTTCACTCACTCCATTTTGTTGACGAGTACTGTAACAACCCTTTTTTGGGTCAAATAGGAACAGTGGTTTTAGGACCACAAATCTGAAGTATAAATATTTATTTTATTATTTCTTTAAGGTTTACAGCATGATAGAATAATTGTGTGAAAATTTCGTTAAAAAATTTTATCGATTGAGTGCTCAATTTGACGAGAAGGACTAAATTGCAATATGTGCAAAACTTGAGTTCCATAAGTTAAAGGTGTCTAATTGCTATAAAATTTTAAATTGGAGGACCTTAAATGGTAATTAGACCATTATAACTTAGGGTGGACAAAAATGGATATGGTTAGGTGAAATTTTAAAGTTATGCATTAAGGGCATTTTAGTAAATTGGTAAATAAAGACAAATTAACTAAATAAAAGTGTCCATCTTCTTCAATTTAGTCCCCCATAGCCAAAATTTTCAAGAAGCCATAGCTAGGGTTTTGGCCAAGCTTTCAAGGTTGATTGTAAGTTCGTTCTTGTCCCGTTTTTAATGATTTTTATATTTTTGAGATCGTTGTAGCTTGATCTAGCTATTTCAAGGACTAATTTGAAAGAAAGCTGAATTATAAAATTTTAATCATGTTGAATATGCTTGTGTTTTTATGTTTGATGGTAGAAAATGCATGTTTGCTGTTTGTTAAGCAACATTTGTAAAGTGATTTTCGGTAAAAAGTCAAATAGGGACTTATTTGTAAAAAAATATAAAATGTGTAGAAAAGTGTTAATAAATGAAAAATGTGGGCTGTTATGAGTACAAGTGATATTCGTCTAGGCTTGAGTTGTGATGAAATTGAATGAAATCCATTTTATTAGCCTAAGGACTAAATTCTAAAATGTTGAAATGTTAGGGGCAAAAATGTAATTTTTTCATAATGTGATTTTGGACTGAGATGATTAAATAAGTTAAATGTGGTATTATAGATCAAGAAAAATAAAGTTTGGGTATAGATCGGGGGAAAAATAAAATAATTGACGAATAGATCCATTTTGCTATTTTTGCATCTGAGGTAAATTCGTATGTAAATAAGTTTTATTATAATTGTATTTTGAATGCTTTAATTTTGTATGAATTGTGCAAACGACTCTACGAACACATTCGATGATGTTTTGGCAAGCGAGAAATCCCAATCGAACATTAGGAATAGATTAGGATACAAGTGACATGTAGCTAGGGTATTATGTTATGTGATCCGGGTGTTGGTCCTGTACGTCCTACCGGTGGCTGAGTATACTGGCATATGTTGCGGTTACTTGACAACTTGTGTGAGCAGCACCATGTAGCTACGTCTTGACTGACAACTTGTGTAAGTAGGCCCGTTGATAGCTCGAGAGCGAGCATATATATGTTATGAGATAAAGGTAGCAATGGCTACATATGTGACACCTTATGTGTAAGGTTTCCCGAGTATCTGATATTATTATTCGGAGTGGTTAATTGGGTATGTCAAAGATGAGGATAAGTATGAAACCATTACAGGTTGGTACAGGTATTTGCATAAGACTTATGATTATTAAATTCACGAGATGATGAACTCAGGGCAAGTTTGTGATGGAATGAACTATGGTTATGAGATCTTGGTAAATTACATCATCTTATATTTATTACTTGAATGTTAAATGTATGGTAAGATTTGCTTATTTCTTTCATAAGAGCTTACTAAGCTATATAGCTTACTCCGTTTTAATTTTCATGTTTTATAGTGTCACCAAGCTAGCTCGGATTGGAGATCGTCGAAGATCGCATCACACAATCAAACTGTCATTTTGGGTATCGATGATCTGAATATTTTGAGTATATGGCATGTATAGGGATTTAGTCATTTTGTTATATGTGTCATCATTATTTTGGCCAGATGTATTGGCTTGTAATAGTCAAAGGTTTGATTTGGTATTTGGCCATGTAAATTGGCTCATTTTGGTTAAATTGATTGTAAGCTTATATATATTTATACATATATGCATGTATGTGCCAATGCCCTTGATGATGTGGTTTGTATTGATTTGCTAAATGTTAAATGTAGCTTAATGACTTGTAGTGAAATGGATGAGTTTGGTTCAATGGTATGCTAGAGTATCTTGATAAGTTAATACAAATTGAAAGTAGTCTTAGTGGTGTTATTGAATGTGAAATTGGCATGTTTAATTTGGCATAATGAGATGTCTTGAGCATGATAGATGATGGTATTGCATTGACATGTGTTGACCATGATTGTGGATGTTTTGGTTGCCTAAATATACCATGATTTATGCCATTGAATTTGTGTATATGTATGTCTAGATGAGGCTTGCAAATGGCTTGGTAAATAGCCTTTATTTTGTCTACACGGGTAGAAAAACGGGCGTGTGTCTAGGCCGTGTATGACACATAGCCTGTCCCATGGGCATGTGTTTTGGCTGTGTGTCCCCTGCACCTTAATTTTGAGAAACATAATGCTCAGAATTGAGCATGCGGGCAGAGACACGGGCATGTGTCTCAGCCGTGTGAGGGAGACGGCCTTAAGCATAGGCGTGTGTTCTGGCCGTGTGAAGTCTGCACCTATTTTATGAAAATTAAATTAACCATACGGCCTAGCACACGGGCGTGTAACTTAGCCGTGTGACTTCAAATTGTTCATGCATTGCAGAACAGAGAGTTACACGGGTTAGGGGCACGGGCGTGTGTGACCACATGGCTTGACCACACGGGCATGTCCCAAACCACACAGGCGTGTGGCCCCTGTTTATTACAAAAATTTTCTAAGTTTAGTAAAAATTTCTTGAGTTATCAGTTTAGTCCCGAACCACTTTTGAAGCATGTTTTGGGCCTCGTCGGCTCGTATCAGGGACTTTATGATTGAATACAAATTGTTTTAATTTAGATGCAAATTTATGACTCTATTTGTATATTCGCTTACGATGTAAGTCTGGTAATGCCTCGTACCCTGTTCCGACGTTGAATACGGGTAAAGGGTGTTATATTTAGTGGCATCAGAGCTGCGGTTTAGTCGATTCTCGAACTAACGTAGCGTGTGTAAGAGTCTAGCTATATATGCCATATATATATTGTGATAGTGTCACGACTCTTGACAATTTAAAATTGTGCTTTCATATAGTAAATGGATCCCGATAGAGATGTGGTTGATGATGTTGAAAGTAATGTGCCGGCTCTCGCCTAAGGGACAACGCCATCTGAAAGTAAACCAATAATAGTTAGTTAGGGAGGAAAGGCTAGGGAAGCCTTATTCTAAGGGATAAGTGAATGGTTTCCCAAGTTTGTTCGAACAAATCCGGCTGCCCAACATCCTCCACCTCCACCTAATCCCTAACAGGTTCTCGTAACTCCCCAAGGTGTGGAATTATTAAGACTGAACAAGCCTCCAGTTGATAAGATTTGGAAACAAGGGGCTGAAGAATTTAGAGCCAATGTTGACGATGATCCCGAGAGAGCAGAGTTTTAGCTTGAGAACTCTATCAGGGTATTTGATGAGCTTTCTTGCACACTAGATGAGTGCTTGAAATGTGTTATATCACTTCTGAGGGACTTGGCATTTTATTTGTGGAATACTTTAATATCAGTGGTACCGAGGGAAAGAGTTACCTTGGACTTCTTCCAAGACGAGTTTAGAAAGAAATATATCAGTCAATAGTTTAGTGATCAGAAATGCAAAGAGTTCCTAAAGCTGAAACAAAGGGTATCATGTGCAAGAGATTCGAAGATGGGTTGAATGAGGATATCAGATTGTTAGTTGGGATTCTAGAGTTGAAATAATTTTTTGTGCTGGTCGACCGATCTTGCAAAGCCGAAGAGTTGAGCAAAGAAAAGAGAAAAGCTGAGTTTGAGACTAGAGATTCGAGGAAAAATATTGCTAAATAAGTCATTTCAATCTTCATTAAAGAAATCGAGGGATTTGTATACTTGTTCGAATGTTTTAGCTGGGTATCCCAACAGAGATCGTGGGAAGCAATATTCGGGCTCTAAGGCCCAAACTACGTCAATAGCGAGAGTTGGTAATGCTAGGTCTAATAGACCTGAATGTCAATATTGCGGTAGACGACATCCCGGTGAATGCAGAATGAATAACCGGGCTTGCTTTAAATGTGGCTCCCCATATCATTTCATTCGAGATTGTCCTGAAATGACTAAAACAGATAATTTTCAAAATGCAAGAGCGAATAACACTGCCATTAGAGGGAGGCCACTGAGAAATACAGGAAATGGGAATAGTAATAGAGGTGTAGCAAAAGATTTAACTGCGAGATCAAAGGTCAGAGCACCTGCAAGAACCTACGCTATTCGCGCTCGCGAAGATGCGTCATCCCCTAATGTTATTACTGGTACATTTTCTCTCTATGATACTAATGTAGTTGCATTGATTGATCCTGGATCGACCCATTCTTATATTTGGATGAATTTGGTACCTAGTAAGAATTTGCCTATTGAGTCTACTGACTATGTGATTAAAGTGTCGAATCCCTTAGATAGATATGTTTTAGTCGATAAAGTTTGCAAGAATTGTCCTTTAATGATTCGAAGTCACTGTTTTTTGGCTGACTTAATGCTTTTACTGTTTGATGAGTTTGATGTAATTCTTGGAATGGATTGGTTGACCCTACATGATGTTGTAGTGAATTGTAGATGAAAAATTATTGAATTGAAATGTCAAGATAATAAAATTCTTCAGATTGAATCGAATGAGTCAGGTGAGTTACCTAGTGTGATTTCGTAGATGTTGGCTCAGAGGTATGTAAGAAAAGGTTGTGAGGCTTATTTTGTATATGTACTGAATACGAAAGTATCTAAATTGAAGATCGAATTTGTGCCGATATTTTGTGAATACCCGGATGTGTTTTCAGAAGAGTTATCTAGGTTGCCACCGATCAGAGAAGTTGAGTTTGCTATTGATTTGATACCGAGAACTTCACCGATATCGATAGCTCCGTATCGAATGGCTCCAACCAAATTAAAAGAATTGAAATCTCAGTTACAATAGATGACAAATATGGTTTTGAGAGACCGAGTTTTTCGCCCTAGGGTGCACCAGTTTAATTCATTAAGAAGAACGACGAATCCATGAGATTTTGTATTGATTACCGCCAGCTTAATAAGGTTACGATAAAGAACAAGTATCTTTTATCGAGAATTGATGGTCTGTTTGATCAGTTGAAAGGGGCGACAATGTTCTCAAAGAAAAACTTAAATCAGGCTATTATCAATTGAGAGTTAAAGATTCGAATGTGCCCAAGACCGTGTTCAGAATAAGGTACGGGCATTATGAATTTCTTGTTATGCCGTTTGGCTTAACAAATGCTCCTGCAATTTTTATGGGCTTGATGAATCGAATCTTCCGACTGTATTTAGATAAGTTTGTGGTTGTATTTATTGATGATATCCTAATTTATTCCAGAGATGAGTCCGAGCATGCCAAATATTTAAGAATTGTATTGCAGACTTTGAGAGATAAGAAATTGTTTGTTAAATTCAGAAAAAGTGAGTTTTGTCTCCGAGAAATCAGATTTTTGGGACACATTATTTCAGCGGAAGGTATACGGGATGATCCGAGTAAGATTTCAGCAGTTGTTGATTGGAAACCACCGAGAAATCTTTCTGAAGTTAGAAGCTTTTTGGGCTTGGCTGGTTATTATCGACGTTTTGTTAAGAGATTTTCAATGATTGCTACACCTATGACCAGATTGTTACAAAAAGATGTGAAATTCGAGTGGTCTGAGAAATGTCAACAGAGTTTTGAACAGTTGAAAGCGTTGTTGACTAAGGCACTGGTGTAAGTGCAACCTGAGTCGGGGAAAAGAGTTTCTGATTTCCAGTGACGCGTCCTTGAACGGTTTAGGTTGTGTGTTGATGCAAGGGGGTAAAGTGATAGCTTATGCCTCGAGAAAGTTGAAACCGCACGAAAAGAACTATCTGACGCATGACTTGGAACTAGTTGCTATTGTGTTTGCCTTAAGAATTTAGAGACATCATTTATTCGATCAGAAGTGTCACATCTTTACCGATCACAAGAGTTTAAAGTACTTGATAACTCAAAAAGATTTGAATTTGCGACAACGAAGATGGCTCGAGTTGTTGAGATTATGAGTTAGTGATCGACTATCACCCTGGGAAAGCAAACGTAGTCGCAGATGCTTTAAGTAGAAAATTTTTGTTTGCTTTGAGAGCGATGAATACGCGGTTAACCTTATCCAATAATGGATTGATTTTGGCCAAGATGAAAGCTAGACCGGTATTTCATTAGCAAGTTTGTAAAGCTCAGAAAGGTGATAATGAGTTGCAAGCTAAAAGAGTTCAGTGCAAATTGAATAGTGATTTGGAATATCAAATTGGATCAGATGATTGTCTGAGGTTCCGAGGTAGGATTTGTGTACCGAGAAATACTGGACTGATTCAGAAAATTCTGCATCAGTCATATAATAGTTGTCTATCTGTTCATCCTGGAATGTATAATGATTTGAAGGAATTGTATTGGTGGTCAAGCATGAAACGAGACATTTCAGAGTTTGTAATGAGATGTTTGATTTGTCAACAAGTGAAAGCCGAACATCAAGTACCTTCGGGTTTACTTCAGCCTGTGACTATACCCAAGTGGAAATAGGATAGAGTAACGATGGATTTCATATCGGGGTTACCTCTGACTCTAAAGAAGAAAGATGTTGTTTGGGTCATTGTTGATAGATTGACAAAATTGGCTTATTTCATTCTAATACGTACTGATTATTCACTTAATAAGCTAGCTGAGATTGTTAGATTGCACGAGGTGCCTACTTTTATTATTTCAGTTAGAGATCGGAGGTTCACTTCGTGATTTTGGAAGAAATTGTAAGAAGCGTTGGGTAAAAAGTTGAGTTTAGTATTGCATTTCATCCACAAACCGACGGTCAATCTGAGAGAGTGATTCAAATTCTCGAAGATATGCTTCATTGTTTTGTTTTAGAGTTCGAAGGTAGTTAGGAGAAATATCTACCGTTGGTCAAATTTGATTATAACAATAGTTTTCAATCGAGTATAAAGATGACACCGTATGACGCATTGTATGGTCGCAAGTGTAACACACATTACCCATATTCGACGCCAGAACAGGCTATGAGGCATTATCAGACATAAACACAAGCAAACATATCCAAGTTATAAGTTTCGCACCAAATTAAAACTTTTTAATAATCAATCACATCATCCCAAAAACGAGCCTATCAAGCCCAAAACATGCTTTGGAAGCGATTCGGGATTAAACCGAGAACTTTAGAAAATTTTATGACAATTAGAGAATTTTTGCCAAAACAAAGGTCACACGCCTATGGATATGGGATATGCCCGTGTCCCTAACTCGTGTAACTCCCTATTTGTCACACAAGAACAAATTGAAGTCACACGGCCAAGACACACGCCCGTGTGCTCGATACTAAGCATTTTGTTTTGGAACAATTTAAGTGCAGGTAACACACGGCCTAGACACACGCCCATAGGGCTGACCGTGTGTTACACACGGCCTAGACACACGCCCGTGTGTCTACCCGGGTGGATAATAATAAGGCTATTTACCAAGCCATTTGCCACTCTTATTCACACATGCACTTACCCTAATTCAAAGGCACAAAACAAAACATACTTAGGCAACCAAAACATCCACATTTATGGTTAAAACATATCAACTTTATATCTTTATCTAACATTTTCACTACATTTATTAAGCCCTAATTCAAACATAAAAATCTCACATTCATTAGGCTTCATTCAATTACTGTCTAGTTAACAAATTATACTCAAATTCCTCATCTCATCTATAGGTCACAATTCCAAACATTACACAATCATGCCATAAATCACATTTCCAAATATTTCACATTCACCAAGCAAACCATGATCATATCACCATAGACATTGACACATATATAAATATACTTAGGCTTACAACCATGTTGCCACTGTAAACCAACTTACATGGCCAAATAGCAAAACAAGCCTTTGACAATTACAAGCCATTACATTGGCTAAAATCATATGACGCATACCAAGTTCCTATACATACCATAAACTCAAAATACTTGAATTCATCAATACCCAAAATGATAGCTTGATAGTGTGATAGAATCTCCGGCTATCTCCAACTCGAGCTAGCTTGACGGTACTCTAAAACATAGGAAAGGAAGGGGTAAGCTATATAGCTTAGTAAGTCCGTATGAAAATAATAAGAAACTCTTACCAATCTTTTATCAAGTCCAACAATTTAAACACAAGATAATACAAATTGCTATGAATCTCACAGTTATAATTTTAGTCAGTCACAATGTTTACTCTATCAACTTATAAGTACAATTTAACATATTTTGGCATTAGCCTAACAACTGTAATCTCTCCTTTGTAACATATTACAGTAATTAACAAATCATTTCAAACATCATAGTAAACATGCACATTGATTATGAGTATTTACTTTTCAAGCATATATTTTAACATCTTTCAATTATTAAAGCTCATATCTTCCCATACTTTCGTAGTCATTTTAATAGGCAATTATGCCAATCATTCATTTTTCTCATATCCGATAAATCACAATTTGTGTGAATATAACACGCTGTATCATAACTCAATTTTGGCCCAAAAGCCAATTACACAATCGCCAACCAAATTTACCATGTATTTCATATATCACAAATATAGACCAATAATCACAAGGCTTTCACAAAAACATTCTCATGGAAACCATAACAATATCATGAAGTCAATGCTTATAAACTTTATGTACATACTTGTACTAATTCGTAATACTTACATGCTCTTTCTCTTCTTTGACATACCTATTAAATTACTCATTGAACCACTTGGAATACTAAAGGATACTCAGGAATCTCGTACACACAATACCATACCAATGCCATATCCCAAATGTGGTATTACATGTAATCATGCATCGATGCCAATAGCCAGCTATGGTCTTACACGAAGTCTCATATCGATGCCATATCTTACATATGGTCTTACACATAATCTCAGTAACCCTAATGTCATGATATTTGTATCCTATTTATTCCTAAGGTTCAACAGGGACTTTCATTACATCGAATCTCTATCGGTCATTTCTATCGTATCGTACTCAATAGCATTCACATTTTATTTTAATAATGAGCATTAAATTATATATATAAATGTTTAATTGATATAATTGTGGTCGTGTCTCTGCCCGTGTGGATGACATGGCCTCAGGCACGGGGAGTGTCCCAAGCTACACGGGCGTGTGGCTCTTAAAACATGAAAAATTTTTTAAGTGTTGTAAAATTTTCTAAAGTTCTTGGTTTAGTCCCGAACCGCTTCCAATGTATGTTTTGGGCATCGTAGGCTCGTTTTAGGGACGATGTGAATGTATGTGAAAAGTTTTAAATTTGGATGGAAATTTACGTTTCGATTTTGCATGATTGCTTGTATGTAAGTCCGATAATACCTCGTACCTTATTTTAGGGTTGAATACGGGTAAGGGGTGTTACAGCAAGTGCCGAACTCCGCTGTACTAGATCAAGCTTACGGAGAAACAAATTCACGGGGTTGATTTGGTTAGAGAAAGTGAAAGTAATTCATGATTGTTTAAAAGCAGTTTCGGATCGATAGAAATCGTATACAGATTTGAAATGGAAGGATATCAAATTTCAGGTTGGTGATAAAGTGTTTCTGAAAGTGTCATCGTGGAAGAAAATTCTTAGATTTGGTCGCAAAGGCAAGTTAAGTCCTCGTTTTATTGGACCGTATGACATTATTAAAAGAATAGGGCCAGTGGCATATCGACTAGCTTTGTAGTCGAAATTAAAAAGGTCCACAATGTATTTCATGTGTCAATGTTGCAATGATATCGATCATATCCATCGCACGTAATCTTACCGTCAGAGATTGAGATTCGAACTGATATGACATATGGTGAAGAATCGATCAAAGTGATAGCTCGAGAGGTTAAACAGTTAAGAAATAAAAGCATAGCTCTAGTGAAAGTTTTATGGCAACGACACTGGGTCGAAGAGGCTACATGGGAACTTGAGGAAGCTATGAAAAAATAGTACCCAAACCTCTTTTCTGGTAAGATTTTCGAGGACGAAAATTCCTAAGGGAGGAGAGTTGTAACAGCCCGTTTTTGGGTCAAATCGAAACAGTGGTTTCGAAGCCACAAATCTAAAGTAGAAATATTTATTTTATTATTTATTTAAGTTCTACAGCATGATAGAATAATTGTGTAAAAACTTCGTTAAAAAAATTTATCGATTGAGTGCTCAATTTGACTAGAATGACTAAATTACAGTAGGTGCAAAACTTGAGTTCTATAAGTTAAAGGTGTCTAATAGCTATGAAATTTTAAATTGGAGGTCCTTAAATGGTAATGAGACCATTATATTTTAGGGTGGATAAAAATGGACATGGTTAGGTGAAATTTTGAAGTTATACATTAAGGGCATTTTACTAAATTGGTAAATAAAGACAAATTAACTAAATAAAAGTGTCCATCTTTTTCAATCTAGTCCCTTATAGCCGAAATTTTCAAGAAGTCATAGCTAGGGTTTTGGCCAAGCTTTCAAGCTTGATTGTAAGTTCGTTCTTGTCCCGTTTTTAATGATTTTTATATTTTTGAGATCGTTATGCTTGATCTAGCTATTTCAAGGACTAATTTGAAAAAAAGTTGAAGTCTAAAATTTTACTCATGTTGAATATGCTTGTATTTTGATGTTTGATGGTAGAGAATGCATGTTTGTTGTTTGTTAAACAACATTTGTAAAGTGATTTTTGGTAAAAAATGTTAAATAGGGACTTATTTGTAAAAAAATTATAAAATGTGTAGAAAAGTGTTAATAAATGAAAATTGTGGGCTGTTATGAGTACAAGTGATATTCTACTAGGCTTGAGTTGTGATGAAATTGAATGAAATCCATTTTACGAGCCTAGGGAATAAATTGTAAAATGTTGAAATGTTAGGGGCAAAAATGTAATATTTCTATAATGTGATTTTGGACTGAATTGAATAGCTTGATAATTGAATAAGTTAAATGTGGTATTATAGATCAAGAAAAACAAAGTTCGGGTGTAGATCGGGGGAAAAACAAAATAATTGGCGAATATATCCCGTTTGTCGTTTTTGCATCCGAGCTAAGTTTATATGTAAATAAGCTTTATTATAATTGTATTTTGAATGTTTTAAATTTGTATGAATCGTGTAAACGAATCTACGAACACATTCGACGATGTTTTGGCAAGCGAGAAATCCCAACTGAACCTTAGGAATAGATTAGGATACAAGTGACATGTCACTAGGGAATTATGTTATGTGATCCGGGTGTTGGTCCTGTACGTCTTACCGGTGGTTGAATATACCGGCAATTTAGTGAAAAGACCATAACTGGGTTATGTCACCGTGAACGTAAGACCATTTTTGGACCATGTCAGTATACGTATAAGTGTAAGACTATAGCTAGGGTATGGCATCTTGATGATAAGACTATAATTGGGTTATGACATTACGAGTGTAAGACCATGGCAGGGCCATAGCAATATACATGTAAGACCATAGTTGGACTATGCATCAAGTAAACGATGTACTCAAATCCGTAAGACGTTCTCTAATTTGACCAAGATTGGTAAGTGTCATATGAAATTAAAGTGATAGAATTTAAGTAGTTATTGATATTGAGCTCAATCAAGTGAATTCATCATTTGAAATTGTCAATGGCAGGAAGTGTTAGTGAAATGCTTGTTTAATAATTTATTATAGTATATTCGGCAAGATTTATCTTTAAAGCCTATGAACTTACTAAGCTTCAATAAGCTTATTCTTGTTGTTTAATGTTTCTTGTAGATTAACGTGAGCTCGAAGGATCGGATCAACACATCATAATACACTATCCAGATTACTCTGGTAGATTTTGTTAAATATCATATGGTTTATATGGCATGTAATGGGTTGTCTTAAAAAATGGTTAAACTTGAAACATGGTTGTGAATGATACATATGTATATGTTTTTATGCATGTATTTAGTAGTAGTTTTTAGCAATAAATGAATTGAGTTATTCAGGTAAGTTTGCAAATACATGAATGTATGTGATAATATATCACACATAATTCTTGCAATTAGCTTGGATAATATGTATTGAATTGGTTGTTATATATGTGTAAGTGTTGTTGTAGGTCAATGGCAAATTTGGGTGAGAAATAAAACTAGGAAATGGCTTTATTTTATCTACACGGGTAGACACACGGGCGTGTGTCTTGACCATGTGTGACACATGGCCCAGGACACTGGCATGTGGTTTGGCCGTGTTTCCTCTATATCTTAAAATTGAGAAATAAAATGCTCAAAAATAAGTACATGGGCATAGAAACGAGCGTGTGTCTCAGCCATGTGTGACACATGGCCTAGCACACGGGCGTGTAGCTGGCCGTGTGACCCAAGTCAAAGATTTACAAGGGTAAAGACACGGGCGGGACACGATCGTGTGCCTCACATCTAATGCCCTCACGGCTTGAGACATGGGTATGTCACTTGGCTGTGTGAGCCACACGGCCTGGCCACACGGCTGTGTGACCCCTATATATAAGAAAAATTTTGAAATTTTGCAAAAAATTCTCTGAGTTTCTGATTTAGTCCCGACTTATTTCAAATGCATAAATTAGGCCTCGAGGGTCCATTCAAGGGACGATATGATTAGTTTCAAACATGAATAGTAATTGACATGAATTATCTATAATTGTTCTGAAAACTCTGGTAATGCTCTGTAACCCTGTTCTGACGACTGATACAGGTGGGGAGTGTTACATTTATTGGTATCAGAGATTTGATTTAGCTGATTCTCAAAACGAATGTAACGTGTAAAGTGTCTAGAAATACATGCCATATGAATCTGTGATAGTGTGATGTGTATGATCCAATCTAATCTTTGGTTTCTTATAGATTGTAAAGATGTCTAATAGATCCGAACATACTGAACATGACGAAGCTAATAGCAGAGTACAATCATCTAAACACAGGACAAGTAGTAATGTCTCAATTTCTCTGATGCAAGAACATGAACTCAAAAATATGTTCTATGGGTTTATGAATCAATGGTTTAATGGCCTTATGCAAGAAAGAAATCTGGCTCAGCAACCTCCTCCCCCCATTGTACCATCTGTAGCACCCCTGATTGTACCTCCACCTCCTCCGGTAACTAAATCAAGTAAGCGTACTCCGGTAGAAAAACTCAAAAAGTTTAGGGCTGAAGAATTTTGAGGCAGGTCAGATGATGACCCCGTCAAAGCTGAGTATTGGCTTCAGAATATAGTGAGAGTTTTTAAAGAAATGGCTTCTCCTCCAGATGATTATTTGAGATGTGTTGTTTCTTTACTGAAAGAGGAAGTATATAATTGGTGGATGACCACTGTAGCTGTAGCGCCGAAAGAGAAAATTACTTTGGAATTTTTCCAGAGTGAATTTAAAAAGAAATATGTCAATAAGAGATATCTGGATAAAAAGAAGAGGGAATTTCTCGACTTACAACAAGAAAATCGAACAATAGCTGAATACAAGAGAGAATTCATATACCTTAGTAGATATGTTCAAGAAATTGTATCAACCGAAGAAGAAATGTGTATTCGGTTTGAGGAAGAGTTAAATGATGAAATTAGAATGATGATTGGGGGCAAGAGATACGAGAATTTTTTGTTCTGTCAGATCGTACTCAGAAAATGGAAGAGGTGTACAATAGAAAAATGCAACGGGAGAGAAGGAATAAAGAATCCTATAAGAGAAGCTTCTCCAAATCATTTTTAGTATATCCGGCTAAAAAGTTTAGAGATTATTCCAGTCAACCTACCTCAATGCCGGAACGATTAAGTAAGAATAAGGTGACTCAACAGGATTTCGGGGTAACTATTAAACCTACAGCTAGTGTTGGCAGTGTACAGAATGCTCCCAGGCCTAGATGTAAATATTGTGGGAAACCTCACTCCGGTGAATGTAGAGGTAAGACAGGAGCTTCTTACAAGTGCAGGGCTACTGACCATTTTATACGAGATTGTCCTCAACTGTTAAAAGAAAAAGGAGAACAAAAAGAAAAGCAATTAGCCATTTCTCAAAAAAGTAAACGTTCAGGTCAAAGCAGTGCAACTGCGACTGCTCGTTTGAGTATGAGAGATTCTGCTGCCGGTCAGAAGCTAGGGCACCTGCACGTACTTATGCTATCCAAGCAAGAGAGGAAGCTACAACTCCAGATATAAATACTGGTACATTCTACCTTTTTGATGTTACTGTGTATGCGTTGGTTAACCCTAAGACTACACATTCTTATGTTTGCACTACATTAGCATTAGAAAAGAAATTGTCTGTTGAACCTACTGATTATGATGTTCAAGTCACCAATCCATTAGGCAAAAGTGTAATAGTTAATTTAGTATGTCGTGATTGTCCACTGAAAATAAAAGGCTGTGAATTCCCTGCTAATTTGATGTTTTTACCTTTTCGGGAATTTGATGTTATTTTGGGAATGGATTGGTTGACAAAGCATGATGCTGTAGTAAATTGTAGAGAAAAATAGATTGATCTGAAATGTCAGACTGGAGAGATGATTACTGTTGAGGTTGCAAATCCGAAAGAAATTGTTAGAATTATTTTAGCCTTTTTAGCTCAGAGATTAATGCGGAAAGGTGATGAGGTATTTTTAGCTTACATTCTTGATACTTGGGGTTCTGAATTGAATTTAGAACAATTACCGGTTGTTAATGAGTTTACTGATGTGTTTCCTGAGGAATTGTCGGGTTTACCACCTGATCGTGAAGTTAGATTTGTGATTGATGTGATTCCAGGAACAACTCCTATATCAGTAACACCATACAGAGTGGCGCCGGCTGAGTTAAAAGAATTAAAGACACAATTGCAAGAGTTACTAGACAAAGGGTTTATTAGACCGAACATGTCTTCTTGGGGTGCACCTGTTTTATTTGTGAAAAAGAAAGACAGATCTTTGAAATTGTGCATAGATTACAGACAGCTGAACAAGGTCACAATCAAGAATAAATATCCTTTTCCTCGTATTGATGATTTGTTTGACTAACTGAAAGGTGCTGCAGTCTTTTCGAAGATAGATCTCAGATATGGGTATTATCAGTTGAAAGTTAAAGAGTGTGATGTGCCGAAGACTGCTTTCAGAACTTGGTATGGTCATTATGAGTTTTTGGTAATACCTTTTGGTTTGACTAATGCTCCTGCTGCTTTCATGGATTTGATGAATCAAATTTTTCAGCCTTACTTGGATAGATTTGTGGTTGTGTTTATTGATGATATACTGATCTATTCCAAGACAAAATCCGAGCATGCACAATATTTGAGAATTGTGTTACAGATATTGAGAGAAAAGCAGTTGTATGCAAAGTTCAGTAAATGTAAATTATGGCTTCATGAGGTCAGATTTTTGGGTCATATTGTATCATCTGAAGGAATTCAAGTGGACCCGAGCAAAGTATCTACAGTGGTGAATTGGAAAACTCTGAAGAATATAACAGAATTGCGAAGTTTTCTGAGATTAGCAGGATATTATCGTCGTTTTGTCAAGAATTTTTCAATGATTGCTTTGCTGATGACTCGACTACTGTAAAAAAATGTTGAATTTGTTTGGTCTGATGAGTGTCAATAGAGTTTTGATCAATCGAAGAAAATGTTAACAGAAGCTTCAGTTTTGACTCAACCAGAATCAGGTGTGCCGTATGTTGTATATAGTGATACGTCTCTCAATGGTTTGGTTGTTTCTTAATGCAGTCAGGAAAAGTAGTGGCTTATGCTTCTCTGCAGTTAAAACCACATGAGAAGAATTATCCTACACATGATCTTGAGTTGGCTGCAATTGTGTTTCCTTTAAAAATTTGGAAACCCTATTTATACGGTGAGAAATGTTATGTGTACACAGATCATAAAAGTCTGAAACATTTGATAACTCAGAAGGAGTTGAATTTGAGATAGAGACGGTGGTGACAGCTACTGAAAGATTATGACTTGGTTATTGATTACCACTCAGGAAAGGCTAATGTGGTTGTGGATGCACTCAGTCGAAATTCATTTTTGTTTGCACTCCGGGCGATGAACGCTCATTTATCTCTTAATGAATATGACTCAGTAATAGCTGAATTAAGAACTAACCCTTTGTTCCTTCAGCGGATTCGAGAATTGCAAAATAATGATCTACAATTGGTGTAGAAAAGACAGATGGTTTGAGATAATTTGAATTTAGAGTTTAGTATTGATGATGATGGTACGTTACGTTATCGCAATAGAATTTGTGTTCCATATAATTCAGATATGAAAAATGATATTTTATCTGAAGCTCACAATAGCATGTATTCCATTTATCTGGGTAGTACGAAAATGTATTGTGATTTGAAAAAAATGTATTGGTGGCCAGGTATGAAACGGAAAGTCTGTGAATTTGTAGCAAAGTGTTTGATTTGTCAGCAAGTGAAAGCAGAACATCAGGTACCAACGAGTTTGTTACAACCTGTCATGATTCCTGAATGGAAATGGGAACATGTCACAATGGATTTTGTATCTAGATTACCTATGACTCTGAGAAAGAAAGATTCGATTTAGGTGGTTGTAGATAGATTGACTAAGCCAGCACATTTTATTCTGGTCAGAACAGACTTTTCACTTGAAAAGTTATTATATATGTCTGAGATTGTAATACTACACGGGGTTCCAACATCTACTATTTCAGATCCAGATCCAAGGTTTACATTGAGATTTTGGAGTAAACTATAAGAAGCCTTGGGTACTAAGCTAAATCTCAGCACAACATTTCATCCTCAGAATAACGGACAACCAGAACGAGTGATTCAGATTCTAGAAGACATGTTGAGATGTTGTATACTTGAGTTTGGAGATAGCTGGGAAAGGTACTTACCTTTGGCTAAATTTGCCTATAATAATAGTTATCAATCCAGCATAAAAATGGCACCATTTGAAGCTCTTTATGGTAGAAAATGTAAGACTCCACTGTATTGGTCCGAATTGAGTGAATCCAAGTTAGTGGAAGTTGATTTGATTCGAGAAACAGAAGAAAAAGTTCAAATCATCTGGGATAGTTTGAAAGCTGCTTCAGATCGTCAGAAATCATTTATAGATTTGAAAAGAAGAGATATAGAATTTGCAGTCGGCGATCGAGTGTTTTTAAAAGTTTCATCGTGAAAGAAAGTGTTACGGTTTGACAGAAAAGGGAAATTGAGTCCAAGATTTATTGGACCATATGAGATAATTGAAAGAATTGGCTCTGTGGCTTATCTATTAGCTTTACCACTGGAACTTGAGAAAATTCATAATGTGTTCCATGTATCCAAGTTGAGAAGGTACAGATCAGATCCTTTACACGTGATTCCTCATACTAAAATTGAGATACGACCGGATATACGTATTCAGAAGAACAGGTGAAGATTTTATCTTGAGAGGTTAAAGAACTACGGAATAAACGAGTACCATTAGTTAAAGTGTTGTGGCATCATCACGGTTCGGAGGAGGCAACCTGGGAAACTGAGGAATTAATGAGATCATAGTATCCAAACTTATTCTCAGGTAACAAATTTCGAGGACGAAATTTCCTAAAAGGGTGAGAGTTGTAACAGCCCAATTTTTAGTGGTGTCAAAAACAGGGATTCGAGATCACTAAATCAAACAAGTAAGTTTGAAAATTTAATAAATTAATATTTATGAGTCAAGTGTGATTTTAGAAATATTCTTAAACTAGTGAATTTTGTGATTTAAAAGAATTTATTAGGTAAATTGGGTTAAAAACGAGGTATCGAGACCTTAATTTTATAAATCGAGCCATAAATGTTTTTATAAATATTTACGGAGTGTCATTAAGTTAGTATTAAAGTTTCGTTAGAAAATTTTAATGTTTTGATGGTTCATTAATTAAAAAGGACTAAATTGAAAAAGGTGCAAAATTTGCTAAAGTGATTAAATAGTTTAAGTGACAAATATGGGAGGACTTATAGGGCAAATTAACCCAAAAGGGTTGGCTGAGGCGGCATTAGCAAGAAAAAAATCTAAAAATTTGGTGAAATAAGGGTAAAATTAGAAATTTTGCAAAATTAAGTAAATAAAATTACAATTGAAAGAATTTTAGACAATTCTTCATAAATTTTCAACCAAAAATGCCATTGAAGAGTCCTCTTGAACTTTCATGATAAATTGTTGATTTAGAAATGATATAATGTATTATTTCATATCTTTGTTATTGATTTATGTTATTGTAATAATGTGAAAATCGAATTGAATGTTCAAATTAAGTGGAGCGCAGGATTGAGTACAATCATTCCGTGACACAAGATGAATTAACGGATAAGACCATGGTTGGACCATGGCAATATTTAAATGTAAGACCATAGCTGGGCTATGGCATTTCAGTGAAAAGACCATAACTGTGTTATAGCACCGTGAACGTAAGACCATGGTTGGACCATGACAGTATATGTATAAGTGTAAGACCATAGCTGAGATATGGCATGCTGATGATAAGACCATAACTGGGTATGGTATTACGAGAATAAGACCATGGCAGGGCCATGGCAATATACATGCAAGACCATAGTTGGATTATGTCATCAAGTAAACGATATACTCAAATATGTAAGACGTTCTCTAATTTGACTAAGATTGGTAAGTGTCATATGAAATTAAAGTGATAGAATTTAAATAGTTATTGATATTGAGCTCAATCAAGTGAATTCATCATTTGAAATTGTGAATGGCAGGAAGTGTTAGTGAAATACTTGTTTAATGATTTATTATAGTATGTTCGGTAATATTTATTTTTAAAGCCTATGAACTTACTAAGCTTCAGTAAGTTTATTCGTGTTGTTTAATATTTCTTGTAGATTAATGTGAGTTTGAAGGATCGAATCAACACATCATACTACACTATCCAGATTACTCCAGTAGATTTTGTTAAATATCCTATGGTTTATATGGCATGTATTGGGTTGGCCTAGAAAAGAGTTAAACTTGAAACATGGTTGTGAATGATACATATGTATATGTTTTTATGCATGTATTTAGTAGTAGTTTTTAGTAATCAATGAATGGAGTTATTAAGGTAAGTTTGGAAATACATGAATGTATGTGATAATATATCACACATAATTCTTACAATTGGCTTGGATAATATGTATTGAATTGGTTGTTATATATGTGTAAGTGTTTTTGTAGGTTAATGGCAAATTTGGGTGAGAAATAAAGCTAGGAAATGGCTTTATTTTGTCCACACGGGTAGACACACGGGCGTATGTCTTGATCGTGTGTGACACATGGCCTAGCACACTGGCATGTGGTTTGGCCGTGTTTCCTCTATATCTTAAAATTGAGAAACAAAATGCTCAAAAATAAGTACATGGGCATAGACACGGGCGTGTGTCTCAGTCGTGTGTGACACATGGCCTAGCACACGGGCGTGTGGCTGGCCGTGTGAACCAAGTCAAAGAGTTATACGGGTAAGGACACGGGCTAGGAAACTGCCATGTGACTCACATCTAATGCCCACACGGCCTGAGACATGGGCCTGTCACTTTCCACACGGGCGTGTGACCCTTGTACATAAGAAAAATTTTAAAATTTTGTGAAAAATTCTCTGAGTTTTCGATTTAGTCCCAACTTGTTTCAAATGCATAAATTGGGCCTCGAGGGTCCATTCAATAGACGATATGATTTGTTTTGAACATGAATAGTAATTTACATGAATTATCTATAATTGTTTTGAAAACTCTGGTAATTCTCCATAACCCTATTCCGGCCACGGATACAGGCTGGGGGTGTTACAGACCATACCTGTAGCATCGAAAACATTCGATCTGGGATTTGACTATAGTTTTTGGCTTCTCATCAGGTATGCGATGATCCCAAACATTTCTCCTATCATCGGTGCTTCTTCTCCTCTATTTGTTATTACCATGCCCAGAATCTTTGTGAGTCGAAAGTGCTTGCAGCACTTGCTCCTCATTCTCTTGTAAAACAAATTTTGACTCATGAATCATTAATGAGTTCTCTAAGTCATCAATGGAAAGAGCATCGAGGTCTTTTGATTCCTCAATTAAGAAGACAATAAAATTATATTTTGGCAACAAGGATCATAAAATATTTTCAATGATAGCAACATCTCCAAGCTTTTCTCCATGAGTACGTATCCTATTGACGATTGTCATTGTTTTGGAGAAGTAACCTGAAATAGTCTCTCCTGGCTTTATACGCAAATTCTCAAATTCCCCTCGTAATGTTTGAAGTAGTACATGCTTTGCCCTTACATTGCCTTGATACTTATTTTTCATTGAGTCCCAAATATGTTTTGTCGTATCTCTGCAAAGATTAATTTCAAGGATTGAACGATCAATTGCTTGGAACAAATAATTTTTAGCCTTCAAATGTTTTAGCTTTTGTGCATTAATCTCCATCTTCTGTGCATCTGTCAAACTGGTTCCAGCTTCTAGCTCTTGGATTCCATCCTCAACGACAGACCAATATTCTTTTGACCTTAAGAAATTTTCCATCAACATGCTCCAATGATCATAATGACCATCAAAGTGAGGAATAGCAGGATGAATAAATTTATCGAAATGTAACACCCCATACCCGAGCCCTACGCTGGGACGAGATACGAGGCGTTACCATACTTAACCACATGCATACAAACATTTCTATGTCATTAAGACTTGGTCAAATTAAAACTTTTCCAAACTTTGTCTAAAGCGTCTTATTATGGGCCTATACCTGGAAACTACTCGGGACCAAATCGTGTCCTTAAATCGACTTAATAAAATGACTCTTGAAATAGGGCACACGCCCGTGTGTGAGGGCAATATGCCCGTGTGGCCATTATGACATAGCCGTGCTGATGGCCCGTGTGACACACACGGCCTAAGCACCTAGGGACATGCCCGTGTCCCATGCCCGTGTGGATTAAATTCCATATTCGAACCTACAGTGGTTTTCGCACGGCCTGGCACATGCTCGTGTCTGTGGCCCGTGTCCCTCACACAGCCATGACACGACCGTGTCCTAGCCCGTGTCTAAAAACCTTGACATTCTATTTCTGACATTAGCAACCAATTAGGGGCACACAGCCAAGGCACACGCCCGTGGCCAGAGATTGTGTCCTCCACACGGCTGAGACACACGGTCGTATCTCTGCCCGTGTGTTTACTACCATGCATACTGGCTTAAAATTTTTACGTGCAGGAGACATACGGCTGGGCAACATGCCCATGGGGCTGGCCGTGTGTCTACCTGCGTGGACAATATAAGGCTATTTACCAAGCCCTATGCCATCCTGAAACATAATTTAATACCAATTAACGCATTAAAGTCTAACTTAATATGGTCTCTCAACCAACAACCATAGCTAAGGCCTATATACATTTCATAAATTTAATCATGCCAACAATTTCACGTTTATAAAAGGCTACATTGCATTCATATGACGACTTACAATATTAGCCATTTTCATGGCCTTATACAAAATAAGTCAAATTCTAAGACAAGCCAACACCTTTGGCCTCAAAACAATGTGGCGACAGAATAAAATCAAAAGTTCCTATACATGCCATAATCAAAATAATAAAACTAGCTATACCAAGTGCTTCAAGGATAGTGTGGCTAGCTTCTCTGACATAGACAACGATCCTCGAACTACTTTGGCGGCACTATAAGAAAAGGGTAAGGAAAGAGGGTAAGCATGGGAGCTTAGTAAGTACATATATGCAAATAAGTGTAATTAGAACACATTTATCAAGCAATGGCTTATCATACTTAAATGATATATCGTTTTAACCTCATTATCTAGCTCTACACTTCTTTTATGCATACTTACTATATCTCATCACATACTAAAGTCCTCATTCGAGAGTTTAGTACACATACCTGTAATTACCCGTAAAATAACTCAAGTTCATTCTCTCTACTAACATTACCTCATTGGAAGTATCGCCAATCCATTCATCGCGTTACCTACTGGACACTCGGAAGTGCCAACGAATACAAGAATAGTTTACTCTTAAGTACCATCCAATTAGCCAAAGCTACTTAGTACTTTATAATACTTGCATATTTGAGCTACTCACGGGCCTTTTTACTAAGTCAGTACCTGGTCCCCATAGCTCTATCATGTAATGCCTACTCATTGAGCTACTCACGGGTCTGCACACAAAGTCAGTACTCGAACCCACATTACATATCTCACTTATCTCATGAACTCAAACTCAAATCATGAGTTCAGGCCACTCAATTTCTCATGATTTACCTTTTGTATCCTATATTATTTCCGAGGTTCGACGGGATCTCGTATCTAACCTAACGTTGCCGCACTTGTTCATAACATAGGTTATTCTTATATTGCATTATTTATACTTTCATGGTATTGAGTAAAATTATGATACATAGTAAAAATAAAACATTTAAAAGTAAGCTACAATGACACGTTATTTACATATGTACTTACCTCAGTACAAAATGATGAAAATGAGCTTAATCCTCGTAAATTTTGTTCTTACCCTAATCAAGATCCGAATCATGATTCTCTCGATCTATATTGATAAAATTCATTCATTTCATCAGCATATCAATCTAGACACTAAAAAATTTATAATTGGGCAAAATGACCATTTTGCCTCTAGGCTTTCACAAAATGACCATTTTACCCCTAGGCCTGAAATTCGATTTTTATCACATTTCCTCACTAATAAAGCCTAGACGAATACTTTTTATACTAGAAGTAGTCCAAAATTTTAATTATTTCATACATTTATCACCTATTTTAAAACTTATGCAAAATGGTCCTTAGTTAGGTTTTCCATGAAAACTTCTTCACAAAAGTTGTTTATTACCCATCCAAGACTCATTTTCTTCCATAAAAATTCAGCAAACAACCTAAATGCTCTCATAGCAAAAACCCTAGACTTTCAACCATTTTGCAAAATAGTCCCCCCATTAGAAAGCTCATGCTACAAGGGTCTCAAAAGTACAAAAATATTCAAGAAAGTCATCAAGATCACTTACTTGCAAAGGCTTAAAGTTGCTGAAATTTTGAAGCTCAAAAACCCCTCTAATGGCTAAAAATTTCGGTGGTAGGAGAAGAGAATGAAAAGATGAAGTCATTTTGTTTTATTTTATTCAATTAAGTCACCAACCCACCTAGATTTTTGACTTTTTGACTAACTTGTCCCCTATGGCTGACCACCCTTTTAAAATTGGCCTAATTGTACTTTAAATACCTCTACATTATGATTTATGGCAATTTAACATCCTTCGCTATCAAAATGGGACTTTTGCACTTTATGCGATTTAGTCATTTTTCGCAATTAATCATGCAATTGCTAAAATAATTTCACCAAAATTTTCATGCACTCATATAATCATGCTATAACACATAAAATAATATCAAAAATATTTTCTCTGACCTTGGGTGAGTGATTCCGAAACCACTGTTTCGACTAGGCCCAAAATCTGGTTGTTACACAGAATCACTCGGATGTTGCAACATCGTTTCTGGAACACAACACAAAACACTCTAAACTTGGCTCGGATACCACTAATGACAAACTTTAAAGGAATACTTAACACAAGAGAGGAAGATAACCAAAATCAATTCATTGTTATTAACTTCAACAATTATGCCTTTATATAGGCTTACAGAGAAATTAAATCGTGGAAGTAAGATTCTCCACTAACAGACTAATGAAAACAAAATAATCCCATAGAGATTAAACAAACTTATTTAACTAACAAACTTGCTAAAAAATAGGAGTCAACAAACTGACCATAACCCTTAATAAAAAAATAAAAACGTGGTGTGATTAATTTTCCATCATTTATTTACACTACTCCCTTTTAGTCTCTCTTCAAAACTTTTCATGATTCTCAATAGAGAAAAAATTCTGACACACATCCAAAGTTTCAAACCCACATTACAAAGCTAGAACTTCTTTTCATCTCTCTTAACCGTTCCGTCACATTTATCACACACACCCAAAGTTAATTTGAAGCCCATGTCACAAAAACAAAACTTTTTTTTTCATTTCCCTCAACCATTTGTTCACTTTTATCACTTGAAAATTTTCTCAATTTAAGTATAAAACTTATTTTTTTCATCATAGGAAAAAAATCCCTAACTCCTATAGTGGGATTTGATCCCGCAACCCAAGAATAAATCAATTAAATTCAACTAATCAACTACCAAATGATTATTATTGTTTTGTGTCAATAAGGTTATAAAACCATCATCATATGAGAGAAGAAAGGAAAGTAAAAACAGACAAGAAAAAGAGTCGAACCTACACTTTATGGGCTTTGGCAATCTTTTATCCACTCAACTACTTCAAAGTTTTTAAGTTTTTTGCTTCAAGACAATTATATACCCTAATTAGATTTATTCATTTAAGGATTGAAGATCAAATTTAGTCTTTGAGGTCTTAGACATAAGATGTGGAGTTTTCGGAAAGTTTTTATTTAATATTTTATATTGAGATTAGTTTTTTAATCTTAATTTAATCTTATGATTAATTATTATTACCTTATTTTATTTCTATTTTTAGGATGGTGAAAGATTTGATTACAATATTGATTTTGGTTTTTAATCTTGGATTTATCAAGCAAAATTTAGATTGATAAAGTGCTTTGGAATATTTTTAATTGAGATATGATTGTGATTATTAATTGTTTTAAATCTGACTAAATTATCATGATAAACTTTTGTGATATTAGTTCCTTTTTATTGAGAGATTTAGAAAATTTTCATGTTAGGTTTAATAATAACCACTAGAAGTGAAACCATAATTATAAATAAGAGAACAATGAGAGTTTTTAAGATAACCTTTCGAAAGGTAGAGATAACTTATGTTATCAATGTGATATGAAAGATCATTGGTCACATACTTGTATGCCCAAATATTTTGTATACTTGTTGAATACCCAAATATTTTGTTTAAAAATTTTTTTAGGAGCAAAATATGTCTACTTGACAATGTAACAATGAATATTATCCTTACAAGTAGCAAAACAAACCAATATTGATGCAATATTTGGTAGTATAAAATTAGTTAAAAGCTCCAGAAGAGTTAATTATTTAGTAGAGTGCAAAATTAGTTGAAAACTCCAAAAGAGCTAATATATCAATATTTGAAGGAACAAAATTAGTGATGGTTATCGCGTGAATCCATGAGTGGGACCGAAGGGTTAGTCACTTAGAACTCAATTTCAATATTTCTATCGAGATGTTAGAAAGGTCAACTTAGTCTTTAGGGGAAGAAAGAGCTTGTCGAAGGGGAGAGATGGGTAAGCAGATGGAGAACAAGAAGGTCATGGATATAGTGGAAACGGTTGCCCTTGTTAATGTTGTGCAAGGGGTACTTGTTGTCGTGCAATTAGCTTTTTAGCCATTAAACCATGTTGGGCTGAACTTCCAACCCTTCTTTGATATGCTCCGGGAGGGTCATCATCTTAGTTTTGATGTATACTACCCTTATGGACTCGAATGAGAGAAGTTTTGAGATTACTTTGGGAGGCGAGTATATATGGGGGATGCTTAGGGGTGAGCGTTCAATCGAATCGAGTGAAAAAATTTCAAGTTAATCGAGTTGATGAATCTTATTTTATCATCCTAACTCGATTTGTAATTTTCTCGAATCGAGTCCAGTGAGACGGAATTTGAATCGAATATATTTGTTCGAGTTAAATTAAAAAAATAATTTTGGGTCCTTATAATCACTATCACCCACTGTAATCAAATTTGTTATTAACTTTTATCCCCTCCTAATTTATTTATTAGTCTTTTATATACGGGTTAGCTTATTTGCTTGCTTAGTTGCTTCAATTATCTTTTGATTCTTGTCATTATGTATTTCGAAATTAAAAAATATATTAAATGTAAAAAATGTGATTTTTTAATAAAAGTTATCTTAAAGATAAAATGTGAAATTGATACCAACATAAAATTTAAACACGAATATTTTATAGCATCATCAATAAATCAATTTTAATAAAAACAGTATAAAGATTCAATATGATTAAACAATTCAATAATATAAATAGTAGATATAAATAAAATTATTACTATTTAGGTTTAGAGATTTTTTTAGATGATTTTAATTTTTGATTTGGGGGTAAAAGGTGAAAAGTAAAAGTTTAGGGGGAAAATAAAAAATTGTGAGGGTTGAGGGAGTAAAATTTTTGGGGGAAAGTAAATGGAGAGAGTAAAATTTGGGAGGGGGGAATGGGTTTGGGGTAGAAGGGGATGGGATGAGAGAGAAGTAAAAGTTTTGGGGGGAAATTAGGAAGGAGTAAAAGTTTTAGGGGAAAGTAAAGAGGTTTAAGAGTTTGGCGTAAAAATGTAAAATATTATAGTTTGGTATTTGGTTTATTCGAATTCGAAAACCAAACTCGATTTAAACTCGAAATTCTGAAAAAAGATTTGAGTTGACTCGAATAATTCAATTAGTTCGAATAACTCGATTCGTTTAACTCGAAATTTAGATTTTTTTTATTTTTTCGAGTCGAATCGAGTTTTGTTCACTCCTAGGGATGCTCTCACTGGAATCCATTTCTTCATCTTAAGGATGCCGCAGCTCAAGTAGGACATTCTGGAAGACAACTTCAAATGGTGCTTTTAGTGAGGATATCTCAAGCTTTTCTGACGATAATGACACTGATCCCCATGCTTCTTGCGACAAAGGGAAGGGTCCCCTAAATCCAAACATCTCCTGTGACAAAAGCTAGCTTGGTTTATGGTTTTGCCAACTAGTTGGTTGCAGTTAAGGGGTTTGTCACTCTTCCAATAATTTTAGGGAATGGAGAACATATAGTCACAAATATGGTAAATTTCCTGGTAATAAACCACTTGGTGGCCTACAATGCAATTTTTAGGAGACCTATAATGTGGATGGATAAGATGGTTGTAGCCACCTTTTGCATGATTGTCAAATTTCCTATGCCTACTGGGCAAGGCTATATATGAAATGTGATTAGAAGAAGGTTCGGAGTGTCATATCATCTCTTTGAAGCTTATTGAACAACATGTGTTTCTCCCTTCTTGTTTTCCCTCTTGTTGCAACCACATTCGACGGAATTCATTGGCGAGAGTGAATTTAATTGGTACGACAAAACCCAAAAGGAAAGTAAAATACTAGAGTAAACAACTTAACTATTCTACTCACAATAATAACCAAATAATCAATACTAAAATTAAGCAACCTTCCAAATAAATAACATAGTCGACAACCAAATATGATTGATAATTAAATTAACTAACAAAATAAAATAAAATAACATCAAATAACCAATCATAATGTTAATTCACAAACTAGTGATCCGGAATTCCTTTAGTTAAAGGTAATTAATAATCTATCCAACTTTTACCTAATCTCGACATAATAACTTAGATGGACTTGACATAAAGCTACCTACTTTTTTGTAACCTCACAAGCATGTCACAATCATCATTGTCTATAACACCCGTCACCCATTTTAGATGACCGGTACAGATGGAAAATGTCACCGAATCATGTACGAGTAAGAAATCTTGGATTTATTTGAGAATTAAAATTTTGAAATATTTTTATAAAATAATTAAAATATATTTTAGACAATATTTAAAGTTTTAAATACAATTTAAAATCATTTAGGACTTATTTAGAGTTAATCAAAGGTGATTGGAACCCAAAACAGGCCTCGAAAGGTCAAAACAACTTAAAAAGTATTGTAGTGTTAAAACATGCACGACACCGCAATGTGGGGCGCAATGTGGGGACTTACGACGTCGCGATGAGCCTTACTGAATAACGAGGTCATGACGTCACATATGCCATGTCGCGATGTTAGGCTCTGTAGTTGCAATGTGACTCTCTAAGTTTACCCAAAAACACTTCAAATATTTTGTAAAGTCCCTTTTATTCATGGTATACATATAACCTGCTTAAAAAACCCTGAATTATATAAAAGAAACTATTATAGAACACTTTAAAATCACAACCAATAACCTCTAGCAACTTTCTTCTCTTTAATTTCATACAAAACAACAATTTTCTCCAATTGCCCATATGTTACAATAGCATAAAATAGTGATATTAATGGCTCAACAACTCATTTTAAAACTTCTAAACATGTAATAAGATGATAAAATGATAAAAAGCCACGAATCTTTACCAAAGCTCTTCATTCTCTCTCAAACTCAACCTTCATATGTTAGAACCCAAAATCTAAATGTGTGGCTGATGAGTTTAGTGGAGAATCTTGGCTCTATTATGATTTCCAAAGGATGATTTTGCAAGAAAACAAAGAAAAATGGTGAGAGATTAAAGTAAAAAAGGGTAGATAGTGCGTTTTTTTTTTGGGGGGAGGGGGTCAGCATGTCAAAGGTTAGCAAATGGTGCGGTCCCAATGAAATTTTAAAGCTAAGTTTATGTTTAACCATCCCAAATATTATCTCATTACCATGCATCAGGATATCTTTAATATTTAATTATATTTAGGTCCCAAATAACCAAAATACCCTTAAGGGCAAAAATTATAATTGTGCCCCTTATCTCTTATTATATCCAATTGAGTTTGAAACTCTAAAAACATCTCAAAATGCATCCTCATAGCATCTCAATTGTCTAAAAATAATTAAATCCAATAAAAATGAATTTCTCATCAGATACATGGATGAAATCACTGAAACAGTCCCTTACGGAACATCAAAATTCTTTTGGCATTTACACTATCATCAGAGCCCCCACTAACCTAAGTTGATGGATATCTTATAAGATAGCCAAATAGTTGATATTTATCTTAGCTAGACTCCATTAACTACGTGACTATTTCGCCATAATCAACTTTCATATTTTTCTTAATAATTTATTGATTAGGCATTACTCAATTTAGTAATAACTTCAAATAAAGTAATTAATCTAGTTATTAACCTAAATCATAATTCACTCTATTTCAATCATTTAAAATTAAGCTATAGAAATCCTAATCACTATGGAAGAATTAGTAACTGATAAGAAAATCATGCCATCAAAGATTAAAATAAAAGATACAATAACTTATATTGATATTAAAATCCATCAAATATGACTGAAGATCCAAAATCAAATATCCAAGCAATTGATTATAAAATGGAAACATATCTAAAGGTAAAGAAAAACAAAGAGAAAACTATTAAAAACCTAAGAGAATAAAATAGTTAAGCCAGAAGGTGGCCACCCATGATTTTGATCATAAGAATGTGTTTGAAAGGTGAAATCGCAAAAAAAGGGTGGAAATGATAAAATTCCTCTAATGAGTTAAAATAGAATTAGGGACTTGCGGCCCATATTTTTTATTCTTGTCATTTCAGGATTTTGGTTTCATCATAAGCCAGATAAATTATGAAATCAATATTTATCATATATATAAAATCAAGTTTTGGAGTTTGAGATCTGGTAAAAACACTGACCTGGAATTCTACACAAGATTTTTGAATTTCTTAAGTATTAGGCTTCCTCCCAACATCTTGGGGGCTTATTCCTTTGATTGTATGCGGCTATATACTAAAACCTTCATCCCAAACTTTTTCAATTCATAAATAACACTCAGATCACCTTACTAAAATTAAACACGTGAAAAAAAAACTAAAAATATGCATAAAAATCGTAAAAATGCAAAAATAAAAACGTAAGCCAAAATCACTAAAACAACCTAAAAATCATAGAAGAAATTAAGCAAATGCAAACAAAATGGGTATCCATTGAGCACTTGTTAGAGGGACTGGATGATCAAATTCACCTTTCCCTATTTGCCAACATTCACATGATAGGTGGCTTCTAAAAGTCCTCACCATTAGGCTTTCTAGTAAATCTGTGCAATATCTTCTATACTTTTTTCTTTCTTGTGTCTATTCCCTTCTCTAATAACTTGAAGTATTAAAAAATTTTTAGGCCTAGTTTAAGAGTATCTTTGGAGGAAAAAAACAATTTTGAGAAAAAGTTAAAATTTTTAACTTCTAAACAAAATATTTTTGGGCTAATTTTTAGATTGAGAGGAATGCCTTTTTACTCAAAAAGTAGCTTATTTAAAAATATTTTTGAGAAGCATTACTAAATTAGTTTTTAATCTAGAAAACACTTACTGATATTCTTGCTTTTCCTTTAATCAAGATTTCAACTTCTTCCGGGATCCTTAATTCACCTTGGACATTAGAAATGAATTGTGAAACGTTAAATTCAGACGTTCTTTACTGCCTTTGCATATGTCAAAAAAAAAAAATCCAAACCTCCAATTGATGGGTATCGAAATAAAAAAAAATACAATTCTTACTCAAAAATATAAAAATGGTATATAACAGCGAGCAAGGTTGAAACTACATAGGTTAATAAAACAATTAAAAATAAAAAGGGAATTCTAAAGTTAAAAATTAAAATTAAAACTGTGGAAAGGAAGACCATAAATAAAATTTAAAAAATCAATAAGATGAAAATCTTAATTTTGAAATTTGCAAGGAAGTTGAACTAAAAAGGCAGAAAATGCTGGATCAAGAACCTTGGATTTTCCATTCCTGGGAGTGTCTAAGCTTATTCTTTTCCCTTCTTTTTTCACATGTGAAGTCTGAACATTAATACAAATCTTAATCTATTTCCAATTAAAAGACATATTCTTCTAAACATTCTGAAATTTTTGGTGGAAAAGCGGACAGCGCTTAGTTTTGTTGCTCTGCCTCCGATGACAGTCACCAATTTCCACTGGTGGTCTGAAGAGCTTGATCTTCTCAAATCAACTAAATTAGATAACATATTAAGCAACAACAACAGCAGCAGCATGGAAAAGAAATAAGCTCGAGAAACTAAAGTGTGTTTTGGACTAATTATAGAGAGGTCCTTAAGTTTTAGTCAAAAATCAATAAAAAAATACCATGTGTCATAACTCAATTAGCTAATGTGTCACGTCAATAATCTATTAGTGGAAAATAGAAGATTTTAATCAAAATTACTAGTTTGAATAATTATTTTATTTAGACTAAATTAAATTTTTTAAAAAAATAATAAAAAAAATTTCATATTTTAAAGTGATATTGAGTACAATTTACCTAATATTTTTATTCTCGTTATGATAAAATTGTAGTCTTTCATTGAAAATTTTATATATTTGAATTGATATTTTTATATTTGAATATTTAATTCTAGATTAAATTAATTTATAAATTAATAAGTTGGAAATTTTTTTAGTTTGGATTTATTAACATTATATTTGAGTAATTTAATTGGGTTGGGTTATTTCATTTTTTGAGGTGATTTATATAAGGGTATTCGGGATTTAAATATTGGGTTGGGTACAAATACTGAGTTAGATTTATATGATGCTTAATTAATTTATTGGATTTGGATATTCAAAATCGAAAATTGAATAAATTAAGATAATTCGATTTAAAAATGATATTTATAATGAATAAAAATTGAATTACTTAATTGGTTTTGGATCATCGATATTTGTTTTTATAGGTCTGGTAGACTCAATTTGCATTTTATAATTATTGGGCTTCGAAATCAAATTCAAAAGCAGTGTTTGTCTGAGGGCCCAACCGTTTAAAACAAGCCCGAATTTGAATCATATATTTGAGCCTGAAACTCAACAATCCAATTCTACAGCCCAGTTTTGATTGTTTTTCTTTTTGAAGTTTTTTTTTTTTCTCTCAATAATTGTCTCTCCCTGGTTCCGATGCTTCCTTTGTTGGATTTCTGGGTTGATCTTTGGCCTTTCAGTTTTCAGTCGCCTCTTCCTCACTCTGCCTGCTCGATCCCTTCTCTCTTTCTCTAACTATAATATAAACAAAACTGTAAAGCTTAATTATTTGATTTTCTTTCATCAATAATATTTTTTTTAATTTTTGGTAAATTGTTGTCCTAATTAATCGAAGATGGCGAGCGCTCACGTGACTAAGCGAGCTAAGTATAAGACCACAATCAAGGATCCAGGAACTCCCGGTACTCTTAGAATGGTACTCATTTTATTTTGTTTATTTTTATTGAATTTATTTACTGAAGTTCAAATTTGTCAATGTTGAAAAAGAATAATGAACTGATGTTTACAATTCATATTCTTTTTTTATGAAATTTGAAATTTATACGCATTGTATTTACTGATAGATATTTTTAAATTTTATTTTCACTTTTTTGGAATTATATAGGATAAAAAGTTTAAGTTCGTGGTGTATTTTGTTGTATTAATATATGAAATTTTATGTTGTAATGGTTGAATAATTATTGAATGATTCGAAGAAATAATTATCTAAGTAACTTTGCTTTGTACAGACGTTTGAGAAAATTTTATTTGTGCCTCATAATCCTAAATCAGCTGGAAAGCTTGATGTGGAGTTTCGATACATTAAAGGTAAATTGCTGTGTGTAATTTGGTATGAATGCAAGCTATCGTACTGTCTAAATAATGCTGCTTAAATGGGGAAATTTGCAGGCCAAAAGCATACGAAGGAAGGATCAAATAAGCCGCCATGGCTTAATCTTACTAACAATCAGGTACCTTTGTTTATGTTGATTAAATAAATGTTTCGTATCGGGTTGGATAATCATTGTTTTGGTTTTTGATTTATTTTAGCCTTTATTTAGATTGAATCCAAATGCTTTTTTTATGGATCAATGATATGTTGAAATTTTCTTTATGTGTTGTTTTCAGAATGGGAGTTTCATCTTTGAGTTCGAAAATTATTCAGATCTCCAAGAATGTCGAGATTTTGTGGGTAAGTTACATGTTCAAGTCAAATGAGTTTGGCACAATATGGTTCTAGGATTTGATTAAGGATTTGCTTTCATGTTTTTCCTTGTTCTTAGCAGTTGTCATGCATGTTTTGAATTTTGAATTTTTTTTTTTTTTGTAAATTGTTTGAGAAGGATTTTTCCTTTTCTATTCCTCCTTATTAACATGAATAGCTAATCAATGGTGTTAATTTGTTCTTGCTTTTGATTTTAGGCATTAAAGATTCTTTTCGCTTCTCTTAACAAGTGTATACTGTATAATTCTGTTTAATTTCTATCCTTAGCCCTTATGGGCCCGAGGTGGTTTTAAGTTGTTTTAAGTCAAAACTTAAAAATCCCCTTTTCTCTTCTCCTTTATTTTCACTCTTCTACGCTTTGCATGTTACATTGTATTAATTGAAGTTTTAGCACACTTGTTTCAAGATGTGATGTTTGTTTATCATGAATAGGAAAAGTTCTTGCAAAGGGTGGAGAAGTTTCTGAAAAACCTACTGTTGCATATCCTGATGAGCAACTCAGTGCCGCTGAAATGGAGCTGCGAATTAAGTTATTACAGGAAGATAGGTAAATTTACCTTTTTGTGTCATACCAGTTTGTGTTGTGAATTCCAACTGGGTTGGCTTGAGGATTTGAAGAGGCTTACTTAAGAAAACATAAGAAAAAGTTTAAGGTGAGAGGGAAAATAGGAAAAAAACATGCTGCAAGGGGAAGTAATTAACATGGTGGTGGTTTACAGGATTAAGTTTTTGCTTGGAAGGATTTCAGATAGATAAGGGAACTTTTAGTCGGGCTGTGGTTTGTAAAAATGTAAGTCATGTTGATATTAAATAAATTGTAAACCATAACTTCTAGAGGGAGTTAAAACAAATTACAAGGTGTTGATAGTAAGTTTGCTCTGAAATAATCTCCTTGTGTCTTTTTAGAAGATATGTCATTTTGTATCTTTGTAAATATGAAAATTTTAGCAACAAAAATATGTTAGTTTGAAATGGACACAGGATGTCATACATGATAGCCTTTTATATGTATATCTACATCATTTAAGCCTAATAGGATAAATAAGGTAATGATCATGTGAGTTGTGTTGTGATAACTACTTAAGTATTCTGAATAGATTCACATGTAAAATAAAATTCTTAACTGAATGTGTGTTTTAAACATTTTCTTATTATATGTCATTGGCTCTTCTTTTCTTGAAAGTCTCTACTGCTGCTTGGCTGGGTTCTTTGCTACTGGATGGAACTTCCTGAGCTGATAAGAACTTCCTAAATGACATTTCTTCTTCTCAGTGAACTGCAGAAACTTCACAAGCAATTTGTGCTAAGTGGTGTCCTCACAGAAACTGAGTTTTGGGCAACACGAAAGGTTAAGTGCACATTAGGCCTTTGTTTTCTTCTGTGGAGACTGTTATATTGGAATAAATATTAAAATCTTCCTCTGCATAAATTGCAGAAGTTGTTGGATAAAGAGGCCAGCAAAAAGACAAAACAGAGGCTGGGTTTCAAAAGTGCAATGATTTCTGACATCAAACCATCAACTGATGGTCGGGTACAACCTTTCTCTCTTTCACTCTCACTAACAATTGCATACTTGCTTACATCTTTCCCATCCCATGTGCCTATGTCTCACTCACAAGATCAATTACCATATATTAGTTTATTTAATGTCATTTTCGAAGTAAGTTGGGTACAGAAGATTTATATTATCTTTATCCTTCTGTTATGCAGACAAACAAAGTCACATTTAACTTGACACCGGAGGTCATTCTTCAAGTATGGTATCTTTTTCATTTTTCTTTCTTTCATTATATTTAGTTAATGCCAAGAACCTATCTAAACTTACCTTGTTTCTTAAATTTTGTTTCTACATATATGCAAATGTAAAATATTAGTTTAATCATTAGTCTTTGGCTGTCAGACTTGGTGTAAGTATAACCAATGCTTGATGATATGTGACAGATATTTGCCGAGAAGCCGGCTGTTCACCGTGCATTCTTAAGTTATGTTCCTAACAAGGTACCTGGAGCATTGAAACAATTCTTTTCTTCTAGCAGTTGGCCTGTAAACAATGACCCTATTGTTATATTGGCTATTTGAAGATGACCATTAGGTATGATTCATTCTGCATGTTTTCTGTATGCCCTACTGTCTTTTTTTTTTTTTTTGGTTTATAGATGTCAGAAAGGACTTTCTGGACAAAATATTTTAGAGCAGAATACCTACATAGTACGAAAAACAGTATTGCTGCTGCAGCAGAGGCTGCTGAAGATGAGGAACTTGCTGTATTTCTAAAGCAGGATGACATATTGGCAAGTGAGGCGCGGAAGAAGGTGCTATTTGTTCTTTCTTCACCCCCCCCCCCCAAACTGGAATAATCCTTGGTGTAGACAAGTAGGAGGAACAGATAGAATATGGAAATCAAGAGAGAAAATCAGAAATAGATAGAAGCAATTAGAGGGAAACAGAAGAGATTGAAGGAGAAACAGAAGAACTTAGGAAGAGAACCAGACAGAACCTTTAGTGGGAAATCTCAATAATTCAATGTTCAATATCCAAAGCCTTGACCTGGTAAATTGGGCACGACATGAACACGATATTGAAAAAATAACTAAAACATTACATGACACGAAAAAGTGACACAAATGTACTAATATGTCAAAATTTATATAAATATATAACACTTTAAACTTGACCATGGAATTGAAAAGTTACACGAATATGTTGCGGATGCATGAACAGCTAGGTTTGCAGAACCCAATTGAAACTAAAATAGGTACTTACAATTATCTCAAAACCCTGGTAAAATTTAAAAAAGAAAAACCAATTATAACGTCAAAGTAACCTTGAATAGCCTTGATAGCTATAAACATTACAATTGAAGTCATAAAATACCTAGTAAACATAATCTCCTAACTGGGATATCTTGTTCTCCGTTGATTTTTCTTTTTTTTTTTTCTCCTGTGAATAATACCACGAATGAGGATGGTCCTTACCCTTTTGTATAATGTGTTCTTTGTAGATCCGGCGGGTTGACCCAACTCTGGACATGGAGGCTGATGAGGGTGATGATTATACACATCTTCCGGTATGTTCGATGCTATCACTTAAGTGAATTAATTCATTTTGTAACTGCTTTTTGGAGGTTTGCTTTTTGATAATTTGAAGATAAAAGTGAATTTTTTGGTTTCATTTATCAAGTTTGACCCCTGGGTCATGTATGTTTGTTTAAGGTTTGTAATGGATGAATTCTACAGTCTTAACTTTAGGGAAAATAAAAAATCATATCTGTTTATGTTTCTTAACCTGCAGGATCATGGGATTTTTCGTGAAGGTAATAAGGAAATGACAGAATCACAAAATGAGCTATACAAAAGATCTCTATCCCAGGATATTAACCGGCATGCTGCGGTTGTTCTTGAGGGAAGAGCTGTAGGTAAAGGCTTTCCCTTGAATTTATTTACCACTGCAGAATTTATTTATTATTTATTTTTTTCTTGCATATATATATATATATATATATATATATATATTGGTTTGGTAATGGCTTCTGATACTTGATGTCCAGTTTTTCTCTTTGAAAACATACATGTCTCATTGGATTGCATCTGCTCTATGAATTTGAATGTAGATGTGGAGTTGGAAGACACGAAGGCTGTAGCAGAAGCACTTGCTCAGTCAAAACAGAGTTCGTATTGGTTTTCTCCTAATTTATTTTACAACTGTGGTTTTATGCTGTAGAATGGGTATTTACGTTCTATCTTTGCATTAGAATCATCAAATAAGGGAGAATCCGATGGGGATACAAGCCGTGAGAGGTTGGATAGGTTATCAAGGATGACTGAAATAGAAGATCTTCAGGGACCAAATACTCTTCCACTAGCACCACTTTGCATTAAGGTGACTCCTGTGATCATGTGGTTTTAATAGATGCCTTTCTGTAGATACCTTATTTGTGTGTGCCCAAAACCAGGACCCTCGGGATTATTTTGACTCTCAACAAGCTAATGCACTTAGAACTTCTGGAGATGCACTTGGTGGAATTGAACAAATAAAATGCGGTTTGAGCACCCAGGAGGTGTATGTTTCTTTAAGGGAGTCCATCTCATTGATTAAAGATATGGGGTTGAAGGAGCCTATTGTCAAACCTGAAGTTGCTCATCAAGTAACGGCAATATTTTCATGGTGCTTGTTAATAGTGGAAAGTGGTGGATATAAGAACTAACAGTGAAACTTTATCATACAGGTTTTTGATGCTTTGACCAATAGTATCTCCAACACCAAATATCATATTGGGAAAAATCCTCAAGAGAGTGTTCTGGACAGACTACCGAGGAAAACTAAGGAGGAGCTATTGCATGTGAGATTTCTTTGTTAGTGTACTTGATATAGTTGCATTTTATACAATGGATTTTGGAGCATTACCTGTTCTGCCTTAACCCTTATGGCTGTGCATCTTTATTTTGCTTAATTTGATAATTTTATTTCTAGACTTTGGTTTGCTTATAGAGAACTTCTGAATGTTTCCAGCATTGGACATCAATCCTTGAACTACTCAAACATTTTTGGGCATCATATCCTATCACCACCACTTACCTCTATGCGAAGGTAAATGCTGCACTTATTGTTATAAAAAAGCCTGGAGCTGGCTGAGTACCTTATTAATGAAGGTTGATGATGTTTGCTCTCAGTGGATGAAAATTCAAGTTTTAAATAAATTTTCAAACTGGTTGTGTTAGTCCTGAACTCTCTCCTTCTGTCCTGCATATAATGATAGACACCGACAGAGTCAGAGAGAAGGAAAAATATTGTTACAAAAGAACCATTTCTTCAAACAAGAAGCTAGGCTGTTTTTGAGTATTTGCAAGGAAAATCTGTCTTTTTTTTTCTCAGACATTTTTTATTTTCAGAAATGCTGTGTATTTTATCCGTTATTAACGGTGTCCTGAAAGCTGATGACGACCGTAAATGAAAGGATTGCATTCTGAATGTTAATCTCAATGTGATTGACTTTCTTGATCATAAATTTTTTCTTTTCATAAATCTGTCATTCTGAATTGTTGTTCATTCGGTAACTGTATGCAGGTAAATAGATTAAAGGATGCCATGTCAAATATCTATCCACAGCTAGAGGTAAATGTCAAAAAAAAAAAAAAAAATGAAGAAGTTTCTTCACTCAACTTTCCGATTCTACCCTTTCTGCAGTTATTTTGTCTAATTTACCTCCTGTACCCTTCTCTTATCTTCCTGGCTTGAGTGATGCTGAAGCATAATTTCTTTGAATGATTTGTTGAAGATGCTTTGCCTTTACCTCTTTTTTGGATACACTTAATTTTAATAATTTATAAGTCTGCCATAAAATTCCAGGAGATTAAGGGATCTGTCCCATCAGAGCTTCGGCATCAGGTTTCCCTCCTTGTTCGTCCAATGCATCAGGTGTGAACTTTTCTTATTTCTTAGTTCAAGTCCGGAAAAATGAAAGGGAGAATTCAGAGGAAGTATATGAGTTAAACTGCTAGGCAGTAGTAGTTTCACTTATTCTTGTGAACTTTGGGCTCCGAAGTTAAACTACTGGCTTGCATATGCTGGTTTTGGATCGGGTCATTCTAATTCCATTAGCCTCATGAGCAGATGTTATTAGCAGCACATGCAGGTGCAGTCATGACTCGTGTCCTATGGGATGAAATCAGCTCCTATACATTCCGGAGCCAGCTAGCAATGCCTATTGGGGCATATCATTAATCAAAGTTGGTTAATTAGGTTGAACTATTTTCTGAAGTTTGCTCCTGTTGAATATGACTTGTGCAGGCTCTAGATGCTGCTATTCAACATTATGAAGCAAGCATGCAGAAGAGATCCGCACAGAGTGGAGAGAGACCAAACGGATATGTGTAGGGAAACATTACTGTTGTCACAATACATGTCTTCTTCTTGCATACACCTGTATAACTGCACCCCCAATGTGGTGGGTGTTTTGCCGTCTAGGCTCTCAAAAAGAGCCTAAGATCAATTTTGTTACGGATGGGGTTTTAATTTTGCCCCTTTGACGTCAAAACAAACATCACAGTTACATATGCAACATTTTTCGGAAATTACTCGATGAGAAGAGCCTTGTGCATCTTACTGGCAGGATACTCTCATCAAGCCTGATTTCTTTCGATTTGTATTGCAATATCTGATTAGGGTTAAGTATTTTGGTCTTCTCTAGCTATGAGTAATCCTTTAAGCTTTAAATTCTAGCTGGATTGAGCTAAACCTTTAAGACGAAAGTTCCATCAAACAAGTGAATTGTTTTTGAGTCAGTTTTTTAACTTTCCAGGAACTTCTTATATTCTTATGATCTCTATTTTGGTTGAGTATTATGTTAATCTCTATTTCTTTAATACTTTAGGTCATATTTCTGACCCCAGGAAATGTGTCAAAATTGTTTAATCAAAGTAACAACCTTATTTTAAAGGTCATCTCGTTTTTTTTTTTTTTTTTTTAAATTACAACTTAAAAGTCATCTTTTGACTTGTCATTTGAAGCAAGGGAATTTTCCAATGAAATTACCTTATATTTTTCCTACCTCATCATTTATTATCATATCAGTAAGTTGCAGACTCCCTTGGTTACTCAGAGTGGTAATTAAATTCTTATTTTTGGAGTCATTCCGTCGTAACCAATTCCAAAATGAAAAATAAATCTAATCCAATGCATGGAATTTCATTATTTTAGTTTTTAGATTTGTTTGGATAGACTGTAAGGTTAAAAATAGTGTTAAGACATTCGTACAAAATAATATTTAAGACATTCAGACAAAAATATATCAATAAATTATTTTGTAAGTATTTCTGTAATTTTAAAATTTTAATAAAAATTTCAAATTTATTAGCGATTTAATCAATTTATTTAAAGATTAAAGAAATTTAAGTACACTTAAATGATTTAAAGGAAAAGACGAAATAATGTCTACCTTTTATGATCTAGTGGTTCTAGCGAAAGCTTTCCCCTCGGTTCTTCATAAGATTCATCTTATTTTTATTTGATTGACCAATAGAAAAAAAAGGGACTAAATTATAGATTAAATTTATTATAAGGGATTAAAAGGGAAGTTCAGCTTTTATTTTCTAATTTTTATTTGTATTATTGAATTATGATACATCGTATTCGAATAGTGGTAAAGTATATGTGTTTGACCGTATCCAATTAGCCATCTCCCAAGAGCAAAAAGGATGTACAGAAAATGAATGAAATTCCAAAATTGCCCATTTCCCAAATAAAGACCATCGAAAGACCTTGCTTTCTCCTCGCTTCTCTTCACTGTAATAAAATCACCAAATAAAATCAACCCAAAAAATAGAGAAAAAATCTTTCTCCGAGTTTCCCCTTTCTCGTTCCTCCTGTTTTCGTAAGCTTGTTTACCTCTCAATTTCATAGCTATGACTGTTATGGCCCCTGCCCCTATCGATGTACTCTCTCTCTCTTTCTCTCTATTTTTACTCCTTTTTTACTCCTTTTTTTGATTAATTGATTTCTTTTTTGGAGTTTTTTAGGGTTTTTCTTTGTCCAATTTGGTTTCTTGATGGATCTGATTCTTCTGATTTAATAACTTCTTGTTTGAAATTTTCCTTGATTTTTTAGCAACAAGAAGATGAGGAAATGCTTGTCCCACAGTCTGATTTGACCGACAATCACCAGCCCATGGAAGGTACTTTTTTTGTTGTTTTGAGAAATTTACTTCTTTGATTCGCTTACATCAATGCAAGTTCCGAAATTTTCTACTTTTTTTTTTGGGTAGACTGAAAAGAGGGTTTAATTTGATTATGATCTTTGTGATTTACATCTTAATTGTTAGTTGTAGCGCAACCCGAAGCTACAAATACTGTGGAAAATCAACCAGTTGAGGATCCCCCTTCATCAAGATTCACTTGGAGGATTGAAAACTTCTCTAGGTTAAACGCTAAGAAGCATTATTCTGAAGTCTTCGTTGTCGGTGGTTATAAATGGTATATCTCTTTCCCTTGTTGATATTGCTACTGTTCTTTCTTTCGTTATATTTTTTTGGCGATGATAATTGATGATTTGATACTTCTGGTTTGAATTGCTTAGGCGAATACTGCTATTTCCAAAGGGAAACAATGTGGATCATTTGTCTATGTATTTGGATGTTGCTGACTCAGCAAGCTTACCCTATGGGTGGAGTAGATATGCCCAGTTCAGTTTGGCAGTAGTTAATCAAATTCATAATAAATATTCTATCAGAAAAGGTATTACCCTTTAAGTAGATTATATGTACACTGTTTCAGTATTTTCTTCCGTTGGTATTATAACATCAAATTAGTTTGTTTCTGGATTTCATTGAATCAGTTTTGTTTTGCTATGATCAATACCAGCTCTAGAGCATCCTTATTTGTGATGTTGTTTCATCATTTAGGAGTTATGCTTTTGTTACTCTGTAAACAGTCTAATTTAGATTTGATGCAATAAAAGGCAGGTTATCTCTGATTACTAATCAGGTTAAAAAGAAAATGTGGCCTTTATGATGCCCTTTTTTTCAATATGGAGTTCTTGATATCATTGTCATTTCTGATGATTGAATGACATGACTAAACTTGGCTGATTTTAAGATTTTTTGTCCTTGTTCTTTGGTACAATCCGCTTTTTCCTTGTGGCCATAGTGCTCTCCTTGCATGTATAGCATCTGACTAATGTTCAGCTCCATCCCCAACCCCCACCCTCCCCGGCGGCGAATCTATAGGTTGTGCACTAGTGTAGCTTTTAGTACCATGTTCATGTCTTAATTTTCTGTAGTATCTTTCTGTAACTTGATGTGAATTTGGTCATACCATTGGAGAGAATAATGATAAGCTTATTAAATTTGCACTTGACTTGGATTTTTACAGACACACAGCACCAGTTCAATGCACGAGAAAGTGATTGGGGTTTTACATCCTTTATGCCCCTCGGCGAGTTATATGATCCTTGCAGAGGGTATCTTGTGAATGACACTTTGATTGTTGAAGCAGAGGTGGTTGTCCGCAGGATTGTTGATTACTGGACATATGACTCAAAGAAGGAAACTGGTTATGTTGGACTTAAAAATCAAGGAGCAACATGTTACATGAATTCTCTGCTTCAAACTCTGTATCACATTCCTTACTTCAGGAAGGTAAGTACTGATGCTCCATGTCTTGTTGAACTGATGTGTTGATGGATCACTTTTGCTAATGCTTCTGATGTTATATTTCAGGCAGTGTATCATATGCCTACAACTGAGAATGATATGCCATCAGGAAGCATCCCTCTTGCTCTGCAGAGTTTATTTTACAAACTCCAGTACAGTGACAGCAGTGTTGCAACAAAAGAGCTGACCAAATCTTTTGGATGGGACACACATGATTCTTTCATGCAGCACGATGTTCAAGAACTTAATAGAGTTCTGTGTGAAAAACTTGAAGATAAAATGAAGGTAAAAAGCTTCAATGATCTTTAACCATGAGTTTATTCTAATGTGAAATTGAAGTAAATTTTGTTTGCTTCTGTTATGCCACCAGGGAACTGTTGTGGAAGGCACCATACAACAGTTGTTTGAGGGGCACCATATGAATTACATTGAGTGCATTAATGTGGATTATAAATCTACAAGGAAGGAGTCATTTTATGGTATCTTTGTTTTTTTTTTTTTTTTTTCTGAAATAACTGGTTGGAATTTATGTCCTGTTCTCCATGTGATGCTAATTTACTTTTTGCCTATACCAGATCTTCAGCTTGATGTTAAAGGCTGTCATGATGTATATGCTTCTTTTGACAAGTATGTAGAGGTTGAACGCCTCGAAGGTGATAATAAATATCATGCCGAACAATATGGCTTGCAGGTAAGCTTCTATGTATTTTGCAAAATGCTAGATTCTAGATGATGCTTATGATGAGGTTGATTAAAGTAGATGTAGGATTTCATCAATTAATTTCATGCTTCTAAGACAATACCGATAGGATGATCTGTGCATACATCATAAGTTATTTGATTACTAGCAAATTTGCCTTTAGTTTGATCATTGTTCAGTGGTATAAAGCTGCATAAGAGCCACTATTTTGGCCAGGGTGTACAAAATATGGCTATTTTTGCTATGGTAGTAACAAAATGCCATCTTTTGCAATTTCTGAAACAGGGTAGCTTTTGAAGTTCTCTCTTGATACAAGCATTCATTTTTCTATTATTTGTTTTATCCTTTGCTCAGTGCATTATATCTGATTCTGTGTAATATCTTTTCCTGTTTAAATAATTGAATTTTGGATGATGTTATTGCAGGATGCTAAGAAGGGTGTCTTGTTTATTGACTTCCCTCCGGTCCTTCAGCTTCAGCTTAAGCGATTTGAATATGATTTTATGCGGGACACTATGGTCAAGGTCAGTAGTTATAACATCTTAATTCTGCGTGGTTCTTCGTAGCCAATGGTGCATGTGCAGTCCAGGGGCTTCGCTGTTAGTGCTTAATAATACATGATGATAAATTTCCTTTTTGCAGAAGTAGAGAAAAAAAAAGTTATATGTTCTTGTTTAACTCGTAATACATGCAAACAATTGTTGCAAAAAATAGCAGATGTAATGAGCTCTAACTGTGTGCTGCTAGGTGCTAGCTAGGTCTGGGAATGGTGCCTGGCAAGGGGCCCACTATGCTGCCTTTGACTGGCTTTGTTAGTCGGACTTGGGTGTGTGTGTGAGATACAGTATGTGCCCGGCACGAGTATGGTCAGATATTTCTATGTCTTTCCACGTACTTAGAGGTCGTATCATTATATCCATGTGTCGGACACATGCACTTCAAGAAAGATAAAGGGTTAAAGCTACATAGGGGACCAGTCCCCAGACCATGTAAAAGAATCGAAGCTTGGGGGGTGTTGGTTCTCACCTGTAGTGGTTCCCCCTCCCCCTCTGTGAATGACCGGTTGGCATGTTCTGTGCTAGTAAAATATTTGAGTCTTTTTTTTTTTTTTTTTTTGGAAGCGTGGGGTTCAAACCAACTCACCTGGCAGAATACAATTACTAGTTGTCTACATCTTATTAATAGCTGTTGGATTGGGATGCTAATTTGTTGTGTGGTTTTGATGAAGTTTTGCATTAAAACTTAAAACTAACTTCGTAGACTTTCCAGCCTCTCTTCATTTTGTTTAGAGAACAGAAATCCTTATGTTACACACACACCGTGGATGCTTTAAGTAACAAAAACTTATAGAGGCACCATTACGCCTGTTTGATGTCTTCAGCGTAAATTGACATTCCTTATCTCAGTGAGGAATTGCTGCAAGTTCTGTCATCTGACAAATATTAGTTCTTTATTTGCATGCTTTTATTGGGTTGTGCTAACAGTTGTTAAGTGTGTTTTTATCCTGGATTCTAATGGTAAAATTAATATTTCCATTTGTTATGTAGATTAATGATCGCTATGAGTTCCCTTTGCAACTTGACCTTGACCGAGATGGTGGAAAATACTTATCACCAGATGCTGATAGGAGAGTCCGCAATCTTTACACGCTTCACAGGTACCTATAACATTAAGCATTTATCCTGTCTCAGCTGTGCTCTTCCATTTCCATCTTTTGGTAACCAGTAGCTAGAATAAGCTGCTCTTGATGGAAAGTTGAAGGATATCCAAATTTTATACCTTCACATTTTCTTTTGACTTGAATTTTTTTTTTTACTCGTTTTCATGGTGGAAATACTTTCTAGATGTTTTATAACTTCTTTGATATCTTTGATATATATTTTTCTGAACTTGTATCATTAGTAGTAATTCATTAATGGTTTTATGGTAAGGCTTTGTATTGTTCAGGATCTGGTACGGGCTTCATTGTAACAAAAATTGTATCCTTGTATTTTTTTTTTTGTGAAGTCATTTTGGTGGAAATAGATATTTTTGGGCATAAATCAATTAGGGTTAGTTTAGTTGGGATTTTTTTATCTCAAAGAGGGTTGTGTGTGGAAGCAGTGATGTCAAGGCGCGCCTAGGCGCAGCGCAAATGCCATTACCACCTCAGCCACCTCAAGGCGAGGCGACTTCAATCAGGCGAGTGCCTGGTGTGCTTTTGGGTGCCTTTGTTGCAAAGATAGGCGCAAAAAAAGCGTGCCTCACTAAAGAGCCATTCTATTCTCCTATTTATATATATATATATATATTATTTTTGCTTTTAAAAGAAAAATATAATAAAATATAATAAATGATTTTTTAATTAATTATTGATCTAATTTTATTATATAAAAACCTAGTTAACTCTTAAAAGTTAAAAACTTTTCAAGAGAAGATGAAGGAAATTTAGAGCTAGTTTCTGATGATGATATATAATTCTGTTCTTATGGTGTTTTATTTTACAATACATTAAGTAAATCATCAAACTTAAACTATTGAACAATGTTTTGAATTTATAAATTGAACTATATTGAAATTTATCTTTCTTTTACTAATTAATTAGTACTTATTAATTATATGTATTAGTTACATATGTTTTCATATACATTTTTCATGTATATTTATATGCTTGGGCCTCAGTTTACTTGGGCTAGCGCTTTTTTTGCACCTCGGTTTACTCGGGTGAGCGCTTTTTTTGCGCCTTACGCCTCAGGCTATATAAAGGTCCTAGCGCCTTGAGTGCGCTTGGTGCCCTAGACAACATTATGTGGAGGGTAGTCCGAAACCTCAAACACCGTAGCAACTAGCAAGAGAAAAGAACATGAAGTGCTATTACTGAATAACAACATTCTCAAAAGAAAAAATAATTCATATCCTTTATTAAATCCACTCTACCAAGTTTGGTCAATGCAAAGAGATATAGATGGGCAAATACTTATTTGTCTACTAGGATTAGGGTTTGGTAAGTGATTAGGCTAAGTAATGATACCCAAACTAATGTATAAAGGAAAAGCACTGTACCTAAAATATATTAAAGATGGGACCCAATTGACTTTGACTTAATGTCCTATCCAGCATGGAAGATAATTACTAATATTCCTGTGGACATCAAAATTCTAAGGTTTAGGGTTGATAATTACTTTTCTACTGACTTATGAACTAAGAAGGAGATGTTGGACTGAGAATAGTCTTCTTTGTGAAGATCCTATTCCAAAGAAGATGGTATAATTGGATAAAGAACTTGTCCTAAAATTTTTGAATTTTCAGTTGAGGCATTTTTACCTTCCTGATGTAGAGAGGCTAGAGAATGCTGATTCTGTGTTACATTCCCCTCAACTGTCCTCAACTATTGCACATAGTTATTTTTCCAATTGCTTACTTTAATATGGTGAGCAAAAACAAACAGAAGTTTAGAAATGAATCACGTACTTGGTTTCTCTAATAATGTGTAGAAAGATTGTTTACGCATATCAGTTGATTGTGCTGGTGCACAGATTTGATGGGTTGCACATACTACTTTATGTTTCTTCACTGCTTATAATAATATTAAGTTTAGAAACCATGTACCGGGGTTCTCTAATGATACTATGAAAGATGGTAACTGTTCTCAAGTTGATTGTGCTTGTGCAAAAATTTAGTGACAGCACATGCTACTTTATGTTTCTTTAATGCTTATAATAACAGCTGGTGCTTACATCTTTGAGTTTGGTTACAGTGTCCTTGTTCACAGTGGTGGGGTGCATGGTGGACATTATTATGCATTTATCAGGCCGACTCTTTCTGATCAATGGTATGGATCATATTAATGCATTCAATCCTATGCAAAAAAAAAAAAAAAAAAAAAAAAAAAAAAAAAAGAAGAAAAAAGAAGAGAAAATAGAAGAAGAACAGGAATTGATTACTAAATGCTTAGTCTGCTGCACAAATTTTAAACTAATTGATTACTAAATGCTTAGTCTGCTGCACAACTATTAAACTAACCTATGCTGATTGTATTTAAGGTACTTTATTTACAGCATACATATGCCAGCTATGCTTCGGAGACTTGCAGGTGATACTTCTTTTGTATTGATATTGTATGCTTTTCAGGTATAAATTTGATGATGAAAGAGTAACCAAAGAAGATATGAAAAGGGCATTGGAGGAGCAGTATGGTGGTGAAGAAGAGGTACTATCTTAGTATGTTTTACGCACCGTTTATGAACTTTTTGTTTAACCTTTTTTTCTTTTAATTATATTTATCTTCAGGGTTATGATTTAACAAAATTTCTTTCTTCTAATGTGCCAGTTACCACAGACAAATCCAGGATTCAATAATACTCCTTTTAAATTTACCAAATACTCAAATGCATACATGCTGGTGTATATACGTGAAAGTGACAAAGACAAGATAATATGTAATGTGGATGAGAAGGATATTGCCGAACATCTTAGGGTAAGATTCTGTTGTTTAACATATTAGAGCTAAAAATGAGCCAAGTCAAGAGATGTGGTGGAAGGGAGTTATTAACTAGTCCCTAGCTGGTTTTGAGCTTGGGTTGTTTATGGCTCCAACTAGGATAGTTCAGCATATTTAGTAGTCTCAAGCTTGGCTTGAAGAAACCATTGAGATTTCATACGATTGTCTCCTGGGTTGCTTTATCTAGATCAATTACAGATGAGCTCTTACCAAGCTGATTTTAGGAGTTGTTTCTCAATTTGATCATTTCTGATCTTCCCTTTCTCACAATCTAATGTGCAATGATTTTTATGATGTTTCTAGGAGAGGTTGAAGAAAGAACAAGAAGAGAAGGAGCATAAGAAAAAAGAGAAGGCAGAGGCACACCTTTACACTATTATAAAGGTGGTTGTTTGATTCATTATTTTAGTGGCTGGATGGAGCATTATTGAGAGTACTTTCTTACAGCTATATGATTGTCCAGGTTGCACGAGATGATGATCTTGCAGAGCAAATTGGGAAGGATATATATTTTGATCTTGTGGATCATGATAAAGTCAGGAGTTTTCGAATTCAGAAGCAGATAACTTTCAATGTGTTTAAGGTATGGTAAACAGAGAAAAGGAAAAAAAAAAGATTTCTTCTTGGCTTTTACTTGGCACTTATGGTAATAGTTATATCCTGTGTTCATGATTTCACTTGTTGGTGCACGCAGGAAGAGATTGCTAAAGAGTTTGGCATACCAGTGCAATTTCAGCGTTTCTGGTTGTGGGCCAAGCGTCAAAATCATACATACCGTCCAAACCGACCATTGACACCTTTGGAGGAAACACAATCTGTAATATTCCTAAGCGTCACTTATATTGTTTTGGTTCTAAAACCTTGTTTAAGGAGTAATTGTGTCTAGTTTTAGCTTCCGTTTTTGTTCAGCATAGTTAAGGTCCTTTTGGTTTTAAAACCTTTGCATGCATATTGTTGCATGCCTCTCCTGTTGAATGAGTATATATTTATACATGTTTTTCTTCTTAAAAAAATACAGAAAAAACCTGGACAACATAGAAATTTGCTGAAATTTCCTTTTTTGTTTGTCAAGGATCTAACTCTGCCCAACTTTGAATTTCCTCACTGTAGGTTGGAACACTGCGGGAGGTATCAAATAAAGTTCACAATGCAGAATTGAGGTTGTTCTTGGAAGTTGAGCTTGGGCTGGTAATTTGGCTTTCCATCTCTTAAACTTTCTGTCTAGTTATGTTTTTTTTTTTTTATCTCATTCAGGATCTTCGTTCTCCAATTCCAAAATTAGAATTAGGAGAGATCCTGAAGGATAGGCCCCAGTTGGGATTCTAAAAGCTTCCAAGTGCAAAAGGCTGTCTGTTGTCACCATAGAAGTTAGGCATTTGCCAATAGCCTTATTGTTTTTTGGTAGAGTGCTGAACTCTTAGTTCTAGCGAGTACTGACCATGGATCAAAGCTTTGGAAACCTCCAATATAAAAGGAATAAGTAGGAAACAGACCATGAGGTTTTAAGCTTCACTCATGTCCACCGCAGAATAACTTATCTTCCCTTCAATTAAAAGTTGGATTTGTAACTGTCTCCTTTTTGCTAAATTCTTTAGGCAAATCCTATGTCTGTGAATCATTTAAAAATGAGAACTAGGAGAGATCCTGAAGGATAGGCCTTAGTTGGGATTCTAAAAGCTTCCAAGTGCAAAATGCTGTCTGTTGTCACCATAGAAGTTAGGCATTTTCCAATGGCCTTGTTGTTTTTCGGTAGAGTGCTGAACTCTTAGTTCTAGCGAGTAGTGACCATGGGTCAAAGCTTCAGAAACCTCCAATATAAAAGGAATAAGTAGGAATCAGACCATGAGGTTTTAAGCTTCACTCATTTCCAGCACAGAATAACTTATTCGCCCTTTAACTGAAAATTGGATTTGTAACTGTCTCCTTTTTGCTAAATTCTTTAGGCAAATCCTATGTATATGAATCATTTAAAAATGAGTGTTTCATCCAGTTTTGCCTTTTTCCCCTTGGTAATTTTGTGGTCATCTTGTATTTTTTTCATGACTTAAAACATTACTTTTCAGGATTTACGCCCAATTGCTCCACCGGATAAGACGAAGGAGGATATTTTACTTTTCTTTAAGCACTATAATCCTGAGAAAGAAGAGCTTCGGTAAGTTGTCTTGTGTTGCGTGGTTCCCCTTATCTTTGGGGAATTATGTGAAATCTTATATGAGATTATCTTTCTGTTGCATCAGCTTTGTTGGAAGGCTGTTTGTGAAAAGCACTGGCAAGCCGATTGAAATTTTATCAAAATTAAACAAAATGGCAGGATATGCTCCTGATGAAGAGATCAATCTTTACGAGGTTTGCTTCCAATTATTCTTTCTACAGCGGTGCAATTTTTAGTTCTCTTTTAACTCTTTCCTGTCATTTCTCTCTTTTTTGCTTGCGTTTGAGGAGATGGTAATTGAAACTAATGCATAGTTCTAGAAAAGACATTTTTTTTCTTCCTCTATGGTGGTTTTAGCTGGAACTATTCAGGCATTTTCTAAGTTATTTTCACTTGAACAGTTGATAAAAAACTTAGTTAATAGTTCCTGTATATTTTTGTGTTTGACAGTGAAATGGATATAATGTCCATCTGGTTCTTTTGTCCAATCGTTTGCATAAAATTTGAAAATCTAATGAGGAATAATACCTTGGGTATGCTTTAATGTACAGGAAATTAAGTTTGAGCCCAGTGTTATGTGTGAACCCATTGACAAGAAAATCACATTCCGAGCTAGCCAGGTATGCATTGTACCTCATTATGGGTCCTTGGGACAATTCTTATTTGGTTTGATCCTACTTAACTGTTTTGATATTCCATCATTTTCCACTGCAGCTCGAGGATGGTGACATAGTTTGCTTTCAAAAATCTCTTCCTGTTGAAAGCATTGAACAATTCCGCTATCCAGATGTTCCTTCATTTTTGGAATATGTGCATAATCGCCAAGTAAATTCTGTTTATCCTTTATATATAGTACCTTCTTGCAGTTATTCTATTGTTTTCACTGCATTTTCATCTGAAGTCTTGATGGATATCAAGCGTGAGGGTTGACCTCTCTGGTCATATAGCTACTTTTCGTATGATTGTGATGGATGATGTGTGGTAGGTAGATTAGTCTTGCGTCTTTTCAGTCCAATCTGATGCCTGGGTTATTTGTTTCTACGAATATTCAGACCTATAAAAAGTAGATTTTCACTCATGATATTCAGGAGCTAATGTGCAATATACCGAGCACTTTGTTCTCTCAGTGGTAGTTTGATTAACTGAATACTATTTGTCTGCTTTTTTGGTTGCATTCATTAATTCCATGAGCAGTTTTTGATCTGACATATTAGGTTAGTGGTTGCATGTGCTAATGTTGGTAAGCATTGCTAATAGATTAAAGCAGAAAACAGGTTGATAAGCATTGCTAATAGATTAAAGCAGAAAACAGGTTAACTTTTTTTAATAGCATTGGCATTACTTTCATTGTCTCAATGGGCCTCAGAGTTTGGTTGATAAGATCATGGTATCTACAATTATAAATAATAGTGTTTGGTTCCAGAAGCACCATCTATTTCTTTATTAAATTCCCTAATTTTAAAAAATTCAATCTTTCCACTCTTTGAAAATAAATGCATTTGATGAATGAAAATAGTCAAATCACATTTTGTTCTGCATTTTCTATTTAAAGAAAATTATCAGCATAATTAATTCCAGTTTGCTTACGTTATACATAAAACTTAACAGGACTGCACCCAGAAACTAAATACTAGAGAAAATGCTATTAGAGGTTTTACTTGTTTGGATGAGTGATTCATTTGTATGTATTTATGAGTCTTTTATTATCCGAAAAAGTATAAGGTGTATGGTTATATTTTTTGTCTATTAATGATACGGTAAAAGCTCTACATACTCACATAGCCTTCAAACTGTTTTGGCTCACTTTTGAATGCTGTCCAAAGGCATATTAAGCTGTTATCCTATTTGTGAAGACATTTCTTTATGGCAGATTGAACACTTTCAGTCGTTTCTTGGAATATACAACCCTTCAGTTATATCCAGCTTGAATAAGCTTTTTTGCTTCATTCGCTAAAGCAATATTTTCATTTTTTTTAAATTTCTTTATGGTAGATTGTACACTTTCGGTCTTTGGAGAAACCCAAGGAAGATGATTTTTGTCTTGAGATGTAAGTTCAAAATTTCAGTTGAAGTTGCCTTCCTGTACTTTTTTTCTATTGACATACCTTTTTTTACTGGTATTTTCTGCTATTTTAAATATGAATTTGATGATCAAGGCATTACACTCCTTCCTTTTGAATGTTTAGGTCAAGGCTTTATACCTATGATGATGTTGTTGAAAGAGTAGCTCAGCAACTTGGTTTGAATGATCCGTCAAAAATCAGGCTTACATCTCACAATTGTTACTCTCAGCAACCCAAACCTCAGCCTATTAAGTATCGTGGGGTGGATCATTTGTCTGACATGCTGGTCCACTACAATCAGGTAATAATCAATCCCCTTAGCAATGCATATTGAGAGGCTAAATGATGATAGGGCTAGAAGCTAACCAATTTTGTTTGTTGACAGACTTCTGATATTTTATACTATGAAGTTTTAGACATCCCTCTACCAGAATTACAAGGTTTGAAAACCTTGAAGGTAGCATTTCATCATGCTACTAAGGATGAAGTGAGTATATGGATCATATTTAAGAGTTTTGATGAATGATGTAAAAGTTCTGTTGTAGTACACTAAAATTGGGTTTTTTGTGATCCAGGTTGTTATCCATACAATTAGGCTTCCAAAACAGAGCACTGTGGGCGATGTGATTAATGATCTTAAGACAAAGGTAAGTTTTCTTTCATTTGATGGGTCAAATGATCATGTTGAGAGCATGTATACTTTTTATGGATAATTTCTTAAATAATAGAGTAAAAATTGTTAATATTGTTAATAATCTTTCGGAAACAGGTGGAGTTGTCTCATCCTGATGCAGAACTGCGGTTGCTTGAAGTTTTCTATCACAAGATCTACAAGGTTTGAATGTCATGTTGTCATGGTTACTTTTTGCTCATATCAGTGTTTACCCTGGAAATGGGGAATGAGCCATGTTTATTTAATTTGATCTGGATGTATAGGTGATGTATTGCCTAATATCTTATTTTTCATAATCTTCTAATGCCATCAGTTGTCTTATCTGTTTAAAACTTGATATTGCTTGTTGAAAAGATTGTTTCATGGGTTAGTTTCTTGAATTGTATATTCCTTTATGTGGTTTGTATTTTCTGCTCTTCCTGATTTGCTAATTTGGGGTTCCTTTATTCACCTATTGTTCCCTTTTCTTCCCTTTAGTCACAAAATTTTGTTTCCATCACATTTCTGCAGATTTTCCCACCTAGTGAGAAGATTGAGAATATAAATGACCAGTACTGGACATTACGGGCAGAAGAGGTCAGTTCCTTCACCCTGCTCTCTATCTCTTATGCATGCACTCATGCTTCCTGCTATGATCTAAGGAATCATTTTTCTTTTTCTTGTATTTTGTTGGTTTAGATTTTTTGAATATCATTTCTTGGATAATGACTTTCTTTAAGTTATAGAGTGCTGGTTTTGATCTTTGTGTCTTAATCTTACAGATTCCAGAAGAAGAGAAAAATCTTGGTCCAAATGATCGCCTAATTCATGTTTACCACTTCACTAAAGAAACTGCACAGAACCAGATGGTAATAATTTTTTTTTACATCATCTTATTTTCAGTTGCCATTTTGCTTTGCCTAAGATTACTTCTTTATCACTATTATGTTTCCTTACGAATGTTTTTGCCTCTTGTTTTGACAGCAAATTCTGAATTTTGGAGAGCCCTTTTTCTTGGTGATTCATGAAGGTGAGACACTGGCTGAAATAAAAGTCCGAATACAAAAGAAGCTGCAAGTTCCTGATGAGGACTTTGCTAAGGTTTGTTGTACTTCGTGAATCCTAAGTGAACTTGTGCTCACTGATTTACCCTAATTCTTAGTGTGTTCAACCCCTTTTCTCTCTCCTCTTTTTGGCTGGGTAAATAAAATTTGAATTGATGTATAGTAGGAACTCTGATGGTGATGTATCCTCTGTTAATATTTCTTTTTAACTAGTTGTTTTTCCTTTTCAGTTATGTATTCTCCATTTTATTTATATGAATCCTATTTGTTTTTTCAGTGGAAGTTTGCATTCCTCTCACTTGGCCGGCCAGAGTACCTTCAAGATTCTGATATTGTATCTAGTCGTTTTCAGGTGTGCACATTGTTTTGCTTATAGATATTTGAAGAATTTTCTAAGTTTCATTAGGATTTTACTCTAATTTTGGTTTTACTATACATATACTCAGAGACGAGATGTTTATGGTGCTTGGGAGCAGTATCTTGGGCTGGAGCACTCTGACAATGCTCCGAAAAGAGCTTATGCTGCTAATCAGGTAATAACCCTTTATTAAAAGTATTCCCAAAGTTTCAGCAGAAATCAGTTGATAAGAAACATACCCTAAGGATAAAGATATTCTTTAAGACTACGATTAATCTATCTGCTTTTTCCAAGTCCATGAAAATGACTGGCCTTTGGAGATGCCCGGAATAGTAGACTCTAATAACATCACGCTTCTTTGCAGAACCGGCACACCTTTGAGAAGCCTGTTAAAATATACAATTAGGGACTATTTTAGATTTTACCTCCCTTTGGTGACATTGCACAAAAGAGTGGCACTCTACATGAACTAAAAGCAAATGACAATGTGAGGCAACAAGTTAGCACTGAAATGGCATCTGTGACCTTTGCTTGCTGATTTGTTGGATAAATGTAATTCTTTCGCTAGTGTCGATTCGAAGGACTACTTCCTTTTACGTAATCAAAGTGTGCATCTGCAAATGACAATTACGATCCGCTGAGGTTTTTGCTACTACTTTCCGTCTTTAAATCGAGGTTGGTTGGTTGGTTCAATCTTCAACCAAAACGTAAATGGGGCAAGTTGCCTGTGTAATTTGTCAGTACATAAACAAGATTTTGATTATTAGTGAATTTATGTATACACAGTATAGTTGGGAGAAGGTTGTGATTTTTGCCATTCCCTTTGGTTGGTTGCCCTGATTTTGTCCATGTAGATCATCTGATGCATTTAGCATTAGCTGCTGCCCTTTGTAATGGTTGATTGCCATTCTTTTTCAAGCCTATTATTATGGCTTATTATTATTATATCTAAAGATTCTCATCATATTTGCGCTACTTTTGCTTAACTCTGAAATGCCAATCCCAATCTCAATCATTTCTGATTTCTTTTTATAGTGAACTTGTTTTTATATGAATACAAATCTGAGTTTGGTATTATGATTCGGAGTAATCCAAAGTAAATCAAATTTATTCATAATAATGGGATATATTTTATTTTCCATTTTTCTTGTTTCTCTTGAGAAATATTTTCCACTCTGTCGAAGCAATTACCTATTTTGTTATAAAGATATTCAATTTGGGTGCTGCTTTTTTTTTCTCCTACCTATTGTAGGCCTTGTCATGGTGATATTATTTTTTTATGGTCCATGTCATGGGGTTCATGGTTGTTTTTTTTTTAATAATGTTATTTTGAAAGTTTATGATAAATTGTTATTTTAAATCTTTTATAAACTCAAGGTGTGTGGTGTGTGGAACTTGTTAGTGCTAGAATTAGAAAGCTTGTTTACTAACAAAACTGTTTTATACCTATAACCACTTGCTTTTATGTTATCATATTTTGTTTCCAAAGGTTGTTAATTAGGGACTCTAATTCTTTTACTGTAATTGTATAACTGGTGATTGACCACTGAATTAATTCACGACTTAACTGTTTCAATATCTCCTTGCCTACCTGCATGCTTAAGTTCAGATTCACTTTGTGGATGCCTGTCATCTAAGTAAATTCTCGATTAATAAAAAAAGAATAGGGAAAATGACAAAGATTAGATATATACATAGGATAAGGTGGAGATATTATATTACCTTTTTTCCTTCCCTTACTGATTTTTAGTAGCATAGTGGATCTTATCTCCTCTCTTTTCCCTTTTTGTGCAGGATGTGACTTGACTTCAATCATAATTGTATTAACATGGTACCATGAGCTCGGTAACTGCAGGACCAATTCTCCCTCACCTCACCTCCTATGTGGTTCCCATTTCTCACTCACTTTAGCCAAATTGGTTTTTCTCTCCCATTGGAATTCAGTTTCAACTTTCAACCTTTACTTTGTTTCAATGATTGCTTATTATCAGTTGTCTTTTATATCTATTAACATTTGTTTAAAGAGAAGATGGGCAAAAATTAAACGAACATGCAAAAAAAGAAAAAAAGAAAAGGGAATTTGGAACTTTTATGGTACAATCTTTTTTATGGGTGTTTTTTCAACATTTGGGGTTTGAATTTAAATCCGCTAGACAGGGCAAAGTTAGAAAATCATTATATGGAATAAAATTGAAATAAAATTTTTGGGGTAAAAATTCAATTATACCGTTATATTATTTATAACTTTATAAGGATTTAACTGCAATTTATCATTTTTTAAGATCAAGGCCAGGCTCTTCTAGATTTACGGTTGCCGCAAGATATCTGTTCTTCAAATATTCGATAAGCTATATATCTTTTCTTAAGAATACTGACATAAGTATCAAAGCTCGGAAAGTACATTTTATGGCATTTGAACTGTGAACTTGAAACTGGGGAATTATATTTTATAGCACTAGAAGTGTAACCACAAAATCTCAAACCTCATCTTCACTCTTATTTTCATAACCATTCTCTCCCCTTCAAATCTAGAAGCTTTAAACAAATAAAGTTGTTTTTGACTTATTAGTCATGATTCATGTCAATAGGTTCAGATAGTTGCTTGCCTTAATCATGACAAGTCAATGTTTCGTTAACATCAACTACATTGAAGCGGTCCAATTTGAAACACTGTCACGTGACATAATTGGATTGAGTTATTGTCATTTAATTAAGTCGGTGAAATTTGGTTTCAATTTTCTCAATTATTGTTGTCTGGAATGTTTAGTAAATCTCAACACTCGAACAAAATAGGAAAAGTATAATTAAATTAAAATAAATTGAGAGAATAAATTTTTATAATGATAATTAAGATATTATTTGTTTTCTTATTATATTTTAGTATATAAAAGAATTACAAGTAAATAACTATTGAGGTTATAATGAAGTGCAACCACTAATTTTATTTCTAAAATTAAAAAGGGTAAAACTAATGATAAAAGTTTTAAGGAAAAATGGTTGATGGGGTGTTGACTGTCGATGGAGCCTTAGGACGAGCAATAAAGAAGATCCGGAAGAGGTCGAATGAACCTTTGGATCTTGATGATCCTATTGTGGATGGATGGAGCGGGGATGTCAATTAGCTCAGGGCAGAAAATCACTATGTCATGGAAAGACAGGTTGTTAGGTACCTTTGATGATATTGGCTTGTCGCAAAAGGATGAGGATTTCATCTTAAATGAAGGCGATGCCGTGAAGGAAGTGGTTGATGGGATACCGTCGATTAAGTTTTCTGAACGAGTTCATGATTTTATTGCATAACGAATGTCCAAGATTGTGATTGTGAAGCTCCTTGGTCGGAAGATTTCATACCATACCATTTCAAATAAACTTCAGTCAATATGGAAAACAAAGCAATCTTTACAGATGCTTTGTAACACCTCTAACTTGTCTCCGTTGCCGGAGTAGGGTTACGGAGTGTTACAATACAAAGCAGAACATCTATTATAAAAAAGCATCAAATTTTCTAATTAATTGTCATCAGTTAAATTATCATGTAATTTAAAGTGAAACATACACTCATGGGCCTAAAATCAGGTCTATGAGGCCTTAAAAATAGTTTAGAAATAATCAGGGACCAATTAGAAACAAATCAGAAGATTTAGTGAAAATATGAAAAATTTCAAAATAGGGGTCACATGGCCGTGTGATAGAGCCCAACCGTGTGGCTCAAGACATGGTCGTGTGGCTACTTTACATGTCCGTGTTCGCTGACCGTGTAACTAACTGTGCCCATGTAATGTAAGGTCACACGACTGTGTCGCCAAGCCGTGTAACTCTCTGTGCCCGTGTGAATCAACCTGAATTGAATTCAAATAAGGCACAAGGACACACGGTCTTGTGACAGTTCGTGTCACAGGTCATGTGCATCCAAATTCAAACAAAAACTTGTCATTTTCACTCCCAAATGCTTATGTACCTAAACATACCAAAAGCACATGCATACAAGCTCTCAAAACACATTAAAAAACACTCAAAGCATGCCAAACAATCAACCTAGGTGCCTAACCAATATGCCATTATTGACACCACAATTCAAATAATAATCTGTTTTCACTAGAATGTTGCCAATGAACGATATATGGATATGAGTACACAGTTAACCATCCGAAAAAATGCCAAACACTCATACGAGCCAATCCAACCGATAACACGCCTTGGCACTAAGTGCCTAACCCGTAGGCTAACATCCGCCCCCGCTAACATGCCAAAAAACACTGTAATATAACGCGATAGTTCGCAACAAATGTAGGACTTTTTTTTTATATTCAGCGAACAAGAAATATACATGAACCATCATCTTGTCTCAAATCAATCTCGTACAGCGTGCATTATAACCTATTGACATGCCAATTGTACTCTATCCTACGCTTATCCTGCATAGGGGTACACATTACCAACCAACATTATATACAAATCATATCTATAATTCTCCTTACCTTAACATTGACTATATTAAACTAACATTCAACAATTTAGTTTTACAAAATAAGCATAACAAATGTATTAAATTAAATCGAACAAACTTACCAAGCTAAATTGTAACAATGACAAAATTTCAAGGACTATTTAATAACTTTCTCTTTTCCTCAACTTTCAACTCGTTCTTGATCTATAATAATAATCCCATTCAACTAACCAATTCCAACAGAAAAATTAACTCATTTGATGCTAATAAATACTTTTATATATTTTTACAAAATTACCCCTAACATTATACCTTTTATGCAATGTAGTCCCTAAGTCCAAAACTCATAATTTAACCAATTTCCACTAAAACCCAGCTTAGCCAAACTATTTAGGACCTCACTACAGTCCATATTTACTTTTAATTCACAGCAAGTACAAGTAATTTCACTATTTTCACATTTTAGTGCTTAAACATTAAAATTACCAAAAACTACTTTACAAAATAGTCCTATTTAACAACCAAGCTTAATAATTTATCATAAAACTTCAAGAATGCCCCAAATTCATCAATGGCATAATCCATAACATTTAACAGCTTTACAAATTAGTCCTCGAGTTAGCTAGATCGAGTAATACGAGCTTAGAAACATAAAAATTCCTAAAAACATGCAAGATTTACCTACCAAAACGAAGAACCCTAAATGATTGAAAGCTTGCTTCTCCCTTGACAATGGAGTTTCAGTTGGATGAAATAAATAAAGATGTTGCCATTTTAGTTTTTTTGTTAACTTTTATTTTACTTAATTAATTTGTCTAATTACTAAATTAACATTTAATTTCTACTGAAATTTCAACTTCAAACTCACCTAAACCATCCACAAAATACCTAATGGTATATTTACCATTTAAAACCTTTACCTTCCTTTTCTTATACCATTTGACACATTCTAGTACTAGAAACAACTTTTATAGCTTTTACGATTTAATTCTTTTTACTTAATTGACTATCCAAACAATAAAATTTCTTAACCAAATTTTAATATGACACTAATGACCTCGTAAAATTAAATAATTAATATTTACGGATTGATACGCCGAAGTTGTGGTCTCGACACCATTGGAAAACAAGCTGTTACATACTTGATTTGGAAAATGATTATTTGTCGGTTCGTTTCCAAGATGACAATGAGTACCTTGCTACAATATCGGGAGGACCATGGACAATCTTTAGACATTATCTAATGGTGAGACCATGGACACCAGACTTTTCAACTGATTAAACACAACCCAATAATCTGTTGGTTTGGGTTCGTTTGCTTGGCTTACCAGAAGGGATGTACAATACGAGCTTATTAAAGTTTATTGGTGGTATGATAGGTCCGGTAGCCAAAATTGATCGGATTACAGGCAACAAAGCTAGAGGAAAATTTGCTAGACTTGTGGTTTTTGTTGATTTAGGACAACTTTTGATATCAAAGATCAAGATTGATGACAGGATTCAACGTGTGGAGTATGAATCCTTACCGATGGTGTGTTTTAGCTGTGGAAGGTATGGCTATACCCAAGAGATTTGTCCTTACAAATCGGGTCAGGATACGACTTCGATGGTGGATGTGGATCAGTTGCCAAGGGAGATGTCTGGGGTTCCAAAATATGTTGAGGAGGAAAGGTATGGCCCTTGGATGCTAGTGGAGAGGAGACAAAAGAATTGAGGAGGAAAGATATAGCCCTTGGATGCTAGTCGAGAGGAGACAGAAGAAAGGGGTTAAAGCGGTGTTGGCAAAAACATGCAGACCCACGGTGGTTGGTGAGAGGAATAGGTCCAGATTTAAATCTTTGAGTGGTGATTTGGGCGATAATTCTGGTGATTTTGGGTAGGAAATTAATGTGGAGAATGTGAATCAAATTTCTTACGTGCAATTTGTGGAGGAATTCGGAGAAAGATTGGCAAAACAACAAGCTGCTGGTAAACTTAAGACTAGGAACATGATACGGGGTAAGTCGGCTAAAAAAAGGAAATTAATATTGATAGAGGGTAGGCCCAAAGTGGGCCACGAGGTCCTAAAGCCCTCTAATTCCCTTGGTGGATCTCTTTTGGAGTTGGCCCAGAACCCTTTTGATGATGGATCTAAAATGGGACCTATTTTTCTTGAGGAAAACTTAGGGAGCATTTTTTTCAAGCATTTGGCCCAAGACTGGATGGGGGGAATCATGTGGCGATGACTTGTCCTTCTAGTAAGGGGAAAGAATCGATAGGGGACTCTATAAAAAAATTATAGTTCTAAACTGGAAATTTGAATGGGAGAAAGTTCTTGCCATAGGTCAAACAGATTGGTCGAGAGAGAAGCGGGGGAAAATACTAGTCAGATTCCTTGCTCCTTGTCAGTGTACGAGAAACCATCTCTAACCATTACGATAGTGATGAATGAAATTATTCATAGGGTACACAACTATAATGGAGAAAACTCCAGATTGATGGACGATGAGGTGGAGGATAATAGTTCGAGTAATGAATCGTTTGTAGATGCTGAGGAAGCTTAATTCGGGGTAAGGAATTCCTATCTTTATCTTAATATTTTTTATAGGGTTAGATTTTTGGTTTCTATTTTGGAATTGCCAAGGTTGTGGGCATCCACATTTTCACAGAATTTTAAATGAGTATAATAGAGAATTTCGATTGGACTTTGTTGCTATTTTTGAAGCTAGAATCCGTGGCTCTAGGGTTGAGGCTGTGATTGCCAAATTGGGTTTTGATTATTCATATAGGATTAAGGTCGTGGGTTTGTTGGTGATATTTGGTTGTTGTGGAAGGAAGGGACTAGTGTGGAGAGCCTAAAGGCATATTCTCAGTTTATTCATGTGCGAATTCGGGACCAAAGATGCCGAATGCCTTTCCTCTGCACAGTGGTATATGCGAGTCCCTAACGAGGTTTAAAGAGACAATTACGGGATCACATTTCTCATTTAGCTTCTAGAGTTAATGAGCCATTGATTATGGTAGGTGATTTTAATATGATTATGAGTGCTGATGAAGGACAAGGTGGTGCAGATGCTTTATAGGTTTGGTGTAATCATTTCTGATATTTCTTCTTTCATCACAGTTTCATTAATTTAGGTTTCCAAAGATCGAAGTTCACTTGGAATAGGGTTTAATTGTTTCATAAGTCATTTTACAATGATGATTGGCAGAGGTTTGCCCTGAATACAACAATCAAACACCTTTACAAATTAAATTCGGATCACCGTATTTTATTGGTGTCAACTAGCCCTAAGGAGGTACAGAGGGGTGTTCGTCCGTTTCGGTTCCTTGTAAGTTGGCTACAACACCCGAAATTCCAAGATGTGATTTTGAAGGTGTGGGATTCTAGGGGTGATTTTATGCAAAATATTAACACATTTTCGAAGTCAATACAGGAGTGGAATAGAATTGTATTCGATAACATTTTTAACAGGAAAAGAATGAAGCTGAGAGAATTAGAATGTGTGTAGTAAGCCTTAGAAATAAGTTTTAGTTTGAGGCTCAATTTGAGAGAATAAAAAATCGGCTCGAATTAGAACACATTCTAAACCAAGAAGAAATATATTGGTTTCAAAAATATCGAAGTGAGTGGTTATTGAATGGTGACAGGAACACAGACTTTTTCAATAATCACACATTAAAGCAGATGAGCTAACCAAATTGAAGCTTTACTGATCGAAGGGATTGGTTGGTGTTTTGATAAGGATATTTTACGAAGGCATGCGATTGATTATTTCTCATCTTTATATACAGTTGATAATTATTCGACGGGGAGGTTTCACATGTGCGGACGTTTCCCAAATTTGGAGGCTAATATTCTTAGTGAATTATTGGCTGATGTTACTTTAAAGAAGGTTTGTTGTTCTATTTTCAGTATGAATCCTCTTAAGGCATCTGGGGTGGATGGGCTTCATGCCAAATTCTACTAAGCAAATTGAGAGGTTGTGAGGGTTAGTGTTTTCAATTTAGTAAAGCGCGTGTTCTCGGAGGAATGCTTGGATCCTAAACTTAACAAGACTCTTCTAGTTCTAATACCCAAGATTACTGGAGCAGAAATTATTAACTAGTTTCACCCAATTAGTTTGTGCAATGTTCTGTGCAAAATAATCACCAAAACAATTGTAATCCGACTTCGACAAGCAATACAAACTTTGGTCAAGTAGAACCAATCAAGCTTTATCGCCTCGCGAAACATATCAGACAATATAATCATTGCCTAAGATGCTATTTATACTATGAAGACTATAAAAAGTTAAAAAGGGTTGACGGTGGTTGATTTGCCATAAATCGGTGTAACAGATTAAACTAGTTTTCACATTTAAGGTGCTCGAATATAAGCATTTTCGTTATATTTTAGTTAAGTTTCTTTAGCTTTACTTACCTTCAACAAAATGTGCAAATTGAGTCTTTTATTGACCCTAAGGGTCGAAAGAGGCTTAAAGGAGAGCTAACATACCTTGTGAGTGTGTAAAAGACCATTAGAAGGCATTTTAGACCGATGCTAGATGCTATGTCACAACGGGAGGCCTAATGTCGTAACATATAGAACATAATGGAGAGAGTATGAAACTGCCTTCGATGTCGCGACACAGATTGACAGTGTCGTGACATATCCCTAAAGACGTCTCAAGGAGGAGTATACTGCCACTTCTATTGCGACACAAGTCCTGGTGTGTCGCAACATCGACTCTGGGATGGAAAATAAACATGAAGTAGAGGCATTTTGGTCTGCATAATCAAACTTAAAACTCGAGAACATCAGCTGACCTAGGGTAAGGACGATGGCCACCTGAAGGATATAAATAGGCTCTTTTGGCACATGTTATACACCATTCCATTAGCTTAGATTCTTTCTTTAGATTTAGTTTTGTTTTCTTGCTTTCTTAGGTTTTTTAGAGTTTAGTTTATTTTTCTTTGTTGTATTTCAAGATATCTGAATTGTGAAAGGAGATCAACTTCTGTGGATTCATATTTATTATCAATATCAATTAGGTTTTTCTTAAACTCTTTACTTCAATTCATTCATTATAATTAATTCTTCTATCTATTCCATATTGTTTATGAAAGCCATGATAAACTAATCCCTCTGTAGGGGATTAGCGAGTGGAGGTATGATCTATTAATTGTTTTATAGGGTCACTCAATGGATCAACTGTTTAGGAAAGGAAGAATGTGAAATAAACCTTAGACCTAACAACCCTGATAAGTCATCATGGTGGGAATTAACCTAAAATTAATATTGCCCATTCATGAACACCTTCACCCCAAGCTAGTCTAGACTGTAATGTCAGAAGATAAGTAGTTCTTGTTGACTCATTATGTTAGTGGAAGACCAGAAGGTCCTTCTAGGGTAGCTACTAGTTGATTGACGAGGAACCTAAAGCAACAGTTGATGTGGATTACCGAAACGAGCTAATCACCCGTAATTGGGATTTGATTTACTCTACTTTTCTCTCTCTTGAGTTTTATTTATTTTATGTTATCTTAGTTTATTATTATAAAAACCATAAAAACCCTCTTTATGCTCTCGTACTATAATTTATTTAAAAGTACCAATTATATCTTTTAGTTTTTAGGTTAGAATTGATCTAGCACTTACCTCCCTTGGGTACGATCCTCAAAGTACTCGCCTACTTCATTGTAATACTATATTACAACTTGATCCGTATACTTGCAGATATTGTCTTGTCATTTTATATTTTATTGTAGTATTCACACTTTGGACATTAGTACGTCCGGAGGCGGTTAGTGGTCAAGGTGGATCTTAAGAAAGCATATGATAGGATTCATTAGGACTTTCTTTGAGATACTTTGGTTGACGCTGGGTTACCTAGAACTCTTATGCACACTATTATGTAATGCGTTTCATCATCTTCAATGAATTACTTTAGAATGAAAATCTCCAGGAGGAATTTACCCTATCTAGAGGGGTGAGATAAGAGGATCCCCTATCTCCCTACTTGTTTGTCCTTGGCATGGAAAAAATGGGGCATCTAATTGATTTATCGATTGAAGAGGGGTCTTGGGAACCAATTATGTTTTCTCACAGAGGCCCGGGTATATCTCTTCTCTTTTTTGCTGACGACCTATTGTTATTTGGTAGAGCAACTGTAATATTGGATAGATTTTTTTGGTTATTCGAGCACAAATTTAACAGACAAAAGACGCATATATTTTTCTTGAACAATGTAAAAGAGGAGGTAGCTGCTATATTTTGCACCTATTTGTGGTTTCATCAAGTTGATGATTTGAGAAATTATATTGGTATGTTGTTATTTCATCGCAGAGTTGGGAGGAATAATTTCTCCTTTGTTTTGGATAAAGTGCAAGATCATTTGAATGGATGGTATGCTCGTAAGCTATCCTTTGCTGGAAGACTTACGCTAGTGAAGTCGGTTTTTTTGTCCATCCGTAACTGTTTTATGGCCACAACAAGAATTCTTGCTATGATTTGTAAGGAAATTGAAAAGGTTGCTCGGGGATTCCTATGGGGGTCCACTAATGAAAGGAAAAAGGTGGCTCTAGCAAGATGGAAAGATGCTTGTAAACTAGTAGATAAAGGTGGCCTTGGTGTTAGGAGACTAGAAGATCGGAATTTTTTATTTCTTTTAAAGCTTCGATTTAAGTTGGTGACTGATATGGATGCGTTGTGGGTGAGGATTCTTAAAACTTTTATATTTTTCTTAAGCATTACTTTAATGGCTTTTTTTTTCGTTTCTATGTTCATTCTCTTTATTTTTAGCATGAGTAACTAAACCTAAAAAGGGGTTGGTTGATGAAGATGGGGGAAGCTGATTTTTGGATAAAGGACTAAATCATAATAAATTTGACTAAATCAAATAGACCTAAAAACTTAGGAAGTGACGCCCCTAAGGGAATATCTAGGCAAGTGATGCTGAGAAGTAATCTTGTTGCGCACCCATTCATTGGTCTCGGATTAACCAGTGAGATCGAGAGATAAATTAGATTAATTCGTCTTAGTCGGTAAAATTGAGATCGAAAGATTAAATGAAACCACTTAGTAATTTAAGAATTTAAGTCCCTTATTCGAGGACCAACGAACCGCATCAAAATCAATCAACCACTGTTAGTCATTTTTTTGATTAATTTATTAGTTCTGTTCTCTTTGTAATCTAGTCCATAGATTAGCATATTCAATTTTCTTATAAAATTTTCTTGTTATTATTTGTTGTACTTTAAAATCATATCATAGTCGCTTAGGCTCTTTAGTGTACACTATCTATCACTCAATCGTCATCTCATTTGGGTTCGATCCTTGGAATACTCCAGTGTTTCATTGTAACACTACAAATATTATAATTAACCGGCACGCTTACAGTAAAGCCGTGCTTTAAATTTTTTTTATAAAATTTTTTGTTTTACGTGAATGTGCATGTTGGAAAATCGAGTTTCAAAAACGCAGCGGAAAATAAATTTAGGGAAAAAACCAAAGTTTTAAAAAAAATTCCAAAACAAGAACTTCGTTGTGATATCTAAAGTAATAAATACTTAATCAAAATTGTACCTTTTCTATTCATCTAGGATGAATGCTTCGACCAAGTAGTCTTCTCTGCTATCCTCAAGCTCACGTCTGCCGAGTATTGGCTCGATTTGAATAAAAAAAAATCGCAAAAATTATCAGTGGAGTAATTTCACAATTTCTCTAAACTTTTGGGCCAAGTTATAAATAAGAAAAACATCTCTAGAAATTTTCTGAAATAATATATTCAGAGAATTTTCTCTCAACAACTTTCTCTTAAATTCAAATGTGTGTAAATAATGACTAAGACTCTTTTTATTTAGGGAGAGTTTGGAGAGTTAACTATGATTAATCTTAATCACTTTAATATTAAATTAATATACTACTTATTAGACTTGTTCACGGGTCGGGTTACCCGGCCCAACTTGAAGGCCCATCCGAAATGTCGAAGGGTTTGAGCAAAAATATAGGCCCGAAAAATGGGCTTGGACAGAAAAAAGGCCCGCTTAAAAAACGGGTCGGGCCTCAAGTAAGACCTTTTTTGCCCTAGCTCGGCCCGGCCCGAATTCACTAAAGGACAAAAAAATCTATTTTTTTAAATATTATTTTCTTGTTATTATTTTCTTATTTTACTACTATTTTACTATTATGTTGCTATTATTTTGTTGTTTTTGTTTGGATATTGTATAAAAATTATTTTATTGTTAATTTTGTTTTTATTTTAAAGGCATTTGTTAATTTTGTTATTATTTTAGAGGCATTTGCTTGTTAAGTTACATCTATTTTAGTGTTATTTAAGTAGACATATTTTTTAAAATTTATTTTTAATTTGTTAGGAAATATTTATTTTAATATTTTTTGTATTTTTGATGTATTATATATATATATATATTAAAAAATCATATAAAAAATAATATGGGTCGGTCGAGCTGGACCTGAGTTTTAGCATTTTTATCCAGGTCGAGCTTGGACAAACTTTTAGGCCCATTTATCGGGTCAGGCTCGAGCCTAGTAAATGGGTCTAACTTTTTAGTTGAGCCCGACCTGAACCCGGCCCGACCCATGAACACCTCTACTACTTATCAATATAAATATTAGATTAAATTTAATATTAAATCTTATTAAATTGATAGAATATTTATTTACAAGATAAACATTAAATTTAATTTAATAGTAAGATAATCAATAAAATACTATTAAGATAAGTATTAAGTTTAATTTAATATTAAATCTATTAAAATAATATTATTTTGGGAATCGTTAATCTAAAATAAAATTATATGGTAGAGTCTCAATAGGAGTGTAATCCTTTTACTACTCAACCAGTGAAAACTCACCGCCGTCGACCATTTGTCGGCCACCAAAATGTCATCGTTATAGTCGTTAGCACCTTGAGCTGGTTCAATTCCTACCAGTTCGGTTCAGCTAGTGATGGTCCGATCAATCTAATCTAGCCATCGGATGGATTGTTGCCTTGGTTTCACATACCAAGCCCAGTTCGACCAGTTTTTTTATCTTGGTCTCAGTTTTGGGCTCCCGAGCCCAATTTACGTTTTCATGTCCAATTTTTATGTTCAATTACCCATTAGGCTAATTGTTTGACTTGAAAATTAATTTTCAAAAATATCATATTAATTTGATTAATTTAATTTTACTTGATCAAAATTAATTTTCCCAAAAATCACTTAGATTTTCCAAAATAATTTTTCAAGAAATTTTTTTAATCAAATTCTCTAGTTGAACAATTCTCACGACCGCCCAATTTAATTCCACATCGAATAAATCGACTGAATTAAATTATTTCCAAAATTGTAGAATTTTCTTTTGATTCAAATACAGTTCGATTGAGCTTTTGTTGAGTTAGCAGAGGGACCAATCGAACATATACAATTAGGCTCTAGTAATTGCAATTAAGTCCAGAAGCATCGTTTTGATAATTCACAATTATTTAATCATGGAGTTAGTCCACAAGAAGTACCATTATTGAAAACTCCTTATTGTATACTCTTTATGTAATCAATTCATCCAACTGCTTTGTCCAATGACCTCGTCATGTGTGTGTTACCCTCATATGATATCATTGATTCATTTGAGTTAAATCCGTTTACTCAATACAAACCTATTTTATCTCATTATCACCATTGTGTCTTCTTAATGATTAATATGATCACTGTTAACAAATGACTTTGATAAATTGCTCATTCGAGAACGAGCAACTCGTGACCACGTTCCATATTTATCACAATGAGAGGATATCATTAACTCTTTAATTGAGCTATGAATTTCATTGTTTCTAGTAAAGTCATGCCATACACAAGTCATGTACCTAACATACCGGCTATCAGCTTGATCATCTGTAGAGCATAAGCCTCCACTTATATCAAATCACATGGCTACATACATATGGTCGGTGACTAACTCAGGATTTCGATAAATCACACCATGAACATCAGAAGTGAGTTAATTCACAGACGAATTCAAAATTTATTCATCTTGGGTCCAGTCTAATATATCATTCTGCCAATGAATACATCTATGTCTCTACCACTGGAGTCAACTGCTCCGATAGCTAAGACTACCCATTTCTTCAATATGAATTGTAGACGACATAATAATCCTTCTAATTATTTGAATCAAATGCTTAATTTGATTCTTTTACAAGATTACAAGCTCATTTAGATTATCTATTGAAGTAAGTTATCTTTGTCGTAATGTAAATGTTCTTAGAGTGCCACTTGTCATCAGTTTAAACTTAGACAATCAATGAGCTAATATTTGTTTGTCATAATTTTACTATTCATGTAAAATATGAAAGACAAAATAGTGAAATGTGAAATTAACTTTATTTACTTATTCATCATTTCAATAAATAGAAAACAATTACTTATTTACTACAATATGAGCACATTTCTCAATAATGCAAACGTGGTCAGGCATCGCCCAGAATCTTGGTGAAAGTGTGTGTTCTTTTACAAGAAAATCGGGGCAAATCATGCCTAGGATAGGGCCACACGGGCGTGTAGACACACGACCATATCCCCTTGGAAGGCCTGCCACACGTTCATGTCTTTCTTGTAGCTCAATTTTGCAATTTCCACATGGCCGTGTAACACCCTCCACACGGCCTAGCCACACGACTTTGTGCCTATCTTTTTCAAGATTTACAATTTGGAGTCAAAATTTTATGTTTTGTTCAGTTTAGTCCTTGATTGATTTCCAAACTGTTTTAATGTTTAAGTTTGTTCAATTAAGTCCCTAATAGTACGATTTATGTTAGAATCCATAATCTATTGAATTATCATGGTATTTATACACAATTGCATGAATTGTGAAAAATTTATATATGACTATTGTATCTATATTTGCAATCGTACATACAACATGACTTATTTTACTATTAATTCGAACATATGAAAAGCATGACTTTTTCTAATGAATTAGTCCGTCTCAGGCATATTAATTGCTACTAAATTGAGCTATTATGAGCATATTAGTGCTACTGTATTGTTGTGTTAAAAGCATGTCAAATGTCATTGTATTGATCTATTTGAACATACCATATTGCATTGCATGGGGTAGGACGATATGTATGGAAGAAGTATTGACAGTTTATCTGCATTATTTTGTTGCATACCCACAGCCATAAGTAGATCCCATCTGCAATGTTTTTGTTGTGAACCCACAACCAAAAGCAAATTCCATCTGCAGTGTTTTTGTTGTGTATCCACAACCCTACGGTAGTTATTATCTGCAAACATGTTGTGCATCCATGGCCAGTGGTAGTTTTACCTGTATTATTTTGTTGTGTAACCATAACCATAGATAGATTCCAGCTACAATGCTTTTGTTGTGTGTCCATAGCCATTGGCAGTTTATCTACAGACTATTGCTGGTTAAAACCACAACTCGGTGTGTATATGATTGGAGTTCTGAGGAACTCCCATTGTGGTGTGTAGCGATAGAGTAGGATATTTTCTATTAAACCAAAATTGTATGGCATTCATTAAGCATGTGCATACAAATTGGATTTCTTGTGATGACATATTTATACTCATGTATAAATTGTTGAGTAATCTGAAATATCGATATTCTGAAATTGCTATCATGAATTCTGAGATATTATAGATGGTTAATATAAAATAAAACCAACACTCTGATTTGCTATTTGATTACGATTATTTCATGCGTTATTATTTAGTATGACTTATCAAATATTTGCACTGATTTTGCTTGTGATGGAACCCAGACTGAGCATTATCACTCACTCCCTTTTAATTTTCATCTTTACAGACAACTTACCAAATTAGGACGCAGACTCGGCATCCTGAGGGACTTGGCTCGAATTTTCTTATTAAATTATTCTAAATATATTATTTGATAATTTTATTATTAGGAGGTTGTATGGTTTTATATTTGAACTGTGGCATGGGACTTTTGGTTTTGGTTTGATATGGCATGCATGACATTTAGGTTGTTTTTAATTTAATTTTTAAATGTTGAAATACAGATTTTAATTTATTATGCATGAAATATATTTTTTAGTAAAACTAAGATAAATATCACTTTTTCATTGCCAGATTATAAATAAATTTTGGAAGAATAATTAGATTAACTGATTTTCAAAAATAGTCACTGTTATAAGAAAAAAATGTTAAAATTAATTGGTTTTGATAACTGATGGGTTTTTTAAAAAATAGACTAAGTCCTCTTCCAGAAATAAATTAATGTTTAAAAAAAAAACTATTTTATAAACTCTGATTGTACTAGGTCATCTCAATGGTCGAATGTGATCTCCCGAATTCAGGTCTAACGTCTAGGCCGGGTTGGGGAGCTTACATTGTAACATCCCAGGTGTAGGTGGTCTAAAGTTTTGGCATATTAAAGTAAACAAATTGTCTGGCGAAGTGTTGTCTACCCAAATGATGATTTTGGCATATTAGTGGGGTGTATAATAACCGCCACATGAGTAAGTAAGGATTTGATTTCATGATATTATATATATTAAGGAGAAGTTCATGTTAAGCAATAAGGGTAGGTAAGGAATGAGTATTGGCCAAAGGTATGATACGTTTTGTTTGTCTGGAATACTGTGCTAATCAGATTATAAGTAATCTGGTTAGAATGTAACTAGTTAGCCCAACTTGATAATTGTAATTACAAAGTGCTTATTTATATTTTCTTCAGAAATTGTAGGCTATTAAGAAGGTAAGCTCTGAAATATATGACACTTGTTAAATTCGAGTAAGTAAGTGGATTCATATTTATATGTGAGAGATGAGTTCTAAAAGGGTTCTTCTTTCTTCTTCTACATTATTGATCCAGAAGCTATGGTTCTTTTATGATCAGTGGTTACTTCGCATCAGGGTGAGTGTTTCAGCTCTGCATGTTAAATTTTGAATGAGCAAATCTGTATGTGGTGATTGAACTACAGTAAGTGAGAATCAGATGAGTATTCACATTGAGGTATATTTATATGAAAGTGATCAAATTGGAAACTGGAAATAATGGATAGTATAGTATGAATATGATACTTATACAACTATAGAAATAAAGTTATGATTAGATTAAGATATAAATTAATCTGCTTGAAAATAAGTTCTATGGGATGTATGAAGAGTGTTATGAAATTATGAAATCTTGGGTCTAGGATGTGTCTGGTTCGTAGTGTTTGTAAAGTGAGTTAAGTCATTGCAGTGGTAAATAAAAAAGTCCGTCGAGACAGTAAACACGAACTCTGATATGAAACTTTGAAGGAAAAAGTCCATGGCCATGGCTGTAAACTGTTCCTATGTAATTTATCACCTTTTTACTTAAATTCGTTGTTAAAACTAAGTAATTGTTTAATAAATTAATGAAATATGTGAAAATATGAAATTAGGACATAAAAATTATTAAAATGTGATTTTATGCTTTATTATATAGTTTTCATGCATAAAATGGTTTATTTTATATTGATTTGAGCATATTATATTTTTAAGACATAAAATGGGTCATGCATGATTAGTTAAATAATAAAATATAAAATTATATTTAATAATTCATTTTAAAATATTTCATTAATAATTTGGGTTTTAATTAATTATTTAAATTAATTAAATTTTATTCTTTGGTCCTTTAACTTATTAATTTGTTTTGGACAGGTCTGATAGCTTTGTTGGATTACAAAACTGTCCAAATTGAAGACCGAGTCACCCAAATTCGGCTACACATGGTTGTTCTTTTAAGCCACTTTTTGGTTAATTACACAAGGTCCTTGCATTGTTGAAGAAATTAGAGATTTGCCCAAAGATTTACGATTGACCAAGTCTCAGTTCTGAGTTATTATGACATTTAATTTGTCTAAAAATCAAACAAAAATCAGCTCAAATTCCACTAATTGTCGCAGGCCATCCAAGAAGAGATTTGAAGAGACTAAACTTAGCTATTTTTAGCAAACTACCCACCTCTCTTCACCTATAAATATGACCTCTTCATTCCCTCATTCATCATCCCTCATTATTCATCATTCTCTCTTCTCTCCAAATTCTCTTAGCCTTTTTCATTCCCCACGCCTAGCAACATCTCTTTATAGAGATTTTACCAATTAAGCCTTTTAAAGAGCTCTTGGTCGGCCACCTTGGAGAGCCATCAGCAAAGGAGCAAAGCAAAGAAGCGAATGAGCCTAGTCAATCAGAGTCTTGGGTGACAGCCACTTTGATTTGGGTTTAATCTTTCCTTTCTTTAATTTAATCTAAAAATGTTTGCTATGTGTTCTTTGTTCTTGTTTACAACAATGTTAGCTTAATTTTATTTAAGCTAGGATGATTGCTTGATTAAATAATATTTATTCGATTCATGCTTATAATGTTTATGCCTCAATCGATCATGTTTTCAATTAAAATCAAGTCTGTATTTCATTCATACGTGATTGAAATGCACCTGAATTAGCTGAGCGATCCTAACCAGACGACGGCTAATGGACGCATAATTGAAATGTGCATGCTCAATTTAGATCCTAACCCGATTAAATTGTAGGTTGCATAACAACTCTAACCAAGCTCTGTTTTCTGCATAGTTTTTAGATTTGTGTGATTAAACTGTTTCAAACCTAACACATCCCTGTTACCTCACACGAATACTAAGAAACCCTTAGTAAATAAGGATCAGTAAAATGCGTATTTACTAAGTAAAGATTCCGAAAGGACCTAACGTGGTTTCCAAACTCATGAAAGATCGAGTTGTCATGGAATGTTTTTCCGAATGTTATTAAGCATGTTGATAATAAACTGAGTTTAATTAAAGTAATTGTCCTTGTAGCACCCCTCACTCGTATTCAACATCGAAATAGGGTTTCGAAGTATTACTGAACTTACAATACATATAAACATACTTTTCTCAACATTCATTCATTTCATACAATCATCATTCAAATTCAATCTATTCATCCACTATACAAGCCTACGAGGCCTTAAATATGCTTTGGGAGTGGTTCGGGACTAAACCGATAACTTATGAAACTTTTAAGAAACTTTGAAAAATTTCTCAAAACAGGAGACACAGACCAGACATGCCCGTGTCACAGGCCGTGTGGACATTCAAAATGGGAGCACATGGCCGTGTCCCAGCCCGTGTCCGGCCCCGTGTAACTCTCTGACTTGGGTCACACGGCCAACACACACGCCCGTGTGCCCTAAAATTTGCCACACACGCCCGTGTATGAGGCCGTGTGGGGAATACTGAATTGTTTTCAAATTCAACACCAGGGAACACACGGCCGTGTAACAGGCCCGTGTGTCACACACGACTGAGACACATGCCCGTGTGGACAAAAATAGGCTATTTACCAAGCCATTTTGCCACCCATTTTGCACATACCTATTCAAGCTCAAATGATACCATTTTATGGCACAAATATGCATCCAAATACCATCAACCAATGTTCAAAACATACTCATTCTTTACCTTCAATAAAATTTACAAATATGCTGCAGTTTGACATCTAAATTCATACCTAATACGTATATTCAATTCAATCAACTAAACCATTCCATACATACATTATCAAGCACCAATTTACAAGCACATAACTTCCCAAATTATCAACTTCAATCATACAATATAAGTCAATTACCCAACTCAAAATAGAATCGTTTGCACATATATAAACAACATCAATTTCATCATCTTATGCCAACTCAAATGGCTAAATACATGTCCATCAAACATACCAAAATGACACAAGCCTATACATGCCATATACCATATATACACATTTCAAAAGTACCAAAATAGATATCCAATAGTGCGATGAATTCCTTGACGATCCTCGGATCCGAGCTAACTTCGTAAAACTATAAAACATCAAAAATTAAACAAAGTAAGCTATATAGCTTAGAAAGTTCGTATGTAAATATGAAATAATCACAACATTCATTAACATTTCAAAATGGATAACATAATTAACATTTACAGCATCAATTAATGAGCTAACATAAAGTTTAACCATATCGTAATTCATAAGTTCTCAACTTCTTCTAACTTGCAACATGTATAGTTTTCAGTACATACATGTACCGATACATATCTATTTATCATCAACTCTCTTGCCAAATCACTTCGAGCTTATAAATGCTTACGTTACAAATAACTCGATTTTTCGTTGCCATAGTCCAACTATGGTCTTACACATACGTTGCCAAGGCCCTACCGCGGTCTTACATTCACATGCCATAACCCGATTATGGTCTTATTATCCGATTTGCCATAGCCCAACTATGGTCTTATTCAGCATCTCGTTTACTTAAATCATACATTAAATTTAATATCTCACATTTATCTATTAGAATAACTACTATCTTAATTTCATCCATCCAATAAATAGATACACATTAAAGTTTAATTATACGAACTTACCTCGTGTACTAAAATGACGAAACGGACCGACTATTCAATTACTTTGCTTTTTTTTTTCCCGATCTAAGTCTGAATTCCTCTTTTCTTGATCTATAAATAATCAAAAATAACTTATTTAATTAATTATTCATTCAATTTAGTCCAAAACATACTTTAAGGCATTTTTACACTTTTACCCCACATATTTCACATTTGCACAATTTAGTCATTATTTCATAATTTCACAAATTAATGAAATTCTAATTAAACCCATGCTAGCCGAATTATCGCAACCCATATTTTTCATTTATTCACACATTTAACCATACATTTTCACAAATAAATCCCTATTTTGCATTTTTACTCAAAATCACTTTACGATTAACTATCAACAACTATTCAAAATCCATAATCAATCATCAAATTACTCAAGCATTCAACAATGGTAACATGATAAATTTTAACAATTTTGAAATTTAAGGTACGAGCTAGCTAGAATACAAAGCAACGGTATTAAAAACATAAAAATCATTAAAAACTGAGCAAAAACGAAGTTACAATTGAGCTCTAAAGTTACCGATTGTTTCACACCCTTAAATGGTTTATTCTCCCTTCAATTTCAGCAATAACAAAGAAAAATGAACAAAATTTTAACTTTGGTTTTTACTTATTATTAATTTATTACTAAATTACTTATTTAACCTTAACTATTAATATTAAAAACACTTAATCTCTAGTCCATCTTTGTCCATTTAATATAATAATGGTACAATTACAACATAAACCCTTCAAACATTTAATTTCATAGCTATTAAACCTTTTTAACTTATAGAATAGTACTTTTGTATTTTACGCGATTTAGTCTTTTTTCTCAAATTGACCATTTAAACGATAAAATTACTTCACGAAATTTTCACACAATCATATATTCATGCTATAGACCTTAAAATAATAATAAAATAAATATTTTGACCTCAGTTTTATGGTCCCGAAACCACTGTTCCGATTTGATTAAAAATGGGCTATTACAGTCCTAGTTTCTTTATGTTATAATTGTTGCAAATTGTGTGTAATTTTGCTAAAATCTATTTCATTCATATAGTTTGCATACTTAGGATAATTTGCATTAAGGATCATTGCATTTAGTTTAATATATTTTAATCATCACTTCTCAACTCTATTGTGTTTTTATTTACCAAATTGTTAATATAATTTTATAAATTAGGTGACTTAGCACAAATACAATCCCTGTGAAGACGATAACTAGATACTTACTTATTACTTGCTAACGATTGTGTACACTTGCACAAACCTACACGTTACAATGGCATAGTTTGAAAAAGAACTGTTGAATGGTATTTTATCTAATGCGGTTCTCTACGTGTCCTGAGGCAGTGATGGTCAAACTTCACTCAATGTGAGTTTAGGCAAATCCATATCACAAACACAGTAGTTTTGGGATGCCTATGTGGCATCTTGTCAGCCTTTGTGGCATACTCTGAATGAATCACCTTTATGGCATACTCTCTATAGATAGCCTTTGTAGCGTACTCTGTATGGATCGCCACAAAGGCGTACTTTGATTATATTATTTTAGAGCATATTCTATAATAAGGACTTATGGTATGTTCGGTATATCGTTTGTTTGCTTATGATATATTCTGTGAAGCCTGCTGGGACAGTAAATGAGAGACTCTAATTGACTACCTGTAACACCCTTAACCCTTATCCATCATAGGAACAGAATTGCAGAGCATTACTAAACTTTACGAACTAATTACGAATATTTCATTATTTTTATTATACAAATCAAGAATAAATCATATAACACTCATATTGTCTCTTAGATGGGAACTTAAGGCTTAAAATACACTTTAGAAATAAATCGGGACTAAACCAGACACTCAGGGAATTTTTCCTAAAATCTTAAAATTTTTCTTAGGAACAGGGGACACACGCTCGTGTGATCATGCCATGTGAGCTGACACACTTGTGTCTTAGGCCGTGTGGGCATTCGATATGAGGCACATAGCCATGTCCCAGCCCGTGTTCAAATTAGGGTAGCTACTAACTTAGGTCACACGGCCAACCACACGCCCGTGTGCTAGGCCGTGTGTGAAGTGTAGGGATTACACAACCAAGCCACATGCCCGTGTGCTAGGCTGTGTGTAAAAACCTGGGCATTCTGTTTTGAAAATTTAAGGTGCAGGGGACACACGGCTAGACTACATGCCCATGTGCCAGGCTGTGTGTCACACACGACTGAGACACACGCCCGTATCTCTGCCCGTGTGGACGAAAATAGGCTATTTTAAGGCCACTTTTCTCACCCTTTTTTATATCAACCTACACACAACATTTTAATACATTAAATAGCCCCAATCAAACAATCAACACAAGCCAAAAATCATGTTTAAATCATAATATATCATCACAAAACTCACTTGGCTAAACTTACTAGAATAACTCCCTTCATTAATTTACCAGAATCTACTACTAACTACATGCACACAAACATATATATGTCATTCAAAACCATAATTCAAATTTAGTTCTTTTCCAATCCATCCCTATACATGTCATATAAACCATAAAGTATATAACAAAATCTACCGAAGCAAACTGGATAGTGTGGTTTGATGTGTTGATCCGATCCTCCAAACTTCTTGAAAATCTACAAAGAATATTAAACAACACAAGTAAGCTTAATGAAGCTTAGTAAGTTCGTTGGCTTTATATATAAATCTTACCGAATATACTATAACAATTCATTTAAGTAAATCATTCATTACACATTTCCTGCCAATCACAACTTTAATCGTTGAATGTGCTTATTTGAGCTCAATATCAATAATAACTTAAATTCTTCCACATTAATTTCATATAGCACTTACCAATTCTTGTCAATCAAAGAACGACTTATGGATTTGAGTACATCGTAAACAGAAGCCCGAAGGCTGCACAGAAGCACATAAGTGCTAAACAGAAGCTCATAAGGGTTGAACTGAAGCTCATAAGAGCTGAACGGAAACCCATAAGGGTTAAACTGAAGCTCAAAAAAGCTAAATAGAAACCCATTAGGGTTAAACGAAAACTCATATGAGTTAACTGAAGTTCATGAGAGCTAAATGGAAAGAAAACATGAGTGTTCACAACAAATTCTAAACCTCGATTTACTTGGGTAATTTTTCCGTCAATTCCCCTTTTTTGCATTGAATGATTGTACTCAATCCTACGTTCTGTTCACTTCGAACACTTGATTCAGTTTCATAAATTTAATAATAATTTTATTTTCAAAAAATAATACAAATAAATAAAAAATACCATTTTATCAATTAACATATAACATTAAAATTTAACCATACGAACTTACTTGGGTTATATGGTGTAATTTGTAGTAGTTTTAGGTACTATTCTACTATTTTCTCTTTTCACGTTTGTCAACGGGCTCTTGATCTAAAACGTAAAATTATTTATTCATTAGAAAATATTTCAATTCTAATTCACTTCACAATTTATATCCTTCAATTTTTGAAATTGCACAATTAACTCAACTTTTACAATTTTTACAATTTAGTCCCTTATTAATTAGCTCATCAAATAAGATAAGTTTTATCAATTAACACTTTATCTAAATATTCTAAGCTATTACAAAGCCTTTGATGAATATAATTTAATAAAAAACCCTAAGATTTAATCTTTTTCACAATTTGGTCCTAAAATTAATTTCCCTTGAAATAACTTGATAAAATCATCATATAACAAAATTAAAGCATAAAATCCATGTTAATTCATCATAAACATCGAGCACTCATCAATGGTAACTTTCAAAATTACCCATGAAATCAAAAACTAATGCAATAGATAGTTGGACCTAATTGTAAAAGTCTTAAAAACACAAAAATTACAAGAAAAGAGAAAGAATTGAACTCACATGGTGAAAATATATGAAAAAATATCTTATAGGGACTCTTAAATGGTGTTTTTGGCTGAGGAATTGTGAAGAAATGTCCGGATTTCTTTTAATTTGTTGTTTTATTTACTTAATTTTGTAAAATTTCCAAGTTTACCCCTATTTCTCCTAATTTCAAAATTTTTTCTTGTTAAGGGCTAATTTTCTATTTTAATCCTCCCTCATTTAACACTTGAGCTATTTAATCACTTTAGCAAGTTTTGCATCTTTTTCAGTTTAGTCCTTTTTAATTAATTAACAATCAAAACGTTAAAATTTTCTAACGAAACTTTAATACTAACTTATTGACACTCTGTAAATATTTATAAAAATATTTACGGCTCATTTTATGAAATTGAGGTCTCGATACCTCATTTTCGAGACTAATTAACCTAATAATTCTTTTAAATCACAAATTTCACTAATTCATAGCTTTCTTAAATTCATGATTGGATCATAAACACTAAATAATAAAATTTTCAAACTCACTTGTCAAATTTTAGTGGTCTCAAACCACTGTTTTTGACACCACTAAAAATTGGGTTGTTACATTGCCTGTATGACATACTCTGTTAGGTCTATATGGCGTGAATTGTCAAGAAGGTCTTGTAAGAATTGAATTTGAATGATTGTCTCTATTGTAAAATATGAGTAAATTATTTTAGTTCTGTAATAAGTAAAGCTAAAATAAGGTACTGATATGTTCTAGCTTAAGAGTGAATAAGTCTTAAGGGTTTCCATGAAAAAGAGATGTGTATTTGTATGTTAAGAAGGGTATCTGTTATGATGATCTGTGAATATGGAAAGCGAGGAGTATTGTATCTTCTTCTAGAATTATTCTGAATCTGAGTTAATATTATCTTTAGTTATGAGATTTTGATATAAAACGATATAAAATTCGTCAAAATGGTCTAAGCAGTGATTTATCAGTATGGATATGTGTGGTATTGAATCAAGGTATGTCTGAGTATAAACTGATATTATTAAATTCTGCGTGAGTATTCACCAAACATATATGTATTTGCCCGTGATAAATGTCAGTGAACAACTGTTTGAAATAAAAGTATAGGTTAAGGCAAGGATTATTAGAATTGGTTTCTAAGGGTATGTTTCATTAAGAAATTATTATTGGAATAAGAGGTTTATGATACATTTGAAAGGTTCCTCAGTTAAGGAAGATTGAGTATGATAAGAGCATGATAGCTGGTGTATAAGAGAATGGTAAACTGTGGTGGTATCCGCCAAAATAAATGATGGAAAATAATGGTTGACACAATAGTTCACATAAGATTGCAAAGTACCCATCAATGTATTGTTATGTTAAGCTCACTAAGTATTCATGTACTAACAAGATTTGTTATTGCTTTTCAGGTATTTGTGTTGAGACTTCGCCTGAAAGGACAACGCCATGAGTACACCAAGGTGGTGGTGGAGTGGGCTATTATGCATACAGTGGATGCATGGCGTAGTTAGGAATACACCCTTCGAATCTATATAAAATAAACTTCTAACTTGTAAAGATTTGTATCAGGATTGATGTAACTAAATATATTTTAAATACTTCCCTTGTTTCCACATAATAAGTTTTCAATTAGAATGCCCAATAACATGTTTAAAGAAATAAGAAATTGTAAATTGTTTTTATTATTGGTTAAGTTGTATGTAGTAACACTCGAAATTCGAAACCGGTAAATCGGGTCTGGTTTTTGGGCGTTACATACATCATCTGGAGGACTTTTTGCTGTGATCCCACATCTAAAGATAGATTCCATCCGCGAGGACTTGCTGTGTGTCCACAGCCAAATGACAGTTATTATTTGCAAACTAGTAGTGGTTTATCCATATCTCGGTGTGTTGGAGAAGGGAGTTCAGGGGAACTCCCATTGTGGTGTGTAACGGTGGGTAGGATTTATTCTGTTAAAAAACAAAACTGTATGGCATCTTTAAAATCATGTGCATAAAAATTTGGAAACTCTATTATGATATATCTATATGTTTGTATATCTATGTATATTGTGAAAATTTTGAAAATTGGTTATTCTAAAAACTACTATTGTGAGTTCTGATATATTAATGATGGTTGCCTTGAAAAATCGATACTCTAAATTGTTATCTGATTGTGGTTATGTTATGCAATATTATTTAATGTGTCTTACCAACTGTTTACACTGATTTTCTTGTGAATGAACTCACACTGAGCATCATAGCTCACTCCCCCTTAAATTTTCGTCCTTACAGATAATCCACCAGGTTAGGACGAACGTGGCACCCAGAGGATCTCAGCTCGGTTTCTATTTTTCAATTTATTAAAGCTTATTATTTGATTTACTCTATTATTAAAGTTTGTATTATTCTATTTCAAACTATGGCATGAGACTTAGGATTTGGGGTTTGTTTTATTTCGCATGACATTCAGATTAAATTATTAGGAAATTATGTTATAATTATTGATTAGTATGCATAAACCCCGATTTTTATTAAAAACAACCAGATCACTTTTCCACTACTAAATTAGAATTAAGATTTTGAGGAAGAATAAAACGGTTTGTAACTAAATTTTTACTATACCAAACAAATGTTTTAAGATGGTTGTTTTCAAAACTTCGATAACCCTGCTAAGCCATCTCGGTGGCTGATGTGATCTTCCTAATTTGGATCTAACGTTTAGGCCGGGTTGGGGAGGTTACACATGGCTTTAATTTTTCATTCTTTTTTTTTTTTTTTGAAATTCTAACTTATTAATGCTAAATATCTCCATTTTGTACTAGTAATTTTCCATAGATGCTTTTTGATTGAATATGCTTAATTATCGGATGTTATTTATAAAGCTAAACTTAAATTTTAATTGGTATATAACTCTAATTTGTACTCTTAATAAAATTCTAACTGAGTTGGTGTCATGAATTAACTAGGTAACAACTTGATTAGGAAAATTACAGAAATGATATTTCGTACTTTAAATTTACCACTCAATTGAGGTTTTATTTTAATTTGTTTATATATTTTAATTTTATTATGCACACTTTATTATCTCTATTAATTATATCTATACTTATAATTTATTAAGCATTTTATCGAGTTAGTGTCACCCATCAACCGGGTCCCCACTCAGTTAAGGAATTACTAAAAAAAAATCATTTTATTTACAAAATAAGTTATATGGTTACGTGGGTGTTTATCTTTATATATATATATAATATCATTTGTCCATAATGAGTTTTGAACCAAGGACACCATGCATGTAAAACATTTTCATTTACCATTTGAACTATAATAATTTTTATTTTTATATGAAGCATAAATGAATATATTTGTTATATGCATTTTCATAAACACGCCTCTGTGTCCTAAATACGTGATTTTCACACGCATACGTGTGTTATAAGAGTTGTTAATTGAGTTAGTGTCACAAATTAACTCTACATGAACTCAGGATTGGTGACAAAATAATGATAAACAATTGTTTTTTCATTTAGTATTCTTTTTATTATTTATTGTATGTTATTTCTAAACACCTTTTTTTTTTAAATATGTGATTTTCACAAATATATGCGTGTGATAATATTTTTAGTATTAAAAATGTTTTTAATTGAATTGGTGTCTCATATTGTTTATCATGATAAACAATTGTAGTGCATTTAATATTGTTAAAATGATGTATTTATGTGTTTAAATTTCATTTTACTCACAATTTAGTCTAACTTTATTTTATTTTAATATGTATATATTTCATATGTTATTATGATTAATTAGTTTCAAATCATTTGTTTCATTATTATATGTTATTTTAAATTAGCAGTGTTCTAAATGCATAGTTTCCGCACACATACGTGTTTGATAGAATTTTTAGTATAGATAATGTCAATTATTGCATTGGTGTCATAAGATAACTTGATATTTAATTTTTAAAATATAGATTTTTAATATTAAATTTTCTTTTCACTAACTTGATAACTTTTTGATATGTTATACTAAAATGACAATACAATGATAAACAATTGGATTGCATATTGCATATGTGTTGTTATTATCAGCATATTTTATTACCCTCATCAATTGTATATATATTGATAATGTTGTTGGTTGAGTTGGTGTCACAAGCCAACTCAACACTAACTCAAAATTGATGACATCACTATCATAAAAAATTGTAGTGTGTTTAATATTATTAATATGATGTATTTATGTGTTTAAATTACATTTTACTTACAATTTCATTTCTTTTTTATTTTATATCGTACATATTTTATAGTTATTAATAATTTATTTCAAACCATATGTGGTTTCTATATGCATACATGTTTGATGAGATTTGTATTATTAATTAAGTGATAATTAAAATAGTTAAAGTTTTATTCAAGTAATAATTTTATTTTACATCAATAAGCGCAATTTAAAAAAATTAACACAACTTTTTTAGGTAAAATTTTTTAACTAATAATTATAATTATAACAATTTTTTATATGTTATGCTTTGAGTTCTATCCAAGTATATAATTATTTTTAAATTTAATTTAATAATATGATGAAAAATAAAAAGTATTCTCGTAAGTTTCAAAAAAAATTTTAAACCCGTTCTTTTATGTAAATTATGGATAAATCTTACGTGGGTATTAAATATAGATATTATGTATTTAAATTATTATTTAAATCCCTAACTGAATTTATCTCATAAATTAATTGAGCACAAACTCAAGTTTTGAAATTAATTTTTTATTTTCTAAAACGGTGCTAAATTATGGTATGGAAGCAGCAGAGAAAGAGCACGCCCGGACGTCGACTCTCTTCTCTTGGAATTATTATATTTATTTATAAGGAGTAGGAGTGGGAGTGGGGTGGGGGCATGCATACTTAGGGTTTATCATATAAAAATTGCAGAGACAAAGGCATCAAGTGGGAAATCTGAAATTATCTTCTCAGAGCATTGATTTTGGCGACGAGAAAGAAAAGGTTATGTCACTGATGACTGGCTGACTGAAATTCTGACATTGATTCATTCAACTTTTTTATGTCTCTCTCCCCTACTGCATGCTTCGCACAAAAGTTAGCAGTTCTGCTCTTTCTTTTCTTTTCCTGTTTCTAATTCAATCCCCAGGGAAATATATAAACACATATAGCTTTAACTTGGCCCTCCTTACATCTGACATGACACCCCAGTTTAGTATCAAAATTTAGATAAATAACAAAAACCCCACCATTTATATACATCCAAAATACCAACTTCATGATTTGACATTACAGATTCTGTACTATTAGCTTCTTTTACAACAGACAGACCCCATCTTCATCTACACCCCCATTTACCATTACCATTAAAATTAACCATTACCATTAACTTCCTTCTAACTTGGTATTTGAGTACAATTTTAGTGTAGAGTAGTGGCGCTTGTCTATAAATAAAATATACATGACAATACCATGCCCATTTGGTGGTGAATTGGTAGCCCCACTTTTATGATGGGCTCGATTTGGTCATTTGGAGGAGGGGCATCAAGTGAGTATACTACTGTGTGCTCTAGTGGGGATTGCACCATGCAAAAGGGACCCCCATTTTTCAATCTTTCTTGCTTTTGTCTTCTTCTATTTTTAATTAATTAATTATTTTTTAACTCTACATTTTTCTTCAAAGGAATCGACAATGGATAATGGCCGTGCTTCATACACTTTGTTCTTTTGTTTGTTGATGCTAGGATTTCATGACCTCATCCTGACAGAAGCACTAATTATAAGGTAATAAAAATGATTAATGGCCAAGTTAAGCACTAATTAAGTTTGATGTCCTTTAACCTAATGAGATAGTGATTGATGTTTACCAATCCTATAATGGCCAGTATCACTCACTATTAACCTTGTTGACAATACATCTAGGGTTTTCATTACTATTTCTCTTGGTTGGCTCCCTTGGTCTTCAATTTGACTTTGAAATAAATATGTGAAAGTTTCCCATTTCCATAGGCTATGTTACCCCTGCAAAAGGGCTAACTTTTGGGGGCTCCTTTTGAAGACATTCTTTTCCATCATAAAATTTAAATTGATATTTGGATGGTATCATTATCCAGGATTCCTTTCAATCAATGCTCAAATAATAATTATTCCCAGTTGACAAGATTGACAAACATGGCAGTCACCAAATATTTTTTTTAAATAAGAGGTAGGGATAGAGTTTCCAAAGATCTAATCTAAGACCGGTGATGATTGAAAATCTGAACACAATTACTTTACCACTTCATTCATGGTTGAATCACTGTTGTTAAAAGTATTTTGTTAGTGTATTTAAGCCATTTTTGTTAGTTACTTCAAAAAAATTATATATTCTTTAATTTTTATATTCATTTTATAATGTATGTTCAGAATTTGTGGTCTTCTTTTTTAATAATGTAGTCTTAAAAATTTAACTTTCGTTTTTCTTATAAGAGTATAATACATCTTATTACTTCACTCAACACTTATAGATAAATTTTTTTTAATACATCCCATTAATACTAATATTATCAAGAAGATTGTCTTATTAAAATCTCCATAAATAAATTAAAAAACTGTCACGTAAATTTTCAAATTTAAAATCTTAAAAAATTAACATTTCTCGTATATTAGAAAAGTAAAGTTTTTTTATCCAATCTAAAGCATGCCCCAAGAAGACAAAAATTAAGTAAAAAAAGAAAAAGTGTTTTCATGTAAAGGCTGGGGAAGTGTTTTAGGAAAGGGAATGAGATTGAGGCAGGTAAATGATACAATAATCAAGGAAGAGCATGCAGTGATTAGTCCCTTGAAGAATATTTGTAGGGGTTTGTTGGGCAAGCCCCAAAGCATTGTGAAAGTTGTTTGCGTGCATCTCAATTCCCAAGGCGGTATCTGCATTGTTATAAATATTGCTGCATGACATGATTTTTGTGCCATCAAATTCGGTGAAAAGAAAAAAGAAAAATAACTTAATGACCGAACCAAATACTATAAACTACAATTATTTTTGTTCATCTGATCAAAAGCTTCTTAACGATTTGATATAAGCTCTGAACATGACAGATTCTGTATATTTTTCTAAATAGCCCAATAAAATAGTAAAATACTATAAAACTAATCATTCTGTCATCCATCCATCCATGCCATTGCTGTATCTGCAATTACAATATAACTTAACTATACAAAACTCCTAACTATTCGACCCTGCATGCATTGGTGATGAGATAGGTTGAAACAGAAGCCAAGAACGTGCATTTAAAATGAACCAGAAGTTGAAATATTTGAGGTGGGGAGAAGGGGGGGGGGGACTCATTGTCCTTTGTGCAGAGCACTAAATCAATGAAATGTCATGTATTGCTTAAGTGGTCCTAGATTTGTAGCTAGATACAGTGGAAAAAAGTGGCTGTCCACTCTGAGTAGAAAGAGAGAAATGAGAGAAAAGAGCAAAGGGATAAGAGGTTAAGACCTCACCATTATTGTTAATAAAAAGAAATTACAAATTTAATATAATTCCGCTCGAAATTACCATCTGAATTAAACATATATAAATGCAATCACTACAGCAGAAAGGAATTACATTTAAGGGATAAAATGTGAAAACCAACACACATCTAGTGTTTAAACATATGATATATTTATTATATATATATATATGTGATATGATATGATGATAATGGTAACTGTCTTCTACTCACAAGGATGCCATTGTGTTTCAGCAGTACCCATTAGACTTTTGAGAACCCTGATCTGCATATCCCTGGTCAAGTTTTGCTTGCTTGCTTCCATCCAGCTTTAGCCCATAGTGAATGTGAGGAAAATGTGCCCACTGCAACATAATTGGCTTTAGGGTTTAGGTAAAGTTAAGCTTTAGGGTTTAGAATTTTAATTTCTAATATTTCAGTCTATATTTTCTTCAAATAATTGGCTTCGAGGCTCCTCTTTACAACATAAAAAAGTACATATTTATATATATTAAAAATATTTAAAGAAGTCCTAAACATCTTCTTGTAACTCTTATTCTATCTGTCAAATGAACTTTAGTTTGATTAACATGTGTATTGTTGTCAATATAGGAAGATGTAGGTTCAAATATGTTGAAGCGTATTATTTTCCTATTTATAAGTTGAAAGGGTTATGAGTAGTTTTAGGCATTGTATAAAAAAAAACATATACATATTTAAATGTGTTTGAATTCATGTATTTTTTTATTGTTGAATAAAAACTTTTTCTTCCCATTTTGAGTGGTATGATTTATGATTGACAACCGAGGACCAACTAGTCTACAATCATGAGCTAATTGTGAAAGTATTTTTTTTTATATCATTTTATCTCTTAATAGGTTTGGTAACTTAGCTATTTTTTCATGGAGATCTTTTAATTAAATTATTTTTCATTCTTCTCAAAAGGGATACTAAATGAGTTTGAATGTAGATATCATCTCCTCTCTAATGGATATATTCTTATATTTATTGTTATAAAACTATTACATGTTTTATTTATTGATTTAACTATTTTTTAATGCAGGAGTTTGGCAGCCTTTTTCTAACACTCGTGCTAATAGTTCTACACAAATATGGTCATATATTACCAAAAATGCTTCAGTGTAGTTGGTTACATAATTGGGTTTCATATCAATATTTGCCTATGCCACTAGAGAAAAGAATATTAGACAATTAATGATATATATAGGTCCAGGAATTGCCTAACCTAATATGTTATAAAACCACTCTCTCGCCATATTTCCTATGCTAGTTTCTACCTCATCCCACATGTCTCAGTATTTTACTTCTCTCTATCTCTCAAAGCATTTTCATTTTGATTTTATTTTTTATTAAACCAATCCATTTTTATTTTTTAACATTGCACATTAATTTCTCAAAATTTTTAAATAAATTTTGACATTAGAAAATCTGATAATTTTATTTAATTTAAGACAAAGGGAGCAGGTAATTAATTATCAAGCTAAAAGAAAAAGAAAAAGAAATATTAAATATATATTTATGAAATATTTATTTAACATAATCATAGTTGGAGTGGTAGCACTCATGTGCAATTCTTCATTAATCTTTGTTTTGAACTCAACATTTGTTTTATTTTAAGTAGTGGTTTTTAGTTTTTTAAAGATTTTATATAGAAATATTTAAAGACAAAAATACCATTATAATAATATTCATTATTTTTAAAATATTGATATCGATTCCATTAAGGATTTTTTAATATTTCTCATTATTGGTTATAGATTTTGTTTAGCTGATGTTATGCATTATTAGTTGATTATAGTCTTATACATATACGATTTAGGATAACGCATAAGTATATCAAAAATATCATTTCCTTGTCTATTCTACATACATGTATATGTAACCATGAGTAGCTTAAGAAATAAAAGCATAATTAAGCCCAGAATTGAAGGTAGTTGAGAGGCTTAATATTGTGCTACCATGCTAACAACCTAAGTAAATGTCTCTGCATATGTAAAATTAAATTGAAATGGTAAGGAATTATGGCATACCCTATTAATTAAATGGATTAATTTCCTGTAAAGGTATTATTAATTGAATACAAAAAATCAAGTGAGTATGTATTTGCAGAACGTTAAAAAAAAAAACTTACATTTTTTGCTGCTGTGCTGAAAGCTTCCCTGTGACTGATGTCTGGATTACTAGCTTTGATCCTTTGGATTTCCTCCCTATATAAAATAGTAAGAACCCAGAAAAGGAAACTGTGAGAGAGAGGGTTATGATCCATAATGAAAGTAATTAGCGACGAAATTTGGGTTATAACTTACTTAATGAACCTGTTATATGCAGAAGGAACACGTTGTCTCTTCTCAGGGGCTGCATTTTTTTTTATCATATAGTTAATTAAACATCAAATCATAAAGCTTAATCAAACAAAACATTTATTAAAGCTTCCTATCTCTATATTATTGCTTTTTTATTCTGGTTCTGATTTATAACATATATAAGTATGATCATGGATATTTTCAGATAAATGTGTTAAACAATATATACAATCGAAAAGGGTCCAAATTTTCTGGTGGGATAGGCAATCAACTTTATTTTGGCCAGCAAAATCTTCACAAAACAGGTAGGTATACCAGCCTGGGGACGTACTCAATAATGGCCTATCTACATACAAGCAAACCAGAAAGGCAAATAGCGTTGCTTTGAATTCTTTGTGATAATAAAACTGAAATATGATGATTTAGCGTACGTGATGATATAGGGGGTAAACTTTGTTGTGGTATAGGGGTGGTGTCTAGGGAATTGTTAATAATTAATGAGTTAAACTAGTTGTGTGTAAGGTCACCATCTTGGGAGGGGCCATGGTTGAGAGGAAAAATCAAATGAGTTGCTTAAGGTGTTTGTGATAGGTGATAGCTAGCTCCTCAAGTGGCCCTGTATCATAATGTTGTGTGATTGATTCAGCCTCGTTATTTACTATATTACGGCCTTTTGTGAGGGGAGACGTTTATCCATCATCAAAAAGGCATTGGTAGTTGGTTCAGCATTTAACACACTTTGGTATCAGCTATGCATGTAAAATTTACTGAATGGCACCTATCTCAATGCATTTGAATGATACACATTATATATAAAAGATTGAGAGAGTGAGACAAACGGCGAATAGGTGGCATTCTAGTTGCTTCTTGCTCTGTAGAATCAACTGCAGAAAACTTGTTGCATTTGGAAGACGATCCACATTCCTTATTTGAATGATCTTCATCAATGGTTATCTGCTGTTTCTACAAGACAAAACAAACAAGTAAATCCTCCAAAGAAATTGGCCCACAAAGCCTTTAATAACATTTAAGAAAAGAAAGAGGTAAAATTCTATATATTGAACCTAAACTTGGGGCGTAAGCTAAAGATTTAGCCTCAAAAAACCCTATAGGAGAAACTAAAAAGTAGGAGAATAAAGCAGATGAAAGAGGTTGAAATCATCTGAAACAAACAATGATTGACTCATATCCTATCTTATAAACCCATAAAATAATATGCTTTCGAACCTTTGGTCACTCAAAGGGAAAATGTAATATTATATATTATTCCTTGTCTTACTACTAACATTCTTTATTAAATTATTATTTTATTTAATTAATATTTGAGGAGGTGATAAGAATGTCCCGAAAAACCGGGAAGGGGGAGGGGAGCACCAAAAAGAAGCTGAAATTACCTGAGCATCTTGACTGGGAACTGTTTGAAGTGAAGTTCCCATGTTTACAGACAGCAGATTGGCACAATGCCCACATCTAACAGTCACGATGTTGAACGCACTGTTGCATGGAACACTAACCTGCAAAGGTTACCATTTCGGAATTGTTAATGGTTATTAATGTCGTGACACCTGCTCAAAATGCAACCATGTCTGAAACTTTTAAGCTTTGTCAGCACAGCATGCCATCAACCCTATCTTTCTCTTTTGGTCATTCAAAGCTGTTTAAAACAATTCCAAACCCTAAGCAAGAAATCCAAGCCTCATATCTATTTAGATTCCAAAATTTCCACATACAGTCTTCAGATCTGCCATATCCAGACCCAGAATACCCCCAAAACACTGAAGTTTCATAATATAGAAACTTGGAACATCCCAAGTCCTGCCAAATCAGTTTGACGCAAGGAGAAACAGAAGCGAAAGCATTCATGAACTAATCCTTTCAAATTTTAATATGGGTCTCTTTTATATCAGATGCCAAATTACATGGGCAAATAATTATAACTATTAACTTTGAAGGACTTCTTCCAATATCTGCTTTTCTTTCGGTGCGCCTGACACCTCAACCAAGATTATAAAAGATAGGAAAAACACACACACACACGCATATGTACAAGCCCTGATTGACGTGAGAGAAAGAGAAAGATGAAAAGAATGTGACTAGATTGTATTTTAAATGTATTTTTTGTTGGTTTTCAAAAGGGGTTTGCTTAACAGAGGCATGTTTATATATGAATGAAGAAAAAAAAGTTTATGGGTACCCCATGATTTCTCTCTTGGCCAAGCTCTCTCTCCACAACCTCTTTGTATAAGGAAAGAAAAAAACCCTTTTTGTACTTAAAAGGTCAGACCGAACCCAACCTATGCAAACGATTATATAATAAAGAAGTTGATGATGATATCATCGAATATCGATCATAAATAAAGATGAGTGCGTTGTTCCAGTGCTTGGTTAGAAAACAAAAGCAACACTGCCTTAAAGAGGAAAAGATCTTTGAAAAACCATTATTTTAATTTCCAGCTTTGACCAGAAAACATAACCATGAACTTGCATTTAGAGATGACTTTAGTAAATCGGACATGAAATACCATAACCATGAGGTTGAAATGCAGAAAATGAAAGAAACTCGTCTATTTTTTGACTTGTACATTGACCTGGAAGAACCCTAGGCCTAGCCTACCTGTAGCTATCTCGGGAAAGTTTTATCACTCACTTGCCCAAGCTTTCATTTACTTGCTCATGAGAGATCAAACTTTGAAAGGGCCTTCCAGAATGCTTTCACTTCGCTCCAAATACAACACTCGTGCTTGTTTTAGATGGGAATTCTAGATCGTTGCTTTTAGTCATTTTCCAAGTTAAAATCAAGAAAAATCTCACGATCCATCAACCGTGAATCATGTAGGTAACGTGGATTTTTTGGGACATTTTCCAGGTTCAATCAAGAAAAATCTCCCACTTTGTTCTTCGAGAAAATAACGAAAACTATTTCAACAAATAGAAACAAGCCAGTCATGGCAAATTCAACTCACTTTTACAGAAAGGAAAGACATTTAAAATAAATAAATGAAGTGAACATACCAAGCACGTTGAGAGTTGAAGAAAGAAAGAAATATATAGTAATGGAATTCAGTGCAGTACCGCTAAAATGGTGTTGCAGAAGTTGCAGTGAACATACCAAACACGTTCAGATGTCAAGTCCATTGACATTTTTTCCCCTCTCTTTTGGTTTCTCAATACTTTTTTTCTCCTAACTATATAATGTTCCTCAACAACAAATGAAGGAAAAGAAAAAGAAAGAGTAGCATAAATGGATCAAGGTTGAAGAGGAGAAGAATAGTAACAAGAAAGGGAAGATGGTAGGACGACAAAGAACAAGAAAATTATTGGGTATTGCTTGTATTTTATATGAATTAATTATAAGAGACAGAGGGATTTGAGAAGTGTACAAAAAATATGATATGACAAGTCCAGTCCAATCGGGAGAGAGAAATTAGGAAGAAAGTAGTGAAGTAAATATGGTGGGAAGGAAATGGAAAGAACGGCAAAGAAAGGAAAGGAAGAGAGAGAGAGAGAAAGGGGGTGTTATGATTGATGGAATGAGTGGGTGAAAATCGTCCTGCTTTGAGTAGCGGACGAAGGGGTTAAGCGAGGGCGGGGGCGGGGATATATTAATGCTTCCGAATGTTTTAAGCCAAAGTATACAAGAAAATGGGTATTATCTTCAATTTCGAGTTTTAATTCAAAGTACGAAAATAAATTTGAAAATAATTAATAAGAGGATGATTGCAATTGTAAGGTAATTTGTATTTTCAAAGAAAAGATATAGGTTCAAATCTTGGAAGTGATATTGTTGGAAGGGGTAAGCATGAATCTTAAGCATGAATTGTAAGACGGAAATTAAATATATAAAAAAAGTTTAAAAATAATTAATTAATAGTTGGGTGCAATGATAAGATAAATTATACTTGTAAGGGGAGCATCTAGGTTTGAGCCTTGAAGATAACATTGTTTAGAGGAGTAATCACGAAAATTCTAAACATGGATATGAATAATATAAAAAAATCTCAAAATAATCATAAAGATAAATGGTCTTCAAAAGTAGGTAATACATAATTTTTATTTATAAAAAAGTAGTATATGCTTTTTAAATATTAAATAAATTTAAATATTAAAAATAATTAGATTATTCAAAAATACTAAAAAACAATTTTTCAATTTTAAAATCTATTAATGTTTAATTTTGAATATTAAAAAAATAATTAAATTATTAAAAAATTTAAAAGAAAAATTAATTATAAAATTTTATGAATTAAATTAATATATAACTTAGGGAATAAATTATAATAGGATGATATTAAAAAGTATAGTTTTTAGGTACCAATAAAATAGTGCAACATCATTAAATTTTAAAGATAACAAAGTATTATTATATATTTATCTATATCTAATATCTTCCCCAATTTAATTTAACTTTAATTAAATTACTTAAAATATTTAATTTTTAAATTTATAAACAAATATTTTCTTTTTTTACAAATTTTAATCATTTTGTTTTTCTTTTTCATAAGTTATTTTTTTTGTGCAACCAATTTAAAAAAAATAGTAATTTTTGTGCAATTTTTTCTATGCCATTAACACATAATTTTGGTAATTATTTTGCTTTGAACCCCAAACCTAGAACCCAAATCTTAAACTCGACCCCTGAATCTCGAGATTTAGGGTTGGGTTTGGGATTTAAGGTTCATGGTTCAGGATTAAATGTTCAGGGTTCAATTTCGAGTTTGTGATTCAGGATTCAAGGTTATGGGTTCATGTTCAAGGGTTTAAGGTTATGGGTTCATGTTCAAGGGTTTAAGGTTACGAATTATGAGTTTAGGGTTCATGGTTTAAATATTTGGGGTTACGTGTTCATGTTTAGGGTTCTAGGTTTTGGGTTTGGGATTCTATATCCAAGGTTCAGAGTAAAAAAATCATCAAAATTATGTGTCAATGGTATGGAAAAAATTGTTGAAATGTGATTAAATAATTGAAAAGAGACCATGAATAATGTGGTGAGAAATGTTCATAAAATAATTTCTCTACAGGTGAGTGTATAATAATAATGTCATATATTTAAATTTTGATGATGTGACAAAATTTTATTGGTGCCTGAAAACCTTAACTTTTAAGATCTTACATAAGTTATTCCCTATAACTTAACATATATATATATATATATATATATATATATATATATATATATATATATTAAATTGTGGTTTTTAACTTATACAATTATTATTTATCGTTTAATTTTTCAATATATTCAAATTTTGTATTAAATTTTAGCTAATAAATATAATTAATATAAATTAATATATACAATCGTCGTTGAGTCTTAGTTAGATTGGCATCGATATTGTTGTCAGTACATAAGGACGTAGATTTGAGTACGTTGAAGTGCATTATTCTCCTATTTAAAAATTGAGAAAAGTTTATGAATAATTCTAAACATTATATTAAAAGGAGCACCCTTAAATTATTAGAAAAATGTACTTAAGCATGTTAAAACTTATATAATTACTTTAAAGAAATTTGAAGAGGATGATAGAAGTGTCTTAAAAAATATTCAAGTTAGTTTTTTAAATTTAATTAACAACTTTTTCATTATTTTTTTTCATAAAAATCTAAAAAAAAAAAAAGAAAAAGAAACGTTGTAAAGAACAAAAAAGTTGAAAGAAAATGTAATAAATTTAGTGTCTTAATTTATAATTATAATTATAATTATAACGAATATTTACAGCTATATTAGAAAGTCAAGTGAAATTCAAAGTCCGGTGAGCATTGCCTTAATGATAAATCATTGCTTTGCACTATGTGTTATAATATTTTAATTTAGGTGTGTTTGAAAACAATTCAATTTGAAGTTACAATGCCACATCACAACTTAATTTGTTCCCTTGGTTCAATGGAATAATTCATTTTTACCTCCTCCAAAAATTACAAGATTTATTTTAGTCCTTTTTGACCTATGATTAAATGAAAAATTCATAAATTTAGTCCTTTTGAAAAATTAATAATTTAATTTAAACATTTTTAATATAAATATTTTAGGTTCCCCTCAAATTTTATAATCTTATCTCGGTCCCTCCTAAATAAAATTTTTGAAATTTATTTGTAAAAATTGATATAAAAAGAAAATAAGGCTTTGATTGAAATGGTAATGTTAAGATGTTAAAAATTAAGATGTTTTAAGTTCGGATCTCATCATGTAATTATTTTTTTAGATTTTTATAAAATATATATAAAAAGACAAAAATACTCACATTGTTATATTTCTTGCTTTGCAAAAGAATGTATTTTTAGTAATTTCACAACTGAGTTGGGACCTAGACGTGATCATGGGCTGGGCGGCCCGGCCTGGCCCGCCCAAAAAATGGGAGGGTTTGGGTAAAAATATAGGCCCGAAAAATGGGCTTGGGAAAAAAAGAGGCCCGTTTAGAAAACGGGCCGGGCCTCGGGTAAGAGTTTTTTTGCCCGGGCCCGGCCCGGCCCGGCCCGAATTATATATTAGTATATTTTTATTTTATTTTTAATTATTTTAAAATTTTAATATAACTATTTTTTATTATATTGTTAATTTATGTATTGTTTTAAGAATTGTTTTAGTATTATTTTTATTTGTTTTAATATTTGTTTTTATGTTTTAAATATATTTGATTTATTATATTTTTAAATTTTTTATTTAATGAAATAAGAAAAAGAAATTTAATATGGGCCGGGCCGGGCCGGGCTCGGGCTTAGTAATTTTATTTCGGGCTGGGCTTGGGCAAAATTTTAGGCCCATATTTGGGCGGGCGGCCGCCCGCCTAGTAGACGGGCCTAAAATTTTGTTTGGGCCCGGTCCAAACCCGGCCCGGCCCGGCCCATGATCACGTCTATTGGGACCTAATTGATGGGTGACATCAACTCAGTTAAATAATTAAATAATAATAGCTAGATTATAACACACCCATGATGTGGAAAATTTTATGGAACAAATTTATAAAAATATTATCTAAAAACCAAATGTGGCTTTAATTAAATGGTAAATTTGAGCCCGTATAAATTATAATGTCTTGGGTTCAAATCTTGTGATTTCTATTATGTGTATATATATATTTTTAGATTTATCAAAATATTAAAAAAACACACACAAATTCCCTCAAAAATAATATTTGTTGTTTAGTAAAAAAATAAAATTTCAATAATTTCATAACTAAGTTGAAACTTAGTTGAGAGATAACATTAACTCAATCTTAATAATAATATGAATATAGATATGAGAGTAGATAATGTCACATTAGTGTTCAAAGGGATAAATAAAATTAAGCAAGATAACAAATACTTATAGTTATATTATTAAAATATTTATATTTTGTACAATAAAACATCTATTAATTATATTGTAATATATATTTTCTATTAAAATATTAGTATAATTTTTAATAAAATATTAAGAATATTATTTAAAATTATTATTAATGCTAATCCTTATTATTAAAATAAAAAATTAATATTAAATCATTTTATTTAAATAATAACTAATATTAATAATTTATTATATGATTCAATTTAAATATGTATGTTGAATAATATTGAAAATTATAATATTCGATATTGATATTTTAATATTTTAAAAATTAAATTAAAATCTATTATTAATATGATAATATTTGACTCTATTCAAGTTAATTTTTATATAAAAATTATGTGACTCGTAAGAAATATTTTTCAAAAAATAACTTATGCTTTTCAAGAGAAAGTCATTTTCTAGAAAAATGGGTTTATTTTCCATTGACCAATAAATCATTTTTCATTGACCAAGTTATTTTCTATAAAATGAACATGGGAAAATACATAACATAGTTTCCATAAGTTATTTAACACGAAACAAACACACCTTTAAGGGACTTTTGATTTGTTAAATCTTAGATTATGCCCCTGTAACCTCCCCAACCCGGCCTAAACGTTAGATCCGAATTTGGGGGATTACATCGACCACCGAAATGGCCTAGCAGTGATCCAGAATTATAAAATAGTTAATTTAAAGCATTTATTTATTTTGGAAGAAAACTCAATCTTATTTTCACAAAAACTCACGAGTTATAAAAAAATCGATTTAATTTGACTTTCCTATGTAACGGTGATTACTTTAAAAAAAACTTAGTTAATTATTACTCAAAATTTATCTACAATCTAGTAGCTAAAAAGTGATATTCAATTTAGATTTAATCAGATTATATGCATAAATAATTAAAAACCATATTTCAGTATCCTAAAATTAAATTAAATGTCATGCATGCTTTTTTAACTTAATTCCTAAGTCTCATGCCACAATTTGAAATTAAAACATTACAATATCTTAATAACGAAAGTATCAAATGATAAATATAAAATATTTAATAAAAACAAAATTGAGCCGAATCCCTTTGAGTGTCGTGTTCGCATCCTAACCTGGTGGGTTATTTATAGAGATGGGAATAAAAAGGGAGTGAGCTATGAAGCTCAATGTGAGTTCCATCACAAATAAACTAGTGCAAATGCTTAAGTATACAGAAACACAACGCATAGAACAATATATAATAACAATTTTAGAATATCGATTTTTCAGGCCACTTCAACAATGTATACATATATATATATATATATATATATATATATATATATATATATGTCATCTCAGAAAATTTAATTTGCATGCACATGCTTTATGAATGCCATACAGTTTCAGTTTAATAGAAAAGATCCCACCTACCGCTACATACCACAATGAGAGTTCCCCTGAACTCCAACCACCTACACATCGGGATATGGTTTAACAAAATTCACAGATGAAACCTGCCACTAGGTTACAGGTGTACAACAAAATATTGCATATAAAATCTGCCACTAGGATGTAAGTGCACAAGATATTTGCAAGTAAAAGCTTCCAATGATGGGTTGTGGATGTACAACATGTTTGCAGTTAAAGGATAAATATTGCCACTAGGCTGTTGGTGCATAGCAAATTTGTAGATAAACTGCCACTTCTTCCTCCGTACATATTGTCCCACCCCATGCAATACATTATGGCAAGCTCAAAATGTATCAATACGGTAGCATTTAACTATGCTTTTAATGGAACTATACGGTAGCAATCCATATGCTTATAACAATTCAATAAAATAGCAAATGTTATGCTTGTAATAGATCAACTCAGTAGCAAAATTCATGCTTATTAAATGTTCGATTTAACAGTAACATAAGGTATACTATACATACAATTACAAACTCTGAAACAATAAACAAATGTATTGTTCACAATTCATGCAAATATATATAGATTTCATATTAAATTAGTCTATCAAATCATGGATTCTAACATAATTTATATTATCAGGGGCCCAATTGAATAAATTAAAGCACTAAAAATAGTTCAAAAATCATTCAGGGACTAAACTCATAAAATCCTAAAATTTCTGGGCAAAACCATAAAATCTGAGAAATAGGTGACACATGGCCGTGTGACTGGACAATGTGGATGGGGTACACAGTCGTGTGGCTAGATCGTGTGACAGACAATGGTCATGTGGTATTTGTAAAATTAATCTACAAGGTAGACACAGCCGTGTGGTAGATCGTATGGAGGGTTTTAGGCCGTGTGAGAATTGAAATAACTTAGGGTTTCAAGGAGACATGGTTGTGTGAGGGGTCGTGTGGTCCAAAAGGGTGGCCCACACTCTATGTGGCTGGCTATGTGGCCCTATTCCGAGGCACGGTTTGACCCAATTCGCTTGTAAAAGAACAGACACCACATATCACCAGGATATCGAGGAACGTTCCTCACGTTCAAATGTGATTCAAGGTACCTAAATCAAGTCCTTCAAACAACAATTATACAAGAGTTAACGTTTGATTTCAAGATTTGACAAGAACCGAGAAAGATTGGGTAATCGGTTAACAAGATTAACGTGGATCGATTTTTTTCAGGTTTTGCGATTCTACTAATTTAAACGAAAGTATTTATTGAAATTTTGATGAAGATAAGGGTTAGGGACGATAAGTTTGACAACTGGTAGAAAAACGAATTAACAGAGATTGATTTTGATTCAAGAAAATGAAAATAATTTTCAGCAATGGAATGAAAAATTTGGTGAAAAGAAAATGGGAGAAAAGAAAAGAAGAATATAAAGGGAAAAGAGGGAGAATTTAAATTGAAATTGAAAATAAATCAAAATCCTAAGGTAATTAGGAAAATGACTAAATATTTAGGGTTTTTAAATCTTAAGGGGTTGCCTGATAAATTACCAAATTTGGTCACAATTTAAAATGAAATGGAGGGGAATGGCGAGGCTTAAACACAGGTAATGTTGGAATCCCTAAGATTAAGGACAGAAAACTTACCTTATTACTAGAAGGTCTTTGTAAATAGAAACTAATCTCAGTCACTGATTCTTAGGAAGATTACTGATTTTTAGGGATTGTTTCCTTGTTTGTATTAATTCCTCTCTTTATAACTGTAAACTAATTAGCAGAATAGGGATAATCTTTTCTCTAAGATTGTACATGGTATCAAGAGCTCTAGGATTCATTCGATCCTGCTCATTCATCTCTAATCTCCCTTCCTAAAAATCCCTCTGGTTTAGTCCCCCTCTCATGGATGATGTCAATAAAACTCTATTTGAAACTGAGACTTCACAAATAACTCAGAATGTCAATCAGGGAATCACCCAAAGTGAACTTAATTCCTCCCTTATAATCACCAATCATTGGCTAGACGGGAAGAACTTCTTGCAATGGTCGGTCCTTATGGTGATTCGTGGTCGTGGTAAATTAGGGTACATCAATGGAGAAATTCCACGACCAACCACAGCTGACCCGACTTATGCCACTTGGGAACTCAACAACTCAATTGTAATGGCTTGGCTAATTAATTCGATGGAAGGCCATATAAGCCGCACCTATCTCTTTTTCAAAACTACAAAAGACATGTGGGATGCAGTCAAAGAAAACTACTCAGATCTTGGAAACGCCTCCCAAGTATTTGAGATCAAGCTTAAGTTAAAGGACATTCGACAAGGGACACTCGAAGTAACTCACTATTACAACAATTTAAAAATTTTGTGGCAAGAACTGGATATGTACTATGAGGTAGATTGGGGTGAAGGCTTGGAACGCACCAAGTTTATGACTCACCTCAACAATGAACGTCGTTATGAGTTTATAGCAAGACTGAACCGTGAGTCAGATGAGGTCCGTGGCTGAATTCTGGGCAGATCACCTCTCCCAACTATCGGTGAAGCATTTGCAAAAGTTAGAAGAGAAGAAAAGAGCCATCTTGTTATGATGAGAGACTCAAAGGAACCTAAACCTGTTACATCTCTTGGCAACCGGCCCACTGAGACCTTTGCCCTCATCTCCAGAGGTCCACAGCCACAAAAACCACGTGCTGGAAATGATTCTGGATTAACCAGACCATGGAGTAACCATTGCAACCGTGTTGATCATACAAAGGAAAAGTGCTTCAAACTCCATGGCTATCCTGAAAAAAAACAAAAGGATACCTGTTATCCTTCACTACTGCAAATGATGTTCTCGATGTTCGTCTAACCAAAACCCAACTTGAGACTCTCCATAAAATACTTGGTACTTCCACTGCTCATGGATCTCTAGCCACCCAAGGTACTGCCCTCAATATTGTATTTGAATCTAATAATCAATCCTCTTGGATACTCGATTCGAGTGCCTCTGAGCACATGACAGGTAACTCCACTTTGTTTCACACTTACAACCCTTGTCATGACAAGTCCCGAATCCGCATAACTGATGGTTCTTACTCACCTGTGGCTGGATTGGGAGAAGTACAAATAACAGAGAATTTTTCTCTCGATAAAGTCCTACATGTCCCAAACTTGTCCTGCAATTTACTTTCAATCAGTAAACTTACTAAGGATGAAAAAGTTCTTACTGAATTTTCTGCAATTGGTTGTGTGATACAGGAACAGAAATCGGGGAGGATGATTGGCACTGCTAAAGTTGATGATGGACTATATGTTTGAAATAAAGACAGCACGCGAGGAGGATTGGCTCTATCCACTTCAAAAGAGGACACAATTATGTTATGGCACCGTAGGTTAGGGCATCCAAACTTTTTGTATCTGAAAAAACATTTTCCGCTGTTATTTCGAAATAAAAGTATTAATTCCTTGAAGTGTAAAATTTGCCAATTATCCAAACATACCCGTGTGCCATACCCATTAAAACCATATATCCAAATCCCAACCATTTTCATTAATCCACAAAGTGACTATGGGGAGCCAAATGAGTGAAAAATATTACGGGGCTAGGTGGTTTATAACATTCATTGATGATCACACTAGGGTCTGTTGGGTTTATCTCCTCAAAGAAAAATTTGAAACACCCAAAGTATTCCAAAATTTTCACTCAATGGTTAGAACCCAGTTCAACTCTACCATACATACTCTCCACACTGACAATGGGAGAGAATACTTTAACTCTATCCTAAGCCCATACCTTTCTGACCAAGGCATCATACACCAAAGCTCTTGTCCTGACACTCCTCAACAAAATGGGATCTCCGAGAGAAAAAATCGACATCTCCTTGCTGTGGCTCGAGCCATAATGTTCAACATGAATGTTCTGAAATACTTGTGGGGAGAGGTTGTTCTCACTGCTTGCTATCTCATAAACCGAATGCCATTAAAGGTCCTTAATTTCCAAACACCTCTAAATACCCTTCTAAAAGCCTTTCCTCTATTTCGTGTTCCTAATCTTCCAGCCAAAATATTCGGTTGCAAAGCTTTTGTCCATAACTATCAACCAAATCAATCCAAACTTGATCCTCGAGCCCACACCTGCATCTTCATTGGATATTCCCTCACACAGAAAGGCTATAAGTGTTATTCACCAACCTTGCGCCGAATGTTTGTCTCTCGGGATGTTACCTTCTTTGAAAATGAACCATACTTTGTACCATCTTATTTTCAGGGGAGACCTTCAATGAAGATGAGACTCTTAATACTCTCCTCATTATACCTCATGATCCTACCACTACTATCACAAACAAGCCTAACAACCAAGGTGCTATGGTAATCCCAGATTTAGATACTGTTTCCCCTGTGCAGCAAGAAGTTAGCACAATCCTTCCCAATAACAATACCACCACCGAAGTGCAACAGCCCCCTGATCAAGGAAAACAGCAAAAATAGGTTCCCGAAATATAGGTCTACTCTCGATGGAATCGTTCTCCTGAAACTGATACAATAGTGCCAATTGCATCCCCAACCGAGGACTGTTCTAAAATAGAAGTCTCACCTCCGTCACCATCCATCTATCTACCAATTGCAGTTTGAAAGGGCATACTCGACACCCTATTTCTCAGTTTGTGTCCTATGGAAATTTATCTAAGTCTTACAAAGCTTTTGTGACTAATGTTGATTCTGTAAAAACTCCAAAAAATATAGAAGAGGCTCTTGAATCAGTTGAGTGGAGACAAGCTGTAATGGAAGAAATGAAGGCCCTCAAAAATAATAAAACATGGGAAGTCTCGGATCTACCTAAAGGAAAAAAATAGTAGGATGCAAATGGATCTTCACTATGAAATTTAAACCCGATGGCCGTATTGACCGATACAAGGCTCGACTTGTGGCAAAGGGCTTCAGCCAAACTTATGGTCTTGACTACGACGAGACGTTTGCACCAGTTGCCAAATTAAACACCATTCGAGTCCTCCTATCTCTTGCTGCCAACCTTGACTAGCACTTGACTCAATTAGATGTAAAAAATGCTTTCCTCAACGGGGAATTAAATGAGGAAGTGTACATAGATTTCCCACCCGGGTTTGAAGAAAGTAAAGACCAAGTGTGTAAGCTGAAGAAGTCCTTGTATGGGCTGAAACAAGCTCCACGGGCGTGGTTCAGTCGATTTGCAAAAGCTATGACCAGCAGAAATTACATTAAAGGGCAGGCAGACCACACCATGTTCTACAAGCACTTAGAAAAGGGAAAATGCTGCATCCTCATTGTTTATGTGGACGATATAATATTAACAGTAGATGACTAAAGTGAAATTGTGAGGTTGAAAGAATTCCTTCGTACAGAGTTCGAGCTTAAAGACTTGGGGAATCTTAAATACTTTCTTGGTATGGAGGTAGCAAGGTCCCAAACAGGTATTTCCATCTCCCAAAGGAAATATGTTCTTGATCTACTGTCAGAAGTTGGTTTGATGGGCTACAAACCAGCTGAAACTCCTATGGAATTTAACCTTAAATTGGAAACTGATGAGGATGGAAAAGAAATCGATAGGGGGAGATATCAACGACCAGTAGGAAGACTCATCTACCTATCTGACACTCGTCCAGATATAGCCTTCAGTGTGAGTGTTATCAGTCAGTACATGCATGCCCCGAGGGAGAAGCACCTGGAAGCTGCATATAGAATATTAAGGTATTTGAAAGGAACTCCTGGTAAAGGCTTGCATTTCAAGAAAACTGCCAACCAGAATGTGGAAGTCTACACTGATGCAGACTGGGCAAGTTCTGTTAATAATAGACGCTCTACAAGTGGCTATTATAGTTATGTTTTGGGTAACCTCGTGACGTGGAGAAGCAAAAAAAATTGATCTGTTGTAGCACTTGCAGCAGCGGTGCAGGCGGCAGTATCGAGCACTATCTCATGGTATATGCGAAGGAGTTTGGATACAAAGACTTATGAGGGAACTAAAAGTGCCTTACACTAGGCCTATGAAGATGTACTGTGACAACCAGGCATCTGTCAGCATAGCACATAATCCTGTGCATCACGATCGCAACAAACATGTGGAAATAGATCGCCACTTTATAAAAGAAAAAATACACTCAGGAGAAGTGTGCATCACCTACCTACCTACTAGACAACAAGTTACAGACGTGTTAACTAAAAGTTTGAACAGAAACATCTTTGAGGAACTTATTGGCAAGCTGGGTTTGATAAACATCTACACTCCAGCTTGAGGGAGAGTGTTAGAATCCTTAAGATTAAGGACAGAAAACTTACCTTATTACTAGAAGTTCTTTGTAAATAGAAACTAATCTCAGTCACTGATTCTTAGGAAGATTACTGATTTTTAGGGATTGTTTCCTTGTTTGTATTAATTCCTCTCTTTATAACTATAAACTAATTAGCAGAATAGGGATAATCTTTTCTCTAAGATTGTACAGGTAAGCAAGGCAAAAGAAGTAAATGCTTAACCATTAAGCTGTTGCCCACTCTTTTGTAAAATTTCTATTACAACTAATATTTATTTTTGTGCTGTTTCCACCCTAGTTTGCTGAAAATGAAAAGAACAGAAATGTGAGAGGAGTGGATAGAACCTAAAACCTCTAGGGAGTGCATTAACTACATAATCATTAAGACTAAGTCATTTCTTAGTTGTTTATGTCAATTAACCCCCTATATTTTGGGGTGTGACAGTCTCGTAATAGGATAATGGGAATGTAAGATTAAGAATGGAATGTGAGAGTACCTTGTTTGGTTCATTTTATTGGAATGTAAAATTTAGGTGTTTGATTGACGGAATGTAAAATTACCTAAATGAAAATTTTACTATATTGTCCTTGTTATAATTTATGGGCCCATGAACCAAATAATTAAGTCAACTACTATGAGGATGCTAAAGAGCAAGTTAGACCACCAAATTACCAATCATTGTATAATCCTAATAGCTGAAAAAAAACCTTAAAATCCTGCAAAGAAAAAAAGAATTTGATTGAAATTTATGACCGTAGTGAAATTTTCTATTGAAACGATAATTTAAATCACAAACATCAAAGCAAATAAGCTTCAAACTTCAATCTATAAGGGTAATATTAAATTAATTGAATAAGTGTTAGCAACTGTTCTTGATAAAATAAATTAAATCCATGCCAAAAAGAAATTTGAAATTTGAAAATTAAAAGTTAATTGAAAATTACAAACAAAACAACACAAAGGAAGAGATGGCGCTGATGATGGCAATTATACAAGGTATCCTCTTTCTACCCGTTTATATATATACTCAACTTAAGTAATTAAACAAGGATTCATAACAATCAAGAAAACCTTTCTAAAAAGAAAAACGAGAGAACCTATAACAGTCAACAACATAAGAACTCAACAAATATGAAACCTACAACATAAATTGAAAAAAAATACAACAATCAACAATCATGAAGCTTACAACAGATATTGAAAAAAATAAAAAAAAAATTTAAAAAAAATCTCTCAATGCAATAAATCACAAAGCAATATGAAGACAACTAGAAATTGAAAAAAATATTTTGGTTTTTGTTTTAAAATATAATTAAAAGGGTTGTGTTGATAAATATAATAAAAATAAAAGGTAATTTTGTCTCAAAATGAATTTCGTTCATAATATTATTTTACCTAAGAGGCCATAATGATATTACAACATATATTATGAGGTTGTCACATCCCAAAAAAAAGGGTTAGTAGAATCAGGGTTTGTGAAACCGAGAGTGGTCACGCCCTGATGTATAAGGTTATCATTGTGTGTTTGTTAAATAAGAAAGTTACTGGTCTAATGGTTAAGTGTTAGACCCCATTCCTAGAGATCTTAGGTTCAAACCCCCTCCTTTTCATACTTTATTAATTTCGACAATTTAGTTGTCACACCTCAATTTTTATGGTGATGTTGTGAACATTTGAGTATAAAAATTATATCTAGCCAAGTGGTCGTGTTGCAGCCCGTTTTCCAATAGTACCTGAAATAGTAGTTTTGGGACCATAAATCTGATGAATGAGTCCGTAAATATTATTTTTTAATATTAACAAGTCAAATATGATATTATATAGATTTTTGATTTGATAGTTCCTACTAATTGAACGAATATTTAAGTACAAGTGGTTTGTCCTTATAGTCAAGTGGTTTTGAAAAAATGAGATATCGGGACCTCATTTCTGTAAATTGAGCCCGTAAATATTAGTGTATTGAAATTTGGTCATGTAATTTTAATGTTTGGCTAGTTAATTAAAGAAAAAAAAGACTAAATTGTAAAAGTTACAAAATTCACTTGTTATTGGTTTTTATTAACCAAATGAATTAAATAATTAAAGTAGGAGGATTTATGTAGTAATTATACCATGATGCATGTTAATGATAGGTTAAAGGCCATTGATTAATGAAAATTAAAATATTTATTTAAGGTTAAATTAGTAATTAAATAAATGTAAAACATAATGAAAATAAGCCAAAAGTGTCGTCTTCTTCATATCACCATTTTGTGACCAAAAACCATAGAACAAAAAGTTTGGAGAATTGGGTTAATTATCTCCCTTGCATGTAAGTGTTTTTTTAATCGATTTTTCATAAATTTTATGTTTTTAAGATCGTTGCAGCTTAATTTATCTAGCCTAGGGACTAATTTGTGATTCTGTCAAAGTTTTGAAAACTTTCCATTGATATTCTTGAAACTGTTTAGTTGTTAATGGTTTAGTTTGAAGCTTGATGATGAGTTTGGACTAATTTGTAAAGTGATTTTGCATAGTTTTGAGTTTAGGGATTAAATTGTTAAATTGTTGAAAATGGCATGAATTTCTTATAAATTTCATGACTTGAGGTTTGTTTAGGATGGTAATGAATTCAACATAATATTTTTGAACTTAATTATGAAAAGAATAAGCTTGTTTCGGTTTTAGGAACTGAATTGAATAAAATGTAAAAGTTTAAGGTAATTGTGAAAATGGCAATAAAAAAGTCATATGCATTAAATGAATTTTTGTAAATTATTTGGGATTGATAATTGAAATAAATTATCGTATAGATCAAGAACCGGTAGAAAATCGTGGAAAAGAGAAAATTGCTTACTAGTCTCTGATATTGCTATCTCTGTAATTTAACCCTGGTAAGTTTACTATTATTTGAAATGCTGTATTGATTTGTGAGTTGTGGATTGTTGAATGTATATTTATAATTTATTTGTTATAAATTAATACAAGGTAAGAAAATAATCGAATTGTGAAGTGTTATACGATGATTTGTAACGAGCTCGGATGAACATAGGATAGGATACAATTGGCATGCCAATAGGTTATTTTGTGCACTGTATGAGATTGACTTGTGATGAGATGATGATTCTTGACTTGGTATTATCCACTGAATATACTGGAGTCCAACATTTGTTGCGGATTATTGAGTTATATTTACAATGATTCTAGCGTGTTTCTAGGGGCGAATGTAAAGGCTATGGGCTTGGCACTTGGTGTCCAGGCGTGTTTCTGGAGGGATGTTAGCCTACAAGCTAGGCACTTGGTGCCCAAGTGTGTTCTTGGTTGGATTGGCTCGATCGAGCATTCTGGCATGTATTGGGTGGATAACCACGTATCCGTATCTATTTACATTGTTCATTGGGTAGATTTTCAATAGTTAATTGACATGTTGATGAGATGTATTTGATATTTGGTTATGATGCCTTGTTGATGACTTGTATATGTTCTCATTATTTTCGATACTATATCGTGACTTGGTAATGAATGATATCGTAAAAATGAGATGATTAAATGCTTCGTATATATGAAACTCACTTATTGAATGGTTATGAATGGTAGGATTAATGTTAGCTAATAAACTTGTTAATTATTAAACTATGATTATACGATAAGTTATATCGTTTCAACCTATGAACTTACTAAGTTCCTTAAAGCTTACTTGTGTCGTTTTTTCTGTTTTATTGTAGATATCGTTTTTGTGGAACTGGGCAATTGAATTAACTAGAAGATCACACTATCCAACTATCTTTCAGTAGGCTATGAAAATGTTTATTTTTGGGATATGTGGCATGTAATAGGAGTATTTTGTATGTGGAAAGATCATTGATTGATATGTGGTGATATAATGGTTGGAAATATTTTGAAAGGTTTATTGCATGGTGAATGGTATGGTTAGGTGTTAAAGTTATATATATTGATCATTGGCTACTTTATGCATGATTAATGGTTATGATAGTAAAATTTGATTATTTGTTTGGAAATGTTCAAGTTGAATAGTTGAATTGGTAGATGTGTTGATAAATGCATACTTAGATATACAATAATATATAACTTGTTACTTGTTAGAAAAATGGATGGTATTTTTATGATACAGTACATGACATAGGTTTTCTAGGTATGAGTTTGATAGAAAATGAATTTGAGCATTAGGTTGAAATGTTGTTTGTAAAGGTACCTTATGGCATATTGGTTAAAAGTAGGGAAACCGCATGTTTTTGTATTTTTTTTTTGTGATTTGAACAGGTTGAATGATTGGTTAACGATATATTTGTGGCCTAAGTAAGCATGTAATTGTATGGCTTGGATTTGAAGGCATATTCAGGTTCACAAGGGTATGTGGCATGATTGTGTGCTCTATTTAATTTAGGTGTCAATTTGGCCACATGGCCATCATCTATTACACGGTCTAGAGGGATGGCTGTGTGCCCCCATTTACACGGTTTTAGTCCCCGCACATAGTTGGGCAACACAACCATGTCCAATAGCACCACACGGCATCAAGTTGTCACACAACCGTGTGACCTTGTTTTCTAATTTTATCTTACTTTTCTATTTTGCTTCAAATTAGTCCTTGATTGTTTTTGAATTGATTCTAGAGTTTCATATGCTCGATTTTGTATAATTAGCATGGTTATTGAATGTTTATATAGTAATAAATGATTAAATTTAATTTTGGATTGAAATTAAATATTCTCGATCAGTTAATTATCATAGCATCCCGTAAACCTAATTCAGTGATGGAGACGGACGAAGGGCGTTGCAAGTCGTGTAGTAGTAGAATTTACTTAGAACCTGGGTTCGAGTTCCCTTTCTCTCATTTCTTTTAATTTTCGGCAAAGCCTTGTTTAAATGCCCAAACTGCCACCATAAAATTATATGCGGTTAGGTGTCTAAATTAAGTAAGAAATTAGCGATAGGTGGTTAAAGCACTAGAGCCTTTCCCCAAAGACCCAAGTTTGAGCCTTCCTTCCCTTTTTTATTTCATAATTTCTTCAAATACACCCCAAAAAATATATATACACAATTAAGTGTCTAAAATAAATAAGAAATGAGCAACAGACTCAATGGTTAAAGTATTAGTACTCCTAGAGATCCTAGGTTCGAGCTACAGCCTCCTCCCTCTTTATTTTAATTCAAGTTCGGTAAAACTTGGGAAAATTACATGTGTCGCCTCTAGGGTTTATAAACCATAGGAATTTAACGAATTCTTTCCTAATTAAAATTCATATATTGCCCTTAAATTTTTAATAGAATTAGAATTCCACCATCTTTTTCTCTTTTTTTCTTAATTAGATTTTCATATTGTCCCCTTTCAAATCCTAATAGAATTTGCTCTCTGTCTTTCTATTTCTTCTCTTTTTGTTTTCTTTCCCTTTCCTTTACAGCATATTTTCATCATAATTATTGATAATTATTTTTCTTTCCTGAATCAAATTATCCTACATTCAATCATTCTTTCTATTGGTTTTGTAATTGTTGTCAATAGCATCCATACCTTTGCCAGAATCGGTAAGTACATCTCATTTTTGATGTTTAGATCCCAAATATTATGTCATTTGAAGGACCGAATTTAGGTGAGTTAGATCAAAATCGGGCGTGAGGAACGTCAATTAGACCCTTGATGAAAGGTGTGTATTCTTTACCAAGTGAATTGGGGAAAAATCTGTGTAGGTTTAGGGTGATACGGTATTTTGTACGGGTGTGTGGACTACAAGACCATGTGCTACTATTATGTTAAGGTACTTCATTTTATAAACTACATATAACCTTCCACACAACCTGCCACAAGATCGTGTCTCTCCTATAAGGCAATTTTAATGTTTACCACACGACCACAATCTTTCACATGGCCATGTGACCCCTGTTTTATGGTTTTGCCTAGAAATTTTTGAATTGTTCTATTTAATCCCTGTTTACTCCCCGTACTATTTTTAGAGTTTTATTACTCTCAATTGAATCCCTAATAATATGAATAATTGAAACATATGATCTGATTCACTAAACTATTACTGCTATATGCATAATTTGTGAACAATACATGTCTAATGCCTTTGTATTACTGATTGTATGTTTAACATGCCTTTTGATACCATTAAACTAAATACATGATAAGCATGTCTTTTGCTACCATATTGATTTGATATAAGCATGTCTATTGCTACCATATCGATCTGTTATAAGCATGTCATATTACATTGCATGGGGTGGGACGATATGAACGAAGGAAGTGTGAGCAATTTTCTGCACCGATGAGTGGTTTATCCACAACGTACTAGCAGCTTTTATCTGCATCGACGAGTGGTTTATCCGCAACATACTAGTAACTTTTTATCTGCACTGATGAGTGGTTTATGTGTAACGTACTAGCAGCTTTTATTTGCACCAATGAATGGTTTATTCACAACGTACTAGCAAATTTTATATGCACCAATGAATGGTTTATTCACACCGTACTACCAGCTTGTTTGCAAACTTTTTATCAAAACTATGGTGGTTCATCCACTATTCTTATTTCTATTAATTCATCTTAGGGGTGTTCAAACGTTAAAACCAAACCGAACTAGTATTAATTGAGCTTTTTAATCATTTAATCGTTAACCAAACTTAAATTTTTCAAAAAAAATTTATCGAACATAATTAACCGAAATTTATATGTTTTTTTTTCGGTAAAAACAAGTATAAAACATATCAAAAAAATAAATTGATAAAGTTCACTTGACTGAATTATCCGAATTAATTGAATTAAAACTACATATAACTGATAACCAATCACCCAATTTCAAACTGAATTAACCAATAATCAAACTTCTAAAAAATCATTAATCGACCTCTGATTGAATTAGATTCGATTAATAGAAATTAGATCGGTTTGGTCAATTAATTCAGTTTTAATCGAAATTTGAACACTTCTAGTTCATCCACAATGTGGTGTAAGGTAGAGGAGTTCTGGGGAACTCCTACTGTGGTGTGTAGCGAAGTTGGGTAGGAGTTATTCTGATAAATTAAAACTGCATCGCCATTCATGAACATGTGAATACATAAACTATGAATTCTGGAATATTATGATATTGATGTGTTGATCTAAAGAATTGATACTCTGAACTACTTTTTGAGTGTGATTGTTCTGTATGAGTCATCTACTATTTGCACTGATTTACTTGTGATAGGACTCATATTGAGCTTCATCATCTCACCCCACTTTAATATCCATCTTTTTAGATAACCAGCAAGGTTAAGGCAAGGACTCAGCATCCGAAAGGTCTCAGCTTGGTTTGTTTTTTTTTTAAGTACTTTAAGATTATTATTTGAAATTTTGGTTATTTAGAAACTATTTTTTTTTTAACTGTGGCATGAGACCTAGATTTCGGGTTTATATTGCATGCATGACATTTAATTGATTATGTGATGTTGAAATATGAGTTTTAATTAATTATGCTTAAATTTAGATTTTTATTAAAACTGTGATTAGATATCACTTTTTTGTTGCTTGTCTATGTAAATGAGGTTTGAAAAGTATATATTTATATAAAACTAGAATTCAATTTTTGTGAAGCATTCATTAATATCAATTGGCTTTGAAACTAAATTGTAGTCTTTTTGAAACATGCTAATTTTTCTTCAAAAATGAAATAAAAAATTTAAAAAAATTGATTTTAAACTCTGATAGTTTTGCTAGGCCATTTCAGTGGCTAATATAATCTTCCAAATTCAGGCCGAATGTCTAGGCTGGCCTCGGGATGTTACATTTAGTGGTATTAGAGCTATAGGTTTTAGAAAACTAGGACTATGGATTTTTGAATGAGTTTGCATGCATGTCTTAAAAATGAGTATTTTGGGTAAAATCATGCCGCAAACTTTTGAAAAAATATTTTCTTCAAAGAAATTAAATTCGAGACTCTGATGCCAATCTTGACTTAGTTACTGTTATTTTTGAAAACTGTAGATAAACCTAAAAACGATAGTATTTATGTTAAAAAAATTGAAAATTTGGGGTAGAGGAAAACTATTAGTGAAGTTACTATAGTTCATTCATATTTTTAACACCCGGTTCGCCTTACTTTATTCTACTTTAAAATTTAATTATAAATTTTATTATGATGCAATTAGGTTTATCATTAACTTGACAAAAGTCAACAATAAGTCAATAACAAATATGTTTTAACATATTTTTAAAGGGTTAATATTTTTAGCTCTATGAAATATGTTAATAATTGATCTGAGATTGAACACATTTTTGAAAAGGGGGTAATTTTATTCGATTTCTTTTAACTTAATTATTAATTTATTCATTGCCATTTCTCGGAAAAAGAACATGATTAATTTAATATTGTCTTCTAAAGTTATTTATTTATAATCGTTTATTAAATTTCATTATTAGAAAATCTTAATTTTAAAGCCAGTTATCTAATATTAGAAATGAGCTTGAGTTAATTCTAAATTGAATTATTTTGTTGTGAAATAATAAAGAAAGAATAAACTAAAATATAATAGAAGAAAGAGTGTAGAGAGAATGTAAAAGAGAGAGTGTATCATCTTTTTTCATGAGTACATGAGCCCCATATATATAAGGGTTAAAAGTAACTCTCTAATTATTATAGGGCATGTAAAGGGTCATGACCTTTTATCTCTCATATTAATAGGGTATAGGAAAAGTCTCATAACTTATGGGGTATAGGAAGAGTTTTATAACTTATGGGGTTAATAATGACATCCACATAAATATTTTATAACACTCCCCCTTGGATGTTCATTATCTAATTATGCCTCGTTAAAACCTTACTAAGAAAAACCCAGTGGGACAAAAACTTAGTGAAGGAAAAAGAGTACATAATTATACGCTTGATATGCTGCCTCATTAAAAACCTTACATGGAAAACCCAGTGGGATAAAACCAAAGTTAAGAGAGAAAGAGTACAGCGCGTATTAACTCCCCCTAATGGCTACATCACTTGAGATCTTGAAGGTGACGCATTCTAATGTAGTAAACAAGTTTCTGAAACACTGATGTAGGAAGCGCCTTAGTAAATAAATCTGCTAAATTCTCACTTGAACTGATCTGCTTAATTTTTATCTCCTTAATCTTCTGGAGGTCATGAGTGAAGAAGAATTTTGGTGCAATGTGTTTTGTTCTGTCAGCTTTGATGTATCCACTATTGAGCTGATTAATGCATGCTGTGTTGTCTTCAAACAAGACAGTTGTAGCTTCCTTTCCAGATGATAAACCACAATTAATCCTTATATGCTGGATCATAGATCTTAGCCATACACATTCGCGACTTGCTTCATAGATTGCTAAGATTTCTACATGATTTATTTCTACATGATTAGACGAGGTTGCTGCAATTGTTTACTTCATTGAGTGCCAAGAGATTGCAGTACCTCCATATGTAAAAACATATCCAGTTTGTGATTTTTCATTATGAGGGTCTGACATAAATCCTGCATCTGCAAAACCAATCAACTCTGTCTTGGATTTATTAGGGAAAAATAGACCCATATTCTTTGTGCCTTGGAGATAACGAAATATCTGTTTTACTCCAGTCCAATGTCTCTGAGTTGGGCATGAGCTAAATCTTGCTAGCAAATTTACAGGAAAAAGATATATCAGGTTGGGTATGGCTAGCAAGATACATTAATGCCCCAATTGCACTGAGGTATGACACTTCAGGACTAAGAAAATCTTCACTATCTTTCCGAGGACGGAAAGGGTCTTTACTCAGATCAAATGATCTTACAACCATCGGGGTAGTTATTGGATGTGCCTTATCCATATAAAATCTCTTTAGCACCTTTTCAATATACGTTGATTGATGCACAAGGATTTCTTCTTTTAGGTGCTCAATTTGTAACCCCAAACAAAATTTCGTTCTTCCAAGGTCTTTCATTTCAAATTCTTTCTTCAAACACTCAACAGTCTTTTGGATCTCTTTAGGAGTTCCAATGATATTCAAATCATCAACATATACTGCAATAATTACATATCCAGATCCAAACTTCTTTATGAAAATGCATGGGCAAATTGGATCATTCTTGTATCCTTCTTTCAACAAATACTCGCTTAGGCGATTATACCACATGCGTCCGGATTGTTTCAATCCATAAAGGGATTTGTGCAATTTGATCGAATAATGTTCTCTAGAACTCGAACTCACTTTTCTTGAGCGGTTTAAATCCTTCAGGAGTTTCATATAAATGTTAGTATCCAGTGGGCCATACAAATAAGCTGTTACTACATCCATTAGGCGTAAATCAAGCCCTTCTCCTATAGCCAGACTTATCAAAAATTTAAATGTAGTTGCATCCACCACAGGAGAATATGTCTCCTCATAATCAATTCCAGGTCTTTGTGAGAATCCTTGTGCAACTAAATGTGCTTTATACCTTACAATTTCACTCTTTTCATTTCTTTTACGCACAAAAAAACCCATTTGTATCCCACTGTTTCTCACTGTAGGTATACGGACTCTGAGTCCAAACACTTCTCTTTTAAGCTAGCGATTTCAATTCATTTTCAATTGCTTCTTTCCATTTTGGCCAATCATCTCTTTGTTTACATTCCTCAATCGATTTTGGTTCATAATCCTTTTTATTATTTATAACATCTAGTGCTACATTGCATGCAAAAATATCATCGACGTCGATTTGATTTCGGTTCCATTTTATACCGAACATGACATAATCAATAAAGATTTCTTCATTGTCAGGTACCTGATTTTCTTTTGAAACTATTCTTCCAGTCATGTTTATAGTCTCTTCAGGAGATCCCGGTATAATCATTTTTTCTTTGATTTCGCCATCATTCATCTTTGCTCCTTTCTTTTTTCGAGGATTCTTATCTTTGGAACCAATTGGTCTACCACGCTTCAGGCGTGTATTAGACTCAGTAGCAACTAGATTTTGTCCTTCTGGGACATCAAGTTTTATTGGAGCATTCACAGCTGGTATATATGACTTAGTCACTTTCTTTGGGTCAGAAAATGCGTCTGGCAATTCATTAGCTAAACTTTGTAAACGAATAATCTTTTGAACTTCTAAATCACATTGCTTAGTTCGAGGATCAAGATGAGCTAATGACAACTCTTTCCAACTAATTTTCTTATCCAGCTGTTTGATTTCTCCCCCTAATGTTGGAAAAATTGACTCATCAAAATGACAATCTGCAAAACGAGCCGTAAATAGATTCCCTGTAGATGGTTCTAGATATTTAATTATGGATAGAGATTCAAATCCAACATATATACCCAACCTTCTTTGAGGTCCCATCTTAGTTCTATGTGGTGGAGCAATTGGAACATATACGGCACATCCAAATGTTCTTAGATGGGAGATATTTGGTTCCTGACCATGAACTATTTGTAAGGGGGAGACTTTATGATAACTTGTTGGCCTGATGTGAATTAATGCAGCTGCATGTAAAATTGCATGCCCTCAAGCAGTGATTGGGAGTTTTGACTTCATAAGTAATGGCCTCGCTATCAATTGAAGTCGTTTTATTAAAGATTCTGCTAGACCATTTTGTGTGTGAACATGAGCTACAGGATGTTCAACACTTATTCCAATGGACATGCAATAGTTATTAAAAGACTGAGAAGTAAATTCACCAGCATTATCAAGACGGATGGTCTTAATAGGAAAATCTGGGAAATTGGCTCGTAATCGAATCAATTGAGCAAGCAATCTCGCAAACGCTAGGTTGCGAGTTGATAACAAAGATACATGAGACCATCTACTCGATGCATTGATTAAAACCATAAAGTACCTAAATGGTCCACATGGCGGATGTATAGGCCCACATATATCCCCTTGAATTCGCTCAAGAAAAGTAAGTGGTTCGTTATTTATCTTAGCTGGTGATGGTCGGATTATTAATTTCCCAAGTTAACATGCAGCACATGTAATGTTTTGAAGAATCCGCTGGCTCTTCAATGAATGTCCACATGAATTTTCAATTATTTTTCGCATCATTATTGAACCGGGATGGCCTAACCGGTCATGCCAAAGAACAAAGTCATTAGTAAACTTCTGGTTTACTATAGCATGTGTTTCTATAGAACTGATCTTTGTGTAGTACAAAACCAGTAAAGAATGCAGGCAATTTCTTAACAATTTATTTATTGCCTTGAGCAATACTCGTAATTTGAAGGAATTCACAATTTCCTTCGTTTAAAGTCTCAATATGGTATCCATTTTGGCGAATATCTTTAAAACTCAATAAATTTCTTTGAGACTTAGGGGAGTATAATGCATTAATAATTTCAATTTTTGTTCCCCTTGGTAATAAAATAATTGCTCTTCCGGAGCCTTCTGTAATAGTTCTACTACCAGATATAGTGCTCACACTTTCTTCTTTCATTATTAAATGAGAAAAATATCTCTTGTCTTTTAATATGGTGTGAGTAGTTGCACTGTCTACTAGACATATATTTTCACCATTCATAGCTGATTGCCTTTGCGAGATAATGTTCTTCAAAGAAACAAAATAACCACAAAATGTTACACATAATGGTGAAAACAGGTATTCAAAGTTCAAATTACTAAAAAGGTCTATAAAACAAAATGATCACATAAAACATAGCACTAGTAAAGGTCATAACATCATTACTAAAGTTGCTAAATGAAACATAGAGTAGTAGAGGTTTATTTTATTATTTATCGAAATTTGTGGCCTTAATAATTTTCTTCAAGGGTAGAAAGAAAATCAGCCACTTTTAAGTGGGTTGAATTGCCATCATCAAAATCACCTTCGCCATCTTTATACACAAGATTGGTTTCTACTTTCTTTCCCTTCTATTTTATGGACTGCTGATAAAGATCAACTAGATGCTTTTGTGTGCGACACACACGAGACCAATGTCCTTTTCCTCCACAACGATAGCATACATTAGTCACATTTTCACCTTTTTCTTTAACTTCCCTGTTACCATTTTTTTGATCCCACTTCTGGTAGGAATGTGAATTTTTAAAACGACCATCTCGACCATATCCATATCTATGTCCGCGGCCACGCCCTCAGCCACGACCACGGCCACGCACACTACTATTTGCATGGTGTGTTTCTTTTAATTCTTACCCATTGTGTAAACTCACATTCGCTTCAAGGAATGGAGCAGAGCCAGTTGGGCGTAATTCATGGTTTTTCATTAGCAGCTCGTTGTTTTGCTCCGCCACTAGGAGACAAGAAATTAATTCAGAATATTTCTGGAAGCCTTTTTCACGATATTGTGTCTACAGGACAACATTATTTGCATGGAAAGTTGAGTATGTTTTTTCTAACATTTCTGCATCAATAATCTTCTCTCCACATAAATTCAATTGTGAAGTGATTCTGAACATGGCCGAGTTATAATCACTAACAGACTTAAAGTCTTGCAATCTTAAATTCAGCCACTCATAACGAGCTTTAGGCAAAATCACAGTTTTTTGGTGGTCATATCTTTCCTTTAAATTGGCCCAAAGAATTTAAGGGTCCTTAACAGTCAAATATTCGGTCTTTAGGCCTTCATGGAGGTGATGGCGGGGGAAAATCATGGCCTTGGCCTTATCTTGTGTACTTTCTTCATTTCCCTCCTTAATAGTCTCACCAAGACCCTTTGCATCTAAGTGAATTTCAGCATCTAGTACCCATGATAAATAGTTATTTCCAGTGATGTCCAGAGCCACAAATTTGAGTTATGTAAGATTTGACATTATAAAACTATAAGACAAAATATACAAGTCAATAATGTAAAATAAAGCATGTTAATATGCAAATGAAATAACACATATGCAAATGAAATAGATCAACTTGTTACCCTTACTTCACCTAAACGTCCTTCGACAATCTTTAAGGAAAAATTTGTTGGCCTTGATTTCTTGTATTAGAGACTCGTGCTGATAACGTGTTGTGAAATAATAAAGAAAGAATAAACTAAAATGTGATAGAAGAAAGAGTGTAGAGAGAATGTAAAAGAGAGAGTGTATCATCTTTTTTCATGAGTACATGAGCCCCATATATATAGGGGTTAAAAGTAACTCTCTAATTATTATAGGGCACGAAAGGGTCATGACCTTTTATCTCTCATATTAATAGGGTATATGAAAAGTCTCATAACTTATGGGGTATAGGAAGAGTTTTATAACTTATGGGGTTGATAATGACATCCACATAAATATTTTATAACATATTTGATTTATTAATGAATTTTTTTAATTTTTAGTAATTATAATGATTAGCCGAAAATGAAATATTTTATTTTGGATTTAATATGTTTTTATTAGACAAGCTAATTTAAAATTCTAAAGCAGTATAATTTTAATAACATGGGAGCTAATTAAAATAATTGTAGGTTGTAGTCAGTTTTACTTGCATCTTTATTGTATTAGACTTGATAACAAATTAGGGGAAAAAGCCTTTATAATAAATTTAAAAAGTTGGGTAATTGTGAAATTTGCAATATGAAATATCAATTTTTAATCCTTGGATTATTAGACCATTAAAGCAATCATTGTTTCATTTAGCTGTTATATAAATGACCATATTTTATCTAAATAATTTTTCTGCCATTAAAAGTTATTTTACACTAATCAATTACTCATGACACTCTATTTTAAGCAGATTTTAATTAATGCTAGTATTAGTGAAATTTTAAAATCTTCTTATGTTGGACTCAAGTTTCAATGATTCTGATTTCATCTATTGTGATTTTAAAAAAAAAAGGTATTATATATTATAAATATATATAACAAGTAATCTAAGAAAATCTAATTTCCTAATAGAATTTTATCCGAACCTAATTTGAACATTTGATAATCGATTTGCATCTTAATACTATAATACTAATCTCATTCACACAGTTTATTGAATTGCTTTTCAGTCCTTTATCCTTGCAAAAGCTTGAATGCACTTCAATTGCCTATTTTCTCTTTTCATTTAGTGTTTATATTATCATGTTAGTTTTTTTAGGCAAACTGCGTTAATCTTGCTAGTTCTTCATGAAACTATAATACTTAGGAGAATTTCGTATGTAGGTTGATGCAACATATGTACTTTGTTTGTATATTGCATTTGGTTGTTGTTTAGGACTTTGCACCTGCTTGTGTTTTAATTGACTTAAGGGTTGTGAGTAATTTTTCCATCTGTGAGACGAGTGAAGATGTCACAGTAGTGAGGTTAATGATGTGGAGGTTTAAGGAAAAGTATTGTCACTGCATGGGAATCAGAGTTGCGCAGCAGAAGCGTGGTGGTTGGTTTGAAAAAAGGGATAATGGATTTTTGTTTTTGGCCAAGTGATTAATATGTCAGTAGGGAAATTTCGGGGACGAAATTTCTTTTAAGGAAGGGAGAATTGTCACTTAAAAAAAAGGTTAGTATAATTAGGGTTTGTGAAATTGAGAGTGGTCACGCCCTGATGTATAAGGTTATCATTTTATGTTTGTTAATTAAGAAAGTTATTGGCCTAATGGTTAAGTATTAGACCCCTACCTAGAGAAGCTAGGTTAGAATCCCCTCCCTCTCATATTTTTATCAATTTTGGCAATCAAGTTGTCACACCCTGATTTTTATGTTTGTGCTGTGAACATTTGAGTATAAAAATGATATCTAACCAAGTGATCGTGTAGTAGTAGAATTTCGCTAGAGACCTAGGTTCGAATCCCTTCCTCTCATTCCTTTTAAATTTTGACAAAGTGTTGTTTAAATGCCCAAATTGCCACCCCGAAATTTATATGCAGTTAGGTGTTTGAATTAAGCAAGAAATTATTGATGGACTCAATGTTTAAAGCATTAGAGCCCTTTCCCAAAGACCCGAGTTCGAGCCCTTCTTCCCTTTTTTATTTTGTAAATTTGTCAAATATGCCTCAAAACATATATATACGAATAAGGGTCTAAAATAAACAAGAAATGAGTAACCGCCTCAATGGTTAAAGTGTTAGTACTCTTAGAGACCCTAGGTTTGAGTTGCCGTCTCCTCCCCTTTTCATTTTAATTTCAAGTTTGGCAAAACTTGGGAAAATTGCATGTGCCACCCCTAACCCTAGGAACTTAACCAATTATTTCCTAATTAGAATTCATATCTTACACTTTCTCAAAATTTAAATAAAATTAGAATTCCATCATCTTTTTCTCTTCTTTTCTTAATTAGATTTTTATATTACCCCTTTTCAAATTCTAATAGAGTTTGCTCTCCATCTTTCTATTTATTTTCTTTTTATTTTTTCCATTTTCTTGACACCATATTTTCATCCTAATTATTAATAATTCTTTTCTTTCTCAAATCAAATCATCCTCCATTCAGTCATTCTTTCTATCGGTTTTGTAATTACCGTCAATAGCATCCCTACTGTTCGATAGGTACACTTGCCTACATCGTGATAATAGTTAGTTTCAAGAACGATTAATTATAAATTTATAAAACTTATCACAGAAAATCACGATCACCTACCTTTGCCAAGAATTGGTAAATACATCTCATTTCTGATGTTTAGATCCCCAATTTTCATAATATTTGCTAATGTTACGTTCGATTAATCAATCTTTTACGTTCTTGCCAAATCTTTTGTTAATCTTGTTGTGACACCCCAATCTAGCCTAGACGTTATGGCTGAATCTGGAATGTTACAATAATACGTTGAAATCTTTACTTTCCAAAACGTGGCTAGTTATGAAATTGAAAATCAAAGTTTTATAAAACTCACGACAATTCTTTGATAGAAAAATTTGAAACCGTTAAAACCCTTAAGCGAATTTACCATCTGCTAACTTAAAATCCTAATTTTTTGAAATCATTGTGCTTATGTCACTTGCTTCATAAAACTCGTAATTCTGAATAAAACTTTGAAAACCGTTATCTCGATAAGTGAAAATGTACAGTTCGCTAATTGGGCGTATTTTGAATCATTCGTTATAATTTTTCATAAAACCCATTTCAAATTTGCAGCGAAAAACCCTTAGCTTGTTTTAGTTTTGAAAACTGGAATTTAATTTGTTAACTCTTGTGATTTGCAGTTTTATGCTCCAAAAGATTAAATACCGACAAGTAAAGCAAAAACCAAAACAAGCCCAAAAATAAAACTAAATTTGAAAAACTTAGTCCGAAAATCAAAAGTTCAAAAATCTTGATTTACTAACCAAAACATACCATTTAATGTGGAAACCAATCCGAGCTCTTGCACGCCGTTCGATCCTAAGTTTGAAGATAACTTGAAACATATTTAACAAATAAGTGAGCTAGAAGCCCAGTGTGTGATTTGGGCCACAAACTGAATTTAACTTATAACATGCACAGATGTAATTAATCAAAACAATATTTTTTCTTCAAGATGTCATATATCCAGAAACAAGTATCAGATCAGAATGTCATATTTTCTTGAAACTTATATCAAATACAAATGCACATTCATAGTCAGATACAAATGCAGATGCAAATCCTACCACCATCCGCTACACACCAATTCTAACCAACCAATCACACTAAATAGGACTACAAGTGTCCATCTAACCAATCACATCGAGTCGTGGTGGTATGCCACTCATAAATGTTGTAGTTGAGCTGCCAGACAAATATTGCGGTTTAACCTCAAAAATTACAGTAATACTGCGAACAAACACTTCCTCCGTCACATATCAAATCCCACCACAATGCCCATGCACTAACATGCTAACATATAATCGTAACAAATCAGAAATATGACATGCTTATGTAAATGCCATTATCACAAATTATATCATATAGCCTATATCGAATTTGTTAACCCGAGTCATGCATATCATACGTAATCATGCTTTCGAAATTACTAGAACACAAAACGTAAATGTATTTTTCACATGCCTTACCTATAGCACATATCAACAGATGTCGTATATTGAGTCTTATTTACCAAGCAGACCCACAAAAGGTCTAAATACGAATTCCGGAGTCATAAGTTCTAGGTGAAATTTTCCACACAAAAAAAAGGTGTACACAGCCCAACAAGTCAGCCCTTATGGCCCACACGGCTTACCTGTTAAGATCGTGTAATCACACATGCCTGTGTGCTCCATACGGCCCGACACACGATAGACCACACACCCATGTGGTGCACACGGTTAGCCACACGATAGTGTGACGCAGTGCAATTTCAAAATAACCACTGGTTTTTAGGTTTTTCTGAGTTTTAATCGCGTTTTTGGGTTAGTGTCACACACATGATTTTGTCTCGATGAAGATTCATGAACGAGCAATCTCGTAACTTAAACCAATAACTCACACAAATTAATCAACACGATTTTTTTACTAAACCCAATTGATTGAGTCAATAATACCAACATCAAAAGAACCTTTAATTACAAAACAAAAACAACTCTTACATGGAGAAACTACTTACCCTTGAATGTAATAGTGACTTAAAACGAGAACTCAGTTCGCCGGAGGTTTTACCGTCTCACAATCTTCTCTTATTTACATCAAAGCACAAATACTTCCATAAAAAATTACCCTCTTTGTTAAGTATGACTCCTATTTCAGTCAAATTTGAGAAATAATCTTCTAGTTAAATTCCGTCTATTTGTTTCAATCAAACGCTGATTAGTTTAAATTATTTTATTATTATTTTACCGATGAATTTAGGCTACAAATAGGCTCTTTTACAACCTTAGAAAATACACCCATTAGAGACTAGAACTCATAACACATTTAGAGAATTTTGTGTTTACGTTTTGAGAGTTCTTTGTTTTCAGATTTTTGGGGTATAGTTTTATCTCCACCTTTTGTACTTTTCGTTCTTTTTCCATTATAGTAAAATTATCTTTGCCCGTGATTTTTTATCCTCTTTGAAGGGATTTTTCCATGTTAAATTTGTGTATTTAATTTCTCAATTTATTTCGCTATTTTTTTTACTTGTTGCTTAATCGGGTCTATCCGAACAAGTGGTATCAAAGCTAGTTCAATTTTTATAAATCAGCCCATTCAGATATGGTAGCAATAAGGTTTGAAATTGAAAAGTTCGATGGTGAGACAAATTTTAATCTGTGGCAAGTTCGGATGATGACAATTCTAGTTCAAACCGGCTTGAAAAAGGTTGTTACCAGGAAAAAGCCTGAGAATCTATATAAAACAGAATGGGAAGAGCTTGATGAAAAGGCATTGTCTACAGTCCAGTTGTGCCTTGCGAATACGGTATTGCAGGAGGTATTGATGGAGAAAACCTCATCCACCTTGTGGAAAAGGTTAGAAACTCTTTATGCGACTAAGTCTCTGGCTAACCGTTTAGTGTTGAAACAACGTCTATTTACGTTTCACATAAACAAAGGTGAGCTTCTTAGAGATCACATCAATTAATTCATTACTCTTTTAAATGATTTAAAGAATGTTGAGGTTCATATTGATGATGAAGATCAGACTATGCTATTATTGTGCTTTTTACCCCCTTCATACAAGTCTTTCAAGGAGACTCTGATTTATGGTAGAGACAAACTCTCATTCGAAGATGTGAAGGGTCATTTGTTGAGTAGAGACAAACTCGACAATGAATTTGGTTTAGATAGCCAGGCAGATAAGCAAGCTTCCGTTTTGGTATCATCAAAGAAACGAGACAAAAGGTGTCGCTATTGTAAAAGGTTAGGTCATGTCAAAGCAGATAATTATAAATTGTGAAATAAAAGAGCTGCTGAGAGTAACGAGGAAGATGTCGCTGGTGCTAATTTGGTCGATGAAAGTAGTGATGATTTCTTGTTAGTGTTAACGAGCAATAACTCCAAGCTCACGTCCAAGTGGATCCTAGATTCGAGATGTTCTTTCCACATGCGTCCTAATAGAGAATGGTTCTCCACATACAGTTCGGTTGAAGGTAGAGTTGTGCGTATGGGAAACAATTCATCTAGTAAGGTAATTGGTATTGGTACTGTTAAAATTAGGATACACGATGGGACGATTAGGACACTCTCAGATGTCAGGTATGTACTTGATTTACGAAAGAATCACATCTCCTTGAGTATTTTAGACTTGAAAGGATGCAGAATCAACATCGAGTCGAGTGACATTAAAGTATCTCGTGAAGCTCTCGTTTTGTTAAGGTAAAAGAACCAGCAGTCTTTATATTCTGAAAGATTCTACAGTAACCGGTGAAATCGAACTTCCCTCGTCCGTTACGGAGTTGAAGTCAACTCGTTTGGAGCGGAGGCAACTTGGTCATAGGAGGGAAAAAGGTATGACAATTTCGTTGAAGAGAGGTTCTCTTTTGGATGCAGGTTTTGAAAAGTTAGGGCACTGTGTTCGTGAAAATAAAAATCGGGTTAGTTTTGATTTGGCAGTGTACAAGTCGAAGGCTAGAAGTTTTCCAGTTTCTAAGCACAGATTCGACTCAGTTAATTCCCTCCATGGTTAAAGAAAGGCTCGTGGCGGGCTTTGGCAAAGATGGCGTTATAGAAATATGAGTCAAGGTGGAGATTTGTTAAGTATGACTCCTATTTCAGTCAAATTTGAGAAGTAATCTTCTAGTTAAACTCTGTTTATTTGTTTCAATCAAACACTGATTAGTTTAGAATATTTTATTATTATTTGACCTATGAATTTAGACTATAAATTGGCTCTTTTACAACCTTAGAAAATACACCCATTAGAAATTAGAACTCATAACACATTTAGAGAATTTTGTATTTACGTTTTGAGGGTTCTTTGTTTTTGGGTTTTTGGGGTTTAGTTTTATCTCCATCTTTTGTGCTCTTCGTTTTTTTTTTCATTATAGTAAAATTATCTTTACCCGTGGTTTTTTATCCTCTTTGGAGGAGTTTTTCCACGTTAAATTTGTGTATTCAATTTCACAATTTATTCTGCTATTTTTTTACTTGTTGCTTAATCGGGTCGATCCCAACACTCTTTGCAAGGCACTTAAGAATCACACAATAAACATCAATAATAAAAAAATAAATAAAAACTTATCCAACCTTAAATATGCATTGAATTCTGATCAAAAGAGAAAGAGTAAAAAAGAAAAGCTTTGAACGATAGCCATCTTTTGGAAAAAAGGGTAAGGAAAAAAATTGGAAATGAAAATTTGAAAACCAAAAACAAAACAACAGAAAGAAAGAAAGAAAGGAAGGAAGGAAAATAAAAAGAATGAAGAAAAAGGAAGTGGGAACGTGGGCACAGAAATGGGGAAAAAAATTAAGGAAAACAAATTATTATTATTATTATTATTAAGAGAATAGAATAAAATTAAAATTAAAATTAATTCAAACTAGCCACAGTCCCATTACTTGATCCTCATTCAGACAGACTTTCTAACCGTACAAAAGTAAACCCAAATACCACTACATGGGTGACACACACTAAATCCTTAATATGGATTATAGAAATCCTAAAGGTTAACTTGCTAGCATTTAAAATGATCACCATCATAAAGACAATGTCAGTATCCCTTTATTATTTAAATTCATCATGATCATCAATATGCATGCCAAATTTGATTTAACATCATTCTTATTATTAATTTTCACATTGTCTCTCCCCGTTTGATGAAATCTTGATAGAGTTTAACTAAATGTTTAGGTGTACAACATGTATGCAACTAATGACCTTTGATAACATAAGTTATCTCCACTCCTTGAAAGATTCTTTTAATAGAGTTTAACATAATATAAGTTCCGTCTATTTCTATCAAATTGACCGAAACATTATGTACTAGTTGCTCATGAATAATATTAAAAATGTATAAAAAAATTATTACTTTTATTTTATATCGTAATACATAATAAAAACTTAAAATTTATCATCTTTAAACTTTAATCAATATAAAGTTACCAACTTTAAAATTTAAAGAAATAGAAGAAAAAGCAAAAAAATGTATGTAACAGACAAGCGAAAAGGAAAAAAGATTATTATATACTTTAAGTCACTACTTTTACTTTCAAGAATTTAACTTTTGTACTTTTTAAATTTAAAAATTCACTTTCAAATTAATATAATTACATAATATTTTAATCGAAAAGTTAACGACATTAACTATTTGTACTAATTAATAACATTATAAAAATAAAAAAATTTATATCATATTAAAAATTAAAATATAAAAATTAAATTTTAAATTTTAAATTTTGAATTGAAATATAATAGATTGACCAAAATTAAAATTTAACTATATTTATAATACAAAACATAAAAAAACAAACCATGGTTATCAATGTGTCAATAAAAGAAGGTTCGGACCTTCCCCCTATACAAAGTTATATAAATAAATATTATATTTTTATAATTTTTACAAAATTAAATTAAAATTTTATATTTTTATGAGATTAAAGTATAATTTTAATTTATAATAAAAATAAAATTTTACACTTTTAAGAGGTGAGTCCCTTTTAATACTTGGTTTCGCTCCTATTTATGACAAGTGCACGTCCTTTGAGTGACAAATCAGAATACTAATTTCTTTATTTTTTTTAATCATAATTTCTTTACATTGTTTTTCACGTTTTTAATGTTTACCTTTTAAGCGATTACATATTTAAATAAAAGCTTACACAATAAAATGTTATCTACATTATATTAGTTTTCTTAAATTAGTACTTAAATTCTTTTTTTTTAAAATTAAAATTGGTACCTAAACTATTAAACTATTACTCATTTTATCTCAACTGTTGTTAATCTCGTTAAAAAAAAAATTCAACCAATCACAATTTGCCACATAAATATCTATCTTTTTAAATATTAATAAAATTCATAAATGTATTTAAAAATAGTTGAAAAAAAAATTATTGGGATTTTCTTTGAGAATTTTGGGTTTTTCTTGGTTTTCAATTAGATGGTCTCAAATTGTTGCACAATTACGAGGAAGAACCGACAATGAAATCAAGAACCTATAGAACTCTTGTTTGAAAAAGAAGGTTAAACAGAAAGGCATCGACCCTGTCACCCACAAGCCACTCTCCGAGGTAGAAAATGGCCAAGGAAATGGAAGCAACAAGCCATCTTTGGTGGGTCATCATCCAATTCACCAATACACAGCCGCTGCCGCCACCACCAAAGCTCTCCTCTAACTGGTTCAACCCTGAATTTTCACCACCCATGACCGCCTCTTATGGACCCTTTTACCATGGAGCCACCACCAGTGGCTCAGCCAATAACACCACTTAGGGATTGGTTCAAACACAAACTGAAGAAGAAGAAGAAACCAAATGGACTGAGTTCTTAATAACCCTTTATTAATGGCGGCTGCTTTACAAAATCAATGGTACCATAATCCTTTTTGGTCTGATAAAAAAATTTATCAACATTACAAGTTGTAATTGGTTGAATTTTTTTATTTTAACGGGATTAATCGTTGGAGTAGAATGGGTAATGATTTAATTTTAAGTACTAGTTTTGACAAAAAAAATTAAATACCAATTTAAGAAAACTAATATAATTTAAGTATCCTTTTATTATTTAAGCATTAAATAAAACAAATTTCCTTTTAACTGATTCAGGTTTACTACACCAATGTGGACAATGTAAATTTGTGGCATTTTAATGGACAATTTAATATTTTATTTAATAATGAAAAAGTGAATTAATTATTAAATAGTAAGTTAGTAAGATTTTTTTCTATTTATAGGTGGGTTTCGTTTATAAATACTTTAGTGTTTATGCGTTTTACAAATGCATCCCTCTCCATCATTTTTAATTAAATCCATGTAAAAAGGTATTTTTATAAAATTACATATTCAGCCCCCTTAATGTTAAAAGTAATTTTAAGAAATTAATGAAATTTATAGTAATTATTTTTAATTACTATTTATTAACTATTGTCAAATTTATTTAAAATCTGTTTTAATTTTATATTTAAACAAACAATTTTATAAAACTAAATTTTTATAATAAATTGTATGTATCTTTTGAATATATTTTTATTAACTAATTTATTATCGTTTAATTAAACATAAATATTTATTTAATATATTTTAACTTGTAGATATAATTAATCCGTACATAGCAAGAGTAGGCAAATTAGTATAATATATTACAAGGTTCACTCATAAATAGTAAGTTTCCAATGTATTTGCATTCTAAATAATTGACATGTGACAAGGAAAGAAAGCAAGCATTAGTTGAGGGGGAAATTTCAGCATAAACTCCTCCATCATTTTTATATAACTTTTTAATGTTACTTTGTAGATTGTACTTTCATAATAACTCATTTCGATTTGATTATATTTAATAATTCTCACATGATAAACTATTATAAATTTTAAAACCCGTTTAAAAAAAATATCATTTTAAGGTTATAACTATTTTTAGAAATTAAATACGATATTAAAATTGAAGTAGATATTTAAAAATATAAATAATATTACAACAAAATATCAATGGTCACATTATTTAAATTTAATTAACAATCTACATTATTTTAGTGTTGTTTAAAAGAAATTGATGAATGTATTTTATTATTAAATATTAACATATTTTTTAAAAAGTTAAGGAACGAAATAATTGGATTAATTTTAGATAAATATCCATGTCAATTTGACTAAAAAAAGTAACAAATGTAATTTTAATAAAATGCAGGGGTAGCAGTCAAAATAAACTGCAAAACTCCCAAACAACCAAGTAAATGGGAGATTTCAATTATTTTGCATTTTATGGAAATGGGTGCAAATGTCAACCCTAAACCAAATAGGACTTGGTCAATCCTATGTTATTTATGCTAATAAATTCACGACAACCTCGCAATGTTGACCGTTGAGTCGAAAGCAACAGAATTATTTGAGCGAGAAAGTAAAATATCTGATAATAATATGGATAAAAGACACTTTAAAATATCTCAAGAAAATCTTTCTGGTTTATTTATCAAGTAAATTTTAAATAAATATTATTATTATTATTATTATTATTATTATTATTTATCTATGTGTTTTTTATGTAGTTTATTTATGGGTTAATACCCGGTTTACACTCTAAATTTATACAAAAGTATTTAGCTAGAATTTGTAATACCCCAAAGCCGACCTGGATATTATGGCTAGATCTGGAGATATTACGTAAAACAATTATAAATCCGACTTTCATTTATTAAAAAAAATGTGAACTTTTGTTATTTAAAAACCCGTTTCATTTGAAAACGTGTTTGACATAATTATTTAATTAAAAACATTGTTTGTTTACATTTTGTAAATAAATTGAATACTTTACAGGAAAGATTCTTAGATCATTATATTTTAGAAAACCAAGATTATTTTCTCGAAAACAGTTGGTTGCAGAAAAATAATCGTTTTCGGTAAATCGTTTTGTCAATTGTCATGCAAAAATCCAGAATAAAATCCAAAACCGAGATAGTCCAAAAATGTTCAAACAATCCAAATTTTACAAAACACTTAATCCAATTTAAAACAGTTAAAGAATCGAAATACTAGTAAAACAGAGCTCTCGTCGTATCGACCCGCCTAAGTCTGAGGATTGCCTAAAAATATCAGTGAAACCGAGAGTGAGTCTTGAAACTCAATGTATAACGATAAACTTAACACAGTAAAATGCATATTAGACAGATCTATTAGAAACAGATTTATAGCAAAGCAGCGCAGAGACAACACATAATCTTACTCCTAGCCACTACATACCAATTCCATCCATCCCAACACACCATATGAGTATAAAACACCCATCCATCCCTACACACCACTTAGTGTCCACAGGACACTTTACAGAATAGTTGCAACTGAGCTGCCAGATCAATAGGCGATTTATCACCTTTTACAGAATCACTTCCTCCACATGTTATTTACAATCCAACCCAGATGCAGATACATAGTACAGAAATTATCATACATATTCAAAGTAGAAATTAAACGTGACATAGCTTTACATGCACAACATAACAAATACGAACCACATACTTATCATACGTATACAGATTTATTACTCATTTGACGTTTCCATTACTTTTACGGATAGCAGAATGAGTATCAACAGAAATCCAGATTTCATGTCTTATACTGTATTTAGTCTCATACCGACCCTATAGAAGGCCCACGGTCGTTTGAGACGATGTGTACGGCCCAAAGCAAAAATCCTGAATTTCCAGCCCGCAAGCCCGTGTAGCCCACATGGCCCAAATAGCCCAACCTGTGTGGCCTACACACACCTGTGTGGTCCACACGGCTCAAAATAGCCTATACCATTTGTCGCGCACGGCTCAGCATACAATCTATCACACGGCCGTGTGGCATCGACAATGCCTAATTTAGACTTTCTCCGTTTGCTGTTTTCCAAGTTTCTTGTTACACACCTTAATTGATTCTGATGCTAAAACACCCACAAGACTTTTTGAACCTATACGCATCCATTAGAACCCAAATCAACAACATACTGAGAGAGTTAAAAAAATATAAACCCTCAATTACATCTTAAAAACAATACCAAACTAACCACTTAAAATTCAAGAACATAATAATACCTTACCACTTAACGAACAGCAACATGGTGAAAACTAATCTGTCAGAAAAACACCAATCGTATCATGACCTTGTGATGGGCATAAATTATAAATTTTTTATTAATTTATATATTTTTAAAGATTTTTAAAATTTTTTAATTTATGTCTGCCATGTAGCATACTGAAAGGAACCAACACTGACGACAAAATACATGTTTAAGTACTAATTAAGTAAAAAAAAATTAATATATTTGACTTTTTTTCATGTAAAATTATATTTAACTTCAATTAAAATTTAATATTTTTCCTAAAAAAATTTAGATATTTTAAAGTAATATATAACCGAGTTATATATTAATTTTATGATGAATTCATTAAATATTTTTTTATATAAAACTAGTTAGTTATCATTATGTAGAGGATACTAATGGAAATGAATTTGATTAAAATATAAAAAAATACATCTCAAAGTTAATTTTATAATTAAATTAAAGTTAAAATATTTAACATTTATTTGCATTAAAATTATTAATAGAGAAAGAAAAAGTAAAAAAAAAAAAGACAAAGACAAAGAAAAATATAATTATCATCAACAACAAATTTTTTTAAAAAAATATACTCACAATGAAGCCTTAATTTAATGACAATGCTATCACTCACTGTAAATCATGTGTAGGTTCCTAATTTATATTTATTTTTGAAACAATCCAAAATATACAGGGTTAGATTAAATAAATAACAAAAAAGTGAATTAGGCTTGATGATTAGGTACTTGTAACACCCTTGACCTGGCCTAGGAATTTCAGCTAAGTCAAAGGCATTACATTTGATCACCGAAGTGACCCAGTAAAGCCATTCTTCTACTTTAAGTTGGATTGTATGAAAATCGCCCTTCTGTTTTTTAAAAAATATTCATCCATTAAGTCGCCTTTACTTAACAATTCAACTACAACATTATTAATATGAAGTTTTAAAAAATAGTTAAAGTTAAAAAGACTTTTCAAAACTTAAAGTACATGTAAAGTAACGGAAAATATTATTAAGAATAATAGTTTTCTAAACCAAATAGCATGCAACTATCAGAGTATTAACTACGTATCGTGCTTAAAACTAAAAACTAAACAATCCCAAACCTAAGATATAAATGCATGAAATAATTAATAATTACAAGCAAAAAAAAACAATTAAGGGAAACTATGATGGAGCCTTTAAGATAATAATAAAAAAAATAGTTGCTAACCCGAGGCTCCTCCGATGCCACTTCGCGTCCTAGTTTCCTATGCTACCTGAGATGTAAAGAAAATGGGGGAATGAGCTTATGACTACTCAGTGTGAGTCTAGTTTTTAAACCACAACATATGATCATACTAACAGTAAAACATTCAATTTATAGCAACATAGCAATTAAGCATAATGTAAGGAACATTCCGAAAATCAGTGCATATATAGGTTGTGTTCATGATGTAATGTAATTTTAGTTTTAAGTTCCCACCCATCCATCCTATCCGCCCTCAAGCATCACTTGACACATTAAAACACATGTCAAAAACTGACCATCTCGGATTTCCTGATGACGATGGTTGTTCACTGTTCATTTGTGACAATGACTTTTACTACAATAACTTACCATCCAGGTTGCCTGGTTTTGATGGCTTTTTAAACTATCATCCTGATTTCGATGACATTCTTGCCTACTTTGTGCGGTACTAACTTTTGATGTGGACTTAAATTGCCACTTTCTCCTAGGAACTCCTTTATCCTCCATACTCGATTTCATGTAATCATGCACATAAATTCAACATGTCATGCTATTTATCAATCAATAATTGATTACTATGCTTGTCAAGCACATTTAACTTTCAATACGGTGTATGAATTTTCATACTAACAATCATTAGCATGTATTTATGCAATTAATTCATATAAATTGCACATATGCAATTTTACATATACAATCTTCGTGCGGATTAGCATTGGCATATTAACATGCTTAGCTTGGTTAACACATACGTTATAAGCTCACATGTAGGGTTCGCACATATAGGATTCGCGCATATAGGGTTCACACATACAGGAACGCGCATATAGTGTTCAAACGTATGGGTTCTCATATTCAGGGTTCACACGTATAGGATTTGCACATGTAGGGTTCACACATACAGGTTCACACATATTAATTCACAAAGTACATAACATGGGGGTTCACATACTACGTCATATTGTATAACATGGGGGTTCACATACTACTTTATACTATATAACATTGGGGTTCACATGCTAAAACTTGTAGAGTTCACATCTATTCACTAAGGTACCTATAGGGGTTCTCATATAGGAGGTTCGTCTATAGGGTTTACATACAGGGGGTTCGCCTATAGGGGTTCGATACATGGGCTCACCTACAAGGGGTTCACCTATACAGATTACTTACTTTTTAATATTTTCATTAATCATACACAATGATTTAAGTTTAGATCCAACACTTGATTTGAAGACACAAAAAGCTTAATCAGATAAGGGGTTCAACAATCTACTAGGAGAAGAGGGATGTGATTGGAAAATCTTGAAATCTTTTAAGAACCCTAACTGCAATGGAGGTTTCAGTAATGAAGAAGAAGAGAGAATTTTGAGAGATTTTCTTGAAAAATCTTCTAAATATGAATTCTAGGTTTTGAAAAGATTGACAATTTAGAAAACTATTCTTCCCTAATTGCAATAGGATTAGTAATTAGTTTAGAATTAGGGTTGATTTAAATTAAGGACTAAAATAAAAAAAATATTTTTAGGTTGGGCTAGTTTGAAAATTTGACACTTTTATGGGGTAAAAATAAGAAAATAAAATATTTTGGCTGAAACGCAAGGGGTTTCGAACTTGGAACCTAAGGGAGAGCTAAGGTTTTACCACTGAACCAACAGGCTCATTCTTGTTAATTCATTATCAAAACTAATTTCTAAGGAATTCTAAATTCTCTTACCCTATGCTTAAGAAAATAAAATCTAAATTTTATCCCTATGTCTTCTAGCCTTATTTTTGGGATGTGACAAAAAACAAGATCTTTTTTACCTTTAGCTATGAAGCCTTCCGATTGCAGCAAGTAGATGTCTTCTTCTAGGTTACCATAAAGGAAAGTAGTCTTTACATCTAACTGCTCTAACTCAAGATTATTCGATGTAACAAGAGCCAAAAGCGCTTGAATGGACGTATGTTTTACAACAGAAGAGAAAACATCATGAAAATCAAGTCCTTCCACTTGATTATAGCCCTTTGCGACCAACCTTGCCTTATACCTAGTGTTTCTTGGACTTGAACCCTCTTTTTTCTTAAATACCCATTTGCAACCAATTATTTTTTTTTTCTGATGGGTGGTTTAACTAGCTGGCAAGTCTCTTTCTTTTAAAGTGATTCATTCTCTTCTTCCATAGCAACAAGTCATTTGTTAGAATTAGAGGTCTAAACTGTCTCAAAATAACATGAAGGATCGGTTGAATCAATGCTCTCTGCAACACTTAGAGCGTATGCCACTAGGTTTCTTTCATAGTATTTCTGTGGTTGTCAGATTTCTCGCTTTTTTTGCCACGAGCCAACTTATAATTTGTTAAATGAGATGGTGAGGGTACTTGAGAGTCAGATGAATTCCCAAACTGATCCAAAACAACATTCTAATCGCAAATATCAAAATTTTTCCGTGACATCACAGTGTCCAGTGTTTCCTTGTTGGGACGTCAGTTATGTTTGTCGTGACGTTACGATGATGTGCTTCCTATCATCGTGAAGTCACCCACTGTTTCTTCTGACTCCACCTTGCTTGAGACACTATGGATTGTTGTGTCTTTAAATGGAAGCAACCCTTTTTCCAAATGAATCATAGCAGATTCACTGAACGTAACATCTCTGCTGACAATTGTCTTGTTGGTTTTCGGGCACCACAATTTGAAACCTTTCAAACAGGCAGAGAATCCCATAAATATGCACTTCACAACCCTTGGTTCAAGCTTTCGCTGAATAACTTTTGCATAAGCAAGACAACTGAAAATTCTAAGGTTAGAATAATTTGGAGGATTATCTAACCATATATCTTTTGGAATTTTTTTGTTCAATGCTCGATGGGGAGATCGGTTCACCAAATGGCTTCCCGAATTGACATTTTCAGACCAAAAATCCTTCTCTAAACCTGCATTAGAAATCATACATTGGGCCTTTTCAAGCAAGGTTCTATTCATCCTTTTAACAACTCCATTCTACTGTGGAGTATGACCAATGGTGCAATGTATTTCTATCCCTTCCCATTTGCAGTAATAGTTAAAATATGATGAATAGAACTCAATATCATTATTCGTTCTCAACCGCTTCATGGATTTTCCTATCTGTTTTTCTAATAGTGTTTTCCATTGCTTGAAGATTCTAAAGACTTTATTTTTTTTGTTTCAAAAAATAAACCCAAACTTTCCTAGAGTGGTCATCAATAAAAGTTAGGAAATATCTATTACCTCCTTTTGATATGTCAGGAGTCGAACCCTATAAATGAAAATGAATATAGTCGAGAGTCCCTTTTGTTTTGTGCACTACTGAATCGAAACTTACTTGTGTATGTTTCTTGTAAGTGCAGTGTTCGTAGAAACCTAACTTTTCAACTCCAGTGTCTTTAAGAAGACCTCTTTTACATAATGTTATCATACCTTTCTCGGTCATATGACTAAGCCGCATGTGCCAAAGTTTGGTTAAATCGGAATCTATGAAGAAAGAATCACGTCGTGTCGTTGTGACGTTAGGTTGGTTCTCGTCTCGTCATGGCAATGATTTCAACTCTTCTTCAATAATTGTAGTCGCACCAATCATCTTCGACCCTTGCAGAACCTATAGGTTGCCCTTCTTTTGTCCTCTAATCACAACTTATAGGTTGTCTTTAAGCTTTTTGACTCGATAAAAATTCTGTAACCATTCCAGTCTAGAATTCTAAAGAGATGAGATTTTTCTTTAGATAAGACACATACTTGACATCTAATAGTGTCCGTACAATTTTGTGGTGCATCCTGATTTCTACTGTTTCGATCCTAGTTATCTTACATATAGAATTATTCACCATCAGAAAAACTCCACATTCAACTAAACTATACGTAAAGAACCAATCCTTGTTGGGACACGTGGTAAGAGCACCCTAAATCAATGATCCATTTGGATGTAAGCTTGGAGCTTTCGCTTGTAGACACCAACAAGAAATCATCATTTTGTCATCAGCTACACTAGTATCAGCAACTTCATCTTTCTGCTTTCTTTTCTCGTCGTTTTTGGCATCCATCTTGTTTTTATTATGAAGTTTGTAACGTTCTTCTTTAATGTTGCCCATCTTCTTGCAATAGCCACATTGTTTGTCGTAATTCCTATATTTTGATCTTGCCCTAGACCTACTTTGATATGATTTTCTGGATTGTTGTCTGCCTTTTGCAACTAGAACTGAGGCTTGCCCATCTGACTTTTTATTTTGGCCTAACTCATTATCGAGTTTGTCTTTACTTAAAAGATTTCATTTCATGTCTTCAAAGGAAAGATTATCTCTCCCATAAACCAGGGTCTCCTTGAAAGTTTTGTAAGAATGGGGCAAAGAACACAACAACACAATTGTTTATAACACATTATTTGTAAGGCATAGTTGAATTGCAGATAGAGCTTTTTCATCAAGCTCTTCCCATTGTGACTAGTCTGCATCCACGGGGTTTCTTCCATATAACGACCTTTTTTAGACCAATCTGGACCAATATTGCCGTCATACGAATTTGCCATAGACTGAAATTTACGATTCCATCGAGCCTTGTCAATGCCATCTTTGGATGGGTTGAATGCAAAAATTGAACCAAGATTTGATACCAGTTTGTTGGGGATCGACCCATGTAAGTAACAAAAAAGAATAATAATGAAGAAATTGAAAAGATTGAACACACAAAATTTACGTGGAAAAAGATTCTTCGAAGAAGGTAAAAAACCATGGGCAAAAAGAGAATTTAGTAATAAGATAAAAGTAAAATATGGAAAGAGTAAAAACAAAGAAAACTTGAAACCCCGAAAAAAAAACCCTTGCAAATTAAAACACATAATTCTCTCCTAATTGTGTTATTTTCTATCCTATTATACCTCGGGTAACTAAGGCCTATTTATAGGCTGAAATTCGTAACTTTTATAATTAGAATATCCTTAGGTTAATTAGAATTAATTAGAATTTAAGTGGGAAACCAAAACAAAGTTTAACTAAGAGAAGAAAATCGATAAACTTGAGGAACACATCGTCATGTCGTGACGTGACGTGACATTAATGTAGTCGTGTCGTTGGGACGAAGGCTTTCTTCTCATTGTAATATTGGCTGCTTGTTGCGACGTCGAGCTTTATCTCGTTGGGGAGGCTGTTATTGTTTTGTTTGAAATGTGATGCATACTCCACTTATTGAAATGTTATTTCTCAAACTAAACATCTTCAGAAAATTATTTTTCAAAGTACTTTTTTTTTTCGCAGAAATATTTCGATACCTATGAGTATCAAATTTTAGTGTAAACTTTTGATTACTAATTTTTTTCCAAATAAGGGAGTGGACAAGGAAAGAGAATTTCAATTGGCAAGTTTGACTTTAGACCTCGATTCTCACTAGTGTTGAGTTCAACTTTATTTATCGACTCTCTTTGGTTTCTAATTTAATATTTTGACTATTTTTTTCTTACTTAAGAGACACACATAGGTGTCAAGTTCAGCTTTATTTATTGGCTCTCATTCAAGTTCAGATTAATATTTCAACTATTTTTTCTTCTTTGTTTATTTTATTTTATTTTCTTTCTTTCTTATTATATATAGTGTAATTAGAATGCTTCAAATACATTAATATGAGATTCATTAAATACAATGATTACCAAAAACATATTACATATATAATTACAAACAATTATATTTACCGAATTTTCAAACCCACTTACAAAAATCCCATTAAAACTAAGAAATCTGTTGTTAATAAAAATAAAGAAAAAAAATTTCTTGTTAATATATAATCCCAACCTAACATTCAAGTAAAACTATATGGTAAACTTAATTCTTTAACTTAGTGGTCCAAAAATTCAAACAATGATGAACCCCACCTAAAAACTTAACCTTAAGATTGAATGATTCTCTCTCAAGCTCAAAAAATATAGGTTTGTATAATAGCTACTTCATAAGGAAAGATTGTTTGCAAATCTTTCATGACAAATTGAATTTTGCTTCAGATGTAAATAAACACACATTAATGCCTTATGTTTGCATACTATTTGGCTGGTGGGATAATCACTTATTCCTCTCCATTAATAATTTAGATACCAAATAGCTTCCAACACTTGACTTTGACATTCTAATTTCCTTAAACTACTATTTCTTATATATAGAAATGTTGAGTTTTAGTTAGTTTTTTTGAATTTCAAAAAATTTCTTTTTTTTTAAATTTATATTTAAAGTGGGTTATATTCTTAAAATTAAGTTTTAATAATAAAATTAATAAATATTATTTTAATTTACATTTTTTATTAAAAACAAATAATTTTTTATTTTACTTCATTTTAGCTAAGAAAAAAATAATAGTGCAATCTTTGGTAAAAATAGAAATTTGTTGTAGCTCTATTTTAAATTTGATATTTTAAAATATTAAAATAATAAAATATCTACTTTTACATTATTATTTATATATTTTTATAATTAAATTTAAACAAAATAATAATTTTTATAATTAAGTCAATTGACTTGTATCTTCATAATTAAGTTTTCATTAAAATTAAAATAATATTTTTTGTAAAAACTTTATATGATTTGAACAGAAAACACATTTTACATATTAAATTATGGTACACTTATGATATGGATTAAAAATAGAATTATGTAATAAATATATTTATAAAAAATTATATAAAAAATAAATGAGACTTTAGTTAAAATGACCAAATAGATATATTAAAAATCATATTGTCTCAAGTTCAAATTTCAATATGGGTGGATTTTGACCATAAGTTCTTAGGTACGATAGAATTACTTTTGTGAGAATTTAATTGATGAAAAGTGATAACTACGTTTGATATGCTAAAATATATTAATTTTTCTAGAAATGTAACGGTTATTTTGGAGTTATTTTTCTCAACCGTGGGAATATGGTTCCTTCCATGTAGTTGGAAATTGAACTTTTTTTCTTTGAGACAAAATTACCTTTTTTTATTTATTTATTTTACTTATTTTTATTCAATACTTTTTTTCACAACAAAATCATAGAAAAACATTTAATTTTATTGTTTAAAATATTATCATATTAAATTTTTTATTATATTATAATTTAAATACATTTAAAATATATATTTTAAATTTCATCTTATAATAATTTTAAAATAAATGTATTTTAAATAAATATTATTTAAAAACAACTAGATTGAAATACATATTTATTAATTATAAACTAGCTTGGTTAATAATGAATATTAAAAAATGTTAACATTAATAAATTTTATGTTTTATTCAATTAAGAAAATTTCGAAATTTACAATTACATTTCTAGTAAAGTGTTAAGTAAACCAAACATATTAATGTAATTTTCTTGGAATTTTAATTAATCATTTTCATATATATATATATATATATATATATATATATATATATATTTGGTATAATTATAGATATCTTCATCTATTTTAGGTTACCAGATTAATCTTATTTGGACTAATAATAATGTTACATCTTTGATAATCATAGGAATCAAATTCCCACCATTACAATCTTCCCATGATAAAGTACCAAAAACCTATTAAAAATAAATAAAAAAACTAAATAAATAAGATATATGCCCATTTATAAATTTACTTTCACATATCAAATAATAACATTATATTATATATTTTAAAATAAAATGTTGTGAATTTAAGCACTAAGCCTATTGCCAGAAACGAGTTAATCTATAGCTGATCCTATGTGTTGGTATCTAATGTATAAAAAATAAAATAAAACGTTGTATACATAAATTATGGTATTCACCATATATGTCCCAATTGTCGTGCATGGGGGAAGTTCCTTGTCCAAAATAGGGATCCACATGCAATGTCTGGGCCAGCTGTCCGTATAATCCCTATCCAAGTGCCAAAACATTAAATTCATCAAATATCTTTTTAAAATATTTAAATTACAACTTTAAAGGAAATCCTAAAATAAGTAAGTGGTTAAATTAAAATTTTCTAATTTCGGGTTTGATGCTGAATCTTACTTTTCTATATCTTTTACATCACAAATCTAATATTTATATTATTTATGGACAGTCACGTGATAGGTCTGCCCAGAAATAGATTTTTTTTCCCTAGAAAAGACTTAATGCGTAGACATCAAACAGTTGGCTTCAAAATTTTCGAGGATTTTTTGTCAGTACAGAGAAAATTACAGTTAAAAAATAAGAAAACAAATTGTAGATGCAGATAATCAATTTTTAATTTAATTGGTATAAATATCAAATACTTAAATGTTAACTTACAAAATTCTTTGTATAAATAACACAAAATGATAAAAGTTTCTTTTTGGAAATCTAATCACTAAAGTTCGAGGGCATTCCTATTTTAATTACTGAATTTTCTTGGTCAATTTCAATTTGTAGTTGTTACACCATTAAAATGTACATAGTCATCAAATGGATTATTGTCATGACCTTTTTTATTAGTATGATAATAGATTTAACTCTTCACAATTCACACATTTTGTTAATTTTATTCCAAATTAAAAAATCTTAATAAATTTAGCTTACAATATTTACATATTATATCAATTTAATCTTAATTTTAAAAATTCAAAAGTTATACTTAAAATTTTCATAAAAATATAAAATGGGAAAAGTACACAAAAATTTTAAAATATTTAGAAAATAAATTGTGAAAAATAAAAAATTCAAAAAATAGACGTATGATAATTTTTTGAAATAAAATATTTGCATCCTTCTTCAACATCGATGATTCAACATTCAAAAAAAAATATATTTAACATATTTCTAAAAATCAAACTCTTCCCACATTCTTCATTTTCAAGCAACCCTTTTTTGTCAATTACATCATATTCTTTATGCCCTTGTCATGTCTATGCTAGAGGAGTGAATAAGAAGAATGAGAACCCTAAATTACAATTGCAATCAAATGAATTGGGTAAAGTTGAAATGAATCGGAGGAATATGGAAGAAGGATAAGGTGGGTCAATGAAATTTGGGCCAAGTAACTAGTTCATGTGTGGTGGACCTACTTTGGATATGAAAGCTAGGCCAAAGAAGTTGATGTGTAAAGATGGGCTAAAGAATGAGTTAGAGATGAATGGGCTAGAGAACAACCCAAAGAGGAAGGTTGCTTGAGTCGATTAAGGATAAGGAGAATTTTGAAGGAACAATTTCTGAATCTAAGGATGAGAAATGATGGTAGATGTTAAATAAATAAATATTGTAGTACAATTTGTTACAATTCATTACAAGCAAATTACCAAATATATATGTAATTGCAACAACTTTAAGAATTATCAGAAATGGAACTACAAGTTCTCTTCTTCTTCTTCAACCTAATTTCTTCTCATCTCATTTGACAACTTTGAAAAATTCATTGAATTCTCCATTGTCATTCTCAGGTTGTGACGGGCTTGGTATCAGAGCTACCAAAGATCCATCGATAAAGTTGGGTGGATCGAAGAAACAAACCTCCATGACTGATGGAATTAGGTTGTATGTTTTGAAGAGGCAGATACAAGTGACCCAAGGTCAATTGGAAAGTATGACTGATGAATCTAAGATCTCAAAATGGTAGAATAAGCAAAATGGCAACATTGATGCTAAGTTTGTTGAAACTTAGGGTAACATCAGTAGGATATTAGAGTTATTAAATAAGAGAATAGATGAATCTTCTCCAGCTACTCTTGAAAGCCTAAGAGCAAAAAAACTCAAGTATACAATCCTTTTTAATCTAAAGCTGATAGAAATAAACCAATGCAAATTACTATCATTGATAAGCATGAAAAAAAACATACCTTTCACCATAATGAACTTGGGATAATAGCCTTTAAACAAAGCCTTAATCCTAATATATCATTTAACTAAGCAAGAAATATCAGTATAGTACTTGGAGATAACATAACAGACATATCTAAAGAACTAAACACCATAAACTATGACCATAATAGTAACTTCACTACCACTCCAAGGTTCTTTGCTCCTAGATCTGAAATTGAGTTATAAACTTTTGATAGAACTAATCCTAGGGGTTGGGTTAACAAATGTCACAAATATTTCACCATTTTTGCAACTACTGAAGAATAAAAGGTTGAAATTACTTCCATGTATTTGGTGGGAAGGTAAAAAATGGTATGATAGGTATATTTAACAAAAGCATAGGGTTACTTGGCCAGAGTTTGTTGCTGATTTGTGTTTGAGATTCATCAGTTCTATGTATTTGATTAATAAATTTCCCACTCTTGTGCTACAAGGGAAGTCTCCTAATGAGATGTATAAAACAAAACCATATTATTTGCATCTTAGGGTGTTTAGATGTTGTTGTTATCCCTATTTAGACCCTATAACAGGCATAAACTTCAATTTACATTTAAGCTATGCACTTTTCTTGGTTATAACACAATTTATAAAGGTTATAAATGTCTTAATGATACTGGTTGGATCTTTGTTTCCAAACATGTAATATTTAATGAAAGATGTTTTCCTTTTCTTTTTCTCCAAAGCCAGATCAAACTTTTATCAAGGTTCTTCTAAAGCTGGCAATCAGTTTCATCAAAGCCCTCCTGTTCTTGTTTTTCCATCTCAAAGGGTTTTCTTAGCTGACCAGTCTCTTGGTTCCATTGAGGGTTCTCTTATCAGTTCAGTCACTGAGGGTTTTCCAGCCTCAAGCTCCACTAATTCTCTCTCTGTCTCCTTAGATCTTGCTACTCTTCAATATATTTTTAACTTGGTTCCAGCAATTAGTCCACCATCATTACCCGTATGTTCCAATACTCATCTACTGAAAACACGTTCCAAGAGTGGCATTTTTAAACCTATGGTGTGTTCTACGAAGTTTTGTGATCGAGAACCTATGACCATTAAAGAGGCCTTCACCAATGTTGAATGGACCAAGGCTACTCAACAAGAATTTGATGTTTTTATAAAGAACAAAACACTGGAGCTAGTGCCTTTACATATAAAAAGGAAAGCTGTGGGCTATAAGTGGATTTTTAAGTTCAAAAGGAATGCTGATGGTTCTGTGGCTCGTTACAAAGGTAGATTAGTGGCCAAGGGGTTCCTACAGAAGGTTGGTATTGATTTCCATGAGACTTTTAGTTTAGTGGTTAAGCCAACAACAATAAGAGTGATTTTGACTCTTGTTGTGACATATAGTTGACAGTTAAGACAAGTGGATATTAACAATGCATTCTTGAATGGGGATCTAACAGAAGAAATCTATATGCTTCACCTATCAGGGTTTGAACAACACAATGGTGATCAGCCACTTGTGTGGAAGTTGAAAAAGGCTCTGTATGGCCTCAAACAGGCTCCTCGAGCCTAGTTTCACAAGTTGAGAGAATACTTAATAGCTACAGGGTTTTATTGTACAAAACTGATGCCTCTCTTTTCATCAAAGTGTCTAGTGACATAATGCCTTATGTTTTGGTCTATGTTGATGACATAATTGTCATTGGCAATAGGAACACATGTGTGGATGAGTTTGTTTAGTCCTTGGACTCAAAGTTCTCCCTTAGGGCTCTAGGAAGCAGGAAGTGATATCTTTGTAACAACCTGTTTTTCAGTGGTGTCAAAAGCAGTGGTTTCGGAACACAATTTTCGATGATCATTTGGATAGCTAATTAAGGTACAAGAACTAAATTGTAAAAGTGGTGGTAAAAGTTAATCGCAATGGATTTTTAATTACCTGAAGGACCAATTAAGCAATTAAACCTTTTAAAAGTCAACAAACGGTGGTGGATGACAACTTTCATCCACCAATTTTGTTAATTGTCATTAAGTAAATTTAATTAAGTTTAATTAATTAATTAAAGATTTATTAATTATTAATCAAGGTATAAAAGACAAGTTTAATGGAAAAATAAAATCATGTTCATGTTCATGTTATATAAGTGGTATATAACATATGCAAATTTCTGCAGGGCTTTCTTACTCGGTGCAGCCGTCTGTGTGTACCAAAGTTATCAAATGAGTTGAAAGATAAGGATATACAGAATATCCTAAACAGTATTGGTAAGGGGTCGTTAGTGGGACTAATTCTTCGGTCTATGAAGAGAGATATTGTAGGTTTCTTGATCGATTAGTTCCATCCCTACACTTACTCCATCAAAGTGAACGAGCATACTATTCCTATCACACAGTTGCTGAAATGGCAGGCATATTGGGCTTGAAAGACAAAGGCCTCGATGTTTCATCAGTCTTGACGATGACAAACAACAAACGATTGAGAGAGAATTATTGACTCTCGCAGGATGGAAAGTTTGTAAATCTCGCGGATCATATGAAGAAGATGGATTCTAGATCAGATGAATTAAAAGCAACGTTGCTTCCATTCATCATCGGTCGCCTCCTATGTCCATACAGTCTTCCTTTTCTCTTAGAAGAGTGCTAGAACTACCTATCTCAATGATCAAAGGGTTACGTAAACATGTTCAGGGGCCTGATGCTGCTAGAAAATCCGGCTACATTAGCGTATATATTGTAGTGTTGGAGGTATAAAATTTTCTGTTTTTTTGCTTTTTACTGTTTTCTTGTTAAACGCAAATTCGTTTTTTATAACTTCTTGGCTGTCATTGAATCATTTCATTAACAACCTAAAAAGATAGGGAGAAGAAGGGAAAAAAAAACCTCCAATAAACCACTGATCATGTTTATATTACATGTTATTGAGATTTTCATTTCAGTTATAATAACATATTTCATTTATATTAATTTAGAATTGTATCGATTTGAATTACGTTGGGGTTTTAAAATGAGATATTTGTAAATTTGATTATTAACATAATTGATATTGCTGTTTTTGTAAAAATTAAGAGAATTTATATTTGAACACACTTAATTACATTTTTACTCCAATTTAAAAGTTTAAGAGGGATTATGGGTTGAAATAGAGATTTAAGTAAAAAACACTACAATATAGTTAGTAATTCTGGTGGTCCGACTTGAATTGTATTGAATCATAAAATATTTTAATATATGCTAATTGTAAAACTTTTAAATGGATTAAGGTTACGAATAATTTGACACCAACTCAATTAGAAAAAAAATATAATCATGACTATTTGTAATTGTAATTTTTGCTAAAAACTTTTTAACCTTTTATGCAAATCTCATTTTAATCTTTCTAGTTTTTAAATTTTATTTCAACTCTTATAATTAATATCTAAGAATATGATAATTTGTGTTTCGCTCCAAGTTTTCTAAAGTATTTTTATCTTGACTTCTTCTTATATAATCAATAATTTTTATAATAAACTTGTAAATAACTTAAGCTTAATTTGATGAACTAAGAACAAAATATTAATTTTATGATCTCATCTTTCTTAATGTACCGGGAAAATATTAATTTTATGATACATATTAATTAGGTAAAAGAACGATTACTATATCTAAATAGTGCCTAAGGCTAAATATTTATTTGGTAAAAAAATAAAAAAGTTAATAATAACTAAGGTATCTAATAGGATAAATATCAAAGTTATATATGAATTTTGATTCAATATTTAATTTAGTATGTGAATTTTGGTTTTGTGCAACTATATACATTCAACTTTAATTTTAGTTCAAATGTATACATAAAATTTTTATTTTGACCGCACACATTTAAAAACTAAATATATAAATATAATTATTTGTATATGTAATATGTAAACACAAAATTATATTATATCAATGATACTAGTAGTTTGTGAAAATTAAATCAAATCAAAATATTTAATTATAATTTATATATTTATTTTTAAATTCAACATTTAATTTATTTTGATTTTTGAAAAGAGACAAACAATCTCAACTTTGAAAGTGCCTTTTATTCAAAGTGGGGTTGGCTGTACTTTGTCTGTTATAAAATATCTAAAATTTAATTTAATTTATTTTTATTAATGATGTATGTGACAATAGTTTTAGGATTAAAAAGATTAAAATTGCACAGAATCCTGGAGACATGGAAATGACATAACACGTGGATTTAGGTATTCCATGTCTTATGCGTATATAATTTCCTTTATGGCTTTTTTATTATTATTAAAAAAATTGGAATATACCAAATTGGAGCAAGTGTTTTATAGTTTGTAGAAACAGTGAAAGTTCCTCACAGAGCCAAAAGATGTGTGTACGGACAACACTTTTTGGCAGAAGAAAGAGCATTTAATTTATTTTATTTTGCGATCCCATCTTGTCATTCACCCATTAATGCTGATTTTGATTTTGATTTGATTTGAAGATAAAGTTTTATGGAAAACTAGGAAAAGGGGAAGCATATTTGGAAGGCTGATAAGAAAGCGAAAGATTCCAAAAATTTAGTCAACTGTCCAAAACCATGCAAAACATTATTTGCGAAAGAGAGGAAGTACCCCACTTTTCGCATGAATTTCATTTATTTTACTTTTCAAGTATGGGATACTTATTTGAAAAAAAAAATTTGTTTTTAATTTTCTTATTATTACATTATAAAAAAATTGATTTTAAATATAAAATATTGAGATACAAACTCAATTTGTAATATATATATTTTCCTTACTCTTTTAAATGTCTATATTTTTTTTTTAAAATTTATATATATATATATATATTTTAAATCCAAGGGAATATATAAAATGTTGACGTTAATTGGATAAATGACTCAACTTGAAGTATATTATAAATATTATTGTTGAAATATTTTTAAAATATTTATAATGTTCTAATAGTTATAATTGAGAAATTACAAGTGATCTAAAAATAATATCATTTGGTAATCAAGCAAGAGTTGTTACTATTCATAGTGATTAGTTATGTCTCTTGTCACTAAAAGTTATATCACTTAATTAATAACAAAGTGTCATAATTATTCAAGTTAATACATATTGAATCATTATGTTTGTGGTTAAAGATAAGACTATTCATTTGGGTAATTATGTCTCTGAGACATGAGATCTCTTATAAATAAGAGAGGAATTTCATTTGTTGGATACTCCCAGAAACATAGAAAAAAGTTTCTTTTTGATTTCCCCTCATATTTTGTTTTCTTAGATTATTCTATAAAAAATTACTACAAAAATTCTATATAAAAATTTATATCCTTATTATGCTCCTCTCAGTATTCAGTGCAAAATAATATATTGAATTAATGTTTTAACAATTTTTTGTCATATAAATATAATTAATTTTGTAAAAAATAATAAAATGTGTAAGATCATAAATAAAAAAGGTGACAATTATAATATGAAGTTTTCACATAAAACTATGAGAAATGGAATGACTTTAGCCATTGAAAATAATGAAGATAAATCAAAACCCTTAAACATACCAAATGAGCCTTTAACTAGTAACCAGAAAATGGAAACATGTTACAACAACATTTTTTTTTCTCTTTCTCTAAGGTAGTGTTTGGTATGATGAAAAATTATGATTTTACTGATAATTTAATTAATTGAAAAGTAATTCCAATATTTGGTACGTCAAAAATTTTAACTTTCTTTCATATCTAATTTTTTCTTGAGAATTATTTTCCCATAAATATGACAGTGTGATTCTCATGATAAAATGTGAGAAAGTTACTTTCCCATCTAATTTGAAAATTTAAAAGATATTAGAAGACAAAATAACCTTATTTTATTTTAGTTTAAGTAGGGATGGCAAAAAAAAAACCCGAATTTGATGGGTTTTGACCTGACCCGATCCATTAGGGTCAATTTTCTTTTTTTAAATCAAGTTCCAGGCTGGTTGGGTATGGTAAAATTAGAAAAATAATCAAGTCGGGTTTGAGGTAAACCCGCTCCGGGATATTTACAAAAAATGCCCCTAATATATACATATATTAAGTTTTTTTTTCAATAAAAAAATATATAAATTAAAAATTAAAAATATTAAGTTTTTAGTCTAAACTAAAAAAAAATTAATCTTATTTTATTCAAAATAAAAATAAAATAATTAAAAATATCAATTAAAATATTGTTATTAAATATTTAATCCAAAGATTTATTAGTAAAAAAATTGTTGTAAAATATTAAATACATAAATATTATTTTTATTTAATAAGATTAAATTTGTAAATTATCATTACATTCCCAAAAAAATATTTAGTAAATCAAATGTGATAATGTAACGTTTTAAGAATTTTAAACAATATTTTTCAAAGTGTAACAAACATTGCAAAGCAACTTTCTCGAAAATCAAATTTTTAATAACAACATTTATAAAAATCACATTTTATTGAAATCCTAAAAATAGGAATGCACCAAATGTTAGCTAAAAACTTTAAATTTTGATGCTAGTTTATAAAATGGGTCTCTTCATTTTCACCGATGTTCCATTAGAACACAATTTTTACGTTGATTTTACTTCTCCCGCAGAAGAAACCCTAAAATACTCGTCTTTTATACTGCTTACATGGGTTTTAGACACATGATCTCAGCATTCAAAACCATAATATAATTTAAACTGAAAATCCATTTCTTCCAACCATTGCCATAATTCACAAGAATAGCATTAGGGCTGAAAATAGTGGATTCTTCTCCTTCTTTAAATGATTCAATATTCAAAGGGATATATTGAAGTACGGGCGAAGCCAGAATAAATTTTTAGGGGAGTCGAATGAAATTTTAATTTTTTGTAGTTTATATATTTTTAATTTTTAAAGTATTAAATCAAATTTTTATAATTTTAGGGGGGCCAAAGTGCAATTTTACCTTTACTAATTTAAAATTTAAAAAAATTAAGGATCTAAATAACAATTTTACATTTTAGGGGGGGTCAAGGCCCCAGCTAGCCCCCCAAAAAATTTGCCTTTGTATTGAAGTAATATTAACTATTGACTGGTTCAATGCTAACACAGGATTCATGTTTGACATTGCTCCTAGTTCAAGGGCCTTATCTTCTTTGAAGTAATATTTGCAAAATTATTTTCTTCATATTCTATTATCTTTGTTATTTCTAAAAAAAATCATTTTGTAACAATTGTAACAGTTCAAAATATATAGGGTTAAATGAAAAAAATAACCAAGGAAAGCCCTTGGTTTGATGGTTAAATAGATAGTGTATTCTATTTTTCCCTCACTTCCAAGGTTCAAGTCATGCCAAACACCTCCCATATCCATTCCCCTTTTTATTTTCAACAAGAATGGTTAATTACCCAAATAATCCCTAAAAATTTGAAAACCCTGGCTATTTAAACCAATTTTCTAATTAGGCTAGGATTTTATTTCATTTTCTAATTCTCCTAGAATTTTTCTTCCAATCTTTTTTGTTTCTTCCCTCTCTCTTTCATTTCATCAAAATTTTGTTCCTTTGCTGAAAATTGTTCATGATTACCCAAATCAAAATCTATTCCCGATATTAACTCATTTTTCAACCAAATTCGTGATCGTAGTTAGAAACATCCTTCGAACGTTGCCAAGAATTGGTAAGAACTTTCCAATCCCGATGTTTAGATCTTAAATTCCTACATAATTCCTATTCACGTTAATTTTAAGATCGATTAAACGATCTTTTGCAAATCTTGTCGATATTTCTCGGTAATCTGGATAAATCTTGAAAACAATCTCTAAATATTGCGTAAATGTTGTTTGAAGGATCCGATTTAGGTATCCCAGACCAAATTTAAACAAGAGGGATGTCGCTCAGTCTTCCGGTAGTAGCTGTGTGTTCTTTACAAGTGAATTGGGGCAAATCGTGCCTCAGAATAGGGTCACATGGCTAGCCACACGAGCGTGTAGGCCACCCGTGTGGACCACACGGTCCCTATACACGGCTTGCCACACGACCGTCTCCCCTACACCTCTATTTTACATTTTTCACACGACCCAACCACACAGTCTAGTCACACGGCCATGTGTCTCCTAATTCTCAAATTTTACAGTTTTGCCCAAGATTTTATATTTTGTGCAAATTAGTCCTTGAATAGTTCCATAACTATTTTTAGTGTTTTATTTTATTCAATTGAACCCCGATGATATGAATTATGCTAAAAATCCATGAATTAATGTTATGTTTATATGATTGCATGAATTGTGATTAAGCATGCCTATTGTATCTGTAATTGTGAATTGTTCGTATAACATGTCGTATGATACTGTTATGTATGTATGTATGTATGTATGTATGTATGTATGTATGTATGTATGCATGTATGCATGTATGCATGTATGTATGTATGTATGTATGTATACACGTATGTATATATATAGGTATGTATGTATGTATGTATGTATGTATGTATGTATGTATGTATGTATGTATGTATGTATGTATATGTGTATGATGACGATATGTTAATCTGTTATTCCGAATATGTCATTGCAAATTACTATATGTGATGTGATTTTATACGCTAAACGGTTGCACTAATTATCTTATGATAGAACTCACACTGAGCTTTATAGCTTACTCCCTTTTATCTTTAACTTTTCAAATAATCCACTAGGTTAAGACGCAGGCACGACATCCGAAAGGACTCGACTTTACTTTTATTAAAAATATTTTAGATTTATTATTCAATATTTTTTTTATCTAGAAATCGTTTTATTTTATTTCAAACTATGGTATGGAACTTAGGGTTTGTATTTATTTTATATTACATGTCATTTAGTTAAAGTTTTAGGATATTTAATTGTTAAGTAGTTAGGCTTGAAATCCGATTTTTACTAAAAACATTAGGAAATTATCATTTTCCGCTACTATACTTTAAATATAATTTTGATGCATAATTAATCAGTATTTAACTAAGTTTTCTACTAAATTAAACAAATACTTTAAAATGACCAGTTTCAAAACTCCGGTAGCTTTTTGGGTCACTTCGGTGGCTAATGTAATCTCTCGAATTTGGGTCTAATGTCTAGGCTAGGTTGGGGAGGTTACAACAATTCTCAGCCCTAAGAATAATTTCTTGATGTTCTTAGAAATCAAGAAATTTTGTAGGTGTTTTCCCAAAACTGAATGCATGTCTCATTATGGTTGTTACCATAAAAAATATTAACTTACTATTACGGGAGGATTTGAAATTCTATTAAAAATATTTGTATTTCTATTAATTACCATTACAAAGTGTTAAATATGACTCCTATTTTCAGTCAAATTTAAAAAATAATCTTTTAGTTAAACTCTGTTTACTTGTTTCAATCAAACACTGATTAGTTTAGATTATTTTATTATTATTTGACCTATGAATTTAGCCTATAAATAGGCTCTTTTACAACCTTAAAAAAAGACACCCATTAGAGATTAGAACTCAAAACACATTTAGAGAATTTTGTGTTTACGTTTTGTGGGTTCTTTATTTTCGGGTTTTCGGGGTTTAGTTTTTATCTCATCTTTTGTACTCTTTGTTCTTTTGCCATTATAGTAAATTTATCGTTGCCCATGGTTTTTTATCCTCTTTGGAGGGGTTTTTTCACGTTAAATTTGTGTGTTTAATTTCTCAATTTTTCCGCTATTTTTTCTTGTTCGTTGCTTAATCGGGTCGATCCTAACAAGTGGTATCAGAGCTAGTTCAATTTTCATAGATCAGCCCATTCAAATATGACAGCAACAAGGTTTGAAATTGAGAAGTTCGATGGTGAAACAAATTTCAATCTGTGGCAAGTTAGGATGATGACAATTCTAGTTCGATCAGGCTTGAAAAAGGTTGTTACCAGGAAAAAGCCTGAGAATCTAAATAAAACAGAATGGGAAGAGCTTGATGAAAAGGCTTTGTCTGCAATCCAGCTATGCCTCGCGAATACGGTATTGCAGGAGGTATTGATGGAGAAAACCTCATCCGCCTTATGGAAAAGTTTAGAAACTCTTTATGCGACTAAGTCTCTGGCTAATCGTTTAGTGTTGAAACAACGTCTATTTACGTTTCGCATGAACGAATGTGAGCTTTTTAGAGATCACATCAGTCAATTCATTACTCTTTTAAATGATTTAAAGAACGTTGAGGTTCATATTGATGATGAAGATCAAGCTATGCTATTATTGTGCTTTTTACCTCCTTTATACAAGTCTTTTTGGGAGACCCTGATTTATGGCAGAGACAAACTCTCATTTGAAGATGTGAAGGGTCATTTGTTGAGTAGAGACAAACTCGACAATGAGCTTCATTTGGATAGCAAGATAGATAGGCAAGCTTTCGTTTTGATAGCATCAAAGAAACGAGACAAAAGGTGTCGCTATTGTAAAAAGTTAGGTCACGTCAAAGCAGATTGTTATAAACTGTGAAATAAAAGAGCTGCTGAGAGCAACAAGGAAGATGTAGCTGGTGCTAATTTGGTTGATGAAAATCGTGATGATTTCTTGTTAGTGTCAACAAGCGATAATTCCAAGCTCACGTTTGAGCGGATCCTAAATTTAGGATGTTCTTTCCACATGTGTCCCAATAGAGAATGGTTCTCCACATATATTTCGGTTGAAGGTGGAGTTGTGCGCATGGGAAACGATTCATCTAGTAAGGTAATTGGTATTGGTACTGTTAAAATTAAGATGCACGATGGGACGATTAGGACATTCCCAGATGTCAGGTATGCACCTGATTTACGAAAGAATCTCATCTCATTGAGTATTTTAGACTTGAAAGGATGCAAAATCAACATCAAGTCGAGTGGCATTAAAGTATCTCGTGGAGCTCTCGTTTTGTTAAAAGGTAAAAGAACCGGCAGTCTTTATATTCTGGAAGGTTCTACAGTAACCGGTGAAATCAGACGTCCCTCGTCCGTTACGGAGTTGAAGTTAACTCGTTTGGAGCGGAGGCAACTTGGTCATGGGAGGGAAAAAGGTATGACCATTTCGTTGAAGAGAGGTTCTCTTTTGGATGCAGGTTTTGAAAAGTTAAGGCACTGTGTTCGTGAAAATCAGACCCAGGTTAGTTTTGATTTGACAGTGTACAAGTCAAAGGCTACAAGTCTTCTAGTTTCTAAGCACAAATTCGACTCAGTTAATTCTCTGCATAGTTCAAAATAGGCTCGTGGCGGGCTTTGGCAAAGATGGCGTTGTGGAAATATGAGTCAAGATGGAGATTTGTTAAATATGACTCCTATTTTCAGTCAAATTTGAAAAATAATCTTTCAGATTAAACTCACATTTTACTTGTTTCAATCAAACACTGATTAGTTTAGATTATTTTATTATTATTTGACCTATGAATTTAGCCTATAAATAGGCTCTTTTACAACCTTAAAAAAGACACCCATTAGAGATTAGAACTCATAACACATTTAGAGAATTTTATGTTTACGTTTTGTGGGTTCTTTGTTTTCGGGTTTTTGGGGTTTAGTTTTTATCTCCATCTTTTGTACTCTTTGTTCTTTTGCCATTATAGTAAATTTATTGTTGCCCGTGGTTTTTTATCCTCTTTGGAGGGGTTTTTTCACGTTAAATTTGTGTGTTCAATTTCTCAAGTTTTTCGCTATTTTTTCTTGTTCGTTGCTTAATCGGGTCAATCCTAACACAAAGGTTAGCTGTTGGGGAGAGAAGGATTAGTTAGCTTAAACAGTGCATTTTGATCTTATACCAACTGTCTGTTAACAGCTATTTTAACCAACTTAGTCATTACTTGGTCTCCTCTTTCAGTGGGTTGAAAGGAGGAACGGTTATGCACATATTTTTCATTCAATGAACTAAGTTTTTTTATTCTCAATTCTCTCTCTCTCTCTCTCTCTCTCTCTCTCTCTCTCTCTCTCTCTTTCTCTCTTCTTTTTTGTTTTCTATATCTAACCCCAACAAAGGTATCAAAGCTTAGTCAATTCTCTATGGTCGGTAATGGGATCACCACTTAGCTCCAAAAGGATATGGGTCATTTGCAACAAGTGATGGCTTAACTGTAGGTGGAGTTGCCGCAATGGGATACCAAATTCGACAGTCGTATGAAGGAATTTCGCAATGATGTTTGTGGGGAGATTAAATCAGAGTTGCAGAGCCTCTTCGAGCAGTATTTGGTTTAAGGGCTCAATTTTTGATGGTGTCAAAAAATGCGGTTTCAAAACCTTATTTCCGTAAATCGAGTCCGTAAATAATGAATATTAATATTTACAAGGATAATATAAAAATATAGTGAAGATTGCTCTAGTAATTTTTCTAAATTAATAGTTAATTAAGGTTAAAAGATTAAATTATAAAAGTCCAATCGCTATAAAGCTTAATTAGCCAAAGACTTGAGGATTTAAATAGCAATTAGCAAATGTTCAAAATGGTAAATAAATCATTTTCTTTCATAAGATAATGGATGGTGATATTATTCTCCACTAATAAGGCTAATGATAATTAGATTAAATTAATTAAAGATTTAGTTAATTAAGTAATGTTAATTAAGGTTTAATCAAGGTATAAAAGCATGAATAAATGAAAAAAAAAAGATGTTATCTTCTTCATTTTGTTTCTTCATGTCAATCATGGAAAGGAAAACCTAAAAAAATTCTAAAACATTCAGCCCTTCATTGGTAAGTAAATTTAAGTCTTTTTTTTAATTTTTATAGATGTTAATGCCTTTTTTAACTCATTTTTTCATCATTTGGAAATTTGCATTATAGGTTCCTGTACTTTTTAATTTTTTCAATTTAGTCCCTAAAGTGAATACCATAAAATTAATACTCAATCCAAGTCATCCTTATGCACCAAAATCATCATTAACTCTTATTTCCTCAATTTGATCAAATTACACTATCATTCTTAACTTTTCCAAATTTATAATTTGGTCCCTCTATACCAACTTTTCATATTTACAATCATTCTCTCAAATTTCCTCTTCTAAAAATAAAATAATAAAAAAACTCTTCAAGACTTTATTTATAAAACTTATCTTCAAATTCTCTTATATATTTCATTGTGCCAAGACTCGAAGTAGTACCATTTATTGTACCAAAAATTTGGGGCGTTACACCATTTCCCATCCGAGATGATTAAAAGCATGTCCAATCGTCACCTTTCCTATAATGACAGATCACTTGGCCACTGGCTTCTAACCCTATTGGGAGAACCCAACATGTGACATCTTAGGACCAAAGCTAAGGGTATATAAGGCCCAAGACTTAAGATTAGCACCAATACCTCCTCTCCTTCCTCTCTTACCTTCAATGATTCCTACTTCAACATTCTATCACTGTCAGCCTTAAGCCACCTTGTTTAGTGGCTCTCTACCTTGTACTAAACAATATGAATTGCCTTCCCTTATCATTACCTCCACCTTGTTTGATTAACCCATCAACAAGCTTTCTATAATCTAAGGGCATGTTTGGTTGGGGGGAATGGAATGGGGTTGTAATGGGAATAGAGCCGTAATATAATAGAGTTGTAATGAAATAATTCTGTAATCAGTAATTTAGTTGTTTGGTTGAATGTAATGGAATAGAGCTGTAATAATATTATTATGTTTGGTTGAATGGTATAGATGTTGTAATAGCATAAGGAAAAAGGTTTAAATGACCAAAATAGGATACGAGGCATTATCGAGATTTTTAGAATAATTTTAATTAATTTATATTATTTAGTATTCATTTTCATGTTTCATGTAACATCCTTTTCATATATTCAATTCAAACATCATATAAAATATGATACAATATTTAAATTGTCATATTTACATGCTCATTCAAGTTATACGAACCTACCTGACTAAATTGCAGAAATACTAAGATTTAGGGGCATATTGGTAATTTACCATCTTCCCAATTTTCACCCAATCTTAAATTGATAATTTCATTCAATTTATTAATTTAGATAATAAAAAAATTCATTCCCTTCAATTTGGTCATTTTTGATATTCTTACAAAATTACCCCCTAAAGTTTTACTTTTGTTCAATTTAGTCCCTGACCCTAAAACATGAAAATTAGCCATGCTAGCTAAATATTCATATATATTTTCCTCGTCCTCCTCTCCATTCCACATCCTTAATGTATATATCATGCTTACAAGTAACATTATCAATAATTTCACTATTGACTTATATCTATATTCAAAGCTATCCATCTGTGTCATAGTCACTTAATTATTTATATCTGGAGCTATGGAATTCCAAATTAAGATCTGCTAATTTTTCCTAAAACTAGACTCATATATCTTTTTACCATAAAATTTTCATAATTTTTGGTTTAGCCAATAAGTACAATTTATTCTTTAAAGTTGCCCCTGTTCTGCTATCTGACAGTTCCAACCCTTCTTCACTAAGAATTAATTATCTCATTGTACAATATTCGGATGATGTTCAAGCTTATTTACATTGAAAAAGACTCATTAAGGATTTTAAAAATATAAATTTAAGCCCTTAATTATTTTTCTCCAATCTTTGATGATTTTCCAAAGTTAGAACAGGGGAACCCAAAATCATTCTGACCTTGTCTCACTAAATTTATTATATCTCACAATTCATTATTTCATTGCCTACACCGTTTCTTCTATAAGAAACTAGACTCAATAAAATTTAATTCCATATTTTTTTCATACTATAATTCGATTTTCACAATTTATGGTGATTTTTCAAAGTTAGCCTACTGCTGCTGTCCAAAGCTATTTTAGTGCAAGATGTTTATTTACCATGTTTATAACACCCTTATTTTCTTTCTCTACACTATTTCTCATTACTTTCTCTTATTTTCTCTTCACTAACATATCAAGAACATAAGACCATATATAAGAAAACTCTACATTAACACCAATTTCATGCTTTTTCAATAATATTAATCTTAAAAATATATTGAAATCTTAATGTTCTTACCTTGTTTCATTGATTTCAATCTTTAACTTGATTTTCTCTCTCCTCCAGCTTCTATTTCTTGAATCTAACTTGATATTCTAACTCCCCATAGTCTTCTTGTCATCTTTCTCTCTTGATGGCTATGAAAATTCTTTTGATTTCTAGGTGAAAATGGTGATTTTTTGGTGGAAGGACCAAATTGTAAGAAAAGGAAAATTTTCTTTCTTCTTCTTATTCTCACGTTAGTTGCATGGGAAAGGTGGATGAGAATTCCTCATCTTTCTTTCTTTATATACTAATAAAATATTATTAAAATATATTATTAAAATATTAATAAAATAATATTTATCTAATTAAATAATTATAAAATATCAAAATATCTCTATCATCATTATTACTTTCTAGATTTCTCTCTCTTCCAATTGACCATTTTGCCCTTTATTATCTTTTGAAATTCCATCATTGAGTCATCATTTAATTTGGTAAAATTGCAATTTAGTCCCTCATAGTTCTTCGCCTATTCAATTTGGTCCTAATTCATCCATTTTCCTTAGTTTCTAGATCATTCCACCCTTGAAATATTTACATTATTGGTCCTTCAAATTTTTCATATTTACATTTTAACCCCTCAAATTTTGAGTATTTACTCTTGTGCAACAAAACTTTTCTCACTTTTACAATTTAGTCCTTTCTTGAATTAATATATCATAATATACTTCCCAATATTGACATAACTCAAAATTTCCCTTTTTTTCACTTTACCTCCTTATTTTACTATATCACGGATAATATTTTACTGTAAAAATTTTCAGGGTATTACAGAAACACTTGATTGTGAAAAACTTGACATAATTATCTTAATAAAACACAAATTAAAATTAGGTTTGATATTATGAATCAGAAGGTTGACACTTTATAAAATTATAACACATGGCGAATCAAAATAAAATAAATTAAAGTTGTAATTCAACAAGTTCAGTACAATACATAAAGAGAATTCAAACAACACCAAAGTTTCGTAAACTAGATACATGAAATAACATAAACAAATTAACCTTCTAATATGTTTTAATAAACCTAACCAACTTCTAGATGCTTGCCATTCATAGAACATTTGATTGACTAGTTCCATCCTCCAAGTAGCCTATATATCTGATGGATGAATATTTACGATATTTGGTTCATCATCATCTATCACATTTACGATATTCGGTTCATCATCATCTATCACATTACTAGCTAATCCTTCTCTCAACTCTGCTTCAATAGGATCAAGACTCATATATGTTCGAATAAAATTATGGAGTAAACAACATGTAATAATGATTCTATTATGTACCCTCACAGGATAAAATGATGAACTCCTAAATAATCCCCATCTAAGTTTTAATAACCCAAAGCATCTTTCAATAACATTGTGTGCTGAAGCACGTTTCATATTGAAAAATTTTTCTGGAGTACTTTGTTGGTAGCCTTGACGCCACCCATTCAAATGATATCTTTGTCCTCTTAAACGTGCGAGAAATCGCTCACAGTTTGTGTAACCAGCATCAACTAGATAATAGCAACCTATAAAAAAGAAAGAGAAAACTATTTATCATGGTTAACTTTCTTTAAAAAGTTTGATCTTAAAAATTAATTCAAATTTCTCTGATTCTGCACTTTACCATGAGGAACTTTTAGTCTATGTCTCCTACTAATAGCATCTCGAAGAATTCGTCCATCAGCAGTAAAACCTTCTCAACTAGGAAGAACATAAACAAAATGCATATCAGGTGTACAAACACCTAACATATTTGTTGCTTTGTCACCTTTTCGTTTTCGATATCTAGGTTTATCAACTATTGGAACCCTAATCTTGATGTAGGTTCCATCTAAAGCTCCTAAGCAATTCTACATCACATGTATAAAACCTCAGGTTAGGTTACTATATTTAAACCTAAATCAACTAAATTATGTATGAGCTATATATGGAACTCACTCCAATACCTTGAACCATTTCCACATTGGGTCTGTAGAATTAGCTGTAATTGGCTCTGCCTTTTTAAATAACACATCTTGTAAGCATATGACATCATTTAAAACCTTATGAAATGATCTTCTAACGGTTTTCCTGTAATACCCCGAAAATCTCTACAGTAATATATTATCCTTGATATAATAAAATAAGGAAATAAAGTGACAAAAAGGGAAGTTTTGAGTAATGACAACATTGGGAAGTAAATTATGATATCTTGATTCAGGAAAGGACTAAATTGTAAAAGTGAGAAAATTTTTGTTGCCTAAGAGTAAATACTCAAGACTTAAGGGGTTAAAGTGTAAATATTAAAAAGTTGAAGGACCAATAGTGTAAATATTTTAAGGGTGGAATGATCTAGAAACTAAGGAAAATGGATGAATTAGGACCAAAATGAATAGGTGAAGAACTATGAGAGACTAAATTATAATTTTACCAAATTAAATGATGATTCAAGGATGAAATTTTAAAAGATGATGAGGGGCAAAATGGTCAATTAGAAGAGAGAGAAATCTAGAAAGTAATGATGATGATGTTGATATTTTTAGATAAATATTATTTGATTAATATTTTAATAAGATATTTTAGTATTATTATATTATTATATTATTATTTATTTAGTATAAAAGGAAGGAAAGATGAAGAATTATAATCATCTTTCCTTTACCATGCAAACCAACGTGAAAGAAGAAGAAGAAAAGAAGTTTTATTTCTTTACAATTTAGTCCTTCCACGAAAAATTTATTATTTTCACCTAAAAATTGAAAGAATTTCCATAGCCATCAAGAGAGAAAGATAGCAAGGAGATGATGGGGAACAAGAACATCAAGTTGGATTCAAGAAATGGAAGCTGAAGGAGAGAGAAAATTAAGATGAAGATTGAAATCAATAGAACAAGGTAAGAACATCATGATTTCAATATATTTTTAAGTTTGATATTATTGAAAAAGCATGGGATTAATGTTAATGTAGAGTTTCCTTACATATGGTTTTATGTTCTTGATATGTTAGTGAAGAGAAAATAAGAGAAAGTGATGAGAAATAGTGTAGAAAAAGAAAATAAGGGTGTTATAAACATGGTAATTAATATCTTGCACTAAAATAGTTCTGGACAGTAGCAGTAGTCTAACTGTGAAAAATCACCAAAAATTTTAGAAATTGAATTATAGGATGAATAAAATATGAAATTAAATTTTATTTAGTATAGTTTATTATAGAAGAAATTATGTAAGCAATGGAATTTTAAATCATGAGATATAATAAAATTTATGACACAAGGTCAGAATGATTTTGGGTTCCCCTGTTCTGAATTTGGAAAATCATCAAAAATTGGATACAAATAATTAGGGGCTTAAATTTATATTTTTAGAATCCTTAATGAGTCTATTTTCAATATAAATAAACAGGAACATCATTAAAATTCTGTACAAGGAGATAATTAATTTTTAGTGAAGAAGGGTTAGAACTATCAGATAGCAGAACAAGGGTAAATTTAAAGAATGAATTGTACTTATTGGCTAAACCAAAAATTCTTAAAATTTTATGGTAAAAATATATATGAGTCTAGTTTCATATAAAATTAGCGTATCTTAATTTGGAGTTCTATATCTCCAGATATAAATAATTTAGTGACTATGACGCAGATGGACAACTTGAATATTCATAAAAGTAAATAATAAAGATTATAGATAATGTTACTTACAAGTGTGTTATATACATTAAGGATGTAGAATTAGAGGAGGAGGAGGAAAATATATATGAATATTTAGCTAGCATGGCTAATTTGCATGTTTTAAGCTTAAGGACTAAATTGAATAAAAGTAAAACTTTAGGAGTAATTTTGTAAAAATGTCAAAAATAACCAAATTGAAGGGAATGAATTGTTTTATTATATAAATTAATAAATTGAATGAAATTTTCAATTTAAGATCGGGTGAAAATTGGAAAAATGGTAAATTACCAAAATGCTCCTGAATCTTGATATTTCTGCAATTTCGCCAGGTAAGTTCGTATAACTTGAATTATATTCTTAAATACTTGAAATGTATGTTATTAATGTGAATATGATTTAAATATCCCTTGTATGAAAATTGATGAAACATTGATATATTTGATAAAAAGGGGAAGAAGTCCGGTTGAACGAAAAGGAATTGACGGTAAAAAGGATCTAGCCCGGACGAGTGATCCTATCCTGATATAGCCCTCCCGAAGAATACGTGTAAAATGGATTTAGCCCGTACGGGTAATCCGAATTAGGGTCTGAATTTAGCTTGGACTAGTAATTCAGATCCAAGCTCATTAGAGTAATTGTCGTTGCAGGGGATTTAGCCTGGACTGGTAATCCCGAAAATACTCTATGAGTTTATATTACAAGGGATTTAGCCTGGACTGGTAATCCCGCTGTAAGGATGAGGTTCGCGGGAGTGTGCTCTCTGAAATGAAATGTGTAAGACCATGGTTGAAAGATACCATGACAACATGATATGAAATGTGTAAGACCATGGTTGAAAGATACCATGGCAACGTGACATGAAAAGAATAAGACCATGGTTGAAAGATACCATGGCAACATGACGGGAAATGAATAAGACCATGGTTGAATGATATCATAGCAGCGTGACATGAAATGAATAAGACCATGGTTGAAAGATACCATGGTAGCGTGAAATGAAATGAATAAGACCATGGTTGAAAGATACCATGGCAACGTGACATGAACAAGACCATGGTTGAAAGATACCATGGCAACATGACAGAAAATGAGTAAGACCATAGTTGAAAGACACTATGGCATCATGTCAAAGATAAATAAGACCGTGGATGGGAGACGCTATGACATCTATTGAACAATTGATATATATATATATATATATATATATATATATATATATATATATATATATATTGTAGAATGATTTGCAAATTATGAAATAACAAATATGTCCAGTTTTTTTTTAAATAAAATATGTTCATAGTGTTAATTATAGTTTTTAATCAAACAATATAAGTAATATAAAACATTGTTTAAAGACCAAAATTAAATATAACATAAATGAAACACATCGAAAATAAAAATAGTTTTAAAAAATATTAACAAAAGTGCATTTAAAAACTTATAGAATTGAAGTAGTTTAATGGTAATAATTTCATTGTGATTGTCATGATTTTGTTTTTGTTTTTGTTTATTGATGAGTTTTTTTAGTTATTATAAGCATCATGATAACTGCACATCAAGTCCTTGTACATTTAATATGACTTAGTTAGGTCTTTTTGTTTTTGTTTAATTTTGTATATGATTTTGTTTTGATTCAATTATTATTTATTAAATTTTGACTTAATATAAAACTTAATATACTATAGTGTTAAAATCTAACATGATGCACTCATAGTGTATAACTCCCCTTGAGTCATCAAATAATTAAAAATAAAGCCACTCGTATTTATTTTTAAAAACATTTGATGATGTTTCATCATCTAATTTGTATAATTAGTTTATCAAATATAAATCTAATCTATCATAACCAATTTCTTGAGACAATCATACAAAAAACCTAAGAAAGTAATAACCAATGAAATACTTAAGAAACTTTTAGCAATGCTTCGACGGTTCATAAACCGAAAGGTGTGATCTAAGAACAAGTAACTGGAGGGAATCAAGGGGATAGTGGAACCAAGCAACTTCTCCATACAAAAATAACCAAAAAAGTAAAATCGTACTATGAAGATTGGCAATTTCACTCTTGTTTCTCTTCCTCACGTTTGGGAGCTGCTTTGATCTCTTCTATTGCATCGTCCTAAATGGATGAAAACAAATCATAGTTAACGAAGAAAAAAAAGTATGGAAAGAACACATATATATAGATAGCAGCTATGCTACTCAAACTCCTCGAAGTATTCGTATCCAGTAAATGGGTATGAATATGGGGATATGACCTCCAAGATTCCTCCAAATATATGAAAAACCTTAGAAAAGTGTGTATTTTTGTGAAATAATGATGTAAAATAATGAAAAAACTTTGACTATGTTAACCAAATAATAGTTAAGAAACTAATAGAGGATACCACCACTTTAAACTTTTGATTTTGTTTCTTTAATCATCAACTTTCGTGATAAAAGGAAAAACACTATGAGTAGTAGAGAACAAACAACTTTGAAAACATCAACAACAATACTACTACAAGAATACAATCATGCATCTTGATCAAGACAACTAACAACTTGTAGCAAAGAAACACATCTAAACTTACAATAAGAATAATAAAAGAAACACCAACCAAGCACTCATGACACACTAGCCATCGATTCAAAATTGCAACAATGAACTTTCAAAGTCACCAAAATTCATTTTCAAAGAGAATTCCCTTAAAAGAGCATTAGTAGCAGTATCCAAATCACTTCTTGAATTGCAAAACATCAGCTTCATGTAACTCTATAACCACTACCAATACCAACACTCTAAAATAAGTGCTTCTTAATAATAGAAAATGAAAATTAACACAAGGCATAAACCTCAAAACAAGCACCTAAAACACCCCATAAATCTCCACAATCAACTCAAAAAAAAAACACTCCTACAAAAGGAAAAAACTGGAAAGGAGTGGAGGAGTCTGTTGATGGGTAGTGTGGGAGAGGGGTCCATTGGACATGATTCCCAAGCCGTTGTACCCTCCACAAATACCCCCTCCCATTCCCACCATCAAACATCAATCCATACTCATTCCCCTTCCTCTAAACCCACCTTCTTCACTTCACTAATCTCATAATACAAGCAAAAGCACTCCCCCAGAGGTCTCTTTTCAAGACCTCTGTTGGATGATATTGCTAGCTATTTTCTCTTAAAACCAAACAACAAAAGGTAATTTCACCTATATCTTACCTTGTAAAGATACATGTATTTTGGTATATGTTGCTACATGCATGTTTCTTGGGAACTTGCTATTTTTTGTTTAGCTTTAGCTGTTTCCTAAGTTGTTTTGCTTTGTTAAATGTGCATATAAAAATTCCAGTACCAACTGCATGGGTAATAATAGTTGGAGATACCTGGAATGGATAAAAATTCCATTTAGCTTAAACAGTCACTCAAAAACTATGATTTTTTCTTCAAAACAAATTCAAATACAATAAAAATGGCTAAAAAATCAATATCCAGAATCAAAATAAAGTGAAAAATCAAACTCATACATGAAATCGAACAGGAATGAGGAAACAGAAAAAAAAATTGAACGGGAAGATGTAAAAAGAAAGATGCCCAGAATCACAAGAAAGTGAAAATCAAACCCTAAATCACAATTTGAAATATACCTGAAATCGATTCAAATGGGAATGAGAAAATAGGAAAAAAATTGAACGAGAAGATATAAAAATTTAAAAAATGGAAAAAAAAAAAAAGGGTATAGATCAAATCTGATAGGAAAAATAAAGAATGAAAATGGAATATATAAAATGGAAAAAAAAGAAAAGAAAAGAAAATACATGAAATCGAAAGGGAATGAGGAAACAGGACTAGGATGTGGTGGCTTAAGCTGATTGGCGAGGGAGAGTGGTAAAAGGCAATAATGGCAGGTATGGTTTTTTTCTTTATTCATTAGTGGCTATAATTGCAATTTGGTAGTGGAAGAAAGGAACGATATTTGACGTTTTTGGGAAATAGATAGCTAAACAAATTCAATTGTAATAGCCTATTACAATGAACAAAACATTGTACTGTAGTGGGCCCATTGAATCAAGCCTGATTGAATGGCTCATTCCATTTAACCATACAGGCTGTAAGTGGAGTAGGTGTGACCGCATATTGTTTGAATATCATTGAAACAATTAAAAACCAAAAACATTACAATGAACTTTAAATTTACTAAATGTGTTTCTACCATACTTTTATGGCATGTTTGGAAACCTATGATTTGGGTCAAAAAAGTTGGATTTGAATGTAAACCCAAGTCTAATTTCATAAGAGTTAAACTTTGGATTTTAAAATCCATTTTAAAACTTGGAATTTTCAAAATTCAAGATTGATTAAAAAACATGAAAACTTTTTGGTTCTCTTCTGTCACACTTCCTTTAAAAACCAAACAATAAATAAGTAATTTTTTTTATAATATATCATCAACGAAACTCAAGGATTTTAAAATTGGATTGGTAGGTAGACCAATCAGACTATCGGTTCTCGATTCAACCAGTTCAACGAATCCAATCGGTTCAATTAAATAAATTATTAAAAATAGATAAAATAGATTCAATTGGTTTGACCGTCAGTTTTGTTAGTTCGACCAGTTCAACTGGTTTACGAGTCAACCAATTTTATCCTTAATTTTGGATTGGTACCCCGATCTGATTCTGAAAACAGTGAAGAAGTTTCATGCATTTAATTTAATAGAATATAAATATTTAAAATTTTCATTTATATCATAATTTCTAAAATTTTAATTTATAAATCCCTGACTTTTAATTTATAATTTCAATAATTAGGCCACTAGATTGCTGGTCCAACTAGTTTGATCAATTCAACTAATTTGATTGGTTTGACTGGTATGATTGGTTCAACCGGTCCTATTGAATAAATCATTAAAAATTCATAAAAATTTAAAAAAATAAAAAAAATTGACTCAACCGGTTCAATCGACCAATCATTCGATCTGTACTGGTTCTCGAGTCAACCAATTTAATGCCTTTCTCTAGACCGGTACCCTGACTGATTCCCAATTCGACCAACCAATCCAATTCGATTCAAACAACAATGCTCAGAATCCTCCTAAATAATTATTTTTAAAAAATATATATTTCTAAGCTTAGAATTTGTTGAAATCCAAATCTAAATTTGAGTTATCCAAACAATGAATTTAAATTAATTCAAAATATTGAATTTCAAATATTTTAATTCCCATGTAAAGAATTTAAAAATAATGAATTCATAAATCATAGTTAAAATTTGAAATCCAAATCTAAATTCCAATTCTCAAGGCTACATAATTTCTAATCTCTTAATAATCAATATTATATTAAAATTGATTAGTTCATATATTACTTTCGTGTTTATATTAACTTTACTATTTTGCATATCTTTTTTATATAATCGTTATCCAAAATATTATTCTACTTATTTATCATTTTTTTGAGAATTTTTGTTATCAATTCTAAGACTTTTAAGGCTCATATCTCCGTTTATTAATATAAAATTTAATTTTTGTATACAAAAAGTTTATATATATAAACATTATGATTAAGGCAAAGCTCGATAAATAGTTTATAAACAGTTTAATTTTTATTTATTTAGAAAGAATATTATTAATAAGATTTTAAAACGGATTTTTTTTAGTATTTTAAAACTGGTTTATTAAATGAGTGAAACATAAACAAAGTGTTTTTTAATTCATTTATAGTTACGAAGAAATTTATTTGATAAATTATTTAAAGTTGATTTATTATTCGATTATTATATAACTAATATTATCATTTGTGAGCTTATTTTATAATATAATTTTAATTTATAATTGATTGTTTTTATATCTAAAAAATTAAGATATACTGTTATTTATTTTTTGCTTGATTATTATTATTATTAATTAACCTTGGTTTTTTTATTAATGAAGACTGTTGATGAAGAACAAATTAGGTGAATTACTCAAAAATGTTTATTTTTTACTAAAATTATCAAATTAGGCCTATTTTGGAGAGAGAAGGAAAACGCATCCAACTGGACGTGCTTTCCTACTCAGTCAGCAAAGCGCGTCTAACTAGACGTGTTTTCCTCCAACTGAGTCGGCTCGCTTCTCTAAAGTCCACGAATTTTAGCAGCCACCTTAAATGGACAAGATTTCATGATTTATCGAGCATTAAGAGACCCTCGATAATCCTAAAGATGTATAGTCGAGTATGTTGTTCTCTTTCAACTTCCCTCAATTTCGCATCGAGCTCAACAAAATTTCTTTTCAACCAATTCATATCTATCCGGGCTCCAAAAATCTTGTCCAGAACCCTCCCTAAAAGTTGTTCGCATACATCTCTCCAATCGGCAGTGACAACTGACCCAGTTCCTACCGGCCCATCCACCGGTAACCTAACTATAACTGCACATCCTCAAGTGTGATAGTACACCCGCCGCATGGAAAATGGAAACGTGTCTCGAGTCTCCATATTTCCACCAACGCGCTTACATGTGTAGGGCCCAATTTACACCTCCTACCTATACGGGCCACGTGCAAAAATCTCACATCTCTTAAGTATGGTTCTATTAAAGACGATGGAGGAGCATCTCCAAATCTGATCTTCCGGCTAATTATAAAAAAAAAACATAAAAAAAATCTTATATTTCAATATAGCAACAAAATAATTAAATTAAATTAGATTAAAAATAAAAAAAAATCTCACCATTTGCAATTGAACGGTTGAAATGTATTTGCCATCCAAACGAATAAGAGAATTTTTCATTACTAATTTCAATAAATATGAATAAAAATCATAATAAAAAATCAATTAAAAAAACTTAATACAATTTTAATTAAAAAATGAGAGAGAATTGAGAGAATTGAGTAAGAATTAAGAAAGAATTAAGAAAGAATTGAAGGAGGATTGAATGAATTGAGAGAGAGCTAAGAGTGAATTGAAAAAGTGAGAAATTTGGGGTTTAAATAGGGAAAAATTAGCCTTTGGAATTTAACCTTTTGGGTAGCCATTGCAGGTAAAACACGTTCAACTGGATGCGCTTTACTGATTGAGCAGGAAAATGCACTCAGCTGAAAGTGTTTTCATGCCAAATCCATTGAAAAGGTGTCCAGCTAGATAAATTTTCTTTTTCTCTCCAAAATCGGCCTAACCCGGTAAATTTCAAAAAAAAAAAAATTGGCCTAATTTGATAATTTTTCAAAAGAAAATGACATTTTTGGGTAATTCACCTGAACTGCTTAATATTAACCAACATACAAATAAGCCTAAAAATAAACAAATGAATGTCGGTACCATCCGTCTTGAAACACACTTCAAAATTAAAAGTTGAAACCAAACCTATAAGTACCCCAACATTGGCATTAATGTCAGTTTCTACCAAGATCCAGACAGCCAGCAAAACTGAGCTCCACTTAAGATAAAGGACTCTGTCAACCTTTAACACAAACAAACAAAAGGGTTGTGTTGTTCCTTTCTTCCTCGGTAAAAAGGCTTAGATTTTTGGGCACCCAAATTTCAAATCAATAAAGGTTGAAGTTTTTTTATTTTTTCCTTTTTGCCAGTAAGAGGTTTAAACTTAAGCTGAAAAAGTTAACATTTTGGGTTCCAGGATTTGGTCTTTTTCTTGTTTTTTCTCAAATTTTGTAGCGATGACGCCAGTGGGAATTCTTGGCATTCTGTTTCTGCTGCTGGCACTATACTGTGGGACAGACCCTTTTAAGCACAGTGCAATCTCTGAATTTCCCGACTTTGAGGCTTACAAGGTGGATATGCCTCCATGGGAAATGGTTCCAACGGTTAGGGATAAGGATAATTTGCTTCAGAAATCAGAGATTAAGTTCCTGAACCAGGTTCAAGGCCCTGAGAGCATGGCATTTGACCCTCTTGGCCGTGGTCCTTACACTGGTGTTGCTGATGGTCGCATTGTCTTCTGGGATGGTGAAAAGTGGAATGATTTTGCTCATACTTCCAGCAATAGGTGAGTTTTCAAGTTCGTTTTTTGATGCAGATTGGTAGAAATTTCTATGAACAAAGTGTCATCAGCCTGGGAATTTTTTAACTTTCCATTTGTTCAGTTAATCGTCATAATTGTTTTCTTTAATAAAAAGGTTACTTGGGTTTGTAGAAAATGGTTCAACACTGAATTTAAAAAACCAATCAAATGATTTATATCGCTAAAGAAGTGTGCTTCTTCAATATAAAAGAGAAGAAACAGTGATTTCTTTGAGCTTTCCAGTCTTTGTTTACTCGATGTCGGTAAATTATGGGTTTAGAAGCTAAGAAGTGTTAGCCGCATAGCATATATTTTATATCCAATAATGACACTAGAAAGTTGGCCGGGTATCTACTTTGCTACGTGTTTTTCTTAAGATCTTGTTGGGGAGTTCTAGGAAAATCATTCACCATATTTAATTCTGATTTCAGGTCAGAACTTTGTAATCCAAAGCCATCACCTCTGAGTTACCTACCAAATGAACATATCTGTGGCAGGCCTTTGGGCCTCCGATTTGATAGGAAAACTGGTGATTTGTACATTGCCGATGCATATTTGGGGTTGTTGAAGGTTGGTCCGGAAGGCGGATTAGCGACATCACTTGTAACAGAGGCAAATGGGGTGCCCCTGAGGTTTACCAATGACCTTGACATTGATGATGAAGGAATCGTATATTTTACTGATAGCAGCAGCAAATACCAAAGAAGGTAGGTTTCTGATGATAAGTTTTATTAAATCACAAGGACATTCAATTGCCACTGCCGCCTATTCTCTAGGATATGGTAGAGGATGCATATTTTCTATATTCCAACCATTGCAGGAAAACATCTGTGTAAAGTTTATCTATGCTTATTTTGATTGACATTTGAACTTCTGAGACTCGAGACGTGCAAATTTTCCGTTTGCACCGGTAATGTTGCAATGTCTATGTATATATGATGCTTACTCGAAAGACCCCATCATCCGGACTATCCATTAGTACTGACACAATAATATTTCAGGAACTTCAAGCAGCTAATTTTTTCTTCGGAGAATGGTGGGAGGCTTATCAAGTATAATCCACATACAAAGGAAACCACTATCCTTATGACAAATCTCCAATTTCCTAATGGTGTATCCTTAAGCAAAGATGGTACTTTTCTTGTATGTTGTGAAGGATGTCCTGGCAGGTGAGCTTTGCTTCCAAATATACTCGAATATTATCAACTTAGATGTGCTCCAGCCAGTCCAGAAGTTTTTCCTCTAGATGTAAATCACTGCTTTGGGAATATTGGAAAGATCTTTGTTAATCTGATCCCTCATTTTCCCTAAAGTATACATGTCCGACTCATTTTAAAGATGGATATGGAGGTACGATTAACAAAAATTAAGCATATTTGTATCAGACACATACTTGCATTTGATGATTGACACTTAACCCTGAGTTCGAGTAACATAGGGAAAGATCATATTAAAAATGGAAGTTTTCTTTTGTTTTTTTTTGTGGAAGTGCCTATCATGGTACATTTGTTTTTGTTGGATTTGCCCTGTTGCTTGCTTTGATCATTGAGTGTGAGGGTATCAAAAGAGATGCAGATTGAGATGTTCTTTTAATGGATAACTATCTACTATTCCTATGTAATGGTTTGATATCTGTTAAATACAGATTACTCAAATACTGGTTGAAAGGTGAGAAAGCGGGGACTTGGGAGGTATTCGCCATCTTACCAGGATTTCCCGACAACATCCGCACAAACAAAGATGGCGAATTTTGGGTCGCAATTAACTCTCGAAGGTCCATGTACGCTCATATATTGGGATTACACCCAAAAGTTAGGAAGTTCATTCTGAAGCTCCCCATCTCAACAAAGGTTCAAGTCCTGCTTCATGTTGGGGGTAAGCTGCATGCACAAGTCGTCGAATACAGCCCGGAGGGAAAGCTTTTACGGATTTTGGAGGATAGTGAAGGGAAGGTCGTGAAAGCGGTTAGTGAAGTCGATGAGAGGGACGGAAAACTTTGGCTAGGGAGTGTTCTAATGCCCTTTATTGCAGTTTATGATTTGGATTGAGTTTGGCAAGTCTTTTGACCTACAAAACAGGAGCTTTGGCATTATGAATGTTGCTGTATTTGTTTGTCATTGAAATGTTTTGAAGATCTGAACTCAGCGAACTGTGGTATTCACCTCCTACTTTCCATTTCTAGGTGCGTATTTGTTATTGGTATGGGACTGTATAATAAATAAGTAGACTTGGAATTTTATTTTTTTTCCTTTTTAATGGATGGACTTGCAAATTTTGAATGCATGAGTGAAATACTATACCAAAAATTATGATACAAATATATAAAAAGATTTAATGTCTAAAATAGCTCTTAACTTTTGATTAATTAGTCAATTTAATCATCATTCTATTTTGGTAAAATTAGTTAAATTTGGATTAACAATTAATAACATCCACTATTTTATTTTATATGCCATGTGATCATGTAATGTTAAAATTATAAAAAAAAAAATTAAAAAAAATTAAGAAGATAAAGAAAATTTTATAAATATTCAAAAAAAAAATATTGATTTCTTTATAAAATAACAAAAAGTAATAAACGTTTTTTAAAACTCAAAAAATATTAAAAATTATAAGAAAAATTAAGAATTTTTTTAGAAATAAAAGAATTATTAAAATTTTAATTCGTAAGAAAATTTTAATAACAATCTTTTAAAGAATCTATAAAAATTGTAAAATAATGTTTCCAAATCTGAGAAACCCTCTCGTTTCTCTAACCATCACTACGATTCTCCCATCCTCTATTCTCTACCTCCTTCCCATTTTTCTCTACTTGAACTTTTTCCAGAAAAGAATAAAGTCATCGCCGCCTGCCTGCTTGTTATGCTTGAACCCGGAGCTTGATTTTAACGTTGGTTTCTCTAAAAGCTTTCTTAAAAACCGCAGATATGAGCCAAAAGATTGAAGCAATTCGACTCTTCGATTTCGTTTCCAGCCATGGGATTGGCCAAAAAAAGTCACAATATTCAATTAATATCATCACTGATTCTTTGTATTTGTTGAGGGTAGATTTTGATGTTGCAAATAACCATTATTCAATTAACATCATCAAAGTTTCACACGTTCACTGCAATCGAAACGTTTAAAGTCTCAACCCCAATCACAAATCTTTTACATCCATTTCTTCATTAAAAATATGCTGAGGATAAAAGCAATTTCTGATTTTTTTTTAATCTTTTAATTTTTTTTATAGTATTATTAAAATTACATGCTAACATATATGATAAAATAGCGTTACGCATGTGAAATGCCCCATTTTGTTGCTTCAAAATCCCCCGTAAGTTGGATGTTTCATTGGCTCATTTTGTTATTTCTTAGTGTTAAAATCGTAGTGCAAGGTTTTTAGTTCTTTGTCTACAATATTTCGTAGACTTCTTCTAATAAAGTTAGACCGATGAGTGTTGAATTCATCAAAAATAAAAATTATACATATAAACAGAATAAAATTTCGTAGTAGAGATAAAGATTGGTTTGATTAATTTTGTGATTTCTTACAACCAAAACGTTTTGTGGGTGAAAAACAAAGTGGAGGTTTAAAGTATAACTTAATTAAATAATAAAAAATCTAAATAAAACAAAATAAGATAGAATAATAAAACTTCGAATTCAAAATAAATTTAACTAATAAGCTAAAAACTCTAGCTTAGGAAAACAATTTTGGTTTAGGTTCTTGATCACAAATCATGAATCTCATTTCACTTTATGATAAGTCAGTTATAGAGATTGAGAAACAGTCTCAAACTTTAAATTTCTTTGTAGTGGTAAATTAACTACAAAAATGGCCCAACAACGAACTCCTGCCAAACGAACAACTCTGAGATCAACTCTCACAATTTAATTCTTCAACAGCCTTGCGAATGAGAAGAATTCGGCTCAAGTCAACAACTATACAAGTTGTTTAAACCAAATTATTAATTCCTTTGATGTCACCCAACTGTACCCAATCAAATCATGCCAACTTGTTCTTCGATAAAATAAAAAGGATTGAGTTATTTTACCAACAGTGTACTGCACTAAGCATCGAACAAGAGGCGATCTCAAAACGATACTAATGAGACAATCCTATTTTTCTCATAAATGGGAGAAATAGTGAATATCAAAGTGAAAAGCAAAGAACAATGACCGAAATTGCTAAAGGAACTTTTATTAAAAAAAAAAAAACTTAAAACAATGATAATGAGTGGTTGTAGGTTTTTTTTTATATAATGTTTAAAATTACCTATAATTATTCCTCGACATTTAAATAGAAGGATAAAACACACTTGAGCACACTCAAATTAACATTCACCTACACTGGCTACAATCTTGATGTCAATTGAACCAATGTCATATAACATTGATAATGGGTAGCTGTGTGTCCCCCTTTTTATGCCAATGTCATAAATTAGTCCATATACATTAGATTAAAGAGCAAAATATAACCTACTAAAAATTACATCCATTTCTACTTTTAAGTGATGTTGTGACTAATACAGCAACCAAATAGTGATACATGATGTGTCATGTGTACTTCATATGATGTGGCACATTTTATTACATCATAAAATATTTATAAATAAAAAAATTCAAAAATAAATAAATTTTTAAAAATTATTTAAAAAACCACATCCAAGATAAACCTAGACAAATTGGTTGTCTATGATAAAACGAACCTAGACAAATAATTGTTCAGGTTTATCCTGGACATAGTTCTTAAAAACATTATAGAAAATTGTTTAAAAATAATTAAAATTTATAAGAAATGATTAAAAACATTATAGAAAATTATTTAAAAAATTAAAATTTATAAGAAAGTATTTTTTTTTTTTTGAAATTATTGAAGATTATTAGTAACAACGTTGAAATCCAAACTCAAACAAGCCTAGACAACTATTTTTTTAAAATTCATTCTAGAGTCGTTTCTTAAATAATTATTAAATAATTATAAAAATTATATAAAAATATAAATAATTATTTAAAATTTATTAAGAATTATAAGAAATTAATAAAATTGGGCTCAACTTAATTAACTAAAAATATCAACTTCATTAAGAAAATACATATGTGTATATGTGTATAATTGAATTCTTTAAACATGTTATATAGGATTATACATATAGATTTTATAAATTTTAAAATTTTCAATTATTATTTATAATTTCTTATAATTCTTAATAATTTTTAAACAATTTTTTATAATTTTTTTATAACTATTTAAGAAATCACTCTAGACTAAACTTGAATAAATGATTTCTAGTTTTATTTGAGTTTGGACAACCATTATAATTTTAAATTTTTTATGACTCCAAATAATTTTTAAATAATTCTCTTCTTTTTTTTTCGAAAAATCATGTCTAGGATGAAATGAACCAAGACAACCACTTATCTAGGTTCATCCTGATGATATTTTAAATAATTATAAATTTTAATTATTTTTAGAACTTTATTTTTTTAAAAATATTATCATGTCAACATGAGGTACACGTGGCACGCCGCGTGTTAGTGTTTGGTTCCTCTATCAGTCACATTAGCATTTAACAGTAGAAATGGATGAAATCTTTAACAAAAAGACCAGTTTACTCTTTGATTTAATATATAGGGGCTAATTTGCCTTTTTTTAATAGAGAGGTAAAATGTAACCCGAATCCTAACACAGGACATATGAATGGACCTATATAAAACATTTTTGAAAAAAGTCAAACGATTACTTAGTAGCACATATGAATGGAACTTTTAATGGAAAGGTCAATTTGCAGTTTTTTTAACGTATAAGGGTTAATTTCCCCATTTGTTTTAGTAAAAGGGGAAAAAGACAATCTACTATAGGGGCCTTCATGGTAATTTTACTAACAATTGAAATTTTAATTGAAATGCTAAAATTAAAGCTTTATAAACTTAACTTTTTAGGTTCAAATCCATAATGTATGGCTTTTTTTTTTTAGAGTTTTTATAATAATATTTGTTACTTTATAAATAGGCTTAATTCACGATTTAGCTCTTGAAGTATATTTATTTTCCTATTTTGGTACCTAAACTTTTTTTAGTCCCAATTTGGTACATAAAGTATCAATTTCCTCTATTTTTGGTCCATTTTGTAATGGACATTAAAAAACTGTTAGGCAAATTTGGCCAATGAAAAAGCGCCACATGGCATGTTTTTGGCCAATGAAAAAATGTCATATGGCAATTAGGTTTATTTAAAATAAAAACATTAAATTTAAATTAAAAATAGAAAATTATAATATTAAATATTAAAATATTGAAAAATACTTCTCACTTTGACCGAGCATTGATTGGTGTTGAACGATGTTAATCGGCATTGATTGTCCATGTGACACTATTAAAACACGCCAAGTGTCCCTTTTTTTTAGTATTATACATAGTATATTTATTAAAAATATAAAAAACCATATATAATACATAAAAATTTTAAACAAAAGTTTAAAAATGAAATTTTGTATCTAAGAGGCAAACCTCTATAAAAGGTTCTCAACTTAGCAATAAAAAATACAACTCAATACATGACTAAAAAATTTTCTGGAGTAAAGTTTCTCTCCAAAAGTTTTCCTCCAAAAACTTTCAAAAATTTAAGTTTTTGTGTTAAAAATTTTGAATTCAAAATAGATCAAATATAAGTTTTTAAAAAATTTAAATTTTAAATTTAAATCATATTTTTACTTCCATCCATCCTCCAATCCTCAAGCCAAACTATTGCAAAAAAAATTTCAAGCCAAATTGGTTGCTAGCGCATTGTTGGCTTAGGCCAAAACTTAAAAAAAAAAAAAATTACAAAAAGCTTATTGCTGAAATGTTCAACTCAATGGATTCTGACACAGAAGATGAGAAATCCTCAACATCTTTAATTAAAATTGTGGATTTTGCAGATGACACCATAACAGTGATAATCACCAAAACTAAAAAGAAAGAAATTTAATAAAAAAGAAGAAGAAGAAGAAAATAATTGTCTAAACCTTCCAAGATTCTTTGCATACCTGAAAAAATTGCTCCAAAAGAAGACAAGAAAGCCAAATAGTAAAGATCCCCTAGAAGACTAAAAATGGAAATGAATTGTAACAACCCGCTTGGCGAAATTCTAATATTCGGTTATTGTTTATTGAGATATGGTGCTTTGAGTGAATTACAAGGGAATAAGGTATTAGATATGACCAAGTATAAGATTCTGTGAATGCGCCAATCAACAAATTATGTGTTTTAGCGAGCTCGGTGGTTTAGCGGACTCTCTTGTGAAGTATACGCCACGCCACTGGGTTAGATGTTTTTGTTAAAGTTCGTAGTTTAATAGAACTGGTACCATTTGGTAGGACTATTTAGTTAGTCAAACAAGATCTGGTTAGAACGGAACTAAGTTACTGTAGTTGATAAGACTAGAATTTATTATGAGAGTACTTATTACGGGAAACGAGGAAGGGTTAGTTTGATGATTTAACTTTTCCACTAAACCTAGTTTTCGTGTTAAGATGTGTAAGTAGTTGTAATGACCCGAATTTTACTGTTATCAAAAAAGTAAATTTTTCGGTCTCCGTTTCTGAAAAATAGATTCGTAAATATTTATTAAAAATATTTACGAAGTTAATTGAGTGGTTAATTAGAGTTTAATTAAGTTAATTTAGCTTAATTAAGATAATTAGATAAAAGGATTAAATTGAATAAAGTGTGAAAGTTTAATTATAGAATAAAGAAAATTGAAAGGACTAAATAAGAAATAAGTCAAAATGAGTGCCAAGTGTATGGTAAAAATAAAATACATGTGTAATAAATATTATACATATATTTGTAATACATGTATGTATTTACTTATTATTTAAGTAAATATTGATGTATTTATTATTATTAAATTGATATTATATGATGAATAAATTAAATAAAGACAAGTGTATGGTAGTGATTTGATACAAATGTATTAATAAAAATACATATGTAATACTTGTATTTAATTTTCAATAGATATTTATTAATAGATATCTTTATTGTTAATATATATATATATATATATATAAAGTAAAACGAAACAAAGAAAAAAAGAAACAGAATTGAAAACGAAACAGGGGAAGGAAAGAAGGAAAAAGAAAGGAAAGAAAGAAAAAGGAAAATTGGGATTTTGAGGTTTGAAGGTTTAATTGGTAAGTTAATTTAGCCCTTTTTACTTAATTTTGATGTTTTAGAAGCTTTGGAATAAGGCTTTCTAAGTTGATATATTGAAAGTTATTAGATTTCTAAATATTGTTCATGTTGAATAAAATGATGAATTAGGGATTAAATTGATAGAAATTCAAGTTAGAAGTGAAATAAGGATTGAATTGTAAAGTAATTCATAAGTTTTATTCTTTAGGATTGAAAGAATTTCAAAATTATGGTTTTATGGTGAAAGTAGAGTATTGAAATTAGTCTAAAGTGGAAATTGAATGAAAATATTGAGTTAAATGTGAAGAATAAAAGTTAATCTCGGTTTAGTGACTAAATTGGAATGTAGGCAAAAGTTGAATAGAAATTGAAATATTCAATATGAAAATTGACTGGTAGTGTATTAATAATATTTAATTGATTTACGTAGCTGGCGCTGTTCTAGAAAATCTCGGTTAAGCATGGAAAAAGGGGAAGTCAATGGGGGTTAGCTCGAAAATTACGATTTGTATTTCTATAATCCGAACTTAATACTTAATTGTTGAATTTATTATTTTATATATATATATATATATATAGTAAGTGCTTTGGAGTGATTATTTGAATTGGATGGAATATTGGTTATATTGAGTTGAATTGAATTGATTTGTGAATGCTTGAATTGAAATGAATATTGACGTGGAAAATTGAATTATAAATATTTATTATATTGGAAAATATATATTGGTTGGAAATGTGATGAAATTGATAGAAAAATGTGATTATTGTGAAACTGAATATTTGTTAGTGAAAAGTGAATGGAATTATATTGAATTGAAATTTATATTGATTGAAAATAATGAATTGAAAAGTAATCGAAAAACCCTATTAACAATTTCGGGCTAAGTCGAATATAGTTGGCATGCCATAGGATTGGAAGTGCTCAGGGATACTTCGACCTTCGGTCGATGAGGCACTATAAGTGTCGTACTATTACTGTTACCGTTATTGTTCCGGATTTGTTCTAGTGAGGTACTCTGTGTACCATCACGCATCTTCTTCGGACTAGTTTCGATGAGGTACTGCATGCATCATATCGCTTGACTACTTCACCCTCATTTCTATCGATGAGGTACTATCTGCGGTACCGGTGTGTTGGTTAGATCCGTGTATCCGTCCGAGTCCGAGTCATGTTAATAGGGGTAAATAAAGGTACTGAATAATTGATCACATCTTGAATAACCGATCATTATCGGATAATCGATCGCTCACTATCGTAAAAGATTGTTACTTGAATAATTGATTGTTATCAATAATTTATCGTTCTCGAATAAATCGATCATTAAAGAGTGATCAATATTATTGAACAACTAATTGTTATTGAATGATTGAATGTTACCAATGAAATCAAAAATTGATCGATATCTTTGAAAATTATTTACCGATATTGAATAGTGAAAATGTATATAAGTGAGACATATAAATGGAAAATATTATTATTTAAATGATTGAATTTATTTGAAAAGCTAATTGGGTTAATAGATGATAAAAATTGAATGAGTTGTAAAGAATTTATCCCTGAAATGAATAAATGAAAATTTATGATCATTAAATGATATTAAGTGTATGTTTTACTGTTTAATATTTGGATTATAGAAATACCACGGAGTGTATACTCAGCGTACGATTTGTTTCCATGCGCAGGATAAGTTAAAGTCGGATAGTTGAATCAGCATTCCAGGCCGATCCCGAATTCAATGAGGTGAAGTGTGTTGATTATTGGTAATGGCATGTACCTAGGATGTCTTATGTGTGTCATTTTAGTTTGTGAATGTATTGATGAATTAAGTAAATTAAGGTTGGTAATGGTATATAGTAGGAATTGGTTTAATTAGTAGGAATTGGTTTAATTTGATAAAGTAAGTGAAATACTTAAAGAGATTCATTGGATAGGCAAATAAGACATTTAGTTTGATATGTTGAGAATAGGTCGAATGTGAATTGAAGTAATTGAATGTATGGTTTTTGGATTGTTTGGTGTCATTAAATTGCAGGATTGGTAAACTTGATATTAAGGTTCATTTTGAGTCCACACGGCTTGGCACACGGGCGTGTGGCCAGATCGTGTGAGACATAAGGCTTACACACAGGCGTCTACTTAGGCCGTGTGTCCTCTGCATCTTGAATTTTAGCTTCGAATTGAATACACGGGCAAAGACAATGCCATGTGTCTCAGCCGTGTGGAGGACACGGTCTTGAACACGGGCATGCGATACGGCCGTGTGAAAACTGTGCTTTAATATTACAAGTCAGAGAGTTACACGGGCGTGTCACCTAAGCCATATGGGTGTGTGGTACTGTTCATACGAAAAAATTTTGAGATTTTGAGAAAAATTCGTAGTGATTCTAAATTAGTCCCGAATTGATTTACTGTTCATTTTGAGCTTCGAAGGCTCATCAAAGGGACGATATGATGAATTTATGATAAGTATAAACAATTATTTTAATTAATGATCGTAATTGTACTGTACTGACTGGTAATGTCTCGTAATCCTGTTTCAGGGACGGATATGGGTTAAGGGATGTTGCAGTAGTGACTTCTTGAACAATCTTGGCATTCATCCTTTTTCAAAATTTTCTCTACACTCGATCTTTCTGGAAACCTAACATTGAAAATCTACTTGAGTTGGGTTCGCTATACTTAGTCAAATTTTTCACTTGTTTTAGCTCCTTGGTAATTATTGACAGGCCCTAAGTTATTTTCATGGTTATTTACGTAATATTAGCGCTATATATATTAGTGTAAGGAAAGAAACTTCGTGGTTCTGGGTTTTCTGGCAACGTTTCTTGCAAACATGTTTAGTGAAAGCTCAATAAAGCAAACTAAAAAAGCCAAGAGGGGGTGAATTAGCCATTTAAAAATTTGGTGGAAGCAAAGGTAAGAATGAAACAAAGAACACAAAGAATTTAGAGTTGTTCGGCCCCAATTTCCTACTCCACCACCTTAGCTTTCTACAACTAATGATTTTTCCTAAATTCACTAATTTGTTCAACCTTTGAAGATAAGGTTTAACCTTACAACTCCTTAATATTTCTACCCAAGTCTTAAGTTTTAAAACCTCTCAAAGAGATACAAATGAGCAAACAAAGAAACAATCCTTACAAGATAAAGTTGTTTGCAAATTGAAGCACAAATACAATGAAGTACACTTAAGCAAAATAAAAGAGATAAGGCTCATAAGTATATGTAAGAAGAATACGAAAATTTAAGCTCTAAGATTGTTTGATTGGTGATTTTTTGCTTAAAAGTACTTTCTTGGATGTTGTAGGACTTTAAAAGATGATATTTATACCCCCTATAAATTTCTAGCCGTTGGAGAAGTTAATATGGTCGTTAGGGATGTAAAACTAAAGCATTTATTTCACCTGCAACTTCGAGTATCGATACCTACAAAAAAGGTATCGATATTTTTTGTCATAAATGCTAATTCAGTGACCATTAGAATGAAATAATCGATACTTTAAATTTATTTTATCGATACTTCCTGAAATAGGTATCGATACGAATTGATACCTTGTAGGGTTTATGAGAAACATAATACAATTTTAGTATCGTTTTTTTAGAAAGGTGTCGATTATTTTCAAAAAGTATTGATACCGAAAACATGGTATTGATAATTTTTAGAGTTTTAAAAAAATGCTTGATTTTACTAAGGGTATCAATTATTTTAAAAAATTATCGATACTTGGCTAAATGGTATTGATACTTTTTTGCTTGGAGCAATTCTAACTTGTTTGAAAATCATTTTAGCATTTTGACGTGCTAAAATGATTTTAACTTAATTGAGATCATTTTGACTTGGTTAAAAACATTTTCACTTGATTTTAAAATTGTTTCAAAATTTTCTAAGAGTTTATTGTAAGTATTAAAAAATTTCATTTCTTAGAATTCAAATTTAAAAATTATTTTGTCAAATTTACCTTATATTCAAAAACACTTTTAATTTGTTATATCAAAATCTTTAATCAAATAAAGCTTAGTTTAACATTTAGTTTCTGGAATAGTGATCTGATAAGTTTAACTATCCATATTTTAGCTCAAAACAATCTTGAAGGTCCCCGTGATAAGGGCAAAGGTCCTGTTGTTTAAACTTATTGCATTTTCTGGTGAGTTCCTTTTTGCTTCCATGTGTGTGTGTAATACTTTTGTTTATACCTTCTGTGAGGTAAGTATTCATACTCTGAAGGATGAAATGTTTGTACATGAAAGGTGGTCATTCGGAGTCGTGAGTCTAGTGTTGGTAGGTCGGTATTAAAGAGTAAGAACTAGAGGTGATCATGGGCCAGGCCAGACCGGGTCGGGCCCAAGTAAAAAAATTAGGCCATTTTCTAGGCAGTCGGGCTCGAAAAATGGGCCTAAAAATTTACCCAAGCCCGACCCGAATAAAAATGCTAAAATTCGGGCCCGACCCAGCCTGCCCATATTAAAGTTTTTATATTATATTATTTTTTACATAATTTTTAAATATATATAATACATCAAAAATACTAAAAACATTAAAATAAATATTTCCGAACAAATTGAAAATAAATTTTAAAAAATATGTATGCTTAAATAATATTAAAATATATGTAACTTAACAAAAAAATGTCTCCAAAATAATAATAAAATAACAATAAAACAAGTTTTATACAATATCCAAAAAATAACAACATAATAGTGAAATGGTAGCAAAATAGGGAAGAAAAAAAAAAGAAAATATCATTAAAATAATAATAATAATAATAAAATAGCATTTTTTTGTCATTTAGTGAATTTGGGCCGCGTCGAGCTTGGGCCAAAAATGTCTTACCAGAGGCTCAACCCGTTTTTAAAGTGGGCCTTATTTTTTTGCCCAAGCCCATTTTTCGGGCCTATATTTTGGCACAAACCCTCTCACTTTTCGGGCGGGCCTTTAGGTCAGGCCGAGTGACCTGGCCCATGAGCAAGCCTAATAAGAACCCTCCTTCGTGCTTAAGCCACTACCCACTGCTTCTGACAAGGATGATATGGCGTAAGAAAAAAATGGAAATAAACTCATGGCGAGGCCTTCAATGGAATAAGTATTGAACTAACAGATCGCGATACATGAAAATGGTCGTGTAGCCTCTAGTAGGGCAAGAGTATGTTGTAAACCAGATTGACAAATCATGACAAAGGAATATGAATGAAGTAAATGAAATTACTACGAAAAAGGACCTGGGTACGTGGCTAACATGAAGAGGGTGGTCTGTAAGGTCAAATGGGCGCAATGTATACGCTAAAGGAATAGTAAATTGGCATATAATCTGTCTATGATTGGTACTCGCCAAGTGGTGAACTATGTGATTGTGTATGAGTTCAAACAAATTGCTTGAATTGTTAATGACTACTAGAATGTTTTCTTTTAAAACTTGCTATGTTCTTTTAAACTTACTTAGGGTGAGTTTGGATGGGCGGCGCATTTACCTGCGGTTAGTATAAAAATAGCGGTGGCGGTGAGATTAGATACTGTAGCGATACTGTAGCGTGAGACAAAAAGTAAGCTAAACGCACCACACCGCACCGCACCGCACTGCACCGCCGCCCTAAACCCACCCTTAGTTACCTTTCCTTCTCAAGCTTGCTACTGAAGTAAAGGAAGTGCTTGGACTACACCAGAAGGCAATTGTTATTGTGAGATTTCTAGTGTTTTATATTATGCATGACATAGAGGTAATATCAGGGTGTTTAATTTTGAAGAATGAAATTATATTCAAACTTATGATTACGAAACTGGAATTTAATGAAATTATATTCAAGTATTTATGATTTTAAAAGCGTACTATTTTATTTAGTCTTGAACGACAAATAATTTAATTTTTTTACACCAAAAATATTCTAAAATTAATAATTTAATTAGATCCTCCTTAAGAATCGGGTTTAGAGTGTTACATGAATAGTAATGATTCTCTACAAAGAAAATACGAAGATGAATAGTAAAAATTTTATGCAAAGAAAAGACCAAGATGAATAGTAAGGATTATCTACAAAAATTCTCTCAAAAAAAAATACGAAGATACATAATAAAAATTTCCTGCAAAAATTGTGTAATTCAGAGAACACATTCTTTGCAATTATAATAATAATCAGAAAAAATAGCAGTTGTATAGGAAAGAAAAAATATTTGTAATAATATAAAGGGTCAAATTCCCCAATAAAAACATTGTAAAAAAGTAGAAGTCTCTATAAAAAGACAATAAAAGATCAAAGATTCTCTCGAACACCCAAAATTTTCAAAAATGCAAATTTTTTTCCTAGAAATTTTATTTTTCAAAATATTAAATTTTTAGATTTTTAAATTGAAATCAAATATTTACTTCCATCCATCCTTTAAATTTTTTACTTACATCTGAAGGTCTTTGAGACTCATTTGGTAGAAAAAAATACAGAACAAAGGCTCAATTTGTTTTTTTTTTTTTTTTTCTAATATTTCATCTTTTACTTCCATCTTTAAAAAAATTAATTTTCTAGTTGTTAATTTTTTAAAAAATGAAAACAATTTTTTTTTTTAAATTTTAAACCCTTTTTACGGAGCCTAATCTTCCAAAAGAAAAAAACGAACGCCCATATATTAGGCAAATAAAAATTTCAAATTAACGTACCGGTTTATACATGCATAAGTTTATAGAGCAGGAATGATGTTGAAAATAATCAGAATGCACCGTTTATTTAACAGAACACCTAAAATTCGTGTGTGCTTGTTAAAAATTACGATCCTCATGAGGTTCCTCACATCTTCAACACTTGGGTGCCTAGCTAATATACAGGGATTCAAATCATAAACAAAGTTAAAGACATAAGCTGATTTACATACTCTCCTCCTCCACTTTTGAATATATGAACTTTTCTGCTTTTTCAATATCTTTTCTTCTCTATCACCCAACTGCTTGCTTCAGATGTCTAACTCCAAGGATATTGAAAATGGCTCCAGAAGGGGCAAAACATCCAACACAAACGTATCTGGAAACACAACATTTGACCCCACATCAGACATTCATGAATTACATCTACTACAGTTACCAGGTTACTGAGTACATCCAACATCGAAGTAAAACATATCTACAACACAAATGTAGATAATGGAATCATGCAAGAATTTCTCAACCTCTTGGTTTACCTTCGACACAAAACCACTTCCGCTTGATGCATTGCCGGTACTTATTTGGAAGCAGAACTTGCAGCACATGAAGCTTGGGCACTGGTCTCAGTCAAAGGAGTTTCTACACCGGCATCTACAATCTGGTGGTTATTTGATTCTCGATTAGACCTATCTTCCAAACTGCTTGATACAGTAGGACTGGCAATATTATCTCTGGTTTCTACAGGCTCTATCGTGTGCAAGACTGTTGCATTGCTGCCATCATTAACCTCTCTCCTAATTTCAAAACCCAGACCTGCCATGGAAGTGTTGCGCGAGAAAAATCTCTCCTTCCAACCCCTTGTACTCTTTGAAATTGACTCTCTGTACCTAAAAATGATCCATATTTCAAAAGACAAGTGCAAGTCTATAATAAATCATGTAAAATTAAAACATCAAAATATCACCCATGTTAAAACCTCAAATATTTCCTACGGCCAGTACCTCATTGAAACAGCATTAAACCGTGATTTCAATGATTCTGAAAATGACTGGAAATCTGAAGGTCCAGCTCGATCTTGACTATTAGGAGAAGACTGATTAGGAGACCTCCTGCAACAAAAGAAGATAGTATTGTGATTGACATGACGGTAGGTTGAAAATTTTGTTGTTTACCAAAGAGAACTACCTAATAACAGATATATAAGGATAATCAAGGTAGAAAAAAGTAATTACCTATTGTTAACGGGAACGGAATTCCCTTGTCCATTGACAAAAATTACATTGGAGCGAGATGCAGAGGCAGACTGCTGGTCAGCTTGGGCAGAAGTTTCAGGAGTAATTGATACCAAGGATTCTTCCCCCACAGTTCTTGAAGGTGAGGATGGAGTGCCAACAGTGATTGTAGGGGCTGGTTGAACTTCTTCTTGAGTTGCAACTAGTGAAGATATAGGACCAGTAGAAGGTGCATTTGGATGTGTTGAAAATACCAAGAATTGCGGACGACCTTGAATTGATGACCTATTCCTCATACCTTCCCTCCTTGCAATGTGACGTGCTCGCCCCATTGCAGCAGCAGCAGCCAAGTGCTGGATTATGCACTCATCAAGTTCAGCATCATTTGTCGCCATTGGCAACTGCATGGAAAGCAAGTGCACGAGTAAGGTTATTTCTTTAAAAATTGGGCTTAACAGTCAATTTAATGAGGATGCTAGACGTCTAACTAGCAGAGGAGAAATACAAACATGCTGTAGTTCAAAACCCCCCAGTGTTGGATGATGAAATATGGCTGCATTTCTAGAAGGATTAAACCTAAAACTCCTTTCACGTTCAACAGCCTCAAGCAACTCCTGGCTGCCAAAACAAGAGAAATGATTAGAATGTAATATAAATGGGGAAGAAGAATCTGGATCCAGTAATAAAACATAGATAAACGACCAACCTGGTTGGATCTTTTAGGCTGATTGGCTGCCAGCACATTGGGCACTGAGAACTCCTTTGACACCTACAAGATTAAAATAGAAAAATAAGAAATAAGATAATAATACTTTCTTGCTCTTTCCATCTTTTAGCAAGTAGCATGAACTCCAATCATATCTCATATATGATACGAACATCAATTGAACATTCAACAAATAAATTCACATCAGATTCTTTTATCACATGGAATGATTGGAGCTGAAGAGGGTCACATAGTTCTTGCAGTGGTAATTCTAAAACTACACCGGGGGAAAATAGAGATTTCTCCTACATTACCCATGATATGCAGCAGTATCAATGTAATTTCATATTCATTCTGTCTGAATGCTACATAAAGAACATAAGCCAAATGCAGAAAGACCTAGGATGTAGAAGCTCATGAGTGGTTCAACTGATTTGGATTCCTATATATCCAGTCATGTGGTACTTCTTTTAATATATATGTAAGAACTATACTATAAGAATTATATTATGGCAATATGGAAGAAGCTAGCAATTTAACCTGGAGACCACGTGTTCATACATCAGAAACATATCCTCCCTAATACTCTCTTACATTCCAGTATTCTGTACTTCTGTAAGTATCAATCAGAACATAGACTTCTTAAAAGATATTATACAAGCACAACATAACCCCAACAATATCCCCACTTCGTTCAACCTACATAACTCTTATAAATGCCTAAGTTGCTATTTACTTCACGTATTTTATAGAATTTTCTAAAATCTCTTGTAGAAATCCATGTTGATATCAAGCATCACATAAACATATCAGACATAAAGCAATTTGTCATGCATATTCTCACATCATAATTTATGTAAGTCTTGACAAAAGAAATTTGCCATGATCTTAGTAATAACGAAGTGTATAAGAAGGCATCAGTTTGCAAAGTAAATATAACGACATGAATGAAGCACAACATTAGCCAGGAAATATGGAGGCAGAAGGAGTAAAGGAATCTTGAGCTACTAGCACTGGACCAGCCATTATATCCACCCTTTAGGGGGTAGAATCTGCAGACCCTATCTTGAACTCCAACCAAAAACCTAGGGGTTATCCTCATTTCCATAGGGGGAGAAAAGAAAAAGGGCTATCCAGAAGTACATAAAGACTAGAAAAATGAAGAGGCAAGTGAAACTAGGTGAAACTTAGAGCCACATAAAATAACAAACAAAAGACAACATGGTGATCTATCAACATCAGTGTTCCTCCATTAAAGTTGCACAACTAATGAGATTCAAACCAAAGATATAACAAGGTTATGAAGAAAAACAAATGTCCTGAATTACTACAAAAAAGCAATAACTCAAATAAAAGCATTTTCCAAAAAAAAAAAAAAGTAAAATGAGGAAAAGATGAGAGGAAATTGGCAGCAGTAATTAGAATTAAATAGTGCCTAAATGAATAATTTTGCACCAAGTCCCCACTTCATCATCAAAGAAATATGCATAGATGCCAACTGCGAAGCATTTTATAATATCTGCCATCTAACCAAAATACTTGCTGTACTCCAGCCTTATATCACCAGACATATGTAGTAATCTCAAACCTCAAAGGCCAATCTCCGACACACAAAAAAACTTTAAGCATATGTGGTAACCTTAGATTTGAACACTTCACTCTTTGGCTTTTTTGGAGAGAAATAGATAGACCCTGCTTTTGAAGGAGAAAAGATAACCATATAAAGCTCCCGCTTTCATGGTTCTCATCTTTTTCGAACACAAGCTTCCATGGTCTAAATAAATAGTCCATCTCTTTTAATATTAACAATAGATGGTCCATTCATATATTATGAAGGTACATGATGTTATTGGTTTATTCTACCTCTTATCTTTATGATCTAGCATTCCACATGCATTGTTGTCCCCTTGGTCCCCAACTGCATAGCAAAGTTTTCATTCTTTTCGCTAGTCCCAAAAAAAAAAAAAAAAAAAAAGAAGGTATTTCCAAATTGAAACATTTTTGGAACATAAATGTTTACGGATTTACCAATTCATTGTTCCTAAGAATGACAAATAATAAGACAAAATCCAAACTTTTCCTAATTAAGGAGAAAAATGTGAAGTGATAATACTGATAAATTTCACAAAGTGTGGCCCAATAATATCTAATTTACAGCTTTAATTTGTTAATCTGTTTCCTAGAATCCTCACTTTCAGATTCCTCAACCAGTGTCTAACATCAACATAAGCATCCAAAGAACAACAACTTCCTTTCCTAATAGAAAGTATTTATCTCCAAGAAACTTTGTTTTAGAATTTAAAAGATTTGGGAATGTTCGATAGCTAATTTTTTGTTCCATGGACAAACAAAAGTACACATCAGGCCTCATCCATAATTAGCAATGCTCCCTTATCACAAACATGATGTTATACCAACAAAATTGATGGAGGTTTTACCTCTTTTCTGGTGATATAAAAATGAAATGAATAACGTCCCTTCCATGCTATAAAGTTTATAGTGATGCTGTAGTACTGCTTCGGATCTGACTGCTTGCTAGAGCAGAATGCAGCTTGATTCCACTTAAGCATCATAAGTACATATCTATACTATTCTGTTATAATTTGTGAATCTCCCTATTTTAAGAATAGGGAAGAGAAGCCCAAAGTTCTAAACAATAAGAGAAGAACAGAAGCTACATTAATCCCCATTGACAAAAGACTGGTTTTATGAGTCTAATCAATTAGAGAATTTTCCTAGCCCTGACTGATTTACAAAAGTATAGTCAAGTTCAAGTTCGCTTGAAAGTACACCAGCAAGGCATCTACGATGAATCTCATAAAATGGATATAGATTACCATTCAAGAATGCACTGAAGATGAAACTCGTGCTTGCAGCAGGTCACCTGTAAGGGATGCAAGAATAAGTATCAAAGAAATGTCCATTCACATATCAAACAAATAGGAATAAAAAATTTAAGACATACATACCGTGGATGGATCACTTTCACAGAATGCTTCAAGGCATATACTGCAGGCATCATCACAAGCATCCTGAATTCCCCCTTCCACAAAAGCTGCAGCTGAGGTTATATGCGCCTCAGACTTGGTATCTTCCATCTCCTGCAAGGCCAAACACCAAAGTTTCCCATTTTTTATAATGAACATAAGTCCTAGGTACAAAATGGAGCCAACAGTGACCAGAAGAGAAATTAGAATCTTGATAAAGACTAAACCTTGGAAACACATATAGTCAACACTGAAGACACAGATACTACACCGATGAGATGCATAAATCAGTTCACTTAGACAAAAGATCAACAAAAGTTAAGCCCTAAAAATATATAATAATTTGATTTTCTTTTTTAAATACAAGAGAAGAATCTCCAAAATCCACAATAAATATTAACCAACTAGTAAAACTCTGACCAACCAAACTCCCCCAGAAAACAAAATAAAAGAAACACATATCATTTACTTTACCTCCACTTGAGGGTTGAGAGTTTATAAGTAAAGAAAACCTGCTAATGATCAACCGATATCTTGATCAACAAAACAAAGAAGGCTTTTAGAAGAAAACCCTAGATTTTATTTTATTTTTTTGAATTTGGGATTGTTTTGGTTTTTGGATATTAACAGAGCGGGGTGGTAAAGAACGAGATGGAGTTGAGCACAACGTAAAGGTAAAGGTAAAGGACCGAAAGCTGGGTCGGTCATCGTATTTTGTTGTTTTCCATTATTTTTTATATTTTTAATATTGTCGGGTTCATAACAGATTAACATCTATATTTTTGACACGTGGAAATTATAGTATAATATCTTTGACGATTCTTTCCTCCCAATGTGTACCCTTTTCTTTTTCTTTTTCCTTTTTTGGTTCCAACACTCTACTCACTGTACAATTTACCCACTTATTTCTGAACGGGAAATGGTAAATTTTACTATTTCATATATATCACTGCCCATAGCTATTCTCATGACGCATGGCATGTATATCTTTAGAAGTCAAGAATAGTAGGTTGACATCACCACCTCCAGAATGTCGCATCGTTGAGGGAATTCTCTAAATTGCATAAATCATTTTGATATTTTGTTACTTGAAATTAATTTTTGCAAATTTTGATTAACACAATTTTGGGATTCATTTTGTTATACAAAATTTAAGTTAAATCTACTCTACTATCACATTAATAGATAATTGTAATTTCAAAATTTCTTCAATTGTTACATTCGTTCTCCCAAAATACTTATCTTACCTCTACAGAAAATACTAAGTAAAGAGTGTTTAAGAATAAAATAATAAAGATAAAAAAAATGCCAAATAAAACACTCTCCCAAAAGCGCACTCATTGTGTAAATAGAGCAGGCTCCAAATAACTTTCATCGATAGCCAAAATATCTCAAAATATTATCTCTTTAATTTTTGAAAGGCTTCCCATTTGAATAAAATCTGATCAGCTTCAAATATTTTAAATCACAAGATAGAGTTCAAGCAATTTTGAACTCTTTCATTTTCTTTAAAATTACCGTCAATCCACCTTATATCTAGCTCCTTTTATATATAAAATGTCCTACATTTACTGCCTAATTAAGACATTAATCACATACACAAATCATAGACAGTCAACCACAAATATAATGTTGCGATTGATGTTATAATAATGACTTCAGGGTGATGAGGAATTGGTTTAATTTTTTTACACTTGGGTTAAATAATATGTCTTATCCCATAAGACAAATATTCTCAACCTATAAATTCTGCCTTTGTTTGGGAATTGGGTGTAATTGAATATTGACGGTGCAGTAAAGGAGGATTCCGGGTTAGCTGCAATTGGAGGTGTCATGCGAGACAAGAATGGGAGATAGATTCTTGGCTACAATTGATTTTTGGGGAGTGGTTCTATCTTGGACGTTGAATTTTGGGGTATTTTAGATGGTTTGATGATTGCACTTGATCAAAGAATTAACAGTTTAATTTTTCTTTTAGACAATTTAGAGGTGGTACAAGCTATACAAGGCAATTATTCAAGGGTATTGAATTCCGCTTTGGTTAGAAGAATTCGACAATTATTGACTAAACCAATGCAATGGTCAAATCCATCACATATCAAGAGAAGGAAACAAAGAGACAAATAAACTTACAAGAATAGCTATTAATAAAAAAAAAAGGAGGCCTACAATTATTTGGAATGCCCCCAATAGGGGCTTGGCTATAATTTAAAGTAGGTTTATTGTAATGTTTTTTTTTTTAAAAAGGTAAATTCAGTAATTCATTCAATGAATGGAACCATACAATTCAAGAGAAAAAAATAATAAACACTCGTTGTAGATGGTGAAGGACAAGCTCCATCAACAAAATAAATGTTTTATCCTCAACATCAATAGAACATCATGATATGTTGACAATTGGCTTTGTCACAATTCATTATGATATAGCTAGAGTGATTGCAAGCACTTAATATGATAAGGAAATCAGCCTCGGATGGTCCAAAGCGACAAGCAAAAATTGACAAAAGAGTCGAGCATTCACCAAACTAAAACTAAAGAGGACGACAACAAAACATCCCTAAAATCACTTGTAAAACTAAGGCTACAAGCATAAGCAAGACTAAAAAGTTGTTACAAAAGTAGACAAAAACTTTTAAAACTAAAAACTCATTAAACAATGGAAAAACAAACAAAAAATATATAAAACTTAAGTCTCAAAATAGAAACAGATTAAGAAGCTGAAGAAGAGCCACCCACTTTCCAAGAAAAATTACTAGTGGCCGGTAGAGTTTTAGTTTGTCCATCACAACTTGTGAAGATAACAAAGATACACACAAAATAGATCTGCAAACTAAAAAGAGAGAAGACATGAGAAATGAATGAGAAGAATAAAAAAAAAAAAAGAATTAATGGGAGGGAAAAAAGGTGGGTGATAGCTAGCCCAAAGGCTGGCACCGTCACTGAGCAAAACAAAATATAAAGAGCATATGGCTTGAAATTTTTTTTATTGTAATGTTTTTTTATTCACCAAAAATAATAAATAATGAGTTGAACAAGAAACTTCAATATTTAAAATTTTTAATAATTATGATGAGTTTGACAAACAATAAAAAATGAAAATTAAATAAAGTGTAAGAAATTATTAAACTTTTTAAATATAATTTGAGTTACAATAAATTATTTCTGCCTATTCACGTAATCCTTTTATTGTGAATAAGATAATTTCATGATTTATATTTGATTTTCTCTTTGATTGTCTTTCTAAATAATTTCAACAAGATCCTATTATAGTATTACTTGGCAAGAACATGAAATTTTTCAATTGCGAAAAATCACCTTGAAATCTAATAGATCTGGATATCATTTGCATAAATTTCGACGTCATTTAGTCATGTTAAAAGGAATCATATTTGATTTAGTCATCAAATAATAAATACGAATTTAAAATTTTTATATTTTTTTTCAAGGAAAAAGTTAAAGAAAAAATAGTTCTGTAAAAAAAAAATTTATAACAAAAGCGATCCTCATTCATTTTTAAGGTACGAATCTAATCTTATTCGAACCGAGATGATATTAAAATAAATTTTTCCTAACATTATACACTCCAAAATTCATAACTGATTTAAATGCATGCTTCCACATCTTTTCAATTATTTATTGGTATTTTCAAAATTCATAAATCCGAATACTTTTTACTTTGAAAATAAAATATCTCTATAATCATAACTGATTTGGGAAATTTAATTTCTCTTACCAAAACTCGTTCAGTTAAGCAGCTATAAATTAATTCTTTTTCCGATGATTTTTATCAGCATAACAAATACACAAAGTGAAAAGACAGAAGAAAACCAATGATGTCAATTGCCCTTTGCCTTGTTCTTTTCCTAGCTTTCCTCTCCCCTTCTCTTTCCCAAGGTACTACTAAAACATAATAAATACCCGAATTTAATTAATTCATGTTATCACCTTTAAAATTTTATTCTAATGTCCAAATGTGTTAATGTTTGTAGGTACCCAATTTTGCCCCATTGAGCTAACGATGGATGGGTCACCATGTGGGGAAAATGGGAAGTATGATTGTGTTGAAGTGATGATTGCCAGGTATGGGGCTTCAGCAATGCCCAATACCTGTTCTTGTACTACTTTGCCAGATATGCAACGTACCTGCAATTGCCTTATTATTTGTCAAAACTCAAAACTACTAGATTAGTGCTTCTACTCTTACTCTTAAGCTTTCACCTACTTTGCTTAATTTCTAATAATGGTTATAGTTTATATGCATTGTCTTTCAAATTATCATCTCAAATAATACTTGTATATGATATGACTCCGCATCAAAGCCATCTAACTTGTTGAAACAAAAGATAATCACAATAGAAATTTACAACTTTTGTTAATAAAATCCAGAGTTAGATATATATAACTGCATGCTTAGTTGATAAAGGACACAAAATAAAAAGGAAAAAGTGACTGGGATGAATGAATTAAAAGCACTGGTAATTGGTAAATTAGCCTTAGGAAAGCAAAAATATATTGTGATCATTGGAAGCAGAACCCACAGCTTATAAACGTTTTGAATATCCAGAACCTCCGCATTTCTTGCAAAGTATCAATCCTACAACAATACCAGCAATGGGGTTAACAAATAAGAGCAAGGAGGTTCAGTCCAACAGATTGAAACATTATTTCAACAATGAATGATTAAACAGGATGCCACACAAAAAATGGGGCCCTATACTAGGGGTTGGATTGCATTTTGCCCCACAACTCAAAAAAGGGCAAACTAGTCCCTATATATTAGATTAATGAGCAAATTGGTCCTTTCTGTTAAAAACTTCATCCATTTGTACTGTTAAAAATTGATTCATGTACGTTAACAGAAGAGGTGAATGAGTTTTTAATAGAAGGAACAGTTCGCTCTTTGATTTAAAGTACAGAGACTAATTTGTCTATTTTTAAGTAGAGGGGGTAAAATACAATCTAACTCCTATAAGTGCCTCCATGGTACTTTTATCCACAATAACTCATATACAGAATAACTTCCAAGTGAATGCACATTCTAGTGATGTAAAGTCTATTGAGAAACAGCCACTGTAACGGTAGCATAAATAAGGTCTAGGTCATGTATCAAGTAAAATTAAACAATCAATAAAGCATCCTTCGGTCTTTTTGGTGCAAAGGAGATCATAGGTATAGGATAAGAGAAAGTGTTCCAATGCTGGGATTGGAGTGCCAGACCTGCTAGGATGTCACCTTTTAAGGATAGGTTGGGTACGAGAACCAATTGAGCTAAGCCTGAGTTCTGATCTTTAAGTAAATCTTACCTGCACCTTTACACACCCGACAATCGATCAAGCCTGTTTCTTGCTTCATCTTACCATCTTCGCAAAAGACACATTTTGTACCTCCTGCATCCATCACAATAACGCATACATTTATCAACACCCTGCGTTTCCTCAACAAATCACATGTTTTTTCACAAGAAGATGCAAGGGTTCTATGGAGGAAGCCAGGAAGGAACTTGATTTAATCATTGCCAAATAAGAACCAAAACTTAAAAGAAACAAATTATAGTTTCTTCTAAACTATTCTTTAAACACAAGGATTCAATTTAGTAAAGTTCTTGACACCACCAAAGATTATGATTTGCCAATTCTAATTGGAACACAGGCCATTTTAAGCTATGCTACTTTGCTTCATTATCTTCTTCCAAAAACAATGGAAAAGAAAAAAGTAACCAAAAAAGTGAAAAAAAAAATACCATTTCCAGCACAACGATCACATGGGACGGGATCACCCTGAAAAACCCACCAAGAGAAAGTGGAAAAAGATAATTTTTAATCCATCAAATTCCAACATATATAAGTACCGAATTTGTTTTTTAAATGAAGGGTATTTGATAGAAGGGAAATACCTTGAGGCCAAGAAAGAGAGAGAGTGCAATGGCAGCCAAAACACTGATAGTGGCAAGAAAAGTTTGGGTATCTAAGGGCTTATCAAAACCGGTGAGCAACAAAACAGGGTGGAGAATGAGCCTTGTGGGGTGATATAAAAGCTTCCTACGTTTAGAATTGTTGGTACGGGACAGTGTGGAAATATCTTGCTTTGTTAGGGATAGTTGAGGGAGGAAATGATTAGTTGAAGAGGAGGAAGAAGAAGAAAAAGGAGAGGATAGAGGATTGAGGGATGAAAAACATAGCGTGGCCATGGATAGCAAATACAAAGATCTTGTGGAGCTGAGTTCGGTACTTTGATTCCTTCATTTGCCCCTTTTTTTCCTGGCGTGACAGATTTGCCCTTTTATGTTGGTGAAGTTAAACAATTTGGGAGCTCGTTATAGCATTTTAATAAATCATAAATGCAAAAATATTTTTTAAATATCAAGTTTGTTACTTTGATTCAATCCATAAAATGTAAGAATTTTTATTTTATTTTATTTTTCATGTATATATTATAGAAAAATAGTATTAAACATGGTTTCATTATTAAAAAAAAATTTATTTCAATTTCTCAATTTTCAAAAATTGAAAATAAAAATTATTTTTAAAATAAAAATATAAAAAATATTTTTAAAAACCAAATAGAGCCTAACTTTTTGTTGTTTTATAATTTTCACTTTTGTTTCCAAAAACTATTTTTAAAATTTTAAACATGTTTTGTTTAGAAATAACCTCTTCCCGAAACCAAATGAAGTATTAGTCTTCATGGGCCTTAAAATGGATTTGAAGGATATTATAGTTCCAAAAAGAATTTGTTATTAGTATATTAAATAAATTATTAGTATATTAAATAAATTAAACTCAAACTATGTTTAATCCATCTATGTTCAAGAACAAAGTTGTTTAGGAATTTTATAAAATTTTTAAAACTTGTTTAACATTCATTTATTATTGGATTACAATAAAATTATTATGAATCTCAAGTTTGGTATATTGGTTGGGTGTTTACCTTTTTCTAGGATAACTTAAGTTGAAATCAAAATTGTACTTTGCATTTTATTGATACTATTGAAGGGATGTTGACTCATAACAATGAGTTGTCTATCCTTCACTGCCTTGTGCCAACATCAAGCATTGCTTCACCAAAGTTTGTCACAGTTTCTTTCATGTGTTTACCCCTATCTTTTAATTTTTATTTACTCCCTTGTCTCAATATTTTGTTTCCTTAGCTATTGTCTTTTTCCTTGCATATAATGATGTCTCTCCTTTTCTTTTCATCATTGGTTCTTTAACATGTTTTCTTCTTTTAGTTTCCATATCAAGCTATTGATTGCTTGGCAACCTATGGGATTAAGCTTAGCTTTTTTATTGTTTAATTTTTGCCTTTTTTTTTTCTCTCCTTTGACATTTTTGTTTTTTGTGGTTTTCTATTTAGTTTTGTTTTCCCTTTCACTTTCTCTAAATGGAAGGATAATTTAGGTTTAATTGTTTAATTGTTAAGTTTTTAGCAAGTTGTCATTATAGAGAAATTGATGAATTAGGCTTGAATTTGATAGTTATTAAGCTTAGATTTTGATAAGGACTAAACTGAACTTGTTAGATAGCTTTGTAACATTAGATACTAAATTGAATAAATTGAAAACATGTCATGAGATTATGCTATGAATGGAAAGTATAGTGTCCTTAATGAAAGAATGTGAAATCGAATTTTGATCTGATGTTAGATATCGAAAAAAGCATATCTCAAGTATAAGGACTAAATTGAATAAAATGAAAAATACGAGTGGCTATGTGTTTGGATATGAATTGAGTGTAAATTGATATTATTTTTATTATTGAATTATCGAACGTAGCTAAAAATGACGCTGGGCCATTGAGAGGGAAAGGAAAGGTAAGAGTTGTTAGTGAGTAATGACGATTTCGGTTTGTACTTTTATGATTTGAGTTCTCTTCGTAAAAAATATACATATACATATACGTACATATACATGTGTTTGATATGATACTACCTATTGAGATCAGATAAGTATATTACTACTGCATGATCTTATTAACACATGATGACATCTATTGTCAAAAAATTAGACTAAATTGAATATAATAGAAATAAGTATGTTGTAAATTTATATATGATTTACAATATGGATTGATGATGAAAATGATATGGAATTGTGATATTGATTATGTGATGATATATAAATAGACATTGGATACCCTATTAACTGTTCGAGTAGAGTCGAATATAGTTAGCATGTCATAGGGTTACATTATGTATGGGTTTATACTTTGGCTTATCTGATGATGCACTTATGTGCTAGTATATTTGCTTCGACTTGGCTAATGATGCACTTGTGTACTGGTATATTTGCTTCAGTTTATTCGATGATGCATGCCGATGCCAGATTGGTGTGTTGGTTGGTTGATTCGTGTATCTATCTTGAGTCCGAGTCTAATTAATAGGGATTATGAATATAAACTCGATAAATGATATTGAATTGAAATGATATTATGAAATGGAACCATATGTGCATATATATGAATCATGATAGAGAAAGCATGTGAAAGATCATGCGAACTGGTTATTATGAGCCCTAAGGCCCGATATGGAAATGAAACAAATCAATATATTCGAGAATGAAATGAGTAATTGGTATGTTGTGAAATGGAAGTGTAAGTACCTTATGACTGGAAAGTTTGATATGGTATGTTTAATTACAAATGTCAAATGAATTGGTATATATAGTTTTAATAAAGTCGTGACATGATATCCATGGCTCGCGACGTTAACCCATTAGTTTGAAAATTTTACAATTTGTTTCTTATTCGACCTCGAGTTATTTAAAGAGCTTTCATAAGCTCATATAAGGCTCGTACATGATTGTATAACATATGGTAATTATGGTTGAACTATTATATTGAATTGTAATTTGATTGTAACTGCTCTGGCAATAAATGTGACATTTTGTAGCTCAAATTCGATGATCGAATTGAGTATGGGGTACTACAAATGTGAACTTAAACACTAATAAGTAACTAAGAATAAGAACTTAATAGTTGCAAGAAGTTTTACATGAATTTAAAACAATGTTGTCAATTTAAGGGGTATTACTAATCAAAATTTTGTAGACATAAAGAATACAATACATAGTGATAATGTACAAATTTTCTTATTTAAAGAATTCAAATTGTACATCATATATTTCAATTTTAAATGGTGATAACAACATAATGCATATGGATATTTCACTTTAAAGTTATGTTGTAAATTTAGACCAATTAATCTTCTCAAAGACCTTCAAGTTTATTTTTCAATTTTCATTTTCATTATCAAATTTTCTTATTTAAAGAATTCAAATTGTACATCATATATTTCAATTTTAAAAGGTGATAACAACATAACGTATATGGATATTTCACTTTAAAGTTATGTTGTAAATTTAGATCAATTAATCTTCTCAAAGACCTTCAAGTTTATTTTTCAATTTTCATTTTCTTTCATTACCTAAAACTCATTTTTCATTAACTTGGTCTATATATAAAATATATTTTCTAGTGGTAAATTTTTTCATTAAAAAAAAAAAAAAGAAATTTTTAAAAACTCTTAATCTTTGAGTTTCCCAATACTGAATTAACTGGAAAAGAATATGAGCATCCTATCCTATATATGACAACCAAAGGGATTAATTGCAACATAAATACTTTCGTGTTTTTTGTTTTTTATAAGGCTTCCACTATTTGGTATTTCCTCATTAATCCCCATCATTTGAAATCAATTCATAATTCACAAATTTTTATGTTACTATCATTTTTAGTAATCTTTTCACAAACTACAAGACACCTAATTGGAATTAATCCACAAACCTAAAAAAATCTCCCTCCTTTCATAGTGACTGGTAAAAAAAGGGCGGCAATTCCCATTTTATTATTTGGAAATGAAAAACTTCCATTATTTTGGTAACTTAGAATATGTATTTTTCAAAAATTAAAAAATTAGTCCTTGTACGTTGAGCTGAGTCTTCGGTCGAGTGGCTCACTCACAATGTTGACTCACTTAGAATCTTTTAAGGCTAAGATCAATAGTTCAACCTTCCACTCATAAATTATAATAATCTTAATGGAAGGTTGGATAACCCATTGCGGAGAGACTACTAGTCCCTTAAAAAGTCTCACACAGATAATACTATCAATATCACAACGATTTGAATTATCCAATGCCCAACCTAACATATTGTGAGTTAACTCGTAATTTTCTTTTCCAGGAAAATCTAGGGCGGGTAAAAGGATTAGCTTAATATGGAATGATTGCCTACTTCTTTTTCCTTAATAGAGCCTAGTAGTTATTAGAACTGTAAAAGTACAAAGATGTTCACAACTTGAGATCTGTCCATAGCTAAAATAAGCAAACATCCCACTATATTCATGCCAACACTTATATACCCATGTTCTTGGTGGCTTAAGTGTCGGAGATTGAAAATCCAGAAGCACCGAAACCAATTTTGAAATCAAACGAAATGCAAGTTAATTGTGGGATTCCATCACCCGTTAATGTTATCTTACACGTGTAGGAACCCTACAAAATCCATACATAGAAAATATCAGTTAATTGCCACTTATGTTAACTACCACATAATATATAACTCAAATTAAGAGTTCTAGATCACTTTCAGTCATACTTCCCTCTTAAGAAAGAGTAAATCTGGGTTCTGACATGACTGATAGTTAAGAACCAGATTGGTTTAAATATGCAACCAAATGGTGCATCAACACTTTCATGACATATGAAAAGCTAGGGAATATCAGATTGTCAGAATGATCGAAGAGTTCAAAACAATGACAATTGAAACCAAGTTGTAAAGAAACAATTAAAAAACAAAACTTCGAAAGCAAAGTAGGTTAAATGCAGACAAGAGAAAAAGATATGCAAATATCAGTGTTGTCGAGTTTGCAAGGCACACTGAAGTAATAGAACCCTCATATTGGATTGAAGTGAAGTGCAATATCTATATGTGCTAGCTTTGGTATTTGCCTATAAATATATATACACAAACATCTATATCAAGTTTAAGATATATAATAAACTCTGAAGTGTAGTCTAGTTTTCCTACAAAACATGCTGTGAAAAAAATAAAATAAAATAAAAAATAAAGAACACAAAATTTTACGTGGAAACCTTTCGGAAAAAACCACTGCAGAGAGAAGAAAAAATTCACTATGTCGAAAATTTGAATCAATACAAAAGGAATAGACTATGTCTATTTATAGGCTTGTAAAGCCATATTCTAGTAGGATTGAAACACCTTATCCTAGTAAATATAAAATAGATGGAGTTTAATAAGGTTTAAAAAACCTTATTCTAAAATAAAATAAAAGAAGTCTAGTTCTATATGGATTTTACTTTTATTTTATTTTCCATCGTATTTTATTTAAATAAGAATTAGGGTCACTTAATTCTAACAATCTCCACCTTGACACAAATTCTCAATGAACAAGTTTTTTTTTTTTTTTTTATCGCGAACAAGTTCTCCACCTCTTCCATAAAACCCCTTAAGGGTTTAACTTCAACAATGAACACCAACCAAGTCTAAGCAATGCTCAAACTTGGTTATAGGAAGTGACTTGGTCATCATATCTGCAGGATTTTCATGAGTACTAATTTTGCTCACAACAATATCACCACGAGCAATAATATCACGAACAAAATGATACCGAACATCAATGTGTTTTGTTCTCTCATGAAACATTTGATCTTTTGTAAGAAAGATGGCACTCGATCATGTCACAAAATATCATCTTTTGATTTGAAGGTCTTCATTTAGTTCACTAAAGAGTCCCTTCAACCAAATAGCTTCTTTACAAGCCTCGATGAATCGCCATGTACTCACTTCAGTGGTAGACAAAGCGATCGTAGTTTGCAAAGTGGCTTTCCAACTTATTGCACAACCTCCGATTGTAAAGACGTAACTCGTGAGAGATCTTCTTCTATCAAGGTCTCCAAAGAAAATCAGCATCAACATACCCAATAACTCCATCTTCAGTTCTTCCAAACTGTAAGCAAACATCAGTAGTACCTCGTAAGTATCTTAAAATCCACTGAACTGCTTTCCAGTGTTCTTTACCGGGATTCGCCATATATCTGCTAACTGCACTGACTGCATATGATAAATCTGACGTGAACAAACCATAGCATACATGAGAGATCCCACGCACTAGAGTATGGAACATGTGACATGTACTCAATCTCATCATCCGATTGTGGAGACAAAGCCGATGAAAGTCTAAAATGGTCGCTAAAGGAGTACTAACAGCTTAGCACTCCGCATATTGAACCTACAAAGAAGTTTCTCAATGTACCCTTCTTCCGACTTAGGTACAATTTACTTGTTTTTCTATCTCTAAGAATCTCCATACCAAGTATCTTCTTTGCTGGTCCCAAATCTTTCATCTCAAATTCTTCACTTAGTTGGGCTTTGACCTTTCTTATCTCTCCTTTGTCTTTTGTCGCTATCAACATGTCATCAACGTAAAGAAGTAGATACACAAAAGAACCATTATTGTTTTTCTTAAAGTAAACACAATCACAAAAAACTACTTCTTTTGAAATCGTAAGAAGTCATAAAGGAATCAAACCTCTTGTACCATTTGCCTTGGTGATGTTTCAAACCGTAGCGGGATTTTTTCAAAGAAGCAAACATAATCCTCTTTTTCTCAAATCAAAACCCTCTCGTTGTTGCATGTAAATATCTTCCTCAAGTTCTCCATGCAAAAATGCGCTTTTACATCTAATCTGCTCAAGCTCTAAATCATGCATGGCCACAATACCAAGCAAAGCTCGAATCGAACTATGCTTCACAACCGGGAGAACACATCTCGTGAAGTCCACTCTGAACTTGATCAGAACCCTTTGCAACAAGCCTTGCTTTATATTTAGGTTCTTCAACTCCTGGAGTCCCTTCTTTCTTTTTAAACACCCATTTACAACGAATGTCTTCTTACCTTTAGGAAGTTTCACAAGATCCCATGTTTTGTTTTTGTGGAGTGATTCCATCTCCTCTTGCATAGCAAACATCCATTTTTCTCGAGTCTTCACAACCTAATCGCCTCGAATAATAATTTGATGGCTCTTGATTCGCATCTATATCTTCACCACATTTAAAGCATAAGCAACTAGATCACCTCAAAGATACTTCTTTGGAGGTTTAATTTCTCTTTTAGTTCTGCTTTTTGGCGATAGAGTATTGAGGCGAAGAAGCAACTCTATTATCAATTTTTGTACCGACTTGAGGAGTCGACTCAGATTAACTCGATGCTCCACCGCTTTTGATTTTCTTTATTGGAACAGTCTTTAAGAGATAAGTTAGGAAGCATAGCGCGTTTCATCAAAAACAACATCTCTGCTAATCACAACTTTCCTATTTTCAGACACCATAACTTATACCCTTTTACACCACTTTATAACCAAGAAAAACACATTTAATGGATCTCGGTTCCAATTTTCCATTATTAACATGAGCATACGCAGGATACACCCAAAGATCTTTAAATCGTAAATAATTAGCGGATTACTGCACCATACCTCTTGTGGAGTCTTTTTCTCAATGGCAAGCGGATGGAGATCGGTTGATCAAAAACATGCGATGAGGTCGCTCGCCCAAAACGACTTCGGTAAGTTGGCATTTGACAACATACATCGAACCTTCTCCATGATCGCTTACGTTCATTCGCTCGCAACGCCGCTTTTTTCGGAGTATGATGACGAACGTCAAGTGTCTCACGATCCCTTCGACTTGCACAATCTATTAAACTCATCGTAATGTAACTCTAAGCCATTGTCTGCATGCGGAGGTATTTTATCTGCTTTTTCCGTCTGCTTTTTCAATCATAATTTTCCAAGACTTAAATGCGGAAAAACACATCGCTTTCGCTTGTGAAGAACGCCCAAACTTTTCTCGAAAAATCATCAATAAAGGTTAGCATATAATTAGCTCCACCTCTCGAAGGCACTCTGATGGTCCCCATAGATCGTAATGAATATACTCCAACGCTTTCCTTCGTGTTATGGATTCCTCTAGTGAATCGAACTCTCTTTTGCTTCCCAAAACACAAAGCTCACAGAAATTCAGGTTTGCAAATTCCTTGCCCATCAAGAAGTCCTCTTTTGCTCAATTCTACCATGCCATTCTCACTCATATGCCCTAAGCGCATATGCCAAAGTTTAGTAATATCATCATCCGACAAGGAAGAGGAAGCGACAATTGCATCACCAATAATGATAGAACCCTCAAAAACATATAACTTGGCGCTTTTTCTTTGCCTTTTCATCACAACAAGGGACCCTTTGAAATCTTTAAAACCCCACTTTCAAATGTATCTATCTGCACTTTTTTGAATCAAGAGTACTCAATGAAATTAAATTTCTTTTCAATTTTGGAACATACCGCACGTCACTAAGTGTTCTCGACAACTCCATCAAACATCTTAACTTTAATTGTTCCAACACCGCGATCTTACACGAAGCATTATTTCCCATCAAAACAACACCTTCGACAATCGCTTTGTAAGTTGTAAACCAATCCCGATTGGGACTCATATGGAAGGTGCAAATGAATCAAGTATCCACTCCTCACTTACTTTAGAATCATTGATGAAGCGACTAGAAGTTCACCATCGCTGTGTAGTCTTCTACAACATCGCCTTCACCGCAATTTTCTCGTTGTTGTTTTCCTTTGATTCGCAGCCTCCCTTTTAATCTTATTTTGTAGCTTATAGCACTCAGATTTAATGTGCCCTTTCTTCTTCTGACAGAAGTTACAAGTTTTACCTCTATTTGAAGACTTCGATCTACCCTTAGATTTACCACGATGATTTCTTTCTGTGTCCTACCACGATCATCATCGATGATTCGATCTTGTCTCCCACGAACAATGAGACCCTCTCCCCGAGAGAGTCGGTTTAACCACAAGATGTTTCATCTTATCATACGAGGTTAAAGAATCATAAACCTCATCAACCGTGAGAGACTCATGGCTATAAAAATCGTGTCTCTAAAGGTTGAATAAGACGGGAGGCAACGAACAAAGTAGAATCAACCCTAGATCTTCCTTATCATACCGAACCTCCACGGCCTCCAAGTTTGAGAGAATTTCTTTAAATATCATTATGTTCGTGTTAGTGTCACGCACGCTTTCCTCCAAACGATGAGCATAAAGACGCTTTGCTTCATATGCAACTTGCTTGTTAGAGTTTTCGACATACATATTTGTTCTAGCCTCTTCCATAATGCAGCGGCAGTCTTCTCTTTCATCACATCCTGCAAAATTTCATTAGACAAATGCAGATGCAATTGTGTTAATGCCTTTCGATCCTTACGCTTCTTCTCTTCATCTGTTAATGTCGAAGGCATCTTATCTATCCCTAGCAGGGGCATCCTCCAGATCCATCTGCATGCAAGAACCGCTTGCATCTTAATCGCCACAACACAAATCGTGTTGCGATCCAACAACGAATTTCATATTTCAAAGACGCCATTACCGTGATCGAGATGAACAACCCGGAAGCTCTGATACCAATTGTGAAAAAAATAAAATAAAATAAAAATAAAGAACACAAAATTTTACGTGGAAACCCTTTCGGGAAAAAACCACGGGCAGAGGAGAAGAAAATTCACTATGTCGAAAAATTTGAATCAATACAAAAGGAATAGACTATGTCTATTTATAGGCTTGTAAAGCCATATTCTAGTAGGATTGAAACACCTTATCCTAGTAAATATAAAATAGATGGAGTTTAATAAGGTTTAAAAAACCTTATTCTAAAATAAAATAAAAGAAGTCTAGTTCTATATGGATTTTACTTTTATTTTATTTTCCATCGTATTTTATTTAAATAAGAATTAGGGTCACTTAATTCTAACACATGCATATTGTTCTATTGTTCAGTATGCATGATTTCCTTATGGGTCATGTCTATTGTTGAATATTCAAATATTGAGATGTATAGAATATGATACTATCTCTTTCTTGCTATTAAAGGTATATCTAATAAAATAATAATAATAAGAAAAAAATATTAAAAGAGCAAATGAGGCCTTGGGACCTTGAATTCACAAGTTTAAGTTCCGCCATGTGCAAAATACTGTGTGGACTTGTTAGTTAACTTGAATTAAGTTATTTAGTTTAATATTTCAAAAGATTGATCATGTTTAGACCTATTAATATAATTAGTCATAATTTCAAAAAAATAAAATAAAAGAGGACTTCAATGAGGTAGGGTTTCTTTTATTCCTATCGCCTTACAGAAAGGCGTGCCTAGGCACACCAAGCATGCACCCTGATCAAATGGGCCTCACTTGAAAGGGTCTGAAGCGCTTTTCATGTCCTGCACCTAGGTGCACGCCTTGACAACAATGGTGAAAATAAGGTCTTCGATTTGAACAAAACCATTGGAGTTTTACATTTAATTGCCTAAAGAGAAGTGGAAATTTACAATGGCTATTAGTAGTTCTACTCTATGTTACTTGCACTAAAAAATGGGTATCTTCAATTTTTTCTAAGTTGTTTCCATGCATTTGGAGGGTTTCTAGAGGGCCATATTTCCATACCTATGTCCGAAAATCTATAGTACATGGGTGTCAGATAGGGGTACTTCAAGGAATGTGAAGAGTTGGAACAAAATGGGTTCTAGCCACTAAAATCCCTTGAAACGTCCATTACAGATTAACCAAACATAGGGTGAAAATAGTAGTGAACGCCATCATCAATAATAAATTGAATATTTCAAAACACATCAGGGATGGATGAGTTTCGAATTTCCCATCCCAAGCTAACATATTGAAACATAGTGCAAGTCAATTTTAACAGATGAGCAGCAGGTCAAAGGCAAAGTGTCAAGCAACTTCTAAACCTAGTTGGAAATTAACCATAAAAATGGAATTAAATAAAGCAACCATCCATTTGATGACAACATGTAAAATGGTTAGGAATTAACAAAGGAAGTCACATATAAGGTCAAACAAAGGTGTCTATGAGATTTCTTATTGTGCCTGCATAAGAGTTGAGGACAATGAGTTGTTAATAGATATAAATTTAAAGACCGGTTTGCATTCTGTCTTAAACATATGTTGTTTTCATTGTTTCTTTTCCTTTTTCTATTTTAAAAAACAAAGGGCAACGTGGGACCTTAGAAATGTGAGATGCTAGATCAATCATGAAGCTTTCAACCAAGCATATTTCTTTACCTAACTAAATGGCTAGTTGAACATCTCAAAGTTCAAGTTACTGTATAAAGGTACCTCACAGTTAGTATAACCTTAAAAAAAAAAAGTTATGGCCATATGTGGAACTTACTGGTGGAGTAAATCCAGGTAAAACTTGATTGTGAGAGAGTACAAAGTTGTCAACTACAATAGGACAAGACGTTTCCTCAGTGGATGTGTTTCTTGATGGATATGAAACCCAAAGTAGGAAACATCAATCACCGCTTTACCTCCAGAGATTGCTTGACCAGTAGAAGCTGAGATGGAAAAGGTGGCTGGCTTGCCACTAACCACTGGATTAGGTGATATATCTATTCCATTGACTTTCACAACATAATTACCTCTATTATCTACATTGCTTGCAATCCATAAATAGATCATGCATATATTAAGATCAAAAGGCGAAGTAATTAACACAAATAAAAAGGGGAAAAGAAATTAAGAATGTATGGGCTAACATATATGAGTTCCTAGTAGATATTTCAAGTAAAGGACAAGAACCCAACAACAATGTATCAAAAAGAAGAAAACGGACCGTAATATTTGAAATTAGTGGCTTGAAGAAAAGGCAAGAAAAGCAAAGATATAGCTAAAAGGGCGAGCTTCAATTGAGTTGCTACAGTGTCCATTGCAGGATTGCTTACGAGAGTTTTCTTCGCTTCGGTCTCCAAATGCCAATTTACTCGGGAATAAATAATTGCTCTGTAAATATATTACCTATTCACATTGCAAAACTATCTTCTTCTTTTTTTTTGGTTGAAAGGGGACCAAACTGCAAAACTATCACAGTCTCGTTTGTCTTGATGTCATTTCCATATTAAACATGGAAAGAGGCCAAAATCTATTCAATGTTCATTGAATAATAATTGAAAAGGTGGGAAACCAGTTACATGGGCTCATAGCCTGTGTTTGGGGTATACATAAACCCACTGGGCCTCAACCTAGTATCCAAGATTGAAGAACTCACATAAACAAAAAGATACCCATTAAATTAACTATCATTATGTAATCTTTACTGCCCCCAAGGACCAACTTGTCATAGTGTTGCTCCTTTTTACTAATTTCTTCTTTTTCCTTCTTAACTTCAATTCTTAGTCTAATTAACATTTTGGTATCCAGAGTTGTCATTTCTCTCAATTTGCTATGGATATTTTTTAATTAGTAGTTTAGGATTTGGTTCTCATTTTAAGTATAAAGCAGTTTTAAATTTCATTGTCAGCGTCTACCTTAATTAGTCTAAAAATGCAGAACATTAGTCAGCTCCAATGATTACATTGAGAAACCAAAAAGAATTTACTTCCTTCGTGCATATTAATCCAAAAATTGTAACCTAGTTTTTTGTGAAAATGCATGCCATCTCCTACTCTTCAGATGTTTCTCTTCTTTTTGAGCTGCTAAATATTCTTAAAAAAAAAATCAGTGGCATGATGTATTGATTTAAGTAAAAAATTTCAAATAACTTAGTAATTAAATTATAAATCTTTTTAGTTAAGTATTCAAAATTGTAGCGACGTAAAAATTTAGCTCGGTCGCTAATTGTGGCGATCTAGTGAAAAAGCTTGAAAACCGAAGTTTGATTTTAAAATAAATAGGGAGTCGCCACCGATCCTTTTTCCTAGGTGTGATCGGACACCTATTAGATTTATTTTTAAAACAAAAGAAGGCCAAGTTTAGGTCTACGTTAAAATCAGAGTAAAATTAGGGTTCGAGTCGATTCTGCGCGAGAGGAAGGTATTAGCACCCTCGCGACGCCCAAAATTGGTATCTTATAAACATATGTTGTCTTGATTTTCAAAAATACGAATCCAATGTAAATTTAGTCGTGATCCAATTAAAAGGATGAGAAATTTTAGTTTATTCCGGTTTTTGAGAATGATATATCGCTTTAACACGAGTCAATTGACGTTCATCCAACATAGCGATGAACTCGATGACTTAATGTTAAATCGGTACATTGCCTTATTTATTGAAATTAATAACAACATAAAAAATATTAGCAGAAATTTGTAAATAATGCACACGATGATATAATTAACGATGAATATCAAAATACAATATTAAAAAAAATAACAATAGTATTAACATATATACGAATAATAACAGAAATAATAATGATAATAATGACACAACAAATCAAAATAAAATATTATCAATGGTAACGATCATAGATTAATAAATGACGACATGTTAACATAAACAATAATAAATAATAATAAATAATGCTAAATTAATTAATAACAAAACAATAAATAAATAAACACAAAAAGGAGAACATATAATATAATAATAATATGAAAATAAAGTAATAAAAAATTTATTATAAATAAATATACATATGTATATACACTAATATTAATAATGATAATAATACTAACAAGAAACAAAAAGTAAATATGATATAATAATAAAATTAAAATAAAGTATATATATATGTATACATACATATATAATAAAAATATACACTAATATTAATAATGATAATAATGATAATATTGAAATACAAAAGAAAAAAATATAATATAATAAAAGTATTAAAAATAAGTAATAAAAAAGAAAAATAATATTATATATAAATATATATACATATACATATATGTATCATAAAAATATATACTAATATCAATAATAATAATGACAATAATAATAATACAAAAAGCAAATGTGATAAAAATATTAAAATACAGTAATAAAATAAAAAATAATACCATATGAAAATACATATACGTATAAAATAAAAAGCACTCTCTACTATATAATATAAATAACAATAATAATAATATAGGAATACACAAAGCAAATATAATAAAATATTAAAACAAAGTAATAAAATAATAACACTATATAAATGTATATATATTATATACTATATAATAAAAGATATACACTACTATATAATAATAATAATATTAGAAATGATAATAATAATATTTAATAAAAAACGACAATAAACAAAACGGACTAAAATGAACCTAAAATGAAAATTCAGGGCCAATTCGAAAAATAATAAAGGACCAAATGCGAACATGCAGGGAAGGGAAGGGATCAATAGGAAAAATATTCCCATTTCGAAACGATACAATTCACATAGGTATTAAAATGAAACAAAAACTAAATTCTGGGGTAAAATTGAAAAAAAGAAAGAAACAAAACGGGACCACATTAAGACAGCCTCAAAAGCGGAAGGACCAAGGGCGCAAATAGACCCTTGGTCCAAAAACACGCGGATCCTAGGCTTCCTTGGGTCGGGTCTTGGGTCAGAGGCCAAAACGACGTCGTTTTGGCCCTCTGAACCCATACATCAAAACGACGCCGTTTCCTTTGCTTATAAAAGTAAAAAATTTTCTAAAAACTTCATTTTTTTCTTGTTTCTGAAAAAAAACTCTCTCTCTCTCTCAACCCTCCATCCGTCCTAGGGTTTCCAAGAGATTCAAAGGCCGTCCTCCGCTGTGGCGCCATCAAGTCGCCAAACCACATGTGTGATGGCTGGAAGTTCAAGAGGTAACTTTTTTCTTCCTTTTTTTTATTTTAATAATATATATATGCATAAAAAGAGAAGAGAAATAAAATAAAATAACGGAAAAGAAAGAAATAATAAAAAATTTCGAAAGAAAAAAAAAAAAAGAGAAAATGATGGCGATCACCTTCTATTGATCCTGTATTCTTTTGTTCTTGCTTTTGATTCTCTGCTATATTTTTTGTTATTCAATCTAGAATCAATATTTTTGTATTTGGAAATGTGTTATGCATATTATCTTTCTTGTAAAACTGCTGAATCTAGAACCCCTTTACAGTGTTTCATTCGGGTTTATATACCCATTTTACAACTATTTTTATATTATTTCTGTCTTGTCTTTGTTTTCTTGCTTGCAGGTGCAGTGGGTGGATGACATGACTAGGCGCGTCTGCTGCAGGTGGCGGTGGGGCGATTCATGGCGCTGGTCGATGGTCGTCGAGGAGGTTGCGGCGTCGAACCCTAGCTAGGGAGCTAGGGTTTGTTTTCTTGACTTCTGTTTTTTGGTTTAATGGGCTTTTGGGTTTTTTAGTTAGGTTGGGTTTTGGGTTGTGTTTAGTTGGGTTAGCTTAGGTGTGTTGGGTTAAGGGGTTAGTGGGTTAGTGGTATTGGGTTGGGGTTAAGGGTTTAAAATGTATTTGGTTTGTAAGGGTTTTAAAATTGGCCTGTACAAAAATAAAAATTTATCTATAATTTAATAACTGAAAAAGTAATTTGCCCATAAAAAACATATCTAAAAATGGTGTTGCCTTCTTTTATTTTCCTTTTCTTCCATTTCCCTTATTTTAGTGCAATCTAAGTGTAATAGGGTTTTTAATTGTTGCAGAGGTGAAGAGATGAAGCTTTGGGTTTCTTTTTCAGCCCAAATGAAAATTAAAGGAAATTTAAAATTTTAGGACAATTTAAATAGGTTTTTTAAAAATATATATATATATTGATATAAAAATCCATAGAGGAATTGATGTGAATAGGTTTATTTATTTAAGGTATGTTTCATTTTTGTTTTATGGTAAATAAAGGTTTGACAATTTAATTTTTACAGAAGAAGTTAGAAATTTATTTTAGGGGTTAAATTAAATTATAAAATTTTAAAGAGATTAAAATATAATTATACTATTTTATATGCTTATTATTTGAAAATTAAAAAAGAGATTAAACTGAAATTTAATCGTATATTTTTATAATTGTAAAAAATTTAAATAATAATTTGTGATTTGAAGGGAAGCAAAGTCCCTGGGAACTCCTGGCCCCGTCATATAGATATAACACTTATTGTCCTTTCATTATCAAATTAAAATTAATTTACTGATGTTAAATTTTGGATATTTTATATGAGAGAAGTGAAATGTTAAAACTGAGATTGGTTAAAAGAAGGCAGCGGTACGTTCTCTACTTGACAGCATTGAGAGAGCTCGTAGCTCCTTTCTTTGGAAGTCTCTCTCTAAAGTCTGGGCCCTCTTGCGTGAGAACATCATATGGTCAGTCGGTAATGGGAACAAACTCCAATGTTGGAAGGACCCCTGGGTTCCTAATGTTGGTCCCATTATCAATTATATTCCTGCCCACGCCAATATTAGAGCTGACAGTCTGCTTAGAGAATTGACCACAAATGAGGGCAATTGGAACTTTGTACTCTTGCAGGCTTAGTTACCAAGAGAGATCATTTTCCAGATCAAAGGCATCCCACCTCCTCATCCACTTGAAGAACCTGACAAACTATCCTGGCGTCATACTTCAATCGGAGCTTTCACCATCAAAAGTGTCTTCAAAATGTTGAAGGAGGAGTCTTGGAGTCCCAAAGATGAGCTATGGAAGAAAACGTGGAAGTTTCCAAGACCACAAAAAGTTTATTTTTTCTTCTGGAATGTCCTTAAGTAGAGACTCCTTACCAATGCAGAACGAGCTAGGCATGGACTAGCAGAGGACCCTTCTTGCCCAATTTACAGGCATGCGTCTGAGGATATCTTACACGTCATCTGAGACTGCACTTTCGCTAAAGAAGTGTGGAAACATGTAATCCCGAGAACTCAACAGTTTAGCTTTTTTTTCTAACACTTTGCACAAATGGTTGTCTCTTAATCTACAAGTCAACCCAAATTCCCAAGGTGGGGAAACTAGTTGGGCGTGCCTCTTTGGACTATTGGCTTGGTGCCTATGGAAGAATCGTAACATCTTCATTTTTCAAGGAAAATCATGGAACTCGGAGGATATAATTAAAACCTCGGTGTCTTGGGCCAAACACTTCTCCTTGGCAAGCAGACAAGTTGCGGAAGCTGAAATCGAATCGACCCATGGAGAACCATTGGCAAGAGAGTGGACTTATCTTGACATAGATGGTGTCGTTCGAGTGGACTCAGGGGCTGCAGCTATGGGAGGAGTGTTGCAAGATAGAAATGGAGAGTGGATCTTAGACTACAACAAACACCTAGGTAATTGCTCGATCCTTGATGTGGAACTTTGGGGTATTCTTGACGGCCTAAAACTCATCCAGCGAAGAGGCGAGGTCAATGTTGTAATTCAATCTGACAATTTGGAGGCAGTTAAAGCTATTTATGAAAGTGTCCTGAAGACCTCACACTCTGCTTTTATCAGAAGGATACAACACATCCTATCCCAAGAAAGCAATTAGATCTTACGCTACATTCCTAGGGAGCAAAATCAAAGTGCCGATTTAATAGCCAAATTGGCTTTTGGAGAAAAGGAAGATCTACAACGAATTGAAACCCTCTAAAAGTAGTCTCAGCACTTATCAAAGCTGATAAAGAGAAGAACTTTTGTATTTCATTTTCCAACTACGTAAATTAGTTTTGTATATTTCTTTTATCACCAAAAAAAAAAAAAAAAAAAAGACAGGGCAATTTACTAGAAAAAGCCCTTTTTTCGTTATTTACCGAAATGGCCTGACTTTTTTTATTATTTACGGGAAATGACCATTTTCCCCGAAAGCGTGTCCACGTTAGCGCGAAGTCAATGTCCATGTCAGCAAAACGCGTCTTTGGGGAAGCGTTTTGCCTCTTTTTTTTGGGTTAGGGTTTTTGATTATTTTAGGGTTAGGGTTATGGTTTTTGGTGGTTTAGAGTTTTTAATGGTTTAAGGTTTTAAGGTTGAGGGTTAATTAATTAGGGTTAATTAATAAATTAACTACGAGGATAAAGAAAATCAATTAAATTAAGGTTTAGGGTTTTTAGGGTTAGGATTTTTGATTGTTTTAGGGTTAAGGTTAGGGTTTTTGGTGGTTTATGATTTTTAGTGTTTTTTAAGAGAAAAATTAATTTAATTAGAGTTGAGGATTAATTAATTAAATTAACTACGAGAATAAAGAAAATCAATTAAATTAGAGTTTAGGATTTTTTAGGGTTAAAATTTTTAATTATTTTAGGGTTAGGGTTTTTAGTATTTTTAAGGGAAAATTTAATTTAATTAGAGTTGAGGGTTAATTAATTAAATTAACTACGAGAATAAAGAAAATCAATTAAATAGGGTTTAAAGTTTTTTAAGGTTAAAGTTTTTGATTGTTTTAGGGTTAGGGTTTTTAATGGTTTAGGATTTTTGGTGGTTTAGGGTTTTTAGTATTTTTTAATGGAAACATTAATTTAATTAGAGTTGAGGGTTAATTAATTAAATTAACTACGAGAATAAAAAATTAATTAAATTAGGGTTTTTAGGGGTTTATTAATTAAATTAACTATTAATTACGGAAAAAAGCTCCCACGTGGACACTCTTTTGCTAAAGTAGTATCTGACAAAATAATTTTGAGAAGATGTTTCTGAACAAATAGTGTCAAAAATGTTTTAAGAAGGATGCACTGTCAGCAAAATTACGGAAAAAAGCTCTCACGTGGACGCTCTTTTGTTACAGTAGTATCTGATAAAATAATTTTGAAAAGATGTTTCTAAACAAATAGTGTCAAAAACGCTTTAAGAAGGATGCACTGTCAGTAAAATTACGGAAAAAAGCTCCCACGTGGACGCTCTTTTGCTACAGTAGTATTTGATAAAATAACTTTGAGAAGATGTTTCTGAACAAATAGTGTCAAAAACGCTTTAAGAAGGATGCACTGTCAGCAAAATTATGGAAAAAAGCTCCCACATAGACGCTCTTTTGATACAGTAGTATCTGATAAAATAATTTTGAGAAAATGTTTCTGAACAAATAGTGTCAAAAACGCTTTAAGAAAGATGCATTGTCAGCAAAATTACGGAAAAATGCTCCCACGTGGACGCTCTTTTGCTACAGTAGTATCTGGAAAAGCCTTAGGCTATAAATGAGCCAAACTTCATTCTCAGGTTGCATAAGTTACAACAAGAGAAATTGATGCTAAAGTAAAATAGAAATTGAAGATGAGTGAACGTGTTAGTGCTGTTATTTACTATGATGGTGAGGTTCGTGACACAGAGAACGACATTGTTTTTTTATCGGAGAGCACAGCACGACTGGTTTTTAACCAGAACATAGATTTCACAGAACCTTGTAAAAGAATTAAGCGTAAAATCTTTGGAGCAACGCCAATAAAAGTTTTGTCTATTAAGTATCGATTTTGTACTTCGGTTAATCCTGTGAGATATGACTCATTTGACATCAAAGGTCCTCGTAGCTTGAAGGCAATGGCGCAGACTCATCTTGCTAGTGGATCATCCTATCTTAAGTTATATGTACAATTTTCATTATCAAATGATGCATTTGCGACCTCGACATCTAATGTTGTTCAAGAGGAATACACGACCCCTACCCGACATTCCGTTAGTGGGTGGTAAAATACGGAAGCGCTCGTATTTGGTAGCAGTATGGAATACACAACCCCTGCATGACATTTCGTTGGTAGATGGGACATGTACCTTGGTGGGTCAATGTTTGATACTGGAAATACGTACTGGGGAATGACATCAACTTCTAGTGGTTGGCAACCCACATCTGATTGGGGACGTTATGAAATGTCCACAAGAAGGGATGATGTACTCCCTACGACGTCTACCGGCGAGGGGACCTCGTTCGTTGCAGATGATAGTGGGTCAGATGATGAGTCCGATGTGGATCCACCTCGAGAGCCCGGCCCTGATGGTGCAGAAGCTGGATTATCTTTTGAACCGGAGCCTGTTCTAACCATACCTGAAGATGTTGAAGGGGGTTTAGATGAAGAAGAAGAAGATCCGCGATTCAGGGCGTACTCGCCTTCAGCCCACATGCATAATGTTAATCTATCTCAAGATGATGCGTTGGAGTTTCCAGATCTACCACACAGAAGGCGTGACAGTACAAGTTCGTCATTGGATTCGAGTGAAATTGAAGTTGGTAGGGAGTTTTCCAATAAGGATAGTTTTCTTGCTGTATTGAAACAATATAGCATCATGAACGGGGTTAACTAAAACGTGGTTAAATCCAAATTTGATAAGTTTGAGGCTAAGTGTGCAGTGCAAGACGGTACGTGTTCATGAAAAATCATGGCCTCATTGAGGAAAAGGACAAGCTTCTGGGAAATAAAAAAGTACAAAAGTCTACATACATGTGTTGGCGGTAAAGTATCACTAGGCGTTTAGGGTTTTTGAATAAAACTGTTATTATGTAATGTTGCACTATTTAACATACTTCGTTGATAGGTGTTTCACAAGATCATCCCAAGATGGATTCAGATATGATTGCTAACTTAATACTACCGACACTGAAGGTGGATCCGAAGACTTCAGTACCGGTCTTAATTGCCAATGTTCGTAGCCAATTAAAGTACACACCCTCTTACCGCAAGGTTTGGATAGCTAAGCAGAAGGCGTTGGAAAATATGCATGGTAGTTGGGACACTTCATATAATGAAGTGTGGCAGTGGTGTCAGATGCTGGAGAGATATGTCCCAGGTTGCATAACAGACCTTGAAACGACACCTGCATACTACAACGACTGATTGCTCCGTGGATGCCAAGTGTTCAAGCGTTTGTTTTGGAGTTTTAAGCAATGTCGGGACGTATTTATATACTACAAGCCATTGGTACAAATTGACGATACCTTTATTTATGGTAGATATACTCATCGGCTATTGCTAGCTATGGCACAGAATGGCAGTGGGAAAATCATTCTAATTGCGTTTGCAATAACACCGGGAAGTTAGCTGATGACTGAGATTTCTTTCTATCTAGGTTAAGGAGGCATGTTTGCCCCCAACCTGAGATTGTTTTATATCGGATCAGGGCACTGGAATACTAGCTGCAATTGAGCGAGAAGGAAGCCAATGGTATCGCACACACCATCGGTATTGCCTAAGGCACGTTGTGTCCAACTACTACGGGAAATATTGATCTACAACTGAACGAGGACAAGTGACCAACATGGGTATTTAATCTCTACTAATATAATTTCGTTTTTAATATTCAATTTATTCTGAATAGAAGAGTGGTATGTAATTTTCATTATCAACTTATATTGGCAGGGTATGGGATAAGTAAGGACCATTTTCATTAGATGTTAGCGGTTTTGCGTTCAGTTAACGAAGAAGGGGCAGATTACCTTTGTAACATACCTTTTGAATAGTTGACACAGGCATACGACGGCGGCCTACGATATGGTCATATGACCTCAAACTTGGCTGAATGCATAAATTCTGTTATAAAAAGAACACGTCATTTGTCGATAACAGCCGTTGTGCGAGAGACATATTTTCATTTAGCGGCACTATTTCCAAATCGAGCAGCGAGTTATAAAGGCCAAATGCAGGGAGGCCATATATGTTGCGCGAAGGTATTGTGAGAGATTAACAAAGCGAAGGCACGAGCCAACATTATGCACACAGTCTGTTACGATCGCGACAACCTATGGTTTTGTGTGACGGAGTTTGACAGACTGAACCAATGTATTAGTGGCAGGTAATATCGTGTATACTTGAGAAATAGGACATGCAACTGTGGGGTGTTTGACGTACTACGTTATCCATGCGCTCATGTAATTGCAGCTTATCAAAATCTCCGTTTGGATCCCATGACGTTTGTCGACCAAGTGTACAAAATAGAATACATGTACAACCTGTGGAGACATGTATTCCCACTGATCCCAGATGAACGTAAGTGGTCGTCTGTATCGCTTGCTCCGTTTAAGCTGTTACCGGATAGAGAATTGCGTCGCAAACCAAAAGGTCGATCTTGCTCGACTAGAATACGTAACAATATGGATATCTGAGAAAGAACGAACCAACAGAGATTGTGCGGATGGTGTAGGAACCCAGGCCATATAACTCGATCATGTCCAAATCAGAATAGCTGATAGTTGTTGTTAAAATTATGTTGCATTATTTATATTTTATTAAAATATAAAAAATATTAAAAATATTGCCGTAGTCAAAATAACATTTATTTTAATAAAAATTATTGGCTAATTTAGAAGAACATTTATTGTATTAAAATTAAAAAAAGTAAAGTACAATTAAAATATTAAAAACAACTTTTATTTTATCATATGAAACTATATAAAAAAAAGTTTCTACAAATATATTAAAAAAATCAATGTTGGTGCCGGTCGAAATCAGTGCCATATGGGGGTCATCGATGGTTACGCGCTAGATTCCTCCTTGGTTCAGCTTCCGGCGAGGGTTGTGGTTGCTCCGGTGGAGATTGTGGTTCTTCCAGCAAGGGATCTGGTTGTGGGTGTTGGGAGGATGACCCACCTTGATAAAATAATGAGTGCGGAGGTGTTTGCATCACCCATGGCGGAGGTATCTGAATCCCTTAAGGCGATGGGGATTGGTAAAAATAAGAGTTCCTTGACGGAGCCTCCTGTGATCCCTCGTGCGACGGTGGCCTACTGATCGACGGTTGACTCGGAGTAATTGGGAACGGAGATGAACTGGGCCATGCATTCTAACCTGCCATAGGACTGAGAAAAGGAAACATAAAAGGGTTAAGATACATATAAGGGCTAGGATATGCACCTGGTATAATCTGAAAAGGCTGTGATATGGGTGTCATCGGTTGAAGTGTTGGCCCAGATAGCTGTGTGGGCGCTGTTGATGGGCCCGGTGATTGTGTGGACGCTGCTGATGGGCTCGCGTCGTCATCCCTTCTTCTTAGATTTAAAGGGCCCCGTCGTTCCCTTTGTACACAAATTTGTCGTCGCCTCTCCTCTTTCGATAGTAAATATGGCTTGTCATGGATCCTAAATCATGACATGTATTCTGGCACGCATGCTAACTCAGGAACGATAATCGATTACCGAGCAGGTATATAGTCATACCGATTTTCCCACATTTCAATATATTCTGACCAGTGTTTCAGCCAATCCGTATTCAATAGCCGTAAGTCAACTTTGTGCTCATCATCGAGCACCTCAGGTTCCACGGGAATCGATTGCCGGAATCTAAATTGTCGCAATACCCTATCTGACTGGTGTATCTCTACGATAGCATAGTTTACCAATGGGATCTTCACATGCCAAATGTTCAGATTTTGAAAAAATTCATTCGGAATTACTGCCCGAATTGTCGGATCCTCGTATGGTGTCCATTGAAACTATATGAACATGATAAAAATATTAATTATATAGGTAATACTAAATAATAAATACTAAATACGAAACGACTATTTTATTATGTATATATATTTTATTTAATACTTACTTGTGCTTCCGACCGTTGGTCTAATGGAAGCCGTATATCTTCAAGAGATGTGGGTATTCCAACATAACTCGTCGAATGGTTTCACTTAATTAAATAATTTTTTAGCATATAATTATATTTTAAATCTACGTAATAATTGTAAAATCTCATATAAAATTTACCTCATTATTAGTGAGAATGTATATGGGTGGTTCACTCGAGGATGTAAAAATAGAAAGCGAAACAGTGCCCATGATTGCAATAGTGATAGGCATCCTCCGATTTTGGCTTTATTCGGTCGCGTCGCCCCGCATATCTCCCGGTACAATGTTGCTAACACGGCAAACCCCTAACTTAATTCACATGCTGCTATAAAATCAACGAGTTTCAACAGGCATCTCAGATGTACGCGGTTTCGTGACAAGTCCGGCATCAGATAACCTCCAATCATCTCAAGAATGTATGCTCAAGCATATTGTATTCTTTCTAATTCAGTCGAATCATTATCCGGCTCCGAAAATGTGTCTAGTAACCAGCCCATCTCGATTCGACCTCCGTTAATTTTTTTCGGAATAGCACCCAAAAGCTCGTAGCATACGGTCCCCCAATCAACAGATTGAGCGAACCCGGTGACTGCGTACCCATCGACCGACAATCCCAATTGCAATTGCACGTCTTCTAGAGTGATAGTACACTCTCCACATGGAAGATGAAAAGTGTGCGTCTCGAGTCTCCACCTCTCTATGAATGCATTGATTAATTTTAGGTCCAACTTGCACCCCCGGCCTATCATGACCACGTGCCAAAAACCCGCTTCCCGCAGGTAATTCTCTATCAACGGTGATGGAGGACCAGGCATGTTACGAATATAGCATTGAAACACCCGATCTACAGACTGTTATAAAAAAATTATAAAATAAATATTAATTAAAATGAATTATAAAATAAATATTAATTAAAATTAATTAAACTTATCACTTACCATTTTCATTTGATCGACGAAGATGTGTTTCTTATCGAGACGAATTAATGAACCGGCCATTGCTAACACATCGAATATTTTTGTAATTTAAAAAATAAAACTAATTCAAAAAAAAATTAAACACAGCTTTTTTGCAAAAATTAGAGACAACTTTGACAAAAATTGAGAGAAATTTGAGAGAATTTGGAAAGAATTTAGAGAGAATTGTGAGAAGACTATTGTGTGAAAAAATGAAAGAGGGGAGGGGCCTTTTATAGATTTTTTTTTGACCGTTGGAGCGGGACAAAACGCGCCCCTGGGTGAGCGTTTTGCTGACGTGGACACTGACTTCGCGCTGACGTAGACGCGCTTTAGGGAAAAATGGTTTTTTTCTGTAAATAATAAAAAAGTCGAACCATTTCGGTAAATAACGAAAAAAAGGCTTTTTTTAGTAAATTGCCCAAAAAGAAGGCAGCCGTACCAACCTGGGAGAAATAATCAGTCCGAACTTCATGGGCTAAAATGTTAATTAACCCTTTTTTATTTGCTAAACTAAAAGAAGAGGAGGAGTTGATGGTTGGGTTTAGGTTCTCAAAGTATGATGTTAGAGTATTATTTTTTAATTAAATAAAGTAAAACCAATATTAATTATAAAAATCTGTATCCAAATCTTAAGTAGAAAGTGAGTTGTTTGGAATCTTAAATTGCTCTTGGAACAAGTTAATGAGCTCTAAAACACCACCCAAAGGATTCCCTTTCAACAAGCTAGGAATAATCACAAACAGTTTTGTTGAGTCTAGTCTTAAATTATAAACTAAAATAACATTGTTGGAAAAATTATATACTCCGCCTAATTAAATTGTTGAACCGAAAATTAAAAAAAAAAATGAAGCTACAATGTCTAAAATTAGATATATTGATATATTGATGTTGCCCCATGCACATAACACAATGATTTTGCCATTATTCAATTTCTATCTTTTATAAGAAAAAATAAAATAAAAATTGAATTAAAAGAGTTGTATATGTTAAATCTTTAAAAGGAATTGTCTCTCAACATATTTATGTTAATATAAAATTCAAAGTTTTCTTTGTCAAATGACACACTTAATCTCTATCCAAATATTATATAAAAACAAAATCACTTGTTTAAAGCCATTAGATCATGTGAATGAATAATTTAAGTTAGTGCGATCAAAATTATTATTTAATGTGCTTTATTGATGTAAGTATAAATATATTGATAATATTTTTTTTTTTATTCAACTACTTGTAGAGAAAATGTATGTATGTGAGGTAGTTAAGAAACAAATTTGGACAAGTAAGTTTTAAGAAAAACATAGTATGGGAAATAATACATATAAATTGGTATATTGAAGCGAAAAAGGCCTTCACTAATACACCCATAAATACCCTACCAAGTCCCAAAAAAACTGTCAAAATCTACAATTTAATTAATGAAACCCACTAAAACTGATCCAACAACATTAACAGATTTTGACATTTCATTTTGGAGTCACCCAAAACTTTTAATTGCCCCCAGTTGAGGGTTGAACTGATTCAAACGACCACTCACTCATCATAACTCTCACTTACTTCCCAAGTTTGTGAATTATGAGATGGGATCTCAATGTTTTTTTTTATTTAATTACCGAAAATCGGATTCTTGGGTAATACAAAGACATGACAATTAGTAATTAAGTATTTGACTGCCGCAGAACCAGGGTCATATAAGTTAACCCAAGAGAACAAAAGAAAAGTGGTGTTTCTGAAAGAAACAGACTTTTGTTTTGGGAATGGATCCTATGATCCGGAAACTCAGATTTCGTCTTCTTGCATGGCTTCACCGATCTCGCTCCGGTAATCCCCCTTTTTCCTTTAATTGTTTATTGCAAAAAATAAAACATAACCGTTGGACTCAAACTCACTGTCTTTGTCTGTTAAGACTGTTATGTTTTTTAGATTAACTGTTATTTTCGTTTTATGGGGACTTATAGTTATTTTTAGGTGGGATTTTACTAAGGGTTAATGGTTTTTTTTTTTTTTTTTTTTTGTAATTGTTCATGAATCACGATCCTAGAGAAAAATTTTGATGCAAATTGGTGGATTTTTAGCTTTGATCATGCTGGTTTAAAATTGGGTTTAATAATTTCTGGTGAATTTGGTTTTGGAGGTTTTGAAGGACTGTAATGAGATTGAACTTGGTAAAGTTGAAATCTTGAAGGATGATATTGCCAGCTCTGAAGATTCTTAGCTAATCTATTTACTTTTTATCAGTTTCAATGGTGCTTAGGATGGTAAATAAATTAGGTTTCAATCTATATATCTCCGTGTATGTGTTGGACAAGACGTTTTTGTGTCTGCATATATGTAATAAATCTTGATCATATCCTGTCCCATTGTTCTGTAATTAGATCAGAGAAGAAACATTATAAGAACTTGTTAAATATATAGGTATTAGCAAATGCAATGGATAAAATTTTGAAAACTTGGCAGTGCATTTGGTTTAAGAGGGTTATTATTGTGAGTTTGTCCAAGATGCGTTGCATTGTCAATTATGATCATACATCACCCCCTTTCTTTTGTTATTTTTCAGGACCAATCTTGTTTGTGAAGAAGTTCTCATACAAAGATGTAAAGAGGGCAACTGATGGCTTCCGCAGGATAGTATACAGCAATTCCCATGGGGCTGCTTATAAGGCCAACTTTGAAGGAGGTGAAGTTGCTTTGGTAAAAGAAGCAAGAGCTTTTGATGAAGGGAAAGAAAGTTTCTATCGAGAAGTGCAATTCTTGGGGCGATTGCATCACCGCCATCTTCTTGCGCTTAGGGGGTTTTCCACAGGGCAGAAGAGGTTGATTTCTAACTTTATGTTCCTTCCCTTTTCTGATTTGCTTGCTTTTAGACAAAATTGTAGAGGCTTCATTTCGAAAAAAGAAAAAAAGTGTGCAGCAGTTGACACTTGACAACATCAAATGAAAGATTCATGTGTGTTTCCGTAGCTTCTACAATCAAGACATCATGCATAAAGATTCATCATAGTTTTGCTTTATCTTTGCAGGTTATTAGTGTTTGACAATATTGAAAATGGAAGCTTGAAGGAGCATTTTAATGGTAAATCTATAAAGCATGATTTATGTGTACTTGCAAAAACTTCATTTTGTGTTTTTAAACACTGGCTCTTGACAGATCCTCTCAGGACTCCTTTGAATTGGAAAGCAAGGCTACAAATAGCTGTGGGTGTGGCAGCAGCATTGGTAAGTTGCAAACTCATGTATCTAGTCTGTGGGTGAGGGAGGAGATTACCGATTCAGGGTTTCAAACCCGAAATATACTCAACGTTACTTTGTAAAATTTCTTCTCTGCATATTAGTTTCATCTCTGTATAACATAATGCATACACTATACGGCAGGAATACTTGCTTCTTTTCAGTAACCCACCTGTTTATCATGTCTCCATCAGCTCAAGCAATATCATGTTAGACGAAAACTTTACAGCAAAGGTCAACTTTCATTCCCTTTTGATGTTAGCATTTGTATAGTTAACACTGACATCATAAGAAGCTAATAAAAAGTAATGACCATTATTCTTTCTTTAAAACAGCTATCAGGTGTCGGTCTTCTCAGTTCAATTGGAACTTATGTTCCTCATTCCTCGTGTTCGGAAGGTGAGTTGATACTATAGCAAGAGTTGCTTTCCATCCCAATGTGTGTTGATAGAATATGATATTCATTGTTTGGTTGCAGAATGCATGGATCAGGAATGTGGCAACATAGTCTATCAACTTGGGGTTCTGATATTGGAGCTAATAACAGGGCAGTCATCGGAGCAAGGGGGCACCGATTTAATCCAATGGGTCCAAGGATCTCGGCTAAGCAGTTCCATCCATATGATGATAGATCCAGATCTAGGGAACAATTATGATGCTAGGGAGCTTAAGAAGCTTTTAGTTGTAGCAAGATTATGTATAAAATCCAAGAGTAACCCAAAGTTTCCGGTGTCACAGGTATTTCGTTTTCTGCAGAAAAAGGTACACATTCCCCGAGATTAAGTGGTGGTAAGCAGAGTTTAGTTTTGTTTTGTACAAAAAATTTCATTTATTTTATTTGTAGAAACGAAGTTGGAGTTCATTCATTCATGGAGATTTTGCAAGACTAGAACAAATCCAATAAATAAAGAATTGTTTCATTCTGTTTTCAATCATAATGGAATAGAAATGCATGCAAATATGGTATTAGTCTTATTGTTAAAGAAGATTTGGTGCACATGTTGCTAAAATCAAGAGTGGAGGATCCTAGACTGAAAGTGTGGAAATCTTAACTGAGAAAATATTAATTGAAAATAAATAAATAGCCTACAGAGAAATCGACATTTTCTATAAAATTGTCTGGTAAACAAAGAAAACTTCCGGACTGCAACAGAGCAGACTTGCAAAAAAAAAAAAAAACATACAGTCCCAGTTATGTTACTATGAAGATCAGCTTCCATAAACCTAGGAATAAGAATACTACTCAAACTCAGCTTCACTTCATTACTGTTGAGCACATTGCACCCGCTGGGCACCACCATGCGTATCCTCATCTTCATCATAGGCTTCCTGAGCTGCCTGCTGCTTCCTCCTCATCTCCTCTTCAATGTTCACATCGTGTAGCGTGGTCTCCTCACACTCATCTAGCTCCATATCAGTCAAATGAGATGTTGGTTTTGGCGGCAGAATAGCCTCAAGTGCCTTAATCTGATCAGGGTTCAATGAATCAGGGAATTCAACAGTGAAGTGAATGTACATTTTGCCCTTGATGAATGGCCTCTGGTACAGGGGCATCCCCTCATCATTGATTGCCTTAAATGAATCTGGGATAAAATGTTACACAAGTTAAAAACCAAGCAATGCAAAATAAGAAAGCCTTAAATGTCCCCGACTACTTACCAGGCTTAACAACCTCCCCAGGAATCGACTTGATTAGAAGTTGTCGACCATCAAGATGGGTAACCACAAACTGGAAGCCACACAAAGCTTCAGTTAGAGCCAATGTATGTTCCACAAACAGGTCTTCTCCCTTTCTCTTGAATTTTGGATGGTCTTTCTGCTGAAGGACAAAGACTATGTCCCCTGTAATGGTATCAGGCTGCAGAGCACACCAAACGTCAATAAAAAATCAGTTAGGCCCCATGTTACGGTGCATATACTAGACTAATTATTGAATCATAAAACATACAGCCTCATCAGCTTCGCCTGGGAACGTAATCTTCTGTCCGTTCTGCATACCCTTTTCTACAATGACTTCCAGCACTTTCTTCTCCTGAACAACCTTCTCACCTTTACACTGAGGGCAGCGGTCCTTGTCATTTATCGTCTCACCCGTACCCTTGCATTCATTGCAAGGATGTTGCATTTGCTGAATCATGGAAGGACCAAGGTGCCTGACTGAAATCTTCATACCAGAACCCTGGCAACCAGGGCATTGCATTGAAGCTCCAGATTTCGAACCCTTGCTGTCATAAATAACACAATTACATGTAAGCAAATACTACCAACAGTTCCAAACATAGGGCAAAAAAGGAAAGAAGAAAACTATTAACTTACCCACTGCACTTGGAGCATATCACATTGCGGGAAAGTGAAAGCTTCTTTGAGGTCCCAAGGTAAAGATCCTCCAGAGACACCTTCAGGGGATGAACTACATCCTCTCCCCGTCTCGGTCTCCTTCCTCGACTGCTAGCACCTGGTTATCCACAATAACGCCATGATTCAATCATCCTAATCTACATAAAATTCTACCCCACAAAAACCATACAATTACCAAATTTCTCAACCATTTATCAGTATAGCACCAAGTCATCAAACAAGCCGATATTCAAGTGTTAAATTTAGAACGAAAGTGATTATGCTCCTAAAAGACAATCCAACATTAAACAACATAACAATGGTTTCAAATACCGGAGCCTATTCTTCAGTCAGAATCCTCTAAATAAAAATGATAAAATCGACTATATCCTTAAACCCAATAAGACATTCCAGAACGGAAGGAAAGTAATACTCAAATAACCATATTTTAAACTAATCCTCACCTCCAAAGGGACTACCACCGAAGAAGGATGAAAATATATCAAAGGGGTCATGAGCCGCGGCTCCACCACCCATTCCTTCCTTGAGAGCATCCTCACCGTACTGGTCATATATCTCACGTTTCTCAGGATCACTCAAAACCTCATAAGCTTGAGCTAACTCTTTAAACTGCCAATCAACCAAAACACAAAAAACAAACCCAGCAAGCAAAATTAGCGATAAAACGATTACACCCACAATTAACCAGAAAAAAACAAGAAGCAAAGATTGTACCTTTTCAGGATCACCACCTTTGTCTGGATGGTTTTTAATGGCGGCTTTTTTATAAGCTTTCTTTAAATCATCGTGGGAAGCATTCTTGGAAACACCCAGAATCTCATAGTACCTCGTATTATCACTCTTCTTGGGTGCTCTTCCAAACATCTTTTTTTATCTTTTTATCTTGTTTTCAGCAGTCTAGTGTCTCAAAACAGCTTTCTTATTCACTTTATTTCGGGGGAGAGAGCGAATAATAACACAACAGAAAGCCCTGAACCAGGAAAAGAAGAAAAGAATAAATCAAAATGGCGTGGTTCCGACGTAATTGGGATGGACTCCCTTTTATACGACCAGATTGTTTAATGTGGACTATTGAGATTTGGTATTCCTTTTCTTGTTTCCAAGTCTCTATAACCTTTACCATTTCTTTAACAAATATTTTAAATTTTATTCATAGTTGGAGTGAGTGATAAAGGAATTTAAATTTTAATATTATTAAACAGTCATTAACTTTTTATTTTTTATTTTTTTATTTAAACATAATATAAAAATATTAGAAGTAAAATTGTGATAATAATATTAATTATAATTTTTTTTTTAGAAAAGAGAGAGTATTTTTACAATTTTATAATTAGATTAGTGACCTGATTAAGAGTGAACCCAATTCAATAAAATACTTTAATAATAAATTTGATAAAAGAATTTATATTACTTAAAATTTATCACACCTGTAATTTAACTTTTATAGAAAATAATTCTTCTTAAATATAATATGATTTAGAAATAGAAATAAATTAGAATAAAGTAATAAAATTTATCAAATATCTAAAATGAGCCATCCTCCATCCATTCAAGTCACGATCAGAGTACGCATACAAGGACTTAGTATGCAGGATCCTAGGCCAAGCCAGCAAACAATTGGAATCGTTTCTACCACCCAACAGATGGGGATCAACCCTATGCTGGTCACTACAAGATGGCAACCTGGTCCCACAAGTCATTGAAGCAAGCATGCATCCATTATCCTGTGTGTCAGATTATAGGCTTTGGCAGGCTGGCTTGCAAGAGCCTGCTGGAGACCAATGAGAGTCTTATGTTAGAATATACGAGGCATGGGTTAGTTCCGGATATTTGATGAATGCATGAAATTATCCCATAGGTATAGCGTCTATGTGTTCCCAAATGTATCGATGTGGCCGGAAAGCTAGGTTTTGACTACTGTGAGGGTATAGATAGCACTGGGAAAGGAGGGGGCTTAGTAATTATGTGGAAAGCTTTTGTGTATTACAATAAAAGGAAAGCATCAAATCTTTGCTTATGTCGAGGATTCGCCCAATCATTTTTGGTTATCACTAATATACGGCCATCCCTCCCTACCACTTTGAGCAGCCGATGAGCTTCAAAATTATGGAGGGCCATGACTTTCCTTTTCTGGATGTGAAGTTAAATTGGTAGTAATTTAATTTTGAAAGTGGAACGGAAATAGGGCCTTTTTCTATCTTAAATTAGATTTTGTTTAATTTTTGCTTTAATTAACTTAAAATCAATTTTAAATACTTTTTTAAATTTTACATGAATTAGAATTGATATTTGGATATCCACTTATGTTTGTTGTTTGAAAAAATGAATTTTTTTTAAATAAAATTATATTTTTAGAGTGAGAAACTAGTTTCATAAGATATAATATTTCCAGATTTGAAAAACCGAAGAGACCAAAAGAAAAGAAAAAGAAAAATTATTTTCTTTGATTTTTCTGCTTTAGAAGTATAAAGAAATAAATAAAAAGTAAAAACTTGAAAATAAAAATAAAAATTTTAGTTGAGTGGTAAAGTTTTATTGATGCAAATATTATAAGTTCAAATACCACCTATACAAATTATTTATTATTTTTAAATTAAACCAATAAACTACACTCGAATAATATAAATTATTTTAATTACAGAAAGACTTTTTTGTAATTTTTTAACTGAATTAAATAAATTAAATTGCTTTATTTTATTTTTATAGAAACTAAATTACTTCTAATCATTTGACAACAAATAAATACTTCTTATGAAGCAATTACAACGAGAGCTTTTAAAATGAGAATCAAATTGTTTTTAACCTTTAGATCAAAATGAATAAATCTAAACCTTAGATTCAAGATTTAATCTACTTCACTAAAATAAAGAGCACAACACCCGATCTTTCCTCTCTTTTTTTTTCTTTTCATTGTGTGATACAAGTTTTAGGTTGAAAAAAATTGGGAGAATCTCTTGCACTAATGGAATAAAGTTGTAATGGAATAGAGCTGTAATCAGTAATTAAATTATTTGGTTGAATGGAATGGAATAGAATAGAACTGTAATAGTATTCTTATATTTGATTGAATGAAATATATGTTGCAATAACATAAGCAAGAAAGCTGAAATAACCAGAGTACCCTTAGCAGAATTTTCTTTTAGGTAGATGATTATTGTTACTGCTATTAAATTTTAATAGGATTATTATTAAATATAATTTAATAAAAATAATAAATAATTTAATCATATTTTAATATAATTATTAAATACAATTTAATAAAAAAATAATAATAACATTCTCAATATAATTATTATTAAAATATGAATTAATAAAAATAAAAATATATTGTACAGCCCAAATTTGGCCCGGGCCTGAACCAAACAAATAAAAGCATAAACAAAAACAATAAAGTGTCTAAAGTTCAGTCCATTTTACAAACCAAATCAGCCCAATAACAAATGGCCCAATACCAAACCAAAAAACCTAGCCCAACAAGCCCAATTCTAACCCTAGCCTAGAAAAAACCAAAACTTTCAGCCAAGGGAAACCCTAGGCCACCACATGCTAGGCATGCCTCCGCCCGAGACCTGCAGCACCACCCACGTGCCGTCTGGCACTCCTCGACTAACCCCGTCCCATCACCCGTACCACCTGCAAAATGAAAAGAAACACGCAAAGCAGAAAAAGAAACAACAAGCAACAAATAGGTAGTGAAAAAATAAATAAAGCGAGGTTATTCGGCTATAAGAAAAAACCCAAAAAAATGCATTTGGAGGGGGGAGGAACTGATTGTATTTTAGGGGGGGTTCTTTTTTAAATACAAAAAATTGTATTACACATAGATGGGGAGAAAAAAAAAAAAAAACAGAGAAAAGCTTCAAAGGTTTTTTTTTTAACCTTCGTTTTAAGTTCTTGTTCGTTTTTGTTTTTTTATTGATTACTTTATATTTTATTTATATATGTAAACGAAAACAAAAAGGAAGAAGAAAGAAACTTACCTGAATCGCCTCACGGTTACGCCGTCGGAGTTCTCTCCGTCTTCAAAACCAAATAAAAAAGGGACAAGGGGAAAGCTTTCCTCTTCCAATCGTAGGCTAAGTATGCCTAGCTTTCAAATGGGGTTAAAACAAGGGCTAAAGGCCCTGATTTGCCGAACTCCGACCACCGTCCATGGCAGAGGAGCGGTGGACAAGCGATGGCGGCTCAAAAGCTAGGGTTTCGAAACCCTAGCAGAGAAATGGGGGGGCTGATATTTGCTTCTGAAAAAGAAAGAAAATAAAGAATTTTTCCTTTTTTTTTTAAAAAAAAGGGGCCATTTATGCATTAGCAAAAACGACGTCGTTTTTGGGTGAGGCCCCCAGCTCCAAAACGGCACCGTTTGGTGCTAAACCCGTGTGACCCGACCAGCCTTTTACAGGATCCGCGTGTTTTCTTCTCTAAAAGGGATATTTACACGTTTGATCCCTCCCTTTTGCGTGGTCATTCAATTAGACCATCTATGCTTTTCTTTGCTTTTTTAATTTGTCCCTGAAATTTGCATGTTATTGCAATTTAATCTATATTTGAACTCTGCGTTTTGGGATTCTGTATATTTACATTTTTAGTCCCTGTTCTTTTGGGTGCATTTAATTATGGTCCTTAATTCTGTTTTAATAATTAGATTTATTTATAAATTGTTCTCTTGATTTATTTCACTTGAGTTTCTTTAGTTTAATGATTTTTTTTATGTTTTTTAATATATTATTCTTCATTCTTTTAAAATTATCTTATTGCAGTTTTATTATTATTATTAATCCTATATTTTTTAGTTTGTGATTTCTTTTATTCATATATACATTAAAATTTCTTTTGGTTTTTAAAATTTATTTTAAATAATTTCATATGTCTTTATGTTATACATTATTTTTCATATATATTGTCGATTTCATATTTTTGATGTGCATATTTCCTTTTGAATCTATTCGCGTATACATATATATATTTTCTTTTTAAAATTTGTTTATACGTGATTTATCTCTTTTAGAAATTTTATTTTACTATATTTTATTTTATTTTATTTTTTTACACCTTCATCTATCATTTTTATATATGTATTAATTCTATTGAACTTTTATTTTATGTATTATCAATTTTAAGGCAATATGTTTTGTTTTAGATTACTTCGGTATTTCATATTTCTTTTTATGTAATATTTATTTTAGAACTCATCCATGTATTATAATTATTATATACTTGGCTTTCAAATTAATCTCCTTATTATTATTATTATTATTATTATTATTATTATTATATCTTCATGTTATATTTCATCTTTTATTATTATGCGCCTCCTATTTTCCTTTTTATTTTATTTTAAGTCACTTTGTTTGTTTTGTTGTTGCAATTTGATTATTAATATTGTTATCATTATTATCATAGTGTTTTTATTATTATTCGCTTTTTTAATACTCTACCTAGATTATTATCTAACATTATTTTAACTATTTGTTCGTTATTTTTACTTCTAAATGTAATATTATACGTACACCTATTTATCTTCAAATTTTGTATTACTTCAAGTTGTTCAATTTATTTATTTATATAATTTTGATTTTTAGCTAAATTTTTTATTAATGATTCCTTTTATTTATTTACGTTCTCATTATTTCCTCTATCTTCGTTTCTTAGCATTTCTAATTGGATCACATTTTACGTATATTCCTTCCTATGTATTTTTATATATACATACATTTTATTACTCCGTTTTATCTAGTTTTGGTTCCTTCATTTGTTTATTATTACATATATTTTTTAAGTATGATTGTTTATAATCTCCTGTTTTCACCAAATTTTACTATCGTCATTGTTATATTATTTTAACCCTTCTTTGTTATTTATTTATTTCTTTTTGATGTTTTCATGTTCATTTTTATGCATATTCCACTTTCTTTCATTATTATATTTTTATGTATATCATGGTTTTTGTTTTATTATAATAGATATGTCGTTATGTTGTTTATTCGTGTTACCATTCTATTATTATTCCAATCACATCATGAGCCATGTTAAAAGTTCATTCTTTACATTAAAACCCAAATGATACGCATGGTTTTAAATATTGCATACATATTTATTTGAATATACAAAAATAAAATAAGGCAATATTCCGTTCTTGAAAATTCGAGAAAGTCGTGTCCTAACTTACTGGGTTTCGACTTTTCTCGTTTAATCCAAATGACCGAACATCCTTTTAAAATTTAAATACGTTTTTTTAAGGCAAGCTTATTTTCGGGGGTTTAAATTGTTGTGTCCTAACTTACTGGGTGTGACATTTTATTACTTCGAGATGAGAAGGTCCTTAACATCTGTTTCAATTTATTCGATCATTTTTAAATTAGCATTAATACAAAAAGGGATCGTATTTCAAATTCTTTCAAGTTTTCTAATATTCGACACTAAGACACTAATTAATCAACTAGGTATCAATTTTGGGCGTATCGAGGGTGCTAATCCTTCCTTGTGTGTAACAGACTCCCGAACCTGTTTTCTTGATTTGTATGGACCAAAATCGTTGTTTAAATAAATCAAATCATTTATTAAAAACAACCACTTTCACGAGGTGACCCGATCACACCTCATCAAAAAGTATTGGTGGCGACTCCCGTTTTAATTTTCGCTTTCAAACAAAGTCGATTCCTATTTTTCAAAAAAAATGGTTTCGACATATATAATATTAGAAAAATAATATATAACATGCTTTTTTGTTTTTAAATTGCAATGCATATTTAATGTGCTAGAATATCATTAGCAAAACAAATAATTTAATTATCCTCTAAACTAAAAAGCAAAAGATTAGAAGTAATAAATAGTTGGAGAATTATATTTTACATCCAAATATAATATTCATATATTAACAAAAAGTTACATGATGTTATTAGCTTATATGTCATAATCTATATGTCATCAAAAAGTTACAACACTCTGTGGCATTCTATCATGTCATTATACCATCAAAATATTATATATACAAAAAGTTACCAAAACATCACCAACACAACAATGATTTTTAATTGGTAGAAATAAATCTTCTCACCCATTCTGATCGTATAGAAGAAGGTAGACTTAAAAAAACGAGCATTTGCGTTAGATAGTTTGGAATTTTGCTCAACGCTTGAAAGCACTCATCCTCAATTAATCCTTCTACTTCACATAAGGCCATATATAACTTTTGGGCATTTTCTTGAATGAGCATCCCCTACTTCTCTTGAATTAGCACTTTGGAGGCAATGCTCCTACTTCTATATATTTTTCCCCAATAATGTGGCAGCATTAATAAGTGAAGTAGAAGAAGTTTATTCACTTACATCATAAATATTCTTTTCTTTTTTAAAAATGTGGAATCATTTTGGTTTGACTTCGACAGTTGCGATTGTGTAACCGAGACATAAATCTTATTCAAAGAGACATCAGCTTCGCATCCATGGTAATTGCATCATTCTTTAGGATTTTTTGTAGTAGCTACATCCTTAACATTTATTTCTTCAACAGTATTAACAACTATTTGAACATCTTTCTCAATGGCTCGATCTTTTGCGTATATGGAAGTAAGTTGTTCATAATAATGGAAACTGTGATATCTGAATTGATCAACTTCTTTATGACCCTATAAAAAAAAAGGAATCCACATTAGATATAAGTTTGGTCAAAACAAGATAATAAAGACGGTAACTAATTCTTACACTTAGATATGGGTTCCACACAACATCTTTAGCAATAACCATCTGCCTATGCTCGTTCCCGCCAAATCCACTATTGTTTTTTTCCTCGGAGCATGTCACAAAAGATTACCCATTCTTTTTTCAATATCCTAATCTTCGATTCAAGATTAGGACTAGCCTTTAGCATAGCATGAGCTAAAAAATTTTCTAACATTCTTTCCAGCTCATTTAATTAATAGGCTTTGAATCTCGTGTTTCTGTTAAATGTTCCAACATTTTGCAAGTTGGCCATACAGGCAACCAATACAGCATCTTCTTTTGGAACTCATTTCCTTTTGGTTCTTCAAAAATTTTGGGAAGAAGTTGCATTTGGTTGTGAAAAGCCTAACATAACTATCATAAGAAAAATGCAAATTAAAATTAGGTTCGATATTATGAATCAGAAGGTAGATACTTTATAAAATTATAACACATAATGAATCAAAAAAATAAATTAAAGTTGTAATTCAACAAGTCCAGTACAATACATAAAGACAATACAGACAACACCAAAGTCTCATAAACTAGATACATGAAATAACATAAATAAATTAACATTCTACTATGTTTTAATAAACCTAACCAGTTTCTAGATGCTTGTCATTCATAGAACATTTAGCTGGCTAATTCCATCCTCCAAGTAGCCCATGCATCCAATGGATGAATATTTACAATATTCGGTTCATCGTCCTCTATCACATTACTAAGTAATCCTTCTCCCAACTCTGCTTCAATAGGATCAAGACTCATATAGGTTCGAATAAAATTATGGAGCAAGCAACATGCAATAATGATTCTATTGTGCACCCTCAAAGGATAAAATGATGGACTCTTAAGCATTTCCCATCTAAGTTTTAATAACCCAAAACATCTTTCAATAACATTGAGCGTCGAATCATGTTTCATATTGAAAAATTCTTCTAGAGTACTTGGTTGATGACCTTGACGCCATTCATTCAAATGATATTTTTCCCCCTAAAAAGCGCAACAAAGCCTTTACAATTTGTGTAACCAACATCAACTAGATAATAAAAACCTATGAAAAAAAAGAAACTATTTATCATGAATAATTTTCCCAAAAAAATATGCTTTTAAAAATTAATTCAAATTCCTCCAATTCTGCACTTTACCATAATAAACTTTTAGTCAATATCTCCTAGTAATAGCATCTCGAAAAACTTTTACATTAATATTCTCAACCAGAAATAACATGAACAAATTACATATCAAGTGTACAAACACCTAACATATTTGTTGTTATGTCACCTTTTCACGTTCGATATCTAGGTTTATCAACTTTTGGAACCCTAATCTTAATGTGGGTTCCATCTAAAGCACTTAAGCAATTCTACAGAAATAATTTAAAGTCAAGTTAGGATACTATATTTAAATCTAAATCAAGTGAATTATGTACAAGTTATATATGGAACGCATTCCAATACCTTGAACCATTTCCACCTTGGGTCTGTAGAATTAGCTGTAATTGGTTCTGCCTTTTTAAATAGCACATCTTGTAAGTGTATGATTGACCGACATCACGCATGTGCAATAAAACAATGAATTTATAAAACAAAATTTAAAGTTTGATTTTACTGCAAACGTACATGTCAGTTGTAATATTTATAGTGTTTCAATGAAACACCGAAATATTCCAAAGATCGAACCTAAAGGAGATGGCAATTAAGCGATAGCTAGCATACACTATAAAATCTAAACGACTACTGGTACAATTATATAGTACGACAATTCATATCAAGAAAAGATTGCAAGAAAATTAAATATGTTACTCTAATGATTAAATTGAAAAGAATATAAAACTAAGAGAATATTCAGTAAATAACTAATGGTGGTTGGTTGATTTCGATGTGGTTCATTGATCCTTGAACAATGGACTTAAATTGCGTAAATTACTAAATGGATCCATTTTATCTTCCAATCTTAATTTTACTGGCTTGGACGAATTAACTCCGATTTATATTTCGATCTTATCGGTTAATTTGGGACTAATGAATGGATGCATGACAAGATTACCTTTTGGACTCACTTGCCTCGATATTCCCTAAGGGGCGTCACTTTCTAAGTTTTTAGGTTTATTCGATTTAGTCCAATTTATTACGATTTAGTCATTTGTCCAAAGATTTCAGTTTATTCACATCTCCATCAACCAACCCCCTTTTGAGGTTTAGCTACTTATGTTGAAACTAAAAGAAATGAACATGGAGATGGAAAATAAAACATCCATGAAAATAAAACTTAAGAAAAATATGAAAGTTGAGATTTTTATGCAAGAAAACTTAAATAACATGAAACTAAAAGCATTTAACAAGAAAATCTAAAGCAATAAACATAAAAGGAACAAGCTTTAACAGATTTAAAGTAAAAAATTGAAATACATTAAACTAAAGCTTAAAGTGTCTTGAAACTAATGTACAGGGACTGAAAGTGTAAATAAACCTTAGCTACAGTGATAACTAACTAAGATCATCAAGAACAAGAAGTAAATGCAGAAAAATAAACTCTAAACTAAGAAAAAAGAAGAAAAAAAATGAAAACCTTAGAAATTGTGTAGAAAAACTAAGAGAAACATAGAGAAAACTAAACCTAAAACTAAGTTAATGTGTGTCTTTCTCTTGTTTAGCCAATTTTGGTTGTTTTAAGCTGTCATCTGATGGCTTTTGTAATGACCCAAAATTTACAGGCACCGGAAAAAGTACATTATCGGGCCTCCGTCTTAGTAAATCGAGTTCGAAATAATTACTAGAAATATTTATGAGTCTAGCGATGTGTTTAATTAGATTTAAATTAGGTGAATTTAGCTTAATTTAGAGCAATTAGTAAAAATGACTAAATTGAATAAAGGGCAAAGGTTCAATTATAGATCAATAGAAAATAAAAAGGACCAAACTAGCAATTTTACCAATTAGCATAGATGAGGCGGCATAAACTAAAAAAAATCTAAGGCTTTTCTTAGATATTTGTTATTAATTGATTAAATTAAATTATAATATATTATTAGTAACTAAAACAAATAAAAGAAAAAAAAATAAAGAACAAAGAAAAGAAACAGAATAGGCAAACGAAAAGCAGGGGAAGGAAAGAAAGAAAGAAGAAAGAAAAGAAAAAAGGGAGAATTAGGGTTTGAAGGCTTGAAGTTGAATTGGTAAGCTCAATCAAGTCCTTTTTTCTTAATTTTGATGTTTTAGAAACTTTAGAACAAAGTTTTGATGAAGTTAAATTGATATATTGTAAGATAGTTGATTATAAGACATTGTTCTTGTTGAAGAAATGATGAAATTAGGGATTAATTTGATAAAATTTTGAATTTGAATTGAATTAGAGACTTAATTGTAAAACAAGCCATAAGTTTTAAGTTTTAGGAATTAAATTGAAAGAAATTCGGAATTATAGAAAAATGATGAAAATTTGATAGTTATATGAATATTTTGATGGAAATTGAATAGAAATAAGGTGTGAATTAGTGTTATAAACTTGGTTATTAGCATTTTACATCAAAACAGTTTTGGGAAGTAGCAATGGTTGCAATGGTCTGAATTTGAAAATTCACTAAAAATTGTAGGAATTGAATTAGAGGATGAATAAGATATGAAATTAAAGCTTATTGGGTCTAGTTTCTTATAGTGGAAACAGTGTAAACAATGAATTTATGAATCAAGAGATATTTGAAATTTTGTAAGACTGGTTCAGGGTAATTTCGAGACACTCTGTTCTGACTTTAGAAAATCACCAAAAATTGTATAAAAATAATTATGGGTTGGAATTCACATGGTTAAAATCCTTAATGAACCTATTTTCAATATAAGTAAACGGGAACATTGTTAGAATTTTGTACAAGGAGATAAATAATTTTAAGTGAAGAGTGGTCAGAACTGTTGACAGCAGAACAGGGGTAACTTTAAAGAATAAACTGTACTTATTGGCTAAACCAAAAATTCTAAAAATTTTATGGTAAGAAGATATGTGAGTCTAGTTTCAGGGAAAATTAACGGATCTTAAATTGGAGTTTCTTAGCTTAAGATATAAATGATTTAGTAACAATGACTCAAGTAGACAGTTTTGAATGAACATATAAGTAAATAGTAGAATTATATGTACAAAATGGTTAAAATTGCATGTTTAGGCTCATGGATTAAATTAAATTGTGTTGTATTGATGGTTATAAATTATTATTATTTTCGTAGTTAACAAAGAACCCAAGATATCGGCGCACAAAGGAAAGGAGAAAACGACCGAGGATTAAAACGAGGAACTCACAGTTTGTATTACTATAATTCAAATTTCTTTTTATTAAATGTTTTATATAAATTCTATACTTAATAAGTGAGTTATAGGTAAGTATTGATATTGAGTTGAATAAGAATTGAATTGAACGGTGAATGTGTATGCATAATTGAATTGTAAATTGATTTGAATGTGAAAATTATAATTGAAAAATAATCTTGGATTGGAAATGAAAGTGAATTGAGAATTGAAATACCTTATTAACTAGTCGGGCTAAGTCGGATATAATTGGCATGCCATAGGATCTGGAAGTGTGCGGGATTTACCAGCTTTATCGATCAGGTACTTTATGTGTCGTATTTTAGGCACCTCGTGTGTCGTATTTCAGGCACCTCGTGTGTCGTATTTTAGGCACCTCATGTGTCGTATCAGGCACCTCGTGTGTCGCTTTAGGCACTTTATGTGTCGATAATCGATCAGTACTATGTACCGCTTTAGGCACAATGTGCCGCATCTGGTGTTTTTGGTTGAATCTGTATCCGCAAAATCCGGGTTTGTTAATAGGGTGAACATCTAAAGTGAGAATTAAAATAAATTGATTGGTTATGTTATTGAAATATTGAAAGAAATGAGAAAGTTGAGTTATGGATTGAAATTGAGATTGTAAATGGAAGGCATGAATCTAATGTTCATGTAGTGATTGAAATTGTTACATGTGATATGTGATGGAAATTGAAGAATATTTAAAGAAATTTTATTGTTATTATTAATTAATGAAAGTTTAAGAACGAATTGATATTGAGGAATTAAATAGCTACATGTTTGGTAATTGTGATTCTTTATTGCTATTATATTTTGAATTATGGTAATACCACTGAGTATGAAATACTCAGCGCATGCGTTGTTTCCGCAAGCGCGAGTTAATAGGAGTCTAGTGTCCTGGTATAGCATCTGAACGATCCCGACTCCAAGAAATTTTTGGTGACGTTTTCTCTCTTAATTGAAAGTGGCATGTACTAGGTGTTGTATATTTTATATAAATATGCTTATAATGTTGGTTGTAAGAATGTTATATCATATTTTGTTACTAGTTTGATAAAATAGTAAAGATTATATTATATAAATTGATATTTAGTTAGAATGGAAAAGGAATGAAGTGATTAGTTAATTTTTTATTAATATTATGAATGTTTAGTTATTAAATGATTATGTTAATGAATTGGTTATGATATTTGTATAATTAGGTTTAATTGTTTTTGACTATGTCATTGGTTTGAATTTGTTGGTTTTTAATGGAATTTGCAGGGGGTTTATGTAAAAATAAGGGGATATGTTGTCGAAATTTATAATAATTGTGAATTATTCGTAAGTTGTCTGATATGTCCGGTAATGCCTCGTGACCCTGTTTTGGCGACGGTTTAGGGTTAGGAGGTATTACAGCTTTTGTTGCTAAAAATGCCCCTACACGAGCCATAGGTGATTTATGGACCTGGTGGACAAAGACTACCATTTTTGTCCAAGTTTGTCCCCCCTGACGAAGGTGGTGTCATGATACCTAGAAGTAGATATCGCGACACCTTGGGCAGTGTAGGGCCTTTGGGTTTTCTTTGAAGGGTGGATATCGTGATACCTAAAGAGAATATCGCGATACCACTAAAGAGAATTTTCTTTCTTTCATCTTGTTGGGTGTAAATATCATGATACCATTTCCTTTTGTGTCATTCTCGTTTGTTTTCAACCTCCAACACGTCCTTACACCACTCAACCATATGTTAGGCCTCCCAATGACACTATTGGCAAATTGGGTCACAAAATAGGCAAAATCGAGACATTTTCACTTATAAAGTGAAAATCTAAAAATAATGAAAAACTATACTAAAGACACTATTTTGCTCGAGAAAAAACTCTTTAAGTATACCGGAAGAGCCTAATTTGCCACATCAATTTATGGCAGATTAATGACAACATTTAAAACATTGTGAAATGAGATGCTAATGGTTTCTCTGGACGTAGTAAAGTGATGCTTGATAACTCGGTTTTTAAGGTGATGAGAAATGATATGTAAGAACATTGCCACTTGTTAATCAACAAGCATGTTCCTTGAAGATTTTAATCCTCCTAAAGTTTTAACATCTCACATAGTTAAAAAAAAATAAACTCTATTCATCTTAACTTGTTTAATATAGGTCTCGTCACTAGCACATACAAGTCTTCTTACATAATCTCTATGTATGTAAAAATCTAAAATATATGATCTAATTCTTAGTCTATAAGTATGTAGCCTAGAGATGACACCTAACATAACTAAGAACCAACCGCAACTGTACACATTTGCAACCATACTGTCAATACAAGATCAATTCTTTTTCGCCCCTCACTTTGTGCTAGTAAAGGAAAACGAGTCTTTACTGTAAGATATTAAAGTGTTACATATCTTCAAATCATAGTGTAAATCAATCTCAAAATAAAACATGATGCATATATCTTCAAAGCACATGATGCAAAGCTAAAAAGAACAATTATAACAAGAAAATAGCATTGTTTAGAAAACTTTCAAAGTCTAAATAAATACATAAATAAATAAATAAGAGATGGAGAGTAGGTTAAAAAGTTAAATGCAAATAAGACATTTCCAGAATTATACTCTACCAATAATTGAAGCGGGGTGTATTGAAGGATGTTTTTATTAGATGAGAATATTAAAGAAGGATTTCTTATTTCTTCTAAGGGAGCTTAGAATCTTAGAACCATGGCTTATTTTAATAAAAAAAACATACACACCACATTTTTATCATTGTTTGTTGGCAATATCTGCTTCAATGTTTCTCAAACAAAAAGCACAAACGGGAAAATTTCAAACTAAGTTGTTTCAATTTTTCACGAATTGGAGAATGTTATAGATCAATACATAACTGCATAGTATAATAGGAAACGAAACCCCCCTTCCCTAAATGAGGCCTACCTACATGGTACATTAACAAAAACATAGCAAGATTGTCAAACCCAAGCACAATATCCCATGTATTATTCAAGTAATGCATATTGTGGTATGTATTATATGCCAAAGTTCCTCAGAATATAACATTACTTTCAAACAATAAACCTTTCACAAATTATTAAAAAAAACTATAGGTCAAAGCTAAATTAGTTTTGCTCTGCTCTAGGTCTCGAGACATCCAAACATCGAAGCTAAAATAATAAAACTATAATGGTCAGTCTCAAGACCTAGTCTTGAGACATGGGGGACCTTACCTGGAGACACAAGTTCTCTGTTTCGAGACATGTTGACATTGAAGCTAAAATTCTTAAAAATGAAATAAGGTCTGTCTTGAGACATAGAGTTCTCTATCTCTAGACACAACATTGAAATTTGAAAATTGAGTTTGGGTTCGAGTCTTAAGTCTAAATTTGACCTAGCATAACCCCGTAATTAGATGAAATAGGTTCTTGTATATTATGAATGTCTGTGTATGAATATGATAAATGATTTACTTCTTATGAATGATAAATATGAATTTAACTTTGTAAATTTTATGTCAAGTTAGTTTGAGCTGCTTTGGCAACGTAATGTGATGTCATACATTTGGATCCAATGATCGGGTCGGGTGTCACATTTTTCATCAAAATTTTTACACTTTAACATTTATTATTTTATATATTTTATTTAATTAAATTCATAAAAATATATTTAAAACTAATTCACTGAAATTTTTTAATTTTTTTTCAAATTTGTATTAATAATAAATTTAGTATAAGAAAAAGTCAAAATTAAAAATTCTAACTACTAAAACCCAAAATTTTAACTGATCATTGTGTTTCTATTTTGATCACCGAACTTCAATTATTTTTTTTAAATTTTCTCACCAACATTATTGATATTGAATATTTTAGTCACTCCTCCCTTAAATTATTAACATGAGGATAACATGGCTTTTTTAATTGGTATAATGTCAAACTTAATATACATATTTTATCAATTTGTTCTTGATTATAGAAAAACTTAGTCCTCGATGATTATGAATTTTGCCAATTTGGTTTTGGTTTTTTTAATTAACAAATTTATAAAATATTAAAAATATAATTTTTTAAATAAAATACATAAAAGAATTTCAATTTTTTTTAAAAATAAATCAATTATATAAATCAATTTTAAAATATAAAAAAAAATTGTTGTAAAATCGACACATTTTGTTAATGGCTTCTCGCTGACATTTTAAATTCACGATAGTTTAATTTCTATACAATTTGAACTCCCATGATGGGTTTGATGGTCAAGGGCTGTTCATTCTAGAATCTACCCGGGTTCAAATTTCTAAGGGAACAGTGGTAGGTAGAGGTGCTCATGGGCTAAGCCGAGCTCATGCAAAGTACTACGAGCAAATTTCTAAACCTAGGTTTGGCTCAAAAAGTGGGCTTACTTTTTTGCCCAAGCCCGACTCAATTTAAGAAAAGCAAATTTGAGCCCGACCTTGCCTGCCCATTTTTGATTTATTTAGATTAGTTTTTATTTAAAAATATTTTAAAAAAAGATAATACACTAAATACACTAAAAACGCTAAAATAAAAGTTTTATAACACATTAAAAAAAATTAAAATATATTTATATTAAAAAATTACCATAAATATAATAAATGTTTTATTATACTAAAAAATACAAATAAATATAATAAATATTTTATTGTATTAGATATAATTTTTTAAAATTTTATATTTTGGGTTGGGTTATTTAGTTGGGTAAGTTTTTTTTAGGTTTTGGGTAATGGGTTTAATTGTTATTGAGCTAGTGATTTAATATAAATATAAATATATAATTATTATTTAACATATATAATTAATTTAATATTTTTATAACATAATATATTTAGGTCGGGCTCGGATAAAAAAAAAATCTTTCCCAAGGCTCGGCCCATATAGCAAACATGTCTTAAATTTTATTCAAGTCGATTTTTTACACCTCATATTCTTGTCTAAACCCTCCCATTTTTCGAGTTGGCCTTCGAGCTTGAATAAGTGGCTCGGCTCATGAGCAAGTCTAGTAATAGACCTTTATTTTCACAACTTCCTTTAAATGTAATGTATGCGTGTGTGGTGGTGTAGATATACCCTTATCGTGAGCATGTAATTAATATTGTAAGTTAAACCATTTTGTGGGAGGAGAAATCTTTATTTGTTTTCCATGGGTTAGTTTTGTGTGTGGGAGAGATTTATTAAAAGTAATTATATCGAGTTTTATTCATGGTTGGTTATTGGATTTGTTTGAGTTTGATGGTTAAGTTCATGGAGCAGCATATGGATTTAATTGGTGAATTTACGAGAATCCTCCAAAATGATTCCAATGCCAAATCCTATTGCTTAATCCATCCAAACAAGATCTCAAATTCTTTTGTTGATTTTAATGAAAAACAAGTATGTTTTGTTATTGTCTATGAGATTACAACACATTTTATGATTAGTCGTTTATTTTTTTTAGAAACATCAATATCATTAAGTATTTCACACAACATTAACTCCTTCCAAAACAACCAACAACTCATTTTTTTTTTATTTTTTTCAATATTTTATTAAAAATTAGAAAAAAATAATATTTTGAAATCTTTAGAACTTTCATGTTTTTTATTACTTTATAGTTTTTATATATTTTATTTTTTATAGACTTTATGTATTTTTAATTTTTTTAAACTTTTTTTAAGTTTTATTATTTCAAATACAAATACAAATACAAATATATTGTTGAGTAATTATAATATAAAATCAAATTAGCTCAAAAAAGAAATGTGTACTAGTTGAATTTTTTGGAATATATATATATAGAACATTTTTATAAGCACTAACATTGAGGGTTAATATTTTTTTAATTAAAATCAAATTGACATAATATGTATGTTGAAACCATTTTTGAACCAAAATTAGTTTGGCTTTATTCGATAACAATATGAAAAAATTTTATCCTTAAAACATTGGTTTTGTTGTAAGAAAAAAAAAGTCACCACCGATCTTTTAATTAGGTGGTGATCCAACACTTAAAATCACATTTTAAAAGAAAATTTTGTAAATTATTCAAAAAAAAAGATAATTATTTGTTTTGCGTTTTGAAAATTAGAGAAAACTTGAGTCCGAAAGTCGGTTACATGTGAGGAAGGTAGCAGTACCCTCACAACGCCTGGAAATTGGTACCTCATTTAATACATGTTGTTTTTAAATTTTGAATATTACAAGTAGGAATTCGATATTTAAATATGATGTCATTAAATTTTGAGTAGGATTTTAAAACTCAAAAAATAAAATAAAATATATTTAATTTTAAAATTCAGTTAAGTTTAAAAAGTACCGAGGATGTAAGTAATTTTCCTAATGCTAAAACATTGCCTTATTTTGAAGAAAGAGGATTCGCAATTTCATATAAGTAATAGAGATATTGGCATACAATCATAATTAAATTAGAGTTGACGTAAAGATCATATTGAAGCATCTATGCATATTAACCAATTCAAGAGAATTATAAAAGCAACGATGATGGCTTTAGGAGGCTCATATATAATTAACATATATATATGCACAATACTAATGATGATACAGAAGTAATAATTTGTAATATAATGCTCAATCCATCACGAATATTACATGCATTTAGAGAGGAATATTTACCCAACAAGGGACCTCAAGTGTTACAGATCAGAATCTGTTCCTTCCCTGGAAATGAAACATGGCTTTGCTCCTCATTTCGACAACCTGAATCCAATAACCACCCCAAAATACTGCATCAGCCGTCGTTATTGATGTTCAATGAACTGGGTTCGTTTGAAAGTGTGGACTGGTGAAGATAGTGATATGTGGGAGAGATTAATGGTGGTGGTCATCAAGCAATGGCGATGGTACAAGGAAAACTGTTGAAGAACCCTCCCAAGTGTTCAAGATGGAACCGCCTATATAACATTTAACCCCCGGAAAGGAGATTAACTCCCACATGTTTTTTCTTAACATATTATTTATATAATATAAATATAATAAATAAACAAATAAATAGGATAGTTATTAATTTTTATAAAACAAAACATTATAAAGTAGTAATATTAAAATTCATGAGATTAAAACTTAACCCCAAAATTTAACCTGAACTAAATTAAAATATGATATTTTTAATATTTTTTAATTAAATTAAAATCACACCACTCGATAATTTAAAGAAGTAAAGATATTATAATTTTTTTATGTGAAAATCATGTTTAGTTTAGATATCATATTTTGTTTGTTTTTTAATGTCTACCACTGTCGGTCATGCTCTTAACCTTAAACAGAAAAGGAATGCCCCTGCATGGATGCCATATATATCAATTTTGGATTTGCTAATGATTATGTTCCCAAAATTAAAAGTAGTTAGGCAAAGACATGACCTATGCTCCAACCCTATTGGCTAACATTTTTTCAAAAAGCAAAGCTAAACCCATCATATTACAAAGACAGACAGACAAGAGACAGCAACAGACAAGACAGTCCACCAAGTCAAAAGATGATGTGCTCAATTTTAAAGAAAATTATTATTTTCTTAAAAAATATGTACCTAAAAGAGTCTGCATGATTTAAATGAGATAATCATTTATTTTGCAACTTTGTTAAAACTTCCAAAAGAATTCTCTCCTTTTTCTTGATATTTTTTTTATTATTAGAATATTGGATACACAAGTCACCAAAGAGTGGAAGTGGAAAACCTAGCCAGGAGAGAACAAAAAAATATATATAAAAAAAAAGGAGATAGGGTTTAAATAAGTAAAACAATTATTATAGGCACAAATTTGACATAGATTTTTATGTGTTTTGGGGTTATTTTGGTCATCAAGAAGTGGCAATGCAATAAGGCTCCCAAAAGAGAAGAGATCTCCTAGGTTCTTTGCATCCTTTTAGCAAAGGAACAAAGTAATCACCTTTGTTCCTTATCAACACTAGCAATTCTTGTTGATCATTATTATGAGCCATTAGATTCTTAGAAAGGATTGCTGCCTTCGACATTGGTTGATTGGACCTCCTCCAGTAGTACTCATAAGCATTGAATGATGCAGCAGCCGCCGCCGGTGATGCTATCAGCCTACCGGCCGTCCGTGGTGGCCGCGGTGGTAGTGACTGTCCTAGTGGTGGTGTTTGTGGTGATGGTGAGATGGTGGTTGGGTCAACTTTATCGGCCTCCTTTTCCTCTCCAAATTTAACTATGTCATCAAAATTTTTAGGCCATGTTGGATTCCTATTTGCGAACCAAATGGGCTTGTTCATCATAACAGCTAACCTATGCACATTCATTGCTCCAATCGACAGTTTAGGAGCCTGCTCCATTTCACAACAACCTCCTTCTTCAACTCCCTCATCAGTGTTAGTTTTCTCTTCATCTCCGATGCCTTCAGACTCTCCTTGTTCATTTTCTTCTTCAACATCAGGAGCGGTAATGGAAAAAGTCAGGACAAGGCGACCATCTTGGCGTTGAGCAACGAAGTTGTTGTGTGAAGGCACGGAAACAGCTTCAAGAACCAATCTACCGTTATCTCGACGAGTCTTCATGCGAAGAGATGCTCCATCTTTGAGAGAAAGTGAAGGAATTGGGGGAGGAAATGATCGGTGGTGGTGTGCTGATTTCTTGCCAGCATCATAGTTATAATGTTTCACAATTCTGAGCTCCTCTACCCTTTCTTGCTCTTGGTGTTGGAGTTGTTGATCGTCCTCTTTACGGTCCTCTTCTTGCATGTCACTCGTTTCTGATGGAGGGTATGAAGAGAAGCCGTCGGAGCCAGTTTCGGAACCAAGGCTCTCAGTGCAGATTTCAAGGCTTTTCTCGCTTAAAGAGCTGGCGGATCTTTTGACAAGAGGGTGAACATACGGAACTGTAACTGACTTAGAAGACTCCTCCTCAGCCTTTTGTGATATGATTGAGCTCCATATATCAAATTGGGCAGGCTTCTCGAGTTGCTTCTTCTTGTTCTTTTCTTGTTGAATTAAGGTCCAGATATCGGTTTGACCTGGTGCTTCGCAATCCTCTTCTGCTTCTTCCGATGATGAGTCGATGATGGAAGGAGGTGGGAATTCCTGGGATGATGCTATCTTTTTGAGGGGACACAATCCATGTTGATTCAGCCATTTCTTGGAGGACATGTCGGCTGACAAAGTTCTTCTAAGTGAAGCTGCTGCTGGTGTTTCGGCGTCGGATCGAAGGATCGACCCTATGCCTTGCTTGTTGGTAACTATGCCCTCTTCAGTGATGTTCAAAGGTGAACATACTATGAGGCTCTTGCTAAGGGGACCAGACATCTCCAACTACTAGTAGTAAATTTAACCTGCAAAAAAGTGAAAAAAAGAAAAGAAAAAGGAAACAATAATGAGCCTAGCCCTTGACACAAGTGCTTCCAAATGCACATAGATTAAGGAAGAAGAGAAATGATTAATTACCTTGAAGAGAAAAGCAACAACAGCCAACAGAGGTCTGCAAAGAGACCACTGGGGGGGGGGGTTGCTTTGCTGTGAGTGAAGAAGATGAAGTGTCTGAAGTGAAGATGCCTAATGGGAAGGTAAAATGGGTTGATGATGGAATATGGGAAGAAGGGGGTGTTAAGGGGGGGTATTTGTAGTAGGAGGGCCAAAAGTCCCTTTGGAATCAAGTCCCAATGGGGGGACCCAACTACGCCACCATCAAAACACTCCTCCATTGGTTTTCCTTATCACAAAACTTGCTCATTAAAATAAAAACAACACATACTTGGATTTTTTATTTTTTATTTACTTTTACATCTTAGTTGGACAGGAAATGAAAAAGGTTTAAAAACTGATGAATTTGTTTTAGAGCAACTGTTCATCTTCCTGGCTAGGGGTGCACGATATTCTAGTAAAAAAAAATAGATATACGAGAAATCGTGTATTGGTATCGATGCTTTTCTGGTAAACGTGGCAGATGTTGGAAGGCAAATAATGACAAATGGAGAAGAATACAATCGAAAAAGAGCTGGACACCATTAATCCTGAAACTCATCACCAGCTTCAATTTGTGCCTTGGAGATCATCCTACCTCTGTATGTCCTCTTCCACTCTTTCTTTACTTTGTTCAATATCAATTGGCTCAATACATACAGTAATTTCAATCTTCAACAAAAGAATCTACCCACTCTTCCTTTTAACTTAAACCGGGCGAAAATGGGAAATTGCATTCTTTAGGCCTAAAAATTTATAAAATCTCAAATTAATATGTGATAAAATTATAACCGAACTCTCAAAAATTGGAGAATTTTAATTTAATCTTACTAAAAACTACAAAAATATAAACTATGAAACCATATAAAAATATGGTATCTAATAGGTTTTAGGTTTGATTTTAGTATTTATAATTCTTCCCTTACTCTTAAATTATTAAACTATGAAATCAAATAAAAATAAAATATCTTTTACACAATATTTTTGTCTTTTGATAATTGGGGGGCGAAAATAAAATTATTTAGATTTGAACTCAAACTTTTATACCGACAACATAATACTTAAATATAATTTTATGAAATTAAAAAAAATTATGGGAAGAATAAGATAATTAAGTAGAATGAAGCATGTGGTAAGTTCAATGTTTGAATTTATTATTAATCTAGAAGGACAGCCAGCCCTACAGTATTGTTGTTGAAAATAAATAAAAAGTTAATTACCAAGAGGAGTAAAGACAAGGCTCTCAAAATTAAGAAATGTATTAGTGTTACCAATTAGGTAAGGGCTAAAAGTGGATACTGATTGGGAGTGAAAATTAATGGCTTAAAAAGAAAGCAAATTTTTTTTTTTTTTTTTAGGAAAAAAATCAATTTCAGAGTGGATTTAATTTAAATCTGTGTAGGAATTGTTTTACATATAAAAGGAAAAGGAAAAGGAAAGGAATCACTTTCATAGCCCAACATGATTGGGCGGCTAAAAACATATCCATCACACAGACCCTGAGAGAGATTCCATCCATCCTGTTCTTATTCTTATTATTATTAATTATTTTTCCAAGAATACTTTTTTAAAGCTTATTCAATTTCTTTTTTTTTTTTTTTTAGATAAACAGAAGAATGTATGTGGAAACAACTTAAGGCGTCACATCCCACCTTTTTATATATACAAGTTTGTTCGTTGGTTTTTTTTATTTTTGTGAAAAATATATGTGGTTTTATACGTATATGTAAGATGTGAGCAATACGTAGCATCATCCATATTTATACCAAAAGCTGGCGATGTTGATTATCACTATCAAATCTAGCACATACTTTTTAAACAACTTCATCATTGAAAATTTGATATCAAACCCCCACTGAGAAAAATAAAACAACAACTTATTGGCCTTATGAAATTAATTAAAGAAAGAAACATGAAAAGTCAAATGGCAGTAAAGAAAAAATAATAAATCTAAAAATGTATTTATGATATAATTGTATAGAGATGCCCAATTAGTGGCAACTGAATGAATAAATTCGGAGTTGACTCCACAAATTATTTAATTTTCTAAATGATGACGTTGTGGAATTGGAATACTACTTTTGTCACAACAATTTTGCTACTACGTATTAATTAACGCTAATATTTCTATTATTAATTATTATGCAGAAGCAAAATAAGAATATTATTCTAAACCCAAAGGTTTGCTGAAAAGCAATAATAAATTGAATAAATTCCGTCCTCATGAAACAACCAATAAGGTTGGAAAAAACCTTGTAAAAGCTGGAAAAAAACACACATACAATGTGGATTAGCACGCATAAGTAATAAAATAAGAATATCACAATCAAATTCAACAATATTCACCAAATACAAATATATAATCTTTTTCCCTTTCATTTTTCTTAAAGCTTATGAAAAGTATTGATTGCTACTGTTCTACCTACATTTTAATATCCGAAGGATGGTACTACACTTCAATTTCTCCATATCCATCCCTATTTATTTCAAACTTCAATTAAAACTTTTTATATGTATATTTTTCATGTCCGTCGAATGGTTGCTTTTCTCAATTATGTCATTTTCAAGCTCCTTAAGAGTGTAATGTAGCTTGCCACTCTAGTCATATGTGTTGGTCCAATTAAAATTTTATAGTTAATTGCAATTGCAATTTTAAATAGGTTTTGTATTAAAATATTTTTATATAAAGAAGGGATTAGATTCACTAAGAATGGAATTAACTTAACTGAAATTAAATTGAGTGTATTGAGATAAATGCATAACAAAGTGTGAATGGACAATGTAAATAGAATTATCTTTGGAAATTGCTGCATGCATGCTTTCTTTAAATTTAATTAATATCACTTTTATTAATTCCCCCTCCCTTTTGGGATTGATGTCATAAAACTAGTTGTGATTGGACATAAGGCAAAACAAGAAGCAAAATAATAAAAACAACCAATCCCTAATATTCATTGATGCAGTTAGGATTTACTAATTTCATTTTGCTGTCTGATTTTACTCAACAATTGCCTTAACTCTAATTTATTTTTTCATAATGGATAATTATAATTTCAAAATCGAATTTGGATACAAATCATTTTCCCCAAACTCTCTAAAAAATACCTAAAAATAATAGTACGAAATACCTGAAAAAAGAAACTCCAAAACCAATGCCCAAAGACGTCTACTATTGCCTATTTATAAGCTTGTTGAAGTCCTCATTCAACTAGGCTTTAAATATTGATCAATATTCAAATAAAACTATTTATAAAACAGTCAAACTCTCTTGAATCAAAAGTCATGTAAGTAAGCACTAAAAACTTTAATTGCGCCTTCAAACATAACGTTAAACAAACCAATCAAAGTTTTCAACACTTGCAGTTGCTCTCGATTTTACTTTTAAACTGTTTTTTACGTAAAATCACCTGTAAATAATTATAATTAAAATCAAATCAATTGAAAAAAAATAAAAAAATAAAATAGAGATGATATTTATGTATGGTGTGGGTGTAAGCAAAAATATATTATTCCGGGTTAACTTTAGCAATAATGTTTCACCATCGAACTAAAGTACGTAGAAACGTAAGATGGAAATATATTGGAGATTGGTGGGTTATGATTTGGAATTGGGAAAATGGGGTACCCTTAATTACAGTTCTTTAATTGGTTCATGCGTTGTGATGCAAACTTTGTTTTGAGAAAGTAACTGCGTCATATGGTTAAAGAATAACACAAGTTGTAATAATGAATTAATTACAATGTAGAGGTAGAGTGTTAAGATGAGACATGTGTGATTTTATAAGTATAATTATAATTTTTAGTAATTAGAGCGAAATCTTATATATGAAAAACTCAAAGCTAAAATAGGATTCCCAAATTATAATGTGAATATTACCAACAAGACGTGCCCCTAGATAAAGAATAAAATGAGAAAAGGAAAAATCCAAGCAGATGGTGGAAGAAGATATGATAATGACACATATCTCCTACCAATATAGCATTTGCTAGAGGCTGCCGTACATATAGAACATAAATTTCTAAGAAATTTAGATATTGGTATTGTGTTACTATGTTTTTTTTCTTCTAGTAAACTTTTTCAATCCAAAAAAGTGATTGTTATAATAATTATAGATATAATTAATAAGGTATAAGTTAAAAAAAATCAAGCACATCTTTGATTTTTATCTAATAAAATTATATTAATTTAAAAGGTATGCCATTTTACTAATTTCTCATATATATATATATATATATATATATATATTTAAATCATGTAATGTAATTCTCTTTTTTCAGCTTGGTGGTAGCAGGGATTCTTTTGTTTTCCTCTGTACTTTTGCTGCTGTTTCTCTGTCAAAACAGAGGTACTGATTTTGTGTGTGCCAGCTTTGTTTCAATTGAATCCCAAAAAATATATATAAATAGTTAACCTATGGGATTCAAGTTGATTCATATAAGTCACTGTTTCTTTCATAAAAATGGATTAGGTAAGATGATTAAAATGCAAAATATACTACAAGTTTCAAGTCGATTAAAATAACATCAAATGATGCAGCAATTTGAAGTAAATGTGGAGAAAAGAGATAAACAAGAGAAGGTGACCTAATCCTGTTATTCGCTGTTTCGCTCTTTTTGAAAGTTGAATCAATGAATAGCTCTTGCGCACTTCGATAAAGTTGCATGATATGTAAGCACAATGTTGTTCCCCTTTTTACCCGAAATCGACCAGGCAATCATTTTTCGACCCTTCTGTTTAACCATGAAATCCAATTTTACATCTTCATTCAGACCTCATTCATCCTTTCCTTGTTCTCCTTCCTATATAAAGTAGGAAAAGAACAACGCTTTTATGTACCTCCATAATATAATAAAATTCTCAATACACCATGCACAACAATAGTGAATTCGGTAACAAATAGTTGTATTTTTTCATTTACTTGTTTTGCAAACCTAATTCACAAATCATCGTTTAGCGTGGAAATTAGATAGTGCTAGACAAATTTTGACTTGAAATAAGAATTAAAATAATCGGACACCAATCAAATAATTTTATTTACAAAATTTGAGTTATAATTTTTGGAAGTTTCTTGAATACAAAGAAAAACCTTTGTTATTTTCTTCAATGGAGTTTTGATCCAGGGATCATCTACACTTGATGTCTAATATATACAATCCACTTCAAAGGTTGTTAAGACTTGATTTTGAAAACAAATTTGGATAGGACTTGCTTGAGAATCTAATTTAATTTGGATTCAATGGTCTTTGAAACTTTAAATCGAATCAATGAAAATCATTTTAAAGGTTATTAAGACTTGATTTTGAAAACGGGTTTGGCGAGAGTTTGGATCCAAGCATCTTTGAGCTTTATCTTTGATGGTTGAGTCCATTTCAAGAGTTGTCAAGACTTTATCTTGAAGAGTAGTCTTATCTCTATCGTGTTGGTGCAATAAGACTAGGGAAAGATATTATCCTAGGCCAGGGGTGTAACTAGGGGGCGGTAGGGGCCCGGTCCCCCTTAAAATGGAAAAATTTTCATTTAAGCCCTTTAAAATTTTAAATTAATAAAGGTAAAATTACACTTTGGTCCCCTAAAAATGATAAAAATCTAATTTAATCATTTAAAAATTATAAAAATATAGGCTATTAAAACAGTGAAATTGCATTTTTACTATCGTAAAAATTACAATTTAATTTGGGCACCTAAAAAAATTTTCTGGCTTCGCCCCTGTCCAAGGGTCTTCAAGACTTGATCTTGGATGGATGATTACACTTCAAGGACCTTTTAAACTTGATCTTGAAGAACAAACTTAACCTCATTTCTATTAGTTGAACAAGATTCGTAAAAATTACAATTTAATTTGGGCCCCCTAAAAAAAGTTTCTAGCTTCACCCCTATCCAAGGGTTTTCGGGACTTGATCTTGGATAAATGATTACACTTCAAGGACCTTGTAAACTTGATCTTGAAGAACAAACTTAACCTCATTTCTATTAGTTGAACAAGATTGGAAAACAACTTCCTTCAAAACTTATGCTACATTCTTCAAAATGCCTCGGATTTTAGAGAAAGCTTCTAGTCTTCAAAATCTTTTCATTAGGCTTTAATTTCTAAACTTCTAGACTTTTGAAGCTATCTTGCACAGCTTGGAGGTGATAACCTTTCCTAGTGCTAGACAATCAAGTAAAATAAAATTCTGGTAGAATATAACTTCTTCAGTTGAGTGACCTACAATGACTAAACTTATTTATCTTTTATATTATATTAATTTAAATGAATTAAAAATAAAATAATCCTTAGAGAATATGATTTTTTATATAAAAGTTCTAAAAGGATTTAATTTCTTATTTCATCTCTCATTAATTAATTAATTTAATTAAAGATAAATAATAATAGCACATGATAGATTTTGATTGGTTTTAAATTTTTTTCATAATGCTCCTTTAAGACTTAGTTACATACACGGTTTTTGTTGAGTGTAGAAAGTGGGCAAGTCTTGAATTTTGATTTATTTTCGATGCCAAAGATGTTCTTCATGTTTGAATTTTTTTGACAAGATTTGCAAGTTTTAAAGGGCATTATCAAGATTTTTTTTTCATTTGATTAAATTTGGCAATGAGATCATGTTGTATACGTACCCTCATTTTTTTTAAGGATTAAGTCATGATATAGTGCATTTGTTTTGGGATCTACAATAAGTCAACCTTGTGCTTAAAAGCATCATATTTTGGATAAATAATTTAAGCTTGTGCATAGGAGCATCATTTTTTGGATGAATGATTTAAACTTGTGCTTAAGAGCACTTGTTTTTGGTTAAACAATATAAGCTCATACTTAGGAGCATATTTTTTGTTTTGGATGAATAGTTTAAGCTCATGTTTAGGAGCATCATGATTTCTTTGGAGGAATTTTTAAACTCATCTTTAAGAGTAATGTAATACTTTAAGCTTATGCCTAGAAGCATTGCTTTTTTTTTTTTTTATTGGCTTATTTGGCATGTGATTGGAGTCCAACCATGATCATTTTAATATCTTAGAAACAGATAATTATCCCCACTCCCTTGAACATCCACCATCTTGCTTATGCTTGAAGCCAATGAAAAAGGATTGAAATATGGTTCTATCCAACATATTAGATTAAGAAACCAAGTGATTAATGTCAATTTTAATTATGTTTCTTCTTCAAAATTGATTTTCCCTTCATTAGAGAGTTGTATGATATTCTCTTTTGAAATGGAGCACTTCTTGAGGGGATGGTTGATTAAGTTGTGATATCTGCAATAGTTGGTTCAACTCGATCAACTTCTTCAGGTTGCTTTATTTTTAGTAGCAGAATTAACCTAGCTTTTAAAAACTTTTCAAGCATTTTTGGATTAGCATCAAGGAAAGAATACTTCTTTTTCTTGCATTTCCTTTAGTGTGAATTTTATTTGACAACAATGTGGCATGTCATTAGATTGTCACATCTAACCAATATCATTGTTTGTTGTCATGGCTTGTTGTATGCCCATTTAGAAGTAGTAAAGGGTTGTAACATATGGCTTTTCATGTCATTACATGGTCAATCTAGCTATGTAAGAATGACTGCACTTTTAAAAATGTGGAGGTTGATTTTGGTAATTTGTTTAATATGATAAAGATAATACTTGCCTGGTAGTTGCACTCGAAATGGCCAAATGAAAATTTCATCGTTGAAAACTAGAACAAAGATCTAACCATCTTCAGTATAAGACAACAAATGGGTGTGATAAAGGTTAGACCTTTTAAGTACTCCTCCTAATAGTATAATTAAATTAATTGTAGAAGGTTCAACATTTTGTAATCAAGCCTAGCTAACATTAATGACATCCTTCAAAGTAATGTTTTGCCTTCATTTTTCCAAATCGATTTGGCTATAGCGATACAACTTTAGCATAAATGTTATCAGTTATAGAAGTTATGAAGGTGTATACTAACTTAGTTAGAGAAGTTCCAACACTTTCTTAATTGAGAGCAATTGTTTCGATGTAATTAAGTGGATCTCTAATCCCTACAAGGTCCTCTGAAGGTTGTAGTATGTAGTGAGTATGATTAAATTTGTAGATTTTAGAAGATGCATGATTGTCATTGACATATATCCCTAGACTACTAAGGTTAATGCACTTGCAAAATTAAGAGCTAATTATAAACATGGTTTGCGTGTTGTCTTTATTTTCCTATCTTAATTGATGTGGCGCGATCCTATTATGTATGATCACCTTTGATCCCTTTCAAGGATAACAACTTTTCGTTATGATACAGACCCATGAGGGCAAAATTCATTTGAGTTCAAAAGTGATACATGCACGAATGGAGTAATTTTTTTTAAATCAATTCACCAAAGTTATTTTTCAAGTCTAGAACATCAACAAACTTGCAACGTATTTTTGGATGGGAATATGAATATTTTTGGGTTTAGTTGTATTCTTATGGATCAAAGAGTTATCTCTCAAATTCTCAACTCACTTTGAAATAAATCAATTTAAGTTCAATATCTCAAGTTATGGTTGTTTTAGCAAAAACTACATAAGGAAAAAATATGTACTAGTTAATACGAGTTTTTTAATTAAAGGCTTTGGAAGTCTCTTTAGCCACCAATTTCTATTTTTTAGGCCCAAGTTTTAGAATTTTATGTTAGTTAGAAGTTTGTTTAAGATTTTAAGTATTTATTTCTATTGGAAAAATCCGATTAAGAAAACAGTTTACAGTTATAGCTGAAGTTTAAAAATTTTCAAAACCGAGCTAGTTTGTAATATTTATAGCAATAAAGTTTTACCGAAAAGTACATGTGCTTTGTGTGAGACAGATTCAAGTTGATCCTACCTTTTCAACCAAGCGACCTTCTCTGCTATCCTCGAGCCCCGAATTACGTCGAGTGTGGGCTTGAGCAACACAAACCAAATACAAAATAAGAAACAATAGTTTTACTTTTAGTAGAAAAGTAATTCTCTCAATAGAAATAGAAATCGATAAAGACCACAATTCCCAAAAAATATAATTTATTCTAAGAAAATAAATTACCACTACTTTCTAGTAGAATAACTTTAACTCAATATTCAAGTAGTGTGTTTATTAAGTCAACTGATGTCATCAATTTATAGGAGAAATAAAAGAATCTTGGTTAAATAAGACTTAAATAAATAATATTATGAAATATTTAGGATTTTACTCTAGTAAAATATTCATATCTCAAGAGAACAAAAGATGTGAAGTATTCTAGTTCTGTGTCCAAGTATTGGAATTTACCTTATCATAACTTTTGTTTATTTATTTATATTTATTCTACCTACTTGCTTAATTATGTTCCTGTTTCTACTTGGTAGCAAACCTGAACTAGAATATAAAACTTACATGATTCTTTGACTCTATTTACTTTCCTCTGTAAAATTTTTCTTAGAGTTAGTCCATAAATTCGTAAGTGATCTCAAATTTGTGGTAGATAGCATTTATATTTTTCTTTCAGCAGAAAAAATAGTAGTTCTGTTTCTAAAACTAGAGTTAGGTTGTTTGCTTATATATATTTGAATACATGATATTGATTTTTTTTCTCGTTTGTAATCTCTGATTTTCAGGTGCTTTGTACTTCTAAAGAAGATCATATCAAGATAGAGTCATTATTGCTCCTCGAAGGTGCTAAACTTGGCAGGCGTATTTCATTTTTGGGGTAAGCGTGTTTTGAGTTCTGTAGAAATATACATTGCGCAAATATATATTCTTTTTGTGAGTTTATTTGAGATAGCATGAAATTTAGATTACAATTAATAAACCTTTTAATTGAGCTCGTTTAGTCTTCATCAGTCATTGTTTAGCTATTGGCATAAGATTTCTGTTAAGCTTCGTTAAGGAACAATGGATCAACATCTCATGCTAACATTGTGATGAAAAGAACAAATGACTATCATATCTCTTAAGTTAAACTTGAAGAAAAATACGGTTAAAAAATGGTTTCCAATTATAACGAAAGTTAAAATTTTTTTAAAATTGAGTCGGTTTGTGATATTTATAGCAATAAACTTTTTTTATCGAAAAGTACTTGTACTTTGTGTAAGATAGATTCAAGTCGATCCTTACTTTCAATGGAACATCATTCTTCTATATCCTCGTACCATTAATTACATCGAGCGTGGGCTCAAGCAACATGAACCAAACACAAAACAAAAAAACTATATTATTACTTTCAGGAGGAAAGTAACTCTCTTAATAGAAACTGGGAAAAATCATAATTCCCAAAAAATATAATTTATTCTAAGTGAATAAATTACCATTATTTTTTGGCTAAATATGATAACTCAATAATCAATGAGTGTGTATATTAGGTCAACTGATGCCATCTATTTATAAAGACAGAGAGACGAATCTTGGTTGAACAAACTTTTATTTAATAGAAAACACTCTCCTAGGTTAGGAGATGGGTAGGCGGCACACCCTAGTAAATACTACTAAGATTGTCGTCCCTCACTTATGATATGGGGAGTTTTGGGTCTCTCATGTATTGGGCTTAATTATATGTGCTTCTTGAACTTTTGATCGAGCTCTTTTATAATTTAAACCAACCCCTAATATTTATTTTTTATTTTCCAAAATAAATATTATTTATTCAATTAATTTAATTAACTAAATTAATTTCCCAATTAAATAATTTTCTCAACCTAATTCTAATTCCGTTAAAATAATAACAACTTTATCGTAAAAGAATCTATGAGGAAACATATTTAATTTCTTTATTTAACTGATTCATAATGACTAATTAATTTAATTCCATCTTTTAACTTCAATTATTTAATTAAATAATAATTTAAAAATCTTAAATTAGTTTCCAATTCATTTTTATACTTAGTGAGAAAACGCATTCATTTGTAAATGCGACTCATCTCTTTAACTTTATCATTTTCATTCAATTCTGTTCATTTTGTTTTACATGCAATTCTTTTCTAGTTTCAACGAGTTAGCATAGGGACCAATTTAACATATATAATTAGAGCTCAAATAATTTATAATTATGTTTTAGCTTTTCGCCTATTAATTATAAACTTATTTAGTCACAAAGTCATTTCACTATAATATCGTGACTGAGCTCTCTCTAATTACATATCATTACGAAAGCTACTTAATAATTGCCCGTATAATGACCTTGTCGTAAGTATGTTACCCTCATAGGATATCCTTAATCTCTTTAGGATAAATTCGTTCTCCCAAAATAATCCTATTTTATCTCATGGTAACCATTATATCTTCCTTCATGAAAAGTCAATTACTATCAAATAGTAATCAAATCATTTATCACAAAGACAAATGACTCTCGACCATATTTTCTTTTCATCTATCATGTAATGTCGATTAGAGGATATCGTTTACCCACGATTTCATCTTCTTTCAGATAGAGCTTTTTTTGTTTTGTTCTAGAAATGATGTTCATTGTATTTCTTTCTAGTTCTATTGTTCATCATCCATGAAATGCAAATATCTACTTATTAGAATTTTCACTTTATGAGGTTGAAAAGCTTTGTAAGCTTTGGAAATTGTGTTGTAACCTACTAAATCATGGCTTCTACCTTTTTATCTAGCTTATCTCTTTTGATATGTGACACATAAACAAAACAAAAATATCTGTCGCGGAGTGTAAAAATAATCATGAATTATGTGCAAGTGTACACAATCATAACACGTAATAAAGAAGTATACGAGTATCGTCTCATCAGGGACTGAATAGGTAGTCAAGATTTGTGAAAATAATTTAAATAACAATTTAGAAAGAAAACAATTATAAATGAGGTTTATGCAATTAATTAAAATAAATGATTCTATCTTATATGTATGCAAAATTTCAACTGAATAATGAGTACTTCAACAAATGGGTTACTAATATCAAATAATTCTAGAATAATTAATCCACTTCTGCCTCTGTTCAATTTAGTCTAGATGAAATTATTACGAAAATCATGGCATAATTGGTGCATCACTAACCTTAATTCTAACTACCCTCCTAGGCATTGTTACTACGAAATTGAATGAGGTAACAATATAAGTCACTAGTAGACTCCTCTTGAAGTCACTACGTTTAGTCTTATAGGTTCATCGCATATCCTTATGTTAAATGCAACTCTAAAAACTATATGAAGTAACAATAATTAAGTCTATACTAAAACAAGTTTAATCAAACATTCTTGAGGTTACGTAATAAGTACCTCCCGACATAATCAATTAATTTAACTAATTAATCTTTTAATCTATTAAACTTACACAAGTATTGCGTCAATTAGCAATCATCCTCCTAGATTAAATTAACTAACTCAATTATTTATCATCATGTAGCAGCATCAATAAATAAATAAGATTTTACTCAACTAAGTGAACACCACTAAATGCACAGAATAATTCAATCAAGGTTTTATTGAATCATAAACATAAAGCTTCATAATAATTCCAGCATAATAAGATTAGAACATAGTGATTGACAAGGAAACACAAAAACACAAAGTAAACATGTTTTCAGTAGCAAGAACACAACAAGAAATTAAAAAGGAAAAGAAGAACTCTAGGTTGTTCACGGTGGTTGTTGTGGTGGTGTCCACGGTTCTTTCTCTTCCTTCTCCTTGGAACGCCACAAATAAGTTTGAACAAGCTTATAACCAAATTACTCACACTTGAAGAAGCTCTTTTTCTCTTGAAAAGAAAGAGATAAAATACTTTAAAAAAAAGGGAGAGTGAATAAAGGAAAGTTGAATGAGTGAGGGATGTCTTGAATGGGAAATGTGGCTGCTATTTATACACATTTTAGTAGCTAAAAATAGCATGAGAAGCCCATTAATTTTTGTCATTCTCATGGTCAGCCTTGAATGGGGGGAAAAAGGGTTGATTGAATTTGTTATTTTTAGCTTTGTGCTAAAATATGAAGCTTTGAAAGTGGAGGGGTTGGAACAATATTAAAGTGAAATTTTGTGCTTGTATATGGACGGTTAATTGGGCTGCTAATTTTTCTTAATGGATCAGCCTCTCCAATTAATTATTCTAGGCCTCTTCCTTTCTTCACCTTTGGACAATTAAACTCTCAATTCGAGATGAATTTATTTGAACTTGTAGAGTAACTTTTCCTTATTGATTTTGAGGTGTAATATGTTCATCTTGCATTCATGGATCGTCTAACAATTTAGCTCCCCTTGGTTTCCCATGCATGTCACCTTTTAGGGGCCAATCGCCTCAAAATTCATCCTAACCTGCATAGTTTCGATCATCGAGTTCACCAATTATTTAATTAAGTGATAATTCTTGAATTTTGGAAATAAAAAAATAAAAAAATATTTTTAATAAAAACCTGGAAATTATTTACCAATCACCCATATTTTACAAGAATTATGATTGAAAAAGCTTAAAACAACTCTATAGAGTTGTCATACCCCCAAACTTAATCCATTGCTTGTCCTGAGTGATGATATATGCTAAACACGCAACAAAGTTAGCCCATATGAGTATGAATAAGTGAAATCATACTCTCCGACAAATTTCTGCAAATAAGTAGCTCATGCTCAAGTATTATTCAAATTCTTCTTAAGTTCTAAATGTTAATAAAATTATGAATTGAATGTTTCTTTTAGGAGATGTGTATGCAATTATTCCTATTTATTTCTTCTAGCTTGAGCTAAGCATCATTCCTCAAGTTTATCAAATAGGTCTTCATATGTTGAATTTAATAAACCCTCTCCACTAACGTAGTCGGCAAAGTAATACAAATCAATAGGTCTTAACAAGGTTGTAGCGTGACTAGGTTCAAGGTATGGAAAAGATAGATATTTTAGGCTAAACATACTTACACTTAGCTTTAGTTTGGGCCTTTGAAATATCTACATCACTTAATGCTCTATCTCTTTTAGACTTTTTTTTACAAAACTTGAGTGCCAAAAACTTGACACAAGCACTCTTCTTTTCTTTTTTTCTTACTCCCCCAAACTTAAACATAAAGCATATCATGAATAGTTGAGTGAAAAATTTGGTGGAAGAATAGAGATAATTTTTTTTTAAGAACATGGCTTGAATTTCAAGGTAATTTTAGGGTAATTAAAAAAATAGGCTATACGGCTCAAAATTGGGTACTAATGGATAATTTCAGCAAGGTGGGCTTGAAAGGCTCAATCGGACCAAACAAAATGCTTCTATCATTTGTAATATTATTATGCCAACTAGTATTTCGCCTCAAGGATTTACTAGAATTAATTCCAAAGACAAACTTTTATGCTTACTTAGTCACTCTAAAAGAATTTGAATGAGTTGAATTTTATTCATATTCACTAAATTGACATTGTTCTCATAATAAAGTTAACATGGGAAATAGAAAATTAATAAATTATATCTGAACTCGACTAACATAATATGCGAAATTTATTGAATTTGAGCACTTTTCTGTTTACACATACATCATGCAGGACTCGATCGAAAAAAATTCAGAACTAGCGGATGGAAGGCTTAGATGGCTCCTCAATTGACGCCTTAGGTTGTTCATATTCTTGAGATTTTAACTCTAAATATTTGAATCGAGATGGTCAAACATAACCTTCCAAAATGGCCTTCAACAAAGTTGTATGCTCATCACCTTCCTCTTCAACGAATGGATTAGATCCTAAGATATTTTCTAATAGGTCTCTTACAGAATTAAGCTCTGATTCTGTAGAGACTAAGGATTCTAATTCTTCAACTCCAGAACACTCCTCTCATCGATTAGGAACTTTCATAGCTTTAAGAATGTTAAAAGTTACCTAATCATCCTGAACTCGCATAATGAGTTTACTTTTTTGCACATCGATTAAGGTTCTACCAGTCACCAAGAACGGTCTCCCTGAGATGATTGACACTTCCTTATCTAATTCAAAATCAAGTATTCTGAAATCAACATGAAAGATGAACTTGTCAACATGTACTAGAACATCTTCAATCTTTCCTTCCGAGTGTGCTAAAGATCAATCTGCCAGTTGAAGTGTTACAGTTGTTAGTCTCACTTCACCTATACCCAATTTCTTGAACACAAACATCGACATTAAATTGACACTTGCTTCTAAATGACATAGAGCTTTCCCACAATAAGATTCGTTGAGATTGCATGGTATAGTGAAGATCCTTGGATCCTTTATCTTTGGGGGTAACTTATTTTGCACGAATGCACTTTATTCCTTTGTCAATGTTGCAGTTTCAAGTTCCCCAAGTCTCCTCTGATTGGACAAAATGTCCTTCATTAACTTAACATAATTAGGCATCTATTCTAAGGCTTCTACCAATAGAATATTAATATGAAGCTACTTAAGAACATCTAAGAACTTCTTGAATTGCACCTCCTACTTTTGTTGCTTTAGCCTTTGCGGATATGAAGGTGGTGGAACCTTGGCTTGGACTGGACAACTCTTTTGAGCTCTTGTTTCTACATCTGACATAGGCATTGGATTATCATAATTGGCTAAGTTAGGATTTACCTCGTTAGAACTTTCAAAATTCAACTTCTGTAGAGTAGAAATTTCAACTTCCCATTGAACTCTCTCATTTTCTCAAAGTCTTCTCACTTCATAAAATGACCGCTTTATAGTGCTCTTTACTAGAATTCCTTAGAATCTCCGTATCACTCGGCAAAGCTCCTTGTGGTCTATTCCTCAGTTCGGTAGCCAACTAACCCATTTGATTCTCCAAATTCTTTAGTGTGGTTGCTCAGCTTTGAATCAATGCATTATTCTTAACCATGTATACCTTCAGCAAATTCTCTAAACTATCGAATGTTTCAACTTGCGGAGGTTTGTGAACTTATTGGTTAAATCCCAATGGTTGGTTTAACCTTGGTTGTATGTAGATGTTACCAGGTTCGACTTCTTGGTTACTCCAAGAAAGGTTCAGGTGGTTCCGCCCTGAAGGGTTGTAAAAGTTGGACTATGGTATTTGGCCACTTCTATTTTGGTTCCAATTTCCAATGTAATATATAGGCTCTGGGTTTGATGGACAATTTTCAAACAAATGTTCATCCCCACAGTATACACAGGAAATATTTTCAAATTGACTTGGTGGCTGGGCTGCAGCATTATTTAAACCATTAGCAGTAAATGTTTTGAGCATTGAAGATATAGAAGATACCTGAGTTGCCAGCGAAGTGAATGCATCAACTTCATAAACTTCTGTTACTCGTCTTTCTAAAGTTGCTCAATTGGTTGGCCATTGGTAATTGTTGTTGGTAATTTTCTCAATAATTTCCTAAGCCTCATTATTAGACTTAGAAAAGAGAGCACCATTTGCATAAGCATCTACTACTATCCTCGTATTTGCATTGAGACCATTATAGAACGTTTCCATTCAGAATCTCGTGATGAGGGTATTTTTGTAATAATTTTTAAATCTTTCTCATGCCTCATATAAGGATTCATTATCCAATTGCTAAAAATTTGTGATCTCATTCCTTAATTTTACATTTCTACTCATTAGGAAATACTTAACTAGGAAACGTTTTGCCAATTCTTACCATGTAGAAATTGAACCAGGTGGTAATGAATTGAGCCAAGCTCAGGCTCTATCTTTTAAAGAGTACGGGAATAATTTTAACCTTAGGACATCTTTGGTCACCTAGTCAATTTAAAAGAATCACTCACCTCTATGAACAAACGAAGGTGAAGGTGTGAATCCTCAGTGGGTACTCTACTAAATTGACTTACTGTTTGAAGCATCTGGAACATAACAGGCTTCAACTCGAATTCTAGTGCCTCAATTTCAGGTCTGACAATACCTAGGTTAAGCTCATTGAAAAGAGACACAACATGTTGCCTAATGGTTCGGTCCCTGTCATCAACAACAATGATCGGATTGCGAGCATAAGCAGCTCCATTTCCTTGATTTTGATCAGGATTCAACTCTTCAGCTTGTCTTTGGGCTGCTTATCTTCTTCTTTGTCTTAAGGTTCATTCAATTTTAAGATCTACTAAGAGTAAGTCGATGATTTGATCAATGTGCATAAACACTTAAAATAAAATAAAATAAAATAATAAATTGTAAAATTAAAATAATTTTCACAAATAATAACATAAATAACAATCCCTAGCAATGGCGCAAAAAACTTATTGCAGGGTGTAAAAATAATCGCGAACTGTGTGAAAGTGTACACAATTGTAACAAGTAATAAAGTAGTAAGTATATGAGTATCTTCTCTTCAGAGACTAAACAAGTGGTCAAGATTTGCGAAAATAATTTAAATAACAATTTAGAAAGAAAATAATTATAAAGGGGGTTTATGCAATTAATTAAACTAAATGATTCTATCTTATATGTATGCAAAATTTCAACAGAATAATGAGTACTTCGACAATGGGTTACTAAATCAAATAATGCTAGAATAATTTGTCCACTTCTACCTCTGTTCAATTTAGTCCGGATGAAATTATTATGAAAATCGTGGCATAATTGGTGAGTCACTAACCTTAATTCTAACTACCTTTACATGCATTGTTACTATGGAATTGAATGAGGTAACAATATAAGTCTAACTTGGAACAATTTAATCACTAGTAAGCTCCTCTCGAAGTTATTATGTCTAGTCATATAGGTTCAAATGCAACTCTAAAGACTATGTGAAATAAGAATAATTAAGTCTATATTGAAATAAGTTTAATCAAACATTCTTGAGGTTATGTAAGGTAATAACTACCTCCCGACATAATCACTTAATTTAACTAATTAATATTTTAATCAATTAAACTTACACAAGCCAAGTATTGCATCAATTAGCAATCATCATCCCATATTAAACTAACTAACTCAATTATTTATCAACATCATGTGGCGTCAATAAATAAACAAGATTTTACTTAACTAAGTGAACAGCACCAAATGCATAGATAATTCAATCAAGATTTTATTGAATCATGAACATAAAGCCTCATAATAATTCTAGCATAACAAGATTAGAACATAGCGATTGGCAGGAAAACACAAGAACACAAAGTACATATGTTTTTAGTAGCAAGAACACATCAAGAAATTAAAAAGGGAAATAAGAACTATAGCTGGTTCACGATGGTTGCTGTGGTGGTGTGCACAGTTCTTCCTCTTCCTTCTTCTTGGAACACTACAAATAAGCTTGAATAAGCTTATAACTGAATTACTCATACTTGAAGAAGCTCTTCTTCTCTTAAAAAGAAAGAGAGAAAATGCTTTAAAAAAAAAGAGTGAATGAGAGAATGAGTGAGGGATGCCTTGAATGGGAAATGAGGGCTACTATTTATACACATTTCGATGGCTAAAAGTAGCATGAGCAGCCCCTTAATTTTCTCATTCTCATAGTCAGCCTTGAGTGGGGAAAAAAGGTTGATTGAACTTGTTATTTTAGCTTTGTGTTAAAATAGAAAGCATGGAAAGTGGAGGGGTTAGAACAGCATTAAAGTGAACTTTTGGGCCTTTTTGTAAAGTTCAAAATCAGCTAAAAATAGCTTAATTGGGCAGCTATATGGACGGTTTGGGCTGCTGATTTTTCTTAATGTATCGGTCCTTCCAATTAATTATTTTGGGCCTCTTCTTTTCTTCACCTTTGGACAGTTAAACTCTCAATTCCGAATGAATTTATTTGAACTTGTAGAGTAACTTTTCCTTGTTGATTTGGACGTGTAATATGTTCATCTTGCATGCATGTATCAACTAGCAATTCAACTCCCCTTGGTTCCCCATGCATGTCACCTTTTAGGGGCCAATCGCCTCAGAATTCATTCTAACTTACATGGTTTTGATCATTGAGTTCACCAATTATTTAATTAAGTAATAATTCATGAAATTTAACAATAAAGCAATATAATTTAATTCCCATGAGTCTTAATTGAATAAAATAATATTTTCAATAAAATTCTGGAAATTAATTACAAATCACCAGAAATTCACAATAATTATGATTGAAAGAGCTTATGACAACTCTATATTTTTTAGAGTTGTCCACTGCTTTTGTTGGAAGCATATTAAGTAGAAAGACTACACTGAGTGTAGCTTCTGTCTAGTACTCTTTTGACAAGCACTTTTGAAACAACAAACATATAATTATCTCCCTTATGGTACAAATCTTCCCCTTACTAACTCCGTTATGTTGTGTAGTATGTAGAGCAGTGAGTTGGTGTCCAATCCCAAGTTCTTCATAAAATAGATTGAATTTATCAAATCTATTCTCCTTACCATTGTTAAACCTTAAAGCTTGAACCTTACATCCACTTTGAGTTTCAACTCATTGCTTTAATTTCCACAACACACTAGCAACCTCTGACTAGAATTTAAGGAAGTAAATCTAGCACATTCTAGTATAGTAATTAATGAAATTTATGTAATACTTACTCTCTTTAAGAGACGGAGTTTTGTGAGGTCCAGTTAGGTTTGTGTAGACTAATTCCAGTTGTTAGTAGCTTTTTAGGTTGCTTTTTTTAAAGGAAGCCTTGCTATCTTTTCAAATTGACAAGTTTTGTAATATGATATGTTAGCTTTAAGGTGTGGTAGCCCCCTTAACTAATCCTTCTTTTGTAGATTTATTACAGCAACATGATAGAAATGTCCAAGCCTTTTGTGTAATACTTCTACATTGATATTAGTTGCAATATAGCCTTTTTGCTCTTACTCTAAAGAATCTAGAGTAAAGCTTTTTACCTTCATCATTACTTTGAATATATATTTTCCTTTTGCATCATTGATTTGACATTAATTGGTTTCATTGACAACTTCAAAGTCATTTTCAAGTAATTGGCTAACACTTAACACATTTTGATTTATATTAGGTAAAAATAACATATCATTAATTAGCTTTGCACCTGAAGGGCATCTAACTGCCACAGTTCCTTTGCCTTTAACATTTGGGATGAGAAAAAAAACCAACCAAATCGAAAATTGACTTGAACCGAGGTATTTAGACAGTTTATGGAATGCAATTTCAAAAATCACGGTCATCCGAAATCGAACCTAATTTTTTTATTTAATATATAATTATTTTTAATTTTCATGATATAAAAATAACTATTTTGTATTTAAAATAGTGAAAATGATTTAAAAGGTCTTGAAAAATTATTGTTTTTTAGAAATATTTATGAAAAAGACCTTGAAATTTTGTAAAATAATATTCAAAAGCCATAAAAAAACTCATTTTGTAAAAATAAGTGTAAAAAAAAAACAAAAATTAATATGGAAAAACCAAGAACTAACCCGAGCCAAACTGAATTATGATGGATGATTCAAAAAATCTAAAAAAAAAAAACAAGACTAAACTTATATCACCTCTATTCAATATCAATATAGTGTCCATTGCCAATTTGTACTTTAGAAATTAAAGAAGTATCTAGCTCTCTAAAGATATCATAATCAAATGTCATGTAGTTTATGCATCCATTATCAAGAAGCAACTTGTCACTAGAGTTGCTAGTTGCAAAATAGGTTGCTACAAATAGTTGCTCCTCCTCTTCTTGATCAGCTACTTGTGCAACACCTTTTTGTTGAAAGTTGTTTATGCAAATCTTTTGATGATATTCCATCTTCTGACATTTCTCACACTACTGATTTTTCCTTCTCTAGTATTTGAATGATGGATGACACTTCTTTCCTTAATACTTGCAAAGAGAAAAAAAAAACATATTTTATTTCCTCGTTGATTTTAGGAGAATCAAAACCTAAGTCTTCCTTCTTGTACTTCTTTATATTCTTTCCTTTGTCTCCCTAATTTGATTGAACTCTTGGAGGAAGTGCACCCTTGATAGACCTTTTAGACCTCAAAAGCTGTAAAGCATTAAATAATTCTATCAAACTAATTTTTTTTTATAGATCTTTAGTGTTTTCCAATGAGTTCCAACGAGGAAATGGTTGCTTCAAATCTTCTAGGGATTGTTATAAGAATTTTTTGAACTAATCTAGAATAAGGAAATTCAGAGCTAAGTAATCTTACTTTGTTGGCAATGTTGGCAATGTTGAGCAATTTGCTAGAATACTTGTTAACTGTCTCGAAGTCTTTCATCTTTTGAAGTTCAAATTCTCTAATCAAGTTGAGAATGCGCTTTCCCTTGATCCTTTCATCTCCTTCATATTCATCCTTCAGTCCAGACCTCAAATGCTGATTTCTTTGTCATAATTCTGACAAAGATTTTTTATGCAACTATAGTAAATAACATAGCTTTAGCATTGGACTTTCTTGTTTTTCTTCTACTTATGATTCTTTAACTATGTCATGGTTGGATTTTCAGGAAAGGGAGGAACTTCATAGTTCTCCTCAACAGCTTTTCAGAGATCATTTACCTCCAAATGAGCCTCCATCCTTGCTACCTAGACATGATTGTCTTCCTCATTGACAACTAGTGGTGCAAGTGCAATGAAAGGGGTTTTAGAATCCATGGAAGAAGAACAAGAAGAATTTTTTTCCCCTCAATTACAGGTCCCTCAAGAAGATGGCTCGGATACCAAACTGTTGAAACTTGTGGAGAAATCTGCCATAATTTTAAAGAAATAAAGGCAAGAAGAAAATGGAAATATTTTTTTGATGGAAAGTGTGTCTAGGTTTGAACTGCAAATGATGCTTATGTAGAGAGAGAAAAATCAACAACTAATACCTAAAATTAAGCAACTAAAAGATTTCATTCTCAACAAGTCTCGTAAAAATCAGTAACAAATTCAAAATGGCTAAAAAACAATTATTTTGACTAATTCACTGCAATAGCTACGACAAATTTCCAACAAACACAAATGAATTTAAATTAGATACAACAATTTTAAACAAAGAATGGGATACCTTTCTTTTCTATTTTTAATACTTCTTGCCGTCCTTATTGTCCATATCTAGCTTGCTATAAAAATTTCAATTTATTATTTTGCATTGGAGGTTAGTTAAAATTTGGCTTCCATTTTAATGTAACTCTAGAAATTTTCAATTAATAAAATTTCATTTCAAATAATATGAAATAAGATTCATGCAACAAAACGAAACAATTAGTTGACTTACTTTCTACAATAACCGATTGCCAAATAACACTTGTAATATTTGTAATTCATGTAATAATTCTTGCTTCAACCTACATTTTGGTGATAAAACAATCATTTGTCCACCATGCCAACCTTAAATTAAAATCTCATATTAAAACCTTCGGATTATTAGAAAAACAATTTAGGAAACGAAATAAAATACAAGTCCCTCACAGTTGAAGTAGGATAGAGAAAATACTTAATAGAATACTTCTTTATATATCCACAAATATTAGGTGTAATAATAAGGTATACTGAATTTTATGGAAAAAAAAATTCAAACTTACCTTGAAGATAACATTGTTAGGAGGGGAAATCACATAAAAAAATTAATTTTATATAAAAGTTATATCTTTACAACACAATTAATCATTTTAATCTCATACTATTTTTTTTTTTAACTTTGTTTGATAATACTTATCAATATTATAAACTACTAACACTATATAATTTTAATATGTTTATGACTTTTATTTACTTGACCTACTTTTAATTTGCTTTAGTAAATATCAACCTTAAGAAAATAATTCCCTTGTGAATTAAGTTAAATTTGGAGAAAATCTCCTTTGTCTATGATGATAACGCTTAACTTAAAGGTTTAAGTCTTTCAATTAAGTCTTTTTATAAAAAAATTGCACCCAATTAAACCTTTAGATGTTAAAAATGCATCAGTTAGCTAATGGTTTCTTTGTTAATCATTATTGTTCTGATATGGTAGTTAACAATCACTAAATTAATTGTCGTGACAGTCCATGTCAGCAAAAAAACTTAAGTTCATTAAATATTAAAAACATTAAAAATTCAAGTCTAGAATGAAGTGGACAACTAGAAGTCTAAGGTTATTTGAATATGTTATCTATTTGTCCAAATTCATTCAAAATATAATTTTTTAAATATATAAAATATTATTAAAAATATAAAATGTTATAAAAAATGAAAGCAATAAATTATGATTCTTGCTTTCCATGCTAGTGATTTTTTTCTTATATTTTTCTAATTGTGGTATTAGTGTTTGATATCAAACCTCAATATTGCAATTAGCAAATTAGAAAAAAAAAAAGTAATAAGAACTTCAAAAACTTTAAAAAAAAATGATTTACCTATTGTGAGATAGTAAGAAAAGCAATAATCACTATTATTTTTTCTTCATAATTTTTATAATCTTTTTACAACATTTTATTAATTATAATATTTTTAATTTTTTAATTTTTTTTAGTAATTTAAAAAATTACATCCAAAATAAATTTGGATAAATGAATGTATAGATTCAAATGATACTGAATGTAGACTTAAATTTTTTAATATGTTTTTTATAACATGGACTCATTACAATGGTTGATTTTATTTTATTGAACACAATAATTGATTCAGTGATTGTTAATGACCGTAACAGTCAAAAGACTGAAACTATTAGTGAAATGATTTAACTAATGCTTTTTTAACATTTGAAAACTTAATTAGATGCCTTTTTCAAAAGAAAAAAAAATTTAATTAAAAAGATTGCAGGAGCATGCATGAAATTGCATGTCCAATTTCCAAAAAAAAAAAAAATATGAAGGTCCGTACAGTCAACAAATGGGGAGGATTGTGATATTCTGGTGCTTAATGGTTAAGTATTTGGTTTTAGATGGACCCCCAAAATACAATAAAATAAATTCCATATCAATTAGGATTATGAAAGCCGTATTTTGACCAATGGGCCATGCATCAAAATCTCCATACCCTACTCACCTTTGGTCTTAAAGTTGTAACAAAAAGTCGAGAGAAATAAAGCAAAGCTTTAATGCAAAGTGTGTGTGTGTGTGTATATCACAAACAAACTTAGTTAGTGTACCCAATACTTTAGAAAGTGGTGTTGGAAAGAGGCAGCTACGACTCACTTTGACGTAGAGAGGTAGACCATCCTCTTTGCATGCCTTCTCCATTCATGCCCGAATACCTACCTCCCTCTAACATTAATTTTTGCTTTCATCATTACTTTATTTGAACAAGTTTTTAGTTTTTTTGCCAAATATTGTTATGGTATAAATATTATCAATTTTATAACACCAAAACATATGTATGTGAATATATAAGCAGAGAGTTAAATATAAAATAAATTGTTAAGGGGCAAATTGGCCTAAGCAAGATTTTTTTTATTGTTATTATTATCTAACTTTATTTAGTTTGATAATGTTAGTCTCACAAATTAACCGAAATTTTTGAAAAAAAAATTATTACAAGGATATTTATGTCTTTTTATAATTTTATAATTTTATAATTTTTCTTCTTTCATCCACGGTGTCATATAATCTAATATTAACTAATAATTATACATGTATAATTAAAAGTGTTATCAAATTTATGAAGGCATTCAAAATAATTCTACATTATTTCCAAATAATGAGACAATGATAACATCTTTCTTTTTTTTTTTTAAAAAAAGGGAGCAAACATAATTTAGCCATTTTAAATAGGAATATAGAATATATTTTACAATGGATGGCACCCGGCTTTGAAGGTATTGGGTAGGAAAAGGAATAGTGCATATTGGAGCAAAAGTGAGGTAAATTAAGTATAAAAATAATTGATGTATTTTGATAATGTTAATTGGCAAATTATCTATATTACATTAAAACTCTAATATCATCTTTATCAATAAAGTCACTCTCAATAGGATGACACGTTAAGATGCGATCTTGATTACTATATATAATTAGGTTTAAAATACATTATGTTCTAGAAAACATAAAAAAGTTAAAAAAAATTTGCATGGCTAAGTGCTTTATACCTTCATGTTGACTCTAATCAATAAGCAAGGGAGATAGAGAGATCCCTTAAGATATTGTATAAAACATATTTCTGATTGGTTTATATTTTATTATATTATTTTATATATTTTAGCAACTTTTTTAAAATTTTGATATATTAATATATTAATGCCATATTTTAGTTTTTTTTTTTTTGTAATATGTTAAAGTGGTGTAATTATTTTGTGTTTAATATTTAGGCATAAAAATAAATTTAGACTTCAATATTTATTTATTTTATCATTTTAGTCTTTACTTTTTTTTTTGGGGTCATTTTGGTCTTTAATCTTTAAAATTTAGTAAAATTGTTTGCTTCTAGATTAAAAAAGAGACTAAATTATTAAAATTTTAAAGGCATTGATGTGGCCATTAGCGTGGCAGTCCATGTATAACTCATAAAAATTCATTAAAAAAAAACTTTTAGGAAGTTTATCCATATTTGTAATAAAGTATATGTAAAATGTCATGTCGATATCATTAAAATTTTAATAGTTTAGTAAGTTTTTCCATAAAAAAAAAGAACAATTTAATTAAATTTTAATAGTTGAGGGTCAAAATGACTAAAAAAACAAATAAAAAGCAAAATGAGAAACGTTAAAAGTTAAATTTATATTTATGCCTAATATTTATTATTCCAAACTAGGAGGATAATTTGGAATTTTGAAAACTAGCTATTTATCGGAATAAGGTGAGCATAAGGAAGCAACACCTCTCGTTATTTATATATATATAAAAAAAACACTTTAATTTAAAAATTAATGATATTTTTGTCATGAAAAAATCAAGGGGGCCGGGGAAAGATAAAAAGGGAGGAGATATTCGTCTCCGACAAATGCTATTGCTTTTGAAATTTCAAGAAAGCAGCTCCATTCTAATTATTATATATACACATAAATCTCATCAGAAAGAGAAGAATCATCCAATCTGGTGGCACAGAAATAAATAAAAAGCATAAATTAATCATCATTTTATGTGTTATAATTATATTTCACACTGTGTATATACATTTTAATTAATTTATATATTTATATTATCTTTATTTAATTATTTTTTTAACTCTATTTATAATAATCTTATTTGTTTGTCAAAATTTTAAATGTTAAAAAAAGTAAATAGCATTTGAGATTCTAATCTTATTTGATTTCTTTTTAATTTTCAAATTAAAAAACTATAATATATTAATAATATTGCCTTTAATAAAATTTACTTTCTATTTATTAAAAATTAGTTTTATTTAAAAAAAATATGATTAATATAATTTTTATATAAAGTGTAAATATTTCAGTGAAATTATATCTTAATAAAAATTTTATTGTTTTTAATTCATTTAGGAATAAAATTAAGATGGTTTTAGAAAATTAATTTAATAAAGAAATTGTTGTTATAAATGCAAAGTTGTTATAGAGGATAAAAACAAAACATAAAAGATCGATTTTATTGTTATAATGAAATGCTACTATTATAAATCGAATGGTTATATAACAGTTTTTTGTTTTTGGTCTAAAACCCTAAGATATTCTATTTAATAATTACATTTGAGTAAAATTGTCTTCCATAAAAAATATTTACTTAAGATATAAACAAATTCATTACGGGTTTTCTTTTACCCTTGCCTTTGCATGCATGGCTTTCCACATCTTGCAATGATATTGGGAAACCTGAAAGTTAGGGCAAAGTTTATAAATGTATATGGGGAGGCGTCAAATGTGGTAAGTTGTGGTTGGCTTGAAGCAGGGGTTTTCGAATTTTATGGTGGTCCAAGCCCTTTTAAGGCCACTTTGCCTTTTTTGGCACTGAGCCATCCCTCTTTAGTATTGAGCCCACCGCCACCGCTGGTTGGATTGATGAGACCAGCGGTGTCTATGAGTTCGCGTTTTTCTTAATCATGGGAATTGGCGGACAGCCTAGCAGAATCTTGGTATATTCCTTCATAGTGTTTCCATTTTGATCATGTTTTTGTGTGGTTTTCCCAGTACATGTGTCAATTTTTTTAGGTTCTATTTACACTTTTTTTCATCTTTTCAATTTCGTCATCCACTTAATCATCTGGAATCTTTGCTTATTTACCAAGTCCTTTTCACATAAATTCAAAACTAATATTAAAGTTTTCATTTACATATTTTAATTTTTAAATCTAGTTTACATTATTAAAAAGATTTTACTTAAATATCATTTTGGCCTGGATAAAATTAGACTTAAACTGTCAAACGGATGAGGACACCTATAGTTATAAAAAATTGTATAAGTCAAACGGATGAGGACACCTATAGTTATAAAAAATTGTATAACATCTTTTGTTATAAAAATTATTTAATTTTAATCAATAAGTGTTGGATGTAATAGTAAATTACATAATATTCTCCCCAGAGAGCAAGTAAAATTTTAATTGGATTATCAAATAATTTTAAAAAATAAATTTTAATTTCTTTTAAAGCATTAAATAGTTTAATGTAAGTAACTCAATCAGTTTATAATATTGCTTTTAAGAGATGATGTTGTTCATACAATTAGTGTAATAACATGAGAAAATTTTTTATACAATGTTGAAATAGTTATAATTAGTTTTCTTATTTTGTAAGATATATGTGTTAATTTTATGTATTAATAAAATATATTATAACTTTTTATAAATTTTATTAATAATATGAGAAATATTATTAAAAAAATATGAGAAATAAATCTAAGCATAATATTTCAGAAATAATTCTTCAAAATTTTGTTAAAAGTTGTTTCTAATAATTTTGTTAATTTAATTTTTTTAATTAACTTAAATGTTATGGATAGATTCACACTTATGTAGTTCAACATTTTTTTAATATTATAGTATAAAAACTAACTTTAAAATCCCAAATATTTTTTGTACAATAATTTCAAATGTGTAAATTTTAAAAGATACTAATTTTAAAATTTTATTTTAAGCATGAATTATTTTTAGAAAAACAAACAATATTTTAGAATGGCATTAAATATTTTTTAAAAGTATTTCTATTATTACAATATTTATTTAATTTAATATATGGTTTTAATGAAAATAGATTTTAAAAATATTTTTAACTAATGTAATTGAAATTATGTTTAAAAAATTGTTTTATTTGAATGTAATAGTCTTGACTTGTACGGAGTGATAGTTAAAGCTTTTATCAGACACCTAGTTAACACGAGATTAAATTGTATGACCTCTTTCCCTAACCTCAATATTGTATAAAAAAAATATGTGTACAATATAATTAAAATTAAAGTGTGAACATTTAGGTTTGCTTCTTACCATTTATATTATTGAAAAATATAAAATTCGCCTTTAAGCCCACTTCCCTAACATTGGAGCTATTAGTTTCTATATTTGAGTACTAGCAAACTATTGAATGGTTTGAATGGGTTGTGGTGATTATTTAGAAGATATTTAGCTCAGTAATGAATGTCATATTACTTGGGAAATGCACATGGAAGATTAGATCAAATTAAATCACTTGAGACAATCCCTTGCAACATGGACATTTGGATTAGATTGAAACTCCTTGAGATTAGCTGTCAAGAGTTTATGTTTGGTTTATTCCCTATTATTATATTGTAAACAAGTTATTGTGTTACTGTTTTAATGGGATTGTGATGGATCTTTTTATGTTAGCAATTCTCGAACATAAATCTATTTAAGTGAGAGACTTGTATAAATTTTGTACTGAAAGTTTCTAGCACTTATCTTGTTCGAGTTAAGGAACTATTCTTAGAGTCTTCAAGGCGAACACGTGACTTCTTATTTCTTTTAGGTTTACGTCACTGCTTACTTTTTTTTTTTTGCAGTTTTAGAAAAATAGTTAAATTTTAGATTTGATCCCTCTATTATGCTTAAATTTGATATTTAACCATTACACTTTAATTTCTAATGCAATTTGGTCCCCATAATTTTATAATGTAGTTATTAATTAGTCCAAATAGTTAATATATTAATTATTCAATTAAAATATTATGTGGCTATAATAATTTGAATACCTTAAGGGTTTTTTGAGATTTGCCTTGCTTCTTTTTTTTTTATATATTATAAAACAATGATCAAACTTCAGTTTTAGCCCTTTATACTATGTTGAAACTTGGGATTTAATTTATATACTTTATTTTTTACATAATTTGATCCTTCTACTTTTATAATGTCATTAGTTAGAGTAAATATTCAATACTGTTAACTATTTCAATCAAAATACTGGCATCAATTTTTATTAGGAACACTATTCCAATAAAAAATTATTTTATCAAGACAAGTTCAATGAATGTTTTTAAGAAAAAAATCTCTATAAACATTTCCGATATAAATTTTAATTGTACATGACTATCAAATGATTGTTTTTAATTTCAAAATGTTACACAAATGAATTTAATAGAAGGATTTTAATAGTGATAACAGTTGGACCTAAATTTTTAAATTCAAAAAATAAATTATTTAAATTTCTGAAAATAAAAGTAAGATTAGAGTATATTTTAACTTTCAAATTTGTGCTCTTTAATTTTACACAAATATATAATCAAACTTAAAAGTGAAGTGTGGGAATCATAGTAGTTAAAGTAAAAGTAAAGTGAATAAGTGGGTTTAAAAGATATTTGTAATTCTTAAAAAAAAAAAAAAAAAGAAGAAGAAGAAGAAGAGGAAAAAGAAAAAGATAACTAAGAAATTGTAAAAAAAAGAAAAGTATTAAAATAGAGTTCATTAATTGGATATTTCACGTTACATATTGGAACATTATGTTAAGAAATTATATCGATAGAGGAAATTATAAATTGGAGATAGTTCAACCAAAATAAACATAATTAGGGCGGGGTTTTTATTTCTTTCTTATATTTTAAATGTTTATTTTTAGATTTAATGATAAATTTAGCTCTCAATGTTTATATTTTTTGTCAATTTAACTCTTTTTTTTAGTTAAATTTGACTTTTAAAATTCTAAAAAGAGTCAGAATCATTTTTTTTAACGGAAATGTTGTGTAAAACATTATTTTTTTTCGATGTTGGCGTGACAACCCTCGCGGCAGTCTATGTGTAATTCATGTTGATATGTCACTCTTTTTCTTATATGTCACTTCAACAAAGAAATTTAAAATTATAAAATCTTCAAATATATATATATAAATAATTCATAAAAACTCAAAAAATTAGTATAAAGTACACGTGAATTACCATGCACATTACCATGTCTAAAAATTTAATGTTATAGCCAGTATTTTCATTCAAAAGACAACAATCAACTCTTTTTAAAAGGTTGATGATCAAATTGGACTCTTTTTAATAGGTTGACGGTTAAATTTAACTTTAAAAAAAGAGAGTTAAATTGACAGAAAATATAAAAATTAAAATTTAAAGTCAAAATTCATCATTATGCCTTAGATTTAAGAATCATTACTTTTATGAAAAATTATTAGGTAGAGTAATTTTATTGTTTCCCCTTCCTCCACTAACTGGACTCATGTTACTAATATTTTCATAAAAAATTCATTGTGAATGCAGATGGAGGTTGATCTCATATTACACCTTGCCAAATTAACATGGATTAAGTTGTGGTAAATTTGAATTCCATCCCATCCCATCATCAACTATATATAAAGCCCCTCTTAAGTTGTTTTTAGGGTTTGGCTAATACATGTGGGGTTAAGGGATTCAACTCCATTTGGAATAAATAGCTTGTAGAATTTGGTTTCAAAGTTATAGATACATACATAATTCTTGTAATACAAATGAAATAAACAGTACTATTTAAAATAGATATTAGAATTATTAGTATTTATAAAAAATACACATACACAAATTGTCTTTGTTATGATAATATCATTTTATTCGTAAAATTTATTCTGAAAACATTTTAATATCTAAATTCGTCCACTTTGCTCTTATTGCATCAATAAGTTCCTCCAATAATTAGTTCAATATTTTGGATTGATATAACTATAGGTCGCTTTAGTACTCCATTTCTTCAAGGCTATTTTCATGTGTGCCATCAAACATTTGCTATGCTACTACAAGTCCTTGCTCTCTAGGGTTGAATAAATAAATAGAGTTCAGTCCAGATTTTGTATTGTTGGGTTCGGTTTTGGATTAGTGTTATATTCGAACCGCACAATTCAATTCAGATTTGGTTTTTTCATATGTAACCTATTTTATTCAACTCAAATCAAATGAAAAGAAAATACGTTTAAAAAAATAATCCTAATAGAATAATAAATTGACCATTTCAATATCTACATGGACTCATTCATTTAATCCTATTATTATTATAATATAATAAAATAATTATTATTATATAGGATCATACAAAAAGAAAAACTGAATTGAATGGAAAGATTTTTTTATCGTTGCGGCTTGTGATTTTAATAGGAGTGACCAAAATGGCCAAACTATGTAAGTTGGGTGCTTAAATTGTAATTTTTTTTTTATTTTTAGTGCCTGAAATGAAAATTTTTTATTATTGGGTGGCTATCTGTATAGTTTACCCCCTTACTAACACAGCTTATTTTTATCAATCTGCGAATCCTTACACGGCCGTGTGTTACAAATAAGAAAAAAAATTTTTAATAGTTATTAATTAAAATATATTAAAAACTTTTAAGTTCAACTTATGTTTTAATATCCCCGCCCTCTCTGCCTCCACTTTCTCAAATTTTTTTCATTTCGTCCTTGAACTTCATGAGTTCATGGACTCATTTCTTTGCTTTAAAAAGTAATGGAAAAGCCATTTTGTAATTTTTCTGGTAGTGAGAAAGATTAAGAAAATAAATGATTTATTTTTAGCCTTTTAGGTTAGAACTCTTTGGTTTATCTCAAAAATGGCTTCCTTTTGCTCACTATGATTGATTTTGATTTCGTTTTCCCTTATAGTTTTTCTCTGGGTTCCATGGTTGAAGAAAGTCACCAAAGGGTCTTAGTCTATTATCCTTTTTGTTTTCTCATTCGAACTAATTTTGGAAAATGACGATGGTAGAGGCGTGTAACGATGCTGCGTCGGGGCTTGAGCGGTAACGAATTGAACAGGTTTTGGGATGAAGAAACAAAGAGAGAAGAGGAAACGGTGATGGGATGAAAAATTGATTAAAATATTACTTTTAATAATTTATTCCGTATAAAATATTACCATGAAAAATATAATATTTTAAAAGTTGCCAATTTTTCCATTAATGAAATTTTTAATATTCAAAAATAATATTTTTACTCTAAAATCATATTTCTCATTTCAAATATTCATCTTGAAACCATACAAAAAATTTTAATACCATACCAAAAATTATAAAGAAGTACTGAAAATTTTGAAGGAATATCAAAACTTCCGAGGAAATACCAAAAAATTATGAGGGTGTGCCAAAAAACAATGAGAAAGTATCAAAAATTTTGAGGGATTACCAAAAATTCAAAAGAAACACACACACACACACAAAAAAACCATTCATGAGGGATGTTAATACTAGTTGTCGAAACTATTTTTTGAAAAACGAAATCGACTTTGGTGTAAAGTGAAAATTAAAACAGGAGTCGCCACCGATCTTTATTAGGTGTGATCGGATCACCTTTGTTTTAATAAAACAATTTTGGTTTACTAAAACGGCATTTTTGGTCTACGAAATTTGAGAGAACAAGTTCGGGAGTCGGTTACGTGCGAGGAAGGATTAGCACCCTCGACACGCCCAAAAATTGGTACCGAATTGATTAGTTAGTGTCTTAATGTCGAAATTTAAAAATCGGGAATGGATTTAAAATATGATCCTTTTTTATTAACATCAATTTTAAAAAAAAACGTTTGAATTAGCTTAAAACAATTGTTAAAGATTTCCTTATCTCGAGATATCGGAGTATCACATCTCGTAAGTTAGGACACAATACCATGAACTCCCGAGCGCTAGGTCGTCTTTAATTTTAATTGGAATTCCATGTATTTTAAAACTCAAAAGGATATTTAGCTATTTAGAATCAATGAGAAAATCGAAACCCCGTAAATTAAGGCACAATTCCTCGATGTTCCCAAAACGCAAAGCATTGCCTCATTTTGAAATTTTTATTTTGAATGAACGAGCGTGACAATAATACATGCATTCAATATTATACAAGCGAACGATAATAATAAGAACAAGAATAAACGAATTAATGAACGCACATGGCAATAGTCTCACAAAATACATCACTTAAAAACTAGTATTAATAATCAAAGACAAGTGAGTTAAATAACGTAATTTAAAAATAAATAGTTGAAAGCAAACAATTGCAAAGTAAGTTTTAAAATGACAATGAATGAATTTAAAATAAATAATATATAAAAAGAAAGTTAAATGAACAATATACAAAACGATTTTTTTTAGAAAGAAAAATATATGTCGAAACCTGCCCTTTTTTGAAAAGTGAGATTTTTGAAAAGACGGGAGTCGCCACCAACTTTTTTGGGTGTGATTGGATCACCTTATAAAATAGTTTGGTCTACGAAGTTACGAGAAAACAGGTTCAGGAGTCGGTTATGTACGAGGGAGGATTAGCACCCTCACAACGCCCAAAATTGGTACCAAATTGAATAATTTTGCCTTAATGTCAAAAGTTTGAAAGAATTTAGAAATAAGATCTCTTTTAAAACCATAATAATTTGAGTTAAAAAGAATCAAGATTCCTTCGCTTCAAAAGAATATAAACATCACATCCAGCATGATTGGACACGATATTCTTAAACTTTCGTAAATAAAATTATCTTGTAATTTTCAAAACTTATTTAGAAGGATATTTTAGGCATTTAGACAAACGGGAAATCGCAACCCAGCATGTTAGGGCACTACTTCCCGAATTCTTAACTACCAAAAAACATTGCCTTATTTTTAAAAAATCCTTTTTGGATCGAATGAAATATAAAAGTTCTTTAGAATGATGATGCATTTAACTTATTACAAAGGATTAATATTAAATAAATTATCCTACATAATACCTACTTTAACATTCCATGCAAATATAATATAAAAAATGATGAATAATGGCATAAATTACACAATATACATTATCATCTTATGCATATATGATCATAGATAACATAAATATACATGCGTTATCGTTACATGCAAAATACAACGTAAAGCATAATGAATACGACAATATAAATTGCGTAATATATATGATAATATTTTATGCAAATGTAACTTAAATCAATATAAATAATTAATTTTCATGCGAATATGTAAAAACAATAACATAAAATAACAAATAATCTATAAAAATTTAACATACTAAAACAATACTAAAAAACAAAAATAAATAAGCAAATTAGAACCATATAAAATATAAATTAAATAAAATAAAAATAAAGATATTTTAAAAATATTTAGAATAATATAAGAATGATAAAGGAGAACTTTTTTTTAAAAAAAAAGTGATTAATATATATAAATCATATTATAGGATATAATAACTTAATATATTTAAAAAAATAATGTGCTAAACATTGATATTACACATATTTATTTAGTAAGAAAAATAAAAAGCATATGTAATTAATGAGTAATAAAATAATGTATATTTTATAATAAAATAAAAATAATGTAAGGAATAATATATGGTAAATATATATAACATATAATAAAATTTATAAATAAAATATATAATAATATAAATAATATGATAGATAATGTATAAAATAATATATATATATATATAATAAAATGTATGTAATATAATATATAATAATGTATAATAATATAATAAATAATATACAAAGAAAAATAATATATGTACTTTTTTATATATAATTAATGTTTATAAAAATATATAGTATTTAAAATAAATTGAATTTATAAAAAAGGGGATTAAAATTTAATTTAATTTTTAAAAAAATTAGGGTTAATTACAAATAAATGAAAAATTTTTGGGCCTAATTGAAAGGAGCGTTAAATCAGAGGGGCTCACTGGGCAATTAGCCCTAATCCCAGAAAACGACGTCGTTCCTCAGAATAGGTTTTAATGGCCATTGGGACTAAATTGAAATAAATATAAAAGTTAAGGTCAATTTAAAATAAAATAAAATGAAATTAAAAAATTAAAAAATGGAAGGATTGATTGGACAATTTCTCCTTTAAATGAAAACATGCGGATCCTATCCGTGTCACTAGTCAACACGCGGATCCTGGGCTTTGAAACGACGTTGTTTGAAGCTATATGGTTTTAAGCAAAACGACGCCGTTTCTAATAGGCTATAAAAGCCAAAATTAGCCCCCAGAATTCATTTTTAACTCGTTCAAAAAAAAAAAACTGAGGAATGCTCTGAAAAAGAGAAAGGGAATGCCCTCGGAGCTCCGTTGAGCCTCCGTCATCGGGCTCTCACGCGCCCATGTGCCTTCGCCGACTCCGTCATATACAGCGGTCGGAACTCAAGAAAAATTTTCTTTTTACAGCGAACAGAAAGGTAACCACCCTTTTTATTTCTTAGTTTCTTTTTATACGCATATATCATGAATAAAAAAAAAAAAGATAAGATCGATCACCTCTGTTTCTTTATTTAACTCTTTGGTTTTTTCTTTCTGTATATTTGTATATATCAAAAAAGTCCTCTTTACAAATTGGAGAAGAGGGGTTTTTATAACCCTCTGTTACATTTTTGGGAAAGTATTCTTTGATTTCTTTCCATGTTTGCTTCTTTTGCTATTGTGGTTCTTTCCTTTTTACAGGTACCAGCGAGGATATCACGGCGGTGAGTGCGTTGACGTTGATCCGTGTGTCAGTTACGACGCGATACGAGGCTGGAGTCACGGTGCCGATGAAAATCCACTGGAACGGCGTAAGACAAAGGGGCGTAGTGCTTGCGGCGCGAAGCTTCTGGAAACCCTAGGGTTTCCTGGTTCAATTTAGGGATTAGGCTTTGTTGGGCTTTGCTGATTTGGGTCAAGGGTGTAACGGGCTAGTGGTTTTTTAAGTGTAACCGGGTATAGGTTCTTAGGCTAATTGGGTCTTGGGCTTTGTACATGGACTGTAAAAAAAATTTATTTTTAATTTTTGTTTTTGTTGTTTTTATTTACTTATTTATGGGCCGGGCAAATTTTGGTCATTACAATATATATGTACGTAACGCTTTAATATATGTAATATATATATATGTATACACAAAAAAAATGAAATAAATAATGTATAAAAATTAAAATAAATAATAATAATAAAACATTTTAAAATAAATAAATAGAGTTCAAAATAAGGTATATAAAACAATTTTAACATAAGTAATCAAAACGATTTTAAATAAATAATATATAATAACGTTTTTTTTAAATAATACCATAACGACAATTTGAACTAAATAGTATAAAACAATTTAAAAGAATTAACACATATAATACATTTAAAAAGATAAAATAAAGTAATTCATAATAAATAATTTATACACCCTTTAAAATAATATACGAGATCTTTAAATATATAATGTGTAAAAATAATTTTAAAATGAATAATAAAAGGGCGAAACAGTTTTAATATAAGTAATATACAAAAAAAAAAAAAAAAACTTAAAATGGATAAACATAAAATAGTTAAAATAAATATATAAATAAATAAAGAAAAAAGAGTCATGATTTGAATAAATAAAATAAAATAAAATAAAGGGTTAGATTGCAAATAAAAATGAAATTTTGGGGCTCAAATTCGAATAAAATGAATGCAAGCATATAAAAAGGACTAAATCAAAATCTAAATAAAATTAAAAGGAGAAATTCGGATAAAAAAAAGGGCAGAGGACGGATTTGAAACACGCTTGAAAACTGAGGGACCGATTAGGAAAATATTCTCAGCCCTATACGTTGTGTTTCGCCCGTTGGCCTCTTCAAATGGTATGAGGACCACATTGAAACAAAGGTAAAATTATGCGATCAAATTTATAAATAAAAGGAGAATAAAAAGGATTAAATTAAAAGAGTCAAAAATACGGAAGGACTGCGGGCGTAAATATCCCATCAGATGCAAAACACGCAGATCCCCCTAAGTCGGGTCGGGTCACACGGGTCAGAGGCTCAAAACGACGTCGTTTTGGCCTCTGAACCCAAACATCCAAACGGCGTCGTTTTGCCTTTGTTATTTAAACCAAAAACCTTTTTTTTTTTCATTTCCAACCCTCATTAAAAAAAAAACAGAGAGCTTCTATGCTCTCTCTCTTCCCCCTTTTAGCCCCTGGTCACCGATGGTGCAGTTCACCTCCGCATCGGCAGCCATAAGCGGTGGTCGGAGATGCGAAAATGGGCCTTTTAGCCTCTGTTTGAGATGGTCTGAAGATGGTACCCTCCCCAAGCCCACAAAACACAAAAGGAACCCCTTTTTGCTCCATTTTGGTTCGGTTCCGGCCACGGAGGGAAGACCTCCGACGATGGGATCGCGGAGCGACGATGCGGTTGTGGGGTGCTTCCGGTAAGCGTCCTCTTTTATTATTTATTATTTAAAATAGATTTTTACTAACAAAATTAAAGAAAAAAAAAAGAAATCGAAAAGGCAAAAAAAGAAAAAGAAAAAAAAGAAATCAGATCAACCTTTGCTTTAACTTCTATTCTGCTTTTTTGATTAATCGTCTGTGTAAAAAATTACAAAGGGATCGAGAATGGCTTTTACAGCCGAATACATACTCGTTCTATTTCTATTCTCTGTCTGTTTCCTCGTTTTTTTCTTTTTTGTTTGCTATCATTTTTGTCCTCTTGTTCGTTGTTTCATTTTATTTGCATGTTGGTCTCATTTTGTAGGTGATGTGAGCGACTAGACGCGTGCGAGGAGGGGTGTGCCGGTGGTGGTGAGGGAGGTGGCCAATGGTGAGGAGTGGCGGCTGAATAGGGGATTAGGGTTTTGCTTTGCTAAATAAATTTAAGATTGTGGGCTAGTTGGGCTTTAGGGTTTTGATAATTTGGGCTAGTTTGGTTTTGGTTTGGGTTAGGGATTTGGGTTATTGTTGTTTTTATTTTTTTATTTTTATATTGTACTGGACATTTAGACTTTATTTATTTATTTGGGATTTATTTTATAAATCAGGCTAGGCCAAAATTGGCCCATTACATCTGCCTCTCTTTGCTCATTGTCGTGTAACGAGAATGGAGCAAAGACTTCAAAATGGCCAATTTTGCCTAGTCTTGCTAAGTCTTGACTTCTTCTGTTCTTCGAATAGCCTCATTTCAACCCTCTGCATCTTCAAGGGTATATAAACTGTTGTTTTAATCTACTCCACTTCAACTGCTCCACTGCAACTTCAGGGAGATAAGATTTACCATGATAGACTTGATCCGACCCACTGCTACTTCAGAGGTATAGGACTTGTAACTCGTAGCTTTAACCTATTCCACTGCAACTTCAGGGAAATAAGATTTGCTGTCTTCGATCTACTCCACTGCAACTTTAGGGAGACAAGATCTACAATCTTCAGCCTATTCCACTACAACTTAGGGAGATAGGATAGTGGCTTAAATCTGCTTCACTGCAACTTCAGGAAGAAGATTCACCGTCTTCGATATGCTCCACTGCAACTTCAGGGAGACAAGATCCACAATCTTTAGCCTACTCCACTACTGCTTAGGGAGATAGGATGGTGGCTTAAATCTACTTCACTGCAACTTCAGGAAGACAAGATTCACCGTTTTCGATCTGCTCCACTGCAACTTCAGGGAGACAAGATCTACAATCTTCAGCCTACTCCACTACTGCTTAGGGAGATAGGATGGTGGCTTAAATCTGCTTCATTGCAACTTCAGGAAGACAAGACTCACCGTCTTCGATCTGCTCCACTGCAACTTCAGGGAGACAAGATCTACAATCTTCAGCTTACTCCACTACAACTTAGGGAGATAAGATAGTGGCTTAAATCTGCTTCACTGTAACTTCAGGAAGACAAGATTCACCATCTTCGATCTGCTCCACTACAACTTCAGGGAGACAAGATCTACAAATTCACTGATGTTGCTACACCATCCTCCAGGGACATGATCTGTAGAATTGATTTCATGTACCTATACTTATGCCAAATAATTAGGATGCTATGATCGAAATGAATCAAATGCTCCTAACTAGATGTGATGCTTATATCAAATAATTAGGATGCTATAATCGAAATGAATCAAATGCTCTTAACTAGAAGTGTTATGCAAAAAATGTCATTTTTTATGCTTAATTTGATATTACTCATTGTTTATCGAGGTTTTATCATTGACGTATTACTCTGCCTTTTTCTTTAACTGGTATCTCTAATAGAAAACCTGAAGAATAATCACAATTTGGGCTATTCTTTCGCCAACGTTTCCAACTCTTGAATTCGGGTAATTCAAACTAACATGTCCCGTTTCAGGTCTTTGTATTATTTAGAAGTATTTTAGAGTAATATGCAGAACTCTTTTTGAATGTCATTAGTCCATTAATAATTATTTCAATGAAAAATGCTTGAAAAGATTACCACAATAGACAAGATGGAATTTTATTGAGAGCAAAGCTCAAAATGAATAAGACAATCAAGATAGAAAATTTTGCTAAGATATAAAATAAAACAAAAATTATAGGTGCCTCAGATATCTTAGCGTGAGCTTCTCTACACCAAACTTCTAGAGGACCCTTTAAACATGATGTGCGTTTAGAAGATCAAGAGTATTTTGTTGATGCCCCAAGATGTAGCATCCCTCCTTCTTGTTAATTTAGAGAAAACAGGACCACCGTATGCCCCAACTTTGATCAAAATTTGAATTGCCCATTCCTGGGTTTTCAACTCAAAACCCTTTTGGTCTCAAAGTACCCTTTTGCGGGTTTTCGCCCTGACCTCTCTGTTTTTTTTAAGGTAAAGTACCTCTTGACCGAATCTAAATTCACAAGATTAGGCAGGCTTTTACCATCCATCTCGGTAAAAATCAGAGCTCCTCCAGAGAAGGCCTTCTTCACCACATAAGGTCCCTCCCAATTAGGCATCCATTTTCCTCTAAAGTCTTTTTGTATGGGGAGGATCTTCTTCAACACGAGGTCTCCTTCATGGAATTCTCTAGGGCGAACCTTTTTATTATAAGCCCGCATCATTCACTTTTGGTACATTTGACCGTGACGGATAGCCTTTAATCTCTTTTCTTCAATTAAATTCAGCTGATCATACCGAGATTGGACCCATTTTGATTCATCTAAATTTAGTTCTGATAGCACTCATAGCGAGGGAATCTCAACCTCAATAGGTAGCACCGCCTCCATTCTATAAACCAAAGAGAAAAGCGTTGCCCCAGTAGAGGTTCTGATAGATGTTCGGTAGACGAAGAGGGCGAATGGTAATTTTTCATGCCAATCTTTATAAGTTTCGGTCATTTTCCCCATAATTTTCTTTATATTTTTATTTGCCGCTTCTACTGCACCATACATCTTCGGGCGATATGGTGACGAGTTATGATGTTTGATCTTAAATTGGTTACAGACTTCCACTATCGTGCTGTTGTTCAAGTTCAGCGCATTGTCCGATATGATCCTTTCAGGCATCCTGTATCGACATATAATTTCTTTCTTTAAGAACTTGCTAACTGCTGACTTTGTGACGTTGGCGTAAGAGGTAGCCTCTACCCATTTGGTGAAGTAATCTATGACCACAAAGATGAATCGATGTCCATTAGATGCCTTTGGTGAGATCGGGCCAATGACATCCATGCCCCACATGGAAAAAGGCCATGGAGAAGTCATGACATGAAGAGGTGAAGGAGGTACATGAATCTTATCTCCATAAATTTGACATTTATGGCACTTCTTGGCATAGTTGATGCAATCCCCTTCCATAATGGACTAATAATATCCGAATCTCATGATTCGTCTGGCCATTGTGAAACCATTAGCGTGTGTTCCGTAGACACCCTCATGGACCTCCTCCAAGATTTGCTTAGCTTCGACAGCATCTACACATCTTAGGAGCACTTGGTCTTTTCTTCTTTTATATAGGATCTCCCCATCCAAGACATAGTCACTGGCCAACCTTCTTAATGTCCTCTTGTCATTCTCCATTGCTTGGTCAGGGTATTCGCGATTTCTCATATATCGCATAATATCCTGGTACTAACGGTGATCATCCTTTTCTTCTTCTTCGTCAATATTGTGGCAATGAGCCGGAGCCTCATAAATACTCATTTAGATAGGCTTCACATCCTCTTGCTTGTTCACTTTGATCATAGAAGCTAAAGTTGCCAAGGCATCAACCATCTGATTTTTATCTTGTGGGAGGTAGTAGAAAGTGATATCGTCAAACTCCTCAATTAACCAAGAACTAGCCTTCGGTAATTGATCAATTTGGGGTCTCTTGTCTCCCATTCACCTTTAAGTTGATAGATCACTAATGCAGGATCTCTGTATACCTCTAATACCTTGATCTTGCGTTCTATGGCTGCATGGATGCCCATGATGCATGCCTCGTATTTTGCCATGTTGTTTGTGCAGTCAAAATCCAATTTACTGGTGAAAATATAATGATCTCCGTTTGAGGATACCAAAACTGCCTCGATTTTGTTACCCACAGCATTTGAAGCTCTGTCAAAATTCAGCTTCCAAGGATGGCCTTCTTGAGAGTCTTCTTCCATGGTTGCAACATACATTAGATCCTTATTCGAAAAATCAAAACTCAACGGCTCATAATCTTCTAGAGCTCTACTGGCTAGAAAATCTGCTATTGCACTCCCTTTTACAGCCTTTTGGTTTACGTAGACTATATCAAACTCAGAAAGTAAAATTTGCCAATGAGTCATCCTTCCGTTCAAAGTATTTGACTCCATCATGTACTTCAGAGGGTCTAGTTTTGAGATAAGCCAAGTTGTGTGGTATAACATGTATTGTCTCAGTCTTCGGGTTGTCCAAATCAAAGCAAAACACAACTTCTCGATCGATGAATATCTCGTCTCACATTCCGTGAATTTCTTGCTGAGATAGTATATCGCTTTTTCTTTTCTTCTCGTCTCGTCATGTTGGCCTATCACGCATCCCATGGAGTTTTCAAACACCGTCAAGTACAGTATTAGTGGCTTATTCGGGCTAGGTGGCATCAGTACTAGGGCATTGGACAGGTAATGCTTGACCTTTTCAAAAGTTTTCTGGCACTCCTCATCCCAAACACCTAGGTTATGCTTCCTAAGGAGACGGAATATCGGGTCACGTTTCTCCGTTAGTTGTGAGATGAATCGAGCGATGTAATTCAGTCTTCCTAAGAAACCCCAAACCTCTTTTTGAGTGCACGATGAGGGTAATTCTTGTATGGCCCTGACTTTATCTGGGTCAATCTCAATCCCCTTTTCACTGACTACGAATCCCAACAGTTTTTCTGACCTGGCCCCGAAGGTACACTTTGCGGGATTGAGCTTTAGCTGGAACTTTCTTAACCTTAAGAATAGTTTTCTCAGGACTTGCACATACTCATTTTCTGTTCTGGATTTTGCAATCATGTCGTCGACGTAAACTTCGATCTCCTTGTGCATCATATCATGAAATAAAGTTACCATTGCTCTTTGATATGTCGCTCCTACTTTTTTTAGTCTGAATGGCATCACCTTATAACAAAACGTTCCTCATATGGTTACGAATATGGTCTTTTTCATGTCTTCTTGATGTATTTTTATCTGATTGTATCCCAAGAAACCATCCATGATTGAGAAAAGTGAGTATCCTGCCGTGTTATCTACTAATGTATCAATGTGAGGCAACGGGAAGTTATCTTTGGGGCTGGCTTTGTTCAAATTCCGATAGTCCATGCATATTCGTACCTTCCCATCTTTCTTAGGAACTGTGACTATATTGGCCACCCATTTTAAGTACTTGACTACTTGTAAGAAACCGGTATCAAATTTTTCTTGACCTCTTCTTTTATCTTCAACAAAATATCAAGTCTCATCCATCGGAGTTTCTGTTGAACTAGCTTGCATTCTTCCTTTATGGGGAGTCGATGTACCACGATATCGGTATTCAATCCGGGCATGTCTTGATATGACCATGCGAAGACATCTTTGAATTCTTGTAATAGCTCAATGAGGTCGTATTTTGTCTTTACAGTGATACAAGCTCCAATCTTCACCTCTTTTCCTTTTCCTAAGCTCACAATTTCCATTGACTCCTTGTGAGGTAGGATTTGTTTCTCCTCTTGTTCTACCATCCTTAACAAATCAGGAGATAGGTCACAATTTCGGTCATCTTCAAAATCCTGAGAATCCTCGATGCACATATCCTGCTCAAAAGGAGGCCCTGAGTCGGTAGCACGTTACTCATATCATTGATATCTGGAGACCTGTTATAGGGATGAAAAAATCCAAAGAACGAAAAAAAATCTAAGGATATTTTATTTGTGATAAGATTATGAATGTAGTAGAAAGAATAAAAGAATATTTACTCAAGATGATACGCAAAAATACATTTTTTATTGAAATAACGATATTTGGACATATGCCTATTTCATAAAAAGATTCTTATTGCCCCTGGGCTTAGAGCAATAAGCTTTTTTTGAACATTACTCTGAGTTAATTCTAAAAGTTACAGGGATCTCTTCCGCGGTCCAATTGTTCAAAACACTTCCCGGGATGTAAGGGAAAATTCTGGATAAATCCCTTTCTTTGGTTCTTTCTTCAGATATGGCGTTAATGCTTAAATTTCCTAACATTTCTTCTACCACTTTCTTTCTCGTCATCTCCTGTTTAGGGTGGATAGTTCCTCCTGACACAAATGTTCAGGATAAATAAGGAAAGGTCATTGGTTCCCATTTGACCTCCTCACCACGTAGACGCGCTCTTCTTCTTTCTTGCTTTTTCTCCAGCTCTTTCTTTTTATGCTTCGCATTTGGCTTAAATCCTAAACCAAAGCGGTCTCATTTTTCTCTTAGCATTGGTACCTCGATCCTTCCTTGGAGGCATCTTCCAAGTCCTCTCCTTGGCAAGGCTCCTTTTTCGACTGTTAATTGCAGGCCCATCCTCGTAGTTTTTGATATTTTAGGCGTTGGGATCTTGTTCCCTTCGATAATGAATGTAGCATTGACAAATTCTAACGATCGAAAGTAATACTCTATCGCCTATACGTCACTAGTAACGGATGCAATGATGTCTTCCTCCGCGTTTATCATTACCAGCCTACCCTCGGTTACCAACTTTAACTTTTAGTGTAGTAACGATGGTACTGCTCTCGCAGAGTGGATCCACGGCCTCCCTAATAGGCAATTGTACTAAGGCTTGATGTCCATTACTAAGAAGTCTACCTCATATGTGTCTGGGCCAATCAAAAGAGGAATCTCGATTCTTCCCATCACTTTTCTTTCAGTACCGTCGAATGCTCTCACTATGTTTTGACATGTCTTCATGTGAGAGCTATCCACTGGCAACCTATTTAACATGAACAAGAGCAGGACATTCAATGCTGATCCATTATCGATTAGTACCCCCGATAATATATATCTTTTGCAGCAAGTGGTGATGTGCAGGGCTTTTGTAGACCCCATAACTCCCGGTGGTATTTCATCGTTATTAAAGAAAATAAAATTATCAGCGCTAATGTTATTGACCAGACGATCGAGCTTGTTGACAGAGATATCATCCGCAACATATGTTTCATTTAACACTTTCATCAATGCACTGCGGTGCGTCTCTGAGCTCAAGAGCAAAGCTAGTACCAATATGCGAGCTGGCCGTTTGTGCAACTGTTCCACAATCTTTGTACTCATCATGTTTCGGAATTTTAAGAATTTTTAGCCTCCTTTTCGATTCTGAGCGCATTGACAGTGATTCAGTGTCCGTTGTCTTTTCCCTTTCTTGTTCAACAACCACAGATTTTCCTTTAACCAATTCTGCCTTTGTGTTCGGGGTATAACATCTTTCACTGTATGTATAGAAACCCTCGTCTTGACCTTTCTCTGAAGTGCCAGCTGGGTTCTTCCCTCCCGGGATTGTTACGTTACAGTCATAGTTCCAAGGCACCCTCTTGCTATCTTTATAAGGGAAAGCAACGGGCTTCTGGATTATGAATTTTGGTGCAATTGGTACTCCAACTTCACTGACTCTTGGTCGGGATATGATTACTACAGGGTGATTAACTTTTAGACCCTTTCCGTTGATCCTTCCTCTGAGGCGAAACCTCTCATTCTTCTGATCCTTGGATTTCTTCGTAAAATTCCATTTCTTTATTGTCCATCAGACCTTGCACTATGGATCTGAACTCAATGCACTCTTGGATGTTATGACCTTCCTTGGCATGAAATTCATAGTATTTCCTTGCCCCTTTGGGCTTCTCCTCTGAATATCTCTTGATTAAACCTTCATTGATCATTTGTTTCAAACCCAACTCAGTGGGGTTTTTACCTCCGATACCTCCATCTTGGTTCTCTTCCCTCTACTTTCAATTATTACGTTTACCCCTTTATCTGAATGACTGGGCAACTGATTCCCAGCCACATTAGGTCCCGTGGGATCATCGAACTTTACAATGCCCATCTTTATGAGCCTTTCAACTATCTTTTTGAAAGCAGTGCAGTTCTTAATCGTGTGTCCCGGGATTCTCGCATGGTATTCGCATTGAGCGTTTGCTTCATACCACTTAAAGAATGGAGGCTGCATGGGTTTTAGGTAAAATAGGGATACTACATGCGCATCGAACAAAATTTGGTGCAACTCCCTATATGTCATCGAGATAGGCGTAAACTAAACTCTTTCTGTGTTAGGCCTCAGGTTAGAATCTTACCTTGTGGAGCCCTGATGGCTAGTAGTCACCGTCCTCGGCTGGCTTATGGTAACTGGCTTAGAATATCCCTTATTGTACACGCTCGCATTGTTCACTTCATTTTCTTTCCTTCTAGGGGTCGATTTCTTAGCACTTTCCCCCGCTTCAATCTTCCCGCATCTTACTGTGTTTTCTATCATCTCCCCAGACATTACTATGTCTAAGAAGCTCTTAGTAGCACTTCCTAACATGTGGTTAATGAATGGGGCCTTTAAAGTGTTGATAAAGAGCATGGTCGTTTCCTTCTCCAAGAGGGGTGGTTGGACTTGCATTGCTATCTCCCTCCATCGTTGGGAATACAGCCTGAAGCTCTCATTTGGCTTCTTTTCTATGTTTTGTAGAGTAATTCTGTTGGGCGCTATGCCTGTCACGTGACCGTACTGTTTCATGAAAGCTTGAGCCAAGTCTTTCCATGAACCAATTTGGGCACGACTAAGCTGGTTATACCATTTGGCTGCAGACCCGATCAGACTGTCTTGGAAACAGTGGATCAACAGCTAATCATTGTTAACATACCCTGTCATCCTTCGACAGAATATCGTAATGTGAGCTTCAGGCAGCTTATCCCATTATACTTTTCAAATCCTGGAGTCTTAAATTTTGGTGGGAGTACGAGATCTGGGACCAAGCTTAAGTCTTTAGCGTCGATCCCGCAACAGTAATCAGCGGTCTCCATTGCTTTGAATTTTTCTTCAAGCCATTTACACCGATCCTCAAGTTACTTCGGTAGATCTACCCTTGTCCTTTCTATTTTCGCTGCATCATCGAGATCCGAAACGACAAGATTAGTCAGATTATCTCCCGGATTGGAGCCCAAGCCTGTTGGAAAAATCATCGGTGCTGAGGCGCCAGCTTAATATTGCTGTGGCCTGATAGTAACGGGTACCTCTCATGGGTACACCTCTGGTTGTGGTTGGATGTTGGTCGGGGTAAAGCTTGGAGGATATCCACGGTCTTCATTATTGTTCCCTATAGTGCTCTTCCCTTTTTTGTGTTCCTTAGCCAGCAACTACGCCAACTGGCCTATCACATTATTCTGGGATTCTTGCATTTGTTCCCTCATATCTTGTTAGATTTTCGCTAACTGCTCTTGCATCCGTACTTGTAATTGCTCTTGTATATCCTTTTGCATTTATTCTAATCTTTTTAGTCTTTGATCCATTGTTTTGGTCTTGCAACGGGTATTGTAGCGGTATTCGGTTGGTTGATTCTTGTTGGTTTCCAGATTAACTTGTGAAATAATTTTATTTAATTAAGCTATTTTCGTGAAATTTAATGCATATGATGAAATGTAATACAAATGAATGAATGCAAAAAGAGGCATTGATTCTGATTCAATTTCATTAGAAGAACTTTATTAGAAGAAAAATTTCTTTACATAGAATGGATGATTACATATACGACTTTGCCCTAATGCCCAAGGCCTTAACTTTCCTAAGAAGCCAAGCTAAGTTTCGACCCCGATCTGATTCTGACTCGTACTTTAAACTCAATACATCAGCCTAAACTACCAAGATTTGCAAATGATCAGCTACCTCTCGAACTTGAGTCACAGCCTTACCCATGACATAATCTCTATTTCTGATCTGATCTTGAGAGCGGAAAAGTTGTTCTCTATAATATTCATTGTTTGCCTTAAGGAGTTCCACTCGAATTTTACTATCTTGTAGTGCAGTCTCCAGTTTCCCTATTTCCTCCTTTAACCCCTCGATCTTGCTTAGACTGGTCTTTAACCCAATCACGGAGTTATGGCTACGATGATGATGTAATGATTTTTCTAATTCAGCTATCCGAGCTTGTAACCTTTCTTTTTTATTTTGGCTTTCCAACAAACTCTTTTTTCAGAACGTCCTCCCGCACTTGAACATCATGGAACTTCTTCTCCCACTGATCGACTCTAGTCTTTTCTTTTTCAATCTCTTGACGCCATTGCTCTAATGTTTTGCCCAAACCGGCAGTTCTTATCGACATACGCAGCTTTTTATAATCAGTCTTCAGACTATTCAAGTCCTCCTCGGCTTTGTTCTTCCCTTTCCTTAGCTTCTCGGCCTCTAGCTTATGGATGTCGACGTTTAATCTTAGCCGCATCTTTTCTTCCTCTAATTGCTCTATTTTCTTTCTCAATTCCGAGCTCATTTTCTCGAAGTCTTGCTTGATGATTTCTAACTTAGACGGGATTACTTGTAAATACTCTTCTATCGGTCGAGTGTTCTCTTGATTTAGCCTAAGGATGTTGTCGTTGACTCTCCTACCCCATCTCCATTCATACTCGGGGGTCATTATTGGACCTGTGGTGAATCTTTTCATTCTCCAGGTTTAGTTCCAAGCATCTGATATCTCACGAACCTTCTTCTTATAATTGTTGTCTTTATAAGGGAACTCACATTGAGCAAACCCTTGTGTCGCCGGTATAAACTGCCTTGATCAATACTGCCTTAACATAAGTAAATGAGTGTATCCAATGGCTCTCCATATTCCAGCTAGAGGGACCTAGTCAAAATCGCCGCACCAATATAAGGTTTCATCAGAGATCATCCATAAAGCCCCCTATTCAATATCTTCGCCTTGCAAACTCTGGAGAATAGCTATCCATTTTTCTTCTGTGATGTCGTCTCTCCTCGGTGTAGCACTAATTCTCTTAATGAGGAATAATCCTTGGAGAAAACTCCATAAGAGATCTTTTCTACTTTCCAAAAGTGGCTGTGGAACCAAGCCAACAACAACTATGCACATCTTATGAATCTACCTTCACCCGCCCTTCGACATGCGTTCAAGGATCTGAAGGTTTCTGCTAGAATTGCCAGGATAGGTGTGGTCCCTTTATCAAGTCGATCGAATAAATCGGATACGGCTTCATCCACATATCCTAATGCTTTGGGAAAGACGATCAAACCGTAGAGGCTCAAAGCGAAAACATCAACCCTCTTCTTCATATCCGGGTGTGCCAGGATCAAGTCCCTTAAATTTTTCCAAGAAATACACTTACTATCCCCTTTCTGATTGATCCGGGATGCAACCCATTGTTTGTTCATCCCTGTGATATTCATTAATTTCTTCAAAAAGGGCGGGACGTTAGCAGGTCTTAAATAAGCCCTGTCGGCTTGAATCTTTGGGAAATTAAGTAAAGCCATGTATTTTTCCGCAGTAGGTACCAAATCAACTCTCCCAAAAGTGAAGCAGCAGTAGGAGGGGGTTCCAGAATTGGGTGAGAGCTCGGAATAAACGTTTGTCCACTTTCACCTTGAGTAAACAAGGTAAGTCTCCATAATTATGATAGAATAACTACTTGATCTCGTCATTCCAATCGTTCCATATCTCTTTTAATTCTCGCAGGTCATTCTGAGCCACACTGATACGAGTAAAATCCCATAATTCTGACTCATATCCCTCTATCAAACTATCACATTTCTCTTGCTGCGTCCTTTCAGACCATATTCGGACGGCCGCATTCTCTTCCACTCTATCAAGAAATCCTTTTTTCATGCTAAGCTTCTCTATCTAGTAACCGAAACGTGAATCAACACCTCTTTATAATGTAATGCCATGCAATAAAAGGAAAACACAAGTCAGCGTTATATAAAGAATAATAGAACTCAAAGTAAGCAGGAAATAATTAAGTACCTATACGGGTAACCGCTAGGGTTTGAATTAGTTCTACCTAAGGCGGGTTCTTACGGCTCACTATATGCGGTTTGGTTCTAAAGTAAAGGTTTCCAAACCAGCAGATTCCTCGATCTTCACCTATTATAGGCTCATATAGACTGAGTTTAGTTCAGGGGAATACATTTCCCTATGGCTGCACGGAGATGAAAATCTCACGATGACATAGGTACGGATGTATCCCGAAAGCGATCCCCTATCCTACACGAAGGTGAAAACCTCACGAAGGAATAGTTTCTCACTCCCACTTAAGAGGTGTGACCACAATGGTCATGCAATGCAATGTGCAAGGATATACGTATAAAAAAACTTGAAGCAATTAAAGAAAGTAGAAATAAAATGATGAAAACCGAATGATATGCAATGAAGGGATCATAAGTTTAAAAGGAGTTTTCAACTTTTGACACAGGACAAAAATCAATCAATTTATGGCTTGACTCTCTATTCCCCAGTGGAGTCGCCAAGCTGTCAAAACCATTTTTTGAAAAACGAAATTGACTTTGGTATAAAGTTAAAATTAAAACGGGAGTCGCCACCGATCTTTATTAGGTGTGATCGGATCACCTTTGTTTTAATAAAACAATTTTGGTTTACTAAAACGACATTTTTGGTCTACGAAATTTGAGAGAACAAGTTCGGGAGTCGGTTACATGTGAGGAAGGATTAGCACCCTCGACACGCCCAAAAATTGGTACCGAATTGATTAGTTAGTGTCTTAATGCCGAAAGTTGAAAATCGAGAATGGATTTAAAATACGATCTTTTTTTTATTAACATCAATTTTAAAAAAAAACGTTTGAATTAGCTTAAAACAATTGTTAAAGATTTTCTTATCTCGAGATATCGGAGTATCACATCTCGTAAGTTAGGACACAATACCATGAACTCCCGAGTGCTAGGTCGTCTTTAATTTTAATTGGAATTCCATGTATTTTAAAACTCAAAAGGATATTTAGCTATTTAGAATCAACGAGAAAATCGAAACCCCGTAAGTTAGGGCACAATTCATCGATGTTCCCAAAACGCAAAACATTGCCTCATTTTGAAATTTTTATTTTGAATGAACGAGCGTGACAATAATACATGCATTCAATATTATACAAGCGAACGATAATAATATGAACAAGAATAAACGAATTAATGAACGCACATGGCAATAGTCTCACAAAATACATCACTTAAAAACTAATATTAATAATCAAAGACAAGTGAGTTAAATAACGTAATTTAAAAATAAATAGTTGAAAGAAAACAATTGCAAAGTAAGTTTTAAAATGACAATGAATGAATTTAAAATAAATAATATATAAAAAGAAAGTTAAATGAACAATATACAAAACGATTTTTTTTAGAAAAAAAAAATACATGTACGTAAAGCTTTAAAATAGGTAATATATATATGTATACACAAAAAAAAAATGAAATAAATAATGTATAAAAAATTAAAATAAATAATAATAATAAAACATTTTAAAATAAATAAATAGAGTTCAAAATAAGGTATATAAAACAATTTTATAATAAGTAATCAAAATGATTTTAAAAAAATAATACCATAACGGCAATTTGAACTAAATAGTATAAAACAATGTAAAAGAATTAACACATATAATACATTTAAAAAGATAAAATAAAGTAATTCATAATAAATAATTTATACACCCTTTAAAATAATATACGAGATCTTTAAATATATAATGTGTAAAAAGAATTTTAAAATGAATAATAAAAGGGCGAAACAGTTTTAATATAAGTAATATACAAAACAAAAAAAAAAACAAAACTTAAAATGGATAAACATAAAACAGTTAAAATAAATAAATAAATAAATAAATAAATAAAATAAAAGGGTTAGATTGCAAATAAAAATGAAATTTTGGGGTTCAAATTCGAATAAAATGAATGCAAGCATATAAAAAGGACTAAATCAAAATCTAAATAAAGTTAAAAGGGGAAATTCGGATAAAAAAAGGGTAGAGGACGGATTTGAAACACGCTTGAAAACTGAGGGACCGATTGGGAAAATATTCCTAGCCCTATACACTGCGTTTCGCCCGTCGGCCTCTTCAAATGGTCTGAGGACCACATTGAAACAAAGGTAAAATTACGCGGTCAAATTTATAAATAAAAGGAGAATAAAAATGATTAAATTAAAAGAGTCAAAAATGCGGAAGGACTGCAGTCGTAAATATCCCATCAGATGCAAAACACGCGGATCCCCCTAAGCCGGGTCAGGCCACACGGGTCAGAGGCTCAAAACGACGTCGTTTTGGCCTCTGAACCCAAACATCCAAACGGCGTCGTTTTGCCTTTGTTATTTAAACCAAAAACCTTTTTTTTTTCATTTCCAGCCCTCATTAAAAAAAACAGAAAGCTTCTATACTCTCTTTCTCCCCCCTTTTAGCCCCCGCTCACTGATGGTGCAGTTCACTTCTGCACCAGCCGCCATAAGCGGTGGTCGGAGATGCAAAAATGGGCCCTTTAGCCTCTGTTTGAGATGGTCCGAAGATGGTACCCTCCCCAAGCCCATAAAACACAAAAGGAACCCCTTTTTTGCTTTATTTTGGTTCGGTTCCGGCCACGAAGGGAAGACCTCCGACGATGGGATCGCGGAGCGACGACGCGATTGTGGGGTGCTTCCGGTAAGCGTCCTCTTTTATTATTTATTATTTAAAATAGATTTTTGCTAATAAAATTAAAGATAAAAAATAGGAAATCGAAAAGGCAAAAAAAGAAAAAAAAAAGAAACCAGATCAACCTTTGCTTTAACTTCTATTCTGCTTTTTTGATTAATCGTCTATGTAAAAAATTACAAAGGGATCGAGAATGGCTTTTATAGCCGAATACATACTCGTTCTATTTCTATTCTCTGTCTGTTTCTTCGTTGTTTTTTTCTTTTTTGTTTGCTATCGTTTTTGTCCTATTGTTCGTTGTTTCCTTTTGTTTGCGTGTTGGTCTCGTTTTGCAGGTGATGTGAGCGACCAGACGCGTGCGAGGAGGCGTGTGACGGTGGTGGTGAGGGAGGTGGCCAATGGTGAGGAGCGACGACTGACTAGGGTTTTGCTTTGCTGAAAAAATTTAAGATAGTGGGCTAGTTGGGCTTTAGGGTTTTGATAATTTGGGCTAGTTTGGTTTTGGTTTGGGTCAGAGATTTGGGTCATTGTTGTTTTTATTTTTTTATTTTTATATTGTACTGGACATTTGGACTTTATTTATTTATTTGGGATTTATTTTATAAATTAGGCTAGGCCAAAATTGGCCCATTACACTAGTGTTCAACAAGGAGGAGGACGAAAGAAGAGGTAGTGGTTATTTGGAGATCAGTTCACCTGTAACAGGCGATGAGTCAAAGGGAAAGGAGCAAAGGGTAGTTTATTTTATAACTCGAAGAACAAACTATTATAGTCTCAACTCATGCTACTTTTCTTGAAGAAAGTTATAGGAATGACTTCAAACTTTGAAGTAAAGAGGTATTCGAAAAGCTTTCGAGAAATATACAAAACCCTATGGAAACGGTTCCAGAATAAACTCCTATTTTTATATGTTTTTAAATTTTTATAAAATATTTGATTGTATAGAAATTGAAGAATATAGAACCAAATAAATACTTAACAAAACATTAAGGTTATTTTTATTATTATTTTGAAATTAAAAATATGTAGTTACTAAAAAGTACATTTAAAAATGAGCTTAGATAAACGATTGTCTATATTCATTTAAATTTAGACAACTATGTATTTATAATTTTTTATAAATTTATATATTTTGAATATTTTACATATTTTAAATTTCAAAAAATAATATAAAAACATGATAAGTTATAAAAGATTTAAAAATATATAAAAATATAAAAAATTGTTTCACGTCAAGAATGAATTTGGACTTATAGTTGTCGAGGTTCATTTGAATTTGGATAATTATTTGTCAAGGTTCACTTCATATATAAAATAACATTTATAATTTTATTGTAAATGTATATATTTTTAAATATTTTTTAGAATTTATAGATTTTAATTTTAATAAAAAATGAAAAAATTCATCTTTTATGAAATACATAAAACTACTAAAACTTTTTCTAGAATGAATTTAAACCAATTATCATGCAAGTTTATTTAAATATGGACAACAATTTGTTTAGGTTTAGGGCTACTATGAAATAATGTTTATAATTTTTATAAATGTTTTTTCAAATATTATATATTTTAATTTCAAAATAATAATATAAAAAATTAATATGTTAAAAAATTAAAATATATAAAATTACTAAAAGAATATTTAAAATAAATCTCAACAAATAGTTAAATCTATTGTTTAGGTTGATTTCAGATGAAAAAATTAAAATTTTTATATATTTTAAAATTTTTTTGTCACATATGCAAGTTACCAATTAAGAGGAAAAGAATTTAATAGGTGACCAAAATTAAGAAGGTATCTTTTAAGATAAATTTAAGGTATCTTGAGTTTTTTTTTCTCCATCCAATTTGAATTGAATTGGACTTCAAATAGGTTATTCTCAATTTAATTTATTAATTTAGTAATACTATATTATATCTTCCTTATATATGTGTCAAAGAATGTGAAATATAATATTTTTAAAAGCTATTGATATTTTTTTCCACAAGAGAATGATAATTTTTAATGGGAAAACCAACTTATGTAAAATAAAATATTTTTAAATAAAATGTCATAAGAAAGAGTGATGATGTTTAATGGAAATATATTATATTTCAAAATCGCATAAAATAATTTTAGTTTTAAATATTTATAATGTTTTTATTAATTTAAATTTTTTTAGTTAAATTTAATCATCAATCTTTTAAACAGAATCAAATTTAATCATCAACATTTTGAAAAGAGTAGAATTATTATTTATTAATAGCAATACCAACTAAAACATTAATTTTTTAAACAAAGTACATTGCATTACAACCCGTATGTACTTCATGCTTCTTTTTTTTAAATTTCAATAAGCTTTTTATAATTTTGAATTTTCGAATTTTGGATATTTTTATAATTTTTAAACTATTGGTCAACGTAGCATATAAGACACATAGTATTATGCCAGTATGAAATTGAAGTGGTTTGTCACGTGGGTTATCATGCCGATTTCATTAAAATATTAATATTTTTAGTTAGCATTTTCATTAAAAAAAAAACAATTTAACTCCCTTGGTTAATAATCAAATTTAACTAAAACAAAAGACCACATTGATAAAAGATAAAAAGCTTAAAGATTATTATTAGTTATGGCTTTCGTTTCAATAGATTAATAATTTCTTTTTTAAAGAAGCTTTTTTAATAAATATTGTATAAAAGAATTAAAAGTAAAAATACAACCTTTTAAGATTACTACTGGTTTACAAAGAAAATAAGGGTTTTAGTTTTTTTTTTTTATTGAGTTGGTGTGATTTAACTTATTACACTAGGATATTATATATCGTGTATATATATATATATATATTAAGTTAAAATTACAATTACTTGGTTGTAAGCAACGGCGGAGCCCGGGCCAAAGTTTAAATTTTTTTTGAATTTAGTCTTTTGTAAATATATTATGACCCTCCTAAAAATATAAATAAGCTCCTTCAAGGTTTAAGATTTTACAAGTTCTTCCTTTGTATATATATTATAGTCCTTCTAAAAATATAAGTAGGTCTATCCGATCTTTTTATAGTATTAAAAAAAATATTATTTGTTACGTAACACGTCTAATTTTAACTTGACCCCCTAAGATTAACCTTCTAGCTCCGCGGCTAGTTGTAATTATAAATAATTCAAGTCTGAACAATTATCATTAAAATTGACCATGACAAGACACAAATTGATAATTGTATTAATAATATTTCTTCTGTCTAGAATAGAATAAACTTGAATAGGGATAGTAGATAATGAAAATTAAATATAAATAAATTCTTGACTAAAAGTGTCATCTATTCCTGCAATGATCTAATTAAAGTAAATATATATTTATATTTATATATATAACTTGCTTAAAATCTTTGAAAGAATTGATATAAAAAATAATTTATTATTTTTACAAAATAAAATTTATTATTATAAGTATGTTTTGTATTTTTATATTTTTATATAGATTCAATAAAAACCCACAGAATAAACCTATGACACAATAATAGTTAAACTCGTTTCATAATCTTTTAATAAAGGGTAAATTATAAAACTAATCACTTTTTATTTGTTTAGATTAAATTTTAGTCACTTATGTTTGAAATGTTATATTTTAGTCACTTATGTTATCGTTTTGTTACGAAGTGGTCACTTTACCGTTAAACTCCGTTACCTCCCTAACGATAATCCTACGTGCCAGTTCAAATGAGTTTTAAATGCCAACTTGAATGTCTAGTTGCTAGGATTAAAATAGGTTTTTAAATAAATAAATTTAATTTGAACTGTCACATAGGACCACCGTTAGGGAGGTAACGAAGCTTAACGGTAGAGTGATCACTTGATAACAAAACGATAACTTAAGTGACTAAAATGTGATCTGAAACGAATAAAAGTGACTATTTTTGCAGTTTACCCTTTAATAAATATATGTTTACTTTTTCACGTGTATCCAATAAGCCCTTAGTAACACAGGTTCCGACCAAAGCTACTAAGCCCTCACATGTAATGGTCCAATGAATTTATCCAGTTGGTTAGCCGAGACTGGCCCAACCCAACTATAGAGTCTATTATGTAACATATTTCGACAATAAATTATATCATTAATTTTTTACTACTACTTATTGTCTATTTTATAGGAAAATATTGTGTAGTGAACTTTGTTGAAATTGCTTATGAGCTAACTTGAATTTTCACTCACATATTTTTATATTTTTGGATTAAAATTATTTTGTATATAAACCATTTAAATTTTTTCTCAGATAAAAATAATGTACATATGAATTTAATTTATAAATTTATATTGGATATTAATTTTTAACCTTTTAATATGTTGTATATTTTGGCCATTTTAATAATTTTGATTAATGTAATTTTTTCATTTTTCATATAACAATGATGAAGTGACTACATTTTTGTGACAATGTATACTTTTATTTACAACTAAAAATTATATTTATCATTATATTTTTTATTCACAATAACTAGCGAAGATATATTTGTCACTAATAAATTAACATGGGTGATTACTTTTTGGAACTATTGTTAACATTGCTTTTTAAAAGTGTTTTTAAAGTCATAAACAATACTAAACAAGTAACTTTTGAAGTCAGAAATACTTTCGAAAAGCGCTTTTGAACTCAAAAACAAAAATAATTTTTTCTAACTTCAGCTTTTGGCAAAAGCACTTTTAGGAACAATTTTTTTTTTTAACCCTTACAAAGTATTTTATATAATATTTATATTAGGTATGTAATTACTTTCCTATTAAAATTTATTTTTAAGTATATAATTATTTATTAAAATTTTTATTAGTTATATTTTAATATTTAAAATATAGCTTATATATTCGAATTAAATTTTATAAATAATTAATATTAATTGCTTAAAAAATAAAGTTTATATTTCATATATTAAAATATTAACAATAAATTATAATAAATTGTTTTGATATTCTTACTAAAATATCATAATATTAACTAATTGAATATTATTTAAATGTATATTTGTTACTTTATAACACCGTGTCTAAAATAAATATTTTATTTCTCAAAAATACTTTTTGAGAGCAATACTATTACTTAAATCTTAAATCAAAACTTTCGAAGTACTCCTCATAATCACTTTTCCACGGCACTTTTTAAAAGCACTTCTCAAAAGTAATACTAAACTAATCCCTAGTGTTTTAATTAACATATTGTAACTTTTTAATAATTATATTTGCTCATGTGTGATAAAAAGAATTGTTAAATGTTATAATATAATTTTAGTTTATTTTATCTACAATTTGTTTGCAACTAAAAATTATGATTTATTTTTATTTACGCAATGAATAGTCATTGCCCAATATAAGAAAATGTAACCAAAATATGGTATCATTGCATCTCAGTATGCAACTAAATGGTTTTTTTGGGTAATATCCTGGTAAGTCATCACCTGATCAATAAATTATAATTTCGGTTGGTCATTAAATAAATATTGTAATATTGAAATTTTAACAACCATAATAATATTATTACCTACACAAAATATTTATCACAATAACATTTAGGCTCCGTTTGTTTGATTGAAAATTATTTTCGGAAAATGATTTCTGGAAAATGATTTACATTTTTGGAAAAGCTAATATTTTCTGCTGTTTGGAGGAATCTGTGTAAAATATTTTATGTTGTTTGGTAGATTTCTTAAAACTATTTCATAAAAGTTGTTTTCAATTAAATGAAATACATTTGAGATTTTCTTTTTTTTTTCATTGTTTAATTGAATTTATTTTTTCTATAGTTTTATATTTTACATTGTTTTTGCATATATTAAAAATATTATGTTAAATTTAGATTCATTATAACGTCAATTTTTAATTACATGACTACTAAGTGAGTATTTTTTATTTAAAAATGTGACATCAACAAAATTGACAAAAAAAATTAACGATGTCAACAATTAGACTTGATTTTCAAATTTGAAAAGTAAAGGGACTAAATTCTTGAAAATAAAAGTACAGAGATTAAATTACAAATCTGTGAATTGTACATAGACTTATGATATATTTTAACATTTATACTACAAAACATTTATTATTAATATATTTATAATTTTAATAAATATTTATTATAAAATATTAATATTGAATATTTTCAATAATATATGAATAATATTATTTAAAATTATTATTTTTAAAATTTATTATTAAAATAAAATTGAAATATTAAATAATTTATTAATATAATAAATCATATTTATTATATTAATAATTTATTATATGACTAAATATAAATAATTAAATATGTATGTTTAATAGTATTGAAAAATATAATATTTTAAATATTTTTAAAAATAAAATAAAATTTATTATTAATATAATAATATTAATTTTTATATAAAAATAAAATTATCTATAGATGAGCTCTTTTCCAGAAAATGACTTACGCTTTTCAAAATGGTAAGTCATTTTACAGGAAAAATGACTTCCAAAACCATTTTTTGAAAAAGGGGGTCGACTTTTTATTTTAAGAATGAAAACAGAAAAAAATGGGAGTCGCCACCAATCCTTTTTGATGAGGTGTGATTGGATCACCTCGAAAAGTGGTTGTTTTCAATAAACAGTTTGATTTATTAAAACAACGATTTTGGTCTACAAAATTCAGAAAGATGGGTTCGGGAGTCAGTTACGCACGAGGAAGGATTAGCACCCTCGTAACGCCCAAAATTGGTACCTAGTTGATTAATTAGTATCTTAGTGTCGAAAATTGAGAACTTTGAAGAGATTAAAATACGATCCTTCGTTAAAATATTGTTTAATTGAAAATTTTCTAAGAAAATGGCGTATTTCACATTAATCGAGAAAAAGAATTACGTCCTGTAAGTTAGGACACAATGTCTTAAATTCTCGAAACGAGAATAAACACCTAAAAATTTTATTTTAAAAGACATTCGATTATCTCGGTTTTAGAAAGAAATCATATTCTGTAAGTTAGAACACGATTTTTTCGTAATTCCCGAGATTATTTTTTTAAAATTTTAAAACATTCGTTTGTTCAGATTTGTCGAGAAAATTGAAACCCCGTAAGTTAGGGTACGATTTTCGAAATAAAAAAAACGTGGAATATTGCTTATTTTAAAGAGCGTGATTGTATGTGTCAAGATTAATGTAACACCAATTGTAAATAAATCACGATGATAACATGCGTAATAAAATAAATGCGTAAAAAATAATAAAAATACAAGCATAAAATAAAGTAATTAATGCAACAAACGAAATGATTACAGATAAAAAGAGAAAACAGTAAAAACTAAAAATAGTAAATAATTACGTAAAAAAATGATATATAAACAGCTTGAGAAATAATAATATTAATAAGTACAAAAATAATAAAGTTTGAAATTAAAAAAATCATATAAATAACAAATAATAAGCATAATATTAGTAACAATAGTAAATAATCTAACTGTGAAATTATAAGAGTATATAAGTAAATATAATAAAATGATAAAATAAATATATACAGAAAACATTAGGTAAACGAACAAAAAAGAAATATAATAATAGTAATGATAATAATAATAATAATACAATGTTAAATTAATTAATTTAAAATTAAAATAGCAAAAAAAACAAAAATTGACTAAAATTGAACTCAAAATAAAAATTTGGGGCAAATTAGAAATACATAAAAAGAAAAGGACCAAATTGAACGCGCGAATAACAAGGAGGGACTAAAATGGAAAATAATCCTCACTCTCCAAAACGCACAGCTAGAGGTGATCATAGGTCGGGCCGGGCCCAAACAAATTTTTAAGCCCATTGTCTATGCCCAGGCCCAGCCCGATCCGAAATGTGGGCCTAATAATTTGTCCAAGCCTAGCCCGAAAGAAAATTACTAAGCCCGAGCCCAGCCCGGCCCGGCCCATATTAATTTTTTTTTACCTTATTTCATTTAAAAAAATTAAAACAAATATTAAAACAAGAAACAAATAAACTAAAACAATTCTTAAAACAATACACAAATTGAAAATATAGCAAAAAGTGATTATATTAAAATTGAAACAAATTAAAACTAAAATAATAACCAAATTAATAATAAAACAAAAGTTTTACAATATCAAAATAATATTAAAAATGATAACAAAAAACATAAATTATGTTGTAAGACCAAAGCAAGTAGCACCAAAATAAAATAGTTGCAAAAGAACAATAAAACACCACCAAAACAGCACCTAAACAGCACCAAAACAACATCAAGGTTTATGGTTGATACCACTTTCATACCACACAACATAACAACTCCTAAGTCGGTTGTAAGTTGTAACCAAAGCAAGTTCAGGAGAGAGAAGGGCAAAGCTCAAGTCCTTCGGTTGACTGCCAATATAAGCTGAATCTCCATCCCCACACTGATCCCCATGAAGAGAAATTCTCTATATCTGGAACAGAGGTACCACTAAAAAGAAAATATAAGAAACAATAGAACCTACACATCCAAGAGAAAGAGATCACATGTTCATAGACACAAGGAAAGGAAAAGAAAAGAAAGAGAGAAGACTGATAGCATCATAAAATTACTACTAAAACTCTAACATGAGGTTCTGAGAATCTTTACTACAGCATAGGGAATTCAATATTTAAAATGAATAGAATGTGTGTGTAGGGCCCAAAATTTGCCCAAATACAACAAACACTACCCAAATAACCCAATTGTGACCCACTCAATTTACCCAATCAAACCCATCACCCATTTACAACAATTACCCAAACCCAAATAAATTAAACTACCCAAACCCAAAATAAAAGCCTAACTACCCACAAAGCCCAAAATAATGTGGCCCAAACCTTAACAAAGAAACAACCAAATTTCCAAACCCTAGGTGCGCCGCACCTAGGGCCTTCTGCCGTCTGCCATGGTCACCTGCTCCACCTGCTCCACCAGCACCTCCCATTCCCTGCAAGTAGCAATGAAGGGACAGAAAATGTTAAAAAAATATTGTAAGGGTTATAAAACCCGATTCAAAAATGTAAAAATGGGGGGGCTCTCTCTTTTTTTCATTCGACAGTAAGAGAAACACAAAGAAGAAATCAAATATCCAATTCCAGAGTTAATATAGTGAATCAAGCATTCAAATAGATACATAGCATTCAAGTAAACAAGAACAGCCCAGATCACTAAATCAAAAACTAGAAAAACTTAAGGTGAATTTCCTATTTTATATTTTTATTTTATTTTCGAATCTATTTTTTTATATCAATATATACATAAATATAAAGTAAAATAGTATTATAAAACAGAATAAAAGAAAAGGAAAAAATTTAGAAAATTTTTACCTTTTCCCCCACCGCGGCGCTGGTGTGGTGGCGGGGCAGCAGACGGCGGTCCGGTGACCGTCCGGCGACCGGACCCCTGGCCGGAGTCCCACCGGAGCTTCCTCTCCCTCTCTTTTCTCTCTTCTCTCCCCTCCTCTTTTTCTCTCTTTCTTTCTTCTGCTGCCAATTGAAAATTTTTCAAAGGAATTTGGTTTATATAGTGAAACAAAACGGCACCGTTTTGGCCGTTGTCCCTGGGCGCTTAAACGGCGTCGTTTCACACTCAAACCCGAAGACCCGACCCATACCAGCCAAGATCCGCGCGTTTTTTCGTAGGAGGGGCTATTTGCGCAGTTGGCCCCTCCGCTTTTTCAATGTTTTATAATTAAGTTTTTATTTATTTTAATTTGGCCCTGAAATTTTGTAAAGTTTTCAATATTACCCCCGTGTTAAGTGCTGCGTTTTAATGACTGGGGATTTTGCTGTTTTGGTCCCCCGTTGTTTCCGCGCGTGTTCAATATAGTCCTTTCCTTTTATTTTTATTTCAATTTCGCCCAAAACTTTGTTATTAGTTCAATTTTAGTCCTTTCTTATTTTTTTTGTTTCTTTATTAAATATTATTTATTTTTGCATTCCAATCTTATTATTATTATATTTATATTAGTATGTATATTTATTTATTTATCTATTTATACATGTACGTGTATATATATATATATATGTTTATATATGGTATTATTTGTATTATTTTATTACTTTACTTTGACACTTTGATTTTAGTATACTTGCATTTGTAATTTAATATTATTATCACCATTATTATTACATGTATATATGTATACTTTATATAACATAATTAATAGTTACTCTTTTAATATTATTATTGTTTTTTTGAAGTATAGGTATATCATATGTATTCCTTTAATATGTACTGTATATATATATTTTTTATTCTATGTTATGTGTATATATTTAATATCATTATGTATATATATTCTTGAATACTACGTTATATATATGTATTTTTAATACCATATTATATATATTATTATTAGATTTATTTTTATCCTTATTACATTTATATGCAATATTAATACATATATTTTATTATGTGTGTATATATATATATATATATATATATATATTATGTATATAATATCATTCCTATATATCATTGTATTATTGATTATACCTATTATTTTCATTATTTTAACTTATTATCTTACTTTTATATTATTATGTATATATTTTTTATATATGTCCTGTGTATACGTTTTTTATTACCATTTTTATTATTCTGTATATACTCTAACATTACTAGTTATATATTCTTTTACTATTTTATGTATATGTTTCAAATACTATATATGATGTATTTCTGACACTATTGTTATTTATATATACATATTTTACGTACATATTTTTAATACCATTATTATACGCATATGTATGTACATTCACCGCTTCTATTTCATATTTAATTCTCGTATTACGTTTAATATCGCGCATTGTCACCGTCTGTAATATTATTGTTGTATGTATTATATGCCTTGATGTATTTACGACTATTATCTTTCGTTTCCCGCCCATTTATATATATTTCCCCGTTGTTCATTATTTTAAAATATTTATTCATGTTTTATTCATTTCAATACATAAGGCAATATATCGATTTAACATTAAGTCATCGAGTTCATCGCTATGTTGGGTGAATGTCAATTGACTCGTGTTAAAGCGATATACCCTTCTCAAAAACCGAAATAAACTAAAAGTTCTCATCTTTTCAATCGGATCACGACTAAATTTTATATTGAACTCGTATTTTCGAAAATTAAGACATCACGTGTTTATGAGATACCAATTTTGGGCGTCGCGAGGGTGCTAATACTTTCCTTGCGCGTAACCGACTCCCGAACCCAAATTTTTCTCTGGATTTTAACGTAAACCTAAACCTAGCCTTTTATTTTTAAAGAAAAATCTAATAGGTGTCCGATCACACCTAGGAAAAAGGATCGGTGGTGACTCCCGGTTTATTTTTAAAACCAAATTTCAATTTCCAATTTTCTACTAGATCGCCACAATTTAGCGACCCGAAAGCAAAATTTTACGTCGCTACAGTGTGAATGCCAAATCTTCCATGTACTTGAATAAATCATTTTGCAAGAATATTAGAAAAGCTGTACCTTTAAAAATTGTACTTTTTGCACCTCATAGGTTCTATTATGATTTTTCTTTTGGCCTAACTTAACATAATATACCCAAAGAAATACCACTTAAAAAGTTTCATGTTAGTTTTAATTAAACCATGACATTTGCATCATAAATGGATTAGTCTACATTTTTTTTTTGCCTAACATATTCATGTCAAATATATAATGGACATTTCAAAAAAGATACTAATGTGAGAATATGACCTTTGTTGTATGGTATAGGGGAAAGCTTATATTCATGTCAAACATGTACCTATACCTAAGTATAAAAACAGTAACAAAACAGCACCCAAACAGCAACAAAATAGCAACAAAACAACACCAAAACAACAACAAAATAGCACCAACACAGCACCAAAACAACACCAAACAACACAAAAAATAGCACCAAACAACACAAAAAACAGCATCACCAACAACACCAAAATAGCACCAAAAACCTGCAAAATATAATCAATCAACCAGAATATCTATACATTAACCAATCAACATATTTAATTTTATAACAAACTATAAATTGTAAGCTAAATTAAATTGTCAACAATTAGAAAGGAAGGTAACCTAAAAAGCAATCGAAGAAACATCATCCTCATTGTCCTCATCGTCCTCATCGTCATCATTATTCTTGCAACCAATTTCTAACATGAAATAAGAATAAATAATTAGATAATCAAATTGATAAAAAAATAATATAAAATTATAACAATAAAATGAGAATAATAATTACCAGTTGAAAATCCCTTAGCTCGCATCCAATCATCCAAGCAAACAACGGCTTGAACCGTTTTTGGCTTAAGTGAACTCCTCAAAGGTGTAACATCCTGAATTTGGGTCTAGAAGAATTGGGCTTTGAGTCTGGGTTCGGATAGAAGAAAATCCTGAATATTGAGAAGTTTTAAATATTACTAGTGTTTAATATATATATATATATATATATATATATATATATATTGATAAAATATTTCTGTTATTATTACTGATATTTTTATGAAAATTATAATTATTAGATACAAATATATTTATAAAATTATTGTTGTTAATTTAGTGTTTAAATTAAATTATTATTAGAAAATTTACTGTATCTATTTTTATTAATTTATGGAAATTATAATTATTATTATTAGGAAAAAATATATATTATTGTATTTGAAATTTTCATTGTTATGGTTATTGTTATTATTATTTAAAAATATAGAAGATATTATTATTAACGTGGTGTTTAAATTTAGTTTTTAAATAAATTTAAAAGTATTTAAAGTGTGGGAAAAATTCGATCCAAGACTCTAGCAAAAATAATTATTTTTGCCTCTTAAGGAAATCTGGGCATAAGGCCTTAAATATAATATGGGCTGAGTTTTAGCACAAATGAAGTGCCCGGCCCAGTGGCTAGGGGCGCTAGGCAGCAGGAAGGAAGGCTGGGATTCGATTCCCAGCGTGCTCAACTTGTTGTTTTTATTTAGGTTACGGTTAAGATAAGGGTTAAGATGTATAGCGAGTATAATCCAGCACAAGGAGCGCCTGTGGTGCAGTGGTAGCAGCGCGTTAAAGGGATGAGAGGGCACGAGTTCGAATCCAGGTGCTGGCGTTATTTTGGTTTGTTTTTAGGTGGACCAAGACTTCAGCAGGTAAGGTTTAAAAGAGCAAGCTACGACGCAGTGGCCAGCAGTGTGCCTATGCGTGTGGAAGGCCCAAGTTCGAGTTGCTAAGAGCGCGGATGCCCCCTTTTTGCTGCATGCGTGTGGGAGAGTAGTAGAGTTGGACCAAAACTCTTCCCAGGCAGCAGGCTGAAGCGGTCAAACGGTGGATAAGGCTGCTAGGTGGTTGGATGAATTTCAAATGCTTAATTCATGAAGCAAAGCAAGGGAATTTGAAATTAGAAAGAATTTTTAATAAGCATTAAGTACTGTATTTGTTCGGCTTTTATGAATTATTCCCTTTTTGTTCATCTTTCCTTCATCGATAATAACCGAACCTATCTTCTTCTACTCTTCTTTTCTTTCTTTTCTTTTATCTCATCTCTTCCTTCTTTAATTTCCTTCAAAGCCGAATCTGTACTGTCATCTCCTCTTTTCTATTTTTTTTATTTTCTCTTTTTTTTTCACTATACTAAAATCTGAAACATCCATACTTTAGTGATTCGAGAATTAATTTTTAGATCTATTTCCTACTTGCGATTAAGATAGATTCACAGTGGATCTAAGATTTGAAAAGTGTTGGAAACGCTTCTGACAAGAACGTCTTTGGTGGTAAGCATTCAGATCTTATTTTTCTTTATTTACTAATTCGAGGATAAGCTGAAAACCCCTAAATACTTTAGGGAGACTATCGATTTTTGCCAAGATTAAAATTAAGTATTTTTCATTCGGTTTTTTTATGTGCTCATCGAAGGCTAGCGATCAAGATCTATTTGGAGGCTAGTAAGATCAGCAGGTTCAAAGCGGTCGAGATCTAGATCTAGTAGTTAAAGATCAACAAGGTTAATCGTGGGGGAGATCTCGTTAGCGTTTTGTCGAAAAACAGGTGTGTAAACGACACCCACTTATAGACTAGATCGGCAAAAGCCGAAAAATCGAAAAGCCGGTATTTATGAACGTGCGAGCGTGCGAGCGCTTGTTAGGTGGTTTGGTTGTTAATTTTGATAATCGCAAGCAGTATGATTGCAGAGTGCGCAATTTCGTGCACTTCGGTACATTTGGGCTTAATGGGCCGAAAACGGGTTAGTGGGTCAACGGGCCCAATTCGGTAAAAACGCTCGGTAAGTGCTTCTGTTAAAGTGTTAATGGTTAGAATATGTATGTAAACTCTAGAATAGTAAATTTTATTAAACTACTCCTAAGTATAAAAATTACCGTTTTACCCTTAGGTGCAAAATGACTGTTATGCCCCTAGGGTTAATTTTGACTGAAATGCATGATATTCTGATTTTGTTTATTATATGCCATGACATGTATATCTGTTGCATGGGGTTGGGTTTTGTTATGGAGGAAGAACCTGCTTCGGTGGTCGTGCCACATATTCGATATAAGCGACTTTGCTGCGGATTATAGTTAGTCTGTGGAATCCTGCTAACAATCGTAAGTGTAGGGATGACGTGGGTGATTTATTCCCCACAGGAAGTGTAGGGATAGACGGAGGCAAGCGCAGGGTTGGATGGGGTTATCATGCATTAATCATATGAGACTATTTTGTTATGGGCCAACTGTATTGAAATGGGCCCAATCAGTGTTAATATGGGCAAGGCCCAATATATCTCGACTTGTAATAGGGCTACGCCCGCATTGATACTGAGATATGGGCTAGGCCCAAAGATACTCTATTACTGTAAGGATACATAACGAATTGGTGCTGAAGATTTTGTTGCAATCAATATAGCCCATTAATATTGATATGGGCTAAGGCCCGCTTAACTTTGATTTCTGAATAGGGCTTAGGCCCAAGAAAGCTTGAACCGATTTGGGCTCGTTTGGGATACTTTACACACCGAGTTTTCCAAACTCACCCCCCTTTTTCCCAACTTTGCAGGGGAGCCGTAGATCGATGGACTTGGAGCTGGGCGGGATTCAGAGTGGCCACGAAGATTAAGTTTTGTTTTCTTTAAAATAAGTTTTGCATTTATTATTTTGATTATTTTTATTTTGGTTAAAGTTGTAAGAAGGCCGCTCTTTTTATTATTCTTAATATTTTGGGTCATTAAATAGGTTAGCTCTAGGGCGCGTTTTATAAAAGTTACTTATTTTTTTAAAATATCACGATAACCGAGTAAAGCTTCCGCAACGTAAATGTTTTCAAAGGAAATAAATATTTTAAATAGACTTAAAACTTAATTTGTTGTTTGTGGACAAGTAATAAGCTTAAAGTGTGGCAATGGATGTGTGCATGTCTAGGATTGGATCATGGAAGAGCTAGGTACTTAAGCAGTCTAATTGACTCACCTCCTCTTTTCTTGAATCCTACCTGGTGCGCAGCTTCCATTCACTTTAACCTATAACGAAATTATCTTTTAAAACACTAAGTAAGTTTTTCTAGATCAACAATATAAAATGTTTTGAACGCTTCGATGTGGCACATCGGATCCGACCATAACGTCTAAGCCGGGTTTAGGGTGTTACAAAAGGTGTGATAACTTTCTTACCCATGCTAAAAGCTGATTCAGAAGCTACAGCCGATATTGGAATTGCCAAAAGATCACGAGCCAATAATGAAAGCTCATTGTATCGAACTGAATTTTTGCTCCAATAATCCAAAACATCTATTTTACTATTCAACTCAAGCTCTGGTTTTTCCAAATAAATATCCAACTATGACTTTTCACTCCTAGTGCTAGATTCATTTAAATACCGTTTATAATCATCACTCTCATCAAAATCTCCCCCAAAATCAACACTATTAACATTGTGTTCATCCAAACTAGAATCAATAGGATTTTTATCCGAAACATTAGAACTTCCAGCCAAAGAGGAAAACGTGGATTTGGATTTCTTAACATACTCGTCAAACAAGAGTCTAAGATTACTAAGAATGGTTTCAACAAAATCTGAAGCATGAATACCATAGGTTGTAGTAAAACAATACTGCACATAATTTAACTTGTAACGAGGATCTAAAATTGCAGCACATGACAATATCAACAAATACTCAGCCCAATATTTATTAAATTTCTCTTGCATTTGCTTAACCATTGGAATTAAAAAAAGAATAAGGACCTTTAACTGTATCAAGCAAAAAAACAAATAAGGACCTTTAACTGTATCAAGCAAGACCTTGTGAACCTTTCAAACCCCTCTAAAATAAAGATTAGCCGTTGGATAATTAGAACAAAAAAAAACACAAGTCACATCATAAAAGACTTTCAAAATTTTGCAAAGAATAGCAACATTTCTCCACTCCTCGTTAGAAAGTGCAAACATTTGATAATCTTTATCCCATTGGCCCCAATAATCTAGCACATCTTTGTAGTAAAAAGAAGATTCAAGCATCAAATAAGTAGAATTCCATCTCACACACACATCTTGACGCAACTTTTTGGTCAAATTCAAATGAAAACTTTTGTCCGCCACATCATAAAATCCCTTCATATGAATTCCCAACTTTTTTATGTACTTTATTCCAATTCTAATCTTACCAACAACATCATTAGCAAGTTCCAAACCAGCTTTAACTATAATATTCAATATATGTGCACAACATCTAACTTGAAAAAAAGCATTACCACACAAAATAGCTTGATTTGCACAAAAATGATTTTAAGACAAGAAACCATAACATCATTATAAGAAGCATTATCCAAAGTGATGCTAAAAATTTTCTTGTCTATACCCCATTGAGATAAACATAAAGCAAGTTCATCCGCTATGTTCAAACCATCATATGAGGAAATAAAGCTCTAAACCTTATGATTCTCTTTTGTAGCTTCCAATCTTTGTCAACCCAATGAGCAGTAATGCAAATATATTCATCATTAGTATACTCCGAGTTCCAATTATCAGAAGTTAGACAAATTAAACCAGGTGCTTTAGCCAACTCTTCTTTAACATGATCTCTCTCTGTTGCATAATACATTAGGACATCCCTAGCAGCTGTATGCCTACTTATATTCTTAAAATTAGGACTAGCAATACTCATCATGTATCTAAATCCTGGTTCTTCAACTGTCCTAAATGAATGCTCGCCACACACAAGAAAAGTAGAAATAGCTTTACGACACTCATCAGCATCAAACTTGTAGTTTTTATAGATGGAACACCTCCTAATGATGGTTGAGTGGCTATGGTGTATTGAGTGATGTCCTTATTAACTTTTTTCAAACAGCTATTTAGATGACGTCTTAAATGAGAGGTTCCACTAGAAGATTTAGCAGAGAAGATAGTCTTACAGTGATTATATTATGCCTTCAATTCATTTCTGTTCTCGCATTCAAGCTTTGTCATTTCATCCCACACCTTTGAAGTGGTAGACTTTTGACGTTTAAGAGCACTTTCATACTCATTAAACCCATCGTCCATAGGTATAGGAGTGTTCGAACTAGCCATGGTAATAAAAACTCAAGTCCTGAAATCCAAATAAACCAAAAGATTATATAATTGTTCAACAATTGTATATAATATATGAATTATTCCATATTATTATTTACTATCATAAAATATTAGCCCAACTTAAAAGTTAAAATCAATTGTATATAATGCATGATTGGCATAACACAAGAAAGATAGAGAAAAAGGAGAAAAATGTGTGTCGAATCGACACATTTACATATATATAGAAAAGACAAACATATAAATATCGGATAAAAATATAAAATTAAATAGACTGAAATATTTTACATCTTATCTAATTACAGATAATTATCAATGCATTAGTCACACTGAAGTGGACAAGTGGTTTCAACTTTCAATTAATTAAACTTGACCAAAACAAAACCCAAACAAGAGGATGTCATTTTGGAATCTCATATTGCCTAACTTTGAACCAAACACATCCATCCTAAAGGTGAACTAAAGTTAATTGAAATTGACTTACCTAAGTCGTTTTGGTCAAATTGATTTAATTAAATTAATTTTAACTTTGGATCAGTTGAAGAGGTTGGTTAAAATTTTAATACATTTATTAAATCTAAATTTTGTATATTTCAACTATTAGTAATTATATAATGTTTATAAATAAAAAATTGTAATTTAATTATATTTTAAGTTTCATTATATAATAATATTTATGTTTTTGTTTTTTGCTTTTTAATTATTAATTTAGACTTGTCCATATTTTGAATAACGGGTTTACATTAAATCCATCTCAAATTTTACGACTTAATTTTATTTCATATTAGATTTTTTTTAAGCTTGAATTGTTGGTACTCAAATTTTATCAGGCTCACGTCTTTGACTTTTTAAGCAAATTTGGATTGGATGGGATTTTCTTATTATGTTAAAACTACATGGGCATACTGGCCACTCTTGCTTATAAGCTTATGATTATTTATATTTACCATAAGACAAGCAAGTATCTGTGTTCAACATTCATGTTTGATGCATATCCGGAAATAAGTATAAAGATAGGACTTTTCGAGGACCTTACGAGTTCAGTAGGGTTGGTTAATGTAAATATATCGAATTCAATTTTCGATATCTACATGCTCTTTTCTAGGGAGTGCATGTACATGAAAAAAAGTTGAACACACCCGTGTCAAGCACATACTCATATCCAACAGTCAAACAGAAATCCGAGTAACATAGGAACAAGGAACAATGAATACATAAATGATTCAACTCCTAAAATCCAAGTCCAACTACCATCAAAGTGAAAGCATGAACATTTGAAATTGTATGAGCTCTTTGCTTATGAGTGTTCCATTGATACATGTTCATGTATATATACATATATCTATATTGGATTAGTCATCATGAAACATACCTAGTCAACAGATACATAGAACTTTAAGCAAACTATCTATGTTCGGGTTTTCATTTTTCTTAAGCAAGACTCATGTCAGACACTCGTGTTGGACTCATTCCTGCATCTAAAACTCACTAATGAGTCTGGACAACAAAGATTAGCATGATCAAATCAAGCTCTAGTTTAACCAAATAGTATAAACAAAAAAATAACATATAAACAGACAACACAGATCGATATAGCTAAACATGAAGTATCAACATATAGATATTATGATCATAAAGTAGTTAAAAAAAATATCCTTTTGAGGTTCTAAAAAACGAAAATATTACCGAAGGGCGAAGAGACACTAGAAAATCCGATCCAATCCTTTTTATCTACAATCCAAACAAATAATAATTACAAAAATAAACTAAAAAAAAAAGAAGAACAAGAAAAAGGAAAGAAATACCAAAATCTTCACACATGAATTAATATTTACCTAAACCTGATTAGTTAGAATAAGAAGAACAACAAAAAAGAAAGAAATACCAGAATATTTGTAGACACTCAATTTTGCCCGGGCCCAGAAATAAGTCCAAAAACAAAAATAATAAACCCCCCTAAAAAAAAGAAGTCCAAAGTTCAGTCCAGAATTACAAATATAATTTGGCCCGATCGGAATGGCCCATTACTTGAAAAGATTTAAGGTCCATCTACAAGCTTGAGTCATATGAAAATATAATCTTCAATGATATGCAATCTTAGATATGATACAATTTTAGATATGATTGTAATCTTAGATATGATACAATCTTAGATATGATTGCAATCTTAGATATGATACAATCTTAGATATGATTGCAATCTTAGATATGATATGCAATCTTGAAGATATGATCTTGTAATCTTGGAGATTTAATTTGTAGATATCCTTTAATCTTAACCGTTGACGTAATTGATCTATATCGTTGGATTTGGGGAGGCTCAACTATAAATAGAGGCCTCTCCCTTCATTGTAAACACATTGGAGTTTTGGGAAGTAATAAGAATTCTTGAGAGCATTCACTCAAATTTCTCTCCTCTTGCTTGCTTCTTCTCTGTGGTTTGTTCTTATTTTATTCTTCGTCTATCTTAGTTTTTCAACCCTTTTTTTATTTTAATTTCATCATTTTTCAAATATGGATATAATACTTATTCTATTACTTTTATAGGTTATATATTATAGATTATTTATTTTCCTATATTTTTATATGAAAAATACTTATTATATTATTATTATATCCCTTATCATATTGTATTTCATCATATTCTATTTATATATTTTTATTACATATTATATTTTACTATATATCATAATGCTTTTCTTTAATATATATTATATTATATTTCCTTATATTACCTTTATTTTATTATAAAGTATATATTATATTATTTTATTAATTATATACATCTTTAAAGTTTTATAAATAAATGTAATATTAATATTTAGTACATTTTTATGTATAACTATTATATTTTATAATATAACTTATATGTAGATATCATTATTTTAAAAAAGGGGTTCTCTTTTATCATTTTTATATTATACTTTTAAATGTCTTATTTCTATTTATTTTTATTTTATATATTTTACTTATTTATCTTTGTTTTTTTTATTATTTCGATATTGTTTAGTTGATTAAATCCTACATATCATTTATAATGTTATTTTATAATTATTGTTAGAAGTCGTATTTTAGAATTGGCATGTATGTTGGTGTTATTTTAGGCATGTTTATGTTAAATTGTATGCTATGCACCATTTTTTTTCTTTGTGTCTATTGGTTTATTAAAATGTATATAGAATTATATCTTATAAGTTTATATGCTTACTTTTTCATTTTTAATTTATATCGTATATTTTTTTGTATGTATATTTTACTTGTTTTTAATTTGCTATGTTCGTTGTTTAAAATTTGTTTAAATTCATGTTTTTACTTACTTATTATGATAATATGTTATATTGTATGTTATTCCATAATGTAAATATGCTCATTCATGCATCAATTTAAAAAACGAGACTCTAAAGTTTTCAAAAATAAAAAGGCAATGCTTGGTGTTTGGAAACTTCGGGAAAAGTAGTGCCCTAACTTATTGGGTTGTAATTTTTCTCGTTAAGTTCAAATAGTCAAATACCCTTCTAAACTTTTAAAATTTTCAAAATACAAGCAACTATCTTGGAATTTCAAAGCGTTGTGTCCTAACTTACTGGATGTGGCGTTTTGTCGTTTCGAGATAGGAATTTTCAAAAAGGCTAACTTAGTGCCAAATATCCTAAAATATGGTGTCCTAACTTATTGGACGAAATATTTTGATTTATTTGATAAAAGTGAACCCTAATTTTCAAAACAAAAAATCAAAAATATTAAAAGAGGATTGCATCTTAAAATTTTTAATTTCAGACCTTAAAGACATCTGATAATTAATTAGGTACCAATTATTGGGCGATACGAGGGTGCTAATCCTTCCTCGTACGTAACTGACTCCCGAACCCGTTCTTTTGATTTCGTAGACCAAAACTAATGATTTTAAAACAAAATGTTTTAAAGGTGATCCAATCACACCTAAAAAGATTGGTGGCGACTCCCGTTTTCGTTTTTAAAGTTGATTCCCATTTTCAAAAACTCAATTTAAAAATAGTCTCGACAATATTTTTTAGCTACTGGTCCTTTTCATTGTTAGGCAAAATAAAGTAATGAACGTAAAAAAAAAAAAGAAAAAGAAAAAGAAAGAAATGCCAGACTTACACAAATTCCTATTGATGAAATACAAGGGCTAGCTACTGGAACTGGAACTGGATTTTGGAATTTGGGTTTTTAAATCTTGATTCTGGAATTGGGTGGAGGTGGATCGGTGGAGGTGATGAGTTAGGGCTTAGGGATTTTGAAGCTTTTAGAATTGGGAAAAAAGTGAGGGCACGAATGGATAAAGTGAAGCATGAAATGAAAGTTAAAATTTTTAACTTAAAAAACATATTTGATTAAAAATAAAAAAAATATATATTTAATATATGATCCGGGCCGGGCCTGGGCCAAAAAAAATTTACCTGAGGCCCGACCCGTTTTCTAAACGGGCCTCATTTTCTGCCCAAACCCATATTTCGAGCCTATATTTTTACCCGAACCCTCCTATTTTTCGGGCGGGCCTTCGGGTCGGGTCGGGCCAGGTAGCCCAACCCATGATCACCTCTATGCACAGCTTCAAAGTGGACCACAATGTAATCGAAATAAATCGTGGGGTAAAAATAAAAAATAAAAAAACTTAATTGTAAAATAATTAAAAAGCGGAAGGGCTAAAACTGCAATTAGCCCTTTCGTAAAAAACACGTGGATCCTAGGCATGGAGTGGGTCGAATCTCAGGTTAGAGGTTGAAACGACGTCGTTTTGGTGCCTGAGAGGTCTGCCTAAAACGGCGTCGTTTTGGAGGCCTATTTAAGGCTAAAAATTTTAGAAAAAAAATCATTTTCAACCCCCCTTTTCCAAAAAATATGAAATGCTTTCCCCCTCTCCCCTTTGCCTGCAAACTCCGGCCTAGCTCTGGTCATCGGCCACCTATCGTCGGCGGCCGAAAGGCCAAAAATTCCCTTTTTTTTGTTCGATTCGAAAAAGGTAAGTTTTTCCTTTTTTATTCTTTTTTTTATATATATGTATATATAAAAGATTCGAAAAAATAAAAAAAATAAAGAAATAAAAAAAACCCTTAATATGGTTTTGGACCTTGTTTTTCTCCCTGCTTGTTGTTTTTCTTTTGTATTCAATTTCTATGTATGTTTGAAACACTATTTTTGGTATTTCATGTGTGTCCAAAAAAACACATTTGATTTATAATGGCTTTTATAGCCATTTACAATGCTTTTTAATCTATTTTTTTATGCTAGCTGTCACTGTTGCTTGTGTGTAGGTGCAACTTGAGGGCGGTGGAGCAATGGTGTGGTAGTGGCGGTGGTAGTGGCCGTGGCCGTGGCAGAGGCGGTGCAGCAGGCCTAGGGGCTAGGGTTAGGGGCGGCGACACTAGGGTAAAAATTTATTTTTTCTATTTTTGGGTATTGGGCTAGGGTTTTGGTAATAGGCTAAATTGTTTGGGTTTGTTTAAGACTGGGCTGTTGGATTGTAATTTATTTTGTTTTTATTTTAAATTATAAGCCCCGGGCTGAATTGGGCTTGTACAGCTGCCCCTCTTTGCTCATTATCGTATAACGGGAATAGAGCAAAGACTTTTAAGAAAGACCAATTTTACCCGGTTTCGCCGAGTCTCGATTCTCTAGGTTTTTTTCCTTCAGATAGCCTCATTCCAGCCCACTGCATCTGGTTGCTTCGATCCACTCCACCGCCACTTCGAAGAGATAAGATTTGTAGTTTCAATCTACTCCGCTACTACTTCATGGATATGAGATTTGTGATTTTAGTCTGCCCTACTGCAACTTCAGGGAGAGAAGACTTGTTATGGTAGATTTAATCCGACCTACTGCAACTTCAGATGTATAGGATTTGTCGTTTTAATCCGCTCCATTACAACTTCAGGGAGATAGGATTAGTAGCTTCAATCTGCTTCACTGCAACTTCAGGGAGATAAGATTGGTATTTTCAAACTATTCCATTGCAACTTTAGGGAGATAAGGTTTGTAACTTGTAGCTTCAATCTGTTCTGCTGCAACTTCAGGGAAATAAGATTCGCTATCTTTAGTCTGCTCCACTGCAACTTTAGGAAGATAAGACTTACCATGATAACTTTGATATGCTCCACTGCAACTTCAGGGAGATAAGGTTAGTGGCTTTAATCTGCTCCATTGTAACTTCAGGGAGATAAGATTCGCCACTTTCAGTCCGCTCCACTGCAACTTCAGGGAGATAAGACTTGTAACTTTAACTTGTTCCACTGCAATTTCAATGAGATAAGGTTTGTAGTTTTAATCTGCTCTATTGCAACTTCAGAGAGATAAGATTTGATATCTTCGATCTATTCCATTGCAACTTTAGGGAGATAAGATTTACTATCTTCGATCTACTCTACTGCAACTTCAGGAAGATAAGATCTATGGCTTTAATCTGATCTACTACAACTTCAGGGAGATAAGACTTGCCACAATGACTTTAATTCATCCTACTGCAACTTCAGGGGTATAGGATTTGTGGATTCACTGATCCTGTGACACCGTCCTCTAGGGAACTTGACTTGTAGAATCAAATTTATGGGCCTATGTGTATGCCAAATGATTAGGATGTCATGATTAGAATGAATAAAATGCTCCTAAATAGATGTGTATAGATGATATTTGCATGTATGCAGAATGCCATGAGAATGATTCCTTTTTAATGCTTAGGTTGTCATTGCCCATTGTTCATCAAGGTTCAATCACTGACGCATTATCTTGCCTTCTTGCTTAGCTGGTGATCGTGATTTTCCACGATAAGTTTTATAAATTTATAATTAATCACTCTTGAAACTAACTATTATCACGACGTAGGCAAGTGTACCTATCGAACAGTAGTATAGCTCTGGCAAGACCGGATTGTCGAACCCAAAAGACTAAAAGTACTAGTAATGACTATCTTTTTATTATCTAGTCTAAGAATTAAAAGGGGGTTTGTTTTAACTAACTAATTAAACTAAGAAATTGCAGAAAATAGATTTAGGAAATTACTTTTGGGAAAAATGATTGATTTAGGATAATACCTAAAGAAAAATCCACCTAGACTTTTACTGGTTATTCTGGCTCTGAACCGGACGATTTATTCATTTAACTTGTTCCATAGAAATCCCTAAGTTATGTTATTATCACTATTCAAGACTAATAACATCTAATCCCTAGGTTGAATATCCGAGACTTTTCTCTAATTAACACCTAGGGTTGCATTAACTCGATCTATGGATTCCCTTATTGGGTTTCACGCTAATCCAGCAAAATCTATCACTAGACGCGCAATCAACTCTGCTTAACTATGACAAAGTTACTCTTAGCCAAGGTTTATTCCTCTTCCAACTAAGAGCATTAACTTGAAGTGATATCCTGAAATACCAAAACAAGAATTAAGAACACATAATTAAGAACAAGTCAAATATTTATCATACGATTCAGAAAATAATAACAAGATTCGTCTTATGTTTCATCCCCCTTAGGTATTTAGGGGTTTTAGTTCATAACTAAAAAGGAAAACATCTCAGAAGAAGTAAGAATACAAAATATAAAGAAAACCCAAAACTCCTGAAAGGGAAATTGAGGAGAGATCTTCAGTTTTGATGGTGAATCCGGCTTCTAAGACGGATCAATCGGCTTCTTTGGAGTAATTCCTTACTCCCTATTCTCTGTCTCCCTTTTTTTCCTCTTTTGGGGTGTATTTATAGGCTTTGGAATGCTGAAGAACCCTCAAAAGTGGCCTTTTTCGAGTTGGACTCAACTTAGGCTCGGTAGGGACACACTCGTGTATGATTACTTTAGGCCGTATTTGAGCCTGTTAGATTGGCATGGGCGTGTGTTCTACTCGTGTGAGTTGTGTTTCAATTCTGTCAAATTGACACGGCCGTGTGAGCTGCCTGTGTGAGGAGGTCCAGGCCGTGTTGATTTCGTATTTTCTCCCTTTTTGGCGCGTTTCTCGTTCCTTTCGCTCTCCTATGCTTACCTACGTGTAAAACATGAAATTAAGGCATTAGGAGCATCGAATTCACTAATTCTAAGGAAAAATCATTCATAAAATGCGTTAATCATGGGGTAAAAATATGTATAAATTACGGTTTATCAGCTGGTATCTTTGATAGAAAACCCGAAGAAATGGCCATAATTTAGACTATTCTTTCTCAAATGTTTCCAACCCTTAGGTTTGATTAGTTCTAAATAATAGTCCTGTTTCAGGTCCTTGTACTATTTAGAAGCTTTTCAGAGCAATATGCAAAACTCCTTTTACGTGAATATTATGAGTCAATTAATCGTTATTTCAATAAAAAAATGCTTGAAAAAGATTGTAACAATGGACAAGACTGAAATTTATAGGAAGCAAAGCTTGAAATGAATAGAATTAATAAAAATAACAAATTTTTCTAAAATACAAAGCAGGTAAGATGAAAGTTGGTGCCCCAGATATCGTAACTTCCGATATCGTGCTATTGTTTAAATTCAATGCATTGTCAAATATGATCCTTTCTGACATGCCATATCGATAAATGATTTCTTTTTTTAGGAATTCGCTAACTGCCGACTTTGTAACATTGGCATATGAAATGGCTTCTACCCACTTGGTGAAGTAGTCGATGACCACAAAGATGAATTGATGCCCATTTGAAGCTTTTCGCGAAATCGGCCCAATAACATCCATGCCCGACATAGAGAAAGACCATGGAGAAGTCATAACATGCAGAGAAGAAGGAGGTACATGAATTTTATCTCCATAAATTTGGTACTTATGGCATTTCTTGGCATAATTGATGCAATCTCCTTCCATGGTGGACCAGTAATACCCGAACCTCATGATTTACTTGGCCATTGTGAAACCATCAACATATGTTCCGCAGATGCCCTCATTGACTTCTTCCAAGATTTTCTTGGCCTCAACAACATCCACACATCGTAGTAGCACTTGATCCTTTCTTCTTTTATATAGGATCTCCCCATCCAAGACATAGTCACTAGCTAGTCTTCTCAACGTCCTTTTATCATTCTCAGTAGCTTGGTCAGAGTATTCACGATTCTTCACATATCGTAGTACATCATGGTACCAATGATAATCATCCTTTTCTTCTTCTTCTTCGATGTTGTAACAATGAGCCAGAGCCTCATAGATACTCATCTGGATCGGTTTCATATCCTTTTGTTTGTTTACTTTGACCATGAAAGCTAAAGTTGCTAGGGCATCAGCCATCTGATTTTTTTCTCGCGGGAGGTAGCAGAAGGTAATATCATCAAACTCTTTAATTAATTCAAGGACCAACCTCCGATAATCGATCAACTTGGGATCTCTCATCTCCCATTCACCTTTGAGTTGATAGATCACTAGCGCAAAAATTGCAAGAAAACCCATGATGTATGTTTCGTATTCTGCCATATTATTTGTGCAATCGAAATCTAGTTTACTAGTAAAGGGATAATGATCTCCATTTGGGGATACCAAAACTGCCTCGATTCCGTTACCCACAGCATTTGAGGCTCCATCGAAATTTAGTTTCCAAGGATGACCTTCTTGAGAGTCTTCTTAAGTGGTTTCTACGTACTTTAAATCTTAATTCGGGAAATTAAAGTTCAGAGGCTCATAGTCTTCTAGAGCTCTACTGGCCAGAAAACCTGCTATTTCACTCCCTTTTATAGGTTTCTGATTGGCATAGACTATATCAAATTCGAAAAGTAGAATTTTCTCATCGGGCCATTCTTCCATTCAAAGTAGTCGACTCCATCATGTACTTTAGAGGGTCTAGTTTCAAAATGAGCCAAGTTGTGTGGTACAACATGTACTGTCTCAATCTTCGGGTTGCCTAGATTAAGGTGCAACACAACTTCTCAATTGGCAATATCTTGTCTCACATTCAGTGAATTTCTTACTGAGGTAGTAAATCGCCCTTTTCTTTCCTTCCTAACTCATCGTGTTGGCAAGCACATATTCCATAGAATTTTCAAATATTGCCAAATACAATATCAGTAGCTTATCTGGACTAGATGGCGTCAGCATTAGGGCATTGGACAGGTATTGTTTGACTTTTCGAAAGTCTTCTGGCACTCCTCATCCCAAACACCTGGATTGTGTTTCTTAAGGAGACGGAATATGGGGTCGAATTTCTCAGTTGTGAAATGAACCAGACGATGTAATTTAGTCTTCCTAGGAATCCTCGAACTTTTTTCTGAGTGCGCGGCAGAGGCAACTCCTGTATAACCTTGAGTTTATCCGGGTCAATCTCAATCCCCTTTTTGCTGACTACGAATCCTAATAGTTTCCCTGACCTGGCCCTGAAGGTACATTTTGCTGGATTGAGCTTCAGCTAGAATTTTCTCAACCTCAAGAATAATTTCCTCAAGACTTGCACATACTCTTTTTCTGTTCGGGATTTGGCGATCATGTCGTCGACATAAACTTAAATTTTTTTATGCATCATATCAAAGAACAGGGTTACCATGACTCTCTGATATATTGCTATCGCATTTTCAGTCCAAATGGGATCACCTTATAGCAAAATGTTCTCCACATGGTTACCAATGTGGTCTTATCCATATCTTCAGGATGCATCTTTATCTGGTTGTATCCTGAGAAGCCATCCATGAAGAAGAATAATGAGTAACCTGCCGTGTTGTCCACTAAAGTGTCGATATGAGGCAATAAGAAATTGTCCTTCGGGCTGGCTTTGTTCAGGTCCCTGTAGTCTACGCACATTCATGCTTTTCCATCTTTTTTAGGGACAGGGACAATATTGGCTACCCATTCTAAGTATTTAACCACTTGTAGGAAACCAGCGTCGAATTACTTTTTGATTTCTTTTTTTATTTTTATCATAATATCGGGTCTCATCCTTCAGAGCTTCTGTTGAACTGGCTTGCACTCTTCCTTTATGGGTAGCCGGTGTACCACGATACCAGTACTTAGACCAGACATGTCTTGATACGACCATGCGAAGATATCTTTGAATTCTTGGAGTAACCTAATGAGGTCCCACTTTGTCTTTGTGGTAATGCAAGCTCCAATTTTCACTTTTTTCTTTTCTTGTCCGTCTCCCAAGTTCACAACTTCTACTGACTCTTTATGAGGTAGTGATCGTTGATTTTTCGTGTGATAAGTTTTATAAATTTGTAATGACTCATTCTTGAAACTAACTATGATCACGACGTAGACAAGTGTACCTATCGAACAGTAGTATAGCTTTAGCAAGACCGGATTGTCGAACCCAAAGGACTATGAGTACTAGTAATGACCGTTTTTTTATTACCTAGCTTAATAAAAGAGGATTGTTTTGACTAACTAATTAAACTAAGAGCTTGCAGAAAATAGAAATTGGGAAATTACTATTGTGGAAAACGATTGATTGAGACAATACCTAAGGAAAAATCCACCTAGACTCTTACTTGTTATTCTGGCTCCGAACCGGACGATTTATTCATTCAACTTGTTCCGTAGAAATCCCTAATATATATTATTATCCCTTTTGAGACTAACAACGTCTAATCCCTAGGTTGAATAACCGAGAGTTATCTCTAATTAACATCCTAAGGTTGCATTAACTCGATCTATGGATTCCCTTATTAGGTTTCACCCTAATCCGGCAAAATCTTGTCACCCTATCTCTAGGCGCGCAATCAACTCCACTTAATTATGACAAAGTTTCTCTTAGTTAGGGTCTATTCCTCCTCCAACTAAGAGTAGTAACTTGAAGTGATATCCTAAAATACCAAAACAAGAATTAAGAACACGTAATTAAGAACAAGTTAAATATTTATCATACGATTCAGAAATAATAACAAGGTTTAGCCATAGGTTTCATCCCCCTTAGGTATTTAGGGGTTTAGTTCATAACTAAACAAGAACACATCTCAAAATAATAAAAATTACAAAACATAAAGAAAACCCAAAACTCCTGAAGGGGAGGTTGATGAGAGATCTTCAGTCTTGATGGTGGCTCCGGCTTCTGAGATGGATCAATCGGCTTCCTCAGAGTAATTCATTACTCCCTATCCTCCGTCTCCCTTTTCTTTCTCATTTAAGGTGTATTTATAGGCTTTGGAATGCTTAAGAAGCCCTAAAATTTGGCCTTTTCTGAATAAAGCTTAACTAGGGTTCGGCAGGGACACGCCCGTGTGGCACGACCGTGTGCGATTACTTCAGGCCGAGTTCGAGCCTGTTAGATTGGCACGGGCGTGTGAGCTGCCCGTGTGAATCGTGCTTCAATTCTGCCAAATTGACACGGCCGTGTGATCTACCCATGTGAGGAGGTCTAGGCCGTGTTAATTTCGTGCTTTGGCCTATTTTCTCTGTTTTTGGCTCGTTTCTCGTTCCTTTCATTCTCTTATGCTTACGTAAGGATAAAACATGAAATTGAGGCATTAGAAGCATCGAATTCATCAAATCTAAGGAGAAATCATTCATAAAATGCGTTAAGCATGGGTTATAAATATGTATAAATTACGGTTTATCAAATACCCCCACACTTAAGCGTTTGCTTGTCCTCAAGCAAAATCCTCGGATCATAGTTAAAATCTCATTTTTCTCAACTTATAATTTCGATCAATATTATCTCAAATCATCTCATAAGTAATCATACATTGAGAACTCAACTATAAGAACATTAAAGCCTCAAACATTCCAAGTTGAATATTTAATTATGAAAAACTTAGGCATCTCCCTTCATCTAAGTAGTTATCATTGATTCAGAAGCTCATAGAGTTTAACATCCTCACTAAAGATTCACTCAAATCACTCGAAGTGTTTAAGGACAATAAAATTAGCACTCATTAGTCAATATGAAAAGTTATTACCATAGGCTTGCATGAAAATCAAATCTCCACCACTATAAATCGAGATGATACATCAATCAAAAGGTCTTTAAAAGGTTGTAATGAGGCTTGGTTAGGGGGTGTAGTTACAAGCTGAAAGAAAGATTAGAATCGAGATTGAACTGAAAAATTACTTAACTAGAAAAATATTTAATCACCACTTGCGTACAACATAGCTTCTTTTCTGACTATGGAATTTGAATAATGAAGCTTATAACAAAAGATAAATGCTAATATGTATACATATTTTTTATTTATTTAAGAACAAGTTAAATAATCATAACTAATTATTAAGAACAAGACATAGCTAAGCAATTTATCCAACTCAATTCTCGACAAAAAATAGGGATCGAATTAATTTAGGAGATTTCAACAATAATGGGTTAAGGGTTAATATTGAGAGTAATACAATGAATGGTTTGTTAGGCTCAAAGGGGTTTACTAAGGGTTAATTGTGGAGGTAGGCTTTGCATGGAATGAGTGGGTTAATCCTAAGTGCTTCTATCATTTTGATATATCAAATCAAATAGTGTGGTCTCAACATGCATAATCAAGCAAGTTCTAGAATAACAGTTCAATATTGGTACACTCAAAGAAATAATAGAAGTGAGCATGAAAGAATTAATAGATGCTCAAAAAGCTCAAAAATCTCACAAAAATTATGGCTTTTTGATGTTTAAATCTGTAGGATTTAATTCAAGATAATACCTAAATTTGGGGAAACAACCTAAAATTTTAAATTCTTAAACATCATCTTATCATGCTTGATTTTCTAGTGTCTTAAAGTTTAACAATCAATGCATGAATGCCTATGTTTTAATTTAAGATATATCAATCAAAATTATTAGTCAATCAAAATTCATTTTAAACATGATGAGAGATTCACAAGAGAACAAAGCAATATTCAGGGATTTCTCAGATAATGAAATAAATACCTCCCACACTTAAAATGTACATTGCCCTCAATGTACAAGGTTAGATATATAAGACAATATAAGATCATAAGATAGGGAGAGAATTGAGACTTCCTGAGTACTAAATGAATGTTCTAGTTTGGTGAGAACGATGATTGACAATAGAGTAGGGCATGATGTTAAGGAAGAAATAAGCTGGTAGTAATCATAAAGAGAAGCCGTGTTTAGAGAATACATGAATTATAAAAAAAGGAATTAAGAATAAAAGTGGAAGTAAAAGAAATAATGTAATTTTGTAAGTGGCACGGTCATCGCACACGCCCATGTGGGTCGTGAATTGGGAGTTCGTCACACGGCCTTTAGACACGCTCGTGTGCGATATGGTTCGTTTCTTCCACGCCCATGTTCCTATGCACACGCTCGTGTTAGTTTCTCAGCTTTTACCATGCTCTTCAGACAAGGGCGTGTCGCACGCCCGTGTTGTTTTGGCGAGTTCGCCACGACCATGTCACACACTACCGTGGCGTTTTATTAATACTTTGTGTTTTGGGAAAATCTTGCCCTGTTTCCACACGGTCTTACACACGCCCGTGTGCTTGGCCGTGTCCATGTGGTAAACTGTTTTCAAGAGCAATGTTAGTCATGAAAAGTGTTAAACACTAAAATTTAAATAAGTTAATACAGTTAGTGCTCGGGTTGCCTCCTGAGAAGCGCTTATTTATAGTCTAAGCTCGACTTACCTCTCTGTTGAATGGTCAAGGTGGTTTAAGGAGTCCGTACTCCTCATTCCTGCTATCACTCTTATCAAAATAAAGTTTGAGCCGAGAATTGTTTACCTTAAAGGTGCCGAACTTGGGATAACTTAACTCCACTGTACCGAACGGGAAAATACTAAGTACCGTAAGAGGGGTTTCCTCATCTGGTTTAGGAGTGATAATGTAAGGGTCTGCAGCATCTAATAAGACTTGATCTCCAACCTTAAGTTGATGTGGAGAGGTATCGAGCTTATTTTGGCGTAGTTTTGGTTTATCGGGTGTTCTCGGTTTATGTGCTCGCCATTCGTTTAGCTCCTCTATCTGTAGCCTTTGTTCTTCATGAATGGGTCTTCTAGTGTTGTTGGAACATGGCTCGTGTACTTCTTCAAGGCTCAATCTCTGCACAGTAAGTTGCATCGTATTGTCAATTTTAGTAAGATGATATGGATCATTACCTTCCATATTCGATGTGATGCTAGAATTACGAGCTTGAAGGGTGATCGTCTCGTCTCCTACACGAAGGGTGAGTTCACCTGTGCCAACATCAATAATTATTTTAACAGCTACTAAAAAGGGCCTCCCTAAAATCAAAAGGGTGTTGGTTTCCTCCTCTATGTCTAAAACAACGAAATCAACGGGAAATATGAATTTATCCACTTTTACTAGTACATCTTCAATGATACCCATAGGAAATCTTATAGTTTTATCTACCAATTGGATGCTCATCCTAGTTTGTTTAGGTTTCCCAAGACCTAGTTGTTTAAACATTTTGTAAGGCATGACATTGATACTTGCGCCTAAATCGGCTAATGCATTATTCACATCTAAACTACAAATTAAGCAAAGAATTGTAAAACTCCCTAGATCTTTCAATTTATTGTGTAGCTTATTCTATAGAATAGCCGAGCACACTGCATTTAGCTCCACATGTGACGCTTCGTCCAACTTTCGCTTGTTTGCTAGAAGCTCTTTTAGAAATTTTATTGCATTTGGCATCTGTGACAGAGCTTCAATAAACGGTAAGTTAATATGTAATTTTTTCAAAATTTTAAGGAATTTACTGAATTGTTCATCTGAGTGGTCTTTCCTTATTTCTTTAGGGCATGGCACATGAGGTTTGTATTTGACGTTCACCGTTTTATTATGATTTACTCACCATCACCTTTGCTTTCCACATTTTCTTGCCTTGGTTCTGGCTTAGTCTCAACGCATCCTTCTTGAGCATCAATTGTATTGAGCTGTTCCCTTAGGTTTGGTTCAGTATTACTTGGCAAACTACCTTGTGGTCGTTTGGATGTTAACTTGGACAACTGACCTATCTGTGTCTCGAGCCCTTGAGTTGATGCTTGTTGATTTTTGAGTGCTATCTCGGTATTTTAAAAATGAGTTTCTGACACCGAGATGAATTTGGATAGCATATTCTTAAGGTTCGGCTTCTTTTTCTGTTAATAAGGTGGCTATTGGAAACCCTGAGGATTATATGGTTTTTGATTTCTTTGACCGCCCCAAGAGAAATTTGGGTGGTTCTTCCAACCTGCATTGTAAGTATTACTATATGGGTTATTTTGAGATCTGAAATTATTGTTACCCATATAGTTGACTTGTTCCTCTTCGGTTGTAGGGTTGAATGGTGGGTATTCTGTAGGCACACCTCCTCCACTTGAGTTGCACCTCATCGCTGGATGTACCTGCACAGAACCAAGTAAACCATCAATTTTTTTATTCAGAAGTTCTACCTGATTTGACAACATGGTGACCGAATCGACGTTATAAACGCCTACTGTTTTCGTTGGCTTAGTCCTCATGACTTGCCATTGATAGTTATTCAGTGACATCTCCTCAATGAATTTAGAAGCCTCTTCAGGTGTCTTATTATTGATGGTTCCACCGGCAGCTGGATCAATCATTTGTCTTGTCAAAAGGTTCACACCGTTGTAGAACGTTTGAACTTGCAGCCATAGAGGTAACCCATGGTGTGGGCACCTTCGCAAAAGGTTCTTGAATCTCTCCCATGCATCGTAAAGCGTTTCTAAGTCCATCTGCACAAAATAAGAAATATCATTATGCAACTTAGCTATTTTTGCCGGTGGAAAATATTTTAATAGAAATTTTTCGGTCATTTGCTCCCAAGTGGTAATGGACCCTCGTGGTAGTGAGTTCAACCACTGTTTAGCTTTATTCCTCTGTGAAAAGGGAATAACCGAAGGCGAATGGCATCATCAGAAACACCATTAATTTTGAAAATGTCGCACAGTTTTAGGAAATTTGCCAAGTGCGTGTTGGGGTTCTCATCCTGCAAACCATCAAACTGAATAAATTGCTGTATCATTTGGATCGTGTTAGGTTTCAGTTCAAAATTATTTACAGCAATAGCAGGTCTAACTATACTTAACTCAGTTCCTGTAAAATTAGGTTTAGTATAATCATACATAGTACGAGGAGCAGGATTCTGATTTGCTAATTCAGCGGGTATGGCTGGAGGTAGCGGTTTGTCTTAATTTTTAGCCATCTCTTCAGTAGTAGTTAAGATATCATCCTTTTCTTCTTCTTCTGTGTATTCTCGTCAGTTTTTACGAGCTGTACGATCAATTTCTTCGTCGAAAAGCAATGGTCCTGACGAGTTTCATCTATTCATAAACTATAAGAACCTGCAAGGAGAAAAAGAAAGAAAATTAGTAAAGTAAAAATTAAAGTTAAATTGCAAGAAAATAAATGGTTAAAGTAATAAAAATTGAGCGTTCCTAATAACTTAGTCTCCGGCAACGGCGCCAAAAACTTGATCGTCGATTTTTCGTGTGATAAGTTTTATAAATTTGTAATGACTCATTCTTGAAACTAACTATGACCACGACGTAGGCAAGTGTACCTATCGAACAGTAGTATAGCTTTAGCAAGACCGGATTGTCGAACCCAAAGGACTATGAGTACTAGTAATGACCGTCTTTTTATTATCTAGCCGAATAAAAGAGGATTGTTTTGACTAACTAATTAAACTAAGAGCTTGCAGAAAATAGAAATTGGGAAATTACTGTTGTGGAAAACGATTGATTGAGATAATACCTAAGGAAAAATCCACCTAGACTCTTACTTGTTATTCTAGCTCCGAACCGGACGATTTATTCATTCAACTTGTTCCGTAAAAATCCCTAATGTATATTATTATCCCTTTCGAGACTATCAACGTCTAATCCCTAGGTTGAATAACCGAGAGTTATCTCTAATTAACACCCTAAGGTCGCATTAACTCGATCTATAGATTCCCTTATTAGGTTTTACCCTAATTCGGTAAAATCTCTATCTCTAGGCACGCAATCAACTCTGCTTAATTACGACATCAGGTAGAATCTATTTCTCCTCTTGTTCTATCATCCTTAATAAATCAGGAGATAGGTTACAATCACTGTCATCTCAAAAGTCCCGAGGTTCCTCTAGACACATATCTCCCTCGAAAGGAGATTTTGAGTTAGTAGCAATGGCGCTCATATCATTGATATCTGAAGACATATTATAGGGGTAAAGGAAGATACAAAGAATAAAAGAATCTAAGAATAATTATCTGTATGGTATGATTATGAATGAAATGAAAGAATAGAAGAATTTTTGCTCGGAATAAGACAGAAATATGCATTTCATTGAAATAATGATGTTGGACATAGGCCTATTTCACAAAAGGATTCTTATTACCCCTAGGCTTAAAGCAACAAGTGTGTTTTGAAAATTACTTTGAATTAGCTCTAAAACTATAGGAATCTCTTCTGCAGTCCAATTGTTCAGAACACTTCCAGGTACATAAGGGCAAATGCCTGATAAATTTCCTTCCAAAATTCCCTATTCAGATATGGCGTTGATGTTCAGATTTCCCATCATTTCTTTAGCAGTTTTTTTTCTTGTCATCTTCCATTCAGGGTGAATAATTCCTCTTGACACAAATGTTCTAGATATATGGGGAAAATTCATCGATTCTTATTTGACTTCTACCCTGCTTAATCGTGCTCTTCTCCTTTCCTGCTTCTTCTCCAACTCTTTCTTCTTTTGTTTTGCATCTAGCTTATATCCCAAGCCAAAACGGTCCCATTTATCTATTAGAATTTGTACCTCGACTCTCCCTTGGAGATATTTTCTGAGTCTTTTTCTCGACATGACTCCCTTTCTGACCATCAGCCGTAGGCCTATCTTCGTAGTTTTGGATATTCTGGGCATAGGGATCTTATTCCTTTTGACGTTGAATGTTGCATTTACAAATTCCAGTGATCAAAAAGAACATTCTATCGCTTCATCGTCTGCTCCTATGTATGGCGCGTTATTGGTTATGGATGCGATAATGTCTTCTTCCGTGTTTATTGTTACCAGTCGACCCTCAGTTATCAACTTTAGCTTTTGGTGCAGTGATGACGGCACTGCCCAGCCGAGTGAATCCAAGGCCTCCCCAACAAGCAATTATAAGAGGGCTTAATGTCCATCACTAGGAAATCTACTTCATACGTGTTTGGACCAATCAAAAGAGGCATCTTAATCCTTCCTATCACTTTTCTTTCGATACCATCAAATGCTCTTACTATGTTCTGACATGTCTTCATATGAGAGCTATCCATTGGTAATCTATTTAGTGTGGATAAGGGCAAGACATTCGGTGCGGATCCATTATCAATTAACACCCCTAGTAGTGTATATCCCTTGCAGCAGGTGGTGATGTGCAAAGACTTAGTCGATCCTATGCCTCTAGGTGATATTTCATCATCATTAAAAAAGATAAAATTATCGATGCTTATGTTACTGACCAGACGGTCTAGCTTGTTGACGGAGATATCATTAGCGACATAAGTTTCATTTAATATTTTCATTAACGCGGTACAATATCCCTCCAAGCTTAAGAGTAAAGCTAGCACTGATATGCAAACTAGTCGTTTATGCAGTTGCTCCATAATTCTATACTCGCTATGCTTTAAGAGTTTCAAAAACTCTTTAGCCTCATCTTCAGTTGCTGGCTCGTTAACAGGCGATTCAAGTCTGACCGCCTTTTCTTTCTGTTGTTTAACCGCTAAGGCTTTTCCTTTTGCGGGCTCATCTTTTGCATTTGATGGGTCGTAGTGCCTCTCACTGTGCGTGTAAAAACCCACATCTCGACCTTCTTCTGAAGCGCTAATTAGGTTCTATTCTCCCGGGATCGTCACATTGCAGTTATAATTACATGGAACCCTCTTGCTGTCCTTGCAGGGAAAAGCTACTGGTTTTTGGATTATGACTCTTGGTGTAATTTGTACTCTGGTTTCATTACTTCTTGGTTGTTGACTTTATATATCTTCTCTGTTGACCTCTCTTCTTAGGCACATACATATTTTCCTTCTGAGCCTTCGGTATACTCAAAGAATTCTAGCTTCTTATTGTCCATCAGACCTTGTATTAGGGCACTGAATTCACTGCATCTTTGAATCTCATGACCTTCTTCATCATAGAATCGCAGTAGTTCCTTACTTTTCGGGATTTCTCCCCTAAATCCTGTGTGATTAATCCATTTTCTACCATTTTTTACCAAACCCCTCTTAGTGGGGTTTTCACTTCTACTATATTCATCTTGATTCTCTTCCCTGCATTCTCGATTATCACGTTTACCTCTTTTTCAGAATAGTTGGGTAACGGACTCTCTGCACTAGATGGATTATCAAATCTCACAATACCCATTTTGATGAGTCTTTCGATTAACTTTTTGAAAGTAGTGCAGTTCTCAATCGAGTGTCCCGTGATTCTCGTGTGGTATTCGCATTGGGCATTTACATCGTACCATTTGGGGAATGGAGGTTGCATAGGTTTTAGGTAAAAAGGGGATACTACATTTGCATTAAACAAATTTTGGTAAAACTCCTTATACGTCATTGGGATGGGCGTAAATTAGAGTTTTTTTGTATTTTACCTTGTGTTGTATTCTTGCTTTGGGGGGCCTTGATGGGTAGCAGCCACTGCCCTTGGCTTGATTATAGTAATCGATTTTGAATAGCACTTGTCATATGTACTCGCATTATTCACCTCATTTTCCTTCTTTCTCTGGGCAGTACTCCTGGCGTTTTCCATGGCTTCTATTTTTCCACACCTTATTGCATTTTCTATCATCTCACTAGACATTATTATGTCCGAGAAGCTCTTAGTTGTACTTCCCAGCATGTGATTAATGAATGGATCCTTCAGGATATTAATGAAGAGTATTGTCATTTCCTTTTCTAGCAGAGGTGGTTGGACTTGCGTGACGACTTCCCTCCACCTTTGAGCATATTGCCTAAAGCTCTCGCTTGGCTTTTTCTCTATGTTTTGCAATATGATTCTATCGGGTGCCATGTCTGTTACGTAGCTATATTGTTTCATGAAGGCTTGTGCCAGGTCCTTCCATGAATTAATTTGGGCACGACTTAATTGATTATACCATTTGGCCGCAGCCCCGGTCAGGCTATCTTAGAAACAGTGAATTAACAACTGATTATTATTGACATATCTTGTCATCCTCTGACAGAACATCGTAATATGGGCTTCGGGGCAGCTGGTCCCATTATATTTCTCAAATTTCGGGGTCTTAAACTTGGGTGGGAGTACTAGATCTGGAACCAGGCTCAAGTCTTTAGCATCAATTCTATAATGGTAATCAGCACTTTCCCATGCCTTGAATTTCTCTTCTAGCCATCTGCATCGGTCTTCAAGTTACTTTGGGAGCTCTACTCTCGCCTTTTTTATTTCTCCTATATCATCAAGATCAGGGACGACGAGATTCGCTAGATGGTCTCCTAGGTTGGAGCCTGATCCTATCGAGAAGCTTGTTGGTGCCGAGGTGCCGGTCTGATATTGGGGCCTAATGTTAATGGTCACCCTTTGTGGATATGCGTTTGGTTGTACTTGGGTGTTTGTTGGGGGTAAAGTCTGGAGGATAAGCAGGGCCCTCGTTATCATCCCCGAAATTGACCATAGGGCTTTTTCCTTTTTCTACCCCTCCAGTCAGCAATTGGGTTAATTGGCTCATCATATTCTTTTGGGATTCTAGCATCTGATCCCTAATGTCTTGTTGAATTTTGGCCAATTGTTCTTACATCTGTATTTGCAACTGATCTTGCATTTCTTTTTGCATTTGCTCTAATCTTTCCAACCTGTGGTCCATTGCTTTAGTTTTTCCTCGTGTACCGTAACTATATTCTAGGGTAACTGCCATGATTTTAGGATCTCTTTGTGAGATTTAATGCACATGATGCAATGTAATGCTAATGCATGAAATGTGTCGAAACCATTTTTTGAAACGGTAATCGACTTGGTTTGAAAGCGAAAATTAAAACGGGAGTCGCCACCGATCTTTATTAGGTGTGATCGGATCACCTTTGCTTTAATAAAACGTTTTAGTTTATTAAAATGATGTTTTTGATCTACAAAAGACGAGAGAAAGGGTTCGGGAGTCGGTTACGTGCAAGGAAGGATTAGCACCCTTGACACGCCCAAAAATTGGCACCGAATTGATTAGTTAATGTCTTAATGTCGAAAGTTGAAAATCGAGAACGAATTTAAAATACGATCCTTTTTTATTAACGTCGCTTTTTTTAAAAAACATTTGAATTAGCTCAAAACAATTGTTAAAGATTTTCTTATCTCGAGACATCGGAGTATCACATCCCGTAAGTTAGGACACAATACCATAAAATCTCGAGTACGAGGTCGTCTTTACTTTTAATTGGAATTCCATGTGTTTTAAGATTCGAAAAGGATATTTGCTATTTAGAAACAATGAGAAGATCGAAACCCCGTAAGTTAGGGCAGAATTCTTCGATGTTCCAAAATGCAAAACATTGCCTTATTTGGAAATTTTCATTTTTGAATGGTAGCGAATACGATATTTAAACAATGTGTATTATTTTGTTTAAAATAAAATAAAACGATCTAAATTGGATGAACGTGTTGGAGTTTAACCCGTGAGGCAATGATATGAAATACAATATAGAAATGAGTGTGGACAATAATACATGATCACGGCATTATACGAATGAATATCAATAGTACAAAAATACAAAAAAAACGGATCAAAATACATACAATGGCAATAATCATGCAACATTCAAATAATAGCGTCGATAACTAAAAGCCAATGGATTAAATGGTAAAAGGTATAAGGCACATTAAAATGAATAAAATGTAAACAAATTTTAGAATGATAACAAACGAATTTAAAATGAATAATGTGAAAAGGAAATTTAATATCAACAATGTACAAAACAATTTAAAAATAGAGTATGTGTAAAAGAAATTTTAAAATAGTTAATATACAAGACGTCAAAGAAATAACTAGTATGTATATAAAAAATAGATATAACAATTTGAAATTGATAATATATATAAAATTTTAAAGTAAATAATAAAACAATTTAAAATGAATAATACATAAAGCGAGTTTAAAATAAATAATGTAAAAGAATTTTCAAGTATATATTGCACCAAGCAAATAAAAAAAAATTCATATGAATGATTTTAAAATGGATAATATATATATATATATATATATATACATAAAAGTGTAAAATAAATGATATATATATAACCTAAAGCAAATAACAATAAAACCATTTTTAAAATAGATAAGAATAGTTCAACATAAGATATATAAAACAATTTTAAAATAAATAATATATAAGTCGATTTTAAAAATAATAAGCAAGAATCTAATGTAAAAGAGATTTAAAGGAATAATATGCACAACAATTTTAATAATATATATGAAAAGATTTGAAATGCTATATAGATAATATGTGAAAATGCCAAAATATATATAATATATACAAAACAATTTAGAATACATAATGTTAAAGAAACAATTTGAACTAAATAATAATACAATTTTAAATAATCAACATATTAAAACAAGCTAAGATAAATAACACATACAAGCAATCCTATGTAAACAGCCTATAAAATAATTGGAATAACACATACTAAGATATTTTTGAAAAATAAAAAAATAAATGAAATAAAAAGATTCATGACGTGATTGAAACTGAATCAAAATTTGAGGTATCGATTGCAAATAAAAAGAAGGCCACCAGGGACTAAATCAAAACACGCTTGAATGTGCAAGGACTAGATGGGAGAATATCCCAGGTCCTAATGCGCAGCGTTTTAGTGCAGGACCTAAATGTAGTAAAACACAAATTTGCGGGCAAAATTAAAAAAGAAACAAAGGTAAATTAAACGCAGCGAAAACGTGGAGGGACTCGCCGTATAAATAGCCCAGTGTATGCAAAATGTGCGGATCCTGGTCTATGCGGGTCGGGTCGAATATGGGTAGTCTTATACGGCGTCGTTTTAGGGTAACTGAGACAGACCCTAAACGGCACCGTTTTGCAAACAATACAAAGGTAATTTTTTTTACAAAAACCTATTCTGCAGTTGTGTTTAAAAAAAAAACTAAAAGCTCCCCTCTCCCCTTTCTATTTTCTCCTTTGGTTAGGGCAATATACCCATCATCGCCACCGTTATCACGGTGCCACCACAGGCGGTGGTCGACGACGCAAGTGGATAGGCTCGTTTAGCCCCGTTTAAGGCGTCCCCGAAGGCCAAACCTTCTCGGCCTAAAAAGTGCAAAAGAGAAGGGTCTCTCTCCTCCTCATTCAACCCGACCCTAACGACGGAAGAGGGACCTCCAGCAACAAAACCACGGGAGACCCCGGTGAGGCCCCCTTCCCTTTCCTTTTGTTTATTTTATATTCCCCTCTTTTTTAAATGGATTTGTATTAAAAATAAATGAAAGGAAATAGCAAACAAAAAAACAAATGGAAAACAAGAAAAAAAATAAGAATCGAAATTAACCTTAAACTTTGTTTTGCTCTTTTTTGATTCAGATGTGTCTAAAAAAATTACAAAGAGATCAATGTGGCTCTTATAGCCGAAATCGCAGCCTTTTTGTTTCTTTTTTTTATTTTTTTCTATTTATTTCTCTATTTCTCGCATGCTTCTTTTGCTGTTGTATTTGCTTCTGTTGCAGGTGCCATGCGACGCGTGGAAGAGGCGATGGTCAGGGGCATGGTGGCCGAGAGGAGGCCAAAGGTTCGGCAGCAGTAGGCTAGGGGGCTAGGGCTGCTGTCGTTTTCTCTTCTTTGCAAAGGGCTAGGGTTTCTAGATTATTTGGGCTATTTTGGGCTAAAATCTGGGTAGTGGGTTTGGGTTCATTGATGTGTAATGGGTCCGGTTTTAATTTTGGGCTACATATGTTGTAAATGGACTTAAAATTTGGACTTTTTATTTGGTTATTTGGGTTTTGTTTGTTTTATTATTCTAGGGCCAAAATTGGCTATTACAGCTGCCCCTCTTTGCTCATTGTCGAGTAACGAGAATGGAGCAAAGACCTTAAAAGAGCCAATTTTGCCTAGTCTTGCCGAATCTTGACTTTTTCTATTCTTCGAATAGCTTCATTCCAATCCTCTGCATCTTCAGGGGTATAGGAACTGCTACCTTGATCTACTCCACTGCAATTTCAGGGAGATAAGACTTGGTAATTTCAACCTGCTCCACTGCATCTTCAGGGAGATGAGGTTTGCGACTTCAATCTGCGCCACTGCAACTTCAGAGGTATAGGGTTTATAACTTCAATCTGCTCTACTGCAACTTCTAAGAGATAAGATTTGGTGCTGGTAGCTTTAATCTGTTTCATCGCAACTTCAAGGAAATGAGATTTGCTATCTTCTGTCTACTCCACTGCAACTTCAGGAAGATAAGACTTGTACTTCGATCTGCTCTGCTGCAACTTCAGAGAGATAAGATTTACAGCTTGAAATCTGCTCCACTACAACTTCAGGGAGATAAGATTTGCTATGGTGATTCCACTCTGCCCCACTGCAACTTCAGGGGTGCAGGTCTTGTGGCTTCAATCTACTCCACCACTTCTTAGAGAGATAGGATGGTGGCCTAAATCTGCTCCACTACTGCTTAGGGAGACAAGATTCACCGTCTTCGATTTGTTCCACTATAATTTCAGGGAGATAATATCTACAATCTTCAACCTGTTACCCTACTGCTTAGGGGTTAAGGCTCACCATCTTTGATCTGCTCCACTACTGCTTAGGGAGATAAGATCTGTAAATTTACAGATGTTGCTGCACCATCCTCTAGGGGCGTGCACTGTAGAATCAGTTTTAAGTACCTATGCTTATGCCAAGTGATTAGGATGCTATGATCGAAATGAATCAAATGCCCCCAACTAGGTGTGTATGAATGATGTTTGCATGAATGCAAAAATGTCATTTTTTTAATACTTAATTTGATATTAATCGTTGTTCATCGAGGTTTTATCATTGACGTATTACTCTATCTTTTTCTTCAACTGGTATCTTTGGCAGAAAACTAGAAGAAATAATCATAATTTGGGATATTCTTTGCCCAATGTTTCCAACCCTTGAATTTGGGTAATTCAAACTAATTAGCCCCGTTTCAGGTTCTTGTATCATTTAGAAGCATTTCAGAGTAATATGCAAAACTCTTTTTTTAAACATCATTAGTCCATTAATCATCATTTCAATGAAAAATGCTTGAAAAGGATTATCGCAACAGACAAGATGGAATTTTATTGAGAGCAAAGCTCAAAATGAATAAAAAATTCAAGATAGCAAATTTTGCTAAGACACAAAATAAAATAATGCAAAAATGTTAGGTGCCCCAGATATCGTAGCATGAGCTTCTCTGCACCAAACTTTTTGAGGACCCTTTGAACTTGATATGCGTTTAGGAGATCAATAGTACTTTGTTGATGCCCCAAGATGTAGTGTCCCTCCATCTTGCTAATTCACAGAAAACAGGACCATCGTATGCCCCAACTCCAATCAAAATTTGAATTGCCCATTCCTGGGTTTTTAACTCAAAACCCCTTTGGTCTCAAAGCGCCCTTTTGCGGGTTTTCACCTTGGCTTCTCCATTTTTTTTAGGTAAAGTACTTATTGACTGAATCTGAATTCACAGGATTAGACAGGCTTTTGCCATCCATCTCGGTCAAAATTAGAGCTCCTCTAAAGAGCCTTCTTCACCACATAAGGTCCTTCCCAATTAGGCATCCATTTTCCTCTAAAGTCCTTTTGTATGGGGAGGATCTTTTTCAACACGAGGTCTCCTTCATGGAATTCTCTAGGGTGAACCTTTTTATTATAAGCCCGAATCATTTTTTTTGGTACATTTGACCATGACGGGTAGCCCTTAGTCTTTTCTCATCAATTAAGTTCAGCTGATCATATCGAGACTGGACCCATTCTGCCTTATCTAACTTTAGTTCTGACAGCACACGTAAAGAGGGAATCTCGACCTCAATAGGCAGAACAACCTCCATTCCATAAACCAAAGAAAAAGACGTTACCCCGGTAGAGGTTCTGACTGATGTTCGGTAAGCGTAAAAGGCGAATGGCAATTTCTCGTGCCAATCTTTGTAAGTCTCAGTCATTTTCCCCACAATGTTTTTTATATTCTTATTGGCCGCCTCCACCGCACCATTCATCTTTGGGCGATATGGTGACGAGTTATGGTGTTTGATCTTGAATTGGCTACAGACCTCCGCTATCGTGCTATTGTTGACTGCTGACTGCTGACTTTGTGACGTTGGCATAGGAGGCAGCCTCTACCCATTTGGTGAAGTAATCTATGACCACAAAGATGAACCGATGTCCATTAGATGCTTTCGGTGAGATCGGCCTTATGACATCCATGCCCCACATGGAGAAAGGCCATGAAGAAGTCATGACATGAAGAGGTGAATGAGGTACATGAATTTTATCTCCATAAATTTGGCATTTATGGCACTTTTTGGCATAGTTGATGGAATCCCCTTCCATGGTGGACCAATAATATCCGAATCTCATGATCTGTCTAGCCATTGTGAAACCATTAGCATGCGTCCCGCAGACACCCTCATGAACCTCTTCCAAGATTTACTTAGCCTCGACAGCGTCCACGCATCTTAAGAGTACCTGATCCTTCCTTCTTTTATACAGGATCTCTCCATCCAAGACATATTCACTGGCTAACCTTCTTAATGTCCTCTTATTATTCTCAGTCGCTTGGTCTAGGTATTCACGATTCCTCACATATCGCAATATATCCTGATACCAAGGGTGATCATCTTTTTCTTCTTCTTCGTCAATATTGTAGCAATGAGCTGGAACCTCATAAATGCTCATTTGAATAGGCTTCACATCCTCTTGCTTGTTCACTTTGATCATAAAAGCTAAGGTTGCCAGGGCATCAGCCATCTGGTTTTCATCTCGTGGGAGGTAGCAAAAACTGATATCGTCAAACTCTTCAATTAGCTTAAGAACCAGCCTTCGATAATTGATCAACTTGGGGTCTCTCATCTCCCATTCACCTTTAAACTGATAGATCACTAATACAGAATCTCCGTATACCTCTAATACATTGATCTTGCATTCTATGGCTGCACGGATGCCCATGATGCATGCCTCGTATTTTACCATGTTGTTTGTGCAGTCAAAATTCAATTTACTGGTGAAAAGATAATGATCTCCGTTTGAGGATACCAAAACTTCCCCGATTCCGTTACCCACACCATTTGAAGCTCTATCAAAATTTAGCTTCCAAGGATAGCTTTCTTGAGAGTTTTCTTCCATGGTCGCAACATACATTAGATCCTCGTTCGGGAAGTCAAAGCTCAATGGCTCATAATCTTCTAGAGCTCTACTGGCCAGAAAATCTGCTATTGCACTCCTTTTTACAGCCTTTTGGTTTACGTAGATTATGTCAAACTCAGAAAGCAAAATTTTCCAACGAGCCATTCTTCCGTTCAAAGCAGTCGACTCCATCATATACTTCAGAGGATCAAGTTTTGAGATTAGCCAAGTTGTATGATACAACATATATTGCCTTAGCCTTCGGGTTGTCCAAATCAAAGCACAACACAACTTCTCGATCGGTGAATACCTCGTCTCATATTCAGTGAATTTTTTACTGAGAGAGTATATTGTTTTTTCTTTTCTTCCAGTCTCGTCATGTTGGCCTAGCACACATCCCATAGAATTTTCGAACACTGCCAAGTATAGTATTAATGGCTTATCCGGGCAAGGTGGCATTAGTACTGGGGCATTGGACAAATAATGCTTGACCTTGTCAAAAGTTTTCTGGCACTCATCCCAAACACCTGGGTTATGCTTCCTAAGGAGACGAAATATCGGGTCACATTTCTCCATTAGTTGTGTGATAAACCGAACGATGCAATTCAGTCTTCCTAAAAAACTCCAAACTTCCTTTTGAGTGCGTGGCAGAGGTAATTCTTGTATGGCCCTAACTTTATCTGGGTCAATCTCAATTCCCTTTTCACTGATGACGAATCCTAACAGTTTTCCCGACCGGGCCCTGAAAGTACACTTTGCGGGATTTAGCTTTAGTTGAAACTTTTTTAACCTTAAGAATAGTTTTCTTAGGACTTGCACATGCTCCTTCTCTATTTTGGATTTTGCAATCATATCGTCAACGTAAACTTCGATCTCCTTGTGTATCATATCATGGAACAAAGTTACCATGGCTCTCTGATATGTCGCTCCTGCATTTTTTAGTCCGAATGGCATCACCTTATAACAAAACGTTCCCCACATGGTTATGAATGTGGTCTTTTCCATGTCTTCCGGATGCATTTTTTTCTAGTTGTATCCCGAGAAGTCATCCATGAATGAGAAAAGTGAGTAACCTACCGTGTTATCCACTAATGTATCAATGTGAGGCAACGGGAAGTTGTCTTTTGGGCTGGCTTTATTCAAATCCCGATAATCCATACACATTTGTACCTTCCCATCTTTCTTAGGAACTGAGACTATATTGGCCATCCATTCTGATTACTTGACCACTTGTAAGAAACCGACGTCGAATTACTTCTTGATCTCTTCTTTTATCTTCAACAAAACATCGGGTCTTATCCTTCAGAGTTTCTGTTGAACTGGCTTGCATTCTTCCTTTATGGGGAGTCGATGTACCACGATATCAGTATTCAATCCGGGCATGTCTTGATATGACCATGCGAAGATATCCTTAAATTCTTATAATAACTCAATGAGGTCATGTTTTGTCTCTACAGCGATACAAGATCCAATCTTTACCTCTTTTCCTTCCCCTAAGCTCACAATTTCCACCGACTCTTTGTGAGGTAGGATTTGTTTCTCCTCTTGTTCTACCATCCTTAACAAATCAGGAATAGGTCACAATTACGGTCACCTTCAAAATCCTGAGAATCCTCCATGCATATATCTTGCCTAAAAGGAGACTCTGAGTCCGTAGCAACGTTGCTCATATCATTGATATCTGGGGACATGTTATAGGGATGAAGGAAAAAATCTAAAAAACAAAAGAATCTAAGAATATTTTATTTATGTGGTATGATTATAAATTAATTGGAAAGAATAAAAGAATATTTGCTCAAGATGATACGTAAAAATGTATTTTTTATTGAAATAACGATATCTGGACATATGCCTATTTCATAAAAGGATTGTTATTGCCTCTAGGCTTAGAGCAATAAGCTTGTTTTGAACATTACTCTGTGTTAATTCTAAACGTTACAGGGATCTCCTCCGCGGTCCAATTGTTCAAAACACTTCCCGGGATGTAAGGGCGAATTCCAGATAAATTCCCTTCTTCGGTTCTTTCTTTGGATATGGCGTTAATGCTCAAATTGCCCAACATTTCTTCTACCACTTTCTTCATTGTCATCTCTCGTTTAGGGTGGATAGTTCCTCCTGACAAAAATGTTTGGGATAAATGAGAAAAGGTCATTGGTTCCCACTTGACCTCTTCACCGTACAGACGCGCTCTTTTTCTTTCTTGCTTTTTCTCCAGCTCTTTCTTCTTTTACTTCGCATCTGGCTTAAATCCTAAGCCGAAGCGGTCTCGTTTTTCCTTCAGCGTTGGTACCTCGATTCTTTCTTGGAGGTATCTTCCAAGTCCCCTCCCTGGTAGGGCTCATTTTTCGACCGTCAATCGCAGGCCCATCCTTGTAGTTTTAAATATTTTAGGTGTTGGGATCTTGTTCCCTTCGACAATAAATTTAGCATTGACAAATTCTAGCGATCGAAAAGAACATTCTATCACCTCATCGTCCGTACCTATATACGGTGCGTCACTGGTAGTAGATGCAGTGATGTCTTCTTCAGTGTTTATCATTACCAATCTACCCTCAGTTACCAACTTTAACTTCTGGTGTAGTGATGATGGCACTACTCTCGCAGAGTGAATCCACGGACTCCCCAACAAGCAGTTGTACGAAGGCTTGATATCCATCACTAAGAAGTCTACCTTATATGTGTTTCGGCCAATCAAGAGAGGTATCTCGATTCTTCCCATCACTTTTCTTTCAGTACCGTTGAATGCTCTCACTATGTTTTGACATGTCTTCATGTGAGAGCTATCCACTGGCAGCCTATTTAATGTGGACAAGGGCAGGACATTCAACGTCGATCCATTATCAATTAGCACCCCCGATAGTGTGTGTCCTTTGCAACGAGTGGTGATATGCAGGGCTTTTGTAGATCCCATACCCCCGGGTGGTATCTCATCATCATTAAAGAAAAATAAAATTATCAACGCTGATGTTATTGACCAGATGATCGAGTTTGTTGACAGAGATGTCATTCGCAACGTATGTTTCATTTAACACTTTCATCAATGCACTGCGGTGCATCTCTGAGCTCAAGAGCAAAGCTAGTATCGATATGCGAGCTGGCTATTTGTGCAACTATTCTGCAACACTGTACTCGCTGTGTTTCAGGAATTTTAAGAATTTTTTAGCCTCCTTTTCAGTTACAGGCTCATTGACAAGTGATTCAGGTCTGGTTATCCTTTCCCTTTCTTGTTCAACAACCACGGATTTTCCTTTAGCTGGTTCTACCCTTGTGTTTAGGGTATAACGCCTTCCACTGCGTGTATAGAAACCCTCGTCTTGACCTTTCTCTGAAGTGCCAGCTAGGTTCTCCCTTCCCGGGATTGTCACGTTGCAGTCATAGTTCCAAGGCACCCACTTGCTATCTTTATAAGAGAAAGCAACGGGCTTCTGTATTATGACTTTTGGAGTAATTGGTACCCCGACTTCACTGACTCTTGGTCGAGATATAATTACCACCGGGTGACTGACCCCATGTACATTTGTTGGTTGGCCCTTGCTCCGACGTGCACACATTTCCTCTCTTTGGGCCCTCCGTATACTCAAAGAATTCAATTTCCTTATTTTCCATCAGTTCTTATACCAGCATCCCGAATTTATTGCACTCTTAGATCTCATGACCCTCTTTGTTGTGAAATTTGCAGTTGTACTTTGCTCATTCGGGCTTCTCCCCTAAATCTTGAGTGACTAAACCTTCTTCTATCATCTTTTTCCAAACCCGTCTCAACGGAGTCTTTACCTCTGCTACGTCCATCTTGATTCTCTTCCCTCTATTTTTAATTATTACGTTTATCGCTTTGTTTGAATGATTGGGCAACGGATTCCCTGCCACGTTAGGTCCTGTGGGATCATCGAACTTTACAATGCCCATCTTTATGAACCTTTCAACTAATTTTTTAAAAGCAGTGCAGTTCTCAATCGTGTGCCCCGAGATTCCTGCATGGTACTCGCATTGCGCGTTTGCGTCATACCACTTAGGGAATGGAGGTTGCATGGGTTTTAGGTAAAATAGGGATACCACATGCGCATCGAACAGATTCTGGTGGAGCTCCCTATACGTCATTTGGATCGGTGTGAACTGAACTCTTTCCGTGTTAGGCCTCAGGTTAGAATCTTGCCTTGCGGAGCCTTGATGGCCAGTAGTCATTGCCCTCGGTTGGCTTACGGTAATTGGCTTAGAGTAACCCTTATTGTATACGCTCGCATTGTTTATCTCATTTTCTTTCCTTCTTGGAGTGGGTCTCTTGGCACTTTCCCCCGCTTAAATTTTTTCACATCTTACTGCATTTTCTATCATCTCCCCAGACATCACTATGTCCGAGAAGCTCTTAGTAGCGCTTCCCAACATATGGTTAATGAATGGGGCCTTCAGGGTATTGGTAAAAAACATGGTTGTTTCCTTCTCCAAGAGGGGTGGTTGGACTTGCATCGCTATCTCCCTCCATCGTTGGGCATACTACCTAAAGCTCTCACTTGGCTTATTTTCCATATTTTGTAACGTAATTCTGTCAGGAGCTATGTTTGTCACGTGACTGTATTATCTCATGAAAGCTTGAGTCAAGTCCTTCCACGAACCAATTTGGGCACGACTTAGCTGGTTATACCACTTGGCTGCTGACCCGATCAGACTGTCTTGGAAATAGTGAATCAATAGTTGATCATTGTTAACGTATCCTGGCATCCTTCAACAGAACATAGTAATGTGAGCTTCAGGGCAGCTAGTCCCATTATACTTTTCGAAATCTGGAGTCTTAAATTTTGGTGGGAGCACCAGATCTGGGACCAAGCTTAAATCTTTAGCGTCGATCCCGCAACGGTAATCAGCAGTCTCTATTGCTTTAAATTTTTCTTTGAGCCATTTGCACCGGTCTTCAAGTTGCTTTGGTAGATCTGCTCCTGCCCTTTCTATTTCTGCCACATTGTCAAGGTCAGGGACAACGGGATTGGCTGGATTATTCCCTGGGTTGGAGCCCGAGCCTGTTGAAAAGTTTATCGGTGCTGAGACACCAGCCTGGTATTGCTAGGGCCTGATAGTAACAGGTACTCCTCGTGTGTGCACCTCCGGTTGTGGTTGAGTGTTTATCGGAGCAAAGCCCGGAGGGTGGACAGGGTCTTTATTATCGTTTCCCATAGTGCTCTTCCCCTTTTCGTATTCTTTAGCCAGCAACTGTGCCAACTGGCCTATCATATTATTCTGGGACTCTTGCATTTGTTCTCTCATATCTTGTTAGATTTTCGCTAACTGCTCTTGCATCTGCGCTTGTAATTGCTCTTGCATATCCCTTTGCATTTGTTCTAATCTTTTTAATCTTTGATCTATTGTTTTGGTTTTGCGACGGATATTGTAGCCGTATTCAGTTGGTTGATTCTTGTTGGTTTCCAGATTAACTGAAATAAGTTTGTGTAATTAAGGTCCTTTCGTGAAATTTAATGCATATGATGAAATGTAATGCAAATGAATGAATGGAAAAAGAGGCGTTGATTCTAATTTAATTTCATTAGAAGAACTTCACTAGAAGAAAATTTTCTTTACATAGAACGGATGATTACATATACGACTTTGCCCTAATGCCTAAAGCCTTAACCTTCCTAAGAAACCAAGCTAAGTTTCGGCCTCGATCTGATTCCGACTCATACTTTAAGCTTAATACATCAGCCTGAACTGCCAAGGTTTGCAAATAATCGGCTACCTCTCGAACCTGAGCCACGGCTTCACCCATGACATAATGTTTATCTCTGATCTGGTCTTGAGAGTGGTGAAGCTGTTCCCTACAATGGTCGTTGCTTGCCTCAAGAGTGCTGTTTCGAGTTCTTCTACCCTCCCTTTCAACTCCTCAATTCTGCTTAGACTGGCCTTTAGCTCAATTACGGAGTTACGGCTACGATGTTGATGTAGTGATCTTTCCAATTCAGCTACTCGAGCTCGTAACCTCTCATTCTCACTCTGGCTTTCCGTCAAACTCTTTTTCAGAGCGTCCTCCCACATTCAGACATTTTGAAACTTCTTCTCCCAATGGTCCGCTCTAGCTTTTTCTTCTTTAATCTCTTAGCGCCACTGTTTCGACGTTTTACCTAGACTAGCAGTTCTTATCGACATACGTAACTTTTTGTAATCGATTTTCATATTATCCAAATCTTCTTCGGCCTTGTTTTTTCCTTTCCTTAACTTCTCAGCCTCTAGCTTGTGGATATCGATGCCTAATCCCAATTTTATTTTCTCTTCTTCTAGCTGCTCTATCTTCTTCCCTAACTCTGAGTTCCTTTTCTCAAAGTCCTTCTTGATGATCTCTAACTCGGATGGGACGACTCGTAAATGCTCTTCTATGTGTAATGGGTCCGGTTTTAATTTTGGGCTACACATGTTGTAAATGGACTTGAAATTTAGACTTTTTATTTGGTTACTTGGGTTTTGTTTGTTTTATTATTCTAGGGCCAAAATTGGCTATTACAAAATGCATACAAAAAAGACATTAATTCTGATTCAATTTCATTAGAGTAACTTTTCTAGAAAACAAATTTCTTTACATAAAACGGATTACATATTAGGTCTCGCCCTAATACTTAAGGCCTTAACCTTCCTAAGAAGCCAAGCTAACTCTCGGCCTCGATCTGACTCTGACTCGTATTTCAAACTCAGTACGTCAGCCTGGACTATTAAGGTTTGTAAATGATCAGTCACCTTTGTACTTGAGCCAAAGTAGCACCCATGACATAATCCCTATCCCTGACCTCATCCTAAGATCGATAAAGTTGCTCTTGCCACTATTCATTAATTGCTTCTAGGAGTTCAACTCGAAGTTTATAGTTTTGTAGCGCAGTTTTGAGTTCTTCTATCTTTCCTTTTAGCTCTTCAATTTTGCCCCGACTAGCTTTCAACTCGATTACAGAGTTACGACTGTGATACTGATGTAGGGATCTTTCTAACTCTGACACCCGAGTTTTTAACCCCACATTCTCATTTTGACTTTCTACCAAACTCTTTTGCAGAACGTCTTCTCGCGCTTGAGCATCTCGGAATTTCATTTCCCATTGACTGGCTAAACTCTTTTCCTCTTTAATTTTTTACCGTCATTGTTCTGTCATTTTTCCTAGACCAGCGGTTCTCATTGACCTCCGCAGCTTCTTGTAGTCTGTTTTCAAACTATCCAAATCCTCTTCAGCCTTACTCTTTCCCTTTCTCAGCTTCTCGGCTTCTAGTTTCTGGATGTTGACATCTAGTCCCAACTGTATTTTTTCATCCTTTAATTGCTCTATCCTTTTTTCTAACTCCAAACTCTTTCTCTTAAAATCATGTTTGATGATCTCTAGCTCAGATGGGATCACCTGCAAGTGTTCTTCCATTGCTCGGGTGTTTTCTTGGTTTGATGTAGGGATGTTGTCATTGATTCTCTGACCCCACCACCGGTCATACTCAGGGGTAGTCATCGGGTTAGCTGCAAACCTTTTCATTCTGCGAGTTCGGTTCCAAGCCTTCGATATTTCACGAAACTTTCTTTTTGTAATTATCTCCTTTGTATACAAACTCGCACTGAACTAACCTTTGTGTTGCTAGCGTAAACTGTCTTGATCTGTACTGCTTTAATGCGAGTAAAGGGGGGCATACCCGATAGCCCCTCATATTTCAAGCAGAGGAACCCAATCAAAATCACCACACCGGTATAGAATCTCGTCTGGGACTATCCAAGGGGCTCTCCATTTGACGTCTTCGTCTTACAGATTTTGGAGAATCATCATCCATTTCTCTTCCATAATATCATCTCTTTTTAGTGTAGCCACTAACTCTTTTAGCGGAGAATAATCTTTGGAGAAGATTCGATATGAGACTTTTTCTACTTTCTAAAAGTGGCTGTGGAACCACACTAGTAAGAGTTGTGCGCATCCGATGAATCTCCCTTCGCCCGCGCTTTAGCATGCGTTCAAAGATTTGAAAGTTTCGGCCAAAATTACGAGAACGGGTGTGACCCTTTTATCAAGTCGATCAAATAAATCAGAGACCGTCTTGTCTATATACCCCAAAGCCTTAAGGAAGATAACCAATCCGTAAATGATTAACGCGAAGATATCAACCTTTTTCTTTACATCAGGATGTGCTAGGATCAAATCTTTCAAATTTCTCCAAGGAATGCACTTACTATCACCCTTCTACTTGATTCGGGCTGCAACCCACTGTTCGCTCATTCCCGTGATGTTTATCAACTTTTTGAAGAACGTTAGGAAGTTGGCAACTCTGGAATAATCTTTGTCAATTTGAATATTCAGGCAACGGAGCAAGGCCGTGTACTCTTCCACAGTAGGTACCAAACCACATTTCCAAAAGTAAAACAACTATAAGCAGGGTTCCAAAACTGGGAGAGAGCTCAGAATAAGTGCTTGTCCACTTTGATATCGAGTAGATAGGGCAAATCACCGTAATTACAGTAGTGATCTCGTCATCCTAGTGATCCTATATTTCTTTCATCTCTTGAGGATTATTTTGAGTTACACTGATACGAGTGAAATCCCACAACTCTGACACGTACCCCTCTGTAAGACTATCACCCTTCTCTCATTGCGTTGTCTCGGCCCATATCCAAATGGCCGCATTATCCTCCACTTTATCAAGAAACCCCTTTCCATGACAAGTTATCTATTTAGCAACTGAATGTGAATCAACACCTATTTTTGTGATGAAAATGCCATGCAATTACAATAAAAGTAAAACAAAACAAGTCAGTACTTCATACACAGATTAAATCAAGCGAAGAATAATAAGTAAAGCACCTACTCGGGTAACCACTAGGGTTTGGTGTTGTTCTACCTAGGGTAGGTTTTTAGGGCTCACTATATGCGGATCAGTTCTAAAGTAAGGGTACCTGAACCGGTAGATTCCTCGATCCTCACCCATTATAGACTCATATGGACCGAGTTCAGTTTAGGAGAATACATTTCCCTATGGCTATATGGAGATGAAAATATCACGAAGACATAGGTACGGATGTATCCCAAAAGCGATCTGCTGTCCTATATGGAGGTGAAGACCTCACGAAGGAATAGCTTTTCACTCCCACTTAAAAGGTTAAAATTGACCGATTATGCGATGCAATGTGCAGAAATATATCTAGTAAAGCAATTATAAACCAAAATAATGAAGACCACAACAAAGACAGATGAAATGCAACGAAAGGATCGTAAATTTAAACCTAGTTTTCAATTTTCGGCAAAAAGACAAAAGGTAATCAAATCGTGACTTGACTCTCTTATTCCCACTCCCCAGTGGAGTCGCCAAGCTATCAAAACCATTTTTTGAAAAAGGGGGTCGACTTTTTATTTTAAGAATGAAAACGAAAAAAAAGGGGAGCCACCACCAATCCTTTTTGATGAGGTGTGATCGGGTCACCTTGAAAAGTGGTTGTTTTCAATAAATGGTTTGATTTATTAAAAAAACGATTTTAGTCTACGAAATTCAGAAAGATGAGTTCGGGAGTAGGTTACACACGAGGAAGGGTTAGCACCCTCGTAACGCTCAAAATTGGTACCTAGTTGATTAATTAGTGTTTTAGTGTCAAAAATTGAGAACTTTGAAAAGGTTAAAATACGATTCTTCATTAAAATATTTTTTAATTGAAATTTTTTTGAGAAAAGGGCATTGTTCACGTTAATCGAGAAAAAGAATTACGTCCCGTTAGGACACAATGTCTTAAATCCTTGAAACGAGAATAAACACCTAAAAATTTATTTTAAAAGACATTCGATTATCTCGGTTTTAAAAAGAAATCGTATTCCGTAAGTTAGAACACGATCTTTTCGTAACTCCCGAGATTAAATTTTTAAAATTTTAAAACGTTCGTTTGTTGGGATTTGTCGAGAAAATTAAAACCTCGTAAGTTATGGTATGCTTTTTCGAAATAAAAAAATGGAATATTGCTTATTTTAAAGAGCGTGATTGTATGTGTCAAGATTAATGTAACACCAATTATAAATAAATCACGATGATAACATGCGTAATAAAATAAATGCGCAAAAAACAATAAAAAGACAAGCATAAAATAAAGGAATTAACGCAACAAACGGGATGATTACAAATAAAAAGAGAAAACAATAAAAACTAAAAATAGTAAATAATTACGTAAATAAATGATATATAAACAACTTGAGAAATAATAATATTAATAAGTATAAAAATAATAAAGTTTGAAATTAAAAAAATCATATAAACAACAAATAATAAGCATAATATTAGTGACAATAGTAAATAATCTAAATGTGAAATTATAAGAATATATAAGTAAATATGATAAGATGATAAAATAAATATATTTACAGAAAATATTACGAACAAAAAAGAAATATAATAATAGTAATGATGATGATGATGATGATGATAATAATAATAATAATAATAATAATAATAATAATAATAATAATAATAATACAATGTTAAATTAATTAATTTAAAAATAAAATAGCAAAAATAACCAAAAATAGACTAAAATTGAACTCAACATAGAAATTTGGGGCAAATTAGAAATACATAAAAAGAAAAGTACCAAATTGAACGCGCGAATAACAAGGAGGGACCAAAATGGGAAATAATTCTCACTCTCCAAAACGCACAGCTTCAAAGTGGACCACAATGTTATCGAAATAAATCGTGGGGTAAAAAATAAAAATGAAAAAAAGTTAATTGTAAAATAATTAAAAAGCGGAAGGGCTAAAGGTGCAATTAGCCCTTCCGTTAAAAACACACAGATCCTAGGCATGGAGCGGGTTGGATCTCGGGTCAGAGGTTGAAACGACGTTGTTTTGGTGCCTGAGAGCTCTGCCCCAAACGGCTTCGTTTTGGAGGCCTATTTAAGGCAAAAATTTTAGAAAAAAATCAATTTCAGCCCCCTTTTTCCAAAAAATCTGAAATGCTCTCCCCCTTTCCCCTTTGCCTACGAACTCCGGCCTAGCTCCGGTCATCGGTCGCCGGAAGCCAAAAACTCCCTTTTTTGGGCTATTCGAAAAAGGTAAGTTTTTCCTTTTTTATTCTTTCTTTTTGATATATATGTATATATAACATATTCAAAAAAATGAAGAAAACAAAGAAATAAAAAAAATACCCTTAATACATTTTTGGACCTTGTTTTTCTCCCTGCTTGCTGTTTTTGTTTTGTATTCAGTTTCTATGTATGTTTGAAACACTATTTTTGGTATTTCATATGTGTCCAAAAAAATACATTTGATTTATAATGGCTTTTATAGCCATTTACAATGCTTTTTAATCTATTTTTTTATGCTTGCTGTCACTGTTGCTTGTGTGCAGGTGTAACTTGAGGGCAGTGGAGTAGTGGTGTGGCAGTGGCGGTGGCGATGGCAGAGGCGGTGCAACAGGCCTAGGGGCTAGGGTTAAGGGCGGCGGCACTAGGGTAAAAATTTGTTTTTTTCTATTTTTGGGTGTTGGGCTAGGGTTTTGGTAATAGGCTGAATTGTTTGAGTTTGTTTAGGATAGGGCTATTGATTGTAATTTATTTTGTTTTTGTTTTAAATTATGGGCCCCGGGCTGAATTGGGCTCATACAGTTTATTTTATCTTGATTTGTAAGTTATTTTTCGTTGACCAAACTATTTTCTGTGAAACAAACATAGAAAAATGCAGAAAACATTTTCCGTACAACCTTTTACATGTAAACAAACACCTGTAATTGTTGACATAATACAGAATTAATTAAAATATTTTTATAAAATTAAACTTGGAAACTATATAATATTGCTACCTAAAAGTTATGATATCTAAATTTATATTGTCGTAGAAAAAAAAAACTTTTACCACCAACGAAGGTATACATAAGGACCTAAATGATTATTTAGTATTTCATGGTGACTTTTAATGTTAATGTCTTTTTCCTCGTAATGAATTACTTATAATTTTACTGTAAAAAATAATTGTGAATACTTTTTAACAATTGCGATAAATACAATAATGGCGAAAGCATTTCTACGGCCAATTTAAATTTAACCCCTCTAAATTATATTTAGTTTTAATGATATTTTTCTCTTAGTAAAAATTACTTTTTTTTTTCTTGTAATGTTGAGACCCTTAGCTTATATTTAAAAAATATAATAAAAAGAAATAAAAAATTAGGTATGTGTTAATTTTTCATCAAAGTTAAAACTTTGGGTAAATTACACTCTAAATTATCAATAAAATCATTAAGGGTTTTATTCCCTAACCTATAATAAAATGTAATAAGTGTTAGCTTCTATAATAAAATGTAATAAGTGTTAACTTAAAAATAATTCCCAAGTAACAAGCAAATAATTAAGAGAAGTGGTTGCAAAAATTGACATTTCTTCAAACATTGCGAAAAAAAAAAAAAAGCACAACCAAATCTGTAGGATCTAACTCAATATTCGAACACTTTCAACCCATTAACACAAATAATATTCTCCACTGGAAAGTATTTCCATAGGAAAGGACATGCATACATATTTGTACTATAAAGCCATGGGTTTAAAAAGGAAATAGGTTTCTTTTATAATTAAGTTACAAATAGAATTTAAGGAATTATTTACGATTAACTGAAAGTTATAAACTTTGTTAAACAATTTTCTTTGATAATGGTTTCTAATATTTTAAATTTATGAGTACATGAATTTATGGAAATGACAACATGATGAATACATGAATTGAATTGAGTTCATGGAAATTATGTGTGTATGATTTGAAAAATTGGCTTAATTTTAATAAATTATATTGTTAACCAAATTAAATATATTTTATACTCTTTAAAAATGGTTTAAACAATAAATAAAAAAGGTTTAAAAAATTCTTACAAAACAATTTTTAATTTTAAAAATATTTAAAAGTTTTAAAAACATTTTAAATAAAAAAGTTTAAATAGTGCTTAATGTTTCATAAAAATAAATTTAAACAATTTAAAATTATAAGCTTATTATTATCTATTTATAATTTATTTTTAACATTATCTTAAACAAATTTGATAGATATAATCTTTTTAACAAATAATATTATTTATAAAAATTAAAATATCTTCATTCATGTTTAAACTATATAATTTTTTTAATAATATTACATGACATAAAACTTTCGATATGGAACTTAAAATTTCATCCTAAGATGTGTTAAAAACAATAAATATGTGTTAAAACAATCAGCTTGGTTCTTCTTCAAGCCTTGGATAATATGACTCCTAAGCCTTCAATTCATGAGAAGAGAGATTTGAAGAAAATAACACAATATTAATATAGAAGAAACACTGAATCTTTGAGAAGAAAAAGAAAGTGCTTTTGAGTTTAGTTTACTGATTATAGTACTTGGTAGGAAAAGGAAACAAGAGAAGAATAAGATGGAAAAAAAAAATCCAATAATCAAGGGAGAGAAGAAGAGGAAGAAGGAACAAATAGAAAAGGAAAATCAATGGTGAAATAGATGAGAACATGAAGAGAAATAGACAATAAGAAAAATGGAGAGTTGTACTACATTTATTATTAGATTAACAATTCCAATGAAAAATTATTTTTTTTATAAGTAAAGAAGGCAAACAATAATCTTTAAGGTCTAACTATCCTTACATGAGAACTCCTCATTTTGTCCTCTAAAAGGAGCTATTTAATACAAAACATAGGAAACTCAATAATTTTCAATTCATTATCATTTCTGGAACACGATTTAGCAATGCAATTAGCTACATTGTTTGCTTCTCTAAAAACATGTTGGACTTTGATAATCTAGTTTCACTTGCATTCTTATTTTATTCTTCAAACCAATGACATCAATGATATTACCTCTGAGCTATCTTTGAGAAAATCAACTGCAATTTTGTTATTACACTCAATTATCGCCTAGAAATAACCTTTTGACATAATACTAAAAATAGTCCTTAACGTTTGACTGTTTGGTCAGTTTTGCTTTTTATGGTTTTTTAGAGCACTTTAACACCTAACGTTTTTTTGGTCAAATTGATATGTTCTTAATGAATATGCTGTCGTGGTCGTTAGTTGACTAACGATAAAACATGTGCTTCATTTTCTTTAGTTGTTTTTTCAACCAAAAATTGAGAAAGTTTTGTAAGAGCTCTTCTAAAATTTGCTCTTTGGTCTGTAATATGAGTTTTCCATATTTCATTAATAAGGTTATAGCATTATTTTTAAAATATAGTCTATCTCCTGATGACACATATTCTATTGTACTTACTGGTTTTGAAGTACTGGCTCCACTTATTCTATGATGACACATATTCTATTGTACTTACTGGTTTTGAAGTACTGGCTCCACTTATTCTATCTATCATCCAATCTCTTGGTATTGATAAATCTTTTAAATGTAATAATTTAGGTTGAATTTCTGTAGTAAATTTATTAGGCTCAAATAACTCAATTATTTTATTATTAATTTATTTAATTTCTACTTCTGCCGTGTTGGTATATTCATTAATAGAAGTCCAACTTATTGTTAGATCTTCTGCTAAATCCTTAATTTCAGAATTTTTTGTCTGAATTCTTAAGCATAAACATTCTTCTATTAGAGGATCTGTAATGAATATAAAACAATTTCCCACATATGAAAAGGAATTGTTAGCCATTAAGAAAGGAATAAAAAATTTTCGTATATATTTAGCACCTGAAAAATTTATTATAAAAACTGATAATCAAGCAGTTAAACAATTTCTAACTAATAAAAGTTTAGAAACTGTACCTAGAAGAATACGATGGTATAATGATATATGTTCTTTTAATTTTGAAGTATTATATATAAAAGGTACTAATAATATTATTGCTGATTATCTTAGCAGGCCTTATGGATAGAGGTAAAAAAATCTCTAGAACAAGTCGGAGAATGGACTATGGACTCCGATATTAACATCATATTATGCTAATCAAGGATATTATGTTCCTTATCCAATGGTAAGACAACCAATTGGATCTTCCCCATCTTATGCATCAAAAATGGTAAACCAATACCCACCAAGAACAATAAGTCAATACCCTTGGTCTTAGGATCCAAACTCAGCGTTTCAAGCTAGTTATTCCGAGGTCATAAAAGGAGCAGAAGATTTGTTGGAACAACAACAAATTTTTCCTGAAGTAAAAGACTTCTATAACCCAGGTTTACCAATAAATTTATATAACCTTATTAATGAAATATGGAAAACCCATATTACAGACCAAAGAGCAAATTTTAGAACAGCTCTTACAAAACTTTCTCAATTTTTAGTTGAAGAAACAACTAAAGAAAATGAAGCACATGATTTATTATTAAAATCTATTTTATACAGAGATTGGGAAGAACTCGAAATAGAGTTTAAAAATATCAATGAGATAAACAATCTTATTGATATATTTCAATATTTTATTCATAAAGGAACAAATAGTCCCATTATGAATAAAATGTTTAGAATATGCTTATATAATAAATCTAAGAATATATTACCATTTGAAGTTTTTTAAAAAATTAATAGAGCTATTTGCAATCAGCAAGCTCAATTTAAAAAAGTCTTTTCTGAGTATTTTTTACAATCCTTTATTTACATAAATGAAATAGGAGAAGAATTTCCTACTATAAAATATAGGCTAGATCATGAACCATTTGACATAAGCAGTATTGAATGGGGTTTTGTTAGAGAAATAGCAGTACAAAATTTTTCCTTTCCTCTTTTAAAAATTTTTCCTGCTATTAGAAAAGCCATATTATCACTATTAGTATATGCAGATGATTTTTTCTATTATTTTTATATCCAAATAAGTAGTCTAATTGGTGTTGCTGAAAAAGAACGTTTTTATCAACCCTATCAAATTTGGATTATTCAAAAAATGATTGATAGTCCTTATTTATCAGTAGCCAAAGAAGACAAAAAACACTTGACAAAAACCATTGACAAGTGTTATAATGATCCAAAATATCTTCAAATCCAAGCAGGAATTGATTTAATGTCAACAGCTCGACATGTACTTCAAGATCAGACATATACGCTATATACTGATGGAAGAAGAATAATAGCTGATAAAAATAGTATAATACAGAAGTCGAGAGATGAAGAATCCATACAACTGCTAAAGAAAATAGCAGATATGGAAATCGATGATTTTCCTTCTGACATAACAGAAGAAATCAAAAACACGTAGAAGGCTTGGAACTCACCAGAGCCATCACCAGAATCTTTACATCTGGATGAAATAGAGACACTAAATCTTGACAACATCCAAGAAGGATAAAGACAAAATAAAGACCACGTGGAAAGCCAAGAAGATTTTCAAGAAGATTTTCAAGATTGGCAGTAAATAAAAATTCAAGGCATCCAAGTATGGACAAAGAGATTAAATGACAACTGACAACATACGTGGAAGCAACAATAAATTCATCCTTATCGTAAACACTTGGGATTGAAGAAGAAATTAAATAGAATTTGTAAATTCTACTATAAATAGGAATGTAAAGAGCCCAAAAGAGGCATCGAAAAATAGTTTAGAAATCTTTTCTTTTTACTTTCAGTATTCTCTTTGTAAACAATCTTTCCTTGTAAAAACCTTTCCTTTACTTTTAATAAAATAACGATCTTCCGCACCTATATCAACCCCTGAGCGTATCGTATCGAGCCCCCAGAGTAACGATTCTTGGAGAGTCTATATCAAATATCCATCAGTAAGTTCTTATCTTTAATCTACAATTACGTTAATTCGTGGTTATTTATCTTAAAACCCATACATCTCAAGTATTTTGTCTTGATTTTGCTGTTTAAGTCTAGGAGAGAGACGTTAGGCCCTTGTGTTTAAGACAAAATAATAACAGAAGGTTTTAGGTACCGAAGATGAATAACATGGAAGAAACATATTGTTTATATAAAGATAAAACCTACAGTCATATTATGCATATAGATTCTAAACAAGAAAATAATATTCCGGCCCTTAATAAAGGATTTAATAGTCTAATAGATATAACCTCTATATATTTTAATAAAATATATAATAAGGTCAATAATATAGAATAAAAAGTAAATAATCTATGAAATATTAAGGAATTAGATTTGAACAACAAATCTAAAGAAATATTGTCAGAAGTTAATAATAAATTAGAACAAGTTATAAATAATAATATAGAGTCAGACATAGATCTAGGTCCTTTATATTATGGTAATAGTAATATAATTTTAACTTTATCAGATGAAGAAGAAGAAACTTCTTCAGAAGAATCATCTACTACTATAAAAAGAAATAAAAATTCTGAAAAAAGAAAATCTATAACTCAACAAAAATATGATTTTCAATCCTATAAAGAACTTATAGAACATTGGAAAAGAAGATTTATTAACAGTAAAGATAAAAATGAAAGAGTAGAATATCTAAAATTAATAGAAGAACTTTATGAAAAACATAAAGATCTATCTGCTATGTTTAATTATCATTATATGTTAAATTACGACTCTCACAGTAGTAGTTCTAGTAATTCTGATAATCAAGAAGATTTAAAAGTCACTAGTTATAAATCTGATGAAGAAGACACTTCAACAGATGAGGAAGAAAACATAGAAATACCAGAACCCATGGATATTGAAAAAACAGATCCTTATGGCAAAAGAAAAATAGAATCAGATACTCAAAAAGATGATTATTTGAGAACTTTAAACAAAGATTTTGAAACAATAGATAATACAATTAGGATTTTTGGTAATCAAACCGAAGATATAGCTACTAATGAAATTAAAACCGAATATACGGGAGAATCTTCTAATCAACAACCTAATCAAACTATACCTATACCACATAGGATAGATGACTTAAATAAAAGAAATGTGGCCCAAGGAGGAATATATTTACACTTAACTAATATTCAAATAGCAGACTATGAAAAAACTATAGATGATTGGGCACAGTCAATGACAATTGTTGTAAACAACAACAGTACTTGGTCAAAAGAAAAATTTTTAAACTATTTTGTTGGAACTTTTCAAGGTGATGTTTTACAATTTTTAAGAAGATGGGAAGAATCTGATATAGGAAAAATCCAAAAAGGATAATTAATTAATCAAATAGGTACCCCTAAAGACCTTTTAAAAGGATTAACAAATATTCTAAAAACAGAATTTTGTGGTTATTTTGATAAAAAAGATCAAGATAGTATAGCTAGTTATGTTTTATCAAAAATAAAATTATGTGATATAAGATATTTAGAAGAATTTTCTAAAAAATTTCTTCATGAATATCAAAAGTTAAAAAATAAAAATATAGAATTTTGGAAAAACCAATATTTTCATAAATGACCTCCACCATGGGATGAGATATGTATAAAGAAATATGTATCTTATTTAGATAAACATAGTAAAGAAGCAGGAATAGCAAAAGAAAATATAGATTCTATAGGTAATAGAATAAATTTTACAAAAGAAATAATAACTTTGCATTGCTTACAAACTAAAGCTGCTAAACAAGTAAAAAATAAATTAAGTTATAGTCATTGTACAAAAATTCTAGAAAATGAATGGGAATTTGGATGTAAAACAATACGTCCTAGTACTTATAAAAACATAGAAAGAAAAATAGGAAATATAAATTTGTTAGATGGAAGCCAGAAAAAAAAATATAATGGCAATAATCATAAGAAAAAGAAAAAAATTATTAGAAGAAAAACTTCTAAAAAATCCAAAAAACAAACATGTAAATGTTTTAATTGTGATGAAGAAGGTCATATAGCAACAAACTGTCCTAACAAAGGCAAAAATGCTAAAAAGGTAATTAAAAGTCTTGAAGAACAAGATTTAGAAATATGTTTTGAAGAGGAAATAAATCCCAAGAAAAATATTATATGAGCTAACATCGTAAAGCAGATTACGATTCGGATGAAGAAGAATATATATTTATGTTTAATGTAGGAAGTAGTTCTAAAAATCAATTAGAAGAAATTCCTCAAAAGAACAACAAGATATTAAATTAGGAAATTTAATTGGAGAAGAAAAAGACTTTTCTCGATGAAATGATAGAAAAATTAATAAAAATCATATTTCTAAAGAAGAAATATATAAAATATCTAAGTTTAAAATTTGGAGTCAAAGACATATAGAAAAATTAGTGGCAATACGTCGGTCGCTAAAAAGATACTAGAGGAGGATTAACAGAAATCCCATTATTTACTAAAGATAAAATCATGAGGATTAAAAAGAAATACCCTCGAGTTAGATATATACATTTAGGAATAATTATGATAACAATTAGAGCTTTATTTAGAAGAGGTCATCATGATATACCTATAATAGCATATTATTAGATAAAAGATTTGAAAATCCAATAAAAGCACTTATTGGACGTATTCAGTCTAATTTACATAATGGTGTAATAGGATTTAAAGTAAAACCAAATTATTTTATATCCATTACAGATCCTCTAATAGAAGAATGTTTATGCTTAAGAATTCAGACAAAAAATTCTGAAATTAAGGATTTAGAAGAAGATCTAGCAATAAGTTGGACTTCTAGTAATGAATATACCAACACAGCAGAAGTAGAAATTAAAGAAATTAAGAAGAAAATAATTGAGTTATTTGAGTCTAAAAAATTTACTACAGAAATTCAACCTAAATTATTACATTTAAAAGATTTATCAATACTAAGAGATTGGATGATATATAGAATAAGTGGAGCCAGTACTTCAAAACCAGTAAGTATAATAGAATATGTGTCATCAGGAGATAGACTATATTTTAAAAATAATGCTATAACCTTATTAATGAAATATGGAAAACCCATATTACAGACCAAAGAGCAAATTTTAGAACAGCTCTTACAAAACTTTCTCAATTTTAAGTTGAAAAAACAACTAAAGAAAATGAAGCACATGATTTATTATTAAAATCTATTTTATACAGAGATTGGGAAGAACTCGAAATAGAGTTTAAAAATATCAATGAGATAAACAATCTTATTGATATATTTCAATATTTTATTCATAAAGGAACAAATAGTCCCATTATGAACGAAATGTTTAGAATATGCTTATATAATAAATCTAAGAATATATTATCATTTGAAGTTTTTGAAAAAATTAATAGAGCTATTTGCAACCAGCAAGCTCAATTTAAAAAAGTCTTTTCTGAGTATTTTTTACAATCCTTTATTTACATAAATGAAATAGGAGAAGAATTTCCTACTCTAAAATTTAGGCTAGATCATGAACCATTTGATATAAGCAGTATTGAATGGGGTTTTGTTAGAGAAATAATAGTACAAAATTTTTCCTTTCATCTTTTAAAAATTTTTCATGCTATTATAAAAGCCATATTATCACTATTAGTATATGCAGATGATTTTTTCTATTATTTTTATATCCAAATAAGTAGTCTAATTGGTGTTGCTGAAAAAGAACGTTTTTATCAACCCTATCAAATATGGATTATTCAAAAAATGATTGATACTCCTTATTTATCAGCAGCCAAAGAAGACAAAAAACACTTGACAAAAACCATTGACAAGTGTTATAATGATCCAAAATATCTTCAAATCCAAGCAGGAATTGATTTAATGTCAACAGCTCGACATGTACTTCAAGATCAGACATATACGCTATATACTGATTGAAGAAGAATAATAATACGATAAAAATAGTGTAATGCGAAAGTCGAGAGATGAAGAATCCATACAATGCTAAAGAAAATAGCGAGATATGGAAATCGATGATTTTCCTTCGACATAACGAAGAAATCAAAAACACATGGAAGGCTTGGAACTCACCAGAGCCATCACCAGAATCTTTACATCTGGATGAAATTGAGACACTAAATCTTGACAACATCCAAGAAGGATAAAGACAAAATAAATACCACGTGGAAAGCCAAGAAGATTTTCAAGAAGATTTTCAAGATTGGCAGTAAATAAAAATTCAAGGCATCCAAGTATGGACAAAGAGATGAAATGACAACTGACAACATACGTGGAAGCAACAATAAATTCATCCTTATCAGAAACACTGTTCGGGATTGAAGAAGAAATTAAATAGAATTTGTAAATTCTACTATAAATAAGAATGTAAAGAGCCCAAAAGAGGCATCGAAAAATAGTTTAGATCTTTTCTTTTTACTTTAAGTATTCTCTCTTTGTAAACAATCTTTCCTTGTAAAAACCTTTCCTTTACTTTTAATAAACTAACGATCTTCCGCACCTATATCAACCCCTGTAACTGGTATCAGAGGCCCCCGGAGTAACGATTCTTGGAGAGTCTATATCAAATATCCACTGTAAGTTCTTATCTTTAATCTCTGATTCACGTTAATTCTATGGTTATTTATCTTAAAACTCATACATCTGTTATTTTATCTTGATTTTGCTGTTTTAAGTCTAGGAGAGACGTTAGGCCCTTGTGTTTAAGACAAAATAATAACAAAGGTTTTAGGTGCAGAAGATGAATAACATGGAAGAAACAGATTGTTTATATAAAGATAAAACCTACAAATCATATTATGCATATAGATTCTAAACAAGAAAATAATATTTAAGCCCTTAGTAAAGGATTTAATAGTCTAATAGATATAACCTCTATATATTTTAATAAAATATATAATAAGGTCAATAATATAGAATAAAAAGTAAATAATCTAGGAAATAATAAGAATTAGATTTGAACAACAAATCTAAAGAAATATTGTCAGAAGTTAATAATAAATTAGAACAAGTTATAAATAATAATATAGAGTCGATATAGATCTAGGTCCTTTATATTATGGTAATAGTAATATAATTTTAGCTTTATCGATTGAAGAAGAAGAAACTTCTTGTAAAGAATCATCTACTACTATAAAAGAAATAAAAATTTTGAAAAAGAAAATCTATAACTCAACAAAAATATGATTTCCAATCCTATAAAGAACTTATAGAACATTGGAAAAGAAGATTTACTAACAGTAAAGATAAAAATGAAAGAGTAGAATATCTAAAATTAATAGAAGAACTTTATGAAAAACATAAAGATCTATTTGCTATGTTTAATTATCATTATATGTTAAATTACGACTCTACGAGAAAAGTAGTAGTTCTAGTAATTACGATAATCAAGAAGATTTAAAAGTCACTAGTTATAAATCGATGATGAAGAAGACACTTCAACAGATGAGGAAGAAAACATAGAAATACGAGAACCCATGGATATTGAAAAAACAGATCCTTATGGTAAAAGAAAAATAGAATTAGATACTCAAAAAGATGATTATCTGAGAACTTTAAACAAAGATTTTGAAACAATAGATAATAAAATTTAGATTTTTGGTAATCAAACCGAAGATATAGCTACTAATGAAATTAAAACCGAATATATACGGGAGAATCTTCTAATCAACAACCTAGTCAAACTATACTATATACCACATAGGATAGATGACTTAAATAAAAGAAATGTGGCCCAAGGAGAGAATATATTTAGACTTAACTAATATTCAAATAGCGGACTATGAAAAAACTATAGATGATTGGGCACGATCAATGACAATTGTTGTAAACAACAACGATTAGATTGGTCAAAAGAAAAATTTTAAACTATTTTGTTGGAACTTTTCAAGGTGATGTTTTATAATTTTTAAGAAGATGGGAAGAATCGATACAGGAAAAATCCAAAAGGACAATTAATTAATCGGAGATAGTACCCTAAAGACCTTTTAAAGGATTAACAAATATTCTAAAAACAGAATTTTGTGGTTATTTTGATAAAAAGATCAAGATAGTATAGCTAGTTATGTTTTATCAAAAATAAAATTATGTGATATAAGATATTTAAAAGAATTTTCTAAAAAATTTCTTCATGAATATCAAAAGTTAAAAAATGAAAATATAGAATTTTGGAAAAACCAATATTTTCATAAATTACCTCCACCATGGGATGAGATATGTATAAAGAAATATGTATCTTATTTAGATAAACATAATAAAGAAGCAGGAATAGCAAAAGAAAATATAGATTCTATAGGTAATAGGATAAATTTTGCAAAAGAAAGAATAACTTTGCATTGCTTACAAACTAAAGCTGCTAAACAAGTAAAAAATAAATTAAGTTATAGTCATTGTACAAAAATTCTAGAAAATGAATAGGAATTTGGATGTAAAACAATACGTCCTTGTACTTATAAAATACATAGAAAGAAAAATAGGAAATATAAATTTGTTAGATGGAAGCTAGGAAATAAAAAATATACTGGCAATAATCATAAGAAAAAGAAAAAAATTATTAGAAGAAAAACTTCTAAAAAATCCAAAAAACAAACATGTAAATGTTTTATATGTGATGAAGAAAGTCATATAACAACAAACTGTCCTAACAAAGGCAAAAATACTAAAAAGGTAATTAAAAGTCTTGAAGAACAAGGTTTAGAAATAAGTTTTGAAGAGGAAATAAATCTCGAAGAAATATTATATGAGCTAATATCAGAAACAGATTCTGATTCAGATGAAGAAGAATATATATTTATGTTTAATGTAGGAAGTAGTTCTAAAAATCAATTAGAAGAAATTCCTCAAAAAGAACAACAAGATATTAAATTAGAAAATTTAATTGGAGAAGAAAAAGACTTTTCTGATGAAATGATAGAAAAAATTAATAAAAATCATATTTCTAAAGAAGAAATATATAAAATATCTAAGTTTAAAATTTGGAGTCAAAGACATATAGAAAAATTAGTAGTGGCAATGATTCAGCTAAAGATACTAGAGGAGGATTAACAGAAATCCCATTATTTACTAAAGATAAAATCATGAGGATTAAAAAGAAATACCCTCAGGTTAGATATATACATTTAGGAATAATTATGATAACAATTAGAGCTTTATTTAGAAGAGGTCATGGTATACCTATAATAGCAGTATTATTAGATAAAAGATTTGAAAATCCAATAAAAGCACTTATTGGAGGTATTCAGTCTAATTTACATAATGGTGTAATAGGATTTAAAGTAAAACCAAATTATTTTATATCCATTACAGATCCTCTAATAGAAGAATGTTTATGCTTAAGAATTAAGACAAAAAATTCTGAAATTAAGGATTTAGCAGAAGATCTAGCAATAAGTTGGACTTCTATTAATGAATATACCAACACGGCAGAAGTAGAAATTAAAGAAATTAATAATAAAATAATTGAGTTATTTGAGCCTAATAAATTTACTATAGAAATTCAACCTAAATTATTACATTTAAAAGATTTATCAATACTAAGAGATTGGATGATAGATAGAATAAGTGGAGCCAGTACTTCAAAACCAGTAAGTACAATAGAATATGTGTCATCAGGAGATAGACTATATTTTAAAAATAATGCTATAACCTTATTAATGAAATATGGAAAACCCATGTTTCTGAGACAAAGAGCAAATTTTAGACGAGCTCTTACAAAACTTTCTCAATTTTTAGTTGAAAAAACAACTAAAGAAAATGAAGCGCATGATTTATTATTAAAATCTATTTTATACAGAGATTGGGAAGAACTCGAAATAGAGTTTAAAAATATCAATGAGATAAACAATCTTATTGATATATTTCAATATTTTATTCATAAAGGAACAAATAGTCCCATTATGAATAAAATGTTTAGAATATGCTTATATAATAAATCTAAGAATATATTACCATTTGAAGTTTTGAAAAAATTAATAGAGCTATTTGCAACCAAAGAAGCTCAATTAAAAAAAGTCTTTTAAAGAGTATTTTTACAATCCTTCATTTACATAAATGAAATAGAAAAGAATTTCCTACTCTAAAATTTAGGCTAGATCATGAACCATTTGATATAAGCGATCTTGAATGGGGTTTTGTTAGAGAAATAGTAGTACAAAATTTTTTCTTTCATCTTTTAAAAATTTTTCCTGCTATTATAAAAGCCATATTATCGATATTAGTATATGCAGATGATTTTTCTATTATTTTTATATCCAAATAAGTAGTCTAATTGGTGTTGCTTTGAAAAAGAACGTTTTTATCAACCCTATCAAATATGGATTATTCAAAAATGATTGATAGTCCTTATTTATCAGCAGCCAAAGAAGACAAAAACACTTGACAAAACTATTGACAAGTGTTATAATGATCAAAATATCTTCAAATCAGCGAGAATTGATTTAATGTCAACACTTGACATGTACTTCAAGATCGACATATACGCTATATCTTGATGGAAGAAGAATAATAGTCGATAAAAATAGTGTAATCACAGTCGAGATGAAGAATCCATACAAGCGCTAAAGAAAATAGCAGACATGGAAATCGATGATTTTCCTTACGACATAACGAGAAGAAATCAAAAACACGTGGAAGGCTTGGAACTCACGAGCCATCACGGAATCTTTACATCGGATGAAATTGAGACACTAAATCTTGACAACATCCAAGAAGGATAAAGATAAAATAAAGACCACGTGGAAAGCCAAGAAGATTTTCAAGAAGATTTTCAAGATTGGCGATAAATAAAATTCAAGGCATCCAAGTATGGATAAAGAGATGAAATGACAATCGGCAACATACGTGGAAGCAACAATAACTTCATCCTTATCGAAACACGTTTGTTGATTGAAGAAGAAATTAAATAAAATTTTTAAATTCTACTATAAATATGAATGTAAAGAGCCCAAAAGAGGCATCGGAAAAAGAGTTTAGAAATCTTTTCTTTTTACTTTCAGTATTCTCTCTTTGTAAACAATCTTTCCTTGTAAAAATTTTCCTTTACTTTTAATAAAATAACGATCTTCACATTTATATCAACCCCATGAATGGTATCAAAGCGATTCACGGGGTTGATATAAATGCGAAGATCGTTATTTTATTAAAAGTAAAGGAAAGGTTTTTACAAGGAAAGATTGTTTACAAAGAGAGAATACTGAAAGTAAAAAGAAAAGATTTCTAAGCTATTTTTCGATGCCTCTTTTTGGGCTCTTTACATTCTTATTTATAGTAGAATTTAAAAATTCTATTTAATTTCTTCTTCAATCCCGACGATGTTTGATAAGATGAATTTATTGTTGCTTCCACGTATGTTGTCAGTTGTCATTTCATCTCTTTGTCCATACTTGGATGCCTTGAATTTTTATTTACTGCCAATCTTGAAAATCTTTTTGAAAATCTTCTTAGCTTTCCACGTGGTCTTTATTTTGTCTTTATCCTTCTTGGATGTTGTCAAGATTTAGTGTCTCAATTTCATCCAGATGTAAAGATTCTGGTGATGGCTCTGGTGAGTTCCAAGCCTTCTACGTGTTTTTGATTTCTTCTGTTATGTCAGAAGGAAAATCATCGATTTCCATATCTGTTATTTTTCTTTAGCAGTTGTATAGATTCTTCATCTCTCGACTTCTGCATTGCACTATTTTTATCAGCTATTATTCTTTTTCCATCAGTATATAGCGTATATGTCTGATCTTGAAGTACATGTCGAGCTGTTGACATTAAATCAATTCCTGCTTGGATTTGAAGATATTTTGGATCATTATAACACTTGTCAATGGTTTTTGTCAAGTGTTTTTTGTCTTCTTTGGCTGCTGATAAATAAGGACTATCAATCATTTTTTGAATAATCCATATTTGATAGGGTTGATAAAAACGTTCTTTTTCAGCAACACCAATTAGACTACTTATTTGGATATAAAAATAATAGAAAAAATCATCTGCATATATTAATAGTGATAATATGACTTTTATAATAGCAGGAAAATTTTTAAAAGATGAAAGGAAAAATTTTGTAGTACTATTTCTCTAACAAAACCCCATTCAATACTGCTTATATCAAATAGTTCATGATCTAGCCTAAATTTTATAGTAGGAAATTCTTCTCCTATTTCATTTATGTAAATAAAGGATTGTAAAAAATACTCAGAAAAGACTTTTTTAAATTGAGCTTGCTAGTTGCAAATAGCTCCATTAATTTTTTCAAAATCTTCAAATGGTAATATATTCTTAGATTTATTATATAAGCATATTCTAAACATTTTATTCATAATGGGACTATTTGTTCCTTTATGAATAAAATATTGAAATATATCAATAAGATTGTTTATCTCATTGATATTTTTAAACTCTATTTCGAGTTCTTCCCAATCTCTGTATAGAATAGATTTTAATAATAAATCATGTGCTTCATTTTCTTTAGTTGTTTTTTCAACTAAAAATTGAGAAAGTTTTGTAAGAGCTGTTCTAAAATTTGCTTTTTGGTCTGTAATATGGGTTTTCCATATTTCATTAATAAGGTTATAGCATTATTTTTAAAATATAGTCTATCTCCTGATGACACATATTTTATTGTACTTACTGGTTTTGAAGTACTGGCTCCACTTATTCTATCTATCACCCAATCTCTTGGTATTCATAAATCTTTTAAATGCAATAATTTAGGTTGAATTTCTGTAGTAAATTTATTAGGCTCAAATAACTCAATTATTTTATTATTAATTTCTTTAATTTCTACTTCTGCCGTGTTGGTATATTCATTAATAGAAGTCCAACTTATTGCTAGATCTTCTGCTAAATCCTTAATTTCAAATTTTTGTCCAATTCTTAAGCATAAACATTCTTCTATTAGAGGATCTGTAATGGATATAAAATAATTTGGTTTTACTTTAAATCCTATTACACCATTATGTAAATTAGACTGAATACGTCAAATAAGTGTTTTTATTGGATTTTCAAATCTTTTATGTAATAATACTGCTATTATAGGTATATCATGACCTCTTCTAAATAAAGCTCTAATTGTTATCATAATTATTCCTAAATGTATATATCTAACCTGAGGGTATTTCTTTTTAATCCTCATGATTTTATCTTTAGTAAATAATGAGATTTCTGTTAATCCTCCTCTAGTATCTTTAGCGACCGTATTGCCACTAATTTTTTCTATATGTCTTTGACTCCAAATTTTAAACTTAGTTATTTTATATATTTCTTCTTTAGAAATATGATTTTTATTAATTTTTTCTATCATTTCATCAGAAAAGTCTTTTTCTTCTCCAATTAAATTTCCTAATTTAATATCTTGTTCTTTTTGAGGAATTTCTTCTAATTGATTTTTAGAACTACTTCCTACATTAAACATAAATATATATTCTTCTTCATCTCAATCAGAATCTGTTTCTGATATTAGCTCATATAATATTTCTTCGGGATTTATTTCCTCTTCAAAACATATTTCTAAACCTTGTTCTTCAAGACTTTTAATAACCTTTTTAGCATTTTTGCCTTTGTTAGGACAGTTTGTTGCTATATGATATTCTTCATCACATATAAAACATTTACATGTTTGTTTTTTGGATTTTTTAGAAGTTTTTCTTCTAATAAATTTTTTCTTTTTCTTATGATTATTGCCAGTATATTTTTTATTTCCTGGCTTCCATCTAACAAATTTATATTTCCTATTTTTCTTTCTATGTTTTTTATAAGTACTAGGACGTATTGTTTTACATCCAAAATCCCATTCATTTTCTAGAATTTTTGTACAATGACTATAACTTAATTTATTTTTTACTTGTTTAGCAGCTTTAGTTTGTAAGCAATGCAAAGTCATTCTTTCTTTTGCAAAATTTATCCTATTACCTATAGAATCTAAATTTTCTTTTGCTATTCCTGCTTCTTTACTATGTTTATCTAAATAAGATACATATTTCTTTATACATATCTCATCCCATGGTGGAGGTAATTTATGAAAATATTGGTTTTTCCAAAATTCTATATTTTCATTTTTTAACTTTTGATATTCATGAAGAAATTTTTTAGAAAATTCTTCTAAATATCTTATATGGCATAATTTTATTTTTGATAAAACATAACTAGCTATACTATCTTGATCTTTTTTATCAAAATAACCACAAAATTCTGTTTTTAGAATATTTGTTAATCCTTTTAAAAGGTCTTTAGGGGTACCTATCTGATTAATTAATTTTCCTTTTTGGATTTTTCCTATATCAGATTCTTCCCATCTTCTTAAAAATTGTAAAACATCACCTTGAAAAGTTCCAATAAAATAGTTTAAAAATTTTTCTTTTGACCAAGTACTGTTGTTGTTTACAACAATTGTCATTGACTGTGCCTAATCATCTATGGTTTTTTCATAGTCTGCTATTTGAATATTAGTTAAGTCTAAATATATTCTTCCTTGGGCCACATTTCTTTTATTTAAGTCATCTATCCTATGTAGTATAGGTATAGTTTGACTAGGTTGTTGATTAGAAGATTCTCCCGTATATTCGGTTTTAATTTCATTAGTAGCTATATCTTCGGTTTGATTACCCAAAATCCTAATTGTATTATCTATTGTTTCAAAATCTTTGTTTAAAGTTCTCAGATAATCATCTTTTTGAGTATCTGATTCTATTTTTCTTTTACCATAAGGATCTGTTTTTTCAATATCCATGGGTTCTGGTATTTCTATGTTTTCTTCCTCATCTATTGAAGTGTCTTCTTCATCAGATTTATAACTAGTGACTTTTAAATCTTCTTGATTATCAGAATTACTAGAACTACTACTTTCTGTAGAGTCGTAATTTAACATATAATGATAATTAAACATAGCAAATAGATCTTTATGTTTTTCATAAAGTTCTTCTATTAATTTTAGATATTCTACTCTTTCATTTTTATCTTTCTTCATTAGTAAATCTTCTTTTCCAATGTTCTATAAGTTCTTTATAGGATTGGAAATCATATTTTTGTTGAGTTATAGATTTTCTTTTTTCAGAATTTTTATTTCTTTTTATAGTAGTAGATGATTCTTCTGAAGAAGTTTCTTCTTCTTCGTCTGATAAAGTTAAAATTATATTACTATTACCATAATATAAAGGACCTAGATCTATGTCCACTTTCTATATTATTATTTATAACTTGTTCTAATTTATTATTAACTTCTGACAATATTTCTTTAGATTTGTTATTCAAATCTAATTCCTTAATATTTCCTAGATTATTTACTTTTTCTTCTATATTATTGACCTTATTATATATTTTATTAAAATATATAGAGGTTATATCTATTAGACTATTAAATCCTTTACTAAGGGCCGAAATATTATTTTCTTGTTTAGAATCTATATGCATAATATGACTGCAGGTTTTATCTTTATATAAACAATCTGTTTCTTCCATGTTATTCATCTTCGGTACCTAAAACCTTCTGTTATTATTTTGTCTTAAACACAAGGGCCTAACGTCTCTCTCCTAGACTTAAACAGACAAAATCAAGACAAAATAACAGATGTATGAGTTTTAAGATAAATAACCATAGAATTAACGTAATTGTAGATTAAAGATAAGAACTTACAGTGGATATTTGATATAGACTCTCCAAGAATCGTTACTCCGGGGGCCTCTGATACTAGTTACAGGGGTTGATATAGGTGCGGAAGATCGTTATTTTATTAAAAGTAAAGGAAAGGTTTTTACAAGGAAAGATTGTTTACAAAGAGAGAATACTGAAATTAAAAAGAAAAGATTTCTAAACTATTTTTCGATGCCTCTTTTGGGCTCTTTACATTCTTATTTATAGTAGAATTTACAAATTCTATTTAATTTCTTCTTCAATCCCGAACAGTGTTTCTGATAAGGATGAATTTATTGTTGCTTCCACGTATGTTGTCAGTTGTCATTTCATCTCTTTGTCCATACTTGGATGCCTTGAATTTTTATTTACTGCCAATCTTGAAAATCTTCTTGAAAATCTTCTTGGCTTTCCACGTGGTCTTTATTTTGTCTTTATCCTTCTTGGATGTTGTCAAGATTTAGTGTCTCAATTTCATCCAGATGTAAAGATTCTGGTGATGGCTCTGATGAGTTCCAAGCCTTCCACGTGTTTTTTATTTCTTCTGTTATGTCAGAAGGAAAATCATCGATTTCCATATCTGCTATTTTCTTTAGCAGTTGTATGGATTCTTCATTTCTCGACTTCTGCATTGCACTATTTTTATCAGCTATTATTCTTTTTCCATCAGTATATAGCGTATATGTCTGATCTTGAAGTACATGTCGAGCTGTTGACATTAAATCAATTCCTACTTGGATTTGAAGATATTTTGGATCATTATAACACTTGTCAATGGTTTTTGTCAAGTGTTTTTGTCTTCTTTAGTGATAAATAAGGACTATCAATCATTTTTTGAATAATCCATATTTGATAGGGTTGATAAAAACGTTCTTTTCAAAGAACACCAATTAGACTACTTATTTGGATATAAAAATAATAGAAAAAATCATCTGCATATACTAATAGTGATAATATGGCTTTTATAATAGCAGAGAAAATTTTTAAAAGATGAAAGGAAAAATTTTTGTACTACTATTTCTCTAACAAAACCCCATTCAATCTCTTGCTTATATCAAATGGTTCATGATCTAGCCTAAATTTTATAGTAGGAAATTCTTCTCCTATTTCATTTATGTAAATAAAGGATTGTAAAAAATACTCAGAAAAGACTTTTTTAAATTGAGCTTGCTGGTTGCAAATAGCTCTATTAATTTTTTCAAAATCTTCAAATGGTAATATATTCTTAGATTTATTATATAAGCATATTCTAAACATTTTATTCATAATGGGACTATTTGTTCCTTTATGAATAAAATATTGAAATATATCAATAAGATTGTTTATCTCATTGATATTTTTAAACTCTATTTCGAGTTCTTCCCAATCTCTGTATAAAATAGATTTTAATAATAAATCATGTGCTTCATTTTCTTTAGTTGTTTTTTCAACTAAAAATTGAAAAAGTTTTGTAAGAGCTGTTCTAAAATTTGCTCTTTGGTCTGTAATATGGGTTTTCCATATTTCATTAATAAGGTTATAGCATTATTTTTAAAATATAGTCTATCTCTGATGACACATATTCTATTATACTTCTTACTTGGTTTTGAAATACTGCTCCACTTATTCTATCTATCATCCAATCTCTTGGTATTCATAAATTTTTTAAATGTAATAATTTAGGTTGAATTTCTATAGTAAATTTATTAGGCTCAAATAACTCAATTATTTTATTATTAATTTCTTTAATTTCTACTTCTGCCGTGTTGGTATATTCATTAGTAGAAGTCCAACTTATTGCTAGATCTTCTGCTAAATCCTTAATTTGAAATTTTTGTCTCAATTCTTAAGCATAAACATTCTTCTATTAGAGGATCTGTAATGGATATAAAATAATTTGGTTTTACTTTAAATCCTATTACACCATTATGTAAATTAGACTCAATACCTCCAATAAGTGCTTTTATTGGATTTTCAAATCTTTTATCTAATAATACCGCTTGCTATTATAGGTATATCATGACCTCTTCTAAATAAAGCTCTAATTGTTATCATAATTATTCCTAAATGTATATATCTAACTTTGATGGTATTTCTTTTTTTAATCCTCATGATTTTATCTTTAGTAAATAATGGGATTTCTGTTAATCCTCCTCTAGTATCTTTAGCGACCGTATTGCCACTAATTTTTTCTATATGTCTTTGACTCCAAATTTTAAACTTAGATATTTTATATATTTCTTCTTTAGAAATATGATTTTTATTTATTTTTCTATCATTTCATCGAAAAGTCTTTTTCTTCTCAATTAAATTTCCTAATTTAATATCTTGTTGTTCTTTTTGAGGAATTTCTTCTAATTGATTTTTAGAACTACTTCCTACATTAAACATAAATATCTATTCTTCTTCATCTCAATCAGAATCTGTTTCTGATATTAGCTCATATAATATTTCTTCGGGATTTATTTCCTCTTCAAAACATATTTCTAAATCTTGTTCTTCAAGACTTTTAATTACCTTTTTAGCATTTTTGCCTTTGTTAGGACAGTTTGTTGCTATATGACCTTCTTCATCACATATAAAACATTTACATGTTTGTTTTTTTGGATTTTTTAGAAGTTTTTCTTCTAATAATTTTTTTCTTTTTCTTATGATTATTGCTAGTATATTTTTTATTTCCTGGCTTCCATCTAACAAATTTATATTTCCTATTTTTCTTTCTATGTTTTTTATAAGTACTAGGACGTATTGTTTTACATCCAAATTCCCATTCATTTTCTAGAATTTTTGTACAATGACTATAACTTAATTTATTTTTTACTTGTTTAGCAGCTTTAGTTTGTAAGCAATGTAAAGTTATTCTTTCTTTTGCAAAATTTATCCTATTACCTATAGAATCTAAAATTTTTTTGCTATTCCTGCTTCTTTACTATGTTTATCTAAATAAGATACATATTTCTTTATATATATCTCATCCCATGGTGGAGGTAATTTATGAAAATATTGGTTTTTCCAAAATTCTATATTTTCATTTTTTAACTTTTGATATTCATGAAGAAATTTTTTAGAAAATTCTTCTAAATATCTTATATAACATAATTTTATTTTTGATAAAACATAACTAGCTATACTATCTTGATCTTTTTTTATCAAAATAACCACAAAATTCTGTTTTTAGAATATTTGTTAATCCTTTTAAAAGGTCTTTAGGGGTACCTATCTGATTAATTAATTGTCCTTTTTGGATTTTTCCTATATCAGATTCTTCCCATCTTCTTAAAAATTGTAAAACATCACCTTGAAAAGTTCCAACAAAATAGTTAAAAAAATTTTCTTTTGACCAAGTACTGTTGTTGTTTACAACAATTGTCATTAACTGTGCCCAATCATCTATGGTTTTTTCATAGTCTGCTATTTGAATATTAGTTAAGTCTAAATATATTCCTCCTTGGGCCACATTTCTTTTATTTAAATCATCTATCCTATGTGGTATAGGTATAGTTTGACTAGGTTGTTGATTAGAAGATTCTCCCGTATATTCGGTTTTAATTTCATTAGTAGCTATATCTTCGGTTTGATTACCAAAAATCCTAATTGTATTATCTATTGTTTCAAAATCTTTGTTTAAAGTTCTCAGATAATCATCTTTTTGAGTATTTGATTCTATTTTTCTTTTACCATAAGGATCTGTTTTTTCAATATCCATGGGTTCTGGTATTTCTATGTTTTCTTCCTCATCTGTTGAAGTGTCTTCTTCATCAGTTTATAACTAGTGACTTTTAAATCTTCTTGATTATCAGAATTACTAGAACTACTACTTTCTGTAGAGTCGTAATTTAACATATAATGATAATTAAACATAGCAAATAGATCTTTATGTTTTTCATAAAGTTCTTCTATTAATTTTAGATATTCTACTCTTTCATTTTTATCTTTACTGTTAGTAAATCTTCTTTTCCAATGTTCTATAAGTTCTTTATAAGATTGGAAATCATATTTTTGTTGAGTTATAGATTTTCTTTTTTTAGAATTTTTATTTCTTTTTATAGTAGTAGATGATTCTTCTGAAGAAGTTTCTTCTTCTTCGTCTGATAAAGTTAAAATTATATTACTATTACCATAATATAAAGGACCTAGATCTATGTCTGACTCTATATTATTATTTATAACTTGTTCTAATTTATTATTAACTTCTGACAATATTTCTTTAGATTTGTTGTTCAAATCTAATTCCTTAATATTTTCAAGATTATTTACTTTTTCTTCTATATTATTGACCTTATTATATATTTTATTAAAATATATAGAGGTTATATCTATTAGACTATTAAATCCTTTACTAAGGGCCGAAATATTATTTTCTTGTTTAGAATCTATATGAATAATATGACTGTAGGTTTTATCTTTATATAAACAATCTGTTTCTTCCATGTTATTCATCTTCTGATTTAAAACCTTACATTATTATTTTGTCTTAAACACAAGGGCCTAACGTCTCTCTCCTAGACTTAAACAGGCAAAATCAAGACAAAATAACAGATGTATGGGTTTTAAGATAAATAACCACAGAATTAACGTAATTGTAGATTAAAGATAAGAACTTACAGTGGATATTTGATATAGACTCTCCAAGAATTGTTACTCCGGGAGCCTCTGATACCAGTTACAGGGGTTGATATAGGTGCGGAAGATCGTTATTTTATTAAAAGTAAAGGAAAGGTTTTTACAAGGAAAAATAGTTTAGAAATCTTTTCTTTTTACTTTCAGTATTTTCTCTTTATAAACAATCTTTCCTTAACCGCTGACATAGTAATCCAAATGTAATTAAATGCTAATAAAATAATGCCACATTAGCAAATGATTTTAAAATTACTTTTTTGAAATATAAAATTATTAAATGCATATAATTTCCAATTTCCACAATTTCGTCTTCCCCATTGTTTCTTTCCATCGTTCACCATCGTCGTCGTCATCGCCGATCTTCTTCCCATTGTTTCTTCTTTCCATAGTTTCTTTAATATTTAACTTGAAATTTCATGTAAAAATATTTGAAGATTTCATGAGACGGGGAAATATAAAAAATAGGAAAGATCAAACATTCAATTTGAGATTATGCAAATCAACGAATCAAAATTATATAAATATAAACGCACCAAAATAAAAAGAAGAAAAGTGAACATCACTGTTGAAATAAAGAATTCCTGGCCATCATTTTCTTGGACAATTTTGTTTCCAAAAGAAGAAGAGAAATCCAGTTTTTAGAGAGAAACCATGGGCATCATAAAGTGAAAAGACTTTACCTCGCTTGTAAACTGAAAATTGGAAGTATAAGCAGAAATTGTAGCAGCGAGAGAAATAGAGAAGAGGGTTGATTTCTTCATGGTTGGGAATAAGCAATCTGGTTCAAAAGACCTTGATAGAAGCAGAAACCAAAATGTTATTATCTTGGATGGGAAGTTAAATAAGTGAAGAGAAATGGTGAGAAAATATTGGGTTGTTGTATTGCGGGGGTTTTGGGCGTGGTGGTTCAACAATGGGAAAATGGTTTATATTAGGGATAGGGGGTGATGGTAGATGGGTATGGTGGTTCTGTTAGGGGGAAACGAGTTTGGTGGGAGGCTATCTAATGAAAATGAACTAGAGATAACGGTGATGAAAATGAACCATTAGGGGGGAATGGGTTTGCTAGGGGGCAATAGGGGGCGATAGTAGTGATGAAAATGAACTGGAGATTCCGTTGAAAAATAGAGGCCATCTGACGAACGGAAAATAAAATTGGAGACAAGGAAGGTCGAAGCTCAAGGATGGATTTTAAGGTTTTCAAAAAAAATAATGGGGAAGAAGAAACTGTGGAAGGAAGAAACAATGGGGAAGAAAATCGGAGACGACTACGATGATGGTGAATGATGGAAAGAAACTATTGAGAAGAAGAAACTTGTGGAAATTGGAAATTATATGCACTTAATAATTTTATATTTTTTAAAAAATAATTTTAATATTTTTAAAATTATTTATTGATGTGACATATGAAATAAAATAGTGCTAAATCAATTTTTAATTACATTTAGATCATCATATTAACGATTAATGTTGACCGTTAGTTAACTAATGACCACATCAACATGTCTGTTAAAAATAAACTAATTTAACAAAAAAATTAAGTGTTAAAAGGCTCCCAGAAAAACATAAAGGCCCAAAATGACTAAACAACCAAACGTTGGGGCTATTTTTGGCATTATATCTAACTTTTTTGCCAAGCTATTTCTAGTCCATAAATAATCGCCCATAACTCGGTCGTAAGAGCTGAACCTCTTCCTGCTCGAAAACCTGTTATCCAATTGCCATAAAATCTCGTAACACCCCCTATTGCCGACTAGTTTCCCTCCACGTTAAATGCACCATCAATACTTATCTTCACCCAGCCATGACTAGGTGACTTCCATTTGATTGGAATATTTCGAACAAGCTCACTTGAACCTTCTACTCTTGCTGCATTATAGATATTAATAGCAAAGTTTTCAGTTTGTCTTAAAAGCTCCTTAGAATTACTACTTTTTTGCTTAAATATTGCTTTGTTTCTACTTTTCGATAAGTACCAACAGATTACCGCAAATAACACCCCCATTCTGTAGTGTCGGTATTTAATTCTATTTGATTCCTCAAATTAGCAATCATCCATTCTTCCAAAACCATCCCAAAAAATTGATTGTAGGAACTAGAAGGAATCACCTTGGACCAAATACTGTAGCAATTGGACAATCTCTCAAAATATAGGTAATAGTTTCCTTGCAGCCACCACATAAGAAACAACTAATATCATCAGGCAGCTTTCTTCGAGCCCTTTCTTAGTTTGTTATTTCTTAGTTTGTTAATAACATTTTACTCATCACCAACCATAAAAAGTGCTTTATTCTAGGAGATAGATCATTCTCCCAGACAACTTTCCATAGAGAATTATGTGAAGTGATTAGATTGGACAAGACTTTTATAAGCTTCCTTCATGAATAACCTACCCGAAGTGCTAGTCTTCTATAAACACATATCCTTGCCCAAATCATCCTTCTGTAGAGGGCAGACTACTATACACTCTAATATTTCCTTATCAAAACATTGAGTCAACGTACTCCACTTCCATTTACCAGTTGAATCTGTTAAATTAGCAACTTTAAACTCCATAGGAACAATCGAAGGATCTCATATGTGGTTGCAGAGAGGCCCCAAACTTGGTATCTTGTTATCACAGAGGAAGCTAACAAACCTCCCATCTCCTATACTCGAACAAATATTCTCACAAAATGAGTCTTATACCTTATTAAGCGATTGCCAAATGTATGAGCAATTAGTTTTATGAATAGAAGAAGGGCATATGTCACACATCTGATATTTATTACGCAAAATTCTTACCCATAGCTTATCCGACCTGGTTACAATTTGGAAAGCTAATTTCATCAAGAAGGAAAAATTTTGGGGAACCATTCTTTTTAAGCCTAACCCACATTTCTTCATCGGTTGACAGCAGGTTTCCCAACTCACCAATGCCATTTTCCTCACTCCATTAGAAGACCCCTACACAAAATTTCTCACCATTTTTCCGATTGTTTAACAAACACCAACAGGGATCATGGTTGTCTGCATAAAATAACTGGGAATAGTCAACAAAACAAACTTTGACAAAGTTACTCTTCCAGCCAACAAGTTAGCATCGATAACAAAGCAATTAGGTATTCAATACAAACAATTGTAAAAAAAAGATGCTAGCTTACCTTTCGATCTAGTAGAAGCCTCATGTTGTTGCTTGGTATTAAGTGCCTGCTTCAGCTTGTAACCAAGGTGGATTGATAAGGTACTCAACAAGGCACCACCTATCTTCTCAAGAAACAAAAGGTTCTAATGAATTGAAAGTGAACCAACTACACTAATGAAAAAACGATACTTAAATTGCATGATTTCAATTATGAGAGCAATTTGAATAATAAAAAGTGCAAGTAATTTGTTCAACTAACAAAGAGCAGGTTTAGCCTCTCTAAGAAGAAATCATCATCCATGGTTAAAATGTTTAAAACAACGATATAAACACGATCAACATCCGAAGCATTAAAATGAATTTACAAACACTAGATAACATCTTAAAAACAGATGAGCCACAAGTCAAGTTGGTTTACAGTTGAAATAGACAACAAAGAGTAGGTTTAGCCTCTCTATTTTGTATGCAAGAAATGTGCTTACAGTTGCAATGGTCTGCAAATTTCATCGATATGTTTAGAAAAGAGAAAACCAAGCCGCTAGATTTGAACAATTTAATTTACACTTTCTCTTTAAACAAAAACTATTAAATATCCAAAAATAAGCGATAGCATGTGATTATATTATGTGTATAATCGTTCATTTCTTGTATGAATTCCGTGATTTCTGCTTCCAAAGAATGTAGATAACTGGTCTCGTGAAAAATACATAATCATTTCATCTTTTCCCTATTAGCACTCATGTCCATTAATACATAGTTCCTTATTTAGACGAGAAAGATGCAAGTGCGCATTAAAATAAGGGAAAACAATTAAAGCATCCACTTGCCAATCCTTCTTTGCATGGATTGGCGCATGAAAAATTGGTGACACAGCATCATTGCACATGCTATTGCTACTTGAGGCCTGTAAGTAAAATTTTCAATCACCACTTAAAAAATGTTACACATACTAAAACACAAAACAAAACTTAATGCTTCAAAAGCACTATTATGCGAAACAACTTGAGAACCGCAAAACTAAGGACCTAATTGGTGATATATTAGAAAGCAATTAGCATCTCATCAAGTTAGTAAAGAACTTCAAAATAGGCATAGCCCTTGCACTTACACTTTAAGCTTCATTCCAAGCTCTTGAAGAAAAGAACAATATGACTTCGCAAATACTCCTCTCTTCCAAGGTCAATTCTGTCCTTCCCAGATGGAGAATGGTTCTCAATTACTTCTCGGCTAAAGTACTACTTGCGCGTAGATGAATGCAGTTACTCTTGGTTCTAAAAATTTAACAAGTTTCAAAAACGCAAAAAATGATTAAGGAGGTTTTACTTAAAATAGACAACCCCTTTAAATCCAAGATAACCTTAAAAAATCAAGCTTTTGAAGTATCAAAAAACACCCATTAAGCTGATTTTATCTAAAAAAATAGAAAAAAAAAAAAAACACCTTTAATCTCAATTCTGAAAACATGTGACTTTTGAAGAAAATCTTTTAATCTAAGATTGCTTTCAAACCACTGTCAATTACTGAAAACAAAAAACATACCCAAAAATCATTTAAAAAAAAAATAGATGATTGACAAAACGGGATTTAGAGAACCGAAGATTAACACAGAGAAAAACATAAAAAACCCAAGCATCAAAGACTCATATTTTTCAGTTTTCAAGTTCTTGAACAATTTAAGAAAAAAAAGAACAATTTAAAAAAAAAAACAACTCAAAAATTCAAATCAAACTTAAGCATCAAAGATCCATATTGTTCAGTTTCAAGAAGCTTGAATCTTCCCCATAAAAGTTGATGCTTACCTAGAGACGACTTCGAGCGTTTTGAGCTTTCATTCCCTTCAACTCGATAGAAAGATGAAAATTGAAAGTATGGAAGAAAATAGTAACACCCCAACCCGTATCCGTCGTCGAAATAGGGTTACGAGGCATTACCGATCAATACAGATCATTCATATACATTTATACCTTCATAATCAAAATACATTCAACTTATTAACGTTGTCCCTTATAAGGTCTTACGAGACCTTAAAACATGTTTAAAAGAGGTTCGGGACTAAACTGATAACATTTGCAAACTTTGGGAAACTTAGAAAATTTTTAAACATATAAGGATCACACGTCCGTGTGAACAGCCCGTGTGCCTCACACGGTCACCAAACATGCTCGTGTCAGAGGCTGTGTGAAAACAGGGCATACATACTGACTTGCACCAGACGGCCGGAGACACGCCCGTGTGCCATGGCCATAGGAAATTTTGTGAGGTTATTGACTTGGGTCACACGGTCGACCATATGCCCATGTGTCAAACCCGTGTACCATACACGACCAGTAGATACGCTCGTGTTTCTAGGCCATGCAAAACTGTAAGGTATACTGACTTAATTCGAAGAGTACCCCAGAGGACACACGGTCGTGTAACATGATCGTGTGTCGCACACGGCTGAGACACACGTTCGTGTCTCTGCCTGTGTGGACAAAAATAGACCATTTGAAAAGCCAATTTACCACACTTTCCACAAGCACACTTAGCAACCAAAATGGTACCATTTCAACACATATATAAGCATCCAAAACATGCTATTCCATACACATTTCATACCATCTATTCACAACCATTTCAACTACTCAATTCCACAACCAAGACATATCATACCAATATGCCAAAATCATCAAACTCGCTTATCTTCTAAATGCATTTACTCATCAATTTATCACCTATTTCATGCTTCAAAATGTATCATTTCATCATCTCAAAGCCAAACCACAACATATCATCAATTCTAGCATTAGTTTACCATATAACAACTTATTACTTAAGCAAACTTATAATCATCACAACAACCATAAGTAATATGCCAAAACAAACCATCGCATAAGACATTATATATATTACATGTATCACATATTAGTCACATAATTCAAGCCAACTTCAATGGCCATACGCACCAACATTTACAAGCCAAATCTCATGGCTAATATTAAAACTCAAAACATACCAAAATGACACTAGCCTATACATGCCATATACCATATATACAAAGCTCCAAAAGTACCAACGAGATGATCGATAGTGTAATGATGTTTCCTGATGATCCCCGAGTCTGAGATAGCTTCGATAATCTAAAAAAAGGGAAAAAACACACAAAGTAAGCTTTAGAAGCTTAGTAAGCCATATACAAATAAAGTTATCGTATGAATATTTACATATAAATTCAAATATGCTTAACATGGCTAATCTCATTCAAATTCACAAATCTTTCTCATTGAACATATATTCAATGTCTTTATCGAGTTCATCAAATATTTCCCCTTTTCAATACTCGTATGAATTTTGTACATACCTGAGTCAATTAACGCATTCACATATTCTTTCTCGAGTTGACTTTGCCTATTGAATCGTTCGAAATCATTAAGGATACTCGAAAATCACATAAGCTCGTATAATGCCATATCCTAGATATGGTCTTACATGTTATTATATATCGATGCCACTGTTCCGGACAGGGTCTTACACGTAATCTCAATATAATGCCAATGTCCTAGACATGGTTTTACATGTAATCACATCTCGATAACCTAATGTCATGACATTCGTATCCTATGCTATTCCTAGGGTTTGTACGGGACTTTTGAATATTGCGACTTCGTCGATTCATGCTTGTATTTGCTCGTTCAACATTCATAGCAATTCAATGATAATAAAAAATATATAATTCAATTCAAAGACATTTATTTGTATATGAACTTACCTCGTATTAAGGATTGACGTATCGGGTCGATTACTCGACAACTTTCAATTTCCCCTGATCTAATTCTGATTTTGTTCGTTCTTGATCTAAATACATTCAAAATTAACTCTTTTATTCATCAACATATTCAATTTAGTCTGCAAACACATATTTGGGCATTTTTGCACTTTATCCCCTAAAGTTTCATATTTCTTACAATTTAGTCATTATTTCACAAAACACAAAATTTACATAATTCAATTTAAACCCATGTGTGCCGAATTACTATAGTACTCTTAGTAGCCCATATTTCACATTTATTTCATAAGTTAACCCCTCAATTTACACTTTTCTCAATTTAATCCCTAATATGCATTTTTACTCAAAATCACTTTACAAAACATGTATATTAAACACCAAGCTTTCATATTTCATCATTAAACATCCAAAAACACATGAATTCATCAATGAAAACTTTCAAAATTATCAACATTTTCAAAAATTAGGGTACGAGCTAGTTAGAACACTAAGCAACGATCACAAAAACATAAAAATCATAAAAAACCAGGCAAAATACATACCTCAATCAAGCTAGAGAAGTGTGCCGAAATTCAAACCCTATCTTCCTTTTCTAATTTTCAGTTGACAAAGATGATAATTAAACATGATTTTGATTTTTTCTTTTACTTATTATATGATAATTTACTAAATTACACATTTAACCTTAGTTATATAACAAGAAAACTAAATAATACATGTCCATAATGGTCCACTCAAGCTATTAATGGTCTAATTACAACATAAGGATCTCCCATTTAGTAAACCATAGCAATTTGGCACTTTTAACATATAGAATGTCACTTTTGCATTTTACGCGATTTAGTCCCTTTGTCACATTAAACATCCAAACGACAAAATTAGCACACGAAACTTTTACACATACATATTCACATGTTATAAACATAAAAAATAATATTAAGATTATTTTACGACCTCTAATTTGTGGTTCCGAAACTACTATTCCGATTTAGCTAAAACCGGGCTGTTACAAAAATGGTGAATGAATAACGTCCCCAAGTTTTTGCCAGAGACAAGCTTGTAAACTTGTGATTTTTTTATGGGTACCCAAGGAAGAAAAAAATTTAAGCTATTCCTTGAATTTGCTGAATAACCATTCCATGGGCTAAGTGCTGAATGACCATTTAGCATTTTCAAGGAATACTATCGGAATGAAGATTAGTATTCTATGAACCAAACAATGAAATAGCTACCTTACTCAGAATAGTCCTCGAATGGAATTACAATTCCATCCAAGCAAACATAGCGCTAAAGTTTGCTTCCATTACACAGTTTACCTGAAAACGTTGACACATTAAAAAAATATCAGCAGCATCCTTCAACCAATCAAAAGTTGCCATGTGACACATTTTTGGTAAAAACACTTAAAATTACAAAAGAATCATAAAATATGTAAAAAATTATAAAATATTTAAAATTTGAAAAAAATAAAAAAGATTATATAAAATCATTAAAATTTTATAAATAAAATAGATTATTTTATAAAATAAAAAATTAAATTAAATTCAAAAAATAAACATGATATATTAAAATTCTCTGAATTATAAAAAAATTATAAATCCAAAAAATAAAATTATAAAAAAAATTATATATCAAAAAGCTTTCTCGACACTTCTCATCTACTTTATCTTTTCTTTATTTTTCTTGGTTTATCCTTCTTTTTTTCTTGATTTGGTGTTTTTATAAGGTTGAGGCTTTGTGTCTGTTCTTCTAATTTTTTTTTTTTTCTGGGTTTTCAATTTTCAACACTGATGAAAGTTGGTAGAAATTTTTATATTTTTATTGAAAAAATAAAACGCATTTAATACAATATTCATCTGGCGAGTGTTGTTGCTTGCTTCAATTCGTTTTCAACTTTTCTGGGTTTCGTAAAACATGAGAGAAAGTTTTGGGAAAATGATTATGGGGTTTGAGCCATAAGTTTGCTAATTTTTTTTATATTTTTAAAATTTTAAATGAATTTTTAGATTTTTAGATACTTTTCCAAATTTTCATAAATTTTATATACTTATTTTTATATTTTTAATTTTAAAATTTAAAATTTTTTACATTATATATATTTTTATGAATTTTACATTTCTAACAATATTTTTTTTTTTACAAATTTTATGATTTTTTTTGTTAATTTTTAAGTTTTACCGAAATGCGCCTCGTGGCGTCTTTTGACTGGCTAGAAGAGGCGGCCGGTTTACAGTGCTAACATTTGGGGGTAAACCGTGTAACGGAAACAAACTTTCAGTCCTGAAATACTTTAGGGGCAATTTGCTCATTCAGCCTATTTTGTATTAAATTGTTTGCCAATTGCTTTATTTTACTTTGTTTTATTTACATTTTAATTATTTAAAAATACTAAAAATAAATTTAACATTTTAAAATATATTAATGCTTAATTTTTAATATTAACAGAACAAAAATGAAATTATTTACAGAAAAAAATTAAATATTAAAATGTGTTATATTCTACTTGAGAACCTTTCTTAATGTTTAATTTTTTAGTTTAAATTTTGCATTTTTACTTATACCATTTTTATGTTAGTTTGAAAATTTTTAAATTTTAAACAGAGTAGCAATTCAAATCATGTATTCAAAATTTTAAACATAGTAACAAAAAGATATAATATATTTAATTTTGAATTTTGTATGAAATTCTGAGAAAATAAATATAATTTATTTAAATTAATATGTGATGAATGTATTAAATTAACTTCTATATTATTAAATGAAGTAATTTAGTGGGGAGAATTTTAAAAAAGCCTTTTTTATTTTAATGATATGAATATTTTAAGATAAAAAATTATATGGATTTTAAAGCATTGAGTTGGAAATTTTACCAAAACCCGTAGAATCTGAAAGCTCAAATTTGAGAAAATACCCAAATTCAATCTATTTTCCTATTTACTGCATTCATTAAAATAATTCAATGTCTGTTAAAAGATTTAAATAAAATAGGGACTGATTTAATATAATTATAAAACAAGGAAATGATAAACACCCAATTTTGCCCAACTTGAAAAACACCACGTTTTATTTGTTTTCCTTTCCGAAGTCATTTTCCAGCAATTAACCTTTGATTGCGGAAATTCCCTACCAGTTTTCATCTCATCAAACTCACTTTTTACCTTCTTCCACTCCCCCGTGTGTTTCACGTGGTCTTTTATTATTATTATTATTTCTTATTAATTAATTTTAATAAAAAATTATAAAATCACCGACAAAAGCAGACTAGTAATAACAATAAATTTATAATTTTATTGAAAAATGCTCCTTTAGCATTCTCTTTTGGTCATCTTTTAAATTATTACAATAATAAAGGTCCATGAGTAACCAAATACAGAATTGACATTTTCCAAGGCAACTATTCTCACCAAAACACATCCAAATATCATAAATTTTCTTATACACATTTGATTATTCATCACTCTTATCATAATCTTTCAACTTAAAACTGAACTACTTTATAAATTTGTGACCGGGGTTACCTTTGGTACCTGGTTAACAGATAAACAGCAATACAGGGAGAACCATTCCATAAGTTGGAGTGTAATCTAAGGATTCCCCTGGCTTTCTCTTTGACATATGCGGCACAATCTGCTTGCATTACCATGCAAAGCTTTGTTACTGCCCCAACCTTCAACATCTCTACAAGTACATGTTTTGTTGCAGCATATTTGGAGATTGATTTAAGTATTTGAACAGCTCGATCATCTGTCGCCGGAGAGACTCTTAGGATCCTTTTAGCCACCATGGCTATGCTCCCGGCGTGGCCTAGAAATTGAGCTCTTCCATCGGCACATGAACAGAGCTGTGCCAAGAGATTGATGATCAGTTCCGTGACATGCTTTTCGGGTTTCTCCAGCTCAAATTCGATGAGCTCGAAAATCACATTGGCTTCCATCATTTTGGATTTGTTTCTTCCCCAAAGACATGTTTGGATCAAGATGTGCAAGGCGGATTTGGTAGCTTGTTGAGAGGTTTTGGATTTCAGTACCCTTAACATTTGTTTGAAGAATTCGGGTTTCAACTTCTCCAACAACCTTGAATTAGTGACTTCAATCACCCTTTTCAAGATTACCATTACATGAGTCCTGACAATAACAGGATTCTCAGTCTCACACAAAAGAATCCATGTCAAACAGTCTATGAAATCGCAATTTTGATTTACAAGAGCCTTGATTTCACTACATGGTGTCCAAATAAGATGCAGAATCCTCAAAGCTTGTTCAAGACAGCTAATTTTACCTTGTCTGTGACATGTGATTAATAACAAAATCACAGCCTTCTGGACACCTGCTTCCTCCAGACATTTCCGGCTCCTCTCATTGTCCTTGGCAAGGACTTCCATTTTCTTCAAAGCGTTCATATACAAACTAGGGACCCCAAAGTCACGAATGAGTTTAACAACACGGTTCTTGCTGACAGGAGTTTTGGGTGTGGGAACTGAATCCATGCCATTACTTGCATTTGCTGCAGACCATGCCTGAATCAGCCGCCACAGCGTGTGGTTGGGTGTTAAATCAGAATCCGATGGCAAAGCCTGCTTGGTAACGGGGCAGGTCGTGTCCTTTGAAGTCTTCAACCATTGCTCTATGCTTTCCCTGTCGTAAGTGATGCCTGTAACCGCTGTAACAGGGTCCTTCATGATTTGCAGTGATATTGGACAGATGAAATATTGAGGTATTTCTATTTCATCCATTGATTAGCTCAAATTCTAAGATGCTGAAAATTGCCGAGTTTGCTTAAGAAACACAGAGATGTATACAAAACTGATTAGTCAGGCCAAGATGATATGAAAAAGAGACTTACATACGTACATATTTAATTGCGATGGATTGGAAGACTAAAACATTTAGACAAATAATTTGTAAGCAAAGGAGAATTCCAAGTATTCTTAAATGTGTTCTAATTTATGTACTTGGGTTTAATTAATGTAGCATGCTATTCTTAAATGTGTTCCAATTTATGGACTTGGGTTTAATTAATGTAGCATGCAACAAAGTTTAGAATTTCAATTCTAATATTTTACTAAAAAGAACAAATGTTTTGTTACACGTATAGTATTTACAACCCTAAAAAACCAAAACTAATGTTTTATGTATATTCAGCTGGTTCTACTATTTTCTTGTTTTACCAGTCATAGATTCGCGTGTGAGGGCTTCAATGGTCAAAGCAAGAGGAACAATACAAATCACATTGGTTAGAAGTTTCTTGGGGCTGGTAATTGACCACCACCAGTTGGCAATGGTTTATTGGTCAGGCTGTATGGTTCACGCCAAGAAAAGGCATTGGTGGTCCTGGCCTGCCCCATAAAGACTCCTAGATGCCGGGTGTATGAGTAGTAAACTATGGATTATTATGCTTTTAAAAATTCAATTCAAAGTAGGTAAGATCAGGGCAAAATTTGTAGGCGGCACAACTTGGGGCAATGGGACTTTTGAGGAAAAAGAGAAAATGCCAAACCAAAACCATATATAATAACGTCTTGATAATGTAATCAGATAATGAAAAAAAAAGTTAATTAGGTCATATATCATTTTATTAAAAAATTAAAAGAATATGAATATAAATATAAATAATTTTTTAAATGGAATAATGTTATTTGATTCATTTATATAAACATATATTATTAATACATAAAATGTAAATTATATACTCTTTTATAAAATAAGGATACTCTTAAGTATTAGACTCCCATAGCATCATTAGTGACCTTATTCCACACACTAAGGAGGGCCTATCAAAGATTTGCAGTGTCATACTCTTGGATTTTGAACATTATAAGAACCTCGGTTTGCTCTCTGTCTAATTCGATGTTCAGACAAATGGTTAGACATGTGTTCAAACAATAACTACTCAAACAAATGTTTGAACACAAGTTCGAACAAAACACAAGTATTAATTAAATAAGAGGAGGGGAGAAATAAATATAAGAGATTTGTTAATGCAATCCAGATTCACAAACCTACTCTTCAGAGCCTCGCTTACTGAATGGTTCTTATTCAACAATCTTCCGGATCACGTATTAGTTAAAGCTCAATCTACCATTATACAAAGAAATAATTGCAGCCCCAATAATGAACCCAATTACTACAAATCACTCAACCCAAATGACTTTACAATACAACTAGTAAAACTATCCAATAACAAGCTTAACACAAGAGTGCAAAAATACCAAGTAAATGATACACAAATAGCTCGCCAAAACAACTAAAAAAAGGCACTCCCATATGTGCAGCATAACAACCACCAAATTACTCGCCAAAATCTATAGCTTCGCCAATTAGTTTTGATAAGATAAAACCCTTAATTATAATCTAAATACATTTTTCCAATAATTATCGCAAAATAAATCCTTATCAACCAAGTAAAAACAATTGATAAATCACCAAATAAATAACTTGAATAATAAGTATAAGTCTTATGGGATAAGATCTCATAGTCCCTTCAATCATCCAAATTTGACCACTATTGTTTAGGATGAAATAAAACACATTCAGGGACTCATTTACTTATGGAGAAAACTCTTGTGAAGGCCTAAGTAAAAAAGCTAACATTTCACATAAGTTGTCCCAAGGTCTTGTCTAAACAGTTGCTTAAACAATTGTTTAAACATGCAGTGTTCAAACAAGTGTTTGAAAAAGAGTCAATTTAGTCATGGACAACCTTGGTCCTAACAATCTCCCTTTTTGGCTTTTTGACAAAACATAAACAAATGATTAGAACTCCCCCTATATTATCATGCCATATAAACATATGAGATACCAAAAACAAATCAACATAAATCATAACAAATGACATCCAGTACACCAACATTGCTCATACAAGAGCACAAATTAACTTCCCCCTAAAACATGACACTATAGTAGCAAAATCATAAAAGCCAACAACAAGGATAAACCAACAAGCTCTCCTTAAAAAATACAACAACATTAGCAAAAATCAACAACAATCAACCATTAACTTATCTCCCCCTTTTTGTCAAAAGGCTAAAAGAATCCCCCTATTAGTTATGTTCTATTCCATTCTTTGTTTAAACATGAGTTTAAACATCTATGTTTGTTTCAGTTCAACATTTTCTTTCAAAAAGTAATGAACCTCAACCCAGCCTTCAAGTGAAGATAAATTCATCTACATGTACTTCCAATCACCAAAAATGAATGCATGCTAAAAAAGTAGCCACCAAGTTAAATAATCTCAAATGCATGAACCATAGTCAGCATACACATGAACCATACCATACCAAAATCAGCGAACTTACTCCCTCTTACTATATGCTCCCCTTGTTTGTTTTGCCTCAAGTTTATTTAAGGGGATAAGATGATACCTTTTCAATAACAAAGGTTATAGCTCGTGGAACAATAAGTATCTTTTTCCACGAAATGGAGTATGTTTGACAATATGATTAACGTGAATCACAACTGCATGCTTCACTTGAGCATCAATAACTTGATGATATTTAAAGCTCAAATGTGGACTTTACAGCCAATTTCTTGTTCTTCTGCCTATCTTAATGATTGTTTGAACAATTATTGCACTGGATTTAACTTTCCAGAAGCCATTTTGGAACTTGAAACAATAAGGCCTAATATGGCCAACCTTTCCACAGTAATGACAAACCATTCTCTTCGTTTTATTCTTCCCTTTCGTTTTGTTGCAAACAAGTCGCTGTTTAAGTGATTTTCTATTCAGTGTTGCAACTTTAGATTGAAAAATCATTATTTTTTTCTCCATTTTTGATCTTTCATTAGCTTGTAACAATGAAATTTAATATGCTCGACCTTTCTAAAATAGAAACAAATATATCTCTATTTTTCTTTCACATGTCTCAAAAGAAGAAGTAGCGACCATCCTTTAGATTTGACAAAATTCATAGGAGATATAGGTTTTTTTACTATGTTCATCATGACCAAGTTTAGATAGCACAACAACAAATGACTAATCACTTTCTTTAATAGTTGCATCAAGCATCTCATTAGCCTTTTTGAGATCAACATTTATATAATTCTTTTCTTGCACTTTCATTTTGAACTTTTTATTCTCATCCTTCAATATACACACTTCCTCTCAAATCATCATTCATCAAACACACAATTTCCAAATTTTTAATCATTTGGAAATATGCATTTTCAAGAGTACCAATGTCACAGTCAAATTCTTTAGAAGTTTCACACGCTATCTAAAAAGGTGTTTGAACAAGTTGGAAAAGCTGCATAGTTTCCCAAATCTTCATCCATATTAGAACTATTTTCTCCATCACTTCGAGTGACAGAAATAGACTTCTTCTTCTTCTTGGTATTAGCATATTCATACTGGATATGACCATTGTAGTAGCCCAAATTTGACCGGGCTTAAATAGGGGAAAATAAATGGGCAAATAAATATTAATTTATTAAGAGTCCATATACAGAGTCCAGAAATAAAACCTAGTAGTCCAAATACCATTACCCGTAAGCCCAAACTTATCAGACTCGTTTACACCCCCAAAATAACCTAACCCTTTTTTGACCCAGATTTACACGGAGCCCAAATGGCCCAAAACTGTAAAAACAAACAAGGAAACCCTAGGGTTTCCTGAGAACTTAGCGCCGCAAGGAGTTTCTAGAAGCTCCGGGCACTCCAAACGACGTGGCCTTTCAATGGCTCAATCGTCGCCACCAAGCACGCCGTGATTTCTCGACTCTGCCATCATACATCGCGCCACCATCAATGCGCAAATCATGCCAGGATCGTCGAATCTCCTCGCACTACGGTACGACGTTGGCTCCATTAGCACGCAAACATCAGCGATCGGGCAAGATCCTCCCAGTTACCTGCGAGCAAAAAAGAATCAACAGCAGTCAGGAAATAGATTTGGAAAGAAATCAAATGATTTCTTTTCCTAAAATGTAACGAAGGGTTATAAAAACCCCTTCTTTTTCTAATCTGTAACTACGTTTTTTTTTAGGAAATATACAAAAAAAAAAATCAACAAACAAACAGAAGAACAGAGGTGATATTTTATTTCTTTCTTTTCGATATTTATGGTCTTTTGGTACAATATATGACAAAATACTTTGAAAAAAAGAGTAAAAGGTTACCTTTTGATTCGCCGCAAAAAGAAAAGGGTTTTGAAAGCCCTAACCGCCGGGCATGGTGGCCCAGACGATGGCGCGTGAGGCGCGTGGGGCCGAAGGCGGTGGTGCTCCAGGACGAGCCAAGATGGCCACAGGCCAGAGCTCTGAGAGAATTTAGGTTTCTCTCTTTGTTTTTTTTAGACGAATGTTTAAAAATGAAATTTTTAAGTTTTTTTTTTCCTTTTATAACATTGGTAAAACGACACCGTTTTAGTTTAAGTCAATAAGCTTAAAACGACGTCGCTCCAAGGCTGAGGACCCACATGATGACCCGTACCCGGGGAAGGATCCGCGTGTTTTTGGAAAGCGGGTAAATTGCCCAATTGATCCTTCCGTTTATTTGATGTTTTTCAATTGCATTTTATCTTTATTTTAATTTGGCCCTAATCTCTGACATTTGTTTAAATTTAATCCAAGCGCCCTTTAAATTTCATTTCAAAGCGGTGTCGTTTTTAGGATCGGGTTTAATTACCCAATAAGTCCTTTGATTTTCGGTGAGCATTTTAATTAGGTCCAAATATTTTTATTATTTCACAAATTAGCCCTAAAATCCTTAATTAATTTTAATCTTAATCCTTATATACCTTTAATTTAATTTATTTAAGATACCTTATATATATATATATATATGTATTTTATAAACATTAATTATATATGGAAATATATTATTTTATTTACATTATTTATGATATTCTATACCTTCACAAATCTCATTATATATATTATATATTTAAATTTTATTATTTATTTAATTATATCTTTATATATTTGTTATGTTATTATTATTATATATACACTATATTATATTTTATTATAATTATTTATGTATTTCTATTACATACCATATTATATTATTTAATATTTCTTATAATATTATCTTACTTATATATCTTTATATTTTATTATACAAATATATTTTTTTATGTTATATATCCTATATTAATTATTTTATCATATTTTACATGCAAAATACTTATTATATTATCATTTTATATTATATTTCCTTATATTTTATTCATATTATATTGTTAGACATGACTTATTTTAAATATTATTTTTAATTTTAGGTATATTTCATTAATAATCGCTCACTTTATTTTATATTTTAATACGAACTAAATCTTTTACATAACACTATATTTTATGTCATTTATATATATATTAGATGATTGGTTTCATAATATTATTAAATGTTGTTTGATTAATATGCATATGTTGCTACATTTTATTATCGCATTTATTTTTTTTATATATGTGTCAAATTGTATATCATACATCATTTCTTATTATTAATATATCTAAATATATGTCGAATTACATGATTATGTGTTTTTACCTATTCTTCTTAAATATATATATTGTGCTTTATGTATATTTTACTTATTTAAAATTTGCCATGTTTTATTTCTTATATATATGTTAATTAATATATGATATTTATGCTATCTTGCTTTTATTTACCTATTATTATAACGTGTTGTCTCGAATATTATGTTAATATGCTCCCTCATGCATCAATTTTAAAAACGAAACTATAAAATTTTCAAAAAAAAAAAAAGGCAATGCTTGGTGTTTGGAAATTTCGAGAAAGGTAGTGCCCTAACTTATTGGGTTGCAATTTTTTCTCGTTAAGTTCAAACAATCAAGCACCCTTCTAAGTTTTTTAAGGTTTTCAAAGTACAAGCAATTGTCTTGAAATTTCAAGACGTTATGTCCTAACTTACTGGATATGGCGTTTTGTTGTTTCGAGATAGGGATTTCCAAAATGGCTGACTCAGTGTCAAATATCTTAAAAATATTGTGTCCCAACTTATTGGATGTAATATTTTGATCCATTTGATACAAGTGATCCATAATTTTTAAAATAAAAAAATATTAAAAGAGGATTGTATCTTAAAATTTTCAAATCTCTGACATTAAAGACATTTTGATAATCAATTAGGTACCAATTTTAAGGCGTTACGAGGGTGCTAACCCTTCCTCGTACGTAACCGACTACTGAATCTGTTTTTTCGACTTTCGTAGACCAAAATTAATGTTTTAAAACACAACATTTTATAAGGTGATCCAATCACACCTAAAAAGATTAGTGGCGACTCCCGTTTTCGTTTTTCTTAAAGTCGATTCCCATTTTCCAAAACTCGATTTAGAAATGGTCTTGACAACCATAACCTTTGCATTTGAAACATTGAACAACCCTTTTCTTTGGTTCTGAATTCTCCCTCTTCTTATGAGTCTTTATTGTTCCACCAGAAACTAATTTTGTTCCCTTCTTAGAGGGTCTCTTCATGCTCTTTTGAGCAAGGCTAATTTCTCATTGATCTCATCAATAGCCTCCTTAGTCAAATTTTCTATCTAATTAGGTCTTAATTTTTACGCTTTGCTTCTTTAGATTTAGCTTAAAAGTTTTAAATGAACCAATCAACTCATCAAATTTGAGAGTGGTGATATCTTTGGCTTCTTCTATTACTGTGATCTTGATAGCAAAATGTGTTAGCAGTGACATCGGAACTTTTCTCCCCAATTTCAAATCAGAAAAACATTTACCAAGACAAAACACCACATTAAATATGTCACATAATCTAGTACATAAATTTTAAATAGTTTCATCTTTATTCATTTTAAGATTTTCAAACCTGGAAGTCAAGATTTGTAATATAGACATTTTGACAATAACATTCATGTAACAATTTGTTTTCCAATGGTATTGAAAATAGTGGTTCTGGAACCCGATTTCCAACGAGTGAATCCGTAAATATTATTATTAAATATTTACGAGGTTAGTATAAGGTTTAATTAAATTTTTGGTTCTTTAATTTTTTCAATTGGGTAGTTAATTAAGGTTCAATGACTAAATTATAAAAGTAGTAATAATTAATCACTATATATTTCAAATGCTTTAGAACTTATAAAGTAATTTAAATAGGGCCTAAAATGGTAATTAATCCATTTTAAAATGTTAGTGCATGATTGTTTTAATAAATTTTATAAATAATATTTAAATTATAATTATATTAAAGTTATAAAATAAAAATAATAAAAAGAAACATAAAACATGAAAAGAAAGAAAACATTTCCCATTTTTTATTTCATGCATCGAGACCCCATTGTTGAAGAAGAGAGAATCGACCTTTGAGTTTCAAGCTTAGGTCCCTCAATTGGTGAGTTTGATTTAGTCTTCTTCTTGTAAGTTTTATGTTTTGAGATCCTGGGAGCTTGATTTAGCTGACCTGTGTACTATTTTGAAAAACTATTAAAGTTTTAAAAAAATTTCATTGATGATTTCTTGAATTTTTTGATACTAAATTATTAGATTTTAAGCTTATAAATGTAAAAAAAAAAAAAAAAGAGACTAATTTGAAAAGTAAAATTTGTTAGTTTTGAACATAGGGACTAAAGTGTAAGTATTTCAAAATTAGTATGAAGCTTCTATAATTATTGATAATATAGGGATATAGAAGGATGAAATTGAGATCAGTTTCGAAGTTGAAGATCAAATTTTAAAGTATAGCAATTTTGATTTTAATGACTAAATTGAATAAAAAAATTTAGGAAACATTCAAAAAATAAAATTAAATTGTCATATGCATAAAATAGAATGTTATAAAGTATTTGAAATTGATAATTGGAATAAACTATTATTAAAGATCGGGAATTGAACCAACCGGAAGATAATCAGAGAAATGAGAAAATTGTAGATTAGTCCCTAGGACATTTCCTGTTGTCGCTTTTGTCAAGTAAGTTTGTATGGAATTTACTATGTTATTTTACTTTTATTTTCAATATAATTAGTATATATTAGCTTAGATTAATTGTAACATTATTGGCTTGCCATATGAGGGATTAACTCGTAAAATATGAGATATATGATAAATACAAGTAAGTAAATGGAATCAAATGGATGTGAAATGAAGTATGATTGAATGATATGTATATGCTGATTTTAGAAATGTTGAAATATTACAGAAACACAAATGGTATTCGTTGGAACTTAGTAAATGTTATTAAGGTTCGAATGAATTGGATGTTTGATCAGGGATTCCATAATCTATGGCTTGAGATTCAACATGTAACATCCCAGAATCTAGGGTTAGAAGTTTTGAGGTTGTGGTTAAGGTCAGTAAGTAGGTTGAACATTTAGGTTCAACTTCGATTTTTAATGTCAGAATGGGTCTACTGGTTTGGTGGTTAGTTGTGTGTTAGTGTGTCTTTGGGTTTCGAGTTCAAATCCTTGTGAGTGTTTTAATATTTATCTGTCTTTATTTTTTTTAAAGAGGAAGTTATTTTTTTAAAGAGAAAAATAAGTTTACGTTCTTTTGCTTTTACTTTTTATTTTTTTCTTCCCCATCGTTCTTTTTCTGTTCTTACCAAATTCCAATTTCATTTGTTTCTTGTTTCTTCTGTTTTATACACGTTATGTGTTGTCTGTCAAGACTGATCGTACTTGTGTGTTTCGTTTTATTGGAAGTGAAGCGGGTAAGTTTTGTTCATGAGAGTTTACGATATAATTGCTTCTGTTTCTATTAATTGTTAATGGAAGTTCTTATAGTTTAAGTTAATGTGTGAAATGGAGGTCTCCAAATAGTCCGTGAGGGTGAATTAATTGACCTTTGCTGCTTGATATCGCGTTCTAAGGTGTGTGTTCTGAAACGGTTTAACTTTGATATCGAATTGTAGTGAAATTCGATAATGTCTTGTGTATTTATGAGATTGGTTATTTAAAGTATCATATTGTTTCTGAAGTGCATGAAATTCTATATGTTTTGGCATAATTTTGGGTTACCAATGGTTGAGGATCGTTTCAGCATCAAAAGCATGAATTTCGGGCTATTTCGGTGTGGTTTTGTAACCACACGAGTGGCCACACGGGCGTGTGCCCCACATGGGTGGCTCACACGATCATGTGAAATTGGGAATTAGGGTTTTTAGGCAAATTTTAGTGCCACACGGGCATGTGACCCACACGGGCGTGTGGGATCTCCACACAGCCGTGTCGCCTCTGTTATTTATTTTTTGGCATTTTTGGACAGTGAGTTACACGAGCTATTCACACGGGTGTGTGCCCTCTCCACAGGGGCATGTGTGGCCTTCACATGGGCGTGTAGACCCCTACACGACCTGGGCACATCCATACAGACGGGGCACACGACCATGTGGCCCTATTTTGCAAAATTTTTGTTTTGAGTCATAAATTGTCTGTTTTATGTTCTTGTGTAATCCGACCTTCGGTCAAGCCTCGGTAAGTGTGTTTGGAACTTGATTTAGTTTGATTCATATATATACGTGCGTTTATGGGCCTTAATTTTATTGCTCGTTTGTGTGATGAATAAGTATGAGTTTATTATTGTTGTCGTAACTGAATATTTGAATACAAGTGTAATCAAATTTGAATTTGTTCAATTGGAACTGTTAATGTTCGTTTCTGTATAATGTGCGTATTGTTGCATAACATGAAAATTTTAGGATCTGGTTTGAGGAGTAGGAAGATAGACTTAGCAGTTTTAACTGCGATACTTTTGTATAGTGGTTTACCGCAGTATCCTATACGTATATCAGCTCAGTTGTATACAGTTACTCAAGTGGCATAGTTCCACGTTGTAGTGTGTAAGGTGGATGAACCTATTATGGCTCTATGTGGTGTGTATGGTGGACGGGCCTACCATAACCCTTATATGGTGTGATGGATGGACGAAGTGGTGTATAGTTGGTGGGGTGGGATTTTGACTGTGAATCTGTTCGCATCTGAATATACGTCTGTTTGTCAGAACATTCTGTTTATTTGTGTAAACTTCTGGTTCTTGACAATATGGTTAATGTCATGTAATTTGATTTGATGATTGTGTATGACTGAAAACCATTTCTGTGGTTTAATATTGTATTGGATATACCGATTGAGACTTTCATAAGTGATATTTTTATGCACATGTGTAACACCCCTTACCCATAGTCAACGTCGGAATAGGGTTACAAAACATTACTGAACTTATACCACATTTTAAAAATACATTTCACATACAATTAATCAAATCATACACATTCCATTCACAACCAAACATTTTGTCCCTAATACGAGGCTACAAGGCCCAAAACATACATTTGGAGTGGTTCGAGACTATCCAATAACTTTGGAAACTCTTAGAACACTTAGAAATTTTTTTTTCAAAACTAAGGGACACACTCCTGTGTGGCCCAGCCATGTGTCTCACACGGCCAATAGACACGTCCGTGTCACAGCTCGTGTGGACATTTGAAATGGGATCACATGGCCATATCCCAGCCCGTTTTCGACCCCGTCTAACTCTTTGACTTGGGTTATATGACCACCACAGACGCCTATTTGATTATCTCATGTGCCCTAAAAATGGCCATACACGCCCGTGTGTCAGGCCGTGTGCTAGGCCGTGCCAAACCTGTAGGGTATGCTGACTTATGCCACACGGCCAAGTCACATGCTCATGTGTGGGGCCGTGTGGAGCATGCTGACTTGATTTCAACTTCAACACCAAGGGACACACGACCGTGTAAATGATCATGTATCATATGCGGCTTAGACACATGCCCATGTATCTGCCTGTGTGGACAAAAATAGGCTATTTACCAAGCCATTTTGCCACCCTATCTTATGCACACCTATATCAACCCAATTGGCACCAAAAATAGCATAATATGACATTTTAACCAACCAATTCAAGCTTAATTCATACATAATCTATACCACCTTTCTCAGTATACACAAGACACAAAAATATACCATACCATGTAGACCAAAATCACATATACAATTCAATTATGTATACACTTCCAAATATACATTGTTTAGCCTAATTTCACAAGCAAACCAATATCCACAAATCAACCATTTGATACACATAATGCCCATTACCATTAAGCATCACACAAATATCATTCAACACATTTCACAAGGCATAGACACACATATATATACATGATTCAAACATATCAAAATAATCCAAAACGAGCTGTCACTCATGGCTATATATACAAACCAAAACATATACATTTACAAACCAATTCATATGGCTAAATTCATTACTAACACATAATCAAAATGACCAAAGTCCCTATACATGCCATATACTCAAAACATAAGCTCAAATGTACCAAATTGACAGTTGGATAGTGTGATGTAGTCTCCGATGATCCCCTAGTCCAAGTTAGCTTTAAGATCTCTATAAAACATGATAAAATGAACATAGTAAACTTTATAGCTTAGTAAGCTCATATGAATTATACTCAATCTTAACATGAATATACAAATCATCAATATTGAACATAACAACATGTAATTCATTTAACTAACAAACCTTTCACATTTTTAATCATAATCTTATATATGAACTTCCCAACTTCTTCGATTTAAGCTTATACGGTTCACGTACATACCTGTACCATCTCGTATTAATCTCTCACACAACCACGTCTTTCATTTACCCGTTGAACCATTCAAAATACTATCAGATACACGAGAAGCTTGCACCCGAAATGCCACATATATAGCCGAAGCTATCTCAATCTTATGTCACGTGTATTGCTTACACTAGAGCTATCAACGGGCCTGCTCACACAAGCTGTGGGTCAAAACGTAGCTACACGGTGCTGCTCACACAAGCTGTTAAGTAACCGCAACACATGCCTATATACTCAACCACCGGTAGGACGTATAGGACCAGCACCCGGATCACATAATCACAATAATCCCTAATGACATGTCACTAGTATCCAAATCTATTCCTATGGTTCAACCAGAATTTCGAATGTAGAATCATCGTAGAATCATTGTCAAACATGTTTGAAGTCTCGTATTCATAGTTTATTCAATATCAAAGCATTTAAAACACATTTATAATGAAACTTATTACATACGAACTTACATCGTATGTAAAAACGGCTAAACTGGTTGATTAGTCGAAAACTTTATTTTTTCCTCGATCTAGATCCGAGTTTCACTTTTCTTGATCTATATGTAATCAAAATTAACTTATTTAATCATCTCTCTATTCAGTTTAGTCCAAAATTCACTTTAAGGTATTTTTACACAATTGCCCCAAATGTTTCACATCTTTTACAATTTAGTCCTTATTTCATTAAAACATAAATTCATGCAATTTAACCACAAACCATGCTAGCCGAATTACAAATAAGTCTTTAGCAGCCCATATTTTCCATTTATTTCAATTTTAACCACAAAGTTTCCACATTTCACAATTAAATCCCTAGTTTTCATTTTCACTAAAAATCACTTAACAAAACTTGTATAACTATCATCAAACATTCATAATCTATCATTAAACACGAAAATACTCATGTATTCATCAATGGAAACATTCAAAATATTTAACAGTTTTGCAAAATAGTCCTTGTGCTAGCTAGACCTAGTTGCGACGATTTCAAAAACATAGAAATCATTAAAAACGAGACAAAAATCGTACCTTAATGAGAAAAATAGCCTAGTCGAATGAAGAACATAGAAATGGCTACCTTGTGGTCGTTCAGAAATCAATTTGGCAAGCTAGCCTATCTGAGTTTCGAGTCCTTGAATCGACGCTTGTTGGTTCTTAAGTGCTGACTTGGTATTCTGAAAACGAGTTTCTGACACCAAGATGAATTTCGTTAGCATCTCCTCAAGTTTCGGCTTTTTTTCCTGCCGGTAAGGTGGTTGTTGAAAACTTGGGAATTGTTGTGGCCTTTGATTTCCTTGGCCACCCCACGAGAAATTGGGGTGGTTCCTCCAACCTACATTATAAGTGTTACTATACGGGTTATTTTGAGGTCTAGAGTTATTACCCATATAGTGGACTTGTTCCTCCTCGGTACCAGGATTGAAGGGTGGATAATCTAGGTTGTGCATTCCTTCATTTGAGTTGCACCTCATCACTGGATGTACTTGAGTTGAACCATATAAACCATCAATCTTTTTGTTCAAAAGTTTTACCTGGTTTGATAGCATAGTGACTGCGTCGAGGTTGAAAACACTAGCTACTTTTGTAAGCTTTGTTCTCATGATTTGCCATTGATAGTTATTCAATGACATCTCTTCAATAAATTCGTAAGCCTCTTCAGGTGTTTTGTTGTTTAAAGTTCCACCGGCAGCTGCGTCGATCAGTTGCCTTGTTAAGGGCTTCACACCATTGTAAAATGTCTGAACCTGCAGCCATAGAGGTAACCCATGGTGAGGGCACCTTCTCAATAGGTCTTTGTACCTCACCCACGCATCATAAAGAGTTTCTAGATCCATCTACACAAAAGAAGAAATATCATTCCTTAGTTTAGCTGTTTTAGCCAGTGGAAGATATTTAAGTAAAAAATTTTCGGTCATTTGTTCCCAAGTAGTGATTGATCCTCGTGCTAACGAGTTCAACCACTGTTTAGCCTTATTCCTTAATGAAAAGGGAAATAACCGAAGGTGAATGGCATCATCAGAAATGCCATTGATCTTAAATGTGTCGCAGAGCTCCAGAAAATTCGCCAAATGAGTGTTTGGGTCCTCGTCCTGCAAACCATCAAACTGAAGAAACTGTTGTATCATTTGAATTGTGTTAGGTTTCAGTTCAAAATTATTTGCAGCAACAGCAGGCCTAACTATACTCGATTCAGTTCCTGTTAAAGTAGGTTTAGTATAATCATATATAGTACGTGGAGCAGGATTCTGATTTACTGGATCAACAGCAATCGCAGGAGGTAGCGGATTTTCCTGATTTTCAACCATTTCTTCGGTTATGGTGTGAATATCGTCCTCTCGCTCTTCCTCTATGTATCTTAAGCTTCGCCTTATTTCTCTTCAGTTTCTGCGAGCTGTGCATTCAATTTCACTATCAAAAAGTAATGGTCCTGACGGGTTTCTTCTAGTCATAAACTATGAAAACCTGCCAGAAGAAAATAAAAGAAAATTTAGTAATATAAACAAAATTGAAATAAAATTGCAATAAAATAAATGGCTAAAGTAATAAAAATTAAGTGTTCCTAATATCTTAGTTCCCCAGCAACGGCGCCAAAAACTTGATTACTGTGTGATAAGTTTTATATTTATGATTGATCGTACTTAAAAACTAACTATTATCATGATAAAGGCAAGCGCACCTATTGAACAGTAATATAGTTTATAGCAAGACCAGATGTCGAACCCACAGGAACTAAAAGTACTAGTAGTAACCTTCTTTTTATTATCTAGCCTAAAAATAAGGGGATTTGTTTTATCTAAACTAATTAATTAAACTAAGAATGTACAGAAAGTAAATTGGGGAAAAACTTTTGGGAAAACTGATTGATTTAGACAATAACCAAGGAAGAATCCACCTAGACTTCACTTGTTATTCGACTCTGAACTAGACAATTTATTCACTTGACTTGATCTGTAGAAATCCCTAATTTATATTATTATCTCTCTCGAGACTAACAAAGTCAAACCCTAGGTTGATTAATTGAAATCTCTTTCTAATTAAAACCTCTAGTGTTGCATTAACTTGATCTATGGATTCCTTTATTAGGTTTCACCCTAATCCAGCAAAATTATGTTGCCCTACCGGCAAAATTATGTCGCCCTATGTCTAGGGGTGTAATCAACTCCGCTTAATTATGCTAGATCTACTCTTAGACAGGGACTTTTGCTCCCCTGAATAAGCACATCAATACTTGAATCAATATTCTAGAATATTAAAACAAGAATTAAGAACACATAATTAAAAACAAATCAAGTATTTATCATATAATTCAGAAAATATTAACAAGATCCGTCTTAGGTTTTATCCCCCTCAGGTATTTAGGGGATTTAGTTCATAATTGTAAAAGAAAACATCTCAGAAGAATAATAATAACAAAGCATAAAGAAAACCCAAAAACCCTTGAAGGAAATTTAAGGGAGATCTTCAGTCTTGAAGGAGAATCCGACTTATGAGATGGATCAACCAGCTTTTTTCGAGTCAATCATTGCTTCCTACTCTCTGTCTTTATTTTAATCCTCCTCTAGGGTGTTTAAATAGGCTTTAGAATGCTTCAAAACCCTCAAATTTCCCTTTTTCGAATAGAATTTGACTTGGGCTCGACAGGGACACGGTCATGTGCCATGCCCATGTGCAAGTGCTTCAAACAGTGTTAAAGACTGTTAAATAGACACGACCGTGTGGGGTGGCTTAGGCCGTGTTGAAGTCTGCTAAAAAGACACGGGCGTGTGGTCTACCCATGTGAGGAAGTCCAGGCCGTGTTGATTTTCCACGTTGACCCATTTTCTCTGTTTTTGGCCCATTTCTCGCTCTTTTTACTTTCCTATGCTCACCTAAGTATAAGATATAAAATTAAAAGATTAGGAGCATCAAATTCCACAAATTTAATGATGATTCATCCAAAAATGTGCTAAGAATGGGATAAAAATATGTATAAATTATGAATTATCAGATTTCTATCGATCTGGAACTGCTTTCAAACTGTCTCGAATTACTATCACTTTTTCTTCAATCTCTCAGATCAAATCAACCCCGCAAATCTTTTTCTCACTCAACTCGGTCCAATACAACAAAGTTCGGCATTTGTGACCATACAAATTTTCATACAGTGCCATCTTTATGCTCGATTGAAAGTTGTTATTATATGCAAATTCAACCAAAGGTAAATATTTTTCCCAATTGCCTTCGAATTCCAACACACAATAGCGAAGCATATCTTCGAGCATCTGAATTACCCTCTTAGACTGACCATCAATTTGTCGATGAAATGTTGTACTAAAATTCAACCTCGTACCCAAAGCTTCTTGTAATTTTTTCCAAAATTGTGATGTAAACATCGAATCTCTATCCGAAATAATCAAAATTGGCACCTGTGCAATCTAACGATCTCAGATATGTACAGTTCAACTAATTTATCAAGCGAATAGTCAATACGTACCGGAATGAAATGTGCAGATTTTGTTAGTTAATCAACACCAACCCAAATAGCATCTTTCTTCTTTGGAGACATGGGTAATTCTGATATGAAATCCATCGTAACTCTATCCCATTTCCACTCTAGTATCATCACAGGTTGTAGTAATCTCGAAGACACTTGATGTTCAGCTTTGACTTGTTGACAAATCAAACACTTCGATACAAACTCAGAAATGTTTCGTTTCATACCTGGCCACCAATACAATTATTTCAAATCATTATACATTTTGGTACTCCCCGGGTGAACAGATAGACAACTACTGTGTGCTTCATGAAAATTTTCTGAATAAGTTCATAATTCTTTGGTATGAAGGTTCTGTTTTAGAACATTAAACAATCATCGGCTCCAATCTGATAGTCTGAATAACTATTTGACATACATTGCACTCTTTTAGCTTGCAACTCTTTATCACACTTTTAAGCTTCACAAATTTGTTGAAGAAAAACCAGTTTAGCTTTCAAATCCCTTAGAATCGAACCATCATCAGACAAAATCAGTCTTGTATTCATTGCTCTTAAAGCAAATAGAGATTTTCTACTCAAAGCATCTGCGACTACAGTGGCTTTTCTCAGATGATAATCAATTACTAACTCGTAATCTTTGAATAGCTCAAGTCATCTCTATTTTTCAAATTTAAATCTTTCTAAGTCATTATATACTTTAAACTCTTGTGATCGGTAAAGATATGACACTTTTCACCGTATAAATGATGTCGCTAAATTTTCAATGCAAAAATAATAACGACCAATTCTAAATCGTGTGTCGGATAGTTCTATTCATTCGGTTTCAATTGTCTGGAGGCATAAGGTATAACTTTTCCTTCTTGCATCAAAACGCACCCCAAACCATTCAATGATGCGTCACTGTAAATCACAAATTCTTTACCTGACTCAGGTTGAACCAACACTAGTGCCTTAGTTAACAATGTTTTCAACTGTTCAAAACTCTGCTGACATTTTTCTGACCACTCGAACTTCACATCTTTTTGTAGCAATCTAGTCATCGGTGTAGCAATCATCGAGAACCGTTTAACAAAATGTTGATAGTAGCCAGCTAGTCCCAAAAAACTTCTGACTTTAGATATATTTCTCGGTGGTTTCCAATCAACAACTGCTAAAATTTTGCTCAGATCAACTCGTATACCATTCACTGAAACAATGTGTCCCAGAAATCTAACCTCTCAGAGCCAAAACTCACATTTACTAAATTTAGTGTACAATTTCTTATCTCTCAAGGTTTGCAGCACAATTCTCAAATGCTCGGCATGCTCAGACTCATCTCGAGAGTAGATCAGAATGTTATCAATGAATACAACAATGAATTTGTCTAAATACGGTCTAAAAGTCTAATTCATCAAATCCATAAAAACGGCAAGAGCATTAGTTAATCCAAAAGGCATAACAAGGAATTCAAAATGTCCATACCTCATTCTAAAAGCAGTTTTTGGCACATCCGAATCTTCAACTCGCAATTGATAATAACCAGACCGTAAATCAATTTTTGAAAACACTGTTGCGCCTTTCAATTGATCAAATAAATCATCTATTCTCGGTAACAGATACTTGTTATTTATTTTAACCTTGTTGAGCTGTCGATAGTCAACACACATTCTCACTGACCTATCTTTCTTCTTTACAAACAATACTGGCGCACTCCAGGGCGAAAAACTAGGTCGTGCAAAACCTCTATCTGTTAACTTTTGTAACTGAGATTTCAACTCTTTCAATTCTGTTGGAGCCATTCTGTACGGAGCTATAGATATCGGTGAAGTTCCAGGTACTAACTCAATAGAAAATTCAACCTCTCTTATCAGTAGTAACCCCGGTAATTCTTCTGGAAATACAACCGGATATTCACAGGCTACAGGTACTGATTCAATCTTTGATTCAGACACTTTTGTATCTAAAACATAAGCAAGATAAACTTCGCACCCTTTTCTCACACATCTCTGTGCTAACATAGACGAAACTATAGTAGGCAATTCATTCAACTCATTAGATTCAATTCAAAGGATTTCACTATTCTGACATTTCAATTCAATAATCTTTCGTCTACAAAACACAACGACATCATATATTGTTAACCAATCTATACCCAGAATTACATCGAATTCATCAAAAGGTAATAGCATCAAATCAATTGGAAAACAGTAACCTCGAATCATTAAAGGATAGTTCTTGCAAACTTTATCAACTAGAACATACTTGCCTAAGGGGTTCGATACTTTAATCACAAACTCAGTAGACTTAATAGGTAAATTCTTACTAAACACTAAATTCGTATAAATGTACAAATGAGTTGATCCAGGATCAATTAATGCAATCACATTAGTTTCTTAAAGAGAAAATGTACCAGTGATAACATCGGGTGACGACACCTCTTCGTGAGCGCGAATGTCGTAAACTTTAGCAGGTGCTTGATAACATATTAATTTGCATCTTATTTTGTGTTTAATTTGGTTTATTTCTGAATTGATCCTTGCTAAATTTGTACTTTGATGTTTTAATCTTATCAGGGATGCAATTGGGACGCTAAGAGACAAAAACGAGCAGAAATAGACCAAGTTGAAACACAATTAATAAAAATGAGGTCGAATAAAAAATGTGGAGAAAAGCCATGGACTCATCAGAATTTTTGACTTTGTATGTAAAAGCCAAAAATAGAAAAAAAATCTTATTTTTATTTTAATTAATTAATTTATTATTTTATTTTATTTTGATTTTATGTTAAATTAGTTAATGCTAAAAATAAAAAATTCTATGTTTATAAATAGGGCCTTAATGTCCTTTGGGAAATCATCACTTAATTCTACATTCCTACTTCAATTTGGAATTGAATTATTCTTTTTCCTTTCAATTTGGCGTTAACATTCTGTAGCATTGTTTTCAATTCTTGTTTCTTTTCCAAAATTGGTCCAATTGCTCTCCAAGTACCTTTCTTTTCCTTTCTTTACCATAATCATCAAACCACCTTTCAAAGTTTACAAAGCATGAATAATTTCATGCTTCACTAAATTTCATCTTAGCCTTAGGCCGGTGTTCTTTTTGGTCGGGAATCGTGAGATACGAACTTGTGCTAAAAAATCCTTCCAATCGGTATTTATTTTTTCCTAAGTATCGGGATAAACCAATCATACCTTAAAGAACTCGATTTCAAGTCAAAGTGCATGTTGGGTTGGAGTTGTGTTTGCTACCAGTTGGAGAAACGAGTTGGTCGTGTTGTATTTGGATCTCCGAGAACAAATCATGGAAGGAATGATCGGGTTTAAACGACCCACACGGTTGAGGCCTTTGATTCGAGTTGGGTTCTTCAGAGCGCAAGGCTGTTGAAAACTTAAATTGAGAACACGTGTATCTCGGTTAGATAATCAGTAAGGGTTGGTTTGCCGGTCATGCCGGGACCAACTACAAGAGGAAGAATTGGTGGTTAGGACGTTCTTAACTACTATAACCAGCTTATCGTTTGGAGGAGAATATTAATTTTTCGAGGATCAATTCTTGATACGAAATTTACTGAGTCTAAGGCTAAGGCTTATCATTTTTGTTTGAAAAATTTTAAATTTACTTCCCGAACTAAATTTATTTCTAAAACTATTTAATTTTTTATTTACGCTAATAGATTATTACTTTCTGAACATTCTCAAACCCCCTTGATTTACTTGTTTATTTTTGTTACAGGTACGTTTGGAGTCGTGGGCATGACTCTTGCGACGACCTTTTACACGACGAATATTCTGTTCATAAGTAAACATGAAAGTTGATTATAATATTCAATCTCTATGGACTCGACTCTACTACCACTTTTTACTACAATTTAAAGTTATTTTTGTAGGAATTATTTTTGGTGGTTTCAACGCCCATCAAATTTTGGCGTCGTTGCGGGGGATTGGAGATATTTTTCTAATTTTTGTTTGTTTACCTTATGACTAGATCAGAACCAGGAACTCTAGAGTTTGAACCAGAAATTGAGAAATTGGCCCGGCAACTGCGGAAAGAAGCCATTCGATATGGTAAACGGCCGAATCCCAGATTCAAAACCATATCATACACTGAGAATTTTTTTTGTTCGACGAACCAAATGAGATGGCTGAACAGATGATACGCCAACTCGTAGCGGCACCAGACGAACAAAAACCCTTATGTATAACCTATTTGGCGGGAATGCTGTTCGAGTTAAAATAGGGTTTGATTTATTTACTACCCACCTTCCGTGGACTACAGAACGAAAATCCACACACCCACATTAAGGAATTCCATATGGTGTGCACAAGCATGAAGCCTCATGGAGTGACCGACGACCAAATCAAACTTCGTGCTTTTCCTTTCTCACTAGCCGACTCTACTAGAGATTGGTTATTTTATTTACCTCCGGGATCTGTCAACACATGGTCTGATATGTCTCATTTGTTTCTTGACAGGTTCTTCCCTGCAGCTCAAGCAGTCGAACTAAGGAGAGACATCATGGGAATCCGTCAGAAAGAGACTGAATCGCTCTACAATTACTGAAAGTGATACAAAAAGTTGCGTGCAAGTTGCCCACAACATGGGCTGACTGAACAGTCACTCTTGTAGTATTTTTCTGAGGGATTACTTCTAATGGATATGGAAATGATAGATGCTGCAAGTGGGGGGGCACTCATCAATATGACTCCTCAAAGAGCACAATAGTTGATTTCAACAATGGCTGCTAACTCTCAGCAATTCTGGCTGGCTACAGAACCCACGAGACGGGTTTATGGGTCAAATTCTCTATCTCTAGAAGATAAAATTGACAAGCTGACTAACATTGTTCAAACTTTGCTTGTAGATAAAATTAGGCCCAACATGGTTGTGCAAAATTTGCGCTAAACCAGATCATCCAACGGACTCATGTCTAATTCTACATGAAGATTCGATAGAACAAGCAAATGTCATTCGGAACTTTCCAGGGCCGCCCCAAAGACGATATGAACCCTACTCGAACTCGTATAATGTGGAGTGAAAAGATCACTCAAATCTCAATTATGGATCAAACCCTCGATTCAATCAACCGTACCAACAAAGGCCGCCTCAGAATCAACAGTTACCACCCCCAAAATCATCTTTGGAAGCCATAGTGGAAAGGCTAGCCAATAGTACTGAGAAATTTCAACAAAAAACTGACATGGATTTGCAGGAGTTGGGTAAGAAAGTGAGCAAGCTCACGCTTACGATTAACTGTTTGGAGTCCCAAGGTAAGCTGCCATCCAAAATTGAGCCAAACCCTCAACACAATACAAGTGCTATGACATTAAGGAGTGGAAAGGTTAACACGAGTCACGCCCACGGAACTAGTCAAGATAAGGAGAAGCTTGATACGGAGGCTCCAGTAGAATCAGGACCACGAAAATCATTTGGAGTACCACCTCCATTTCCTGGAAGACTTGTCCAGTACAAAAAGGAACAAGAAGAGAAGGAGATTCTTGACACCTTTCGAAAGGTAGAAATCAACATACCTCTTCTTGGCGCGATTAAATAGATTCCAATGTACGCAAAATTCTTAAAAGAATTATGCACGAGTAAACTCCTGGGCAATGAAAAGGTAAGTGTCGGAGAAAATGTCTCCGTCGTTTTGCAAAATTGGTTCAATTGCTCTCTAAGTACCTTTCTTTTCCTTTCATTACCATAATCATCAAACCACCTTCCAAAGTTTACAAAGCATGAATAATTTCATGTTTCACTAAATTTCATCTTAGCCTTAGGCCGGTGTTCTTTCTAGTCAGGAATTGTGAGATACGAACTTGTGTTAAAAAATCTTTCCAATCGGTATTCATTTTTTCCCTAAGTATCGGATAGACCAATCATCCCTTAAAGTTAAACTCGATTTCAAGTCAAAGTGCAAATTGGGTTGGAGTTGTTTTTGCTGACAGTTGGAGAAACGAGTCAGCCGTGCTATATTTGGATCTCCTAGAACAAATCAAGGAAGGAGTCATCGGGTTTAAACGACCTACGCGATTGAGGCTGTTGATTCGAGTTAGGTTCTTCAGAATGCAAGGCTGCCGGAATCTTAAATCGAGAACATATGTATCTCGGTTAGATAATCGGTAAGGGTTGGTTTGTAAGTGGAACAACGGAAATATGCAAGTGTACACAATCGCAACAAGTAATAAAGTGACAAGTAAATGTCGAGTTATCGTACCCATAGGGACTGTGAAAATTATTATTTATGAGTGCAATTTAGAACATTTTTGTGAGGAAAAATATTTTGTTTGAAGAGGGTGATTAAAAACTAAGATTTTAAACTAAGTAAACTAAATAAATAAATCTCAAATGCACGATTTCAAAATACAATTTTAATCAAGATGATATAATTATGTTGGATTAATTACATTTCTTTAACTTAGAATTATCAAACTCATGTTCATATTGGTACGAATAAATTCACGACAACTCGGTAATTTCTAACTTATGAACATACTCACCTACACAAATCCATTCATCTATTAACATATCCCTATGTCAATTCAACCGATAAACAGATTCTAATAAGCAAGCATGCTATTGCACAAACATACTCATTAAATTGAACTAATCTCTTGCATATTTCTATGTCAATTCAAACGATTAATTAAATCTAATGAGAACATAAAAGACTATGTGAGGTAACAAGGTTTCCTTACCTTGAAATAGTTTAATCACAATAATCTTGCAAGTTATGCAACGCAAATATATCGCCAGATATAATGCTAATTTAACCTTCAATTTTTTAGAAGAATAAACATGCAATCGATTAAATCTTTGTGTCCATTAATTACAATTTCAATCCATTTAAATAATTAATTCATTAGTTACCTAAGAATTGTAATGCAAGAATAACTTAGTCATGATTTTACTTAATCAAGCATTTTATTGAGGCCTATAACAGCATAAACACAATTTTAATAATTTAAGATGATGAAATGCAATCAACCGAACACAAATTGAATTCAATCTAAGATGATTAAATTAACCATTCCAACAACATAAATATTCATAGATACGTTCATCATAAAAACAACAAAAATTAAAGAGATAGGGAACAAGAATCAAATTTGGTGTTTTTCCGTGGCTTGACTAGGTTGCTACGTTTTTCCTTTTTTGTTGTCCCCGCTGATCAAGGCTACTATGAACACTCAATTGCTGCTCCAAAAAGGCTAAAGAACACCCCTTTTCCAAGGGAAGAAATCGGCAAAAAAGCAAGGAACTTTGAATGGGAAAATGAGAGAAAAAGTGAGAGAGGAGAGGAGAACTGTGAGAGAAGAGATGTGAATGAGGGATGTGTTGACTGATCAGCCAAGGGGGATTTTATAGCTGAATGTGGCAGCTGAAATTTGCTAAAAATAGCAGCCAAAGAGCCACCCCTTGGCTGGCCATCTATGTGGCAAAGTTGATGGCTTCAACTTTGCTAAGTATGGCTTGGGGCAAATCTACAAAGCCACCAATTGTGGAGGGGTTTAATTGCAATTTGAACAAGTCTTCAAGGGCTTCATTGCAGCTTAAATAATCAGTAATGAGCTAAATTGGGTCAGCACTTGGACGGTTTTGGGCTGTCCTTTTCTCGGCCGGTTTGGTTTACTCGGTTCGGTTCAATCGGACCACATTTTCATAATTAATTAATCATTATTTATTAACCCAAATTAAATTGGATATAAATTAAAAATAATTATATTATGAATAAATACATATAATTTTGGACCGTGTTAGGCTGAAATTTAGTTCGCCTCAATAGTTCAAATTGCTTTTCAGTTTTGTGCTTCTAGTAGTGTCTGTCGAGCCATTTTTCGCCCTTTGTGCAAATCTGTCGAAAATAACCAAAATTCATCAAAAATAATTTTGAAATTAACCAAAATTGAACTTGTTCATTTTTTCAGTGTTCTTTAATTATTTTATAAAAAAAATAATTATTTTTCGACAAGAATTTAACCTAATCGCATGAATTTAAGTTAAAAAGGGTATGGAAAAGTGTGTAAATTTTTGTGTTTCCATACCCCCAAACTTAATTCATTGCTCGTCCCGAGTAATGCACAAATTAAAAAGAATTTCTCAAAAACACCTTTGAAAAATTCCTTTAGAACAACATTCTTCCCAAAATTATGAATTTAATATACTTATGCTCAAAAACAGGAAATTTGATAGTTATGCTTACTTAAGTATACATATCGTTCAAATTAATCTCAATCATTCTTATGATAGTAAAAATTAGACTAAATGCTTCCTAATAAAGTCATGTTAAACCTTAACAATTTAATTTTATTCCCTTATTCAAGATTAAGCTACAATCATTAAGTTTAACTTATGCCTTCATATGTTGAACGTAGTAATTTCTCTCCACTAATGTAGGTAGCATTGGAACTTTGAATCAATAGGTCTTTAGCAAGGTTGTAACGTGGCTGGGCTTAGGGGTAGGTAAAATATAGATAAATTTAGGCTTTTAAATCCTAGACTCAGCTTCAATTGGACCTTTGGAATAATTTCCCTCAATACACCAACTTACTTTGCTTTCATATGCTATTTTGTACATCTTATTTTAAGAACTCATGCTCTCTTTTTTTTTTTTAATTCGAGCATTTTAATGAATGTACTACAATTTTAGAGCATTTGATATTTCTTTTCAACTCCCCCAAACTTAATTTTAAAGAATACTTTGAATAGTACTGAGTCTAGCGTTTGGGACAATTTTAAAATAGTTAAGAGAGAAGTGATGGCTAAATTTTCAAGGATTCAAATAAAATTAGGGCATATAGTCTCAAAGTTGGGTTTCAAAGGATAAAAATTTCATCATGGTTGGCTTGAAAGGCTCAAACGATCCAAACAAAAGTTGCCTAAATCATTTTCAAAATTCCATGCTTCCTAGGATTTCGCCTCAAGAAACTAGAAAGTCAATTCTAAAGACTTAAAATTTCATGCATGCCTAACTTTCGTAAAGAATTAAAAATTTATGGTACAATTTGCATACTTTATCAAAAATACATTCATATCATTATTAAGCTAACATAGTAATTTATTGAAATAATAGAACTTTATTTATACTGAAGTTTGGCATACTGAACAAAATTTCAAATTATTGAACAAAATATATCCTAATCATAATTTAAAGAAAATTTTATTCTGAGTGGAAATAATTCAATTTTTCAGTCTCCCTACTTAAAATGAACAATGTCCTCATTGTTTAAAGTGAATAGATACTATAAACCAGGTAGGATTCTAGAAAAGAGGAGGTGAGTCAATTTGACTGCTTAAGTACCAAGCTCTCTCTAAATCTAATCCTAAACATGTATATATCTATTGCCACACTTTATACTTTGCGACTTGCTCAAATTTTATTAATGATTTTCCTCTCTTATTTTATTAGGCGAGAATAAAAATTCCTAATTAACTTAATCCTAAAATAACCTAAAAACAAAAATAAAATAAAGTCGAGATTCTCCCTTTTTATTTATTTGCAGATCCTTCCGAATTCGACTCATCTTTTGCTCCATCATTATTGCCTTTGCATGAATTGCCTCGCTCCTCCTTCGATAATGGACTCCATGGTTCAAATATAAAATCTGGAAACTCAAGCACAAAAATAAATGGGTCATTGTAAATTTTCTTAAGAGCACTTCTCATCAAATAATCCCTTACTTTTTAGTATTTCCAGTAAGGTTGTTGCTGCCATTGCATATGTTGCATTATGTCCATCAACTTTGATAGCTCATCTCAAAGATCTGAGCTAGGCGGTTGAGCTCTGAACATTGAAGTTTCGACATCAGATTCAACTTCTGGTTCCATTGGTTCTGACTTATCTTAGACTTCAACTGATTGCATTATGGGATCTTCTTCTTCTTCTTCGGGGTCCTCACTTTCTTGAACTCGTTGCTGTGGAACAAATTCTCCAGCTATTCGTTAGAGGTCCTAATCTGTAATTGTGCCCTGGCTATACCCTGTCTTCTTTACATTTGCAAGAATTTTATCTTTCAAGCATAGAATTGTTGTTGTAAAGGGAAAGTAAGCTGGGCCAGAACGTCTAACAGCACAATTTCGCATCTCTCTCAGGATGATTTTTCCCACATCAATGGTCTTTCCAGTTAAACTTGAGTATAATAAGACCATTCGCTCTAATGAGACTGTAGTCTCATGCGAACTAGGCATAAGGCTGAAACGAATGAAATAGAACCATACCTTTGCGAGTGGTGTCAAATATTCTCTTCGACAAGTGTGGATTCCTTGCTTTAACACAGTCCACTTAGAACCTGGAACTGTAAGTTCCTCGAGAATTTCTTGCAAATTTTCAGGCTCTATTTTGCTCTTCAAGGAAGAATAATTGTCATTCTCGAAATCAGGTAATTTAAAGAACTCATTAATAGCATTTGAAGTTATTGGTACCTTGATTCCGCGAATTGGAACTTCTGCCAACTTGCTTGAGGTTAAATTCGCATAAAATTCTCGTACTAACTCCTCACCCACACTAGGTCTCTTCTCACAAAAAAATTCCCAATTGAGGGCTTCAGCAACTTGACGAATACGTGCCATAAAGTCTTTGTAGTTGCTCTCTTTCAATGTAAAGCCTTTCTCTGGATGCATCTGTTGATTTTTGAAGATACTCTCGTATCTAGCTTTGGCTTCTTCACAATGAAACTTGTTTTGTGTTTCATCAATTTGGGCGCAGGCACGAGTTCTCTTGCGAGACATGATTAACCTGAACAAAAGATGGGAAAAATTACTTTCTCAAAAATTTAATTAATAAAAATTATTAATGATTCAATAAATTGAAAAAATTATATATTAGAATAAAATTAAAATTTAAGAGAAAATTCGATCTTACCACCTTTTTTAAGAACTTTTAAAAATAATCAGAAAATAAAATAAATCGATTTAAGATAGATTGGAGGATTTAGCTAAGGATGGGTGAAGGTTTGTGCCGCTCAGGTGTTGGAAGGCTACTAGGTGCGCGGGTGGAAGGGCGTGGGAGCAGGCAGCAGCGCGCGGCTGGCTGGGCGGGTGTGTGCGGCGGTGTGCGAGCCTCACCGAGCAGAGCCCGTGTGCGCGCTAGACGTAGGTGCAGAGACACACGGCACAGGCGGCTAGGGTGGAGTAGCGGCGCCGAGGCGAGGCCAGACGCGCAAGGTAGCGCGCGATGGGCAGGCGTGCGTGAGGTTTCTTGGGCGTGTGTTGGCCGACTACTGGGGGGTGTTGTGGCTAGGGGCTTGTGGCCCTTAAGGGATTTGGTGCTTTGGGGGTTTTGAGTGATGAATGAATGGAGGGAAGTAAGGGTGGAATTTATAGTAAAAGTAGTAGGAATTAGAATAGAATTCTTAGTATAATTTAACAATAAAAAAAAATTCTAATTCTAATTCTACTCAAAGTTAACAACAATTAATAATCAAATATATGCATATTAAATTATTAATGCTATTAATTTATTAAAATAAAATTAAAATTAAACTAATCCTAATTCCATGCTAAGTTGATAAAAATTAATATATAAATTATAATAGATATAATTATATATTAAAGATTATCATCTTATTATTATTATTTGTAAATTTAAAAAAAAAATATTTATTCTAGATGCCTTCTGGAAATATTTACAAAAAGAGGCACCTAATTTTTATTGTTTACAAAAAGAGCAACCAAATTTTAAAAATAGTTCAATTAAGTCCCTAGACTTAATGAAAATTTGAAATTGAGTTGCCAATTTGAAACTTGGATCAAAATTGACCCTTTTATTTAAAAATTTGAAAATTTATTTTGTCATTTAGGGAATAATTTCTCGGAAAATTATGTTAAAATCAATTCCCAGGAAAGATTGGAGGGGTCACAAGCGGTCCCGCTTAAGTTCCAATCTTCTAGACAGAATTTATTTAAAAATACTAATCCCAAAAATATACCCTAAATTATTTATTAAAAAGGAAAATAAGAAAATTTAAACATCCAATAAAATGAACGAAATTTCATTTCGTTCAATCTTATCTCCCCAATAATGTTTCAAACGCTGAACATTAACTTGAAAATTACCTCCCTTACCTTGGAGTTCAACAACTCTGTATGGATAGACGCGATGAATCGTAAATGGACCGGACCAACGTGATTTTAGTTTACTTGGAAAGAACTTTAATCTGGAATTAAATAACAAGACTTGCTGAGCTGCTTCAAATTCTTGAACTCGAATGTGCTTGTCATGCCATTTCTTAAGTCTCTCCTTGAGTAATTTGGCATTTTCGTACGAGAACATTTGAAATTACTCTAGCTCATTGAGTTGGAGCATCGTTTCTCTTTAGCAAGCTTAAGATCCAAGTTGAGTCGTCGAAGGGCCCAATAAGCTTTGTGCTCTAACCCCAAAGGCAGATGACAGGCTTTCCCAAAGACCAACCTATAGGGTGACATTCCTAAAGGTGTCTTGTATGCTGTCCTGCAAGCCCATAAAGCATCATCCAGTCTTTTGGACCAATCTCATCGGTTCGGGCAATCTAGCTTCTCAAGTATGCCTGTGATCTCTTTGTTCGCCAGTTTAGCTTGCCCATCTGTCTGCGGATGGTAAGCTGTAGCGACCTTGTGTTGCACTCCATGTTTATCTAATAACCATTTCAACCACTTGTTCACAAAATGGGACCCTTCATCACTGATGATGGCTTTCGGAGTTCCAAACCTTGTGAACACATGGTTCTGAAAAAATCTCATCACAACCTTAGCATCATTTGTCGGATAGGCTTTAGCCTCAGTCTACTTAGACACGTAGCCTACAGCTACCAAGATGTACTTGTGACCAAAAGACGGAGGGAAAGGACAGAGGAAGTCAATACACCAAACATCAAACAATTCTACCTCAATGATATTTGTTAGAGGCATCTCATTTCTGTTGTTGACATTTCCAACCCTTTAAAATCGATCACAACTCTTTACGTAAGCATATGCGTCTTTGAATAATGTTGGCCAAAAAAATCCGGCTTGCAATACCTTGGTCGCAGTATGTGTACCTCCAAAGTGTCCCCCACTCGAAGCTGAGTGACAATGGTATAAAATCTTATGTACTTCATCTTCTATCAGGCATCTCCTGATCATTTGATCTGCACACTTTTTAAAAAAGTATGGTTCTTCCCAGAATTAGTACTTCACATTGTGAAGAAACTTTTTCCTTTGATGATACGTCTTATCAATCGGCATCAAACCACAAACTAAAAAGTTAGCAATATCAGCAAACCAAGAAGTATTATGGACTTGATTTACCTTTAGTATGTGGAGAATTCCTTTCTTGCGGTTCTAATCTGGACAAGTGATTTGCTACTTGATTTTCTACTCTTTTTCGATCTTGAATTTCTAGATCGAACTCTCGAAGTAAAAATACCCACCAGATTAGTCTCATCTTAACGTCTTTCTTGGCAAGCAAATACTTAATCACCGAGTGGTCCGTATAGACAGTCACCTTGGTAGCTACAAGATAAGAACGAAACTTGTCAAAAGCAAACACAATAGCAAGTAACTCTTTTTCTATTATCGTATAATTCAGTTAAGCTCCTGTCAGAGCCTGACTTACGTAGTAGATGGGATGAAAAACTTTGTTCCTTCGCTGGCCCATAACAGCTCCTATCGTGAAGTCACCTGCGTCACACATCAATTCAAATGGCAAATCCCGGTCTGGTGTGACTATTATAGGTGCCGTAACTAACCGACTCTTCAAATCTTTGAAAGCCTTTAAGCATTCCTCATTAAATTTGAACGTCGCGTCCTTCTCCAATAATTTGCATAAGGGTTCAGCAATTTTGGAAAAGTCCTTGATGAATCTTCAATAGAAACCGGCGTGGCCCAAAAAGCTCCTAACACCCTTTGTAGATGTCGAAGGTGGGAGTTTCTCTATAACATCTGCCTTTGCTTTGTCTACTTTGATTCCATGTCTCATTATCCGATGTCCTAGAACAATACTTTCTCGTACCATGAAATGGCACTTTTCCCAGTTAAGTACTAAGTTTGTTTCTTCGCATCGCCTTAGTACCTTAGCTAGATCGGCTAAGCAATCATCATATGTGATAAACCGTAATTTATACATATTTATAACCCATGCTTAACGCATTTTATGAATGATTTCTCCTTAGATTTGGTGAATTCGATGCTCCTAATGCCTTAAATTCATGTTTTATTCTCAGGTAAGCATAGGAGAATGAAAGGAACGAGAAATGGGCCGAAAACGGAGAAAATAGGCCAAAGCATAAAATCAACACGGCCTGGACCTCTTCACACGGGCAGATCACACGGTCGTGTCAATTTGGAAGAATTGAAGCACGATTCACACGGGCATAACACACGGCCGTGTACCTCGAGCAAGGCCTGAAGTTATCGCACAAGGGCGTGTCACACGGGCGTGTCCCTGTCGAGCCCAAGTTAAGTCCAATTAGGAAAAGGCCACTTTTGAGGGTTCTTAGGCATTCCAAAGCCTATAAATACACCCTAGAAGAGGAAGAAAGGAGAGATGGAGAATAGGGGGTAAGGAATTACTCTAAGGAAGCCGATTGATCCATCTTAGAAGCCAGAGCCACTATCAAAACTGAAGATCTCTCTTCAATTTCTCCTTCAGGAGTTTTGGGTTTTCTTTATGTTTTGTAATTATTATTATTCTGAGATGTTTTCTTGTTTAGTTATGAACTAAACCCCTAAATACCTAAGGGGGATGAAACCTATGGCAAAACCTTGTTATTATTTCTGAACCGTATGATAAATATTTGACTTGTTCTTAATTATGTGTTCTTAATTCTTGTTTTGGTATTTCAGGATATCACTTGAAGTTACTACTCTTAGTTGGAGGAGGAATAGACCCTGGCTAAGAGTAACTTTGTCATAATTAATTGGAGTTGATTGCACGCCTAGAGATAGGATGACAAGATTTTGCCAGATTAGGGTGAAACCTAATAAAGGAATCCATAGATCGAGTTAATGCAACCTTAGGGTGTTAATTAGAGATAACTCTCAGTTATTCAGCCTAGGGATTAGACGTTGTTAGTCTCGAGAGGGATAATAATATACATTATGGATTTCTACGGAACAAGTTAAATGAATAAATCGTCCGGTCAGAGCCAGAATAATAAGTAAAAGTCTAGGTGGATTTTTCCTTAGGTATTGTCTCAATCAATCACTTTCCCCAAAAGTAATTTCCCAACTACTGTTTTCTACAAGTTCTTAGTTTAATTAGTTAGTTAGTTAAAACAAATCTCTTTTCTTCGGCTAGATAATAAGAAGACAGTCATTACTAGTACTCATAGTCCTTTGGGTTCGACAATCCGATCTTGCTAAAACTATACTACTGTTCGATAGGTACACTTGCCTACGTCGTGATAATAGTTAGTTTCAAGAACGATTTATTATAAATTTATAAAACTTATTACAGGAAAATCGACGATCAATATGTATCTCCGAATACAGAAAATCGTCCATAAAAACTTCCAAATACTTCTCAACCATGTTAGTAAAAATAAACATCATACATCTTTGAAATATAGTAGGTGTATTACATAAACCAAATGGCATGCGTCTAAATGCAAATGTACCATACGGATAGGTGAATATTGTCTTGTGCTGATCTTCCGGTGCTATTGTAATCTGATTATACCCCTAGTATCCATCGAGAAAATAGTAATAGTCTCGCCCTGCGAGTCTATCCAGCATCTGGTCCAAAAACGGCAAAGGACAGTGATCTTTCCTAGTCGCCTTGTTCAGCTTTCGGTAATTGATGCAAATTTTCCATCCCATAACCATTCTAGTCGGTATCAACTCGTTATTCTCATTTTCAATGATCGTGATACCTCCTTTCTTTGGCATGCACTGGAGTGGACTCACCCATGAACTATTTGAGATGGGGTAGATTATACCCACATCTAACCACTTGATGATTTCTTTCTTGACTACGTCCTTCATGATATGATTTAGTCTTCATTGTCCATCAATCATCCCTTTCTCGCCATCTTCCAGGATAATCTTGTACATGCATATAGATGGACTAATTTCCCGAATATTGGTTATGGTCCATCCGATAGCCTTCTTGAATTGTTTCAACACAAGGATGAGTTTCTCTTCTTACTCAGTAGTTAATTCTGCTAAAACAATCACAAGCAAAGTAGAAGCGTTACCTAAATAACCATATTTCAAATGTGAAGGAAGTACCTTCAGTTCTAATTTAGGTGGCTCATCAATTGACGCTTTTGGTTGGGCATAATCCCTTTTCTCTAATTCTAAAGATTCAAAACGGGATTACGGATTAAATCCCCTTTGATCAGCTTTTAACAAAGCTAAGTATTCATCCCCCTCTTCATCATTTAGAGGATCTGATGTCAAAATTTGTTCTAACGGATCCTCAACATAGTTGAGCTCCTTCTCCACTATTAAATCCTCTAAATCGGATACTGTAAAACAATCATTAATTATGTCAAGAAATCGCATAGACTTAAAAACTTTAAATGTTACCTGATCATCCTGAACACGCATAGTAAGCTCGCCCTTCTGTACATCAATAAGGGTCCTTCCGGTTGCTAAGAATGGTCTTCCTAGAACGATTGGCACTTCTTTGTCTGCTTCAAAGTCTAGATTCACAAAGTCAGCCGGAAAGATAAATTTGTCTACACGTACCAATACGTCCTCAATTTTTCCTTCTGGATGTACTAAGGATCGATCTGCTAATTGAAGTGTAACCGTAGTAGGTCTAACTTTACTTATCTCCAGCTTCCTAAATATTGACATGGGCATCAAGTTGATACTCGCACCTAAGTCACATAATACCTTACCACAATATGTTGCTCCAATGTTGCAAGGTATGGTCAAACATCCAGGATCCTTCAACTTTAGGGGTAGTTTGTCTTTAAGATATGCACTGCATTCCTTGGTCAAAGCTACCGTCTCAAATTCTTCAAATCTCCATTTTTTGGACAAGATATCCTTCCTTAATTTGATGTAGTTCGGCATTTGTTCAAGTGCTTCTACCAACCAAGATGTTGATATGAAGTTGCTTAAGTACGTCTAGGAACTTCTTGAATTGAATCTCCTTGTAACGCCCTAAAAAAATTGGGCCTAGAAATATTAGGCTTGGAGTCTGAGTTTGGGTAGAAGACGACCCGAATAAAGGGGATGATTTAATTTTTTTATTATTATTTAGTATGTTTAGTTAGTAATTAAATAAATTACAATGGGTTTATAGTGTGGGAAAAGTCCAAGGTCGACCTAGGGCTTTGGCAAAAATTTGAGCATTTTTTTATTCTTAAAGGGATCTGGACAGTAGGCCTTATAAATGGTTTGGGCTGGGATTGGACACAAACAAGCACCTGGCCCAGTGGCTAAGTACGCTAGGGGGGCGTGGGAGGTGCCTGGGTTCGAGGCACGGTGTGCTCAATGTTTGGTTTATTTTTTTAGTAATCAGGTGGCGTAAAGATAGGCCTTAAATTAAGTTGTGAATGAAGTTTGACACAAAGAGCGCCCTTGGCGTAGTGGCAACAACGCCCTAAGGAGACCCAGTGGTCGCGAGTTTGAATGCAGGGGACAGCGAAACTTGTTTTATTTTTTTTAAGTAGCCTGTGAGTGAAGCGAATAAGGCTTATAAGTAAACGCAATCGTATTATAACAAAAGAGAGGTTGTGTCGCAGCGGTAAGCAGTGTAGCTAGGTTTTTTTGGAGGTCGTAGGTTCGAGTGGCAGGGAAGGCGAATTTCTCCGTTATTTTTAAGCGGACTGGAGCTTCAGTAGGTAAGGATTATAATTAATTGTGACCCTATATTAGGAAAGGGAAAAGCGTGGTGTAGTGGCCAACAGCACGGGCGAAGGCACAAGGGCAGGCGGAGGTTTGGGGTTCGAGCCTCACCTCGCGCACGGAAGGTTTGGGTTTTTGCTGCACGCGTGGGGAATGAGTTGGGGTCTAATCAGGACTCTCTTGGCAGTGTGCTGAAGTGGTGCAAGGAGTGGATAAGGATGCTGCTAATCGGTGGAAGGAGTTTGAGTAAAATTCAATCTTTGCTACGGTTAAATTCAAGGGATTTGAATTAGAGGGAGTGGTGTACCGAAAGTAGGACTTTGGAGTTATATATTCGGCTAGGAGAGTTTGGTGTAGTAAATTAGCATTTTTAGTTTGTAGGGGGGTACCGATTTTTTAGTTGCCGAATAGGTATAGGTTCTTTAGGGGCTGAATTTTGTTGGTTGCCTTTATTCTTTTATTTTGCCATTTTACTTAAAGCCGAATTCTTTCTTCTTCTTTTCTCTCTTTTTTTTCTCATCTCTTCCTTCCTTGATTTCTTTCAAAGCCGAATCTCTACTGTTATCTCCTCTCTTCTATTTTCTTTTCTCTTCCTCTCCTTTTTATCCATATCTCTCACATCTTGTTAGCCGAATTTCTTTGTGGCCGAATCCTCTATTCTTTCCTTAGAAGCCGAAACCTTCATAAGTCATAGTGATTTGGGAATTAATATCTAGTTCTACTCTCTACTCGCATTTTAAGATTGGATTCACTGTGGATCTGAGATTGGGGAAGTGTTGGAAACGCTCTTGACAAGTACATCATTGGTGTGTGGATTAAAGGCTACTGATCGAGGGCTTGGATAATTGGAACGACTGGATTTAGATCTAGTCCATATTCCGAAAAAGGGAACTCGTGTATGGAACTCGTCAATCTTTCGTTGAAAAATAGGTGTGTAAACGACACCCACTAGTAGACTAGATCGGCAAAAGCCAAAAAGCCCATATTTCGAGAACTTGCGAGCGTGCGAGCGCTCATGGGATTGTTTGTATTGATGATTTTGTTAACTTCAACGGTAAGATTGAAAAGTGCGCAATTTCATGCACCTCGGTGAATTTGGGCTTCAATGGGCTGAAATTGGGTAATGGGCTAACGGGCCCATTTCGGTAAAAAAGTCCGGTAAGTATTCTGAAGACACGTTAATAACTGTAATGAGCATAAAACCCTAAAAAGACTGATAAAATTACTAAAATACCTCTGTAAGGTAGAATTACCGTAATACCCCTAAAGGGGTAAGTTACGATTTCGCCTTCAAGGGTAAATAACTGTTCTTACGCTGTAATCTGACTGCCTTTCTGAAGCATGCCTTGTTAATTATATATATTCTGCATACATGTCATACTGCATGAGGTTGGGTTTTGTTATGGAGGAAGAACCCGTTCTGGTGGCTGTGCCACATATTCTGATATAAGTAGCTTTGCTGCGGATTATAGTTAGTTCCGCAACCGGTGCTAACACTGTAAGTGTAGGGATGGCGTGGGTGATTTATTCCCCACAGGAAGTGTAGGGATGGACGGAGGCAAGTGCAGGGTTGGATGGGGTTATCTTGCGTTAATCATATGAGACTATTTTGAAATGGGCCCAACTATGTTGATATGGGCAAGGCCCAATATATCTCGACTTCTAATAGGGCTACGACCCAGATTGATACTGATATGGGCTAGGCCCAGTATACTCTGATACTATAAGGGGCTATAGCCCAGATTAATATTGATATGGGCTAAGACCCAGATTAATATTGATATGGGCTAAGGCCCAGTTAACTCTGATTTCTAAATAGGGGTTAGGCCTAGTAAAGCTTGAACTGATTTGGGCTCTGGTTGGGATACTTTACACATTGTGTTTTCCAAACTCACCCCCTTTTTCCCATTCTTACAGGTGAGCCTTAGATCGGTGGACTTGGAGCTGGAGGGATTCAGAGTGGCCATGCGGACTGTTTAAAATAAGTATTTATACCTTCACTTTTATTTTAGATTATTTCCTTTCTGTTTTTGGGTTTTTAATTTGTAGTAAGGCTGCTCCTAAGTTTTTTTAAATTTCTTTATTAATACTTGTTTGAAATTGATAGAATTAAGCTGCGCGGGTTTTTGTAAAACTAAACAATGTTTTTAAATGAAACACTCGTAACAAATGGATAACAAAATAACGAACATGATCTAGCAAATAGGATGCTCACAAATTAACCAGAAGTTTTCTAATCAACTTAAATAACATTTTTGCAAACCACACCTTAATCGCAGTAACTAAGGAACGTGACTAAACTTTGTTGATGTGACACACCAGACTTGGCCGTAACGTCTAGGCCGAATTTGGGGTGTTACACTCCTGCTTCTATTTTTGAAGTCTTTGAGGGTAGGGTGGTGGTGGTTTCTTTATTGGAATTAGTTAATTTGTCTTCTGCGGTAATTCTGCATCTAACGGAGTTATTAGTTGATCAGAATTAGCTGGTTCTAAAAAATTACCTTGTCAGTTTTGCAGATCCTGGTTCTTGTGAAACTGGAATTTCAACACTCGGTTGAACTTCCTCTAACTCTTGAGCGTCAGCTTAATCCTTTTCAGCTTCGATAGTGTTGGGCTCTACAGTCTTTCCACTCCTCAATGTCAACGCTTTGCAATGGTCCTTCCTCGGATTCCTCGGATTTTCCGTATCACTAGGTAAAGCACCTTGTGGTCGGTTCCTGAGTTCAGTAGCAAGCTGGCCCACTTGGTTATCTAAATTCCCTAGAGTGGCGTCGTTTTTTGCTATGTATGCCTTTAATAAATTCTCTAAGCTATTGGATGATTCAGCTTGAGCTGGTTTCTGAACTTGTTGAGAGAAACTAGGCGGCTGGGTTGGTCTAGGTTGGGCGTAAGTGTTACTAGTTCCAGCCCCTTGGTTACTCTAGGAAAAAAATGGGGTGATTTCGCCACGATAGGTTATAGAAATTGGATTGCAGTCCTTGCCTTCCTCGATTTTGGTCCTGGTTACCCATGTAATACACAGATTTTAGGTTCGATGGACATTCTTCGAACAAATGTCCTTCTCCACAATAAACACATGCTATACTTTCAAATTGATTTGGTGGCTGTGCTACAAAAGTATTAGACCCATTAGTAGTAAAATTTTTAAGCATTGAGGATATTGATGATACTTGAGATGCGAGTAAAGTAAGAGCGTCTACTTTATGTATTCCAGCAACTCGTCTTCCTGACACTGCTCGATTGGTTGGCCATTGATAGTTGTTGCTGGCAATCCTCTCAATAATTTTATAAGCCTCGTTATAAGACTTAGAAAGGAGAGCATCATTAGCAGAAGCGTCCACTACCATCTTTGTGTGAGTTTTGAGACCATTATAAAATGTCTCAAGTTGGATGCAATGTGGGATTCTGTGATGAGGGCACTTTCGTAATAATTCTTTGTACCTTTCCCATGCCTTACACAAGGACTCATCATCCATTTGTTGGAAAGCAGTGATCTCGTTCCTCAACTTAGTATTCTTGCTAGGTGAGAAATACTTCATAAGGAATCTTTCTGCTAACTTTTGCCATGTGGAAATTGAGTTTGGTGGCAATGAGTTCAACCAGGCTCGAGCTCTATCCCTTAGCGAATATAGGAACAAATTTAATCGTAATTCATCTTCGGGTACTCCAGCTAGCTTGAAAGAATTGCTCACCTCCATAAATAGCTTTACGTGTAGGTGAGGATCTTTAGTAGGCATTCCACTGAATTGGCTCACTGTCTGAAGCATCTGGAACATGACTGGCTTTAGCTTAAACTGTTGGGCCTCGATTTCGGGTCTCCTAATACCCGGATTAAGATCATGAAATACTGGCACGGCATACTGTCTTAAAGCTCTATCCCTATCATCAGCAATAAGGATAGGATTTTGAGTAGCGTTTGCTCCGTTTCCTTGATTTGGATTTTTGAAGTTCATCTCTTTGCTCTTTCTCTGACTTGCTTGACTTCTTCATTGTCAAAAAGTTTGTTCAATCTCACGGTCTACAGGGAGTAAATCGATGATTCGGTTAATACTCATAAACACTTGAAATAATCACAGAGGAATTAATTAAGTTAAAAATTAAATAGAAAATTAACCAAAATGCAAAACTAACAAATTTACAAATAATGACTTTTTAAAACAGTCCCTGGCAATGATGCCAAAAACTTGGAACGACGGAAATGTGCAAGTGTACACAATCGCAACAAGTAATAAAGTGACAAGTAAATGTCGAGTTATCATACCCACAGGGACTGTGAAAAGGATTATTTATGAATGGAATTTAAAACACTTTGGTGAGGAAAAATATTTTGTTTGAAGAGGGTGATTAAAAACTAAGATTTTAAACTAAGTAAACTAAATAAATAAATCTCAACTGCACGATTTCAAAATTTGATTTTAATCAAGATGATATAATTGTGTTGGATTAATTACATTTCTTTAACTTAGAATTATCAAACTTGTGTTTATATTGTTACAAATAAATTCACGGTAACTCGGTAATTTGCTAACTTATGAACATACTCACCTACACAAATCCATTCATCTCTTAACATATCCCTATGTCAATTCAACCGATAAACAAATTCCAATAAGCAAGCATGCTATTGCACATACATACTCATTAAATTGAACTAATCTCTTCCATATTCCTATGTCAATTCAAACGATTAATTAAATCTAATGAGAACATAAAGGACTATGTGAGGTAACAAGGTATCCTTACCTTGAAATAGTTTAATTAATCACAATAATCTTGCAAGTTATGCAAGGCAAATATATCGCCAGATACAATGCTAATTTAACCTTCAGCTACCTTAGAAGAATAAACATGCACTGATTAAGTACTGTGCCCATTAATTACAATTTCAATCCGTTTAAATAATTAATTCATTAGTTACCTAACAATTGTAATGCAAGAATAACTTAGTCATGATTTTACTTAATCAAGCATTTTACCGAGGCCTATAACAACATAAACACAATTTTAATAATTTAAGAGGACGAAATGCAATCAATCCAACACGAATTAAATTCAAGCTAAGCTGATTAAATTAACCATTCCAACAACATAAATATTCATAGATATGTTCATCACAAAAACAACAAAAATTAAAGAGATAGGGAACAAGAATCAAATCTGGTGTTTTTTCGTGGCTTCACTAGGTTATTCCATTCTTCCTTCTTTTTTGTCCCAACTGATCAAGGCTGCTATGAACACTCAATTGCTGCTCCGAAATTTCTGAAGAACACCCCTTTTTCAAGGGAAGAAATTGGCAAAAGAGCAAGGAACTTTGAAGGGGAAAATGAGAGAAAAAGTGAGAGAGGAGAGGAGAATTGTGAGAGAAGAGATGTGAATGAGGGATGTGTTGAATGATCAGAAGGGGGTTTTTATAGCTGAATGTGGCAGCTGAAATTTGCTAAGAATAGCAGCCAAAGATCCACCCCTTGGCCGGCCATCTATGTGGCAAAGTTGATGGCTTCAACTTTGCTAAATATGGCTTGGGGCAAATCTACAAAGCCACCAATTGTGGAGGGGTTTAATTGCAATTTGAACAAGTCTTCAAGGGCTTCTTTGCAGCTTAAATAATCAGCTAATGAGCTAAATTGGGTCAGCACTTGGACGGTTTTGGGCTGTCCTTTTCTTGGCCGGTTCGATTTACTTGGTTCGGTTCAATCGGACCACTTTTTCATAATTAATTAATTATTATTTATTAACCCAAATTAAATTAGATATAAATTAAAATTAATTATATTATGAATAAATACATATAATTTTGGACCGTCTTAGGCTGAAATTTAGTTCACCTCGATAGTTCAAATTGCTTCTCGGTTTTGTGCTTCTAGCAGTGTCTGTCGAGCCATTTTTTGCCCTTTGTGCAAATCTGTCGAAAATAACCAAAATTCATCAAAAATAATTATAAAATTAACTAAAATTCAAAATTTTCATATTTTAAGTGCACTTTAATTATTTTATAAAAATTAATTATTTTTTGACAAGAATTTAACTGAATTCGCATGAATTTAAGTTAAAAAGAGTGAAAAAGTGTGTAAATTTTTGTGTTTCCAACGGGTCATACCGGGACAAGCTACGAGAGGAAGAATTGGTGGTTAGGATGTTCTTAACTACTATAACCAACTTATCATTTGAAGGAGAATATTAATTTTTCGAGGATCGATTCTTGATATGAAATTTACCGAGTCTAAGGCTTAGGCTTATTATTTCTGTTTGCAAAACTCTGAATTTACTTCCTGAACTAAATTTATTTCTAAAACTATTTAATTGTTTATTTACGCTAATAGATTATTACTTTCTGAACATTCTCAAACCCCTTCGATTCACTTGTTTATTTTTGTTGTAGGTACGTTTGGAATCGTGGGCACGACTCTTGCCATGACCTTTGGCACGATGAATATTTTGTTCAGAAGTAAACACAGAAGTTGATTACAACTTTCAATCTCTCTGAACTCGACCCTACTACCACTCTTTACTACAATTTAGAGTTATTTTTGTAGGAATTATTTTTGGTGGTTTCGACTCCCATCAATGCTCTAGCCTCGGATCTTACTATAGAATCTCTCATAGTACTGCGATTACCACTCGCATTTCCTACATTTCTTTGTGGCCTTGATCTAGTGGCTGTGTTACTCAGTCTTGCATTCTGAATCTTATCTTTCTCAGCTAACTCTTGGCAATCACGAATGAAATGATCTTGTGAACCATATTTGAAAGAAGCTCGGTTATTCATTCTATATTTGCCAGAATAACGTCTTCCACTTTGCTGACATTCAGGTCTATAATTTCTCACACTGCTAACACTCGATACCGATGTAGCTTGAGCTTTAAGACTTGAGAATTGTTTTCCACGATCTCTACTTGAATGCCCTATTGAAACATTTGGAGGAGTGAAACTCTGAATTTCTTTGACGAAGATTGATATGGCTTAGTCATCTATCTTTTTCTTGAGTCTCTAGTCTCTAAATCTGCTTTTCTCTTTTCTTTGCTAAGCTCCTCAGCTTTGCAAGCTCTATCAACCAGGACAACAAATTCTTTTAATTCTAGAATTCTACGAGGCTCAAAACATACATTGGGAGTGGTTAAGACTAAACCGATAACATTGGAAACTCTTAAAACACCTAGAAAATTTTTCAAAAATAGGGGACACATGCCCGTGTGGCCCGGACGTGTGTCTTACACGGCATAACAGACATGTCCGTGTCATAGGCCTTGTGGACATTCGAAATGGGATCACATGGCCGTGTCTGACCCCGTATAACTCTCTAACTTGGGTCATATGGCCAATACACACGCCCGTGTGACTATCCCATGTGCCTTAAAAATGGCTATACACGCCAGTGTGTTAGGCCGTGTGCTAGGCCATGCCAAACCTGTAGGGTATACTGACTTATGCCACACGGCCAAGTCACACGCCTATGTGTGAGGCCGTGTGGAGCATACTGACTTGATTTCAACTTTAACACCAGGGGACACACGACCGTATACATGACCGTGTATCACACACGACTGAGACACACGCCCGTGTCTCTGCCTGTATGGACAAAAATAGGCTATTTACCAAGCCATTTTGCCACCCTATCTTATGCACACCTATATCAACCCAATTGGCACCAAAACATAGCATAATATGACATTTTAACCAACATATTCAAGCTTAATTCATACATAATCTATACCACCTTTCTCAATACACACAAGACACAAAAAAATACCATACCATTTAGACCAAAATCACATATACAATTCAATTAGATATACACTTCCAAATATACATCGTTTAGCATAATTTCACAAGCAAACCAATATCCACAAATCAACCATTTGATACACATAATGCGTCTTACCATTAAGCTTTACACAACTATCATTCAACACATTTCACAAGACATAGACACATATATATACATGATTCAAACATACCAAAATAATCTAAAATGAGCCATCACTCATGGCTATATATACAAACCAAAATATATACATTTATAAACTAATTTATGTGGCTAATTTCATTACCAACACATAATCAAAATGACCAAAGTCCCTACACATGCCATATACTCAAAACATAAGCTCAAATGTACCAAATTGACAGTAGGACAGTGTGATATAGTCTCTGATGATCCCCGAGTCTGAGTTAGCTTTAAGATCTCTATAAAACACAGTAAAATGAACATAGTAAGCTTTATAACTTAGTAAGCTCGTATGAATCATACTCAATCTTAACATGAATATACAAATCATCAATTTTGAACATAACAACATGTAATTCATTTAACTAACAAACCTTTCACATTTTCAATCATAATCTTATATATGAACTTCACAACTTCTTCGATTTAAGCTTATATAGTTCATGTACATACTTGTACCATATTGTATCAATCTCATACACAACCATGTCTTTCATTTACCCGTTGAACCATTCAGAATACTATCAGATACATGGGAAGCTCGCACCCAAAGTGCCACATATATAGCCGAAGCTATCTCAATCTCATATCACATGTACTGCTCACACTAGAGCTATCAATGGGCCTGCTCACACAAGTTGTGGGCCAAGATGCAGCTACACGGTGTTACTCATACAAGCTGTCAAGTAATTGCAACACATGCCGGTATACTTAGCCACTGGTAGGATGTACAGGACTAGCACCCGGATCACATAGTCACAATAATCCCTAATGACATGTCACTAATATCCAAATCTATTCTTGAGGTTCAACCGGGATTTCGAATGTCAAATCATCGTAGAATCATTGTCAAATATGTCTGAAGTCTTGTATTCATAGTTTATGCAATATCAAAGCATTTAAAATACATTTATAATGAAACTTATTATACATGAACTTACCTCGGATGTAAAAACGACTAAACTGGTCGATTAGTCAAGAACTTTATTTTCCCTCGATCTAGATTCGAGTTTCACTTTTCTTGATCTATATGTAATTAAAATTAACTTATTTAATCATCTCTCTATTCAATTTAGTCCAAAATTCACTTTAAGGGATTTTTACACAATTGCCCCTAATGTTTCACATCTTTTACAATTTACTCCTTATTTCATTAAAACACAAATTCATGCAATTTAACCACAACCCATGCTAGCCGAATTACAAAGAAGTCTCTAGAAGGCCATATTTTCCATTTATTTCACATTTTAACCACAAAGTTTTCATATTTCACAATTAAATCCCTAATTTGCATTTTCACTAAAAATCACTTAACAAAACTTGTATAATTATCATCAAACATTCATAATCTATCATTAAACATCAAGATACTCATCTATTCATCAATGGAAACATTCAAAATCTTTAATAGTTTTGCAAAATAGTCCTTGGGCTAGCTAGACCAAGTTGCAACGATCTAAAAAACATTAAAATCATTAAAAACGAGATAAAAATCGTACCTTAATGAGAAAAATAGCCTAGCTGAATGAAGAACATAAAAATGGCTTCTTCAAGCCCTAAAAATCAATTCCAAAATGAAGAAGAAAAGATGATAGCTTATTTTCTTTGTTTTTAATTATTATTATTTACCAATTTATAAAATTAACCTTATTTATTAACTTTTATAATATCATTTTAATGACCATATTTGTTCACTAAAAATATTAGTGGTCTAATTACAATATAAGGACCTTAAATTTATGATTCTATAACTATTGAATACCTTTAACTAATAGATTAGCACATTTGCACTTTACGCGATTTAGTCCTTTTTATCAAATTAAACACTCAAATGATAAAATTTCTAAACAAAACTTTCACAAAATAATATATTCATGCTGCAGACCTTAAAATAATAATAAAATAAATATTTCAACTTCAAATGTGGTCTCGAAACCACTGTTTCGATTTGACTAAAAATAGGCTGTTACAACGTGCTTGTCTGAAGTATTTATTGGGTCACTCCGTCTGTTGTCGTATGTTCATGTTTTGGACTCACACTTAGCTCGCGTAACTCATCTTTGTACTGTCTTTCCTTTCAGGTACTTTTCGTGTTTTAGAGCTGGACTCGGTATACCAGAGGTCTAAGAAAGATACGGTTTGATTTGACATAAGTAAAATTTCACAAGTTTTATATGGTTAAGTTTAAGTCGGTTTGTAAAACAACTATATAAACTGTGGTACAAGTTTTTATGCTGGACTTTCGTAAGGTGTTATTTGGACTGAACTTTAGAAACTGTAGATTTTATTTCTAAATGTTTAGCGTCGGTTTAACATTGTTTCAAACATAATGAATAAAAAAGGTTTTCTTGGTTTAAATTAAAGTTTTTGTTTTCGCCACTTTTGGTGGAAAATGTAACCTCCAGGATTCGGTCAAAACTTCTAGGCCTGGTTTTTGGGCTTTAAATAGCATGTGTGGCAGATTCTCTGAAGCTTATGTGAGCAACATCGAATTACTGGATACCAATGGTTTTGGATAGTAATAAGATGTATAACGATTTGAAATAATTGTATTGGTGGTCATGAATGAAAAGAGAAATCTCTGAATACATGGCAAAATGTCTAGTATGTCTACAGGTCAAAGCAAAACATCTAGTCCTGGTAGGTTTATTACAATCTATAATGATTTGGAGTGGAAATGAGAGTGAATCATTATGGATTTTGCATTAGGTTTACCTTTTTCACCGAAAAAGAAAGATGAAATCTGGGTAGACAGATTGACCTGTAGAAGCCCAATTTTATCCGCGCCCAAACAAATTAAACCAAACTAAATAAAAAAAATAGTCCATATCAAACCTAAATTACAAAACCCCAAAAAAAATTAAAACCCTAATGGCCCAAATGTCCCAAAAGCCTAAACATTTTCAGTAAAACAAAACAAACCCTAGCCCCTTTGTGCCGCTTATCGTGCCACGTCAGCACACTCGCGCCCCGAGTTTGCCACCGCTACTTCTCTGCCACCATCACCCTCTGCCACCACCTACAAAGAAGAAGCAATACGCAGGAACAACAACAAGCAATGGCAGCAAGAACAACAGAAAAATAGATAAATGTAGAAATCAGAGTACTTCTCTGTATTTTCTTATCATCTGAATCGAACATATTACATCTTTTATATATACAAACTATGTCTCTAATTTAGGAAACTCTAAGTTAGGAAAGATACTAATATTAGGAGATATGATCCCTTAAAATAAGGGATTGTAATAAAAAGAATATTTACAGAATCCCGTAACTGAAGGGATGACAATAGTTCATATATTTCTATAATTCCTACACTCCCCTTCAAGTTGGAGGATATACATTGTATAATCCCAGCTTGAATAGGAATTTATTGAAAACAGGCTTTGGTAAATCTTTAGTAAGAATGTCTGCAATCTGTCCTTCTGAAGGAATGTATGAAAGAGTGGATGTCTTTTTGTTGACTTGGTCAGCAATAAAATGCCTATCAATCTCAACATGCTTTGTTCGGTCATGTTGAACTGGGTTCTTGGCAATCTGAATGGCAGATTGATTATCACACAAAACTTCAAAGTGATCCTCCTGATTAGTCCCAAGTTCTCTTAGTAATTTAAGTATCCAAATTCCTTCGTATATCCCTAAAGCTAATGCTCTAAATGCAGCTTCAGCACTACTTCTTGAAACGATAGATTATTTTTTACTTCTCCAAGTTGTAAGGTTACCCCAAACAAAAGTGCAGTAGCCACTAGTGGATCTTCTTTCAATGAGATCTCTGGCCCAACTAGAGTCTGTAAAAATTTTAATAGTTTTGTCTTGTGTTTTCTTAAACATTAAGTCGTGTCCTGGAGTTTTCTTCAAGTACTTGAGAATTCTATTTGCTGCTGCCATATGCTCTACAGTAGGATTAGTCATGTGTTGACTTATCACATTTACGGGAAAGGCTATATCTAGCCTCATCAAGGATAAGTAAATTAGTTTCCCAACTAATCTTTGAAATTTCTCTCTGTCTACTAAGGACTTATCTTCTTTGTTGAATCTCAAGTTTGCCTTTATTGGTGTATCAGCCGGCTTACAACCAAGAAAACCACTTTCTTTGAGTAAATCAAGTACACACTTTCTTTAGTTGATTACAAGTCCTTCTTTTGATCTTGCCACCTCTATTCCTAGGAAATACCTTAGCTTTCCCAAGTCCTTGGTTTCGAATTCCCTGTCTAACAAGTTCTTAAAATTGCTAATCTCTTCCTCATCATCTCCAGTAAGAATTATGTCATCCACGTACACAATTAGGATAGCTTTCTTATTTGTAGAAGTAACCTTGATGAAAAGAGTATGATCGATAAGGGACTGCTTGTAGCCGTTTTTAAGAATGACTTTAGTGAACCTCTCGAACCAAGCTCTGGGTGATTGTTTTAATTCGTATAGAGACTTGTTGAGCTTGTAAACCTTGTTGCTACCTTCAACAGACTTTAAGCTAGGTGGCAATTTCATATAGACTTCTTCTTCTAGCTTGCCATTAAGAAATGCATTTTTTACATCAAGTTGGTGTAATTGTCAATCGCAATTTACAACCAAACTTAGAAGTACTCGAACAGTGTTAAGCTTTGCCATAGATGCAAAAGTTTCTGTGAAATCTGTCCCATAAGTTTACATAAAGCCTCTGGCCACTAGTTTAGCTTTGTATCGTTGGATACTGCCATTAGAGTTATACTTTCCAGAAAAGATCCATTTACATCTGTCAGCCGTTTTTCCTTGAGGAAGGTCTGTAACAGTCCAAGTAGCATTTTTCTCTAGTGCACAAATTTCCTCTTCAACAGCCCTTCTCCATTTTGGTCCTTTAGAGCTTGAGCTATGCTTATGGGAACCTGTTCTTTCTCCAAGGTTGATGTAAATGCTTGAAAAGAAGGCATCAATGAATTATAACCAATAAATTTTTCAATAGGATGCTTGGTGCACTGTCTAACCCCTTTTCTAATAGCAATAGGGAAGTCATCTAGAGTAGTAGACTTACTGATTTCTTCTTCCATTTCGGAAGCTGGACCCAAATCCAATTCTCAGCAAGAATTAGATTGCAAAACAGTCTCAGGGATATATTTTCTTTTACTTGTGTAAACACATAGCTGTTTGGGTGGTGTTGTTTTTGGAAGACTTTCAATGGGAGTAGGTGTATTTTCAGGAAGGGTGTTTAAAGTTAGTGTGGTTGAATTAGTGATAGGTATTACAGGAGAATCAATGGGAGTAGTCACGAGTGACAAATCTGCAGGTAAAGGTGAAAATGGTGGCAATTCTAAAGGTTGAGAATTAATATTAGGAAGAGATACCTCATGTGGCTGAAAATCACTCTATGTTTTCCCTTGAATTTCAACCGGAGTGAAATAGGGATCCTGCTCATAAAATGTTATATCCATAGTGGTAAAAAATCGTTTAGAATGAGGATGATGACATTTATAACCCTTCTTAAGTGAAAAATACCCAACCAGTACACATTTCAAAGACTTAGATCTAACTTGCACTTAGTAGGAGCAATATTTTGGATAAAAACAATCCAGCCAAAGATTTTAAGTGGCAGAATGGAAGAGATAGGCTTAAAATGGGGAAAATGCCGCAAAAATATAGATTGAGGTGTTTGAAATTTTAAAACCTTACTAGGCATTCGGTTGATTAAATATGTGGCAGTTAATAAGGCTTCCCCCCACAAATATTTGGAAACATTAGTGGTAAAAAGAAGAGAACGAGTAACTTCAAGGAGGTGCCTATTTTTTCTTTCGGCAATGCCGTTTTGCTGTGGGGTTCCAACACAAGAACCAAGCTGAACTATGCCCTTTTCCCTGAAAAAATCACCTAAAGACCTAGCAAAAAATTCACTGCCATTATTATATTTAAAGAGCTGGATTTTAGACCCAAATTGAGTAAGAACCATGTTATAAAATTGTGCAAAAACACTAGCAATTTTAGATTTATCTTTCAGCAAATAAGTCCAAGTTATCCTACTATGATCATCAATGAAAGTGATAAACCACTTACAATTATCAGCATTTTTCACCTGAGAAGGACCCCAAATATCACTATGGATCAAAGCAAAAGGGTGAGAAGGCTTGTATGTAGAAGAAAAATAAGATGATTTAGTATGTTTGGCAAGAGAGCAAACTATGCAAGAAAAAGAATTTGGCCTTTTATTAATGAATAGAGCAGGAAACAATTTTGCAAGGTATTGGGAACTAGGATAGCCTAAACGAAAATGCCATAACATAACAGTATCAATTTTTTTTAAAGCGGTGAAAGATTTGGATATCTCGGCTTTAGGAGAGGAAGGGAGGATATAGAGGCCATTCTGCAAGCTGGCCTTACCAATCATCTTCTTCGAGTTCAGTGCCTGCAAAGTACAATCAAGATCATTAAAAATTGCAGAGCAGTGCAAGTCTGTGGAAAGTTTACTAACAGAAATGAGATTGCAAGCCAAATTTGGTACAAAGAAAATATTTTTATGTGTAATATGTTCATTGAGAACAACAGTGCCATGTCCTTCTATTTTGCACAAGGAACCATCAGCCGTTTTGACAGCTTTACCAAAGGTTTGGAAAAAATTACGAAACAAGGCCCTGTTACCAGTCATATGATCTGTAGCACCAAAATCAAGGATCCAATTAGGAGTGAACTGGGAGGAGAAAAATGCTGTAGAAGAAGGGTTACCTTCTATTTCTTTCATGACTAGATTACCCTCACAAGACCCTTAAAACTTTCCAAACAGTTTTTGAAGTTCAGCAAGCTATTCTTTGGTGAAGCTAGTGACAAATGTGGCAGCGACAAGTCTAGATTTATTATCTCAAGAATTCTTGGATTTCCAGTCCTGAGGCTTACCATGAAGCTTCCAACACTTCTCCTTGGAGTGGCTAGGCTTTTTGTAATGATCACACCAAGGTCTCCCCCGTTTGGAAGAAAGAGATGATTGATGGGTCAGTAAGGCAGATCCTTCAGGAGTGGAATATGGTTCATCAAACAGCATCACACACCTTCGACTTTCTCCCTTCTTGACCATAAAGAAAGCATCTCGAAGGGAGGGAAGAAGAGAAATAGCCAGGACCCTACTGCGAACCTCATCTAGGTCCTTGTTTTAGCCTTGGAGAAATTGAAAAAGCTTTCGCTGAGTGACAATTTGCTGATAAAGGGCAGTATCTCTTGGATCTGCCTAATCATGCTGTGCATACAAATCTAATTGCTGTCAAAGAGCGGTAAATGTATTGTAGTAGAGAGTGACAGGCATGGTTCCCTGCTTAAGGGTGGCTGCCTGATCTTCAAAATGATACAATTCGGCAATGTTATCAATGCTAGAGTAGGTTTTGCGGACTGCACTCCAGATTTCAGCGGCTGTGGTGTAAAGAAGAAAGTTTTTGCTTATACTCGGGGTCATGGAATTAAGGAGCCAAGTCATAACCTAACCATTGTCATGCATCCACTTAGCAAAACCAGTGTCAATCACAACAGGCTTCTTGATTTCACCAGTAACATAGCCCAATCTTTCTCTGCCCAAGAGAAAAATCTTAACCGATTGGGACCATTCAAGAAAATTGTTGCCATTCAATCGATGGTAGGTGATAGTCAAACCAGACAAATCTGATTGAGCATCAGAACCAGAAAAATTTTCTAGATTTGAAGTAATCTCCGGAGTAAGAGAAGGAGCTGTAGAAGAAGAAGTGTCGGACATAGTCTAGGTTGGAAAGAAATAGTAACCTAATCTGATACCATGTAGAAATCAGAGTAATTCTTTGTATTTTCTTATCTTCTCAATAGAACATATTACATCATTTATATATACAAACTATGTCTTTAATTTAGGAAACTCTGAGTTAGGAAAGATACTAATATTAGGAGATATGATCCCTTAAAATAAGAGATTGTAATAAAAAGAATATTTACAGAATCCCTTAACTGAAGGGATGACAACAGTTCATATATTTCTATAATTCCTACAATAAAAATAATAGTGTAATCTGGCTATAAAAAAGCCTGAAAACTAATTGTAAAGGGGTTCCCTTTTTGAAAAAACAGAGAAAATACATTAAAAAAGCTTAAAATTTAAAACAAAAGGTAACATTTTATTTTATTTATTTTATTTTCAAAGTAAAAAAAAGGAGGGGGGAAAGGGTTAAAAAAACATACTTGACTCTTCATCTTCTGCCACCGTGAGTGGCCGAGGTCGTCATCACCGATGAAAGGTGACTCCTTTCTGACGGAATGCTTTTTTTTAAAACCTTAAAACCGAAAGGTCTTATCTTTTTTTGAATTTTTGGCTTTAGTTTCGGTAGTTTCAATTTCAAATCAGAGTTCAACACGAAGAGGCAAAAAAAGGGGGATATTTTGGTTTTTTTGGCCACCGGGAATGGCAGTCGCCGTCGCCGACGATTGGTGGCCGCGACAGCTCCATTGGCAGATTCTAGGACCTCTTTTCAGAGAAAAAAAAAAGAGAAAAGAATGCTTTTTAAAAAAAATAGTTTAAAAATGATTTTTTGTACATCTTTTTAACTTAAATAAGCCCCCCAAAACGACGTCGTTTTGGGCTTGGCTTCTGATGCCCAAAACGGCGTCGTTTTGACGCGACCCGTGGCCCGACCCGATCCACCTCTGGATCCGCGTGTTTTTTCTTAAAAGGGTATATTTCCAATTTTAATCCTTCTGCTTTTTAGGCGATTTTCAATCCAAACCTTTTTTCTTTTATTTATTTATTTAAAATTTATGCCATGAAATTTTGATTTTATTTTCAATTTGGTCCCCTGGAAAGATGCGTGTAGATAGTTTGGGATAATTTCCCATTTAATCCTTGCGTCTTTTCGCGTGTTTTTATTTTGATCCTTTTTCTGTTTTGTTAGTTTATTTTTTTAATTTGTCCCCTTAATTTCATTTTAATTCCAATTTAATCCTCGTTTATTTAATAGCAACCATTTTTAGATTTTTTATCTTACTTATTTATTATCTTATTACCCTTTTTATAATATTTAAAATGTGTAATGTTTCTAATTCTTTTTGTTTATGCATTCTCGCCCATATTATTATTATTATTATTATTATTATTATTTACTGTGTTTTGATTATTTATATTAGAATTAGAATAGTAATTGCATATATTATTTTATTTATTTGTTTATCTATTCATTATCTTTTACACTTTTTATATTTAAAAATTATGATGTTTATATTTTCTCTATTCGTACACTTGTTTTTTTCATATTATTATTATCATTATTATTATTATTTATTTTTCCTATTATTATTTAATTAATATTAGAATTAGTAACTATAATATGATTATTGCCATTGTTTATTTGTTGTTTTATTCTTATAGATATATCATCATCATTTATTAGTATGATTTTTGTTTTTTTGTTTTTTTTTCCGTATATCATCATTTTGTTTATACACGCTATTATTTTATTATTGCTACAACCATGTCACGAACCATGTTCAAATATATTTACTTGTTTCTATACTATACCCGAATAAATTAAATACATATCATTTCAAATGTTATGTTCATTTCAGCACGATGCATAAAAAATGTAAAATTTTAAATCGTGGCAACAATCGTTATTTTTGGAATTAGAAAAGTCGTGTTCCTAATGTAGTGACGTAAAATTTTAGCTTGGCCTCTAATTGTGGCGATTTAGTGAAAACTTGAAAACTGTAGTTGATTTTAAAATAAAGAGGGAGTCGCCACCGATCCTTTTTCCTAGGTGTGATCGGACACCTATTAGATTTATTTTTTAAAACAAAAGGAAGCCCGAGTTTAGGTCTACGTCAAAAGTCCAAAAAAAAATAGGGTTCGGGAGTCGGTTACGCACGAGGAAGGTATTAGCACCCTCGCGACGCCCAAAATTGGTATCTTATAAGCACGTGTTGTCTTGATTTTCAAAAATGTGAGTTCAATGTAATATTTAGTCGTGATCCGATTGAAAAGACAAAAAATTTTAGTTTTTTTTTTGTTTTTTTAGAAGGGTGTTCTGTCTTTAGCACGAGCCGACAAATTTCATCCAACATAGCGATGAAATTCGATGACTTAATGTTAAATCGGTACATTGCCTTACTTATTTAAAAAAACAAGAATAAAATTTTTGTTTTAATGCGAAGCAAAATTGATATGGAATAAACGAAAGAGCTAGAAATATATTGAAGCAAATAATAAATAAAAACAATAAAGATATATGTGATATTAAACGTAATACGAGAATTGAACGTGAAATAAAAATAATGAATATATAGACATATAATAATAGTTTAATGAAGTGACGGGAAGCATGATATAAAAACACTGATAATGTTACCTATATACATACACATATATATTTAAAACGTAAACATGATGATAGTATTACAAAGTATATACATAATGGTATAAAAATATACATATATAATAAAACAGATTCTTGAGATTAAAAATAATAATGAGGCTGATATAATACAATAAATGAAATAAAAATATGTAACTAATAAGAAAATATTAATAAATAAGAAAAATATACGATACATAAAATATATATGATATATATATATTAGAAGTGATAAAATATTCATACGATACATAAATACGTACATATATATATATATATATAATAATGACGTTAGAAATACTTAATATATAATATTTGAAATATATGCATGATATAAAAAATATATAATGTAATGTTAGAATATATACATGTTAAAAAACAATAATAAAAAAAAAAAACTATTGACAATGCTTCACAAATATATATGTATATACTAAAAATGTACATAATAATATATATAATATTGAGGACACATGTTTATAATATATGAGAAATATATATATAATACAATATTAAAATATTTACATAATATGTACACATTGGGAATAATGATGTAAAAGAACCTATCACAATATTACATAAATATATACCTATATATATATATACTAAAAGATATATACGTATAATAAGACATATACTAAGATTAACAATAATGATAAAGATAATATATATACATGAAATAATATAAATATATAAAACTAACAATAAATAAATAAATAAATAATAAAAATAAAAATAAAAATAAAAGAAACATACATATATGATATATTTATTAGAAATGATAATAATATATAAACTATTAACACAATACATAAATACGTACATAAAGCATACACTAATCCATAATAATAATAATAATAATAATAATAATAATAATTAAAGTAGAATAACGAGGAAAGGTAAAAAAAGGATGAAATTGAATTAAAAACTGAATTTTAGGGCTAATTTAAAAGAAAATAAGGAGGAAAGGACTATCTTGAACACGCGTGGAAACAGTGGGGGCCCAAAGTGCAATATTCCCTGTTATCAAAACGCTGCCTAGTGGGAGGGGCCAATTTATAAAACAGATTAAATTTCAGGGTCAATCTGTAAATAAATGTAAACCTGATTTAAAACACCAAAAATGCTGAATGACCGATTGCGCAAATAGCCCATTGAGTTAAAAACACGCAAATCCTAGCTGGAGTGGGTCGAGTCGACCGACTCGGGGCCAAAACGGCGCTGTTTTATGTTAAATGGGGGGATCAAAACGGTGCGTTTTGACCGTTTTGGTCCCCTATAAAAGATAAAAAAAATTGAAAAAAATTCATTTGAGAGGGGAAAGGAAAAAAAAGAGAGAAAAAGAGAGAGGAGGGGAAATCCGACCAGGGGGTCGCCATCCGTCGCCGGCTAAAGAATTCTAATTTTTTTATTTTTTTATTATTTCTTTTTAATATATATCTGTTAAGTATAGATGTTTATAAAAAATGGGTTTAAAATGAGAAATAAATAAAGTATATCACCTTTGATATTTGCTTTTCAAGTTTTGTATATCCTGGTTCTCTAATTCGATACTACTGGTGCTCTGGTCTCAATGAATTTTGCTATTCTTGTTTTTGCTTTTGAAATAGAATATTTGTATGTTTCAAATGGTTACCGATCCCTTTTTACAAAACTCTAAATCGGCTTTTATAACCTTTACAACATTTTATTTTCTATTACTTTCTGTCTTGTCTGTTTTTGGTCTTCAAGGAGCAGTTGAACGGTGGAGGTGACCGGTGGTGCAGGGAGTGGTGCTGTCAGAGGACAGTGGGTGGTGGCAGAGGTCAAAATAAGTGGTTTGGGGCAGAAGGCCCTAGGTACGGCGCACCTAGGGTTTGGAATTCTGATTTTTCTTTTCTTTTTTTTTTTTTTTTTGTTTTGGGCTTAGGGTTTGTAATTGGGCTAGGGGTTTTGGGTTTTGTGGGATTTGGGCTTCTGTTTTGGGTTTGGTGGGATTTAATGGGTTGGTTTTTTTGTAATTGGGTTTTGGTTTAATAATTGGGCCTCTCGGGTTTGATTGTAAACATGCCAAAATTGGCCTACAACAGCTGCCCCTCTTTGTTCATTTTCGTGTAACGAGAATAGAGCAAAGACAGAAAGAAAAGCCAATTTTGCCCAGTCTCACCGAGTCTTGCCTTCTTTGGTGCTCCTCTTGTTCAGGTAATCTCCTTTCAGTCCACCGTATCTTGTAGCTTTGGTTCAATCCCTTGCATCTTCTGATATATGCCTTGTAGCTTCAATCTACTCCAATGTAACTTTAAGGATATAAGATTTTTAGTTTTGATCTGCTCCACTGTAACTTCAGAAAGATAAGATTTGATATCCTCGATCAACTCCACTGCAACTTCAGGGAAACGAGACTTGCAACTTTGACCTACTCCACTACAACTTCAGGGAGGCCAAATCTGGTGTCTTCAATCTTTATTCTCTACTCGGCATGTGACCTTGAGGTCAACTCATTTCTCACAATATGAATTGACTCTTTTAAAAACAGTCATTAAAAACAAAAATTGAAAATAGCTCAGTATGTGAGCCAAGGCTCAACTCACCTCTCGCAATATGAGTTGGTTTTTTTTGAAACTTAATTTGAAAGGTAGATTTTGAAAAACAAAAATTAAAGGACTCAACTCACCTCTCGCAATATGAGTTGATTTTTGAAAAACAAAAATTAAAAGGCTCAACTCACCTCTCGCAATATGAGTCGATTTTTGAAAAACAGAAATTAAAAGGCTCAACTCACCTCTCGCAATATGAGTTGATTTTTGAAAACATGAATTAAAACAGAAATTGGAAATACCTCAGCATGTGAGCCGAGGCTCAACTCACTTCTCGTAATATGAGTTGATTCTTTTTTAGCGTGCCTCGAGGCTCAACTCACCTCTCGTAATATGAGTTGATTTTTTTGAAAAGCAGAAATTGAAAAACAAAAACTAAAAATACCTCAGCATGTGAGCCGAGGCTCAACTCACCTCTCGCTGAGTTGATTTTGGAAAAGTAAAAATTAAAAACAGAATTTGAACAACAGAATTTGAAAATACCTCGACATGTGACCCGAGGCTCAACTCACCTCTCGCAATATGAGTTGATTTTTGAAAAAAAAATTGGAAAATAGAAATTGAAATTACCTCAGCGTGTCCTGAGGCTCAACTCACCTCTCGCAATATGAGTTGATTTCTGAGAATAGAAATTAAACATCAAAATACCAAAACCTTTCATTTGGTAGAACTCAGGAGTCTTTTCCTTTGATTCAAAGATGCTATCATCACGCCTCTTGCTCTCTTTGGATTACTCAGATATGCCATGCATGATGTTATCATGATATGCACATGTTTGTCTTAAATGCCTTTATGCCTACATGATTATGCAGTACTCCTTAAGCATGTTTTTCGTATGTCCTTTCCGCCACGATCGTTGAGGATCTGGGTTCATTGTTTTGATTCTCGACTTTCTCTTCAGGCCTCGTACCCGTCTTCAAGCTTCACGAGTAATCGACATTTCTCAGATATCACTCTTTTGCCCCTGGTTGAACTTTGTTCTTACTTTGAGGCTCTTGTGCTTATCAAATTTTCATCCAGGTAATGCTTAACATTTCTTTTGTTTAGAGTATGTCATTTCACTATTTATCATGTAAATAAACACATAATGAGATGCATGAAAATGATCATGTAGGGACAAAAAGGGTATCTCACATTCATTTATTTCAAAGGTAACAAACAAAGAAAGTTAACCAAAAATAATAAGAAATGTCATCAAGAGAAAAAGGGTCACATTCAATGGATACAAATGCTCTAGATATTCAATGCATGCACTCCTCCACATTTCTCAATCAAGAATCTTCTCGAGCGTGGCTTCTTGCGTAGAAGATTTTGAGCTTTCAGAAATGTTTCAAGTACTGTAGTCTCGCTGCTTGACCCACTGTTCAAATCGCCTTGCTTTTTTAAGCCCAGTGTTTGTTTCATTAGAACGTCCTTTCGGGTTTTCATCCTAATCTTTCGTGTTAATCAAGATGCCCTTTTCGGGTTTTCACCTTGATCTCTTTTTTTCTTTTTTTTTTAAGATGCCCTTTTTTCATGTTTTTATCTGGATTTTCTTTTTTCAGGCATAATATTTTTTTACAGCATCCGAGTTCACTGGATTCGGTAACTCCTTCCCATCCATCTCAGTGAGAATCAAAGCTTCGCCCGAGAATACTTTCTTTACGACGTATGGTCCTTCCCAATTTGGTGCCCATTTTCCTCGTAGATCTTTTTTTATTGGGAGAATCTTTCTCAGCACGAGTTCTCTCTCATGGAATTCTCTTGGTCGTACCTTCTTGTCATGGGCCGCGATCATTCTCTTCTGGTACATCTGTCCATGACAGATTGCCTTTAAGCATTTTTCTTCGATGAGGTTCAACTGGTCATATTGAGCTCGAACCCATTCTGCTTCTTCTAGTTTTGATTCCATTAAGACTCGTAGAGAGGGGATCTCAACTTCGATAGGTACCACAGCTTCCATTCCATAGACCAGGAAGAAATGAGTTGCTCCCGTAGATGTCCGCACAGATGTGCGATATGCATACAAAGCAAATGGTAGCTTCTCGTGCCAGTCTTTATATGTCTCTGTCATTTTCCCAATGATCTTCTTAATATTTTTGTTGGCTGCTTCAACAGCTCCGTTCATCTTTAGGCGATAGGGCGAGGAGTTATGATACTTTATTTGAAATTGCTCACACACTTCTTTCATCATCTTGTTATTCAGATTCAAGGCGTTATCTAAAATGATTCTTTTAGGCAAACCATATCGGCAAATGATTTTCTTTTTCAAAAACCTGCAAACTGCAGTCTTTGTCACATTGGCAAACGAAACGGCTTCTATCCATTTTGTGAAGTAATCGATAACCACAAAAATGAATCGGTGCCCAAGCTTTTGGGGAAATTGGCCCTATAACATCCATGCCCCACATAGAAAAAGGCCACGGAGAAGTCATGACATGAAGAGGTGGAGGGGCTACATGAATTTTATCACCATAAATTTGACATTTGTGGCATTTTCGTGCAAAACTAATGCAGTCACTTTCCATTGTCAGCCAGTAATAACTGAGCCTCATAATCTTCCTGGCCATAGTGAAACCATTGGCATGCGTCCCACAAATTCCTTCATGGACATCTTTAAGTATTTACCTAGCTTTAACATCATCCGCGCATCTCAAGAGCACTTGATCTTTCCCTCTTTTGTACAGGATGTCCCCATCAAGAACAAATCCAGCTGCCATTCTTATGATTGTTCTTTTGTCGTTTTCATTCGCTTGTTCGGGATACCTTTGATTCTTGACATATTCTAAGATATCATGGAACCATGGCCGTCCGTCTGACTCTTTATCAATGCTACAACAGTGTGTAGGGACCTCGTATATGCTCATTTTGAGGGGCATTATTTCTGTTTCTCTACTTGTTTTGAACATGGAAGCCAAAGTGGCCAGGGCATCAGCCAATTAGTTTTCTTCTCGTGGGAAGTAATAAAAAGTTATTTCTTTGAATTCATTGATCAATTCAGCCACTAAATCACTGTATTTAATCAATTTCGGGTCCCTGGTAAACCACTGGGGCTGAGTCCCCATACACTTTTAAGATTTCGATATTTCATTCAATAGCTGCGCGAAGTCCCATGATACAGGCCTCATATTCCGCTATGTTATTGGTACAGAAGAAGTTCAGTCTTGCCGTGAATGGATAATGATTCCCATTTGGTGATACTAAGATTGCTCCAATTCCATGCCCCAAAGCATTCGACGTACCATCAGAACTCATCTTCCATACCTTCTATTTTGATGACTCGGATTCCTTTTCTATGATGCACATTAAATTTTCATCTGGGAAATCAAACCTCAATGACTCATATTCCTCCGTTGTTCGAGTTGCTAAGAAGTCAGCATTGTGCTTCCTTTTATCGATTTTTGGCTCACATAGACAATGTCGTACTCCGATAGTAAGATTTGCCATCGTGCCATTCTTCCTGAGAGTGCAGGTGATTCCATCATATATTTTATTGGGTCCAGCTTTGAAATCAACCATGTCATATGATACAACATATATTGTCTGAGTCTCCGAGCTACCCAAACTAGAGCGCAACAGTATTTTTCAATGGATGAATACTTTGCCTCATATTCAGTGAACTTTTTGCTGAGGTAGTAGATTGCCTTTTCTTTCTTTCCTGACTTGTCGTGTTACCCCAGTACATAACCCATTGAATTTTCGAACACAGTCAAATACAATATCAACGGTCTTCCTGGAGTTGGCGGTACTAGCTGGAAGGCTAGACAAATATTGTTTTATCTTATCAAAGGCCAACTGGAACTCCTCATTCCATTCTCCCGGATTATGTTTTCGAAGAAGCCGGAAGATTGGGTCGTATTGGTTGGTAAGTTGAGCGATGAATCGGGCAATGTAGCTTAACCTCCCTAAAATTCCTCTGACTTCCTTTTGCGTGTGCGGAGGTGGTAACTCTTGAATGGCTTTTATTTTATCTGGATCAACCTCGATACCTCTTTCACTAACTATAAAGCCTAACAACTTTCCCGAGGTAGCCCCAAACGTACATTTGGCTGGATTAAGCTTTAGCTGAAACTTTCTCAGCCTTCCGAACAACTTCTTGAGGTTCACTACATGCTCTTCTTCTCCTCGGGATTTAGCAATCATATCATCGACGTAGACCTCTATTTCTTTATGCATCATGTCATGGAATAATGTCACCATAGCCCTCTGATATGTTGCCCCAGCATTCTTTAACCCAAATGGCATCACCTTGTAGTAGAATATTCCCCACATTGTTACGAAAGTAGTTTTCTCCATATCCTCAGGGGCCATCTTGATCCGATTATATCCCGAGAATCCATCCATAAAAGAAAACAATGAATGTTTTACTGTGTATCCACCAACGTATCAATGTGTGGTAAGGAAAAATTATCTTTAGGACTTGCTCGATTCAGGTCACGATAATCCACGCACATTCGTACTTTGCCATTTTTCTTTGGTACCGAGACTATGTTAGCCACCCATTCTGGATATTTGGAGGCTTGTAGGAAGCCAGCATCAAATTGCTTCTTGACTTCCTCTTTTATTTTCAACAACATCTCAAGTCTCATCCGTCTTAGCTTTTGCTGAATGGGTTTGCATTCTGGCTTTAATGGGAGCTTATGGACCACTACATCTTCATCCAATCCCGGTATGTCCTGATATGACCATGCGAATACATCTTTGTATTCACGGAGCAAAGTAATCAAATTATGCCTGGTGCCCCTTGAAATAGAGGTCCCAATCTTCACTTCTTTCTTCCTTTCTTTAGTGCCCAAATTTATTGTTTCAACAGATTCTTGATGAGGCAAAATCTGTTTATCCTCTTGTTCGACCATTCTTAGCAGGTCAGGAAACGAGACATAATCTTCGGTATTTTCTTCGACTTCGAATTCTCCTAAACAAATAGCCTTCTCAAAATCGATTTCAGGACTCGTAACGAGTTTGTTCATGCCGTTGATATCTAAGCACCTGAAAGTTGAATAGAAAAGGAAACTATAGAGGGCATCCAAGTATGGGAACCAACAAACAAAATGTTATGGCATGGCATGAGGCGAATGTAAGGATAGGCTATGAAATGAGAAAATGATTATAAAATTAGTGATAATGTGAAAGATCGTGACAAAATGCATCTTCATTGATATTCATTTGAATGATAAAGAGCGAATGCAAGCTCTTACAAAAGAATTCTATTATATCTAAGGACACAATAAGGGTTAATTTTTGAGTATTACTCTGAAGACTTATAAACTACAAGAAAGTTCTCGGCAGTCCAATTGTTCAACATGAAACCCGGGGGACAATGGCATATCCTTGAGACGTCTTTACTTGCATCAGCTCCTTTGTCAATGACATTTACACTGACACTCTAAAGACCCCTTTCAATTAACGACAGCGTGCTTCGTGGATTATCTTGCTCGGGTATATCATTCCTGCAGATGTAAAGGTTTTTGACAAATGATGGTACGTTATGGATTCCCATTCTGGTTCTCGGCCTAAGGTTCTCGCTATTCTTCTTTCCTGATCTTTCTTCCACTGTTTTCTTCTTTGACGTGCGTCTGGCTGGAAACCTAAACTGTATCAAGCCTTATGATGCACTAGCATTAAAGCCCTGACTATTCATTGCTGAAATTTTCCCAAACCTTTCCTTGCTCGGGCTCCTCTCCCCACAGTCAGCTTGATACCTATCCTGGTATTTCTCAACAATTTTGGCGCGGGAATTCTGTTTCCCTCAGCGACGAATGTGGCATTGACAAATTCAAAGGATCGGAAGGAACATTCTATAGCATCTTTACTTACTTCAATGTATGGTGCATCGGTAGAAATAGATGCTACAATGTCTTCTTCTCCCTCGACAGTGACCAAACAGCCATCCATGATAAATTTCACCTTTTGATGGAGGGATGATGGGACCGCTCCAGCAGAATGGATCCAAAGTCTTCCCAAGAGCCAATTGTATGATGGTGTAATGTCCATAACTTGAAATTCAACATCGTATATATAAGGGCCTACTTCTAGAGGGATCTCAATCTTTCCCATGACTTCACACCTTGTCCCATCGAATGCCCTTACCGTGGAATGACAGGGCCTTAAATAGGACAAATCCATCAGAATTCTAGAAAGCGTGGCCAAAGGCATGACGTTAAGTGCCGACCCATTATCGATGAGCACGTTCGGTATTATGTAGCCCTTGCAGCGAGTCGTAATATACAGCGCTTCCACCGAGCCTCTACCGTTTGGCGGTATCTCATCATCAGTAAAAGAGATGAAATTGTCCGCATTCAGATTATTTACCCATCTATCAAGCTTCTCAACAGATATGTTGTTCGTTACGTAAGCTTGATTTAACACCTTCAGCAAAGCGTTCGGTGTGGCTCTGAATTTAACAGTAAAGATAAAACTGAGATTCGCGCTGGTTGCTTATTCAATTATTCCACCACATTGTATTCACTGTGCTTGATAAATTTCAAGAACTCCTGAGCTTCCTCCTCATCCACAAGCTTTTTAGTTTCTTGCACGGGTGGAGTTTCCTGTTCAACTTCAGCCTCGTACATCACTGCTTTTCCTTTTTGTTTCAAGTCACTACTTTTCTTTGCCGGCTCAATTTCTTTAGAATAACAACGCCATCATGCGGTAAATGGCCTACTTCCCCAACATCTCCATTATGGCTTGTGCTTTTCACCTTCAGGTGTGACGATGTTGACATCGTACTTCCATGGTACTGTTTTATTGTCCTTATAAGGGAAAGGAGATGGTACTTCGATTATCACCTTTGGTTTCACTGGCTCCTTCTTCGCGTCGTAATAAATTATTAACGGTCGGTCGGTGCTATACTAGAAACCTAATGATTGATTGTCAGAGGCGCATATTTCTCACCTATCGGCCTCTTCGCCTTTATGAAAGATCCCAATCTCCTTATTATCTATCATTCTTTGCAGTAATCTCCTGAACTCCTCGCAGGACTGAATGTCGTACCATTCAATACCATGGAACTCACAAAAACTGTGACCTTTTGCATTTCTTCCTTCGAATACTCCGTTAAGATGATAGAGCAACCCTTTTTCAGCTAGTACCTCCCAGATTTTCTGCAGAGGTGTTCTTATTTTAGAAACCCATCTTCTACTTTGCCGTTTGTCCTCCTCTCCTATTGCACTCACATTCCTTTCGGTGTGGTTTGGGAATGGATTCCCGATCGTGCCACTAGTACCATCAAATCGCAAAATGCCAGCATCGATGAGTCCTTGAACTCTCTTTTTAAAGGCAAGACAGTTATCCATAGAATGCCCCTGGTTCCCGGCATGGGATGTACAACTAACGTTTGGATCATACCATTTCGGGTATGGAGGCTTAAGAGGTGCCATGTAATGGGGAGATATTAATTGCATTTCTAAGAGTTTCGGGTATAGTTCTCCAAAATACACAGGAATAGGAGTAAATTATGGTTTCTCGGGATTGGGCCTTGCTGGTCTTGGTTCGTTTCTGGGTTGGCTTTGAACGGGTACAGCGTTTTGTGGGAATGTGACAATGGGTCTTTGATTGTTCGTGGCATATACGGGGTAAGAAGGAGGTAGTGTTTGGTAGTAAGGGGTTTGAGGAGGGTAATAGAAATTCGAAAGTGGATAATTTTGAGGTCGTGGTTGATTCGGATACGGATTAAGGGTATAACGGTTTCCCACTCCCACCATATGGGCTTCTGGTTCTTTCTTCTTCATGGGTGCTACCCTTTTTGAACTTTCTTGACCTTCCATCCTCCCACTTTTGATGGCATTCTTGATGAGTTCTCTGGATATTACGATATATGAAAAATCCTTCATAGCACTTCCCACCAGCTTGTCATAGAATGGTGCTCTCAGAGTATTGATGAAAAGAACCGTTATCTCAGTCTTCGTCAGTGGAGGCTCTACTTGGGCCGAGATATCTCTCCATCTTTGAGCGTACTATCTGAAGGTCTCCGTTGGTTTCTTCTCCATTATTTGCAGAGTCATTCGGTCAGGCACCATATCTGACACATGCTTGTACTGCTCACAGAATGCTAACGCCAAGTCCTTCCAAGATCGGATCTTTTTCCTACTAAGTTGGTTGTACCACCGAAGAGCTGATCCTGCTAGACTATCTTGAAAATAATGTATAAGCAATTTGTCTTCGTTCACGTAACCAGTCATCTTCCGGCAAAACATGACAAGATGCGCTTTTGGACATCTCGTCCCATCGTACTTTTCAAAATCAGGCACCTTGAACTTTGAAGGCAGAACCAGATCGGGCACCAAACTGAGCTATTTGGCACTCAATGCAGAGAAGGCTTCAGTACCTTCTATCGCTTTGAGTCTTTCTTCCAAACTCCTATACTTATCCTGAACATTATGATCATCCATTTTCAACCTGGCTATCTCTGCTGGATCGTCCAAATCTGGAACGAGTGGATCAACAGAACTAGCGCCTGGGTTTGATACGAACACTCCTTACCCCAAATTAGTAGGTGGTGCAGGTCGTTGTTCCAGGCCTGTGGGTTCCCATTGAGCGTACCCTCTTTGTGTTGCGTGGGCGTGCGGTGGAGTAAATCCTGGAGGATGGGGCGGATCCTAATCAATGTTAAGCCTTGACTGTGGTTCCACAACGTCAGGGTTCATGGGTCCCTTTCCTTTTACTAGAGCTGACATCATTTCCATCATTTTTGGCCATTTGGTCTCTCTGTTCGAGCGATTCTTCTCGAGATCTCACCATTAAGTCTCTTATCTCTTGCTGTGACTTGGCCAATTTCTCTTGTAATTCCCTTTGAACTCTTTCCATCCTTTCAATTCTTTCATTGAATTCAGCCTCCATTGCCCTAGCTTGTCGATGCGTTCTATACGAATGACGTGATTCCAGTCTTGAAGTGTCGCAACTGCGAATTATACTGTTTTAGCCTTGTGGATGATTATGGTGACATGTTTATGCAATGAATGAATGAATGAATGAATGACAAATGAATGATAAATAAATGTTAATCGTGAATAAATATGCAAGAATTTTGGTGTTGATTTCAAGATAGCCCCATACTTAGGCATTTCATTTATCAAAAGAGTCTATTACAAAAAGTTTCGTCATTTTTCTTGATTCAACAGTTACACAAATTTCCTAGCCACATTGCCTTGTTTCTTCACTCGCTCTAAGAACTCTGACATGTTTGATCTTCGGCTTGGAGGGAATTGGCAACTAAGAGCTTCGGCCTCATCGGATAACTGCACAACTTGCATACCCGCCTTGCAATTTCATTGATCAAAAAATCGAGTTGCATTTCTTTTTCTTAGAGACCCTCTTCATAAGCATGAATGTCTCTATCATACTGACTATTCTTCTCTTCAGAGCCTCCAAGAGAGTATCTAACTGTTGTTGACGATCTTGCAGCATGTCTTCTAAATCCCGTATCCTTTCTTTTAGTTCTTGACGTTTAGCTTGACTAGTCATTACCTCGGCAGACATAACTTCATATTCGACATTCTTCTTCCTTAACTCCGTCATCGCACGCACAGCTTTTTCTTCCTCTTTCTTGGCTTTCCCTTTTCAGAATTCCATCCCTCCTTTGATATTGCTAATTTCTTCCTTCCATTCTTCTGACGACTTGCGCAACCCACTGATCTTTATTATGCCTCTTAACTTTTTATTCTCCAGATGGAGGTCTCTTAAGTCATTTCTTACGACTTCAACTTCTTTTTGCACTTTCTCGGTTCTGGATCTTTCAATTTGAACGTCAATCTTCAGTTGGTAGTTTTCCTCTTGAAGAGTACTAAGGTCTCGAGACATCTTGGCCTTTTCTCGTTCAAATTCTTGTCTTGCCATTTCTAACTCAGATGGCATTTCGTCCGAGAAAGGATTCCTGACGGTGTAGTTTGTCGACGAGATTTGCTGACTGTTCACCCGTTGCTTCCTCCATATGTCGTAATCTTAGGTGAGGGTATCAACATATAGAGCCAATTCCATCAGATGAATTTTCTTCCAAAACTTTGCAGTGTCTCAAACTCTTCTCATATAACCTTCACCCGCGAAAGCAAACTCAGACTGTGCTAATCCTCTGGTGACGGGTATAAATTGTTGTAACAACCTAATTTTCAGTAGTGTCGAAAACAGTGATTCGAGATCACTAAATCCGATGAGTGAGTTAAAAATTTAATAAATTAATACCTATGAGTCAAGTGTGATTATAGAAGTATTTTTTTAATTAGTGAATTTTGTGATTTAAAAGAATTAATTAGGTAAATCGGGTTGAAAAACGAGGTATTGACACCTCGAATTCATAAACTGAGCCATAAATATTTTTATAAATATTTATGGAGTGTTATTAAGTTAGTATTAAAGTTTCGTTAGAAAATTTTAACGTTTGGTTAGTCAATTAATTAAAAGGACTAAATTGAAAATAGTGTAAAATTTGGTAAAGTGATTAAATAGTTTAAGTGACTAATAAGAAGGGATTTAAAAGGCAATTAGACCCAAATTATATGGGCTGGACGGTTTGGCAAGAAAATCAGCAAAAGACAAGGAGAAAACAAGGGCAAAATTGGAAATTTTGCAAATTAAACATATAAAATAAAGACAAAATTGAAAAATCTAGAGATATCATCATTTTCTTCAGCAAAAACGCCATGGGAGGTCTGGAAGTTGCTGGTTTTTCATATTTTGACATATGTGAGTTCAATTTTTACTTTTTCTTAGTACTTTTTATGTTTTTGTGACTTTTACAACTAGGTCCACTTGTTGAATTCATTAGTTTTTAATTCTATGAAAGAAATTGAAAGTTGCTATGAATATGTGCTGGAACTATATGATGATTTGGCATGGAATTAGAGCTTTAAATTGTTTATATGCTGATTTTATTGAAAGAATTTAATAGAAACTGAATGTTTAGGACCTAATTGTAAAAGAGTTTGAAGTATGTGGAAATTCTGAATTTCAATAGTTATGAAATAACTTCTAATGTCTAGGAAAAGTATTAATTGAGAAAATTATCTTAATTGAGGGGTTAATTGAGTAAGGACTGAATTGTATGAATTGTGAAATTTGGGGAAATATGAAAATCAACACTTTGCACTAAAACTGTTTTGGACAGTAGCAGTAGTTTAACTTTGAAAAATCACCAAAAATTTTAGAAATGGAATTACAGGATGAATAAAATATGAAATTAAAGCTTATTGAGTCTAGTTTCTCATAAAAGAAATGGTATAAGCAATGAATTTGTGAATCATGAGATATAATGAATTTTGTGAGACAAGGTCAGAATGAATTCGGGTTCCCCTGTTCTGACTTTGAAAAATCATAACAAATTAAAGAAAAATAATTAGAGGCTTAAATTTATATTTCTAGAATCCTGAATGAGTCTATTTTCAATATAAATAAACAAGAATATCATCCGAGTCTTGTATGAAGAGATAATTAATTTTAAGTGAAGAAGGGTCAGAACTGTCAGACAGCAGAATAGGGGTGACTTCAAAGAATAAACTGTACTTATTGGCTAAACCAAAAATTCTGAAAATTTTATGATAAGAAGATATATGAGTCTAGTTTCAGGAAAAATTAACGGATCTTAATTTGGAGTTCCGTATCTCTAAATATAAATAATTTATTGACTATGACACGGGTGGATAGCTTAAATATTCACATAAGTAATTAGTGAAAATTATGAATAAGGTTACTTACAAGTATGTTATTTATACCAAGGATGTGGATGGAGAGGAGGAGGAGGAAAAAATAAATGAATGACTTGTGTATAAATTGATTACATGCCTGATTATAAACAATAAACGTTGAATTAGTAATGATATAATGTTTTATTTCATATGTTCATTATTAAATTGTAAATATTGAAAAAGTATGAAAATTGAACTAAATGTTCAAATTGAGTGGAACGCAGGGTTGAGTACTTTCATTCAATGGCTAAAAAGAATTGACGAAAAAGACCATGGTTGGACCATGGCAACATGTAATATGTGATTTCAGATAAGACCATAGTCGGGCTATGGCATCGGAGAGATGTGATTATGTGCTTCCGTATAAGACCATATCCGGATATGGCATCGGTGTGATATATGCTACTGTATAAGACCATATCTATGATATGGCATCAGTGAGATATGTGATTCGTGTAAGACCATAGCTGGGCTATGGCATCGATATGTGTTATGTGATTCGTGTAAGACCATAGCTAGGCTATGGCATCGATATGTGTTATGTGATCAGTAAGACCACCATAGCTGGGCTATGGCATCGATATGTGATATGTGATCTGCAAAAACCATAGCCGGGCTATGGCATCGATATGTGTTATGTGATTCGTGTGTAGACCATAGCTGGGCTATGGCATCGATATGTGTTATGTGATCCGTGTAAGACCATAGCTGGGCTATGGCATCGATATGTGATATGTGATCTGTGTAAGACCATAGCTGGGCTATGGCATCGATATGTGGTATGTGATTACGTGTAAGACCATAGTTGAACTATGGCATCGAGAAAACGAAGTACTCAATTCCGTAAGACGTTCACTAATTTGACAAAATGTGGTAAGTGAAAGACTTTATGGATTTAAAAGATAAATTTGTAGTGAATATGAAATTGAGCTCAGTTAAATGATTTCATCAATTAGATATTGTGTATGGCAGAATGTGTTAGCGAATTACATATTTATTGAATTGATATTTGAAGTTCGAAAAGTGACATGTGATGATGTGTAAGACCATAGTTATACTATGGTAACAAGGAAATGACATACTCAATTTCGTAAGACGTTCGCTAATTTGATAAAAAAAGGTGATAAATGACATGTGAAGTAAAGTGATAGTATTTAAGTAGTTAATAATATTGAGCTCACTTATATACATTTGTTAATCGAGATTGTGATCGACAAGAAGAGATAGCGAATTATATGCTTATGAATTGTTATAAGTATTTACCTGAAATACAAGAAAATAATGGTTATTGATATATGAAAGCATGAGATTATGACATACGAATTATGAATATGGAATATGTTTGATAAATGTGTTCATTCATAATTATGGAATTATGTACCTCATGTATACTATTTGCATAAAGATGATATTTCAAACACTTTGGTGAGTAAAACTCAAATATAAAATAGTATGAAATTAAGGCAAGTTGATATGAAAATATATTTAAATTACAAAGATATGGCTGATATATGTTATGATTACATAACACGAAATTGTGTACATAAAAATGAAAAACAAAATGTTCAAGTTTAGGCACACGGCTTAGCAACACGGGCGTGTGCTCAGGCCGTGTGACTCAATTTTCTTCTTGAATGCAAGTCAGAGAGCTCCACCGGCTTGGGTCATAGGCATGTGTGACCACACGGCCTACCCATACGGGCATGTCCCCAGTCACACGGGCGTGTGACCCTTATACGTGAGAAAAAATTTTAAAAGTTGCAAAAAAAAAAAAATTCCTGAGGATCCAGTTTAGTCCCAACCCGATCTTAATGCACTATTTGAACCTCGAAGGTTCGATAAAGGAATCTTTATAATCAATCTCAATATTTGAACGATAAATGATTTAAATGATCTGTAAGTGTTCTGTACTTCTTGGTAATACCTTGTAACCGTGTTCCGGCAACGGATACGGGTTAGGGGTGTTACAATTGTCGTGAAGAAAATTGCCTTTGGACCATTAACGGAGCATAACCAACTCCTCCCCATAATTCAAGCAGTGGCACCCAATCTTGGTCTTCTACCTTGTATAACAGAACCGAAGGGCAGATCCATGATGCTCTCCAGGTTACATATTTAGCTCGAAAGTTCTGAAAAATTAAAATCCAATGCTGTTCGGTGACCTTCTTTGGCCATTCTTTCTCGAGATAAGCTTCTAACGGAGAGAATGTTTTAGAAAACATATGGAACGGTGTGCGCTCTACTTTCCAGAAGTGGCTCAAGATCCAAACATTGAGTAACTGCGCGCATCCAATGAAACGACCTTCCCCTTTTCTCCTACAGATGCTTAGCGATCTGAAGGTTTCGGCCAGGATAGTTGGGACAAGATTGATTCCTTGTTTTAACCTTTCAAAAAAATCCACTACTGCCACTTCTATATGTCCAAGAACTTTTGGGAAAACGATCAGACCGTAAATGGCCAAAGCGAACAGATTTACCCTCTTCAACATATCGGGATGGTTTAAAACCAAATCTCACAGGGAAAACCATGTGTCGGTCATGTCTGTTAATCTCATTAGCTTTTTCTTGAAGGTCATCGGCTTAGGCTCTTTCACATATATTTTATAGAATTGCACATTATCTTACGAAGCAAAGCAGCGTATTCTTCTATAGTCGGGGTCATGTCTTCTTGATTAAAGGTGAAGCACTGGTAAGCTTGATCCCAGAATCTGACCACGGCTTGAATCAATCGTTCATCAACGTTAATGGCAATCAGGTGGGCTATGTCCCCGTATCTTTCAGCGAAGATTCCTCTAGTGTCCGAGTCCCACTGATTCTAGATTCGAACCAAGTCTTCTAGATTATTCTAACGAACATTCACAGTTACGTGCTTGGGTAGATTAGAAACACATCCTTCCATTAAACTATCCCCTTCTTCTTTCTGGGTTTTCAAAGACCAATCCCGGACTACGGCATTTTTCTCGGTTGTTTGTATAAACAACTCTTCCATCAGAAACCCATTTTTTGGCAACCGATCTCTAGTCAACACTTTTTCTAGTATGATGCCTATAATGCATGATGAAAAATAAAGCAAAGACAAACAACCCTGGTTAGTAGTCAAATATAGGCAAAAAAATCATATAAAATTTATCAAATTACACTACCCGATCTAGTTTATTAAACCAACCTAATTCTCTTTGCATACAAAGTAAAAGTGTAAAAGGTAAGAGGCGTTTCTCCTGTGTACTTATTTTGGTGACTACTAAACGAGCGGAGGTTCGGCATTGCTCTAGTTAGGGGGCTCGTACGGTTCACTATATGCGGTTGTGGTTCTAGGTGGGCACTCGAACTGTTCGTACTATCGTCTACTAAGACTAGTACGAAGCCTCGGTCGTAGCCCATCACAGGCTCACGAGATCAATTCGAGGGGTTACATTTACTTATGCCTATGCGGAGAGACAAGTTACTCACGAAAGCATAAGTCATATGTAACTTGAAAGTATTCACTAGCCTGTACGGAGGGACGAGTTAACTCACGAAGGCATAGCGTTTACTTTCACTTAAGCGGACAGAGTCCGGGTATAGAGCTCATGTTATGCAAAATGCAAGTGCACGGTGTGTGGGGAGAAACTCACAAACCTTTACGTTTTATTTAAAAACTACAAAACTAAAACCATAAAACTTAAAGCTGAAAAACAAAAAGGACAAAACGAGTTAGAAAAACATTTACAACATAATGCGAATGCATGACTTTTTGAAAACAAAAAATTGAGGATCACTACTAAATGTTAATTTGAACAAGGAATTTTGAAAATTTTGACAACGCGAGTTTAATTCCAGACACGACTCTAAAAAATGGGTCCCCAAAGTGGAGTCGCCAAACCAGAGCGACGTAAAAATTTTAGCTTGGTCGCTAATTGTGGTGATTTAGTGAAAACTTGAAAATTGTAGTTTGATTTTAAAATAAAGAGGGAGTCGCCACTGATCCTTTTTCCTAGGTGTGATCAGACACCTATTAGATTTATTTTTTAAAACAAAAGGAAGGCCGAGTTTAGGTCTACGTCAAAAGTCCAAAAAAAAATAGGGTTCGGGAGTCAGTTACGCACGAGGAAGGTATTAGCACCCTCGCAACACCCAAAATTGGTATCTTATAAACACGTGTTGTCTTGATTTTCAAAAATGTGAGTTCAATGTAATATTTAGTCGTGATCCGATTGAAAAGACGAAAAATTTTAATTTGTTTTGGTTTTTTTAGAAGGGTGTTTCGTCTTTAGCACGAGCCGACAAATTCCATCCAACATAGCGATGTTATGCAAAATGCAAGTGCACGGTGTGTGGGGAGAAACTCACAAACCTTTACATTTTATTTAAAAACTACAAAACTAAAACCATAAAATTTAAAGCTGAAAAACAAAAAGGACAAAACGAGTTAGAAAAACATTTACAACATAATGCGAATGCATGACTTTTTGAAAACAAAAAATTGAGGATCACTACTAAATGTTAATTTGAACAAGGAATTTTGAAAATTTTGACAACACGAGTTTAATTCCAGACACGACTCTAAAAAATGGGTCCCCAGTGGAGTCGCCAGCTGTAGCGACGTAAAAATTTTAGCTTGGTCGCTAATTGTGGCGATTTAGTGAAAACTTGAAAATTGTAGTTTGATTTTAAAATAAAGAGGGAGTCGCCACCGATCCTTTTTCCTAGGTGTGATCAGACACCTATTAGATTTATTTTTTAAAACAAAAGGAAGGCTGAGTTTAGGTCTACGTCAAAAGTCCAAAAAAAAATAGGGTTCGGGAGTCAGTTACGCACGAGGAAGGTATTAGCACCCTCGCAACACCCAAAATTGGTATCTTATAAACACGTGTTGTCTTGATTTTCAAAAATGTGAGTTCAATGTAATATTTAGTCGTGATCCGATTGAAAAGACGAAAAATTTTAATTTGTTTTGGTTTTTTTAGAAGGGTGTTTCGTCTTTAGCACGAGCCGACAAATTCCATCCAACATAGCGATGAAATTCAATGACTTAATGTTAAATCGGTACATTGCCTTACTTATTTAAAAAAAACAAGAATAAAATTTTTGTTTTAATGCGAAGCAAAATTGATATGGAATAAACGAAAGAGCTAGAAATATATTGAAGCAAATAATAAATAAAAACAATAAAGATATATGCGATATTAAATGTAATACGAGAATTAAACGTGAAATAAAAACAATGAATATATAGACATATAATAATAGTTTAATGAAGTTACGGGAAGCATGATATAAAAACACTGATAATGTTACCTATATACATACACATATATATTTAAAACGTAAACATGATGATAGTATTACAAAGTATATACATAATGGTATAAAAATATACATATATAATAAAACAGACTCTTGAGATTAAAAATAATATTGAGGCTAATATAATACAATAAATGAAATAAAAATATGTAACTAATAAGAAAATATTAATAAATAAGAAAAATATACGATACATAAAATATATATGATATATATATATTAGAAGTGATCAAATATTCATACGATACATAAATACGTACATATATATATAATAATGACGTTAGAAATACTTAATATATAATATTTGAAATATATGCATGATATAAAAAATATATAATGTAATGTTAGAATATATATACATAATATATACATGTTAAAAAACAATAAAAAAAAACTATTGACAATGCTTCACAAATATATATGTATATACTAAAAATGTACATAATAATATATATAATATTGAGGACACATGTTTATAATATATGAGAAATATATATATATATAATACAATATTAAAATATTTACATAATATGTACAACCTATCACAATATTACATAAATATATACCTATATATATATATATACTAAAGATATATACGTATAATAAGACATATACTAAGATTAACAATAATGATAAAGATAATATATATACATGAAATAATATAAATATATATAACTAACAATAAATAAATAAATAAATAAATAAATAATAAAAATAAAAATAAAAGAAACATACATATATGATATATTTATTAGAAATGATAATAATATATAAACTATTAACACAATACATAAATACGTACATAAAGCATACACTAATCCATAATAATAATAAGAATAATAATAACAATAATAATAATAATAATAATAATAATAATAATTAAAGTAGAATAACGAGGAAAGGTAAAAAAAAGGATGAAATTGAATTAAAAACTGAATTTTAGGGCTAATTTAAAAGAAAATAAGGAGGAAAGGACTATCTTGAACACGCGTGGAAACAGTGGGGGCCCAAAGTGCAATATTTCCTGTTATCAAAATGCTACGCAGTGGGAGGGGCCAATTTATAAAACAGATTAAATTTCAGGGCCAATCTGTAAATAAATGTAAACCTGATTTAAAACACCAAAAATGCAGAAGGACCGATTGCGCAAATAGCCCATTGAGTTAAAAACACGCGGATCCTAGCTGGAGCGGGTTCGGTCGACCCGACCCGGGGCCAAAACGGCGCCGTTTTATGTTAAATGGGGGGGACCAAAATGGTGCATTTTGGTCCCCTATAAAAGATAAAAAAAATTGAAAAAAAATCATTTGAGAGGGGAAAGGAAAAAAAAAGAGAGAAAAAGAGAGAGGAGGGGAAATCCAGCCAAGGGGCCAGTCACCGGCCGATCGTCGGCCGCCATCCGTCGCCGGCTAAAAAATTCTAAATTTTTTTATTTTTTTATTATTTCTTTTTAATATATATATCTGTTAAGTATAGATGTTTATAAGAAATGGATTTAAAATGGGAAATAAATAAAGTATATCACCTTTGATATTTGCTTTTCAAGTTTTGTATATCCTGGTTCTCTGATTCGATACTATTGGTGCTCTGGTCTCAATGAATTTTGCTATTCTTGTTTTTGCTTTTGAAATAGAATGTTTGTATGTTTCAAATGGTTACCGATCCCCTTTTACAAAACTCTAAATCGACTTTTATAGCCTTTACAACATTTTATTTTCTATTACTTTCTGTCTTGTCTGTTTTTGGTCTTGCAGAGCAGCTTGAACTGCAGTGGTGCAGGTGGAGTGGTGTCACAGTCGAGGCGGCGGTGGGTGGTGGCAGAGGTCAAAAGAAGTGGTTGGGGGCAGAAGGCCCTAGGTGCGGCGCACCTAGGGTTTGGAATTCTAATTTTTTCTTTTCTTTTTTTGTTTTGGGCTTAGGGTTTGTAATTGGGCTAGGGGTTTTGGGTTTGGTGAGATTTGGGCTTCTGTTTTGGGTTTGGTGGGATTTAATGGGTTTAGTTGTAATGGGTTGGTTTTTTTGTAATTGGGTTTTGGTTTAATAATTGGGCCTCTCGGCTTTGATTGTAAACAGGCCAAAATTGGCCTACAACACCTAACTTACGAAATATGAATTCTTTCTAAAACCAAAATAATCGAATATCCATTTTAAAAATATAAAAAATGAGATTCAAGTAATGATTAAAACGACGATTATTTTGGTTTTCGAAACTAAATGCGTCATGTCCTAACTCATGGGGCATGATCTTTCTTCTCGATTAATACAGAATAAAGTCTTTTCTATTAAAATATCTAAATAGAAAAAAGGATCGTATTTTAAATTCTCTTCAAATTTTTAATTTTCGACACTAAAGACATCAAGTAATTAACTAGGTACTAATTTTGGGCATCGTGAGGGTGCTAATCATTCCTCGTGCGTAACCGACTCTCGAACCAATTTCTTGGATTTTGTAGACCAAATATTATTGTTTTAGTAAATCAAACCTTTATTAAAACGATCAAATCATGAGGCGATCCGATCACACCTCATAAAAAAAGATTGGTGGCGACTCTCATTTTCATTTTAAAATAAAAAGTCGATTTCAAAAAAGGTTTCGACATGACCAAATTGGCTCACTTGATTCCTATTAGAACAAATTACTCACTTGAGAAGTTGGTTGAAATTTACATTTATGTGATTTTCAGATTACACGGCGTGCCACTGTCTATTATTTCAGATCAAGATCCAAGATTTACTTCTAAAATTTAGGGTAAGTTACATGAAGCCTTAGGCAAAAACTAAATTTCAGTACAACATACCATCCTCAGATTGACGGGCAATCAGAGTGAGTGATTCAGATATTAAAAAATATGTTATGTTCTGTGATTGAGTTTGAAGGTAGTTGAAAAAGATTTCTATCGTTAACTGAACTTGCGTATAATAAAAACTATCAATTGAGTATTAAAATGACACATCATGAAGCTTTATACGGTTGTAAATACAGAACTCCTCTTTGCTGGTTAGAGTTAAATGAAAGAAAGCTGGTAAGAACTGATTTGATACGAGAAACAAAAGAAAAGGTCTGAATTATTCAAGATTGTTTAAAAGCTGCATTTGATAGACATAAATCTTATGTAGACTTGAAAAGAAAAGACATTGAATCTCAAATTGGTGATAAGGTATTCCTAAAAGTTTCATGTTGGAAGAAATTTATGCATTTCGGCACACAAAGGAAGCTCAAACTGAGATTTATAGGGTCGTATAAGATTCTCAAAAGAATTGGACCTATAGCCTATCGTTTAGCACTGCCTTCAAAACTCGAAAAGATTCACAATGTCTTTCATGTGTCGATGCTACGATGATATAGATCCTACCCTTCTCACATGATTTCTCCCGACAAAATATAGTAACAACCTAATTTGACATATAATGAAGAACTGGTAAAGATGTTGGCTCGGGAAGTTAAAAAACAGAGAAATAAATGAGTGACATTAGAAAAAGTAATATGGCACCACACGGTACGAAAGAGGCTATGTGGGAGCTAGAAGAGACGAGAAAAATCCCAATACCCACATCTTTTCTCAGGTAAATTTTGAATACAAAATTTCTTAAGGGAAGAGAGAGTTGTAACAGCTTTATTTTTAATAGTGTCGAAAATGACAATTTCGGAACCACAGTTCCGTAGTTCAAGTAATATTTACGAGATTAGTATAGAAATATATATAATTTTGATCTAGAAATTTTGTCGAATTGATAGTTAATTAAGGTACAAGGGCTAAGATGTCCAATTACTATAGATTTTTAAATAACTAAAGGATCAAAAGAGCATTTGAACCATTTTGTTTCATCTTTTAGTGGAGAAAGATGTTAATGCCCAGTAAATTTAGTTAATTATGTTCAAGGATTAATTTATTAAAGTTTAATTAATTTTGGTTATTTAAGAATTAATCAAGTATATAAAGCTAAGTTAGTGCTTTTGTCATCTTTATTTATTTCTTCTCCAACTAATCTACCTAAAGAAAACCTAGACACTGTTCTTGAATATTAAAAAAAAAAAACAATTAGCCTTCAATTGTTAAAGTAATTCAAGTCATTTTCTTGTAATTTTTATGTTTTTGAGGTCATGCGAGCTTGATTTAGCTAGCGCATGTACCAATTTGCAAAACTGTTAAAGTTTTTAAAAGTTGTCATTTTTTATTTCTTAAAGAAATTAGTGTTAAATTGTTAGATTTTAACCTTAGATGTAAAAATGACTAGATTGTAAAGTTTGATTGTTAGTTTTGAACATAAGGAATAAAGTGTATAAATTATGAAATTGATGTGAAATTTCTGTAATAATAGATAACAGAGGTTCATAGAAGGAAGTGATTAAGATCAATTTCGAAACCAAAGCTTAAAATTGAAATTTATGGCTATTTCTGTTTTAGGGACTAAATTAAATAAAATGAAAAATTTTAAGGGTATTTAAAAAATGAAATTAAAGTGGTTCATGCATAGTATGGGATGATATAAAAGTGTTTGATATTGATAGATTGAATTGAATAATTGTATAGATCGGGAATTGAACCAAACTAGAAGTAATCGGGGAAAGGCCAAAATTATCGATTAGTCCTTGCAAATTCAACTTATTTGCTGATTTGACTAGGTAAGTTCATATGGTATAACTGTGTTTAAATTGTTGTGTATTTGAACTATGAATGTGTATGTTGGGTTGAAATTTGGATTGTTTGCAATTTGGTACAAAATGTGAGATTTGGACTAAATCATAACAAAAATATTTATATATATGTGAGTGTTGAAAATGCTCAGGTGAATTTAGTAAAGTTTTTGTGCATGCTTGTACAGATTGACTACCGATGATTATCGATATCCAGCATTTATTGCGGACTCAAAGATACATGTGGCACATGTTCAGCTTGGACTGGTAACCTGATGTCCTTTTAAAAGTTTAGCCTGTACTTGTAACCTTACATATATATTTTCATCTTGGCCAAGCAATCGAATGTGTCATTAAATGTATAGCTTGGACTGGTAACCTGATGTCAATTTAAAAGTTTAGCCTGGATGGGTAACCTGACGTGTATATTGATCTGCTGTAATTTGATATGCCAAATTAGGCTCTCCATTACACTTTTATCCTCAAGCAATTTAGGTGTATTTTATTTACTTTTTCGAATTTTAGTTTTTGTTGTTAATAAATTATTTTTGTGAGTTTTATACACTTTTGGGACCCAAATTGGCCGAACGTGCTATGGGGAACCTAACAATGTGCTTGAGTGGTAGACGGAGTTGATAATGACTCGAACTTGAAGAAAACATCACTTAGATGGGGGTAGCACGATATTGTAGTATGAAAGTCGTGATAACCTTGACAGTACTAAAGTGAGGAAAATTGAGGCCAACTACAATGATATCGCGATACCAAGACCCCTAAGCCTCCCAAGTTCAAGACTATTTTGGGTATCGTTGTCACAAACGATTCCTTTAAAACCCAAAAATTTGGAACAACCAGGGGTTAAATTGAAATAGACCGTAAGCTCGTGGTCTCTATTGAAAAATTAGAGAAATATAGAGGCGGGTTTGGACATAGTTGAGTTCCAAATCTAGTTCGGTTAGATTAGAACCAGTTGGACCCTTAGTGGAGGACAAAATAATTGTCAATGAATGGTTTCTAAACGGTTAAAGACAGCGTGAGAATGGCTATAAATAGTTAGGAAATGTCTTCTTAGAGAGACTTATTCTCGAATCTATTTCATGTTATTCTTGTCTTAAATCATCTTCCTGGGTAATTTTAAAAAAGAGATAGTTATGGGAAGCTTTGCATGGAACAAAAATCATGAAGCTGGAGTTGGAAAAGTAGAGAATCCATTAAGCTATAAGGTTCTTAGTCCTTCTGCACACGTAAGGTTAAGTAAATGAAATTAAGGGTTTCAAAACCATTTTAGGGGATCTGCATGTTTCTAGAAAACTGAGGTTTAAGTTAAAAATCTGAGTTTAACTCATGATTTGGTTGTCATGCTTAACTTCTAGGAGAATGGAAGCTCTGGCTTTTGAAAAAGCTAAGCTAATAAGGCGAAGAAGCATCAGGTAAGTCTCTATAGTCCATCCCTGAAATGATAAGTAAGTTTAAAATCGTTAGATATATGGTATTCGCCACATAGTTTAGTATGCATGAGATAATTAGAAATCCACGATTAAACAAATGGCGTATTCCATGTTAGTATGTAAGCGAAACACATATATTGCATGATTTTAAAATGGTGGGAAAATAATTGACGGTATAGATGAAGTTAGGATTTGGGAATGGGAACTTCTGTTAGATATCACTGTGCAATATTATTGTGTTAAAATAGTGATGTACGAAGCTTCGGGCCTTGCGAAGGGAACACCGTGGTGTTCGAGCATCAAGGTTAGGAAAAGCGCAATGGAGGAATAGAAGAAAATAGAATTCCATTAAAATTTCGCCTTTTGGGATTGTTGGGAGTAAACCGTGATGTGTGAAGCTCCAGGCCTTGTGGGGGGACACTTTGGTGTTCAAGCATCAAGGTGGACATAAGATAAGATGATATTGAAAGCTATTAGGTTTCATAGAGCAACACCGTGACATCGGTCAATAGGCTCTATGGGGCGACATCGTGACGACGGTAAGGTCTTTTAGGGTGATACCTCTAAGAGGTTTAAGGTGTAAAACTATAGCTTGGATATGACAACCAGTATAGTTCGTCAGGAAAATAAATATAGGGTAGTCCGTCGGGACAATAAACACGGGGTAGTCCGTTGGGATAGTAAACCTGAGCTAGTCCACGGGGACACTAAACAATTGGTGAAAAGGTCTAAGACCATAGCTCGACTGTGGCCACCAACAGGGTCACCATTGATTTGAGATACAACAGGAATTGTAAACTGTGAAGGATCATGAACAGAGAACAAAGGACCAAAGGCTAGTGCATAAACATTATGGGTATACAGCTATGGAGAAAAAAACTTGTAGTAAAGTGAAGGGGTGTAACTAGCATCACTAGATGATTGAAAAAGTAGAACTGCAAAACCCTCAATATTTTGATCAAATCTATAGAAACAACGTTGAGTAAAGTGACCAGCTTTTCCAAAAAGTTGACATTGTGGTCAATGAGAATAATTGAATCTACTAGGATACCTAGTTCTTCCTCCTAAAGCCTGAAAACCATCACCTTTAGATTGAAAATCATCAACAAACTTAGGCTGAGAAGAACACAACTGAGAATTAGATTCAATTGAATGATCCTGTTGAACAAGATTAGCATGCATAGGGGAAAGCACAGAAGACTCAATAACAAACTCATCTTGTTGAGACACACACTCCATCAACATATCAATGATTAAATCTAATGGGAAAAAAAATCTCAATTTGAAGATGCCATAGCCAATGCTGACTGAAACTTATATGATAACCCTGCAAGAACAACACAAACATGTTTTCGTTTTGACACTATACCCTAGATACATTCAATGTATCACAAAGCAGCTTGATTTTAGCTAGATACTTCTTTACAGCCTGATTCTTTTTTCTTTTGTGAATGAAGAGTATTCCTAAATGTAGAAATTTTAGTGGAAGATTTAACATCATACAACTGAGTGATGACATTCCAAACCTCAAAAGAAGTATTGGTACAAGTGAGATGGGGAAGAACTTCACTACTGAAAGTGGACAACAACCAATAGGCTAACAATTTATCTTGTTTATAAAACAAGAAATCAGAATTCTCAACTAACATTCCGTCTTTATCAAGTAAAAAGTAAGAAAGTATAGACAAATTTCCTAAAATATATCCATTAATACCATAACCTTCAATGACCAGATTAACTTGATGCTTCCAAAGAATGAAGTTTTGATCTATCGACTTGACTATATCATGTTGAGGGAATTGTTGTATTTTGGGTAGAAAAGATCTCATAGATGCATTTGTGAAAGAAAAGACATTACCATATGTATTCACAGTATTTGAAGTTATTAATAGGAGGCGTGTAAGTAACCATCACTACCTGATCTATTGCAGGACTTATCTTGATTGCTCACCACCAACTGAAACTTCTCTGATTACCTTGAAAACACCAGCTCTGATATCACGATGATAAAGTCAATGAACTACCGATAAGATGACTTAGACAGATAACAAAATCAATGAGGAGAACACTCAGAGAAATCAAGATTACATTCTTGAGTTGAACAATCTTCATACATGAGCATTTATATAGAAGAATACCAACTAACTTATAATTGAATGCTAATAGCCTAACAGTCATTAACAAACTAATCGTTGCTAATAGACTTAACCACTACTTAACTAATCTATCTAACAGTGCATTTACATAGTACTTAACAGTAATGATAAAATTGCACTTTGGCCCCAAAAATGTAAAAAAAAAAATTAATTTAATTCTATAAAAATTATAATGATATAAACTATCAAAATAGTGAAATTATATTTTTACTATATAGTAAAAATATATAACTTAATCCCCCTAAAAGAATCTCTAGCTTCACCTTTGAGGAAAAGACGCACCTAAGCACACTCTAATCATATCCTTTTTGCACTAACAACAATACAAACTTATGATGACACTTTTAAATGAACTTTTTTTCAACATAACCATTTTAGATTATATAAGAAATCCAGCACCTTGGAAAGGTGAGAATGAGGTAAGTAGTTCTGCCCTTACTTTTATCCCATTTTAATAAATTTTCAATTAACATGAAACGAACCCTAGTATAATGGTAAAATACTTCTAGTGAAATAAAATCTTATTTGATATTTAATTTTGAATTTAATTTCTAAACACATCTTACTCCTCTAATTATCAAAGAAACAAAATCTATTAACATTTATGTGAATTAAATGCATTAAAGATTAATCTATTGAAAAATTTCTTGTTCAATATATTCAAAAATTAAATGTTTTATCAAATATATGAAAATTTGTCTATAGATTTGTATTTTTATTATTACTTGTCTTAATCTTCTATAGCATTGGTAATATATATTGAATAAGTGAAAAATAACAATCGTTGTTTCCAGTTCTCAAATACTATTAATTTGAAAAAATATGTTAATATTATCATGTAAATTCTTATGATAGACCGATATCAATTTATCTATTATAAAATTTTTAGATTACAATTTAATCAAGTATCAATTTAGTTTTTAAAATAAAAACCTTAAAAATAAGGCTCTGTTTGGTTTTAAAAAATAGAGATTTTAAAAAATATGGAAGAAAATTGATACTTATTTTAAAAATAATTTTTAAAAAATAAAAATATTTGAAAATTAGAAAACAATGAAAACTAAATTTAAGTTTTTTATATTATTTTTATATAAAACTAAATTTAAAAGATATAATATATCAAATACACTAAAAACATTAAAATAAATGTTTTCCAACAAATTGAAAATAATTAAAAAAATTATTTATACTTAAATAACACTAATATAGTTGTAATTTATCAAGTAAATGCCTCTAAAATAGTGTAAATGCCTCTAAAATAATATCAAAATTAATAATAAAATAAGAGTTATACAATATCTAAACAATAAAAATAAAATAATAGCAATATAATAGTGAAATGGTAGCAAAACAGTAGTGAAACAACAATAAAACAATAGCGAAATAGTAGCAAAACAACCGATTTGGGCAGGGCCAAAAAATCCTACTTGAGACACGACCTATTTAGAAAACGGACGTTATTTTTTTGTTCAAGATAATTTTTCGAGCCTCTATTTTTGCCCAAACCCTACTACTTTACAGACAGGCCTTTAAGCCTGGACGAATAGCTCGACTCATGATCAGGTCTAATTCAAACCCATATAACTGCAAAAATATTCTTTTATTTTTCAACAACTTTTTAGATGTTTAATCAGTTACTTTGGTTTGAATCTATATAAATATATTTTTTAATTTTATTTCTCATGTTTCTATTATATTAAAATAGCTACCAAACATGTTCTTATATTTACTTTTTTGAAGATAAATATTTATTTGTATTTACTAATTAAATATGTTTTTTTAATTATTAAACATAAAAAATTTATTTTTTGAAAATAAAAAATATTTTTGAAAACCGAAATATACCTATTTTTTTAAAAAAATATTAATATAATTTTATATTAAATTTTTAATTAAATAAATCAATTTAAACTAGAATTTAAAATAAACCACTTTATTAAAAGGAAATTATTTTTTTCCTTCTGAAAATGTATCATTTATTTATAATCTATTAAGCATTAGTATTTTGTACATTAACTAAATACAATTCTTTTTATTCTACTATCAACTTTAAAAAATTACTATTTATCTTTTCTTTTTTACTATTTATTTTTAAAAATATTTTATTATATCCTGTACAACCCTTCTAAACCTCTGGCCAGTCTTAAAACTCCAAAATATTTTCCCATCTATTAAAGCCAATCGTTTGCTAACCAAACTTGTTCATCAAATATATCCTTTGAATGTCGGGGGAAATATAATATCATTAATGAATGAGAACCCTATTGGGTAATTTCCCAAACTAGTAATCCCAATAACCCAGTCGTTTAGAAAGGAAATGAAGTAAATATTGTAAAAGTATATGTGCAATGTGAAATTGGATTTCAGTCAGGCAACAAAATCTGGCAACAACTGTGCAGCAAACCTTTGCCTGTTTTGCATCTCATGAATGTTGTCAAAGCCGGCGGCGTTTGAATGGGAAGGATGCGGGGTGTTGATCCCAAGTTGAATGTTGTGGTTCGATAGGAAGTTTTGTGGGTTCCCCGATAGAGATAGATTCTCGCAATGAGGAAGTCCGAGGGTGAGGGAAACACTGTTTCCATGGAATTTTGGTGGCAGTTGCTGTTCTTCATTAAACCTCCCAATCTCTCCCATACTAGTGTAAGTTGTTCCACTCAAGTATGAAAAACTGTGTTTGAGTAGCCTTTCTTCATCGCCGAGCTTGATCATGTTGATGTTAGTTTCCCACGTTTCACCCGGCTTCATCTCCATGGGAGAATTCTGCAACTCATCATTAGCATTCCTTGACTTTTTTGAAGCTCTTTGAGCCACGCCCACGCCATTGTCAAATTCAGATGATCCGATGAGATTGAAGGATGTTTGCGGCGGCATAAGGGACCCTTCCATGGGAGATGTGGAGATAGTGGAGTTGGAAAATTGATGAGTAGGGGAAGCATTCATCTCTTGCTGCTGGGCATTGGATTTGGAGCTGGTAGACCCTGACTCCTTTTGCTCACTTTTGTTTGTATTTTCTTCACCACCCTTCCTTTCATGTTCCTTCATTTCCTCCAAATACATCTCTTCAACCATTGGCTTCCACAGGCGGACTCGAGCATTTATAAACCAGTTTGACACCTGCGAACCAACGTGCCCTATGTTTTTTAATACAAATAAAGAATAAAGATCGATCTTTAAATTAAACAAGTTAGGCTATGTACCTGATTTCTTGTAAGCCCAGTTTGTTTGGCGAGCATGTGTTTGTCTGAATCTTTAGGATAGCTGCACCCAAAGTTAAGGAGTTTCCGATGAGTTCAAAATGATGAAGAGGTGTTTTTTTTTTTTTTTTTTTTTTTTTTTCTAGTTCTCATTATTTAGTTGAAGAAGTGCATACGGATGAAGGAAATGCTCGAAAAGCCAAGCACGTAGAAGAGAAACAGCTCTTTCAGGTAATCCTCGCTGGGGTCTCCAAACATTATTATTGTGTTGGATCATTCCCAATTGCTGCAGTGCCCGCTGTTGCCGTAGCTGATAATCAACGTATCGTAGTCTTGAACCCTCCAATTTCACACCTAAACAATCATCTTCTCCTAAACTCTTGCTTGTAGCTTTGATTTGTTCAGATATTGAATCTTTCAGACAACGGAATTGCTTCGAAATCGTCCTCGAAGCAAGTCCGGTGTACGATTTTGCTGCACCAAACCCCGCTGCCTTCTCTAGCGATGAAACAACAATTTGCATTTGTTGACGGTATTTCCTGTATCTTTGTTCCACCTTAAAGTTCATAACCAAAAAAAAAAAAAATGTAGATCAGTAGAAATAAAATAAATGAAATGAAATAAAGTGAAAGAAATCGTACGAAAGTCGGTCTTAAGTGGAATTGATATTGAAGCAAATGGACCCGATCCACATGAACCTTAGGGTCCTTACCTAAAGCCTCTAGGCCAAGCATTCACGCCTAGTGAAGCAATAGAAACCATCGGATAAAGAGAAAGAGCCATCGCCACAAGTTTTGCTGACAGCTCAACGTTATCGAATGCTTGATCATGACTATGAGGGTCCCAATTTCCCAGAACTAACCTAATTCTATAAAATATAGTTATTATATATCAAACATTATCTTGTCTATTGAATACCAAGCACAGCAAGATTTTTAACTATCAATGGCCTTGGCAGCTATTTAAATCTCTGGGTAATAGTATAATACTATACACTAGTAACATTTCCATTATGGGTATCTTAAAACTGTTGCAGAAATATCTGAAATCTTTCTTTCCCTGCATGAAAGTGTAAGAACAATAGATCTCTATTTTGCGTGGAAAATTATGGTTTCAGTACAAAGAATTGTTGGGAAATATTAATGATGGGTGTCTTTGATGCGTGTTGGCTTCGAAAATACATGATGGGGATTAGAAAAAGATAAGCGAACCTCATCGAGCATGCTGACAAGTTTTGCCTTCTTCATTTGAAGCTCCTGTCTTTGTGCGGTGGTGAGCTCAGGTCCACGTTGAGCCCCATCTTCACCAGCACTTGAACCTACCGGTTCTTTGTCCGCCTTTATCTTCTCCTTGGTCCCCTCAGACACCTCAGGCTTTATCACTTTCCCCACATTAACAACTTCATCGAGAAGCTCTTGTGCTGCTCTCAAGTACTTTGATCCGAAAACCACACTTTGAACGCCTGGAATCCCATTCGAAACAACGGAAGCCGATGACGGTGAATTTCCAGATATCCTCATTTCATCAGCAGCTGCTGGTGACATAGTTGGAACTTGTCCTTGGATATGATCTGCTTCAACGTTACTTGAACTATAAGGAACTACTTGGGATGATAGACTCAAGGACAAGCCTTGCCTTGGTGAAACCACTACCGGCCGCAACTGCGACGCAACATCATGGGGCCTGGCGGCCGAGTTATCTACCGCAGTCGACACAATCTGAGGATAGGTACTTGCTGATGAAGTCTGATGATCAATAGTTGAACTTGATCCCCATGAGTTATAGTGAACACCGGAGACTATACCATGAAGGGATGATGGACGGTGGGTTTCATTGGAATTGGCCGGTACGATCGAAGCGGTGGGTGTAGGAAGAGGGAGGCCAAGGAGGTGGTGATAGTTAGGTGGTGGCGTGTGGGGAAAGCTTGAAGGGTTTAGCGCGTTGCCGGCGGGGTTCAAGAAGAACAGATTAGTGGCAGCAACTGGTTGGTTTGTGTCAGAGTAGGGTATATAGTTGGGGTTCATGAGATAGAGCGTTTGCATCCCATCAGGTGCAGCAACTGAAGCAGCTTGGAATTCTGAGCTCCCATTAAAGTACGTAGCCATATTGATTTGAAAGCCCTAAAGAAAAGACACTTGTTGCAGTATACGGGAACTGCAAAATTCTTCTTGTTAAATAAAATCTCCAAAGAACTTGGCGAAGAGAAGACTAAAGCTTGACTTGAAGTCAAGAAATCAACCCATTTTGATGTTCAATTCATGCTTGTTCTTAACATAACCTGCAAAAGAAAGGGAAACCGACTGCAAAAATTAAGGAGAGAAGCTTAGCAATCCTGATCTGAAACTGTAACTTGGAAATAATTAAAAGAAAGAAAACTGAGTGAATACTTTGATAGAAGATGACAAAAGAAGAGAGAAATAAAATACTGAAGAAAGTTGTTTACGTATAGAAAGAGAAAGATAGGGAAAGATAAGGAAACAATTTTAAGGTATCGGGATAATAGATATGCTCATCAAAGCAAAAAAAAAAAAAAAAAAAAATCTTCAACTTCTGAAAAAAATTGGAAAAAAAGGGGGAACAGGGAAAAGAACCCATCAGATAAAAAGGAAACTAGTACAAAATTTGCAGTCCAATTATGGCAAGAAAACACAAGAGAAGGAGAGGATATGCATCTGACAACTCACACGTTTCTGTCTAAATGTCTGTCATGGAAGAAATCTTTTCAAGCTTTTGGTGGTTTTGATGACCTTGTCAGGTTCAGACTCTGTGTTATTTTTCTGCCTTTTTCACTGCATAAATATAACTCAAAGAAAGAGAAAGATGAGAGATGAGGTTTCAAGATTGCAACTATGAAAGCAAAGAAGAAGAAAAAAAAATGATACCCTCTAATATCAGGCTTTTGCTGGTTTCTAAATGGGGTTTTGAGGTTGAACTATTTAAAAGAAAAAAAAAATCACTGTTTGATACATTGTTTTTGCTTTTTGTACACTTACTTTTAATCTTATCTCCAATTAGGTGCAAGCAACAAGCTTTGCTAGGAACCAAATGAAAACTATAATCATAATCCAACTCAAATGTTTCACATCTATATATAATCATTTTATTCATATCACGACAATGAATAAATATGATATCTGGCAAACAGTCTATGCATATGAAGAGTGCGGTACTTACTGTGTGTGTCTGTGAGGTTATAGGCTCGCAAGATCCTCACAAGTGTCTTTAGTATGCAATGTGATTTTTAGACTGAGATATTATAGTTGGTAAATCGCAAAGTGTACTTGAAAACATGTAAGTATTATTCAATATATGCAAGTCAACTAAGTTATTCGTTATTAAATCTCGGAACCCTTTTCTCTTTATTTAAAAATTCCAACACATGCAACTGTATATTATGAGAAAGAAGAAAAAAGATGTTAAAAGAATGGGGCAGCTGAAAAATAGAGGTGTGCATGGGCCGGGCGGCCCGGCCCGGTCCGAAGGCCCGCCCGAAAAAATGGGAGGGTTTGGGTAAAAATATAGGCCCAAAAAATGGGCTTGGGCAAAAAAAGAGGCCCGTTTAGAAAACGGGCCGGGCCTCGGGCAAGATTTTTTGGCCCGGGCCGGGCCCGATTTTAATATTAAATTATTTTTAATTTTTTTTATTTTAAATTTTAAGTAACTTTAGTTTTTTTTACTTTAGGTTTTTTTATTGTTTTTAATGTTATTTTGATATTGTAAAATTTTTGTTATTAATATAATTTAGTTCTTAATTTAGTTCTAATTTATTTCAATTTTTTAATTTTAATATAATTATTTTTTATTATATTTTTAATTTATATATTATTTTAAGAATTATTTTAGTCCTATTTTTTTAATATTTTTTTTATGTTTTAAATGCATTTGATTTATTATATTTTAAAGTTTTTTATTTAATAAAAAAAAGTAAAAAAAATTTTTAATATGGCCGGGCCGGGCCGGGCCGGGCTCGGGCCTATCATTTTTTTCTCGAGCCGGGCTTGGACAAAATTTTAGGCCCATATTTCGGGCCGGGCCGGGCCCGGGCCTTGAAAACGGGCTGAAAATTTTTTATGGGCCCGGCCCGGCCCATGCACACCTCTACTGAAAAACAAGGAAATATCAATTTCTAGAGAGGGCTTTAATAATAAAGACCAACAATAGGAGTAAGAGTTAGAGAAGTGGCTCATCTCTTTGTTGGCTTTTTTAAAGCTTTGTCCAATTATATCTTTGTCTTTCATTTTGCCTTTTCTTCTGTCCTTTATAATTTATATTTGTGGTAGCAATGGTATGCAAAGATCTAAAACACACAATTAGATTCCAACTTGTGTGAAGTTAGAAAATCTTAACTTTTGAGATCAAAATGAAATTTTACTAGTTACTTAATAGACAGGACCCTATCTCCAACCCTATTAATTACTCAACAGCATCTCAAAAAAAAAAATCATTACATAAAATCCACTTTTATATTTATTGGTAACATTTTGGGGTGAATAAAAACAATGAAAGCTAACTATATATATTTATCATGATTGTAAAACCACAATTGAATTGAAAATCATTTGGTTCGATAATTTAATTATATAAATTGAGCAAATTTAGTCAGAATTGGTAAAAAGAAATAATATTTTGAGAGTAAAAAAGTAAAGTAAAAATCAATAAAAATTAATTCTTTATTTTTGTCCATTTTTTAATTAAAAAATGAATTTCGTTATTACCACGTTTTAGTTGTTTTTCATCTTTGATTTTTTCTTGATAATAAAACTTTCAAGTTATTTATATTTTTAATTATTAGGTTAAATTATGTCATAGGTTCCTGTATGGGAAGTTAATCTCTATACTTTTATTTCCAAGAATTTAATCCATCTACTTTTCAAATTTCAAGATTCAAGTCTAATTGTTAACACTATTATTCCTTTTATTAAATTTGTTGAGTGACATTTTAAAATAAAAAAAAATCACATGATAGCATTTTAACTAAAAATTTGATAGTGTAATGAACTTAAATTTAACAAAATAATTTTAATAGTATTAACAGTTAGACCTAAATTTTGAAATCAGAAAAAATAGAAGAACTAAATTCCTAGAAATGAAAGTCTAAGTGCTAAATTTCAAAATTATTAAAAGCACATGAACTTTTGACATATTTCAATCTAATTAATTTTAATATTGTAAAACGATTACAGCTAACATTAAGATCGAACTTTGACCTCGATCCAATTCATTTTATTTTTTCAACCACAGTAGTGACCTTAAGGCTTCCTTTGGGTCATTGGTAAGATTGGCTACAGTGAGGTTAAAAAAAAAAAGATGGTGGTAAGCTTAGTTACTGTAGCGGTGAGATTAAAATTAGTGGTGAAATATGTGTTCGGATTTCATTACAGTTGTAGCGCTAAGATGAGATTAGGAAAAGACTATTGAGGACATTAAATTAAATTAAATTAAATAGGATAAATAATCATATTCCATACTAAATAATAAAATATATATTTTAATTTTTTATTTATGTTAAAATAATAATTTTATTAATAATTAATTATATTTTTATTATTCATATATTTTAATTATGATTAATACATATAATTTATTCATATTTATTAAATTATTATAAACTCAAAATTTATATATTTTATATAGTTAAAATAGTAATTTATTATATCCTTTGTTTATATATTTATTTTAAAATATTTATATTATTTAAAATATAATAAAATAATTTTATATTAATTAATAATTTAACATACTTTTATAATAATAAATTTATATTTATTTCTTCTACTTATCACAAAATAAAATTTATAATTTATTTGCTCTATTATAGTAAATTCGCATACGACAATCTTTTAAGACTACTTGTAGAATAAAAAATATACACTACCAATGTGCCAACTATTGAACGTTATTATATAAAATATGTGTAGAAATGACAGTACTCCGGCGACAGCTGCGAAGAATATAACTGGAGATAACAGGCAAAACAGAAACGAAGCAGAGAAACGAACCAATAAATAGAAAAGAAGCTGATTTTGTGTATGAACTAGGTCATCAATTACAATGTGCATAAACCCGATTTTATAGGCTAAGCAAAGAACTTAAGTAACTGATTTAACTGCTTAACTACTTTCTCAACAAATTAATTCCTCCAAACTGTTTTGATATTGTTCAACAATGTGCAACTTATAACACCCATATAAGGGATGGTGTTTGTCCAAAACAAGAAAAAGGAATGGTGTGGTGTGGTGTGGTAAAAGTGGCTCCCACTGCGGTTGCTCTTTTTTCTTTTATTACTTTACTTCTTGCTTCGGTGCAAATTTTGACTTCCATTGGAAATCCTTCTACTGACCAAAGGTTATGTTATCCAAACTCATGAGTCGAATTAAAATGACGATAATTGAGATGCATGTGCTTTGTGAGTTTATCTTTTGCGTTGTGAAAAAAAGAAAAGAAAATGAAAGAATGTGGCATGACTGATGTACGAATGATGACAGCCATTGAAGGGCCACCTTCAATTACCCTAACTACAGCCAAACAAAGTAAAGTCAATGTCTTGACGTAGCTATTATTACATTCATGACTGCATTTTACCAATAATTTTATAATTGGGATAATCTTATATTTGATACCTTTAATTTTATAAAGTGTCCAATGTGATACATTGGCTATCGATATGTATTTTATTATTTTATTATGGTACTTGTACTTTCATAAAATGTTAATATATTACATGTATTTTGAAAAATATCCAATGTGATATTTGAACTATCAATACATGTTTTATTATAATACTTGCACTTTCATAAAATTTTCAATGTGGTAGTTAAACTTTAAATGTGCATTTTATGATGAAACATATATTAAACATCTTATGAAATTACAGGTACCATAATTAAACATATAATGATAGATCAAATACCACATTAGACATTTTTAAAGTACAAATATCACATTAAACATTTCATAAAATTACATCTACAAAATGAAACATAATCCCTTATAGTTCTATTCTTAAACATATTGCCCTCTGTGAAATATGTTATCTCAATACAATGTTACTTTTACCCATGTATACCAATAATCTATATTACTATTACATAAAAAATGTAATTTAATTATAATTTACAGATAGGATGTTGAATAAATAAATATTAAGCTGAAGTATGAGTAGGATTCAAATTCCCAGCCATTGGTCATATTCTGGAGACCAAAATGACTCGACTTTCAATCAAAATTCATTTATCCTACTTTTATATGCAAATATCAATGCAATTTCAGTAGTAAACCGATAAATTAGTCAATACGATTGGACGGGCCTTTTTCCCAGCAGCCAGCAACTGTAATGCCTTTTTCACTAAGAAAAGACTGCTACCAAAAATCAGTAGAAAATGAAAATTTAAGAAAACCTTTAAAACTTTCTTCATTTTTTCATTCATCACACTTAGCTCAGCATGTTTGTCATTAAAATTTGGTATAAAGATATATTTGGCCCTCTAACTTTACAAAAAAATCAATTTAGTCTTTTATTTATTTTTTTATTTTTTTAGTTCTTAAACTCGTTTTTTTGTCAAATCACTTTAAAATAAATAAAAAATATATCTTTTTAAACTTTGTTTAACACTGCATGCATACATGTGAATTGACATGTGGCATTTAATTAAATCTTTTTAAAATTTAAATTTTCAAAAAATTATAAAAACTAATCTTAAAAATTAAAAAATTATTAAAATTGTTTAAAAATTATATATATTTTAAAATTTTTAAAAAATTAATTAAATACTGATGTATCATTTACGTGGCAATTCAAGTGTATGTCACATTTGTCGTAAAATGCAAGTTCAAAGACTAAAAAAAATAAAAAGAAAATTAAATAAAACGCTAAAGTGATTTTTTTTAAAAAAATTAGAGGGTAAAAATTTCATTACACCTTAAAATTTTAAGTTTATCGCGCACATTCTCCTTCTAACTATATCTATTTTTCCATTTTAATACTTAATTTTTTAATCTTAATTTGGTACTGTTACCTAAATTAACCCGGAGCATTAAAAATATAAACACTGCCATGTTGCTATTTGAACGTGTCATGGTAACCTTCTTTTTATTTTTAATATTATGCATATTATATTTACTAAAATAATATAAAATATCATATATATAATAAATAATTCATAAAGTTAATTTTTTTTAGAAAATCTTAAAATGTATAAATATAAATTTTAAAAATTGAAAATTTATAAAAATTAAGAAATAATTTAAATTTTAGAAAATTCCAAAAAAATTAAATCTTTAAAAATATAATCTGGAGAATTTTTAATAAATTTTAATTTTTATAAATTATAAAAAAAATTCATAACAATAGATAAAAAAATTCAACTAAAAAAATAATGTCTAGAAATTGAAATTTTGAACAATTTTAACATTAAAAATTTATAAAATAAAATATATAGATTTTTAATTTTTTTTAAAAAGTATATATATTTTAAAATTTTTATATTTATATAAAGATATTTAAAATTCAAAGTCAACGCCCAGTTAATGTCGGTCAACACAATTCAACATTCAACCAATGCAATCAACCGTTGATCAATAATAGTTAAAATCAATCAACTATAGGTCAATAGAAGGTCAAAGCCAGAGGTTTATAAAATTTAAAATTTTTTAAAAATTTAAATTTGATGTTTTTAGTTTAAATAAACTTGAATGCCATGTGACACATTCTAATTGGTTGAATGTGCCACATGACATATTATGATTGGTGCCATATGTTAATTAACTTTAAATGCCATTACAAAAAATGCACTGAATCGGGCAACATAATAATATTTAAAGTATCAAATTAAGACCAAAAGAATTAAGTATCAAAGTGGAAAAACATTTATAGTTTCAGAGTCCAAGTGAACATTAAGCCAAAATTTCACATCTAATTTTAAATTTTATGTTTGATATATTAAAATTTTTTGAATAAATATTTACAATAGAATTGGGCATGGAGTATTCACTAGTCACTGAGCCTCTTGTCGACACCGTGCTTGGAACAACCAAGCTTGGCTTTGCCATCAGAATTAGAAAGAGCTACAAAGAAGGTACATAATAAAGAGGATATAAAATGAGGTCGATGGAACTGGAGGTGAATTGGAAGATTAGGAATAAGGAGCTGTTCCGTGATAACCTTATGGCGAACATGGAACCTGCAGTAGCGCGGGGTGATACATTTCTAGATGAACTTTACAATGATGATGTCACTGTTTCTAGAGATGGGGCTTATCCTAATATATGCTTTTCGATAACCGTGATGGTTAAATTGACATTTTCTTTCAGAATTTTTAAATGGGTAAACTCTCTCTAAAGCATTTATGAAAGCTGGAGTTGTTCAAGGTTTAAATATGGACACAACTATGAGAACAATGGAATTTCAAGGCAGGGGCTATAGAGTATTATTGTCTTGGTTGATACCAATAGTTAAATTATTCAAAATTTCGTGTTCACTAATTGGCAGAGTTTATAAAAATGTCTAAATTCTTTCTTTAATTGGAGATAAAATTATAAGGGGAGCTATGATGCAATTCATATATCCTGTAAACAATGATGGATATGGAGTATATTTATATTTTTAATAAGGTCCATAGCTTGTTTAAGTAGGATGTGGAGTTACATGTACATCTTTGATAGCCTCACCTATATAAGTGTAGAAGCTAGGGCACTTGCTATGAAAATTAAAGTTCATTATAATTGAGATAAAGCATATGATCATAACGTGTTAACTTAAAAATTTTAAGACATTGAAAATATACGTGTGTAATACAATACTTTCTTCTCCCAAAATAGCCTTAGTTTACTATTGGCTTTGAAGCAAAAATTGTTGCACACAAAGTTTAGGTTCAGCCCATTGACACCAACACTACGGATACTGGAAAATTTTTATATTTATTTTTTAATTAAGATACGTGAGAGATTATTGAAATATTTTATTAAAAAATAATTAGATAATAAAACACTTTTTAAGTTTCTAATTTTTTTTAATATGCTTTAATAAGATCAAACGTACATGTAATAAATGAAACACATTTAAAAGGAACTTTTAAATACAATTTGTTATTATAAGTTTATGAACTTGCAATTAGGTTGACTTGTAATAAACAATAATTAATTAAAAAATTGTTTTATGTCGTATTATAATAGTGAAGCAATTCTTCACCCGAAACCATCTCGTTTTTCTAAAAAGCTATTAAAGAAAATTTAAGAATCCGTTTGGTTTTTTAATCTTTTTTTTTTTTCATTTGCAGAATATCATTTTCATTTTTTATTTTCTAAAACTTCAAAAATATATTTGATAAATAGGAATAAAAAATATTTTTAATATTGCAATATATTTGGTAACTATTTTTCTCTAATATATATGTTGAAAAATATGAAATTGACAATTTGGTGCCCGAATGAGTGTCCACTCCCCTACCTATCAAATATGTATGGAGATCATTTCCATATTTAAGGTGTTGGCAATTTATTGAATTGATTATTTGGATTAGGCTGATTATATGGACAATATCTAGCTCATTTTGGAATATCATATCACTTGGGGGAATCATATATTATATTAGTGATTGGATTGAATAATATTACCCTTATCTAATCCTTTTAATCAAGAAAGTTGAATTGGATTGAATAACCAAAAAAGTAGTAGCTAAGAATCCTTATTTATCTTGTTCATTATTATTATATTATATTCAACTTATAAAGTGATTGTTTTAACGAAATTGTGATAGATCTTCTTATCTAAGCATCTCAATAAACTTTATATAATGGAGAAACTTGTGTAGGTTTATGTACGGAAAGAATTGAACACTTAATCTGTTTTAAGTGAGGAACCTTATTTTATAAGTGCATATTGATAGTAAAACTTTTGTATTTTAGTTTTACTTGCTGAATTCATAAAGGGAGAATTTAGTTATGAGAGTGTCGAGTCTTCAAAGTATAAGGGTGAGGTAAATTATCACAGGGTGTGATTGAGTAGGTTTACTTTGTATAATTGTTGAAGAGAGTGAATCTCTCTCACTAGACTAGACGCCACAAACATATGGAAACTAAATTGCGTAAACAACCTGTAACACCCTCTAACCCTTATCCGTCACCGGAATAGGGTTACAAGGCATTGCCAGACAGTTCAGAACAAAGATGAGCAATCATATATATGTTTAACATATACATCATAATTTAATCACAATGTTCCTTTAATGAGCTCTCGAGGCCCAAAACACGTGTTCGGAACTAATCGGGACTTAATCAAAAGCTTAGAGAATTTTTCACAAAATTTCACAATTTTTCCTAGGTTCTGGGCTCACACGCCTGTGTGGTTCAAGGACACGCCCGTGCTTCAGACCGTGTCCTACCCCGTGTAACTCTTTGACTTAGGCCACACGGCCAACCACACACCCGTTTGCAGAGCCCGTGTGCCTAACACGACCGAGACGCACGCCCATGTCTCTGCCTGTATGTAATTTCCTAAGCATTTTGTTTTGCATTTTTAATGTGTAGGGGACACATGGCCTATCCACATGCCTATGTGTAAGCAATGTGTCTCACACGGTCTGGCCACGTGCCAGGCCGTGTGGACTCAAAATGAGCCTTTTATGTCAAGTATACCAACCCTATAAATTTTACACGACAAGCAATTCAATACCCAATTTTTCAACCAATTCAAAAAACATTCAAATACCTTTATAACATGTCCAAAATGATAGAGGTAATGACTTAAACAATGTATTCACATATTTATTTCTCAAATTTAAATCAAAACAATCCAATATAACATCATTTAAGCCAATTCAATCTTTATACCAAAATATACCATTTATAATTTCAAAAAAACTCATAAACTTATACATATAACCAACTAATATCATTTGTATCATTATATACGACTATTTCTCAACATGACTTACATATGACAACCTAGGTACATGCCATTTACCAAAAAGAAAATGTACTTTACCACTTGAGTTCGGGAGTGGTTCTGGATGCTGATTCAACGTTTGAACTTTAACCTAACCTGCGCACGGAAACAAACCGTACGCTGAGTATAACACTTAGTGGTATTTCTATAATCCGAATAAATTTATAATATTTAAACATATAATTACACATAACGAAAACTATTCAACAACAATCAAATTTCATAATTATATTGTTCAATACACTTCCAATTATCATATCTTTTATTTCAATCATTTAATTGCTATTTAATAGCAATTCACAATAAGATATTCAATGCAATTTCAATATCAATATCCATTTCATCAACCCATGGTTTATACAATTCCATGCATTTCAATTACATATTCCATTTCAATGCTCATTCCAAATCATAATTAATATCTTTCAATATCAATCAATTGATCAATTCATTCACAAAACCCTATTAATGCAACTCGGACTCGTACGGATACACGGATCCAACCAGAACACACCAGTTCGACACTCAGTGCCTCATCGATTATGCCAAAGTATAAATAATACAGTACTCAGTACCTTATCGGAATTATCCGAAGTAACAATACGACACACACAGTGCCTCATCGACTCGAGGTTGAAGAACCCTTTACTCAATCAATCCTATGGCATGCCAATTATATCTGACTTAGGCCGACATTGTTAATAGGGTTTTCAATTCACATTTCAATTTCCAAATAATATCAATTTCAATCAATTCCAAGTCAATACACATTTCAATCTCATGTTTCATAAGACAATTCAATTCAATATCAATATAATAGCAAATAATACACAATCAATTCAATTTCACTTACCTTACCTATTAAATGACAAATACAATAAATAATTATTAAATTTTGATTATAGAAATACAAACTGTATTTTTCCGAGTCACTACTCGTTAACTTTCTTTTTCCCCTTCTTAGCTGATGTCTCCGGCTCAACGTTAGCTACGGAAATTAAAACAATTAAATTTTATCAATACATTACAATTTCATATTGAATATTTCAATTTATACAAACTTTTACCTAAATTCCAATTTAGTCCTAAAATTTAACTAACTTCTTTTCTTACAAAACCAATTCCATATCTCAATTTAATTTCCACTTTAATCAAATTTCAACACCCTAATTCCACCATAAAACTCAAATTTTAAATTTCTTTCAATTTAGTCCCTAATACTTAAAACTTATGATTTGTTTTACAATTCAATCCTTTTCTCAATTCTAACTTGAAATTCTATCAATTCAAACCCTAATTCTTCAATTAATTCAACATAAACCACATCTAAAAATCAACTAACTTTCAAATTTTCCACATAAATCAAGTAGTATTTTGTTCTAGGATTCCAAAAAAAATGGACTAAATTAACTTACCACTTAAGCTTGAAACCTCAAAATCCTAATTTCTCCTTCTTCTTTTTGCCCTTTTTCTTTCTTTCCTTCCTTCCTCTGTTTAGTTTTTGCTATTCTGTTTCTTTTGTTTCTTTTTATGTTTTATTATATTAATATTATATTTTATTAGCTTAGTAATTATTATTTTCTTAATTAATAAGAAAATACATATATGTATTACAAATGTATGAATAATATTTATTACACATGTATTTTATTTTTACCACACAATTGTCATGATTTGGTTTATTTTTTATTTAGTCCTTCAACTTTTCTTGATTCTATAATTAAGCTTTCACACTTAATTCAATTTAATCCTTATACCTACTTAACCTTAATTCAAACTAATTCACCTAATTAAAATCTAATTAATCATACAACTAACTTCGTAAATATTTTTAATAAATATTTACGAATTCATTTTACGAAAATGGAGACCCAAAAAAGTACTTTTCCAATAACCGTAAATTTCGAGTCGTTACACAACCTTCTTATGTTCTATTTATTTATTGCTTGCCTTTTGGTGCTTGAAAGAGTGCTTGCTGCCTTAGGCACCATTTGACTTAAGCAATTTGATTCTCAACATCTTAGGTGTCCTAGTATGAATTCGAACTAGGGTACCAAATTTAATATTAGGAATATTGTTGAAAAACAAAGATTATTTTTATCTTTATATGAATTTGAACTAGGGTCAATTCATCAAAAGTTAAAAATACTTATTTTCATCATTTTCGCTTTTAGAAAACCATTTTTAATGAAAACAATAAAAATAATATTTTATTGTATTTTTATTTTCATTTTCTGAAGTTTTTTTTTAATTGTAAGTAACCACGTTTTTTACAATAATTTTCCTTTTCCAAGAAAATGAAAATCACCTCTATTTTCTTAAACCAAAAGCAGCATAAGTTTTTCATTTAAGAGATTTATTTTCTTTATATATATTAACCTAGGACTTTATTATTGTGTGGAGAAAATTGTGTCAAATTTTCTTTGAGGAGGTGTTGTTGAAGCCTTAAAAGACAATTGCATAAAAAACATATACACCCAGTGACAAGCATGTCCGCCTTAAAGACAGATAGTTTAATATTTAACAACAAATTTAAACTCTTGATTCTTCAAATCTATTCTAAATTAGTAAGTATATTACTTTAAAATTTTATTATTTAATTTAAAAAAGGTCAATAAAAATTATATCTTATTATCAGATTGCTAAAAAAATTAATATAACGTGAAAAAAGTTTACTATTTATAATTGTCTTTGTCGTGAGGTATTTTTCTTTTTGTAGTTTAGTGATTTTACTGAAGTTAAATAAAATTCCGCTTTATTTTATTTATTTAAATAGGTAAACTAGCTTAAAATAAAGCATCAAGTTTATTAGGGATGTTCATAGTTCGGTTAAAATTAAATTAATTGATCTAATTTGGTTAATCGATCGATGGCCGAATTTAGTTCGGTCAGAGGTTGATTAATGATTTTTTTAAAAATTCGGTTATCGGTTAATTTAGTTCGAAACCGGGTAATTAATCGAATTAACCAATTAACTGAAATAAATAATATATATATAGCCCACCCCCTAGTATATAAATAACTAAAATAGCCCAATATATGAAAGCAATGGACTACAAGTTTTTTACGTAACAAGCCAATAATGACCCAAATATAATAAAAAAAATTAAATTTAAACATTTTAAAAAATAAAATTTAAAAGTGAAATTGAAATAGAAACAATCCCTAGCAGTCAAATTGGTCTTCTTGTTGTCGTTCTTTTTTTCCCTTTTCTTTTGGCTTAACCCTTATTTTTAACTCATTTTCAAGTTCAATTCAAGCTTCAACTTGCACTTGTAGCATCCCAACTCGACAACATCCTTTTCCCTTTCATTTTGAGTTTCAAAAATCAAGCATATAAATTTTTTTTGGATTCAAAGTATCTTTCTTTTTATTTAAATTTTAATTATAAAATATAAAATTTAATTATTAAAGGGTTGTTGTTTGTCATGCACTGGGTAGAATGTATGTAAATGTATATAAATGTGTATACATTTTAATCCATTTATATATTGTATATAACTATATTTTAATCTATTGTATTTTTTTTATTCTTGTATAATGTCCACGAAACCAATATCTGTTGAGGGTAGTGTTTCATCTCCTACTTCGATAGATTCTAGAAATTCAGCAGGTGAAGCTTCAAGCCAAACAAAGGGGGCTGTTGGGAAAAGAAAAGTCATCCTTCCAAGGTCAGTAGTTTAGTCTCACTTCACTAAGATTATTAATAGTGATGGTACAAGTAAGGCTAAATGTAATTATTGTGAAAATGAATTTTGTTGTAATGGGAAAAAAATGGTACGGGGTCATTGAAATATCATATCGGTTCATATAAGAAAATTCCTAGTAACATTGTTGACACTAGGCAAGGGCAACTAGTTTTACCTAGTAAGAGAGCTGAAGGGGGGAAGGATACCTTTCAACTTGGAGATTTAATCAAGAAGCATGTAGGAAAGGGTTAGCACAAATCATTGTGATTGATGAATTATCATTCAAGTGTGTTGAAAGTGAAGGCTTTAGGAAATTTATGTCCGTGGCATGTAATAGAGTTAATTAGATGAAATGGATGTTTATCAATTATGTTTAGATGAAAAGGCTAAGCTAAAACAACTTTTAAGAAGTTTTTGTTCTAGAGTTTGCTTAATTGTTGACACATAGACTTCTTTGCAAAGAGATAATTATTTGTGTATCATTGCTCACTTTATTGATAAACACTGGAAATTGAATAAAAAGATTTTAAACAATTGTTTACTGTCACTGTTGATAATGCAAATTCAAATGATGTTGCTATTGGTTATTTGAGAAAGAAATTTAGCCCTTGAAGGTGTTTAGTTCAAAATGGTAAATACCTTCACATGAGATGCATGACACACATTGTAAATTTGATTGTTGTTGAAGGCTTAAAGGAAATGAATAAATCTGTTGAACGTGTTAAGGGGGTTGTTAGATATGGGAGGCAATCTCCAGCTAGATTACAAAAGTTTAAGGAGTTTGTTATGGTAGAAAATGTAGAGTATAAGAAGATGTTGTGTCTTGATGTTTGTGCTAGATGGAATTCTACCTACTTAATGTTAGACTCTACTTAAATTTTTGAGAGATTTGAGGAGCAAGATACAAACTTAGGGCTAAACCTAAAAAGGGGGAGGGTTGGCCTAGTGTGGATGATTGGGCTTGTAATAGTTCATTTTTCAGTGGTGCCGAAATGGTGGTTTAGGAATCCCGTTTTCCAATGATTAAGTCATTAAATATTATTAATTAATATTTTAGTAGAAATGAAACGGAGTTTTTAAGGGCAAAATGATGATAATAATTGTGTTTTTCTTTAAAACGACATGATATTTTTAATAATTGGACCTTAGGTCATTTGGCTTAATAATCTGACATTTTGGCAATCCTCAGACAAACTACTCAAAGTTTTTCTAAAATTCGAACAACTAAATGTTTTGAAAACTTAACAGATTTACTTGGCCATTTTGGTGGCTAATGTAGCCTTCAAAATTTGATCATAACATCTGGGTCAAGTTTGAAAGGTTACATTTGGTGGTACCAGAGCTAGGTTCATTAACTCGGCTTGAAAAATTTTAATGAGACTACATGAATGTTTTTGAAAAGTGGTATTTTGGGAAAAACCTGCCACAGTGTTTTTATTTTAAAATTTTTCAAAATTAAAAACTCTGAGACTCCGATAGTGTGTTCATTAGTATTACTACTGCTAAAATATAGACAAACACTAGGACTATAGTACATAAAACTATAGACTTTAGAAACTGAAAATACTGAAAATAACTAGTGTTAGTGTTTTGTGAAAACTGTAGATAAGACTTAAAAATGTAAAATCGAGATAGCGTAATGAATACCTGTGGAACATGAGTTGGTGCTTTGTGAACCCAAGCTTGCCAACTTCTCCTCCTCACTCAGGTTATTTTTCTACAACATATACATAAGAAAGAGTGAGCTTTTTCAAGCTTAGTGAGTGCTAAAATATTTCCACAAAGAATCCACAATATCAAGGTTAATTGAAAGCATACTAATCACTTACTTAAGGTATTACATCAAACATGTATCATAGCATTTCATATTAATATATTGGCATAGTGTGTAGGAAACATGTATAAAGCATATAAGCATTGAATAAGCAAATCTCCTAACACACCAAATGACACATAGAGTTTATACTAGTCCCATAAAAGTGTAGCAGGAAGCTAAACACTCTCCAAACCAGTCCAAGGGCCTCAATTCCCTCTCACATGAGCACAATAATGGTGAGTACTCATAATCCTTTGACATGCCAATGATATCCAATGGGTTTAAAAGGTCACAATGCCAATATATTTACTTATACACACACTTATTTTATGGTTCACGCACACATTCACATATCATGTTCATCATAATCATATCACTTATCACATTCACATATTGTGCACATTCAAGTGTTATCACTTTTCTTATTGAGCCACATACACTTTAATATCAGATGTGTGTATTAAACCAATATATCAATAGGCATGTTCTGACATATTCACATCGATTTCTTTAACATATCATATACACATCACATCACAATTTATCATCATTTTTAAAATATTATAGCTCAAGGAACAAATCCTTACTCTTGGAACTCAGGATAGTTGATTAAGCTACCTAAGCTCCCCTTTTAACACATTGAAATGTGCAAAATTGAAACACACCAGACCATTCACCTTTGCAACCTTTGCTTCAATGACATAAGCTCAAGTAAGCTTTTGTTTGCCTTTGTCCTTTCTTGTAGAAACTCCTAACCGACTTGACACTTTACATCCACATCAAACACAATAAAAATAAATTTCAAATAGCAACAAGCAAAATCAAATCACTCTAGAATCATAGGCCTAAGCTTTTTATTCAGAATACCGAAAAACTAGCTAGTTTTGCCGAAATAGAGATTTCATCACTCAAATCTCATTTCTAAGCCTCAATTTCGATTTCAAACATCCTAAACATCATCTAATTATATATCTAAACCATAAATTTCATCTAATTGTACAGATCTAACTTTTCCAGAAAAATCAAGCTTGTATGAATATTAAAAAGGGGAAAACGTCCAATTCATTAGAATTCATTAAGGAGTTATTAAATTAAGATCAAATATTTTTAATTAGATCAAAATGAGTTAGAAACCACTTTAAAATAGTATTTTAGCTTAGTATTATGAGATCTACCATTTTCAAGCCAAAAATCGGTTTAAATTTATTAGATTTATTGAGATCTTGATTCAATCAATTAAAATTCAAATTGAACTAACAACATTCTTAGCTTAATCATAAAAAGCCCAAATGTTACCTCCATTTGAAGTAATAGATGAGTTGAGGGTCGAATTTCGCCAAAAGCATGTTGAAGAACAATGGTGGAATTGAAGGAGAAAAGATTGGTTTTCTTTAAAATTGAAGAATGAAATTGTGTTTGGATGGCTAGGAAATAAAAAAGGATGAATTAACTTGAGAGAGAAACCTTAGATTTTGTTTTTAGAAGCAATTTGAATGGATGTTGAAAAGGGAGGGAAGAGACGTGGGTGGTCTTTAAATAGCCAACCAAATTTTAAAAGTTGGGCAATTGCCCTTTTGGCCACCTCCAGTTTCTTCGCTTTTACAAAACAGTCTTTGTTTCCAATTAAAGCTTATTTTCTAATATATTTTCAAATCTGAACTCATTTTAAAAATTCATTTTAAGCAAATTAATTCTTGGATACCCAATTTTAATTTCTTCACCTAAAATTTTTATTCTAATTATTTTAAAATTTTATTTTATTTATTCTTATTTATTTTAATTATCTAACCTAATTTTACTAATCCGATTTTTGGGATATAACACATTCAATAAGATGTAAAAAAAAAAAGAGTAGAGAAGGGATGATTTAAACTCTGAAGATGTTGATGTGTTCTTGAATCTTTAAACCTTTGAATGTTGTATTTTTTGTGATTTTAGTGAAAAACAATTAACAAAAACGAAATAGAAATGAAAATAAACTAAAACTGAGATTCAACTTGAAAGAAATGATTACAACTAAAAATGAAATTGAAATCTAACACTAAACCCTAAGTAAGAATAAAAAATAAAGTTTGGATGATGAATTCAGCTTCATAATTAAGTCCTGAGAGCTAACATTTATAGTGTTCAGGTTAGATGACCAAATTAGGTCAATTACATGTTGCTAAACATGTCAATTACACCATTGGCTAACAAATGGGCCTTGTCTGGTGGTTGTCATAACATCGATGGTTATATGCTCCCCCTCTTGGTTTAAAGTTGGGTGTCGCAACATCCCCTTTTAATGTTACGACATCTGGGGCAGTTCACTGACTCATCGGCCTACAATATCATCATGCACACTTAACCAACACGTTAATTCTTCCTTAGGTCCAAATTGGCCTAATAGGTCATCAAAAAAAACCAAAATCTCATTTTATTGAATTCAAATGCAAAACTAACTAAGTCTAAAAATTAAATAAAAAGATATATAATTACTTGAGTACAAGCTCATTAAGTGTTTAAAAGAGCTTAATTTGCCACAACGGATTGTGGTAGATAAGAGTTTCGCAAGGTGACAATCTATAGGGAAGGAAAACAACCAAAGTAAATTTATGAATGCTTAGTAAGTTCAAATGGAATTTCCATACTTACCTTGGTCATTTTAGGCATAATAAACTATCAAACATTTTGGCATTCAAAAATGGCTATTCTTGGCACATATTGGCACATCTCGATACATATCAACATCATCAACCAAATAAGTTAGTCATACATATCATGAGAAATATCATGAACACAATCATATACTTATCACATATCAAGTATAAAACATATACTATCTTATTTCTAATTCATATTTAAGTTTCCATTTCAATTCAATTGAATATCACCCAATGAAACTATAGTAAAACAGACTCGAATAGACGGGTGAATAAATTGCTGATACAAATTGACATTATAACAGGCTATCTCACACAAGCTGACATTATATCGAGGTTACCCATTCGAGCTAAACTTACGATACTTATGCTCAAAGAGTCTGCGACAAATGCTAGACGTCATTATAACATGTAAAATCCCCGTTCTATCACGCATATAACCCTATTGGCATGTCAAACTTATCCTAACCTTTTACTATGTTCATATAGGAATCATTTTCATATATACATAATTACAAATCCCTATATTTAATTACATAATTCATTTGCATGTCCTATAATCAATCAATTGTCATATTTGTACCTTGAACTATTACTTAATAACCGATAAACACATGACATTTCAATTTAGTCCACAATTAGCATAACATGCAAAATTTTCTAGAATTCTAATTATATTTAAACATTTATATATATATGAAATCAAAAAAAAGGTAAAATAAACCAATAAGTTCCATATGAACTTACCTGTTCAAAATGAGAAAATAGTGGATATTTCAGGGACTAATCTATAATTTTTGTTTTCCCTTATTAGCTTTACTTTGGTCCAAATCTTAATCTATACAATTATTTTATATACAAATCAATACCAACTGCATTTATACAATGTTATGTTATGCATGACCCTATAAAAATTTAATTTTTAATGTCCCAAAAATTTTAAATTTTATTCAATTTAGTCCATGAACTCAGATATGTATAACTTTTGATTCCTAGCTCCGGACTAAAATCTAATTCCATACTTTCTCATTAGAAACCCTATATTTCCTATTTCCAATAGAATTTCATGACTGATTTTACATTTATTAAATTTGGTCCCCAATGTAACAAAGTTGACAAACAAGCTAAATTAACTTTACAATCTAGTCCTTTTCATAATCTAGGCTTAAAATCTATCCATTTCAAGCCTAAATCTTCAAGAAATTAACAATGAAAACTTTCAAAAACTTTAAAAATTTTCCAATTGATACATGAGCTACCTAAATCAAGCTCTCATGACCCCAAATCCATAAAGATTACAAGAAAAGGACTTGAATTTTCTTACCAATTAATAGTCGAATGTTTTAGAAATTCTTAGGTTTTCTTCTCCCTTTTTGGATAGCAATGGAGAATAGATAAAGAATATTCCTTTTTCATGCACTAACTTAACTTATATAGTAGGATTAATATTTAGTTAATTTGGTTTAATTAACTTAAACATAACTTAATTACTTAAGTTAATCACTGATCTTAATTAGTGGAAAATGTCCATCCACTAATTCTTATTGAAAAATGATTTATTTACCATTTTAGACCTTTTGCTTATTGCTATCTTAATCCTCAAGACTTTTTTTAATTAAAAATCTATAGCAATTTAACTTTACGTCCCTATGCTTTAATTCACTATTAATTCGGCAAAATTATCGGGTCAATCTTTAATATATCTTTATATTATCCTTGAAAATATTCATATTTAATATTTATAGACTTGGTTTACGAAAATCAAATTTCGAAACTGCATTTTTTCGTACCACTGAAAAGTTAGACCGTTACAGCTACACTTATACAAAGTCACTAGAAGGCCCAACAACCTAATCCAAGCAACCACCTGCATTGGTATGATTTTGAGGTCAAGAAATCTTTTGACCATCGTTCAATAGTAAAATATTAACCATAAATGACCCACGATCCCCTAAGAAACACCTGCTCATAATCTAGTTGAGATTAGAATTTCACTAGAAAGCACCCATCTTCAACATCCATAAACTTTATCGGCACTAAAACTTATATTATGCGCCAAAAGCATAACCACAATCATGTTCAACATTCTCTATTCACCCAAGTGTGGACTCGATTAGGAGAACATATAGATGGCAGCCCATCCATCTCCCTTATCACAATATCACTATCCCCCAATTGGATTTCATCTCATCATCAAAGGCAAATCCCTTGTTGCCATTCGTCCCAGAGTGACTTATAAGCATATCCCAAAATGAAGCACCATTCCCCATACCAAATTGTCCCATAGTTGTTTGACCGATGCCAACCTGAACCTAGCATCTTCATGTTGTCTAAATTTGGTGGATCCTCCTCCCCCGTCATCAACTCCTCTTCATAGTTCGCCCATTCGCCAATTTAATTATGATGTTATCTTTTCTCTTGTTCGCAGTACGTCGATTCCCTTATGTCATCTAAATCGTCAATCCTCCTCCTCCTCCTCTTGTCAACTTTATTTTTAAGTGCACATTGTTATCTTTTCTTTGTCTTTTCCCCCCTTATTACTAGCTATGATATTAATGAGGAAAAAAAATGGAAATAACAATTTAACGTTTTCATTCTATTTTATTATACCACGAGAAAAAGGGAAAAAAAGGTCTCTTCTTTTTGCCAATAAAGGGAAAAGATTGGTTAATTTGGCCATCGGGTTATTTGTTTTGCCTTAAAAATTAAAGGTGAATCTGTCAGAATTCATTAAGATATGGATTTAAATGTTATTTTTTATAAATGAATTCAAACATGTATCATGCCTCATTTTAAATTTGAGATCATTTTAAGACTCGATTGAAATTATCTAATCGGATAAGATATTTTATATTCATACCAATTTAGTTTTCTTAAGGAATAGTGATTTACAGTAAACCTGTTTTCATATTTGACTCGAGTTAAAACTTGAGTCTCGACAGTGGAAAGAGGGAAAAAGTGTATAAATCTCAAATCCTGTAACTCAATGCTTTATATATACAGAATTGTTTTTAAATATACTAGATTTTCAAACATTATACTGTGAGTGAAAAATCATATAAAAAATATATTTATTAAAAGATTAAATCAAACCTTGATGGAAAGGGTAACGTTAAAGGGTTAAAGACTTGGAATTTCTTAGGCTCAATAGATTTTATATAAAAGTAAAACAAATAAAGTTAATAAAATATTTTAATAATATAATTTACTTTGTAAAAAAGTAGTTTTTCGTTTATTTTTCAATTGAGTTAGTATTCAATTGATTCGTAATGTCAACTTGGTCAAAAATTTTAACTATAGTATAATTTTTTTTAGAGAAATTTATTTTTCTTAAATAAAGAAAAACAAGAGTAATGTGCAAATGACAAAGTAATATTTTTTTCATTCATTTTTCAATTTAATTGATACTAGGTTTACTCGTGATGCCAATTTAATAAGAGTTTTAATTACAATATATATATATATATATATATATATATATATATATATATATATATTAAATAAGGAAAAATCAGAGTAATGTGCAAATGACCAATAAGTGTAATATTTTTTTCGTTCATTTTTCAATTGAATTTATGCTCGGTTGACTTGTGATGCCAATTGAAATAAGATTTTTATTTGCAGTATAATTTTTTTTGGAGAGAATTTTATCTTTCTTAAATAAAGAAAAATAAGAGTAATGTGCAAATGACCAATAAATGTAATATTTTTTTCATTTATTTTACAATTGAATTAATACTCGATTGACTCGTGACCTCAATTTAAATAAAAGTTTTAATTATAGTTTAATTTTTTAGAGAGAATTTTATTTTTCTTCAATAAAGAAAAACAAGAATAATAAGCAAATGCGAATAAGCGTAACACATTGCACTCTTTAATAACAGTGTGATAATAATATATAATTTGTTTCTTTCTGGGCTTTGTTTAAAAAAAAGAATTATAATAAAGAATTAATAATGAATAAAGTTGCATGTTTTATAAAAGATAAATGTAGGCCAAGATTAAAAAACATTTGACATTTAATGCAATTTAAAATAACATAAATTAATATTAAAAATTCTATCACGTGTGAAAATTACGGACTCAGAATATAAATGTGTTTTTAAAATTAATATATAAAAAATAATTAAATATATAGTTTGGAATTAATTAATCATAATAATACATGAAATGTCTACAGTATGAAAATAAAAAAAAGTAGATTAAATAGTAAGTATAATGAAATTTAAATACATAAATTCATCATATTAATAATGTTATAACCGTAAAAAAAAATTTGATCTAAAACTTAACAAACCATAAACCAGAATCTGTCATGTCAAATCATCAAGAACAAAACTAAATGCGAAAGCGTACTTGATTCCATTGATTTCTTGGAATCTTTGGATCTTATAGTTTTGATCTTCCAAATTAGCACACAAGTAATTTAGAGAAGGTAACTCTCACTTTTCTGAAGATAGGATGTCAGAAAAGTTACTTATGTGTAATTTGGGGACCATAACCCTATTATATAACTTTTGCACATTAACCTAAAATCTAATCAACCTATCATTAATTAGAAATTAGTTACTACAATATCTACACATATTTGAGCCATACTTTATTGAATAACTAAAGCCTAGTAAACCTTAACCAAATTAAATCACTTTTAATTTGGGTTAACCTTTTATGATAGTAAATAATAACATGTAATTACTATTATTATATATGTGATGTCTATATTTTCCAACAATCTCCCACTTAAACCACATATATATCAATTACTCTATAATTATATGTCATTATATATAACTTTATGAGCTTAAAACTTTACTATCATATCCATAGGGTATTCCGAACTATCTCATCAATTGATTTTATTAACATAGAACCAATGTGACTTCCGTTATATATATCATAACTAAATTCATCCCTAATCATGTATATTAACATAACCAAATGACATAGATCAAGTATGGTTGTATAGTATGGAAATTGCATGCAATGTGAACCAAACATGCCTATTTCGAACTAGTACTCCTCAAACCTTAGTGAGATCAACCCTTACCAAAATCAAAGTGAATAAACCAAATAAAATTTATTTTTGCAGAAAATAAACTTAATATCTGTAAACTGAAATAACTAAAAATTTGTCTATAACATAAAAGCATTTAAAAGTACAAACTCCCACTAAAACCAAATATCCCCAAATGAAATTACACTCATATGAGCAGTGTGCTCGTGAAAAAAACCTTGGGTGGTAGTCCCTTAGTAAATGGATCCGTAATTATGGAGTTTGTCCTAATATGCTTTATAGACACCTGATCACTCTCAACTCTTACTTTAACAACTAGGAATTTAAAGTCTATGTGATTTGACTTTGATGTGCTTCTGTTTTTATAGGAATAAAGGCCTGCAAATTATTGTCACATTTTGCACCCTAGTGACAAAATTTTGTATCAATATTCCATCAAAATCAAATTATCTATACCTGATGATTTCTGACTTATCAGACCTTCTATATGTGAACATGTAATATTTTATTCTCTGAAGATACCTCATAACCCTCTTGGCTATTATCCAATGGTCCATATCAGAGTTGTTTAAATATCTGCCTAGCATCCTAACAATGTACGCAATATCCGGATGTGTACATACTTGAGCATACATTAGACTCCCAACAACTGATGCATAGGGAATCTTTTGCATTTCCTCTGTCGTAACCATTTTTTTGAAAAACGGGAATCGACTTAGATTTTGAAAATGAAAACGAATAGAGGAGTCGCGACCAATCTTTTTTTGATAAGGTGTTATCGGGTCACCTTGTACAAGTGGTTGTTTTTAATAAATAGTTTGATTTATTTAAACAACGATTTTGGTCCGCAAAATTCAGAAAGATGGGCTCGGGAGTCAGTTATGCGCGAGGAAGGATTAGCACCCTCGTAACGCCCAAAAATTGGTACCTAGTTGATTAATTAGTGTTTTAGTGTTGAAAATTAAAAAAATTGAAAGACTTTGAAATACGATCCTTCTTTTTGTAAAAAACATTCGAACGTTAAAGACATTCTTGTCTCGAAGCAACAAAATGTCATATCCAGTGAGTTAGGGCACAACATCTCGAACTTTTGAGAATGAGCTTGTCCTTTTAAAATTCATGTATTTTAACTACTTTTCAAAAGGATATTCGGTTAGTCAGGGTGAACGAGGAAAATCAAAACCCAGTAAGTTAGGGCACGTTTTCTCAAATTTCCAAACACCGAATATTGCCTTTACTTGCGAAAAAATCTTATTTCGAGGTAACAAAATGTCATACCCGGTAAGATGTCATATCCAGTGAGTTAGGGCACAACATCTCGAACTTTTGAGAATGAGCTTGTCCTTTTAAAAATCCGTGTATTTTAACTACTTTTCAAAAGGATATTCGGTTAGTTAGGGTGAACGAGAAAAATCAAAACCCAGTAAGTTAGGGCACGTTTCTTCGAATTTCCAAACACTGAATATTGCCTTTACTTGCAAAAAAAATCTTATTTCGAGGTAACAAAATGTCATACCCGGTAAGTTAGGGCACAACACCTCGTATCTCCGAGAATAAGCATTTTTTAAAACTCGTATTGCGATTTAAAAGAGTATTCCGTTATTTAGGTTAAATGAGAAAAATCAAAACCCAGTAAGTTAGGGCACGATTTTCTCGAAATTCCAAATAAGAGGTATTGATTTTTTATGAAAAAGTTATTTTCGTCGAAAAAAGGTAAATACAACATAAGTTTGTAATAATAAGAGGAAGAACACGTAAACGAATATAGATCTTGATATTGACGAGCATAATGGAATGAGCATAAACGCGAACGTGAATGATAACGATGAAAATAAAATAAATAAATAAACAGACAAGCTAAGAGAAATGATAAATAATCTAAAAACTATTTATAAATAAATATTACGTAAAGTAAAAAAAAATTCGATAGTAATAGTAATGAAAAATATGACAATAGTAAAATGATGATATTAATACCCAAATATAAATATAGATATAATACCTAAAATATAATAATAATGAAATATAAATAAACGAGTAATAGGAAAATAAACATAGATGAAAAATATAATAATAGACATAATACAATAGTAATAGTAATTACAAAAATGATAATAATAATAAAATAAAATAATAATAATAATAATAACCGTAGTAGTAGTAATAAAAATATAATAATAATACATAAAAAATAGGAAATAATAATATGGTAAAGGAAAATAATAATAATATGTTAATAAAAATAACAGTAGTTGCAATAAAAGGTAATAGTAATGAAATAAAAATAACAATAATAGTAATAATAATAATGATAATATAATAATAACAGTAATATAAAAAAAGGAGTTGTAATAGTATAGTAAAAATAAAAATAATATATAGATAATCATGATTATAATAAAATGAGATTATAATAATAATATTAATAAAAATAGTCATAAAAGAAATAGTAATAATAGTAATACTATAAATAATAACATATGTATGGAAAATAGCATAGTAAAGAAAGAAAAGAAAAGCAAAATATATATATATATATATATATATATATATATATATATATATAATAATAGAGATAGTGATAATAATGGCATTAAAATAAAATGAATATAATTACAAATATAATAATAAGTATACGTTAATAAGGACGATAATAGAAAATAATACAAAAATAATACACTATGAGAACAGTGGTAGCAATAATAATAAGAATAATAATAATATTAAATAATAATAGAGAATAATTCTAAAAGAAAGTAATTTAGAGATAAAATAGCAAAATACTGAAAATGGACTAAATCGAATTCTGAAAATAAAATTTTAGGGCAAATTTGGAATAAAAATAGGGCGAGGGACCGAGTTGAAACGCGCAGATAACAAGGGGGACTAAAGGAGAAAATATCCCCACCCTCCCAAGTGTAGCGTTTCACATAGGACCAAAATGAAATCAAAACGAAACTTCGGGGCAAATGTAGAAATATGAAAAAACTTAATTGCAAAAATAAAAAAATGGAGGGACTTGCAACGAAATTATCCCCAAAAACCAAAACACGCGGATCCTCCTAGCGGGTCGGGTCAACACGCGGATCCTATGCTTAAAACGACGTCGTTTATATGCAAGTAAGTCCCCCTTTTTTTTGCTTTTTACATGCTTTTTATGTATATATATATACGTTTATATGTAAAAAGATTAGAGAAGAAAAGTAAAAAAAAAAATGATAATAATAGTAATAAAAGAGATAAAAAATGGACCTTTCTCACACTATTTTTTTTCAATCTTCTTTTGCGGTTTTTGTGTTTAAATCTATTGTTTGATTGTATTCCCTAAAAAAAAGCCCCTTACATTGTGTTTTTTGATGGCTTTTATAGCCTTTTTACATTATTTTTATTATTTGCTGTCTTGTCTTCTTTTAACCTTGTAGGTGGTGGAGCACATGGAGGAGCAGGTGGTGGCAGAGGTGCGACGTTGGTGGTGGTGCCAGGGCTACGGGCTAGAGGCGGCTAGCAAGTGGGATTAGGGTTAGTTGAGAAAAAGTTTAGGTTGTGGGCTAGGGTTTTTTTGGGTTTGGGCAATTGGTTTGTATTTGGGCCAAAATTGGGCCTCAACATCCTCAATTTCAAGTTTACTTTTAGGGCATTAAGTAAGACTAAATTTATCGCCTTTAGCAACAAAGGAGTCACTTGGTCTACAACCTTACATGCCAAACCTTTTAAGTACTTTATTGATATAGCTCTTTTGTGACAATCCAAGAATATCCCGAGATAGGTCTCGATGCATCTAAATTCCTAAAACAAAAGAGGTATCCCAAGACCTTTCATTTCAAAATGCTTAGATAAAAATTACTTGGTTCCATGCAATAGGCCTATATCATTAGTGACAAGCAACATGTCATCAACATATGAACCAGAAATATATACTCACTCCCACTGAATTTTTGATACACATATTCATCTAAAAAATGAACGAGAAAATTACTTAATGAAACTTGTGATACCATTGATGAGAAGCTTGTTTGAGTCCATAAATGGATTTTGTTAATTTGCAAATCGTATTCTTTAGGTATCCCAACTCAAAGTTTTCTGGTTGTACCATATAAATTTTTTCTTCAATGTTGTCATTCAAAAACGCAGTCTTAACATCCATCCTATAACAGCTCATTTTTTTGTGGTGACGAAACAGTGGTTTCGAGACCACAAATTTTCGTTGTGTCGGCTCATAAATATTATTTATAGAATATTTATGGAGTCATTACGATTGTATTAAAATTTGGTCAAGATATTTTAATGTTTAAATAGTTAATTAAAGAAAAATAACTAAATTTAAAAGGGTGCAGAACTTGTTAATTAAAGCATTTGGATGATTTAGTGGCCTAATTAGTAATGTGGGAGGACCAATAAGGAAATTAGTCATTATTTTAGATAGTGGACAGTAATGAGGCTTAATTTAAAGAAAATCTTTTTGAAGGAAAATAGTGTTAATGGCAATTTTGAAAATTTTGCAAATTTAAAACAAAATTAAATGAAGAATAAAACACTTTCTTCTCCATTTCTTCATTTTCATGCCGAAAAACCATAGCTAGGGAGAGGGAGCTTCGGTTTTCTTATTTTCATTGCATGTAAGTGAAATTCATACCTATTTCTTGTAATTTTTATGTTTTTGAGATCGTTGCAACTAGGTTTAGCTAACTCGTACCTTCGTTTTTGAATCTGTTAAAAATTTTAAAAGTTGCCATTGATAAATCTTAACTTTTTGTTACGATAATTATGTAACGCATTAATTAATTTAAGTATATTTTTGTGGAATCTGACACAAATATATATCTGCTTCAGTGGTTAAGTGTTCTAGGTGTGTGTATGTGGTCTTGGGTTTAAGTCCAACATTTGATAATTTTTCTATTTTAGATCCAAGCCTTACCCTTGTTGAGTGGGATTTTATAAAATTATTTGTCAATTTATATCAGAATGAGCCTGTTGGTTTGAGTGGTAAGCAGTTGGTTTGTTGAAGGTCTTGTGTTCGAATCCATGTGTGAGCATGGGTGTTAATTTTTGCTCCGTTGTCTAATAGAGTTTCTGTAGAGCTAAAATTCTGAGGTAGTTGAGATTGAGGTGTTAGTGGGGAGTTGGGAATATCAAATTGGTTTTTTTTTATTTTTTTTATTTCCCAAAAATTCCCTCTATTTAACGTTTTCTTTTTCCTCTTCTTCTCTATGTTATTCTCTCCATCCTTCAAATTTTGTTTTCAATTAAACCGTGTGTTTTTGTTGACTGATCGGAATTGTGGTGCAATTGTCGCTTTCTTCTATCCAAATTTCTATTGTGATTTAATTCGATAAGTTTGGGTAGGAGTAGTTTGTTGCTTTTGGATGGTATTACTTTATTGATGGTTTTCGTTAATACTGTTTAAGGGAAGATCAAGGGGCTCGAAATCATTCGTCGGCGACTTAGTTGTATGGGAATTACTGTTGTTCGATTGTAGGTAAGGGTTTGGTTGTTTAATGGGATGAACGGACCGACTTGGTTTCATTTTTGGTTTAGATTTAAGCGTCCAATTCAATGTTTTACTGGTCAGTTTTAGGTGTTGTGTGGTTCGAGAGTGTTTTCACATCGAAACTGTATCAAGTGTGACCCTAAACACGAAAAATTAAAGATCGATGAAAGCCAAAAAAGGCCACTGTCAATGCCACATGGGTGTGTGCACAGTCGTGTGGTGGCAGTACGTACACGAGACACGGTGTGTTTTTGACGCAGTGCGGTCAGACACAAGACATGACCGTGTCATGTGTGGGTGTAGTCGTGTAGGCCACATGGGCGTGTGGATTTTGCGTCAGGCCGTGTGGGCCACTCGGGCAAGGCTAATCTGGGCGTGTGGGCCCACATGATCTAAAATTTTCCCTAGCGTCTCACGGTTCGTTTCGATCGACTGTGAGCCTACCCTAGGGTCGGTAAAGACTAACCAAACCTTAAAATATGTGACCTGATACTCTAATGTTTGCCTTGTGTAGGATTCTGATATGTACATTTGTTCTGTTGGGCATATATTTTTATGCGATCTATATATGAGCATGTATGCATGATATTACTGTATCTGTTATTTCTGTATCTGTAACTGGGGTGGGTTTTCTATATGTGGATGAAGTGAACTGTACGGCGACACTTTGTCTATATTCTTGCAGGTTGACTACATATTATCTATAATGTGTCACATCGACACTATATGGTGTATAGGGATAGGCGGCTGTTTTTAACCCCATATGGTGTGATAAGATGGTCGGAGATGATGTGTAGAGTATGGGGATAGGAATCTGCATATCTTTACTGTTTAATTGATTCTATTATCTGTATCTGAAACGGACATATGTCCGAATCTGTATCTAACTGCGTATGAGATTTCTGTATGTATTGCATGTCAGTTTCCGTTAGGTTACACTCTGAGTTTATGAAAACTCACATCTGTTGTCTGTTCTATTTAGGTAATCCACGGACTTAGGCAGATCAGTGTGACAGAGCCTCACGGTGACCACGAGTTCGTAAACTGTTTAAGATTATGGTTTTTTGTTTTAAAATTAAGGATTATTTCTGGGAGTTTTGTAATATTGGACTCACCGGACTGTTTGGTTGAATTTTGGGATTTGGATTTTCATTTTAACATTTTACTTGCAATGGTTATCTAAAAACATAGTTTTTACTGAAACAAAGGTTTTTCGAAAATCCAAATAGAAACACAGTTTTTACTGAAACAAAGGTTTTCCAAAAATCCAAATGGAATTTTCAAATATAACGTTTTCTATGACTTCCGCTGTAAGGTAAATAAATTAATGAAATAACGTTTTAGATAATTGTTATAAACGAATATGAGTTATTAAACTTGAATGATTTAACGAAACGGCTCAATTTTCAAAACCCTCCTTTATGACTTCTTCAGATTTGGCCATAACGTCTAGGCCAAGTTTGGAGTGTTACATTTACTGGTATTAGAGCTAGGTTACAAAACTCGGGCTGTGAATTTTGGGTTCCAAAACTGTGTTTCAAAAAGAATTGGTTTTAAATAACTTGGATTATTCTTAGTAAGTATGTGCTACGCCGAGTCTCCGGCGCTGATCCTGTAAGTATTTCTGAACTTAGATATAATATTCTGAAAACACTGGTAATTAGTACTTTCTTAATCTGTACTGAGTTAGTTAGAGACTGAAACTTCTTAAAATATTTCTGAACTTCTAATAATTTACGCATAAAATATCTGCTAATAAATACTGGAACTGATACATAAAATTTTATAATGTAGATAGAATTTGAAATATATGATGAGCGCTCGTGGAACTCGCAATCATGGTATTCGTGGGAGCGGTAGAGACCATAGGGGGCTTCGAGCTGAGTCTTTCTTTTTGAGTAGTATGCCAAATTTAGACATGAGTAAGGCACCGATTTCACTTGCTACTGAGACTGGGTCTCAAAGCCGTTCAACTGGGGACGACGCACTGTCCCAAGCCATGTTAAGAGTGTTGGAGAGGGTCGCTAGACCCCATTCTGGATCTGGGGGCCCGGGGTTGGTAACTGAACGACTCCAGTCTAATGAAGCTGAACTATTTAGGGGTGTCAATGGAGTCTCCTCTACTGTGGTCGATTATGTGTTGGAGGCCACCAAGAGAATTATGAATGATATAGACTGTACTTCTGAGCAGAAACTGAAAGGTGTAGTCCCTTTGCTTCACGATGAGGTATATCAGTAGTGGTTGTCGTTTGAGGGGGGTACTCAATCCGATCGCCTGTACTGGGAATACTTCAAGACTATCTTTCAGGGAAAATATGTGGGTGTGAGTTATGTTGATACTTATAGGCGTGAGTTCATGAATGTCACGGAAGGTGATAAATCTGTGGTCGAGTATGAGGCCGAGTTTCTAAGTTGAGCCGCTACGCTCGAGGCATGGTGGCATCTAAGTATGAGAAATATGTTTATTTTAAGGACGGCTTGAGGGATAGCGTGAGGATATTGATTGCTCCGCAGAGGGAGCATGAGTTCGCTATTTTTATGGATAAGGCGAAGATTACAGAGGAGGTTAAGCGCGTAGAGCGCTAGAATAGGGATCGTGAGAGAGGCAAGAATAAGATGGATTCAAAGCCCTCTAGTTCTATTCAGAAGCTTAAAAAAAGGGCCAGACCTGGTGGGCCAATTAGAGTGGGGTTTCCTGTTGCTCCTATTGGGATTCAACCATGTGGTGATTGTGGGAGGTGCCATCTGGCCGAGTGTCGGAGGAGGATAGGAGATTGTCTAAGGTGTGGGTCTTTGGAGTATCGGATTAGAGAGTATCCACAGTGGGCTGATCAGACGCAAGTTTCAAGACCGGGTTCTGTATAACCTCAGAGGGCAGTTCAACAGCCACCTAGAGGCCGTGGACCGGCTAGGGGTGGTAATGGTATGGGCCGAGGACAGAGAGCACCGGGTAGAGGTACTAGTCAAACTAAGGAGAGACAGCTTGCACTGGTTTATGCTGCTCAACGCGGAGAAGATAGAGACGCTCTTGATGTTATCACAGGTACGTTCTTTATTTTTGATGTTCCACATACTGTTTTGATAGATATAGCTTCTACACATTCCTATGTAGCTACTACTGTTTCTAGAAACTTGAGGATTTCTGTGGAGTGTACTTCTAGTGAAATAACTGTACTAAGTCTATTGGGGCAGACTGTTTGGGTTAATAAATTTTATAGGAATGTTCCGCTAGAAGTGCAAGGGGCTGTATTTTTAGAAAATTTGATAGAGCTACTGTTTGGGGAGTTCGACTTGATTCTGGGTATGGACTGGTTAGTTGAGCACTGAGTTAGTTTAGATTGCACAGTTAAGAGGGATGTTTTGAGGACCAAGGATGAAAAGGAGATAGTAGTGATCAGTGAGTGTCGAGATTATCTATCTAATGTGATCTCTGCTCTTGTGGCTGAGAAATTAGTTTGGAAAGGGTGTGAGGTTTATTTGGCTTACGTTAGTGTTTTTGTTTTTGGGGACTCTTCTGTCAGAAATATTAGAATAGTGAGGGAATTTTTAGATGTCTTTCCTAATGAGTTATCGAGTTTACCTCTGAATCGAGAAGTTGAGTTCGGCATTGAGCTTCTACCGGGTTCAGCTCCAGTGTCCATCGCTCTATGCCGTATGACACTGAAGGAGCTTACAGAGCTTAAGGCTCAACTTTAAAAGCTTTTGGATCGTGGTTTCATCTGTCCTAATTTGTCTCCGTAAGGGGCGCTGGTTCTATTTGTAAAGAAAAAGGATGGCACCATGAGGATGTGCCTTGACTACCAACAGTTAAATAAATTGACTGTGAAGAATAAGTATCCACTTCCGTGGATCGACGATTTCTTTGATTAGTTCCGATGGGCTTCAGTGTTTTTGAAAATAGATCTTTGATCAAAGTATCATCAATTTAGAGTTAAGGAATTTGATGTACATAAAACGGTATTTAGAACTCGTTATGGGCACTACGAGTTCCTAGTTATGCCCTTTGGTCTGACGAATGCTCCAGCTGCATTCATAGATTTGATGAACCGAGTGTTTTAGCTGTATCTAGATCAGTTCGTCGTGGTCTTCATCGATGATATTCTGGTTTACTCTAAGACAGTAGACGAGTATGATGAGCATATTAGAGTAGTGCTTTAGATACTCTGAGAGAAACAGCTCTACACTAAGTTAAGCAAGTGTGAGTTCTGGTTGCGCGAGGTAAGTTTTCTAGGTCACGTGGTTTCCGCTGAGGGGATTTGAATTGATCTTAGAAAGATTGAGGTGGTTTTTGATTGGGAACAACCTAAGAATGTAACGGAGATTTGTAGTTTTCTAGGTCTTTATGATATTGTCGGTGGTTTGTCAATGGGTTTTCTCTGATTGCAGCTTTATTGGCTAAGCTTCTGCGTAAAGGTGTTCCTTTTGTCTAGACTGATGCACAACAATTGAGCTTCGAAAAGCTCAAGTCTGTTCTGACTTAGGCTCCTATTCTGATACAGCCTGAATCTAGTAAAGAGTTTGTGGTGTATAGTGATACGTCGTACGTCGGTTTGGGATGCGTATTGATGCAAGATGGTAAGGTTGTGGCTTATGCATCCCGTCAGCTTAAGTCACATGAGAGGAATTAGCCGGCGCATGATCTCGAGTTGGCTACTGTGGTTTTTACGTTAAAAATTTGGAGGCACTATCTGTATGGTGAGAAGTGTATTATCTACAACGATCACAAGAGCCTCAAGTATCTCCTTACTCAGAAGGAAGGAGTTGAATCTTAGACAGCATCGATGGATTGAGCTGCTCAAAGATTATGACTGCACGATAGAGTATCATCCTGGTAAGGGCAATGTGGTGGCCGATACTCTCAGTTGTAGAATGATGACTGATTTGAGAGCGATTTTCTCTTGTCTTAGTCTATTCGATGATAAAGGCTGAGTTGCAAGTTAAGCCAACTTGGATTGATCAGATTCGGGATAAGCAATTAGGGATGACTCTCTGGGTTTGCGATTTCGTCAGATTGAGAGTAGTAGTACTTCTGATTTTGGGCTGAATAAAGATGAGGTTATGTTTTTTTGAGGTCGAGTTTGTGTACCAAACGATTCTGATCTGAGGTAGTTGGTTCTGAGGAAGGTGCATCGTAGCCCTTATGCTATGCATCCGGTGGTAATAAAATGTATCGCGACTTTAGTGAGTTATACTAATGGTCAGGTTTAAACGTGAGGTTACAGATTTTGTTGCTCGTTGTTTGAGGTACTAGCAGGTTAAGGCTGAGCACCAGTTGCCTTCGGGTTCGTTAGTGGGTTGCTTTTGACACTCACTAAGAAGGATTTTGTATAGGTCACCGTGGATCATTTGATCAGGTCTACTCATTTTATTCCGGTTCGAGCGGACTACTCTCTGCAAAAGTTAGCGAAGCTCTATATTTCTGAGATTGTAAGACTACACGATATTCCTGTTTCGATAATTTATGATAGAGATCCTTGTTTCACTTCTCGATTTTGGAAGAAATTGCATGAGGCTCTGGGTTAAAGATTAGGCTTCAGTAATGCATTCCATCCTCAAACCAATGGTTAATCTGATAGGGTGGTTCAGATACAGGAGGATATGCTTTGAAGTTGTGTGATAGATTTCTGAGGTAGTTGGTAGGATTTTCTGCCGCTAGCTGAGTTCGCTTACAATAACAGTTTCCAGTCCAGCATTCAGATGGCACTTGATGAGGCTATGTATTGTCGTAAGTGTCGTACTCCGCTATGTTGGACTGAGTTGGGTGAGCGTCGAGTTTTGGGTCTTGAGTTGGTTTTCGAGACTGAAGATAAGATTAGACTGATTTGGGATCGTTTTAAGGTGGCTTCCGATAGATAAAATTCCTATGCGGATCTAAAAAGGAGAGATATTGAGTATTCTTTGGGTGACTTCGTATTTCTTAAGATTTCTCCGTGGAAGAAATTTCTAAGATTCGATCATAAGAGTAAGTTGAGCCTTAGGTTTATTAGGCTGTATCGAATTCTAAAGCGTGTAGGACCGGTCGCTTACCAGTTGGAGCTACCTCTAGAGTTAGGTTGTATCCATGATGCATTTCACATCTTGATGTTGAGGCGGTATCGATCTGATCCATCTTACGTTGTCTCTGTTGAGGAGATCGAGGTTAGACCGGATTTGACTTTTAAGAAGGGGCCTATTCAGATTGTGGATCGGGATATTAAGGTTTTGAGGAGGAAGCCCATACCGTTAGGAAAAGTTCTGTGGCGAAATCATGGCATTGAGGAAGCCACGTAGGGGCCTGAGGACTCGATGCGTCAGCAGTATCCTCATCTTTTTAGATCAGGTAAATTTCTTGGTCAAAATTTCTTTTAGAGGGGTAGAGTTGTAACGCCCTGATTAATTTAAGTTTGTTTTTGTGGAATCCAACACAATTGTATATCTCTTTCAGTAGTTAAGTGTTCTGGGTGTGTGCTTGAGGTCTTGGGTTCTAGTCTCACATTTGATAATTTTGCTATTTTAGATCCAAGCCTTACTCTTGTTGAATGGGTTTTTACAAAATTTAGTTGTCTAATAGAGTTTCAGTAGAGCTAAAATTCTAAGGTAGTGAAGATTGATGTGTTAGTAGGGAGTTGGGAAAATCAAATTGGTTTTATTTATTTTATTTTATTTTTTTCTATTTCCCAAAAATTCCCTCTGTTTAATGTTTTCTTTTTCCTCTTCTTTTCTACATTTTTCTCTCCATCCTTCAAACTTCGTTTTCAATTAAACCGTGTGTTTTTGTTAACTAATCGGCATTGTGGTGCAATTGTCGCTTCCTTCTGTCCAAATTTTTATTGCGATTTAATTCAGTAAGTTTGGGTAGGAGTAGTTTTTTGCTTTCAGTTGGTATTACTTTATTGATGGTTTTCGTTAATACTATTTAGGGGAAGATCAAGGGGCTCGGAATCATCCGTCGGTGAATTAGTTGCGTGGTAATTACCGTTGTTCGATTGAAGGTAGGGGTTTGGTTGTTTAATAGGATGAACAGACCGAATTGGTTTTGGTTTTAGTTTGGATTTAAACGTCTAATTTGGTGTTTTATTGGTCAATCTTAGGTGTTGTGTGGTTCGGGAGTATTTTTGCATTGAAACCATATCAGGTGTATACCCTAAACACGAAAAACTAACGACCGGTGAAAGCCAAAAAAGGCCACTATCGACGCCACACGGGCATGTGCCTGGCCGTGTGGGTGACCATTTATGAGACATGGCCGTGTGTTTGACGAAGGTGCGACTGTGCGCAAGACACGACTGTGTAATGGTGTGGGTGTAGTTGTGTGGGCCATACGGGCTAGGCCAAGTTGGGTGTGTAGGCCACACAAATGTGTGGATTTTGGGCCAGGTCGTGTGGGCCACTCGGGCAAAGCCAATCTGGGCGTGTGGGGCCTATTAATCTAAAATCTTCCCTAAGGTCGCACAGTTTGTCCTGATCGATTGTGAGCCTATCGTAGGGTTGATAAGGGCTAACCAAATCCTAAACTATTGATCTGATACTCTAATAGTTTGCCTTATATAGGATACCAATATGTACATCTGTTTTGTTGAGCATATATTTATATGCGATCTGTGTATGAGCATGTATGCATGATATTACTATATCTGTTATTTCTGTATCTGTGATTGGTATGGGTTTTGTATATGTAGAGGAAGTGAACTATACAGCAACATTTCACCTATATTCTAGTAGCTTAATTGCATATTATCGGTAATGTGTCGTCTCGATACTATATGGTGTATAGGGATAGGTGGGTGTTTTTAACCTCATATGGTGTGATGGGATGGTCGGAGATGGTGTGTAGAGGATGGGGGTAGAATTCTGCATGTATGTACTGTTTAACTGATTCTGTTATCTATATCTGAAACGGACATAAGTCAGGATCTGTATTTGACTGCGTATGAGATTTCTGTATGTATTGCATATCTGTTTACGTTGAGTTACACATTGAGTTTACGAAAAATCACATCTGTTGTCTGTTCTATTAAGGCAATCCACGGACTTAGGCGGATCAGTGTGACGGAGCCTCACGATGACCACGAGTTCGTAAGTTGTTTAAGATTATGGTTTTTTGTTTTAAAATTAAGGATTATTTCTGGGATTTGTAATATTGGACTCACCGGACTGTTTGGTTGAATTTTGGGATTTGGATTTTCGTTTTAACATTTTACTTGCGAGTTTATCTAAAAATATGGTTTTTACTAAAACAAAGGTTTTCCGAAAATGCAAACAAAATTTTCAAATATAACGTTTTCTATGACTTCCACTGTAAATTATGTTTTTGTATATAAATTAATGAAATAACATTTTTGATAATCGTTATGAATGGATATGAGTTACTTAACTTGAATGATTTGACGAAACAACTCAGTTTTCAAAACCCTCCTTTGTGACTTCTTCGGTTTCAGCCATAACATCTAGGCCAAGTTTGGGGTGTTACAAATTATGTATTTGAAGCTCTGATTATGTTATTTGGTGATTTTGTGAAGTGATTTTTATGTGATTTTGATTTAGGGATTAAATTGTAAAAATGTCAAAATTTTAGGATTTCATAGTGAATTTGATGTTTAGTAGGGACTTTGTAAGGGCCTAATATATTCTTCTAAAATGTTGACTTGACGAAAAGGGTTAATTTGATAATTTTCTGGTTAAGGGACTAAATTGAAAAAGTTGTACAAGTTAAGGGTAATTATGTAAATTTAAAAAATAAAAAGGTATAACATGCAAATTTAATTGGAAGGTGAAAAGTAAGCTAATAATTGAGAAATTTTACATTTTAGATCAAGACCTAGTTGATACTAGTAAAAAAGGAAAAATTATCGAATAGTCCTTGAACTTATGCAACTACTACAATTCAATCCAGGTAAGTTTGTACAATTTATAATTTAACATCTATATGAAATGTTTGATGATATAATGTACCGTAATAGATATATTTGATTATAAATGATGTAATGTTATTTGAGAAAAGATGTTGAAATTCAGTACTTGGATCGAATTGAACGCAAGATAGAGTACAATTGAGATGTGGTGTGTTACGAGGGATTGGTGTATTGATTTTTGTGGAGTGATATATATATTGGTTTCCCGAGTAGTTCGAGGTTCATCATTTTTTGCAAACTCTCGTGTTATACTGCCTGTTTTAGTGTGTTTTCGGTTAGACTAGCTCTTCGGAGCTATTGGTGTGTTATCGGGTGGACTAGCTTTTATGAGCATTTGGTGTGCCATCGGGTGGATTAGCTCTTATGAGAATTTGGTGTGTTTTGGTTGGAATATCGATTTACTCATATCCGTAATCCGCTCATCAGATTGTAAATCTATGTAATGTAACTTGATTAGTGATTTTGATAGTTATGACATGTATTTGAGCTTTGAATTGAATTTTACAATTCACCTGGTTGAGATTGTGGATGGCAGGGAACACATATGGTTGTAATATTACTGAATGATTTGTTGTACTTACTTCGGTAAGATTTATTGTTTTAGCACATCGAACTTACTAAGCTTCAATGAGCTTACTTGTGTTATTTTTTGTTCTTGTATATACTTTGAAGGTTGGATGATCAGATCGGCACTCAAGTCATACTATCCACTCATTTTCGGTAGTTTTTGAAATGTTCATATCGGATTATATGGCATGTAATAGGCTTGTATGTCATTATTATTGTTTTGATATGTAAAATGTTAAAGTATGACCTTAAGTGCAAATACTTAACTTATATGATATATGTGAATGAGGTATGATGTTTAAGTGTAAGTTCATGGGTGTGATTAGAATGTTGTGATTTGAGGTGCCTATGATAGGCACTTTGGTTAGATATTAAATTTTGTAAGATTGATAAGTTATGATTGATGATTCATAATGATGTGTAATTGTGTATACTTGTGGTACCAATAAGGGTACATAGGTTAGTCACTTATAATGGTTGATTTAGCTTGTTTAATGTCTCTTTGAATAAGTCTTTTGGTTGGTAAATGGATTACTTAAAGTTCATGTAAGCTTGAATTGGTAAACTTGTTGTTTAATATTCATTTTAGGTCTACGCGGTCTAAGACACGGGCTTGTGACTCAGCCGTGTGAAACACACGGCTTGGTGACACGGCTAGGTGTCATCTGATGAGTTCTTTAGGGTCCAAGTCAATGAGTTACATGGCCTGACACACATGTGTGTGGAGTAACTCAGAGAGTTACATGACCGTGTAACTCCTATTTTGCAAAATTTGCATATTTTTTTACTAAAATTTCCAAACTGCTTCAAATTGGCCCCAAATTGTTTCTAGGTTTTTTTCAGAGCCTCGAGGGCTTGATTTAGGGACGTTGTGTATAATTATGAATGGTTTGTGATGTGATTATTATATTGATTAATAAAATGTTCAAATATTTTTTATTGTTTTGTAATACTCTGTAACATTAATCCGGCAACGGAGACAGGTTAGGGGTATTACACATCCAATGTAATTCAAGATCAAGATGAGAAACAAGCACCATGATTATCCTAAAAGAGTCTTTTAATAAAACTGAAAAGAAAGTCTCTATAAAATCAATGCCTTCTTTCTAAGTATATCCTTTAGCTACAAAATGTGTCGTATACATCTCCATATTGCCATTTGCATCTCTCTTGATTTTAAATATCCATTTACAACTAATATGTTTTGCACCTTCAGGTAATAGGATAAGTTCCCAAACTTTATTGTCTATATAGACTTATACTTTTCTTCCATGGCATCAATCCACTTTTGAGAATCATAACTTTTTATGGCCTAAAGAAAATTGATTGGATCATCTTCCATCATTCCATTGACATCATCATGTTCTTGGAGAAATACAATATAATCATCTAAAATAGCATTTCTCCTCTCTCTTGTAGACCTCCCTAATGGCACTTGTTCTTGACGTTGTTAAGTTTATTCTTCTAGAACAATTACCTCATCTTGAATAGGGAGTTGTTCAACATTGTCTTGTTAAGGATTTGCATTCACTTCTTGATCAGTGATAGGTATGAGAACCTGAACATCGTCAGAAGTGATAACATGAACTGAGTTAGAATCTAATTCCTCTTCAAAAGCAATGCCTCTAACCTTATTTCTCCCTCCAAACTTAACATCCTCAAAAAATGTTGCAGCTCCCATAAAAATATTCCTAATTGTGAGATCATAAAACTTATAGCACTTAGATCGCTTAGAATAATCAATAAAATAGTTGCTCACTATTTTGGATTTCAATTTCTTTTCATGTGGCCTATAAGGCCTTGCCTTAACTGGACATCCCCAAATGTGAAAGTGATTTAGACTAGGCTTTCAACTTGTCCAAAGCTCATAAGGTGTTTTTGCAATTGCTTTAATGGGTACTCTATTCAGAATGTAAGGTGTTGTCTTTAGAGGCACTGGCCAAATGAGCATTTTCACACAATGAGAAATGAGCTCATTTCTCCTTTTGACAGTTGTAACTAATTTTAAAATTTTTAAACTATGCAAGGAGTAATATGAAAACCATAAGAACAAGTAGTTCCTCAAAAAGCTTGATCTTAAGTGGCTTAAGTCTTAAAGCAACACGGAACATCTCTATAATGTACTCCCTTACATTTCCTTGACCTTTATACTTCACAGACATCAAATAAGTCAAAAGTGATGTCATATCAACTTATTATTTTTGGCAAAGTGTTTCTCAATTTCGTCAAGGAAACCTTTGGCCTGAGTAATCTCTTTAGATTCTATGCTCCTAAAGGCTTTTGGAATGTTGTGCTCATAATCATTAGACTCATGCGATTTGAACGATCCCACCTCTCAAAATCCCTTTTAACATCAAGGGTGCTTGCCGTAGTGAGAGGTGTAGGTTGTTCTTCCCTTAGTGCAAGGTCTATGTCCATTCCTTGAAATTAGTCACATTAAGCATTGGTATAAATTTTATATTAGCAAATATTGTGACAGCAGAAGATGAACTAGCTAAATATATAACAAAATAGATAAAACCAACTTTAAATCAATATTCATAAGTAAACAATAAATTCAAAATAGTGGCTAATCCCATCTCAAGATACCAAACACAACATTAAGATCAAGCCTTTGAACAATAATATTAACAGTAAGTGATACTTTTGTTGTAACAATCAAACATTGACAATAAATTATGTCAAATAATGGATCAAATCTTTGGACTAACTTATTGCTCATATAAAGTACCTAATAATTGTCACACATTTATCACCACAAATATCGTTGACATTCTGTCAAATATTAACTTACTTTTGGGTTAATTAATAAACGTATGAGTTATAAAAACATATAATCATCTTGATATTTTAAATAAACTAGTCTATGCAAAATAGGTCACTTTGGTGACATTTTGTTTCAACTAATCTATTTAAAATATTAGGCATCCTTGATTAAATCCTAAAGTAAAAATATGAATTTATTTGTTTCAAAATATTTCAAATTTGAATGAAAATAATTTGAATAAAGGTAAACCTCATCTCAAGATATCAGACACTCCATTAATATTTCATCTTTGGACAAAAATATTAACTTGTAAGTGATATCTTATTGTAGTAATCAAACAATGATAATAAAAACATGTCGAACAATAAATCTTCCTTTTTGCCGATTTATTGCTCACATGTAAAATCGAATAATTGTTACATGTTTGTTACCACAGTTGTACATGTAATTTTGTTAAATATTAACATTCCTTTGGGCCAATCAATATTAACCTAAGTTACATGCACACAACCTTTTATATTTTAAAATAATTTTTTTTACAACAGAGGTCACTTTGGCAACTTATTGTTTCAGTTAAGTTATTTTAATATATATATATATATATATATATATATATATATATATATATATATATATAAACTTAACAAAATTCAAATTTTATATTTTCATAACATACAGTTTAAAACTAAAACTTCTGATTGTGTTAGGTTTGCATAAATAACCAAAATAAAAGTCTAAATGGCATCATTATAAACTAAAAACCTTATTCTTTGACTATTAGCTGAATCATTTATAATGTCATAGTCTTTAAGAATATTAATTGAATAATTTATATAGCATCCATTAGAATTATAACTTTAATCTCATCATAAACATAATCGTGACATAAAGTTTAAAACTTGATTACCTTCGAACTATACCATTACATAAACCATACATTTAATCAAACAATAAAGTTTAATACACAAATGTAATTCACACATTCAACCAATCAAAACATGCATAAATTGAAACATATATATTTGAATAAAGCAAACAATGAGTTTGATATCATCAATTTTGGTTTTTAACTAAACTAAGTATAGTAAAATTAACAACCAAATACATACTTTAAATACCATAACTATACATTGAAAAGTTTGTACAGTCTTTTTCCTCAAACTCTGACAAGCAATTTTGATTGATTTTGGAAGATATCGGATAATTGAATTAAAATAAATTGGTTTGATCTAAATCAAAAGAACCGTAAAGTCAGTATATGTACTTAATTACAATTATAAAAAAATCATTATAAAATAGAACTGACTTCTCCAATAATAAATAAACGTGCATTCAAATTCAACCTTTTAGAATTTGAACCACTCAAATCCAAAATCTTTTTTATATGTTAATTATTGGCATTATTAACAAGAAACCAAAGCAATCGGTAGAAAAGTAATGGTTCAAATATACTAGAATTTATATTTAATTTAATCGCCAAGCTTCAATTCTGAATTTAAGCATGTTGAGTTTCAATTGAAGCATGAAAAATTAAAATCACTAAAATTAAAAAATATAATATAATATAAACTTTAAAATTTTGAACCCAAAAAATTTAGTCTGTGTATGATTGAAACACAAAATTCATATATTAAACCTATAAATTTTAAAAAACAAATCAATCCAAAAATAATAAAAAAATCAATTCGTTCTCAATAATTCAACATGACGAGGCTCGGATACCATTTGTTATAACCGTAAAACAAGATCTTACATAAAACTTAACAAACCATAAACTATGATTTGTAATGTCAAATCATCAAGAACAAAACTAAATGCAGAAGCGTACCTGAATTTATTGATTTCTTAGAATCTTCGGTTCTTACCGTTTTAATCTTCCAAATTAGCACACAAGTAATTTAGAGAAAATGGTTTTCTCTTTTCTGAAGATGGGATGTTAGAAAAATTACGTATATGTAATTTGGAGATCATAACCCCACTATATAACTTTTGCACAATAACCTAATTAGCTCATCATTAATTAGAATTTAGTTACTATATTATCTACACATATTTGGCTCATACTTCATTTAATAACTAAAACCCAATAAACGTTAATAAAATTAGATCACTTTTAATTTGGACTAACATTTTGTGATAGTAAATAATAATATGCAATTACTGTTGCTATATATGTGATGTCTATATTTTCTAGCAAATAATACTAAATGAACTACAATTATTTATTATGGCGTTGTCATCAATTGTGAGTTTGTGTCTAGTTGACTTATGTCACCTATTCAGTTAACAACATTACTAATACAACTAATGGAGAGAATAAATTATACATATTAAAAAATATATAAAAATATCAAATAGAAACTTTAATTTAATGGTAAAATTAAAAGTTTACTAATCCAATTGGTGTAGGTTCAAATCCCACCATATGCATATTTTTATTTATTTTTGTTGAAATAAAAAATTAAAATATTCTCGAATAATATATTATTTTAATTACGGAAGGCATTTTCATAATTTCTCTAACTTAGTTAGTGAATCAATTGAGGGTGACACCAACTCAATCAAAATTATTGACGTGTTTAGAAGTTGCTTCTTATGTTTAATAAAAAGATGCTTTTTGTCTTATTTTTAGAGAGAAAATCTATATTCGAATTTTAGAGATAACATTATTGGAAGAAGTTATCAGAAACCTCAAAATAATAACTCCATAAATCGTAAAATAGACATAAAATAAACATTTGTTAAAAATAATGCTTAAGGATACAAATATAAAATTTATGATAACACAAAAGAGAAATATATAAAAACAGCCGGGACCCACTTGAATTTTATTCCTCTAATTTATTGAAATTTAATTATTATATTTTATAAAAATTGAGAAGTTAATTTAATCATGAATTTTGACGTTAACAAAATATATGCAACAAATTAATAAAAATTAATAATTAAGTTTATGTGTTTATCAAGAAATAGATGTTGTAAAGTAAGATGGCGAAATACAAATTAAAGTAAAAAATAATAATTAATTTCTCAAATTTTTTGAAGTGAAGGGATGAAAATTACAATTAGACTTTTGTCTTTTTCCATTAAAAGCAGACCTTTTCACTTTAAAATCATCATTAGTATCATCAAGATTATCAACTAAAATTAATGGAGTTAGAGTTTAGCCCCCCCTGATTAAAGTAAAATCCATCTATTTTATCTCGTGTGATATTGAACTATGGAACTCCCAATTTTAGACAGCCATGCAATGCATGATGGCATACACGTTTGTTTCCTGTTTCCGTTCAACCTTTCTCTTTTAAATCATCGAAATCAATTAACCTAATATTCCCTTCTTTCTCTCTATATATATTCCCAATTGAGATCCTAGCCACGAAATAATATTATTGCTCTTCAATTTTTTTGTATTTTAAAATTTTTAGATGTCGGTGCAGTATAAAGCATACATAAAAAAATAATTCTAAATTCTAAATATAATATTATTAACAGAAATAACTATAAAAATTAATGATTTTATAAAGAATAAAACAGATAAGAAAAATATTTTTATTTCATATTTTTTATTTTAGACAAATAAATATTATAGTTTTTTTTTTTTTTTTGTTTGATGAAATTTTGCGTTTATAGACATATTTTTTAGAAAGAAAATGAAATTTGAGATTTTTTTATTTTATTGTAGCATCAGTACTATAATATTCTGTCTAGAATTTATTAATTTTTTTATACTTTTAATTCTGACTGTAACTAGAGTGATTATAACATTTCTAAAGGATGTGACAGAAACTTTTGTTAGATTTTATAAAATAAATCTACAATATAACTTAATAAACTAGGATCTATCATGTCAAATCATTAAGAATAAATTAAGAACATAACTAGATGCGGAAGCGTACCTGAATCTATGGATTCCTTGAAATTTTCTGGATCTTGGGGATTTGATCTTCCAAATTAGCACACAAGAAATTCAGAGAATATTTTCTCTTTCTTTCCTAATGATGGGATATTAGAAAAGATATCATGTGTGTAATTTGGGGACCATAACCCTAATATTTATAACCTTAGCATATTAGTTCTAATCAAATTCTAATCAGCCCATCATTAATTAGAATTTGATTAGAAGAGTATCTACACATATTTGACCCATACTTTATTTATTTAATAATTAAAAGCCCAATAAAATTCTAACCAAATTAGATCACTTTTAATTTGGGCTAACCTATTATGATAGTAAATAATAACATGTAATTATCCTTATTATATATGTGATGTCCAAATTTTCCAACAACTTTATGCTAAAAAGATAGTGATCCATCCAATGCAGTGAATTGCTTTTGCATGGTGGCCAAAACAATCCCACTTAACTATACTCCACTCAATATAACCTTTTGAATAAATCCTTCAATTGCCAACATCTGGACCTCCAAAACTTAACTTTTGCACTTCCCTTTCAATGGATGAATGTGTTTATAAAAATGTTTATTCTTTGTTCAAATTAACAAAAAGGAAGATAAGAGTAAACACAATTAAGGTGACTTAATTAAGTTACATTGCACAATTTAATTATCCAATATCAGTAATCTTTTCATGTTTGCTTCGTTAGAAACCAAATCTGCACTCAAACTCAATCTGATTTAGTCATTTCAATACCCCAATCTTATATGTTACGGATGACACGCACCCGAGGAATACTTAAATCGAGTTGGAATTTTTTTTATGAACTTAGATTTTCACAATTCTAAGAAATATTTAATATAAAATTAGAGTTGGTTATTAGACTTGACAAAGAAGAATACTCAATAAATTGATTCCCCCTTGAAATTTTCCCTTAATATTACACAAACCCTAAGCAATGCAAACAATAAACTTTCTATTATTTTTTAATGTGTGTAGCCCTGATAGGTAGGGGGATGATCGATTTAAAATGATTAAGATTCTTCAAGTAATCAAATGAATAGATGAGATTTAACTTCTATTAAAGTAAATAACTTAATCATTTTAAATTGGGCCACTTGATTTAACTGGGTCCACAAATATGGGCTAATCTTATATGGGACTCATGTAGTTCATATAATTGGGAGGATTCAACTAGTTCGTGTAAACAAGAGACTGTCTTGAAGCTTCTTCAAATACTCGTCAAAATATTTTCAAAAATATTTATAATGTTTTAATAGATACAAGTGGAGGGTTAATCCAAAAGTTATAAGTAATGTATTAAAAGTGATGAATTATGTCTTTTAGTCAAGTTTAAAGGTCAAAGATTGCATTAACCTTTATGTTATATCATCAAAAGATGTAACTATTTCAAATAGACATCTATTGCATAGTTATGCTTGTTTGAAGAAACATGAGAGCTCTTATAAATATGAATCATATTTCATTTGGAAGCTACCCAAAACACCCAAAAATGTATGAAACAAAGTTTCATGTTGTTCTCTCCATCTTCTACTATTAGATATTTCTATTACACATTGCTCAACACTCAATAGACTATTTTCATCAGTGCAAAACACAGACAACTATTGGGTTTCATTTGGTCATTGAGGTCCATTTTCTTGGATCTCTTTTGTACACCAACAACAGAAGGAGTGAATAAAACTTTAAAGAAAGTTGCGGTTACATACCTTGAAGCCTTCGTTAACGCTACAAAAAATGTCATTTTTACCTCCATTTATAAATGCCAATAAAAGATAAAAATAACCACTAGTATTGAGCTGTCTAGCAGTTTGTTGACCACTGGCTAGGTAGATGTCGAGAAAATTTTCTTGCAAGCTAACCACAAGTATTGGTAAAATGTGAACATTTGTTGATAGAGGTTTTTCTAGAACTTTCAATCCCCATTATAGGTAAGATATTTTTCAATGCAATTTAAAGTTCTAGTAGAAGTCATATTTACATTTACATTTAAATTTGAAATGTTAATTTATATTTTTTAGGTATTTATAAGTACTGAAAAAAGCCATATTCACATTATATTTAAATGTTAATATACATATTTGCAAAATGAGCTATGATAATATTTTGTAAATTTGAAACCGTTATTAATTTCATTAGTTAAAAAAAAAACTACTCAAAACATAAATAGTGCCATAATATCTTAAAAAGCCTTCAGTTTGCACTTCAAAAACAATTTTGTTCCAACTGTTGTTTGAACAAAAACAGACAGAAAGGTTAAAGGCAAAGTAACACAAGGAAGAAAGTAAAGAGAGATAACACGAAACGTTTATTAATGTAGCTCAGACACAAAGGTCCTACATTTGCAGAGCCTCGCTTAGTGAATGATTTTATTCAACAATCGTTTGGATCACTTTTTGGCTTAAGCCCAATCTATCCTTACACAAAGAAGTGATTGTGGCCCCAGTACTGACCTCAATTTTCACAAATCACTCACTCAAATACCTCAAAACACAATTAATAAACATCTCCAATTAATAGCTAAAAGAGTGTCACAAAATAACCATAAGGACACAACAAAGTTGTCGACAAAGGAACTAAAAGACTACTCCCCAAGTGACACGACAAGTAGCCTATCTATAGGTTGATACAAGAGTCCATCCAACAGAGTTTAAATAAGCTTTAAAATGCTATTTAAAAGCTAAAATTATCCCATTAATTATCATAAGTATTTATCAAATAAAAGTATTCATAAATCAGTCTTCCAACAGCTCTAAAACTCTCTCAAGAAATAAGGATAAGAACTCAATCCTTATCCAATGATCTCATCACAATGATCATATGAAGCATTTTAGAGTCCTAACTGAACCAAATTGTTGTTTTGTCAAATATGTCATTACTTTGAAGGTTGAAAACAATAATCATCCCTGAGGCTAAAGCCTTCCACACGATCCAAGTATAAAATCAATTTTCATTCTAACATAATATGGAACAAGTAGGTCAAAAACCCCAACAATCTCCCACTTGATATTTTTTAAAAAACCCAGCAACAAATGTTTAACATGCAAACCAAACAAGCTAAATTTCAAGGGAATTATAATATGTCTCCCCCTAAGAGGTAGAACCATGCTCAATCAAACACTCCTTTTATTAATGTGCTTGTTCATTTCATACAATCATTGAATCAACAAAGTCTCTTTAAAAATTCAAAATCATTTCCCCCTTTGATAAGGCAAAATGTAACAATTATAACCATAAACCATCACTAGGTTAGTAACAAATTCAACAAGTCAGCAAGAACATTTGCAGTTCATTTGCTGCAAGCATTTTCTATTTTCTCCCCCTTTTTGGAAAAGATACCAAAAGTGCTACCCTTCACCAAAAATATCAGAATCAACCATAAATGAAAACAAAGTTGACAGAATCACCAAATCATCACCATTACTCCCTCTTACTATATTCATCCTCTATTGGCTTCCATCATGTTGTTTAAAAGGATGAGATTGAATGCTACCTTATCAACAAGAGGAATTGGAGCTCATGGAACAACAATAGTCTTTTCCATGGAACCTAGATGACATTTGTCCAATGCTCCATAAATCTTCAACATGGTCATCATGAGTTACAACCTCATGTTCCAAATGAACATCTATCAAATGTTGATCTTCACTACTCAAATGTGCTCGATCTTTCCTAATCCAAATTTGCCTATGTTGTGGCCTTCTTGTTCTATTTATTGATTGAACAAGTTTAGCAACCAAGCTAAACTTCTTCTAATCTTGCTTCATTTTAAAATAGTGGGGGTCTAATGTGTCTTTCTTTCCCATAATAATGGTCTGCGAATTATCCTTTCTCCTTGTAACATATATGTTGTTATCTAGGTGTTCTTCCATTAACTATTGCAACATTAGATTGAGCGTTTCTTGTACTTCTCGTTCTTTGATCATTAGTCAACTTGTAACAATGAGATCTAACATGTCCGGTCTTTCCAAAATAGTAACAAACATGTTTTCCATTCTTTTGTTACTTGTCTTAAGGGAAGAAGTAACAACCATCTCATTTTATTTAACAAAAATTGTAAGAGATACAAGTTTCTTACCAAGTACATTATAATCAGTTTTGAATCTCGCAATAGTTAAGATATTTCGGATCTCCCAATAGCTAAGATATCTTCACTTAGCCTTTCATATTTTTTAAGAAAGGATTTGGTATCATTTAACTCTTATTTAGTTACTTTCAAAGTTACATCAGTTTTAGCAATCATCTCATTTTTTTCTTCATAGTACCAACAAGCATCTCGTTAACTTTTCTAAGATCAATAATCACATCATCTTTCTATTTGACCACGGTCTCGAGCCTTTCCTTTTCTCCTTTGAGAATGATAACTTCTTCCTTCAAAGACTCATTTAACTGGCACAATGTTTACATGTTTTAAACATTTGGTTCCATGTTTCCTCTTTACTGTTGAAAAAGACATCATTATTATTATTTCAATTTGATGTTTTAACCACCGAAGGTGGACGAGGATAGAATGACCATTCTTTTTGGACTTTTTTATGAAAAGATAAAGTTTTTGGCTAAATCTTAACATTGATTATGAAAAGATATAAATGCAATAACTGTAACTTCCCATACTCAACCAAATCGTTAGGTCGGGATGCCACATTTGTTGTTAAAGTAACTACAATCAGTTACAACACCATTTAACCATTTTTACATCTTGATAAGTATATTACACATTCATAATATGGTTTATAATCATTTTTGGGATTTATACGAGCTTACAAAAGTTCTTTTCATAACTCGAGATTGAATATAGACTAAAATGTAAAAATTTTAAACCATCAGGTTGACTTTACGACCTTGATCGCGACATTACTCACTGTTTCCAAAAGTTCATTAAATACCAATTCATAATAACTTGTACAATTGACTATTGTTTATTTCCAGCATTTAAATAAGATACATGCTTTCAATTGACTCAGATAAGGCCATTTCATCAACATTGTTATTCAAAATCACCTAACTAAACATTCAACTTAAAATCGATTCTATATATGCTTTATTGCAAAGTCTCGGCTAAACTCATATATGCATGTAACAAGTTAAAAACATTAAACTTAAACTACATTTCCAATTTGGAATCCAAAATGACCATTTTGATACAAAACTGACTCCAAGCCCTAGGTGCATACCATAAATTCAAACATGAAAAAACTATACAAACATGGTTGAGTTGAGGGTTGTTGATTGGATGCTAAATTACTTCTCGAAACTTCGAGATTCACCTATACATGCGCTCTGAATAAACAAATCGTAAGCTAAGCAATAAAGCTCAATGGTATTTTCATGATTTAAGTCAAATAACATTACCATTAATATAAACTAACACAATTCAATTTATGGTTTAGTTATAACCATTTCATTACTGACTAGACCCCAGCGTGCGTGCACCGAGGCTTAGAAATATGCATTAAATATAAAATTGAAGTGTAGTATTTGCAAGTGAACAAGTCAGGTTGTAATATAGTTAAGTTTACAGTGAAACACTTTGGAAGTATTCTGAGGATTGTACCCAAGGGATTGCTAAGTTGGTGAAAACTATTATTAAATTAATTATCTGAAAACAACTACCAGTCTAGTCGAGTTATGAATTAGTAATGCAAATTCTAAATTAAGACTGCAATACACTAATTAATTAAATCTAAACCTAGGTTAAACTATTGGAACTCCCTACTCCTAGTTTCAACAATGCAAGCTACTTGGCCTAGAATTGATTGAATTCCTAATTATCAACTAAGTCAATAATTACACTTAATTGAGTTATTTACCACCATTAACTAAGAATGCCCTCTCGCTCTCATTCTCGCTAAGAGTTACTACCTAAGATACCTTTTCGGTCTCACCGCTCAGCACAAGCTTACTAAAGGCTTACCCAAAAGAATACCGTTTCAATCTAACCTATCTAGATTTCCTACTAGGTTCATCAAACCTAGTATACTAAGTTATTTAGCAAACTCAAATAAATTCCAATTTCAAATAACTATTTACTTAATCAATTAATTTGTATAAAGCACAAGTTTATTCTACTATTTATACAAATAATCAATTAATTGAATTAATGATAGGGATATAAATAAATAGAATAGGGAAGAGAATGTTCATAGTTTTGGATTTGGTGCCCTAAGTTTAGTATTTTTGTCTATGTACACTTATAATTTTTATGAATAGATTGGTAAATAAAATAATTCATGGATTATATTAATATACTTTTTATAATGTCCTTATGTGGTTTTTACATGCAAAGCAAAATAAAAGCAAATATTGGCTCACTAGTTGTCTAATGTTTAAAATAATAATAAGTAGTATTACGTGGTCGGATCATAATATGAAAAGGCAACTTATATTAATAGATGAACCTAAACATGTCTTTAGTTTAATCGAAATGAGCAAATCGATTGAAAGACTAATATGTCATCTATCAAGTTCAATTAGGGAGATGTCCTGTCTTGGCATCAGAGCAGATGACTCCTAAAAGATAGAGACATAGATGTGACTAACTGGACTAATAGTACATCGAACTAGACCGAAAAAGAATAGATCCTGAATTCATTTATGAATTTATTCACTTATGACATTCAAAGTGCGGCATATCTTAATCCTAAGTGGATGACGGACTATGTATGTGTGACTCGTATACTTTAATGTAAGTAAAAGCCCGAGTTTAAATAGATAAGGAATTGAAAGCTGGTGCGTTGGGTATATGACTTTTGTAGTATGTAACATCATTCTTAACAGTGGAATTGATAGCCTTAGATATGGGTAAATGATATCCTTTCGTTGGCATTACATGGTTGATTAAAAGTAAGTGTGACTATAGGTTATTTATCTTGTAACACCCACTACTCGACCCGAATCACCGAGTTCAGATATTGGATGTTACGACATACAAACACTAAGCATAAAATTTAAACCATCTGTATATAATGAATTTTCAACATACTTCATATTATTCTAATAAAGGTTTTCTAAAAAATAGAGATAAAGAAAACATTCAAAAATACAACAAGCTCTTAAAAAAATATAATATATTACAACACAAAAGTTTATTAAAGACAAACTCTTTTTGGTGTAGAGACCTATACGCCCTACTCCTAAGATTTCCTCTGTATGCATAATAACCCAACTCGCCGCTTCCTCAACGCATGTCTGGCTTGGTCCCTCTTGGAGCACATACTCTCACAACAAGACCTGAAACATAAACAAACACTTTGTAAGTTCACGCAAACTTAGTGAGTTTTGATACAAAATACCTTAGAGTCTTTCTAGTTGAGTTCCCCCTCTTGAAGATTTTGGATTACCACTCTATCTTTGAAGAATACCTTACTAACATCAGATATATACTTATACACCAAATACTATACTTAACATACTAACTCTCACTTCACTCATTGGCTAATTTTAGATCTTATCAGTCCATATAGATAATATTTCTTCTTAGAATGACATAGGTACTTTTTAGAAGAATATCTATACAGAGCCTACTTTCAAAGGATACCTCTTCAAACAAACACTTAACATTTTTTCCCAGAATGGTTATTCATAGATACTACTCTTTGGCAGATAGGTACTAACTAATCTTACATTTGACGGATTCCCATATTGAATTCGACGACTAACAAACTACCATTCAGATCATATCCCAATTAAACCCAAATCAAACTTATATTGATAATGAAATGTTCTAGATCATCTGGAAAAATTCCAAACGTCTATGTTACATAACAGAAGAATGCCCAAATTGACAAACAGCTCAGATTCAAGTCAACCTCAGAACGAGACATGAAACTATTCAAATATAGCGAATACTAGATAACTTAGATTTCATCCCTACATAGCGTAGACAAAATCAGACCAACGAACACTTATGCTTTTCATAACTACGAATACGCTAATATCCTATACTGACAGACTATTATGGTGGGTTTCCTCTTTAGAAATACAGATGCATACTTTCTTTTAGGAAATGCCTCTTAAAACTCACTCAGTTTCATCACCAAACTAACCAACCAAGTTAACTTTAGACGTATTAGATCCTTATCATAGAATTATTTATCGAAGAAATCTCAGAACTTACCTATATCTTGCCACAAAGGTGGAACTAGATTCTGTCACCTAAACATCACTGAATACACCACATAAACATTACATAGTTTGCCAAAAAGGCCATACAGAATATGCCACTAAGGAGCAGATCACGCCACTCAGGCATTACACAAAATCACGTGTTTACTGTCTTGGCGGACTTTTACAGAAGGTGTTATGAGTTTCTCCCTCATGAATTTATACATATCTTCATGTCATGATCTGCCAGTTTAGTTTACATCTCACCGAAGGCATTATCATGAATATTCTCATAATCATATTATACCATGGGTCTCAGCCACATGGACTTAGACATCCTCATGTCATGATCTGCCAGTCCAGTCTTTGTCTTACTGGAGTCCTCACCATGAGTGTTTTCGATGTCAAATAAAACCATAGGTCTCTACCACATAGACTTACGCATATTTTCATATCGTGATCTGCCATCTGGTTAGCAATATAACTACCCTACCAGAGGCATCACAAAGGGATGTTTTACTTAGAAGTTACTTACATAGATCTGTTCACAAACCTAACTGATTCTTGCTTTCTCATATCAGATTTCACATGCATACTTAACGTTTAACTTCTTATTCAAATAGTACTTTACACATATCATCCTTACACATGCAGAATCTTTACAATACTTTGCATACACACCTACCAGTTATTTGATATGTTATCATCATATATATATATATCCACTTGAATAGTTCACATGCAGGAGCCAGGATAGAGACTCACGAGATACTCACCTATATCGTAGCTTGAAGTTCCAAAGTCGAACATTCTTCTTGAACCAGCAACAGCAGCAACTGCTTAAAGAACATGGAACCATCATTAAAAACTCATTAATAGACAATTTGCTATCGCCTCAACTACAGGTGACCCCAATACAGAGCCTCTTATTCATAACTTATGGTTTATATGCTTCTTAACAACCTTACTCTTTTAAGAACTTAACATGCGGAGTTATCAGACTTACTAGAAGGTGTAGTATCCATTGATTAAGTCAGAGCCTTAACTTCTATCTTAATAAAGAATAAGAGAACATTATAGCTTAAGAAAAAGAATCAAAAAGTAACGTTGAAGGAAGAAAAACCATCCAGATGAACCCTTCTTACCAAATATATATACACCCAGTACCTCTAAATGGACTTGACAAGTGCCAAATGCATACAAAAGTTGTCCACTTAATGTCCAACAAAGATCAGAGAAAATATAAAAGAAAATATGATGCCGATGCTATTTGACAGGTCAAACCCTTCAATTAACCTTTAACCAATCACGTTATAAAACCCCACATCCTTATTGTTCGAAAAAACCCGATGTATCATAATTATGGTGATAACTCATATATGGCGTGGTCTTAAAAGCATTTTAGACTTGTACCATTAAAACATACACTTAGAAGGCACATCTTACCCAACCAACACTGTAAGCAAACTCTACGCTTGTCACACTCATTTCTTAAATTGAAGAATACCTTAAGATAAAATCTTTAATTAATTCTACGGTGGATACTTTACGCTAAAATCTAATCCATTAGAAAACTGCTAATTGGCAGACTACACTACCCTAAACACATAACTTCACATTTGCACACCTTCTTCTTGGATCCGCCAGATTTGGGGTGTGACATATCTTTGTAATAAATGACTTGATTACTATTTGATAGTAATTGAATTTTCATGAAGGAAGATGTAATGGTTACCATGAGAAAAAAAATAGGATCATATTGGGAGAACGAATATATCCCAAAAAGATTAAGAATATCCTATGAGGGTAACACAGTTACGATAAAGTCATTGGACGAGCACTGATCGAATTGATTTCGTAATGGTATGACGTTGGGGAGAACTCAGTCACGATACTATGGTGAAATGACTTTATGACTAAATGAGTTTATAATTAATTGGTGAAAAGCTGGAACTTAATTATAAATCATTTTAGCCCTAATCAAACCCTCTGCTAGCTCGATGAAACAAAAAATAAATTGCATGTTGAATCAAATGAACATAAATTGATACAAATGGTGAAAATTGATAAATGAGAAACTTTTGGAAATAAATGTGATTTTCTCCAAAATGAAAATTAAAATGGAGAAATGGAAACATTTGGAAATGAACGTGGTTTTCTCCAAAATGAAAATGACCTGGAAATGAATTTACGGTTTTCGAATTAAATGAAGTTCAAAAATGGGTTGAATGTAGGAATATTAAATATATTTTCTCATAGATTCTTTTACGGTAAAGTCATCATGATTTTAACGGAATTAGAATTGGGTTGAGAAGACTGTTTAATTAGGAAATTAATTTACTAATTTCATATTTTGGGAAATAGAAAAATAAATATCGAGTTGGATCAAATTATAAAGTACTAGGTTAAAAGTCTAGGAAGTACTTGTAATTGGACCCAATATGAAAGAGGCCTAAAAGCCCCTCATGTTATAGGGAGGGACGACAAACCCTAACTAGGGTTACTGCCCCCTACACTCCTAGTTAGATTAGGAGTTCGGTTTTTCTAGTTGCAATAAACTTTTACAATTCAATAGGGGTTTTACTTCTTCTCCCTATGAATAGATGGCACCGGTAGGGAAAAATATACAACTTTAAGATATTGTTACTCTGCCCGAAAATAGTACGAGCTCATTCTCTAAGTATTAAATCTATTTTTTAGAATAACAATTCTATTGGTATCTATTGAGAAACGATTTTAGTTTTCATACTGATTTTAGTTTTCATACTAAAAAAAAAGAAATATATATTGTTCTGTGTTTTATTTGAATCGTTCGAGCCCACACGCGAAGTAGTTCATGGTACGAAAATAACGAAAAAGGTCTTTCGGTTGAAACCCAAGAACGACAATGATTTTTCTAACTAAAAATACATGTGTGATTTCTGTAAAGGGTTTATTGCTATAAATATCACAAACCGATTGTTTTCAAATTTTTTATTTTCTATTGTGCAATAAAATTGTTTTAAAACTAATTTTTTTTTCCAGCACATAAATGAATCGATGTAAAAGCATGTGTTCAGAACAATTTTCGCTCACAATCGTCTAACTCCGAAATAGAAATCTTCCGATTAAGAAAACATAATGAAAACTTAATCTAAAAAATTGAAAAATGAATGATGAATGAAAAAGTATGAAAAAGCCCCAATATGTGGTTTTGAGCTAGTATTTATAATTTTTTTATGTATTATAACCGAATTATGTCAATTACAAGCTGATTAACAAGATAAATGTGATTGTGCGGATGAATATGCCCTTGTAGAATTGAGTCCATCGAACCGGTATTGTAACATCCTATAGCTAGTGTCACGACTTTATTGGCAAAATTTTTGGCCTTTTGGGACTCAGGTGGAATGTCGCAACTTTGTCTGTATGATGTCATGACAACGACTCTAGTATCTTGCCTCGTGGATTGGAGTTGGAAAATAAACTAAATGTTGAAGCTTGCTTCAATGTCACAACTTTCTCCTCGAATGTTGTGACATCCATGGTAGTCCATTAACTCATCGGCTTAAGTTGTTATCGTGCACACTCAGTTATCTTGTTAGTTCTTCCTTAGGCCTAAATCAACTTAAAAGGTCATAAAACAATAGAAAAGCTCAATTTATTTGATTTAAACTTCAAACTAAATAATTCTAAAAATAAATATAAAAGACATAAAATTACTTGAATACAAGCTCCTTAAATAGTGAAAAGAGTTTAATTTGTCACAATAAATTGTGGCAGATCAATTACATTTTCTCATGTACCAAATACCAATTTTATATACTAATTCATTTGGTAGTTCAAAATGATCATACCATTTCTTCCTTTCTAATAGATACCATACTCATTGTCCATTCATTTTCAATCCCAATTATTTATTTCATCATCTAGATACATATACATACATCCATATATATATATATATATATATATATATATATATATATATAACCAATTTGATGCTCAGTTTTGTTTTACTATCTCATTCACTCTCGAGCCTATTATCTCGTTCATATTCAAATTGACCCCAGTGGCTCATTTTTAATTGGTTCGCATGGTTTTTCACATGCTGTTATTTTCCATATTTCACATATATACAAGTTTACCAAATTCAACCACATTCGTTTCAATTACCATATAAGCAATTCATGTTTTTATAACCCTATTAACCCAACACGAACTTAAAACAGATAAACAGATCTATTACTCTGTCATCCTAAGTTTTTCGACAATGATGACTACTAGAACATGTACATACTATCACCCTGGGTTGCCTGGTGATGATGGCTTTCACAAACTATTTATTTTGTCATCTCAGGTTGCCTGACTGATAAACCGTAATTTATACATATTTTTACCCCATGCTTAACGCATTTTATGGATGATTTTTCCTTAGAATTAGTGAATTCGATGCTCCTAATGCCTTAATTTCATGTTTTATACTTAGGTAAGCATAGGAGAGCAAAAAGAACGAGAAACGGGCCAAAAACAGAGAAAATAGGCCAAAGTACGAAATTAATACGGCCTAGACCTCCTCACACAGGCAGCTCACACGGCCGTGTCAATTTGGCAGTATCGAAGCACGACTCACACAGGTAGAACACACACTCGTGCCAATCTAACAGGCTCGAACATGGCCTGAAGTAATCGCACACGGACGTGTCCCTGCCGAGCTTAAGTTGAGTCCAATTCGGAAAAGGCCACTTTGGAAGGTTCTTAGGCATTCCAAAGCCTATAAATACACCCCAGAGGAGAAAGAAAAGGGAGACAGAGAATAGGGAGTAAGGAATTACTCCAAGGAAGCCGATTGATCCATCTCAGAAGCCGGATTCACCATCAAGACTGAAGATCTCTCCTCAATTTCCCTTCAGGAGTTTTGGGTTTTCTTTATGTTTTGTATTATTTATTATTCTGAGATGTTTTCTTATTTAGTTATGAACTAAAACCCCTAAATACCTAAGGGGAATGAAACCTAAGACGAATTTTGTTATTAATTTCTGAATCGTATGATAAATATTTGGTTTGTTCTTAATTATGTGTTCTTAATTCTTGTTTTGGTATTTCAGGATATCACTTCAAGTTAATGCTCTTAGTTAGAGGAGGAATGGACCCTGGGTAAGAGTGACATTGTCATAATTAAGCGGAGTTGATTGCGTGCCTAGAGATAGGGTGAAACCTAATAAGGGAGTCCATAGATCGAGTTAATGCAACCCTAGGGTGTTAATTAGAGAAAAGTCTCAATTATTCAACCTAGGGATTAGACGTTATTAGTCTTGAATAGGGATAATAACATAACTTAGGATTTCTACCGGAACAAGTTAAATGAATAAATCATCCAGTTCGGAGCCAGAATAACAAGTAAAAGTCTAGGTGGATTTTTCCTTAGGTATTGTCCTAAATCAATTGTTTTTCCCAAAAGTAATTTCCCAATTCTATTTTCTGCAAGTTATTAGTTTAATTAATCAGTTAGTTAAAACAAACCCCTTTATTCCTTAGGCTAGATAATAAAAAGACAGTCATTACTAGTACTTTTAGTCCTTTGGGTTCGACAATCTGGTCTTGCTAAAGCTATACTACTGTTCGATAGGTACACTTGCCTACGTCATGATAATAGTTAGTTTCAAGAATGATTAATTATAAATTTATAAAAACTTATCACGGAAAATCACGACCACTGACAATGATGACTACTAGAATATGTATAGTCTACCACCCCGGGTTGTCTAGCATTGATGGTTTTTAGTTATTATATCTGATCCTATGGCATGCCAACTATATCCAACTCTGCCCGAACACTTAATAGGGTAACTAATGTTTCAATTTCATATTATGAACCAATTCAATATCATAGTTTCATACCATTTTCATAAACAATTCATATCACATATTATTTAGTAGTACATATCATACTCGTTTCTACTATGCTCAACCAATCCACAATTTCAACATTCAATACTGTCACACAATTCAATTCAAGACAAGTAATAGTCTTACCATAGTATTTAATATGCAAAAAAAAACATGTATATGTATGTGTTTAAATGGAATGATCTCAAATCATAAAAGTACGAACCGAAGCTTTCGTCACTCGTCTACGACCCTCGTCTTTCCCTTCTTTTGCAACGGCCTAATGTTGTCTTTAGCTATGTTTGATAATTCAATAATAGAAAACAACATCAAATTACATCCAATTAACAACCAAATACATAACCACTCATATTGTACATTTTATTCAATTTAGTCCTTATAACCATGATACGTATATTTTTCGATATCTAGCATCAAATCAAAATTCGACTTCACATTTTTTCATTAGGGACCCTATACTTTCTATTCATAACATAATTTTATGATAGGTATTCCATTTATTCAATTTAGTCCCTAATATTATAAAGTTATCTAACAAACTTAATTAGTTTTACATTTTAGTCATTATCATTATCTAAGCTTAATAGCTATCAAATTCAAGCCTAATTCCTCAAATTATCTACAATGGAAACTTGCTAAAAAATTAAAAATTGAACAAATTGATACATGATTTAGCTAAATCAAGCTCTCATGATCATAAATCTATAAAAAATTCATGAATTTAGCCTTGTTGCCTTAAAAATCTTGGATTGGTCGATTGAAGCTTTAACAACGAAGTTTTCTCCCTTTTTTTCTTCTTAAGGACAATGGAAGAAAGATGAGAATTCATCTTATTCCACTAACTTTCTTTTACACTAAGATTATGAGTTAGTAAATCTTAATTTAATTAGTTTAATTAAAACTTTATTATACTAATTTATATATGAATTAAGATAGTGGAAACAACTGTCATCATCCACTAACTCATGATATAAAACAGTTAAATAACCATTTTGGCCCTTTGGATAATTTCTATTTAGGCCCCCAATTATTTTCTAAATTAAAACTCAATAGCGATTGAACTTTTACAATTTAGTCCCTGAGTGTTAATTGATTATTTTCTCGATTAAATTACTTAACCGATGATAACATGTTAATTTGCATGACTTTTTGTGTTTAATTCGGTTAATTTTTGAATTGATCCCAGTTGAATTAGTGATTTTATGTTTTAATATTGTCAGGGATGCAATTGAGATGCTATGAGTAAAAACTGAGCAGAAAAAGACCAATTTGCAACACCGTCAATAAAGTGAGGCCGAATCAAAAATGTGGAAATAGCCAAGGACTTATCAGATTCTTAAAAGTCAAAATTAGAAAAAATCTAATTTTATTTTTTATTAAATTTTAATTATGTGTTGAGTGGTTAAAGCCAAATTTAGTAAATGTTATGTATATAAATAGAGCTTTAAGGTGGCTTGGAAAAGACACATTATGTTTTACACTTGATTTTCATTTGGAATTAAATAAAATTATTCTTTTTTTCTCCCAAAGTTGGCGCGTAATTAGCATTCTATTTTCATTTTCATTTCTTTGTTCATCCAAAAAATTTTAAATTGCTTTTCAAGTCCTTTCCTTTTCCAACTTCCACCATTTTCATTCAAATCCACTCCATAGTCAACCAAAGCATGAATAATTTCATGCTTCACTAAATTTCATCCTAGCTTTAGGCTAGTGTTCTTTCTAGTCGAGAATCGTGAGATATGTATCCGTACTAGAAATCCTTCCAATTGATATTCACATTTTTCCTAAGTATCGGGATTGACAACCAATCCCTTAAAGTTAACTCGATTTCAAGTTAAAAAGTGCACATTGGGTTAGAGTCGTGTTTGCAAACTATTGGGGAAACGAGTCAGCCGTGTTGTATTTGGATCTTCAAGAACAAATTAAGAGAGAAGTGTAAACAACCCACGCGGTTGAGGCCGTTAATCCGAGTTGGATTATTCAGAGCGCAAGGCTGCTGAAATCTTAAATCGGGAACATTGTATCTCGGTTAGGTAATCGATAATGGTTGGATTGCATGTTGTACCGGGACCAGGTATAAGATAAAGAATTGGTGGTTAAGACGTTCTTAACCGCTATAACCAGCTTATTGTTTGGGGGAGAAGATTAATTTTTGAGGATCGGTTTAGAGATCGGAATTCATCGAATCTAAGGCTAAGGCTTACATTTGCTGTTATCTAAATTTGAATTTAATTTCTAATTTTATTTTATTTCAAATTTATTTAATTGTTTGTTTATGCTATGTCAATTAGTTAATTTCTAAACAAACAAAAACTCCCTTAAAAAAAAGAAAAAAATTTAGATGAACAAAGAAATGAAAATGGAAACAAAATGCTAATTACGCACCAACTTTGGGAGAAAAAAAAGAATAATTCTCTTTAATTCCAAATGAAAATCAAGTGTAAAACATAATGTGTCTTTTCCAACCCACATTAAAGTCCTATTTATATACATAACATTTACTAAATTCGACTTTAACCACTCAACACATAATTAAAATTTAATAAAAAATAAATTTAGATTTTTTTCTAATTTTGGCTTTTACAAAGTCAAAAAATCTGATGAGTCCTTGGCAATTTACACATTTTTTATTCGACCTCACTTTATTGTCTGTATTGCAAATTGGTCTTTTTTTGCTCATTTTTGACTCATAGCATCCCAGTTACATCCCTGACAAGATTAAAACATAAAATCATTAATTTATTAGGGGTCAATTCAAAAATTAACCGAATTAAACAGAAAAAGTCATGCAAATTAACATGTTATCAACCGAACTTTAATATATTTTCATACTAACTTCCTCAATCTTTATTTTTCATTTTTATAGACTTGGTTTACGAAAATGAGATTCTGAAACCATGTTTTCTGACACCGCTATAAATCATGTCGATATAATAACATTTAGATATCTTATTAGTTTTTTAGTTCAAGAAAATTTAGCATTTGTCTTTTGTTACAACCTTTTATATAAGTCACTATATAGTGAAGTTTATATTAAAATCCTTGACGGATTTAGAATGCTAGTAGCATATGGAAATTTCTGAAAAATTGTTCAATACATTTAGGTAAATGTTTATATTAATAATTTGAACATATATATTTTATAGATGGATCTTGATCAAAGCTTGTGACAATTATTCTTAAAACTTCTGTAAAGTTCAAAATATATTTTGCCTGTAATGCCCTGATTAAGTTATTATAGTTTTTGTAGTTATCTAACATAAATATGTATCTACTTTAGTGGTTAAGTGTTCTAGGTGTGTGAATGAGGTCTTGGGTTCAAGTCTCACATTTGCTAAATTTTGTTATTTTTGGAATTAAGCCTTGTCTTTACTTAGTGGGCTTATATTAAATTGCCTGTAAATTCATATCAGAATGAGCCTGCTGGTTCGAGTCCTTGCGCAAGCAAGGCTAATATTTTTTCTCAGTTGCAAGTGAGAGTTTCGGTGGAATTGGGTTTCTGAGAAGGTTGGTTGTTAGTGGGTTAGTGGGAGAGATTTGAGAGATTTGGGGTGTTAATCTTTAATTATCTTTTTATTTTTATTCTTTTTTCAAAATTTTCCCCTCTTTCCAGAAAAGAAACCAACGTTAGTTTTCCTATTCCTTCCCTTTCATTTTTTTCAATTTCAATTGCTGCTTCTTTCTATTTTTTTTTTGTTCAGTTGTTACTTTTCGAAATTCGTTTCTCTATTTCTGTCGATTGCTGATAAGTGGCTTAAATGAACTGTAGTTTTGATTTCTGAATTATCAATTAGAGGTTTATATTTTCTGTTTTGGCAGCAAAGAATCGTGTAGAGCAGGGCTCCTTTCATGCTAATTTGTAGTTGAAATCGTGCAGATTTTAGAGGTAAGTGATGAGCGGTCATATTTAAAATTTTGTTAGTTTCGTGGTTACATTTAACCTTGGTTTTAGACTAATTTTGGGGGTTTTCTATGTCCATCATTAGGTTCGGAAGGGTTCGTGTTTGCGGTAGCATCAAAACAATAGTAGGTGTGTACCCAAAACGCAGAAAAACGAGCTTTAGTGAAAGTAAAAAAAACCTTACTGTCGACACCACACGAGCATATGCCTGGCCGTGTGGCTAGCCATGTGCGAGACACGGTCGTGCGATTGATGTGGGTATGGTCGTGCGCAAGACACGACCGTGTGGTGGCTTGAGTGTGGCCGTGTAGGCCACACGGGCATGTGAGCCCACACGAGCATGCCACATAGGCGTGTGGGTTTTGGGCCAAACCGTGTGGGCCATACGGGTGAGGCCAATTTGGGCATATGGGAGCACACAAGATGTGGACCCACACAGGCATGTGGGCTATATTTCTGAAATTTTCCCTAGGGTCGCACGAGTCACTCCGAACGATTGTGGGCCTACTGTAGGGTTGATAAAGGCTAATTAAACATTATTTGTATGCTATGATATTCTGATAAAGTGATCTGAGTAGTATACTAAATGTATGCCTTACTGAACTGCTATATGTATATCTGTTATATGTATGTAAGCAAGTGGAGCATGTTTATTCTGTTATATATGAATCTGATTTATGCATCTGTTATTGGGGTTGGGATTTGCATATGGGAATGAAGTGTTCTGTATGGCGATAATCGCCTTTACTCTGGCAGCTTGGTTGCACATTATCTGACTAGTGTCGTATTGGCACGATATGCTTAATTCTGCTGGGTTACACATTGTGTTTACAAAAACTCACATCTGTTTGTCTATTCTGTCCAAGTAATCCACAGACTTAGGCGGATTGGTACGGCGGAGACTCAGCGATGACCATTCGTCCGTAAAATATTAAAACTTTCTCTTTTATGGTGTCATTTAAGATTTGGTTTTCAACTGAGAGTTTGTAATTCATGGGACTTTCTGGACTGTATGGACTTTTAACTGATTATTTTGGTTTCGTTACTCGATAATTTTGCATGCTTCAACCAAAAATTTTTTGTAAAAGAGACAATTTTATACAAACAAAGGTTTTTCTAAAACACGACTGCATTTTCAAACTATAATGGTTTTAAGGCTTCCGTTGTAACAAGTTTTTGGTAAGAGAACTAACTAATTGGTGTTTCCAGTAAATTATAAATGTATGTAAATTATGAAATGTTGTAATTTAACGAGACAACTCCGTTTTCAGAAAACCCATTCTGTGTGACATCTCCAAGTTTGGCCATAACGTCTAGGCCGAGTTTAGGGTGTTACATTTAGTGTTATTAGAGCCAGGTTGCAAAACTCGTACTGTGAATTTTGGGTTCCAAAATTATGTTTCAAAAAGAATTAGTTTTTAAATGATTTGGATAATTTGAGAAAGTATGTGGTACACCGAGTCTTCGGCGCTGATCGTATAAGTATCTCTATACTTAGATAGAACTATTCTGAAAACACTGTAGTTAGTACTTTCTAAAACTGTACTGAAATAGTTAGAGACTAAAACATCTGAAACCATCTTTGAACTTTTGATAATTTATGCATAAAATATATGTTAATAAAAACTAGAATTGATGCATAAAACTTTATAATATAGAGGCCGTAGGGGTGCTCGAGCTGAATCTTCTTCTCTGGACAGTATGCCAAATCTAGATACGAGTGAGACATCAATTTTGCTTGCTGCTGAGACTGGGTCTCAAAGCCGTTCGGCTGGGGATGACGTACTATCTCAGGCCATGTTGAGGATATTGGAGAAGGTCGCTGGACCCCATTCTAGATCTGGGGGCCGTGGGTCGGTAATTGAATAACTCTGATCTAATGAAGCTGAGCTATTTAGGGGTGTCACTAGAGTTTCCCCTACAGTGGCCGAGTATTGGTTGGAGGCCATTGAGAGGATTATGAATGACTTAGACTGTACTCCCGAGCAAAAATTTAAGGCTGCAGTCTCTTTGCTTCGTGACGAGGCATATCAGTGGTGGTTGACCGTTAAGGAGGGTACTCAGCCTGATCGTCTGAACTAAGATTTCTTTAGGACCACCTTTCAGAGTAAGTACGTAGGGGCGAGCTATGTGGATGCTCGTAGGCGTGAGTTCATGAATCTCACGTAAGGTGATAGATCTGTGGTCGAGTATGGAGTGCCAGAATAGGGACCGAGATAGGGGTAAGAATAAGAGGGATTTGGAGCCCTCTAGTTTTATTTAGAGGCCTAAGAAAAAGGCCAGACCTGATAGGCCAGTTAGAGTGGGAGCCCTTGTTGCTCCTACTGGGATTCAACCTTGTGGAGACTGTGGTAGATGCCATCCGGATGAGTGTTGAAGGAGGATTGGGGCTTGTTTGAGGTGTAGGTCTTTAAAGCATCGGATTTGAGAGTGTCTACAATAGGTAAATCAGATGCAAGCTTCGGGACCAGGTTCTGTATAGCCTTAGAGGGCTATTCAGTAGCCACCTAGAGGCCGTGGACCGGCTAGGGGTGGTAATTGTTTGGGTCATGGGCAGAGAGCACCGGGCAAAGGTGCTAGTCAAACTGAGGGGAGACAACCTTCACTGGTTTATGCTGCTCGATGCCTAGAGCGGGGATGCTTCAGATGTTATCACCGGTACGTTCTTAATTTTTTATGTACCTTTTACTGCTTTGATAGACATAGGTTCTACATACTCCTATGTAGCTAGTTCTACATCTGAAAACTTGAGAATTTATGTTAAGAGCACTTCTAGTGATATCACCGTATTGAGCTCGTTGGGGTAATCTGTGTGGGTTAATAAGATTTATAAGAATGTTTCGTTAATGGTGCAAGGGGCTATTTTTCTGGCCAATATGATAGAGCTTCCGTTTGGGGAGTTTGACTTAATTCTGAGAATCGACTGGTTGGTTGAACACCGTGTTAGTTAGGACTGTGCATCTAAGAGGGTTATTTTGAGGACTGAGGATGATAAAGAAGTGGTTGTAATAGGTGAGCGTCGAGATAATCTGTCCAATGTAATCTCCGCGCTTATGGCTGAGAAATTGATTCGAAAAAGGTGTGAGGTGTATTTGGCTTATGAAAGTATTTCTGCTTTTGGGGACTCTTCTGTTAGGGATATCAGAACAGTCAGGGATTTTTCGGATGTCTTTCCTGAGGAGTTACCAGGTTTACCTCCTAATCGTGAAGTTGAGTTTAGAATTGAGCTTCTACTGGGTACAGCTCCGGTGTCCGTCGCTCCCTACCAAATAGTACTGAATGAGCTTAAAGAGCTTAAGGATCAACTCTAAGAGCTTTTGGATCGTGGTTTGATCTGCCCTAGTGTGTCATCGTGGGGGGTACTGATTTTGTTTGTGAAGAAAAAGGATGGCACCATGATGATGTACATCAATTATCGGTAACTGAATAAGCTAACAGTGAAGAATAAGTATCCACTTTCGAGAATCGATGATTTGTTTAATTAGTTTCGAGGGGCTTCTGTGTTTTCGAAGATTGATTTTCGTTCTAGGTATCATCAGCTGAGAGTTAAGGAAGTGGATGTTCATAATACTATATTTAGGACTTGTTATGGACATTACGAGTTTCTAGTTATGCATTTTGGTCTGACGAATGCTCCGACTGCATTCATGGATCTGATGAACCAAGTCTTTTAGCCATATTTGGATCAGTTCATAGTGGTTTTTATCGATGATATTTTGGTTTACTCTAAGACCGAGGATGAGTATGATGAGTATTTTAGAGTCATGTTTCAGATTCTCTGTGAAAAATGGCTTTACACTAAGTTGAGCAAGTGCGAGTTCTGGTTGTAAGAGGTAACTTTTCTGGGGCACGTGGTTTCTATAGAGGGGATCCGAGTTGATCCTAGAAAGATCGAGGTTGTGCTGGAGTAGAAACAGCTTAAGAATGTATCTGAAATCCACAGTTTTCTAAGTCTTGCGGTTTATTATCAGCGGTTTGTTGATAGGTTCTCTTTGATTATAGCTCCTTTGACTAAGCTTCTGTGTAAGGTTGTTCCTTTTGTTTGGACTAATGCGCAGTAATCGAGTTTTGAGAAGCTTAAGTCTATTCTGACTTAGGCTCCTATTCTGATATAGCCTGAGTTTGAAAAAGAGTTTGTGGTATATAGTGATGCATCGCAAGTTGGTTTGGGATGTGTATTGATGCAAGATAGAAAAGTTATGGCTTATATATCCCGTCAGCTTAAGACACATGAAGGGAATTATCTAACGCATGATCTCGAGTTGGCTGTAGTGGTTTTTGCGTTGAAAATCTAGAGGCACTATCTGTATGGTGAAATGTGTATTATCTACACTGATCACAAGAGCCTTAAGTACCTCTTTACCCAGAAGGAGTTGAATCTTAGGTAGCGTCGATGGATTGAGCTACTTAAAGATTATGACTGCACGATTGAGTATCATCCTAGTAAGGCCAATGTGGTGGCTGACGCTCTAAGCCGTAGAGCGATGACTGATTTGAAAGCGATGTTCACTCGACTTAGTCTGTTTGATTATGGGAGTCTATTAGCCGAATTGCAGGTTAAGCCGACTTGGATTGATCAGATTTGAGATAAACAGTTGGGGGATGAGTCTCTAGGTTTACAATTTCGTCAGGTTGAGAGTGGTAGTACTTCTGATTTTAGGTTAAATAGTGATGATGTTCTATGTTTTCGAGGTCAAATCTGTGTGCCGAATGATTCTATTTTGAGGTAGTAGATTCTGAGGAAGGCGCATAGTAGCCTTTATGCTATGCATCCCGGTGGTAATAAGATGTATTGCGATCTTTGTGAGTTGTACTGGTGGCCAGGTTTGAAGCATGAGGTTACAAATTTTGTTGTTCAATGTCTGACATGCCAGTAGGTTAAGGCTGAGCACTAGTTGCCTTCGGGTTTGCTACAACCCGTTAAGATTCCTTAATGGAAATGGGAGCGAGTGACGATGGACTTCGTTAGTGGGTTGCCCTTGACACCCACTAAGAAAAATTCTGTTTGGGTCACTGTGGATCGATTGACTAAGTCTGCTCATTTTATTCCAGCTCAGACTGACTTTTCTGTACAGAAGTTAGCAAAGCTGTATATTTTTTAGATTGTAAGACTGTATAGGATATCTGTTTTGATAATTTTTTTATAGAAATCCTCGTTTCATTTCTCGGTTCTAAAAGAAATAACACAAGGCTCTGGTTCGAGATTGGACTTCAGTATTGCGTTTCATCCTCAGACCAATGGTCAATCTGAAAGGGTGATTCAGATATTTGAGGATATGTTTTGGAGTTGTGTAATTGATTTCCGAGGTAGTTAGGAGGATTATCTGTAGTTAGTTGAGTTTACCTACAATAACAATTTTCAGGATAGCATCCATATGGCACCTTACGAAGCCTTGTATGGTCGTAATTGTCGCACTCCGCTATGTTGGACTGAGTTGGACGAGCGTTGGGTTTTAGGTCCTGAGTCGGTTTCTGAGACCGAAGATAAAGTTAGACTAATTCGGGATCGTCTGAAGGAGGCTTCTGATAGACAGAAATCTTATGCAGATCTGAGGAGGCGTGATATTAAGTACTCTGTGAGGGATTTCGTGTTTGTTAAGGTTTCTCCATGGAAGAAAGTTTTGAAATTTGGTCGTAAGGGCAAGTTTGAGCCCTAGGTTCATTAGGTCGTATCGGATACTAAAGCGTGTGGGATCGGTTGCTTATCAGTTGGAGGTACCTCTTGAGTTAGACCCTATTCATGATGTGTTTCACGTCTAGATGTTGAGGCGATATCGGTCGGACCCATCTCACATTGTCTTAGTTTAGGAAATCGAGGTTAGGTCAGATTTGACTTTTGAGGAGGAGACGATTCAGATTTTGGATCGTGATATTAATGTTCTGATGAGGAAGCCCATACCGTTAATGAAGGTTCTGTGACAGAATCATGACACTGAGGAAGCCACATTGGGCCATATTAGATACTAAAGCGTGTGGGACCGGTTGCTTATTAGTTAGAGCTACCTCATGAGTTAGACCCTATCCATGATGTGTTTTATGTCTCGATGTTGAGGCGGTATCGGTTAGACTCATCTCACGTTGTCTTAGTTGAGGAAATCGAGGTTAGGCCAAATTTGACTTTTGAGGAAGAGACGGTTCAGATTCTGGATCGTGATATTAAAGTTCTAAGGAGGAAGTCCATACCGTTAATGAAGGTTCTGTGGCGGAATCATGGCACTAAGGAAGCCATATGGGAACCTGAGGACTCGATGCATCAGCAGTATCCTCATTTATTCTGATCAGGTAAATTTCGAGGTCAAAATTTCTTTTAGGGGGTAGAGTTGTAACGCCCTGATTAAGTTATTATAGTTTTCGTAGTTATCTGATATAAATATGTATCTGCTTTAATGGTTAAGTTTTCTAAGTGTATGAATGAGGTCTTAGGTTCAAGCCTCATTTTTGCTAAATTTTGTTATTTTTGGAATTAAGTATTGTCTTTGCTCAGTGGGCTTATATTAAATTACCTGTAAATTCATATCAGAATGAGTCTGCTGGTTTGAGTGGTAAGGGAGTTGGTGTATTGAAGGTCCTGTGTTCAAGTCCTTGCGTAAATAAGGTTGATATTTTTGCTCAGTTGCAAGTGAGAGTTTCAGTGGAATTGGGTTCCTAAGAAGGTTGGTTGTTAGTGGGTTATTGGGGAGATATTTGAGGGAGGTGTTAATCTTTAATTATCTTTTTATTTTTATTCTTTTTCCAAAATTTTCCCCTCTTTCTAGAAAAGAAACCGACGTCAGTTTTCCTCTTCCTTCCCTTTTGTTTTTTTTAATTTCATTGCTACTTCTTTCTATTCCATTTCGTTCGATTGTTACTTGTCGAAATTCGTTTCTCCGTTTCTGTCGATTGCTAGTAAGTGGCTTAAGTGAATTGTAGTTTTGATTTTTGAATTACCGATTAGAGGTTTATATTTTCTGTTTTGGTAGCAGAGAACCCTGTAGACCGGGGCTCCCCTCGTGCTGATTTGTAGTTGCAATTGTGCGGAGTTTGGAGGTAAGTGATGAGCAGTTGTATTTAAACTTTTGTTGGTTTCGTAGTTATGATTTAACCTTGGTTTTAGACTGAGTTTGGGGGTTTTCTGTGTCGATCTTTAGGTTCTGAAGGGTTCATGTTTGCGGTAGCATCAGAACGATATGAGTTGTGTACCCAAAACACAGAAAAATGAGCTTTAGCGAAAGCAAAAAAACCTCACTGTCGACGCCACACGGTGTGTGCTTGGCTATGTGGCTGGCCGTGTGTGAGACACGGCCGTGTGATCGACATGGGCATGGCTGTGCGCAGGACACGACTCTGTGGTGGCTTGAGTGTGGCCGTGTGGGCCACACGGACTAGGCCAAGTTAAGTGTGTGGGCCCACATGGGCATGCCACACGGACGTGTGGGTTTTGGGCCAGGCCATGTGGACCACACGGGTGAGGCCAATTTGGGCGTGTGGGCCCACACGGACAAGTCACACCGGCATATGGGCCATATTTCTGAAATTTTCCCTAGGGTTGCACGGGTCGCTCCGAATGACTGTGAGCCTACTGTAGGGTCAATAAGGGCTAATTAAACCCTATTTTGTATGCTATGATATTCTAATAGACTAATCTGAGTAGGATACTAAATGTATGCCTGACTAAACTACTGTATGTATATTTGTTATTTGTATGTAAGCATGTGGAGCATGTTTATTCTATTATATATGAATCTGATTTCTGCATCTGTTATTGGGGTTGGCATTTGTATATGGGAAGGAAGTGTTCTGTATGGCGATCATCACCTTTACTCTGGTAGCTGGGCTGCACATTATCTGACTAGTGTCGTATTGGCACGATATGGTGTGTAGGGATGGGTGGGTGTTTTTAACGCCACATGGTGTGTTGGGATGGATGGAGTTGGTACGTAGAGGATAGGGGTAGGAATCTGTATATTCTAATCTGTATATCTAATTCTGATGATTGTATCTTAAATGGGCATGAGCCTGAATCTGTATCTAATTGTTTATGAGATTTTTGTATGTTTACATGCTTAATTCTATTGGGTTACGCACGGAGTTTACGAAAACTCACTTTTTTTTGTCTGTTTTGTCCAGGTAATCTACAGACCTAAGCGGATCGCTGCGGCGGAGGCTCAGCGGTGACCACTCGTCTGTAAACTGTTAAAACTTGCTCTTTTATGGTTTTATTTAAGATTTGGTTTTCAACTGAGAATTTGTAATTCATGGTACTTTCTAGACTGTATGGACTTTTAACTGATGATTTTGGTTTCGTTACTTGATAATTTGCATGTTTCAACCAAAGGTTTTCTGTAAAAATAACGGTTTTACTGAAACAAAGGTTTTTTCTAAAAACACAACTGTATTTTCAAACTATAACAGTTTTAAGGCTTCTGCTGTAACAAGTTTTTGGTAATAGAACTAACTAATTGGTGTTTCCAGTAAATTACAAATGTATGTAAATTATGAAATGTTATGACTTGACGAGACAACTCCGTTTTCAGAAAACCCATTCTTTGTGATATCTCCGGATTAATGTCTAGGCCAGGTTTAGGGTGTTACATTGCCAAGATTCTTCCTCACTCATAACTTTCTGAAGAATGATGATATAAACACTTAGCAAATTCGTTAAGTGATTATTTGAAAAGTAGTATTTAATATTGAATTGCATAGGCTCTGAGACATTATGTGATGTTGTCATCATGGAGAGTCAATATGCACTGTACTCTTTTTTCCTTAATTGATTTTTTGTCTCGTTGAGTTTTCCTAATAAGGTTTTTAATTAATCAGAATGTTATATGTATTAAAGATATGTGTATTCTTTTTCATTCACTAAGAGTTCTTCTCATAGGCTTTTATGTTAATAAAATTTTAACGAGGGACATTATCTATCAATAGACATCCAAGGAAAGGGAGTATTATAAATATTTTATTATTATAAAATAGATGTCCATTAGATAAAAAGTTTGATGTATTTTAGGACTCTAATATCCAATAGGAGTTAAATTTTATATCATTTATACTTCTTATATTTATAAATATAGACTTTGATAAAGTATTGTAAATAGGGGTGTTCAAATTTCGATTAAAACCGAATTAACCGGCCGAATCAAACTAATTCAGTTAATCGACCAGTTAATTGATCTAATTTGATCGGAGGTTGGTTAATGATTTTTTGAAAGTTAGGTAATTGGTTAATTCGGTCTGAAATCAGGTAATTAACTGAATTAACCAAACTTTCAAAAAACTAATATTATATATTACCAATTCAGTTAATTTTGGTTAATTTCAGTTAATTTGGTTAAATAAACATTGCAAGTTTATTTTTTGATATGCTTTATACTTGTTTTAACAAAAAAACAAAAACATAAAAATTTCAGTTAATTTGGTTAACTGGCCAAATTAACCGAAATAGTTTGGTTCGATTAATTTATTTTTAAAAAAAATTGATTTGGTTAACAGTTAAAGATTTAAAAAGTTTAATTAATTCGATTAATACTAATTCGGTTCAATTAACCGATTAAAAACTCCTAATTATAAATATCCTATGGATGAAATAAATACATACTTCTCTTTTTATTAGTTTTTTTTCCTACTTTCTTTGTTTTTTAGTTCTGAATTGTATGACCTGTAAAATTCAGTTTGAAAAAGAACAGCTTAAATTTAACCCCATAAGTATTGGTTAAGACAAAAATAATGTAATGAAATTGGAGCTAGGGTGGGTGTGAATGGTTGATGACTGATGGTCATGCCCATTCATTTAGCCACAAAATGTGGGGCTCTTCATTGTCGTTTTCTCACCGAAAGCCCCGTTAGACTCGCGCAAGGGTCGAAGCCCTTTGGCTTTTCTCCATATCATATAAATACTTCATCCCTACCTTTTCCCTTTTTATTTAATGTGGGTTTCTCTTCCTGCTTCTAACTTCACAATATTTATCTACACCCATAATCCTTTGAAATATATTAATCTAATTTTTAATCAACTGATTTTGTACGCATAATCTTTTTCTATTGACAGGTTTAATTTAATTGAAATAATAATAATTTTTTCTACAGTAGCAACAAATATTAAATATTATAAGAAAAAAATTGATACACTAGTTTTTAAACTTTATAATTAAAGTCAAAAGATTAGAACATATTTTATAGAAAGACAATATTAGAAAATATATATGATAATTTTTTAAAATTATTTATAGAATAGAAAATAAAATTATCGGGCAATTTACTAAAAAAAGTTCTTTTATTTTGTTATTTATCAAAATGGTCCGACTTTTTTATTATTTACCGGAAATGACCATTTCTCCTGAAAGCGCGTCCACATCAGTGCAAAGTCAAGGTACATATCAGCAAAACGCTTCCCTGGGGGAGCATTTTATCCACGTCAGTACAAACCGTACCCTCATGGACGCACTTTGCTAATGTAGCAAAAATGCGTCCCAGGGGACACGTTTTAGCCCGTATTAAATTTTCAAAAAAAGGTCATTTTTTTAAATATTATAAAAATAGACCAATTTTTTTGAAATTTTACAAGAATAAACCTTAAAAAAAGTTCAAAGTGATAACACCACTTTTTTTAAGGTGTCACCAATTAATATGGAAACAAAACTTTTGAAATGGATATCTTTATATAGACTCAATGTCTCATTTCTCTTGTTTTCTTAAGCAATGTGGGATATGAGATATGTGTATGTATAGACTCATGAATAGGCTTACAGCTTGTTCTTAAATAATGTGGGATTCCTTCCTCTTTTAACTAACAACATGAGACTAAATGCTACACTATATTTTATAATTTTTTTACAAAACAATTTCTATTTTTTTTTATATTTTGTTAACATTTTCTCATATTATAAAATTATCTTTTGAGATATTTATTCTTGTTGCATTTTAAAATTGTTAACATATACAAAAGAACTATTAAAAAAAGAGAACAAATTGCACATATGAAACTTGTACATGCAAAAATTTTCTATTCAACTTTAAATGTTTGAAGTTAATATCAATGCAATTCTAATTTTTAAAATAATTCTCTATTATTTAAATTTAGAAGTTATACTTTTAATTTTTTAATTTTAATTTTAATTTATATTATGAATGTTTGATTAATAAATAAATGGTGAGTATTTGGCACTCAAATAGTATTTTCTTGTAATTTTAAAAAATTGATATATCTTTTTTAAATATTTACTTATTTTTAATATTTTACTATAATAATTAATTTTTTTAATTTAATTTTAATTTAATTTTCATCACCTAATAAATATTGATAAATTTATTTCAGATGTATTTTGACTAGATAGATAATCTATTTAAACATAGTATATAATTATGTTAAATAAGTTTTTTTATAGAAATATATAATATACATAAAATATAATAATTATTTTTCATACTTTTATATCTAGATTAAATTACACTAGTAGTCACTCAACTATGATTTTTTAGCTATCGAATTATAAAAACTTACAAAATGATCAGTCAACTATTAGTAATTTTTTAAATATTTATTTTTTAATATTTTACCATACTCATTTTATATTTTATAATTTTTTTACTTATAGAGTTTAAATTTTTTATTTATAGTGTAACAAATGTTAACTTTTTGTAAAAAAATTTAAACTCTAAGTAAAAAAATATAAAATATAGTATAGCTTTTAATCTCATGTTGTTAGTTAAAAGAGGAAGGAATCTCATATTGTTTAGGAACAAGCTGCAAACCTATTTATGAGTCTATACATACACATCTCATATCCCACATTGCTTAAGAAAATAAGGGAAATGAGACTTTGAGTCTATATAACGATATCCATTTCAACAGTTTTGTTTTCATATTAATTGGTGACACCTTTATGGTTTATTCTTGTAAAATTTCAAAAAAAAATTAGTCTATTTTTATAATATTTAAAAAAATGACCTTTTTTAAAAATTTAAACACGGGCTAAAACGCGTCTTTGGAGGAGCGTTTTTGCCACATCAGTAAAGTGCGTCCATGAGGGCACGGTTTGTGCTGACATGGACAAAATGCTCCCCCGAGAAGCGTTTTGTTGACATGTACCCTGACTTCGCGCTGATGTGGATGCGCTTTTCAGGAAAATGGTCATTTCCTGTAAATAATAAAAAATTCGGACCATTTTGATAAATAACAAAATAAAAGGGATTTTTTTAGTAAATTGCCCTACATTATCAATTTCATCTTAAAACAAGAAAATAAATAAACCTCACGTGGGACCCCACGTACGATCTTCTCCCTGTACACACGTCCTGTGGCGATCACATCGTCTACACAGATGGGACCCACAAGCTTTTTAATTTACTGCTTAAAAATTGTCCTTTACACGCGTCTAATCAATTAGCACGCCGGCTGAAGTGCGGCCCCACGGCTAAGATTCTGGTCTCCTTCCAATGAGAGGACTCGCACCAATCAATTCGAAGGGACCCAAAGTGTCGAAAGGTCAATGGATCAGCCAATCGTGAACTAGTGGGGGCTTTGGACTACAATAATTTTTTCTTCTGGATATATTCCGGAGGGCGCGCCGTTCACTCTACTGGGTTTTTGTGACACGTTTCGACCCATGGTGTTTTCTGAATAGTGGTAATTCTACATCGTAATTTTATGTTGTGACACCTCGTAAACGTCCACAGTTTTCCGGAAATTATAATTTTTCCCCGAAGGTTTAAGTTGTTTTGGAATTTTTGAACCCTTATTTGCAAAACTGTGTTATGCGTTATTCAAATTATTTTAGAAAGAGAGAAGGCAAAGCCAAAAATAACTAATATTCTCTAAACACATTATTGAAGACAATATTAGCATCAAATTTATTTTATTCCCACTTTCCTTATTATATATTCATGTTTTAAACTTTAACAGGGTCATTTGTATAAGAGAGAACTGAAGACATCAAAATAAAATTATTCCTCAGACAAGTTATAAATTTTTAATATATATATATATATATATATATATATATATAAACATCCTACAATATTTTAGGTTTAAGCACGTTGGTCCTCTCTTATGGATATATTCTCATATGAAAATTATTTTCAAAAATAATTAGAATGGTTTTCATGCTTCGCATTAGATGGATTTTTGATTAATTCAGAGTTAAAAAAATTAAAGTTTAAAATAGGACTTTAAATCTCTATACACTTCATACATTTGGAATATAATTCACTACTTTTTATTTTAAGAATTTGGTCTCTCTACTTTCTAAACTTAAAAATTTAGGTCCAGTAGTTATCGTTGTTAAAATTCTTCTATTAAATTCTCTAGTGTGATATTTTGAAATTAAAAAAAAAAGTCATTTGCTAATCATGTAACAATAAAAATAATGTTGAAAATATTTATTAAGATTCTTCTTAAGAACACCCATTCAAACTCGTTATGATAAAATATTTTTTTTACTAGAGTAGTATTCCGAATAAAAATTGGCGTTTTACATTTTGATCGAAATGATTAACAATATTAACTATTTAGATTAACTAATTACATTATAAAAGCAGAAGAATCAAATTAAATAAAAATTAGTATATAGGTTAAATCTTAAGTTTCAGCATAATATAGGACCCAAACTAAAATTTTACCATTATCTCATAATGTGAAAAAATAAAAATAAAAAATAAAAGGCAAACCCAAAAAGGAAAAAAAAAAAAAAAACCATGCTCCAAGTTTTTGTATTTTTTTGTACATTTAGAATTTAGTCTCCTACTATCCAAATTTAAAAATTTAGGTTCAGTTGTTAACATTATTAAATTCCTTTTGTTAAATTCACCAGTGTAACATTTTAAAATTAAAATAAAATACTCATTTGGTAATCATGTGACAAGAATGTCATTATAATGTATCTAAATTTAAAAGATAATTTTAATGGTATTAACAATTCTTAAAATTCACGTTAGCATATTAAACAAAATACAATATTTAGACTAACTAATTACATGATAAATGTTGAGATAGAGATTATATTAAAAATTAAAGTATAAATATTAACTCACAAATTTGATCATATTATAGGGACTGAAATTAAAATTTGACCATTTTTATAGAACCTAAAAATAGAGGAATCAATTGAAATTTGACATTTTATGTAGCCTAAAAAAATAGAGGATCAAAGTTAAAATGCAATCGTTATTAACTTACTATAAAATAATTTCTAAGTCGGAAGATATTTTGGATCTTCGTTTTATAGATTATATGTTAGGTTATGGCTCTTGTTGGTTTTGCTTAACCAATTTCATCTGTGGAATTTTGCCTTTACAATTCAAAAAGTAATTTTGAGGTTAAAACTATTTTTGGAATTACAAGACAAATACTTTTTTAAATCAAAAGCATTTTTCAAACCCAAACATAAAAAATTATAATTTATAGTCTTTGTATTTGAAAAAAAAAACACTTATGAAGTCAATGACATTTTCAATCTTCATTTACAAGCTAATGTATTTTATTGAAATATTTATATTAGATATACAATTATTTTTCTATTGAAATTTATTTCAACTATATATTGATATATATTTAAATTTTTAATGGTTACGTTTTAATATCTAAATTATAGTTTATATATTCAAATTAAATTTTTTAAATAATTTATATTAATTGCATAAAAATATTTAAAATTTATATTTCATATAGAAAATATCAAAATGAGATTATATGAATTATTTTCTTATATTTTTATTGAAATATTATAATATTAACAAAATTAAATATTATTTAAATATATATTTTTTAATTTATAACATCCTTTTTAAGTGAATATTTTTATCTTTTCTAAAGTCCTTTTCTAACTTTTTTTCAAATACACTTTTCAATTTTTAAAGCAATACTAAATTAGCACTAAAATTCATTTAAAAGGAAAAAAAAAAAGAAGAATTAACGCTTAGTTTGATAAACAGCTAAAAAAATTAATTAATTTAACATTAACATTTTCAATTATATAATTTTGTTTTAGATAAGTTTGATAATCTAAAATAAAAGTAATTTGATAGAATTTATTCTATAAAAAGGCGTGGAAAATGATAAATAGATAAAAGCAACTATCACTTAATAAAGAATATTTTCAATTAATTCAATTTTATTTTATTTATTTTAAGATTATATTATCTTATAAATATTCTACATTCAAAATTTGATTTTGTTTAAAATAAGATGAATTGTTTAAAAAATTAAGGATAAAATGTATACTAAATTTTTATGATTTAAAATTTATATTTATCAAATAATCTAATTATATTCCATATTTTTAAGTAATATATCAAATATTTTTATAACTTAAATTTAATATTTTTTTTATATAATGCCTAGAATTAGGCGCATAAACCCTCCCCAATCATTAACGTCCTCGAACCTATGTCTCATAGAATTGCAACATTATAAAAAATAATCGAGCTAAAACTCAACAATTATTTTTTATGATTTAATTTTTTTAATTTATGAGTTGTTGAGTACTATATTGGTATACCTAAATTATCACATTAAATTAATGAATCTGAGTAATTAATCAAACCCAATAATGGTCGTTGTGGTTCAAAAGTCTTTTCTGGTGGTCCCATAAAAAGGGTGATCTCTTTATTATAATTTCATTTTCTTTCCAAATGTGATCGCTTTTTCAACTAATGAAGATATAATCAAATCTTCAAATCTTATTGAGCTCAAGGAGTAAAATTTTTAGCTATTCGTCACGGCTACTGAAAAGTTAAAATTAATTTCAATTGCCTTAAGATACCATGGATTTATTTTGTATTTTATTACACTGCTTCACTATTCGGTTTTGGATATATCATTTTCCAACATCTTTAACTTCCTGTAATGTAGTTTCTTAGGGAATTTCAGATCATAGCACATTTGATAGCAATAATAATTCCCATATACAGTAATCTTGTTTTACAGCCTCACAAATGATTAAAACCATCTTGGTTTGTGTGAAAAAGGATTTGATAATCTGCGAAACTCTTTTTAGCTTCTTTATTATTATTGTTGTTGCCCTAATTTTTACGGTGAAAAGCTTTGTTTAAGATTTTGGTTTTGGTGAATAAGACATTTCATTAATGACAAAGAAAATCAAGCCAATTCTTAATTTAAAACCTCGCATAACTCGACTTTGGTAGAGCGGATAAGGAATGCCATGGATGATGGCATCAACCCAAGGAACATTGCACTTTCCATTGAAGGCGTTGATCAGACCTACATTATCATGCCTATCGATTAATTTACAGCTAACCCTCAGTGCGTTGGCTTCGTTGATGACATTCCCTTAAGAGCCTCTGTCAATGGCGGCAATTCCTGCCATTTTGTCTGATGGTTTAAACGCAGTATCTGAGGATACCGCATTTGATAGATTTGTGAATAAACTCCTTTATTAAAAATTAATAAATTAATTCTTGTATATTAGATAATATTTATTTTTACTATTGAAAATAAATATGACTAATAAAATAATTAAACTATTATACCTGGCATACGTGCACTTCATGTTTTACTTAAAAAAACTAGTTTTTAATATTGAAAAAGAATAAAACTGTTAATAGGAGGACCAATCTGCTATTTGGTCTAACGTAAAAGGATTAATTTATCTATTTTTTTAGTAAAAGAAATAAAATACAATCTAACTCTTAATATAAGAATCTCCATAGTATTTTTTCCTAGATTTCACTCCTATTAATACCTTATAAAACAGACACATTTCTAGCTTTAAAAAATAAACCAGCAGCGTGTAGGCAATGAGGCCACATCAACACTTTGTCCTGCTTGGCTAAGCATATCGGAAAACAATACTTCGCTACTCAATAATTTATAATATGTAACATCAAAAGCACCCTAAAGAAAAATTAGATACGAAATTTCATCATTCTTCATAACCAATGCCCTATTTTGTGGAAATTTCTTTTTATATATTAAAAAAATCTCACTGAAAAAGAATTTGAACTATCCTCATCAAATTTTTTTCTTTGACATGCATTGAAAAGGATATATATATAATATATGGTATCTATCACTCTATACATATACAAATGTTGTAGCTAGTGCAACTTGTATGTGAAAAAGAAAAGCAAGAAAGTTATTATCACCATATAAACTAATCAAAGGAATTTAGAAAGCTACTTGGCCTACTTCTCAAGCTCCCTCCCTTCTTTAAGAACAAAATATTTTATTTTATGGCCATTAATGATTAGAAAAGCTTATAAAAATACTTAACTAAACAAATGAACTTTAGGAATATTTACATATGTGCATTCTACATGGTTTAGGAGGCTTGGTGGTGCTTCACAAAGTCTGGACAAAATATATAATATTAGTAAAAAGTGCTATTATCTCCAAGAAGCTCTCATAAATGTTGCAGACCGATGAGATACTGCACCAACAAATTATGAAAAAGTAGTCAGTTTACAAAGGCCACACATGTCATAGATTGTCCCTATATGTAATACAAGGTCATACTTGCACTCCATGAATTGTTTATTTTCTTTCTTTCTTTCTTTCTTTGGGTTTTGTTTTTACTTTAACTTCTATTATTACTTCATGATTTAGGGTGGGTTTGGATTGGTGGTGTGGTGCGGTGTGGTGCGTTTAGTTTATTTTTTGTCTCACGCTACAGTATCGTTATAGTATCTAATCTCACCGTCACCGCTGTTTTTACACTAACCGCAGGTAAACACACCGCTCATCCAAACTCACCTTTAATTCTGGTTCCAGTTTTTACGCTTTTCGCTCATTTAATTTTTTTTTTTTACATTTCATTCGATTAAATTTTAATTTATAATTGAAGTCTAATTAATAATATCATAAAAAAAATTCCGTTAAAGAAAATTACGTGACATTTTTAAAATTTAAAAAAATTGCTCATAAATAAAAAAATGTTAAATCTAAGTTTGTAAGTTTGTAAGCACTATTTCAAAAAAAGCAAATGAAAGTTACTGTTTTTTCTCTTACATGACTTGTGCTACATTTTGAATTTGCCACTTGAGCAACTTTTTAATTTTTAAAAGGTTAAATGGTCTAATTTAATAGAATTTCTTTGATAGCCTTATTCATTGGATTTTAATTGTTAAACTGAAAGAGTAAAGAGAAAAATAGTAGGACTAAATTTTGAAATGTTCAAAGCATAGGGAGTGGGAGCAGAATTAGGCTTATTTAAAACCCATGATATTGTTGTCTTTCTTCTGTTACTTAGTAAATTATTTCTTTAAAAACATTTTTATTATAGCTCCCAAATTAAAGTCATTGTCAGAGTCCAACTCATAAATATAATTGCCATTTAAGTTTTAATTCGTATTAGATTTGTTGATCGAGTCGAGCAGTTCAACTGGCTCGACACACTTCGCTAGAACTAGACTAAGCCTTAGTAAATATTTTTTATTCTTGTTTAATCTAAATTATAATATATATAATAAAAATTTAATCTTAAATAAAAATGAATTTATTAATTATAAACATAAAGTACAGTTTCACTATCTTCAATCTTTTTACATATTGTTGAAATTAGTTCAATTCTTTTTCTATTTTAGTACCCCTAAATACCTCTAACTAGTACTGACAGGAAAATAGTTGAAAGAAGTCCAACTCATACATTCTATGGCTATCAACTTCAACTTAAGGCCCAAATTAGAATGGGTCTGAGTTAACCGTTCACATGCACATTAACCTCACGCCCCAAAACATCCTTAGAAAATAAATTCCCCAACCAACCTTTGAATATTGATTAGGATCTTTTAGAGGCTCCTCTTGATTTGGAACAAACTTGACATTAAGATCCATAAGGGTTTCCATTGGTTTATAGTCTAGCATCCCTGTTCCTCTAGATATCCAAAGCATACTGTCTCTAAGAGATAGTAATGCATGTTGTTGATTGAGCCACCTTAATGCTTGTTGTTTCATTGTTTTCTGCTTGGAAACTCAAAGGGGCTTTTTGGCTAGCTCCATGGCTATACGAGAGAGCAGAGCTTGTTGTCTTAACTTTTGTTGATGGTTTTGTGTTTGATTTTGTGGGTGGCCATCAGTTTTGAATCTTGCTTTGGGCCTTTTTTTATTGTCTTGTACTCTTGTCCTCTCTTTGCTCTCTTTTGAATATGAGTTGGTCGGTAAAAGTATTAGGAAATCTTTTGTACATAGGGGTGAATTGTATTTTGGTCTTTTTATTGAAAAAATTTAATAGAGGAGTTAATTTGTACATTTCAAAATGTATAAAAACTAATTTACCCATTTATTTAGTAGAGAGACCAACATACAATTTACACCTAATTACATGACTTCCTTAATACTTTTACCCGAGTTAGTATTACTTCAAAATATCATAATCATAAATTATTAAATATTTCAAATTTATATATGATATATAATATGTATTAAATATATTATATTAATGATTTTAATTACTTTGTATTTTTAATATTTTTGATGCATCATACATATTTCATACTTGTGTATTTGGACTTTTTAATTATTATACTTATGAGTGTGATACCACAACCACTTTCTTATTTACTTAAAAAGTAAACAACCCCATGTCTTCTTCTTTTTTTTTTTTAAAAATCAATATTTCGATATTGAAATAATTTAAAAAGTAAATAGACCATTCAACTTTATAAAAAAAATTTTATCTAAGTTTTTCATTTATTTTTAATTTTAATTTTTTTAGTTTTTAAATTTCCGTTGTTTTATTAACCACCCCAAAATATATGGAAAAGTTAACATTTTTTTAACTTTGTTGACATAACATACACATGAATTGCCACATGGACCACGTAGATGCTATGTCAGCAAGTAATTAATTTTTTAAAATTTAAAATTTTTAAAATTATTTTAAAAATAAAAATTATATAATTTTTTAATTTTAAAAATTAATTAATTGCTAACGTGGTATACATGTGGATTGCCACGTCAGGAAAGTTAACAATTTTTTATTTTTTCATTCATTTTGGATGATTTGACAAAAAATGCAAGTTTAATGGTTAAAAGAGGCGAAAAATTAAATAAAGAGTAAAAATGACTTTTTTTTTTGTAAGATTGAAGGGTCAAATAAATAATTATGCCTAAAAATTATAACTATATTTGTGATTAAGGAAATTATTTGGTACACTGACAGTGAAATTTTCATACTTCATAAGTTAAGGATTGACAAATGTCCTATAAAAATATAGTAAAATATTAAAAAAAACATGTCAAAATTTTGAAACTACTTATAAAACAATATATATATATATATATATATATATATATATATATGATTAGTGTTGTAAATACTCACCCTCATAATTATGCATTATTTGTTGAAGAACCATCTTGATATTGTCTTTTGAAAAATTACACTAAGTTTGGAAAGGTGATGCATAAGTTATGTAATCATAGTTTAATATTAAACATCATAAATTATTAAAAATGTCAATTTTATAAATAAATATATAATACGTGTTAAATACATCATATTAATGATTTTAATTGCTTTGTATTTATTTTTACATTGATTGGATGTATGATAGTTTTGTATTTTTTTATTTATGTAAAATGATGTTGTATATAGAATAACGTTTTCCTACCGTCAATTACGATGCAATGGAAATTGGAAAGGGCTCCAGATCTTAGCTATTTCTACTAACAATTCTGAACCCCATAGGTATAACAAATAAGGCTATAAGCTTATCTAAAAAAAGACTGGTACGTATATGTTGGAATGATAAGAAATGAATATAAATCCACAAAAATATTAAAATTTATATAATATAAGTTATCAATTTATTAAAATTATATAAATATAAAACATTTTAGATCTAATTATGAGATAAAATTATTTAAAATAGGACATAAAGTCTTAAGAATTCAAAACAAATACACACATTATCTTATCAAAGTACACACAGTACGTGTAAATACCTAACAGGTTACCTCCTACCACCAGGAAAGTTGTAAAATAGCACACGCGGACCTTTAATAGAGTCGGCAGCTAGTAGGTTAGTGATCACTGCCCATAATATGAATATCTTTGTGTAATTTATCTATTGAACATTGGCCAGCTGTGTTACTACTATGGTGCAAGCAAATCATCGTTGAAAGACCCTGAAAGTACCTAATTGAGAGGAAAGGTCCCTGTCAGTGACGTCTCCAGCTGGGCAGCCGGTGATTGAACTTTCCAGGTACTTGGTTGTTCAAATTGACAAACCTGAGATGCCAAACTCCGCGTTCCTTCCTTTATATTCATTTGTCTCTTTGTTACAATATCACGCTACTATATGATTGATGCTTCTCTCTTTATAAACAGCTATAAATATATGATTGATGCTTCTCTCTTTATAAACAGCTATAAATATACGACTCCACCTAGAGTTTCATTCATCAATATTGCTCCCCTTTGGTTTGACAATGGAAGCCAATGTAGTAGTAGAAGGGGGGTCGTCAAACAGTTGGTCGGCGTTGGTTAAGGACTCGATAGTGAAAATAAGATGCAAGGTGGCTGAATTTCCAGGGAAAATGAAGAAAGTAGCAGAAGATGATCCTAGAAGAATTGTTCATTCGTTTAAAGTAGGATTAGCCATCACCCTCGTCTCACTCTTCTACTATTTTGATGATCTATATGTTGGCTTTGGCAGCTCAGCAATGTGGGCTGTTTTAACTGTCATTGTCGTCATTGAGTTCTCTGTAGGTAAGCCTCTAAAATGATCACATCACATGAATCAACTGAGTCTGGAAATTTACGTCCAAAACATGAAAGCTTGTTTGTTTTAATGTAGGAGCAACTCTTGGCAAAGGCTTAAACAGGGGATTGGCAACATTTTTAGCTGGAACACTGGGCTTTGGAGCTCACCACTTAGCTAACTTGCCTGGACAGGAACTTCAGCCTATATTACTGGAGGTAAAACAACATGATCCAAAATAAAAAAACGCATATTTTGAACAAACATCAATTTCTTTTATTATAACAAGTGAGGACTAATTCTGGGTTGATATATATAGCTGCAACAGTGTCGTTTATAAGATTCTTTCCACGAATGAAGGTCAGATATGATTACGGGCTCCTTATATTCATGTTGACCTTTTGCTTGATATCTGTTTCTGGTTATCGTGATGAAGAGGTGCTTGAAATGGCTCATAAAAGAGTATCCACTATTCTAATTGGTGGATTTACGGCTATTTTTGTCTGCATTCTCATCTGCCCCATTTGGGCTGGCGAAGATCTTCATAATTTGGCTGCCAACAATCTTGAAAAGCTTGCAAGCTTCTTAGAAGGTACTTCCTTGTATTAAGCATATAGGTACACAAATATTTCAACATAAAACTTGCATATCGATGCCATTTAGTTTGCAGGTTTTGGGGATGAATACTTCCGAAAATCAAGCGAACCAGAGTCAAACAAAGCATCATTACAAGTATATAAAAGCATACTCAATTCAAAGCAAAGCGAAGAATCTTTGGTGAGTAGGAGAACTAGTTAAAAAAAAACAATTAGGAACCGACCAACATGATAAAAAAAATCAAGATGCAAGTGTCATACGATCTTACTTAAGGATTTTATACTCGCTCGCAGGTTAATTTTGCTAGATGGGAACCCCCACATGGGCGGTTCAGATTTCGCCATCCTTGGAAACAATACCTGAAGATTGGAAGTCTCACTCGACAATGTGCTTACAGAATTGAAGCCCTTAATGGTTGCCTCAACTCTGATGTACTATAACGTCAAACAAAGTCCATATCCAAAATGTTAAAAATCTGGTAATTTTTAACATTGGCATTAATCTTTTACAGGCCTCACCAGAAACCTGTGGAAATTTTCGAGAAGCATTCATCAAAGCAAGTTCAGAAACAGGGAAAGATGTCAAGGGATTAGCATCAGCTATGAGAACAATGACTCTACCATCAGCTGATTGTCCTCAAACCGCAAAATCGAAGAACGCCGCTGACAACCTTAAATCGTTGCTCAGAACAGGGTTGTGTGAAGGCATAGATATCGTAGAGATTCTAGAAGTGGCGACAGTAGCTTCATTGCTGCTTGATATTCTTGCTTGTACTGAAAAAATTTCAGAGTCGATTCATGAATTAGCCTCTCTAGCGCATTTCAAGAGATTGGAACCTGATGAAAAAGATGGGAATCCAGATTTAGATAAGCAGAAACAAGTGCGGCAAAGTTCTAATAGCATTGCTTCAAACCATCATCATCATATTATTTCAATTGAGTAGCCATTAACTTGAGAGCAAACATGTTTGTGACTGAATTGAGTATACTTAATTTTTAAAAGAAAAATTTGTGGGTGATGGAGGGGAAAACTCGTTTGAGCTAAGTCTGGAGTAGAGGTGTGCATGGGTCGGGCTACCAGGAACGGCCCAAAGGCTCGTTTGAAAAATGAGAGGGTTCGGGTAAAAATATAGGCTCGAAATATGAGTTTGGGCAAAAAAGAGGCCCGTTTAGAAAATAGGCCGGGCTCGGGTAAAACTTTTTTGGCCCGAGCTCGACCCGGCCCCGCCCGAATTATATACTAAATATATATTTTTTATTTTTAATTTTAATATAATCACTTTTTATTATATTTTCAATTTGTGTATTGTTTTAAGAATTGTTTTAATATATTTTTTATTTCTTTCTTGTTTTAATATTTGTTTTAAATGTATTTGATGATTTAATATATTTTAAAAATTTTTATTTAATAAAATAAGTTAAAAAAAATTTAATATGGGCAGGGCCGGGCCGGGCTCGGGCTTAACAATTTTATTTCGGGCCGAGCTTGGACAAATTTTTAGGCCCATATTTCAGGCCGGGCCCGGGCCTAGAAAATGGACCTAAAATTTTGTATGGGCCCAACCCGAACCCGGCCTAGCCCGGCCCATGCACACCTTTAATCTAGAGCATCATCCAACTCTTTTTTTTTTTTATGGAATCCGAATATTTTTGGACTGAATTTTCTACTTTTGAATAGAAAAGTTCTTAATAACTTCACAACGCATTTTGCATCAAGTTAATTCGAGTTTGGGAGCGTTTCAGTGAAGACCATCACCATCAATACTGGATTTTTGAGTTAAAAAGATTTTGGAAGTCTCTTTAACTACTATTATTTAAAAGTTTATTTAAGAGGTTAAATGTTTATTTATTCATTAATTGAATCTTAAGACTTGTAAAATCAATTATTTAATTAATTTTAAGAGTTTTATTTACATAATTAGTACATACTAATTAGAATCATTTATTTATTTTAAATTCTTGTAATTTGGCCTAGAAATAGCCGCCTTTTCAAGTATTGAATAGAATTGAATAAAATTGAAGGTTTTTTTTTTTTTACTAAGTACATTTTTTTATAGTTAAATGATTTAGTTGTTGTTTATTTTTTAAGTTTATTACTTTCAAGTCTTCTAAAGAGTTGTAATCTTTCAAGCTTCAAGTTCTATTACTGATATTTTTACAAGTCTCTCTAGATGTTTTGTTGGGAGTTTATCCGATGATTGATGTTTTTAATCATAAGTTTCTTTTTTTTTTTTCAAGTTATCCAAAGATCCCATGGATTCCGTATTAACATATTAAAATAAAGCGAATAAAAAACAAAAAATATAAATAGTAAAAAATAAGAATATCAAAATAAGTGGTTGTTTAGTTTAAAAGAAATTCTGGGAACTTGATGGATTCATTTTGAATATGACATGAAACAATTCAATTGTGTCAACAATGGATGTGACATTTTGTATTGTTTCCCATAATAATCTCCCCAAGATCTAGGTCATAGCATTTCTAAGTTTTGAAAGTTCTTTAACTGTCTCATATCGAACAAGTCTTTGTAAATTTAGATAATTCACATGACCAAGATTTTGATGTCACACTTCTAAATCTTGCACAATAGCTTTGTTGTAGATAATTTCATTTACAAGTATGTAGGAGTTGTAAAAAGTTTTTTGCTCCTCTAATTATAATAGAGATTGTTTCATCAAATTACAACACAATGGCTTTTATTAAATATCACATGAAATCTTTGGTCACACAATTTACTTATGTTAATTAAGTTATCTTTCAATCCCTATACAAGAAATACATTTTTAAGATTAGAGAAACCTTCAATATTACATGTACCTTTTCCTGTGACTGCTTTTCTTCCCATCTTCAAAAGTTACTTTGCCTTCAAAACAAATTAAAACATCTTTCAAGTTGATCATACCACCAGTCAAGTGTCTGGAGTAGTCATTATCAAAATACCACAAGGTGTTAGTGGAAGCCTTTCTAATAGTATGTGAAATGATAAAACATTTATGATCCTTCTTTTTTAACAAGTCTTTGTGGTTGTTGTTGCGTTGTGGCAGACCATGTAAGCACTTGAGGAAGACCATATCTGATTTTTCTCAAGCCTCCCAACATCTTGTAACATCTCAGTCTAATATGACCAGTAACTCTACATTAATTGAATTTGTCAAAGGACTCATTAATCATTAGTGGTTTTCCAGTGTGGTATCCAATATGCCTACTTTAGCAGAAAGTTTACTTTGAGTAGATGAATCACCAATAAACCTTAAACATGCATCCCTTAGTTTTCTTCTTACTGATGCTAGAACCTTATTTAGTTTTTCACTTCTAGTACCCATCTTCTTGAGAACTTCTTTGGTAACATCTAGTTCAGTTTTGTGTTTATGCAATTGAACCTTTTTTCCTTGAACAAGTTTGACTAGTTTTGAATTTTCCTTCTTGTGGCTAGATACTTCACCACTAAGCTACTCATTACATTACACAACAAATCTCATATGTCCAGCATTACTTTATAACATTTAATTAATTGAGTATCAACATCATTATCTTTGTCACTATCTGATATTAAGATATCACCTATAAGTATAACATATTTAAGTTTAGTTGAAAATTCAACACAGTTACTTACATGATCATCATTACGATCATCATTACGATCATCATTACAATCATCATTTTCAGATTAATCACTCAATGTGATGTTGAAGGACTTCTTATTTTTCTTTAATGTGTTTGCACATTCTGCCTAGATAGGCTTTTATCCTTTAAACTTGTGGCATTGGATCCCTTTTCTTTTCTTTTTTAATCAAGTTCGAAAAATGAGATGATTGCCAAAAAGACATGATGTCATTTCTAAGCTTGGCATTCATGTTTAGAGGATTATACCGTAACAAAAACCTCTGACGAATGTCATTCCATGATGCCACTCTCTCTGACAACAAAGCATTAAGCCACACTCTTGCTTGATCTCTTAAGGAATATGGAAACAATTTAAGCTTCAAGGCATCTTTAAGAACACCTTGTCATCTAAATGATTCACAGACTTTTAGAAAAGTCTTAAGTGCAATCTTGAATCCTCATTTGGAACCCACCAAACTGTCCAACAGTTTGTAGCATCTGAATCCATTAAATTACTTATCTTAATGTCTTATTAGTTCCAAAATCATGTTACTCATTTAGTCAATAGTTTCAAAATATTATTCGTTGCGGAAGCTTTTAAAATAGATTAAACAATCGGGCGTTTCCAAAAATCATTTGTTTCTTTTGAAAACCAATGTTTCCTATTACTAGCAGTTGTAATCCATAAGGTAAAGATAATTAAAACCCAAAACCAAACCAAAGTCTGAAAGTCCAATTACAACAAAAAAATTTAACCGGTAAAAATAGACTAAAAATAAAACCAATAATCATAAATTAAAACCATGACAGTCCAGAACTGTGGTCACCATCGAATCCTCCGCTGCACCGATCTATCTAGGTTTGAGGATTTGATCGTGATTTTACGTGATAAGTTTTATAAATTTATAAATAATCGTTCTTGAAACTAACTATTATCACGATGGAGGCAAGTGTACCTATCGAACAGTAGTATAGCTTTAGCAAGACCGGATTGTCGAACCCAAAGGAACTAAAAGTACTAGTAATAACTATCTTTTTATTAACTAGCCTAAGAATAATGAGGTTTGTTTTAATTAACTAACTAACTAAACTAAGAGATCACAGAAAATAGAATTTGGGAATTACTTTTGGAAAAACGATTGAGTTAAGACAATACCTAAGGAAAAATCCACCTAGACTTCACTTGTTATTTTGGCTCCGAATCGGACGATTTATTCATTTAACTTATTCCGTAAAAATCCCTAAGTTACGTTATTATCCCTATTCAAGACTAATAACGTCTAACCCTAGATTGAATAATTGAGACTTTTCTCTAATCAACACCCTAGGGTTGCATTAACTCGATCTATGGATCCCCTTATTAGGTTTCACCCTAATCTGGCAAAATCTTGTTACCCTATCTCTAGGCGCGCAATCAACTCCGCTTAATTATGACAAAGTTACTGTTAGCCAGGGACTATTCATCCTCCAACTAAGAGCATTAAATTGAATCGATATCTTGAAATACCAAAACAAGAATTAAGAACACATAATTAAGAACAAGTCAAATATTTATCATACAATTCAAAAAATAATAACAAGATTTGTCTTAGGTTTCATCCCCCTTAGGTATTTAGGGGTTTTAGTTCATAACTAAAAAGGAAAACATCTCAGAAGAATAAAGAATACAAAACATAAAGAAAACCCAAAACTCCTGAAGGGAAATTAAGGAGAGATCTTCAGTCTTGATAGTGAATCCAGCTTCTGAGATGGATCAATCGGCTTTCTTGGAGTAATTCCTTACTCCCTATTCTTCGTCTCCCTTTTAGTTCTCCTTTCGGGTGTTTAAATAGACTTTAGAATGCCTAAGAGCCCTTCAAATTGCCCTTTTCCAAATAGAACTTAACTAAGGCTCGACAAGGACACGCCCGTGTGACACGCCCTGTGCGATTGCTTCAGGCCGTGGTTGAGGCTGAGAGATCAACACGCCCGTGCTGAGGTTGTTTTAGGCCGTGGTCGAGCCTGTTAAAATGGCACGAGCGTGTGTTCTGCCCGTGTGAGGAAGTCCAGGCCATGTTGTTTTCCCACGTCGGCCCGTTGTCTCTATTTTTGGCCCGTTTCTTGTTCTTTTCGCTCTCTTATGCTCACCTAAGTATAAAACATGAAATTAAAGGATTAGGAGCATCAAATTTTTACCAAATCTAAGGAGAATTCATTCATAAACGTGTTAAACATGGGATAAAAATATGTATAAATTACGGTTTATCAAATACCCCCACACTTAAGCGTTTGCTTATCCTCAAGCAAAATCCTCAATTCATAATTAAGAATTTCTTTTTCTCAACTTATAATTCCTATCGATAATATCTCAAACTAATCCATAAGTAATCATATATTGAGAATTCAACTAAAAGAACATTAAAGTTTCAAACATTCTAAGCTGAGTATTTAATCATGAAAAACATAGGCATCTCCCCTCATTTAAGTAGTTACCATCGATTCGAAATCTCACAAAGTTTAACACCCTCACTAAAGATTCACTGAAATCACTCGAAGTGTTTAAGGACAATGAAATTAGCACTCATCAATCAATATGAAAAGTTATTACCATAAGCTTACATGAAAATCAAATCTCCACCACTATAAATTGAGATGATACATCAATCAAAAGGTCTTTAGAGGGTTACAATGAGGCTTGGTTAGGGGGTGTGGTCACAAGCTGAAAGAAAGGGTTAGAATCGAGATTGAATTGAAAATTTTCTTAATTAGAAAAATATTTAATCATCACTTGCGTACAACAGAGCTTCTTCTCCGAAAATGGAATTTACATACTTAAGCTCAAAGACAAAAGATTTCTACTACTAATATGTATAACTTTTTTGAAGAACAAGTCAAATAACGTAGACTAACTATTAAGAACAAGACATAGCTAAGCAATTTATTCAAATCAAATCTCAACAAAAATAGGGATCAAATTAATTGAGGGGATTTCAACAATAATGGGTGAAGGGGTAATAGTAAGGGTAATACAATGAATGGCTTGTTAAGCTCAAAGGGGTTTATTAAGGGTTAATCGTGGAGGTAGGCTTTTCAGGCATGAGTGGGTTAATCCTAAGTGCCTCTATCATCTTGACATATCAAATCAAATGGTGTGGACTTGACATGCATAATCAAGCAAGTTCTAGAATAACAATTCGATATTGACACACTCAAAGCAATAATAAAAGTGAGCATGAAAGAAATAATAGATGCTCTTAAAGGCTCAATAATCTCACAAAAATTATGGCTTTTTTTTATGTTTAAACTTGTGGATTTCAATTCAAGATAATACCTAAACTTGGGGAAAAAACCTAAAATTTTAAATTCTTAAAAATGAACTTATCATGCTTAATTCTCTAATGTCTTAAAGTTTAAATAATCAATGCATGAATGCCTGTGTTTAATTCAAGATATATCAATAAAAATCATAAATTGATCAAAATTTATCTTAAAAATGATATGAGAGATTTGCAAGAGAACAAGGCAATATTCAGGGATTTTTCTGATAATGAAATGAATACCCCCACACTTAAGATGTACATTGCCCTCAATGTAAAAAGATAAATATACTGAAAAATCTAAATACAAGATCATAAGATAAGGAGAGAAGTGAAACTTCCTGAGTTATGAATGGATGGGATCCCTGGATTGGGGAGAGTAAGAATTGAAAATAGAGCTAGAGGTAAGGCATGATTCTGAGGAAGAAATAATCTGATAATAATCATAAAGATAAGCCGCGTTTAAAGAATATGTGAATCTTTTAAAAATAACTAAAAATAAAAGTAAAATTAAAATAAGAGGAATAATTTAATTTTGTAAATGGCACGGCCATCTCACACGCCCGTGGGGTTCGTGTCCAACCCGTGTCTGTCGTGAATTGAGAGTTCATCATACGGCCTGAAGACACGCCCGTGTGTCTAGGCCGTGTGGCTGCATGATCGTAACGCACGATCGTGTGCGATGTGGTTTGCTTCTCCCACGCCCATGTACCTATGCGTACGCCCGTGTTATTTTAGCAATTTCGACCACGGGTGCTAGGTACGGGCGTGTCGCACACCCATGTCATTTTGACAGATTTTCCCACGGCTCGCTCACACGGTCGTGGTAATTTATCGCAGCTCGTGTTTTGGGAAAAATTTTACTTTGTTTTCACACGGCCATGCGATTCGTGTTACGGGCACGGCCTAAGGCACACCCGTGTGGATTTTGTGGACCTGTGTTCAAAGATTCAGTTAGTGATCTAAATAAAAATTTTTGAAATTTAAATAAAATTTAAGTAAATGAAAACTGTTAGTACTCGGGTTGCCTCCCGATAAGTGCTTATTTATAGTCTAAGCTAGACTTACCTCTCCATTGAATGGTCATGGTGGTTCGAGGAGTTTATACTCCTCATTCCTACTATCAATTTTATCAAAATAAGGTTTTAGGCGGGTATTGTTTACCTTAAAAGTGCCGAGCTTGGGATGACTTACCTCTACTGTACCAAATGGGTAAATGCTAAGTACCGTAAGAGGGATTTCTTCATTCGGTTTGGTAGTGACAATGTGAGGATCTGCGGCATCTAATAAAACTTTATATCCAACCTTAAGTTGATTTGGTGAGGTATTGAGCTCATTCTGGTGTAGTTTTGGTTTATCATAGGTATTGATGTGTCCGCCATTCATCTAGCTCCTCGTTTTGTAGCCTTCGTTCTTCATGAATAGGTCCTCTATTGTTGCTGGAACATGGTTCGTGTACTTCCTTCAAACTCATTTCCTGCAAAGTAGGTTGCACCATATTGTCAGTTTTAGTAGAATGGTTTATACAATCACCTTCAGTTTTTGATGTGTTGCCAGAATTGCGAGCTTGAAGGGTGATTGTTTCGTCTCCCACACGAAGTGTGAGTTCACCTGTGCCAACATCAATGATCGTTCTAGCAATTGCTAAAAGGGGCCTTCCTAAAATTAAAGGAGTGTTGCTATCCTCCTCTATATCTAGAACAAAGAAGTCAATGGGAAATATAAATTTATTGATTTTAACTAGCACGTCCTCAATAATACCCCTAGAAACTCTGATGGTTTTATCTGCTAATTGAATCTCATCCTAGTCTGTTTGGGTTTCCCAAGACCTAGTTGTTTGAACATTTTGTAAGGTATGACGTTAATGCTCACCCCTAAATCAGCTAATGTATTATTAACATCTAAGCTACCAATTAAGCAAGGAATTGTAAAACTTCCTGGATTTTTTAATTTGTTGGGTAGCTTATTTTGTAAAATAGCTGAGCAAACTGCGTTTAGCTCCACATGCGACGCCTCGTCCAACTTCCGCTTATTTGCTAAAAACTCTTTTAAAAATTTCATTGCGTTTGGCATCTGCGAGAGAGCTTCAATGAATGGTAAGTTGATATGTAATTTTTTTAAGAGTTTAAGGAATTTACCAAATTGTTCATCTGAGTAGTCTTTCCTTGTCGCTTTGGGATATGGCACACGATGTTTATATTCTACACTTACCGTTTTATTTTCATTGTGACCTATCTCACATTTACTTACCATAATTTCTTCTCTCGATTCTGGCTCAGGCTCAACTGATCCTTCTTTACCTTGAACATTAATCGCCTTGAGCTGTTCCCTTGGGTTAGGTTCAGTATTGCTTGGCAAACTACCTTGTGTCGTTCGGAAATTAGTTTGGACAGCTGGCCTATCTGAGTTTCGAGCCCTTGGATTGATGTTTGTTGATTTTTAAGTGCTGTCTCGGTATTCTGGAAACGAGCTTCTGACACCGAGATAAATTTGGATAGCATCTCCTCAAGGTTCGGTTTTTTTTCCTATTGATAAGGTGGCTGTTAAAAACCCGGAGGATTTTGTGGCCTTTGATTCCCTTGACCACCCCAAGAGAACTTTGGGTGGTTCCTCCAACCTGCATTATAAGTATTACTGTATGGGTTATTTTGAGATCTAAAGTTATTGTTACCCATATAGTTGACTTGTTCCTCTTCGGTTGTAGGATTGAAGGGTTGATATTCTGTATGTACACCTCCTCCACTTGAATCACACCTCATTACTGGATGTACCTACTTAGAACGAAGTAAACCATCAATCTTTTTGTTTAGAAGTTCTACCTAATTTGACAGCATAGTAACTGAATTGACGTTATAAACGCTTATTGTTTTAGTTGGCTTAGTTCTCATGACTTGCCACTGATAGTTATTCAGTGACATCTCCTCAATAAACTCGGAAGCCTCTTCAGGTGTTTTGTTGTTGATGGTTCCACCAGCAGCTGCGTCAATCATCTGTCTTGTCGAGAGATTCACACCATTGTAGAACGTTTGAACTTGCAGCCATAGAGGTAACCTATGGTGAGGGCATATTCACAGTAGGTCCTTGTATCTCTCCCATGCATCGTAAAGTATTTCTAAATCCATCTGCACAAAAGAAGAGATATCATTACGTAATTCGGCCGTCTTAGCCGGTGGAAAATACTTTAATAAAAATTTTTCAGTCATTTGTTCCCAAGTAGTGATGGACCCTCGTGGTAACGAGTTCAACCACTATTTAGCTTTGTTCCTCAATGAAAAAGGGAATAACCGAAGATGAATGGCATCATCAGAAATGCCATTAATTTTAAAAGTGTCGCAAAACTCTAGAAACTTTGTCAAGTGAGTGTTGGGGTCCTCGTCCTGCAAACCATCAAACTGAACAAATTGCTGTATCATTTGAATCGTGTTAGGTTTTAGTTCAAAATTATTTGCAGCAATAGCAGGCCTAACTATACTTGACTCAGTTCCTGTTAATGTAGGTTTAGCATAATCATACATAGTATGAGGAGCAGGATTCTGATTTGCTAGACCAGCGGGTATCGCAGGAGGTAGCTAATTTTTCTGATTTTCAGCCATCTCCTCGGTTGTAGTTGAGCTATCGTCCTCTTGCTCTTCCTCTGTGTATCTTAGGCTTCGCCTTATTTCTCGTCGATTTTTGCGAGCTGTGCGATCGATTTCTTCGTCAAAAATCAATGGTCCTGACGGGTTTCTTCTAGTTATAAAATTTAAAAACCTGCCAGAAGGAAGGAAAAAAAAGAATATAGTAAAGAAAAACAAAAACAAAAACAAAGTTAAATTGCAGTAAAAGTAAATGGCTAAAGTAATAAAAATTGAGTGTTCCTAATATTTTAGTTCCCCGGTAACGACGCCAAAAACTTGATCATTATTTTACGTGATAAGTTTTATAAATTTATAAATAATCATTCTTGAAACTAACTATTATCACGATGGAGACAAGTGTACCTATCGAACAGTAGTATAGCTTTAGCAAGACCGGATTGTCGAACCCAAAGGAACTAAAAGTACTAGTAATGACTATCTTTTTATTATTTAGCCTAAGAATAATGAGGTTTGTTTTAATTGACTAATTAACTAAACTAAGAGATCACAGAAAATAGAATTTGGGAATTATTTTTGGAAAAACGATTGAGTTAAGAAAATACCTAAGGAAAAATCCACCTAGACTTCACTTGTTATTTTGGCTCCGAATGGGACGATTTATTCATTTAACTTGTTCCGTAGAAATTCCTAAGTTATGTTATTATCCCTATTCAAGACTAATAATGTCTAACCCTAGATTGAATAATTGAGACTTTTCTCTAATCAACACCCTAGGGTTGCATTAACTCGATCTATGGATCCCCTTATTAGGTTTTACCCTAATTCGGCAAAATCTTGTCACCCTATCTCTAGGCGTGCAATCAACTCCACTTAATTATGACAAAGTTACTTTTAGCCAGGGACTATTTATCCTCCAACTAAGAGCATCAACTTGAATCGATATCCTGAAATACCAAAACAAGAATTAAGAACACTTAATTAAGAACAAGTCAAATATTTATCATACAATTCAGAAAATAATAACAAGATTCGTCTTAGGTTTCATCCCCCTTAGGTATTTAGGGTTTTTAGTGCATAACTAAAAAGGAAAACATCTCAGAAGAATAAAGAATACAAAACATAAAGAAAACCCAAAACTCCTGAAGGGAAATTGAGGAGAGATCTTCAGTCTTGATGGTGAATCTGGCTTCTGAGATGGATTAATCGGCTTTCTTGGAGTAATTTCTTACTCCCTATTCTCTGTCTCCCTTTTAGTCCTCCTCTCGGGTGTTTAAATAGACTTTAGAATGCCTAAGAGCCTTCCAAATTGCCCTTTTTCGAATAGAACTTAACTAAGGTTCGACAGGGACACGCCCGTGTGACACACCCGTGTGCGATTGCTTCAAGCTGTGGTCGAGGCTGAGAGATCAACACGCCTGTGCTGAGGTTGTTTTAGGCAGTGGTCGAGCCTGTTAAAATGGAACAAGCGTGTGTTCTACCCGTGTGAGGAAGCCTAGGCCGTGTTGTTTTCCCACGTCAGCCCATTTTCTCCATTTTTGGCCCGTTTCTTATCTCTCCTGTGCTCACCTAAGTATAAAACATGAAATTAAAGGATTAGGAACATCAAATTCACCAAATCTGAGGAGAATTCATTCATAAACGTGTTAAGCATGGGATAAAAATATGTATAAATTATAGTTTATCAGGATTACCTATGCACATTAATCAGACAGGGGTGAGTTTTCGTAAACTTAGTGTGTAATCCCGTAGAAAACAACAAACAATCAGTAATCACAGTGCATAGTCAAACAGTCTTGGGCCTAAGCCCCTTTCAGTATCAGTAATAGTTTGGGCCTTAGCCTATCTCAGTATCAGTATCAGTCATGTAGTTTTCAGTAACAAAGTCCTACCCAACCAGCCTTTACACACCATCTCCGTCCAACCCTACACTCCATGTGGAGATTAAATCAACCCACCCATCCCCACATTCCAGATAGTATTTAGTACGGCAAAAAACAGTAATTTGCATGTGAGCTGCCAGTATATTAACCCAATGCAATGCAACATATAATGAAATGTCATGCTATCACAGGGTTGTTAGATACACATTCAGTTCAATATACATGCTTGTATATAACATGCTCAGTACATAATTCACACAATCAATATCACATAGTTAAGGGTCTAAGTAGTGCTTACCAACCCTACGGAAGGTTCACAATCGACTTGAGAGACCCGTGCAACCTTAACAGTCATTTCAGTAAAAATGAGCTCACACGCCCATGTGGCCTGCCTGTATGGGCCCACATAGCCCAAATTGGCCTTGGCCGTGACGGCCTGGCCTCGTCGATTACACGGCCATGTTAGGGCACACGGCCTACCACACACCCGGGTGGCGTTGACAGTGAGGTTTTCAGCTTTTGTCGAAACCTTATTTTTTGCGCAATCGAGTACACACCTGTATCATTTTTATGCCTAATCACTCACGAACACTCCAGTACCTAAAATCGACAAATCAAAGCCCTAATTTTAGTAACATAACTAAGACTTAAACGGTATTGTAACTAGACGTTCATCCATAAGTATCGAAACCCTTACCTTTGATCGAAATGAGGAATCCACGCACTCAACTCGTCGATTGGGAACGATTTTTAGTCCCTTGATTAACTCCTAAACACCAAAAAGGAACCCCTCTTAGAAAGTAACTAGAAACGTTAAGACTAGCGAGAACCGAAACTTATCGATATTGTACAAAAGCCGAATTAATGAGCCACAGAAAATTTAGAAGTAGAAGGAGAATCAAACAAGGAAATTGGCAGTAAAGAATGAAATGGGCGACGATAAAAAAGAAGAGTGAAAGAGAGAACGTGTGCCTTCAATTGCTGATCAGAATGGAGACTAAAGGAAAAATTGAATAGAGAGGGAGGACAAAGAACCAAAAATTTGGCAGAGAACAGAGAAGAAGAGAAAGAAGAAACAAATAAAAAAAAAGAAGTGGAGGAGAAGATGATCAATTTTTTTTTTACAGAGAGAATTCTTGGGAAACTGCTTTACTCAAATCCCACTACCTACCCTATCTCAATCCATTAATTTTCTCCCTCAACTCCCACTACACATCCACCACTCAGAATCCCAGTTCAGAACAACTCTGGCCAAACTTTAAGTAAAAATACTACTCATTGCCATCGCAGAGAATCGAACACAAGACCTCCAACACACGAACACTCCACTTAACCACTAGACCAGCTGGCCCATTCCGATATGGTTTTACAAACAATTAAATAAAAGCCTACTGAATAAGAGTGAGGCTTAACTTAGAAAAAATTTCAAAATTTGCCAAAGGCATGGCTTCAACTTGGGACCTCACACACACACTCAGAACACTTAACCATTGAAGTAGATACAGATTTGTGTCAAAATTTACAAGAACAAAAATAAAAAATTTGGGGCGTTACAACTCTACCCCCTAAAAGAAAATTTTGTCCTTAAAATTTACCTGATCAGAACAGATGAGGATACTGCTAACGCATTGAATCCTTAGGTTCCCATGTGGCCACCTCAGTGCTATGATTATGCCATAGAACCTTCACCAAAGGGATAGACTTCCTCCTTAGAACCTTTACATCACAATTCAGAATCTGGACAGGCTCCTTCTCAAAGGTCAAGTCTGGCCTAACCTCAATCTCCTTAACAGGGACAATATGAGTAGGATCAGAGTGGTAGCGCCTCAACATAGAGACGTGGAACACGTCATGAATACGATCCAAATCTGGAGGTAGCTCCAACTGATAAGCAACTGGTCCCACTCGTTTCAGAATATAGTAAGGTCCAATAAATCTAGGGCTCAATTTGCCCTTACGACCAAACCTCAGTACTTTCTTCCATGGTGAGACCTTGAGAAACACAAAGTCCCCCACAAAATACTCGATCTCACACCTCTTCAAATCCGCATAAGATTTCTGCCTGTTAGAAGCCGCTTTCAAACGATCTTGAATCAATCTAACTTTATCATCTGTCTCAGAAACTAACTCAGGACCCAGAACACGTCGCTCGCCTAACTCAGTCCAACATAAAGGAGTGCGACACCTACGACCATACAGTGCCTTGTAAGGTGCCATCTGGATGCTAGACTAGAAGCTTTTATTATCGGCAAACTCTACTAATAGCAGATAGTTCTCCCCACTTCCTCAGAAATTAATAACACAGCTCATCAACATATCCTCCAATATCTGAATCACCTTCTCAGACTGACCATCGGTTTAAGGATGGAACGCAGTACTAAAGTCCAACCTTAAACCAGTGCCTCATGCAACATTCTCTAAAATCGAGATGTGAAACGAAGATCCCTATCAGAGATGATCGAAACCGGTACCCCATGTAGTCTCACTATCTCAGAAATATAAAGCTTCATCAGCTTCTGTAGAGAATAATCCACCCTAACCGGTATGAAGTACGCAGACTTGGCCAACCGATCTATAATGACCCATACCGAATCCTTCTTAGTGGGTGTTAGGGGCAACCCACTGACGAAGTCCATGGTTACTCGTTCTCACTTCCATAGAGGAATCTTAACCGGCTACAGCAAACTCAAAGCTAACTGATGCTCAGCCTTAGCTTAGTGGCACGTCAGACATCTCGTCACAAAATCAGTAACCTCACGTTTCAACCCTGACTACCAATATAACTCACGGAGGTCTCGGTACATCTTATTTTCGCCAGGATGCATAGCATAAGGGCTACTATGAGCCTCCCTCAATATAGTCTGTCTCAGATCAGTATCATTCGGAACACAGATTATCCCATGAAAATAGAGTACCCTATCACTATTCAGTCCAAAATCCGTAGTGCTACCACTCTCAATCCTTCGGAATCGAAGACCTAAAGACTCATCCTTCAACTACTTATCCTTAATCTGCTCAGTCCATGCCGGCTTAACCTGAAGCTCGGCTAATAAGCTACTATCATCAAATAAGCTTAGGCAAGCAAACATTGCCATCAAATCAGTCATAGCTCTATGGCTCAGTGCATCGGCACCATATTGGCCTTGCCAGGATGGTACACAATGGTGCAGTCGTAGTCCTTAAGTAGCTCAATCCATCTACGCTGCCTAAGATTTAACTCCTTCTGAATAAGGAGGTACTTGAGGCTCTTGTGATCAGTGTAGATGATAACACTTCTTACCATACAATTAATGCCTCTAAATTTTCAGTGTAAACACTACAGCGGCCAATTCCAAGTCATGCATCAGATAATTTGTCTCATGTGTCTTAAGCTGACGAGACGTATATGCTACCACCTTACCATCCTGTATCAACACACATCCTAAACTGACCTGTGACACATCACTATAATCCGTGAACTCCTTTTCAGGTTCTGGCTGTATCAAAATAGGGGCCTCAGTCAGTACAGTCTTGAGCTTCTCGAAGCTCTCTTGCTGCGCATTAGTTCAATCAAATGATACACCCTTACGTAACAGCTTAGTTAAGGGTGCTACAATCAATGAGAAACCCTCCACAAATCGCCTATAATAACCCGCCAGCCCTAGAAAACTGCGGATGTTCGATACATTCCTAGGCTGTTTCCATTCCAACACAACCTCAATCTTTCAAGGATCAACTCGAATTCCCTCAATAGAAGCCACATGACCTAGAAATGCCACCTCATGCAACCGAAACTAGCACTAACTAAACTTAGCATAGAGCTGTTTTTCCCTCAAAGTCTGTAGGACAACTCGAAGGTGCTCATCATGCTCCTCCTCAGTCCTCGAGTAAACCAGTATGTCGTCAATGAACACTACTAAAAATCGATCCAAATAAGGCTGAAATACTCGGTTCATCAAATCCATGAAAGTTGTCGGTGCATTAGTCAGTCCAAATGGCATCACTAGGAACTCGTAATGACCATAACGAGTCCCAAACGCCGTCTTATGTATGTCAGCCTCCTTGACCCTCAATTGATGATACCCAGATCGGAGGTCAATCTTGGAAACAAGTCATCTATCCTCGGTAACGGGTACTTGTTCTTAATGGTCAACTTGTTCAGCTGGTGGTAGTCGATAGACATCCGCATAGATCCATCTTTCTTCTTCACAAATAGTATCGGTGCTTCCCACGGAGACACACTAGGGCGGATGAACCCACGATCTAATAACTCCTGAATCTGAGCCTTAAGCTCCATAAGCTCTTTCGGTGCCATTTGGTAGGGAGCAATGGACACCGGAGCTGTACTAGGAAAGTGCTCTATCCCAAACTAAACTTCATGATTCAAAGATAACCTCGATAGCTCTTCAAGAAAAATGTTCGGAAAATCCTTTACCGTTCTGATGTCCTTAACAGTGGAGTCCCTAGAATCAAAAACACTTATGTAGGCCAAAAATGCCTCACATCCCTTATAAACCAACCTTTCCACCACCAGCGTAGAAATCACATTAGATAAATAATTTCGGTATTCTTCAACCAAGACTACCTCATTATCCTCCTCAGTCCTCAATACGACCCTCTTAGTCGTACAGTTTAAGCTAACACGGTGCTTGACTAACCAGTCCATCCCTAGAATTAAGTCAAACTCCCCAAATGGAAGCTCCATCTGGTCAGCCAAAAATATTACCCCTTGAACCTCTAAAAGGACATTTCTAAACAACTTGTTAACACTTATAGATTGCCCGAACAGACTATATAGAAGTGCATGGATCCTATATCTATCAATGCAGTATAAGGTACATCATGAATAAGGAATGTACCCGTAATAACGTCTGAAGCATCTCTGTCCTCTCGAAGACGTGCAGCATATACTAGAGCTGGTTGCCTCGCCTCACTCTGCCCAGCACCTCTGCTCGGTGCTCTCTGTCTACAGCCTATACCATTACCACCCCTAGCTTGACCACGACGTCCCGGTGGCTGCTGTGCTACCTTCTGTGGCTATACATTACCAGTACCCTGAGCTTACATATGATTAGCCCTCAATGGACACTCCCTGATACGGTGATCCAATGATCTACACCTCAGACACACCCCAGTCCTTCTCCAACACTCACCCTGATGGTGTCTACCACAATTAACACATGGTTGCTGTCCAGTAGCAGCAACAAGGGGCCCAACTCTAACCAACCCATCAGCTCTGGCCTTTTTCTTAGGCCTCTGTACAGAACTCGAGAGCTATGAATTCCCCTTGTTCCTACCTCTCTCTGTGTCACGATTTTGGCGCTTAACGCGCTTAACCTCCTCGGTGATCTTCGCCTTCTCAACCAGTGAAGAAAAATCACGCTCCTGCTGTGGAGCTATTAGGACTCTCAAATTATCCTTGAGGCCATCCTCAAAGCGGACATATTGCTCATACTCAGTCGCCACCATACCTCGCGCATAGAGACTTAGTCGCAGGAATTCGGCTTCACACTCGGCCATAGATCGATCTCCCTGAGTATAGCTCGCCCCCACATGTTTCCCCTAGAAGACAGTCTTGAAGAACTCTCAGGTTAGACGTTCGGGCTGAGTGCCCTCCTTAATAGTCAGCCACCACATGGACGACCTGTGCAACCTTAATAGTCATTTCAGTAAAAATAGGCTCACACGTCCACCTGGCCTGCCTGTGTGGGCCTACACGACCCAGATTGGCCTTGGCCGTGATGACCTACCTAGTCAATCAGACGGCTATGTTAGGGAACACGGCCTACCACACGGGCAACCACACGCCCAGGTGGCGTCGACAGTGAGGTTTTTGGCTTTTGTCGAAACCTTATTTTCTGCATAATTGAGTACACACTTGTATCATTTTTGATGCCTAATCACTGGCGAGCACTCTAGTACCTAAAATCGACAAATCAAAGCCCCAATTTCAGTAACATAACCGAGACTTAAATAATATTATAACTAGACATTCATCCATAACTATTGAAACCCTTATCTTTGATCGAAATGAGAAATCCACGCATTCAACTCGTCGATTGGGAATGATTTTTTGTCCCTTGATTAACTCCTAAACACCAAAAAGGAATCCCTCTTAAAAAGTAACCAGAAAGTTAAGACTAGCAAGAACCGAAACTTACCGATATCGTGCAAAAGTCTAATTAATGAGCCACAGAAAATTTAGAAGTAGAAGGGGAATCAAACAAGGAAATCGGCAGCAAAGAATAAAATAGGCGACGGTAAAAAGAAGAGTGGAAGAGGGAACGTGTGCCTTCAATCGCTGATCAGAATGAAGACTAAAGGAAAAATCGAATAGAGAGAGAGGACAAAGAACCAAAAATTAGGCAGAGAACAGAGAAGAAGAGAAAGAAGAAAAAAATGAAAAAGAAGAAGTGGAGGAGAAGATGATCAATTTTTTTTGCAGAGAGAATTCTTGAGAAACTACTCAAATCCCACTACCTACCCTATCTCAATCCCTTAATTTTCTCCCTCAACCCCCACTACACATCCACCACTCAGAATCCCAGTTCAGCACAACTCTGGCCAAACTTTAAGCAAAAATACTACTTTCCATTGCAAAGAATCAAACACAAAACCTCAAACACACCAACACTCCACTTAACCACTAGACCAGCTGGCCTTTTCGATATGGTTTTACAAATAATTAAATAAAAGCCTACTCAACAAGAGTGAGGCTTAACTTAGAAAAAAATTTAAAATTTGCCAAAGGTATGGCTTGAACTTGGGACCTCACACACACACCCAAAACACTTAACCACTGAAGCATATACAAATTTATGTCAAAATTTACAAGAACAAAAATAAGAAATTTGAGGCGTTACAACATGCTCTCGAATTGGCCTGTCTCGGTCATCTATCACACGATGGATAGGAAGATCAACATCTTGACCATTTGGATTTAATGGATCATTCAAACCAAGATCATTCCCATCCCTAGCCGTGTTACACACTTCTCTTCTCCTTCTTCACAAAGTTCTCTCGTTCTTTGGGTCAAAAGGATACTCTTCGTTAGCAGGAATGCCTCTATTCATGTACTGATAACAAACCTATAGAAATTAAATACAACTAAGTTAATTAAACCTAGTAAAATAACAAAACCAAATTTTACCAAATTTTCGATCCCTGTGAATGGCGCTAAAAGTTTTTCGCGTGTGAATATGATATGCAAATTGTGAAAGTATACATGTCAGATCAAGTAATAAAGTGATAAGTAAGATCATCTCCACATGGATCAAATAGGTATAAAATGGTTAGGTTATTATAGTAAAGTGAGATTAATGCTATGGCATAAATAGTAATAGTGATTCAGTGACAATTAGGAGCAAAATGTTGTATAAAATGTGCAAAACAAACAAGTAAATGGTTAAGAATGTGAAAACAAAGATGCTACAGAAAAGGATAAAGGATCTACGGTGTAGATTTGTAAGGTTGGGATTACTAAAAACCTACCCTCATTAACCAATAATGCCTTGACAAGGTCAATCTTATTCTACTACTCGGAATAGTTCTACTATGGTCTGCTTCGTTTGAGAGCTAGACTTTAAGTTACCTCACCTAAGGCACTATATGTCTATAATCCTTGAGTATGGTTCCTACAACTATTTCTACTTCCTTCTGTATGAGACACTGTTCTATGTCTAGAGTCCACTATGAGTATTCATTTAAAAACTCACTCATATCAGTATTCGTTTAAAAACTCACTCATATCATTCAATTTCAATCTACCTAACTTAACCTTTTCAGAATTAGATTAATTCCTTAAACATGCTACACATTCATCTATGTCTAGAGATTACATGCCTGCAATTCAATAATACCATTGAATGAAACAATAAATTAAAACTAATCTAGGCTTTAGCCATTAATAGAAATAAAAGTTTCGTCAAGTAATCTCAATGCTATGAGATTAACTCATAGGTTGGTAAATAACATTCCGATTCAAAATAGCATTCAACATCATTTTCATCAATTTAGGTTACGAAGTAGCAAATAAGAAAGTAAAGAAAAAGCTTTAGGAATATAGCTTTCGCCTATCATGTAACACCCCAAACCCGTATCTATCATCGGAACAGGGTTATCAAGTATTACTGGAGTTTACAGAACATTTACAAATATTTCATATCAATTACTATTCATTTTTTAAGATTATTTTTAACATCCCTTAAATGGACCCCGAAGCCCAAAATGAGTATTAGAATTAAGTTGGGACTTAATTGAGAACTCAAAGAATTTTTCGCAAAATTTCTAAAATTTTCCTAGTTACAGGGCTCACACGCCCGTGTGTAAGGGTGAGTATTCGATCGAGTCGAGTCAAATCGAGTCAAAAAATTTTGAGTTAGTCGAGTTGGCGAATCCTATTTTAGCAGACGAATTCAATTTGAAAAATTTTCAAATCGAGTCGAATCAAGTCAAAAAATTTTGAGTCGAGTCGAGTCAAGTTAACAAATTCTATTATTTATACTCAATATTGCGTTTACATGGACTGATTATTTAACTAGCCAACGGAGTACAATATTATTTAACTACATAAACAATATAATTTACTAAATAATTACATGTAAAGAACTATTTTAGGCATGCAAAATAACTATATATAATGTTGAAAGATGATAATTGTGGCCATAATTTGAGTCAACTACATAAGCTATTACACCACACGCATAATTATATTTACATAGTGCATAATTATACGTCAAGAACTATCTTATATACAAGATAACAAATTGATATACCAAAAGCATGATATAGGGATACATGTCACTACTACACAAAATATGATATAACAAAATGATACACCAAAAGTATGATATAGATGGTCATGGTGTGATGCTCCAAGACTTGAATTCAACAAAATAAATTCAAGCTTCCTACAAAACAAAATCCAAAGTTTAACCAATTGTTTTGACCAGATCAAAGAAAATGCAAGGTTGAAGTTTTCATAAGGATTAAAAAAATATCTGTTCCAAAAAGTTAAAATTAAACTATCTTCAAGCTTCATCTTCTTCGAACACTATAGATAGTACCGATAATTCTGTAACAAAAATAGAAATGTATTCTTAAGTTATGAAAATATTTACTAGAAAAATTAAAAATAAACGTTCAATTTTGTGAGTTGTAGTTAATTATGCTACCATCTTCATGTTCCGATAACTTTGACAATTCTAATAAATATCAAAAGAGAAAAATGTTAGTTAAATTGTGAGAATATTTATAAAAATAAATAAAATAAGCAGTTAACCTTTTGGATTAAAGTTAGTCCCTTACCATCATCTATATTTTGAAGTTCCTCCACATACTCCTCAAAGTTGATAGGATCTTTTGACTTTCGAAGCCAATCTTGTGTGCAAACCAAAGCCTCAATCATAGAAGGAGTTAAAGAACTTCTAAAATTATCTAGAACACTTTCACTAGTGCTAAAAGCACTTTCGGATGCAACGGTTGAGATAGGAATGGATAACACATCTTGAGCCATTTGCGCAACAAATGGGAATATTGGACTATTAACTTTCCACCACAATAACAAGTCAAATGAATCTAATTATTTTCACAATCTTCTCTTAAATATCTATCCAACTCAGATTTACTTTTCAAGACAACATGTTGCTTTTTCTTCATATATTGTTGCATGACTAAGCCTATCTTCGGTTTTACTTGATCTATTTCATTTTCACTTAAACTTGGAGCTCTAGTAGGAAAATTACTTTCAACTTCAACGTTTATGTGATTATTTCCCTCAACAATTGCAGAATATTCATCAAATAAATAATGCAATTCTTTATTGACCATCCTTATAATGTCATCTGCAATAGTAGGAAAAAGCAAGTTGACTCCAAATGCAAGAAAATCAATTTTGCGCCATAGGTCAAAGATAACTACTAGATAAATAAGCAAGTTCATCACTTTTGAATCACCCCAATACTTCTTGCACTTGTCATTCATTTTTTAAGCCATAGAAATTATGTCTAAATCCTCACAATGTTTCCACCCATCGAGAAGACAATGCATATCTGTGACTACTTCAAAAAAAGTATTAGAGGTGACATGTAATGATCTAGACACCTTCAATGTAAGTTCATGAAAAGGCTCAAGCACTTTCGTAACTCTTCTAACATTTTCCCAATCATCACATTTGGGGACTCATATCCAGCACTAAGGTCTAGAAACAAGTTATGATCATCATGAACATAAGCTTCAAACACACATTCATATTTTTCAGCCACATTTAACATCATATAAGTTGAATTCCATCTAGTAGGTACATCTAGACATAAATGAGCCTTAGCACCTACCATTTCTTCTTCTGCCCGATGGTTGAATTTAGATAACCTTGATGGTGATGCTCTAATATATCTCACAGGTCCTCTAACTTGATCCACAGATATAGAAGCGTCCTTAACCCCTTCTTAAACAATGAGATTAATAATGTGTGTCGCACATCTCATATGTATATATTTACCATTCGCAACACAAGCTTTTCAATGAACCAACTTCTTTCTCAAATAATCAATAGCAACATTGTTAGAAGATGTGTTATCAATAGTAATTGCAAAAACCTTCTCAATCCCCCAATCTCGAAGACATTTCTCAAGGGCTTGACCAATGCTCTCTCCTCTATGAGTAGAAATTGGGCAAAAGTTTATAATTCTCTTTTGTAAATTCCACTTAGCATCTATCCAATAAGTTGTTAGAACCATGTAGGATATCTTTTGCAATGACGTCCAAGTGTCTGTCGTCAAACAAATTTTACTTGTCTCTTTTTGAAAAGATTGCTTTAATGTATTCTTCATGGAATTAAACAAATCAAGACAACCTTTTCTAATTGTCCAACGAGATGGAAGGTGGAACCTTGGGCATGCTATAGAAATAAAGAACTTAAAACCCTCCCTTCCACAAATTTAAAAGGCAATTCATCCACAATGATCATATGAATCAATGCATTTCTAATATCATCTTGATTAAACACCCAAGTTGAAAAATCTACATTTTCTTGGCTAGATTTTGTAAATGCAAGTTCTGCTTGCTTAAGATCAGAGGTATTACCTCGGGGTTTTCTTGAGCAAGTCTTCAAATGGTTATTTAAATTGGTGGTAGAAGCCCCAGTTTCCATTGTGTAAGTGACATTGCAATAATTACACTTTACCCTATTCTCCCCATCTTCTGTTGAGTATTTGCTAAAATGTTGCAAACAAGGTGCCATTGGTTTGGTCTTTCTTCGAGTATTTCCCTTCTTTGTTATGCAAACAACTTTAGTAAGAGAAGTAGGTGTAGCTTCTTGTAATGCTTTTTTTCTTTGGAACTTTTGGGATGACATTGAGTCATTCATCTACAAAAATAAATATAATCAAATAAAATTACAAAATGGTCAAGGGTCATAATTTCATCAAAGTTTTATATTAATAGATATTTTCCACACAAATATCCATCAACAATTTAAATTAAAGCGTTCAAAATTAACTCAAAACAAAAACAATGGAGTAACTTACTTATAAAATATACTAATTTAACTTATCGAATGTATTAACGAAATAAATAATTAAGCAAACGTAACAAAAGTTTTAAAAAAATGAGAATAAAAAGCCAAAATTTTAAAACTCTTATTTGAAGAGTTGTGGTTCACATAAATAATAATAAAAAGAAATAAAGTTTACAATAAATAATATAAAATAAATTAATAGTCAAAGATGAAAGAAGCCATAAGTCCATAACACTTCTTTTGAGAGATTGGAGTGAGATTTCCAATCATTTCAACTAATATTTATAATGGATAGAGATTAACAAATTATTTTAGCCTATAAATTATTCTCATCCACATGTTTAGGAATAGAAATTGAATGAACTAAAATTCCATCACGTTTGTCACATACTGTTTAAATAAATGTAATAAACATAACATTATTAGGCATCAACAAGTTAAAGGTATGTTTCTTTTTGCTTTTGCAAAATTAATTTATTTAAAGAGTTGATTAATTTGATTTGAATTGGCTTTTATAATATATATATATATATATATATATATATATATATATATATATATAAGCTAAATGGAATATATATGCATTAATATATATACGCATGACTTAAATGAAGCTAAACAGTATATATATGCATTAATATATATATGCTTAACTTAAATGAACCTAAACCTACTAATAATGGTATATATATGCATGACTTAAATGAAACTAAACCTGCTAATAATGGTTAATTTAATTAACCTAGAATAATAAGAAAGAATAACAGAAACTTGGAAACTTTGATTAGTAAAAACAGACCTTTAAATCATACAAGGCAGGCAGGCGAGGCAATTTTCAAATGAAAATTTGTTAAATGTGTGATGAGTTAACTCAGTTGGGATTCCCTCTAGCATTGATAATCAAATTCAAAGGTGGAATTTCAATTTTTCTTGCCGTAAGGAGCAAGAAGAAGATTCAAAAAGAGAACAGTAATTGTTTTTAGAATGTAAAGGTAAAAACTAAAAACACTCACTCAAACTTACAAGCACAAAGCAAAAATAATATATATATATATATATATATATATATATATATATATATATATATATATATAATCTCACCTTAAACAACTGATAGTGGTTGTGGCCTATGGAACCATGGTCATGGCCTCGTGGGACAAAGCAAGAAATCAGAAAAGAGTAAACAAATGGAAGGGGGGTCGTTCGGTGTGGGGAAGGAATTAAAATGTTTGAGTAAAGAAGAAAGGAAAAATTGGGAGGGGGTGGGAATTTGGAACGACAGAAAGAAACTAAGCTTAAGGCTGATGAAAAAAAATTTTAATTTAAAAATTAAAATTTATCAAAACGATGTAGTTTTATCATTTCTTATTCGAATTTTCAGATAACTCAAATTGTGTAATTCATATCCGAGTTAAACCGAAAATTTTGAATTTTTTTAAGTCGATCTGAATAACTCGAACTATTTAATTCAAAATTTGAATTTTTTATCGAATTTTTCGAATCGAGTAGGATTTTGCTTACCCCTACCCGTGTGGTCTAGGGACAAGTCCGTGTGACCCTATGACACGCCCGTGCTGCAAGCCGTGTTCGACCCTATGTAACTCTCTGACTTGTGCCACACAGCCAGCACACGTCCGTTTGAGTAGGCCGTGTGATTAATTTAATTTTCAGAAATTAGGTGCAGGGTTCACATGGCCAAGACACACGCCCGTGTTCTAGGCCATGTAAAACACATGGCTGAGACACATGCCTGTGTCTCTGCCCGTGTGCTCAATTCTGAATATTCTATTTCTCGAATTTAAAATGTAGGGGACATACGGCCTAACCACATGCCCATGTACCAGGTTGTGTGTCACACATAGTCTAGACACATGCCCATGTGGACAAAATAAAGTCATTTCTAGCTTCATTTCTCACCCAAAATTTTACCAATATCCTTCACCAAAACTTACATCCAAATACCAACCAATCCAAGCATTATAACAAGACCAATTCAAACATCTAACATAGTATATCATTATATGGATACCTCAATCAAACCATAATATATGTACTCATGATAATACCATAAGATTACCTTAATAGATATCCCAAAATATAATCATTACTAGCCATTTCAAATAGCTAGATTACAAACAACATTTACATACCAACATTTGGCTAAGACATTTACATACCAACATTTGGCTAAGTTACCTATACATACCATTATACCAAAATGAGGTTACTATTTATACCAAAACAAGCTCGTGGATAGTGTGATGATGCTCCAACTTTTCACCAAACTTCGCGAGCTTCCGAGCACTATGAAATAGAGAAAAGTAAACCTAGTAAGCATATTATGCTTAGTAAGTTCGTATAACTAGAATTAAACTTACCAATCTCTTTATTAAAATTAAGCATATAATATCATGTTTCCATCAACTTGGCAAAATTGCCTAAACACATGCATTCAATCAAGCAAGTTAGGAACTTAATTCTCATATACATCAAGTAAATATAGATGATATCATCATGCTATATTCTTTCAAGACATTATTCATTTCATCTCATAATTCTCATAACATGTCAAGTATTTTATCCGTTGAATCATTGAAATTTCGATGGACACTTAAATAGTACACACAAGGTGTACACTCAATAACCCGTCAATTCATATTCAAGAGTATCCATTAGGGCACATAATCAGTGAGCACACTCTCAAGCCACATATCACATAATAGGATTTCTTGTCCAAGCTAAATCCTGTTTCCAATATATGCTCATAAGAGCTTATTCAAGATTACCCATTCGGGCTAAATCCTATCTATAACATATGCTTAAGAAAGCTTATATCAAGATTACCAGTCCATGCTAAATCCTTTTTGTAATGAGGTCAATATGATTACTCGTCCAAGCTAAATCCCGTCAACAACAAATGCAGGACCTCATTCAATAGGGGAAATAACATTTATCCATCGAAATCCAATGTTCAAACAGAACTTAACTATTTTAAAACAATATCAAGCATGTATTAAATTCTTATATTATAACATCCAAATTAATTTACACAAATATAAATCACATTGTACATAAATACAACATTCAATTCAACATATTTACATGCTCAATTAAGTTACACGAACTTACCTTGACACTTGTTCGCGTATATAAATCTACTAATCCGAAACTTTCTCCTTTCCTCATTCTAACTTTGAATTTGAGTTGTTCAGATCTATATAAATGAATTCAATCATCAATTTATTACATTTCATATTCATTTGGACTTAATTTACATCCTAGGAAAAATTACCATTTTGCCCCTAAACTTTCCATAAATTCTAATTTCGTCCCTGGGCTCGGAAAATGAAATTCATACAATTTACTCCTTATTCCAAGCCTAACCAAAATTTCAATATACAATTTACAGCACATGTATTCCATAAATTTTAGAATTTTTCTTCAATTTTCACAACTTTACAAATTAGTCCCTAAATCATGTTTTCATGAAAAATACTTTGTAAAAGATGTTTATCTATCAACAACCTTTCATTTTCTACCCTAAATTTTAAATTTTCAGCATATTCTTCCATGGAATAACCTCTATACTTTGATAACTTTTCAAATTAATCCCCCAAATAGATGGATTAAACTATTCCAGTTTCAAAAATATCAAAATTTCTAAAAATGGGACAATAAACCTTACCAAATTAAGCCAAGAAAGATTGTTTTCTCTTTCCTAGGGTTTCCATGGAACATTTAGGGAAGAAGATGATATAAAATGATTTTAATTATATTTTAATTATTTATCATCTTTAGTTATTTCTATTTCTAATTTAGTCCTTACCCTTTTTGTCTAAATTTCCATGGATGAATCATCAAAAATATCTAATAACTTTTGATTAATGGTATAATTACCATATAAGGACCTCAAGTTTTGAATTCCATAGCTATTTAATCCTTCTAGCTACTAGAATTCAACTTTTGCATTTTATGCGATTTGGTCATTCTTGTAATTAAGCACATAATTGGTAAAATTTTCTTATCGGAATTTTCACATGACATCTCTATCATAATACAAATCATGAAATAAAATTAAAATAAACTTTATTTGCGACTCGAATTTGTGGTCCCGAAACCACTATTCCGATTTCACTAAAAATGGGTTGTTACATATCTAGCCTACAGCTTCGGCGTTGTAGTGCTTACTGCTGCTTAAGAGGGACTGCCTTCTTTTTTATCCTTTCGTCTCTGCCTTATTCTCAACCGTTATCCTCTACTCTTGTCCAAGGATCTTTTTTTCCAATTCTCCCCCAATTGTTTCCCAATTCCCTCTCTCCCCGTTTTTAATTTTACTTTTTAGGTTTTATATCTCTTGTCGTGTTCAGAAACATTTGAACCAAAAAAAGCCATTGATTTATCAAAATTTATGCACTGGCCTGAACATATTTCGTACTATCGTAATATGGTTTTAAAGTGCGTAATAGTTGGTCCTTGTTGGCAAACCTTTGCTCCTTTAATAGTTCCTTCCCACAATGCTAAACTTATTAATGATGAAAGTCCTTCATTACAAATTAAGAATAGGTAGGAGCTCAGAGGATTACATTGACGTAACCCTTTCATTGGCTTGAAATGTTCACCAATCTTATTATTTATATATACCAAATAATTTAATGTCGTGACACATCGTATGATTAAAAACGCTAGTAATTCTACGAAGCCCATTTTCTGCATAACTTTTTTCCAAAAACTCCCACTCCACCTTATCATATGCTTTTCTCATGTTAAGTCTCAAAGTAAGACTTTCATTCTAGCCCATTCTTCTTTGTTTTAGGGTGTGCATTAATTCATATGCTAGCAAAATATTGTTCGTGATGAGTTTTCCTAGCAGAAATACACTCTGAGCTTTATTGATACATGCATTTAAAACTTTTTGAAGTCGATTTGCCACTGCCTTTGAAATCATCTTGTAAATTACTATACAAAGGCTAATTGGTTGAAAATTCTTAAGGTTGGTCGGATTTGCCACTTTAGGTATAAGGATAATGTTTGTCATATTAATCTCCTCAATCAGCCCTTCCTTATTCAAAATATTAAGAAAAAAATCTCCAACCTCCTGTCCAACAATATGCCAATACTTTTGGAAGAAAAGTGCTGGCAACCCATCACACCTAAAAGCTTTAGTGGGCCCTATATTCTTAAGTGCAAAAAGATTTATCCCTTAGTATAATTTTCTATTAAACCTTGATTCATATCGTCCGAAATAAAAGCTTCAATTCCTAAAAGTATGTACTCAAGATTGCTGACTCCACTTAATTAAAATATCTCTTCAAAATATCTCTTCGTTACCTCTGCCATTCTCTTCTTCTGGTAACAGTTTGGCCGCACTCATTCTCAAGTTCCTCGATCCTATTTACTCTTTTTCTTTGAGATGAAAAATTATGAAAGAATTTAGAATTCTTATCTCCTTCTTTTGACCAATTCATCATTGCTCGTTATTCCTAATATCTTTCTTTTTTTTCAATTTCAAGAATTAAACGAATTTTGGCATCAATAAGTTCCTCCATATTTTAATTTGTTCTTTCCATTCCGTCAAGTTCCACAATTTTGAGCAAGTTGTTTCATTGATAGTCCTTTTCGCAATTTCTAAATTCTCATTGCCTCTCTTTGTAAACCTTTCCCTACTAATTCTAATTTCTCTATCACCCCTCCTCTATTCATCTCCCATAACCTCTTCACTTCCTTTTCACAAGATGTCCCTATGGCCCACCAAGCTTCAAATATAAACCCTTTTCTTCTTCTATTCAATCTTTTTTGCTTGGTTTGGAAAAGTAAGGGGCAATCATTTGAAAAAGAATGTGACAAATGCCAAACTGTATAATCAGGGAATAAGTTGAACCATTCTGTGTTTGCCACTCCTTTATCAAGGCGTTCCTTAATGTTTATTTCAGGGAGGTTCCCTCCCTCCCACGTGAACCACTTACCAACATAACCTACATCCTCAAGTTGACACACATTAAGAGCTAATCTAATGTAACACTCTATGCCCGATTCGATCGTCGAACTCGAGTTATAAGGTGCTACAAGCAAAAACAAAACATTTGATTTCGTTTCATAGTCCAAATATTTATTAAATATTGATTTATTCATATATAATCAAATACAATGTGCAATTCATCAATTTCCAAAATGCTAACAAAATATTCACAATTCATAATATAACGATTTGACATCCTAGGTACATACTGAGACCAAAAAGAAATCACCTCTATACTTGAGTTCGGGATTTTTGCTGGATGCTGAATCAATGGTCGAATCGCTAAGGACCTAACCTACGTACGGGAAACAAAACCATACGTTGAGTATAACCCAGTGGCCTCTCTATATCTAACATTTGAAGAAATTAAAAATTATGTATGCCTAACTTAACAACATGAACAAATGCAATTTAGTATGGAAAGTTTCATGTCATAATACGTCAACTAAGAATACGATTCAATTTACTTCTTATAGATCAATCTATTATATTTGTACAATATACATCTCTTTATATTATTATTGAAATAATTTAATCATTACATAATAGATTCGCATTTATGGACTTAATTTCGATATCTTTAAATCATCCTTGTTTCAATTTCCTTTATAAACAATTCTCCAAATTAATATCATTAATTCATCAATTATCCATCAAAATATATACGTAAAAAAAATATCCCATATTTAAGAACAGATCATATTTCATACTTATATCAATATACAATATTTCCATAACTATTCAATTTAGTCCTCATCGTAAGCAACTATTCTGAATCAAATCAATTCAAACCCTTTTTTTAATCATTTTCAACTTTCCTTAAGATCCTACCTTGCAATACAGTTCATAAATGCGGCAAACGAAGTAGTTCGAATTATAGAATACAAACCATAAATTCTGAGCCATTCATCAATGGTTTTGTCTTTCCTTTCTTTTTGAGAAATCCAAGTCGTTGCAATGTACTTCACTACCACTAAATAACATGAAAAACTCCAGCTTTTGAACATCAACCAAATTTAAATCAAATCGTTTATTTAGTCCAACCAAATAATATGAAGTTGTCCAATTTTGAACCACAAATAAACTTCGATTATAAAATATATTAATTCCAGCAATATAAAATGAAATTTACTAGCTTGGGACATAAATTTAAACTCAATTAGGGCATGAATATTAGTCCAACCAAATTACATAGATTTATCCAACTTTGGACATACAATTAAACATACGAACAATCACATTTGGAAAATATTATAACATGTAAAAACAACCATATTTGGTAAACAACCACATTTAATTATTCCAATTTCGTCATTAACATAACCATTTGCAGCATTTAAATGCCTAAAGTTTCAGCATTTAGACCACGTAATTTACAACCATTTTGTCCGCAACAATTATATATGAACAATATGAATAAGCATAAAAAGACATTCATTTTAACAGCAATAAACTTGTAACACCCCCTACCCGTATCCGTCACCAGAATAGAGTACGAGGCATTACCGAGAAGCAAGAAATACTCACAGATAATTTAAATACATTTTCATAACAATTTGTTTCGATTTCATACTATTTTATATTTAAGCTTTATTCACCAAAGTATTTGAAATATAATCTTTATGCAAATAGCACACATGAGGTACAGAATTCCATAATTACGAATGAACACATTTATCAAACATATTCCATTTTATATATATATATATATATATATATATATATATATATCATAGTTTCATATTTCCATGTATCAATTACCATCACTTCCTCGTATTTCAGACAAATACGTGTAACAATTCATAAATATGCAATTCATTAACTCTTCCTACCAATCACGATTTAAATTGCCAAATCACTTATTGAGCCCAATTTAAATGTTCACTAAAATCTATCATATAAAATTTGATGTACGTATTCATCAATAAATTCCATGTACAGATATCATCATCTCATATTTCCACATACATTTACTTTCCACATTTATGAATTCAAATAGCATATACGAGACATACTAATGTATTTCAAGTACGTTTTCATGATATTTCATTTCGAACTATGATTATTCCATACTAGAAGTTTTCTCATTAACTCATTTGGAATACTAATTCATACGGATAATACACTCAAGGCGTAGAAATATATAATCACAAATGAACTCATTCATCAACCAAGTTTTATGCTCATGTCTCATCAACTCGTATTTCCTTATGTCACATAATTCTATGTAATACTTATCAAACTTCTTCAAATTAGTGAACATCTTATGGAATTGGTCTGCACTGGTATACACTGAATTTCACTGATAATCACTGATGCCATAGCATAGCTATGATCTTTTCACTAGAATGCCATAGCTCAGCTATGGTCTTACATCTTATACACATATCACACCGATGCCATATCCCGATATGGTCTTACACGTAATCACTTGTCATTTGTAGCCGGCTACCACTATTCATCGATCGTAGCCGAGCTACCATTTTTCACCGATCAAGTAGCCGATGATCGTGTGTAGCCGGCTACCACTTTTCATCGATCGTGTGGCCGCTACCACTTTTTACTTGTCATTTGTCCTTGATCGATAAGTGTAGCCGGCTATCGCTTATCACTTTCATTTGTCTTGATCGATAAGTGTAGCCAAAGCTATCACTTATCACTTTCACTTGTCTGATCGGATAAGTGTAGCCGGTTATCACTTATCACTTGTTGCCATGGTCTAACCATTGTCTTTTCCTTCAATTCATATTGTCATCGAATCAAATGCTCAATTTGATCATTTATTCAATTTTCATGCTTTTATATTATTCACGATTTTATCATCAATACATATGAAATAACACATCATGAAATTCATAAAATTAACAAATGGTCACTAAAATTTAACTATATAAACTCGTAAGTTCGATTTTTGTATTATAACGATAATCATAATTTCATAATAAATATTCCAAATAAAACATTATATCATTTCTAATTCAACACTTATCGATTACAATCGGGCATGTGATCAATTTATACATGAGTCATTCATATATATATGTATATTTTTTTCCTCCTCCTCCTCTCCATCCACATCCTTAGTATAAACAACACATTTGTAGGTGACATTATCCATAATTTTCACTATCTACTTATGTGAATATTCAAGCTGTTCATCTGTGTCATAGTTACTAAATTATTTTTATCTTGAGCTACAGAACTCCAAATTAAGATCCATAAATTTTCCCAGAAACTAGACTCATATGTCTTCTTACCATAAAAATTTCATAATTTTTGGTTGAGCCAATCAATACATTTTATTCGTCGAAGTCTCCCCTGTTTTGCTGTCTGACAGTTCCGACCCTTCTTCACTAAAAATTAATTATCTCCTTGTACAAGATTCGAATGATGTTGCCGTTTGTTTCTTTTGAAAATAGACTCATTCAGGATTCTAGACATATAAATTTAACTCCCTAATTATTTTTCTTCAATTTTTTATGATTTTTCAAAGTCAGAACAGGGGAACCCGAAATCATTCTGACCTTGTCTCACAAAATTTATCATATCTCATGATTTACAATTCCATTGCTTACATAATTTATTCTATAAGAAACTAGACTCAATAAGATTTAATTTCATATTTTATTCATCCTCTAATTCGATTTCTACAATTTTTGGTGATTTTTCAAAGTTAAACTACTGCTGCTGTCCAAACTGTTTTAGTGCAAAATGTTGATTTCCATTTTGTCCCAAATTTCACAATTCATACAATTCAGTCCTTGGTCAATTAACCCCTCAATTAAGATAATTTTCTCAATTAATACTTTTCCTAGACATTATAAGTTATTTCATAATTATTGAAATTCAGAATTTCCATATAAAACTCTAACTTCAAACTCTTTTACAATTAGGTCCCAAACATTCACTTTGTATTCAATTCTTTCAATAAAATCAGAATATAAATAATTTAAAGCTCTAATTCCATGCCAAATCATCATATACTTCCAGCACTCATCCATAACAACTTCAAAAATTAGCCATGGAATCAAAAACTAATGAAATAGTAAGTTGGACCCAATTGTAAAAGTCCAAAAACATAAAAATTTCAAGTAGAAAGCAAGAATTAAACTTACATGAGGCTAGAGTATGAAAACCAGATTGAACCCTCCTCCATGGCTGTTTTTCAGCTGATGAATATGAAGAGAAATGAAGAGAATTCTAGATATTCCAATTTAGTCCCATTTTTATTTAGCCAATTTTGGCAATTTTCCAATTTTGCCCTTATTTCATCCATTTCCTGATTTTTCTCAGCTATTGCCGCCCAAAATATCTCCTTTGGGCTTATTTGCACTTTAGGTCCTTCCTCATTTGACAATTGAGCTATTTAATCCTTTTAGCAACTTTTACACCTTTTTCTATTTAGTCCTTTTTATTTAATTAACCACCCAAACGTCAAAATTTTCTAACTAAATTTTATTACTACCTCACCAACACTCCATAAATATTTCTAAAAATATTTATGGCTCGATTTATGAAGTCGATGTATCGATACCTCATTCTCGACCCAATTTACCTAATTAATTCTTTTAAATCACGAAATCCACTAATTCAAAAAAATACTTTTATATTCACATTTGACTCATATATATTAATTTATTAAATTTTCAACTCACCCGTCAGATTTAGTGATCTCAACTTTCTATTCTAGATACTACTGAAAATTAGGCTGTTACAAAACTCCATCAAGCAGACCACATTAATGAATAAAAATTTCAACAACATCCTCGCAAGTTGCATGCATCAGTAGTTTCCTCGATAGCCAAGAATTTCACCAACCTTTCTCTTAATTTCCATCACTCATACCAGCTTAAAGATGCAACAGTAAAACCAATGAAAAAAAAGTAAAGAACCCACTATCATTTATTTAATTGAATAAATAACATATGCAACTATTACATTTTCAGCAAGTTTAGAATGTCTTTAAACAGGAAAATTAAATGCTGCTTCAGTTAGCGTCAAATGGCATAAATTGAAATATTCACTTCCTAATTGTCTCGATTCGGATAGTATTTAGCAACACTAAGATCGAATAGGGTAACACCAAGAGTTTATAAAAATAGGGGTTATTTCAAGCAGCTTGCAATTGCAATGATTCTAGACATTCAATCAGAAATTTTATAGTCTTTTCTTTTTCCAATTTTAAATTACACCAAAACAGAAACATTTCATGATGTTTAACCTATAATAAAATATTTAATTAGCCCGAAATTGGAACAGCTTAAATACAACACCATTGTTTGGTATTTAACCTACGATAACATTGTCACACAATAGGAAATTTATCAACCTTCAGAGACATTCATACAGATCATTTAGATACCATAAATTTCAACCTTCAATCTCAATAATTCCAACATATAAAATATGTTAATTTGCATATTACCAACATCATGGATTTACATCGATTTAGACAGAGTTAGTCAAATTTAGATGACACTTTTCTGCCCTTTTTTTTTATCCAACAACAGCCAACAGATAGAAAATAAATACACAATTAATTGAACACCATTAATTCGACATATTAATTGAAATTCAGACATTAATCTATAACATTTAAATCAGCCTTCATTTACTTCCACAAGCTTCATAAATGGTTGCAATAAACAATATTCAATTAACAACTTTTAAACATCATAATTTTCGGTACTAAGACAAATTGAATTGCAACATTAATTCCTTTTTTATTGATGTGTTTAAAACAACATAATCACAACATTACACAACTTAAATCACAACATCAGGACATCATAATCTTACAGCATTTAAGCAGCCTAATTACTCCACCATCAGGATAACATTAACTAATGTTTTAACCTCCAACTTCATCATATTCAAACCATTTTAATACAAGAACCAAATTGATAAATTTTAATTTAATATTTGGGCAACAACAATCCAACCATTCAACTCATAAAGTCAAATAAAAAGCTAGTAAACATGCATGATGTTTGCATGCTACAGCAGCTTATTCAACAATCCACAATCACCAATTTTTTTCTTCATTTCATTTCACTTACTAGACAAAAGAACAACAAACTAACAAGAATGAAGATGAAATGAACTTACCAACCAAATTCCACATCGAGCCTAACCTTGCGTGAGCTCCTTTCCTTTCTTATTGCCACCTTGTCCTTCTTCCTTTGCTAATTAACCACAAAATGCTCATTTACACAACCGGAGGAGGTGTTTTAGCCTCCATCCAACCTTCGGTCCTACCACATTTTCCCAAAAGAACAAAACTTAATACAGGACTTAAGGAAATTACCAAGTTTCTTGAGGAAATCGGCCCCAAATAAAGCTTGAAAGCTTATACTCCCATGGTTGTTTTGTCTTCTTCTTTTCCCTACTATTTCGAATTCTACATGCTAATTGAGAAAAAAAACTTTCTCTTCCCTTCCACTAAGATTTTTTTCTTACCTTTTATTTTTATTTTATTTAATATTATGCGATTTAGTTCCTGTACTTAAATTGAACACTAAATCAACGAGATTATCTAACTGAAATTCAATTCATTTAAATATATATCTCAAAATCACACTTTCCAACACCACTGACTCTCGGGTCGTTACATTTAAAGTCCTCTATGCGTCCTTCATCTCTAGGAAAATCCTTTTCCTTTTCAAACAAATATAAAGTCTCATTGAAATCACCACAGACCAACCATGGCGTGGCTTGCTCTCTACCCAACCTTTTTAAGAGGTCCCATGTCTCACTCCTCTCTTGCACCTCCGGTGCCTCATAAAATCCAGTCATTCTCTATGTTGCTCGTACTTCATTATCTTCAATGTCAACATCAATATGATTATTAGAAAAACTCTTCAAACTCACCGATATCTCCTGATTCTATCCAAGACTTAGCCTACCACGTGTTCCAATTGCCAGCACATCAATGCCAAAGTGAAAACCACATCGTTGCCTAACCTTTCTATACAATAACTGTCAAGTTTTGTTTCCATAAAGAAGACTACTTGGGAACTATACAACTTTAATGTGTGTTGAAACCTTCTAATGCCCCATGGACTCCCCAATCCACGGACATTCCAACTTAAAATTTTCATTGTGTCCAGTCAGCTTGCTTATTAGCAGCGGTCGATATCTGATTTGTGCAAATTGTTTCTTATTGTTCTCCTAAGCCACCCTCTCCTTTAAGCATAATTCGAACTTGTACATGTTTGTTTGACCTAAGTTTCTTCTTTCCTTCGACATTTTCCAACTATAGTTACTCATTATCTTTTTCCATATCCTCATTTCTTTCCTCACTTATCAATAATATCCATTTTCCTTTATCTTGCCTCTTTCCACCTTCTAAAATAAACCCTAATGTTTGGGTAATAAAACATGAGTTTTGTTGTGGATCAAGATTACAAACCCCATTGCTATTATTCGTAGCTACTTTATTGCCAAGAGTCTCCACAAAATTTCTCCTCAAATTTTCTTCCTTCAACCATACACTTGGTGTGATACTAGCTCGCCTTGGTTTGCCCTCAATGATATATCCCATCCACACTCAACTGCTCTCAACCCTGGATTGATCCTCCTTCAACAAAACCTATCGCCATGCCCCAAACGTCCACAAAGGAAGCAAAAAAGAGACAAATTTTCATATCGAAATTTCACATAAACAAAGTTTGACTGAGAAATCACAATCTTTTTCTTCCTTTTTAAAGGTTTTCTAATATCTATCTGGACCCAAATACGCATAAAATTTATAAAACCTTGATTAAGCTGTTTTGTATCATGTTCCATGAATTTCCCAACAAAATCTCCCAATTGTTTCGCCACACAATCAGAGAAAAAACCTAGTGGAAGATCGTGAACTTGCTGTGAGAACTACGCTTGCTATGAGGTAGCATCCAACTAAACATATCTCATAAACTGATCTTTATGGTCTGGCCTCTTTAACAAATTGCAGACCCTCATCATTTTCTTCCTCAAAGCTTAATTTTGCAGGCTCCTTCTCCATCGATAACTCATTTGCCATGTTTCAGCAAAATCTATTTTTCCTGGTTATGTAAGAATTACGAAACTACAAAGTTTAGTTTTTCTAAAAGATTTCACGAATACTCTCTTTTTTAAAGAACTTTTCCCTTATCGATGCTAAAAAAACCTCCAACTGCACAAAAAAAACAAAAAAAAACCCAGACTTGCTAGACTAAATCGTGCTACTTCAAAGCAGACTTCACAACTATATAAGAAGTATATGTTAAATGTTAAATAGAATATAATCCAATAAATATGGAATATTGATCGATTAGATAAAATTACATATGATGTTTATTTATTTTTATTATTTTTAGTAGTAATTGCTTTATCGACTATTTTTTTGGACTAACATATTATATACGAATATTTGAATTTGATTTTGCATTTTTTACTTGTTTAAAATTTTTTATCATACTAATAATTTTTATAATAAATAATATTTTTAAAATTATAAATTATATAATTGTATAATTAAAATTTATAGTATCAAACATGAATATAAAGAATTACGATGTAATATACTATGTCAAACAAACATGAGCATGAAAAATTACAATCTAATTATACTTTGTTAGTAAAATATGTCCAAAAAATTACAATTTCTTATAATTACATAAGAATATCCAAATAAATCCTAAAAGTCCTAATTTGGAGTAATTATTTATCGCAATATGGAAAATAGAAAACTGAAATTATAAAGATATTATTTTAAAGGGCTAAATTTTTGCTTTCATCTTTTTCATGTTTTATATAAATTATTTTATAAAAATATAATTATAAAAAAATTATAATAAATAATTTATTTTATCTTTTTACAAATTTTAATCCAAACATGAACACTCGAATTCTACTTTTAAGGAATAAAATTTCATCATCTTGTTCCTTAAGCCGCCATCAAAGGCCTTAAATCTATTTGAGACCCACACTCCTCCACGTTAATTTCTTTTGGCTCTACTTGATGTTTTCCATTCATTTCTGTCAACACTATTATTTTCAAAATTATTTATACTTATTTCTTTTAGATCATCATTGTCGGTCAGTTCTTACTGTTGGTAGGCAAAAACCATCAACTTCACCAAACTCTTGTAACGGGAAGAAAGAGACTGCCCCCCAATTAAAGAGACTTTTCTACTACTAAATGAAACTACGCTCTGTTTTCAGGTCTCAAATGATCTCAATCGACAGAAAAGAAAATTTCTCCGAAGGGAAAACCCCATTTCGGAAAAACCGACAACGTGTATATATATATTTTAAATTTTAACTTCCCAATTCCTTTGTTTCTTCAGTTGATTTACTCCTTTTTTTTCTTAAAAAAAGAGAAATCTGGGTTTGTTTCAACTTTCTACTTTCTGTACCGAACTTCCCTTTCTTTTTTGTAACTGACCAAAGCCTATCATTTCCATGTTTTGGTTTTTCCTTATTTTCTTTTTACAACAGTTATGATCTGGATCTTGTCTTGTTTCTGGAAATGTCATAACCGTCAAAATTCTCATGTTGGTTTTTGAGACTGTGTTGGAGTTTGTGCAGTTCTTTCATGTTGGTTTTTTTGGTTGGAGAAGGAACAACCTTGGCCATGGAATGTAATCATCAGAGGTTCTATCTTGGTGTTTTCTTAGGTTTATTGACAGTAGTTTATGGTGCTACGGATCCCAATGACTTGAAAATCTTGAATGATTTCAAGAAAGGATTGGAAAATCCAGAGCTGCTTAAGTGGCCAGAAGCAGGAGATGACCTTTGCGGCCCTCCTCCTTGGCCTCATGTTTTCTGTTCAGGTGATAGAGTGACTCAAATTCAGGTCCAAAATCTTGGTCTCAAAGGACCCCTTCCTCAAAACCTCAACCAGCTTCCAAAGCTCTTGAATTTGGGGCTGCAAAAGAATCACTTTAATGGTAAATTACCAAGCTTTAGTGGTTTATCAGAGTTGGAGTTTGCTTACTTGGATAACAATGAATTTGATACGATTCCCGCTGATTTTTTTTATGGACTTAGCAGTGTACGAGTATTGGCTTTGGATTATAATCCGTTTAATAAGAGTAGTGGGTGGTCTATGCCTAAGGAATTGGCTAATTCAGTTCAATTGACAAACCTTTCTTTGGTTAGCTGCAATGTGGTTGGGGCATTGCCTGATTTTCTGGGAAAGTTACCGTCTCTTGCAGCACTAAAACTTTCTTATAACAGATTGTCTGGTGAGATTCCAGCGAGTTTTGGGGAGTCTTTGATGGAGATTTTGTGGTTGAATGATCAAGATGGTGAGGGGATAACTGGTACCATTGATGTGATTGCCAATATGGTGTCTTTGAAACAGCTTTGGCTTCATGGGAATCAATTCGTTGGGACAATACCTGAGAATATTGGGAATTTGACATCTTTGAAGGATCTCAACCTCAATAGGAACCAGCTTGTCGGTATGATTCCCGAGAGCTTGGTCAATATGGAGCTTGATAACTTGGATTTGAGCAATAATCATCTGATGGGTCCGGTACCAAAGTTAAAAGCTGGTAACTTTTCTTATGCTTCCAATTCGTTTTGTCAATCTAAACCTGGGATCTCATGTGCCCCTCAAGTCACTGCACTTTTGGACTTCCTTAGTGGTATGAATTACCCTATAAATCTTGTTTCTCAATGGTCTGGTAATGAACCTTGTGCTGGTCCATGGATGGGATTGAGTTGCAATTCAAATTCCCAGGTTTCTATCATCAATTTGCCTCGACATAATCTTAGTGGTACACTTAGTCCTTCGCTTGCAAAGTTAGCATCATTGATGGAAATTAGACTAGGGGGAAACAGTATTCATGGTACTGTTCCAGACAACGTCACTCAACTGGAATCTCTGAGAACGTTGGATCTAAGTGGAAACAATCTCGAGCCTCCATTACCTAAATTCCGAGATGGCGTAAAGATCATAATTGAAGGAAACCCGCTGTTGATTGGTAATCATACAAGAGAGCCTCTTTCCCCTACTATCAGTCCTCCTAGTGCTTCAGAATCTCCTCCAAGCCATCAATCAGGTGGTAAAGTGTCACCTGCATCGTCCCCGAATAAAGATAAGAAAACTGATTCATCTACTGCCACTGCCCAACAAGGTGAATCCCAATCCAATGGTTTCCACAGATTCAAACTGGTAATTGTGGTAGGAAGTGCAACCATTGCTATCATGGTTCTTCTAGTGGTTCTGTTTTCTATATTCTATTGTAAGAAGAGAAAAAGAGAGTCTGAGGCTCCTAATTCCGTAGTGGTTCATTCTAAAGATCCATCAGATCCTGAAAACATAGGTAAGATAGCTGTTTCCAATAACACCAGTGGAAGCTTATTTAGTAAAACTGCAACAAGCTCTAGGAGTAGTCATAGCAGTGCAACACAAAAGTCTCATGTAACTGAGGCTGGAAACTTGATTATTTCTGTTCAAGTACTTCGGAAAGGGACCAACGATTTTGCTCAAGAAAACGAGCTTGGCCGTGGTGGGTTTGGGACCGTTTACAAGGGTGTGCTAGGCAATGGAACGGAACTAGCAGTTAAGAGGATGGAGGCTGGGGTCATAAGCAATAAAGCATTGGATGAATTTCAGTCCGAAATCGCTGTTCTATCTAAGGTCCGGCATCGGCATCTGGTTTCTCTTTTGGGTTATTCCATTGAAGGTAATGAGAGGCTTCTTGTCTATGAGTTTATGTCTCAGGGTGCTCTAAGCAAGCATCTGTTCCATTGGAAGAGCCTGAAATTGGAACCTCTGTCTTGGAGGAGGAGGCTCTGTATTGCATTGGATGTTGCTAGAGGAATGGAATATCTGCATAACTTGGCACGACAAACTTTTATACACAGAGATCTCAAATCTTCGAACATCCTTCTAGATGATGACTTTCGAGCAAAAGTTTCGGATTTTGGGTTAGTGAAACTTGCACCAGATGGAGAGAAGTCCGTGGCGACGAGACTTGCTGGAACATTTGGGTACCTAGCACCTGAATATGCTGGTGAGCAATCCAATTTTGTATCTCAAGTGAATCTTTTATTCTTTCATTTGACTTTAAGTTCTTTAGTGACCTCACATTTCTTGTTGGCTTTTAGTTGCATCCCTTACTAAAATTATGTTGGTTGCAGTGATGGGGAAAATCACTACTAAAGTTGATGTCTTTAGCTATGGGGTGGTGTTGATGGAACTAGTGACTGGATTAACAGCACTCGATGAGGGGCGCTCGGAGGAAAGTCGCTACTTGGCTGAATGGTTTTGGCAAATAAAATCAAACAAGGAGAAGCTTATGGCTGCAATTGACCCAGCTCTTGAAGTGAGCGACGAAACCTATGAGAGTATTGCCACTATAGCTGAACTAGCTGGGCACTGCACCACAAGAGAGCCTTATCATCGGCCTGACATGGGCCACGTTGTGAATGTGCTATCACCTTTGGTTGAGAAGTGGAAACCCGTTGATGATGAATCAGAGTGTTACTCGGGCATAGATTACACTCAGCCACTTCCCCAGATGTTGAAGGTTTGGCAGGCTGCTGAAAGCCAAGGCGTGAGCTATACAAGTCTGGATGATAGCAAAGGAAGCATTCCAGCAAAGCCTGCCGGATTTGCAGACTCCTTCACATCGGTTGATGGTCGATGATGGAAGGTAAAACCTACATTCTACACAACGAATAAGTTCCCCATCTTGTTACCATGATATACATGTTTCAGTGCTTGAGGGCTACTTTCCATGTAGTTTTTACTAGTGGTTTTTCAAGCGATGGAACATGTCTTTCATGGTAGTGTAGATAGAGAGATACAGGTTTCGATATTTCTTAATAATTTCTGTGTTTGATTTTACATATATTATTTTCATTGCAGTGTAAAGGAAATGATGTAGTTTGAAGCAAAGGCAAGTTCATGTCACAAATACAGTCCTTAAAAATCTATTCGGATGGAGAACATATAAATAAATGTTCATTGAAGGATTCCTACTAGCTGATTTCAATTGATGCTTGATTCCTTTTACACTGTCATCAGTTCTCGAAAGTCAAATGATGAAACACCAAAGAACCTTTTTTTTTTTTTTTCCTATAAACAAGTCAAATCAATGTCATTTGTTAATACAGATTGCGAATTTTGGAGTCCATTGTCAAACATTGATAAACAACCAATGAGACTTTTGTTGTAGAAATTGCCACTTGTGCTGTTTTTACAAGAGAACAATTTCATAATCAAAAGCTTACGACAAAATCTAAACTGGTACATAATCGCTTATTATTATTTTTGACATGGAGCTCATTTTACCATATAGATTTCGTAAAACTATAAAATTCGTCTGGATGCTGTGAATTTTTAGAGTAAAAGTTTCGGTTTCACCTAAGGGATAATGTTATCTTTGGGCAGCCAACCATTCTTTTAGTCAATCTGCTAACCACAACTATTCAAACTGTACCAAATTATTCTTGAAATTACTGGAAGATACATAACTAATCATTCATGGCTATGGATTCATGTGCCGACCATGAATCTCGTCTCCAGTCCTTTCATTACTATTGGGAAACCCATGTGCCCATCCATGACCCAAGCTTGTTCCCATTTAACATGTGAACCCTCTGCTTTTATTTTTCATTCAATTTTTTGTTTCCAACTAACTTGGATCATGCACTCATGCTTGATGGTTAAAAGAGATTCAGATTTCCCGGAATAAACTTGAATTATACCTGAAATATTTTAGATTATCTTTTGTTGGGAGGGATCTATCTACACTAGTATAAAATTAACATAATTTTTTTTTTTTTTTTTATTAATACTTTAGCAATCAAATAGTTGAACTTATTATGAATATAAAATTTTGAATTAATTTGATATCTCTATTATATCAATTTAAAATATTATCTATGTTAATATACATTTAAAATATCAACCGGACAAAAAAGTTATGAAAAAATATAAAATCATCAATATAATTGGATCATACTTTATTTTATTTTGGCATAATTGTAAAAAAAAACCTCAATCTTTGGGGGCTTTTGGATATATGCCCCTAACCTTTTTATTTTTTGATTGATACCCTCAACGTTACGATTTTTTAATAAATCAGCCCAGTTTTAACGGTCAATGTGAGTTGACCGTTAATAAAACTGCAAGTCAACATAATAGCCCATGTGGCATGCCACATAAGCGCATGACATCATAGATGACATCATCTATTTAACAAAATTTTTTCTCTCATTTTCTCTCTTGCCAAACACCACTTTTTTTCTTCAAAACACATGATTGCTGTCATTTTTTTTCTCTCATTTTCTCTCTTGCCAAACACCATTTTTCTTCTTCAAAACATATGGTTCGCTCATTTCATCTACAAGAATCTCCATTACCATACTTCATATCCAAGCTTCTCCACAACATTTTGAACAAGATGGAACTGATCTGGACATTCTTGCAAAAAAACCCAAATTTATTTCAAGAAACTAACATAAAGATTACAAAAATCAGATGTTTAAAAAAACAGTAACAAGCTAAGAAATATTACCCCATTATCATCTCCCCAAAAGGAAGCTATAAGTTTTCAAAAGCAAATTCCCCTAGCATCAGCAGATTAATAAGTACTATTAAACAAAACAACAGATCCAAAATAAAGTGAGATATATTGTTGATTTTCTTGTACATATATACCTACAATAATGGGTAACAAGAAATCCCCATCACAAGAAATCTTGAGAAAAATAGTTGGAGTAGGGAAACAACTAAGAAAAGATTGTCCAATAGAAGCAAATTTAGCCCTCGACATAAGATGTTGTTCTCTCCTCGATGATTGCCATTTTATTTATTCTTTAATTCCTTGCCTTAACATCCGATAGTGCGAAACAATTTCTACACCAAATTCAACAAAAAATTTCCTCCAAAATTATTAAAATTCCACCAAATTCAAAACACTATGTATATATATATATATATATATATATAAACGAGTCGAAACCTGAAACGAGAAGAGAAGCTTCGAGGAACTGAAGATCTTTACCATCATCTTCGTTGAATTGAGGATCGAAGCTACCACTACAGATCGAGTGGCAAGAAACCGGCTGGAGTTTCGCCGTGAAATGTAAACAGATTGAAGAAGAACAAATCGACGGGAAAGAGAATGCAGGGATGGTGGGATAAGTAGTAACATTTGATTTATGGGAGAAAACCCAGAAAGTGGAGAATGTACGGTAGCAAAGTTGAGCTCCGAGCATTGTATACAAGAGATAAAAGGGAAAGGAACTGTTTTGGGATCGGATTTGGAGTTTAATTTGAAGAACAAGTTAACCAATGAAAATGAAAAAAATGGTAATAGAGATTCTTGTAGATGAAATGAGCGAACCATATGTTTTGAAGAAGAAAAATGGTGTTTGGTAAGAGAGAAAATGAGAGAAAAAAAATGGCAGACCATGTGTTTTGAAGAAAAAAAGTGGTGTTTGGCAAGAGAGAAAATAAGAGAAAAAATTTTATTAAATAGATGACGTCATCTATGACATCATGCGCTTATGTGGCATGCCACATGGGCTGTTATGTTGACTTGCAGTTTTATTAACAGTCAACTCACGTTGACCGTTAAAACTGGGCTGATTTATGAAAAAATCGTAACGTTGAGGGTGTCAATCAAAAAATAAAAAAATTAGGGGCATATATTCAAAAGCCTCCAAAGGTTGGAGGCTTTTTTTGGAATTATGCCTTTTATTTTTTATTAAAATATTTATATATCCAATTAAAGTAGAAGGAAGTGCAGTTTTAATTAGTTTCTTTTTTGGTTGTGTATATTGTCTGACCTAAGGTGCATTTATATTGTGATGTAACCTTATGTGGAAGTAAAGAAAAGTACTCTCCCACATATTTATTAACTTTTCCATGTTTCAAAGAAAATACTATACTTATTACTAAATATTAAAAGGATCTTTGTTGCTAAATCCTTATCACTCTTGCAACCAATATTGATACATACTTTCATGTGCTCCTCCTCGTCGGCAACAACCAATATCTTTAGTAAATGGCCTGCAATAGGTAGCTGCTTTTTTTCATTCATAAAACTTTACTTAGAAATATAATTTGGTTATATCTTCAGATACAAATATTTTCAATAGGAGTACACATTTTTTTTACTGCAATTCCTATAGTCATTCAAACTCGTTTAATGTTAAGTGACTAAGGACAGAACTCTGCAACCTTTGGGACCAGAAGAACCTGGCGTCAGGCATAAACACAAAAATAATTGAGAACAAAAAAAGTGATAAAAATTATTGGCTATCATGGCTTAGATACATATTCAGAAATGATAGGTTTGTCCCATGATTCTGCGTTTCGCTGTCTATATTCCTTTGCTTGTTCCATTATTTTTGGTACTTCCAACCTAGTACCTATCAAACAGTAAAAAGAATCTTCCTAATATCGGCATGTTCCCAACAAGCTTCATAGTAATAATGATAAGAAGGTTGTTTCTCATTCTCACGAACTCTATTATTCTCTTTCCAAATAATTCTTTTTGATTGTTTTTTTCCCAAAAAAAAGGAACCGTTTGGGGTTAAAGAATTTACAAATATGGGATTCGTAAAATATTCTGCATATTATCTTTTTTTTTTTAAATAACTGTGTAATGGGCCAAATCTGGCCAAGCCCAAACACTAAAAACCTACCCGAAACCTTAGCCCAAAACACTAACCCAACCCAAACAAAATCTGAAAAAAGAAAACCCTAGCCCATAATATTTTCAGAAAACAACAAACTTTAGCCTCCATAGCCGCACCGCCCCTAGCCTGCTACCACCGCCTCATCACATCAGCCCCTGGCTCCACCGCCCAGCACCTGCAAAAGAAGAGAAAATAGTGACAGAGACCAATAAAAATAATATTTTAAATGGCTATATAAGCCGAGTAAAAAACAATGTAAAAAAAAAAATAGGGATGGTATTTTAAAAAGGGGATCCATAGTATTTCAGGGGGTTTTTGGATACAAGAAAAACACTGTAATACAGGCAGATCCAAAAAAATAAAAAAGCAAAATAGAAAGAAAAGGTTTCGTTTTAATCTTTTGTCTCTTCATTTTCTTGTTTTTCTTTTCATTTTTTTATAAATCTATTTTAAATAAAAATATGAAAAAATAAAAAGGAAGAAGAAAAGAAAAACTTACCGGAATCGCCTCAAGGTCACGTCGCCGGAGTCTCCTTCTCCGTCGTCAAAGCCGAGCCCAAAAGGGAATAAAGGGAAAACCTTCTTCTTCTGATCGTGGGCTAAAAATGCTTGGCTTTCAAATGAGGGGTAAAAGAATGGGGGGATTAGGGATTTGTTTTGGTTTTTGGTAGAAAATGGCAGATGGCCATTCAAATGACTTTTTTTTTTAGTTTAATAACCAATGAAACGGGGGCACAAACCCCAGGATAAGCATGTTTCTGCTTTTGGGTTATTTGTGTTTTAAGCCCTTCCCCTTTTCCGTTTTGTTTTAATTCAATCCTATTTTCTTTTATTTTCTTTAAATTCGTCTCCTTAATATTATTTCACTTTTGATTTAGTCCCTCCTTTATATATTTGCACTTATCTCCTTTGAATTTGGGACTTTAAAATTTCATTTTATCTTCAATCAAGTCCTCATTTGTGTGGATTTAAATTACTTCTATTTATTTAAAACCATTTTATCTATTTCAAACTTTATATCAAACTATTGTGTGACTTATTTTGGGTAATTTTATATATATCATCTGTTCTAAATATCATACCTATAAATTAATTCTCTGCTGTAAGTTTTTGTATATTATTATTTTAAACTTTTACATATATATATTTATATTATCTCTTTTAAATGTTATATATATATATATATATATATATATATATAATATTTATATGTAGATTCTTTTATATATACATCGTTTTACTTGAGATCTCCTTCTATATATTATATATTTTAAATGATCTTTTATATATATATATATATATATATATATATATATATATATTTTAAACTCTATTTATTTATTTTAAAATATTTTATTTATTATCCATTCTAAGATTTTTCTTTCATATTATTTATCCTATACTTACATATGTATATATTATTTATTTCAAATTTCTCTTTTACATGTTATTTACTTTAAACCCTTTTATATGTTATTTATTTCAAATTATTTTTTTTATATACTATCATGAAACTGTTTTATGTTGTTTAATTTTTTTAATTGTTTTAAATATCAATTATCCTAAATGGCTTCATATATTATTTACTTACTTTTTCGACCGCTGTATACATCATTTTATTTTAGTTGTTTCACATACATTATTTATTTTAGGTCACTTTATTTTATTTTAAATTGCTTGGTATATTAAGTATTTTAAATTGTTTTATACTGTTCACTTTAAAATTCTTTATATTTTCTTATTTATTTATTTAAAGTTGTCTCATTATTTATTCAAAATTGTTTTATGTTATTTCATTCTTTTGATTATTAGTGTTGGTATTTTAAATGATATACGTTGTAAGACTATTGCTATCATATGCCCTATGAATTATTTATTAGTATCTTCGTATTGTTGACGTTCATTGACATGGCATTTAGTCTATGCATTATTACTCCATACTCTATATCGATTTTTATTCTACTTCGTTTAAATCATGTCGCGCATTAGACTCAAATGTATTTATCCAATATAGATTGTTTCGTTTTATTTCAAACAAAATAAACTCACATTGTGAAGTGACATACTCGTTATTATTTAAAAACAAAAATTTCAAAATAAGGCAATGTTTGATGCTTGGAAATTCGAGAAAACGTACCCTAATTTACGGGGCTTCGGTTCTCTTGTTGATTCTAAATAGCTAAATATCCTTTTGAGTTTTAAATACACCGAATTCCAATTTAAATTAAAGACGACCTTGCGCTCAGGAATTCACGATATCGTGTCCTAACTTACGGGATGTGATACTCTGATATCTCGAGATAAGGAAATCTTCAACAATCGTTTCGAGCTAATTCAAGAATTTTAAAATCGGTATTAATAAAAAGGATCGTACTTCAGATTCATTCTCGATTTTTTTTAAATTTTCGACATTAAGACACTAAGTAATCAACTAGGTACAATTTTGGGCGCATCGAGGGTGCTAACCCTTCCTCGTGCGAAATCGACTCCCGAACTCATTTTCTGATTTTCGTAGACCAAAAATTATCGTTTTAGTAAATCTTAACTTTTATTAAAATGATTGATTTAAGGTGATCCGATCACACCTCATCAAAAAAGATTGGTGGCGACTCCCCATTTTTTTTCATTTTCAAAATCCAAGTCGACTACCGTTTTACCAAAAAATGGTTACGACAGCTTGGCGACTCCACTGGGGACCCAAATAAGAGAGTCACGCCACAGGTTGATTAACTTTTGTCTTTTTGTCAAAATTGAAAATTTGGTTTTGATAAACGATCCTTTCATTGCATTTTCACCTGTTATTTTTGTGGTTTATGATATAATACCTACTGCGTTGGTTCGAGTCTTTAAATAGTTTTGCATATCACATTGCATGACCGTTGTGGTCACACCTTTTTAAGTGGGAGTGAGAAACTATTCCTTCGTGAGGTCTTCACCTCCGTGTAGGATAATGGATCGCTTTCGGGATACATTCGTACCTGCGTCTTCGTGAGGTTTTCATCTCCGTATAGCCGTAGGGAAATGTATTCCCCTGAATCAAACTCAGTCTGTATGAGCCTATAATGGGTGAAGATCGAGGAATCTGCTGGTTCAGGTACCTTTATTTTAGAACCAAAACCCATATAGTGAGCTTTAAGAACCCACCCTAGGTAGAGCCACTCCGAACCTCTAGTTAGTCACCCGGCTAGGTGCTTTATTTACTATTTATTTCTCCTGTACTAACGTGTTTTGTTTTTGTTTTGTTTACAACTGCATCACATTACATCATCATAGAAAGGAGGTGTTGATTCATATTTGATTGCTAAATAGAACAGTTTGCCATAAGAAGATGAATTTCTTGATAAAATGGATTATAACACGGTTGTTTAAATATGGTCCAAGTAAACACAATGAAGGAAGATCGATAGTCTATGAGAAAATATACGATGTTGCTTTATCGCCTGAGGATTTAAGCTAGCAAAGATTATCCGAGAGCCGTCATGTCTTAAAGAAGCTAACGAGCATCGCAGGGATAAGTGAGCAATGGGCCGCAATCCAGATCGAGCAGAAAGAACATGATGGAGACATCTTTTGAAAAATTCACAAGACTCGACCATAAAGATCCGGATGTGAAAAAGAAGATAGGTGTCTTCACTTGGAATATGAGAAAGGCCGTATATGTAGTCCGTTTTATGTAAAGGAATTTGCTTTCTAGAAAAGTTGTTCTAATGAAATTGAATTCAGAATCAATGCCTTCCTTTCTTTTGCATTCATTTCATGCATTTGCATTGCATTGCATTATTTGCATTAGACTTTCCTTAAAAGGACCCTAATTAGGTAAAATTATTTCAGTTAACTCTGGAACCGACAAAGCCAAACAACTAGGCATCTTTACGGTACGAAAAAGGATAAAAGGTATGGATCAAAGATTGGAAAAATTGGAACAACTTCAAAAGAGATGCAAGACCAGGTTACAATCAGCAAATGCAAGAGCAATCGATTTAAGATCCAAAGAAGACATGAGGGACCAAATGTTAGAGTCCCAAATGGATATGATGAGTCGATTGTCCCAATTCATCGACTAAGGGGCTAGGAAAAGAAAAAGGAAAAAACCCCATGCTCAATACTGGGGAGAGCAATGAGGAGCCTATGTACCCTCTGGGTTTCACCCCGATAGACGATCAGACATGTCCGCAAGATGTACCTATTGCTATCAGATCACAACAACATCAGGTTGGTATCTCGGCACCCATGAATTACCCGATGGGCTCAGGTTCCAATCCAAGGAATAGTCCAACCAATCATGAAGTTCCTGATCTAAACGAAATAGCAGGAATAGAAAAAGTAAGGGTTGAACTGGCAAGACAACTCAAAAATCGATACAAGTGGTTGAAAGAAAAACTTAGAGTGATAAAAAATGCTGATTACCGTCACGGGGTCGATGCCAAGGATCTGAGTTTGGTCCCTGATCCAGTACTCCCGCCAAAATTTAAGACTCCAGAGTTTGAAAAGTATAATGGAACTAGTTGTCCCGAAGCTCACATCACAATATTCTGTCGAAGGATGACGGGATATGTTAATAACGACCAATTATTAATTCATTGCTTCCAAGACAGTCTGATTGGGTCGGCGGCAAAATGGTACAACCAACTGAGCCGTGCGAAAATTTATTCATGGAAGGACTTGGCACAGGCTTTCATGAAGCAATATGGCCACGTGACAGACATAGCGCCTGACAGAATTACATTACAGAATATGGAAAAGAAGCAAAGTGAGAGATTCAGACAATATGCCCAAAGATGGAGAGAGGTAGCGACGCAAGTCCAGCCACCTCTTCTGGAGAGAGAAACTACGATGCTTTTCGTCAACACTCTGAAAGCCCCGTTTATTACCCATATGTTGGCAAGTGCTACCATGAGCTTCTCAGACATAGTAATGTCCGGCGAAATGATCGAAAACGCAATCAGGAGCGGGAAGATAGATGCAAAAGAAAGCCCCAAAAGGCCAACCCCAAATAGAAACGAAAATGAAGTGAATAATATGAGCCAAGGAAACCCTAAATTGGTCAACTTAGGCCAGCTGAGGCAGGAATCCAACTCAAAGCCAAATACAGAAAAGCTCCAGTTTACACCCATCCCGATGTCATATAAGGAGTTGTATCAGAATCTTTTCGATGTGCATGTGGTGTCTCCATTCTACTCGGAACCAGTGCAACCTCCGTTCCCAAAATGGTATAATGAGAATGCCCAATGCGAGTACCACGCGGGAATAACGGGACACTCAATCGAAAACTGCACTACAATTAAAAAGTTGGTCGAAAGGTTGATTGAAATGGGAATTGTGAAGTTTGACGATTCCTCAAAACCAAAATCGCTCTGACAATGCAGTAAAGACGATTTGAAAGTGGGGGCAAAAGAGTTGCGATGCCTTGAACAAAGCTTAGAAAGAATATTGGGGAATCTAAATGACCTATCCGAAGAAGGAATCATGGAATAAAAGTTTCCAAACCCTTCCATTACCTGGAAGTGTTTTGAACAATAGGACTGTGGAAAGGATCCCTTTATTTTTAGAGCTAATCTAGGGTAATATTCAAAACACGCTTGTTGCTTTAAGCCTAGAAGCAATTAAACTCCTTTTGTGAAATAGGCTTGTGTCCTAAGTCTTTATTTCAATAAAATGCATCTTTTTGAGCAAATATTCTTTGATTTCATTTCATACTGTACAAATAATCGTTTTTAGATTCATTTGTTCTTTATACTTTCTTTCGAATATTCATGTATACTTCATTCATGATCATACCATACAAATAATCATCCTTAGAATCATTTATTCTTTGGAACCTGCCTTCAGCGGGTCCCTAGATATCAATGATGTGAGTAACTCTGTCACTGACTCCGAGTCTCTTTTAGAGTGAAATATGGGTCCAAAGGGATCTCAGCACTTTGAAGATGACAGAGATGTAGACTACTCCCTAATTTGTTAAAGATGGTAGAGTAAGATGAAAACAGATCCTCTTACAAAAAGTTAGTAGACAGTAGGCCTAGGACAAGAGAAAGAGGCAAACATCGGAGTCTGCATCACCACAATGACAAACCGAGACGTCATTGAGTCAATTTCAAGAATTTAAAGATTTTTTTACACGATCGTATCAAGATATGCCTAAGCCATTAAGACATGAGAATGCTGCAAGGTATGCTAATGGTTTTATGATGACTAGGCTAATCATGAGATTCAGGTTCTGTTGGCCCCACCGTAGAAGGGAATTGTATCAGTTGTGCCATAAATGCCAGATAGAGGAAGACAAGACTTATGTGCCTCTTTCATTTCTTCATAAGTTTTCTCTATGAGGGGCATGGAGGTTATTGAGTTGATCTCGTCAAAGGCTTCTAACAAGTATCAATTACTTCGCCAAAGAGGGTGAAAGTCATTTCATATGCCAATCATCAAATCCTAAAAAAAAAAAAAAAAAGAAGAAGAAGAAGAAGAAGAAGAAGAAGAAGAAGAAATGATCATGGAAAGATGACTGAGACTTGTAAAGATTGGTATAAGAAGTTATCGTGTACCCTCTATACTCATCGAAAGTTGGCCAAGACCTTCGCCGGGGCAACATATTTCATTAGTCTATGGGATAAAAATGGTTTTGAAAAAGAGATTCCTTGTCTCTGAGTCTCGACAGAAGTTGAAGTAGGATAAGGCAAAATGGATCCAATCCCTATATGATCAGTTGAATTTGAAAAAAAGGAGCCATCTGTCATGGTCCAATAATTGTGAGCTTACCATGGAGAAGTTCATCGTAGAGAGTTCCATGAAGGAAAACTTGATATCAAAGAAGACCCTTGCTAAAGTGGATATCAAACTGGAAATGACTTTATGTAGTAAAAAAGGGCCCATTCTGGAGGAGCGTTGATGGCAAAAATTTTCCCAATTCGATGAATTCAAATCCAATCAAGGAGCATTCTACCTAAAAAGGAAAGAGGCTAAGGTGAAAACCCGCAAAGGGCGCCTTAAAAAAATAAAAAAAAAAGAAAGAAAAGGAGAGGCCATGGCGAAAACCCGCAAAGGGCGCATTGAGACCAAAGGGGATTTGAGTTGAAAACCAGAAAATGGTGGCTTAAATTTGGATCAAAGTGGGGCATACAGTAGTCTTGCTATGCCTGAATTAACAATGAAGAAGTATGCTACATCTTGGGGCATCGGCAAAGTACTCCGAATCCCTAAACACATATTGAGCTCAGAAAGGTCCTCAAGAAGTTGGTACAGAGAAGCTCAAGCTGCGATATCTGGGGCACCTAGCTTCCATTTTGCCCAGTTTTGAATTTGTTATCTTTGATTATCTTATTCTTTTCAAGATAAATCCCAATAAATTTCCTCCTTATTGCATTGCTATATTTGAGTAACTTATTCATTTTGAGTTAATTTTCTCCTTATTGCATTCGCAATCTTTGATTAATTTATTCATTTCGAGCTATGCTCCCAATCAATTTCCTTCTTGTCCATTGTTTTGATCTTTTTCTAGCATTTTGCATTGAAATAACGATTAATGGGCTAATAATACTTTCACAAAAGAAGTTTTGCATATTACTTTGGAAGCTTCTAAATAGTACAGGGGCCCGAAACAGGATTATTATTCAGAACTCACCAAGCCCAAGGGTTGGAGACATTTAAGCCCAAATTGAAATTATCTCATTGGGTTTTCTGTCAAAGATATTGATTGAGCAAAAAGGACAAGCAATGGGATTATTCTCGGGAAAAGTGATACTCTGCATTTATGCAAATATCAGGCATATACATCTGGTCATTACACCCAAGGAATGGTAACAGATCAAATTGATTAAAGATGATACAAAACTTGTACCTTTGAGTTGCAGCAGGATGGATGGAAGAAACCAAATGTTGTTCCTCTGAAATTGCAGTAGGAGGCATAACTTTATGTCCCAGAAGGTACAGTGGAAGGGACTCTGAAATTACAGCGGGGCAAGCTTGCTGAGCAAAATGCGATTGTATCTTTGACTGTTCTGTCAAGAATACTAACCGAACAAGATGGCAGTGTGATACGTCAGTTCTGATAAACAACGAACGATGATACCTTAAGCCTTTTAAAAAGGGATTATTTCATTTCTGCATTCATATATCATTCATGACACATTTAATTAGGAGCATTTGATTCATTTCGATCATAGCATCCTAGTTATTTGACACATTCATAACATATCTAGTTAGGAGCATTTGATTCATTTCGATCATAGCATCCTAATCATTTGGCATAAGCATAGATACATGGAACTGATTCTACAGGTCATGTCTCTAGAATCAGTAAATTCACCACCTTTAAATCCTCGAAGCGGTAGGGCAACAAAGTTGAATTGAAAGATCTCAACCCCTAAGCGATGAGGAAACAGATCGAAGATGATGAGCTTTAACTCCCTAAGCAAGTAGGGTAACAAGTTGAATTGACCGGATCTTGTCTTCCTGAAGTTGCAGCGAAGCAGATTGAAGTTACAAGTCTCATCTCCCTGAAGTCACGGTGGAGCAGACTAAATTTACAGACCTTAACCCCCTAAGCAGTAGGGTAATAGGCTGAAAATTACAGATCTTGTCTCCCTGAAGTTGCAGTGGAGCAGATCAAAGATGGCGAATCTTGCCCTCCACGAAGTTGCAAATGGCGATTCAAGCCACCAGGCTTTAACCCCCTAGGCAGTAGGGTAACAAGTCGAATTTGCAGATCTCATCACCCTAAGCAGTAGGGACACAGATCAAAGAAGATGGGCCTTAACCCCCTAAGCAGTAGGGTAATAGGCTGAAAATCACAGATCTTGCCTTCCTGAAGTTGTAGTGGAGCAGTTCAAAGACGAAGGGTCTTAAACCCCTAAGCAGTAGGGTAACAAACCGAATTGTAGACCTTAACTCCCTAAGCAGTAGCGTAACGGGTTGAATTCACAGATCTTAACCCCCTAAGCAGTAGGGAAATAGATCGAAGATAATGAGCTTTAACCCCCTAAGCAGTAGGGTAACAAGCTGAATTTACAGACCTTAAATCCCTAAGCAGTAGGGTAATAGGCTAAAAATTACAGATCTTATCTCCCTGAAGTTGCAGTGGAATAGATCAAAGACGGCAAATCTTGTCTTCCTGAAGTTACAGCAAAGCAGATTCAAGCCACCAGGCTTTAAACCCCTAGGTAGTAGGGTAACAGGCTGAAAGTTACAAATCTCTTCTCCCTGAAATGGCGTTGGAGCGGCTCGAAGCCACAGCAGATCTCCTTGAAGTTTCAGCGGAGTAAATCGAAGTTACAAGTCTTATCTCCTTGAAGTTGCAATGGAGCAGACTGAAGATAGCAAATCTTGTTTCCCTGAAGTTGCAGTGAAACAGATTGAAGCTAAATTACAGATCTTATCTCTCTGAAGTTGCAGTAGAGCAGGTCAAAATTACAAGTCTTATATCCCTGAAGTCGTAGTGGAGCAGACTGAAGATAGCAAACCGTATTTCCCTGAAGTTGCAGTGGAACAGATTGAAGCTATAAATAAACAAACCTTACCTTCTGGAAGCTGCAGTAGAGCAGTGAAGCGGAGTGAAGCAACAAGATTGGAATGAAGCTACCTGAAGAATAAGAGCACCGAAGAAGTCAAAGTTCTACAAGACCAAATAAGATTTGGCCCATTTTTAAAGTCTTTGCTCTATTCTCGTTACACGACAATGAGCAAAGAGGGGCAGCTGTAATGGGCCAAATCTGGCCAAGCGCAAACACTAAAAACCTACCCGAAACCTTAGCCCAAAACACTAACCCAACCCAAACAAAATCTGAAAAAAGAAAACCCTAGCCCATAATATTTTTTCAAAAACAACAAACTTTAGCCTCCATAGCCGCACCGCCCCTAGCCTGCTACCACCGCCTCATCACATCAGCCCCTGGCTCCACCGCCCAGCACCTGCAAAAGAAGAGAAAATAGTGACAGAGACCAATAAAAATAATATTTTAAATGGCTATATAAGCCGAGTAAAAAACAATGTAAAAAAAAAAATAGGGATGGTATTTTAAAAGGGGATCCATAGTATTTCGGGGGTTTTTGGATACAAGAAAAACATCAGAATATCTGAGTGAGATCCAAAAAATAAAAAAGCAAAATAGAAAGAAAAGGTTTCGTTTTAATCTTTTGTCTCTTCATTTTCTTGTTTTTCTTTTCATTTTTATAAATCTATTTTAAATAAAAATATGAAAAAATAAAAAGGAAGAAGAAAAGAAAAACTTACCTGATCGCCTCAAGGTCACGTCACGAGTCTCCTTCTCCGTCGTCAAAGCCGAGCCCAAAAGGGAATAAAGGAAAACCTTCTTCTTCCGATCGTGGGCTAAAAATGCTTGGCTTTCAAATGAGGGGTAAAAGAATGGGGGGATTAGGGATTTGTTTTGGTTTTTGGTAGAAAATGGCAGATGGCCATTCAAATGACTTTTTTTTTTAGTTTAATAACCAATGAAACTGGGGCACAAACCCGGGATAAGCATGTTTACCTTTTGGGTTATTTGTGTTTTAAGCCCTTCCCTTTTCCGTTTGTTTTAATTCAATCCTATTTTCTTTTATTTTCTTTAAATTCGTCTCCTTAATATTATTTCACTTTTGATTTAGTCCCTCCTTTATATATTTGCACTTATCTCCTTCGAATTTGGGACTTTAAAATTTCATTTTATCTTCAATCAAGTCCTTATTTGTGTGGATTTAAATTACTTCTATTTATTTAAAACCATTTTATCTATTTCAAACTTTATATCAAACTATTGTGTGACTTATTTTGGGTAATTTTATATATATCATCTGTTCTAAATATCATACCTATAAATTAATTCTCTGCTGTAAGTTTTTGTATATTATTATTTTAAACTTTTACATATATATATTTATATTATCTCTTTTAAATGTTATATATATATATATATATATATATATATAATATTTATATGTAGATTCTTTTTATATATACATCGTTTTACTTCAGATCTCCTTCTATATATTATATATTTTAAATGATCTTATATATATATATATATATATATATATATATATATATTTAAACTAAACTCTATTTATTTATTTTAAAATATTTTATTTATTATCCATTCTAAGATTTTTCTTTCATATTATTTATCCTATACTTACATATGTATATATTATTTATTTCAAATTTCTCTTTTACATGTTATTTACTTTAAACCCTTTTATATGTTATTTATTTCAAATTATTTTTTTTATATACTATCATGAAACTGTTTTATGTTGTTTAATTTTTTTAATTGTTTTAAATATCAATTATCCTAAATGGCTTCATATATTATTTATTTACTTTTTCACCATTGTGTATACATCATTTTATTTTAGTTGTTTCACATACATTATTTATTTTAGGTCACTTTATTTTATTTTAAATTGCTTGGTATATTAAGTATTTTAAATTGTTTTATCTTATTCACTTTAAAATTCTTTATATTTTCTTATTTATTTATTTAAAGTTGTCTCATTATTTATTCAAAATTGTTTTATGTTATTTCATTCTTTTGATTATTAGTGTTGGTATTTTAAATGATATACGTTGTAAGACTATTGCTATCATATGCCCTATGAATTATTTATTAGTATCTTCGTATTGTTGACGTTCATTGACATGGCATTTAGTCTATGCATTATTACTCCATACTCTATATCGATTTTTATTCTACTTCGTTTAAATCATGTCGCGCATTAGACTCAAATGTATTTATCCAATATAGATTGTTTCGTTTTATTTCAAACAAAATAAACTCACATTGTGAAGTGACATACTCATTATTATTTAAAAACAAAAATTTCAAAATAAGGCAATGTTTGATGCTTGGAAATTCGAGAAAACGTACCCTAATTTACGGGGCTTCGGTTCTCTTGTTGATTCTAAATAGCTAAATATCCTTTTGAGTTTTAAATACACCAAATTCCAATTTAAATTAAAGACGACCTTGCGCTCAGGAATTCACGATATCGTGTCCTAACTTACGGGATGTGATACTCTGATATCTCGAGATAAGGAAATCTTCAACAATCGTTTCGAGCTAATTCAAGAATTTTAAAATCGGTATTAATAAAAAGGATCGTACTTCAGATTCATTCTCGATTTTTTTTTAATTTTCGACATTAAGACACTAAGTAATCAACTAGGTACCAATTTTGGGCGCATCGAGGGTGCTAACCCTTCCTCGTGCGTAATCGACTCCCGAACTCATTTTCTGATTTTCGTAGACCAAAAATTATCGTTTTAGTAAATCTTAACTTTTATTAAAATGATTGATTTAAGGTGATCCGATCACACCTCATCAAAAAAGATTGGTGGCGACTCCCCATTTTTTTTCATTTTCAAAATCCAAGTCGACTACCGTTTTACCAAAAAATGGTTACGACAAACTGTATAAAGCAATTGAACTCTAAATTGAATCTTTTCAGAACAATACGAGGTTATACAGTACTAATAACTACTACTACTTACAGAAACCTTATAGAGCTAAACATCTTACTTAGAAATTTATTATTAGAATAATAAATATAATTTATTGCTTATTCATTAATCGAGTTTTAATTCAATTATGAAATTATTAAAAAAGACATATTATTTTACAAAGCAACGATTATTATTTTGAGGATATTTTATTTTTATATAAAATTTAAAATAAATAAATAAACACTATAAATTTTATCACAAGCATATGAAAATAAAAATCGCGTATTTATAATATATGTGAATTTAAAAATAATATGTAATGAAAAATGAAAAATATAGTTTAAAACTAATTATTAATAGGGTAAATTACACCAACAATCACTCAATTTTAGGAAAGCTGACAAAATAGTCACTCTGGTTTCAATTCAGTCACTCAACTTTCAAAAAATAACAAAACAGTCACTACCGTTACAGACGTAACAGAAAGCTGTGGTGGCCCATTAACTTGCCATGTTGGCATCCCACGTGGAAATGGTGAAAAAAGAAAAAAAAGAAAAAGATCATATATGAAAAAGAAAAATAGTGGGGAAGCAAAAGATGAAAGGGGAGACCCAAATCTGAAAGCTCTTTTTTGTTATTCTATGTGTTGAGTGTTTTTCTTTTTCACATTGTTTGCTTCCTCTATCTAATCACCTTGAATTGAAAGGATAAGACAATAAAAATAAATTGAAACCAAAATTAGTATTTAGAAACTGGTAAAATACTAAAAACTCATATCTTTCTCTCTTTCTCCTGCTTTATTCTTCTTATTGTCCTTCAATCTTTGTTTTTTGTTAGGCATAGAAGACTTTTTTTTTTTGTGATTTAGTATTTCAGGAAGAAGTTTCTCTGTGGGACAAAGTTTAGCTTTGGAAAAATTAGTGAAGTAAATATTTGGCTGTGCAAGTGTTGGGGGAGGTTGAAATTTATCCACAACAATGGCAACTAAGGGAAGAAGAAGAAGAAGAAGAATATTGGGGAAATAAACCCTAACCCAGTTTAATGGCGGTGCAAGTGGTAGTGGGCGGAGCACTTGTCGTCAGTGCTACTAGTTTGTTTGTGGGGTCGGTTGTATTTGGGCCGTTGGAGACTTTGAGAGGGATTTTGCAGTCTCTTCTTCTTCTTTTTCTTCTCCTCCTCCTCCTCTTCCTCCTCCTTCTTCTTCTTCTTCTTCTTCTTCTTCTTCTTCTGTTATTAGGGTTTTTTTCAATTTCGTCTTAATTTGGGTGGTTTCCATTGTAACTGGCCATGTCACCTATCCTATTAGGCTTGTAACAGAAATTGTTAGTAGGTGACTGATTTGTCACTTTTAGGTAACGTTAGTGATTATTTTGTTATTTTTTAAAAGTTGAGTGACTGAATTGAAACTATAGTGATTGTATTGTTAGCTACCCCGAAGTTGGGTAACTGTTGGTATAATTTACCCTTATTAATAATAAGAAAGACAAAAGCAAAGTTAAAGTAGGGTCATTGGTCAAATAAGAAATAAATGGGAAACGAAGAAAAAAGGGAGTGGCTCCAAGATTGGCTTCTGTAACTTCATTGTTAGATTTAGACATCTATGAAAAAAAAATGTAAGATTTTAATGTGAACCCAATTAAATTTAAAATAATGTGGTTGAATTTAAAAGAGATCAGAGTTTTATTTTGAATAAAAGTTAAATTCTATCCATTCATTCGATTACATGAGGTATGTATCGAATTTAAAATTGATTATTACAAATTGATCATCACTCTACTTATTAGGGTTAACACAAAAATACACATGAAAATTATAACCGCCATCACTTAAGGTTTGTGTAATTAAGGGAATAATTAAGGGAAAAAAGGTCAAGAGAGAGAAATCAATTTACTGAGTGTTTTTCTTTGAATTTTTTTTAAGTTTAATGGCAAAATCTAATTCCGCATCATATATTTCTTAAATTTATAAAAATCATATTATTTAAAGATTTTAAAATTAATATTTATACAATATTAGAAATTTGATTTGTATAATATTTAACATGTAATATTACGAACAAAATTATAAGATATATAATTTTCCAAATGAATGAAATTATATCCCTTTATAATAAATGATTTAAACTAAAATAACGATATATTTTATTTTTATTCTCTTACAATTTTTCGTTTTCTCAATTTTTTTGGCCCGAATAAACTCCTTTGTTGAATTGCGCATCAGGTGGTCTTGAAGAAAGTTTGAATGTCGAATGATGGTTGCATTCTGCAGCTCCCAATTTTGAGGTTTATAGATAGTCATTAAAAACAAATTAGGTTTTGCACTTATGTTGGTGGCGCATGATGATATGGTTATTATTAATTATTATTATTATTTTATATCATTAAGGTTTTTAAATTAAAATATATATATAAATTAATTACGAAAATATGACGGAAAATAAAGTATTTTTAAGAATGAATCGTTTTGAACCATAAAAGTCGATATTATCAATGTGACAAATGACTTCACTTAAAAAAATAATATTTTAATAAAAATAAAAAGAATAAAAATTATTTTAATTATAAAAGGGTGTTGCCAACCAAGAGGGGTGGCACCCCTTTTTTCAAATGTCATATTTAACTTTATTTTTTATTTTTTATTTAAATACATAATAATATATTTGACTCTCCAACTTTACAACAAAAAAGTTATTTTATTATTTCATTCAAATTTTTGACTTTTTTAATACTTAAACTTGTATTTTTTTCAAACCACCCCAAAATGGATGGGAAAATTAAGGTTTTTAACTTTGAAGACGCGGCATACATGTGGATTGACACGTGAAGGTCATGTCAGCATTTAATTATTTTTTAAAATTTTTACATATTAAAAAAAAACTAAATTTTTTATATCAACCACATAGCAATCCATGTGTATGCCTGTCAGCTAAGTTAATAAATGCTAACTTTTCCATATAATTTAGGGTGATTTGACAAAAAAGTACAAGTTTAAGAGCTAAAAATGTGAAAAATTAAATAGAGGGATAAAATGATTTTCTTGCAAAATTAGAGGGGCAAATATGTCATTATGCATTTAATAAAAAAATAAAAGGTGACATTTGAAAAAGGCTACTCCTCTTATTGGTTCGCGACCCTTTTTATAAATAAATATTATTTTATTTATTTTTATAGGTGGTGTTGCCTGACACATTGGTGACATTAATTTTTACTGTTCAAAATGAGCTATTCTCGTAAATGATTTGGTTCCACCCATTTTTGTAATTAATTTTTTTCATATTATTAATGTAAAAAACCCCATATTATGATTATTATTGGGGTTAATTCATTAATAATTGTTAATTATTGTATTTATATGATATATTTATTTTAAGTTTGATGTCTATATGATTTATATAATTTATTAGTCACCAAAGTGGCCGAATTAGAAAGTTTTATAAACATCAATTAAATTATGCATGTCTAAATTGTCAATATCCATGTAATTAATTAATTAATTACTTATGATGGAAAAGTGGATGGTTGACTTTCACTACTCATTAGAATGTCGAAATTTGCCCAAAGGTGAATTATTAATCTATGAATAGTGAAAATTATGGTTACAAATTAATATTTTTATTAGATATATCTTTGAATATCCAAAGGCAACGTATATATTTTAGTATTTACTCAAAGGAGAAATAGGATATACTTGGATTGTTGGCATATCTAAATTCAATACTTGAGCATTTATGTATTGTTTTGCTTTTATGTATTATTTTGCAGCGATTTCTCTTCATTCGCAAGCTTCATATATGTAGCGACGTAAAAATTTTGTTTGGTTTCGGTCGCTAATTGTGGCGATCTAGTGAAAAAGTTCGAAAACTGAAGTTTAATTTTGAAATAAATAGGGAGTCGCCACCGAGCCTTTTTCCTAGGTGTGATCGGGCACCTATTAGATTTCTCTTTTTTTTTTTAAACAATAAGAAGGCTGAGTTTAGGGTCTACGTTAAAAACTAGAGAAAAATTAGGGTTCGGGAGTCGGTTACGCGCGAGGAAGGTATTAGCACCCTCGCGACGCCCAAAATTGGTATCTCATAAACACATGTTGTTTTGATTTTCAAAATTACGAGTTCAATGTAAAATTTAGTCTTGATCTGATCAAAAGAAGATGAGAAGTTTTAAATTTTTTGACTTTTAGAAGGGTATGCCGTTTCAACACAAGTCAATTGACGTTCACCCAACATAGCGATGATCTCGATGACTTAATGTTAAATCGGTATATTGCCTTGATTATCGAAATTAATTCAGAAAACAGGAACATAATTTTCAAAGCGATGTAAAACAAAATTGATATAGAATAAGAATAAAAATAAAGGGTAACAAATACATTGGAGCAAAAAAACATATATGACAATAATGTTGATAAAAAACTAATTATGCATATAAGATTAAATATAATAACAGTATCGAATACAAGAAAACAGTGAATATGTATAAACATGATATTAAGAATATCTACATAACATATTTTGCACATGCATATATATAAGTAATAATAATATTAGAAATATACAATATAATATTAAAGATATACATATAATAAAATAAAAATATAACCAATAACATTAAAATATATATATATAATAGTATACATAAAATGTGATATTAGAAACTTATATACATAGCATATATAAAAAACATATACATTATAATATTAAAACATCTACATAGTAAATACACATATGATTACAAGGTTAAATATGTATTAAGATTAATAATAATACCAATTTACATAAGGATACACTTATATATTAAAGATATTTACATATGTAATAAATATATAATATTAGAACACATACACCACATGTAAAATAATAAGATACACCATATACAGATGTAAAAGTATTAAAAATATGTAAAAAAAATGATGACGAAATGGATAAAAATAACATACGTAATATAATATGAAAATATTGTAATACGTACTAAGAAATACCTATATATATATATGTATAATAAAATAATAATAACAGCGAAAATAATAAATAAAATAATAATAGATACGATGATACCATGTAAAAATATATATATTTACGTACATGTACATTAAGGTATACACTAACATAAAAAGAAAAATAATACTATAATACTAGTAATAGCATGAAATTAAAGTAACTAAAATAACAGTATATATAAGTATACATATATGCACGTATAATGAAACTATACATTAATATATAAAAATAATGATAATAATAGATACAATCAAAACAATAATACTAAAGTAATTAATTTAAATAGCCATATAACTGAAAGAGATTGAATTAAACTACAAACGAAATATTTGGGGCCAATTTAAAAGGAAGATAAAAATATGGGGGCCTATTTGAACACGGGTAAAACCATGGGGTATTAAAAGTGCAATATTTCAAACTTTCCAAAACGCTGCGCATACACGAGGGATTAAATTGTAGGGCGAGAAAATCTTTAGGGCCAAATTAGAAATAGCAAAAAAAAACCTGATTGTGGAATAGCAAAAATGCGGAAGGGCCAAACGCGCAATTTGCCCTTCTGCCAAAAAAAACACGCTGATCCTTGCTGGGGCGGGTCGGGTCGACCCGACCCGTATCAAAACGACGTCGTTTTATGTATTATGAGGGGGGACCAAAACGGTGCGTTTTGGTCCCCTATATAAGTTAAATTTTTTTTTTTTAAATTCATTTGAGATAGAAGAAAGAAAAAAAAAGAAGAGGAGGGAGGGAAAAGAAGGAGCGGGAAAGGAGAGGGGAGGGAGAGCTCAGCCCACGGTCGGTCACCGGAGGGTCACTTTGAGCCTCGCCGCGCCGGCTTGCAGCACCACCGTGCTGCATGGGTGGAGAGTAAAATCTCAAAATTTTCTTTTTTTTTTATATTTTTTATTTATTTGTATTATATTTGTGGGTATAAATGAAAAATGTGGACTTGTACGTATAAACAGAAAGAAACAGAAATAATGAAATCGATATTCACCTTTTTAACTATTTTGATTCTGTTTTTTGATGTTCAAATGCTTCGATTTGCTGCTTTTGTATCTAAGGGATTGTTATTTCTGATTTTCGTATATAAATCTATATATCGGATCCTTTTTTTTTCAAGGGAAAGAAAAGTCCAACCCCCTTTACATTTTCCTCTTCGGGTTTTTATAACCCTTACAAATATTTGTTATTTACTTGCGTGTGCCTGTTTGATTGCAGGGTATGGGCATGCGCGGTGGAGCAGTGGAGGCAGGTGAGAGTGGTTGCGGCCTTGGCAGCAGTCGGTGATGGATGGGACATTGCGGCGCAAGTGGCTAGTTAGGGTTTTAGTTTTTTTGAAACCCTAAACTGATTGGTTTAGGTCTGTTTTGGGGCTTCTTGGGCTTAGGTGGTTTTTTGGTTAGTGGGTTAAGTTTTAGGTTTAAGTGGGCTTGTGAGGGTTTGGGTTCTGTTGGGGTTTCTTGGGTTTGGTTGTTGGGCTCCGGGTATATGGGTCTAGGGATATTGGGTTTTTAAAAATTGGCCTGTACAGCTGCCCCTCTTTGCTCATTGTCGTGTAACGAGAATAGAGCAAAGACAAAATGAAAGGCCAATTTTGCCCTGTCTTGCCAATTCTTGACTTCTTTGGTGCTCTTCTTGTTCAGATAGTCTTCTTCCAGTCCACTGCATCTTGCAGCTTTGGTTCAATCCACTGCACCTTCTGATATATGCCTTGTGGCTTCAATCTACTCCAATGTAACTTCGAGGATATGAGATTTGTGGCTTCACTGTAGCTCCAGAAAGATAAGATCTATAACTTCAATTTTTTCTTCAATTGCTTCAGTGAGATACGGTTTGTGGTCTTTTCTTCTGCGACTTCAAAAAGGCAAGGTTTGATATCCTTGATCAACTCCATTACAACTTCAAGGAGACAAGACTTGCAACTTTGACCTGCTCCACTGCAGCTTCAGGGAGACTAAGTCTGGTTTCTTCTATCAGCTCCAATCTTTATTCTTGACTTGGCATGTGATCTTGAGTTCAACTCATTTCTCGCATAATATGAATTGGCTCCTTAAAAACTAAACATTAAAAACAGAAATTAAAGGCTCAAACTCACCTCTCGCGATATGAGTCGAAAATTAAAAGCTTAACTCACTTCTATAATATGAGTCGAAATTAAAAGGATTAACTCACTTCTACAATATGAGTCGAAAAATTAAAAGGCTTAACTCACTTCTCTTAATATGAGTCGAAATTACAACACAAAAATTGAAAATACCTCAGCGTGCCCCGAGGCTCAACTCATCTCTCGCAATATGAGTTGATTTTTGAAACAACATAAATTAAAGTTACCTCAACGTGTCTTGAGACTCAACTCACCTCTCGCATTATGAGTTGATTTTTGAAAAACATAAATTGAAATTACCTCAACGTGTCTTGAGGCTCAACTCACCTCTCGTCATATGAGTTAATTTCTGAGACATAGAAATTAAAAGGTTCAACTCACCTCTCGCAATATGAGTCGATTTCTTTGAAAAACAGAAATTGAAAACAGAAGTTAAAAAGACTCAACTCACTTCTCGCCATATGAGTTGATTTTTGACAAAAGAAATTAAAAGCAGAAATTAAAAGGCTCAACTCACCTCTCACAATATGAGTTGATAATTTGAAAAGTAGATTTCGAAAAACAGAAATTAAAGGCTCAACTCACCTCTCGCAATATGAGTTGATCTTTGAAAAACATAAATTGAAGACAGAAATTTATAATACCTCAGCTTGCCCTGAGGCTCAACTCACCTCTCGCAATATGAGTTGAAATTAAAACACCAAAATTGAAAATACCTCAGCGTGCCCCGAGGCTCAACTCACCTCTAGCAATATGAGCTGATTTTTTTGGAAAATATAAGTTGAAAGGCAGAAACAGAAATTGAAAATACCCCAGCGTGCCCCGAGGCTCAACTCACCTCTCGCCATATGAGTTGACTTTTAAAAAAAAAAATAAATTGAAATTACGTCCACGTGTCTTGAGGCTCAACTCACCTCTCACGTTATGAATTGATTTTTTTGGAAAACATAAATTGAAGTTACCTCAACGTATCTTGAGGCTCAACTCACCTCTCACATTATGAGTTGATTTTTGAAAAACATAATTTGAAACATCAAAATACCAAAACCTGACATTTGATAGAACTCAGGAATCTTTTCCTTTGATTCGATACAACAATCATCACGTCCCTTTGCTCTACTGAATTACCTGTACATGCCATGCATGATGCATCATGATATGCACATGTTTGTCTTAAATGCCTTTATGCCTACATGATTATGCAGTGATCTTTAAGCATGTTTGTCGTATATCCTTTTCGCCATGATTGTTGAGGATCTGCGTTCATTGCTTTGATTCTCGACTTTCTCTTCAGGCCTCGTACCCATGTTCAAACTTCATGAGTAATCGACGTTTCTCAAATATCACTCTTTTGCCCCTGGTTGAACTTTATCCTTGCTTTGAAGTTCTTGTACTTATCAAATTTTTATCCAGGTAATGCTTAACATTTTTTTTGTTTAGAGTGTGTCATTTCACTATTTATCATGTAAATAAACACACAATGAGATGTATGAAAAAGGTCAAATAGGGACAAAAATGATATCTCATATTCATCTATTTCAAATGTGGAAAACAAAGCACGTTAACCAATGAGAGTAAAGAAATGTCAAAAAGAAAGAAAGGATCGTATTCAACAGATACAAATGCTCTAGATATTCAACACATGGACTCTTCTACGTTCCTCAATCAAGAATCTTTTCGAGCATGGCTTCTTGCGTAGGAGATTTCAAGCTTTCAGAGATGCTTCAAATACTGTAGTCTCACTGTTTGTCGTACAGTTTAAAACGCCTTGTCTTGTAAGTTGAGTGTTTGCTTCATTAGAATGCCCTTTCGGGTTTTCATCCTAATCTTTTGTGTTTAATCAAAGTGCCCTTTTCGGGTTTTCGCTCTGATCCTCTTTTTTTTTTTTAGATGCCCTTTTCGGGTTTTCATCTCAAGCATAATATTTCTTCACTGCATCTGAGTTCACTGGATTCGGTAGCTCCTTCCCATCCATCTCGGTAAGGATCAAAGCTCCACCTGAAAATGCCTTCTTTACGACGTATGGTCCCTCCCAATTTGGTGCCCATTTTCCTCGTAGGTCTTTTTGTATTGGGAGAATTTTCCTCAGCACGAGTTCTCCTTCATGAAATTCTCTTGGTCGTACCTTCTTGTCATGGGCTGCGATCATTCTCTTTTGGTACATCTGCCCGTGGCAAATTGCCCTTAGACGTTTTTCTTCAATGAGGTTCAACTGATCATATCGAGCTCGAACCCATTCTGCTTCTTCTAACTTTGATTCCATCAAGACTCTCAGCGAGGGGATTTCAACCTCGATAGGTAGCACGGCTTCCATTCCATAAACCAGAGAGAAAGGAGTTGCTCCCGTAGATGTTCGCACAGATGTGCGATATGCAAACAAAGCAAATGGAAGCTTCTCGTGCCAATCTTTATATGTTTCAATCATTTTCCCAATGATCCTCTTAATATTTTTATTGGCTGCTTCAACAGCCCCGTTCATCTTTGGGCGATAGGGTGAGGAGTTATGATGCTTTATTTGGAACTGCTCGCACACTTCTTTCATCATCTTATTGTTCAGATTCGTGGCATTATCTGAAATGATTCTTTCAGGCAAACCATACCGGCAAATGATTTCCTTCTTCAAAACACATAAAGCGATCCCCTCGTCACATTGGCAAACGAAGCGGCTTCTATCCATTTTGTGAAGCAATCGATGACCACAAAAATGAATCGATGTCCATTTGATGCTTTTGGAGAAATTGGCCCTATAACATCCATGCCCCACATAGAAAAAGGCCACGGAGAAGTCATGACGTGAAGGGCCGAAGGGGCTACATGAATTTTATCGCCGTAGATTTGACATTTGTGGCACTTTCTGGCAAAATTGATGCAGTCACTTTCCATTGTCAGCCAATAATAACCGAGTCTCATGATCTTTTTGGCCATATTGAAACCATTAGCATGTGTTCCGCAAATTCCCTCATGGACCTCTTCAAGTATTTTTCTAGCTTCAACATCATCCACACATCTCAAAAGCATCTGATCCTTTCCTTTTTTATACAGGATATCCCCATCAAGAACAAATCCCGCTGCCATTCTTCTAATTGTTCTTTTGTCGTTCTCATTCGCTTGTTCGGGATAGCTTTGATTCTTGATATATTCTAGGATGTCATGGAACCATGGCCGTCCGTCTGCCTCTTTCTCAATGCTACAACAGTGTGTAGGGACCCCGTATATGCTCATTTTGAGGGGCATTATTTCTGCTTCTTTACTTGCTTTGAACATTGAAGCCAAAGTGGCCAGGGCATCAGCTAATTGGTATTCTTCTCGTGGGAAGTAATGAAAAGTTATTTCTTTGAATTCCTTGATCAATTCGGCCACTAAATCACTGTACTTGATCAATTTTGGATCCCTCACTTCCCACTCTCCACGGATCTGGTAAATCACTGGGGCTGAGTCCCCGTATACCTCTAAGATTTTGATGTTTCGTTCAACGGCTGCACGAAGCCCCATGATACAGGCCTCATATTCTGCGATATTATTGGTGCAGAAGAAGTTCAGTTTTGCAGTAAATGGATAATGATTCCCCTTTGGTGATACCAGGATTGCTCCGATTCCATGCCCCAAAGCATTCGACACACCATCAAAGTACATCTTCCATGACTTCTCTTTTGATGACTCTGATTCCATTTCTGTGATGCACATTAAGTCTTCATCTGGGAAATCAAATCTTAAAGGCTCATATTCCTCCGTCGTTCGAGTCGCTAGAAAATCGGCTATTGCGCTCCCTTTTATCGACTTTTGGCTCACATAGGCAATGTCATATTCCGAAAGGAGGATCTGCCATCGTGCCATTCTTCCTGATAGTGCCGATGATTCCATCATGTATTTTATTGGGTCCACCTTTGAAATTAACCATGTCGTATGGTACAACATGTATTGTCTAAGTCTCCGAGCTACCTAAACCAGAGCGCAACAGTATTTTTCAATGGATGAATACTTTGCCTCATATTCAGTGAACTTTTTACTGAGGTAGTAGATCGTCTTTTCTTTCTTTCCTGACTCGTCGTGTTGCCCCAGTACGCAACCCATTGAATTTTCGAACACAGTCAAATACAAAATCAATGGTCTTCCCGGAGTTGGCGGTACTAGCACTGGAGGACTAGACAAATATTGCTTTATCTTATCAAAGGCCACCTGGCATTCCTCATTCCATTCTCCCGGGTTATGCTTTCAAAGAAGCTGAAAGATTGGATCGCATTGGTTGGTAAGTTGAGCGATAAATCGGGCGATGTAGTTTAATCTCCCTAAAAATCCTCTAACTTCTTTTTGTGTGCGTGGAGGTGGTAACTCTTGAATGGCTTTTATTTTATCTGGATCAACCTCGATACCTCTTTCACTGACAATGAAGCCTAGCAACTTCCCTGAGGTAGACCCAAACGTACATTTAGCTGGATTGAGCTTTAACTGGAACTTTCTCACCTGTCGAACAACTTCTTCAAGTTCACTATATGTTCTTCTTCCCCTCGGGATTTAGCGATCATATCATCGACTTAGACCTCTATTTCTTTATGCATCATGCCATGGAATAACGTCACCATAGCCCTCTGATATGTTGCCCTAGCATTTTTTAACCCGAATGGCATCACTTTATAGCAGAATGTTCCCCACATTGTTATGAAGGTAGTTTTCTCCATATCCTCAGGGGCCATCTTGATCTAATTATACCCCGAGAATCCATCCATGAAAGAAAACAATGAATGTTTTGCTGTGTTATCCACCAACGTATCAATATGTGGCAAGGGAAAATTATCTTTTGGGCTTGCTTGATTTAGGTCATGGTAATCTACGCACATTCGTACTTTACCATCTTTGTTTGGTACCGGGACTATGTTAGCCACCCATTCTGGATATTTGGAGGCTTGTAGGAAGCCAGCATCAAATTGCTTCTTGACTTTTTTATTTTCAACAGCATTTCGGGTCTCATCCGTCTTAATTTTTGCTGGATAGGCTTGTATTCTGGCTTTAATGGGAGCTTGTGGACCACTAAATCTTCATCTAGCCTTGGCATGTCCTGGTATGACCATGCAAAAACATCTTTGTATTCGCGGAGTAAAGCGATCAGATTATGCCTGGTACTCTCTGAAATAGAAGTCCCAATCTTCACTTCTTGTTTTCTTTCTTCAGTGCCCAAATTTATTGTTTCCACAGATTCTTCATGAGGCAAAATCTGTTTTTCCTCTTGTTCCACCATTCTTAACAATTCAGGAGACGAGACGTAATCTTCAGCATTTTCTTCGGCTTCAAATTCTCCTAAACAAACAGCCTTCTCAAAATCAATTTCAAGATTTGTAACGGGCTTATTCATGTCGTCGATATCTGAGCACCTGAAAGTTGAATGGAAAAGGAAGCTATAGAGGGGCATCCAAGTATCAGAACCAACAAAAGAAATGTCATGTCATGGAAATGAGGTAAATGTGAGTATAGGCTATGAAATGAGAAAATGATTATGAAATTAGCGATAATGCGAAAAAATCGTGACAAAATGCATCTTCATTGATATTCATTTGAATGATAAAGAGCGAATGCATGCTCTTACAAAAGAATTCCATTATATCTAAGGACACAATAGAAGGTTAATAATTAGCATTACCTTGAAGACTTATAAACTACAAGAAGCTCCTCGGCAGTCCAATTGTTTAACATGAAACCAGGGGGACAAGGGCGTATCCTTGAAACGTCTTTACTCGTATCAGCGCCTTTGTCAATAACATTTATACTGACATTTTGAAGACCCTTTTCAATTGACCACAGCGTGTTTCGTGGACCATCTTGTCTAGGGTACATCATTCCCGCAGATGTAAATGTTTTTGACAAAGGAGGGTACTCTATTGGTTTCCATTCTGGTTCTCGGCCGAAAGTTCTTGCAATCCTTCTTTCCTGATCTTTCTTCCACTGTCTTCTTCTTTGACGCATATTAGGCTGGAACCCCAAACCGTATCGGGCCTTGTGGTGCATTGGCTTTAAAGCCCTGACTATTCCTTGCAGATGTCTGCCTAAACCTCTTCTTGCTCGAGCTCCTCTACCCACGGTCAATTTGACACCCATTCTAGTATTTCTCGATAGTTTTGGCACTGGAATCTTGTTTCCCTCAACAATAAAAGTGGCATTGACAAATTCAAGGGATCGGAAGGAACATTCCAAAGCGTCTTTGTTCACTTCCAAGTACGGTGCATCGGCAGAGACAGATGCGACAATATCTTCTTCTCCTTCGATAGTGACCAAACAGCCGTCCATAATAAATTTCACCTTTTGATGGAGGGATGATGGGACTGCTCCGGCAGAATGGATCCAAGGTCTTCTCAAAAGGCAGTTATAAGAGGGTGTAATGTCCATGACCTGGAACTCAACATCATAAATGTAAGGGCCCACTTTCAAGGGGATTTCAATCTTTCCCATGACTTCGCGCCTCGTCCTGTCGAATGCCCTTACCGTGGAATGACAGGGCCTTAAGTAGGACAAATCCATTGGTATTCTGGAAAGCGTGGCCAATGGCATAACATTTAACGCTGACCCATTATCGATGAGCACGTTCGGTATTATGTAGCCCTTGCAGCGAGTCGTGATATGCAGCGCTTTCACCAAGCCTCTACCATTTGGCGGTATCTCATCGTCACTAAAAGAGATGAAATTGTCCGCATTCAGATTGTTTACCCACCTATAAAGCTTCTCAACGGATATGTTGTTAGCTACGTAAGCTTGATTTAACACCCTTAGCAAAGCGTTCCGGTGTGGCTCTGAATTTAAGAGTAGAGATATAACTGATATTCGCGCTGGCTGCTTGCTTAATTGTTCCACCACACTATACTCACTATGCTTGATAAATTTCAAGAATCCCTGAGCTTCTTCCTCGTTCACAGGCTTTTTAGTTTCTTGCACGGGTGGAATTTCTTGCTTGACTTTGACTTCGTGCATCACTGCTTTCCCTTTTTGTTTCCAGTCACAATTCTTTTTCACTGATTCGACTTCTTTCGAATAACAACGCCCACTGCGGGTAAAATGACCTACTTCCCCAATGTCTTCAGTTGTGGCTTCGGGCTTTTCCCCTTCAGGTGCGATGATATTGACATTGTACTTCCATGGCACTGCTTTATTGTCCTTATAAGGGAAAGGGGCTGGTACTTCGATTATCACTTTTGGTTTCACCGACTCCTTCTTCGTATCATAATAAATTATTAATGGCCGGTCAGTGCTATACGGGAAACCAGATAATTGATCGTCAGAGGCACATATTTCTCCACTATCGACCTCTTTGGCTTTACAAAAGATCCCAATCTCCTTATTATTCATCATATTTTGCAGTAAACTTCTGAACTCCTCGCAGGACTGAATGTTGTGCCCCTCAATGCCATGGAACTCGCAAAAACTGTGACTCTTGGCATCTTTTCCTTCGGATACTCCGTTAAAACGACCAAGCAACCCTTTTTCAACTAGTACCTCCCAGATTCTCTGTAGAGGTGTTCTTATTTGAGAAACCCATCTTCTAATTTTTTGTTTATCTTCCTCTCCTACTGCACTTACATTCCCTTCGGTGTGGTTTGGGAATGGATTCTGATCATCTGCTTGAGTTCCATCAAATCGTAAAATGCCCGCGTCAATGAGCCCTTGAACTCTCCTTTTGAAAGCAAGACAGTTCTCAGTAGAATGCCCCTGGTTCCCCGCATGGTATGCACAACTAGCGTTTGGATCGTACCATTTTGGGTATGGAGGCTTAAGGGGTGCCATGTAATGGGGAGAAATCAATTGTTTCTCTAAAAGTTTTGGGTACAATTCCCCATATGACACGGGAATAGGAGTAAATTACGGTCTCTCGAGATTAGGCCTTGCTGGTCTTGGTTCGTTTCTGGGTTCGCTTTGAGCGGGTACCGTGTTTTGTGGGAATGAGGTGACGGGTCTTTGATTGTTCGTGGCGTAAACGGGATAGGAAGGAGGTGGTGCTTGATAATAAGGGGTTTGAGGAGGATAATAGAAATTTAGAGGTGGATAATTTCGAGGTCGGGGTTGGTTTGGATATGGATTAGAGACATAACGGCTTCTCATTCCCACCATGTGGGCTTCTGGTTCTTTCTTCTTTATAGGTGCTGCCCTTTTTGAACCTTCCGAGCCTTCCATTCTACCGCTCTTGATGGCATTTTCTATGAGGTCACCAGATATTACAATATCTGCAAACTCCTTCGTGGCACTTCCCACTAATTTGTCATAAAATGGTGCCTTTAAGGTGTTGATAAAGAGAACGGTTATCTCCGTTTTTGTTAGTGGGGGTTCCACTTGGGCTGAGACGTCTCTCCATCTCTGCGCATACTGTCTAAAGGTCTCTGATGGCTTTTTCTCCATCATTTGCAAGGTCATACGGTCTGGCACCATATCCGATACATGCTTGTACTGCTCGCAAAATGCTGACGCCAAGTCCTTCCAAGATCGAATCTTTTCTCTACTAAGTTGGTTGTACCAACGGAGAGCTGATCCTGTTAGACTATCTTGAAAGCAGTGTATAAGTAGCTTATCCTCGTTCACGTAACCAGTCATTTTTCGACAGAACATGATGAGATGTGCTTTTGGGCACCTTGTCCCATCATACTTCTCAAAATCAGGCACCTTGAACTTCGGAGGCAAAATTAGATCAGGTACCAGACTAAGTTCCTTGGCACCTAGTGCGGAGAAGACTTCAGTGCCTTCTATTGCTTTGAGTCTTTCCTCTAGACTCCTATATTTTGTGTCATGGTTATCCAATTTCAACTTGGCTACCTCTGTTGGGTCATCTAGATCTGAAACTAGTAGATCAGCAGGACTAGCCCCTGGGTTCGACGCGAATATTCCTTGCCCTAGATTAGTGGGTGGAGCCGGTGGCATAGGTCGTTGTTCCAAGACTGTGGGCTCTCCTTGAGTATACGCTCTTTGTGTTGTATATGCGGGTGGTGGAGTGAATCCCGGGGGATAGAGTGGATCCTGATAGTGGTGAATTCTTGACTGAGGTTCCATAACATCGGGGTTCTGCATGGGTCCTTTTCCTTTGACCAAAGCTGTCATCATCTCCATGATTTTGGCCATCTGATCTCTTTGCTCGAGTGATTCCTCTCGAGATCTCACCATTAGGTCTCTCGTCTCTTGTTGCGATTTAGCCAGTTGCTCTTGTAATTCCTTTTGAGCCCTTTCCATCCTTTCAATTCTCTCATTGAATTCAGCCTCCATTACTCTAGCTTGTCGGCGCGTTTTATAGGAATGGCTTGGTTCCAGATTTGAAGTCTTGCAACTGCGGATTATACGGTTCTTTAGTTTTGGTGGATGATTATGGTGATATGTACTTGCGATGAATGAATGAATGAGTATATGAATGGATGAATGTCTAAAGAATAAATGATGCATAAATGTTAGTTATGAGTAAATATGCAAGAATTTGGTGTTGATTTCAAGATAGCCCCATATTTAGGCATTTCATTTATCAAAAGAGTCTATTACAAAAAGTTTCCATTTTTCCAACAGTTACACAAATTTCCTAGCCACATTGCCTTGTTTCTTCACTTGTTCTAAAAACTCTGATATACTCGATCTTTGGCTTGAAGGGAATTGGCAACTGAGAACTTCAGCTTCATCTGATAATTGAACAACTTGCATAGCCGCTTTACGAATTTCATTGATCAAGAAGTCGAGTTGCATTTTTTTTTCTTGGAGAGTTCCTTCATACGCGTGAATGTCCCTATCGTACTGATCATTCTTTTCTTCTAGAGCCTTCAAGAGGTTATCTAATTGTTGTTGACAAGATTGCAGCATATTTTCTAGATCTCGTGCTTTCCTTTTTAATTCTTGATGATCAGACTGATTATTCGCAAATTCTGCAGTTACCATTTCATACTCGGCGTTCTTCCTTCTTAACTCTATTGCAGCGCGCGCAGCCTTTTCCTCCTCTTTTTTTACTTTTCCCTTCCAAAATTCCATTCCTCTTTTGATGTTGCTCATTTCTTCCTTCCATTCTGCTGTTGACTTGCCCAATCCACTATTCTTTATAGTGTTTCTTAATTTCTTGTTTTCCAAATGAAGGTCCCTTAAGTCGTTTCTCACGATCTCGGCTTCCCTTTGTACTTTTTCAGTTCTGGACCTTTCAACCTGAGCTTCAATCTTCAGCTGATAGTTTTCTTCTTGAAGGGTACTAAGGTCCCTAGACATCTTAGCTTTTTCTCGCTCGAATTCTTGTCTAGCTATTTCCAACTCGGATGTCATTTCCTCCAAAAAAGGATTCTGGGCAGTGTAATTTATCGATGAGATTTGCTGACTGTTCACCCGTTGCTTTCTCCATATGTCATAATCTTGGGTAAGGGTATCAGCATACAAGGCTAATTCCATGAGATGAATTTCCTTCCAAGACTTTGCAGTGTCTCGAACTCTCTTCATATATCCTTCACCCGCGAAAGTGAACTCGGACTGTTCTAATCCTCCAATTGCGGGTATGAATTGTCGCGAAGAAAATTGCCTTTGGACTAAAAGTGGGGCATATCCAACTCCTCCCCATAACCCGAGTAAAGGTACCCAATCTTGGCTTTCACATTTGTATAGCAGAACTGAAGGACGGATCCATGGTGCTCTCCACGTTATATCCTCAGCCTGAAGATTCTGAAAAACTGAGACCCAATGTTGCTCGGTGACTTCCTTCGGCCACTCTTTCTTGAGGTAAGCTTCTAGCGGGGCAAATGTTTTTGAAAACATATGGAACGGAGTGCGCTCTACCTTCCAGAAGTGACTCAAAATCCAAACATTGAGTAACTGCGCGCATCCAATAAATCATCCTTCCCCTTTTCTTCAACAATTACTCAGGGATCTGAAGGTCTTGGCTAGGATGGTCGGGACAGGGTTGACTCCTTGTTTTAACCTTTCGAAGAAATCAACTACTGCAACTTCAAGATGTCCGAGAACTTTCGGGAAAATGACCAAACCGTAAATGGCCAAAGCGAATAGATTTATTCTCTTCAATATGTCAGGATGGTTCAGAACCAATTCTCGTAGGCAAGACCATGGAATGCAAATGGTCTCATTCTTCTTCTTTATCTGTTTCTCAACCCATGCATCAGTCATGTCTGTCAGTCTCACTTTTTATTGAAGGTCATCGGCTTTGGCTCCTTCACATATATTTTGCCGAATTGTACATTGTCGATGCGGAGTAAAGCAGCATACTCTTCTATGGTTGGAGTCATGTCTTCTTGATTGAAGGTGAAGCACTGATAAGTTGGGTCCCAGAATCGAACCATGTCTTGAATCAACTGTTCGTCTACACGGATGGTGATCAGGTGAGCTATATCTCCATACCTCTCAGTGAAAATGCCCCTAGTGTCTGAATCCCACTGATTCCAAATTCGAACCAAATCCTCAAAGTTATTTTGGCGAACATTCACAGATATATGTTCGGGCAAATTGGCAACACACCCTTCCACTAGACTATCCCCCTTTTCTCTCTGAGTTTTTAGAGACCAGTCCCGAACCACGGCATTCTTCTCGGTTATTTGTGTAATTGACTCCTCCATTAGAAACCCGTTTTTTGGCAACCAATTTTTAATCAACACCTTCCTAATATGATGCCTATGATGCATGATGAAAATAAAAATAAAACAAACAAACTTGGTTAGTAAACACAACAAATATAATTTGAGAAACAAATTAAACTACCCAATCCAATTCTTTTGCATAAACAGTGTAAATGAAAGGCAAAAGGCATTTTCCCCGTGTACTTATTTTGGTGACTATAAGCGGACAGAGGTTCGGCAAGGCTCTAATTGGATAGCTCGTATGGTTCATTATATACAGTCTCGGTTCTAGACAAGTACTCGAATTGTTCGTACTATCATCTGCTAAGATTAGTACGAAATCTCGGTCATGACCCATCACATGCTCACGACTTCAATTCGAGGGATTACATTTACTTATGCCCATGCGGAGGGACAAGTTAACTCACGAAAGCATAAGTCATATGTAACCCGAAAGTATTCACTAGCCTGTGCGGAGGGACGAGTTAACTCACGAAGGCGTAGCGTTTACTTTTACTTAAACGGACGGAGCCCGGGTATAGAGCTCATGTTATGCAAAATGCAAATGCACGGTGTGTGGGGGAGAAACTTGCAAACCTTTACGTTTTATTTAAAAACTAAACTAAAAATAAAACCATAAAAATTTAAAGCTGAAAAGCAAAAGGACAAAAACGAGTTAGAAAAATATTTACAACGAAAATTTGAAAACGAAAATTTGAGGATCACGACTAAATTTTAATTTGAATAAGGAACTTTGAAAATCTTGACAACACGAGTTTAATTCCCGACACGACTCTCAAAAGTTTGTCCCCAGTGGAGTCGCCAGCTGTAGCGACGTAAAAATTTTGTTTGGTTTCGGTCGCTATCTAGTGAAAAAGTTCGAAAACTGAAGTTTAATTTTGAAATAAATAGGGAGTCGCCACCGATCCTTTTTCCTAGGTGTGATCGGGCACCTATTAGATTTCTCTTTTTTTTTTTTTTTAACAATAAGAAGGCTGAGTTTAGGGTCTACGTTAAAAACTAGAGAAAAATTAGGGTTCGGGAGTTGGTTACGTGCGAGGAAGGTATTACCACCCTCGCGACGCCCAAAATTGGTATCTCATAAACACATGTTGTTTTGATTTTCAAAATTACGAGTTCAATGTAAAATTTAGTCGTGATCCGATTAAAAGAAGATGAGAAGTTTTAAATTTTTTGATTTTTAGAAGGGTATGCCGTTTCAACACAAGTCAATTGACGTTCACCCAACATAGCGATGATCTCGATGACTTAATGTTAAATCGGTATATTGCCTTGATTATCGAAATTAATTGAGAAAACAAGAACATAATTTTCAAAGCGATGTAAAACAAAATTGATATAGAATAAGAATAAAAATAAAGGGTAACAAATATATTGGAGCAAAAAAACATATATGACAATAATGTTGATAAAAAACTAATTATGCATATAAGATTAAATATAATAACAGTATCGAATACAAGAAAACAGTGAATATGTATAAACATGATATTAAGAATATATACATAACATATTTTGCACATGCATATATATAAGTAATAATAATATTAGAAATATACAATATAATATTAAAGATATACATATAATAAAATAAAAATATAACCAATAACATTAAAAAATATATATAATAGTATACATAAAATGTGATATTAGAAACTTATATACATAGCATATATAAAAAACATATACATTATAATATTAAAACATCTACATAGTAAATACACATATGATTACAAGGTTAAATATGTATTAAGATTAATAATAATACCAATTTACATAAGGATACACTTATATATTAAAGATATTTACATATGTAATAAATATATAATATTAGAACATATACACCACATGTAAAATAATAAGATACACCATATACAGATGTAAAAGTATTAAAAATATGTAAAAAAAATGATGACGAAATGGATAAAAATAACATACGTAATATAATATGAAAATATTGTAATACGTACTAAGAAATACCTATATATATATGTATGTATAATAAAATAATAATAACAGCGAAAATAATAAATAAAATAATAATAGATACGATGATACCATGTAAAAATATATATATACGTACATGTACATTAAGGTATAAACTAACATTAATAAGAAAAATAATACTATAATACTAGTAATAGCATGAAATTAAAGTAACTAAAATAACAGTATATATAAGTATACATATATGCACGTATAATGAAACTATACATTAATATATAAAAATAATGATAATAATAGATACAATCAAAACAATAATACTAAAGTAATTAATTTAAATAGCCATATAACTGAAAGAGATTGAATTAAACTACAAACGAAATATTTGGGGCCAATTTAAAAGGAAGATAAAAATATGGGGGCCTATTTGAACACGGGTAAAACCATGGGGTATTAAAAGTGCAATATTTCAAACTTTCCAAAACGCTGCGCATACATGAGGGATTAAATTGTAGGGCGAGAAAATCTTTAGGGCCAAATTAGAAATAGCAAAAAAAAACCTGATTGTGGAATAACAAAAATGCGGAAGGGCCAAACGCGCAATTTGCCCTTCCGCTAAAAAAAACACGCTGATCCCGACGTCGTTTTATGTATTATGGGGGGGGGAACCAAAACGCACCGTTTTGGTCCCCTATATAAGTTAATTTTTTTTTTTTAAATTCATTTGAGATAGAAGAAAGAAAAAAAAAGAAGAGGAGGGAGAGAAAAGAAGGAGCGGGGAAAGGAGAGAGGGGGGAGAGCTCAGCCACAAAGCCCATCACGTCGACGGCCGGCCGCGAGCCTCGCCGCTGTTGCGCGCCGCCAACGCACCGTGCCGCATGGCGGGAGAGGTAAAATCTCAAAATTTTCTTTTTTTATATTTTTTATTTATTTGTATTATATTTGTGGGTATAAATGAAAAATGTGGACTTGTACGTATAAACAGAAAAGAAACAGAAATAATGAAATCGATATTCACCTTTTTAACTGCTTTTTGATTCTGTTTTTGATGTTCAAATGCTTCGATTTGCTTGCTTTTGTATCTAAGGGATTGTTATTTCGATTTTCGATATATAAATCTATATATGGATCCTTTTTTTCAAGGAAAGAAAAGTCCAACCCCTTTACATTTTCCTCTTGGGTTTTTATAACCCTTACAAATATTTGTTATTTACTTGTGTGTGCCTGTTTGATTGCAGGGTATGGGCATGCGCGGTGGAGCGATGGAGGCGGTGGGAGTGGTTGCGCCTTGGCGCGATCGGTGATGGATGGGACATTGCGCGCGCAAGTGGCTAGTTAGGGTTTGATTTTTGAAACCCTAAACCGATTGGTTTAGGTCTGCTTTGGGGCTTCTTGGGCTTAGGTGGTTTTTTGGTTAGTGGGTTAAGTTTTAGGTTTAAGTGGGCTTGTGAGGTTTGGGTTACTTGGGGTTTTCTTGGGTTTGGTTGTTGGGCTCTCGGGTATATGGGTCTAGGGATATTGGGTTTTTAAAAATTGGCCTGTACAGCTGCCCCTCTTTGCTCATTGTCGTGTAACGAGAATAGAGCAAAGACAAAATGAAAGGCCAATTTTACCCTGTCTTGCCAATTCTTGACTTCTTTGGTGCTCTTCTTGTTCAGATAGTCTTCTTCCAGTCCACTGCATCTTGCAGCTTTGGTTCAATCCACTGCACCTTCTGATATATGCCTTGTGGCTTCAATCTACTCCAATGTAACTTCGAGGATATGAGATTTGTGGCTTCACTGTAGCTCCAGAAAGATAAGATCTATAGCTTCAATTTTTTCTTCAATTGCTTCAGTGAGATACGGTTTGTGGTCTTTTCTTCTGCGACTTCAAAAAGGCAAGGTTTGATATCCTTGATCAACTCTATTGCAACTTCAAGGAGACAAGACTTGAAACTTTGACCTGCTCCACTGCAGCTTCAGGGAGACTAAGTCTGGTTTCTTCCATCAGCTCCAATCTTTATTCTTGACTTGGCATGTGATCTTGAGTTCAACTCATTTCTCGCAATATGAATTGGCTCCTTAAAAAACTAAACATTAAAAACAGAAATTAAAAGGCTCAACTCACCTCTCGCGATATGAGTCAGAAATTAAAAGGCTTAACTCACTTCTCGCAATATGAGTCAGAAATTAAAAGGATTAACTCACTTCTCGCAATATGAGTCAGAAATTAAAAGGCTTAACTCACTTCTCGCAATATGAGTCAGAAATTACAACACAAAAATTGAAAATACCTCAGCGTGCCCCAAGGCTCAACTCATCTCTCGCAATATGAGTTGATTTTTGAAACAACATAAATTAAGGTTACCTCAACGTGTCTTGAGACTCAACTCACCTCTCGCATTATTTGTTGATTTTTGAAAAACATAAATTGAAATTACCTTAACGTGTCTTGAGGCTCAACTCACCTCTCGCCATATGAGTTAATTTTTGAGACATAGAAATTAAAAGGTTCAACTCACCTCTCGCAATATGAGTCGATTTCTTTGAAAAATAGAAATTGAAAACAGAAGTTAAAAAGACTCAACTCACTTCTCGCCATATGAGTTGATTTTTGACAAAAGAAATTAAAAGCAGAAATTAAAAGGCTCAACTCACCTCTCGTAATATGAGTTGATAATTTGAAAAGTAGATTTCGAAAAACAGAAATTAAAGGCTCAACTCATCTCTCGCAATATGAGTTGATCTTTGAAAAACATAAATTAAAGACAGAAATTTATAATACCTCAGCTTGCCCTGAGGCTCAACTCACCTCTCGCAATATGAGTTGAAATTAAAACACCAAAATTGAAAATACCTCAGCGTGCCCCGAGGCTCAACTCACCTCTAGCAATATGAGCTGCTTTTTTTGGAAAATATAAGTTGAAAGGCAGAAACAGAAATTGAAAATACCCCAGCGTGCCCCGAGGCTCAACTCACCTCTCGCCATATGAGTTGACTTTTAAAAAAAGCATAAATTGAAATTACCTCCACGTGTCTTGAGGCTCAACTCACCTCTCGCGTTATGAATTGATTTTTTTGGAAAACATAAATTGAAGTTACCTCAACGTATCTTGAGGCTCAACTCACCTCTCACATTATGAGTTGATTTTTGAAAAACATAATTTGAAACATCAAAATACCAAAACCTGACATTTGATAGAACTCAGGAATCTTTTCCTTTGATTCGATACAACAATCATCACGTCCCTTTGCTCTCTTCAAATTACTCAGTACATGCCATGCATGATGCATCATGATATGCACATGTTTGTCTTAAATGCCTTTATGCCTACATGATTATGCAGTGATCTTTAAGCATGTTTGTTGTATATCCTTTTCGCCACGATTGTTGAGGATCTGCGTTCATTGCTTTGATTCTCGACTTTTTCTTCAGGCCTCGTACCCATGTTCAAACTTCACGAGTAATCGACGTTTCTCAAATATCACTCTTTTTCCCCTGGTTGAACTTTATCCTTGCTTTGAAGTTCTTGTACTTATCAAATTTTTATCCAGGTAATGCTTAACATTTCTTTTGTTTAGAGTGTGTCATTTCACTATTTATCATGTAAATAAACACACAATGAGATGTATGAAAAAGGTCAAATAGGGACAAAAATGATATCTCATATTCATCTATTTCAAATGTGGCAAACAAAGCACGTTAACCAATGAGAGTAAAGAAATGTCAAAAAGAAAGAAAGGATCGTAGTCAACAGATACAAATGCTCTAGATATTCAACACATGGACTCTTCCACGTTCCTCAATCAAGAATCTTTTCAAGTACTCAAAATTTTTTTTAAATTTAGACAGCATTTCTGCTTTTTTTTTTTTTTACATAAAATCCCCTGCAATTAAAACCATATCCATTTCAAACATAACCAATTCAACCAACTCATTTCACATACTCATTTTCTATTCTAAATACCTTCTAATCAAACTCAATCAATATAATATCAATTTAAATATATCAATGTACTAATTAAATTGAAATGGATAAACTTTTTTTTTCATTATAATTCTTAGACTTGTAATACTAACATTTTTAACCATTTATATTCAAAACATAATAACTTTTAAACACATCCTATGTACATGCCACATTACCAAAAGAAAATGTGCATCACCAAAAGTTTGTTGAAGTCGGGTCTGGCTTTGGATCTTTGGTTCAAGATTTGACTTCTACAACTGCGCGCACGGAAATAATCGTACGCTGAGTATGCATATACTCAATGGTATCACTATAATTCAATTTATAATTAAATACATTAAACCATACACATATGCTTTTACATTAAAATTATCATCACTTAATGAACAATTCAATCTTTTTATGTTATCATTTGAATATATATATATATATATATATATATATATATATCATTCTTATTTCTTTATTTCAATTCTCAGCTTTCACATGTGCCATATCATTCAAATTTAATTTTATCAGTAAATTTATCTCATTTATCCCTATTAACTTGACTCGGACTCGGTGGATACACGGATTCCAACCAACACACCAGTACAACACATTGTGCCTTGACGGTACACAGTACCTAAATAGCAATCAGTAATGGTAGCAGTAACAGTAACAATATTCAACACACAAAATGCTGAATTTGTAACAGTAACGGTAACAGTATTCGACACACAAAGTGTCGAATCGGTAACAGTAAAAGTAGTCGGCACATAAGTGCCTGATCAGTAAGCCGGCAAAAACCCGTACTCTTCCATATCCTATGGCATGCCAACTATATCCGACTAGCCCAACTAGTTAATAGGGTATTTATTTCACTTTTCAGTACAATTTCCATCTCAGTTCAGTATCAAATATAATTCCTTATTTCAATCAGTTTCACAGTATTGCAGTAATTCATTACTTCAGTAATTTCACAGTTCAATACAGTACACATAACAATATTCAGTAACTTCACAATTCAATTCAGTACTCAAAACAATATTCAGTATTCCATAATTCAGTTTAGTATCAGTCTCAATTTCAGTACCCAATCATAAATTTATCATTTTACTAAACACTTACCTTAAATACTTACCACACACAATTAGTAAATTAAACATATAATAATGATAAAGATTGAATTATAGTGATACAAACCAGAATTCTCTTCGGATTTAATCCTCAACGATCTTTTCTTTTCCTTTTTGGGCCGATGCTTGAGGCTCGATATTAGCTACAAACAATTAAAATAATTTCACAATCACTAACACAACACAATCTTTACTTTAATTTCAAATTTAATCCTAACTAAACCTATATATTTTTCTTTCTCAGTTCATACCTTTTTACTACTCAATTTCTTGCCAAACTCACATTTAACTATTTAGTTTTTATCATATTTTCATAATTTCAAATTTATTTCAATTTAATCCCTAAAACTCAAAACTTATAGCTTAGTTTACAATTCAATCCTTTATTCAATTCCAATCAAAATTTCTATCAAATAAACCCCCCCATTCCATCATTTGTTCAACATAAACCCTACTAAAAAATCTATTAACTTTCAATTTTTCAACTTAAATTCAACAAAACTCTATTATAGAGCTTCTAAAACATCAAAATTAAAAGAAAAGGGCTTAATTGACTTACCTATTAAAATTTCAAACCTTAAAACCTTAGTTTTTCCTTTTATTTTTCTTTCTTTTCTTTTTCTCCTTTCCCTGCTCTGTTTTCGAATAGCTATTCTGTTTCTTCTTTACTTTGTTTTGTTTCTTTATTTTATTTCATTTCTTTTATTCTTTTATTTTATTAACTTAATAATAATAATAATAATAATAATAATAATTATTATTATTATTATTATTATTATTATTATTATTATTATTATAAATATCTTATTTAATAACAAATATATATATTACAATTGATCACACATATATTTTACACTTGTCTATTATCATCACCATCCAATTGTCCTTGTTTTATTTATTTTATATAATTTAATATAAAATCTTTTTACTCAAATAAAAAGTAATTAAATAAATATATTACAAATGTATAAATATATGCATTACACTTGTATAATTTAATCACCATACATTTGTCTTTATTTTAATTTATAATATGATATTTATAATTAATTAATTTAATAATAATATATTTTAGAATTAAATTATATATATTTACATAATTAAAATATAAAAATATCTTAGATTATAACATGTTTGCCGCCTCAACTTATGCTAAATGTCTTAATTGCCATTTTAGCCCTTTTTACTTTCTTTTAACCTATAATTAGACTTTCACTCTTTATTCAATTTGATCCTTTTTTTCCTAATTACTTTAAATTAAGCTAAATTCACTTAATTAAAGTATATTTAGACACACAACTAGGCTCAAAAATATTCCTAATAAATATTTACGGACTCGGTTTACTAAGACGAAGGCCCGATAATGTATTTTTTCGATGCCCACGGATTTTGGGTCGTTACAATTTAAGTATGTTATATGATATGTTAGAATAGGGAAAATGGCATGAAACCACGAATTGGTATGTGCATTTGAGTATCAAAGTGTTATGTTATATGTAAAAACTAAATTTTTTTTTTTGCAATTCTCCCAGTCGATGTCACAACAAGCCCTATAGGATGTCACGACAAATGATTGATGTTGCAACATGAAAATCGCTTGGTCGTGACAAGGATTTCAGAGTGTTCTAGGTATATTTTGAAACTATTACAAGTTAGTCCTGATTTTTACACAATAAAATTGGAGGCCTTAAACACCATGAAATGCTTTAAAAGATTACATAAAATGGATTTAAACCTTGGATTTCAATATGTTAACTTTAATTTATTAAAATGGTTTATCTATATATTTTGTAAAATTTACGTTTTAGTCCTTAAATTTTGGTTTTGAAATTAAGTGAGTTTTAAATGTTGTTTTAACCTGAATTTTTCACAAATGGTTTCAAATAAAATGCCCAAGACACTTGTTGGATTAATTTTAGGATTTACATGTTTTTCCCCAATGACATGTAAAATGATGATTTTACCGTTGTTTTTAAATTGCTAATTTGTGTTAATCAAAACATTATTTAGGCTTGCATGATTAGAAATACTTGATTAAGCATGGTTTGATGGTATGATGGTTGGTTTTATGGTATGTTTGGATTACTGGTAAGGAGAGTCACATAAGTGGCTAATGTGACGTTCAAGATTCAGGTAGGTCCGCTCCGGTCAGGTTTGGGGCACCGCAATCATTAGAATATATTTGCACGAAATGAAATGAAACGACGACTTAGTATGTGCATTTGAGTATTAAAGTGTTATATATAAGAACTGGAATTTTTCTGCAATTCTTTCCATCGATGTCGCAACAAGCCTTATAGGATGTCAGAAAAAGGGATCGATGTCACGACGTGAAAATCGCATGGTCGTGACAAGGTTTTTAGAGTGTCCTATGCATATTTTGAAACTATTGCAAATTAGTCTTGATTTTTACACAATAAAATTAGAGGCCTTAAACACCACGAAATGCTTTGAAAAATTACATGAAATGGATTTAAACCTTGAATTTCAATATGTTAACTTCAATTTCTTAAAATGGTTTATCTGGATATTTTTTAAAATTTACGTTTTAGTCCTTAAATTTTGGTTTTGAAATTAAGTGAGTTTTAAATGTTGTTTTAACTTGAAAATTTCACAAATGGTTGAAAATAAAATGCCCAAGACACTTGTTGGATTAATTTTAGGATTTACATGTTTTTCGCCAATGACTTGCAACATGATGATTTTATCATTGTTCTTAAATTGTTAATTTGTGTTAATCGAAACTTGATTTAGGCTTGCATGACTAAAAACACTTGCTTAAACATGGTTTGATGGTGTGATGGTTTGTTTTATGATGTGTTTAGATGACCAGTAAGGAGAGTCACATAAGTGGTTAATGTGACATTCAAGATTCGGGTTGGTCCATTCCGGTCGGGTTTGGGGCACCACAATCATTATAATATATTAGCACAAACTGGTCTGTAAAGTACTAATATGTGTGCTATGTGAATCAACAAGTTGTACTGACGCGCGAGCTATGCCAACACACGAGCTGCGTCAACATGCAAACTATAGTAATTAAATTGTAGTGTAATTATTTTGTTTACGTGATTGTTATAATGATAGTAGTAGCATTTTGTAGCTTGGGTTCGACGATGAAACTGGGCGAGGGGTGTTATACATGAAGTATGATGGGTTAAGGATAATGCAAGAACATATCATTGAGATGACTAATATTGCAACAAGACTAAAGACCCTGGGGATGACGATGAATGACTCTTTTAATGTAGTTCATATTAAACTCACTACCTTTGAATTATGAACCATTTCAAATTAACTATAACACTATTAAAAGACAAATGAGATGTTAATGAATTTTTTAGTAAGCTCATTCAAGAAGAAGATTAAAGAGTCAATGAAGTAATTCCATTAACCTTGTGGGTCAAGAAGCTGGTAAAGGACTTAAGAAAAAAAACCAACAAGTTTAAGAAGAAGAAAAACTCACCTATCAATGTTTCTAATGGCGAGAAAAAGGAACGAATGATAAATAAGTGTCACTTCTGTAAAAAAAAGTAAGACACTACCGGAAAGATTGCCAAAAACATAAAGCTTGGTTCGAAAAGAAAGGTAAATTTTAAATTTTTGTATGTTTCGAGTCAAATTTAACTAAAGTTCCTAATAATACTTGGTGCTTTGATTTCGGTGCTACTACTTATGTATCCAACATGATGCATGGATTTCTTTCAATCCAAACTACAAACCCAACTAAAGATTTCTTATATATAGAGAACCGTATAAAGGCTTCAATTGAAAGTATGTGGATTTATCATTTGGTCTTGGATACTGGTTATCACTTAGACCTATTTTGGATTTTCTATGTACCTTTAGTTTCTAGAAACCTTACATCTATTTCAAAAATTGATGTTTCTGGGTTTAATGTTAAGTTTAGACATGGTTGTTTCAATTTATGTAAGAATACTATCATTTTAGATTTAGGAAACCTTATTGATGATTTATATAAATTGAAACTTGATAATGTCGTTGCAGAATCCTTACTTGTTGATCATATCAATGTTGTAATTAAGCATAGTATGCTAAAAGAAAATTCTATTTACTTGTGCCATAAACGTTTGGGTCATATATCTGAAGAAAGGTTAGAAAGATTAGTTGTAACACCTCAAATTTTAGGGTTAAAATTTTTTGGGGTTTGCATTTAAGGTCTATGCATAGCTCGACCAATTATGTGTGTTTCTGGGTTCTAGTGACAGAATGGGCTTGCTGGTCTGGTGGTTGGTTATGTGTTAGTTTAGCTTGGGGTCCCGGGTTCGAGTCCTTAGGTGTGTTATGATGGAATTATTTTTTATTTAGCTTTGTTTTGTTGAAAATTTTAATATTTGTTTATCTTATTTTAGTTTTATTTTGTTTTGTTTCTTTTTCCTGATTATTTTTTTTTCACATTCTCTCTTTTCCTTCACCATCTTTTTTCTTTCTCTTTCTTTCATTTTTGGATTTTTTGCACCTTTTGACAGAAACAAAAGAACAGTTTTGTTTATGATTTTTGAAAAGTTGCGATTTTCTTGTCGTCAAGTCAGTGTCTGGGTGTACGATCACAAACTAAGGTGTGGGTTTCGAACTTTTCTTTTACATTATTGAAATTTTGAAATGGATATGTGGAGTTCGACAATTTTGGGTGCGTTTCTAAATTGTTTAGTTTTGATATTGGATTCCCCGGAGTTTAGTTATGTCCTGAATGCTATGGGAATTAAACTGTAGGTTTTTGGTATTAAAGTGGATAAGAGTCATTTTAAAGCAATTTTGGGGTGGGTTTTAGATCTACAGATGTTGGGCATATATTTCGGGAAAGAAAGGCACAATTTGTAGCCAGTTTTGGTATGGTTTCATGACCATACGGGAGGCCACACCAGTGTGTCCCCCCACACGGGCGGTTCACATAACCATGTAAATTTAAGATTTAGGGTTTTTGGGAAAATTCTGGTGCCATATGGCCTGGCCACACGACCGTGTAGCTGATTTAGGGATTTTAGTCAACTTCCACACAGCTGTGTCTAGTAGGTACACAGACGTGTCATTAGGGGTTTAAAGTTAGGATGGTTTGGTGCCACACGGCTGTGTGGCTAATTTGGGAATTTAGGGATCCCATACAGGTGTAAAAAACCCTCATACAGTCATTTCTGCCCTGTACCCTATTTTATCACAAACGGACAAAGAGTTACATGGCTGAATCACATGACCATGTCCTTAGGGCACACGGTTATGTGGCTCCTTTCACACGGGCGTGTTGACCCCCACATGGCCTAGGCAGTTCCACATGACCAGAGCACACGACCGTATGGCCCTGTAGCATAACTTAGTTTCTTGTACCGTCCAACAGTTGTTAGGGCCTTTGTATAAGTACGAAGGACTCTATACGGCTTAGGGTCATATGATTAACTGTAAGCCTAGTGCTAAACTTTTGATTTGATAGTTCATGTTTGTAATATGCTCTGCAAAACGAAACCGTGTCCGATAACTGTGAAGAAATTTGATAGTGAGTTTGTATGTGTAAGATCATTCTGATTTTGTACTCTGATCCTGTGTGTCTGATTCCAAAGAGTGTGCATTTTTGTAATCGCACAGAATTCTATATTTGTTTGACTATTTATGACCTTATGTGTCTGTGTAAATGTTCGTGTTTGGTGTGTATTGTTGCATTTGTATCATGATTTAGGGTTCTGTTGTAAAGAAAAGGAAGATTGATTCAGATCTGATCTGCTAGTTTAACTGCAACATATCTGTATAGTAGTTTACCACAATACACTGTACTGTATCTACGTCATCTTTGCTGCATACTTTTATCTGAGTGGCTTAGTCCACATACATAGTGTGTAGGGTTGGATGGGCCTTTCAAGGTCTTATGTAGTGTGTCTGGTTAGATAAGCTTAAACAACTCTATTGGGGTGTGATCGGGGGATGGAGAGGTGTTTTGGCTGGATGGGTGGGTTTTCACTACTTGAATGCATTCATAAGTATCTGATTAAGTGATTGGGTGTAAGTTTGTTTGTCTGCATTCTATCTGCTTGGCTTATCATTTGTAATTGTTTTTGCATGTAATGACATTTTGTAACACTGTGTGTGATGATAAGTGCTTTGCTTGAGTACGTTCATTTAGGACGTTGGCTTCATGTATGCCTTCTGGTTCTATATATCTCTGCAAGTACGTTTCACTGTTGAACTGCTATCTGGAATTCTGGTCCGTAATTTTTCTATTAGTCATGTCTTAAGCTCACACTGAGCTCGTGTAGCTCACCTCATTAGTGTTTCCCCTTTCAGGTGCATCTAAATTCTGATGCTAGACTCAACACACCGAAGGTCTCAGAGTTACGCGTTTTAAATAATTGGTTTAAATACTATTTTAAAAACTGTGGTATGAACTTTCGTATTAAATACATGTAAGTGTTATTTGGACTGAGGTTTTTGTAATACCAGGATTTTATATTTGAGAGTTTTTACGGAACTTAAATACGGTAATGTATTTTTCAGTTTGTTAAACTAAAACTTCCCACGATCACTTCGGTGATCAATGTGACCTCTGAATCTAGTCTAAACTCTTAGGTTAGGTATTGGAGTGTTACATTTAGTGGTATCAGAGCCAAGTTTCTAAAACTCAGCCTATATTTTTACGTAACTGTGTGAACGTGTTTTTGTTTTAGAAAAAATTAGAGAAACTATACCACAGTAATTTTAAATAATTTGTGTTTTGGAAATGTTTTACAAAAACAAAAAGTCTAAGACTCCGATGCTAGTTCGAGTGGAAATTTTTAAACTGTAAAATTATAAAATGTAGACTTTTGTATTTATTATATGTTCGTTTCCTGGAAATCAGATATTCTAAAAATTAGTCATAAGACCAGTATGGATTCTGGTGACAAGCGAGATGGCTAGGATCAATCTGGTAAGACTCTTGAAGAGTCGTATGATTCATCGGGACATGTGCATGTTCAAGAATCAAAAGTCAATTCGATTCTGCCAACTTCAGGTAGTGATAACTCAGAGCTTGGTACTAAGGCATTGACTCGGGTAGTGAAAGTAGTGGTAGAGCAAGTGCTCAAGGCTAGGTTAGATAGGCATGAAGAGTTAGTACAAAGTAGGTGTGTAGATTGTGGGAAGAAGAGAGATTCCAGTCCTTCGAGGTTGGAGCCTTTGTCTGCGAAGCATAAGAGAACACATTTAGGTGGCAATAAAGGTATTGTAAAGGGTGCTGATAGTGGTGCAAGAGCTTCGTTTTGTGAGCACTGTAAGCAGTACCATTCGGGAAATTTTTGGAAAAAGGTTGGAGCATGTCTTCGATGAGGGTCCACAAAACATTGGATCTAGGTGTAGGTTATTTTGTCATTGTGTGTTATTGCTGTGAATGATTCGTTCGACTGTTCGTCGGAAAACATTTGTGTGTGTATGATGAACAAATGTGTAACTGCTTCAGTGGCTAAGTGTTCTGATTGTGTGTTTGAGGTCTTAAGTTTGGTATGATACTGCTCGGGTTAGAGTGTGCAGCGAGAGTGTAGTGGTAAACCTAGGGTTAAGTGATTGTTCTGTTAATGGGAAATTTAGGGGACGAAATTTTTTTAAAGAGGGGTGAGTTGTAACACCTCATATTTTGAGGTTAAAAGTTTTTAGGTTTGCATTTAGGGTCTATGCATGGCTCGACCAATTTTGTGTGTTTCTACATTCTAGTGACAGAATGGGCCTGCTGGTCTGGTGGTTGGTTGTGTGTGTTAGTTTAGCTTAGGGTCCCAAGTTAGAGTCCCCAGGTGTGTTATGAGGGAATTATTTTTTATTTAGCTTTGTTTTGTTGAAAATTTTAATATTTATTTATTTTATTTTATTTTTATATTATTTTGTTTCTTTTCCCTGATTATTTTTTCATGTTCTCTTCTCTCTCTCACCATCATTTTTCTTTCTCCTTCTTTCATTTTTAGATATCTTTCGTCTTTTGACAAAAAAAAAAAACGGTTTTGTTTATGATTTTTCAAAAAACTGCGGTTTCCTTGTCATCAAGTCGGTGTCTGGGTGTACGATCATGAACTAAGGTGTGGGTTTCAAACTTTTCTTTTACATTATTGAAATTCTAAAATGGATATGTGAAATTCGGCAATTTTGGGTGTGTTTCTAAATTTTTTAGTTTAGATATTGGATTCCACGGATTTTAGTTATGTCTTGAATACTATGGGAATTAAACCGTAGGTTTTTGGTATTAAAGAGGATAAGAGTAATTTTTAAGCAATTTCGGGGTGGGTTTTAAATATACTGATGTTGGGAATGTGTTTCGGGAAAGAAAGGCATTATTTGCAGCCAATTTTGATATGGTTTCATGACCACACGGGCAGCTCACACGGGTGTGTACATTTGGGATTTAGGGTTTCTAGGTAAATTCTGGTGCCACACGAGTGTGTGGCTAATTTGGGGATTTTAGTCAACTTTCACACGGGTATATGCATTTGGGGTTTAGGGTTTGGATTGTTTGATACCACACGGCCTGCCCACACGGTCGTGTAGCCAATTTGAGGATTTAGGGATCCCACACAGGCGTGTGTCTTGGACACATGGCCATGTCTGGTGGGCATACGGGCATGTGAGACCCTCACACGGGCGTGTGCCTTAGCCATACGGTCATGTGCCTCCTGTCACACGGGCATGTGCCTTTCCACATGGGCATGTTGACAGCCGCATGGCCTAGGCAGTTCCACATAGCTATAGCACACGGCCGTATAGCCTTGTAGCATAACTTGGTTTCTTGTGCCGTCCAATGGTTGTTGGGGCCTCTATATAAGTATTAAGGACTCTGATATGACTTAGGGTCATGTGATTAACTATAAGCTTGGTGCTAAACTTTCGATTTGATAGTTTGTGTTTGTAATATGCTCTGGAAATGAAACCGTGTTCGATAACTGTGAAGAAATTTGACATTGAGTTTGTGTGTGTAAGAGCATTCTGATTTTGTGTATCTAATTCTAAAGAGTGTGTATTTTTGTAACCGTACAGAATTCTGTATTTGTTTGACTATTTACGACATTTTGTGTTTGTGTGACTATTCATGTTTGGTGTGCATTGTTGTATTTGCATCATGATTTAGGGTTCGGCTGTGAAGAGAAGGAAGACTAATTCTAATATGATCTGCTAGTTTAACTGCAACATATTTGTACAATGGTTTATCGTAATGCACTGTACTGTATCTACGTCAGCTTTGCTGCATACTTTTATCTGAGTGGCTTAGTCCATATACATGGTGTGTAGGGTTGGATGGGCCTTTCGAGGTCCTATGTGGTGTGTCTGGTTGGATGAGCTTAAACAGCTCTATTGGGGTGTGATCGGGGGATGGAGAGGTGTTTTGGCTGGATGGGTGGGTTTTCACTACTTGACTGCATTCACAAGCATCTGATTAAGTGATTAGGTGTAAGTTTGTTTGTTTGCATTCTATCTGTTTGACTTATCGGTTGTAATTTTTCTTGCGTGTAATGACGTTTTGTAACACTATGTGTGATGATAAGTGCTTCGATTGAGTATGCTCGTTTGGGACGTTGGCTTTATATATACCTTCTGGTTCTGTATATCTCTATAAGTACGTTTCATTGTTATACTACTATCTGAAATTCCGGTCTGTAATTTTGTTGTTAGTCATGTCTCGAACTCACACTAAGTTTATGTAGTTCACCGCATTAGTGTTTCCCTTTTCAGGTACATTTTTGAATTCCAGTGCTGGACTCAGCACGCTGGAGGTCTCGGAGTTATGCGTTTTAAATAATTGGTTTAAGTACTTTTTTGAAAACTGTGGTATGAACTTTCATATTAAATACATGTAAGTGTTATTTGGACTGAGGTTTTTGTAATACCAGGATTTTATATCTGAGAGTTTTTACTAAACTTAAATACGGTAATGTATTTTTTCGTTTGTTAAACTAAAATTTCCCACGATCACTTCGGTGATCAATATGACCTTCAAAATCCAGTCTAAACTCCTAGGCCGGGTATTCGAGTGTTACATTAGCAAAGCATAAGATTCTACTGGATCTAGTTTTTATTGATCTTGGTGTATGTGTGGCTTACATTAAGGGAAAGCAAACCTAACATATTAAAAAAGGTGCCAGAATAAGTAACCAACTTCTTGAGATAATAAACATCGATATATATGGACCTTTTGATGTTCCATCCTTTAATAAAGATTATTTTATCACCTTTATTGATTATTTTCTATGGTATTGTTATATCTATTTGCTTGATGAAAAATCTCAATTAGTAAATGCCCTTGAGATATTCATTAATGTAGTTGAAAAGCAATTAGATAGAATAGTGAAAATAGCAAGATCTGATATAGGTGGGGAATTTTATGGAAAATTTAATGAATCAAGACTATGTCTAGGTCATTTGCAAAATTCCTCGAAAGTCGTGGCATACACATGTGCACACCTCAACAAAAATGGTGTGGCAGAAAGGCGTAACTAGACCTTATTAGATATGGTTAGGAGTATGGTAAGTAACTCCTCATTACTATATCATTATGGATGCATGCACATAAAATTATTGTATACTTATTAAACAAGGTTCCTAGTAAGGCAGTTCCATAAACTCCTTTCGAGTTATGGACTGGAAGGAAACCTAGCCTAAGGCACCTACATATTAAAAGGTTGCCAATCAGAAGTAAGAATATACAATCTATATGAAAGAAAGTTAGATCCTCGTACAATAAATGGATACTTTATTAGTTATCAATAGACATTTAAAGGATATAGATTTTATGTACCAATCATAGTCCAAAAATCATAAAAACTGGTAATGCTAGATTCCTTGAAAACGGTGAAGTTAGTGGGAGTATTTCAAAACAATTCGTGGATATAAAAGGAAATTAGAGTAGAATTTTCTACACTTATAAATGTTCATTTATCCAAAACTACCACAAATGTTTTTCCTACAATTAATGAATGCCCTAATAATGTCAAACAATATTTAAATGATTAAACACCCATAAAAGAAACTAACTTACAAATGTCTAATGAAAATGAACCACAAATAATGGCATTGAAAATATCTTAAAGAGATAGAAAATCAACCATTTCTGATAATTATGTGATTTATTTACAAGAGTCAGATTTTGATATTGGAATAAATAAAGATCCAATTTCGTTTTCGCAAGCCATAAATAGTGATGAGTTTGATAAATGGTTAAGTGCTATGAAAAATGAGATAAAAGCTATAGAACAAAACAAAGTCTGAAATACTATCGAATTGTTTGGAATAGGGAACTTGATAATAAGGTTAAAAATGAATTTTGATTAACAGAAGTGTAATGTAGTTGTTAAAGCGATATATGACTCTTAATGTCATTGTTGAGTAAGATGTGGAAAATTGAATAATAAATCATAAGATATATATATATATATATATATAGAATAAGAAATTGTGATATAACCACCTTGTCAACAGGTGTAAAAGTGAAAATGTATATGAATAGATAGATATGTGTGTAGAAATGAATTGGTGATTTTTAATTCACCTACTTGAAAAGTGAACTTGTGAATTAATTGTAAAGTGACCATGAATTGTTCATTGGGCTTTTAAATTTGATTTTGGTTATATATGTGAAATTTGATATTTATCAAAAATTTCCTATTTGACTAATTGTGAAATTGAAATTTTCTTGAAAGTGTTAATAAAATGAAATGCCTTAGTTGAGTGCTACCATGAGTTATGCAAGTGGTGGCAGGAGAATGGATGCTAATTGCAAAATTATCTTGCTATGCTACTAATCATTTATAGGTTTATTATTAAGAGTTGGGTCTAAAATTAAAATAAGATGTTTTCTTTATTTCCTGAAAGTTACTCTAATAACAATTTACTTCAAGGTATAAATTTATCTCTATAACTTTCCTCTAGGAAAGTATCATGTGTCGGAACCTTAATGGTTTGATCATTTGGGTTATAAAATAATCCTCTATTCCTTTTGGATAGCCAAAGAACATGCATAATTCCATCTTTAAATCCAACTTATTCCCATCTTTATCCGGTACGTGGGTTGGGCGTCCCTAAATCCTAAAATGATTTAGGCTTGGCTTCTTTTGAGGTCATGATTCGTATAGAGTTTTTGGTGTGGCCTTAGTTGGTACATCATCCAGAATGTAGCAAGTAATTTTTAATACATATCCCAGAAGGGTATTGGCAATTGCAAACAACTCAACACTGAACAAATCATGTTTAGCAAGGTTTTGTTCCTTCTCTTTGCCACACCATTTTGTCGTGGAGTACTCGATGTGGTTAATTGGGATAATATCTCATTCTCTATGAGGTATCCTAAAAACTCATCTAATAAATATTCCCTACCTCGATTGGACCGAAGTGTCTTTATAGGTAAACCTGATTGTTTCTCCAGTTTTGTAAAATAAAACTCTTGGAATTTATAGAAGGTTTCACTCTTGTGGTGCATTAGGTATACATACCCAATCTAAAATAGTCATCTATAAAGGTTATGTGATAATCATGACTACCTCGTGTACTAACATTCATAAGATCGCATATGTTAGTGTGCACAAGTTATAAAAGTTTAACGACCCTTGTACCTTTTGCATTTAAAAATCGCTTGGTCATTTTACCTTCTATGCAAGATTCACATTATGCTAGATATAGTTCTTTAAGAGAACTTAAGGTTCCGTCTTTCACAAGCCTAGTAATTCTATCTTGGTTAATATGGAAAAGTCTTAAATGTAATAGGTACGCCTCATTTGAGTGAGACGTTTTGAGTTTCTTATTTATAAGATCAATTTCTAACAGCAAGTACATATTTGGTTTGATAAAATAAATATTATTTTGCATCCATCCTTTATAGCTAAGAGATCAGTCTCTATAAATTGCAATACCATTATGGAAAGTCATGGTAAAACCGTCTTTAAATAAATATGCGCTAGAGATTAAATTTCTCTTAAAAATTGGTACATAGAAAATCCCTTTCAAAATAGTCTTCCTAAAACTATCAAAATTAAGATGTACTTCTCCCACTACTTTAGCCACCACATTGCTCCCATGTCTGGTTCATAACAAGGGATTCTCATCTTCGAGATCTTTCATTTCTTTGAACCCCTACAAAGATACAAAAACATAATTATTAGCTCCAAAATCAATAACCCAATGATCTACTAAATCTTCCACTAAACAAGTTTCAATAACCAAGAGTTTCATGCATTTACCCTTTGAGGCTAGGTAGTCCTTCCACTCTTTATAGTTAGCCTTGAAGTACCCTTTCTTACAGTAGAAGAAACACTTAGACTTTGTTAGTCTTTAGGCTTCCTAATCTTCTTCCAATCTATTTTTGGTGGACTTGAAGGCTTAAACTTTTTCTTCTTAGCTTTCTTTCCCTTCCCTTTTGAGGAAAAAACAACTGTTAAGTTTGCTTCTACTTTTCAAACTTTGACTACCATTCAACATCAACTCATAGGATTGAAATTTTCTAATCAGTTATAGAAGGGTGACTTGCCATCAAATGTAGAAGTTAATTCGGGTCAATTCTGCACCTAAGGAGCTTGTTTTCTAAGCAATTTAAGATTTTAATTTACATTTTAGTATTTAGGCCTTAAGATTAAAAGTTAACAAAAATAAGTGTTTTTAACACATTTTGTAAGGTGTTGTGACCCAATAGGCGGTCTTAGGTTGTGTTCTTATTTCTCTCATGGTTTATTCAATCGAATTTGAGATGATGAATAACATGAGTGGCTAAATCCCTTAGGGGAGATTAACAATTGGATGAGAATGTGACTAACGGAGGATTTGATATTTCTCAGGATGAATTAGTTTGTATAAATAATGTGTTCTTAAACTGTTAGGCTTGAGAACCCTAATAAGTGATCATAGGCTAGACTAAATCAAGAGATAAGTTGAACCGAGTAAATCATAATTTATCCTGGTTGAGAAAGTGAGATCGAAATATAAGTGAATATCAACCAATCGATTAAGTCAATTAGAGCCAGAAGTTAATAATTGCTTGATCGATGATTAATCCACTAAAACTCCCAATCCGAAGTTAGTTACAAACCCTAAAGAGAGTTAATCTTCCTGATTGGTTTAGTAGTTTAATTAATTAACTAATTTTTCCTTTTTTTTCTTTATTTGTTTTTATTCCTCTAAATCTATTTTATGATCCATTGTAATATAGGAATTAACTATTTCTTTTATTTATTTGTTTTTATTTATTATTTATTTCATCCTCCCTTGGGTATGATCCTCAGAATATTTCCAGTATTTTTTTTGTACAACTATATTACAATTTGACCTGTGCACTTGTGGGCACCGCCGTTTTTAATTCTGATATTTTGGTGTGATATTTATTCTATAAAAGATAACTCATTTATAGGTGGTCAAAAGTTCAATTGTTTGCTTCCTAAATTGTATAAAACCCTAATGTCGACGAAATCCTTAGATAAACTTTTGAACACAATTCTGATTTTTGTGTTTGCATCAAGTCTGGCCCTATAGATCGTGGCCTCTGCAAAGTAACTCATAAGTGTAATCACATGGTCTTTGACCAGAGTGCTGATTTTTGCTAGGTATTCATTAAACTTGTGATAAAGGACTTTCGAGCTAAAGCAGGTTGGCCTCCAAACATGTCCTCTAATTTATCCATAATATCTTTTGCGGTTTCACAGCTCTCTAATTGCTTTTGGAGTGTATAGGTTACACTCACTAAGATGTAGTAGTGAGTTAATCAAGGGAGTTGGTGTCATTTTTGAACTAAAAACTAAAATTTTCATCCATTAATTATCTTTGTATTAAGAAAATATTTCAAAAAATTTTGCAACATGCGTAATGCATTAAAATGATGCATGCATCTTACATTAAACCTTGAATATTTTGTAAGTTTGTTGCAAATATAATTCCTACGCCAATTAAATTAAGCTGCCATGAGGTAATTTTAAATAACTAGTAAGAACGTGAATTTGCATCCAATTTATACGTGAATCTAAACACATTATATGCTAAACATATTAATAATCTCTTTGTGTTTTGCAATTGTTCTAACTTAAGTAGAGCTTCGAAGGAAGTTACTTAACTAAAACAATCTTGACTGTATAACTATTAACTCAACACCCATTATAAATATTTACTCTTTCATGAGTTTTCACTGAATAGTCTCAATGAGTAACATACATGACTAGTTATCCTCTTAAAGGCCTTAGTGAATCCACATAATAATACTTATTGTAAAGCGCAGTCAAGGTAAAACAAACTTGAAGTATTATTATGCCATCACATGGAAACCATTGATGGAGACCATTATAGGTCTCATTTAAGGACTTTTTCCCACTCAGTATTTTAAAATTGATTCAAGGTTTTAAATCCTCTTCGTTTCTAGATTACATGAATCTTTTAATTTTACAAAAAAAAAAAAAATTCTTGCATGATGATAGTAATCCACTATCTAATTACAAACCCAAATATTATAAAATCTAAAATACAACCAATCTAAAATCTAGAAACCACAAATTTTGAAAAATTTATTTGATAACAATTTATAAAATAATATCATCCATACATCACATAAATAAATCCAAAACATGCTTATAATGCAAGGATGTCACCTCTTATCAAATTTAATCAAACAAACAAGAGAGAGAGACAAAAGAAATTCAGTAAACCGATTTACACCATAAAAATAGCACAACCTAACTTTGAAACTATTTGTTAGAAAAAATTAGTTTAAAGAACATTTTTTTTCCACAAAAAAAAATATTTTTTTCTAAAACTCAAGCCTTATTGTATTTATAGTAACAAACATTTTACCAAATTCGTACCTGTGGTATTTGAATAGCTGATCTAATTCGAATCTTGACTTTCAACCAATCGACCTTCTTTGTTATTCTCAATCTTGGCTTGTTACAGTGTAGGCTCTATTCACGAAACGATGAACGCAATGAAAACTTTAATTGATATTTAGTAGGTGTATCAATATCCCTCTATGGGCTAGAAATTTAAAATAAGTTCGCATGAAAATAGAATTTATTTTGTAATGGAATTTTCTATTTTCAGTAGATCGACTACGCTCAATATAGTGTGTTTTCAAACTAGCTCACAATATTTATTTATAGAGACAAATACAAGAGTCTCAATTGAACAAGGTGTAAGCAAAACAATAATATTTTAATAGGAAGAAAATATACTCTTACCAAGAGTACACTAGGTGGGTGGCAGCAACCCCTCTTTAGGATTAGGGTTTGCTGCCCACTGCTATATACCATGCCTAATTGGACCTTATCATGTATTGGGTACAATTATATGTGTTATATGGTCTTTAAACAAACTCATATAATTTATCCAACCTAATAAACAATTTTCCTATTCTCAAAAATATTATTTATTAACTTAAATAAGTTGTTTTCTCAACCCAATTATAATCTCGTTAAAGTTATAGACTTTATTGTACTAGAATCTATGAGTAAATAAATTTAACTAACTTTTTCAATGAAATCGTAATGACTAATTAATTTAATTTTCATTTTGAGCTTCAATTATTTAATTACAATTAACTAAAAAATAATTTGAATAAATTAATTTTAATATCTAAATCATATTTTATTCATTGCGAGAAAACGCATTCACTGTAAATAGTGATACATGCAATCTATTTATCTAATTCATCGTTTTCATCCAATTCATCTCATTGATTCTAGTGCAAACCATCAAGGTTACATAAAGCTAGTGGAGGGACCAATTGTACAAATATAATGAAGGCTAAAATAATTTTTAATTAAATTCTGACTCTTTGTATATTAATTACAACATTATTTAGTCATTAAGTCATTCCACTTAAGTACCATGACTAAACTCTCCCTATTATATACCATTATGAAAACTACTTATCAAGTGCTTGTCCAATGACCTTGTCATATGCGTGTTACCCTTATAGGACACCCTTAATCTCATTGGTTAAATCTATTCGCCCAATATGATTGTATTTTATCTTATAGTAACCATTACATATTATTTAATGAAAAATTCAATTACTAATGAATAGTAATTAATTCATCCATCTTAGACAAATGACTCGTAGTCACGTTACTTTTCCATCTATCATGCAATGTCGATGGGAGGATATCGTTTACCCTTTATTGGTATATGAATTCCACTATTGTAAGTGAAGCTACATCATACAGAAGTTGTATACCCAACATACCAACTTTCGACTTTCTTACCAATTGAACTCAAGCTTTTAATACATCAAAGCATATGAGTCACACATACATAGTCCGTCACTTACTTAGGATTAAGGTAAGTCACACTATGAGTATCAAAAGTGCATAAATTCATAAATGGAACTAAGCTTCATTCTACTTAGGTCCTTTCTGATGCATTTTCAGTCTAGACAATGATATCCATGTCTCTATCTTTTGAGAGTCATCTACTCTGATACCCAAGAAAATGTATCTTTCAAATTGAACTTGATATATGGCATAATAATATTTTAATTGGTTTGCTCAATTTCAATTCAACTATGAATCATTTAGATTTTATACTAATATAAGTTGTCTTCTGCATTATGATCCAACCACATAATGCAACTTAATATTAGTTAAACGTTAGATAATCAATTAGCTAATATTTGCTTACATTTTGCTTTGAGTGCAAAAATCGTTAAGGACATTATACAAAATACATTAATGAAAATGAAGAAATTTTGTTAAACCAATATGTTAGAAAAGTTAAAAGTATATTTGACGATATCACTATACTAAGGGCATTAGATCCTAACATTTAACTCTCATAATGCTTTTGTTCCCTCAATTTTTTTCAACAAAGTATTCAAATTTGCAAGGGTTTTCACACTTAGTAATTCCTTCCTAACAATTTTCTTTTCTTTTCATCCTTCTTAATGTTCCTACTCTAGTCCCATGACATCCGTAATTCAACTTCCAATCCAAGATACACAACAAATCTGGGATTGAAAAGGTGAAGCAATTTTATGCTTATTTTTTTAAGCTAAGATTTCAAACATATAAAGTTACCAAAGAAAGGCTTAAGGCTCAATATATGGCATTAAGGATTCATATGCATACAAAGGTAGCTCCTTTAGAGCACTCAATCCAAATAATATCTTAAATCATCCCTATACAATCTCAATTTAACATCAAGTGTCAATCATATAATACAATTAAACATTGAATTATTCACTTCTATGGACAATATCTTTGTAATACTTTAAAAATTTCTACAGTAAGATATTATCCTTAATATAGTAAAATAAGGAAATAAAGTGACAAGAAGAGGAAAAGTGAGTTATGTCACTAGGAAGTATATTATGACATATTGATTCAAGAAAGGACTAAATTGTAAAAGTGAGAAAAGTTTTGTGGCCCAAGAGTAAATACTTAAAATTTGAGGGATTAAAGTGTAAATATGAAAAAGTTAAAGGACTAATAGTACAAATATTTTAAGGGTGGAATGATCTAAAAACCAAGGAAAATTGATGAATTAGAACCAAATTGAATAGGTAAAGAATTATGAGGGACTAAATTATAATTTTATCAAATTAAGTGATGACTTAAGAATAAAATTTTAAAAGATCACAAAGGGTAAAATGTTCAATTGGAAGAGAGAGAAATCTAGAAAGTAATGATGATGTTGGTGATATTTTATAGTTATTTAATTAGATAATTATTATTTATTTAATATTTTAATAAGATATTTTATTATTTTATTATTTTTTTAGTCATATATGTGTGTGTGTGTGTGGGAAAAAAAAAACATATACATCATCCATCTTTCTCCATGCATTTCACGTTAGAACAAAAGAGAAGAAAGAAAGTTTTACTTTCTTTACAATTTAGTCCTTCCACCAAAAATTCACCCTTTTTACCTAAAAATCAAAAGAATTTTCATAGCTACCAAGAGAGAAAAATGTTAAGGAGACTAAGGGGAGTTGGAATATCAAGTTGGATTCAAGAAATAGAAGCTGGAGGAGAGAGAAAAATCAAGTTAAAAATTAAAATCAATAGGACAAGGTAAGAATTTTAAGATTTCAATATATTTTAAGTATATTTTCTCATGTAAGGTAATATCAAAAGCATGAAAATGATGTTAAGGTAGAGTTTTATTATATAAGGATCCATGTTCTTGATATATTAGTGAAGGGAAATGAGAGAAAATAATGAGAAATATGGTAGAGAATGGAAATAATAGTGTTATAAACTTGGTAATCAATATGTTGCACTAAAGTAGTTTTGGACAGCAGCAAGAGGCTAACTTTGAAAAATCACCAAAAATGGTAGAAATTGAATTAGAAGCTGAGTGAGATATGAAATTAAAGCTTATTGAGTCTATTTTCATATAAAAGAATAGAGAAAGTAAAGGAATTCTGTATTCTAAGATATTTATATTTTTGTGAGGCTGGTTCAGAATGATTTTGAGATCCCTTATTCTGACTTGGAAAAAATCATTAAAAATTATAAAAAAATAATTTTGGGACATAATTTATATAATTAGATTACTTAATGAGTCTATTTTTATAAAAACATATGATAACATCATTTGAATTCTTTTTAAAGAGATAATTAAACTTTAGTGAAGAGTGGTCAGAACTGTCAAATAGCAAAACAGGGGAGACTTTAATGAATAAACTGTACTAATTAGCTAAACCAAAAATTTTAAAAATTTTATCGTAAGAAGAGATGTGAGTCTAGTTTCAGGTAAAATTAACGGATCTTAATTTGGAGTTCTGTAGCTCAAGATATAAATGATTTAGTGACTATGACTCAAATGGACAGCTTTGAATATACATATAAGTAAATAGTGAAATTATTGATAATGTTACTTATAAGCATATTATATAAATTAAGGATGTGGAATGGAGAGGAGGAGAAGGAAAATATGTATGAATATTCAGCTAGTATAGCTAATTTTCATGTTTTAGGCTCAGGGACTAAATTGAATAAAAGTAAAATTTTATGGGCAATTTTGTAAAAATGTTAGAAATGACCAATTTGCATGAAGTGGGTTATTTTATTATTTAAAATTGCAAAATTGAATAAAATTATTAATTTAGTTCAAGATCCGGGAAAAAATGCTTTAAGGATTAAATTGAAAAGTGTTGAAATTATGAAAAATTATGATATTTTATAGAATTCATGGTTGTTATCAATTTGTATGAGAATAACAGCTGGAAATAAGGATCAAATTGCAAAAAAATTATTTTTAAATGCATGAAATATCGATATAATGAATTACCTGATTTATGTTTATGAAGAAATGGCAAGAGAATGATATTTATCATGATATGTCAATATGTGATTATCTTTGATACGTTGATACAAGAAAATTAAGTATATTAAGACAAGTAATAAATTCAAGTAAAACATGTCGAGAAAAATAAGTATGTTTAAGGGACAATATGATTGATTTTAATTGGTTCCAAATATAAACGTTAGATGAAATAAAATATCTAATAAATAAATCGGTAACTCCGGTAATGCTCCGTTCTATTCCGGTGACGGATTCGGGTTAGGGGCGTTACAATCTTCACCGCAATCTCATCATCCATTTATCACATGGTATGAACATATACAAAAATTCCAAATCAAAATTAAGATATCTACATCTATTAATTTCATTAACACATAAGAACTAAACCGTCTCATATTTTACTAACCAATCAACCATGCAACTATTCCATTCATATATCCACACTTATAACACCATGCTTTGCATAAACCAAAATATTTCAATATCATGATCATGAATAAAGCATCATGCAACAAGAAAAAATTGAAAAATTCTAAAGAATTAAACAACTAAACTTACTCTCTCCCACACTTAAACTAAACATTGTTCTTAATGTTCACTACAACACCTCATTGAAAGAGCTCTTAACCACATGAATACTCAACTTATATTAATAAAAAATCTAAATAGTCCACTGATAATTTCACACGAAACCCAATTTTTCAATTTTTAAACTAGTAAGACACTACAAAAGACCCACAGAGCTTGGAAATGGTGGACAAGAAGGAAAATCAATAAGACACTAAAACAGAGAAAAAAATAAAAATTCAAAAGACCCGCTTGATAATTTCACATGGAACCTAAATCTTTCAATTTCTTAGTCATTTGATGGGAAAACATTTTCTTGCTTTTAATTACCATTAATAATTTGTTTCATTTATATAACCTTTATTGACTCTTCCCCTCCTCCTCCTTCTCCTCTTTTTCTTCTTCTTTTGTTGTTACTGTTGTTTGTTTTTCCTTCCTTTCGTTCATTGATTTCCACTTCAAAAGAACCCCCTAAAAAAAACTGAAAAATTGGGTTTTTATGTGGAATTATCAAGAGGTAGTTCTTTTGAAACTTTGTTCTTATTTTTATTTTCTCTCATTGGTCTTTTTTCTTGTTGACCATTTTAGGTCTTGTTTAATTCTTTCTCATTCTTTTTTGATTTAAAATTTTTTCTGCCTTTTTAGGGTTTCCATTTTAATTTTATCATTATTATACTCGTAAATGGCCACTCAACAAGAAAATGAAATGTAAATAAAAAAAGTCGCATCAAAAAAAGTTAACCATGCAAATGGAATATGTTAGCTTTAGGATTAAAATCAAGGAATTTGAAAAATAGAAATATCAACTTGAGGCAAATACAATTAATGAATTAATTTCTTGCAAATCGAATAGTATTTGTACTATATCCTTATTATTGGATTAAGTTTAAAATCATAAATTTGAAGGATATACATTTCAAAGTTCAAATTTTAAAATCAAAATAAGTTTCCCAAGCCACCTTGAGTAAATTTCATTCAAAAGAAATTAAACAGTGCTTGAAATTTATGAAAGACATTATTAACCACGTCTCGCTAACAAAGGAACTTCTTTATTCACCAATCTCAAAATAGAAACAAAGTGGAAAAAACAATACAAAACAACAAAAAAGGTAGAGCAAGACGTAGTGTCAAAAGTGCTTATTCTAAGCATACCTATCAAAATATTAAGCTTGTAAGCCCATGTTCTTTCTTGTCTTGCCTACAAATAAGTCCCTAGATTTGAGCAAGCCAGGCAGGCATCCACTAATGGTTGCAAAAGGAAATTGGGCGATAGCATCTTTCCTTCCAAGGGAAACCAAGGCAATGGCTGAACCAGGTTCATACTTTGACAATTTGCTTTCTTGGACTCCTCCGCTCATCAACACCTTCAAGTTTTTCGCAACTACCATGGCATGTTTTTGAGCTAAAAACCCTTGTTTGAGTTCCTGGATAATTTGCATTTACGTCTAAAACGTTAGCTTTAATCTATAAAATATGTAGTATAATAGAATTGAGCAGTAAGAAATTTAATTTCAATTAGATCGGATATCACTTTTAAATTTTAAATTTGATTCAAAATAAAAATCAAATTACTCAAATTTGATTAAGCTTATTTATCTAGTAAAAAAAAATAATCCCAAGGAGTATTTATACTCAAACTTGAGTTCAGATTACTTAATAAAAATAAAAATAAAAACTCAATTAAACTCGTGAGCAATTAGAGTTGAGTATTAGGATACTCGAATCCGGCTCATTCGAGGTGATAGGACTTACGGGAATATCAGTGATATCTCCTATTGCAAATATATTAGCGCGGCCATTGACTCTCAAATGCTCATCAACCATCAACCTTCCATTTCCATCCAAGTGGGTCTTCAATATAGTGTCACTAAGCCATGCTGAGGCCAAAGGTTTTCCAGCACAAAGGAAATGGCAATCTGCTTTGATGCTTTCTCCACTCGAGGTTTTATATACGTGGCTTCCATCTAAAGTGCTTGAATTCAAGTCAACTGCTTGCTCCAATTTTACTTCAACTTTCCTAGATTTCAACCAACGCGAAGTCTTGTTGGAAGCCTTGGTTCCAATGAATTCCAACAACCTGGGTCCCTTATGAACCAATGTCACCTTCTTGTCAGGGAAGTCAGTGGCTATTTCTGCAGCAAGTTCAACACCAGTCGGTCCTCCCCCAACAATCAAAATCGAATTGGCAGATTGTATCTTCTGATTTTCTGTCCGCACATATATGTATGTATATTAGAATTAACTTGAGTAGCTTATAATAGATGAAGGGTCGGAACAATGAAGGTTAAAAAGAAAACACACTTTAATTTCGAAAAACATTTGCAACATCTTAATAGCCTTGACGCGTGATAGTGAAGAATAATGCATGAAAAGAGAAGAGCAATAGTTTTTGATGTGGTGTTTACCAGCTTTGTATTGATTAAGTCTGTCCGTCTTAGTGTTGGGGACAACATCCCTGTGTCCAGTAGCAATAACAAGATAATCATAAGCAATACGATTGCCATCGGCTGTCCATACATGAGTGTCCGTGATATTTGTGGCAGCAGATGTAACAATACGTCCATTGGTAAGATAATCTGTATGGTTTATCACTGATCTTTCCGCAAATGATGGCTCCACCATGTTCCTCAAATTCGCCCATGTAATTTCAAGATACTCCTTCCTATATATATATGAACAGCTAAAGTTACTACCCAAAAGAAGTCTCAGTTCCTACATATATTACTTCAGTTGCAAGAAAAACAAGATAAACCAGATATTCAATGCAGTTGCAGTGTTGGGTAGACTTATATCTTGATGTTTTGGGGAAGAAATGAATTTGAATATTGAAGGAACAAAAACTAGTTATAAGTGTGAGAAAGAGAGAAAACAAAGCTTACGGGTCGATAAGGGTGACAGCAGCATTGAATTGCAAAGACTTGGCAAGGAGGGAGCCAGCAATGCCACCTCCAACAACAACTAATCTTCTTGTTTCTGCTCCTGATTCCATGTTTTTTCTTTCTTGGATAATTAAGTACTTCGTTTTCTGTTTTGGTTCAGATTGTCGATGGAAATTTGCCTGGGTGGGTGCTGAATTTAAAGCATTGCCAAGAAGTTTCTAGCAAATGTAGATTGCTTTGGTGGTAAAGAATGTTATGGTCAAAGGAAATTAACAATGGTATTCTTTTCAAATTTATGATTTTCTGAATTTTATAGGCCACTCCAAAACATTGTTCTCTCCGAATAAAAAAGGATAAAAAAGGGACGAAACAAAACAAATACTTGATTTCTTTATTTTGGGTGTTTCTTTAAATCATGCAAGCATTGGTTCATTGAACTGGGGTTGATGAGCTTTATCATATATATGTTTCTTTAATATGTTTTTTGCATAAAATATTTGAGATTCTAGAATAGCTTCATTTGGGTCCAAAGAGACTGCAAGTTAAGAATGATATTCCAATAGCATCACAATGACTTAACTGATTACATATCCTTGTGCTCAATATTATTTTAATATAGACCGACAAATTATATATGAAGGCATATTAATGCCTTAAGCATAGAATCTGAATCTGCTTGGTCGTGGACGATATTCTTGAGTACTGGTTTTATTCAAGAAACCAGATGTCCATTCGCAAACATAAGTTCGATTTTATGTATTCGTTTTATTTTGAATTTAGAAAGAATTTTTTATCTTTCTTCAAATTTGAATCTTCTTAGAATTGGATTTTTTCGAGTTCAAACTTTTTCAGATTCAAATTTTTTTAGATTTGGGCTCATACGAAGTTTAGGTAAGCTCTGATTGATTCAAATAATTTTAAAAATTTAAAGTTATAAATATTTTAATTTCGAATATAATATTTTATTTTACTTTAATATTATAACAATGCGATTTAGATTTGCCTTGAAAAAGGATCAATTATATATTTAATAGAATTATTTTATATAAAATAATTAAATTGAGAATTGTCTGTAAAATTTATCATATGATGTGTATATTAAATTAATGAAGATATCTTTTATTATTTATTATTATATTCTATTGACAATTGAATAGCTTTTATTTTTCTTATTAAATTTATAAACTTAATACTTATGTTCCAGAATATTTATTTTTGAACCCCAAATATATTGTACTAAACCTAAACTCAAATAATATGCTGATTATCAAAAGTCAAAAATAAATTAGTTATAACCCAAATTTCAAATCCAAAATTAAATTAAATTAAACTCAATACCTAAATACAATTTGTAAAAGTTAAAATCCAAATCAAAGTTTAATTTAATAAAAATAATATTTTATATATTACTAGTTATAGACATGTATTGTAATATACTAAATTACACATAAATCTTGATACTATATATTTTATTATAACTTAGGATATAATAATAGTTATATATGTATTAATAGTTTTTTTTTTTTTGGTAGTTTATGTATTAATAGTTTTAGTCACAGTTAGGTAGTATATTATTATATTATGATCAACTTGTGGGGGTGTTAAGATATTATTATATGATATTATCTTTTAGCAATTTGATTCCTACGTAACTACTATATATATACCCTTGAGATCTATCAATAAAATTGAAGAGATTACCCTATTCTTGTCATGGTATTTGAGTAAGTTTTTTGGCGCAATTTTTTTTTCTTTCATCATTCTAAATGGCTAGTGGCGAGACTTCTCCTCCTCCTCCACTGTAACAGTCCGGTTTAGACCCTAGTCAGAATAGTAGTTTTGGGACCACAAATTCGAGTCTGAAAAAAATATTTTAATATTATTTTCTGTGTATGTGATATGTGAATTTATATCTGTGAATTTTCTGTGATTTAATTTGTCTGCTTCTGTGCTCGATTTTACAAAAAGGACTAAATCGCGAAAGTTGAAAAAGTTACATTCTATAAGTTAAAAGTGTTATATTGATATGTTTTAGCAAAGTGAGAGTCCTTGCATGTCAATTATACCATGAATGTTAATGGTGGACAATTATGGACATGTAGTTGGTGAATTTTTAATGTATAAAATAAGGTTAAAATAGTAAAATGCATAATAATGTTATTTATGATAAAACAAAACATGAAAATGGCCATTACCACATTGTTCTTGCCGAAAATTCAAAGGAAAAGAAAAGAAAAATTAAGCTAGGGTTCGGCCATGATACAAGCTTGATTAAAGGTTCGTTTTTGTTCCATTTTTTATAATTTCTACGTTTTTGTAATCGTTGCTTCGTGTTCTTCAAAACCCATGTCTGAATTTTTGTTTCTGTTGAAGATTATGAAATGTGCCATTAATGATTATATGAGCTTGGTAATGTTTTTATATGGATTATGAAAGATATATGTGAGATTATCATGCTTTGTTCTTGAATTTTTGATGGAATAGAGCTATTTAGGCTAATTTGTGAAAATGAGGTTTTAAAGGACTAAATTATGAATTAAATATGTTATTTAGGCTTGTATGGAAGCTATGTATATTCGGCCAAGCTATAGTCTTGGTGAATTTTGTATATTTGTGATTTTGTGAAAAATGGACTAAATTGTCAAAGTGTGAAAATGTAAGGGCTATGATTGTCACTCGCGATAAGTTTTAAAATTTATAATTGATCGTACTTGAACTAACTATTATCACGATAAAGGCAAGTGTACCTATCAAACAGTAGTATAGTTTTAGCAAGACCGGATGTCGAACCCAAAGGAACTAAGAGTACTAGTATTAACTTTCTTTTTATTATCTAGCCTAAGAATAATGAAGGTAGATTATCTAAATAATTAACTAATCTAAGAATGCACAAAAAGTAAATTGGGGAAATACTTTTGGGAAAATTGATTGATTTAGACAACACCCAAGGAAGAATCCACCTAGACTTCTCTTGTTAATTGACTCTGAACTAGACGATTTATTCACTTGACTTGATCTGTAGAAATCCCTAAGTTATGTTATTATCCCTATTCAAGACTAATAACGTCTAACCTTAGGTTGATTAATTGAAATCTCTTTCTAATTAAAACCCCTAGTTTTGCATTAACTCGATCTATGGATTCCCTAATTAGATTTGACTCTAATCCGATAGATTTATGTCGTCCTATCTCTAGGATTGCATACAACTCCGCTTAATTATGAATGATCTACTCTTAGACAGGGACTATTCATCCTCCGAATAAGCACATCAATACTTGAATCAATATCCTGGAATATTCAAACAAGAGTTAAAGTCATAATTAAGAACAAATCAAGTATTTATCATACAGTTTAGAAAATATTAACAAGATCCGTCTTAGGTTTCATCCCCCTTTAGGGGATTTAGTTCATAACTATAAAAGAAAACATCTCAGAAGAATAATGACAAAACATAAAGAAAACCCAAAAACTCCTGAAGGAATTTGAAGGGAGATCTTCAGTCTTGGAGGTGAATCCGGCTTCCGAGATGGATCAATCGGCTTTCTTCGAGTAATTCTTTGCTTCCTACTCTCCGTCCCCTTTCTCTCCTCCTTTAGGGTCTTTTAAATAGGCTTTAGAATGCTTTTCGACCCTCAAAATTACCCCTTTTCAAATAGAACTCAACTTGGGCTCAACAGGGACACAGCTGTGTAACACGCCCCGTGTGCGATTACTTCAGGCCGTGGTCAAGGCTGAGAAATAGACACGCCCGTGTTAAGGTTGTTTTAAGACTTGTTCAAGCCTGCTAGAATGACACGGGCGTGTGTTCTACCCGTATGAGGAAGTCCAGGCCGTGTTGATTTCCCATGTCGGCCCATTTTCTCCATTTTTGGCCCGTTTCTTGTTCTTTTTACTTTCCTATGCTCACCTAAGTATAAGATATGAAATTAAAGGATTAGGAGCATCAAATTTCATAAATCTAATGTTAATTCATCCAAAAATGGGCTAAGCATGGGATAAAAATATGTATAAATTACAACTTATCAAATACCCCCACACTTAAGCGTTTGCTTGTCCTCAAGCAAAATCCTCACTTTACCATTAAGAAGTCATTTTTTTCAACTTATAATTCCCATCAATAATCTCAAAATAATCCATATGTAATCATATATTGAGAATTCAACTAGAAGAATATTAAAGTTTCAAACATTCCAAGTTGAGCATTTTATCAGGAAAAACATAAGTATCTCCCCTCATCTAAGTAATAACATTTGATTCAAAATATCACAAATTTTAACATCCTTACTTAAAGATTCACTCAAATCACTCGAGGTGTTTAAGGACAATGAATATAGCACTCAACAGTCAATATGAAAAGTTATTACCATAGGCTTGCATGAAAATCAAATCTCCACCACTATAAATTGAGATGATACATCAATCAAAAGGTCTTTAGAGGGTTGTAACGAGGCTTTGGTTAGGAGGTGTGGTCACAAGTTGAAAGAAAAGGTTAAAATCGAGATTGAATTGAAGAACTAGAAAAATACTAAAACTTTGACAAATTACATCCCTAATTTAGATAACCTATAATTGAGCTTTTCTTTTGGATAACGTCATTTTAACACAAGCATTAAATAATTTTATCATCTATTTTTTTTTAAGAACAAATCAAATAACATAGAATAACTACCAAAAATAAAACATAGCTAAGTAATTTATTCAAATCAAATCTCGACAAAAATAGGGATAAAATTAATTGTGGGGATTTCAACAATAATGAGTTATGGGTTAATATAGAGGGTAAATCAATGAATGAGATGTTAGGCTCAAAGGGGTTCACTAAGGGTTAATTGTGAAGGTAGGCTTTTATGGAGTGAGTGGGTTAAACCTAAATGCCTTTATCATCTTGACATATCAAATCAAATGGTGTGGTTTTGACATGCATAATCAAGCAAGTTCTAGAATAACAATTCGATATTGACACACTCAAAGCAACAATAAAAGTGAGCATGAAAGAAATTATAGATACTCTAAAGGCTCAAAATCTCACAAAAATTATGGTTTTTTTATGTTTAACCTGTGGATTTCAATTCAAGATAATACCTAAACTTGGGGAAAACAACCTAAAAATTTTAAATTCTCAAAAATCAACTTATCATGCTTGATTCTCTAATGTCTTAAAGTTTAAATAATTAATACACAAATGCCTATGTTTTAATTCAAGACATATCAATAAAAATCATAAATTAATCAAAATTCATTCTAATAATAATATGAGTGATTCACACGAGAATAAGACAAAATTCAGGGATTTTTCTGATAGCGATATAATTGACCCCCCCACACTTAAGATGTACATTGCCCTCAATGTACAAAGATAAAGTTAGTGGCAAATATAGACATAAGATCATAAGATAGGGAGAGAGTTGAAACTTCCTGAATGTTAAATGGATGAAATACTTAGGTTGGAATTATGTAGAGTGGAGGAGAAGACTCTGGTAGTGGTAGAGGTTGGGTTCCACAAGTGCTGCGCCAAAAGAATATTATATCTCATCATAGCTATGGTTGTGGTTGAGCAGGGCATGGCAGTCGTGGAGAACCTTTTCTAGTGGAGTTTCAAGTTCCTAAGTAATAGTGAGCTTTGGGGCTCTTTATAACTGTGATAAAATCAGGAACTTTTTAGAAAAGACAAAGAAGAATAATTGCTCGTAATGAAATAGCCGAAATAATAAATTGTTTATAAAACCTAAAAATAAAATAGTATCAAAAGGAAATAAAATAAAAAGTACTTTCAGAGGATAAATAAATATAAAATTGAGAATAATAATAAAAATAAAAAAATAAAAAAATCTTTAAATATTGTCATCGCCGGATGGTTCGCGAGGTGGTGGTGGCGATGAGATATGGAAGTGCTGACAAATCTGATGTAGAGTAGCATCAATGTGATCAAAACACTGAAAACACTACTGCTCAAATCGAGTAAGGCGCTCAGAGATGTCAGAGTATAAAGCCGTCGCATGAACTGGACGATGGATGGGTGGTGGTTGAGACAGTGGGTCCTCATGTTGCGGAGGGACATCATTAGTAATGTCCTCGGGGGCCTCCTCCTCTGTTGATTGGGTGAGGCGATACTGAGGAGGGTAACTTCCACGTCGTTTCTCGATCATCCTTATATGTAGCATGCTTAAGATGCCTTGTGGAGACATCTGTCCAATGAGAGTGAGGGAGGATGCTTGTGCCGCTGTCTTGAGGAGCCCGAAGTGCTGAGCCAATCGAGTCACATAAGGGCCAATATAGATGACCTCCTTCCTATGCCGCTCCGTCTGATGGTGAATGGCGAGGGAAATGAAATAGGCGAGGTCGAAGACGTGCCCATGTGCCATACACCATAGAAAGTAGGCATCGTGAGTGTTGACGACGCCAGTGCTCTCTCACCGTCCTGTTAAAGTGTGAGCTAAAATGATGTGTAGGTACCTCAAGGATGGGGCGAGAGCCGATGCCTTGAAGCGACTAGGATCATAGGTGGCCGAGACAGGGACTAAAGTGTTCCAGCACCTTGAAGGAGGATGATGGATGTGGCGGTTGAGAGTGTTGAGGTCGTTCTCCTTCATGAACTCCTCCGTGTATAGGCCCAGTGCGGTACCGAACTCTGGGACGCTCAACTGGCAGACTAAACCATCGAGGAGAAATTGGACCGTTCCAGGATCATCAAAATTACTCATCATGGTCTGAAGATGGAACGTTGAACAAAGTTCCATCGTGAGCTTGAGATACGTCGGCTCGACGATCTCAAAGAAAAGCCCTCAAGGGTCAGTGGTGAGGAGGGCCCGAATTATGTCAGCCAGTTGGACTTGTTCAAGTGTGGCCCAGTCAATACAGCGGCCCACACCTAAGGGTCAGGCCCGAATTATCTGGAAGAGTTCTTCCTGGGGCCCACGGGAAACTGAAGGAACGGGTGTCTGATCTCTGTGGTAGGAGCCAATGAAGATGACGCTCCTTTTTATTTTTTCAAAGTGGGGACAGCTGTCTTCTTTCCACGTGAGGTTGACATTGTATACCTGTAATGAAAAATCGAAGTGGAATGAGAATACTTTCATGGGGCTCATGTATTAGATGAGAAAAAATATACTAAAACAACCAAAGCAATTATATCAAATAAGCCTATGAGAATAATGCTAACAGAAATATCTAAAGAATGAATGCATGTTGGTTTGATAGCATGAAACCCATAGAAACATGAAAAATGGATGAATGTAGCATAATATATTGACTAAAAAAATGACAAATTTCTAGCAAAGAGCATATTACTATCATTACTATGAATATTCACTCAAAATAGTCAAATGAAACAAAAATAATCATGAAATAAGTAACATATTTGAAGAAAATAGAGAGAAAAGAGTAAACAAATGCAAGAGGGAGGAGCTTGGCCATCGAAAATGATGTAGAAAGCGGTTCACGGGCTGGCAGGAGGGCGTGTGAAAGTTGCAGCGGCTAGGGTTAGGGATTTTGGGGGAAGAGAATGATGAATAGTGAGAGGTTTTTATAGATTTTGGTGCATACGGTGTGTTTCATGTCTTTTCAAATTTGGGTTCATCTGACAGTCGGTCCACGCCCGTGTTCCTTGGGCGTGTTGGTGCACACGGCTATGTCGCACGGTCGTGTCCTGCTTCGTTCGCTTCTCCCACACCCGTGTTAGTTTGACAGTGTCGACCACGAGAGTTGGGCACGGGCATGTCGCACGCCCGTGTCACTTTCTCAGTTTCAACCATGATTCTAAAACACGGGCGTGTCGCACGCCCATGTTGTTTTGGTAGGATTGCCCATGGCCATGTCGCACGGCCGTGGTAATTAATCGCATCCCGTGTTGGGGAAAAAATTTTCCCTGTTTTCACACGGTCTAAAGTACGCCCGTGTGCCTGGCCGTGTGGGCTTGGAAAACCTATATTCAAGAGCTCAGTTAGTGAGTTAGGTGTTAAGCACTAAAATTTAAATAAGTTAATACCGTTAGTGCTCGGGTTACCTCTCGAGAAGCGCTTATTTATAGTCTAAGCTCGACTTACCTCGATTTCATGCGGTCATGGTGGTTCGAGGAGTTTACACTCCTCATTTCTACTATCAGTTTATATCAACATAAGGTTTTAAATGAATACTATTTACCTTAAACGTACTGAATTTGGAATGAGTTACCTCGACTGTACCGTATAGAAAAATGCTAAGTATCGTAAGAGAGATTGCTCCATTCGGTTCAAAAGTGACAATAAGAGGGTCTGCTGCATCTAATAGTACCTTGTCCCCAACCTTAAGTTGATTTGGTGAAAAATCGAGTTCGTCATAGGGTGGTTTCAGTTTATCATATTCTTTCAGTTTCTGTGTCTGCCATTCATCTAATTCCTTGATCTGTAACCTTCGTTCTTCATAGATAGGTCCTTTGTTGTTACGTAAACATGGCTCATTTACGCTCTTCGAACGTGTTTCCTGGGAAAAAGGTTACACCACATGATCAGTATTGGTAACATGATTTATATTACCACCCTCGTTACTCGAATTACAAGTTTGAAGAGTGATTGTTTCATCACCTACACGAAGTGTGAGTTCACCTGTACCAACATCAATAATGGTTCTAGCAGTCGCTAAAAAGGGCCTTCCTAAAATTAAAGGCACGTCACTGTCTTCTTCTATATCTAGAATAACAAAATCAACTGGGAATATAAATTTATTGATTTTTACTAGTACATCTTCAATGATACCTCTAGGAAATCTAACGGTTTTATCTGCCAATTGAATGCTCATCCTAATTTGTTTGAGTTTCCCGAGACCTAGCTGTTTAAATATTTTATAGGGCATGACATTAATGCTAGCCCCTAAATCAGCCAAAACATTTTTAACATTTAAACTACTAATTAAACAAGGAATCGTAAAACTCCCTAGGTCTTTAAACTTGTTGGGTAGCTTATTCTGTAGAATGGCTGAGCAAACTACGTTCAATTCCACATGTGATGCCTCATCCAACTTCTGCTTATTCGCTAAAAGCTCCTTTAAAAACTTCATTGCATTCGGCATCTACGAAAGAGCTTCAATAAACGGTAAGTTAATATGTAATTTCTTTAGCAGTTTAAGGAATTTACCAAATTGTTCGTCTGAGCAGTCTTTCCTTGTCGCATTGGGATATGGCACACGAGGTTTGTATTCTATACTTACCGATTTCTGCTCATTGTGGTCTACCTTATCCTTACCTTTACTTACTACAATTCTTTGCCTCAGTTCTGGTTCAGGCTCAACTAATCCTTCTTCACCTTGAACATTAATCGCGTTGAGCTGTTCCCTCGGGTTAGGTTCAGTATTACTTGACAAGCTACCTTGTGGTCGTTCCAAAATTAATTTGGAAAGCTGGCCTATTTGAGTTTCGAGCCCTTAGATCGACGCTTGTTGATTTTTAACTGTTGTCTCGATATTTTAGAAACGAGTTTCTGACATCGAGATGAATTTTGTTAGTATCTCCTTAAGGTTCGCTTCTTTTCCTATTGATAGGGTGGTTGTTGTAAACCCGAAGGATTTTGTGGCCTTTGATTTCCTTGACCACCCCACGAGAAATTTGTGTGGTTCCTCCAACCTACATTATACATATTACTGTATGGGTTATTTTGAGGTCTAGAGTTATTATTACTCATATAGTGGAGTTGTTCCTCCTCGGTTGTAGGATTGAAGGATTGATATTCTGTGTGTATGCCTCCTTCACTTGAATCACACTTCATTACTGGATGTACCTGCACGGAACCAAGCAAATCGCCAATCTTTTTATTCAAAAGTTCTACCTGATTTGTTAGCATCTTAACTAAGTCGACGTTATAAACGCCTGTTATTTTGGTTGGCTTAGTCCTCATGACTTGCCACTGATAGTTATTCAGTGACATTTTTTCGATAAATTTGTAAGCCTCTTCAGGTGTTTTTTGTTGATGGTTCCACCGGCAGCTGCATCAATTATCTGTCTCGTCAAGGGGTTCACAACATTGTAAAATGTTTGAACTTGCAGCCACAGAGGTAATCCATAGTGAAGACACCTTCACGGTAGGTCATTGTATCTCTCCCATGCATCGTATAGTGTTTCTAAATCCATCTGCACAAAAGAAGATATATCATTCCTTAGTTTAGCTATTTTAGCAGGTGGAAAGTATTTGAGTAAAAACTTTTCGGTCATTTGTTCCCAAGTAGTGATTGACCCTAGTGGTAATGAGTTCAACCATTGTTTAGCTTTATTCCTTAGTGAAAAGGGAAATAGCCGAAGGCGAATGGCATCGTCAGAAATGCCATTGATTTTGAATGTGTCGCAAAGTTCCAGAAAATTTGCTAAATGAGTATTTGGGTTTTCGTCCAGCAAACCATCAAACTGAATAAATTGTTATATCATTTGAATTGTGTTAGGTTTCAGTTCAAAGCTATTTGCAGCAATAGCAGGCCTAACTATACTCGATTCAGTTCCTGTTAAAGTAGGTTTAGCATAATCATACATAGTACGAGGAGCAGGATTTTGATCTACTGGATTAGCAGCAATCGCAGAAGGTAGCGGGTTTTCCTGATTTTCGGCCATCTCCTCGGTTGTAGTTGGAATATCGTCCTCTGGCTCTTCCTCTGTGTATCTTAAGCTTTACCTTATTTCTTTTCGATTTCTACGAGCTATAAGATCGATCTATCCATCAAAAAGTAATGGTCCTAACGGCTTTTTTCTAGTCATAAACTATAAGAACCTGCCAGAAAAAGAGAATTTAGTGACGAAAATCAAAACAAAATTTAAAGTGCAATAAAAGTAAATGGCTAAAGTAATAAAAATCAAGTGTTCCTAATATATTAGTTCACCCACAACGATGCCAAAAACTTGATTGTCAATCGCGATAAGTTTTAAAAATTTATAATTGATCATACTTGAGCTAACTATTATCACGATAAAGGTAAGCATACCTATCAAACATAGTATAGTTTTAGCAAGACCAGATGTCGAACCCAAAGGAACTAAGAGTACTAGTATTAACTTTCTTTTTATTATTTAGCCTAAGAATAATGAAGGTTGTTTTATCTAACTAATTAACTAATCTAAGAATGCATAGAAAGTAAATTGGGGAAATACTTTTGGGAAAACTAATTGATTTAGACAACAGCCAAGGAAGAATCCACCTGGACTTCTCTTGTTAATTGACTCTGAGCCAGACAATTTATTCACTTGACTTTATCCGTAGAAATCCCTAAGTTATGTTATTATCCCTATTCAAGACTAATAAAGTCTAACCCTAGGTTGATTAATTGAAATCTCTTTCTAATTAAAACCCCTAGTTTTGCATTAACTCGATCTATGGATTCTTTTATTAGATATAACTCTAATCCGACAGATTTATATCGTCCTATCTCTAGGATTGCATGCAACTCTGCTTAATTATGAATGATCTACTCTTAGACAATGACTATTCATCCTCTTAATAAGCACATCAATACTTGAATCAATATCCTAGAATATTTAAACAATAGTTAAAGTCATAATTAAGAACAAATCAAGTATTTATCATATAGTTTAGAAAATATTAACAAGATCCATCTTAGGTTTCATCCCCTTTAGGTATTTAGGGGATTTAGTTCATAACTATACAAGAAAACATCAAAGAAGAATAATGACAAAACATAAAGAAAACTCAAAAACCCCTGAAGGAATTTGAAGGGAGATATTTAGTCTTGGAGGTAAATCCGGCTTTCAAGATGGATCAATCGGCTTTCTTCGAGTAATTCCTTGCTTCCTACTCTCCGTCCCCTTTCTCTCCTCCTTTAGGGTATTTTAAACAAGCTTTAGAATGCTTTCTAGCCCTCAAAATTGCCCCTTTCCGAATAGAACTCAACTTGGGCTCGATGGGGACACGACCGTGTGACACATCCGTGTGCGATTACTTCAGGCCGTGGTCAAGGCTGAGAAATAGACATGCCCGTGTTGAGGTCGTTTTAAGCCGTGTTCAAGCCTGCTAGAATGGCACGGGCATGTGTTCTACCCGTGTGAGGAAGTCCAGGCCATGTTGATTTTCCATGTCGGCCTATTTTCTCCGTTTTTAGCCCGTTTCTTATTCTTTTTACTTTCATATGCTCACCTAAGTATAATATATGAAATTAAAGGATTAGGAGCATCAAATTCCATAAATCTAATGTTAATTCATCCAAAAATGTGCTAAGCATGGGATAAAAATATGTATAAATTACAACTTATCAGGTTAAAATGCAAAGTGCCCTAAATATGTGTTCATGGATTATTTTGAATGAATGAATGATTGAATGGTTTAATTTGAATTGTATTAGATCAAGAAAAAATAAAATCAGACTTAGATCGAGAGAAGTCCAAAAGAGTTGAATAGTCGACTCGTTTCTGTCTGAAATCTGTACGAGGTAAGTCAAAATACAATTACGTGTTAAATTGATTGAATGTTGTATATAGTAGTTATAATCTGTATTGGATGGTTGTGAAAGCCTGATGAATGAATTCTGAGTAAATTATGATAATATGCTAGTATTTGAAAAGCTCTGTATGTTTCTAAAGAAACGTTGACATCGATCTGAGATATCGTGTAAGACCGTGTTTGAGACATAAGCCTCGATTTGAGATTTACATGTAAGACCATGTCTGGGACATTGGCATCGTATCTGATTCGTGTAAGACCCTGCCTGGGATAGAGGCATCGATACCGAATTACATGTAAGATTACATCTGGAACGTCGGCATTGTACCCGTTATTGACTGTCTGTATCTTTTCTGAACCATCTGATGATAGAGTACGAGATATGAGAATGAATATATGAAATGTATAATCTATACAGGTACGTTTGTATCGTATTAAATTTCTGAATATGAAAGACTATGTTTCTGTGAAATAATGAATGTGAAGTATGTACGAAATCATGGAAATGAAACATGACATGTATACAAGCAAATGAGCATGGTTAGGCTCATGAATTACTCTGTGAAATGGTTGTGAATTCTTGCTATTGACTTTTAATTTATATGCTTTAATAGCTAGACTAGTTGTATTTGGCTTACTAAGCTCTTTGTAGCTTACTCTGTGTGATTTTTGTCTGTTTTACAATTATCGTAGCTACCAAAGGCTGAGGGATAGTCGAGGATTGTCATTATACTATCGAACTCATTTTGGTACTTTTGAAAGTGTAAATATTTTTAAATATGGCATGTATAGGCTAGAATATCTATGTATTTAAGCTTTGATATGTATATATGTTATGCCATGAGAGTTGGCTAGCAAATGAGATGTTGTGCATAGTTTTGGTATTGGTTAGTGAAGCCAAATTGTGTATGCTTATAATAGTTATATGGCCTTGTATGTGGTGGTCATTTTGAAATATGCCAAGTTGAGGAAATGGTAAATTTAAGCATTATATTGGCTGAAAATTTTGGCATGAATGTTGTTTAATATTGCTCATAGGAATGTCCCAAATAGGGGTGACAAGTTGGGTTAAACCAAGCCTGCATTGTGCCACACGGACAGGGAACACGGGCGTGCCTTATGGCCGTGTATGCAAAGCAGTAACCTCTTAAAGTCACACAGTTAAGACACATGGGCGTGTTATATGGCCGTGGGCTTAAGCCAGTAGCTAGCTAAGTTTTACATGGCAATAGCACACGGGTGTGTCTGTTAGCCATGTGTAAAAGTCAGTATATATACTCTGTTTTGGCACGGCTGGATCAAATGGCCGTGTCTGGTACCCGTCTAAGGCACACAACCTGATCACACGGGCGTGTGACCTCAACAGAATTGAAAAAATTTTCTAAGTTCTGAAAAATTTGAATGAGTTCAGTTTAGTCCCGACCTTTTCTAAAAGTGTGTCTTAGGTCTTGGAGACCTCTATAAGAGATGAATTGTTGATTTGCTTATGCATTAATATCATGTGATATCTGTGTTTCTGTATTGATCTGTAATGTTCTGTCTGTCTGGTAATGCCCCTTACCTATTCTGGCGACGGTTACAGGATAGGGGTGTTACATTTTATTGGTATTAGAGCTATGGTTTAGTCGGTTCTAGGACTACCATAGCGTATGTGAGCCTAGCTATACATGCCATATATTTGAAACTGTGATAGTGTGATGAATCCTAACAGTGAAATGTGCTTTTATATAGCAATAGATCCCAATAGAGCTGTAGCTGACGATGTTGAAAGTAATGCTCCTGCTTCCGCGCAAGGAACGGTGCAAGATGATTCTCAATCGGCTACGAGTAGCCATGATGGTGAGGCTAAGCAAGCCTTCTATCAGATGATGAATGATTGGTTCACTCAGTATATTAGAACCAATCCAGCTGTACAACAACTTCTACTCCCGGTTAATCCTTCTCAAATTCCTGTTATGCCCTCAGTGAATCCAGCTCAGTTAAGTAGACCACCAGTTGATAAGATTAGAAAGTATGGGGCTGAAGAGTTTCGAGCTACAACGAATGATGATGGTGAAAGAGTCGAATTCTGGTTAGAGAATACAATACGAGTGTTTGATGAAATGTCTCTGAATCTTGAGGAATGTGTAAAATGTGCCGTTTCACTTCTGAGAGATACGACGTACCATTGGTGGAAAACTTTAATATCTGTGGTTTTGAGTGAACGGGTTACTTGGGATTTCTTCCAAGCTGAATTTCAAAAGAAATACATTAGTCAGAGATTCATCGATCAGAAACGTAAAGAGTTTCTCCAGCTTAAACAAGGCCGTATGTCTGTTACTGAATACAGACGTGAATTTGTGAGATTGGGCCAGTATGCTCGGGAATGTGTATCAAATGAAGCAATAATGTGCAAAAGGTTTGAAGATGGACTAAATGAAGATATCCGTTTGTTAGTTGGGATTTTAGAGATTAAAGAAATGGTAGTGGTTGTTGAGCGAGCTTGTAAAGCTGAAGAATTAAGTAAAGAGAAAAGAAAAGCTGACTCTAAAGCTAGAGATTTTAGAAAGAGATCTTCGAGTAGATCATTTCAGTCTGTGTCAAAGAAATTCTGAGATGATCGTAGCCGTTCAAAGGCTGATATAAGACATTTGAACCGAGATCGAGCTAGATCACATTCGAATTTCAGAGCTCCTGCGACTTCTGTTGCAAGTGTTGGGAATGTCCGATCTGAGAAACCTGAATGTAAACACTATGGTAAAAGACATCCGGGAAATTATAGATTGAATGACCGAGCCTATTTCTGATGTGGATCTCTGGACCATTTTGTAAGAGATTGTTTTGAACCTGCTGAGCAAGAGAATGTACAGAATCCGAGACCGAGCAACACCTCAGCAAGAGATAGACCTTTCAGAAATACGAGAAATACAAGTGGTGGTCAAAGAGCTACTAGGGATACTGCTGTTAGCTCTGAGGCCAGAGCATCTGCCAGAGCCTATGCTGTCTAAGCTCGTGAGGAAGCTTCGTCTTCAGACGTGATTACTGGTACTTTTACTCTTTATGATACTTCTATAATTGCATTGATAGACCCTGGATTAACACATTCTTATATCTATATGAATTTAATGTACAGTAAGACTTTACTTGTAGAGTCTAGTGAATTCGTAATTAGAGTATTGAACCCCTTAGGCAAAAGTGTTTTCGTTGATAAAGTCTACAAAAATTGCCTGTTATTGATTTGAGATATCTGTTTTCCTACTGATCTGATGCTTTTACCTTTCGACGAATTTGATATAATTCTGGGAATGGACTGGTTAACTTTGCATGATGCTATTGTGAATTATAAACGAAAAGTCATTGATTTAAGGTGTAAGAATGATGAGATAATCCGAATTGATTCTAGTGATCTGAATGGACTACCAGCTGTGATATCTGCAATGAAAGCACAAAATATGTGAAGAAAGGCTGTGAAGCCTACTTATCTTATGTGTTAGACTCGAAAGTGAATGATAAGAAAGTTGAATCAGTGCCTGTTGTTTGTGAATTCTCTGATGTGTTTCCTGAAGAACTATCGGGTTTGCCTCTGATTCGAGAAGTCGAGTTTGGCATTAAATTAGTACCTGGTACTACTCTGATTTCAATAGCTCCATACAGAATGGCTCCAACTGAACTAAAAGAATTAAAATCTCAGTTGCAAGAGTTGACCAATAGAGGGTTTGCTAGACCGAGTTTCTCACCTTGGGGTGCTCTGGTTCTATTTGTGAAAAAGAAAGACGGTACGATGAGAATGTGTATAGATTATCGTTAGTTGAATAAGGTGACTGTCAAGAATAAGTATCCTCTGCCCCTAATTGATGATTTGTTTGATTAGTTAAAAGGAGCTACTATGTTCTCGAAAATAGATTTGAGATCAGGCTATTATCAATTGCAAGTGAAAGATTAAGATATTCTGAAGACTGCTTTTAAAACGAGGTACGGTCACTATGAATTCTTAGTTATGCCTTTCAGATTGACTAATGCACCTGCTATTTTTATAGATTTGGTGAATAGAATTTTCAGATCGTATTTAGACCAATTTGTTGTGGTATTCATTGATGACATACTGATTTATTCACGTGATGAATCCTAACATACTGATCATTTGAGAATAGTGCTACAGACTTTGCGAGATAAACAGTTGTATGCGAAGTTCAATAAGTGTAAGTTCTGGATGCGAGAAGTTGGTTTTCTGGGTCATATAGTATTAACCTCTGGTATTCGGGTAAATCCGAGCAAAATTTTAGCTATTTTGGATTGGAAACCTTCGAGGAATATCTCTGAAGTCCGTAGTTTTTTGGGGCTTGCTGGTTACTGTAGAAGATTTGTGAAAGGTTTTTCGATGATTGCGACTCCGTTGACAAAACTACTACAGAACGATGTGAAGTTTGATTGGTCTAAAAAAAGTCAGAACAGTTTTGATAGGTTGAAGACTTTGTTGACTGAAGCTCCGGTATTGGTGCAACTTGAATCGGGTAAAGAATTTATGATTTATAGTGATGCTTCATTGATTGGTTTGAGATGTGTTCTAATGCAAGAAGGAAAAGTTATAGCTTATGCCTTAAGACAACTAAAGCCACATGAAAAGAACTATCCGATTCACAACCTCTAGTTAGCTGCTATTGTGTTTGCCTTGAAGATCTGGCGTCATTATCTATTTGGTGAGAAATGTCACATGTTTTCTGATCATAAAAGTCTGAAGTATTTAATGACACAAAAAGATTTGAATCTGCGACAGAGAAGATGGTTAGAACTGTTAAAAGATTACGAGCTGGTTGTTGATTATCATCCGGGCAAAGTAATGTGGTAGCAGATGCTCGGAGTCAGAAATCATTGTCTGCATTACGTGCGATGAATGCTCATTTAACACTGTCTGATGATATCTTGGTTTGTGCCAAACTGAAAGCAAAACCCTTGTTTATACAACAGATCTACGAGGCTCAGAAATCTGACAATGAATTAATAGCAAAACGAGCTCAGTGTGATTCTGAATTTCGAGTTAATGTTGATGATTGTTTGAGATTCAGAAATAGACTTTGTGTTCCGAGAAATCCAGAGTTAATTCAGACGATTTTGGGTGAAGCTCACAGTAGTAGATTTTCTATACATCCGGGAAGTACGAAAATGTATAATGATTTGAAACAACTATACTGGTGACCGGGAATGAAAAGAGATATCTTTGATTTTGTTTCTAAATGTTTAATCTGTCAGCAAGTTAAGGCTGAACATCAAGTGCCATCTAGTTTGTTACAACCGATTATGATTCCATAGTAGAAATGGGATCGAGTGACCATGGATTTTTTTCGGGTTTGCCCCTGTCTCCAAGAAAGAAAGATGCAATTTGGGTTGTAGTTGATCGTTTGACGAAATCAGCTCATTTTATTCCAATTCGATTTGATTACTCACTCAATAAACTAGCTGAGTTGTACATTTCTAATATTGTAAAATTGCATGGTGTGCCATGTCGATAGTGTCAGATAAAGACCCAAGATTTACATCACAATTCTGGAAGAAATTGCAAGATGCTCTAGGTACTAAGTTGCATTTTAGCACTGTTTTTCATCGCAAACAAATGGTCAATCTGAATAGACTATTCAGACACTCGAGGATATGTTAAGATGTTGCATTCTTGAGTTTGAAGGTATGTGGGAACAATATCTACCTTTGATTGAATTCTTTTATAATAATAGCTTTCAATCGAGCATTAAAATGGCACCGTATGAAGCGTTATATGGTAGAAAGTGTAGAGCTCCGTTATATTGGTATGAGCTTAGTGAGAATAAGATTTACGGTATTGATCTGATAAAAGAAACAAAAAAGAAAGTGAAAGTAATCCGAGATAGTCTGAAAGCTGTCTCTGATCGTCAGAAATCTTATGCGGATTTAAAACGAAAAGATATTGAATTTGAGATTGGTGATAAAGTGTTTCTGAAAGTATCTCCGTGGAAGAAACTGTTCCGATTTGGTAAAAAGGGCAAGTTGAGTCCGAGGTTCATCGGACAGTATGAAGTTATTGAGCGAGTTGGGCCGGTTGCTTATAGATTGAGGCTACCATCTGAGTTAGAAAATATTCATAATGTATTTCACGTATCGATGCTTCGACGATACAGATCTAATCCTTCACATGTAATTTCTCTGTCTGATATTGAAATCCATTCTGATATGACTTATGAAGAAAACCCGATCTGTATTTTAGCTCGTGAGGTTAAAGAGTTACGAAACAAGAAAATTCCATTAGTTAAAGTGATGTGGCATTGACACGGTGTTGAAGAGGCCACGTAGGAGTCTGAAGATGCTATGAGACAACAATATCCGAATCTGTTTAATGGTAAGATTTTCGGGGACGAAAATCCCTAAGAGGGGGAGAATTGTAACAGTCCGGTTTAGACCCTAGTCGGAATAGTGGTTTCGGGACCACAAATTCAAGTTCCAAAAAAAAATTTAATATTATTTTCTGTGTCTGTGATATGTGAATTTATATTTGCGAAGTTTCTGTAATTTAATTTGTCTGTTTCTGTGCTCGATTTTACAAAAAGGACTAAATTGCGAAAGTTGAAAAAATTACCTTCTATAAGTTAAAAGTGTTATATTGATATGGTTTAGCAAAGTGGGAGTCCTTGCATGTCAATTATACCATTAATGTTAATGGTGGATAATTATGGACATGTAGTTGGTAAAGTTTTAATGTATAAAATAAGGATAAAATAGTAAAATGCATAATAATGTTATTTATGATAAAACAAACAATGAAAATGGCCATTATCACATTGTTCTTGCTGAAAATTCAAAGGAAAAGAAAAGAAAAATTAAGCTAGGGTTCGGCCATGATACAAGCTTGATTAAAGGTTCGTTTTTGTTTCGTTTTTTATAATTTCTACATTTTTGTAACCGTTGCTTCGTGTTCTTCAAAACCCATGTCTGAATTTCTGTTTCTATTGAAGATTATGGAATGTGCTATTAATGATTATATGAGCTTGGTAATATTTTTATACGGATTATGAAAAATATATGTGAGATTATCATGCTTTGTTCTTGAATTTTTTATGGAATAGAGCTATTTGGGATAATTTGTGAAAATAAGGTTTTGAAGGACTAAATTGTGAATTAAATATGTTATTTGGGCTTGTATGGAAGCTATGTATATTCGGCCAAGATATAGTCTTGGTGAATTTTGCATATTTGTGATTTTGTGAAAAATGGACTAAATTATCAAAATGTGAAAATGTAAGGGCTAAAATGCAAAGTGCCCTAAATGTGTGTTCATGGATTATTTTGAATGAAATGAATGATTGAATGGTTGAATTTGAATTGTATTAGATCAAGAACGAAGAAAATCAGACTTAGATCGAGGGAAGTCCAAAATGGTTAAATAGTCAACTCGTTTCCGTCCGAAATCTGTACGAGGTAAGTCAAAATACGATTACGTGTTAAATTGATTAAATGTTGTATATACTAGTTATAATCTGTATTGGACGGCTATGAGAGCCTGATGAATGGGTTCCGAGTAAATTCTGATAATATGCTAGTATTTGAAAAGCTCTGTATGTTTCTAAAGAAACGTTGACATCGATCTGAGATATCGTGTAAGACGTGTCTGAAACACAGGCCTCGATTTTCTGAACCATCTGATGATAAAGTACGAGATATGGGAATGAATATATGAAATGTATAATCTATACATATACGTTTGTATCGTACTAAATTTCTGAATATGAAATACTCTGTTTCTGTGAAATAATGAATGCGAAGTATGTACGAAATCATGGAAATGAAACATGACATGTATACAAGAAAATGACTATGGTTAGTCTCATGAATTACTCTATGAAATGGTTGTGAATTCTTGCTATTGACTTTTACTTTATATGCTTTAATAGCTAGACTAGTTTTATTTGGCTTACTAAGCTCTTTGTAGCTTACTCTGTGTGATTTCTATCTGTTTTACAGTTATCGTAGCTACTGAAGGCTCGGGGATAGTCGAGGATTGTCACCATACTATCGAACTCATTTTGGTACTTTTGAAAGTGTAAATATTTTTAAGTATGGAATGTATAGGCTAGGATGTCTATGCATTTAAGCTTTGATATGTATATATGTTATGCCATGAGAGTTGGCTAGCAAATGAGATGTTGTGCATAATTTTGGTGTTGGTTGGTGATGCCAAATTGTGTATGCTTGTAATATTTATATGGGCTTGTATGTGGTGGTCATTTTTGAAATATGCCAAGTTGAGGAAATGGTAAATTTAAGCATTGTATTGGCTAAAAATTTTGGCATAAACGTTGTTTAATATTGCTTATAGGAATGTCCCAAATAGGGGTGACAAGTTGGCTTAAACCAAGCCTGCATTGTGCCACACGGTCAGGGACCACGGGAGTGCCTTGTGGCCGTGTATGCAAAGCAGTAACCTCTTAAACTCACACGGTTAAGATACATGGGCGTGTCATAAGGCCGTATGCTTAAGTCAGTAGCTAACTAAGTTTTACATGGCCATAGCACACGAGCGTGTCTATTGGCTGTGTGTAAAAGGCAGTATATATACTCTGTTTTGGCACGGCTGGATCACATGGGCATGTCTGGTACCCGTGTAAGGCACACGGCCTGATCACACTGGCGTGTGACCTCAACAGAATTGAAAATTTTTTCTAAGTTTTGAAAATTTTGAATGTGTTAGGTTTAGTCCCGACCTTTTCTAAAAGTATGTCTTAAGTCTTGGAGACCTCCATAAGAGATGAATAGTTGATTTGCTTATGCATTAATATTATGTGATATCTGTGTTTCTGTATTGATCTGTAATGTTCTATCTATCTGGTAATATCCCTTACCTATTCTGGCGACGGTTACAGGATAGGGGTGTTACATTTTATTAGTATCAGAGCTATGGTTTAGTCAGTACTAGGACTACCATAGCGTATGTGAGTCTAGCTATACATGCCATATATCTGAAACTGTGATAGTGTGATGAATCCTGACATTGAAATGTGCTTTTATATAGCAATGGATCCCAATAGAGCTGTAGCTGACGATGTTGAAAGTAATGCGCCGGTTCCCGCATAAGAGACGGTGCAAGATGATTCTCGACTGGCTACGAGTAGCCGTGATGGTGAGGCTAAGTAAGCCTTCTATCAAATGATGAATGATTGGTTCACTCAGTATATTAGAACCAATCCAGCTGTACAACAACCTCTACCCCCAGTTAATCCTTCTTAAATTCCTGTTATGCCCTCCTCGATGAATCCATTTCGATTAAGTAGACCACCAGTTGATAAGATTAGAAAGTATGGGGCTGAAGAGTTTCGAGCTACAACGAATGATGATGGTGAAAGAGCCGAATTCTGGTTAGAGAATACAATACGAGTGTTTGATGAAATGTCTCTGAATATTGAGGAATGTGTAAAATGTGTCGTTTCACTTCGAAGAGATACGACATACCATTGGTGGAAAACTTTAATATCTGTGGTTTCGAGTGAGTGGGTTACTTGGGATTTCTTCCAAGCTGAATTTCAGAAGAAATACATTAGTCAGAGATTCATCGATCAGAAACGTAAAGAGTTTCTCCAGCTTAAACAAGGCCGTATGTCTGTTACTGAATACAGACGTGAATTTGTGAGATTGGGCCAGTATGCTCGAGAATGTGTATCAAATGAAGCAATAATGTGCAAAAGGTTTGAAGATGGACTGAATGAAGATATCCGTTTGTTAGGTGGGATTTTGGAGATTAAAGAAATAGTAGTGGCCGTTGAGCGAGCTTGTAAAGCTGAAGAATTAAGTAAATAGAAAAAAAAAGCTGATTCTGAAGCTAGAGATGTTAGAAAGAGATTTTCGACTAGATCATTTCAGTCTGTGTCAAAGAAATTCTGAGATGATCGTAGCCGTTCAAAGGCTGATGTAAGACATTCGAACTGAGATTGAGCTAGATCACATTCGAATTCTGTTGCAAGTGTTGGGAATGTCAATCTGAGAAACCTGAATGTAAACACTATCGTAAAATACATCCGGGAAATTGTAGATTGAATGACCGAGCCTGTTTCCAATGTGGATCTCTGGACCATTTTGTAAGAGATTGTTCTGAACCTGCTCAGCAAGAGAATGTACAGAATCCGAGACCGAGCAACACCTCAACTAGAGATAGACCTTTCAGAAAAACAGGAATTGCAAGTGGTGGTCAAAGAGCTACTAGGGATACTGCTGCTAGATCTGAGGCCAGAGCATCTGCCAGAGCCTATGCTATCCAAGCTCGTGAGGAAGCTTCGTCTTCAGATGTGATTACTGGTACTTTTACTCTTTATAATACTTCTATGATTGCATTGATAGACCTTGGATTAACGCATTCTTGTATCTGTATGAATTTAGTGCACAGTAAGCTTTAGTTGTAGAGTCTACTGAATTCGTAATTAGAGTATCGAACCCCTTAGGTAAAAGTGTTTTCGTTGCTAAAGTTTACAAAAATTGCCCGTTATTGATTTGAGATATCTGTTTTCCAGCTGATCTGATGCTTTTGCCTTTCGACGAATTTGATATAATTCTGGGAATGGACTGGTTAAATTTGCATGATGCTATTGTGAATTGCAAACTAAAAGTCATTGATTTAAGGTGTAAGAATGATGAGATAATCCGAATTGATTCTAGTGATCTGAATGGACTACCAGCTGTGATATCTGCAATGAAAGCACAAAAATATGTGAAGAAAGGCTGTGAAGCCTACTTAGCTTATGTGTTAGACTCGAAAGTGAATGATAAGAAAGCTGAATCAGTGCCTGTTGTTTGTGAATTCTCTGGTGTGTTTCCTGAAGAACTACCGGGTTTGCCTCTGATTCGAGAAGTCGAGTTTGGCATTAAATTAGTACCTGGTACTACTCTGATTTTGATAGCTCCGTACAGAATGGCTCTAACTGAACTAAAAAAATTAAAATCTCAGTTGCATGAGTTGACCAATAGAGGGTTTGCTAGACCGAGTTTCTCACCTTGGGGTGCTCTGGTTCTATTTGTGAAAAAGAAAGACGGTACGATGAGAATGTGTATAGATTATCGTTAGTTGAATAAGGTGACTGTCAAGAATAAGTATCCTCTGCCCCTAATTGATGATTTGTTAGATCAATTAAAAGGAGCTACTGTGTTTTCGAAAATAGATTTGAGACCAGGCTATTATCAATTGCAAGTGAAAGATTAAGATATTCCGAAGATTGCTTTTTAAACGAGGTACGATCACTATGAATTCTTAGTTATGCCTTTCAGATTAACTAAGGCACCTGCTATTTTTATGGATTTGATGAATAGAATTTTCAGACCGTATTTAGACCAATTTGTTGTGGTATTCATTGATGACATACTGATTTATTCACGTGATGAATTCGAACATACTGAGCATCTGAGAATAGTGCTATAGACTTTGCGAGATAAACAGTTGTATGCGAAGTTCAGTAAGTGTGAGGTTTGGCTGCGAGAAGTTGGTTTTCTGGGTCATATAGTATCAGCCTCTGGTATTCGGGTAGATCCGAGCAAAATTTCAGCTATTTTGGATTGGAAACCTCCGAGGAATATCTCTGAAGTCCATAGTTTTCTCGGGCTTGCTGGTTACTATAGAAGATTTGTGAAAGGTTTTTCGATGATTGCGACTCCGTTGACAAAACTACTACAGAAAGATGTAAAGTTTGATTGGTCTGGAAAATGTCAGAATAGTTTTGATCGGTTGAAGACTTTGTTAACTGAAGCTCCGGTATTAGTACAACCTGAATCGAGTAAAGAATTTATGATTTATAGTGATGCTTCGTTGATTGGTTTGGGATGTGTTCTAATGCAAGAAGGAAAAGTTATAGCATATGCTTCGATACAACTAAAGCCGCATGAAAAGAATTATCCGACTCATGACCTCGAGTTAGCTGCTATTGTGTTTGCCTTGAAAATCTGGCGTCACTATCTATTTGGTGAGAAATGTCACGTGTTTTCTGATCATAAAAGTCTGAAGTATTTAATGACACAAAAAGATTTGAATCTGCAATAGAGAAGATGGTTAGAATTGTTAAAAGATTACGAGCTGGTTATTGATTATCATCCGGGCAAAGCAAATGTGGTAGCGGATGCTCATAGTCAGAAATCATTGTCTGCATTGCGTGCGATGAATGCTCATTTAACACTGTCTGATGATATCTTGGTTTGTGCCAAACTGAAAGCAAAACCCTTATTTATACAATAGATCTGCAAGGCTCAGAAATTTGATAATAAATTAATAGCAAAACGAGCTCAGTGTGATTCTAAATTCCGAGTTGATGTTGATGATTGTTTGAGATTCAGAAATAGACTTTGTGTTCCGAGAAATCTGACAATATTCGGTAATAAACAATCAACTTCCACTTGGTTAAATGGTAAGTCCAAGAATAATTGGATTACTAATATAGGGTGTTCAAATCATGTTACGGGTGATCTCATGAGTTTGATGAATCTGAAAGATGTAGCATTTTCTATAGGACCCCCTGATGGCCAAAAAAAGGTGGCTACCAAAGAAGAAGTGATTAAATTGACGAAAAAATTCACTTAAAACACGTTCTTTACATTCTTAAATTAAACTATAATTTAATTTTGATTTCCTAGTTGAATGGTGATATGAATTGTTTTGCTCAGTTTTCTACAAACATATGTGATATTAAAGATATTCATTCGAGGGAGCTGATTGAAGCGGGTGAAAGACATGATGGACTTTACTACTTTCTATAGTTTCAATGATTAAAGCTATTTAAGTTGAAGCTTCATCCTCTTTGAAACTTTGGCATAGAAGATTGGGCCACCCTTTTGAGAAAGTAGTAAAGTTACTTCTTTATGTTAGTAACTCCAGAGATTATCTGATTAAAGCATGTAAAATTTTTCATCGTGCTAAGCGAACTAGAAATAGCTTTCCAATTAGTGAATAGAAATCCAATCATATTTTTGAGTTAGTTCATTGTGATTTATGGGGTTTTTATAACACTCCTTCATCTTTTGGATCCACTATTTTTTACATTGGTTGATGATTTCTCTCATGTTGTTTGTGTATATCTATTAGTTAATAAAAATGAGGCTTTCAAAGTTTTCATGTCATTTATTGCTATGGTTGATCGTCAATTTTCTCAACAAATAAAGTGTGTTAGAAGTGATAATGGGACAAATTTTAATTATCTCCAGGATTATTTTCTTGCAAATGACATTATTTTTCAAACATCTTGTGTTGGTGCTCCTTAACAGAATGGTAGAGTGGAGAGAAAACATCAGCATATTTTAAATGTAGCTCCTGCTTTGAGTTTCCAGGGAAATCTGCCTATATCTTTTTAGGGGGGTGTGTGTTCTCATCTCATTAATTGAACTCCTTCACCTCTTTTTCACAATGAAAGACCCTATGAAATGTTGTTTGGTTGCCCTCCTTTGTTTGATGATCTTCGTATGTTTGGTTTCTTATGTTTGGCTCGTAATCAACGTTCTAAAGGTGATAAGTTTACTAGTCGAAGTTGAAAGTGTGTTTTTTTTGTACCTTTTTGGCAAAAAGGGTTGGTATCTATATGATATGGATTCTAAGAAGTTCTTTGTGTCTCGCGATGTGAATTTTTTTTAGGATAGTTTTTCATATTTGAATGGAAATGTTGCAATTATTGAGCCTAGCAATGTTGTCCTGCCATATGGCAATGCAGACGTAAAATTTTTTATACATATTTTAGTGAGTCAGAGGGGTTGCAATCTGCGATATTTCCTGCGCTTGCTACTTTACAGCCTATGAGTTTGCCACTTGCGAGTTCTCCAACACCTATGGTATCTTTTTCTTCCTCTAATGACACGATGGTATAGAGGGGTTTGGGTAATGATACACCTAAATTGGGACGAGGGCATAGGAAGAAATTTCCCTCTATGAAGCTTTGGGATTTTGTCACTCATACTGTCATAAAGAAAAGTCCATCTACTACCTCACCTACTTAAGAGCCTTCCTCAGGTACTCTATTTCCTATAGGGCATTATGTTAATTGTGAAAAACTTACTATGAAACACCAAAATTTTCTTGCAGCTATTAATGTAGGGGTTGAGCCATAGTCTTTCAAAGAGGCTATGAAGAATACAGGATGGCACGATGCTATGCAAAAAGAGATTTGTGCTCTAGAAAATAATGACACTTGGTCTATAGAAACACTTCCTCTTGGAAAGAAAGCATTAAGTAGTAAATGGGTGTACAAGATTAAATATAACTCTGATAGAAGTATTGAAAGACTTACAGCTAGTTTTGTTTTTTTTGGTAATCATCAGGTAGAAGGTATTGACTATAATGAAACTTTTGCACCTGTGGTGAACATGGTGACTGTTCGTGCTTTCTTAGCTATTGCAGCTTCGAAAAATTGAGAGTTAGATCAGATGGATGTCCATAATGCCTTCTTGCATAGTGATCTTGATGAAGAGGTTTACATGCAGCTTCCTCCAGGTTTTATTCCTAATAAGCCTAGAATGGTTTGTCATTTGCGTAAGTCATTGTATAGGGTGAAACAGGCTCCTCGATGTTGGTTTGCGAAACTTGTTACTACATTGAAAGGGTATGGATTTCTTCAATCATATTTTCATTATGATCTCTTTACATATATTAAGGAATTTGTATGCACTAATGTGCTAGTTTATGTTGATGATTTGCTTATTTTTGGGAATGATTTTATGAGGTATCTCAGTTATTGCTTCCATATGCAGGATCTTGGCATTTTGAAATATTTTTTGGAGATAGAGGTAGCTTGTAGCTCTTTGGGGTTATTTATTTATCAAATGAAATATGCACTTGAGATTATTTCAAAGGCGGATCTTTTGGGAGCAAAGCCCGCAGAATCACCAATAGAGCAAAATCATAAATTAGTGCATGCTACAATGATAGTTTTGTCTGATTTTGAGCCGTAGAGATGGTTAATGGGTCGTTTGATTTATTTGGAAGTGACTAAACCTGATTTGGCATATCGGTTCATGTCTTATCCCAGTTTATGTATGAGCCAAGGCAAGAGCATTAGGACGTGACTCTACATGTTGTCCGGTACTTGAAATGTAACGACCCAAAATTTACGGTTATCAGAAAGTAAGAAAAGAGAAAAGAATTAGGTAAAAGAGTGATGATAAGTTCAATTCTATCACGATCAACTAAGAAAAGTAAAGAAGCTTGAGAATTTGTACTCGTATACGAACATAAAGAGCAAGATAAAATAGGGTCTCGGGTTATCTCTAAGGCAAGTATTAAAGGTTTAAAGAGAAAAACTATTCGACCTTGTGATAAATGCAAAAAAATTAAATTAAATCTCATTGAGGTGAATATTGGATATTTTTTGAAAGATGCTTTAAGTATGTCTCTAAAAGACATGGAATAAAGGATTGTTCAAAATTGTTGAGAAAACCAAGAAATAGTCTGTAATGGGTATTAATAGGAGGATAAATTGAAATAGAAAAAATTCAAAATAGATTATAAAATATAAGAATAGAATTGACCATGAAAAATAGTGTAAGTACTTTAGAGAGCATAAAAAAGTAGCGAAAATATTTAAGGATTAGTGAATAAAGAGCAATCTAAAGTGTGAAAAGAAGAAGAAGAAGAAGAAGAAGAAATAGAAAAGTTGTAAATTGTGTAATAAAAGAGGCAAACCTTGGAAGGAACAATTACCTTGAGGAGACTATTGACAGTGGCCGAGCCAATAGATTTCTAAAAGGTTTGGATTAAGAGTAATAACTCTGATCCATAACTGGGATAAGCATTGTTTGCTTTGAAAAGAGAAAGAAAAGAAAGGAAATGAAAATGAGAACATAAAAGTATAACAAAGTAGAGTCTGAAAAAAAAATGTTAAAAGAATAGTGTCATGATTTGTATAAGATAGTTGTGATAAGAATAATAATAAAAATAAATGAAAAGAAAGGATAAAGAATGAATACAAATGATAATCTAGGTAAATATATGCAGAAAGGAACTATAGAATTATAGAGATGATTTTAATAAAATTAAATGAAGAAAGGACTTCTGGTTAAGTCGAAAGAAAAGAAAAAAGAGACCAATTGAGTAAAAAGGAAATATAGGATTATAAGAATAACTCTAAAGGTAATCTACTAAAAGTCTTCAATTCTTATGGAAAGGATTATGTCGTTTATAGTGATGCTTCCTTGAGTGGTCTTAGCTGTGTTTTGATGCAATACAGGAAAGTGATTGCTTATGCATTTCGTCAGCAAAAAATGCATGAACGCAATTATCTAACATATGATTTTGAGCTAGCTGCTATGGTTTTTGCTCTAAAGATTTAGAGATACTATCTATATGGTGAAAAGTGTTATATTTATACCGATCATAAGAGTCTCAAATACCTCTTATCTCAAAAGGAATTGAATTTGAGATAGCGTCGTTGGGTAGAACTTCTAAAAAAATTTTATTCTGTTATAGATTACAAATTTGGTAAAGTTAATGTCGTAGCTGATGCGTTGAGTAGGAAAACAACAATTGAATTATGAGCAATGTTTTCATAGTTTAATATCAATGACGATGGAAACCTATTAGCTGAGCTAAAAATCAAACCGTTGATATTTGATCGAATCAAATTAGCACAGTTAGAAGATGACAAGTTGGTGAAGAAAAGAGAAATGGTTCAAAATGGTTTATTAGAAAATTTCAACATTGATGATTATGGTTGTTTGAGATTTCATAACCGAATTTGCGTTCCAGATGTTTTGAATTGAAAGAGTTGATACTTAGCGAAGCTCATGATAGTCCTTTTGCTTTGCATCCTGGATGAACGAAAACGTATCGTAATATGATAGAATCTTATTGGTGGCTGGGAATGAAAAGAGATGTGGTTGAATTTGTGGTTAAATGTTTAACTTGTCAACGAGTTAAGGCAAAACGTCAGGTTCCTACCAGACTACTTCAGCCTATTAATATTCCTGAATGAAAGTGGGATTGTATCATGATGGATTTTGTAATGGGGCTAACATTATCGGCAAGTAAGAAGAATTCTATTTAGGTAATTGTTAATTGACTTACGAAATTGGCTCATTTTATAGTAGTCAGAACTGATTGGCCACTTCAAAAACTTGCTGAAGTTTATATTCAAGAAACTGTGAGATTGCATAGTGTTCCTATGTCGATAATTTCTGATCGAGATTTGCTGTTTACTTAGAGGTTTTGGAAACCGTTGCATGAATCTCTTCGTACGCGACTTAATTTTAGTACAGCTTTTCATCCACAAACTGACAGGCAATCTGAACGTGTTATTTAGATTTTGGAAGATATGCTTCGTGCCTGTGTCATTGATTTTGAATCAGGTTGGGAACGTTACTTACCTTTGGCCGAATTTGTTTATAATGATAGTTTCTAATCGAGTATTCAAATGGATCCGTATGAAGCTTTATATAGTCGTAGATGTCGGTCACCGGTATGTTAGATAGAATTGAATGGAAAAAAAAATGATTGGGTCAGAGTTAACTCAAGAAACAAAGGACACTGTTAAGAAGATTCGAGATAAATTGAAGGCAACTTTTGACAGACAAAAATCTTATACAGACTTGAAACGACGGGATATTGAGTATTCTGTTGGAGATAAGGTATTTCTCAAAGTTTCGCCTTGGAAGAAAATCTTGAGATTTGGTTGAAAGGGAAAGTTGAGTCCTCGTTTTATTGGGCTGTATAAGATTGTGGAAAGAGTCGGGCCAATTGCTTATCGATTAGCTTTGCCTCCAGAATTACAGAGGATTCATGATGTTTTTCACGTTTTAATGATCAGAAGATATAGATCAGATCCCTCTCATGTTATTTTGACAAAAGATATTGAAATTCGACCTAATTTATCATATAAAGAACTGATTGAGATATTAGCTCGAGAAGTAAAAGAGTTACATAATAAACAAGTTCCATTAGTGAAAGTGTTACGGTGAAGTCATAGTATTAAAGAAGCAACTTGGGAATCAGAAGAAACAATGAGTTCTGAGTACCCTCACCTCTTTTCAGGTAAATTTTGAGGACGTAATTTATTAAGGGGGGAGAAATGTAACGACCTGAAATTTACGATTATCGAAAAGTACATTTTCGGGTCTCCGTTTTCAAAAAACAGATTTGTAAATGTTAGTTATGTGGTTAATTAGGTTTTGATTAGGTTAATTTGTTTAAATTAAGAGTAATTAGGTATAAGGATTACATTACATAAAGGGTAAAAGTTGAATTATAAACTAAAGAAAATTGAAGGGACTAAATTAGCAATTAACCCATGAGTGACAAGTGTGTGGTAATAGTGAAATACATGTGGTAAAATAAAATATATATATTTAAATAATAATAATCTATTTACTTATTATTTAAGTAAATGTTATATTATATTATTATATTATATTAATATATTATATTATATTATAATAAAAGAATAAAACAAATAAATGAAACAAAAGAAAAAGAAAGAAACAAGAACATAATAGAAAACGCAAGGGAGAAAAAGGAAAGAAAGAAAAAGAAGAAAAGCTTAGGGTTTTAAGGTTCAAACTCAAATTGCTAAGTCAATTTAATCCCTTTTCTTGTAATTTTGATTTTTTTAGAATCCTAGAACAAAATACAACTTGATTTATGTTGAAATTTTAGAAGTTAGTGAATTTTTAGATGTTGTTCATGTTGAAAAAATTGAAGTATTAGGGATTAAATTGATAGAATTTCTAGTTAGAAATGAAAAAGGGATTGAATTGTAAAATAAATAAGGACTAAATTGAGAGAATTTCAAAATTAGGGTTATTGGTAAAATTTGAAAGTTGAAATTAGTCTAAAGTGGGATTTGAATGAAAATATGAAATTAGTTTTAAATAAAATAAAGTTAGTTTTGGTTAGGGACTAAATTGAAATGTGAGCAAAAAACTGAATAATAATTGAAATATTTAATGTGAAATTGTGTGTATTAATGATTTTAAATTGTTTTAATTTTCGTAGCTAATGTTGAGCCGGAAACCACGGCTAAGAAAGGAAAAGACAAGGTTAATGATGAGTAGCTCAGGAACTATGGTTTGTATTTCTATAATTTGAATTTAATAATTAGTTGTTGAATTTATTACTTAATGTGTACGGTAAGTAGATTGAGATAAGTAATTGATATCGTAATATTGAAAATTGAATGGAATTGAATTTTATGAGCATATGTGAATAGTTGAATTGAAATTATGAGAATTTGTGATTGGTGTGAATTTTGATTGAAATTGAATTGAGAAATTGAAAATTGATTTAAATACCCTATTAACAGTATCGGATTGAGTCGGATATAGTTGGCATGCCATGGGATTGGAAGTGTTCAGGGATACTTCGACCACGAGTCGATGAGACATTGGTTGTCAAATTGTTACTTCGGATAAATTCGATGAGGTACTAGGTACCAACCTACTTCGGCATGGCCGATGAGACACTGGGTGTCAATCTAATACTTTGAATTATCCGATGAGGCACTGGGTGCCAAACTGGTGTGTTTTGGTTGGATCCGTGTATCCGTCCAAGTCCGAGTCATGTTAATAGGGATAAATGAATAATAAAGTCTTACAATTGATATTGTAATGAAATGATATGAGAAATGGAAATGATATACTGAAAATAGAATGTGAAATATGTTGACAATACATGGAATATGAGTTATATACTCATGAATTTAGTATGGTATGAAATGATGTATTCATGAATTGAGTATTGCATGACTGATGCCATTGTACAAATAAATATGGTTGATATGTGAATAATCATTTATATAGCAATTGTGTGAATTAGGATATTGTTTAATAAATGAAAAATGATAGTTATGATATGATACTAGACATTAATATGTCCTTATAAATTTAATTGTGCCAATTATTATATTATATTTTTTTAAATATTCAGATTATAGAAATACCATTGAGTTTTTACTCAGTGTACGGTTTGTTTTCAGGGCGCAGATTAGGTACAATGATTTTGAAGAGTTGTAATCGAGGTTGTGAGCATTCATCTTGTAACACCCCAAACCCAGCCTAGACGTTATGGCCGAATCTGGAGATGTCTCAAAGAATAGGTTTTGTTATAGGACTCTACACGTTAAAACCATTTCAGTTTTTAAAAAAACTCCTATTTGCCTTTATCTATTGTCGAAACGTTCATTCATTTAATTAACTAGTCTTAAATTGTGTTTAACAGCGGAAGCTTACAAAGTATACAATGCCTCGTATGGTGCCATCTGGAAGCTATTTTCCTTATCATCGGTCTCAGAAACCAACTCAGGACCCAAAACTCAACGTTCACCCAACTAAGTCCAACATAGCAGAGTGCGACACTTACGACCATACAATGCCTCGTATGGGTACCATCTGGATACTAGACTGGAAACTGTTATTGTAGGCGAACTCAGCTAGCGATAGAGAATCTTCCCAACTACCTCAAAAATCTATCACACATCTCCGAAGCATGTCCTCCAGTATTTGAATCACCCTCTCAGACTGACCATCGGCCTGAGGATGGAACACAGTACTGAAGTTCAATCTCGACCTCAAAGCCTCGTGCAATTTCTTTCAAAATTGAGAAGTGAAACGAGGATCTCTATCAGAAATAATCGAGACCGAAACCCCATGCAGTCTTACAATCTCAAAAATGTAGAGCTTCGCTAACTTCTACAGAGAATAGTTCGTCCGAACCGGAATAAAGTCAGTAGACTTGGTCATTCGATCCATGATGACCCACACAGAATCCTTCTTAATGGGTGTCAAGGGCAACCCACTAACGAAGTCCATTGTCACTCGTTCCCATTTCCATAAGGGAATCTTAATTGGCTGCAACTACCCCGAAGGCAACTGGTGCTCAGCCTTAACCTACTGACACCTCAGGCATCAAGCCATAAAATCTGTAACCTCACGCTTTAAACCCGGCCACCAGTACATCTCATGGAGATCGCGACACATCTTTTTACAGCCGGGATGCATAGCATAAGGGCTACTATGCGCCTCTCTCAGAATAGACTGCCTCAAATCAGTATCATTTGGTACACAAATCCGTCCTCAAAAATACAGAACTGCCATTCTCAACCTGACAAATATGCAAACCCAGAGACTCATCCCCCAACTGCTTAACTTGGATCTAATCAATCCAAGTCAGCTTAACTTCCAACTCGGCCAACAGACTCCCATCTTCAAACAAACTAAGACGAGCAAACATCACCCTCAGATCAGTCATTACTCTACGACTTAGAGTATCGGCCACCACATTAGCCTTACCAGGATGATACTCTATTGTGCAGTCATAGTCTTTGAGCAGCTCAATCCACCGACACTGTCTCAGATTCAACTCTTTCTGAGTAAGGAGGTACTTCAGACTCTTGTGATCAGTGTAGATGATACACCTCTCACCATACAGATAGTGCCTCTAGATTTTCAATGCAAAGACCACAACCGACAACTCTAGATCATGCATCGGATAGTTCCCTTCGTGTGTCTTAAGCTGACGGTGCGCATAAGCCACAACCTTTCCATCTTGCATCAATACACATCCTAAACCAACATGTGATGCATCACTATAAACCACAAACTCCTTACTAGGTTCAGGTTGTATCAGAATAGGAGCTTGAGTCAGAATAGACTTGAGCTTCTTGAAGCTCGATTGTTGTGTCTCAGTCCAGACAAATGGCACACCCTTATGCAAAAGCTTAGCCAAGGGAGCTGCAATCAGAGAGAATCCCTTGACAAACCGTTGATAATATCCTGCCAAACCTAGAAAGCTACGGATCTCAAATACGTTCTTAGGCTATTTCCAATCTAGCACAGCCTATATCTTTCTTGGATAAACACAGATCCCTCTAGTAGAAACTACGTACCCCAAAAAGGTTACCTCTCGTATCTAGAACTCGTACTTGCTCAACTTAGCATAAAGTTGTTTTTCACATAGAGTCTGCAATACCACTCTAAGATGCTCATCATGCTCCTCCTTGGTCTTAGAGTATACGAGAATATCATCGATAAAGACCATGGCAAAATGATCGAAATATGGATGAAAGACTCGGTTCATCAAATCCATGAATGGCATCGGAGCATTCGTCAGATCGAAAGGCATCACTCGAAACTCGTAATGTACATAACGAGTTCTAAATGCAGTCTTATGAGCATCCACCTCCTTAACCCTCATCTGATGATAGCCAGAATGAAGATTTATCTTAGAGAATACTGAAGCCTCTCGAAACTGATCAAACAACTCATCGATCCTCGGAAGCTGATACTTATTCTTCACAATGAACTTGTTCAACTGTTGATAATCGATGCACATCCTCACCGTCCCATCCTTTTTCTTAACAAACAGAACTGGTGCTTCCTACGAAGACACACTAAGACGGATGAAACCTCGATCCAGAAGCTATTGTAATTAGGCCTTAAGCTTTGTAAGGTCCTTCGGTGCCATACGGTACGGAACGATAGACACTGGAGCTGTACTCGGTAGAAGTTCGATTCCGAATGTGACTTTTCGATTCAGAGGTAAACCTAATAACTCCTCATGAAGGACATTGGAAAATCCCTCACTGTTCTAATATCTCCAGTAGAAGAACCCTCAGAATCAGAAACACTAACGTAAGCCAAGTATGCCTCACACCCTTTTCAAACCAGTTTCTCAGCCATAAGAGCGAAGATCACATTAGACAAGTAATCCTGATGCTCACCAATCACAACTACCTCCATATCATCTTTGGTCCTCAAAACGACTCTTTTAGATGCGCAGTCCAAGCTGACTCGATGCTTAACCAGCCAGTCCATACCCAGAATTAAATCGAACTCCCAAAACAGAAGCTCCCATAGATTTGCCAGAAATATCGCCCCTTGCACCTCTAATAAAACGTCCCTATAAATTTTACTAACCCGAACAGACTACCCTAACGGACTCATTATAGCAACCTCACTAGTAGTGCTCTCAACAAAAATCCTAGGGTTTCAGATACAGTACTAGCTACGTATGAATGTATAGAACCTATGTCTATCAGAGTAGTATAAGGTACATCAAATATAAGGAATGTACCGGTGATAAAATCTGGAGCATATCTATCCTCTCGGTGTCGTGCAACATATACCAATTCAAGCTGTCTCGCCTCTGTCTGATTAGCACCTCTGTCCGATGCTCTCTGCTCACGACCCATACCATTACCACCCCTAGCTAGAGGTGTTCAATCGGTTAACCGACCCGAAATAACATTAACCGAATTAACCGACCCTTCAAAATTTTTCACTATTAATCGAACCGAAATTTCTTCAAAAAAATTAACCGAACCTAAATTTTTCGGTTAATTCGGTCGGTTAATCGAATTAACCGAAAATTATATTTTTTTAATTTTTGGTTAAAATAAGTATAAAATTAACCAAATTAATCGAATTAACCAAATTACCCGAATTACCCGAATTAACCGAGTTAACCGAATTAACCGAATTATTTGTATAAAATTATATGTTTTTTATTTTTATTTTTAGTTTTAGATTTTTATTTTTATTTATTAAATTATTTGTAATTTTTATGATTGGGTTGGGTAATTGGGTTGGGTTGGGTATTTGGATTCATATATATTAGATTGGGTATTTGGGTTTATGTTGGATTGGGTTTGAGTGAATAGTGGGCTATTTATATATTATAATTTTATTTATTAATTTTTTCGGTTAACCGAAATATATATTATAATTTTATTTATTAATTTTTTTTCTAACTAAAAAATTTGGTTAACTCAAACCAGATTTGAATCGAATTAACCGTTAACCGAAAACTCAAAAAATTATTAACCGACCCCCGACTAAATCAATTCGATTAACCGACAGATTAACCGAATTAGGTCGGTTAACCGAATTTTTTCGGTTTTACCCAAATTTTGCACACCCCTAACCCTAGCCTATCCCTGGCCCTTAGGTGGCTACTGAACTACCCTTTAAGGTTGCACAGAACCTAGTCCCGAAGCTTGCACCTAATAAGCCCTCTGTGGACACTCCCGAATATGGTGCTCTAGAGACCCACACCTCAGACAAGCCCCAATCCTCCTCCAACACTCGCCCAGATGGCGCTTACCACAATCACGGCATGGCTGCAACCCAGTAGGAGAAAAAAGGGCCCCATCCTAATAGGCCCATCAGGTCTGGCCTTTTTCTTAGGAATCTGAACAAAATTAGAAGGCTCTGAATCCCTATTATTCTTACCCCTCTCTCGATCCCTATTCTGGCGCTCCACGCGCTTAACATCCTCGGCGATCTTCGCCTTTTCCACCAGAATTGCTAACTCCCACTCTCTTGGTGGAGCAATCAAAACCCTCAAGTTATCTCTCAAGCTGTCCTCAAACCATACGCATCTCTCATACTCAGTCACCATCAGGCCTCGAGTGTAGCGGCTTAGCCTCAGAAACTCGGCCTCATACTTAGCCACAGATCTATCGCCCTACATACGATTTATGAACTCACGCCTACGAGCATCCACATAGCTCGCTCCCACATACTTGCTCTAGAAGGTAGTCTTAAAGAAATCCCAACTCAAATGATCAGGCTAGGTACCCTCCTCAATTATCAACCACCACTAATAAGCCTCATCGCAAAGCAAAGAGACTGCACCTTTCAGTTTCTGCTCAAGAGTGCAGTCTAGATCATTCATGATCCTTTCGGTGGCCTCCAGCCAATATTCGGCCACATTAGGGGCAACTCCAGTGACACCGCTAAATAACTTAGCACCGTTAGACCAGAGTCATTTAGTTACCGACCCTCGACCACCAGTTCCAGAATTGGGTCCAGCGACCCTCTCCAAGATCCTCAGCATGGCTTGAGACAGTGTGTCGTCTCTAGTCGAGCGACTTTGAGACCCAGTCTCGGTGGCAGATGAAACCGTCATCTCACTAGTATCTAGATTTGACATACTGCCCAGAGAGGAAGACTCAGCTTGAACCCCCTACGGCCTCTACCACGGCTCGAATACCAAGTTCACGAGCACTCATTGTATGATTCGAGTTTTATCTACATTAAGAATTTTATGCATCAGTTTCAGTATTTATTAACAAATGTTTTATGGAGTTCAGAATTATTTTCAGAAGTTTCAGTTTGTAACTATTTCTGTATAGTTTCAGAAAGTACTATCTATAGTGTCTCAGAACAGTTTTAACTAAGTTTCAGAAATACTTACAGGATCAGCGCCGAAGACTCGGTGTACCCCATACTTGTTCATATTATTCAGGATATTTGAAAACCACTTTTTTTAAACACAATTTTGGAACCCATAATTCATAGCCGAGTTTTGCAACCTGGCTCTGATACCACTAAATGTAACACCCCACACTCGGCCTAAACGTTATGGCCAAATTCGGAGATGTCACAAAGAATAGTTTTGTTATTGGACTCTACGTGTTAAAACCATTTCAGTTTTAAAAAAACTCCTATTGGCCTTTATCTGCTGTTAAAATGTTCATTCATTTAATTAACTAGTCTTAAATCGTGTTTAATGGCATAAGCTTACAAAAACGTTACATTTCAAGAAATTAGTTCTTATTTTAAGATAACCTTAACTTTAGTAAAAACCATAATTTAGATATCAAGCGCAAATTAAATACTAAAACATAAATCCAAACCCAAAGGAAAACTAGCTAAAAAGTCTACTTGTTACAAAAATCCAGAGATAATCAATAAATTAAAACCACAAATGTAACCAGTTTAATAATGTATGGTCACCAAGAGGCTCCCGTCACACCGATCCGCCTAAGTCTGTGGATTACCTGACAAAACAAACAACAGAAGTGAGTTTGCAAAAACTTAGTGTGAAACCCATCAGATTTAAACATGCAAACATACAGAACTATATGTACAGTCAGATATAGATACAAATTACAGATTCAGATATGCAAAATCCTACCCCAATCCTCTACACACCATCTTTGACCATCCTATCACACCATGTGGGGTTTAAAACACCCACCCAACCTTACACACCACGTTGTGCCCTTAGGACACATATCAGAATATACGCAGCCAAGCTGCTAGAAACAGGCGATTTACACCGAACAGAATACTTCCTCCATACATAAAAATCCCATCCTAAAAAAAATACAGAAATCAGATATAGAATAACAAATTAACATGCTCAACATGCTTGTAAACGGATATCGAAATAATTAGACATGCATAGTATTTAAACACTCAGAATATAGTATTATACTATCACATTCACAGTTATAGGGTTTGGTTAGCCCTTACCGATCCTACGGTAGGCCCACAATCGATTCGAGTGACCCGTACGACCCTAGGAAAAATTTTAGAATTATGGGCCCACATGCCCATGTGGTCCCACACGCCCAACTTGGCCTCGCCCGTGTGGTCGACACAGCCACACTCTGGCCACCAAATAGTCGTGTCTTGCGCACAGCCATGCCTTCATCGACCATACAGTTGTGTCTCGCACACGGCCAACCACACGGGTGAACACAAGCCCGTGTGGTGTCGAAAGTGAGGTTTTTCGACTTTCACCGAAGCTCATTTTTCTGCGTTTCGGGTACACACCTAGTATGTTTTCAATACAAAACACTCCCGAGACCACCAGCACCTAAAATTAGAATACCCAACACCTATAGTGACTAAAATAGAGTTAATTAAACTAATGATGCCCAAAACTTACCACCGCAAAAATAGATCACACGTGAAGAGCTAAGCCGTTGAAGCGTCAATCCCTACCTCACCACCTTCTCCTACACCACAAAGTCCACCGATTACTACCATTAATCAGCCCTCAATAAGATTGCCCTCAAATTCCAAAACCAAAAGTTAGCAAAAACCCAACTTTACTCACCAAGCCAATTAACGAACACAGTGAAACGCAATACGAATTTTGAAAGGATAGATAGGGCATAGATTAAAAAGGAAAAACACGAAAAGAAAGAATAGAGGAAGAACCAGAAAATCACGTCAGAATCTTTGGGAAAAGAAGCTGAAATTTAAAAAAAATTAATAAAAAGAAAAAAATAAAAGATATGATAGCATATCCCTTAGTTTCCTCCCACTAAATCACAACCTCCTCGGACTTTTAAGCCTACTGAAACACCATTAGACAATCGAGTAAAAATATATCATCCACGCACGTGCAAGGATTCAAACATAGGACCTCCAACACACTGACTCCTTTACTAGTCAAACTAGCAGGCTCATTCTGATATGGACTTACAAGCAATTTAATATAAGCCCACTCAACCAGGGTAAGGCTTGGACCTAAATATAACCAAAATTTTCCAAAGGTAGGGCTTGAACTTGGGACCTCTCACACATACCCAGAACACTTAACCACTGAAGCAGATACACAGTTGTGTCATACTTACAAAAAATAAATTTGTCAGGGCATTACACATCTCATCACATCTCCAAGTGCTAAGAGGGTATGTTTCACTATTTTGAATAGAATGACATATACTTAGGAAGATCAAGTATGTTCTAAGTAGTAGGGACTAAAATATAAATTATAATTTTTTTTAATGTTCAAATATATTAGTGATTGCCCAAAATCACTTTGGCACCAAATGTAATATTCCTATATCAGGTTTCTTGGGTCGAACCGGGTCTATGAGTGTTACATGAAAGGCTCTCTTGGCCCAGGGATTATTTTGAGATTTGATAGTGATTTTTCCTTGAAAGGGAGTTGTGATTCGGATTGGGCTGTTTGTCTGTTACTTCAGTGTTCACTTACTGGTTGGCTTGTCTTTCTGGGACAATCTCCTATTTCCTGGAAAACTAAAAAACAACATATTGTTTTTATTCTTCTGTTGATGTTGAGTATAGGTCTATGGCTTCCGTTACTTGTGAGCTCAAGTGGTTGAAGGCCTTGATATTAAGCTTAGGTATTCATCATCCTAAAGCAATTCATTTCTTTTGTGATAGTCAATTTGCGTTGCATATTGCACAAAATCCCATATTTCACTAGCGTATTAAACATATTAAAGTGGATTTTCATTTTGTTAAGGATGCAATCCAAGATGGGTTGATTGCACCTTCTTATGTTTCAAATTCCATTCAATTGGCTAGCATTTTTATAAAGGCGCTTGGTAAACCGCAATTTGAATATCTTCTCAGCAAGTTGGACATTTATGATATGCATGCCCCAACTTGAGGGGGTTATTAGGATATTATTATGGGATATTATATTTTAGCAATTTGATTCCTAGTAGGATGTTATAGGATATTATTATGGGATATTATCTTTTAACAATTTGATTCCTAGGTAACTACTACCATATAGATATATATATATATATATACCCTTAAGGTCTATTAATAAAATTCAAGAGATTATCTTATTCTTGCCAAGTTATTAAAATCATCTTAACGAACCAAATCGAACCAATTCAAACAAATTGGTTGGTAAATTCATTTTTGATTTTGCACCAATTAATAGTTATATATATGTATGCATTAATAGTTTTAGTAATACTATGGGGAGGGATCCACTTACATCGGTTTAAAACTAAAGTAAGTTTGCACCCTTCGTATCTTTGTACGATTAATATTTTAACGATCCAACGATCATATTTTAGTTTTTATTCATATGGATCACGCATGTCAAACATGATGTAAATTAAAAATTTCTAAATATTTGTTTTACGTAAAAAATTTCAAGCGTTCAATAAATATTAATAGATATTATTTTAGATCAATATGATAGAGATATCAGATCAATTTGAAAAGTTACATGCATGACAAGTACAATTATATTGATAAATTCAATGGTTGGATTGTTAAAATTTAATCATACAAAGAGATACGAAAGGGTGTAGAACTACTTTACTTTTACACCGGTGTAAGTGGGTTCCTCTCCATATACTATATTATTATATTATGTAATTGTGTATAATCTATTATTTTTAGTGATTAAAACTGACTTAACTAACCAAATCAAGTCAATTCAAGAAAACTAGTTGGTAAATTCCATTTTGATTTCGGATCAATTAATAGTTATATAATATATATGTATTAATAATTTTAAAATATATTATTATTACACTATGTAATACTACATCACATGCTATAGTAGTAATACATAATAAATTAATTATCATTATATATTATTGTATTAGTTGAAATATGTTCTAAGTCTCTATACTCTTCGTACATTAAAAGTTGGCCCTCTTATTATAATATATAATATTATATCATATGATACAATATATAATATATTAACAGTTATATATATGCATTAAGGTTGGTTTAGGTAATCGACTGATTTGATATTGTCGGTTCAGTTTTTGTTTTGAAATTCAAAACCATATAAATTAAATTAACCAACTTTACACCTATTAAATATTGTCACATCCCAAAAATAGGGCTAGAGAAATAGGGATAAAAGTTATATTTTTTTATTTTTTTTTAAATATAGGGTAAGAGAATTTAGAATGCCTTAAAAATTATTTCTGTTAAAGAAGTAGCAAGAATGAGCTTGCTAGTTCAGTGGTAAGGCCTTAGCTTACCATTAGGTCCTAGGTTTGAAACCCTTGTGCACCTTTAAACCAAAATACTTTATTTCCTTAACTTTACCCCATAAAAGTATTGAATTTTCAAACTAGCCCAACCCAAAATTGTTTTATTAATTTAGTCCTTAATTTAAAATATTCATAATTCTACATTAATTCCTAAAATCTATATCAATTAGGTGGAAATAGTTTATAAATAGAAAATCTTTTCAAACCCTAGAATTTTTATCTAGAAAACTTTTCAAGAAAAACTCCCAAATTCTTCTTTTCCTCCACCATTACCGAATCAAATCTTAAAGCAAAAGAATTCAAAGTTTTCAAAATCATCCCTCACCTCCTGAGTAGACTGTCAATCTCCTCACCCAAATTAAGGTTTTTGTGTCTTCAAACTAGGTGTGAGATCTAAACTAAAATCTTTGTGTATAATTGAAGTAGTAGAAAGTAAAGAACTCGTATAGGCGAACACCCTAAAAGAACCCCCTATATGTGCGAACTCCTATACGCGAGACCATATAGGTGAACTCACTAAGAGAACCCCCTATATATGCGAACCCCTATAGGTGAACCCTCTTATATGTGAAAGCTTATAGGTGAACCCCCTTGCATAGGAAACCCTATAGACGAACCCCCCTGTATGTGAACCCTTATAGGTGAACTCATATGCAAATTCTTACAGGAATTAATACACAAACTCTTAGAATATTTATGCAAACCCTACATGAAGTGTAAGTGAACCATGTTATGTGTGAACCCTGATGCATGGGAACCCATATATGTGAACCTCTGCAGGCAAACCCCTATACACGAGCCCATACATGTGAACCCATATGTTGAACCATATAGGGTTTAATATGCGATCTTTTAATATATACATGCAAACTGCTTGTGAACCCTAAATATTACTATATGCGAGCGCTGCATGTTACATGCAAACCTATGTGCTTATATATGTGAACCATGCTTATACGAACCTTACATATTATAGTATGTGAACCCTGTAGGTTAAATATGTGAACCCTACATACTGCAATAGGTGAACCCTGTATGATTAGTATTCAAACCCTAGCACAGGTTGGTGTGTAAGCCCCTATGTGCAAACATGTATCTGTGAACCCTACTTGCAAACCTAATAGCATGTAATAGTCAAGCTAGGCTTGTTATTTCGCATGTTAATGTTGTATTTGCAAATCTATTTTTAGTTTGCATGAAATTAATTGTGTATGTGAAATTGATATGAACGGATGCATGAACACATGCCAATAAATGATAGTATGAAATATTGAATGTAGCATCAATTGATGATAAAAAGCATAATATGCTAAGTATATGTACATAATTACATGGAATAAGGTATGGAGAACAAAGGAGTTTCGTGGGAGATAGTGGCAATTTAAGTCCACACCGAAGGTTAGTATTACACAAAATAGGCAGCAATGTCATCAAAATCAGATAAATCGAGATGATAGTTTAAAAAGCCATCAAAATCGGGCAACGGGAATGGTAAGTTATTTTATTAAAAGTTATTTTAATGGATGACAAATGAAAGACCATCTTCACCGAGAAATTTGGGATGGTTAATTATTGATATGTGTTTTGGAGTGTCGAGCAATGCTTGAGGGCGGATAGGATGGATAGGTGGGAAATTAAAATTATAATTGCATTGCATTGTGAGTATATTCTATACATGCATGGATTTATTAAATGTTTCTTACATTATGTTTAATTTGCTATTATGCCATGAATTGAATGCTCTACAGTTTGCATGTTATAAATAATGGTTTAAAAATTAGACTCACACTGAGTTGTCATAAGCTCACTCTCCCTTTCTTTACCTCTCAGGTAACGTAGAGAACTAGGACTCGGAATGGCATCGGAGGAACATCATATTAGCAGCTTATGTTGCTTTTATTTAGAAGTTTCTTTAAAGTTTTCCTTAATCATTTTTAAGGTTATAATTATTAATTATTTCTTGCTTTTAAATCTTAGGTTTGGAATATTGTAGTTTATTTATGTTAAGCATGACAATTAATACTCTAACAATTACATGCAACATGGTTTAGGAAACTAATATTTTTCATAATTGTTCTCTACTACTTTACAAAATTCTTAAAATTTTGAATAAATATTTTCTTGAAAACCTTAACCGTTTTTAAAACGCCACGATAATAATATCCTAATTAAATTTCTAAGAAAAGTTGGCTTAATGAATGAATTTTTTCTAAATACAAAAGTGTGATTTCCTCACATATCAATGTAAGTAAAAAGATGGCTTTACAGGACCACTTTGGTGATTGAATGTAACGCCTTAGACTTAGCCAAAACCCCAGGCCAAGCCAGGGGTTTTACATTAAATGGTATTAGAGCCTGGGTTTTCTAAACATGGTTTGAACTTTTGAAGGATTATGTATGCATAGAAATAAAAATAATATTTTTATAGCTTCTATTGGAAAACAAGTCTGAGGAAATCGATGTCAGGTACTATACAAAACTTTTTAAAGTAGTAGAAAAACTTAGATAGAAACATAGCATGAATTGAAACTTAAATTAATTACTAATTACTTGAAATTGTAGAAATATCAGTATGAACACTCAAGGCAGACATGATAGGGGTAGACCGCATAGAGCTGTATCCATTAAACCACCCACAATATAAGGAGAAAACCCAACCCAGGAATGCGTAGAAAATTCCATCGTCAATGATAGTGGAGGTCATGAGAATGGAGATATGGGAATGGGAAATTAGAATGATAGAACCATTAGAGATGCTAATGTAACTCATGCTATGCTGAGAGCTCTCCAAAGGGTCACCAGAATGGATAATGGAAACAGAAAGATGGTTGCCGAAAAATACAAGTCGAATAGGGCCGAATTGTTCAAATGAGTCACCGAAACAACTCCCACTGTAGCAAATTACTGGATGGAAACGTCAGAGAGAATTCTGGAGGATCCTGAATGCACTCTAGAATAAAAGTTAAAATGAGTCGTGTCCCTACTGAGAGACCAAAATCCTAGAAGAAATCAAACGCATGGAATGAGAAAAGTAGAAAAAAGTTCCAAATAAAAGGGAATCAGGTTCAAACAATTTGAACCACATGCCTGCAAAAAGGGCTAAGCCATAGCCCAAGACCAATGATAAATATATTCGAAAGTGTCAGTATTATGAGAAACACCATACCGGATAATGTTGGAAAAAGATTGGCGCTTGTCTTAAGTGTGGGTCGAAAGAACACCAAATAAAACATTGTCCCCGTTGGAATAGACCCACTCATCTACAAAATCAGTGACAAAATTAGACCCAAACACAAGGAAACTGTGGTCCCAACTAAAGCAACGAAAATTAAGGCCAAAAAATGCTGGCACAAGGTATGAACCGAGTAAAAGCGAGGCAACCAACCTTAGTGTATATGATAAGAGGACAGTAGGATAATAATTATGCCAATATCATCATAGGTACATTCCTTATCCATTTTGTGCATTTTTTTTTTTGTTTAATTGATGTGGAATTTAGTCATTCATATGTAACGTTGAATAAAGTTGAAAAATTGAAAGAAAAAATAGAAAAAAAGAAAATAATGCTATGACAGTAATAAGCCCATTAGGACAAATAATTCGGATAGATATAATTTATGAAAGATTACAGTTGGAATTACAAGAGGAAATTTTCTCGCCAATCTAATGGAATTGCCATTCAGGGAATTCGATCTAACTTTAGGGATAGATTGTTTGGTGGCTCACCAAGTAAATTTGGATTGTTCTTTAAAAAGGGCAACCTTGAAAACTAAAGAAGGCAAAGAAATTGTCATGGTAGGAAACATAAGAAATTATTTGTCAAAGGTGATCTCAACCATAGTCACAGAAAAGTTGGTTCGTCAGGGCTGCGAGTCATTTTTATTTTATGTGAAAGATGTTAAAGTTATCGAACCCAAAGTAAGTGACATTCGAACCGTTAGTGAATTTCTCGATGTCTTTCATAAAGAGCTGTCAAGAATACCTCCAGATCGTGAGGTAGAGTTTGGAATTGAGGTGATACTAGAAATCGCACCAATGTCAATAGCTCATTACCATATAGCGTCAAAGGAGTTAAAATGATTAGAAATCTAACTTCAGGAGTTGCTAGATCGTGGGTTCATTAGATCTAGTAGTTCTTTATGGGGTGCACTAGTGCTGTTCGTGAAAAAGAAGGATAGGTCACTTAAAATTTGCATTGATTATCTCCAACTAAATAAGTTAACTGTGAAAAATAAAAACCCTTTACCAAGGATAGATGACTTGTTTTATCAGTTTCGAGGCGTCCCTGTATTTTCAAAAAAAGATCTAAGATCACGGTATCACCAACTAAAATTTAAAGAGGAGGATGTAGCCAAAACAACCTTTAGAACCTGTTATGGGCATTATGAGTTTTTAGTCATGCCATTCGAGTTAACAAACGCACCAGCATCATTCATGGACCACATGAATCGAGTGCTTCAACCTTTCCTTGACCAATTTGTCTTAGTCTTTATTGATGACATATTGGTGTACTCGAAGTCTGAAATAGAGCACGGCAAACACTTAATTATTATTTTACAAATTTTACGAGAAAAGAAGTTTTTTGCAAACATAGAAAGTGCAAATTTTGGCTTAAGAATGTCATGTTCCTAAGTAACATTATATCCGCTGAAGGAGTCTAAGTAGATCCAAAGAAAATAAAAGCAATCCTAGGATGGAAGCAACCAAAGAATGTCTCAAAAATTCAGAGTTTTCTGGGCTTAGCAGGATAGTAACGAAGATTTTTCGAGGGTTTTTCCCTTTAACTAAGTTACTAAGGAAAGATACGCCTTTTAAATGGATTGAAGAGCAAAAAAATAGTTTTGAGAAGTTAAAATTGGTTCTAACTCAAGCACCCATTCTATTCCAGACTCAATTGTGTTTTAAAGAAAGATAGAAAAGTGGTCACTTATGCTTCAAGGCAACTTAAGACTCATGAGTGCAACTACCCTTTACATGACCTAGAGTTAGCCGTAGTAGTCTTCGCACTTAAAATTTAGAAGCATTATCTTTATGGAGAAAAGTGCACAATTTACACAGACCACAAGAGCTTGAAATGCCTCCTAACTCAAAAACAACTTAACTTAACACAAAGAAGATGGATCAAACTACTCAAAGACTATGATTTTATAATTGAATATCATCCAAGGAAAACAAATATTGTAGTAGACACTCTAAGCACGAAGGCAAAAACAAAACTAAAAGCAATGCTCGCAAACTTAAGCCTTTACGATGATGTAGGCATCCTAGCTGAATTGCAAATTAAAGCAACCTTGGAGGAGAAAATACAAACCAAACAACCTATAGATGTTAAGTTGTTTTTGCACATAAAAAGGGTGAAAGATGGATCAACTGAAAACTTTTCAATCAGTGAGGGTGGAGTCCTTTACTTCAGAAAAAAATTTGTGTACCAAACGACCCAGAATTAAATCAAAAGATACTTTGAGAAGTCCATAATAGCCCATACTCTATGCATCTCGAAAGCAATAAAATGAACCAAAACTTGAAAGAATTATACTGGTGGCCAAGATTAAAAAGAGACATGATGGATTTTGTAGCAAAGTGCTTGACATGTCAACAATTAAAAGTAGAACATCAATTTTGTCAAGGACGCTACAAACAATCAATGTTCCACAATGAAAGTGGGAAGGAATAATAATGGATTTCATAAGTGGGTTACCTCTAACTCCCACAAAGAAAAACTCAGTTCGGGTGATTATGGATCGACTCATCAAATCAGCCAACTTTATTCCAATTCGAGTCAATTATCCGTTAAAAAAATTAACAAAGTTGTATATTTAGGAGATTATTAAATTACATGGAGTACTAATTTCAATTATATCATATCGAGATCCTTGTTTCACTTCAAGGTTTTAGAAGAAACTACACGAAGTGTTGGGAAACAAATTTGATTTTAGCACAAGATTCCACCCACAAACTGATGCATAATCTAAAAGAACTATCCAAATTCTAGAACACATGTTAAGAAGCTGCGTCATTGACTTCTGAGGCAGTTGGGAGGAATTTTTACCATTTACTGAGTTCGCTTACAACAATAGTTTCTAAGCAAGCATAAACATGGCACCATACGAAGCACTTTATGGGAAAAAGTGTAGTATATCCTAAATTGGTGCAGGAAACCAAATATAAAGTTCAAGTAATTCAAGAAACATTAAAAATGACCTCAGGTCGATAAAATTCCTATGTCGACCTAAAGAGAAAATATATAGAATTCGATGTAGGAAAACAAGTCTTCTTAAAAGTCTCACTTTAGAAAAAAGTTCTAAGGTTCTGTAGGAAAGGAAAATTGAGTCATCGTTTTATTGGTCCTTATCGAGTATAGAAGCGAATCAACCCAATATCATACCAACTTGAGCTACCTCTTGAGTTAGATCGAATCCACAATGTGTTTCATGTGTCAATATTATAATGTTATCATCCTGATCCTTCCCATATCGTTCCTGTTGAAGAGATCGAACTCCAACCGGACTTATCTTTTGAGGAAGAACCAATTAGAATAATCGATAGAGAAGTTAAAACTCTAATAAATAAGCAAATTTCTCAAGTTAAGGTTTTATGGCAAAACCATGAAACCCAAGAAGGAATGTGGGAACCCGAAGAGTTGATTTGTCAACAATATCCTCACTTGTTCGATTAAGGTAAGTTAAAATTTGAGGATGGATTTTTTTAAGAGAGGGAGATTTGTCACATCCCAAAAATAGGACTAGAAGAAATAGGGATAAAATTTAGAGTTTTTATTTTTTTTAAAGCATACAGTAAGAGAATTTAGAATGCCTTAAAAATTATTTTTTGTTAAAGAAGTAGTAAGAATGAGCCTTCGAAATTAGGCTTGATGGTTAACTAGTTAGAGCACTCTTTAAAGGTCCAAAGTTCAAGCCACTCTTCTCCCATTTCTTTTTTTTTTTTAATTCCAGCAAACTAGGATAAAAACCATACTAAAATATATATTGTTAGGAGTGAAAACTTAACAAGTAACGGGCTTAGGCCTAATGGTTGCACACTTGCTTCTCCCCCCTTGAATATTGAGTTCGAGCTACACAAATCCCCCTCTATTTCCTTTTATTTTTAGCAGCAAAGGTAAAATACCATGCAGCCCCCTAAAGTTTGAAAACCCTGCGTATTTAGCCCTATTCCTAATTACATTAGAATTTTTGCTTTCTTTTTCAAATCCAAATAGAATTTTTCTTTCTTTTCTCAATTTCTTCCCCCTTTTCTTTTCCATCTTCTTCTTTGCATAATATTTTCTCTTTATTGTTGAAATTATTTTTTTCCCGAATCAAAATCAATTCTCGTTCGAATTGTTTTTCCTACTGGTTGTCGATTTCTTCATTGATAACACCCATTTCTTTTCATCCAAGTTCAGTAAGTACATCTCAAACCTAGTATTTAATCTCAAATTTCTGTAGAACTCCTATCCATGTTACTCTTGTAATCCGATTACACGACCTTTCTCAGTTTTTTTTGAATATTTCGATAATCTTAAGGAAACTTGAAATCAATCATTAAATCGTGTATGAATTTTATTTGAAGGACTCATTATAGGTGCATCGGATTAAATTTGATCGTGAGGGATGTTGATCGGGCTTTCTGTGAAAGGTGTGTGTTCTTTTACAAGCGAATCGAAGCAAACAGTGCCTAGAATTAGGGTCACACGGTCTGCCACACGACACTTCACACAGCCATGTACCTCTGAAACCCTAGGTTAGTTCGAATCTCACACGGCTAAGAACCCTCCACACGGCCTTGTCTCTCCTATAGGTTAATTTTGCAAATTCCACATAGCCATAGTCTGTTACACGGCCTGGCCACACGATCGTGTGTCCCCTGTTTATATTTTTGCCCAAAATTTTGAGTTATGTGTACTTTAGTCCTTAGATATCCCAAGAACTATGTTTAGTGTTTTATTTTATTCAATTGAGTCATTGATAATATGAATAATGCTAGAATCCATGATCTAATTAACTGAATTGCTATTATATATATGCATGACAAGTGAATAATATATATGTATATTGTATCTATGTTATTGATTGTACATTCAACTCGCCTTATAATACTATTAAATCGAATCCATGAAAAGCCTATCTTTTGCTACTGTATTGATTAGTCAAAAGCATATTTATTGTTGCCATATTGATCTGTTTTAACCATATTAATCGTGACTGTATTGATCTGCTATAAGCAATTCATATTGCATTGCATAGGGTGGGGTGGGACTCTTGAAAGGAAGAAGTTTTGGCAGTTTAATAATCTGCAACACTGGTGGTTCATCCACAAATTTTTTCGGTAGCTCTTATCTGCAAACATGCTGTATATTCACAACTATCTGGCAGTGCATTAAGCTACAACACTTGTGGTACACCCACCTATTTTTTTAGCAGCTCTTATATGCAAATATGTTGTGCATTCACAATTATCTAACAGCGTATTAACCTGTAACACTGGTGGTTCATCCACACATTGGCAGCTCTTATCTGCAAATATGTCGTGCATTCACAACCGTTTGGCTACATATTAACCTACAACTTTGTGGTTTATCCACAACCAGGTGTGTAGGGATGGATGAGTTCTGGGGAACTTTTACTATGGTGTGTAGCATTTCAGTAGGATCTTTTCTATTAAACCAAAATTGTATTGCATTCATAGAGCATGAGCATACAATTCTGAGATTTCTAATATGGTATAACTATATATCTTGTTGAGCTTATTTGAAATATCGATATTCTGAAACTGATATTGTGAATTATACTATATGATGTGTTTCTGCATGCTTAATCATTTGCACTAATTTTCTTGTGATGGAACTCACACTAAGCTTCCTAGTTCACTCCCTTTTTTATTTCCATTTTCTACAAATAACCCACCAGGTTAGGACACAGACACAGCATCTGAAGGGTCTCGGCTCGCTCTTGTTCTTATTAAAATATTTTAGATTTATTATTTGTTGTTTTTATTATTCAAAGATTGTAATTGCTTTAATTTTGGTTTGTGGCATAAGACTTAGAATTTGGGTTTAAATAGTATGCATGACACTTAAATTAATTCTCGGTTATTGAAATATGGTTTTCCATTAATTATGCATAAAATCTTATTTTTATTAAATTAAAAGTAAGTTGAATGTCACTTTTCCGTTGCTAGTTTTTAGTTAAAATTAAGGGTAATAAATAAATGGAAAGATAACTAAGGTTTTCTTAAAAACGATCACCATTACATATGAAGGTTAATCTAAAACGGTTTTTGATAACTTGTTATTTTTTCTGAAATTTGACTAAGTTTTCTACTATAATAAACAAATATTTAATATGCCTGTTTCGAAAACTCTGATAATTCTGGTAGACCATTTCGAAAACTTCCCCATTTTCTAATTTTTTAGATATAACTTAAAGGATACATAGCAAAATCTCAACCAGCTTGTGAAATTGAAATTTTCCACCACCGATGTACCAAATAATTATCATTCATATTAATTTTTAAAATAACCAAAATATTATATATAGAGATTGATGTGAGGTCCACCTGTTTTTTTAATAATATAAGAGGTGGTTTGGCAAGCAGCACAACTTGTTTCAATTTAGAAGCATCCACGTTAGAAAATGGATTAATCCACAAATTGGTACCTAAAACCATACAATTTTTTTTTATATTGGTACCTTAACTTTTTTTTCTCATAAGTGATGCCTAAATTACTTTTTTTTCCCAAGTAGCTACCTTCATTAGTCCAATTGATAGGTCTATTTATAAAAAAAATTTAACATAAAAATTGGCACCTAAATCCATCTTGTTACATAGACATTTTTTTTGGTCACAAGTAGTACCTAAACTACTTTATTTTTCACAAGTTGATATCTCTTTTAATTCAACAATTTGTCAACCATTAAGTCTATTTTAAAAAAAGGTAGTCAATTCATGTGGCAAAAAAAATATTATTTTCTCTTTATATATATATATATATTCTTCTTCCTCCCATTTTGGGCTTCTTCTACATATGTAAGCATTTTGAGCTTCATGGCTTTGATCAAGGTTTTCAGAGCTAGACCGATGGTCAAATTGACTAAGCAATCAATTCTCGGTTTGATTGTTTAATTCAATTCGATCAAATAAACTATTAAAAATTCATAAAATAAAAAATATATATTTAAAAATAGAGAAAACCGATTCAACTAGTTCAACTATTTTTTTAGCCCGATTCAACTGATTTGTATCTGTCCAACCCCTATCTTCAAACTAATACCCCGATTGATTCTCTGTCTTATCGGTTCGGTTCTGAAAACATTATTTTTTATCAATGAAAGAACTTTTTTTTTATTTCGTCAGGTCAAGCAAGCAAGCGGTGAAGTTTGAAAACGGAATTAATTGCTAGCATTCAACCCCAGGATGAAGATTTCGAGCATTGCTGGCATTATCAAACATTAGAAATGTAGAATAATGAAAATTAGAAAAAAAAAATAGAGAGAGAGAGAGAAAGAGAATGGAACAAAAAAACTAATTAATATAAATAAAAATTATTTTTCAAAGTTTCTATGACGTGACTGTCTATTGATAACTGAATCCTCTTTTAATAGATATAATATTTTGGTGTGAAATGGGTAACAGAAAAATATATTTCATATACCACTTGTGACAAAAAAAAAGGTACAAACTTGAGAGAAGGGTATAATTTTGGTATGAGTTTGGGGGTTAAGCCTTTTTTTTTTTTTTTAAAAAAAACTAAACCATATAAATAACATTTGGACTAATAGAGATACCAAATTAGGAAAATAAAGTAGTATAGGTGCCACTTGTTACCCAAAAAAATTTAGCTACAAAGATTAGAAAAAAACATATTATTTGTCTAAAAAAGGTGTAATTTAATAACTATTTAATTTCAAAATTAAATTAATTTCAAAAATATATGTCATTAACAGTAAGTCTTAATTTTTTAAATATTATAAAATATTGATGAGTCAATTTATAAAGCTCGCCACTTGCGCACTATGAACTTCTCCATCAAAGATTGTTTCATTTTATATTAGATAGTTTCCAAAATTATATAAAGATTTCTTACATCTATGTAAAATTAACATAATTTTATATTATTTCATAATTTTTTATTAATATCTTAATAATTTAACCGTTAAATTTCATAATTTTTCTATCAATATCTTAATAATTTAATCGTTGAATTTATCAATATAATTGTACTTGTTATACATATAAAATTTTGAATCGAATCGATTCAATATCTCTATCATATCAATCTAACATATTATCTACATTAATATATATATATTTAACGGATGTAAATTCTTTTATATAAAACAAATAATTAAAAAATTATTTACTTTAAACTTAATTTACATTATTTATATGAATAAAATATATATTCAATAATTAAATTGTTAAAATATTAATCATAAAAGAATTATGAAAAAAATATAAAATCATCATTTTACGCAAATATAAACAGATAATTACCCATATAAACACGTATGTATTTGATAGAGAAAAACTCCACAATTTCAATATGTCCATACCAATTTTTTGCCCAGGCCCCAACAAGCCCAAAACCAATCCTACCCAATAAATCTAATACCCACTAAACCCAAATAGCCCAATCCCAAAAACACCCCAAACCCAAAATTAAAAAAAAACCCTAGCCCCAACCTAAGAGGCCCAAAACTTTAAAAATTTGTAGGAAAAACCCTAGGTCTTCAACCACCTTCTGCCACCAGCCGCCCTAGCCTTGTCGGCGCCCCGTCCCATCGCCTGCAAAGCCTGCAAAAAGAAAGAAGAAACAGAGCACAGCAGCAAGGCAAAGAAATGGTAGCAGAGATAAATGTAAACAATAGAAAATAGTGTAAGAAAAAATCGGTTATAAAGGCCATTGTTTATCAATGAAAGGGGGATTTTGGAATACAAGAAATTTTTGTATTTTCACACGACTAGCAATCAAAAAAATAAAAAAGGTTGATCTCTGATTTTATTTTCTTCATTTTTCATTTCGTTTTTCATTTCTTCAATATTTCCCTTTTTTAAATCTCAATACAAATCTGTTAAACAAAGTAGAAAGAAAATAAAATAAAATAAAAGAGGAGGGATTCTCACCAGATCCACCCCGTGGCTGCGTCGTCGGAGCTCCCCTCTCCGTTCGGCGTGGTCGCGTCCAAGAGAGGGTGGGTGAACCCTTGTCTTTCGATTTTTGGAGAGCAAGCCCCCAACATGTAAAAAAGGAAGGTTAAAGGAGCCCATTTGGGTGTATCGCCGACCACCGAATACGGTGGTGGCGTGGTGGTCATACGGCGGCAATGATGGGTCATTTTCTAACCCTAGCAGCTAAGGAGAAAGGGAGAGGGAGAGAGAGCAGTGGCTGCTCTCTGTTTTTAAGAAATGGGGGCTGGAAATACAAAAAAAAAAAAAAAAAAAAAGGGTTTTAAGTCATTTTAAAAAAAAAAAAAAAAAAAGGGCCTGCACTTTAACCCGTTTAACAGGCCTAATATGTGCCTTTTAATTGAAAATGGGGGAATTATGCATTAGGTCCTCCCCATTTGCATAAAGCACTCTATCATGCCTCTTTTCTTTTAATTTAGCTTTGAAACTTATGTATATTAGCAATTCGGTCCCATTTCTTTTTATTTTATTATTTTTGCCCCGAATTTACTGCTAGAGTTTAAATTAGCCTCTTTTTGTCTTTTTCTTTTATATTTTATTTTATTATTTAACATTATGGTATTATATTTTATTTTCTTGCATATTATTTGCTATTATTATTATTACCTTCATTCCATTATTATTATTGCTATTGCTATTTTTTTGTTGTTTATATTTTTATTGATATTATTATTAGTATCTTTGTTATTCCTTAGTTTATTATTATTTTTATAATTTTATCATTTTTATGTATTTATCTACATTATTATTACTATTATTATTATTGCATTTATTTTTGAACATATCATGCATTTTAAATTATTACTAATTTTAAATAATTTATACATATATATCATTTCTTTTAATCACCATATGTAGTATTTATTTTAAGATTCATGCATTTATCTTGGTATTTTAGATTATTACATGTATATATGTATATATATATATATATTTTTCTTTATCCATATATTTTTATCATTATTTTCCACTTTATATTATACTATTCTTATTTTTGTACATACTTTTAACATCATTATTATATGTAAATTTTCAATATATATATATATGTGTATATTTATGTAATATTTGTTTTTCAATATTATTATTTCTAGTATGTATATATTACGTATATATTTTTAATACTACGTTTATATTTTTTTTATTTCTATTATTACGTATATATTTTAATACATATTTGTATATATTTATATATCGTTATTATTAGTTTTTTTATATTACTACTGTTTTCAATAGATATTGTATATATTTTAATCTAGTATTATATGTTTCGCATATATGTGTTCCCTACTATTTCACAACTACATTATTACCATTATTATCATGTTTAATACTATAGGTATCATTATCGTTTTATACTATTATTTATACTGTTATTATTATTATCGTTTTCGTTATCCTTGTCATTATCATTTCTATTTTGGCATGTTTTATTTATTTTTATTTATTTGTTTATTCACTTATGTATTCGATTATTTCATTATCCTCGTGCATTTGTTTACATTTACATGTTACTAAGCCTTGCTATTATTTCATCTTTTATAATTGCTCATATTATTGTTTTTGACATTTGTCGCACTTTGTTATTATAATATTACACATATTAATACCATAATTTGCTTTTATATTTTACTATAAATCGCATTATATTTTTTGCTCCATACCTCAAAATAATCCTTTCATAAAAAATAATATTCCGTATTTGGTAACTCGGGACAATCGTGCCTATTCTTCATCTGGGTTTAGATTTTTCTCATTTTACCTAAAATAACGGAATACTCTTTTAAATCGCAATGCGATTTTTGAAAAATGCTTATTCTCGAGATACGAAGCGTTGTGCCCTAACTTACGGGTATGACATTTTGTCACGCCAAATAAGAATCTGTTTTAAAATAAAGGCAATATTCGGTGTTTGAGAATTCGAGAAAACGTGTTCTAACTTCTTGGGTTTCGATTTCTCTCGTTTACTCTAATAATCGAATACCCTTTCAATAAATTAAAATATGCAAATTTTAAATAGAAGGCTAGCTCGACCTCAAAGTTCGAGATGTCATGTCTTAACTTACGGGGCATGATATTTTATCACTTCAGATGATGAGAGTCCTTAACATCCGCTTTAAATTTTTCAATCATTTTTAATAATACAAAAAGGATCGTATTTTAAATTCTTTCAAGTTTTCAAAATTTTCGACACTAAGACATTAATTAATCAACTAGGTACCAATTTTGGGCGATCGAGGGTGCTAACCCTTCCTCGTGCGTGCACCGACTCCCGAACTCTTTTTCGATTATCGTGGACCAAAATTCTCGTTTTAATAAATCTTAAATTAAAATGATTAATTTAAGGTGATCCAATCACACCTCATCGAGAAAGATTGGTGGCGACTCTGCTTTAATTATCATTTTCAAACCAAAGTCGATCCCCGTTTTTTCAAAAAATGGTTACGATAACTTAAGCGACTCCAATGGGGATCCAAATAAGAGAGTCAAGCCACAAGTTGATTAACTTCATCTTTTTTATCGAAAATTGAAAATTTAACTTTGAGATACGATCCTTTCATCACATTTCATTTGTTGTTTGCGATATAATAGCCATTTGTGTTTGGTTTGATCCTTTAAATAATTTTGCATATTGCATTGCATGACCATTATGGTCACACCCCTCTAAGTGGGAGTGAGAAACTACTCCTTCGTGAGGTTTTCACCTCCGTGCAGGATAGTGGATCACTTTCGGAGTACGTCCGTACCTATGTCTTCGTGAGATTTTCATCTCCATGCGACCATAGGGAAACGTATTCCCCAGACCAAACTCGATGCAGTATGAGCCTATAATGGGTGAAGATCGAGAATCTGCCGGTTCAGGTACCTTTACTCTAGAACTGAACCCCATATAGTGAGCCTTAAGGAACCTACCCTAGATAGAGCTACTCTGAAACCCTAGTGGTTACCCGAGCAAATGTTATATTTGATTATTTGCTGTAAATCTTGTATGAAATACTGACTTGTTTTATTTTATTTTGATTGTATTTGCATGACATTTTCATCATAAAAGGTGTTGATTTACATTCGGTTGCTAAGAAGATAGCTTATCATGGAAAGCGGGTTTTTGATAACGTGAGAGGACAATGCTTCTTTGTCCGGATATGGGCTGAGACAACACAGCAAGAGAAAGGGGATAGCCTAACCGAGGGGTACGTGTCAGAGTTGTCGGACTTTACTCGGGTTAGTGTAACTCAGAACAATCTCCAAGAGATGAAGGAAATTTGGGCTCAGTGGGATGACGAGGTCAAACGACTATTCTACTGTCATTATGGCGATTTACCTTATCTACTCGACGTCAAGATAGACGAACGCCTGTTCCGAGCCCTCGTTCAATATTGGAATTCTGCTTACAGCTGCTTCACTTTCGGGAATGTAGATTTGGTACCTACGATAGAGGAATACACAGCCTTGATACGATGCCCGAAGATTCAGGTTGATAGAATTTATTCCAAAGCTGCCAGTGGCCCAGCATTCTCGAAAAAGTTGATGAACATCACGGGAATGAGCGAGCAATGGGTTACAGCCCGTATCAGACAAAAAGGAGATTGTAGGTGCATTCCTTGGAGGCATTTGAGAGATTTAATCCTAGCGCATCCTGACACGAAAAAGAGGGTAGATGTTTTCGCCTTGAGCATTTATGGACTGGTTATCTTTCCCAAAGCTTTGGGGCACATAGACGAGGCGGTCTCTGATCTCTTTGATAGGCTTAGTAAAGGGACCACACCTGTGCCTGCGATATTGGCCGAAACCTTCAGATCATTGAATGCTTGTCGAAGAGCCGGTGAAGGAAGATTTATTGGATGTGCACAGCTTCTACTATCGTGGTTCCATAGCCATTTTTGGAAAGCGGAAAAGGTCTCGTATCGCGTCTTCTCCGAAAACTACTCTCCATTGAAAGAGTTAGTGGCTACACCGAGAAGAGATGACATTACAGAAGAAAATTGGATGGCGATCCTTCAGAATTTGCAAGAAGAGGATGTCGAATGGAGAGCCCCGTGGATGGTGCCTGATGAAGTATTATACCGATGTGGAGACTTTGATTGGGTCCCCTTATTAGGAGTATGGGGAGCCATAGGGTATGCTCCTCTGCTGGTGTTAAGACAGTACAGGTCCAGACAGTTTACACCACCAACACACAGGTTGGCTCAATGTGAATTTGCATTCACGGGGAATAACTACAAAAGGAGAGTTCGCGAAATATCGAATGCCTGGAACCAGACTCGTAGAATGAAGAAGTTTGCCGCCAATCCCATGGCCACCCCGAGTACGACTCAAAGGAGGATTCAGAGGATTAACGATAACATCCCCATGCCGGATCAAGAAGGCCCTAGATCAATGGAAGAATGCTTGAGGCCAATCCCATCTGAGCTAGAAATCGTCAGACATGATTTCGAGAGAAAGAGGCTGGAACTAGAAAAGAGGATCGAGCAGTTGGAAGAAGAAAAAATGCAGCTGGGATTAGATGTCGATGTCCAGTAGTTAGAAGTCAAAAGACTCGAGAAAAGGAAAGAACAAAGTGAGGAAGATTTAGACAGTTTGAAACCGACTATAAGAAGTCTATGAAGGTCGATGAGAATCATTGGTTAGGGAAAGACGTCTGAGCAGTGGCGACAGGAAATTAAAGAAGAGCAAAGAAAAGCTAGCCAATGGGAAGAAAAATTTCGAGAGGCTCAAGCTCGAGAGGAAACTCTAAAAGAGAGTTTGGCAGAAAGCCAAAAAGAGAAAGAAAGATTAAAAATGCAGGTGACAGAACTAGAAAAGTCCTCGTACCAGCAACGTGCCCGTAACTCTGTAATTGAGTTAAAAGCCAGTCAAAGCAAAATTGAAGAGCTAAAAGGAAAGATAGAAGAACTCAAGGTGGCATTGCAAGATCGCGAACTCCAGCTTGAATTTCTTGAGATAAATAACGATCGATTAAATGAGCAACTTCATCAATCCCAAGAACAAGTCAGGAACAGGGATTACATCATGAGCGAAGCTTTGAATCAAGTACGTGAAGTAGCAGATCACTTACAAACGTTAGCGATGCGGTGATGTCTTTGAGTTTAAAGTATGAATCGAGAATCGAGATAGAGGACGAGAATTAGCATGGCTCCTTAGGCAGGTCAAGGCCTTAAGTATCAGGGCCAAGCCTTATATGTAATCTATTTTATGTAAAGAAACTTGCTTTCTAGAAAGTTATCTTAATGAAATTGAATTAGAATCAACGCCTTTTGATTGCATTCATTTGCGTTCATCGCATTCATTGCATTCATGCATCAACATTGCATCATGTGCACTAAAACTCACAAAAACCCTAAAATCGTGACAGTTACCCTGGAACATCGTTACGGTACACGAGGAAAAACAAAAGCCATGGACCAAAGGTTAGAGAGATTAGAGCAAATGCAAAAGAGATGCAAGATCGATTACAAGCACGTATGCAAGAACAGTTGGCCAAAGTCCAGCAAGATATGAGGGACCAGATGCTGGAGTCCCAAAAGAGTATGATGGATCAAATAACGCGTCTATTGGCTGGTGGATTAGAAAAAGGGAAAAGTCCCGTAGTCAATACGGAAGAGGATAACGAAGACCCTGTCTACCCTCCGGGATTTGCCCCAGCAGACATTCAGACACAACCCGAAATAGACCCAAGAAGGCCCTCAGTCACAATAAGGCCCCACTAGTCTCAGTGGTGTGTGTCGAGACCGATGAATTATCAAGTCGCTCAGGCTCTCATCCGGGGATAACTCCAACTAACCTGTTGTCCTCAACCTCGATGAGGTGATGGAAACAGAAAAAGACAAGGGTAGAATTCGAAAGAGTTTGAAGAAAAGTATAGATGGTTAGAAGAAAAATTCAAGGAGATGGAAAGCATGACTATCGTCTTTGGAATCGACGCAAAGAATTAAGCTTGGTTCCAGATTTGGTACTCCTCCCAAGTTCAAAACTCCGAATTTGAAAAGTACAATGGGACCAGCTTGTCCCGAGGCTCATATCACTATGTTCTGCGAGAAGAATGGCGGTGCCATGTTAATAACGATCAACTCTTGATTCATCGCTTTCAAGAAAGTCCGGTAGGGGCCGCTTCTAGATGGTACAACCAATTGAGTCGCGCCCAAATTGGTTCATGGAAAGATCTCGCACAAGCTTTCATGAAGCAGTATGGTCATGTGGTGGACATAGCCCCTGATAGGATTACTTTACAGAACATGGAGAAAAAACACAATGAAAGCTTCAGGCAATATGCCCAACGATGGAGAGAGGTGGCCACACAAGTCCAACCCCCTCTGTTGGAAAAAGAAACTACTATGCTCTTCATTAATACTCTCAAGGCACCTTTCATTAACCACATGCTGGGTAGCGCGACCAAAAGTTTCTCGGACATAGTAATGTCTGGAGAAATGATTGAAAACGCGATAAAGTATGGGAAAATAGAAGCTGGAGAAAGTACCAAAAGGTCAGCACCAAGAAAGAAAGAGCACGAGGTAAACAATGTGAGTGCACATTCGAAATCGATCACCGTTAGCCAACCAAGGGCGACAACTACTGGTCAGCAGGGCCCTTCCAGACAAGAGCCCAACACAAAGCCAAATAGGGAGAAACTTCAATTCACGCCCATTCCGATGACATACAAGGAGTTATACCAAAGTTTGTTCGACGCACATGTCGTATCTCCCTTCTATTTAAAACCAATGCAGCCTCCATACCCCAAGTGGTATGATGCGAATGCCCAATGCGAGTATCACGCGGGGGCCACAGGACACTCGATAGGAAACTGCACTACTTTTAAGAAATTGGTTGAGAGGCTCATCAACATGGGCGTTGTAAAATTTGATGATACACCTAGTGCAGACAATCCACTACCTAACCATGGGGATAAGGGGATAAATGCAATAATTGAGAGTTCGGGGAAAGAAATTAAGACGAATATTGCAGAAGTGAAATCTCCACTGAAAGAAATATGGAAGCAAATGGTGGAAATGGGGTTGATATCACAGAATTCAAGGGTCAGACCCCAAAAAGGGATAACTTATTGCGAGTTCCACAATCTAGAGGATCATGAGATTCAAAAATGTGGTGAATTCAGGGCTTTAGTACAAGGATTGATGGATAACAAGGAGATAGAATTCTTCAAATATGTCGAAAGCCCAGAAGAAACGGAAGTATGTGCCTCAGAAGAAGGGTCAATGAAGGATGTCCCCAGAGCCAGCCACCCGGTGGTCATCATATCACGGCCGAGAGTTAACGAAGCCAGGACACAAGTTACGCCAAAAGTCGTGATCCAGAAGCCCGTTGCTTTCCCTTATAAAGATAGCAAAAGGGTGCCATGGAACTATAGCTGCAACGTGACGATCCCGAGGGAGGAAATCCCGATTAATACATCAGAAGAAAGTCAAGACGAGGGTTTCTATACACGCAGTGGGAGGCGTTATACCCCAATTACAAAAGTCGAGCAGGTTAAAGGAAAATCATTGGCAATTGAGCAAAGGAAAGAGAAGCCGGCGGGACCTGAACCAACTGTTAACGAATCAGTGACTGAAAAAGAAGCAAAGGAATTCTTGAAATTTCTGAAGCATAGTGAGTATAGTGTCGTAGAAACGATTACACAAACAAACCAGCTCGTATATCGAGATTGGCCTTACTCTTAAGCTCAGAAGCCCATCGCGAGTGCATTGATGAAGGTCTTGAATGAAACCTACGTTGCTAATGACATTTCTGTCAACAAGCTGGACCGTCTAGTCAACAATATAAGTGCCGACAACTTTATATTCTTCAATGACGATGAAGTACCTCCGGGAGGCCGAGGATCGACTAAAGCTTTGCATATTACAACTCATTTGCAAAGGGCATACATTACGAGGGTATTGATTGACAATGGTTCTGCATTGAATGTCCTACCCACATCTCTACGCTGAATAGATTGCGGTGAGAGCGGTTCCCACATGAAAACATGCCAAAATATAGTAAGAGCATTTGATGGCACGGAAAGGAAAGTAATGGGAAGAATTGAAATACCCCTCTTGATCGGACCGAGTACGTACGAAGTAGATTTCCTGGTTATGGACATTAAGCCTTCGTACAACTGCCTATTGGGAAGACCATGGATACACTCAGCAGGGGCAGTCCCTTCATCGCTACACCAGAAGTTGAAATTGGTAACCGAGGGCCGGTTAGTAACGATCAATGCTGAAGAGGATATCATTGCGTCCGTTACCAGCAGCGCACCGTATGTGGGGGTAGATGACGAAGCAATCGAATGTTCTTTCCGGTCTTTAGAGTTTGTGAATGCGACATTCATCATCGAAGGAAATAAGATTCCAATGCCTAGATTATCTGAAACTACGAGGATGGGACTACGACTAACTGTTGGAAAAGGGGCCATACCCGGAAGAGGACTCGGGAGGTACCTCCAGGGAAGGATTAATGCACCAACGATGAAGGAAAAACAGGACCGTTTTGGGTTAGGATTCAAGTCAGACCCGAAGCATAGGAAGAAAGATATGGAGAAAAAACAAGAAAAAAGGAGAGCACGATTAAGCGGGGGAGAAATCGAATGGGAACCAATGGTCTTTCCCCATATATCGAAGACCTTTGTATCTGGAGGAGTCATTCACCCCGAGCAGAGGGCATCGGGAAAGGAAATTGTGGAAAGAATGATGGAAAATTTAGACATCAACGCCACATACGAAGAAGGAACTGGAGTTGAAGATCTATCGAGCATTAGCCCTTATGAGCCGGAAAGTGTCCTAGATAACTGGACTGCGGAAGAGATTCCTGTAGTCTTTAGAACTAATACAGAGTAATGCTCAAAACACGTTTATTACTCTAGGCCTAGGAGTAATAGATGTCTTTTTGTGAAATAGGCTTATGTCCTAAAATTGTTATTTCAATGAAATGCATTCTTTTGTCCTATTTAGTGCAAAGTATTCTTTTATTCTTTCATTCATAACCATACCATACATACCATTGTTCTTAGATTCTTTTATTCTTTGCATCTTCTTTCTCGCCTATAACAGGTCTCCAGATATCAACGATGTGAGTGACATTGCTACCAGCTCAGAGTCTCCTTTTGAGCAGGATATGTGTCTAGAAGGATCTCAAGACTTTGAAGATGACAAGGACTGTAACTTATCCCCGATTTGTTAAGGATGGTAGAGCAAGAGGAGAAATGCAGATTCTACCCCACAAAGAGTCGATAGAAAGTCGTGAACTTGGGAGATGAACTTGAAAAGAAAGAAGTGAAGATCGAAGCTGCATAACCGCGAAACAAAGCGAACCTTATCGAGTTACTCCAAGAGTTCAAGGATGTTTTTGCATGGTCGTATCAAGATATGCCCGGGCTAAAATCTTGACATTGTGGTACACAGACTCCCCATTAAAGAGGATTGCAAGCCGGTTCAACAGAAGCTTCGAAGAATGAGGCCAGATGTTTTGTTGAAAATAAAAGAGGAGGTTAAGAAGCAATTTGACGCTGGTTTCTTACAAGTAGTCAAGTATTCGGAATGGGTAGCTAATATAGTCCCCGTCCCTAAAAAAGATGGAAAAGTCCGAATGTGTGTAGACTATAGAGACTTGAACAAGGCCAGCCCAAAGGATAATTTTCCGTTGCCTCATATCGACACCCTAGTGGACAACACGGCAGGTTACTCACTCTTCTCCTTCATGGATGGTTTCTCAGGGTACAATCAGATCAAGATGCATCCTGAAGACATGAATAAAACCACATTTGTGACCATGTGGGGAACCTTCTGCTATAAGGTGATGCCGTTCGGATTAAAAAATGCAGGTGCAACATATCAGAGAGCCATGGTAACCCTATTCCATGATATGATGCATAAAGAAATTGAAGTCTATGTCGACGACATGATCGCCAAATCTCGGACAGAAGAAGAGCATGTGCAAGTCTTGAGGAAGTTATTTCTGAGGTTGAGAAAATTCCAGCTGAAACTCAATCCAGCGAAATGCACCTTCGGGGCAGTCGGGAAAAGCTGCTAGATTCATAGTCGGTGAAAAAGGGATTGAGATAGACCCAGACAAAGTCAAAGCCATACAAGAGCTACCTCCACCGCGTACTCGAAAAGAAGTTCGGGGATTCTTAGGAAGACTAAATTACATCGCCCGGTTCATTTCACAACTAACCGAGAAATGTGACCCCATATTCCGTCTCCTCAAGAAACACAATCCTGGTGTTTGGGACGAGGAATGCCAGAAGACTTTTGACAAGGTTAAGCAGTATTTGTCTAATGCTCCAGTATTGTCACCACCTAGTCCAGACAAGCCATTGATATTGTATTTAACGGTGTTTGAAAATTCTATGGGATGTGTGCTTGGCCAACACGATGAGTCAGGAAGGAAAGAAAGAGCAATATATTACCTCAGTAAGAAGTTCACTGAGTGTGAAACGAGGTACTCGCCAATTGAAAAGTTGTGTTGTGCCCTAATCTGGACAACCCGAAGACTGAGACAATACATGTTGTATCACACGACCTGGCTGATTTCTAAACTGGATCCTTTGAAGTACTTGATGGAGTCAGCTGCTTTAAATGGAAGAATGGCACGATGGCAAATTCTACTCTCCGAATTTGACATTGTCTATGTAAACCGTAAAGTCAGTAAAGGGAGTGCAATAGCAGACTTCCTAGCTAGCAGAGCCTTAGAAGACTATGAGCCTTTGAACTTTGATTTCCCAAATGAAGATCTGATGTACGTGGCAACCACCGAAGAAAACCTTCGAGAAGATCGTCCTTGGAAGCTAAACTTTGACGGAGCATCAAATGCTGTAGGTAATAGAATTGGGGCAGTCTTAGTATCCCCAAACGGAGATCACTACCCTTTCGCCAAAGAAGTGGGATTTCGATTTGCACGAACAATATGGCGAGAATCGAAGCATGCATTATGGGCATCCGAAAACCATTGAACGCAAGATTAAAGCGCTAGAAGTATATGGAGATTCTGCGCTAGTGATTTATCAACTTAAAGGAGAATGGGAGACGAGGGATCCCAAGCTGATCAATTATCGAAATCTGGTCCTTGAGCTAATCGAAGAATTCGATGATATCATTTTCTGCTATCTCCCTCGGGAAGAAAATCAGATGGCGGACGCCCTAGCAACCTTAGCTTCCATGATCAAGGTGAACAAACAAGAGGACGTGAAACCAATCCAAATGAGCATTTACGAGGCTCCAGCTCATTGTTGCAACCTCGAAGAAGAAGCTAAAAATGACGACCATCCCTGGTACCACGATATCCTGCGGTATGTGAAGAATCGTAGTATCCCGACCAAGCTACTGAAAACGACAAGAAAACGTTGAGAAGATTGGCCAATGACTATGTCTTGGATGGTGAGATCCTATATAAAGAAGGAAGGATCAAATCTTTGTTAAGATGCGTGGACGCTATTGAGGCTAAGAAAATTTTAGAAGAAGTCCATGAGGGCGTCTGTGGGACACACGCTAATGGCTCTACAATGGCCAGGCAAATTATGAGGTTCGGTTATTATTGGTCCACTATGGAAGGAGATCAGATTAACTACGCCAAAAGATGTCATAAATGCCAAATCTATGGAGACAAGATCAACGTGCCTCCTGCACCTCTGCATGTTATGACTTCACCATGGCCTTTCTCGATGTGGGGTATGGATGTGATTGGGCCAATTTTGCCAAAAGCTTCAAACGGGCATCGATTCATATTTGTGGTCATCGACTATTTCACCAAGTGGGTGGAAGCTGCTTCGTATGCCAATGTCACTAAATCAGCTGTTAGCAAATTCTTAAAAAAGGAGATCATTTGTCGATATGGAATGCCAGAAAGGATTATATCGGACAATGCATTGAATTTGAACAACAGCACGATAGCAAATGTCTGCAGTCAGTTCAAGATCAGACACCACAACTCATCACCATACCGTCCGAAGATGAACGGTGCAGTTGAGGCAGCTAATAAAAACATTAAAAAGATTGTGGGGAAAATGACAAAGACTTACAAAGACTGGCATGAAAAGCTACCATTCGCCCTCTATGCTTATCGGACATCTGTCAGGACTTCCACCGGGGCAACGCCTTTTTCATTGGTCTATGGAATGGAGGCAGTTTTACCTATCGAGGTCGAGATTCCTTCCCTCAGAGTTTTGTCAAAGGTAAAATTGGATGAAGCAGAATGGATCCAGTCCCGATATGATCAGCTGAATTTGATTGAAGAAAAGAGGCTAAGGGCCATCCGTCATGGTCAGATGTACCAGAAACGAATGATGCGAGCTTACAACAAAAAGGTCCGTCCTAGGGAATTCCATGAGGGAGACCTAGTATTGAAAAGATCCTGCCCATACAAAAGGACTTGAGAGGAAAATGGATGCCGAATTGGGAAGGACCTTATGTGGTAAAGAAGGCCTTTTCGGAGGAGCACGATATTGGCCGAAATGGATGGCAAAACTTTACCTAATCCAAAGAATTCAGATTCGGTCAAGAAATACTTCGCCTAAAAAAAAAAAAAAAAAAAGAGAGGCCAGGGTGAAAACTCGCAAAGAGCACCTTGAGACCAAAGGGACTTTGAATTGAAAACCCGTAAAGGGCGATTCAAATTTTAATCAAGGTAGGGCATACGACAGTCTTACGACACCTAAATTAACAAAGAGGAGAGATGTTACTTCTTGGGGCATCTACTAGAGTACTCTAGATCTCCTAAACACATGTTAGGCGAAAAGGGAGTCTTCAAGGAGTTCGTACAAAGAAGCTCACGCTGCAATATCTGGGACACCTATTTTTCTTTTATTCATTTTGTATTCCAGCAATGTTTGTTGGCTGTGAATAAGCTATCCCCTTCAAATTTTGTTTCTGATAAATTTCAGCCCCATCATTATTATAGTCTTCTTCAAACATTTTGCATTGAAATGATGATTAATGGAGTAAAAGCCATTTTTTGCAAAAAGAGTTTCGCATATTACTCTGCAAGTTTCTAAATAGTATAGGAACCTAAAACAGGACTATTATCTAGAACTAACCAAACTCAAATATTGGAAGCATATAAGAAGAAAGGGTTTAAACTGGGACTACCTCTTCAGATTTCCTGTTCAAAGACCTAAGCTGAATAAGAAGACAGAGTACCGTTTCAGTGAAAGAACATTGATAAACAAGGAGCAATGACAGCTTAAACATTAAACAAGGACTCATGCTCACAACATGCTGCACTCATGCATTTATAGATCATTCATAGTGCATCTTATTAGGAACATTTGATTCATTTCGATCGTAGCATCCTAATCATTTGACATAAGCATAGACATATAAAATTGATTCTACAGGTCATGTCCCTAGAATCGGTGAATTCACAAGCCTGAACCCCCTAAGTAGTAGGATAACAGGCTGATTTATAGATCTTGTCTCCCTAAGCAGTAGGGAGACAGATCGAAGATGATGAGCTTTAACTCCCTAAGCAGTAGGGTAACAAGCTAAATTGACCGGATCTTGTCTTCCTGAAATTTAAGTGAAGCAGTTTGAAGTTACAAGTCCCATCTCCCTGAAGTCGCAGTGGAGCAGACTAAATTTACTGAGACCTTAACCCCTGGCGGTAGGGTAATAGGCTGAAAATTACAGATCTTGTCTCCCCGAAGTTGCGATGGAGCGAGATCAAAGACGGCGAATCTTGCCCTCCACGGGTTACAGCCAAGCGCATTCAAGCCACCAGGCTTTAACCCCCTAAGCAGTAGGGTAACAAGCCGAATTTGCAGATCTCATCACCCTAAGCAGTAGGGTAACAGGTTAAATGTACAGATCTTGACCCCCGAAGCAGTAGGGAAATAGATCAAAGATAACAAGCTTTAACCCCTAAGCAGTAGGGTAACAAGTTGAATTTACGTAACCTTAAACCCCTAAGCGGTAGGGTAATAGGTCGAAAATCACGAGATCTTGCCTTCCAGAAGTTATAAGGAGCAAATCAAAGGCGAAGAGTCTTAAACCCCTAAGCGATGAGGGTAACAGACTAAAATCCCGATTTTATCTCCTAAGCATTAGTGGAGATGGTCGAAGATGAAGAACCTTAAGCCCCTAGCGATAGGGTGAAAGGTTGAATTCTGAATCTTATCACCCTAAGCGGTAGGGAAACAGATCAAAGACAATGGGCCTTAAAACCCTAGGCAGTAGAGTAACAGGCTGGAAATTGCAAATCTCTTCTCCCTGAAATGGCACTGGAGAGGTTAGAAGCCAAAACAGATCTCCTCGAAGTTTCAACGGAATAGATTGAAGTCATAAGTCTCATCTCCCTAAAGTTGTAGCGGAGCGGCATCAAGATAGTAAATCTTATTTCCACTGAAGTTCTGATGAAACAGTTGAAGCTAAATTACAGATCTTATCTCTCTGAAGTTGCGATGAAGCGGATCAAAATAGATCTTGTCTTCCTGAAGTTGCGATAAAAGCGATTTAAGCCACCAAGCCTTAACCCCCTAAGAAGTAGGGTAATAGGTGAAAATTACAGATCTTGCCTCTCTGAATTTGTAGTGGAGCGGATCGAATATAGCGAACCTAATCCCCTTGAAGTTTCAGTGGAGCATACCAAGATAGCAAGTCTTATCTCTCTGAAGATGCATAAATGGATCAAAGCAACAAAATGCAAAGTGGACTAGGATGAGGCTACTTAAAGAAGAGGACACCAAGGAAGTCAAGACTCGATGGGACCAGGGGCAAAATTGGTCTTTTAAAGTCTTTGCCCCTGCTCTCGTTACGACAACGAGCAAAGAGGCAGTTGTCCATACCAATTTTTGCCCAGCCCCAACAAGCCCAAAACCAATCCTACCCAATAAACCTAATACCCACTAAACCCAAATAGCCCAATCCCAAAAACACCCCAAACCCAAAATTAAAAAAACCTAGCCCAAACCTAAGAGGCCCAAAACTTTAAAAATTTATAGGAAAAACCCTAGGTCTTCAACCACCTACACGCCACCAGCCTAGCCTTGTCCTGGCGCCTCTGTCCCATCATCGCATGCAAAGCACTGCAAAAAGAAAGAAGAAACAGAGCACAAGCAGACAAGGCAAAGAAATGGTAGCAGAGATAAATGTAAACAATAGAAAATAGTGTAAGAAAAAATCGGTTATAAAGGCCATTGTTTATCAATGAAAGGGGGGGATTTTGGAATACAAGAAATTTTTGTATTTTCACACGACTAGCAATCAAAAAATAAAAAGGTTGATCTCGATTTTATTTTCTTCATTTTTCATTTCGTTTTTCATTTCTTCAATATTTCCCTTTTTTAAATCTCAATACAAATCTGTTAAACAAAGTAGAAAGAAAATAAAATAAAATAAAAGAGGAGGGATTCTCACCAGATCCACCCCGTGGCTGCGTCGTCGGAGCTCCCCTCTCCGTTCGGCGTGGTCGCGTCCAAGAGAGGGTGGGTGAACCCTTGTCTTTCGATTTTTGGAGAGCAAGCCCCCAACATGTAAAAAAGGAAGGTTAAAGGAGCCCATTTGGGTGTATCGCCGACCACCGAATACGGTGGTGGCGTGGTGGTCATACGGCGGCAATGATGGGTCATTTTCTAACCCTAGCAGCTAAGGAGAAAGGGAGAGGGAGAGAGAGCAGTGGCTGCTCTCTGTTTTTTAAGAAATGGGGGCTGGAAATACAAAAAAAAAAAAAGGTTTTAAGTCATTTTAAAAAAAAAAAAAAAAGGGGCTGCACTTTAACCCGTTTAACAGGCCTAATATGTGCCTTTTAATTGAAAATGGGGGAATTGCGCATTAGGTCCTCCCCATTTGCGCAAGCACTCTATCATGCCTCTTTTCTTTTTAATTTAGCTTTGAAACTTATGTATATTAGCAATTCGGTCCCATTTCTTTTTTATTTTATTATTTTTGCCCCTGAATTTACATCTAGAGTTTAAATTAGCCTCTTTTTGTCCTTTTCTTTTATATTTTATTTTATTATTTAACATTATGGTATTATATTTTATTTTCTTGCATATTATTTGCTATTATTATTATTACCTTCATTCCATTATTATTATTGCTATTGCTATTTTTTTGTTGTTTATATTTTTATTGATATTATTATTAGTATCTTTGTTATTCCTTAGTTTATTATTATTTTTATAATTTTATCATTTTTATGTATTTATCTACATTATTATTACTATTATTATTATTGCATTTATTTTTGAACATATCATGCATTTTAAATTATTACTAATTTTAAATAATTTATACATATATATCATTTCTTTTAATCACCATATGTAGTATTTATTTTAAGATTCTGTACGTATCTTGGTATTTTAGATTATTACATGTATATATGTATATATATATATATATTTTTCTTTATCCATATATTTTTATCATTATTTTCCACTTTATATTATACTATTCTTATTTTTGTACATACTTTTAACATCATTATTATATGTAAATTTTCAATATATATATATATGTGTATATTTATGTAATATTTGTTTTTCAATATTATTATTTCTAGTATGTATATATTACGTATATATTTTTAATACTACGTTTATATTTTTTTATTTCTATTATTACGTATATATTTTAATACATATTTGTATATATTTATATATCGTTATTATTAGTTTTTTTTATATTACTACTGTTTTCAATAAATATTGTATATATTTTAATCTAGTATTATATGTTTCGCATATATGTGTTCCCTACTATTTCACAACTACATTATTACCATTATTATCATGTTTAATACTATAGGTATCATTATCGTTTTATACTATTATTTACACTGTTATTATTATTATCGTTTTCGTTATCCTTGTCATTATCATTTCTATTTTGGCATGTTTTATTTATTTTTATTTATTTGTTTATTCACTTATGTATTCGATTATTTCATTATCCTCGTGCATTTGTTTACATTTACATGTTACTAAGCCTTGCTATTATTTCATCTTTTATAATTGCTCATATTATTGTTTTTGACATGTCAGACTTTGTTATTATAATATTACACATATTAATACCATAATTTGCTTTTATATTTTACTATAAATCGCATTATATTTTTTGCTCCATACCTCAAAATAATCCTTTCATAAAAGTAATATTCCGTGATTTGGTAACTCGGGACAATCGTGCCCTAACTTACTGGTTTAGATTTTTCTCATTTTACCTAAAATAACGGAATACTCTTTTAAATCATAATCGAGTTTTGAAAAATGCTTATTCTCGGAGATACTGAGCGTTGTGCCTAACTTACGGGTATGACATTTTGTCACGCCGAAATAAGAATCTGTTTTAAAATAAAGGCAATATTCAAAGTGTTTGAGAATTCGAGAAAACGTGCCCTAACTTACTGGGTTTCGATTTCTCTCGTTTACTCTAATAATCGAATACCCTTTCAATAAATTAAAATATGCAAATTTTAAATAGAAGGCTAGCTCAGTCTCAAAGTTCGAGATGTCGTGTCTTAACTTACTGGGCATGATATTTTATCACTTCAGGATGAGAGAGTCCTTAACATCCGTTTTAAATTTTTCAATCATTTTTAATAATACAAAAAGGGATCGTATTTTAAATTCTTTCAAGTTTTCAAAATTTTCGACACTAAGACATTAATTAATCAACTAGGTACCAATTTTGGGCGTATCGAGGGTGCTAACCCTTCCTCGTGCGTAACCGACTCCCGAACTCTTTTTCTGATTATCGTGGACCAAAAATTCTCGTTTTAATAAATCTTAAATTAAAATGATTAATTTAAGGTGATCCAATCACACCTCATCGAGAAAGATTGGTGGCGACTCCTGTTTTAATTATCATTTTCAAACCAAAGTCGATCCCCGTTTTTTTCAAAAAATGGTTACGACACAATACATTTCAATTTATCATTTCTCAAATTAACTCGAATCTTAAGAAAAAGCATTGAAGATGAGCATGTGACATTTAATTAGGATCCCGATTATTAATGTCTTAATTATATTTAAATATTAGCAATTGCTTAGTTGCTAACTTTGAAAGTCAGCTTGGGGAGTAGAAACCAAGAAATCACTGAAAAATGACAGCTAAACAGTTCCATTAATTTTGGCCAACAAATCATTTTAAATTTCATATTTATGAAGATTGCAATATCATCCCAGATTATATTTTATTTCTATATATTTAGGTTAACACCTTTTCCCTTTTATTATTCATAAGCTTTTTTTAAATATATTATATTATAATACACTTACTATATAAATAAAAAAAATTATATAAAAATATATTTACTAAGATTTACTATCAATCATTTCATATATAGAGTAATAAAGATTTATGCTCACATTAATCAATGTTGAATTTAATCTCTCTAAATATATGGTTTGTTTTTAATTATGTTATTTAAAATTTTTATATAAATATATGAAAAAGATGATAACACTATTATAATTATTTTTGTTTGAAAGGTAAAAATAAATTAAATCGGAAAAGGTAAATACAATCCGGTATAGTAATACGCAACATGAAATCCACTCGCAGCATCAGAATCTAGTCTAACAGCATGCTTAAAAAGAACACCACAATTACAGAACATATAGCATACTACTACGTCTAGTGATCACAGCCTTGGCAAGCTTATATGCCTCACCATTTTTCATCCTAGGAATCCAAGGAATGAACCATTTTACATCCTCACTTGTGTCAAATAAAGAGTGGATGACATTTCTATACACGAGATGCCTCTTTAGGATTTTGCAACCCAATTCATAACTTCACTAGAGTCAGATTCCACAGTCAATTTGTGATGGTTCGACACCTAGAAGCAAAGAAGATACTCAAGACTTCCTTCACAACTGCCAATTCGACCTCAATCAGATCAACCTCTTCAATATGGTTAGAAAAAGACACTAGCATCTTCCCGTCAGCTTCCCAGAGAATGCACCCAATTCCACCAGGTCCAAGGCAATGGTTTACGGCACTGTCAGTGTTAAATTTAACAAAACCGCAAGGGGGAGGTTCCCATTTCACTTGCAAAAAAGATTTAGACTTTATAGGAGGACAAAACTTACTTGGTGCACTAAAAAAATCAGCAACGTTTCCAAGCCTAATTTTAATCACGTCAATAAGTTTCATACAGTCCAGGACTTTTCTTCTACAAATAATATCATTTCTGGTCAGCCGACAACAACAAAGAAGCACATTTTCCAGATCAACTCATAAGTTCTTAGAGAGCATGCATTCATCCGTGAATGAAAAAGAAGCAATTGGATTAACCATTTGGATACCCCTAAAAGCACTAGAGTGCTGCCAAATATTCCACGAAATATCGCAAGAGAAGAACATGTGCTCCACGATTACGGGTTTGCTATGACAAACTAGGAAAAGGTTAGAGTTAAGTGACAACACCCCTCTTTTAGCCAGCTCAGTTTCCGTTGCTAATCTACCACTCAATAGCAACTACACAACGACTATGATTTTTAGAGGACCTAACCCCAACCAAACCAGTTTCCGTAAATCATATAACATCCCAAAAATTTTGGTATCAAATTTTGCGCTGATCAGAAATGGGTTTAAAGAAGTTTCTGAATAATTTATATTGTATTATTCGTATAATATTAGTAAAAATAAATTATTTTAAAATTTTTGGATGGAAGATAAGATTTTGGAATCTTAGTATTTTATGGCTCACACGCTCATTTGAAAAAGGAGGAAAATCTATGTGATTAAATGTCTAATAACTAAACTGAACATGGGTTAGGAAGTGGAGGTTTTACAAGGCCATCAGCTCAAAGGCTTATTAGCTAACATCCCATTGGGAGAATTTAGTGAAAACTTCAGTCTTTTTTGTGCCAATAGGTTAAAAGAGAGTGAATTATTGTACTAAAAAATCAAACTAAGTTTAATTCCTAAGAAAGATTAGAGGGTCACAAACGGTCCCACTTAAACCCAAACTCTAAACAAAATATCCTTACAATGTAATTTAATAGCATAATGTTAGAATTTTAAATAGTATCTAATATAAAATTAGAACCGTAAACCAGGATTTATCATGTCAAATCATTAAGAATAAATAAATAACAGAACTAGATGCAGAAGCGTACCTGAATCTATGAATTTCTTGAAGTTTTACCGGATCTTGGAGATTTGATCTTCCAAATTAGCACACAAGAAATTCAGAGAATATCAGCTCTCTCTCTCTTTCCTAATGATGGGATATTAGAAAAGATATCTTGTGTATAATTTGGGGACCATAACCTTAATATTTATAACCTTGGCATATTAGTTCTAATCAAATTCTAATTAGCCCATCATTAATTAGAATTTGATTAGAAGAGTATCTACACATATTTGACACATACTTTATTTAATAATTAAAAGCCCAATAAAATTCTAACCAAATTAGATCACTTTTAATTTGGACTAACCTATCATGATAGTAAATAATATCATGTAATTATCCTTATTATATATGTGATGTCCAAATTTTCCAACAATCTCCCACTTGGACCACATATATATACTAATTACTTTATAATTACATGTCATTATATAACCTTATGAGCTCAAAATTTTTACTATGATATCCAAAAGGCATTCCGTACAATCTCGTCCATTAATTATGTTAACATAGAACCAATGCGACTTTCGTTACAAATATTGTAACTAAATCCATCCATGATCACGTATGTTAACACAACCAAATGACATAGATCAAGTATGGATGTGTAGCATGGAAATTACATGCAATATGATCTAAACATGTCTATTTCCAACTGGTCCTCCTTAGTGAGATCAAATCTTACCAAAATCAGAGTGTGAATAAACCAAATAAACTTTATTTCTGCAGAAAATAAACTTAATATCTTTAAACTGAAAATGTGTCTATAATATAAAAGCATTTAAAAAATATAAACTCCCACTAAAACCAAATATCCTTTAAATGGCATTACACCCATATGAGCAATGTGCTCTTATAAAACCTTAGGGGTAGTTCCTTAGTAAACGGATCCGTAATCATGGAGTTTTTCCTCATATGCTTTATAGACACCTAACAACTCTGAAGTTTTACTTTAACAACCAGGAACTTAAAGTCTATGTGTTTTGACTTTGATGTGCTCTTGTTGTTATTGGAATAAAAGACTGCAATTTGTTTTCACAATTTGCACCTTAGTGACAAAATCTTGTATCCATATTCCATCAAAATCAGAGTCTATATACCTGATGATCTCCAACTGATTAGACCTCCAATATGTGAGCATGTAATCTTTTGTTCTCTGAAAATACCTTATAACCCTCTTGGATGCTATCTAATGGTCCAAACCAGGGTTGCTTAAAATATCTGTCTAACATCCCAATAGTGTATACAAGATTCCAATGTATACAAACCTGAACATACATTAGACTTTCCACTGCTAAAATGTAAAAAATCTAATGCATTTTTGTAATCTCAATATCATTCTTAGGGCATTGATTGAGGCTATACTTATTATTGACAAGCAGTATGCCATTAACATATAAAACCAAATATAAAACTTTAACATATAAAACCAAATATAAAACTTTACTCCCACTAAACTTATGGTATAAATGATTATCAGCAAAATTCATCTCTAAACCGAATGAGATAATCATTTGGTAAATTTTGTAATATTATTGACGAGAAGTCTACTTAAGCCCATAGATGAAGTTCTTTAATTTGCAAATCATTACTTTGTATCATCAGACACAAAGTTTTCTAATTGCACCATATAAATGTATGATCAATGTTACCATTGAGAAACCATTAACTTAATATTCATCTAATGTAGCTTAAGGTCAAAATATTCCACTAAAGCCATTATAGCCCTTTCTCTAGTGGACCTTTTTAATGACATTCATTCTTGAGGTTCTTGAGTTTGTTCTTCTGGAACAATTATCTCATCTTGAATAGGGAGTTGTTTAACATTGTCTTATTAAGGTTCTAGATTCACTTCTTAATCAATGATAGGTATGAGAACCTAAACATCATCAAAAGTGATAGTAGGAACTGAGTTAAAATTCAATTCCTCCTTAAAAACAATGTATCTAACCTTATTTCTCCCTCCAAACTCAACATCCTAAAAGAATGTTGCAGTTCTCATCTCAAAAAAATATTCCTAATTGTGGGATCGTAAAATTCATAGCCCTTAGATCGCTCAGTATTTCCTTGACCCTTATACTTTATAAACATCAAAGAAGTTAGAAATGATGTCATTTCAACCTTATCGTTTTTAGCAAAACATTTCTCAATTTCGTCAAGGAAACCTTGGCCTGAGTAATCTTTTCAGATTCTATGCTCTTAAAGGCTTCTAAAATGTTGTGCTTCATGATCATTAGACTCATGCAATTTGAACGATTTCACATCTCAAAATCCCTTTTAACATAGGGGGTGCTTTCCGCAGTGAGAGGTGCAGATTGTTCTTCCCTTAGTGCAAGGTTTATGTCCATACAACCAAGCACTATAAGTAAGTGCCTTTCCATTCCTTAAAATTAGTCTCATTAAGCATGGGTATAAAATTTATATTAGCAGATATTGTGGCAGTAGAATATGAATTAGCGGAATATAGAACAAAAAATAAATAAAAAGCTCACATCAATATTCATAAGTAAACAATAAATTCAGGATAATGGCTAATCTCATCTCAAGATACCAAACACAACATTAATATCAAGTCTTTGGACAGTAATATTAACAGTAAACGGTACTCTTGTTGTAGTAATCAAACATTGACAATAAACTATGTCAAACAATAAATTAATCTTTGGTCTAACTTATTGCTCACATAAAATACCTTATAATTGTCACACATTTATCACCACAGATGTCGTTGTAATTCTGCCAAATATTAACTTACCTTTGGGTCAATTAATAAACGCATGAATCACAAAAACATATAATCATCTTAATATTTTAAATAAACTAATCTACACAAAGAGGTCACTTTAGCGGCATTTTGTTTCAACTAATTTATTTAAAATATTAGACATCCTAATTAAAAGCCAAAATCTGAATTTATTTGTTTCAAAATATTTACTTTAATTTAGTCTTTCAATCAAATTAAAAGATAATAATAAATATTTATATATATATATATATATATATATATATATATATTTATCCCAAAACAACATACAATGATGTTGGCAAATATAATAATAGTTGAATAAATCATAAACCATAAACAACTTCACATAAGACTTCGAATTTAAACCAAAATAATTTGAATAAAGGTAATCCTCATCTTAAGATATCAGACACTCCATTAATATTTCATCTTTGGACAAAATATTAACTTGTAAGTGATATCTTGTTGTAGTAATCAAACATTGACAATAAGAACATGTCGAATAATAAATCTTCCGTTGGGCCAATTTATTACTCACATGTAAAACTGAATAACCGTCACATGTTTATCACCATAGTTGCACATGTAATATTATTAACCTATTTTTGGGTCATTCAATATTAACATAACTTAAGTTACATGCACACAAACTTTTATATTTTAAAACAAAATAATTTATACAAAAGAATCACTTTGGTGACTTTTTGCTTCAATTAAGTTATTTTAAAATATATATATAAACATACCAATATTCAAATTTTAAATTCCCCCAATACTCAAATGTCAAAACTATTTTTTTTATTGCTTTATAGACTCTGAAATAACCCAAAATAAGGTTGTCTTAATAATGCAATAAAAAACCGAAAACCTTAATTTTTTATTTTTTTTTTGTTCCAAAACCATATATATCAAAACCAAACAGAAATAATGTAGTGGTTCAAAGCCAAATAATTAACAAGTACATGTATTCATAATTTTGGCATGGATAAAAATATCAAAACAATTCACGCATATACATGTATTCATAATCAAATAGAAAAACTTACCCTAAATTTACCATGTAAATTCAAAGTTGTATTTATAATTAAACAGATATTCATATAAATACTTGAAAAATATTTTCAAGCCAATAAATCTCAAAAAACAAAATCATAATAGTTGGCATCTTCTACAATTCATACAATAAACCATATCATCATAATTTAACCCAATATTTGGAACCATAAGATGCCAAAACCTAAAATTATATAACCAAATTTAAAATCAAAATATTTAAATATGTATATAGTTGGCATGAATTTGCACCAAAGCACCCATAAAATTGAATATATAACCATAACTTCAATGATATCCATTAAAACTTAATTTCACCAATTAAACTATAAAAGATATCTTATTGAATAATGGTTATAAACACCTGTTCACACAAACTATAATCATGCATTAATCCTCAAAATCATTGATATGCATATAATATATATACACACACAAATATAAAAATAATACTGGTTTGCCCTACATATTTCATGTAAACTCAAATTTATATCCATGACTAAAGACATTATCATAAAATTTTTTATACGCACAAATACTAAAAAAATCTATAACCACAAAATATAAAAAGAATCCCAAATTATATAAAAGTCTTTATATGCGCAACTACTTATGAAAATTCATAGCCACCATATTTAAAAAAATAATCCCAAATATTTTAATTTTAGTTAGATTCCATAAAGACTAAAACTTACATAAAATAATTATAAAAGAAATCAAAAGTAATCATTCGTATATATGAATTGAATTCAATGGTGAATATAATTCATCATAAATAAAGATAAAGGATAATGATTCCATATATATTCAACTACAAACACAAAATTTAAAACAAATAGTGCAAAAAAAAAATATCTTACCAACATTCATTTATTCAATTATCAAGTGAATTAACTTTCAAAACCAATTATACAACCCAATTGGAATTCTTCAATTGCAAAAAAGTTGTAATTCTGTAATTTTAATTTAATAATAACTTTAACCAAAATTTATAAAATAATTGTGTGAAAAGAAGAGAAAGAAATATCACAAATCAATTTTTATCAATTGATTATAAATAAATAAATAAACATTCATCTTTCGAATAGCATATGCAAATATTAAACTAGATTATATTTATAAAATCTTAAAACTTAATCAAACCCTAAAAATTTATCAAGAATCTCAAATATTCAATATAATATATAATTAAAATATCAAATTCATAAAATTAAAAAAAGAAAAACGAATCAATCCAAAATTAATAAAGCATCAATTCATTCTCAATGATTCAATATGACAAAGCTCTGATACCACTTGTTAGAATTTTTAATAGTATCTAATGTAAAATTAGAACCGTAAACCAGGATCTATCATGTCAAATCATTAAGAATAAATAAATAACAAAGCTAGATGCGGAAGCGTACCTGAATCCATGAATTTCTTGAAGTTTTACCGGATCTTGGGGATTTGATCTTCCAAATTAGCACACAAGAAATTCAGAAAATATCAGCTCTCTCTTTCCTAATGATGGGATATTAGAAAAGATATCTTGTGCATAATTTGGGGACCATAACCCTAATATTTATAACATTAGCATATTAGTTCTAATCAAATTCTAATTAGCCCATCATTAATTAGAATTTGATTAGAAGAGTATCTACACATATTTGACACATACTTTATTTAATAATTAAAAGCCCAATAAAATTCTAACCAAATTAGATCACTTTTAATTTAGGCTAACCTATCATGATAGCAAATAATATCATATAATTATCCTTATTATATATGTGATGTCCAAATTTTCCAACACATAATATATCATTACAATTATACCCTACAAAATATTGAAAGATAAATAAAAATTAATAAAGAATACCAAATATTTAACGAGGTTTAGTAAATTACGCCTACGTCCTTGAACACTACTAGATATATTTCACTGCAAAAGATACAAATGAAATATTACAAATAATGAGAGGGAAAAAACTGCCTTATGAAAAATATGACAAGTTTGGGGATGATTCAAGAGTGGAGAAACAACCCCGATTTATAGTAGAACAAAATCTCCACAGCTTTGAATTTTTTAGATGTAGGATTGTGCTATTTCAACAAATCTCCACCTCAGCAAATTTTCACAGCTTCACTTGTTGAAATCATCAATCTTTCAAACTCCACCTACTTATGAGTATCACCTGATTGCTCATTTTTCACCTTTGAAAACATGGTAGATTCATCAAAGATGACATCCCTGCTGAAGATAATTTTCTTTTTTTCTGGACACCATAGGCAAAAACCTTTTATGCCTAAAGTGATCCCTAAAAACATTGCTTTCTTTGCTCTTAAATCCAACTATAATTTCTTAACATGATAGTATGTGACAAAACCAAACACATGTAAGGAATCATAATCTGTAGCAGGCTTTCTACTACATTTCTCTAATGGTGTTTTTCCTTCAATTACAGTAGATGGTAGGCGATTAATGAGATGGCATGCATAAGTTATAGCCTCAACCCAAAACTCTCTACCCAATCCATCATTGGATAGCATACATCGAACTTTCTCCAGCAACGTTGTGGTGTAGATTTGACAGTGAAGTGTCTAATGATGCCATCATATTCACAAATCTTTGCAAAATGATCACTTTTATGCTCTCCACTATTGTTTGTGTGAAGATGCTTGATCCTTTTGCCCATTTGATTTTCCATTATCTTTTTCCAGTTAAGGAAAGCTCTTAAGTTCTCATCCTTTATCTTCATTGAACACACCCACACTCTTCGAGAATAATCGTAAATAAAAGTTACAAAATAATGTTTTCCTCCCAAATAGCTTAGTTTAGAGGAACCCTAGACATCTAAGTGAACATAATCCAATATGCATGTAGTATCATAGATTGCAATCCCAAACTTCACCATTGACTACTTCCCTTTGATGCAATGCTCACAGAAATCTAATTTTACAAGTTTTTTCTCCTTTCAATAATCTTTAATTTATGAGTAATTCCAAAGATTTTTCATCTGCATGCCCCAAGCGCATATGCCATAGCTTAGATGCTTCTAACTCCTGATTTTCAATTGATGTCGCAGTAATTGTCCCATTAACTATACGACCCAGATAGTGGCACAAGTTATTATTCTTGCAGGCCCCCTTCATTACCACGTATGCACCAAAAATAATCTTCATCACACCATCTTTAGCTCTTACTTCGAAACCTTTTGATTTAAGGTTCTCACAAAAATGAGATTCTTCATCAAATTCGGCACATAATGAACATCATCTAAAGTTATGATTGATTCATCATGATTTCTCAATTAAACAGAACTAATCTCATATGTAGTAAGACGAGCATTATTTGTTGTATAGACATCGCCACTCTATAGTTCTTTCAAATCAAAGAACCAATCCAAATACGGACACATGTGATAGCTACAAGCTAAAATCCAACATCCATGCATCAAAATGGCTAGTTATTGATGCAATAAATGAAATATTTAAATCATAATCATCACACTAAACTACATTTGATTATGCTACAACTTTCATTTTATCAGATTTACCCTTATTTTCAACTTCAGGCAATCTTTCTTTCAACGTCCTTTTCCTCGACAAAAACATACTTGTTGTGAGATAGTCATTCATGCAACAACTCGTACATTTAGCAAATAGGTTAAATGCCAAAATGGTGAACTGTCATTTTGCGGATAAGTTAAAAGCGAGAATAATGACGCACTGTCAGCTGCGGGTCATCAAGCAAACAGACTTTGGCAAACAATATGACAAATAGTCCAAATGTGACAGACAGTCCAAGAGTGCCAGACAAGCCAATGTGGAGAATAGTTTAACCATCAACTCCCTCGAGGCTTTTGTTACAAGCTAACAAGCTGCTAGCTTATTATATAAAGCTGCTAGATTATTTTATTTATCTTTATTTTGATAAGTTAATATAAATGGTGCTGATTAGACAAAAATTAGCCAATGAGTAGATTACATGTATTTAGATTTGCCAACTTGTCAAGTTGCAGTTGGTGTTTTTCTATTCAAAGCTATACATTGTATGTAATTTGTAAGTGTAATAGAATTGAAAAATAGCAAGTTGCATTTGATTGCTAATCTTTGCTATATTTTCTTTCTTCCTTTGTATCAAAAAACCAACAGTTGCTATTTAGAGCCAATCCTCTTTGAGGGCCTTTGGTTTGTTAAGAAAGAAAGAACAAACTCTGTTTTCTTATTATTTTTGCTAAAATGTCTTCAACTAGTTTTACACCTCCTCCACTACCAGTCTTTAATGGTAAAAACTACCATATTTGGGTAGTCAAAATGAAGACCTACCTACAAGCTTATGGCTCATGAGAGGTTATGAATGCAGATGTAGAGCCACCACCGTTGAGAGCCAATCCGACGATAGCACAAATCAAGCAACATAGTGATGATCGTGTTAAAAAATTCAAAGCGATGCCATATCTTCATAATTGTGTTTTTGATGTAATTTTCACCAGAATTATGAACTAAATAAAGATTTTAAAGGACAGACAAGACAAGGCAGCAACAAATTATAAATCTAATGAGGGATTTTGAGAACTTGAAGATGAAGGAGTCTTAAACTATCAAACAGTATTCTAACAAAATCATGGTTATTGTAAACAACATAAGATTGCTTGGAGATCAGTTTCCTAATAGCAGGATAATAGAGGTGATCACTACACTTCTTGAGAGGTACGAGTAAAAAATATCCTATCTTGAAGATTCAAAAGACCTATCAGCAATCTCTCTATCAAAGTTGATAAATGCCCTGTATGCCCAAGAATAAAGGAGAACTACAAGGCAAGAGGAGCATGTTGAGGGAATTTTTCAAGCAAGAAACAGGAAAGGCTCAAGCTCCTCTAACAACATAGGAAAGAAAAACTAGTCAAAAAAGACAAAGAAGTCAAAGAGAGAAGGTGGAAAGAAAAAATATCTACAATGCTCTCATTGTAAAAAGAATACTCATTTGAAAAAGTTTTGTTGGTTCAGACCAGACATACAATACAGATCCTGTAAGTAATTTTGACACATGGAGAAGTTTGCAAAAATAAGGCGTGAACTCAGTAGCCACAACAACATCAGAATACTCAGGCTCAAGCAGCTGAGGGAAATCATGCTTAGGAGGAGTAAGTATTCGCAGCCTCTTGTTTTGCAGGTAAAAGAAGAGTCACGAAAGGTTGGTTGATCGGTAGTGGATGCACCAACCATATAACTTCAGATGAAAGTATCTTCAAAAATATTGATAGAAGTTGCATTTGAAAAGTAAGGGTTGGAAATGGCAAACTTATACAAGCCAATGGCAAAGGTAATGTACTAATCAATAAGCCATTAGGTACTAAAGTAATTTCATATGTTCTTTTAATGCCTAAAATAGATCATAATCTCCTTAGCATTGGTCAACTACTTGAGAAAAATTATAGTGTTATTTTTAAATATAGTGGTTGCACTATATTAGACTTGTTGGCATAGGAAGTTATCACAGTCTTGATGAAAGATAGGAGCTTCGTATTGGACTGAAACCTAACAAACTCAAAAGCTTATACTAGTTCAGTTGAGGAAACAAAATTGAATGTTGTCAAATGAACAGGACAAATTTGGTTGAGAATATGGCCAAAATTGAATATCATAATTGCGTTTGTGAAGTCTATCAATTTGGGAAGTAGGCGAGGCTTCCATTCCCAGCAAATAAAGCTTGGCGTACCAATGAAAAGCTTCATTTGATTCACTCTGATGTATGCAAACCAATGAAGACACCTTCTTTGAATGGTAGCAGATATTTTATCTTGTTTATTGATGATTTGACAAGGTATTACTGGGTTTACTTTTTGAAACAAAAAATTGATGTAGCTGAAGTTTTCTGGAAGTTTAAAATATATATTGAAAATCAAAGTGACAGCAAGTTGAAGATGATTAGATCTGATAATGGAACCAAGTACAGTTTAGATAAGTTTGAAAGCTACTTTGAAAAAGCTGGGATTCATCACCAGCTCACCAACATTTACACTTCACAACAAAATAGAGTGTGTGTGTCTGTGTGTGTGAGAGAAAACAAGATTGTGATAGACATGACGAGGTGTCTGTTAGTTGAAAATAAGTTGCCAAAAGAATTTTGGGCTGAGGCAGTTAACACTTCAGTTTATTTGTTGGATAGGTTGCCAACCAAGGCTGTGAAGGAAAAGACTCTATTTGAATCTTGGTACAAGTATAAGCCTTCTGTTTCTCATCTGAAATTATTTAGTTGTATTTTCTTTATTCATGTGCCTTAGGTGAAAAGAAGCAAACTAGAAAAAGATTGCAACCTGGGATTTTCCTTGGTTACAACAGTAGAAAGAAGGGATATAGTATTTACGATCCATTCTCCAAAAAGACAGTGGTAAGCAGAGATGTTGTGTTTGATGAAGAAAGAACATGGAAATGGGATGTTGCTAAAGCTGAAATGCTTGAGCAAGGAAAGCTTGAGCTGGGGTTGCAACCTATGGACAGTGAAGTTGAAGAAGAAGACTTTGATGACATACCAATTAGGGGTATGCAACCAATTGCTAAAATTCATCAAAGAGCAAAGGTAATAGTTCTTGAACCTGTGAACTTTGAAGAAGTTGAAACAACAAAAGGTTGGAAAGAAATGCAAGCTAAATTAAACCTAATTTTCAAGAATCAAACTAGGGAACTTGTTGATAGGCCATCACACAAAAGGGTCATTGGCGTGAAGTTGGTGTTCAGAACCAAACTCAATGCCAATGGTTCAATCAAAAAACTAAAAGCAAGGCTGGTTGTAAAGGTTTCAATCAACAATATGGGATTGATTACTTGGAGCCACTTGCACTAGTGGCAAGGCTGGATACAATAAGACTGTTGATAACTTTGGCAGCACATATGGGATGTTAAGTCAGCATTTTTGAATTGTTACTAGCAAAAAGAAATTTATGTGTCATATTTCTTGATTCTACTTCAATGTCATGTTTTTGTTTGTTTTAGTTGCTTCGGCAACGGATATAGTATCCTTCATTTGGATTCGTCGTCTAAACTGGGTGTAAGGTGTCACAAGATCACTCATCAGTGCCTCATTGTAAGATCTAGTGTCCACTATGCCTTCATGTGATAGGATTGTACAATTTATCTCACCTTAGTGACACTGTTGGAAAGTCGACTTGGAGCTTCACTTAATTCCTGTTTCGTTGGAAAAGACTTGTGTCTGCCTTAATGATCATAAACCTTAAAACCCTAGCGAATCCATCTATAACCCTATTGTTCCCCTATTTCATTGCTTTCACCCAATATTCCTTAAGTTTGAACCAGACAAAAGAAAAATTAGTCTCATTATCTCTCCTCCAGAGATTGTGGTACGCGACATAAATGTCCCCAACATCACCATATTCCTCGAAGTAATTTTCACCTTGAGATTTGAAGCCTATTTTGATACATGCACGGAAAGGATGAAATTCATTAAAATCAATTCAACCAAGTTAAAAATTTTTAAAATTTGAAAGATCAGTCGACTTGTAACAATTTTTCAAGTTTGACTAAGAAATATAAAACTCCTAAACAACTCAATATGAATAAAATAATAATAAAATCAAATAAATAAAATATTGGGAATAAATAGTAACTCCTAAACAACTCTTAAAATTCAGAATAAATTAATAATAAAATATAATAAATACAATATTGAGCTCATATATAATAAATATTACCCTACTATCGAACTCAATAAGATTTAAACTCGAATTAAAGCTTGAAACTCATAGTTTCCCGTAATAATCTTGTCCAAAAATTTCGCTTGCACAGTCTTCACTAAAATGTTCATAACTTGAGCTCTTGAACTCAAAATTGAGTGATTCAAAGTGCGTTTCGAAGCTAAAAGGTAGATCTTCAAACTCTATATGGACATCTCAGCCCAGAAATGTTTGTATTCTATCCAAAAAATAGTTTCAAGTTGACTAATATTCCAAACTTGAAAATTGACAACTAGGTTGAATTTACTTTAATAAATTTCACCACATCTGTGCATGTATCACATTTATTGATGGAATCACCAAAAGTTGTAAAGTACTTATGTTGACCACCAGTCCCTTAACTTGAACTTCAAACCTGACCTTTTGCCTTTGCATTTTCCCAAACCTAATTATTTGACCCTTCCTCCGAAAGCCACAAAGATGTTGCCCATGTGAGATCCTAGCATACTCTTGAACTATTATGATAATTTATTACCTTCTTAAAAGATAGTTTTTAAGTAATTTTCCTTATTGAGTTGATGCCAAATTGACTTGTGACATTAACTCAATCAATCACATTATATGTAGTATAAATTACCCTATAATAAGAAAATCTATTTATTTGGGTAAGGGTAAGGGCCAAAATTAGAGCAACTTAGGTAGCTTTGTTGAGAGACAAATGAAGAGCGTGCTAAAGGTTGCAAGAGATGGAGTTATGAATTCAAGGTGTTTTACTTTCTTGGAGAAAAATATGTAGTAGGAGAGATATGATGCCTTTCTTAGGTTAAGGACGAGCTTTTATAGGCAAGGGTGACCATTTCTTAGCCTTGGATCATGACATGTATATGGCGCAGGTTTCTTCAAGGTTGGCCACTTGGGCAGCCTTATAGCCTTCTAGACAGGGGTAGTGCTAGAGGGTTGGCAGAGGCCCCCCTTCCCCCTAAAATGGAAATTTTTAATTTTGTTCCTTTAAATTTTTAAGTTAGTACATGGTAAGATTCACTTTGAACCCCATAAATGATAAAATTTTGATTTAGTCCTTTAAAATATTATAAAGATATAAAGTATTAAAATGGTAAAATTGCATTTTAGCTCTTATAAAAATATACAACTTAATTCCGACCTCTCAAAAAAAATTTCTGGCTTTGCCCCTGCTTCTAGATGGGATGAAGCTTAATTAAGCAAGGTCTCATATATGAGCTATGCAAAGAAAATTTTAACACCTATCTTTCACGAGATAGATCAAATAAATTTCTTGTGTTATACAAATGTTCATTCTCGAAGTCTAGCCTTGGCGAAATACTTCTTTAGACAAAGTAGTAGTTGGCGAAATTGTATCGCGGGACGAAGTATTATAATAAACTACGTATTTTATATAGGTTAATATTTGGTACACTAACAATGTACTTTTTTATTCCACAAGTAACATTTAAAAATTGTCACGTCTCTTTTTTATATTTTACTATACTTTTATAGGACATTTGTCGACCTCTTAACGCTGCTTATAAAGTCGAAAAACAATGTACCAATATTTTCCTATTTTATATATAATCGTAAAACTAATGCTAGAGAAAGTGAGGTTGTAAGTTCTTTCCCATTATTCAGTAACCGACTTATTTCTTTTTTATTCTCAATATATATGTATATACACGAGAAGGGATTATGTGAAACTGTGCTTCTATGTCATCCCTATCCCTTTCCAAAAGGAGAATGACAAATTAGGTTTTTCCTCCTAATTTTTAGTTGAATTTGAATTTATTCATGAGAAAAATGCTGAAAATTAGGAGGAAATATGATTTGTCATTCTCCTATTGAAAAGAGATATGAATGACGTAGAATCACAATTTCATACAATCCATTCTTATATATATACACATGTGTGATTTGTGTCTTTGTATAACCCTTTCTTAGTAATAATAAATTTAACTGATTTTACTAAATAGATAGCAAAGGCTGCTTTGTTGATGGATTATTTTTATGATTTTTATTATAATTTAAATGTAAATCCTAAACGCCATTGATATTAATAGGGGTATAATTATCATTTAAATTTTTTAACTTTTAAACAAATTATTGAAATTAATAACCATACAATTAAACCTAATATCATTTTTTTCTCTCAAAATTAAAAAAAAAAAACTGCTCACCTTTTAAAAAATGTTAAATGTTCTTCTAAAATTTTAACCCTAAAATTTTAGTCATAACATAATTGATTTATAGTAAACAATATTTTAATTTTAACTTAATTAATTAATATCTTCCGCATATATCTTTCACGATTAAATATTTGCACATACTTTAGTTACGTACCTTTTCCACTAATTGAGGTACTCCCACTCTATGAACTCATGGGGCTCTCTACAAATTTGGGAGACAAAATCTGAATTTTGAGACAATACTTTCAATTGTTAAGGGCTGCATTAATTGCTCGACGGACGACATTTCGAAGAGTTTTCTCTTAAAGTTGATCACCCTCAATAATAAAAATGGAAAAAATTGTAACATTATACTAATATATAATTTCGATAAAAATATATATAGCTCACTGAATAGATAGCCTTATAGAATAAATATAATATATAATATAGTAAATAAAGAAATTTTATAGATTCAGATCATCTTTATTAAATACCACACGATTCAAGATAGAATAAGGATTAGGGACTTTGCATGATTTGCTCTTGCTAGACATTATAATCGGAAAAAATTTTGTTCCATACTAAATTTTGGAGGAGAAGCGACATCCTTAAAAATGTTTGTTCACTAGGAAGTTTTTATTAGATAATTCAACTTATTTTCAGAGATACCACTTTAATTAGTTTAAATAATAATCAAGTATTTTCTTCATCAATCAAGAGTATAACAATACAACAAGATCGTGTATAAAAGAAAATACGCAATGCATTAAATATAAGTATCCTCTTTAGTAATCTTAATTTGTATAGAGTAGTGATTAAAATTATTATTAAACACGTGCTTAGCACAGGTTTGAACCGTGTCACCTTTATCTCCACTCATAATATTGTATAAAAAGTATCATATTCAATAATTTTTTTTTATAAACTAACTCATATTTTATCAAGTCTTGATCTAATTAAAGAGATTAAAATAAAATAACATAAATTCTATTAAAATTTTTATCAATTTAAGAAAAATAAAAAATAAAAATAATGACAAAACTATTAGAATCCAAATACATTAATCATCATTATTTAGAATTAAAATTCGAACACTGTTAAATATCTTTACGTCTTTCTTAAAAAAATTAAAATAATCCTCTAACTCTTCGACAACTTACCAATATTTTCAATTATTTATTATTTATTTTATTGAATATACACGGCAATATTGAAGTATATAATAATCAATGCAATAACCAAAAATGGATTGCAACCCTTTGCCGTTGCAAAATATGTGTCACCAAAAATGAATGATTATCCAATTCTTAATAAAATCTCATTAATTTAGCATAGATGTTATATGTAATTTAATTGGGAAGTAAGCACGAAATAATCAAATAATATTTATTTTATATTTGCTTATTTGATTTTTTATTGTTTTATGAACAATTTGATATACATTGATAGTAACCTTTTATCAATTTTTTATTGGTAAATTTTAAGTTTGATATGCAATCTCATAAAAATAGTAAATAATTAACATAATAATATTTAGAAAAGAAAATAAGCATTAAATTAAAGAATAATCAACATAATAAATATGGTTTTCAAGTTATAAATTAATTTTAAAATTATATTTATGTATATTAAAATAAACAAAAATACAATTATGTTTTATGAATATATATATTTAATGGTTCTTCCACGGCACAATAATTATTTTATTTATTTACGTTCAATTTATTTATCGTGTCAGTGCTAACGATTTCGTTTTGCAATAGTATATGTCCAACATAAGTAAATTATATTATTATTATAATATTTTTATCTTTTTATTTTTTATTTTGATAAAATCAGTGAAAAAATTTTTGAATTAATACAATTAACATTTATAAATAAAATAAAATTAATTACCGCTTTAACCAAAACTTTATCTTAAATTTCAATACATTTTAATATTATTATATAATTAGAGTGTATTTAACTTTCTTAATTTGATATATTTATTTATTTAAATTTCTTTTTACTCACAATTAAAATTAATTTTGGTACAAATTATATGTGTTATTATTAGTAATTTCAAATCTCCCATTTCATTATTTATTGTATGTTATTTTTAAATGCTTACGTGTGCTTTAGGTATATAATTTTCACACGCATCCACATAATTATATTTTATTCTTTTAAAATAAATTATACTTATAGTCACTCAACTATTAATAAATTCTTTTTTAATTATTCAACTATAAAAAATTTTAAAATAATTACTTAACTATTCGAATTTTTTTCACTTAACAATTTGAATTTATTAATTTATACTTTTTCCAAAAAAGATAAAAAAAAAAAAAAAAAAAACTACCAAGATAGTTTTCCTTTATTTTTTATTTGTACTATTTACGTGTCCTCGGCCGCGGTACATGTTAGCACTCTCATAATTACAATTGTTGACCACTTTATCTTAGACCCGCAAATTGATGGATAAGGTTCTATTTGAGTTGCATTAATTTAAATTTATTAATTTTTATTTTAAAATATTAATATTTGATTTGAATTTTTTATTAAAGTTATTTTTAATTAGATCATGGCATATTGATTGGGTAAAAAATTAATGTAATAAATATATTTATAAAATTAATATAGTAAATAGATGAGATTTTAATTAAAATGATAAAGTTAAAATATTAGAAATATAATATTTTAATTAGTTCAAATATCATTATGTGTATTTTTTCAGATTTTACATAAAACATAAATGAAAGAATTTAGTAATTTTGTTTTAATAATATCTAGTTCTTTTTTCAAAAAAAAAAATACTCTTATAATAATGTTTGTTATTTTATAAAAACTAATTTTTTTGATAACTTTTTATCCGTATTAAAATATTATATTAACTTAATTAATCTTTAAAATTTTACTTTTGATTAAACTAATTCCTTTTTTATATACGCTGGATGGGTAATGTTTTTGAGATGCCAAAAATACATATAGAGAGAAAAAAAAAACATTGTCAAGCACGTAGTTTTAAAATCAAAATCAATTTTGGAAAGTATTTGTATATCTAAACTCAATTTATATTAATTTTTATTTTATGTATCATTATATTAAATTATTTAAATATTATTTATTATTATATTTTTTAAAAAATATTTAAATATCATTTACAAATATTATTATATTAAATTATTTAAATATAATTTTAATTAATTTATTTTTTATTTTTCAGCTTTATGTCTAAAATAAACATTTTAATTTGTAATCATATTTTTTTGTACCGCAATGCTAAACATTATACAAAACTAAGCTTTTTCTAATAATATTTTTTCAAAACACTTTTCTTCGATTCCTTTTAAAAGCATTTTTTTTAACAATCTCATTATAAGTTCTTATCATATCTGCTCTTTTTAACACAATGCCTAAAACTATCCATAGCCCCTCCCCAACCTATAAATAGGAGGATAATGCGTTTCAGTACACTCGAACCCACGTTCTCCTACATTAACAACAATACCCATGCTAATTGAACTACGACTTAATCGGGTTTTAAAAGCATTTTTAAATTGGAATTGCAATGTCAAAATAACCGTTAGTATTATTATTGAATGTGCTTCACTTTTACTTGATATTTTATTGAATGCCAAACTAACCCTTAGAACCTTACAAAATATCCATCTTAATATTTTTATATCAAAAAGATTTCAATTTTTTTTTTATATTCCTCATGTCCATTTTGCGGTTTATGTTCGAAGTTCAGGGTTGTCCCTCTTAACAATATCATTTCTAAGATTTGAATTTGCGTTCTCTCCTAAGATTTGAACTAGTATCTTTAAGATTGTCATTGCATATTTTTATCACATACTGGATTATATTTTGCAATAAAACAAAATTAAACAACCATAATGATATTGTTACGTATAAACTTTTAAAACCAAATATTATGGTTGTTAAAATTAACCTTACACAATGTTTAAATATCGTTGTGTAACATAATTCAATTATTATGTCATAGTGCCGATTGAGTCTTAGCTCAATTGACATCGACATTACTGCCAGTGCATGAAGACGTGGGTTTGAGTGTATTGAAGCACATTATCCTCCTATTTAAGGAGTTTTGGGAGGGGCTATGTGTAGTTTTAGGCATTGTTTCGAAAAGAATAGATATAATAAATTAAAAACCTATAATGAGATTAATGTTCAAAAAAAATTATTATGTCATTGCAAATTAATATTTCACAGCTATATAAATATCGTTACTTAAAAGCATTAACAACCATATTATTATTTTATATGAAAAAGAAGGCAAATAAACAACCTTAATCAACAATCTCTTACATGGAAAGTACTTATTTTATCCTCTAGTAGTAGTTTTCTAACATGAAAATTAGGGAAATCAATGATTCTGAGTTCAACATCCTCACTAGTACAAGTTTTAGCTAGCCAATCTGCCGCCATATTACCTTTTCTTGGAACATATTGGAAATTAACCATTTGGATGTGCCTTGTTACTTCGTTGAACTTCCTAATAAGTGTAGAAGAAGAAAGATTCACGTTACTCTTCTTTATCAATTCAATAGCTATCAAACAATCACTCTCGATGAGTACCTTGGTGTAGTTTCTAATTTAAGTTATTTCTATCCATATAAGATAACCCATAATTTTGAGTTAACCATATTTCTTCAACCAATAAACCTTCTAAACCCTACCACCTAGTTACCGTGTGAATCTTGTATCACTCCTGCAGCTGCTGATCTATTATCATCTCTATTGAAAGCTCCATCTCTGTTTATTTTAACCCAACCTGAACTAGGCAGACACCATTTAATCCGCATAACCCGACCTAGTCTCAATCTATCTTTGTTTGTAGCAACACCTCTAATCGTGTTGGCAAAAGTCTCTAAGCTATAAATGTGCCTTGTTACTTCGTTGATCTTCTTAATAAGCGTAGAAGAATAAAGATTCAAGTTACTCTTCTTTATCAATTCAATAGCTATCAAACAATCACTCTCCAAAAGTACCTTGGTGTAGTTTCTAATTCGAGTTATTTCTAGCCCATATAGGATAGCCTATAATTCTGAGTTAACCATATTTCTTCAACCAATAAACCTTCTAAACTCTACCACCCAGTTGTCATGTGAATCTCGTATCACTCCTGCAGTTGTTGATCTGTTATCATCTCTATTGGAAGCTCTATCTGTGATTATTTTAACCCGACCCGATCTCAATCTATCTTTATTTGCAGCAGCATCTCTGATCGTGCTGGCAAAAGTCTCTGAGCTACGGATTAACTCCACAATAGTGTTGTTGTACTATTGGAAAATAGACATATTCCTATTCTTCCATAGTAGCCAACATAAGACAACAAAATTTATGATGGAATCAACACTCTCGTTCCAAAATTTTATCTTACCTTTCAAATTTGATTTAATCCAACCAGACAATTCTAATGAAGAGAAATACGATAAAGAATTTTGAGAAATCATTGGCTCTACACAGCATTCACACCATGGTAGTCCCTTGTAGTATGGATTATGGATTCTTGTGTTACCCCATATAATGCACATTCGACATCATCTATTAAATTCCTCCTAGCCATTCCTTCATTCGTTTGAAGTTTCAGATGCATCACCAACCACATAAAATGTATAATTATTGGTTGTAGGTCATTCTCCCAAACAACACTCCAATCTTCATTAACAGACATGTCATCCATTGCAACTAGACTATTATACGCAGTGTTAATTGAAAATTTGCCATTTCCATTTGGTTTCCGTAGGTAGCCATCAACACCCAACTCAACATAAGGATGAGGCACCCTACAATGCATTCCAAAACTTCCTTGGTAAAACAATTCTACAAAATAGTCCAGTTCTAATAGCCATTTGGGTTAACCAAATCAACTACCTTAAGATGAGTGGGAAGGATTAATCCATCTAGCACATGATCTCTAAGTGGCCCTAACTTAAGAATCCAACAATCATTCAGGAAATTAGTCTTCTGTCCATCACCAATACTCCAACATATTTTGAAAACTTTCTCAAACTCTAGATAAAGAACACCACACATATGAGGAGTTTGATTTATAAATTGATTGCGACAATATACCTTCAACCTTATACTTACTGTACAATAGCCTGACCTAAAAAGAGTCTAAGTTAGTGACTAAATGATACCTAAGTTTCATGAGAAAGGATATGTTGTGTGGAACTAATCTTTTCAACCCAAGCCCCCAACTTGTTGGATCATCGATACACCCCGTGACTTAGCGAAAAAATTATTTCGGCGATCATCAACCACGTATCCATGTATGAGGAACGAATCAGGTTGAAAATATACCTTTTCAAACAGGAAAAACGACGTGTAATGTTGTTGGTTGAAATCCTTTACGCAATGTCATTCCAAGTTACAACAAAAGTGTCTTGGGCTCTATGTAATCCACCCAGTCAACCTTGCAATTTGTCTTTTTGATCAGCAACCTTCAATTTGGAAACAAGTGGTTTTAGAAGATCACTTGTACAGCAAAATTTGCAAATTGTCCCCTTGATCCTTTATTAGATTGATAGTCAATTTTGATTACCGATCCCATCTCCCCAATTGCTTGGAGCATACTTCTTTTATAAAGCGCTCCTGAAAGTCCAGAAATTCGAATCCAGGCCACAACTGTAACGCCCCCACGCCCGAAACCGTCACTGGAGTCAAGCTTGAGGTGTTACTAAACTTATCTTACCTTTTAAACAACTCTAAACCACTTATTTTAATTTTCAGAATAAACTGTTTTTCTGCGTCATAGCTGCTTAAAAATTCATTTCTCGAGTTTCAAAACTCAAAATTAAGATCCGTAAATTTTTCCTGAAACTAGACTCATATATCTATCTACTAATTTTTTTCTATAATTTTTTTACTTAGCCAATTAGTACAGTTTATTAGTTAAAGTTACCCCTGTTTCAGAATTCGACTGCACTGACCTCTACTTACTACGAACCACTTTTCTCCATATACAAATTAATATAACTATACCGTTTGTTTCTATTAAAACTAGATTCAATAAGGATTCTAACCATATAAATTACACCACCTAATTATTTTTTTACAATTTATGGTGAATTTCCAAAGTTGAAACAGGGGATCTAGAATTTTCTCTGACCCTGTTTCACTAAAACTCAGATATCTCATAAAATATAATACCATTACCTGTTTTGCTTATTCCATAAGAAAATAGACATAATAAGCTTTAATTTCATATATTATTCACCATTAAACCATGTCTCTACGATTTTTAGTGATTTTTCAAAATCACATTATTTCTGATACTTGAATCTGTTTTTAAGTTACTTTCACATTTTTCTTAGTTTTCATGTGATAGTTACTACTTATTCATACATACAATTAAACATGTATATCATCAGCCATTCTATTAGCTAATCACTAGCAAGTATTTACACATCATTCATTGATCATATCATATCAAAGAAACCAAGTTCCTATACATGCCATACACAAAACTAAACGTCTAACTATACCAATGTGATTTCTTCGATAGTGTGATCGGGTCTCCGACGTTTCCTTCGATCCCCGAGTGGCTTGATAAAAACTATAAGAAAAAGAAAATAAAGAGAGTAAGCACTAGGCTTAGTAAGCTTACAAGCAAATAAATTACAACATTCACATAATGAATGATTATACATAATGTCACCTAGCCTCATAAACTTTCTTTACTTCTCATTTTCTACCTTCTTCTTTACTTACTTACCTTCTTTCTTACGACCTTTCACTATTCATAAATATAATCTACCTTCCCTTTGCTGATAATTCACTGTAATTTAACGTGTACAATGACCCATTGAACCACTCGGAATACTAAGGATGATACTGGGGGTCGTTCTGTCTATCAATATCCTCGCTAATGCCATGTCTTCGACATGGACTTACATGAATTATTCTGTCTCCAATGCCATATATATATAATATGGGCTTACATGGCTCATTCCTGTCTCCAAAGCCATATAACTGATATGGACTTACATGGCTCATTTCTGTCCTGTCCTATCTTGTCAACCCCAATATCCTAATATTCCTAAGGTTCAAACAGGGCTTCCTAATGCTTTTTCTCTCACACTTCGCTTTAATTCGACTTTAAATATTCTCATAAAATAAGTATATAAATGCTGGAAATTTACAATAATAATGTAAAATAAAAGAACATTGCATTTATTTCATCAGTAAACTTACCTCGTATGCAAAAATAGCTACTTTTACCATTTCGTCCACAACTTGGTATTTTCTCCATTTTAGCCCGAATTTCAGTTTTCCTTGCTCTATCATTTAAAATATAGTCTAATTAGTACTCACATTATTCAAATTGACTCAAAATCATATTTTGGCAAAATTACAATTTTGCCCTAAACTTTTGCATATTTACACTTTTGCCCCAAAGCTCAGTAAATTAAACTTCAGCCTATTTTCTTATGTTTCATGACATGCTGGTCATTTTTCCTTCTATGGCAGCATCAAATTCATACTCTAACAAGCACTTATGACTATTAGGTATTTTTACCAATTAAGTCCTTTTACTCGTTTTTGCTTAAAACCGAGTAGTACAAATTGTCTAACATAATTTAAAACCTCATATTCTATCATAAAACACCAAAATACACAAATTTCACCTATGGGTATTTTTCCAAATATGAACTCTAGGTTGAATTATTACTAGCATAAGCTTAATCGAGCTCTGGGATTCCAAAAACGTAAAGAACATTAAAAACGGGCTTGGAATCACTTACTATTGAGCTTGGAAAGCTTGAAAACCCTAGCCATGGCTTCCCCATGCTAATTTCGGCCTCCATGAAGAAGATGAGCAAAATTGGCTTTTAATTTTGTATTTTAATTCATTTTACCCCTAAATGACCAAAATGCCCTTACTACTAAACTTTCAAAAATTCCTTCCATGTCCTAATTTTGTCCATGAACTTAAAATTGGTCAAATTGCTATTTAAGACCTCCTAATTAATATTCTAATTCAATTTTATGCAAAATACTTCTAGAACACAAGTTTTGCAATTTATTCAATTTAGTCCCTAATTTCAAATTAAGTACTTTATGCATAGAATTTCTTCACGAACTTTTCACACAATCATGCAAACATATCATAGACCTCAAAATAATAATAAAATAAATTTTTCTACCTCAGATTTGTGGTTTCAACAACCACTGTTCCGTTTAGGCCCTATTTCGGGATGTTACATTTCTCCCCCTTTGGGATTTTCGTCCCAAAAATCTTACAATGAAGAGATTTGGGTACTGTTTTCACATAGCCTCTTCGAGTTCCCATGTAGCCTCGTCTACCCCATGTAGTCCGACTATCTCTGAAATATACAACTTGGCCAACTTGTCAAGTGAAAAATCCATACTGAATCGGGATAAAATGAGCCGACTTCGTTAACTTATCAATCACAACCCATACCGCATCTTTCTTTCTCGGTTAAACGGCAATCCCTGTCACAAAATCTATAATAACTCGATTCCATTTCCACTCGGGACTAGCACAGTTGCAATAAACTCAAAGGTACTGATGTTCGGCCTTTACCTGCTTGACAGATCAAACATCTAGAAACAAATTAAAATGTCCCTTTATTCCTACCCACTAGTACATTTTCTTCAAATCATTATACATCTTTGTACTACCTGGATGAATAGACAAAAAAAACTACTATGTGCTTCCTGTAAGATCTTTCGAATAAGCTCATCATTCTTCGGTACACATACCCTGGGTGATAATCAATCACTAGCTCATAATCTTTAATCAACTCTAGCCATCTTCTTTGCTTCAATTTCAAACTTTTGTGATCAGTGAATATGTGGCACTTCTCACCGTACAAATGATGTCTCCAAATCTTCAACGCAAAAATAATGGCAGCTAGCTCTAAATCATGTGTCGGATAGTTCTTCTCATGTGGCTTTAGCTGTCTAGAAGCATAAGCAATTACCTTCCCTTCCTGCATAAGTACACAACCAAGTCCATTCATGGACGCATCACTGTAAATCACAAACTCCTTACCTGGTTCTGGTTGTACTAAAACAGGAGCTTTAGTCAACGATGCTTTTAACTTGTCAAAACTCATTGACACTTCTGGATCCATTCAAACTTGATATCCTTTCGCGAAAATCTTGTCAATGGGGTAGCTATCATGGAAAATCCCTCTACAATATCCGGCAAGACCAAGAAAACTTCTAACTTCTGATACATTTCTAGGATTCTTCCAATCAACAATGGCTGAAATTTTGCTCGGATCAACCTTAATACCTTCACCTAGTCCGGAAAACAGTCTTCAGGACATCTGACTCTTTAACTCTCAACTGATAGTATCCGGATCTCAAATCTATCTTGGAGAACACAGTGAGCTCCTTTGTTTCAATTCCAGAATTCCTTTCTCTTACGGTCAATAAACCCCATCGATGTACTTTTTACGAAATTCCTCCTGAAAGAAATCCCAAGTGATCCTCTTCTTTGGTACAACTGATACAAGTGTCTTCCACTAGTAGTAGGCTGAGTCTCTAGGAAGTGATATTACACATTTCATACATTCCTCGGGTGTACAAGATAATTCATCAAAGACTCTGATAGTATTTTCTAACCAAAATTTTGCTCTTTCTGCATCATCATGTTTTATTACTCGAACTCTTCCGCCCTTTGTTTCCGATTCTATCAACTGGTGGCTTTTCTCTTATCATTGTACCTGTGTGGTGGGGAAGCTTGAGCTACATGGGTAGCTTTGAGAGTCATGAGGGGTGGAGGTCTAACTACTGGATTCGCATGCTGACGAACTCGGCAAACCAATTATTCAAAGCTTGGAAGAGAGCTTCTCGAGTCACTCCTCCCTGATTAACTGTTACTGGCCTATTCTCAGATGGCGCTACCCCTTCCGCGGAGCAGGCGCATTACTTTCTACATCATCATCACCAGCTCGCTCGGGATCCATTACAATAAAACAAAATATTTAAAAATCGTCAGGAGTCGTCACACTATCAAAATACAGGTATGGCATGTATAGCTAGACATTTACTCACACTAACTGTTCCGAGAACCAACTAAACCTGCTCTGATACCAATAAATGTAACGCCCCCACGCCCGAAACCGTCACCGGAGTCAAGCTTGAGGTGTTACTAAACTTATCTTACCTTTTAAACAACTCTAAACCACTTATTTTAATTTTCAGAATAAACTGTTTTTCTGCGTCATAGCTGCTTAAAAATTCATTTCTCGAGTTTCAAAACTCAAAATTAAGATCCGTAAATTTTTCCTGAAACTAGACTCATATATCTATCTACTAATTTTTTTCTCTAATTTTTTTACTTAGCCAATTAGTACAGTTTATTAGTTAAAGTTACCCCTGTTTCAGAATTCGACTTTACTGACCTCTACTTACTACGAACCACTTTTCTCCCTATAAAAAATTAATATAACTATACCGTTTGTTTCTATTAAAACTAGATTCAATAAGGATTCTAACCATATAAATTACACCACCTAATTATTTTTTTACAATTTATGGTGAATTTCCAAAGTTGAAACAGGGGATCTAGAATTTTCTCTGACCCTATTTCACTAAAACTCAGATATCTCATAAAATATAATACCTTTACCTATTTTGCTTATTCCATAAGAAAATAGACATAATAAGCTTTAATTTCATATATTATTCACTATTAAACCATGTCTCTACGATTTTTAGTGATTTTTCAAAATCACATTATTTCTGATACTTGAATCTGTTTTTAAGTTACTTTCACATTTTTCTTAGTTTTCATGTGATAGTTACTAATTATTCATACATACAATTAAACATGTATATCATCAGCCATTCTATTAGCTAATCACTAGCAAGTATTTACACATCATTCATTGATCATATCATATCAAAGAAACCAAGTTCCTATACATGCCATACACAAAACTAAACGTCTAACTATACCAATGTGATTTCTTCGATAGTGTGATCGGGTCTCCGACGTTTCCTTCGATCCCCGAGTGGCTTGATAAAAACTATAAGAAAAAGAAAATAAAGAGAGTAAGCACTAGGCTTAGTAAGCTTACAAGCAAATAAATTACAACATTCAGCATAATGAATGATTATACATAATGTCACCTAGCCTCATAAACTTTCTTTACTTCTCATTTTCTACCTTCTTCTTTACTTACTTACCTTCTTTCTTTTTCTTGACCTTTCACTATTCATAAATATAATCTACCTTCCCTTTGCTGATAATTCACTGTAATTTAACGTGTACAATGACCCATTGAACCACTCGGAATACTAAGGATATTGGGTCGTTCTGTCTATCAATATCTCGCCAATGCCATGTCTTCGACATGGACTTACATGAATTATTCCTGCTCCAATGCCATATATATATAATATGGGCTTACATGGCTCATTCCTGTCTCCAAAGCCATATAACTGATATGGACTTACATGGCTCATTTCATCTGTCCTATCCTGTCAACCCCAATATCCTAATATTCCTAAGGTTCAAACTGGGCTTCCTAATGCTTTTTCTCTGTCACTTACTTTAATTCGACTTTTTAAATATTCTCATAAAATAAGTATATAAATGCTGGAAATTTACAATAATAATGTAAAATAAAAGAACATTGCATTTATTTATTTATGTAAACTTACCTCGTATGCAAAAATAGCTACTTTTACCATTTAATTCCACAACTTGGTATTTTCTCCATTTTAGCCCGAATTTCAGTTTTCCTTGCTCTATCATTTAAAATATAGTCTAATTAGGACTCACATTATTCAAATTGACTCAAAATCATATTTTGGCAAAATTACAATTTTGCCCCTAAACTTTTGCATATTTACACTTTTGCCCCAAAGCTCGTAAATTAAACTTCAGCCTATTTTCTTATGTTTCATGACATGCTGGTCATTTTTCCCTTCTATGGCAGCATCAAATTCATACTCTAACAAGCACTTATGACTATTAGGTATTTTTACCAATTAAGTCCTTTTACTCGTTTTGCTTAAAACCGAGTAGTACAAATTGTCTAACATAATTTAAAACCTCATATTCTATCATAAAACACCAAAATACACAAATTTCACCTATGGGTATTTTTCCAAATATGAGCTCTAGGTTGAATTATTACTAGCATAAGCTTAATCGAGCTACCGGGATTCCAAAAACGTAAAGAACATTAAAAACGGGGCTTGGAATCACTTACTATTGAGCTTGGAAAGCTTGAAAACCCTAGCCATGGCTTCCCCCATGCTATTTTCGGCCTCCATGAAGAAGATGAGCAAAATTGGCTTTTAATTTTGTATTTTAATTCATTTTACCCCTAAATGACCAAAATGCCCTTACTACTAAACTTTCAAAAATTCCTTCCATGTCCTAATTTTGTCCATGAACTTAAAATTGGTCAAATCGCTATTTAAGACCTCCTAATTAATATTCTAATTCAATTTTATGCAAAATCCTTCTAGAACACAAGTTTTGCAATTTATTCAATTTAGTCCCTAATTTCAAATTAAGTACTTTATGCATAGAATTTCTTCACGAACTTTTCACACAATCATGCAAACATATCATAGACCTCAAAATAATAATAAAATAAATTTTTCTACCTCAGATTTGTGGTTTCGCAACCACTGTTCCGTTTAGGCCCTATTTCGGGATGTTACAACAACTCTATGGGGAAATGGCTATAAAGTTGAAAAAAAATTCGACCATGGCTGCACCGTAAGATAGTGCCCATATATCACCCAAGGACCATCCGCAAGGACTTTTTTATAATCATGCACCGACTCAAACTTTGCTAGGTAATAGTCGTTTTCTATGTCCATAATTTGAAACCGCATGGATGGTTTCCACAAAGCACAAACCTTATTCGACAACATTATAGCCGATTTTCCACAAAGCAATTTGACAACTACCATCTTGGACATACTCTCCTCAATCAGAGAATACACTCTATCAGAAAAATCTATTGATGGAACACCATCCACAACCTCCTTTTTCACATCACCTTCCCATAACTAAATATTCTCGTCCTCCTTCCAATACTTTCCAACGAGTTATTAGTAGGATTCGTATTTATAACAGCATCCCTAAAGGAAATAGGCTTCAAAGCCAACGTATTAGTACAGTCCATCCCTCCCCCTTCATGCGGAGGTTCCTCTTCTCTCCGCCTTACTTTCTTGCTTGCCCGACTCGGCTCTCATCCCGTTTGATCACTCATGACAAAAAAAGAAATTATATAAAAATACCTATGAATATGATCATATTAACAACCATATTATTATCACATAAAGTGTTTGGCAACCACATTTTATTGTTGTTAAAAAAAAAAATTGGTAATGACATATGGTCGTTGTGTAATGTAATACACAACCAACTAAAATGTCATCACAAAATAATAATTGACAACCATTATATTATAGTTACGTAAAAGATTTAGCATCTCAATTTACATTGTTGTGAATTCTATTTTGCAACCAATATATTATTGTTACATAATAATTTTTGTAACTGAAATATTGTCGTTGATTTATAGATTTCGTAATCAATTTTATTGTAACTAAAGCATTTTTACACAAATAAATTAAGTTGTTGCTAAAAAGACATTATATTTGAAAACAACAAAAGTGATTACAATATATATAATTAAAAAAATTTTAATTTGCAAAGTGGTTGCACATACTTGAGACAATGAAGGTATAAGTAAAAATCCTGCAATGACCTCACAATTACTTTTTGTCGTTACAGTAAAATTTTGAGGAAACAAAAAAGGATAGAAACTGAAGAGACCACACGACTAAGAAAAAAAAAGGGGAGACTTGTAGGAAAAAGCCATGGCCAAAACGACTTGAAGAATCAGTGTACAAGCATGGAGTAGGAAGGAAATCTGAGAAGAAGTAAAGGGCGCACGACAAAATGAAAGAGAGGAAAGACAAAGAAGGATCGAGTTGTGCAACAACATTCACATTTTTTGTCTGTAATTTACTTCTTATATCTTAGTTTATGTACTAGTTATTGAAATGCATGTTTTCGAGGCTATGTGTTTATTCCTATTTAATTTCCTCAACCTTGAGTTTTCTCAAGTTCTTTTGGTACTTGCATCTCATGCTACTGTTCATTCTCGTCTCTATTCAAGTTTGGCTCTTTTATAATACGATAACTACTTGAAGGATATTGAGAATAAGCTTTGTTAGAAAAAAAAATCATTAACTTGCATGTGCTCTCATTGCATGAAAATCAAACCTTTGTGGCATGAAGATATTTATACGTGTGTGAACCTTCCATGCAAGGCTTATTCTGTCTCCATGCAAGTTTTTAAGGTTTCTATATAATATTGCAATTCGTGTGAGTATAATTACGTTGGTATATATCCATTTTTTGTGAGACTGTCATTTTGCTATTATGGTGTATTTTATTATGAGTACTATAACTTAATTAGTATTGCTATTATGTACAACTAGCACCGTTATATATGTGTGTGATCACGAAGATACAACGTAATTGTTGGCCATTTAATATGTTTAATTTTGTGTTATTATCTAATAAGCATGAGCTTACAATCATTGACGTGTATAAACTTATTTTCAAATTAAGGTAACATTTTAGTATTAGTAAGATTGATGAAGTCATGACTAAAATTACTGAAATGCGATTTCGTTTTATTGTTGTTAATTTTGGAGCGCCTTCTAATAAATAAATGTTTTGTTTTGTTATAATAAAAATAAAATGTGGTAGGCAAAATTTCAAGTTCATTTTAATTTTTATGTTAATTTCATATTTAGATATCATAATTAAATATGTAAATTTGAATTTATCATATTCAAAATTTAAGACAATACAGATTTAATAATGTATCAATTTTGGGTATTACGAGGATGCTAAAATCTTCCTCGCGCGTAACTAACTCCTGAACTTGAATTTTCTTTGATTTTCAACGTTGACCTAACAATTATCATTTTAAAAGGATTTTTCAATTTCTTTTTTAAAAAAATAATTTTGTGGGTGTCCGATCGCACCTAACAAAAAAATTAGTGGTGACTCTTGTGTTCTTAACTAAAACCCAGTGTTCTAAAATCTTCATTTTTTCCCCAAAAATCGTCAAGCTAATTTTTTGGTTAAAAATGGTTTTGACATCTAATTTAGCCCCTATACTTTTATTTCTAGGAATTAGTCTCTCTACTTTTTAAAAATTTAAAATTTAGGTTCAATTGTCAAAATTATTAAGTTTTGTTGAGGTGACATTTTTTGAAAAAAAACTTACTTGGTAGCAATGTAACTAAGAAAAAGATGTAATAACTTGAATTTAGTAAAATGATTTTAATAATGTTAAACTTAATTTTTAAAATTTGAAAAGTTAAAAGATTAATTTCTTAAAAATAAAAGTAAAAGAAATCAATTCCAAATTTTATGAAAATACATATACTTATAACACATTTTAATTCATTTATAGTCACGAGTTTTTGTTTGGTTAATTAATTATATTTAAGTTAGGATAATATTCAAGTAATTTCCTAAATATTATTTTTATTTAATTTTCTTACCATAAAAAAATAATATATTGCTCTCTTTTTTCACTCGACCATTTTTTTATTTGTTGAAACTATCTTTTCAATTTTGTCGGTATAATTTTCAGTAGTTAAAAAAAAAAAAAAAAAAAAAGACATTTCTAAAGTGGATAAATCCAAATTTACTAAATATATTGAGTTTTTGTTTGAACGCGGGTGTCTTTTTGTTTCTTAGCACTGAAAATTAATTTTTAAGAAAATCTTTATTCAAAAAGAAAACTTATTGCATGAATGGAAGAGTCTCAACTAATTATGAGTCTTCAAACCAAAGAAATGACTTTCAAACCAATAAAAATTCATATATTTATATTATTTTACAATATAAAATTATTTAAAAATATTATCTATATATATAATTTCAATGATTTAATAATTGGTTTTAGATAAGTTTGGATAAATTTAGTCATCAATATTATATTATATTTTATATATTTGTATTTTAATTATTTTTATGTAATATTTATGTCACAATAGCGTATGATGTCAGAAACAAATTTCATTTGCTGGTTGTGAATTTAATTCCGGGTGCAGCCATTTAGTATTACATTAAATCTAGTACTATTATCCGACTCTAAATTAAAATTATTTGTTAAAGAATATTTTAAGAAAAATAATAATTGTAAAAAGATAAAAAGGATAATGATTCCAAAATATGCTCCAAATATTTTGTAAACAATAATTAGAATAGTGAATTAAATTTAAATTTAAATTTAAATTTATAAAAGACAAGTTGGAAACAGAATTGATAGCGAATATCGCATACTTTCACAATAATAATTTGTAAATTTTTAAGGATTCCCAATGCCCTTTAAACCTTTACTGATCGAGGATATGACTGGCTTAACTTGCTCTGAGTGTTAATTTTGTTATCTTTGTAATCGCTGTTGTTGACTGTTTACTTACAACGAAAAGAATTATAAGTTAAATATCTGAAAATATTCGAATTAAGTTTTACTTTTACCTTCGGTTAACTGCTAACCGTCTTGCTTAGTTACTTAACCACCGCTCTCTGTCTACAAAAATCCTAATTAAAAAACAAGAAAATTCATTTCTCCGTACTTATTTTCTCCACCGTTTTTAATGGAGTGAAGCTTAAGAGAAAGCTTTCGAGAACTCAACGGCAATGGAAAAAAGAGGAGAGAACCGTAGACGAAGATTTCGATGGCTTTGAAAAACTATGATCGTCTAAATGGTTTCGTATTATTTTTGCTGAAACGCATTGGCAGCATTGAAATTGAAACTAAGAATCCGGCAATGTTGTCGAGATCCGGGGGGGAAATTTTTTAAGACGAAACTGAATTGATTTTCTTTCTCTCTAATTTTATTTTTCTCTCCTTATTTCAAACATTTGATTTGGAAGAAGAAAAAGATCGAGCAAAGAGGTAAAAGCAATGGAGTCTCGAATGGATCAATACGAAATCATGGAACAGATCGGCCGTGGTGCTTTCGGTGCTGCCATTCTCGTCCACCACAAATCCGAGAAGAAAAAGTATTCTTCTAATTTCTACTTTCCAATTTTTTAATAACGTGTGTTTTTGTTCTTCTATTCTGAATTTTTTGGTGTTTTTTTCAAAAATTTCAGGTATGTGTTGAAGAAGATCAGACTGGCGCGGCAAACGGAGCGTTGCAGACGATCTGCACATCAAGAAGTTAGTTAATTTATTTTGTTTAAATAATTTAATCTGTAATAGAGAGTTTAAATTTCCTTTAATTTGGTTTGAATTTTGTGGAATGTAGATGGCACTTATCGCGCGAGTTCAGCATCCTTACATTGTGGAGTTTAAGGAAGCTTGGGTTGAGAAAGTAAACTCTACTACTCTTTTTTTTCAAATCTACTTTTAAATAGTAGCTTGTAGAGTACGTGACTGCCTTTTATTGATGTTGATTTTGAGTTTTGTGATCGTAATGTAGGGTTGCTTTGTTTGCATTGTTACCGGATACTGTGAAGGCGGTGATATGTGAGTTTCCAAGCTTGTATGGAGAACTTTGCTTCTCAATTTCTGCAATATTAGCAATGTGCCAATATTGTTCTTTTTGTTATTCTTTTACCACAGGGCTGGGTTGATGAAAAAATCAAATGGGGTCTATTTCCCCGAGGAGGTAATCTAATTTCACTATACCTGTTGGTTTTCCTAGTTTCTTATTGAGTTTTGACTTGCAGTTAACACCACTGATTGTAAACATGTCCCAGAAACTCTGCAAGTGGTTTGTGCAGCTGCTTCTGGCAGTTGAATATCTGCATTCAAATTATGTTCTGCATCGTGACCTAAAGGTCTGTTTTTAATTAGATTAGTCTTTCTAATAACTTGATGATTTATGGACTGACTTTTTGCACTATCTTGGCAGTGTTCCAATATTTTTCTTACCAAAGATCAAGATGTCCGCCTTGGTGAGTTTGTCTTTTCCTTTTTATCCTTGGTTTCTTATGGGTTCTCTCTCTTTTTCCTTTTCTTTATCATCATTGAGTTATATTAGATATCCTACCTGACTACATATTCTTTGATTGTTATCCTAAACTATCTTTCTGGTCTGTCCTGGTTTAGGGGATTTTGGACTTGCCAAAACTCTAAAGGCAGATGATTTGGCTTCCTCGGTATGTACTATGTCATGAAATACTTTTTGATGAACTTTTTAAAATCTTTTCCAACCATCTCCAGTGATAGAAAAGATGTTTTTGATTCATTGTTTTCTACCATTTATTTTTATTCCTTCCTACAGTTGGGTAATAAGATCTGCTACTTAGCTCAAAAACAGAGCTTGCTGTTATTATTTGTTTTCTGTTTTCTGATGCCTCAATTCCCCTGTGCATTCTATTGCAAAATCGCGCATCATAGCATGGTATTGATAGCGTTGCTAACTCATTCCACTCTTTCAAGGTTGGCTGTCTCAGCCCAACCTGTTGAGGGACTGATAGAGTAGAAAAATAATGACTTGTCAAAAGGAATAAGCATAGTGTGTGTGGCACGGCTTTCAGTTACATTAGAGTTTTATCCTCTGAGAACAAATTGTTACTAATTGGCAAGCAAAGACTAACTTAAGTAATCACTTTTGTTCTTCGAGGAAAGAAATAAAAAAAATTATTGATTGATACCTTTTCACTTTCTGGATGGATGACTCCATTACTGAAAAATTGAGAATATATACATATATGCCACTTCTCGCTACTTGATCAAAGGGGGCTTATATTCAATGAATATGTCATGTCAGTTATAAATGCCAAAAGACTTAAGTTCCATGCATAACAGTATACATTAGGTACATGGTGTCTAAAGACACAAATTTTGTACGTGCCACTAATCTACTAAAACTTCCTTCATACTGACAGCCAACCATTTACAGAGTTTGGAGCTTTTTCAATTAAGATAAAAGTTATTTACCCTGGATTTCATTTTTCATACGCATTTATTCTTCCTTACCTAAGAATATGCAAGATAATGGTTGTTTTATGCATGTCTCAGGTGGTTGGCACCCCCAATTACATGTGTCCTGAACTGCTTGCAGATATTCCTTATGGTTTCAAGTCTGATATCTGGTCTCTGGGTATGCCTTTTCCTAAATAAATTGTTGACTTGTATAGATTCTTTTTTGGCTAACTGGCTTCTTGTTGAACAGGCTGCTGTATGTATGAGATGGCTGCTCATCGCCCTGCATTTAAAGCTTTTGTAAGAGTTCTGACAGTTCCTTTGGTTGGATCTGTTTCTTGTATTCTGCTATGATAACCTTCATTTTAGGTGTAACATATATCCCATGTTGGCAAGTATAGGAAACATTAAAACTTCTATGTTTTATTTTTATTTTTTCTTCCTTTAATCTTATGGTGGAATTTTCTCCATTGCCAAATTTAACACAACTTTCAGTCTGTTTATCTGAATTAGGAATTATTAGTAGTAAGCTTTGCTAGGTTCATAACAGCTTTCCATGAATCCGTCCTCTGCTCTTTTAAAAAATGCTGGCAAAGTACTTACTGTTCTCTATTTGTCTGGTGTAATGTAATGTCCTTTGTGAGGTTTTCTGCAACTACTAATTTTTTTTGCCTCCTTTAACCATGTACTAATTTTTTTTTATTCAACTAATTTTGTTGTCAAACTTGTTCTAGGACATGGCAGGTTTAATAAGCAAGATAAATCGTTCCGCCATTGGCCCTTTACCTTCTTGTTACTCTCCGTCCTTGTAAGTCTTAATTTTTATTTTTAGAGTTCACTGTAGTATGTTTCATGATGACCAAGTATTCTCCATGATTTTTCATGCTCTGACTGTGATTCCATTCCTCCTTGTTGCTTTTAATTATTATTTTATATATTATGTTTGGACCAGGTGTAGATCTCTTAATTGAATTCCTTCTTACATGTCTTGGAAACTCTTTTATCTATTTTATTTTATAAAGCACAAATTGTGAGTTTTGTTTAAAATCCCAAGGGACTCAATAATCTGTATTTGGGTGGTGGTATGATTAATGCTTTATCATCTGTCTATTAATCGGCTCCTCACATACATGATAGTTAATATGTATAATGTTACACTCGCAGGAAAACATTTATCAAGGGCATGCTAAGAAAGAATCCAGAGCATCGACCCAGCGTAAGTTATTTTTCTTTTCACCCAGCTCTGAATTCTTGACCTGCAGGACTTCAATGTGACAGTTTGGATTTTCTAGGCAACGGAGCTTTTGAAGCACCCTTATTTGCAGCCATATGTTGATCAATATCGTCCATCGTTTAGCTCCCCTTCAATGAATTGCTCTGCAGATGAGCACATTTCCTCTGGTCATGGTAACAGGAAAAATATGGACGAGAGCCAGAATAGTAATAGCTCATTTAGTGATAAAGATAGTTTGCTTTCAAATGACAGAAAAACTGCCACAATCGTTACAAATAGCAATAGTGAGGTCATTGACACTGATACTATTTCTAATGATGATAAAAATGGCACCAAGCAGCACCTGCCGCGTAAAGAAGAGAATGGCCCCTCTACTTTTACTTGCAAAGTTGATGGAAAAGGAATAACACAACGTTCTAATTCGGAACAGGGATCTAATGTTCAATCAAAGGAAACAAAAACCATCAAAAGCATAGGGAAAGTAATAGAAAATGGTTCCCCAATGAGAGGCACCAGCACAAAAACTGTGGATGGATTGACTCAAAAAAATAATGTGGATGCATCTCCCAAAGTTCTCAAACCACCTTCTCGCACTTCAAAGGCCAATGCAGATTCACCAACTGTTCCCTCGGCAAAGTTACCTCCAGATGCTGCAAAAAGGATGCCAGGATCAAACCATTTGAAGCACCAGGTATAAATGCCACTTAGTAAATTTGTTTTAATTTAATTCATTATTGGTATCGTCACTTATTTTGCAAGATTCTTCTCTCTAGTTACCTTTAACTGAATCCTCCCCGAAGACTAAACCTAGACATGAAGGGCTTCCTCCGCCTGCACCTGGGAAGCATTTTGCTGAAGATGGACAAATTTCTAAGCCGAGGCAAAGAACTCTTCCCACTCTTGCAAGAAGATCAACTATTACAGGAAGAATGAAGCACGCTGGAACTGAAGTTTCAAATGGGCAAAGCAACATACCTAAGTTAGGATCTACAGAGACAAATCAGGAGCGTGATGCTATTCCTCCCCAGCTGCACAAAGGTTGCCTTACAAATGATTCTAGGGAGATAAAACTAGAAGCTGAGATAGCTCTAACTGGAGCTACTGAGGGGGTGCAAACAGAGAGCAGCAATTCTGTCTCATCTTCCATCTCAATTCAAGCCTTTGAGATTTGTGATGATGCAACAGCCGCTTTTAGCAGCATGAAGGAACAGGCAAATAATCATGAGATAATCACCCACGTCAATAGCTTGGAATCGTATCCACCATGCAGCTCCCCTGGTCTGAAATCCGAGATGCCTGAGGTTCTATCAAGAGAAAGCCACAGGCACAATCATAAATCTGTCAGGTGTTTAACTGAAGAGTCTGCTCCAACCCAGGATTTTCCGCATTCCACTTTAGTTGATGCAAAAGTGAGTCTGAGTGTCCCATTGGACCTTACAGGCATGATTTCTGAAGAAATATCTGTTCCTAAAGATGATACTTCTGTAAGCAGGACAAAAATTAGTAGGGTTGATGCTCCTTTAATCCAGACTAGTAGCAGGGATGATGCCCCTATATGCAGCCCAAGTAGTAGGAATGATGTTCAAATAAGCAGGCCAAGTAGCAGTGATGGTGCCCCTATAAGCAGGTTAAGTAGTAGCGATGATGCCTCAATAATCAGGTTAAGTATTGGGGGAAATGCCCCTTTAAGTGGGCCAACTACTGGGGAAGAGTGCTCCATTATCGGGTCAAGTGCGAAGGATGAAACTGTGGCAAATGGACCTAGTAGGCCTGACATAATGCTCCACTCTCATATTTCTTCTGCATCGAATGGTGATGACAAGTTCACTGTAATGGAACTTCTCTCATCAGTTGCAGAAACTATGCATTGCGTTGCCTTACCAATTTCATCCAGCCAGAAGAATTCACAGCCAGATGAAGGATCAAATGTTCATAATCAAACAACTGAAAACCCAGCTGAGACCTGTCATCCTCCAGCTTTCGGTGATGTTATTCATGTTATAAGGCATAGTAGTTTCCGTGTTGGCAGTGAGCAGCCTGTAATCGAAAAAGTAGAAATGGGCACACAAAATATGGATGTTGGGAAACTCATAAATGTTGTGAGGGATGAATTGGATATAGGAAACATGAGTAGTCCAGTGACCCTTAAGTCATCAAGTTGCTCCGAAGCTTTAAATTCAAAATCAAATGGTTCTGATCATTCTGGTGTTAAAGAAATGGATGTTAGGAACTCCATTTCCTTATCTCAAAAATCTAATTCACCAGAGCCTGCAAAACCCAGCTCTTCTGTGCCAGAAGAGGAGATACCAGCAAAGGAAACTTTGGATGTCAAGTCTTTTAGGCAAAGGGCAGAGGCACTTGAAGGGCTTCTAGAATTGTCTGCAGAGTTACTGCAGCAGAACAGGTTGGAAGAGCTCGCAGTCGTTTTGAAGCCTTTTGGGAAAGATAAGGTGTCCCCAAGGGAGACGGCAATCTGGTTAGCCAAGAGTCTGAAAGGAATGATGATCGAGGACTTGGGACGGTGTTCATGAAGTATTATTAATGGGGGTAAGTTTTTATTCCCCCTTTGTTTATTCACATTGCTGCTCTAGTTCTTAGCTCCGTGATCACCATGCCTACCCCCCTTTTACTTGCATTTGAAAATTTTTAAACGGTACTAGCAGGCAGCAGGTCTTTTCACCGCATTCTCTCATTCTTTCAATGCAATGTCTTATTGTACATAATTGACAATACGGATCAATTAAACTTGTCCCAGACATATGTATGCATATGCTGTAGAACGTACTGAATGCAAAGCAAATTGGAATCGTTTACGATTTTTATTGGTTGTTAGCTGGATACGAGGGGGACTTGTTTGATATGAGTATGTTTAATTTTTCCTTTGAGTTTTTTTCTTTTTTCATGAATCTAGGGGGTTCTTGTAGGATTATATCCCCATATACATGTTCAGAAATGTGTCTGAACATGAACTGTTCAATAACAATAAAGAGGCGGAGCAACATAAGTTTGAATCGACATGGCATTGCAGTTTACAATATCTGTGGATTTATTGGATGTTTTGAGCGTATCATTTGTAGCTTTGCTGTAAGTGCTTTTCATTTTCGATTTTATTACCATTTAGAGTTCCATTCTGGTGATGCTTTTGAATAACGGCGTTAAGTAAGTTAATCCCATTGCCAGCAATTCTTCTGTAAATGTGGCTGCAAAAACAAAAACGGAAGGTTGATCTTGTAAAATATTTTTTAGAAGTACAATCACTGTTACGTATAATTACACATATGAACAATTATCATGAAAAGATTGATAATGGAAATAATATCTGTACTTAGATTAAAATAGAAAAATAATATTTGGATTTAAATTTGAAGAAGATTCATATATAATAAATTTTATTAGAATAAAATCTAGACTGAGGTTGATATTGTAAATTTAAATACGACACTAAAAATAATTAAAATAAGTCTGGAAATAATAATCCCAAATCATAATATGCAAAAATAAAATACATAAATATGTTAAAACTTATATAAATATATAATATTTTAAAAATAATAATGATAAGAAGAACAAATCACGTATACAAATTATTAAATTACTAACAGTTACTTCCAATACAAACGAAAATAGACATACGACCCTTTATCTATTTAGATAAGCAAGGTATAATTTGTTTATAGGAGATAACAAATTGTAAACTTTGTGAAAAGTGGCAAAAGATGGGGGGAGTAGTTGAGGGACAAAACTAAATGTCTGATTTAGTAATTGATTGTTAACACAAACTGAAAATTCAAATTATGTAATAAAAGAAAAGGAAGTAATTAAAATCTTGACTACCAAACAAGTTTTCTCAGAGACTTTGTTGGTTTTCTCTCTAAAATGAGTGCAGTTTTCTCGTTAACGAAAATTCTCCCAATTTCATTTAAGATTTTCCTAGGTCTTTCTTAAATCTTCGTCTTGTGTTGGGATGATTCTATTGTTCTCTTTCTTTTCTTTTGTTTTGATTTTGCTGGTCTATGATTGAGTTTAGGACCGCAGTTGTTTGTGATTTAGATTTACAAATCCAGACTATTCATATGTAAGTAAACATCCAGTTCATAGGTTATAACTTGATACTCATTGCAATATTTTGATTTGTTGTGATCTAGTTTGTTTTGTATCTTCAATTTGTTGTGATCATTCTATGGAGTTGTTTTGATGTTGTACCAAAAAATAGGTATTCCTAATGAGCCAAGGTTTGTTTTAAGATTTTGATCTTAATTTAGTGAATTTAGTGAAGATAGTGTGTTTTTAAATTCTAGATGCTAATTACATGATTAGATTTCAATTTAGGTGAGTTTAGATTCAAGTTTGAGTGTGATTGTTCTTTATAAATTTTAAAAATGAAATAGGGTTTTTGCATCAAATGCATTAACTTTAATTGATTTAGATGATTTGATGTTTGATTCTTGTAATACTAACTTAAATTATTGTTTTGATTGTGTTAATGAAACTAGGTGGTCAAAAATCTAAGGACAAGGGGAAGGAGAGTGTTATAAGAGTAATCGATTTTCGGTTTGCGCTCATCAATTTCCTATATATATGTCTATCCTTCATTCGTTCGATGCACCGTATCAAGCAAAAAAAAAAAGAACAAATGGTGTTAAGTTATTGGACTAATATATGTAACCTTTACCAAAATTAGGTATCACATTAGGCAAAAAAACCACAAATACCAAATTAGGAAAAATCGACAAGTTTAAGTACCAAATTGCATTTTAATTTTTAAACCTAAATAATTTAAATTGATTATAAAACAATAATTTAATATGTTTGTATGTGATACATATTATGATATTAAATAAAATTATAATTTCACATATTTTTAATAATTTCATAAAAATAAAATAATTTAAAATTTCTGTTATATATCATTTTTAATATAATACATTTAATAGTCATTTTGTTTTTTCACCATTATAACTATATTTAAATTTAAACACACATTCTACCAGTAATTTTAATCTCGCCACTAAAATATCCAATCACTCCATTATAATAACTAATTTCACCACAATTATTATTTTTAACCTAACCAAAAACTAACACACTGACCATTTAAAAAAACTTGAGAGAAAAATGGCTTCAATTCACAACATTATAGTAGGTTGGTATTTTCATCAGCTTTGTAATACAACTCTATCTCTATTAATTTTATGATTTTGCGGATTGAATTTTAATTTAATTTACACCATCACTGACATGATAATAATAAAAAAGATGCGAGCGCGTATTATTTTCAAGAACACTTTCAACTACATCAAACATTACCACGAATTACAATTCCGATTTCCAAAGTGCAGATAAATACATCAATGAAAGCCAGCTTATGTACATATACTGGCCTGAAGAACAAGATGAGGAAGCAACTTGGGCATGTATATATATATATATATATGTAGTTTTTCTTTGGTTTTATCAATATCCTATGCATACACGTTTACCATGTACCTTTCGGTATTGGATTCCTTTCCTTTTCTGCAGAAATCAACAATATCACTTATTTTAAACACAAAAACCAAAGCTAATAAAATCAGACCCAAATCTCATAATTAAGCTAATTTACTATATACTAAAAAAAAAAAAAAAAAAAAAAAAAACACTTTGTTTATATATGGATCAAAGTAAAACATAAGGTAATAAAACCAGCCCAAATCTCACAATTAAGCTAATAAATAAATTTGGTCTTACTTTGGATAACTGGAGCACGAGCTGATGTTGTAGTAGTGAAAATAACGAGAGTGGACAGCAAAAGAATGCAAGCTGCAAAAAACGCCTTCATTTTGGACGACATTATAGAGATTCGAGGTTTTGTTTCATTCAATTAATTGCTAAATTTGTCGTTCAAAGCATGAACTTCTTTCCCTCCAGTTTTATACTCAAGCTTGATTATATTATAATCTTCACAATCACCTTAACTTATTAGATAATGATGACTAATTCAACACAATCTTTACTCTAAAATATATTTTTTAATCATTTTATATTAATGTAAATTAAAGTTGTTCACAACTTTTTATACCTTAAAATTTTAATAATCTAATTATTAAATTTATTAATATATTTATATTTATTATGCATGTAAATTTTGAATTAATATGATATCTCTATTATATCAATTTAATATACCGTTTTTATTAATATATATTTAATTATCGACAATTTTTTAAAATACAATAATTTTTTTTATTTATTCAAAACTTTACATATATACCTAAATGAAATTGAAATAGGCTGAAAAAATGATACATTATTAAAATATTATTCCATAACTCACTTCCAAATTCTATAAAACTTAAGAAAGAGATAATGGCCAATTAAAGCCTAACATTTGTGAGTCAAAGAACATACTTACAATTATTGCGATACAATTTAATGAATCACAATTTAGTCAAAGAACATACATTTGTATTCATATTTGGAATGAAATCCACATTTATACGTAATGAACTTATATATAATTTTTTGAACAATTGCAGAATTGAATAATAAGGAGAAAGAGTCAAATTCAAATATGATGATTGTTGGTAAGATGTTGATTTTCTCCCTATCAAGTTGAATATTTATTTTTAATAAATAAAATTCAAACATATTTGAAAATTAAAAGAAAGATAGTGTTTGATATTCTTCTATGTTACGGTTTTAACGGAATGTGATTGTCAGAAAAATTATTTTATAATGTTTGGAATATAATTTTGGTTAAAACCCCGAAGAGTTACATTATTATGTTTGATTCACTAAATACTTTTCTAGAAATATAATGATAATTTACAATTTACCCTTATTAAATAAAATATAATATTCATGTATTTAATTTTTATAATAAACTTTATTCTTAACAAATATTTGGATTAAATGTTTGATATTGAAATTTAATTGATAATTTTTACATTTTTTTCAAAGCCTAGTGTAACATAATTTACTTTGGATATTGAAAAAAGAACATAATTTACGTGAACATAGTACATAATTGCTTTGGAATTTGATTGATCACTTGCCTTATCTATTCTACTTCTAAATGGGTTGTCAACCATTTGCTCATTCTCAAAAATCATTTCAATAGATTTCTCAATCACATAGAACAAACCATAACTTAAAAAAGCATGCAAAAAGGTTATATTCAAACTAGTCTTAAAGCTAAACCTAAACCCTTTTTTTCCCCCTTTTTCTCATAAAGATTCATAAATGCTATAATAAATTTGATTTTTCAATTAATATAACGAAAAGGAAAGAGAAAAAAAAACAATAGAAAATAAATATAATATGTAAACGATATAATATATAGATGATTAAATATACATATAAAAAGATAAAATTATGGAAAAGAAATTACTTTCCACAAAATCTATTGAAGTAGTAAAGAAAATCAAGTTAGAGGAAGGCAATAACTTCTTCTTCTTCTTTTTAATGTTTATTACTAGACTAAAGCCTTAAACTAATATAAAAGTAGGTTAACTTTGTCTTGATATTTTTTTACTTTCCAATCTACATGCGAAAGTAATTTCCCCACTTTTTATCATGGGAATCATATTACTATGTTCATGGGAAAGTAACTCTCAAAAGAAGTTAGATTCCAAGAAAAATAAATAAAATTTGACATACCAAATGTTGGTATAACAGACCAATTCTGCCCGACCCACTACAAACAAAAAAAAAAACCAACAAAAAATAAAAATAATAAATCCATTAAAATTCAAAGTCCATTTACAAGGCCTGAAATCCCAAAATTTACAAACTCAAATAATACAAAACCCTAACGCCCAAATTGCCCACAACCTAAACTATTTTCAGTAAAACTAAAAACCCTAGTCACTTCTCCTCTCGCGTCGCCCGAGGTACCTTGTCCCGAGGCCTGACGCCGCTGGCGCCATTGCACCAAAACGGCAAAGGCAACCCCTTTCTCCTCTCCGTTGACCGCACGCTAGTACCTGTAAAAAGAACGAAAAAGGACGGCAATAGCAGAGAAATAGCGCAGCAGAAACAGTAGAAACATTGAAAATAGATAGAAAAATCATGATCTAATGTATTATTCGGCTATAAAAGCCAGATCCACCATGTATTCTTTAAGAAATACAAGATTAATCAAAAACACAGAACTCAAATTTCAAAGGTGACTTTTTTTCTTTTATTTCATTTTCTTACGAATTTATTTTATAAATAAAACACAAAATAAAAAGGAAAAGTTTAAAAAATGGGTACCTGATGGTTCGCGTTCCGTCGCCTTGAATGGCCAAGGCCGTCACCTCCAATGAAAGGTGACTCATTTTCAAAGACCTTAAAATTGAAGGGTTCTTTTTTTATTTTTTTGCGATTTTAACCTTTTTAAAAAAAAAAACCCAAATCAGGGTTTGAAGAGTCGATAAGCCCAAAAAATGGTCTTTTTTTGCTCTTCTAGCCACTGTGGGCGGCGGCGCCGTCGCTAGTGACCGGTGGCCGCCACAGTGGTCGATAGCCGAACCCAATGGCCAGAGAAAGGGAGAGCGAGAGAGAGCCTGAGAGAATTCTCAGAATTTTTGAAAAAAACGAGGTTGAAGTTTTTTTTCCTCACTTTTGCTATTTATATAAAGGTCAATACGGCGTCACTTTTGCTATTTGAGACCCGAAACTCGACCCGATTTTAAGCTAGGATCCGTGTGTTTTTCCCTCAGAGGGATATTAACGCAGTTGGTCCTTTCGCTTTTTCGCCCATTTTAAATTTAATTCTGTTCCATTTTTTTGCCTTTTATTTTGACCCTGTAATTCTAGCATTATTTCTTTTCAGTCCTCTGCGAAACGGTGCACATATGGACAAGGGGATTATTGCCTAATTGGTCCCTGTCTTTCCTTCGCGCATTCGATTTTAATCCCTTAACCCATTTTATTGTTAATTTGTTTATTTTATTATGATTTTTTCTTTAAATTTTGCTTAGATTCTAATTTAGTCCCTTACTTTCGATCTTTTATACTTTATTTTTCTTTGTATTTATTTATTTATTTATTTTATACATTTATTTGTTTTTCTGTTTTTTTTCCTTTTTTTTCTCATTGTTATTATTTTATCTATTATTATTTATATATTTTATTACAAATTGTACCTTTAATTTCATTTATATTTTAATTTGGTTCTTTATTTTCAATATTTTATAAACTATTTTCCCTTATATTTATTTACGCATTTATTTATTTCTTTGTCTTTATTATTTTTTAAATTGGCATTGTCCTTTTATGTGCATACTTTGTTAGTTTTATCATCGTTATTATTTATTTTATTTATCTTTGATTGTTCATATTAATGTTAAAATAGTGTATATTATGTAATTCTCATAAATTATTTTTATTAGTATATTTATTATTGTTATTTATTAATGCGACATTTCATTCATATATCATCGTTCTATTTTCTACATCACCGTATTATCTCATTTCATTAAAATCACGACAAAAATCGCGTTTAAACGTATTTATCCATAATAGCCCGTTTTATATTATATCCCGAATAAGAGAAATATACATCGTTTAAATATTACGTTTGATATTATTCAAAAAAGGAAAGTTTTCAAAATAAGGCAATATTTTGTACTTGGAAACTCGAGAAATTCGTGCCCTAACTTACGGGGTTTCGATTTTTTCTTGTTGGGTCTAAATAACCGAATATCCTTTTAAAATTAAAACACGTGAGATTTCAAATAAAAAATAAAGGCAAACTCATTCTTAAGAATTCGAAGTGCCGTGTCCTAACTTACGGGATGTGACATTTTGTTGCCTTGAGATGAGAGGGTCTTTAACATACTTTTTAATTTATTTAAGAATTTTTTTAAGTAAAATTAACATTAATGCAATAAGGGATCATATTTTAAACTCTTCCTAAGTTTTCAACTTTCGACACTAAGACATGAAGTAATCAATTAGGTACCAATTTTGGGCGTTACGAGAGTGCTAGTCCTTCCTCGTACGTAACAGACTCCCGAACCCGTTTCTTGAATTTTGTAGACCAAAAAAACCTTTGTTTTAGCAAATCAAACCGTTTATTAAAACGATCAAATTACGAGGTGACCCAATCACACCTCATAAAAAGGATTGGTGGCGACTCCCAGTTTTCATTTTAAAATAAAAAGTCTACCTTCAAAAAAATTATTTCGACAGCTTGGCGACTCCACTAGGGAACATATAAGAGAGTCAAGCCACGAGTTGACTATTTCTTGTCTTTTTGTTGAAAATTGATAATTTGGTTTAAATTTACGATCCTTTCATTGCATTTCATTTTTATGATCTCCATCATTTTGATAAATTTATTTTATTGGTTCGAGTCTTTAGATATATTTTCGCATATTGCATCACATAATTGGTCGATTATACATTTTTAAGTGGGAGTGAGAAACTATTCCTTCGTGAGGTCTTCACCTTCATATAGGATAGTAGATCGCTTTCAGGATACATCCGTACCTATGTCTTCGTGAGATTTTCATCTCCATATAGCCATAGGGTAATGTATTCCCCTGAACTGAACTCGATCTGTATGAGCTTATAATGGGTGAGGATCGAGGAATATGCCGCTTCAGATACCCTTACTTTAGAACCGAACCGCGTATAATGAGCCCTAAAAGCCTACCCTAAGTAGAACCACACCAAACCCTAGTAGTCACCCGAATAGTTGCTCTATTTATTATTTCTTATTTGCTTTAAATTCTAGCTTGGTATGCAATGTACTAAATTGTTCTATTTTGACTGTGATTGCATGGCATTTTCATCATAAAAAAGGTGTTGATTCACGTTCAGTTACTAAATAGAGAGCTTGTCATGGAGAATGGATTTCTTGATAAAGTGGAAGATAATGCGGCTGTCCGAATATCCTCTGAGAAAACACAATTAGAGAAGGGTGATAGTCTAACGGATGGGTATGTGTCAGAATTGTGGGATTTCACTCGTATCAACGTGACTCAGAATAGCCTCCAAGAGTTGAAAGAAATATGGGACCGATGGGAAGATGAATTCAAGCAATTATTTTACTGTAATTATGGTGATTTACCCTATCTACTCGATATCAAAGTGGACAAGCACTTGTTTCGAGCTCTGGCTCAATTTTGGAATCCCGTCTACAGCTATTTTACCTTTGAAAAGGTAGATTTGGTACCTACTATGGAAGAGTATACAACTTTTCTTCGATGCCCGAAGATTCAAGTCTACAAAGCTTACTCTAGAGGCACCAATGTCCCGACTTTCTTAAAAAAATATAATGAGCATCACAGGGATGAGTGAGCAATGGGTTTCGGCCCGGATCAAGCAAAAAGAGGATAGTAAATGTATCCCTTGGAAAAGTTTGTGAGATTTGATTTCGGCGCATCCGGACACAAAGAAAAGGGTCGATATCTTCGCCTTGAGTATCTACATATTGGTAATCTTCCCCAAAGCACTAGGGCATGTAAATAAGGCAGTTTCAAATTTGTTTGACTGGCTTGATAAAAGGGTCACACCAGTTCCAGCAATCTTGGCCGAAACTTTTAGATCTTTGAATGCATGCCAGAGAGCGAGTGAAGGTAGGTTCATTGGGTGTGCGCAACTCTTATTAGCATGGTTTCATAACCACTTTTGGAAGGTAGAAAAAGTTTCTTATCAAGTATTCTATGAGAACTACTCTCCATTGAAAGAATTAGTGGCTACACCGACGCAAGATGATATTTTAGAAGAAAAATGGATGGCGATTCTCTAAAATTTCCAAGACGAAGACGTTGAATAGAGGGCTCCTTGGATGATCCCTGATGAGATTTTTTACCGATGTGGAGACTTCGACTGGGTCCCTCTACTTGGGATATGGGGAGCTGTTGGATATGTTCCTCTACTTGTATTGAGGCAGTATAGATCGAGGCAGTTCATACCAGCAATGTAAGGGTTGGATCAATGTGAGTTTTCATACAAGGGTGATAACTACAAGAAAAAAGTTCGAGAAATATCTAACGCTTGGAACCAAACTCGCAGAATGAAAAGATTTACGGCAAGTCCCTTGAAAGACTCTCGAATATGATTGATGGTGGGGTAAAAGAGTCAATGACAACATTCCTATGCCAAGTCAGGAAAACATTCAAGCGGTGGAATAACACCTGCAAGTGATCCCATCTGAGCTAGAAATTATCAAGCAAGATTTTGAAAATTGGAATTTAGAGCTAGGAAAAAATATAGAACAATTGGAGGAGGAAAAGATGCAACTAGGATTAGATGTTTATGTCCAAAAGCTAGAAGTCGAGAAATTGAGAAAAGGAAAGAATAAGGCTGAGGAAGACTTGGACAGTCTAAAAACGGATTAGAAGAAGCTGCGCTTGTCAATGAGGACTGTCAGGCTAAGAAAAACATCAGAACAATGGCGGCAAGAGATCAAAGAAGAAAAGAATAAAGTTGATCGATGGGAAAGGAAGTTCCAAAGTGCTCAGGTTCGAGAAGAGGCTCTAGAAAAGAATTTGGCAGAAAGTCAAAATGAAAAGATCGGATTAAAAGCCCGGGTAGCAGAACTAGAAAAGTCACTTCATCAGTATCATAGTCGCAACTCCACAGCTGAGTTGAAAGTGAGCCTAAACAAGATTGAAAAGCTAAAAGGAAAGACAGAAGGGCTCGAGATCGTATTACAAAATTGTGAACTCCAAGTTGAACTCCTTGAAGCAAACAATGAACATTGGAAAGAGCAACTCCATCATTCTCAAGGTCAAGTCAGGGATAGAGAGCATATCATGGGTAAAGTCGTGGCTCAAGTACGAGAGGTGGCCGACCATTTACAAACCCTAGTAGTTCAAGCTGACGTGTTAAGCTTGAAATATAATTTAGAATCGGATTGGGGTCGAGAGTTAGCTTGGCTTCTTAAGAAAGTTAAGGCTTTGAGTATTAGGGCAAAGCCGTATATATAATCTATTTTATGTAAAGAAATTTATTTTCTAGTAAAGTTATTCTAATAGAATTGAATCAGAGCTAATGCCCCTTTTTGCATTCATTCCATTCATTTTGATTACATTGCATCATATGCACTAAATTTCACAAAAAGACCCTAATTAATCGAAATTATGAAAGTTAACCTGGAAACCAATAAGAACCAACCAACCGAATATCATTACAGTACTCGTGCTAAAACCAAAGTAATGGATCAAAGACTAGAAAGACTAGAACAGATTCAAAAAGACATGCAAGATTAGTTGCAAGCGTAGCTGCAAGAATAGTTAGTGAAAGTACAACAAGAGATGAGGGATCAAATACAGGAATCCCAAAGAAGTACGATAAGCTAATTGACGCAGTTGCTGGCTGGAGGACTTGAAAAGAGGAAGAGCACTATGGTCAACTCAGGAGACAATAATGATGACCCTATTTACCCCCCAGATTTTACCCCGATAAACGCCCAGGCACAACTAAATGTGTACCCACAAAGGGTACCCGTTACTATCAGACCCCAACAGTATCAAGTCAGTACCTTAGTGTCGACGAACTACACAACGGGTTCAGGCTCCAATAATCCAACCAATATCGTTGTTCCTGATCTAGATGATATGGCAGAAATGGAAAAAACAAGAGTAGAACTGCTAAAGCAACTTGAAGATCGGTGCAGATGGTTAGAAGAAAATTTTAGAGTAATAGAAAATGATGATTATCATTGCAGAATTGATGCTAAGGACTTGAGTTTGGTCCCAGATCTAGTACTCTCTCCAAAGTTCAAAACTCCATAGTTTGAAAAGTATAATGGGACTAGCTGTCCTAAAGCTCACATCACGATGTTCTATCGAAGGATGGCAAGATACGTTAATAATGACTAATTATTAATTCATTACGTCCAAGACAGTCTGATCAAGTTAGTAGCCAAATGGTACAACCAACTGAGTCGTGCCAAAATTAATTTATGGAAATACTTAGCACAAGCTTTTATGAAGCAATATAGTCATGTGACGGACATGATACCCGACAGAATCACGTTGTAGAATATGGAGAAGAAGCAAAGTGAGAGCTTCAGACAATATGCCCAAAGATAGAGAGGTGGCAACGCAAGTCCAGCCACCTCTTCTGGAGAAAGAAACCATAATGCTTTTCATCAATATTTTAAAAGCCCTGTTCATCAACCATATGTTGGGAAGCACTACTAAAAGCTTCTCGGATATAGTAATGTCCGGTGAAATGATTGAAAAAGTAGTGAGAAGTGGTAAGATAGACGCGAAGGAAAGTGTCAAAAGATCAGCCCTGAAAAAGAAGGAAAATGAGGTGAATAATGCAAGCACATATAACAAGGGTTATTCAAAACTAATCACTGTAAGCCCGTCAAGGACAGTAACTACTAGCCATCAGGGTCCCCTAAGGCAAGAATCTAACCCAAGGCCAAATACAGGAAGGCTCCAGTTTACACCCATCTCGATGACATATAGGAAGCTGTATCAGAGTCTATTTGATGGACATGTGGTATCCCATTTCTACTTGAAACCTATGCAACCTCTATTCCCCAAATGGTACGACACAAATGCTCAATGCGAGTACCATGCGGGAATCACGGGACACTCAATCAAGAACTGCACCGCTTTTAAAAAGTTAATTGAAAGGTTTATCAAGATGGGCATTGTGAAGTTCGATAATCCATCGAGACCTAATGTGGCAGGAAATCTGTTACCCAGTCATTCTAATAAAGGGGTAAACACGGTAATTGGGAATAGAGGGAAGAGAACCGAGATGAATGTAGTGGAATTGAAAACCCCACTAAATTGGGTTTTGAAGAAAATGGTAGAGGGAGGATTAATTAAACAAGATTCAGAGGAAAGACCCCGAAAGGATGAGAAACTACTGTAAGTTCCATGCTGAAGAAGGTCATAAGATCCAGGAGTGCGTTGAATTCAGGGCCCTAGTGCAAAATCTGATAGATAATAAGGAGCTGGAATTCTTTAAATATGCCAAAGGCTCGGAAGGAGAAGATGTGTACGCCTCAGAATAAGGGTCAACAAAAAGGTCTATAAAGCCAATCACCCAATGGTTATCATTTCATGACCAAGAAGCAATGAAGCTGGAGTACAAATCGTACCAAGGATCATAATCCAGAAACCTGTAGCCTTTCCCTATAATGATAGCAAGAGGGTTCCCTGGAATTATGACTGCAATGTAACAATCCCAGGAGAAAAGAACCTGGCTAGTGCTTCAGAAGAGGGCTAAGATGTGGGTTTCTACACATGCAGTGGGAGGCGTTATGACCCTGCAAATACAAGAACCGAGCCCGTTAAAGGAAAGACCCCAGTAGTTGAGTATAAGAAGGAAAAGATGGCTAGGCTTGAATCACCAGTTAACGAGTCAGTAACTGAGAATGAGGCTAGGGAATTCCTAAAATTTTTAAAGCTTAGCGAGTACAGCGTTGTAGAACAACTACACAAACAACCGACTCGTATATCAGTACTAGTCTTGCTATTGAGCTCAGATACTCATCGTAGCGCGTTAATAAAGGTGCTACATGAAACTTATGTCACTAATGATATCCCTGTAAATAAACTAAATCACCTAGTTAACAATATAAGTGCACAATTTCATCTTCTTTAATGACAACGAAATACCATCAAGGGGCATGGGATCTACAAAGGCTCTGCACATCACCACCTGCTGCAAAGGATATACACTGCCAGGGGTGCTAATAGACAATGGCTCTGCACTGAACGTCTTGCCTCTATCCACGCTGAACAGATTACCAGTAGATAACTTTCATATGAAGACATGTCAAAACATAGTGAGAGCATTCGATGGTAAGGAAAGGAGGGTAATGGGAAGGATTGAGATACCCATTTTAATTGGTCCAAATACGTATGAGGTAGATTTCTTGGTAATGGAGCCTTCTTATAATTGGTTGTTAGGGAGGCTTTGGATTCATTTAGCTAGGGCAGTGCCGTCATCACTGCACCAAAAGCTAAAGTTGGTAACTGAGGGTCGATTGATAACAATAAATGCGGAAGAAGATATTATTGCATCTGTAACTAGTGACGCGCCATACATAGGGGCAGACGATGAAGCGCTAGAATGTTCCTTTTGATCTTTGGAATTTATGAATGCAACTTTCATCGTTGAAGGAAATAAGGTCCCGATACCTAAAATATCCAAAACTACGAGGATAGGCCTACAGCTGATGGTTGGGAAAGGAACCTTGCTTGGAAGGGGACTTGAGAAATACCTCCAAGGGAAGGTCGATGCACTTATGCTAATGGACAAACGAGACTGCTTTGGCTTAGGATACAAGTCGGATGCGAGGTAAAAGAAGAGAGAGTTGGAGAAGAAACAAGAAAGGAGAAGAGCGCGACTAAGTGGGGAAGAGGTCAAGTGGGAACCGATGACCTTCTCCATATATCCAGAACTTTTGTGTTAGGAGGAACTATTCACCCTAAACGAAAGATGTTAAGAAAAGAAACCACAGAATAAATGTTGGAAAATCTAAACATCAATGCCATACCCGAAGAAAGAATTGGGGGGAAATTTATCAGGCATCTACCCCTATGTACTTGGAAGTGTTTTGAACAATTGGACTGCGGAAGAGATTCTTGTAGTTTTTAGAGCTAATTCAGAGTAATGTTCAAAACACGTTTATTACTCTAAGCCTAGGAGCAATAAGAATCCTTTTGTGAAATAGGCTTATGTCCAAAATTTTTATTTCAATAAAATACATATTTGCGTATCATCTTGAGCAAATTTTGTTTTATTCTTTCTATTTAATTCATAATCGTACCATACAGATAATTATTCTTGGATTCTTTATTATTTGGATTTTCCTTTATCCCTATAATAGGTTTCCAGATATCAATGAGATGAGCGACGCTGCTATTGACTTAGAGTCTCCTTTTGAGCAAGATGTGTATGGAAGATTCTCAGGATTTTGAAGATGATCGAGACTGTGACCTATCTCATGATTTGTTAAGGATGGTAGAACAAAATGAGAAATAAATTCTACATTACAAAGAATCAATAGAAATTGTGAGCTTAAGAGAAGAGAAAGAGGTGAAGATCGGAGCTTGTATCACTACAGAGACAAAGCGAAACCTCATTGAGTTACTTCAAGAATTCAAGGATGTTTTTGCATGGTCATATCAAGACATGAGCGGGTTAAGTACTAATATTGTGGTACACTGACTCCCCATAAAGAAAGAGTATAAGCCAGTTCAACAGAAGCTCTGAAAGATGAGGTCTGACGTTTTGTTGAAAATAAAAGAGGAGGTCAAGAAGCAATTCAATGTTGGTTTCTTACAAATGGTCAAATACTCAGAATGGGTAGCTAATATCGTCTCTGCCCCTAAAAAATATGGGAAAGTACGAATGTGCACAAACTACAGGGATTTGAACAAAGTCAGCCCGAAGGACAATTTTTCATTGCCAAATATCGACACCTTCTCACTATTTTCTTTTATGGATGGTTTCATGGGATACAACCAGATAAAGATGCATCCTGAAGACATGGAGAAGACCATATTCGTAACCATGTGGGGAACATTTTGCTATAAAGTGATGCTATTCGGACTGAAAAATGCTAGAGCGACGTATCAAAGAGTCATGGTAACTTTGTTTCATGATATGATGCATAAAAAAATCGAGGTTTATGTTAACGAAATGATTGCAAAGTCCCAAATAGAAAAAGAGCATATACAAGTCCTAAGGAAATTGTTCTTGAGGTTGAAAAAATTTCAGTTAAAGCTCAATCCAACAAAATGTATCTTTGGGGCTAGGTCGGGTAAATTGTTAAGATTTGTAATCAATAAAAAGGGGATAGAGATTAACCCGGACAAAGCCAAGGCTATATAGGAGTTGCCTCCACTGCACACTCAAAAAGAAGTTTGGGGTTTCTTAGGAAGATTAAATTACATCGCTCGGTTCATTTCATAATTAAACGAGAAATGTGACCCCATATTTCGTCTCCTTAAAAAACACAATCCAGGTGTATAGGATGAGGAATGTCAGAAAACTTTTGACAAGGTTAAACATTAACTATCCAATGCCCCAGTACTGGCGCCTCCAAGCCCAGATAAGTCACTGATACTGTACTTGACAGTATTCGGGAATTTCATGGGATGTGTGCTTGGTCAATGTGATGAGTTACTAAGAAAAGAAAAAGCGATATACTATCTCAGCAAGAAATTCACTGAATGTGAGATAAGATATTCACCAATCGAGAAGTTGTGCTGCGTATTGATCTGGATAACCCGAAAATGAGACAATACATGTTGTACCACACAACTTAGCTCATCTCAAAACTGGACCCTCTAAAGTACATGATGGAGTCGACTGCTTTAAATGGAAGAATCAGAAGGCTATAAAATAGAGTGTTATGGTGGATTTTCTGGCCAGTAGAGCTCTAGAAGATTACAAGCCTTTAAACTTTGATTTCTCGAATGAAGATCCAATGTATGTGGCAACCATTGAAGAAGGCTCTCAAGAAGGTCATCCTTGGAAGCTAAACTTCGACGGAGCCTCAAACGTTGTAGGTAACGAAATCGAGGTAGTCCTGGTATCCTCAAATAGAGATCATTATCCCTTTACTAGAAAATTGCAGTTTGATTGCATGAATAATATGACAGAATACGAAGCATGCATCATGGGTATCCGTGCAGCCATAAAATGCAAAATCAAAGTGCTAGAGGTATATGGGGATTCTGCGCTAGTAATCTATCAACTCAAGGGGAATGGGAGACAAGATATCCTAAGTTAATTGATTATCGAAGGTTGGTTCTTGAATTAATTAAAGAATTTGATGACAACATCTTCTGCTACCTTCCACGAGACGAAAATTAGATGGCTGACGCTTTAGCTACCTTGGCTTCGATGGTCAAGATGAACAAACAAGAGGATGTAAAACCTATCCAGATGAGTATTTATGAGATTCCAGCTCATTGTTACAACATTGAAGAAGAAGAAGAAGAAGAAGAAGAAGAAGAAAAAGAAGAAGAAGAAAAGGATGATCACCCATGGTACCACGATATACAGCGATATATGAAAAATCGTGAGTACCCTGACCAAGCAACTGAAAATGATAAAAGGATATTGATAAGACTAGCCAGTGACTATATTTTAGATGGGGAGATCCTGTATAAAAAAAGAAAGGATCAGGTGCTACTAAGATATGTAGACGCTGTCGAGGCTAAGAAAATCTTGGAAGAAGTCTACGACGGTGTCTGCGGAACACATGCCAATGGTTTTACAATGGCCAGACAAATCATCAGATTTAGGTATTATTGGTCTACCATGGAAGGAGATTGTATCAGTTATGCCAACAAATGCCATAAGTGTCAAATTTATAGAGATAAAATTCATTATGGAGATAAAATTCATGTACCTCCCTCACCTCTTCATGTTATGACTTCTTCATGACCTTTCTCTATGTGGGGCATGGATGTCATTGGGTCGATATCGCCAAAAGCTTCCGATGGGCATCGATTCATCTTTGTGGTCATCGATTACTTTACCAAGTGGGTAGAGGTCACTTCTTACGCCAATATCATGAAGTCGACAATTAGCAAATTTTTGAAGAAAGAGATCATATGCCAGTAGGGAATGCCAGAAAAGATTATATCTGACAATGTACTAAATTTGAACAACAGCACGATATCAGAAGTCTGCGGACAGTTCAAGGTCAAACACCACAACTCATCACCATATCGCCCAAAAATGAATGGTGCGGTGGAGGCAGCCAATAAGAACATTAAGAAGATCGTAGGGAAAATGACTGGGACTTATAAAGATTGGCATGAGAAGTTACCATTTTCCCTTTATGCTTATCGAACATCTGTTAGGACCTCAACAGGGGCAACGTCTTTCTTTTTGGTTTATGGAATAGAGACGATTTTACTCATTGAAGTCGAGATTCTTTCTCTCCGAACTTTGGCAGAATTGAAGTTGGATGAAGCAAAATGGATCCAATCCCAATATGATCAGCTAAACTTGATTGAAGAGAAAAGGTTGAAAGCCATCTGTCATGGTCAGATATACCAAAAGCGGATGATGCGAGCTTGAGACCAAGGCAAAAACCCGTAAAGGGTGTCTTGAGACCAAAGGGATTTTGAGTTGAAAACCTAGAAAAGGGCAATTCAAATTCAAATTTTGATCGAATGTGGGTCATATGGAGGTCCTGTCATATCCAAATTAACAAGAAGGAGGGATGCTACATCTTGGGGCATCAACAAAGTACTTTAGATCTCCTAAAATACATGTCTAGTTCAAAATGGTCATCGAGAAGTTTGTGCGATGAAGCTCATATTACGATATCTAGGGCACCTATTTTCATCTTATTCCTTTTGTATTTTAGAAAATTTACTATTTTGATCAATCTATTTCGAGCTTTGCTCCCAATAAATTTCAATCTTATCCATTATTACAATCTTTTTCAAGCATTTTTACATTGAAATAACGATTAATGGACTAATAATATTCAAGTAAAAGGAGTTCTGCATATTGCTCTGAACGATTTTCTAAATAGTATAAGGACCTGAAACAGGACCATTAGTCAGAACTAACCAAATTTAAGAGTTGGAAATTTTTGGGAACGAATAGTTTAAATTATGATTAATTCTTCTATTTTTCTGTCAAAGATACCAGTTGAACAAGAAGGCAGGGTAATGCGTCAGTCAACCTAAGCATTAAAATGGGATCATTTTTGAAAAATGAAATTCTGCATTCATGCAAATATCATCCATACACATCTAGTTAGGAGCATTTGATTCATTCTGATAATAACATCCTAATCACTTGGCATAAATATAGGCCCATGAAATGGATTCTACAGGTCATATTCCTAGAGAACGGTGTAACAGATCAGAGAAACCATAAATCCTATACCCCAGAAGTTGCAGTAGGACGGATTGAAGTTATTGTGGCAAATCTTATGTCCCTGAAGTTACAGTGGAATAGTTTAAAGCTACAAGTTACAGATCTTATCTTCTTGAAGTTGCAATGGAATAGATCAAAGATAATAAATCTATCTCTCTCAAGTTGCAGTGGAGTAGATTGAAGTTATAGATCTTATCTCCTTAAAGTTGCAATAGAGTAGATCGAAGATAGCAAATCTTATCTCTCTAAAGTTGCAGTAGAGCAAATTGAAGCTACAAATCTTATCTCTCTGAAGTTACAATGGAGTAGATTGAAGCGACAAGTCTTATACCTCTGAAGTTGCAATGGGACGAATTGAAGTCATCGTGGTGAATTTTATCTCCCTGAAGTTGTAGTGGAGTAGATTAAAGCCACAAATCTTAACTCCATGAAGTTGCAGTGGACCAGATTGTAGATGGCAAGTCTTATCTCCCTGAAGTTATAGTGGAATAAACTAAAGCAACAAGCTACAAATCTTATCTCCCTGAAGTTGCAGTGGAGCAAATTAAAGCTACAAATCTTATCTCCCTAAAGTTGCAGTGGAGTAGGTTGAAATTGCATTTCCTATACCCCTAAAGTTGCAGTGGGTTAGAATGAGACTATTTGAAGAAGAGAAGCATTCAAAGAAGTCGAGATTTGGCAAGACCAGGCAAAATTGGTTGTAACGCCCCAAAATTTAAATTTCTATTTTTGCGAAAGTGTGACACAATTGAGTATCTACTTCAGTGGTTAAGTGTTTTGGGTGTGTGTGGGATATCCCAAGTTCAAGCTATGACTTGGGAAAATTTTGGTATTTTTATGAATAAAGCCCAATCTTTAGTCAACAGGCTTTTATTTAATTATTGATAAGCTTATATCAGAATGGGCTTGCTGGTCTGGTGGTTAAGCAGTGTACTGGTGGCTTGCTGATTGTCCTGTGTTTGAATCCCTGTGTGAGCAAGGAAGATTATTTTTGCTCGGTTTGGTGGCTGAGAGTTTGAGTTGTATTGGAAATCTGAGTAGTGGAAGTTTGATGGAGAGAATTTAGGAGTGAATTAAGGGATTTTAGGGTTATCGAGATTCTTAACAAATTATTCTATTCATTTTCTTTTCTTTTCTTTTTTTTCCCCAAAAACAAAATTTTCAGTTTTCTCTTCTCCTCTTCTCCCTTTTTGCTGTCGTTTTCCTTTTCCATTATTTTTCCTTGCTGTGGAAATTCTTGTGCTCTACCATTCTTTTTCTCTTCAACTTCTTTCCACTCGGTCTCGTGTCGTTCCACGATTAACTGCGATCGTTCGGTAAGTACTCATCTTTTTTACGTTTGTTTCTCTCCAAAAACTCTGTCAATTTTTCCATTGGGATTTCCTCTCTCTTTTCCTGAAACTTACCCTTCTCTTCCCACTTTCTTTTGATTTTGCTCCCATCTCAACTGCAGTCGCAGTTTTGTTCCTTATTTTGGCGTTTCGTGGACAACTTCAGTAAGTGATTTTATGTGGTTTGTACTTGAGAATGTTAAGTTTCCGACTAGGGGTTATTCTGATGTTTGGGCAGCATCATTTTGCTAAGATCAAGACTCTTCTGGTACTACTTCGTAAGCAAATCGATTTGAAGCGTTGGTGGTAAGTTTCAATCGCTCAATAGTTGAGTAACTCGCTCGAGTTGGTTTAATTCGTCGGTTAAATGATTAACTGAGTAGTATTTTGGTTAATTATAGGTTCGGGATTGCTTGGAGTTGCTTTTAAGTAGAAAACGGGGTTTTGGAGAAAGCCAAAAACCCTATTATCGACGCTACACGGACGTGTGGTTACCCGTGTGGCCATACAATCGACGAGGCTAGGCCGTGCGCCCAAGACATAGCCATGTGACGGCCAACGCCATATTGGGTCGTGCGGGCCATACGGCCGTGTGGGCCCATTTTTACTGAATTGATTGCTAATGTTGCACAGGCCACCCAAGTCGAGTGTGAACCTACTGGAGGGTCGGTAAGCATCACTTAGACCCCTAATTGTATGAACTGGCTGTTTGATTTATATATATTGAGCATGATGATAGTATGCATGTGGTAAAAAATTGAAACTATTAAATTAAAAATAAATATATCATTTTCAATATTGTCTATCTCTTGGATTTTTTCTTCAACCTTCCTGATGTCATTTTTTTATGATGATTTTCGAATCCAATCTTGAGCACACACAAGAGCTTGTACAATTTTAAGAGTTAAAGAACTCCTAAATTGATCAAGCACACGCCCCCGGCGATAAATGCAGGCTCTAAATCAACCGTAGAAACCGGTATAGCTAACACATCTTTGGCCATATTTAAAAGAGTGGTAAATCTAGGGATATTCACTTTCCACCACAATAAAATATCAAGATCTTCAATAAAATTCTCATTAGCCTCAACTAGATATTTATCTAATTCAGATGTTTTGTCCTCACCACCATTTTCTAACTCACGCTTTTTATACAAAGCTTGCATACGCCTTTTCATTTTTTGTTGTGGTTCATCGAGAGAAATATGTGCTGCCACACTCGATTGGCTACAAGCACTATGAAGTGGAGGCTTACACTCATCAAACAATTCATATAAAGCTTCTTTCAATTTTTGAATCATTTCACAAGCTTTTTCAGCATTAGACATTTCACTAAGTGCAAATTCAATATACTTCAATTTTTTTCTAAGATCTAAACACAAGCAATCAATACAAGAAAACACACTCAATTGGCTACAAGCATTATAAAATGGAGGCTTACACTCATCAAACAATTCATATAAAGCTTATTTCAACTTTTACATCATTTCACAAGCTTTTTTAGCACTAGACATTTCACTAAGTGCAAATTTAATATATTTCAATTTTTGTCTAGGATCTAAACACAAGCAACAAACACAAGAAAATTCATCTCATCTTTAACGACCCGAAAGGTAGTGGTGCCGGAAATGGTGGTTTTGAAAGCCCGTTCTTCGATGGTCGAGTCTGTAAATATTATTTAATAATATTTACGAATTTATTTTAGTATTATATGAGGTTTTGATTTGACAGATTTTATTAAGTGATCAGTTAATAAAGGTACAAGTCATTTGTGCCGGAAGTCAGTAGTTTTAGAAAATGAGGTATCGGGACTTCATTTTCATAAATTGAGCTTCTAGATATTTTTAAATATTTACTAAAAGTATTTTCAAGATTATTTTATATGTGAATTGAATTTCGGTCAGTTACTTGTATCGAATTAGTACTTAATTATGGTAAAAGGACTAAATTATAAAAGTACCAAAAGTTTAATTATTATTAAATTATAGTGTAGAACATGATTAAGGAACTTTTATAGCAATTAAACCAATGGTTTAATTGAGTGGACGGTAACATGTTCCAATATATTAGAATTTGTAATGAAATTTTAAGTAAAATAACATTAATAATAAAATAGTTAGTTAAACATAGGAAATAAAATAAGAGTGGAAGAAAAGAGAAGCTTTATTTCTCTTTGAATACAGCAACTTTTGAAACAAATAGGGAGAGGAAGAAGACGAATGGACCAAGGGTTTAGAAATTTTTAAGTTTTAACTGGTTAGTCAATTTAGTCTCTTTTCTTATAATTTTTATATTTTCAAAATCCTGGGAGCTTAAGTTTGTTGGCCCATGTCATATTTTTCAATATTGTTAAATATTGAGGATGTTACCTTGGAGGGATGACTTATCTATTCCCAACAATCCCCTTTGTTTAGCGTGAAGCTTCACCTACAAAATTTGTCGAAGTAGGACTAAGAGGTTTAACACTACCCTCAATAGATGTTGGTTCGGTAGACATTTTGCATTGTATATATATTTTAATATGGTTTCGAAGAGTTTAATTCAATCCATAAAAATAAGAAATCTAACAAGGTTTGCAAAACTTATCATATTCATAGTGTTTCAACAACAATTAACATAAATATAACAAAATTTAATAGCGTTTCAACAACAACTAACATAAATATCACTAAAACAACATGATAAGATTTGCAAAACTTATCATATTCATAGTGTTTTAAACATAAGAATTATGTTTATTTATTAAAGACCTTGATTTTTTGTCATAAATACCTTTGACCCACAAAAGGTAAAATTATGTTTAAGTCCTACAAGCTCAACAAAGCCCCCTAATAAGTTGTTTCTTTACCATAAATAAAATTACAGCTTAAGCTAAGTAAGTTGTTTTTAATGAATACTAAAATCTTGTATAATATAGTGGATGTGTTATCTATATTTTCTAGAATGCATTATGGTCATTATTCAAGCGGTTTCAATTAGCAAATAAATATATTATGTTATTTTTCCCTCAACAAAAATATATTCAAGACCTCTATGGAATTTCTTTTGCCTCATTCATTAAACTTTGATCCTTTCTTTCGCCAAAAAAAAAAAAAAAAAAAAAACCTTAATATTTTCAAACCTTTCAACAATTAAAAAAAACATCCCAAGTTTCTAATACATTTCTCTCTCAATTTATTGAACACAAACCAAATCACAAAGTAACAAAATGAATCAACAAATATCTACAAACAATAAAAGCAAAATAACCAAACACATTATAATAACATCAAAGTGCAACAAATAACATCTAATTTATAATAAATAGCAACACTCATACATATCAAAAAGAGATCACCATAATATAAGAATAATATAAATCAAAACTAGCCTTAAATCTAACTTTGAATTTAGGATGTACAACACTTTCAACAACCCTTGCAGCAAAATAATAATAATCAACAATCGTTTAAAAAATAATATAAAAAAACCAAAACCAAAACCCAAAAAGATAATGATGATGAATTTAGTTTCCATCATACTCTGAAGAATCCATATATAAACAGCAACATCATACATCTAAAGCACCCAAATAACTTAAAAGTTCTAACAAAGACGTGCATACTAAGTTACTGGTCACAAATTGAAACCAATTGACAACCAAAAGGAAAATTGACCTTAAAAGAAAGTGCCAAGCAAGTATCTGCATTAATATCAATTTAAGAACCAAAAAATACTGCTAACAATGAACTTAAAACTTAAAATCTAACTCCTCAGTCAATCTTCCTCTAGTTTATGCTGACCAACTTGCAATAAACTTTAAAGTCCCCTATCCAAAAAAAAGAGCAAACACATGATATGATGTAATGATATTGATTTTGGTGATGAATTGGTAAGGGCTTAGTTGGAAGAAGTGATGGGAAGGAGATGAATAAAGAAGTAACCATTGTAAAAAATCTCAAAGCTAAAGTTATCGTGTGGCTTATGTGTGCTTTTATATGCTCCAAACTCAAAAGTCAGTGGGTCCTCCATAACAACAGTTTTGTGGCTATGGTTGTCGGGGTTTGTTTAACACAAATACTAAAAATATGTCGTAATCTACTACATTTTGCTCATTAAACTATTTTTCTAGTTAAGTGAACTATTTTATCTAACAATCCCACTCAGGCTCCCATATCCACGGCCATCATCAACACTACCACCGCCATACCCCAATAATCCAAATAGATAGCAACCGATAAACATTGTGAAGAAAGAAAGAGAAAGCAGCAAAAAAAGAGACAAAAAAAGGCCTCTTTCGTTCATACTCAAGCTTACAAAGTAGAAGCAAAACAAAAAATAAAGGAGAAAAATAAAAATAGAAAAGAGAGGAAAGGGAACTGGTTTTTGCTGTTAATTAAGAACAAGTTTCATTTCTTACCTAACAGGATTGTTAACGGTGGAGGACAAACATTGAACGATGATGGTGACATGGACGTTGGACGGTGGTGAGTGTCACACCCTAAAATCGGTGAATCCAATTGAGAGTGAGATATAATGCATGTTAATTCTATTTTGGTCCACTATGATAGCATGATTCGTCACTATTCTGGTTGGTTGGTGAGATAGAGTTTTGGAGCATACTAATAAAGAGTTCGTCCATTGGCAGTACCTAAGGATTTAATTTTAGAGTGTCTTCAAATGAAGAAAGATTATGCTCGAAAACGGGTACGTCTAAGGAATAGCATGCCTGATTTCATAAATATTGTTCAAGTGAATCTTGTATCGGGTTTAGTTGGGAGTTATTGAAATTCTATAGCAACAAAAGAAAAGATCAAAGTAAATAGCATAGTAGCAAGATGTATGAAAGATTGTTTATACACTAAAATAAACCAACTACACACATCATCACAGTGGCATGGTTGGCCACTTTTCAATAGGAGTCAATTGGATTTGATTTTACTCTCCCCATGACTAGTCAATAGTAAGGTAAACCTTCGCTGGATTTTCTTTTACCTACCCTGGATTTGGTAGGAAATCGGGGGACCGAGAGTATATTTATGAGAAGGGGATATTTTAGATGGTTTTTTTCTTTTGCTTAATGATCAGGTTTTTCTTTCTAACATCAACATTCTCTTCGTTAAGACCGAACTAAGATCTCGTTTAATCAATGGATGATTCAACCTTCTAGTAAGTCTTATAGCCTTGTATGTTATATTTTTTTATGAGTGAGAACGATAAAAGGTGTAAGAGCAGTAAAGTGTGAATGTAAAGCCCTGCTTGAGGGTCCTGCATAGTTGACAGGGATTCTAATAGAAGTTCCATGATCTTTTAAATAGTTGTTGTTGTTGGAACGGGAAGGATGATTGAAACTGACATTCTGAGCCAAGGTGAAGGTGAGTCTTTGGTGAGCCTCTAGAACCATTGTATATCATTCTTATTTGAATAAATGTTAGATACTTCTGTAGATAGGTATGTCTCCTTGAGAAGAAATTTGTATAGATGTAAAGGAAGAGTATTGATGTGCGTTTGAATACAAAGTTGTATGATAAGTGTCTTTGTTGTTAAAGAGTTGATACGTCGTCTCCAGAATGTGTGGGTGATAATAATTAGTGTTATATGTGTGTATAGTCAAAGTCTAAGTAAAAAAACCTTTGTCGTGGTATGAATCCAGTACAAGCGAGTCTAAGGTATGTATAAATGTGAAGAGGAGATATATTGTGTAGCCTCCGGTAAGGTAGGTATATTGCTAACCGAACAAGCGGATCACTATGAAGATGGAAATATATTGTGTAGCCTCTAATAGGGCAAGTACATTGCTAACTGGACTAGCAGATCACTGTAAAAGTGGAGATTTATTTTGTTATCTCTGGTAGGGCAACTATAATGCTAACCAGACTAGCAAATCACGAAATAAAATTGTGGAAAATCCATTACCATCGCATCATATGATAATATGCCAAGAGAGCATGAAGGTATAAGACCATGTGGGAGAAGCCCTATGGCATCCACAAAAATGGTATGCCGGGACAGTAAACATGGATTACTTGAAAAGCCTTTGTGGCATATTATAGGGGAAAGCCTTAATGACATAGCAATCTGGAAATCCTGAGTGAGGAATTATCTGAAGAGCTTGTATGAAAAAATTCGTAAATCTTATGCGGGGTCTTATATGGAGAGCCTTGGTGACAAGCCATCTAGAAAACTTGTGTATTGAATTCTAGCATACGAGTCTAATTAACAAGTTATTAACCAGTCATACGATGAAATGTGGGTATGTCTTCGAGGCATTTTCTGAATGAATTCTCAAAACAAGTGTGATATACTGAGGAATACACCATAGTGATCGTCAAGACAGAGAACTTTGTGTATTTGGAATGTTGGGTGGTGCAAGTTTCCACCAAACCTGGAATTTCTCAGGTCCTGTATTGGAGATATCTAGGAATCTATTGCTTGAATTAAATTATCCTTTTGAACAAGTCTGTTTGTGTGGACTGATTTGAAGGTATGATTTAACTAGGGTTTTAATAATCACTGAATATTGTAGAAGAATCCGTCAACAGTAGCGTCCGCTGAGTATCATTTTAAAAAGTGTATCCAACTACTATCTGGAAAGAAATTGTGTAATGGGATTTGAAAATTGGTATAAAATATGTAATCCGTGAATCAAGTGAAGTCTGTATAAGATGGTTAAGTGTAAAGATTAGCATATGGTTATTCACCAACCGGGGATCAGAAAAGTATTTGCCAATGTCTGAAAGGAAGTCCAGAATCTTAAAGTCAAAGATTTCAACAATAAAGTTAAAAGGTAATACTAATTGGGACTCATTAAGTTCCATTGAACTTATAGGTGCTTATTTGCAAAGCAGGTTATTAAGTTTGAACCAGTTCACCAAAAGGGGATAAACCAGGGACACACCAAAGTAATTGATTGAATAGCAATATTATGCATACAGAGGGACACATTTGAGAATATGTTTTTAAATAGTGAATGGTGTTATATACCATGATTGGGTATGTTTTAATAAAGTTTTAAGTGATATTATCTTATACTATCATTGAGAATCAGTTGTAATCAAATAAACGTTTATCTTCAAAACCCATGACTTAGAATAATAATAAATAGGTAAGAAGTATGTTCAGTAACGTCTTCACCCATTTTAAATTTTATGTTAAGTGTTTTAAGTACTAGTGACAACTTATATTCGGATCCAGTAAAGCGAGTAGGGTTTAGGGTGTTACAGTGAACGCGTTGCCAATGTTGGGCTATCAGCAGTAGGGATTTTGGGAGATTCCAGAGAACTTTCAATTTTGGGAGATCAGAAATCATAATAGAATTAAGGTCTTAGGGAAATTCGGTCTAGGATTTTTAGGTTTTTTTATTAAATTATTAAATTGTTTTTTGTTTTTAGGATTGGGTTGGGTTGGGTTTATATTGGCAAGGGGTGGGCCGGTGGTTGGGGTTTGGTTAGGCAGTGGGCTAATTAGGGGTGAGTGTTCGATCGAATCGAGTGAAAAAATTTTGAGTTAATCTAGTTGACGAGTCCTATTTTATCATCCTAACTCGATTTGAATTTTTTTCGAATCGAGTGAAATTAAACATGTCAAATTAAAATCTTGTTACAGTATAACTAATTCCATGTTAGAGCACATAAATTTGAAACTAAAAATATTTGAAAACTTTTTCAAAGAAAAAAAATACTTTAGTATGATAAATCTGAATCGTTAATTAACTTATTTAGGTCCCAAAATTATTATTCTAGAAATTTTTAATTTTTTAAACTTACTTTATATATCTTTTAGAATTTTTTAGAATTTTTTATTATTTTTTAAATATATATTTTGGATTTTTTATAAATATTTTTATTTTTAAAATTTATTTTGAATTTTTTGTAATCTTTGTTGAGAGAGGGACCAATTTGGTCATTTTCAAACTTGACAGGGACCAAAAAGGTATTTACACCAATCTGTTATTCAAATTATTCGAGTTATTCGAATTGTAAAATTTAACTCAATTCGAAATTGAAATTCGAGTTTACTCGAATAACTTAATTCAATTAACCCGAAATTTGATTTTTTTTTATTTTTCGAATCGAATCAAATTTTGCTCACCCTAACATATAATATATAATATTATTTATTAAGTTTAGTTAATTCAATTAATTACCTAATTTCAAACTAAATTAATTGTTAACAGAAATTCTAAAAAAACCTTTAACCAACCTCTGACCAAACTAGATCAGTTGACCAACGGATTAACCGAATTAGATCAGTTCAATCAATTAATTTGGTTTTAATCGAAGTTTGAACACCCCTAATTAGGGGTGAGTATTCGATCGAGTCGAGTCGAATCAAGTCAAAAAATTTTGAGTTAGTCGAGTTGACTAATCCTATTTTAGCAACCAAACTCAATTTGAATTTTTTTAATCGAATCGAGTCAAAAAATTTCAAGTCAAGTTAATGAATTCTATTATTTATACTCAATGTTGTGTTTACATGGACTGATTATTTAACTAGTAGACGAAATACAAGATTATTTAACTATATAAACAATATAATGATTTTGCCTTTTAACTTAATGGTTTTAACTTTTAACTTTAAAAAAGGTAAACATTTATCAAAACGATGTAGTTTCGCCTTTTCTTATTTGAATTTTCAAATAACTCAAATCGTGTAATTCATATTCGAGTTGAACCGAAAAACTTAATTTTTTTATTCGAGTTTATCCAAATTAACTCAAATAACTCACATTATTTAATTCAAAATTTAATTTTTTTATCTAGTTTTTTGGATCGACTCGGATTTTGCTGACCCCTACCCCAATAGAAAGTAGAAGGTCCCTAATGAATATATGTGAAATTGAATTTTAATCCAAAGGTCTAGATAGAAAGTTATGTTCGTCCTGGATTTAGGGATTAAATTGAATAATTTAAAATTTTTGTATGACTTTATAATTGAATGTGATTTGATATGGAATTTGATATTTTGTACTATTGAATTATTATTCGTAACTAAAGACGACGCAGGACCGTCGAAAGGAAAAGGAAAGGCGAGAGCCGACAACGAGTAATTCGAGTTTTTAGTTTGTATTTCTATGGTTTGAATCAATCTATTTATTGCATATTCATGATGTTTTGCTTGGTATGATTCTGAGATGAGTTGAAAATAGTTAATTGAATCGAATTGATATGATTTGAATGGATTATCAAGATAGAGGACTAGCATAACTCATTTTATGGTCTTATGTATGATATTAAGCTGAAACATGATACATGAAATGATGAAATGGTGAATTAGTGATATATTGAGATTAATAGAATGTGAATTGAACTTATAATGAAATTGGATTATTAGTTACCCTATTAGCTGTTCAGGCAGAGTCGGATATAGTTGGCATGCCATAGGATAAATTGAGTATGGGCTACTTTGGCTACATGTCGATGACAACTGGGTACATTTTCCTTCAGATGTTGCAATGAATACAGGGTGCAACTTTTATTTCGGTTATACTAATGAGTGTTGGGCGCAATCTATTTGCTTCAGACATTCCGATGAGGCACTGGGTATCAAATTGGTGTGTTGGTTAGGATTCATGTATCCGTTCGAGTCCGAGTCATGTTAATAGTGAATATACAATATACAATATTTTATTATCGATAGTATGTGAAAGACCATGTGAATCGGTTAATGAGCCTAAGGGCTAATAAGGTAAGATAAGGAACCCCCTGACATCGCAACAAGGAACCCCCTGTCGTCACAACGTCAACCTAGTGTTTTGGAATATTTATAATTTGGTCCTAATTTGACTTCGGGTTAGCTTTAGAGCTTTTGTAAGCTTGTATAAGACTCGAAAACAGTTGTCTATTGTATTGTATGCATGTTTTGGTTGAAATTAACCATTTTACAGTGTAAGTCGAATGTAGCTTGGTCATAATTGCTTTGAAAATGTATGTGATACCTTGTAACTCGGACTCGACAATCGAATCAGGTACCAAGGTGTTACAAATACACTAATTAGGTTACTTTTATCTTTGTGTTATTGCATAGTCAAGACTTAATCATTGGGTGTGTTGAAAAAATTATTTAGTGAATTCATTCTCCACATTGCTAAAATTATTATCTCAACCACCTAAACAATTACAATCTTATTCTACACTTTAGTTCTTCTATTACACTTTGTTTCACAATTCTATCAAAACAGTTATTATTATATGATTTTCAATAGTGTGCTTTTTCAATTTTTTTTTTAAACAATCTAATTATATGTTCCGATGATATTTACTCTTTTTGACGCAAAACTTAAAATTTTTCATGGCCCATCCTCAACCCATAAATAGGAGAATAATACGATTTAGCGTATTCGAACATCTGTTCTCTTGCATTGATAACAATATCCATACTAATCGAACTAAGACTCAATCGATATTTTTTTAATTATTAAAAAACAATTAAATTGAACAAAAACTAAGTAATGGATAAGGATTGAATTCAATAAATAATTGATTACTGCTATTTAAACGTACGCATAAATAAAAACTTCTACTTATCCAAACAAAAATGTTTAATACACACGATTCAAAGCCATCTTTTATATAATATAATCGGAGCCTGAAGAACTAGATAAAGGGGAAGCAACTTGGCCTTATTCATATCAATATCCCACGCAAACACGCTTACCACGAACCCTAGAACACCTGTGACTCGGCGTTGGCTTTGGCAACGGGTAGCTACTTGTTTCTGCAAATATTAACAATACCATATATAAGCTAATTAAACCAAACCCAGATCTGAAAATTTAGTATCTACATCTTCAAAAAGAAAAAAGAACCTCTGTTATCAACATATGTTGTGGAATATTAAGAAGAATTTTGGTATAAATCAATTTGATCTTACTGTGGATAGCTAGAGATCGAGCTGAAGCTGGAGTTGTGAAAGTAAGAAGAGTGAACACCGAGAGAATGATAGCCATAAGGAACGCCTTCATTTTGGACATCATTATTGAGATTAAAGATTTTGCTTGATTCAATTTCCATTTTATAGTCACTTCAAAGCTTCATAATATTATAATCTTTATTTGATTTCACTATCCACCTTGATTTATTAAATATTCACAAACTAATTCAACGCGGAGTTGCGCTAATTATTTACTTAGAAATCATTATCCAATCAAGAAATTTTCCTGTTTTGAAAATAATTTCATTTCCTTTTTTAATATTTTAATTCTTATAATATTTTCTTAATTTAACAAAGGGTAGATTACACTCATGGTCACTTTTGATTATCTCAGATTACATTTTAGTCACTTATGTATGAAATGTTACGTTTTAGTCACTTATGTTATCGTATTGTAACATTTTAGTCACTGAGCCATCAATTGCCCTTAACGGTGTAACAGTAAGCTGATGTGACATATTAAATCATCATTTCAAACAAAAAACTTAGATTAAATTATACAATTGATCCCCATATTTTTTCGTTTTGAGCACTTTAATTTTTTTTCTTTTATGTTCTTTAAACTTTCTTCTTCTTTTTTTCCACTCTCTTTGGCTTCCCTTCTGTTTTCCTACCTTCTCTATTTTTTTTTAGCATATCAAGAAGTCGAATTGGCAAATAAAAAAGGAAGCAGAAAGTCAAAAGCCGTCAAAACCCATAAACTCATACCATCTGCTAACTATCAAAACCCTGCTTCTTTCTTCACTGCCAATTCTACTTCCTGATATGTTAAAAGAAATGGAGAAGTAGTAAAACAAAAGGAGAAGCAAAAGAGAATGGAAACAAAATGTTTAAAGAACATAAAATAATAAAAAATTAAACTGCTCAAAACGAAAAAATATGAAGACCAATTAATTTTTGTTTGAAATATGATTTAACGTGTTACGTCAGCTTACCCTTACACCGTTAATGGCAATTAACGGCTCAGTGACTAAAATGTTACAACACGATAACGTAAGTGATTAAAACGTAACATTTCAAACATAAGTGACTAAAATATAACCTAAGGGGAACAAAAGTGACCATGAGCATAGTTTACCCTTTTAACAAATGATTTCTTTTTTAAAAAAAATTATGTTTTAAACATAACTTTATTATTTTTTAAAAATTAACCAAAAAAAAAAGTCAATAATGGATGAACATTTTTGTTGAATTTTATATTTCTTTGACTCTCAAAAATAAATAATCATCCAAGATGAAGTACAATTAAATTTATCTTCATTTTCTTTCCTCCTATTTTATAGCACCATTAAAGTGGCCGTTCAAAGCTCGAAAGTTCTAGCGATGGTAGTATTTTGAAATTTTCAGCTTATTTTATTACATCACGAAATATGAATGATTCCCTAAAATATTCGTCTGATTATCTTAATTATAAAATCTTTAACAGTATATGTAGGGTGGATTAGTGGCGATAATACAGCTCAATTAATATTATATATGATTATCTTAATTATAAATTCTTTTAATCCTCCATTTAATTTTTCATTTCTTTTAGTCTTAAATATTGATGTTTATCAAATCATACTAAAATGAATAGAAATGCTAACCCTCGTTAACTTTGTCGATGCGACATACACATGAATTATCACGTTAACGGTTAATTAATTTTTTAAAATTTTAAAAATTCAAAAAAGTGCAAAATTTATTTTTAAAAATTATTAAAGTTATCAAAAAATATAAACATATAAAAAAATTTTCTTAATTTTTAAAAAGTTAATTAATTACTAATATGATATACACGTAGATGCCACGTCAATAAAATTAACAAATAATATTTTTTTCATTCATTTCGGAGTAATTTAATACAAGTGCTTAAAAAGCATTTACGGGTAGGTAGGTAAAAATAAATTAATCAGATTCCAATATAAATTGTTTAAATTCAAGTTGATATTATTTATTAGTGTCCATTGATAATATTTTATTTTTTTTAAGTGAAATTGACTTTAGAGTGAATCGGCCTAAAGACTGATTTTTTAAACTGTCTCTTTTATCCTAATTTACAAAATGATAAAATAATCTCATTTTCATTTCCTTTAATTGTATGAAATAAGGAAGGAAAAGGACGTTAACTTTTCCTTCACTTTCGGTTTCCTATTTTCTTTTCAGGTTCAGGACAACTACAAAGTTAAATAAATAGAAGTTCAAAGAACATGCGATAAGGATGCTTGCGATGCTATCCTACCATTAAGTCAACCTCTAATCTTAAATCTTCCTTTCTCCCATGTAAATATAAAATAAATAAATAACAGAGTAAACTACAAAAGAGTCATTTTTATTTACTTCCGATTTCATTTTAGTCACTTATATTTGAAATGTTATATTTTAGTCGCTTATATTATTGTTTTGTTACGAAGTGGTTACTCTACCGTTAAGCTCCATTACCTCTCTAACAGTGGTCCTACAAGGCAATCCAAATAAATTTTTAATGCCAACTTAGATGTCTTACGTGGCAATCCAAATTAAATTTATTTAATTAAAAACCTATTTTCATCCCAGTAACTAGATATCCAAGTTGACATTTAAAACTCATTTGGACTGCCACGTAGGACTACCGTGACCTTAACGGTAGAGTGACTACTTCGTAACAAAACGATAGTGTAAATGACTAATGTAATAGCCAATTTTGGCCTAAAAAAATAAAACCCAAATTAAAAGTCCAATTTTAGTCCATTTACAATATATGTGTGGCCCAAAAATTTAACACCCCATCAGCCCACATCTAAATTAACTCTAATAGCCCACTATCTTAAACTTTTTTTCAGCAGCCACCCTAACCCTAGCCTCCTTCAACATCAGCCGCCGCACCCCTCACCAATGGCCACCACGCACGCCACCACCGTCAGCCTCCTCGCACCGGTCTGACCGTTCGTGTCACCTGCAACAACGATTCCAACACGCAAACGAAGACAACAGACAAGAAGACAAAAACAATGGCAAACAACGAAGAACAAACAATGAAGAAAACGATAAGAAATGGCAGAAAACAAAACAAATATAGACAAAAACGGATCTTATATCCGGTTATAAAACTTCGAACTTGAGCCTTGTATTTTTTTTACACACACTGAAAATACAAGAACAGAATAGAAGTTTCAAAAGGTTGTTCTTTTAGTTTTCATTTCATTTTCTTGTTTCTTCTTCTTTTAATACCGATTTATTTTGAAATAAAAAGAGGGGAGGACTTACTTGAATCGTGCCTCGTTCTTTGAATAATGGATTGAATGAGTTTAGCCCCCTTAAAATACAAGAAATAAGGGTTAAAATCCCTTTTCGAGTGACCCCGACCACCACCCACGGTGGAGTTGCGGTGGTCCGACGGCTTGTGATGATGGGTCTTGTATAGCCCTAGCAAGGAGAAAAATAGAAGAGGGAGAGAGAGCAATGAGACTCTCTGCTGTTTTTGAAACAATAGGGGGCTAAAATGAGGGAAACAAAAAAAATTTTGGGTTTAAAAGGGCCAACAAAACGTCACCGTTTTGCACCCCTCCCCCCACACGCATCAAAACGGCGTCGTTTTGGGGGGTCACCCGCGACCCGACCCGGTTCAAATGGAGGGGATCCGCGTGTTGATTAGCCTTAAGGGCTATTTGCGTTCATGGTCCCTCCGATTTTGGGCTTGTTTACTTTAGGCCATTTTATTATTTTATCTTTTCATAGATTTAACTGTTTATTTTTTTATTTTTTTGATTAAGTCCTCGGTTCTCTGGTGCTTCGAAATTTGGCATACATCTTCAGAGTTGGGGAATAATTGCATGTTTAACCCCTGTTCTTTCACGCTTGCCTTATTTTAGGCCTTGCGTCCCTTTTTTTTTATTTTTTAGATAGGACCCGTAATTTTAATCTTTTCTAATTCGATCCTTAATCTTATAACATTAATCTTTTTATATTTTACTGATTTTTCGCATATATATACTTTTATTTATTTATTTATCTTAAACAGTTTTACATGTTACTTATTTTAGATTTTATTAATTCTTTAAGCTGACTTACGTATTAAGCACTTAAGATTGCTTTACAAATTCGTATTAATTTAAACTTAACTTATTTCTTTTTGAAGGAATTTGTCTTATTTCTATTTTAATGCTTGCATGAGTTGTTTGTTAGCCTTTTACATGTTATTTACTTTATATATTTTTATATAAATTATTTATGTTAAACTATTGTATACTTTATATTTTCATGTATAACTTTTAATTCAAGCTATTCTGTAGGTTACTCATTTTAAATTTTTTCTTCTTCTTTTTTCACCTATTTTAAGCCGTTTATTTATTATATATATTTTTTATTTTTTATTTTTATTTTTTCTTCTTTTTATACACCATTCATTTGAAACTATTTTTTACCATAGTTACTTTTAAATCGTGTTATTTATTATCCATTTTAAATCCTTTTTATTTATTTAAATGATTCTATTATTATTTATTTTAGGTTTGTTCACATATGGTTTATTTTACACTTATGCATATATACATATTTATTTCAAGATTATTCATATATATCATCTTTTTAACTTGCCTCTGTATTATGGATTTTAAAATTCTTTTTACATTATTTATTTTAAATTCATTATTTATCATTCTAAAGTTTGTTTACATTTTGCTTGTTTTAATTTACTTTATATTTTCTTTATTTTTAAAGATTGTCATATATATTATTAAATTCATTGGTTATTTGTCGATGTTATTATTTAAATGACGTATTGCCATGATGTTTATTTTAATTTGCTTACTTGGTATTATTATTATTCATTCGTGTAATGTTGTATCCATGTATATTTGTTTCATGCTCATTGTTATTTTATTTTTTATCATTGCCTCACGAATCAAGCCTCGACGCATTTACCCAGTAAATCGCTTTATTTTAATCCCAAATAAATAATCTACGTTGTTTAAATATCGGATTCGCTATTATTCAAAAGCAAAAGTTTCAAAATAAGGCAATGTTTCGCGTTTTGGAACATCGAGGAATTGTGCCCTAACTTACGGGGTTTCGATTTTCTCGTTGTTTCTAAATAGCTAAATATCCTTTTCGAGTTTTAAAACACATGAAATTCTCATTTAAATTAAAAGACGACCTTGTGCTCAGAAATTCATGGTATTGTATCCTAGCTTACGGGATGTGATACTCCGATATCTCGAGATAAGGAAATCTTTAAACAATCGATTTAAATTAATTCAAGAACTTTAAAATCAATATTAATAGAAAAGATCGTATTTCGAGTCCCTTCCTGATTTTTTATTTTCGACATTAAGACACAAACTAATCAATTCGGTACCAATTTTTTTGGGCATGTCGAGGGTGCTAATCCTTCCTCGCACGTAACCGACTCCCGAACTCATTCTCTCAAAGTTTCATAGACCAAAGGCGCTGTTTTAATAAACTAAAATTGATTTATTAAAACAAAGGTGATCCGATCACACCTAATAAAGATCGGTGGCGACTCTCGTTTTTAATCTTCGCTTTCAAACAAAGTCGATGCCCGTTTTCAAAAAATAGTTTTGACAGCTTGGCGACTCCGCTGGGGACTTCGAGAGTCGAGCCTTAAATTGATTAATTTTTGTCTTTCGTCGAAAATTGAAAATTGGTTTTAAATTTACTGCATTACATGTTGTTTGTTATTTTCATGGCTTTCTTCATAAAATGCTGCTTTAAGTAGTTTAATTCTTTGATGTATCTTTGCATATCGCATCGCATTACCGGTCAATTTTACCCTCTTAAGTGGAAGTGAGAAACTACTCCTTCGTGAGGTCTTTACCTCCGTATAAGATAGTGGATCGCTTTCGGGATACATCCGTACCTGCGTCTTCGTGAGGTTTTCATCTCCGTATAGCCTTAGAGAAATGTATTCCCCTGAATCGAACTCGGTCTGTATAAACCTATAATGGGTGAAGATCGAGGAATCTGCCGGTTCAGGTACCTTTACTTTAGAACTGAACCACATGTAATGAGCCCTAAGAGCCTACCCTAGGCAGAACCACACCGACCCCTAGTAGTTACCTGATTAGATGCTTGATTATTTCTTGATTGTTTTTATTTTTATTTACTGACTTGTTTGTGTTTTATTGTTGTTGCATGACATCTCATCATAAAAGAGGTGTTTATTCACGATTCGGTTACTAAATAGAAGAGTTTAGCATGAAAGAAGGGTTTCTTGATAGAGTGGAGGATAATGCGGCCGTCCGAGTGTGGTCCGAGAAGACACAGCAAGAGAAAGGTGATAGTTTGGCCGAGGGATACGAGTCAGAGTTGTGGGATTTCACTCGCATCAGCATAACCCAGAATAACCTACAAGAGTTAAAGGATATATGGAATAGCTGGAATAGCGAGGTTAAGCAACTCTTTTACCGTAACTACGGAGACCTACCCTATTTGCTCAATGTAAAGGTAGACAAGCACTTGTTTCGAGCTCTTGCGCAGTTTTGGAATCCCGCTTACAGTTGCTTCACCTTTAGAGGAGTCGATTTAGTACCTACTGTGGAAGAATACATGGCGTTACTTAATTGCCCAAAGATTCAAGCCGACAGGGCCTATTCAAGACCTGTCAATGTTCCCACATTTTTGAAGAAATTGATAAGTATCACGGGAATGAGCGAACAGTGGGTTGCAGCCCGTATCAAACAGAAAGGGGATAGTAAGTGCATTCCTTAGGGGAATTTGAGGGACTTAATCCTAGCGCACCCAGATTTGAAGAAAAAGGTCGACGTTTTTGCCTTAAGCCTCTAAGGTTTGATCATCTTCCCTAAAGCACTTGGACATATAGATGAAGCCGTCTCAGACTTATTTGACTGACTTGATAAAAGTACCACACCTATCCCGGCAATCTTAGCAGAAACTTTTAGATCTTTGAATGTATGTCGGAAAGCGGGCGAAGGAAGGTTATTGGTTATGCACAGCTTCTTTTGGCTTGGTTTCATAGCCATTTTTGGAAGGTAGATAAGGTCTCCTATCGGGTTTTCTCTAAGGACTATTCTCCACTAAGAGAATTAGTAGCTACACCGAGGCGAGACGATATCTCAGAAGAAAAATAGATAGCTATTCTCTAAAATTTACGAGTCGAAGATGTTGAATGGAGGGCCCCTTAGTTAATCCCCGACGAGATCTTATATCGATACGGTGATTTTGACTGGGTCCCTCTAGCTGAAATATGGGGAGCTTCTGGATATGCTCCGCTACTTGTGTTAAGGCAATATCAGTCGAGACAGTTCATACTAGCAACACGAGGATTGACTCAATGTGAGTTCTCTTATAAAGACGACGGTTATAAGAAAAAAGTTCGTGAGATATCAAATGCTTGGAACCAAACTTGAAGAACGAAAGGATTCACCACGGGCCCGATGACAACCCCCGAGTACGAATGCTGGTGGAGTAAGAGAATCAACGACAACATTCCTACGTCGACTCAAGAGAATACTCAACCAATAGAAGAACATTTACGAGTAGTCCCGTCGGAGCTAGAAATCATCAAGCAAGACTTCGAGAAAAGGAGCTCAGAATTTGGAAAGAAGAGAGAGCAGTTGGAGGAAAAAAAGATGCGGCTAGGATTAGACGTCGACATCCATAAGCTAGAGGCCGAGAAGCTAAGGAAAGGAAAGAACAAAGCCGAGGAGGACTTGGATAGTCTGAAGACTGATTATAAGAAGCTGCGTATGTTAATAAGAACTGCTGGTTTGGGCAAAACGTCGGAGCAATGGCGTCAAGAGATTGGAAAAGAAAAGACTAGAGCCGATCAGTGGGAGAAGAAGTTCCATGATGTCCGAGTGCGAGAGGATGTTCTGAAAAAGAGTTTGTTAAAAAGCCAAAACGAAAAGGAGAAGTTACGAGCTCGGGTGGTTGAACTAGAAAGATCACTACATCAATATCATAGCCTCAATTTCGTAGTCGAATTGAAAGCCAGTCTAAGTAGGATCGAAGAGTTGAAAGAGGAAATAGGGAAACTCGAGACCGCATTACAAGATGGTAAAATTCGAGTGGAACTCCTTGAGGCAAACAATGAACATTATAGAGAACAAATTGTCCGCTCTCAAGATCAGATCAGAAATAGAGAATATGTCATGGGAGAAGCTGTGGCTCAGGTTCGGGAGGTAGCCGATCACTTGCAAACCTTGGCAGTTCAGGCTGATGTATTGAGCTTAAATACGAGTCGGAATCAGATCGGGGCCGAAACCTAGCTTGGCTCTTTAGGAAGGTTAAGGATTTGGGCATTAGGGCAAAGTCGTATATGTAATCATCTGTTCTATGTAAGAAATTTTTCTTCTAGTGAAATTCTTCTAATGAAATTGAATTAGAATCAACGCCTCTTTTGCATTCATTCATTTGCATTACATTTCATCATATGCATTAAATTTCACAAAAAGACATTGATTAAATAAAATTATTTCAGTTAATCTGGAATCCAACGAGAATCAACCAACCGAACACAGCTACTATACCCGCCGTAAACCAAAGAAATGGATCAAAGACTAAAAAGATTAGAACAACTGCAAAGGGATATGCAAGAGCAATTACAAGCGCGGATGCAAGAGCAGTTAGCGAAAATCCAACAAGATATGAGGGAACAAATGCAAGAATCCCAGAATAATATGTTAGGACAGTTAGCGCAGTTACTGGCTAAAGAACGAGAAAAAGGAAAGAACGCTATAGGGAGCGATAATGAAGACCCTATCTATCCTCCGAGCTTTACCCCAGTAAATACTCAATCACAACTAGAGATGCACCCACGAACAGCGCCTATCACTATTAGGCCCCAGCAATACCAGACCGGTGCCTCGGCACCGATGAATGCTCCTATAAGTTCGGGCTCTACTCCCGGGGATAATCCAGCTAATCCATTTGTCCCAGACCTTGATGATATGGCAGAAACAGAAAAAGAAAAGGTTAACTTGGCAAAGCAACTCGATGACCGATGTAAATGGCTTGAAGAGAAATTTAAAGCAATAGAGACTGCTGACTACCGCAGCGGGATCGATGCTAAGGACTTAAGCTTAGTCCCAGATCTGGTGCTCCCACCAAAATTTAAAACCCCGGAGTTTGAAAAGTACAATGGGACTAGCTGCCCTGAAGCTCACATAACGATGTTCTGTCGAAGGATGACAGGATACGTTAACAATGATCAACTGCTAATTCACTGCTTCCAGGACAGTCTGATCGGGTCTGCGGCCAAATGGTATAACCAGCTCAGCCGTACCCAAATTAGTTCGTGGAAGGATTTGGCTCAAGCTTTTATGAGACAATACGGCCACGTGACGGACATAGCACCCGACAAAATTACCCTACAAAATATGGAAAAGAAGCCGAGTGAGAGCTTCAGGCAGTATGCACAATGGTGGAGGGAGATGGCAATGCAGGTTCAACCACCTCTCTTGGAAAAGGAGACAACCATGCTTTTTACCAATACCCTGAAGACCCCATTCATTAACCACATGTTGGGAAGCGCTACTAAGAGCTTCTCTGACATAGTGATGTCTGGGGAGATGATAGAAAACGCGGTGAGATGTGGGAAAATTTAAGCAGGAGAGAGTGCTAAGAGATCAGCTCCTAGAAGGAAAGAAAACGAAGTGAACAATGCGAACATATACAATAAAAGTTATTCCAAGCCAGTCACAGTGAGCCAACCAAGGGCAGTGGCTACTAGCCATCAGGGCTCTGCAAGGCAAGATTCCAACTCGAGGCCTAACACAGAAAGAATTCAATTCACGCCAATCCCAATGACGTATAAGGAGCTTTACCAGAATCTGTTTGATGCACATGTAGTGTCCCCATTTTACCTAAAACCGATGCAACCTCCATTCCCTAAGTGGTATGACGCAAACGCTCAATGCGAATACCATACAGGAATCTCGGGACACACGATTGAGAACTGCACGGCCTTTAAGAAATTGGTCGAAAGGTTCATAAAGATGGGCATTGTGAAGTTCGATGATCCCACAGGACCTAATGTGGCGAGAAATCCGTTACCCAGTCATCCAGACGAAGGGGTAAACGCGATAGTTGAAAACAGAGGGAGGAGAACCAAAATGGATATATCAGAGTTAAAGACTCCATTGAAGTGGGTTTGGAAGAAAATGGTAGAAGAAGGTTTACTTGAACAAGATTTAGGGGAGAAGCCCGAGGGAGCAAAATACTACTGCGACTATCACAGCGAAGAGGGTCATGAGATCCAGAAGTGCAATGGATTTGGGGTACTGGTACAGAGGTTGATAGAAAATAAAGAGATCAAATTCTTTGAGTACATCGAGGGCCCGAAAGGAGAAGATATATGCACGTCAGAGCAAGGGCCAACCAACAATGTCCAAGGGGTTAATCACTCGGTCGTAATTATACCCCGACCAAGAGTCAATGAAGTCGGGGTACCAATTGTGCCAAAGGTCATAATTCAAAAGCCCGTTGCTTTCCCCTATAAAGATAGCAAAAGGGTTCCTTGGAATTACGACTGCAACGTAACGATCCCGGAGGAGAATCCAACTGGCACTTCAGAGAAAGGTCAAGACGAGGGTTTCTATACACGCAGTGGAAGGCGTTATACTCCAAACACAAAGGCAGAATTAGCAAAAGGAAAATCCGTGGTCGCTAGGCAAGAAAAGAAAAAGACGATCAGACCTGAGTCGCTGTCAATGATCTTGTAACGGAAAAAGAGGCTAAGGAATTCTTAAAATTCCTGAAGCACAGTGAGTACAGCGTTGTGGAGCAATTGCACAAACAACCAGCTCGCATATCAGTGCTAGCTTTACTCTTGAGCTCAAAAACACACCGCAGCGTATTGATGAAGGTGTTAAATGAAACGTACGTGGCGGATGATATTTCTATCAACAAACTCGATCGTCTAGTCAATAACATCAGTGCAGATAATTTTATTTTCTTTAATGATGATGAAATACCACCGGGAGGCATGGGATTTACAAAGGCCCTGCACATTACCACTCGTTGCAAGGGACACACACTGCCGGGGGTACTAATCGATAATGGATCAGCGCTGAATGTCCTGCCCTTGTCCACGCTAAATAGGTTTCCAATAGAGAGCTCCTACATGAAGACATGTCAAAACGTCGTGAGAGCATTCGATGGTACAGAAAGAAGAGTGATGGGAAAGATCGAGATACCTCTCTTGATTGGCCCAAATACATACGAGGTGGACTTCTTGGTAATGGACATCAAGTCATCATACAATTGCCTGTTGGGAAGACCATGGATTCACTCGGCTGGGGCAGTTCCGTCGTCCCTACACCAAAAGTTGAAGTTGGTAACTGAGGGTAGGTTGGTAACGATAAACGCGGAGGAGGATATCATTGCATCTGTCACCAGTGACGCACCGTACGCGGGTACGGACGATGAGGCGATAGAATGTTCCTTTCGATCGCTAGAATTCATCAATGCTACATTCATTATCGAAGGGAACAAAATCCCAATACCCAGAATATCCAGAACTACGAGGATGGGCCTACGTTTGACGGTCGGCAAAGGAGCCCTGCCAGAAAAAGGACTCGAAAGATGCCTCCAATGAAGGATCGAGGTACCAATGATAAGGGAAAAACGAGACCGCTTTGGCTTAGGATTTAAGCCAGATGCGAAGCACAAGAAGAAAGAACTGGAGAAAAAGCAAGAAACAAGAAGAGCGCGTCTGCGCGGTGAACAGGTCAAGTGGGAACCAATGACCTTTCCTCACTTATCCAAAACATTCGTATCAGAGGGGACTATCTACTCTAAAGGAAGAACAACGAAGAAAGAGTCTGCCGAAGAAATGTTGAACAGTTTGAGTATCAATGCCATATCTGAAGAAAAAACTGAAGAGAATTTAGCTGGAATTCGCCCTTACATCCCTGGAAGCGTTTTGAACAACTTGACCGTGGAGGAGATCCCTGTAACTTTTAGGATTAACTCAGAGTAATGTTCAAAACAAGCTTATTGCTCTAAGCCTAGGGGCAATAAGAATCCTTTTATGAAATAGGCATATGTCCAAATATCATTATTTCAATAAAAAATACATTTTTGCGTATCATTTTAAGCGAGTATTCTTTTATTCTTTCCAATTTATTCATAATCATACCATACGAATAAAATATTCTTAGATTCTTTCTTCTTTGAATTTCTTTCTTCATCCATAACAAGTTTCCAGATATCAATGATATGAGCAATATTACTACTGACTCAGAGACTCCTTTCGAGCGAGATTTGTGTATGGAGGATACTGAGGATTTTGAAGATGACCGAAATTGTAACCTATTTCCTGATTTGTTAAGAATGGTAGAACAAGAGGAGAAACAAATCTTACCTCACAAAGAGTCGGTGGAAATTGTGAGCTTAGGGGAAGGAAAAGAGGTGAAAATTGGAGCTAGCATCACCGCAGAAATAAAGCAGAACCTCGTTAAGATACTCCGAGAATTTAAGGATGTCTTCACATGGTCATATCAAGACATGCCCGGATTGAATACTGATATCGTGGTACATCGACTCCCCATAAAGGAAGAATGCAAGCCAGTGCAACAGAAACTCCGAAGAATGAGACCTGATATTTTGTTGAAGATAAAAGAAGAGGTCAGGAAGCAATTCGACGCCGGTTTCTTACAAGTAGTCAAGTAATGGGTGGCCAATATAGTCCCAGTTCCTAAGAAAGATGGGAAAGTACGAATGTGCGTAGATTATCGGGATCTAAACAAAGCCAGCCCAAAAGACAACTTTCTGTTGCCTCACATTGATACACTAATGGATAACACGGTGGGTTACTCACTTTTCTCGTTCATGCACGGCTTCTCGGGATACAACCAGATAAAAATGCATTCTAAAGACATGGAAAAGACAACATTTGTAACTATGTGGGGAATGTTTTGTTATAAAGTGATGCCATTCGGGCTGAAAAACGTGGGAGTGACATATCAGAGAGCCATGGTAACTTTATTCCATGATATGATGCACAAGGAGATCGAGGTTTACGTCAATGACATGATTGCAAAATCTAGAATAGAAAAAGAGCATGTGCAAGTCCTGAGGAAACTATTCTTAAGGTTAAGGAAGTTCCAACTAAAGCTCAATCCAGCAAAATGTACTTTCGGAGCCCGGTCAGGAAAACTATTGGGATTCGTGGTCAGTGAAAAAGGAATCGAGATTGACCCAGACAAAGTCAGGGCAATACAAGAATTACCTCCACCACGTACTCAAAAAAAAGTTTGAGGTTTCCTAGGAAGACTGAATTACATTGCCTGGTTCATTTCACAACTGACAGAGAAATGTGATCCAATATTCCGTCTCCTTAAGAAGCATAATCCAGGTGTTTAGGATGAGGAGTGCCAAAAAACTTTTGACAAGGTCAAGCATTACCTATCTAATGCCCCAGTACTGATGCCACCTTGCCCGGATAAACCACTGATATTGTACTTGGCAGTGTTCGAGAATTCCATGGGATGCGTGCTAGGCCAACATGACGAGACTGGAAGAAAAGAAAAAGTAATATACTATCTCAGCAAAAAATTCACTGAATGTGAGACAAGGTATTCGCCGATCGAGAAGTTGTGTTGTGCTTTAATCTGGACAACCTGAAGACTGAGGCAATACATGTTGTACCACACAACTTGGCTCATCTCAAAACTGGACCCTTTGAAGTACATGATGGAATCAAACGCTTTGAACGGAAGAATGGCCGGTTGGCAGATTTTGCTTTCTGAGTTTGACATAGTCTACGTAAACCAAAAGGCTGTAAAGGGGAGTGCCATAGCAGATTTTCTGGCCAGTAGAGCTCTAGAAGATTATGAGCCATTGAGCTTTGATTTCTCGAATGAGGATCTAATGTATGTTGCATCTACGGAAGAAGAGTCTCAAGAAGACCACCCTTGGAAGTTAAATTTTGACGGAGCATTAAATGCTGTAGGTAATGGAATCGGGGCAGTCTTGGTATCCCCAAACGGAGATCATTATCCTTTCACTAGTAAATTAGATTTTGACTGCACAAACAACATGGCGGAATGCGAGGCGTGTATCATGGGCATTCGTGTAGCCATTGAACGTAAAATTAAAGTGCTAGAGGTATATGGAGACTCTGCACTAGTGATCTATCAGCTTAAAGGTGAATGGGAGATAAGGGATCCAAAGTTGATCAATTATCGAAGGCTAGTTCTTGAGTTAATCGAGGAGTTTGACGATATTACTTTCTGCTATCTCCCACGAGATGAAAACCAAATGGCTGATGCCTTAGCCACCTTAGCTTCTATGATCAAAGTGAACAAGCAAGAGGATGTGAAGCCTATCCAAATGAGTATTTATGAAGCTCTGGCTCATTGCTACAATATTGTCGAAGAAGAAGACGAAAAAGATGATCATCCTTGGTATCAGGATATTTTACGATATGTGAAGAGTCGTGAATACCCAAACCAAACGACTGAGAATGATAAAAGGACATTAAGAAGGTTGGCCAGTGACTATGTCTTGGATGGAGAAATCCTGTATAAAAGAAGAAAAGACCAAGTGCTCTTAAGATGTGTGAACGCTGTCGAAGCTAAGCAAATCTTAGAAGAGGTTCACGAGGGTGTCTATGGGACGCACGCTAATGGTTTTACAATGCTAGACAGATTATGAGATTCGGATATTATTGGTCTACAATGGAAAGAGATTGCATCAACTATGCCAGGAAGTGCCATAAATGCCAAATCTATGGAGATAAAATTCATGTACCTCATTCACCTCTTCATGTCATGACTCCTCCATAGCCTTTCTCCATGTGGGGCATGGATGTCATTGGGCCAATCTCACCGAAGGCATCTAATGGACATCGATTCATCTTTGTGGTCATAGATTACTTCACCAAATGGGTAGAGGCCACCTCTTACGCCAACGTCACAAAGTCAGCAGTCAGCAAGTTCCTAAATAAAGAAATCATATGTCGATATGGGATGCCTGAAAGGATCATATCAGACAATGCGCTGAACTTGAACAATAGCAAGATAACAGAAGTCTGTAGCCAATTCAAGATCAAACATCATAACTCGTCACCGTATCGTCCAAAGATGAATGGTGCAGTGGAAGCAGCCAATAAGAACATCAAGAAGATCATAGGAAAAATGACTGAGACCTATAAAGATTGGCACGAGAAATTACCATTTGCCCTATATGCCTATCGGACGTCAATCAGAACATCTACCGGGGCAACACCATTTTCTTTAGTTTATTGAATGGAGGCGGTTCTGCCTATTGAGGTCGAGATCCCCTCTCTACGCATGCTTTCAGAACTAAAATTAGATGAAGCAGAGTGGATCCAGTCTCGATACGACCAATTGAACTTGATTGAAGAAAATAGGCTAAAGGCTATCCGTCATGGTCAAATGTATCAAAAAAGAATGATGCGGGCTTACAATAAGAAGGTTCGCCCTAGAGAATTCGATGAAGGAGACCTCGTATTGAAAAAGATCATCCCCATACAAAAGGACTTCAGAGGGAAATGGATGCCAAATTGGGAGGGACCTTATGTGGTAAAAAAGGCTTTCTCTAGAGGGGCTCTAATTTTGACCGAGATGGACGGTAAAAGCCTGCCTAATCCCGTAAATTTGGATTCGGTCAAGAGGTATTTTACCTAAAAAAAACGGAGAGGCCAAGGTGAAAACCCGTGAAAGGGCGCTTTGAGACCAAAGGGGTTTGAGTTGAAAACCCAGGAATGGGCAATTCAAATTTTGATCGAAGTTGGAGGCATACAGTGGTCCTGTTTCCTCCGAATTGACAAAAAGAAGGGATGCTACATCTTGGGGCATCAACAAAATACTCTTGATCTTCTAAACGCATACCGAGTTCAAAGGGTCCTCGAGAAATTTGTGTAACGAAGTTCATACTGCGATATCTGGGGTACCTATTCTTATCTCATTCACTTTGCATTTTTTTGCAGAATCTGCTATCTTGATTAATTCGTTAGTTCTCATTTTGTATCTTAGCAAATTTACTATCCTGATTACCCTATTCATTTTGGGTTTTGTTCTCAAATAAAATTCCATCTTGTCTACTGCAATAATCTTTTCAAGTATTTTTCGTTGAAATGATGATTAATGGACTAATAACATTCAAAAAGGAGTTCTGCATATCGCTCTGAAGTGCTTCTAAATGATACAAGGACCTAAAACAGGACTAATTAGTTTGAATCACCCTACATTCAAAGGTTAGAAATGTTAGGGGAAGAATAGCCCAAATTGTGATTATTCTCCGGGTTTTCTGCCAGAAATACCAGTCGAAGAAAAGGTAAAATAATATGTCGATAATAAAACCTCGATGAGCAATGAGTAATATCAAATTAAAAAAATGACATTTTCATTCATCTATCATTCATAACATATCTAGTTAGGAGCATTTGATTCATTTCGATCATAGCATCCTAATTATTTGACACATTCATCATCTAGTTAGGAGCATTTGATTCATTTCGATCATAGCATCCTAATCATTTGATATAAGCATAGATACATGGAACTGATTCTACAGGTCATATCCCTGAAATCAGTGAATTCACAAGCTTTAACCCCCTAAGCAATAGGGTAACAAGCTGAATTTACAGATCTTACCTCCCTAAAATAGCAATGGAGCAGATCAAAGACTGTGAATCTTGCCTTCTTGAAGTTGCAGTGAAGCAGATTTAAGCTACTATCCCATCTCCCTAAGCGGTAGTGGAGTAGGCTGAAGATTGCAGATCTTGTCTCCCTAAAGTTGTAGTGGAACAGATCAAAGACAGCTGAATTTACAGATCTTAACCCCCTAAGCGGTAGGGAAATAGATCGAAGATGATGGGCTTTAACCCCCTAAGCAGTAGGGTAACAAGCCGAATTTACAGACCTTAACCCCCTAAGCAGTAGGGTAACAGGTTGAATTTACAGATCTAAACCCCCTAAGCAGTAGGGCAACAGGCTGAATTTATAGATCTTAACCCCCTAAGCAGTAGGGAAACAGATTGAGGACGATAGGCCTTAAACCCCTAAGCAGTAGGGTAATAGGTTGGAAATTACAAATCTATTCTCCCTGGAATAGCGTTGGAGCGGCTCGAAGCCACAACAGATCTCCTTGAAGTTTCAGCGGAGTAGATTGAAGTTACAAGTCTTATCTCCCTAAAGTTGTAGCGGAGCAGACTGAAGATAGTAAATCTTATTTCTCTAAAGTTACAGTGGAACAGATTGAAGCTAAATTACAGATCTTATCTCTCTGAAGTTGCAGTAGAGCAGATCAAAACAGATCTTGTCTTCCTGAAGTTACAGTGAAGCAGATTTAAGCCACCAAGCCTTAACCCCCTAAGCAGTAAGGTAATAGGCTGAAAATTACAGATCTTGCCTCTCTGAAGTTGTAGTGGAGCAGATCGAATACAGCGAATCTTGTCTCCATGAAGTTGCAGTGGAACAGACTAAAACCATGAATAAACAGATCTTATCTTTCTGAAGTTGCAGTAGAGCAGATCAAAACAAACCTAATCTCCCTGAAGTTGTAGTGGAGCAGGTTGAAGTCACTAGTCTTATCTCTCTGAAATTGCATTGAAGCAGATTTAAGCCACTATCCTATCTCCCTAAGTTGTAGTGGAGTAGGTTGAAGATTGTAGATCTTGTCTCCTTGAAGTTGCAGTGGAATAGATCGAAGACAGTAAATCTTATTTCCCTGAAGTTGCAGTGGAATAGGTTAAAGCTACGAGTTACAAGTCCTATACCTTTGAAGTTGCAGTGTGTCGGATGAGGCTATCCGAAGAACAGAAGAAGTAAGACTTAGCAAGACTAGGCAAAATTGGATCTTTTAAGGTCTTTGCTTCATTCTCGTTACACGACAATAAGCAAAGAGGGGCAGCTGTAATAGCCAATTTTGGCCTAAAAAAATAAAACCCAAATTAAAAGTCCAATTTTAGTCCATTTACAATATATGTGTGGCCCAAAAATTTAACACCCCATCAGCCCATATCTAAATTAACCCTAAAAGCCCACTATCTTAAACTTTTTTTCAGCAGCCACCCTAACCCTAGACTCCTTCAACATCAGCCGCCGCACCCCTCACCAATGGCCACCACGCACGCCACCACCGTCAGCCTCTTCGCACGCGTCTGACCGTTCGTGTCACCTGCAACAACGATTCCAACACGCAAACGAAGACAACAGACAAGAAGACAAAAACAATGGCAAACAACGAAGAACAAACAATGAAGAAAATGACAAGAAATGGCAGAAAACAAAACAAATATGGATAAAAACGGATCTTATATCCGGTTATAAAACTTCGAACTTGAGCCTTGTATTTTTTTTACGCACACTGAAAATACAAGAACAGAATAGAAGTTTCAAAAGGTTGTTCTTTTAGTTTTCGTTTCATTTTCTTGTTTCTTCTTCTTTTAATACCGATTTATTGTGAAATAAAAAGAGGGAGGACTTACTTGAATCGTGCCTCGTTCTTTGAATAATGGATTGAATGAGTTTAACCCCCTTAAAATACTAGAAATAAAGGTTAAAATCCCTTTTCGAGTGACCCCGACCACCACTCACGATGGAGTTGCGGTGGTCCGACGGCTTGTGATGATGGGTCTTGTATAGCCCTAGCAAGGAGAAAAATAGAAGAGGGAGAGAGAGCAATGAGACTCTCTACTGTTTTTGAAACAATAGGGGGCTAAAATGAGGGAAACAAAAAAATTTTTGGGTTTAAAAGGGCCAACAAAACGTCACCGTTTTGCACCTCCCCCCACACGCATCAAAACGGCGTCATTTTGGGGGGGTCACCCGCAACCCGACCCGTTTCAAATGGAGGGGATCCGCGTGTTTATTGGCCTTAAGGGCTATTTGCGTTCATGGTCCCTCCGATTTTGGGCTTGTTTACTTTAGGCCATTTTATTATTTTATCTTTTCATAGATTTAACTGTTTATTTTTTTATTTTTTTGATTAAGTCCTCGGTTCTCTGGTGCTTCGAAATTTGGCATACATCTTCAGAGTTGGGGAATAATTGCATGTTTAACCCCTGTTCTTTCACGCGTGCCTTATTTTAGGCCTTGCGTTCCTTTTTTTTTATTTTTTAGATAGGACCCGTAATTTTAATCTTTTCTAATTCGATCCTTAATCTTATAACATTAATCTTTTTATATTTTACTGATTTTTCATATACATATATACTTTTATTTATTTATTTATCTTAAACAGTTTTACATGTTATTTATTTTAGATTTTATTAATTCTTTAAGCTGACTTACGTATTAAGCACTTAAGATTGCTTTACAAATTCGTATTACTTTAAACTTAACTTATTTCTTTTTGAAGGAATTTGTCTTATTTCTATTTTAATGCTTGCATGAGTTGTTTGTTAGCCTTTTACATGTTATTTACTTTATATATTTTTATATAAATTATTTATGTTAAACTATTGTATACTTTATATTTTCATGTATAACTTTTAATTCAAGCTATTCTGTAGGTTACTCATTTTAAATTTTTTCTTCTTCTTTTTTTACCTATTTTAAGCCGTTTATTTATTATATATATTTTTATTTTTTATTTTTTATTTTTATTTTTTCTTCTTTTTATACACCATTCATTTGAAACTATTTTTTACCATAGTTACTTTTAAATCGTGTTATTTATTATCCATTTTAAATCCTTTTTATTTATTTAAATGATTCTATTATTATTTATTTTAGGTTTGTTCACATATGGTTTATTTTACACTTCTGCATATATACATATTTATTTCAAGATTATTCATATATATCATCTTTTTAACTTGCCTCTGTATTATGGATTTTAAAATTCTTTTTACATTATTTATTTTAAATTCATTATTTATCATTCTAAAGTTTGTTTACATTTTGCTTGTTTTAATTTACTTTATATTTTCTTTATTTTTAAAGATTGTCATATATATTATTAAATTCATTGGTTATTTGTTGATGTTATTATTTAAATGACGTATTGCCATGATGTTTATTTTAATTTGCTTACTTGGTATTATTATTGTTCATTTGTGTAATGTTGTATCCATGTATATTTGTTTCATGCTCATTGTTATTTTATTTTATATCATTGTCTCACGAATCAAGCCTCGACGCATTTACCCAGTAAATCGTTTTATTTTAATCCCAAATAAATAATCCACGTTGTTTAAATATCGGATTCGCTATTATTCAAAAGCAAAAGTTTCAAAATAAGGCAATGTTTCGCGTTTTGGAACATCGAGGAATTGTGCCCTAACTTACCGGGTTTCGATTTTCTCGTTGTTTCTAAATAGCTAAATATCCTTTTCGAGTTTTAAAACACATGAAATTCTCATTTAAATTAAAAGACGACCTTGTGCTCGGGAATTCATGGTATTGTGTCCTAACTTACGGGATGTGATACTCCGATATCTCGAGATAATGAAATCTTTAAACAATCGATTTAAATTAATTCAAGAACTTTAAAATCAATATTAATAGAAAAGATCGTATTTCAAGTCCCTTCCCGATTTTTGATTTTCGACATTAAGACACAAACTAATCAATTCGGTACCAATTTTTTTGGGCATGTCGAGGGTGCTAATCCTTCCTCGCACGTAACCGACTCCCGAACTCATTCTCTCAAAGTTTCATAGACCAAAGGCGCTGTTTTAATAAACTAAAATTGATTTATTAAAACAAAGTTGATCCGATCACACCTAATAAAGATCGGTGGCGATTCCCGTTTTTAATCTTCGCTTTCAAACAAAGTCGATGCCCGTTTTCAAAAAATAGTTTTGACAACTAAAACGTAACATTTCAAATATAAGTGACTAAAATGTCATATGAGGTTAATAAAAGTGACTATTTTTATAATTTACCCTAAACAAAAATACTTTTTACTCTTTTCAATTTAAATTTATTCTTTTAAAAAATTTAATATAATTTTATTCTATCAAAATTCTATCAATTTAAAAAATGATTAATATTTAAAGAAAGAAGTAAACAAAGTTATTAACAGTTTAACTTTGATGGCGTACTTATAATCTTTTGGACTTCATTGCTTGCTGAAACTATTGGGTGAAATCGTTAGACCCTTATACATTGACCACGTTTATTTAATCTGTGTTTTTTTCCTTGTTGTATATTAAAAAAATTGTTTTTCGTATATAATTTTAATTAGTATAATAATAATTTTAATATCTAATGTTTATATATTTTGTGTAAAAATTAATAAAGTATGTAAATTTTACAAGTTAAATTTATTAAATCATTGTCAATTTCATAAAGTGTACAAATGTAACGAATAAAATTTGTTAAATTAATACTAAAATGACAAAATATGAAGACTTTGAAGACAAATTTATTGTTATAATAATAAAAAATATGTACAGTTGATACAAAACAAGTGATGAATTAACACATTTGAATCATTAATAAGTAAATTCATGATGTTGTAAAATTAAATAATATACATTTAAATGATATTAAAATTAATTAATATTTTGATGTATGAAATATATCGAATTTAAATTATAGTGCAATATAAAAATAATTTATTGTAATTTATTATCAACATTTTGACACAAAATATAAATTTTAAAAATTTTTCAAGTCAAAATATACCATAAGCTTTTGCACTTTTCAAAATTTTAGGATGTATTACCCATAACTATATTAAATTTGTTATTATTTATTTCCACGTAGCAAAAAGAATATTTTCATATTTCAATAATTTAATGAATTATTTAAAATTTATTTTTATTCAAAAATTATAGAAATGAGCACAAAATATTAACTCGGGAAAGTTCTCTACTACAATTCCACAAATACAAGCAAAATTTGTTCAAAGAAAATTTTAAAAAAAAACTTTGCCCCTAAAGGAACAAGGAAAAGTAATCAGAATTCAGCATGAAAATAATTTTAGTGCTGGGGTTGGGATGGTGGGTTAAATGAATGTAAAAAGAAAACCAAAAATGCTTTTGACAAAAGCCAAAACTAGTTTCCAAGTTGGATGTAAAAGTACTTTTTGACCCCAAACAAAACATATTTAATTTAACCTTGCTGCACTCCAAAAGCACTTCCCATAAGAAACACAGCCTTAAACTCACACTATGTCAATATGTTAAAAAAAAAATTATCTTTTATTTTCACATTTTTAAAACTATTTTCTATTACAAGTTCGAATCTGACACATGTGCTTAACATACTAAAACAAAGATGTGATCATAGAGAAATTAGATATACTTGTATAAAACACACGATTCACATGAATTCTGTAATATATGTAGCATGGCATTTGAGCTAGGAACCTTGCACTTTGAGAGCTTGTTATAGAGTTCGGCCAGCCTGATCCATGTGAAGAACAAAGGACAAACTTCATGGTAAGGCACATTGCTTTGCCGGCCCCCAAACAATAAAAAAAATAACAAAAGGTTTAACACTCATCAAACAAATAATTAAGTTGGTACGAACTGCTTAAAAACAATTTAGGTGCCACAAAATTATAAATGGCATAAACAAAATTCATCCTGCAATCTTCATGGCAAAATTCGTCACCTATGTGAACCCTAAATCTTTAACAAGTTCAAAGAATTGTAAAGCTCCCCTACTAGCAACCATATTTTACATGCAATCATGGTATAACCTTCTCGATAACTTCTAATTGGCAAGACCCCACCCAAGAATTCATGCTTACTCCTCGTGTACTTCCCATCTCAGCTACCCAGTTTTACCATTTAACTTAAGGGGCTTCGTCCAGCAACCCTATCAAAATCCAGTACCAGGAAGTCTAAATAATAAAAAATGTCTTGTTCAAAACTTTGCTCAGAAACATAAGAACTGGATTAAGCATAGGAGAACAAAATAAAAAAATTTAAATAATAATCATGCCAGTATTTGGATGCATTTGAAGAAAAGCTCACATTCGGAATCCTAAATATATAATTTTATATCATGCATAAGCAGGAATCAATCATACCAAGGCATCAATGGGGTCAGCAATCGTAAAGTCAATCCTCCTCCATAGGTACTTCAGGAATATCAAACCTGTCTTCCTCGATGGTTTTATTGATCACATGAACAGAAGATGGTAATATCAAGTCAAGGTAACAAAAAATCCAACTCCGCCAACATACCAATATGAGAAAAACAGAGAAATACAATGCATAACATTATACTCTTTATTCAATATTGGAGACGTCTTCAGATATATACATATAATTAATATTAATACTGAAATGTATCTAAGTGACACTTGAACTCAAGCAGACATAATTAAGATTGCAAACAGGTATAGGCAAACTTCATAAAGGATATAATATTATAAATAAACCATTTATATAACGGATATTCATCTGCTTTTCCTTTAGCAGACAAAATTAATATCAAGTGTATCCAATTTTCCAAACATGCACAATAAATTCTTGATTTTAGGATTAGGATTAATGCATGTCAATCCTAGTATTCTGCCCTTCAATGAACAGTTAAACAACATACATCCTAGAGCATGGCATCTTGCTTTCTATTGCATTACAGCACAAACTCCATACTTTACGTACTAATTTAACTTATTCCTTGAACACAGTACAACTACTGTCATCTTTAAAAACCTCAAAGCAAATAAATGAATCACAAACAAGCACCATTACCACAAAGCAACAAAATTTATAAGTTAATTCTTACATTCATAAACATGAAAAAGGAAATGACCACTTAAAAAGAAAAGGATATCTAATAGCATAGGATCATCCTCCTTCTCGCCTCGGTTACGGCTGTTATCTAGCTCCCTCATTATTTCAGGTGTAACCTATATCATGATGAGCACAAGGATCACTGACTGTCAAAATTGGACCAAAGGGGGGGGAGTTAAAAGAAGCTATTCGTTATCAGTACGGATGTGAGAGCGATGTCTTACTAATTTATGCTTTTGAGTCTCAAGTAGAACTCTAAGGTTATTTTTATCTTCCTTCAGCAATTCATTTTTGTACCTGTAAGTATTTAGATAAAAATGCAGTAAACGGGGACATCGCAGAGGTGTCATGAGCTAGTGAGATACTAAAGATATGCTATAGTTCCATCAGATTAATCAACTTCAAATAACTTTTAATTCATGAAACATTCCCTCGCAATTTTAAAAGGAAAACAAATACATACAAGTGCATCATAATCCACATGGGTACTTAATAATTCAACAGTTCAAAGCGCGGAAAAGGAAATTCGAATCACCAGCATCCTCTTGTTTTTCATATTTATTAAGTTAAAAACAGAAATCTTTTGCTACACACACACACAATATAACCTAAGAGAATAAAATGTGGACAAGCAACAATCAATTCATCAATTGACAAAACTGATGACTGAAACGATATCTCGGCCTTCTATTTCACTATACCTCAATGAAGAGACACAATAATAAAATGTCTCCTCACTTCCTTAGATGAACAGAGGTCTCCTTTAAAAACCTTGTAAAAGACCATTTAATAACAAAAAGGGAAGATCAAGAAACTTCAACAGCATCTAAAAAATAAAACTACCAGTCAACAAATATGAATGCCAAGTATAGCAGAACCAGTGAGCCAGCAATGTCATTATGGTTGCAGAGAGTAAAGAGGGACGGTGTCTCTCCATTACTATTTTCTCTCATCCATTTTAACCATTTCTTACCTTATTTTGCTTCAATGTAAAATAGGAACAATTCCATTGATGCTTGACATAAATATTTCCTCAGTAAAGGTCTACGATACTATCTCAAACTCATTATTATAATTTGGTGCACATTAAATAAGATGTGAAGTGGTATACTCCAGAGGCAAAGAGTATCTCAAATAAATTTCACTGACCGTTGCACAAATGCCAGAAGAGACTGATGCCATATTACTGGCATTATCCTTGTATCCTCAAGAAACCTCATAAAATGAGCAACTACAGCATCAACAACCCGATATGGCAGAGCATATTTCTTCTCCAAAAGAAGCTTTATAAAATAACTGTAACAATTTTATCGACAAAAATGATACAGTTTGTAAGAAAGGGCACTACAAGAAAAAAAATGAATTGCTAATCTCTAGATTATTGATCCCTATCTGATAACTGAAAGAGATTAACGCATCAACAAGATATCAAGATCATGAAACCATGAACCATGAACCATAAAACATGCTGAAACTTTACTTCTACCACCATCCACCATTTTGCTTCTAAGAGAGAGAGAAACAACAAAAGGAAATGTCAAAATATTAAAATACCTTGTTGTGCCACAATATTCCATTTCTGCAAGCTTCATTAATGCAACACTGCAATTCCATTTACAAATTAGAGGCCCTCGTAATCATCTGAACTTAAACAATTTGAATGAGAATCCAGCAGCCTTAGAGAGAATTAAACAAACCTACCATGCTCAGATCATCAATTCCATTTACTATAATAAACTATAAGCAATTAACTTGCTTTTAAAGATTCAAAAAACACCTCTCCCGACCACTTTATAACATCCACAATGATGAGTACCAACTTTAAAATATTCTTGCTGGAAAGGATATTATTTGATTTCCTACAAGAAGCTGCAGGCTATCCAAAATTTCTGGCAAAGCCAGCCACAAGATCCTGACTTGCAAACTCCTATTCAGTCTGTGTCCAATATTGTGATTCTTATTTAGGCATAAGTAAAATCTACATTAATTACAATCTCCAGTAACAGTAAAAACTATGATAATAAGTTTGCTAACAGGCTCAACATACTACCTGAATTCTAACATTGAAATAAAACCCCTCCTAGTATCAGATAACTAAACCACCAGTAAAATACCTTGAATGAAGCATAGGAATGGAGACTTTTTCAATAACACTCCCAACGATAACTGCCTCTCTGAGATTGCATGTCCCTGACTGAAAAGGAGCAGGGGAGAAAAAAAAAAGCTTTTATGTCAAAATAAAAGAAAGCAGCCTATCATACAATCCAAAAATATCCTCTAACACATGGCCAAAAACCCAAAAACTTATGCAAATAAAATAAGGTAGAAGTGAAGAACAATGAAGAAGCTGAAATATCAATCTAAAGAGAAAGTCTTAAGGCTAAAAGCTTACAACAGTAGCAGCAAAAGGGATTTCATAATGAAGACATGGATTATTTGAATTTTTTCAGATAGAAAAAGAAAACTAGATACCAAAGATTCATTGCGGTGGGCAGAAATTTGTATACCTTACACAATGGAAACAATATTCCCTTGTTGAATGCAGCAGGTTTGTATAAAGCCTTCTTCAAAGACTGATATAGAGCAAAATGAAGTCGCTTATTCTTCCGAATATCATCTCTAACACGTGGAAGCAAGACTAGCCTATAAAAACGCTCTGCCTTCTTAGCACCCAAATTGGAAGCAAATATTCTTGTAGCTTGAAACATCGCATTTGGAGACCAATTCTCAGGCTGAGTCAAGTACAAAACATCCTCCCAGAGTTGCATTGACGGAATGTGTTTAAAGGCTTTGGGCATTTTCCCAGCTGTGTATTTGTTCAGAAACTTGCCAACTCTGCACATTTAGTTTGCATTCACCTGTTAAGGGCTCTGCACTTTCTTTTATAGAAACAAAAAGAATCTTACAAACACAAGGGGAGCAATATTACCCCTTATACAAATCAATAAGAGAGTCATCCAACTTAGGCAAAGGTTGTTTTTCTGCAATTAAACAATTTCAACCATAAAACCCCATTTCTAAGTAGGTAAAATTCTTTCACAATATCGGTAGATCAAATAACTGAATATAATCAACTTAAAAAGTTACCTGAAGCAGCATTTGCATCATTCTCCTTGATCTTTTGGATTATAACGTCCGCAAGTGTCCTTTGTGGACCAGCATTCTTTGATAAGAATGCCTCCAGCAATTTCTCATCATCCTCATCAATTTCCTCCTACAACATAAAATAAACGTAGAACTGACCTTTTAACCAGAATAATTGCAATGATCTGCAAATATAGGGGGGGAAACTAAGCGATCCTCAATAAACTAAGGCTCCATTTGGTTGTTACTTGTGAAACTTGCTTTGTCCTATTTGCTTATGTATCTTAAAATTGTTAAAAAGAAAATTAATATTTGATATTGCAACAAAATCCTGATATTTTCTTCATAAAAATAAAAGTTCAATTGTTCATACTTCACGTCAAAAGGAAAATTGGAAAAAGTAACAATAAATGGAGCCTAAGTTCCTAAGGAGCATACTAGTGAAGATAACTAGTCAGGAAAGTAATATTGAAATGTTTAATTAAAACAAATTAAATGATTAAATAAAAAGTTGTTACTTCATAGTTGCCAAATTGACTTTGTGTCTCAGAAAATCCACCAAAATCGTCAATGTCCTCTTCTTCCTCATGCTTGTTAGGTTCTTCTTCAACCGAACCGAACGCGCTCTTAGTGATCCCTCCTGACGCTTCTTCTTCTATTTCCTTCTGTTGAAGAAGCGCTTCTTTCAAGATTTTCGAGCTCATCCCCGACGAAATCATCTGCAAAAACACACACACACATAGATTTTAAAAAATAAATAAATAAACTAGCAACAAAAAGAATTCAAAAAATAAAGAAAAAGCTGAAGGAAGGAAGCGGAATCTCACTTTGTCTTGCTTCTGGTGGTGTTTGGGAGCTTTGGAGTGTTTCTTTGTAGAGGCGACGGAATCGTCATCTGCTAAAAATGGCTGCGGATTTTGGTTTCGCTCTCTTTTGTTCTTCGCCATTGACGGAGCTTCGGCCAAAAAGAATATGAAAATTCGATGTTTGGAAGAGTGAAAGGAATGTGGAGGCGGCTATGGTTCTCAAAAGAGACGAGGTTTTAGTAACACGGTGCCAGGGTTTTAACTTGAAGCAATTTCGTAATATATTTTTCCTTTTTGTAATTTCGATTTATTTCTAGTGGACATTATCTTTGTTAAAGTTGAGAAAGATTATAAATAATTTTAAATATTATATCAAAAATTACAAAATAATTTTTATATTATATTAAAAATATACGGTAAATTTTATACAATCTTCTCTTTTTCTGCATTTAATATGTGACACACTTTAAATTTTAAAAATAATAATATTATGCTAGATTGTCATGTGTTTATTCCTTGTGAAATTATCATGTGTTATTTCATATGAAATTGACACATATCAATTCTTTTTTTTAAATATATTACAAAGTGTGACGCGCAAAAAAATTAGTTTTTTTTTAAAATTAACTTTTTATATCACATATGTTGCATGTAATTTTACTGATTTAATATTTATATAATTTTTAAAGAATTGTATTTTTAATTATAATAATTAATATAATATAAAATAATATTTTTTATTTAAACCATCAAATGTAATTAAAATATATTAACTTATCAATTTAAATATTATAATAGAAAATTTTCAAATCATAATTAAAATATTTTTAACATATTCAACATATAATATAGTTTTACTTTATTTAATTAAAGCTAAGTAACATTATTCAAAGTTGCTTAACATAATCAACTCTAATATATTAATTAAGTGATAATATTTTTTTGAATTATCAAATATAATTAAAGTATATTAATTTATCAATTCAAATCTCATAACAGAAAATTTCTAAATCATAATTAAAATATTTTTAACATATTCAACATACAATATAGTTTTACTTTATTTAATTAATACAAAATAATAATTGATTAACATAATTAACTCTAATATATTAATTAAGTTATAATTAAGATGCTCAAAAATTTGTCCAATTAATAACTCTATTTTACATACATGAAATTGGCAAAAAAATTAATTAATTATAATTATAATTATCATAATTCTTTTTCCTGTATTTTATGCTTAGAGTTCTACTCAATTAATAATTCTATTTTAAAATTGACACAATATTTTTTAACTAATAATTGTAAATTAAATTATAGTCTTTTTAAATATATAATAATTATCACAATTTCTATTAAATTATAATTATTTTTAAATGTATAATTGTTATAGCTTTTATTTTACTTTAACTTTTTATTTTAAAATGTAAATTTAGTATTATAATGGAAAATAAAAGCTATTCTCATCAATTCAAAAAAATTTTAAACTCGTGTGTGTTGCATTTGATTTTATATATTATAGTTTAATTAATATGTTTTTAATTAAAGTAATATAATTTTGTATTTATAGAATTAATATTTTATTCAAAATACTAAAATAGTAAACATCAATAACATATATAAATTATTTTAATATACATAGATCTACTACTTTCTCTTTTTATTTTTCAATTTCGTCGAATTCGCTAAAACCCTATTATGTATTTGATTAAAAATGAGATATTCAGACATGATTTGATTCATTTGAAAGTTAAAACTATTCAAATTTTCAATTACAAAAGTTGGTTTCTAAAATTTTAATGTCTAAACTACATTGCTACTTGCTTTTATATGTAAAGCCTTTTTTTTTTTTTCATTAAATAACAAATAAGCATTATGACTTATTTTTATCAAATTCAACAAATTAATTTAGCCAATTGAAAGTATTGTTACCAATGCAAAAGAACGTGAGTTTAAGTGCGTTGAAGCGCATTATCCTCCTATTTATGGGTTAAAGAGGGATTATGGGTAGTTATAGGCAGTATTGTATTAAAAAGAATAGATATGATCAGAACATATAATAAGATTATTAAAAAAATCAATAAAAAATAAAAAGAATTTTAGTCATTATTAGTAATTGCAATATAATTTTAACTCAGTTATATCTTAGAAAATAAATAGAAAACATTCTTAACAATAAATAAATCATATTATAAAAAATATAGAGGTTAATTTTTGAATGAATTGAATAATAATGCTACTTTTGTTATTATCATGTAATAATTAATAATGTATTTAATATTTATAATAATATATTTAATAAATTAATGTTTAATTATTATTTTTGTTATTATCACATAATAAGTAGTAATATATTAATAAATTATTATTTAATATAATCAAAAATAAAAGATATTTTCGTCAATTCAAAAAATTTTCCAATCGTGTCCTTTTATATTATATTATATTATATTACATCTTAAAACCACCATATTTTTCTAAATAAATTTTTAAAATTTAATATTGTATAATTGATTGTTTCAATTATCTCCCTCCAAAGATGCCCCCAATTGTGCATTAAACATTAAAAATTTCTATCAATTAACCCATTTCATAGTTAATTTTAACAATGACTCTTAAAAGGATAAAGATTGTTTTTTAAATTTTTTGTGTTATTTTTACCACATGTCACATAAAAATTATGTCATGTAACAAAAAAATAATTTTTTTAATTTATGAAAAAGTCATAAAAGGACATAAAAACTATAAAAAGATAAAAGTTACAAATATATATATTTTAAATTAGAAAGTGCAGAAAAATATAATTAAAAAAACTTACTAAAAATTATACAAATGCTAGCTTGCATACCCGTGCAATGCATGAGCTAACAGTGTTTGTCAACTTTAAAAATAAAAAAAAAATAATGTAAATTTAATGTTAACATAAAAAATTAGAGATGTCTATGGGTTGGGTCGGGTGTAACTAAAATTTTAAGTATGTTTGCAAGGTTTGGTTCAAAAAATGAGCCCCAGATTTTACCTAAGCCCGGCCCAGATAAAAATGCTAAAATTCGGGCCTAGTAAGACCCGCACGTATTAATTTTTTATATTATTTATTATATAAAATTTTTAAATATATATAATACATAAAAATATTAAAATAAATGTTTCCCAACAAATTGAAAATAAAGATATATGGATACTTAAGTTACACTAAGATAAGTGCAATTTAACAAACAAATTCCTCTAAAATAGTAAAAAAAAGTTAACAATAAAACAAGAGTTATGTAATGGCCTAAATTCAAGGTTGTCGGAACAGTGGTTTCGTAACCACGAATCTGATTTAAAGAGAATTTATTTTTAAAAAAATTATTGCATGAATATTAATATAATAGGAAAATTGTATTAAAATATCGATAGAAAATTTTTACCGATTTAGTGGTTAGATAGAAAAAAAAGAATTATTGAAGGACTTGAGTAAAAACAAGGTATCGAGACCTTGATCTTGTAAAATTGAGTAGGAAGTATTTTTATAAATATTTATAAAATATTAGTAATGTGGTATTAAAATTTCGTTAGAAAATTTTAACGTTTGGGTAGGCAATTAAATGAAAAGAACTAAATTGGAAAAGGTGCAAAAGTTGCTAGAATGATTAAATAGCTTAAGTGTCTAATGAGAAAGGATTTAAAAGCCAATTAGACCCAAAATTTATTTGAGCTAGATGGCAGGGGCATGAAATCAGCAGGAAAATTGATGATTTAAGGGCAAAATTGGAATATTGTAAAATTAACTAAATAAAGATAGGACTAAATAGGAAATATCTAGATTTCTCTTCATTTTCCTTCATTCTCATCAGCCAAAACGCACAGGAGGGGTTCTTTAAGCTGGTATTCCATAATTTTTGCACCAAGTGAGTTAATCCTTGCCTATTTCTTATATTTTTTGTGTTTCTAAGACTTTTACAACTAGGTCCTACTATTAAATTCATTAGTTTTTTATTTCATTGATGAAATTGAAAGTTACCATGGTTGAGTATTGTAAGTTTATGATGAAATAGCATGAAATTTAAGCTTTAATTTGTTTATAAGATGATTTTATTAGGTAATTTCCATAAAAAATTGATTTTTAGGACCTAATTGTGAAAATGTTTGGAATTAAACTCTATTGCTGAAATTTTGATTCCTAAAGGTTATAAAGTAGTTTAAAGTGATATAATAATGTATTAATTGAGAAAAATCATCTCAATTGAGAGGCTAATTAAGTAGGAACGAAATTATTATTTATTAAAAGCTTAGGGAAAAATAGTAATAAACAGCTTGCACTAAAACAGTTTTGAACAGCAGCAGTAGACTAATTTTTAAAAATCACCATAAATTGTATAAATCGAATTAGAAGATAAAAAAAAATATGAAATTAAAGCTTATTGAGTCTAGTTTCTCATAGAAGAAATGGTGTAAGCAATGGATCTGTAAATCATGAGATATAATGAATTTTGTGAGACAAGGTCAGAATGAATTTGGATTCCCCTGTTCTGACTTTGAAAAATCATAAAAAAATTGAAAAAAAATAATTAGGGGCTTAAAAGAGCCTATTTTCAAGAGAAATAAACGAGAATATCTCCGAATCTTGTATGAAGAGATAATTAATTTTTAGTGAAGAAGGGTCAGAACTGTCAGACAGCAGAACATGGGTGACTTTAAAGAATAAACTGTACTAATTGGCTAAACCCAAAATTCTGAAAATTTTATAGTAGTAAGATATGTGAGTCTAGTTTCAGGGAAAATTATCGGATTCTAATTTTGAGTTCTGTAGCTTAAGATAAAAATAATTTAGTGACTATTACTCAAGTAGACAGCTTTGAATGAAATATAAATAATAATGAAATTATAGAGAATGTTGCATATGAACATGAAATGTATTAAATTGATAATTAAATTTATTTATTTAGATCCAGAAGATTCAAATACGAAGCTAGATCGAGGAAAGGAAAAAGTTCGGGATTAGTAGATTTTTGTACACGAACAAGTATCAAGGTTCGTGTAACTTGAATTATATTTTTAAATGCTTGAAATGTATGTTTTTGATATGAATATTATTTGAATGTTCATTATGTGAAAATTGATGAAACATTGACATATTTGATAAAAGGGGAAGAAATCTCAGTTGAGTGAAAGGAAAATTCGATGGATCTCTGAAAAGAAATTGACGGTAAAAAGGATCTAGCCCGGACGGGTGATCTTATCCTGATATAGCCCTCCCGAAGAATATGTGTAAAATGGATTTAGCCTGGACGGGTAATCCAAATTAGGGTCTGAATTTAGCCTGGATTGGTAATTCAGATCCAAAATCATTAGAGTAATTGTCATTGCAGGGGATTTAGCCTGGACTGGTAATCCCACTGCAAGGCTGAGGTTCACGGGAGTGTGTACTCTGAAATGGAAATGTGCGCACATGAATATAAATTGACGGACCCAGAATTGTACACTAAAAGTGTACCTTTGAAAATCCATCGAAATTTCGAGAAATTCAACGGGATAAACATGAAAAAATAACAAGGAAATGGAAATCATGGTATTGATGAGCACATCAATCATGGTATATAATATATTGATACATGGAAGTTATTATACTAACTTGAATATTGAGTTTGTACATGTTAGGGTAATAATGCATGGAATGGATATATGAATGTTTATTGCATTGTATTGAAAATATCAGGTAAGTATAATTCTTGTTACATGAGCTTACTAAGCACAAAGTGCTTACCCTGTTTCCTTTTTCCCTGTTTTGTAGTGTTAAGAGCTCGAAGGTCGGATTCGGTCGGAGACATATCACACTATCAACCTTAGGATTTCGGTATATAAAGAAACTTTATTTTGGAAATCAATGGCATGTATAAGCTAATAAAGTAAATGATACTTTGAAATGAATGTAAGGTCAGCCATTGGTATAACTAACAAGTCTTGGTTTTGGTATGCGATGACGTTATCTTATAAATATGCGTGAATATATCTTGAAAATATGTTGAATTGGATTGGTTAATATGGATTGTTCTCGGTTTAAAATTGCAGGGAAAGTTAGATATCTATAAAGGGGTTATATTGAGTTTAAAAAAAAATTAATTCGTAAACTCCGGTAATGCCTCGTACCCTATTCCGGCAATGAATATGAGTAGGGGGTGTTACAAGTTATACAATATCCAAACAATAACAACAAAATAGTACTAACATAATAGTGAAATGGTAGCAAAATAGTGAAAAATAACAATAAAATAGCAACAACAAAAAAAAGTAAGGAAAAACAACAGTCTTTGTTTTTCTTTTTTTGCATATTTGGGTCGGGCCAAAAAAGCCTTACCCGAGACCCAACCCATTTTCTAAACAGGCATTTTTTCCCAAACCCATTTATTGGGCCTATAATTTTACCCAAACTCTCCCATTTTTCGAGTGGGCCTTCGGGCTAAGCCGGGTGGCCCGTCCAATGGACAGGTTTACAAAAAATCAACAATACATATTAGTAATATATAGATAAAATATATGTTCTATTATGAAGTTTGGGAAAATTATATAAAATTATTAAAATACATGTTTTATTGGTTGAGGTTTTAACTTATCATCGTCATTCATCTTCATCTTCATCTCCATCTCCATCTCCACATCCATTTTCATCTTTATCTTCATCTCCAACATTATCTTCATCTTGTTATTCTTTGCATCTTAAGTTGTCATATTATATCATTGGTTGTATTAGTAGGTGGTTGTGAAGATGACTCACCTTTGAATAACAATAATTCTAGTGGTGTTTGTGACATTATTGGCAAAGAAATATATGGTGTTGAATAATCCGATTGTGCATAAAATATTGAAATTGTAGGCAATGGCGGATGAATTAGTATTGTTGATTGTAGTGGTGTGTAATATGCTATTATAGATGGAGGTGGTGCAAATAATATTTCTGGAGAATGTGTTGATGCTTGGTATGAGCATAAATTGGTGCTTGTGTGAAAAACACGGGGTTAGTAAATGCACTAGAAAAATAAGAACCATACTGACTGGGAGGTGCACCCATTGGTATAGCATTCGAGGTTGGAGTTGATGATAATGATGAACTTGATGCATGTACTCCCAAATATAGCCTCATGTGGTGTCGTGTTGGCCTTCTACGACAAATTTGTCTACTCCTTTTCTCCTCCGACAATAAATATGGCTTATCATGAAGTCTAAACCATGTCATATAATCTGAAGATGTCACCAAATCCAGTTTGACAATTGGTTCGAGCATAGGTACGAATTCATACCTATGTTCCCACAAGTAGATTTACTTAGCATGGAATTTAGGCCAATCTTCATCATTTCTCCTCCGCAAGTTAATCTTGTGAAGTTCATTAAGGTTTTGGGATGAGGGCAAAATATTTTGCACAAACCTAAACTGGTGCATCACTCGATCAAATTTATGCATCTCAATTATCGCAAAAACTATCAATGACACTTTAACGTGCCAGAAATTGCGATTTGTCAAAAATCGACTAGGATACATTCTTGAATTCTCATATCAGAGTATTGCATCTATTCAAATTGCAGGATGAATTATAAATTTTATTACATACCTAACATTAAATTTCAAATCCTTGCATAATTATTATGTAATTGAAAAATTCAAAAACTAACATTAACTTTTGAATTTTGATCAAACAATAACTGGATATCTTCAAGTTCGTCCGGTATACCCACATGACTCAAGTAATTGTTCCACCTATTCAAATAATATGTTATTCCAAACATATAATAATGAAAAAAAATTAATATGGTAACTATATTATTAAATGAATCTTACCTTATTACGAGCGTGAATTGATAAGAAAAGATTACTCGGGGACTTAAAAATAGTAAGCGATATTATGCTCATGACAAAAGGAGTATACAACCATCAATTTTGATTTTCTGTGCTTCAGTTCCCCTACACATCTCTCAATACAATGTAGTTAGGATAGTTGATCCCCAACTGAGTCGTCCGACTCTTTTAGGTCGATTCGTTGTAGAAGCCACTTTAAATGTACCAGATTTTGAGATTTATCTAGCATTAGAAAACCCCGATCAACCTCAATATGAATGCTTAAGGGCACTATTGTCTTTTAACCGCACTAGAATAGTTGCCTAGATGTGAGAATTTATCTTCTATCCATTTCATATCTATCTGGTTACCATTAAACTTGTTCAACACCTTGCCTAATAGTTGGTGGCAAATTGCGCTCCAATCACCAACGCGCGCTACTTCGAAATGACTGACCTATCAACCAGTAGACCAAATTGTAATGTCACATCCTCAAAAGTAATTGTACACTCACCGTACGGAAGATAGAATGTGTATGTCTCAGGTCTCCATCTTTCTAGCAAAGCACTAATAAGTTTGGGCTCCAATTTAGTCCCGCCGAGCATACGAGACATGTGTATCAATAACACAGTGCTCTTGCACTTAAATTGTGTATATATGTTTCAATAGTCCGATCTTCATCCTGATTTTATAAACATAAAAAAATAAAAAACTAATAATATTAACAAATTAAATAATGATATTAATTAAGATAAAAATATAATAATATTTTTTTTACCATTTGTAATTGGACATCGGAAATGTGTTTGCGATCCAAACAAATTAAAGGCATTATTATTTTTAAAATATTTAAAATGATGAAAATTGGATAAAAAATCGAGAAAAGAAGAATTTGAGAGAAATTTGAATAAAAGAGTTGAGAGAATAGATGAATAGGATTGAATGAAAAAAATTGAAAGTGTGGAGGGATATAGGAAAAAATTTTACCGTTGGAGATTTATAGTCATTGAGTAAAAAACCAACTGATTTTCTAACCATTGTCGATCTAACGGTTAATATATATATTTATTTTAAATAAATCAATTGCATGGTGCGCTTTTGCCTATTTTTTTAAATTTTATAAAAATAACTTAAAACTCTTAATATTTTTTAAAATTAGAATATTTCTGTAATTTTCCCTTAACATATAATATCAGTTTATTTATGTAATTAATGCAAAGTAACATTATTTAAAATAATAATTAATTAACATAATTAAGTCTAATAGTAATCAAACGATAATTAAGATGCTTAGAAATTTATTCAGTAATAACTCTATTTTAAACAAATAAAATTAGCACAACTTTTTAAAAATAAAATTAGCACAACTTCTATTTAAAAAATAGTACACCAATTTTTAACTAATAATTGTAAATTAAATTATAATTACTTTTAAATGTGTATTTCTCACAACTTCAATTTTTAATAAATTATTATTTTAAATGTATAATCATCACAATTTATATTTTATTTCAATTTTTTTTAAATGCGAATTTAGTAATATGTTAACAAATAAAAATATTTTTATCAGTTCAAAAGATTTTCCAAATTTATGCATTTATATATAGTAGTTTTTAATATCACATGTGTTATGCGTTTTTACGTATTTAATATTTAATTGGCTTTTTTAAATATTATATTTTTAATTACAGAAGTTAGCATAAAATAATATTTATTGTTTGAATTATTGAAGATAATTAAAATATATTAACTTATCCATTCAAATATTATAATAAAAATTTTTAAATAATAAATAAAACAATTTTAACATATTCAACAAATGATTATTAAACTTCTATTAAAACATTTCAAACTAATAATTTTATTTTTTTAAATAAATAATTCTAAATTAAATATCATAAAGATTTTTAAATATAAACTTAATAATATAATGAAATATAATGGACATTTTTGTTAATTCAAATATTTTTTTAAACTCGAACTTTTATCTACTAAATAAATTAATTATTTTTAAATGTATAGTTGTCACAACTTTTATTTTATTTCAATTTTTCAAAACTAATAATTCTAAATTAAATATGATAATTATTTGTAAATATAAATTTAATAATATAATGAAAGATAAAAGTTTCCAAATTTTCTTTAAACTCATATTTTTATATAGATTATAAATTATATTATATATATTCTAGATAGATATGTATTTTTGGTACATAAAAATATGTATTATACTATAAATTTAATTCTTGAAAGATTAAATTTACAGGATTATTATTTGCCGCCCCAATATCTCTTCGATTCCGATTCCACTGTTTGCAAGCAAAGCAAAGAAAAGAAAAGCAAAAGCAAATTCCTTTTGGAAAGAAAAAAAACAAGAAAATGCAGGACTCTTCCAGACCGGTAACTGGTTACCCGGTTCATAACGTTAACGGCTGCGGTCCGCCACCCCCCGCCACCTCCACTACCGCCTATCCTTACGTTAACCCCAGCCCATACCCTTACTACCCGGCGCCCCCACCTCAAAACCCTCGCCCCACCTTCTTCCGCCGCCTCTTCGTCGCCTTCGCCGTACTCTTAATCATCTTCGGCACCATCCTTCTCATCTTCTGGCTCGTCCTCCGCCCTCACCTCCCCGATTTCTCCATCCAGTCCATCTCCCTTTCCAACTTCAACGCTTCCAACCAGCGCGTGAACGGCACGTGGAATGCCCAGTTCCAGGTCTCCAACCCCAACAAGAAGCTCTCCATCTACTACGGAGACATCGTTTCGTCGGTTTTCCACAAGGACGACTTCTTGACTGAGACGAGGATCGGACCGTTCGTGCAGGGCACGCGCAAGGTGAACTCGGTGGAGGCCAGTTATTCGGTGGTGGATTCTTTCGTGGAAGGAAAGGTTGTCGACGCGATGAATGGGGAGAGGAGCCGTGGCGAGATCAAGTTCAATATAAAGGTAGTCGCCGACGTTGCGTTTCGATACGGGGGGTGGAGAGGACGGCGTAGGCTACTTAGGGTTTGGTGTGACGACGTGGCGCTTACTGGTTCCTCCGGAAAGCTGACCGGCGGTTTCAAAAAATGCAGTGTTGATTGATTTACTGTGAGTATTCAGTTTAATTTCTCTCCATATCATGTGCTAACTTAGGGAATTTCCAGGATTTAAAATGATAAAATAGTTTCAATGAGAACGTATTTTTAGTCTTTATGTATTAATCTATTGAATAATAGGTTGTTGGATGTGGAGTTTAATGGTTCCTGGTTAATTATTTTATTCACTTCCTATTCCTTTTTTATTCTCCTTTGAATTCAGTTTTGACTCTGAAGTTTCTTTGTTGTGAAGCTAAAATTCATCTTTATTTCAACTTCAATGAAAATGATTGCAGCCGTGACATAATGTTGATGTGTAAGGTTTTTCAATGTATTCGGAATTGATTTAAGTTTTATGCTGCTAAAGCACAGTGATTTGATGTTTGAACCTTCAGCTATGGTTATGCTTTGAGAATGGCAAAGTTTGATCCAAAATACAATCGAACTGATATTGTACTAACTAATTATAATGACACTGCTGGTATAATATTGCCATAAAAGAGTGGATGGCTCTGTGCTGACTTTGTTCCGAACATGAAAGTAAATATTTGCTTTGGCAGTTGGCAGAAGTTTGTATTTCGTATAAGGGATAATGTTGGTGGTGGAAGGATGGCCAACTTGATCATACCCGTAAACCTGATAGATCTTTTTAAACAGTTTTATCACTTTATGCTGAGATTTGGCTATGGAACTACTTTTTTGGGGGAAATTTTAGGATTAATGGGAAGGGAGAGGATTTCAATGTAAGTCCTTTTGTATACAGTGGAGAGCAGTGCACTATGTTAATTAGCTGTCACAGATGTATGTTGATTTGTTTAATCCTTGTTTTTGGCCTATTCGTGGAACTGGGTTCCATATTTACTAACTAGTAATTTTATTTTCTGATGTTCAATTTTGCGAATTGGTAGATTCAAAGCTCCTCTTTCTCTGTTTTGTTAATGGACTGGAAACTGAATTTTGGTACCTAGTTACTAATCTTTTACAGAGAAATAAATCTTCCCGTATAATTAATGTTAGAAACAGATTATACATCTGTGCTTTCCATTTTTCGATTTTAGTTGTGCTGTCTTACTCTGTTTTCACTGCTTGATAGTCCTCCTTACCTTCTTTTGGGAGAGTCAAATCTTTTAGCTTTTTCCTTTCATGATCATATTCTTGTCCTCATCTCTGAGTAGGTGATATTCGTTTTTTCACTCTTTGGTCACTTGTGTTACATATGTTGACTCTAGTTTTTCTTGGTGACAGACATGGAATGTAAATCAAATTTCACTCGTAATTTGGTTCATGAAACTTGAGATGCGAGGGAGCGATGATGAATGTGCTGTCATCTTTATCTGCAATGGCATATGCCATTCTTTGTCATGCACCAAAGTTCTTCCAGCTTTTGATTTTGGTTTGTATTTTGGATTTTTCAGGAGCAGATGACTAAGATGAATGACATTCATGGTTAAAAGGGGAAGAATAGAGAAGAAAAGAGGCAGGGAAAGAATGAATAGGCTACAAATGGGAGGAATTGTTTGAGTAGTTTTGAGGGATGTTAATCTGCCCCCAACAATCTCTATTTATCTTTCATCCTGTGTTAAATATGAATGTAAATTTTATGGTTCTCTTTTAGGTGTTCTATTTATATATAATTATAATTATAGTTTCGGCCAAGAAGTGATATTTATTTGAGTCTAGAGTGAATAAATTACTAATTTGCGATTTATTAATAAATCTAGTTCTCAAAAATATAGAGGTTTATTAAATTTATTTATCAAAGCATATTCATTCAATATATATCTTGTCTGATGAAAAGATAAATTAGAGATCATATTAATTTTCATGAAAATTTTATTTTCTGTTTTGACTCATCATACATGTGGATCATATGATATATATAGTTCAATCTTTTTCTTTCACCACAACTACAATAATAATTTTTAAATTAAATGTTACTTTTTAAAAATTAGGAATTTAGTTCATGCATTTGTATTTTCGGGAATTTAGTTTTTTTACTTTTCTACTTTTAAAATTCTAGGTAATTTTTTTAAAATTTAGGTTAATTTTTTTAATTAAATGAGTATTTTTTTTAATTTCAAAATATCACAACAAATTTAACCAAAAAAATTAACAATATTTATAGTTGAACTTGAATCATGAAATTTGAAAATTAAATTTCTAGAAATATAAGTATAAGGATTAAATTTCTAAAAGTATAAGTACAAGAATTAAATTCTTAATTTTTGAAAAGTATAGGAACTATATAAATTATCTGCAGAATACAATTATAAATGTAAATTAAGACAACCTTTGATATTGGTAGTAGAGGTGGTAAATAAGTGGGTTCAAATTGTGTTAGTTTTCATATTTAGATTATATATTTAGATTATTTTGGTCTTATGCATTTTTGGGTTTAGATGATTCTAGGCTAGAATTTTTTGAATAAAGTATTTTTCGTACTCTTTTGGATTTGAATTTTTTCGAGCTCAAATCATATTCAAATTGGTTGGATTTGAATTTTTTCGAGCTCAAAATCATATTCAAATTGGTTCAAGTTGGGTTGGCTTAGTGAATTTAAATAATTTTAATGTTTTATAAGTTATAAATATTTTTTTTTATTTTTTACATAATAACAAGTTTTACTTTTAATACAAATTTATTGTTATAATTTGCATTATTATATTATATTACATTATATCAACTTTATAAAATATTGTATGATATAAACATTGTGATCATGAATATGATCTACAATTTATACCATATTAATTTAAGTGAATTTAGCTAAAAATTTTAATATATAATATAAATCAATATATATTATACATACAATAATATAATATAATTAGTAGTTATACATATATATGCATTTTATATTATTATATTATGTAATACTATATCATAGATTAGAATCTAATGTACAAGTAGTTATTCAAATTGATAGAGTATGTAAATATCGAAGGCTAAATTTGTTATTATACCAATTAAAATTATGTACTATTGACGGAATGCACTAACGTCATGATTATTTATCCTTATTTGGTCACTTTCAAAATTAATAGGGATTAAATTGCTCTGGTTTTTTAAATGGACCAATTTGCTCAATATCAAAATTGAAAGGGACTAGAGGTGTATTTTTAGCATTACATGTCATAATCTTTATAATAGCAAAGCTTAAATATAATATTTAATAAGTTAATTGATCAAGTTGCATGTTTAAAGATTAATTACAATTGTAAAAATTCACATAACTTATTAATTAAGTAAAATATTATATATTTTTATAAGTACCATTATCTTTATAGTAGGTAATTAAATTTATATTGAAATTATTATTTTCAAACATTAACTTACACTTACATTATCTATTATATGTTTTAAATATTATTCCATCAATTTAATTAATTAATTTGTATTATAAAATATTATAATATTCATATTTTAAATCATTCAATTAGAATTTTTTTAAAAAGAAATTATATAATTATTTTCTAATTGATAATATGTTTTTTCGTTATATTTATTTATATTTTGAATTTAAATTTAAAATTTCATATTAATGCAATGTACTTAATATTATATCATTATTTTTTTAAATTATTAAATTAATTTATCATGATTTGATTTGATAATATCATGCATAACACAATATGTGTCATTAAAAATAATATATTTAACCAACAAGTGTTGGGTGCAATCGATTAAATCTTAACTCAATAAGTACTGCTATTATTACAACAATATGGAGAACGTGGATTCGAGCACATTTAAGTGTCATGGGGCTAGATGTTTAGTCTGGCAAATCGCGCGGCCTTAGGCGATTTTTTGAGTCCAAATCCTGCCTAAGTTAGCCTACTATCGGAAAATGAAGATTCTTGTAGAAATTCTCTAAAGTATTAAAGCAAAGTGGAAGCAAACTCGAAAGACAAAAGAAACTACAAACGAGCAAAAAACCATAGAAAAGTAGTGCACATCAAGTAGTGCATATCAAGTGTTTGAGTAAATACTCTAAATAGTATTTAATTACTATGAAATATTACAATTAAGTGAATGCAAATGAGGGAGAATACCTCTATTTATAGTCAAGCTCCTCCAAAACATACTGTAGAGATTGAGTTACATCAACGGTCAAGATTTGCACCTATCTACAAGATGATAGTCGTAAGGGATTTAAATTTTATACATCTTTATCCCTTAGAATTTACATTAATTATCCTGGTAACTCTGGTTGTATTGAAGTGTTTTGCTCGGTTACCAAGGGATCAAGTAGATGACTTTTTCATGAGTTCCATAAATTAGGCTAATTCACGTGGGTCAAATGGACTCCATTTAATAAGTTGATTTCTATATGACATTTTGTGTGCAATGATAAAGGGTTTTGATCTCCAATCCACGACACAAATATACTTTTCTTCCAATTTAAAAATTAAAGAAATATTACGAGTAGAAATTAACCTTGTATAACAAAAACAAGCCATAACTATTTGGTGCAATAGTGAACTACATATAATTGTGGAAGGGGAAATTAGCATTAACTTTTACAATCATTTTATTGATTTTGAGAAAAGAAAAAAACAGTAGTAATATTGCTATAAATATATCTATATATTTTTGCATTGGATCCCAAAATAGGTTTGACTGACTCATTATTTTATATAATCAACCAAATAACAATTAATTAATGATGGCATCTGGTTAATTAGGCCTGTATTTATTTTATTAATCTCCTTCCATTTTAAATAATCAACCATCAAAACTGAATCTAGTTTTTCTTTTTCCATTTAATCAACTATTAATACTTTAAATGGGTTAAAATTTTAAAATATAACATTATATTCGAATTCAAGATTTTACTTAATAAATATTATTTTTTACTACTTAATAAAAGGTTTGCCTTTTTTAATAAATATACAACATACAGAAATTAAAATATTGTTCAAAAGATTCAGCATTTGAAGGGTGATTAAACAATTTCATATGCCAATTCAAATCAATTCTATCCTTCCTTTTACTCCGAAGTACTACTCCCAAATCCCAATCATATGCATATATCAATTATAAATCACACCAACTTAATTAAGTATGGGTATTATCTTATATCAATTAAATATTAAATTATTTTCGATGTTAATATATTCATATAAATATTAAGTTTATATATGAATTTTGATTTGATATAATTATATATATATATATATATATATATATAATTTAAATTATGGCTCATATGTATACATGAAATTGTGATGTACATTAAAAAAAATGTATATATATACATTTGTTTTCATATTAGCTTAATATAATTATTTGTGTGTAATGTGAAAATAGAATCAAATCAAAATTTTATATATAATCTTAATATATTCAAATTGAATATTATTTTAAATTTTTTAAAATAAAATTAAAAGTAAAATTAATTTTAAAATTTTTAAAAGATATGATATTATTTTGTGCACCCATTATATATAATCTATATAAATTAAATTATGCTTCAAATTGAATATTTCGCATACAAACAAATAAAGAATTTTAAATTGAATGCTTGATTCATTTTCACCTAATTAACGTTACTAGTTAATACACAACTGAGAACTCTTTATATATATCTGGCATCTTAGTTGTTATCCGTGTTGCTAAATCTCCCACTCCAAAAGCTTTCAATCTTTGCCATCTCCACCGCCACCTGAAATCATGACAGAAGAATACTGCCCCCACCACCAGGACGGAAACCAACTAGTGAAGCGCATAGCGATAGCCATTGTCGTGTTATTGATAGTTTGCGCCATAGTAGTCCTCCTGGTATGGGCAATTCTCCACCCTTCCAAGCCCAGATTCCTCCTCCAAGACGTCACCATCTACGCTTTCAACCTTAGTACTGCCCCACACTTGCTCACTTCCAACCTCCAAATCACTTTAGCTGCAAGGAACCCAAATAGCAGGATCGGCATTTTCTACCGCAAACTCGATATCTTCGCATCCTATCGTAACCAGCAGATAACTTTACCCACACTCCTACCCACAACCTACCAGGGCCATCGAGACTTCACCATTTGGTCCCCATTCTTGTACGGTAATGATGTGCCGGTGGCTCCATTTCTTCAGGCTGGGTTGAGCGCTGACATGAATGGTGGGTTGGTGATGCTCGACATCAAGGTCTTCGGCCATTTAAAATGGAAAGTTGGGTCCTGGGTTTCGCGTCGCTATCAAATTAACGTCCACTGTCCTGCTTATATTTCGTTTAGTGATCGAATAAAGGGCTTCCAAGTTGGTTCTGCTATGAAGTATCAACTTCTCCAAACTTGCAGAGTTGATATTTCTCTTTAACAGATCCTTCTTTATTCCCTTTTTTGTCAGGACTTGACCCAATCTACTAGGCCACATTGTGGATGTAATCCCAAATTGTTCTTTTCTGAACACTTACGAATCACTCAAGTTTTGCCACCTTCTCTTTATATTTGAGAATGCAGGTTGAAATCTTGAAAGACCTAATTTCGAATTATGCACCCACAACAAGCCTCAGCAAACCGAGTCAGGTCATGACACATTATTGTGAAATTCTAGAGTTGTATGCATGTTGTTGGAAACTGCAATGCAAAAGCTTCAGCAACTTTCTTCAATCCAGTGAATCATTACGACTGTTTTTGTTTTGTTTTTCTCTTTCATTGAAAATGGGGTTAGTTTAATGTGTAATAGCACAAATTTTGGATCCTGTTCCATGGTAGCAGGACATTGAGTCATTCGAGTCACGTTCTCTAGCCTTAAATTAAACAGTAAACATTAGGTAAATCAAGATAACTGGACTATACAAAACTGACAATTTCAACGACTTTCATTAAGATACAAATATAAGGTCAAATTATGCTATTCGACCCTATACTTTATATAAGTTGTGGATTTAATACTTGTACTTTAATTTGGTCATTTTCAGTCCCTACACTTTTAGAATTTGAAAATTTCAGGTCTAACTAAATCATAACTAATTAAATTCATTAAATTATGTTATTTTTAAAATTTGATGTGTCAAATATATTATCACATGTGTAATATTATATTTGTTTGTTATCTTCATATATTATTCACAAAAAAATCAGTTAATAGATTTAACGACTGTTATTTGCATTAAGACTGGAATTTTGAAATTCAAAAAATAGAGTCACTAAAAATAATCTAATGGACTAAATTTATAACTTTACGCATAATACATGACTAATAACATAATTTAACCAAACAAGTTTAACTATTACCATTAGGTCAAGACTAAAATTTCAAAATTCAAAAATTACAAGAACTAAAAATATCAAATTAAAGTATAAATACTAAATTCATAATTTACATAAAGTACAAGGTCCAATATCAGAATTTGACCTAATTGTAAGTCAATTAAGAAACTTAGAAATGTTTCACTACTGTTTTTCTTGCTGAAGACTTTTGTCAATACATGTTAGGTGCTATTAATGTAGCTCATGGCATCGGATTTCATTTTGGTGGCAAGATCTGAGTTGAGAAATGCTGATTCTACAAAAGAAGGGTGATCACGTTCACCTCTCACCTTCCAACATATCTTTGGAATTATATATTTATTGGGGTTTGACATCTGCACTAGTTTGGTTCTTTCTCACAACTAACTTCATTTAATATATTTAATATATGAAAAATTATTTGGCACACTCTCACGAATTTTTAGACTCCACAAGTGAGATAGGAGGTTGGCAACTGTTCTATAAGAGTATAATACAATATTAAAAAAAGAGAGGAGGGACTCATGATAATTTTTTAAGGTTGTTTGTGAAATGAAAAATACATTGTTAGTATAACGAATACTAACACTTAATATATATTTATAATTAACTAATAAAATGGTGGTATGTTAGTGAAAAAAATTAACATGCAATAAACTTAAATATTAAAATTACATATCAACTTTGTTTTATTACGTAATGTTATATGCGAATTTTAATTTTATTTTATTGTGTATATAATATTTTATTTTGATTCATTTTTCAGAAATCACCAATAATGCTATCAATGTGTAATACATAAATAATTATAGTTATCAATGTGAAAATAAGTAGAATTATTTTTTTTTCTAATGCATACAATTAAATTAAAATAAAAGTTCATATATCAAATTGTACATTAAATCAAAGTTTATATATAATTTTGAAATTTATCTCATATATAGTACTTATATCATATCTTTATTTCTGGACAATAACTCTTTTTTTATAACTGGAGGTGGGGAATAGGGTTGCATGGGATTGAACAATTAAAGTACCACGGAGGCTCCTGTACAAGGAGTCAGATTTTATTTTTCCCTCTTGATATGTCATAATTTGATATGTAAAATTAGGCTCTCTCGAATACTTGACGAGTTTATTCTCTAGCAATTTACGAGCCTTTTTAATACTTCTTATTGATTTTTAGTTTTTAATGTTAATGATAGTTTTTCTTACGATTTATTCCTTTTGAATCTCAAATTGACAAAACTATGTCATTAGGAGTCTAATGGTTGATTTGAGTTTGTGTAGGAAGATGACTAAGGCCAAACCTTAAGGAGAACATCAACTGTTGTATGTGTTGCGACATTGACCCTATATCGCCTCAAGGAATCAAATTTCAACGAAAAACCAACTTGGAACAATCTGCCATGGAAGTCACGACATTAGGAATGTCGAGACATTGAGGTTAATGTCTCGACTACAAGCCTTCAAGGTCGAGTTTCCAAGTCGATGGTTGAAGTGAAGGAGCCTAGTGCCACTATCAATGATGTCGAGACACTAGCTAGGCTGTGTCGTGACATCAAAAACCCCAAAGCCAAGATTGTGCCACTGAAGTCTAACGGGGTGTAAAAAACCACAAAGGCAATTTGTATCCAACATCAACTCAAGTCACTTCATTCTCTCCAAGGGCATTTTTGTCAAACATTAGAGTTATAGAATTTGTAGTATTAAAGGCAACTTGATGCCAAACAAAAAAAGATGAGGCTCTTTATCATCTTTTTTGTTCTTTTCAACATTTTTAGTTTTCTTGGTTTTCCTCTCTTAGGTTAGTAGTTAATGGTTGTTAGTTTCTTCTTTATTTTTACTGTAGCTTTAGTTTTCTTGCAAGTAGATACAAAACTCTCTCTTGTTATTTTGAGTTCTCTTTAAAGCATTCAATAGACTTTCGTCTAGTTAGCTTTCAAAAGTGAAAAAATATCATCTTTAGCTATGGCTTCATCATCCTTTTTCTTGTCATCATCTTCAACAAGGACTCCTTCAAGAGTCACTAAGAACCTCTAAACCTTGTCTTTTTATGGTTATTTGATGAATAATCTAAGCATGAATTTGGTTAATATTTGTATGTTTATGATGAATAGGCACTAAGTTTTATGGTGACTGGTTGATTGAAATGTTGCATGGTTAATTTTTAGGTCAAGGTTATTTTTTGGGTTAGGGGCTAAATCGTAAAAACTAGACTAAATTGAATAGACTTCAAAACCTAGAATTGAAGTCTCTAGGTGAACATTTAGATAGGTGAGACCGAAAGGAGATCCTACCACTAACCAATTTGATTGTCCCGATTTAGTTTAGTGAGGTTGAGAGATAAACCGAACTAAATCTACTAATTGGGTAAAATGACGACCGAGAGGTAAAATTGGACCAATTAGGAGCTTGAGCAATTTAGATCCCTAATCTAAGAATTAATTCACAACATGGATATCAACCGACCACTTTATCTCATTGAATTGATAGCTGTGTATTTTTTGCTATTATTCAATTTAGTCATCCTAAGTGTAATTTAGTGCAATTAACCTTGAATGATTAGTTGCCGTAATGTAGTACTTAGTGATTAGCTAGCTAGACTTCTTAATTGCATGCTTAATCAATATCATTCGCCTTATCACTAGATCTCTCTTGAGTTTGATCCTTAGAATGCTTGTGTAACACCCCTCGCCCGTATCCGTCGCCGGAGGGGTAAGGAATGTTGCTAAATAAGCCTTAATTTCTTTTCTAAATATCATCCATATAAATAAAACATTCAAGTATTATCGATCACATCCATAAACACCTACATTACTTATGAAAAACACATGTTAACTTAATAAGCCATTTGCGCATGGCTATACATATATATATCACCAAAAGATACTAGGTCAATTTACAAAGTCAATCCTATACATGCCATTATCAAAATTTCATCAAAAGTGTACCAAAAAGCTTAGATAGTGTGGTCGACTTCGACTTTGAAACTCCCGAATCCGATGGATGACGAGCAAAAATCTATAAAACAGAGAATCAAAGCAAAAGAATAAGCATTTCTATGCTTAGTAAGCTTTAAATAATGAAATCATCTAGAAGATTAGCATAATAATGTCAAGTCTATATGAATCAACCCTTGGCCGAATCTAAACATAACTAAAGTACTTCTTTATCGATCATATCATAAAGGTGAAATCAATACATCCATCTATTTTCATTTATAGCCGAATACATTCGTCTCAAATTTTCATGCAAATCTCATGAATATATATATACATACATATCATACTAGTAATGTTGGATTTGTCTAATTCGGTACTCATACATTCTAATCAAATCATAAACGTTCAAAGGATTTAAAACAATGGTCTAAGCATACTTACCGACTTTCGTAATACTAAATTAAACAATTAATCATATTCTCAACGAGAGTAAGTTACTTACTTGATCGTTTCACGGTAAGTCGCACATGTGTTTGAAATTAATTTGACATGTATTATATAATTTCTCTTACGCATACTTACAGTTTATCAACCCAATTATTAGGCCGGCATAGACATCCTTCTGAACTAAACCCGAATCTTAGCACTGGCTCAGAAGCCCTTCGAGACCAAGCTCGGTTTATGACGCTGGCTTAAAGCCCTTCGGAACTAAGTCCGGTTATGACGCTGGCTTAAAGCCCTTCGGAACTAAGTCCGGTTATAACACTGGCTCAAAGCCCTTCGAGACCAAGCTCGGATTTAAACCTCGATTAACATTCACACATATATGCACATTTAAATATCACTTTGATACTCGAATACAATTTCAGCATTCTTACTAACTATATCGCGATCAGTTCACTAATCATAAACAAATAACATGATCCCGTTTCATTATCCCAGAAGCTTTCTATTATCATACGGCTACAAACGAATACTCTACTTATTTATTTGGTCATGTAACGCAAGCAGAACCACTAGGTCATAAATTATTTATCGCACTCATAATTATATAATTTCTGTATCTAAACATAAGCTAAATTCCATTACTCAAAGACTTACCTCGGGTATGCTTGGATAATTACTGATAGACTACTCGGTTGCTTTCTCCTTTCCTTTATCTGATTTTGATCCCTTTAGCTCTTGAGCTTAAATTTAAACAAATAAATTTATTTAATCATTTCGAACATCAAAGGAAAATTTAAAGCTCCTAACTTTTATACTCAATAATGAAATCAACCATTTATCTAATTATTTTAACACCTCACTTTAAGCACACAATTTATCTATCATACATCCATTTCACAAGCTCAGTCACAATGAATAGAAATACATGCATACCAATGAGTTACTTATAGCATGCTTTAATATCTTATATATCCCATTCGGCCTTAGCTTCTAACAATTAACTTTCATATTCAAATTCCATCTCATGATCAAATGTAGCTAGTTACACCTAGGTTACCATATTGCCAAACAATGACCGATTTTGCATATCAATTAATTAGATTACTTAACCCCTATCTCACATAGTCCAAGTTCATATAACCTTAATGTCTAAATGTGTATGGTACCTAAAATTCTTATAACTTAACCCTTTAACCCATTTTGCCGAAATTTTTATTAAATATCCTATTCACATACATATACATAATCCGTATTTGAAAATTTCCTTTAATCAACCTACATTCGGCAATGGCTACAACGACTTGATAAGTCTTAGAAACATTTCAATTTCATCTATTTCTTTAAAGACCGAATATATATATATATATATATATATACAATAATAATGCTGAATGCTATTAACTATTAAAGTCACATACACAACTTATATACAAAATTTATCCTTGCATAGCCTATAGCTTATTCAGCTATTCCTTACTCAATCCTAACAAAGTTTCATATCAAACTCCTATGACTAAGCACACATATTCTTACATTCCAATAATCATAATCTTTAAAAATCACATTCTAAATAAAGCATCATGAGCAATGCCGAATCTTCAATTGTTCCAATGTCTAGTTTACTCAATTCAAAAACATCATAATAACATTTGTTCATGACATCAAATATACATATATTTTTTTTCGGCTAGAACATATATGAGTATTAAAATTCATATTTTTAACAAGATCCATTTCTTTTCTCAACACATACATCATCAAAACTTAAAGGAAATTGTCAAATTCTTTCTTTAATACCCATAGCCGAATGCTCCCTCTATCCTCCACAACTTAAAAATTTTAGCATGGGCTAAGTAGTAAACAAGATGATTACATAAAACAAGCTTAGATTTCAAGAAAATTTAACACCATTCACTAACCTTTCTTAGCTTCAATTGATTTAAAATTTTCTCCCTTTTCTTCCCTTCAATTCGGCCAAGAAGAAACAAAGGTGAAGCTTTGTTTTTTTCACCTAATTTTCACTTAATTCTTTTTCCATTAATTCATTTTGTATATTAAAATGTTAATAAACAAATTAAATAATTAAAATAAAATGCACATATTATGAGTTAGTCATTATCATGGCCGGCCACTATCTTTAAAAAGGTTAATTAGACATGCAAGTCCACCTTTTTAATAACATGCATAAATAGGTCATCTTAGAAATTACCCATCACATTTCACAATGTCTCACTTAAGTCCTATTTAAGATTTTCACATACAAATGACAAAATCAAAACATAAGATTTTCACAATTGCATGTACACATATAATAAACACAGAATTTAACAGTTAATTATTTTTATGACTCGATTTTATGGTCTCGAAACCATTTTCCGACTAGGGTCACATTAGGGTTGTCACAACTCTCCCCCACATAAAAGAATTTTCGTCCCCGAAAATCTTACCAGTGAATAAATTTGGGTATCTCTCTTTCATAGAGTTTTTAGTTTCCCAAGTAGCTTCCTCGATCCCGTGTTTGAGCCATAACACCTTTACTAAAGGAATCTTTTTGTTTCGCAACTCTTTCACCTCACGAGTTAAGATACGAATTGGTTCTTCTTCATAACTCAAATCAGATTGAATTTCAACCTCTGATGGACTAATTATGTGTGAAGGGTCAGATCTATAACGTCGAAGCATCGAGACATGAAAAACATTGTGAATCTTCTCAAGTTCAGGGGGTAAAATCAACCTGAAGCAACTGGTCCAATTCGTTCGGATATCTCATACGGCGCGATAAACCTCGGACTCAATTTGCCTTTACGGCCAAATCTGAGCACCTTTTTCCAAGGTGAAACCTTAATAAACACTTTGTCACCGACCTGATATTCAATGTCTTTTCGTTTCAAATCTGCGTACGAATTCTGACGATCTGTAGCTGCTTTCAGACTTTCACTGATTACTTTCACTTTCTGTTCAGTATCTTTAATCAAATCGACTCCGAAAATTTTACTTTCACTAAGTTCGGTCCAAAACAACGGTGTACGGCATTTACGACTATACAAAGCCTCGTAAGGTGCCATCTTAATGCTTGATTGAAAGCTATTGTTGTAAGCGAATTCAATTAAAGGTAAATACCATTCCCACGAACCACCAAACTCAAGGATGCAACATCTCAACATATCCTCGAGTATCTGAATTGTTCGTTCGGATTGACCATCAGTCTGAGGATGAAAAGCGGTGCTAAAATGTAATTTGGTACCCAAAGCTTCTTGCAATTTCTTCCAAAATCGCGATGTGAACCTCGGATCTCTATCGGACACAATAGAAATGGGTATTCCATGTAACCTTACAATTTGGGATACATACATTTCAGCTAACCTGACAAGGGAAAAATCCGTACGTACAGGGATAAAATGGGCCGACTTTGTCAATCTATCAACAACAACCCATATCGCATCTTTCTTACTTGACGACAAGGGCAATCCAGACACAAAGTCCATTGTGACTCGATCCCACTTCCATTCTGGAATCATGATCGGCTGAAGTAATCCCGAGGGCACTTGATGTTCCGCTTTCACTTGTTGACATATTAAACACTTCGAAACAAAATCAGAAATGTCTCGTTTCATACCATGCCACCAAAATTGACGTCTCAGGTCGTTGTACATTTTTGTACTTCCCGGGTGAATTGACATTCGACTACTATGAGCCTCATTCAAAATCATCGAAATGAGTTCTGAATTTCTTGGAATACACAAACGACTTTTGAACCTCAAACAATCGTCATCATCAATTTGAAATTCTGATTCCATGTTCGAAATACACTCAGCCCGTTTTGCAACCAATTCATCATCGAATTTCTGAGCTTCTCGAATTTGATGAATCAACAATGGTTTAGCCTTTAATTCTGCTACTAACACATCATCAGATACAACAGACAGATGTACATTCATCGCGCGAAGGGCAAACAGTGATTTACTACTTAAAGCATCAGCAACTACGTTAGCCTTTCCCGGGTGATAGTCGATGACCAGCTCATAATATTTCAACAACTCGAGCCAACGTCTTTGTATCAAATTCAATTCTCTCTGAGTCATCAAATATTTGAGGCTTTTATGATCCGAGTATACATGACACCTCTCTCCAAACAAGTAATGTCGCCATATTTTCAAAGCGAAAACAATTGCAGCTAATTCGAGATCATGAGTCGGATAGTTTTTCTCATGCGGCTTCAGCTGTCTTGATGCATATGCTACCACTCGACCTTCTTGCATCAACACACAACCCAGCCCAAGCAAAGACGCATCACTGTAAATGACAAACTCTTTACCGGATTCGGGTTGCACTAGCACTAGAGCTTCAGTTAAATAAGTTTTCAGTTGATCGAAACTTCTCTGACATTTTTCTGACCAATCAAACTTAACATCCTTCTGAAGTAGTCTTGTCATTGGTGTGGCTATCGTCGAAAAACCCTTTACAAAATGTCTGTAATAACCGGCAAGTCCCAAAAAGCTCCGAACTTCAGTAATATTTCTTGAAGGCTTCCAGTTAAGTATAGCTGTAATTTTACTCGGATCAACTCGAATACCCGATGCAGACACCACATGACCCAAAAAACTAACTTCTCTCAACCAGAACTTACATTTACTAAACTTAGCATATAACTGCTTATCCCGCAAAATCCGTAACACTAATTTCAGGTGCTCAGCATGTTCGGTTTCATTTCTCGAATAGACCAAAATGTCATCGATAAACACAACTACAAACCGATCCAGATATGGTCTGAAAATCCGATTCATCAAATCCATAAATACCGCAGGGGCATTAGTAAGCCCAAACGGCATCACTAAGAACTCATAGTGACCATATCTCGTTCTGAAAGCATTTTTGGGTATATCTGAGTCTCTAACTCGCAACTGATAATAACCCGATCTCAAATCTATCTTCGAAAATACAGAGGCCCCTTTCAGTTGATCGAACAAATCATCAATACGCGGTAACTGATATTTATTCTTTATTATCACTTTATTCAATTGACGATAGTCGATGCATAATCTCATGGTTCCATCCTTCTTTTTCACAAACAATACTGGTGCACCCCAAGGTGAGAAACTTGGTCGAGCGAAACCTCTATCCATCAACTCTTGCAACTGAGTTTTCAATTCTTTCAATTCTATTGGTGCCATACGATCTGGGAGTCAGAGAAATCGGTGTAGTCCCAGGTACAAGTTCAATGCCAAACTCTACCTCCCGAAGAGGTGGTAACCCCGGTAATTCCTCAGAAAAAACATCCGGATAATCACAGACCACTGGCACTGATTCAAGCTTCTTTTCTAACTCTTTGTCATCAAATACGTACGCCAGGTATACCTCACACCCCTTTCTCACATGTTTTTGAGCCAACATCGAGGATATAATCGCTGTAACCCGATCCTATCGATGACTCAACTCGGATTATCTCATCGCTTTGCGCATCTCAAATCAATAGTCTTTCTTTTGCAATTCACAATCGCATCATGGACAGTCAACCAATCCATACCAAGGATAACATCAAATTCATCAAACGGTAAAAGCATCAAATCGGCTGGAAAGCAGGAACCTCTGATTAATAGGGGACGTTTCTTACACACCTTGTCCACAAGTACATAACGACCCAAGGGATTTGACACTCGGATTACAAACTCGATGAGACTCGACGGTGAGTCTTACTAGATACTAAAGTCTCACATATATATGAATGAGTAGAACCAGGGTCAATCAAAGCAATTACATCAGTATCAAAGAGAGTAAAAGTACCGGTAATAACGTCTGGGGAAGAAGCATCCTCGCGTGCGCGTATAGCATAAGCTCTAACAGGAGCACGAGCCTCCGATTTGGTGGTAGCATCTTTAGGCCATCTCTGACCGCCACTAGCGTTCCTCGGGTTTCTAGGGGGCCTACCTCTTGCTGTAGTATTATTCAGTTTCTCACTCTGATTCACATTCTGTTCAGACAATCTCGGGCAATCTTTGATAAAATGATCAGTCGATCCACATTTGAAACAGGAGCGGTCACGAACTCTACAGCTTCCCGAATGCCACTTGCCACAATGCTGGCACTCAGATCTGTCCTGACGATCATTGCCAACACTGGCAACAGAGGTAGCTCGTGTACTCATAGGAGGTCGATTACAATCCCGTCCAGAAAAACCGGAAGTATTCTTAGATCTGCTTGGATCATCTCTAAACTTCTTCGATGATTGATGAAAGGGCTTTCCCGAAGATCTTTTACGAAACTCTCTTGCTCCCATATCAGCTTTTCTTTTCTCTTTACTGAGCTCTTCGGCTTTGCAAGCTCGCTCAACAAGTACTACAAATTCTCTGATTTCTAGAATGCCAACAAACGACTTTATATCTTCGTTCGTCCCTTCTTGAACGCGTTTACATTACATCTTCTCGAAGAAACGCATTCTCGAGCATACCGGTTGAGCCTCACAAACTTTCGTTCATAATCGATGAATCGACATGGAGCCTTGTTTAAGTTCAAGAAATTCTTTCCGTTTTTGATCAATAAATCTCTGGCTGATATACTTCTTCCGAAACTCAGTTTGGAAAAACTCCCAAGTTACTCCCTCTCTGGGTACAACCGAAATCAATGTATTTCACCAATAATAGGCAGAATCACGTAACAAAGAGATAGCACACTTCAGGCATTCATCGGGTGTGCAAGAAAGTTCATCAAGTACCCGGATGGTGTTATCCAACCAAAACTCAGCTTGTTCGGCATCATCGCTGTCCGTTGCTTTAAATTCAGTAGCCCCGTGCTTTCGGATTCTGTCAACTGGGGGCTTATTTAACCTTTTCTGATCGGTTACCGGAGGTACTGCTGATGCAGGGGGTGTATTGGTCGGGAGTGGGGGTTGTGGAACAGCCGTGTTAGTTCGAATGTACTGATTGAACCAATCATTCATCACGCTATAAAAAGCTTGCCTAGCTTCATCGTTCTGATTACTAGCCATAGGTTAAGAGTTCACCGGGGCTGTCCCTTGCGCGGGAGCAGGTGCCACGCTCTCAACATCATCAACTATCGCTCTATTGGGATCGGGATCTATCACTATACATAAACGTATTTTTAACTGTCAGAAATCACCACACTATCAAATAAACACATAATGGCATGTATAGCTAGACCCATTCGCATTACGGTAGTCCTAGAATTGACTAAACTGTAGCTCTGATACCAATTAAAATGTAATACCCCTCGCCCGTATCCGTCGCCGGAGGGGTAATGAATGTTGCTAAATAAGCCTTAATTTCTTTTCTAAATATCATCCATATAAATAAAACATTCAAGTATTATCGATCACATCCATAAACACCTACATTACTTATGAAAAACACATGTTAACTTAATAAGCCATTTGCGCATGGCTATACATATATATATCACCAAAAGATACCAGGTCAATTTACAAAGTCAATCCTATACATGCCATTATCAAAATTTCATCAAAAGTGTACCAAAAAGCTTAGATAGTGTGGTCGACTTCGACTTTGAAACTCCCGAATCCGATGGATGACGAGCAAAAATCTATAAAATAGAGAATCAAAGCAAAAGAATAAGCATTTCTATGCTTAGTAAGCTTTAAGTAATGAAATCATCTAGAAGATTAGCATAATAATGTCAAGTCTATATGAATCAACCCTTGGCCGAATCTAAACATAACTAAAGTACTTCTTTATCGATCATATCATAAAAGTGAAATCAATACATCTATCTATTTTCATTTATAGCCGAATACATTCGTCTCAAATTTTCATGCAAATCTCATGAATATATATATACATACATATCATACTAGTAATGTTGGATTTGTCTAATTCGGTACTCATACATTCTAATCAAATCATAAACGTTCAAAGGATTTAAAACAATGGTCTAAGCATACTTACCGACTTTCGTAATACTAAATTAAACAATTAATCATATTCTCAACGAGAGTAAGTTACTTACTTGATCGTTTCACGGTAAGTCGCACATGTGTTTGAAATTAATTTGACATGTATTATATAATTTCTCTTACGCATACTTATAGTTTATCAACCCAATTATTAGGCCGGTATAGACATCCTTCTGAACTAAACCCGAATCTTAGCACTGGCTCAGAAGCCCTTCGAGACCAAGCTCGGTTTATGACGCTGGCTTAAAGCCCTTCGGAACTAAGTCCGGTTATGACGTTTGGCTTAAAGCCCTTCTAACTAAGTCCGGTTATAACAACGGCTCAAAGCCCTTCGAGACCAAGCTCGGACTTAAACCTCGATTAACATTCACATATATATGCACATTTAAATATCACTTTGATACTCGAATACAATTTCAGCATTCTTACTAACTATATCGCGATCAGTTCACTAATCATAAACAAATAACATGATCCCGTTTCATTATCCCAGAAGCTTTCTATTATCATACGGCTACAAACGAATACTCTACTTATTTATTTGGTCATGTAACGCAAGCAGAACCACTAGGTCATAAATTATTTATCGCACTCATAATTATATAATTTCTGTATCTAAACATAAGCTAAATTCCATTACTCAAAGACTTACCTCGGGTATGCTTGGATAATTACGGATAGACTACTCGGTTGCTTTCTCCTTTCCTTTATCTGATTTTGATCCCTTTAGCTCTTGAGCTTAAATTTAAACAAATAAATTTATTTAATCATTTCGAACATCAAAGGAAAATTTAAAGCTCCTAACTTTTATACTCAATAATGAAATCAACCATTTATCTAATTATTTTAACACCTCACTTTAAGCACACAATTTATCTATCATACATCCATTTCACAAGCTCAGTCACAATGAATAGAAATACATGCATACCAATGAGTTACTTATAGCATGCTTTAATATCTTATATATCCCATTTGGCCTTAGCTTCTAACAATTAACTTTCATATTCAAATTCCATCTCATGATCAAATGTAGCTAGTTACACCTAGGTTACCATATTGCCAAACAATGACCGATTTTGCATATCAATTAATTAGATTACTTAACACCTATCTCACATAGTCCAAGTTCATATAACCTTAATGTCTAAATGTGTATGGTACCTAAAATTCTTATAACTTAACCCTTTAACCCATTTTGCCGAAATTTTTATTAAATATCCTATTCACATACATATACATAATCCGTATTTGAAAATTTCCTTTAATCAACCTACATTCGGCAATGGCTACAACGACTTGATAAGTCTTAGAAACATTTCAATTTCATCTATTTCTTTAAAGACCGAATATATATATATATATATATATATATACAATAATAATGCTGAATGCTATTAACTATTAAAGTCACATACACAACTTATATACAAAATTTATCTTTGCATAGCCTATAGCTTATTCGGCTATTCCTTACTCAATCCTAACAAAGTTTCATATCAAACTCCTATGACTAAGCACACATATTCTTACATTCCAATAATCATAATCTTTAAAAATCACATTCTAAATAAAGCATCATGAGCAATGCCGAATCTTCAATTGTTCCAATGTCTAGTTTACTCAATTCAAAAACATCATGATAACACTTGTTCATGACATCAAATATACATATATATTTTTTTTCGGCTAGAACATATATGAGTATTAAAATTCATATTTTTAACAAGATCCATTTCTTTTCTCAACACATTCATCATCAAAACTTAAAGGAAATTATCAAATTCTTTCTTTAATACCCATAGCCAAATGCTCCCTCTATCCTCCACAACTTAAAAATTTTAGCATGGGCTAAGTAGTAAACAAGATGATTACATAAAACAAGCTTAGATTTCAAGAAAATTTAACACCATTCACTAACCTTTCTTAGCTTCAGTTGACCGAAAATTTTCTCCCTTGTCTTCCCTTCAATTCGGCCAAGAAAAAACAAAGGTGAAGCTTTGTTTTTTTCACCCAATTTTCACTTAATTCTTTTTCCATTAATTCATTTTGTATATTAAAATGTTAATAAACAAATTAAATAATTAAAATAAAATGCACATATTATGAGTTAGTCATTATCATGGCCGGCCACTATCTTTAAAAAGGTTAATTAGACATGCAAGTCCACCTTTTTAATAACATGCATAAATAGGTCATCTTAGAAATTACCCATCACATTTCACAGTGTCTCACTTAAGTCCTATTTAAGATTTTCACATACAAATGACAAAATCAAAACATAAGATTTTCACAATTGCATGTACACATATAATAAACACAGAATTTAACAGTTAATTATTTTTATGACTCGGTTTTATGGTCTCGAAACCATTTTCCGACTAGGGTCACATTAGGGTTGTCACAGCTTGAAATGTTCCACTATAATATTTAAAAATATTACAACTGATCTGTCACACTTGCAGTCAAGCCACTTTTAAATTATTTCATTTTGTGCGTGGTCACCTCTCTACTCATAAAATGGGAAAATTAATCTATGTACATTAGTTCAAATAACACATTAGTCCTTTCTTTTAAAAGTTTCATCCATTTGTATTATAAAAAACTGACGTGGCTGACAGAATAACCAGACAATGATTTGTGGCATGCCACGTGTACATCTTGCTAAAATACATGGACTAGTTTTTAATAGTAGAAATGGATAAAATTTTTAACAAAAAGATCAGTTTGCTCTTTGATTTAACGTAAATGGACTAATTTACCCATTTTATGAGTAGAGGGGCAAAATGTAATCCAACTCTTAGTATAGGGATCTCCATGATACTTTTACCAAATTGGACCCAAGCTCTCTCACCTACACTATAATACTATTGATTTACAAACAAATATGAGTTATTTGATTCTTATAATTCCATATATTTATATTGTACTATAAAATTTAATTCCTAAATTCACAGATTACTTAATTAGCAAATAAGATTTCTTAATTTAAAGACACATAAGATATGCCATTCAATTTTATGAGAAGGTTATGTTAGCTTTAATTTTCAATTATTTTGATAGAAAAAATTTAATTATAAGATCCTTTAATCAAATTTGTATAAATTATTTCAATCTTATTCAAATATATTTTTAACTATTACAAACTCAAAAATAAAGTTTTTAAATGACTTAAACTTTCTACAAAAGTTTTTGAGAACCCCCAAGTCTTTTAAAATGTTTCTGATGGCTGTCGATTCCACCAATATAAACCTACACCTATTTTGAAAATTAAAGCAGTATAGGGAGTAGGGTCGATCTCACAGAGACTGGAATTACTGAATATTGTTTGTTTCTTGACCAGATTAGTGTCTAGGCAGTTGTCGTGCCCGCGACGTTTGGGGGGAAAATAAAATATGAAACCTGAAATAAACACAAGAAAACGTAAAAAGTAAAAAGTAAAGATGGAATAAAAATAAATAACGAAATAATTTAAAGGAAAATCAATAAAACTTAGCTCAGCCTTAAGCACGGGTTTTCCCGTCTTTGACCCGTTCCTCGAAATTAGGTGAACTCCTCTTTTCAGATAAGCTAGTTATAGCTACCAAGGACGCCTCGGACACAAACTCTTCCTTGTGTAAATTAGTTATGGAACGTCCTATAACTAATCCTTACCGATCGAACAACCTACGAAACATTCGTGATTTAGTATTCCTGCAGCTTTGCGTTCTAGAAGAGCCTAGCTCGAACCAACGCCCTCAAACGTTGGGACATTTAAATTCGGTTACTACTTCCCTTGACGGAACCAAACAGCAATCCCCACTTGGCACGCCAATGTGTTCACGAAAAACAAATTAGACAATCGATCCTTTCGGAATTCCAACTGTACGTCTAGCCACACTAACTCAAATAACGTCTTTTTTGACTTAGTGTTGCCTTGACTTTGTGAGTTGAAGAAGTCATAAGCTTGATCCGGAGAAATAATAAATATGAAAAATTGGGAGTTAAACGGCTCGGGTTCCTAACTCACGGGTTTTTGACGGGTTAACACCTGCTTAAAGCTGAAAGGGGTTTAGTGTGACATGAATTTAATCATGCTTGAAGCTTATGGAAATGATAGAAATTATATGAAAAAGGTAGTGGAAATGGATAGGAAAAATATTTGCAAAGAGAATTAGACAAGTTTTGTAAAAAGAAGACAAAATAATCTAATGCTCAATTGAATTAAGAAAAAGAAAAACAAGGTGGATAATGGAATTCCAAAATGAAATAGGAATGTAAAGACAATTGAATAATGGATGATTTCCTAAGAACTAAAACCCCCTATTTATATAGATAGGGTTTACTAAAAATAGCTTAAGAAAATTAATATAAAATCTAAAATAATAATAATTAAAAATAAATAAACTTAAAATAGAATTTCCTATTTTTGGCTTTTTACAAAGTCAAATTTATGACTAGTCCTTGGCTTGCTCCATCTTTTCGCTTTGGCCTATTCCAATAATTTTCTTCTAATTTGGCCCCTTTTTAGCTTGCTTTTGATCAATTGCATCCCTGACAAGAATTAAATCATAAAAACACTTAATTAGCAGGGTGCAGTTCATCAATAAACTAAATTAAGCACAAAAAATATGCAATTTGACATGTTTATCAAATCCCCCCTACTTAGCTCATGCTTGACCTCAAGCATGTTGTTCTTTCAAACGTTAGAATTAATTCCACAATTTATTAAAAATCGATCCCCTTTTCCATATCCTCAATCAATGCAAACAACATAGGCAAAAAGAAATAAATGTTCAAAATATACATTTTAATCAACAAGTGTCATTAAATTGAAATATGTCAACTAAACAATTTCGCTAAATTGAGATTGAATCCCATAATTTGCATGGCATTATTAATTATCTATGCATCAGAAATTTAATAGATAAGATCAAACCTTTTTACGCGAACTAGGATGACAACCCAAGCACCCTATCCCGGTTACTCAGTTCAAACAGTCTTTATTTATTATGTATTATTTTTTTTTTTTTTTTTTTTTATTTTATGGGGTGTTCAGCTAGCAGAATGTTTGTAAGTTATCGACTTGTCACTCGAACCTTTTTACGCGAGACAAGATGACAACCCAAGCACCCTGCCCGGTTACTCAATTCGGTCACGTTTTCGAAACTTCATTCATAGCCTGAACCTTTATTAATTTATTTATTTATTCATGCACAAGCAAATATATTTTTCAAACAATCAATTTATACGAAAAATCTAGCTACATATATCAACTTTAAAACACAAATATCGACTAATCTATATATTTGAACATTTAAAATTAAAATTTGCCCCATTGTCCAAATTGACTAAGTATGAGATTAAAGGCTCAAATGTTGAATAAATTGTCAAAAGAATTCATCGTAAGATTGAACACATGCAAAAGAGAGAGACATGCAGCAAAAATTAACATATCAATCCAACCCCCCCACTTAAACTATGCTTGTCCTCAAGCATGTAAAATAAAGTCAGCAGCTCAAAATAAATTAAAAATAAAAAAGTTCAGAACACTCCCCATGTATTTTAATGACATCATTGGTGTTGAGAGTCGCGACTTTGCAGGATATTGAGGATGGTGGCGACTTGTGTTGCCATTGTTTCAAGTTTAGCTTCGATTCGACTTAAACGGGCATCCACAGACAAAGGGTGTTCCTTTTGCTCTCTCGTATTAGTGTGTGGATGTTTGCGAAAAACTGTATTTTCCCGAGCAGCCCGTGTACCTGGAGGAACAAAATAACATGAAGTAGGGGTGCCGACAAGCAATCCCATAGAATCCAAACAATGTTTATCTAGGTGGTCCATACAATATGCACATGTGAAGGTTGCGAAATCTATTTCAGACTCAAAAAGTCGAGAGGCTAAATTTGAAATAAATGATCCAAGTATAAGTGGACGGTTGTAACTCAAAACGACATGAAAATTTCGTGCAAACCAATATCCTAAATTAACTTTAAGACCCGAATGCATGCACCACAAAAAGAATAGTTCAGTTTTAGTCAAAGCAGCTGAGGAGTCATTTCTACTGAAAAAAAAAAATGCTAAAAATCGGTGTATGTATTTTAAAGTAGGCTCATGCACCCATAAATCTTTTGTGGTCTTTGGATTATAAAGTTGGTCAGAATTAGTTAAAACACGATAAACACGCTGAGCATCGAAGTCATTGGGAACATCTAAAAGAGTAGAATGATAGGCATCGAATTGAATGTCATTAGGGTAGATAAAACCCATGGCAATGTTAAATTCTGAAACAAACATCCGAAAGTCTTTTCCAAGCAAACGAAAGCACACTATATTTTGTGTTTCAACAGTTTGCAATGGATTTATATTAAAGCTAAATGTGTTATAAAACTCATATACTAATTCATAATATGTATCACAAGTAATATTAGCAAATAGAGTCCAACCAATAGTATCAAAATAATGGAGCACTGCATCATGAATATCTAGAAGTTCAAGAGTAGTGAAATCGATTTGCTTACAGACCGAAAGCGAGCATTGTTGGATGGCATTGTATCGTGTTTGCTGTCCTGATATTGAAAACTCTAGAAATCCTCGCAAACGACTATCGGTAGGAATAACATTTGCTCGACTACGTCTGTTGCGTTGATTTGCTTGGGGTGGTCGAACGTGCTCGTTAAGCGAGTCAAGTGGGGGATTTCGTTCAGCAGCTTCAGTACTGCTGCGCGGGGACGTCGATGGCTCACGTGTTGACTATCGATAACTTCGAGTTTGGCGTTGAGAGACTTGTCCAACAACGGTGGGTGTAAGCTCGACATGGACGTTAGAAGTTTCGACTTTCTCTGACTGCCCGAAGTGCTTGTGTCGGCCGGGGTTAGACTTCATCGGCGGCGGTCTCTTGGTTGCGCGGCCATTCGTCTCGGAAGAGGTGGAGGAAGGTCATCATCGTCGATATCGACGACAGGAGGAACGGATAATAGTGCCAATTCCGATTGAGTGAAACTGGAATATTGTCTGTTGCTTGGTTCTGAGTTCGAACCATGATGTCCGTGCGAATGTCACGAGTAATCAGTCCAAATGGTACGACGACGGCGGACCTAGCTGTGGCAGACTGCGACTTTTGGCGTGGGGAAAAGGGGAAAACGAAATAAGAATGGAGGTGGGGCGTGATTCGTCGGCGATGGACGGTTGAATCGGTGAAGGCGTGGCATGCGACGGCTAAGGGGGACGACGGTGGTGATCGGCGATGGGGGGTGTGACGGCGGCGGCGATGTAGCTTGCTTGGGTTAGGGTTTCTTTTGATATTTGAAAAAGATGAAGATGAAGAAGATGAGAAGATTTGGGAATTTAGGGATTTAGGGTGTTTGAATTTATTTTTTGTTTAATTTTTGTGTAAGTTAATTGGGTGTTGTTGGTTTATTTGGGTAGGTGATTTAATTGGGTTTAAGGGAAGTGGGTTGGGTGGTGGGTATTAGGTTGATTTTGGGTTTGGGTTTATGTGGGTATTGGGTATGGTAAGTTAATTGGGTTGGTTAGGAATTTTTATGGATGGGTGTTGGGTTTGAGTTTTGGTGGGTAATTGGGTTTTTTTAGGTTTTGGGTACTATGGTATGTGGGTAAATGGGTTTGGGTAGAAATTTTAGTGGATGTTGGTTTTTTTTTTACTATCACCAAATTAGCAAGTCGTGCCCACGCCTCCACCAGTACTCGTCTTTTTTGAAAATTAATGACTCCCATAGTGTTCCTGAAAGCATCAAATTGACTAAGTTAAATAAGAAATAATTTATTTATTTACATCCTAATTTATTTAAACTAAAAATTAAATAAATGAAAATAAATTTGGGTTGCCTCCCAAAAAGGCTTTTTTTTTATGTCGTTAGCTCGACGACCTGTTATTCAAACTTTTGGCTCATCGAGAACAATTTCCTCAACTGTGTGTTTGAAAATTCTCGAAAAAAGGTTTTAGTCGTTGACCATTCACTTTAAATTACTTTCGGGTCCCTTCACTTTGAATTTCCACTACACCATTCGCAAATAAATTAGTAATAATAAACGGTCCTATCCATTTGGATCGAAGCTTACCAGCGAAGATTTTTAAGGTGGAGTCATATAGGAGCACTTTTTGTCCTATTGAGAACTGCTTCCTAGTGATGAACTTGTCATGAAATGCCTTCGTCTTTTTTTTATAAACTCGAGCATTTTCATATGCATTGTTTCTAATTTCCTCGAATTCCTGGATGTCTAATTTCCAAGATTTTCCCGCAGACTCCATCTCCATATTACACTTCTTAATTGCCCAAAAAGCCTTGTGCTCTAATTCGACCGAAAGATGGCACGGCTTTCCGAAAACGAGTCGGTAAGGCGACATGCCTATTGGTCCCTTGTAAGCTGTCCTATAAGCCCAAAGTGCGTCATTCAGTCTCAAACTCCAATCCTTCCTGTTAGGTTTAATCGTCTTTTCCAGAATAGACTTGATCTCTCGATTTGACACTTCGGCTTGCCCGTTTGTTTGTGGATGGTAAGCAGTGGTAATTCGTTGAGTCACTTTATATTTCTCCATTAATGAACTTGCGAGCTTATTGCAAAAATGTGTTCCTCTGTCACTGATTAATGCTCGTGGAGTGTCATACCTGGGAAAAATAGAACTTTTAAGAAAGTTAACTACGGTCTTAGCATTATCATTGCGAGTGGCCTTTGCCTCTATCCACTTAGAGACATAATCAACAGCTAAGAGTATATAAAAATTACCGAAAGAAGAAACGAAGGGACCCATAAAGTCGATGCCCTACACATAAAAAATTTCACAAATATGAATAGGAGTAAGAGGCATCTCATTTCGAAGACTAAGGTTGTCAACTCTTTGGCATTTTTCACAAGTTTTGCAGAAATAAAAGGCATCACGAAATATGTTTGGCCAAAATAATCCACATTTGAGAATTTTGTGTGCGGTGCGTTTAGGTCCAAAGTGCCCTCCGCATGCTTAAGAATGACAAAAAGTTAAGATAGATTGTACCTTTGTTTCTACTATACAACGTCATATTACCTGATCCGAGCAATGCTTTCAAAGATAAGGATTGTCCCAAATGTAATATCGTGCATCCTTTCTTATCTTATCTTTTTTAGACCTTGGCAAATCTGAAGGAACAGTACCTGTGACGAGGTAATTTACTATATCTGCATACCAAGGATGCACTGTACTTACTGAGAACAGGTTTTCATCTGTAAAGTTGTCCTTCAATGGTGTGTCGTCTACTAGAATCGGTAATCGACTCAGATGGTCAGCTACTAGGTTTTCGCATCCCTTTTTATCCCGAATTTCAAAATCGAACTCTTGTAGGAGTAGAATCCACCTGATCAGTGGAGGTTTTGCCTCCTTCTTCCCTATTAAATATTTCAAAGCTGCATGATCAGAAAAGATAATTACCTTAGTTCCCAATAGGTAAGATCTGAATTTATCTAAAGCAAACACAACAACTAATAATTCTTTCTCGGTTGTTATGTAATTACTTTGGGCAGCATCCAAAGTCTTTAAAGCATAGTAGATAACATGAGGCTCTTTCCCTATTCTTTGGCCAAGAACAGCTTCCACACTTTGGTCGCTCTCATCACACATGATTTCGATCGGGAAGTTCCAATTTGGTGGCTGCACTATGGGAGAGGAGACCAATTTCTGCTTCAGCACATCAAACGCATCTTTACAAGTCTGGCCAAATTCAAATTCTTTATCCTTTTGTAACAGACTACAAAGTGGTCGCGCAATTTTCGAGAAATGTTTCATGAATTGTCTGTAGAACCCTGTATGGCCAAGAAACGAACGAACTTCCCTCACTGATGAGGGGTAAGGTAATGAGTTAATAATATCCGTTTTTGCCTTATCGACCTCGATTCCCTTCGAGGAAACTATATGACCCAAAATTAATCCTTTGTCAACCATGAAATGGCATTTTTCATAATTTAAAACAAGATTAAATTCTAGGCATCTTTGTAACATCTTAGCAAGATTATTGAGACATTCGTTAAAAGAGTTACTGTAAACCGTGAAGTCATCCATAAAGACTTCGATGATTTTCTCAATATAATCGGAGAATATGCTTACCATGCATCTTTGGAAGGTGGCTGGAGCATTGCAGAGTCCAAACGACATTCGTCTGTACGCAAATGTTCTGAAGGGACACGTGAAAATCGTTTTGTCTTGATCCTCCGGAGCCACTGGAATCTGGAAAAATCCTGAGTACCCATCGATACAACAATAATGGGTCTTATCGGCTAATCGTTCGAGCATTTGATCGATGAAAGGGAGTGGAAAATGGTCTTTTCGGGTAGCTGCACTTAATTTTCTGTAATCGATGCAAACCCTTCATCCATTCTGGACTCGTGTAGGGACCAGCTCTCCTGTCGGGTTTTTCACCACTGTCACGCCAGTTTTCTTGGGCACGACATGAACCGGGCTAACCCAATCACTGTCGGAAATCGGGTATATTATCCCAGCATCTAACAGTTTATGGATCTCCTTCTTTACTACCTCCATCATAAGTGGATTAAGGCGCCTTTGAGCATCTCTCTTTGGTTTCGTGTTGCCTTCAATGGAAATTTTGTGCATATAAGTGGATGGACTTAGCCCTTTTATGTCAGCTATCGTCCAACCAATGGCTTCCTTATAATCTCTCAGAACTCGAACTAGACTTTCCTCCTCGTCTTTGGTTAACTTGTTTGACACTATCACCGGTAAGGTATCTTTCTCTCCCAAAAAGACTTACTTAAGGTGGTCCGGTAATGCTTTAAGCTCCAAGGTCGGTGGCTGCAAAATCGAAGGTAACATTTTAGTTTGGGAAAGTACTAGTTCAAATTGGTTACATTGGTTTGTCAACGAAGGTTGCATTTCCAAATGATTGACAATTTTTTGCAACGGATCTCCAATGACTGTGAATTCCTCGAGGTGATGTAAAGCATCCATGTTAATGTTTCTGTAAAGAACAGTTTCCAACTCATCAAAGTCATGATATTCAGAATAAGATTGAGTTAAACAATCTAAAATATCGATGCTAGAAATATTTAATAGTAAGTTAGGATGACCCATGGCCTCGTAGACATTGAATTTTACGATTTCGCCATCAAACTCCATGGTCAGTGTCCCGCTTCGAACATCTATCTTTGCGCTTGCTGTACTTAGGAATGACCTTCCAAGCAAAATGTCAGACGAATTAGTTGAATTATCATCTTCCATATTAATAATGTAGAAATCTGCAGGGAAAACTAATTCGTTAACTTTAACAAGGACGTCTTCGAGCAGCCCTTCGGGATAGACGACTGACCTTTCCGCCAACTGGATTATTACTCCTGTCTCTTTTAAAGGACCCATGTTAATCAGCTTATAAACAGAATAAAGCATAACATTAATGGAAGCCCCTAAATCACACATGGCTTTCTTAATGCCTACATTACCTATCTCACAGGAAATAGGCGGAACTTTCTTTTGCAATACTGCGGAGACATTTTCTCCTATATTTACTCTTTCGTTACCTATTAACCTCCTCTTGCTAGTACACAACTCCTTGAACAAAAATTGGAATCAAAGCTACAAAATTCAACGTCAAATTGAAGAGAAAAAGAATGATATTTCAACTCCAAATTGGAAAAGAAAATACAAGAGAGAGAGTAGTTTTGTTCTAAGTAAAAGAAGGAATACAAAATAATGGATGATTTTTTAGGAAACTAAAAGCCCTATTTATATACATAGGGTTATTAAGAATAGCCTATTCTAAATTAATAAGATAAAAATAAATAAATAATAAAAATAAATAAAATAATATCTCCTATTTTTAGATTTTTACAAAGTCAAATTTGAAGTTTAATCCTTGGCCTTCCCATCTTTATGATTTGGCCCCAACTCAACGATTTTTCTTCCGATTTGGCCCCTTTTTGCTCGTTTTTGACTAATTACATCCCTGACAAGATTAAATCATAAAAACACCAATTAAGCAGGGATTAATTCAGAAATAAGCCAAATTAAACACCAAAAATATGCAAATTAACATGTTTATCAGTTTCTAAGCCACATTTTTTAAGGTTCTCAGTCTCGTCTCAAGACAAACCAACATCAAAGCTAAAAATACTTTAAAGGAGCCTTGTCTTAAGACAAAAGTCACTTTGTCTTGAGACCAGCCAACACCAAAGCCAAGGTAAGCAACAGGGGAACCCTATCTAGAGACAAAAGGCTTTTTGCTCGAGACAACCAAATAGTGAAGTTAAGGTTTGCTTCAGGGGAGCCTTGTCTCAAGACAATTTTCCATTTGTCTCGAGACAAGCCATTTGTGTCTTGAAGCTTTTAGCTCTAACAATCATATTTTTGTTTTTCTTGTCTCGAAGCAAGAGGTCTGTGTTTTGAGACGCACTACTGCAATGCGAAATAAATGCTCCCAAAGGCTAAAAAGTCCTTTCAACGGCTCCAAACGTCCATAATTCAATAAGACTGTATAAATATCATTCAAGAACACTCACATGAAGACAAGAAACAAGTGCATAAATATCAAGAGCTTAATTCCAGTCATTTTTCATTTTCTCTTATACAAACTTGTGGGTTTAGTTGTGATTCATTCTTTAAGTTTTGTTGTATTATTGTGTACAAGTGATTTTATTGTTACATATCAACCTTCTAGAGGTGATAATTCTTTCCAAACTTTATTTCTCGTTTTTGAGAGGATTTACTTAAGGTTTTGGGTAGAAAACCTTCAGGGGTAGTGGTCTTATCTTGCCTTGTAAAAAGAGAGAGATTGTAAAGGTTAAACATTGTTTTTAAAAGGTTAAAATCTAGTGAATTTAGAAAATCCTTAGTTGTGGTAAGTGCAGTGGAAGTAGGTAATTGAGGTCGAATCACTATAAATTTTTATGTCTTTATTGTTTTCCAATTTTGTTTAAATTTTCTAAACACCAATTCAATCCTCACTTTTCGTGATTATTGATCCTACTAGGTTATATTAAGCGCATTCTTATATTATGTGGTTTTCCTTTCAAATATCATAATAAAATACTTCACATTTTTTTATTTGTCAAAATAGATTGTTTTTTGTGACGGAACATGCCACAAAAAGCAAAAGCGTTTTCTAAAAGCACCACCGATGAGTCACACTTTTGCCTTATGTGCCATCTATTTCAAATAAAATTTAGTTGTTGATAGAGTTGTCCATGGATTGGGTCAGGCCTGGGCCAAAAAATGAGCCTAAATTTTTGCCCAACCTCGGCTTGGATAAAAATGCTAATACTTGAGTCTGGCCTGGCCCGCCCATATTAAAAAATTTAAAAATATAATTAATCAAAAACACAAAAATATTAAAATAAATATTTCACAAAAAATTAAAAAATAAATTAAAAAAAATCTTTATACTTAAATAAGACTAAGATAGATACAATTTAACAAGTAATTAAATGTATCTACAATAGTAGCAAAATTAACAAAAACAATAGTTATACAATATCTAAACAATAACAACAAAATAGTAGGAATATAATAGCGAAATGACAACAAAATAGTGAAAAAAAGTAGAAAAACAACAGCAAAACAGTGGGAAAATAATTTTTTTTTTTTACAAATTTGGCTGGACCAGGTCAAACCCGGACAAAAAAAAACCCGTACCTGAAACCCCACCCATTTTCTAAACGAGCCTTATATTTTTACTTAAGCTCATTTTTTGAACCTATATTTTTATTCAAATCCTCCCACTTTTCGTGCGGGTGGTCCAATTCATAATTATGTTTAGTTGTTGACCACTTTTTTAAATTTTAAAAACAATTTTCATGTCTTGCTCAGTAAAGTGCATCTAATTATACGTATTTTTCAATTTTTTCAGAGCTTACCTAATCCATGCATCAGAATTTGTTTCGCTTTTGCCGTAAAGTGCTTCTAGTAGTGATTCTCAATTTTTCGCAAATCCACAATATTTATCATTGTTTGGTTTTAATCACATTTGTCGTATTTTAATCTCCTTAATTTTTTTTAATTTCATCACTTTAATTAAAATAAGTATACAAATTAATCCCTACGATCAAAATTTCACTCACTAGTTATAAAATATTAACATGACATGTTAACTGTTGATTAAATGTTAAATGTGATTTTAATGGTTTTAATTTAGAATTTTTTTTTTGGGAGAATGAAATGTCAAGAGTCATTGGTTTGTGGCTTTTATTAGAATTTAATATTTTCAGTTTTTTTTAAAGGACAATAGTCTATAAATAGTTTGTAAGCATTTGATATAATATAGAAAGAAAAAGCAAGAAAATTCAGAAGTCAAAGATAAAAGGTTTTTTTTCTATCTTGAGCAATTTGTCAATTTGGTATCAGAGCCATGGAGAGTGTGGCTAGTAATGTGCCGCTGCCTCGACTAACGAAAGTGAACTACGAGAATTAGAGCATCCAAATGAAAGCTCTCATCGAGTTTCAAGATGGTTGGGAGGTGGTCCAAGAAGGTTTTGTAGAACCGACAATTACTGAGAAATATACGGCGGCTCAAAACAATACGTTGAAAGAGATGCGATCGAAAGATAAGACTGCATTGTACATGTTATTATGAGCTGTTGACGAGTCGGGCTTTAAGAAGATTGCGAATGCGACAACTTCAAAAGAAGCATGGGACATTTTGGCGAAAGTGTACAAAAGAGCCGACCGGGTTAAACAAGTCTGCCTTCAAACTCTTCGCGACGAGTTGGAAGGCATGAAAATGAAGGAATCGGAAGGTGTCTCTGACTATATTACACGTGTTCAAACCGTAGTAAACTAACTCAACCGAAACGGAAAAGCGTTAACCGATACATGAGTTGTGGAAAAGATTTTGAGGTCATTAACTGACAGTTTCGAGAATGTCGTATGTGCCATAGAAGAGCCAAAGGATCTAGCAATGCTCACAGTGGACGAGCTTCTCGGTTCTCTCGAGGCACATGAACAACTTAAGAAGAAGAAGAAAGAGGAGACAATCGAGAAAGCACTTCAAACTAAGGCTTCAATAAAAGACAAAAGGTTTTCTATTCTCAAAACTTTCGAGGTAGATGGAGTAGCCGTGGAGGTCGAGGAAATGGTCGCGATGGAAGAAGTCGCGGTCAAAAGGGCATTATGAGAAGAATGAGCAATCAAACTAACAAAATTGACGTAGAAGAGGACGCAGTCGTGGAAGAGGCGGTCGGTCGAATTATTCCAACATTGAGTGTTACAAGTGTGGCAAATATGGTCACTATGTGAAGGATTGCAATTCTGATAAGTGTTACAATTGTGGTAAGACGGGGCATTTTGCGAAAGAATGTCTCGACTTGAAAAATGTGGAAGAAACAACCAACCTAACCATGAAAGATGAGGAAGTGAAAAAAGGGTTTTTCTTGATGGCACACAACGACGTCAACACCAACAACAACATGGTGTATTACCTTGACACGGGTGCAAGCAACCATATGTGCGTGCACAAGTACCTATTCAAAAAGATGCGAAAGGTTGAAACGGACATGTGTCATTTGGAGATGCGTCGAAAGTTGAGGTAAAGGGCCAAGGTACCGTTTGTTATTTACAAAAAGATGGGTTAGTTGGGTCTATCCAAGATATGTATTATGTACCAGACCTCAAGAGCAACATTTTGAGTATGAGGCAACTCATGGAAAAAGGTTATTTGGTACTTATGAGAGACCGAGTGTTACACTTGAAAGATAAACAAGGGCGTTTGGTCGCTCGAGTTGAAATGGGGAGAAATCGCATGTACAAGTTGAATTTGAGAAGCGTTCGAGAAAAATGTTTGCAAGTCGATGTAGAAGACAAGGCGTCGCTGTGGCATCTCCGTTTTGGTCACCTATATTATGGTGGTCTAAAAGAGTTGGCGAAGAAGAACATGGTGCACGGGCTACCGGACATGGACTACGAGAAAAAATTTTATAAAGAGTGTGTGCTCGAAAAGCATGCGAGAACTTCGTTTCAAAAGAAGGCAGAATATTAGGCTAACAACCTCTCGAATTGATTCATACCGACATATGTAGACCAATCACCCCTGAATCTTTTAGCAGTAAAAGGTATTTCATTTCCTTTACCGATGATTTCTCACGAAAAACTTGGGTTTATTTTCTGAAAGAAAAATTTGAGGTGTTCGAGGTGTTCAAAAAGTTCAAAGTGATGGTGGAAAAGGCAACCGGTAGACACATCAAATCTGTACGATCTGATAAAGGTGGCGAGTATACTTCGACGGCTTTCATAGAGTATTGTGAGGAGCAAGGCATAAGACGATTCCTAACTGCACCGTACTCTCCCCAACAAAATGGTGTGGCAGAGAGGAAGAACCTGACTGTTCTCGATATGATTCTGTCAATGCTCAAGAGCAAGAAGATGCTGAAGGAATTTTGGGTGAAAACCATGCAATGTGCCATCTATGTGCAAAATCGGTGTCCACATGTGAAGTTGAATGATCAAACACCACCAGAGGCTTGGAGTGGACAAAAACTGACAGTTTCTCATCTCAAAGTATTCGGTAGTGAGGCTTATGCACATGTGCCAGATCAGTGAAGAACGAAGCCCAAAGACAAAAGCAAAAGGTTTACTTTTATTTGATATGATGAGAAAACAAAAGGATACAAACTACTCGACCCGATAAGTAAGAAGGTTGTGGTAAGTCATGATGTACAAGTTAATGAAGTAAGTGAGTGGGATTGGAATAACTCGACAGATGTTATCATCAAAGATGGAGAATCATCAACCGCTACACCAACAATCATATCGACAAATCCTGAAACTATCGATGGTGAAGATGAACCGCAACAACCCAAAATGCGAAGTTTGCAAGATTTGTATGATTCAACAAGTGAGGTACACATTGTATGTCTTTTGGCAGATTCCGAGAATATAAGTTTTGAAGAGGCGGTACGAGACAAGAAGTGGCAAACTGCCATGGACGAGGAGATTAAAGCAATTGACCGGAACAACACATGGGAGTTAACGGAGTTGCCGAAAGGAAGTCAGCCCATTTGTGTGAAGTGGGTGTTCAAGAGAAAGATGAATGCTCAAGGCGAGATAGAACGGTACAAGGCGCGACTTAGTGCAAAGGGATACAAACAAAAGGAAGGAATCGATTATGACGAGGTGTTTGCTCCCATTACAAGAATGGAGACAATCCGATTGCTCTTTTCACAAGCGGCTCAATTCAAATGGCCGATATTTCAAATAGATGTCAAGTCGGCATTCTTGAATGGTGTGCTCGAAGAAGAAGTCTACATCGAACAACCACCCGGGTACATAAAAAGTGGAGAAGAGAAGAAGGTGTTGAAATTGAAGAAGGCACTTTACGGGTTGAAGCAAGCACCGCGGGCATAGAATACTCGTATTGATACATACTTCAAGGAGAACGGGTTCAAACAATGTCCCTATAAACATGCCTTTTACTTAAAGAAGAATGGAGGTAATATGTTATTTGTTGCTCTTTATGTTTATGACCTCATTTTTATGGGGAACAATGGTGAGATTATACAAGATTTTAAGAGCACAGTAACACAGGAATTCGAGATGACAGATTTAGGTTTGGTGAAGTTTTTCCTTGGTTTAGAGGTAAGACAAGAAGAGACAGGTCTTTTTATGTCACAGGAGGCATATGCAAAGGAAATTTTGAAGAAGTACAAGATGTCATATTGTAAACCGGTTTCAACACCAATGGAACCACATGTAAAACTCTCAAAATTCGATAGAGGAGAACGAGTCGACGCGAGCAAATACCAGAGTTTGGTGGGAAGTCTTCGCTATCTCACTTCCACAAGGCCTGATCTTTTGCTAAGTGTTGGCATTGTAAGTCGGTTCATGGAGGAGCCAGTTTATTCACATTGAAAGGCGTTGAAGCGAATCCTACGGTATATCCAAAGAACGGTATCACTCGGGTTATTTTATTCAAATGTGGAAGATTACAAGTTGATTGGGTACTCTGACAGTGATTGGAGCGGAGACTTAGACGATCGGAAAAGTACATCTAGATATGTGTTCTTTATGGGTAACACGGCGTTTACTTGGCTTTCAAAGAAGCAACCAATCGTGACACTCTCGACATGTGAAGCTGAATATGTGGCAGCGTCTTGGTGTGTGTGTCATGCTATTTGGCTCAGAAATTTGTTGAACAAATTGGAGCAACAACAACTCGGTGCGACTGAGATACAAATTGACAATAAATCAGCAATTGAGTTAGCAAAGAACCCAGTGAATCATGAGAGAAGCAAACATATTGACATTCGTTTTCACTTCATCCGAGATCATGTAAAGGAAGGAAGTGTGAAATCAGTGCACATGGCAAGCCGGGACCAAGTCGTAGATATTTTCACGAAACCGCTATCGATGGTACTTCTTGACAACTGCAAGAAATTAATCGGCATGAAGGATGGCAGAAGCATTTAAGTTTACAGGGGAGTTTTGTTGATTAAACGTTAAATGTGATTTTAATGGTTTTAATTTTCCCTTCTCTTTCTCATGACTTCATTGCTGCACCGTCATCAGTCATTTTTGGTTTCTTCTCTTTCTCTGCTTCAAACCTTGAAAGTATGACTTCTTTGACATTCTTAAAATAACCCAAAAAGAAAGTAAACATTTAGCAGCCCACGGACCAATGCAAATCGTTTCTGGGTTCTTCTCTTTCTCTTTCACGTGTCACTGTTAGCATGCTGAAGGAGATTGAAGTAGTGACTTGTTCTATGGTTGAGGATTTGTTATCTTTCGTCTGCGGACCAAAGCCTAGAAGTTGGTTATCAGTTTCAAAACTATTGCATCACAGAAGAATAGCATGCGAAGCTGCTGGAAGAAACGTGAATGAATTTGAAAAGGTTGATATTGCTTTGAAATCCTTCGAAATAAGGACATATGAGATCATAAATGTTGAGATGCAAAACCAGCTGAAAGACTTGGAGCTGCTGATTCAAGACCTTGAAGATGGACTTGAATGCCTCTTCAGGTTTATGATCAAAGCAAGAGTCTCGCTTCTTAACATCCTTACCCTGTAAAAACAAACAAATTTTAGATTATCTTATGTATAGAAATCAAATATACATATAAATGAAATACTCTCTCCAATTCCACACTACAAAAGCTCCCTGTTTTGCTCATCTTTGCATGTTATTTTTCCTGTTTCAGTAGCATTTGTTTTAACCTTTTTTTAAAGAAAACAGTAACTAGACAGTAAAGAAACAAAGCTAATCTTGGGTGTTGTATTTCACTTTCTGCTAAATGTTTTTGGTACATGAGTAGTTCTTGTTTTGGGCTGCTAAATGTTTTTAGCAGAGAAAGAGACGAACCCAAAAAACGATGGATGCTGGTACAGCAATAAAGTGATGAGAAAGAGAAGAGGAAATGTGTTTTGGAATTAATCAAAAGTAAAAATTATTACCTCTCAGTTACTCAATGGGTCAATGTACTTTGTTAGTGGCAATCATTAATTTATATAATTATTTTAATTAAATAATTAAATAATTGATGAAAATAAAATAAACCCTATTTTAAGATGATTATGAGTGTAACTTTCCCAGTTCTGTTTGGTGTGGGAAAAAGACTTCGGACTAAAATTATTTTGTGTCTTTTCGAATTATTTATTTGAGTTATTTTTAGTTTGATTAGTTTAAGGATAGATAAGATTAAAGTTAAAGGGTTCATGTCATTAATTTTTTATAGTAAAATCAAGTTGAGTTTAAGTTCAAATTGACAAATTAGATTTTAAGTATTGGGACTAAAGTTCATAAATTGAAGTATAGAAGTTAAATCTGTAACTTTTTTATAAAGTGCAGGGACTAATAGCAGAATTCAACCATAATAATAAATAGGGATAAAAAGCTATAAGCACCAGTTTGTTTTACTTGAGGTACAACATTTGAAGACATTGGTGCTTCTCACTGGAACCGAAACACAATGGCTTCTGCACCCATTAAGCCCAAATTCAAAAAAGTAAAATATAAGGACTTGTTGAATTGAAATGATAAAAGAAAGAGAAATGGTTTTTTTTTTCTCAGTAACCAAACAAGCTAAGAAATTTGAAAGGAAAGTGAAAAAGATATAACCTTGAATTGAAACTAGTGTTTGGCTTTTGAGTCAAAGCAGTCAAATGAAATTACTCAAATTCACCCTGTGGCACGTCATATAACACCCATTACTCTGTTTTTTACCTTCAAGCTAGATCTCGCATGTGTTTTTCCCTTGGGGGTTAGCCGCTTAGCTCATTTAAGCAGTGTTTAATGGTTAACAAAGACCTCCATGGCAGCAACAAAGAAGCTTTCATCTCTTTTCCCTTTGCTGTCTCTCATTTGCTTCATCTCTTTCTTTCTTTCTTCTTCTCTCTATTTCCAGAAAAGCCTGCATTTCCTCTTCCACAACTCATCCCCAATTCCTCCGTTTTAAACCCATCGACGCCAATCCCACCACCCGATCAGACCCATCTGCAACCGGCTATTCCTCGTGCGATTACTCCGATGGGTCATGGGTTTTCCAAATGCGGGATTTGATCGATACGACAGTAGCTGCAAGGAGATATTCAAAGGATGGAATTGCATTTTGAACAACAAATCCAACGGTAGAGACATCATTAAGTGGCGATGGAAGCCTCGTAACTGTGATCTCCCACCGTTCGATCCCCTCCAGTTTCTTCACACTTACAGAGGTACCAACATTGGTACTTCCCCCATCTCTCTGTCTCAAAGTTAGTTAATTTAAAGCAAATTAGGCCTTAACCAATATTCAACAGTGCAGGGTTTATTGGTGATTCCTTAAACAGAAACATGTTTGTATTGAAACGTGTGTCCAATGATGTGAAGAAATGGCGTCCCGCCGGAGCTGATCGGGGCTTTACTTTCCTCCACTATAATCTCACCATTGGTGATTTCAGGCATCGGTCAAACAAACACGGTAAAAGAAGGAAAATATTTTCCGGAGCCTTATTTATAATTCAAATCCAGGGGTAGTTTAAGAATGAACCACTTAAAAACTAGCAGTTAGCGTTTTGAAGCAAAAAGCCCAACAGGATAGTTGTGTAATGATTTTATGTTATTGCTGGGCAAACTTTCTGTAACACCTGGGGATTTCAACTTCAACATACTAATAGTTACCATTTGTGGAGATCTCAATAAATTCTTCAAGGTGACATAATGTAATTTATAGTTATCTTTATAAGATATTATTGATTCTTTAAATTAAATTTGTTCACCTAATTTAATCCAATTTATCTCATGATCATTCTTATATCTTTTATGATGAAAATGATCATTATTTACAAATAATAATAATTAATAATTCGTCCCAAATAAATGACTGATGCCTAATTTTTATTTTCATAATTAATGTTTATGCAAGGATATCATTTTCTCTTTTATTTCAACTATAATTCCACTATTGTTGATAAAATCATACATATCAACTTTTGGCCCTGAGCACAAGCTGCCTGAAATCACCAATGAGAGGTGAAGCATATTGACCCAACGTCAACACAGTCTAATCTAATAATTGAATTAATTCACGATAAAAATAAACAAAAAAAGAATAAATAATTAAAATTTATTTTATACACCATGAAAATAGTATATATTATTTATTTTATATAATATGAAAAGAATATATTAATTTTTTATTTTATATACCATGATATGGATATATATTATATAATTAAAGTAATAAAGTAATATATCATAAAATATTTCTATTCTAATAATTAAATTAATTCACAATAAACAAATAATATTTTTAATCTAATATCCTAACATATTAATAAAAGTTTTTAAAATTAAACTAAAAATATATATTTATCATTAATAAATTAAATAATAAACAATTTAACTATTAAATATATAAACAACAGCATATGAATATGAGAATGTGAGAACATGGGAATTTAGAAAGTGAAAAATGAAGAGAATCTATGAATGTGAAAGAGAAAAGGTTTGAAAGAGTGAATTTCTTCCTTTGTTTTTTACAAAGCAAAAGTGATTAAGACCACAGAAATTTAATATATGCCTTGGAAGCACATGTCGTCCATCGTTTAGTGTTCATTGGCTTGTCTTGTATATGAGCAAAGTGGAGGAGATTATTGGTATCATCGAGTGTTGGTTGGAGTGTCTATCCTATTTTGGCACGAAAAAAGATTATGATTTTTGAGAGTAAGTAGGATAGAACGGAGAGTGAGAAGCCTGACTTGAATTTTGTTAACAAAATTGAATTTGCGAGCCTCTACAACCCTGAGCAATGGCAGCTCCACCAGCCATATTATTTTGCTTGCAAAGAGAAAGAGTCCAAGTGGGGAGGGAGTTTGTAGCTATCTGAGAAGCTTGAATCCTTGGATGATGATTTTGCAAAATGTCAAGAGAGAAAGCGTAAGCTATGGAATCATGAAGATTTTGAATTCTTGTAATTGCTTCTGTTGGTGAGGGATCAACCATCCTGAACATGAGTTCGTTCCTTGATTTCCAGATAATCCAGAGGGTACAAGCCATATAAGTGTAAAATCTCCTGGAATCAAGGGAGGCAATGTTATTTGATTCAAGCCATTGAAGAAACCATGAAGATGAGGAAGAAATTTGGAGGGCAACAGGAATGGGAAACCAGACAATGTTATTTGATTTAGTTTGATTAATCGATTGGTTAATTAATCCAATTTAATTAAAATTTGATTAATAATTAATTTGATTAGAAATTGGGTAACTAATCAAACTAACCAAATTTAACAAATAATATTATATATTATATGTATTAGGCTATTATTAATTCGGTTAACTCTGTCAAATAAATATTATCAATTTTTCTTATATGCTTTATATTTGTTTTAACAAAAAAATAAAATATATAAGTTTCGGTTAATTCGGTTAACCGATTGAATTAACCGAAATATTTTGATTAGGTTAAAATTTTTTTTAAAAGAATTCGGTTCGATAACAGTTAAAGTATTAAAAAATTCAGTTAATATTAGTTTGGTTCGATTAACCGATCGATTAACCGTTTGAACACTCCTAGGGCGCACCCTTTCATAAAAAAACAAGCTATTTCGATAGTTTTTTAAAATAATATATTTACATATGAATTATATTATGGAGGATAAAAGTAGTTTAGACTCTTACCAATTTTTATATAAAATATAGTAAAATCTATATTTCTTTTTTAAAAAAATAATATGTATAATATAACACACTAATAACACTATAAAGGACAGAAGCTAATCATAAAATTAGTATATATAAATAAAATTAAAATTAAAAGAAGTATGTATATATGTTTGTGTGGAGTTCATATTTGCATATTTTATAAAAATGATTTAATTTCTTTAAATCAATTGTGTGTTTGTGTATGTGAGAGAGAGATCGTTTTTAATTACTTATTATCATACTGTGTTTATATGTTTATTAATTCATTACATATGTTGCTTAATTGTTTTGTTATAACAATTCAATCCTAACATCAAATTTTATTTATGAATAATAGGAATGTCATATTATTATTATTATTATTGCGTAGTTTATCTTCCACAAATTAACCAATATAGTAGTTTTTTTGTGTTTGTCAACCAATACTTTTAAAAACCTTGATTTGAAGTAAGTGTTGGTTTTATTATTGTGGTTGAAAAATAATTTTAAAAGGTTTGATTTGAAAAAAAAAAGTTTTTAGAAATAGTTTGTTAATTTCAAGTGCTCTCTCAAAAATTATAACGGGAAATTAAAATATTCATTTTAGATATGATGTTGAAAATTTAAATTTAAATTTAAATTCAAATTTAATTTGATAATGTTAATATAATTATACATTTTAAATATTGTTAAAGTAATTAACAAATTATTTATAAATCTAATGATACATAAAATATTTTAAAATTTTAAATATAATAATAAATGATACTTTAAAATTTTAATGATACATGAAATATTTTAGAATTTTAAATATAATTATAAATGATGTTTTTGAATTTTAATGATACGTAGTGGTAGCATCGACCTTGTTGCCAATGGAAAAGGACGTGCGTTCGAATGTGCTAAAACACATCAATCCTCTTATTTAAAAATTAAGGAGGGATTATAGATAGTTCATGGCATCATATCAAAAAATTAATATAATATTATGATAGATGAAATATTTACATACATTTAAATTTGTAAATACATTTTAAATAGTTAATAAAGAAAAGTATTTTGATAGTTTAAGTTTTTAAATATCTTTCTACTAAGGGTAAACTACAAAAATAATCATTTCTGTTTGCCTCAGATTACATTTTAAGTCAATTATGTTTGAAATGTTACGTTTAGTCACTTACATTATCGCTTTGTTACGAAATAGTCACTCTACCATTAAGCTTCATTACCTCCCTAACGACAATTATACGTGACAGTCTAAATGAATTTTAAATACCAACTTGGATGATAATAGGTTTTTTAATCAAAATAGAAAAGAAAACTAAAAGAAGAAAAAGACAAACGGTTTTTCTTTTCCAATTCAAGGTGTAATTGATTTAAAATTTTCAATTAATTAAATTTATTAAATTAAAAACTTATTATCGTCTCAATTGAACATCCAAGTTGACATTTAAAACTCATTTGAACTATCACGCAAGATTGCCGTTAGGGAAGTAACGGAGCTTAACGGCAAAATGATCACTTCGTAACAAAACAATAAGTTAACATTTCAAATAAAAATGAATATAATATAATCTGAGACAAACAAAAATTTATAATTTAAACTTTTACTTTAAGTAAAAAAAAACACCTAAATCCAAACTTTGAGTGGAGAAATACTTTATCGTACTTTCAACCAAAAATCACGCATTTTCACTGCATTCTCAACCCATTGCTTTCGAGGTTAAAAAGCATTTTTTTTACCCCAAATAGCAATGCCCAACGGGTCATAACTCGTACGAGAACTAATCAAAGAGAAGAGGGAATGTTTAATTATATCGGTATTAGATATATAATCTTCCATTTCAATTTTTTTTTTTTTACCGATACAACACACACTTCAACTGAACACAACCACAAGACTACGAGGGTAGATTTGAGTACAATTATGGGGAATGGAATTGTTTTTACAATCAACACATTGGGTCGTGTTGGGGGTGGTGAAACCAGGATCATTTAGGCTTTTGGCAGCCAATTTCGAAGATAAAGATAGCTTAGGGATGTAAGATAGGATGTTCTTGGTGGAGGAAGAAAAAGAGCAGTTTTTGCAGACATGGCAAACCAACCATATCGCTGCCGGCGTCCATGACAGAAAGGATGGTTTTAGGAGAATGGCGTAGGGATTGGGGGTTCTGAGATGATGTACCATTGTTAAGGAATGGTAGACAAGGTGGTCGACGGTCTGGCATGGATCTCTGAGATGGATAGTTCTGGAGTGTAAAAGCAAAACAGAGGCAATGGTGGGGAAAATGCAGAGCAATAAGATATTAAAATTATGACCTATATATGCATCAATTTTGTTCTTTCCCTTCTATTTTACTAGAAAATTTGCAGATTATGTAATATTTGCTCATCAAATTTCAAGTGAGATGCAATTGAATTTCAGTGAACAGAATTAAAACTTTTTCTCAAACTTGTTTGCAATGCATAATGTATAACAAAAAGGTCCTTCAAGATTTTTCAATCTCTCACCACTGTAAATCCATTATCAGAGAAAGGTCGGCAGGTCGCCAATCATTGCTCTTTCGCCCTCTTTCGTGCCAGAAATCGTTCTCTAGCTGCTGCAACAGCATCCGCACCTCTTTTATGATGGTCACTTTTTGGTTGATCAACTGATGGTTGTTTCTCTGAAGTGGTGTCTTGCACTGCGGTGTCTGGAACTGTATCTTCAGTTATTGGCTTTGAATCTCGGGAATCAAATATTTCTCGAGAACTTGATTCATCTCGAGTCCGATCAATCACAGCAGATGACTCCAGAGCAATTGAGTCAGGCAATAGGTTTACTCTGTTTAATACTTCTTTCTCTTTCTCTATCTCAGGTTCCCTCAATTCAGGCTTTCTTGGCTTTGCTTCGTTTGCCCCAAATGCAACATTTTTACCGAGGTTGAAGTAAAAATCACTCAAGTCACTCTTCTTGGTAACCTTTAAACCGAGAAAATGGCAATCAACCAGATAAGTTAAAGCATCAGTAATCTAAGTGTCAAACTAATGAAATCACATCTAGACCCAAGAAAAAAGAATATCAGGGAAATAAATAATAAAGAATAACAAATACTCTATTTATGGCCAAACACACAAATAATATAATTCGTGGAGTCTACCTTCATTTTATTGCATTTAGCTAACTCTAATAACATGAGAACATTTATAATGCCATAATAAATTTCTAACCAGTAGATGCAAATGAACAGCATTTTTCACTATGCACTGCAAGTTGAAAAGATAATCTTGCCACCATGAATGCTAACCACATTTATGCTTGTTCTAAATTGAAAAACGAAAAAAGCCGAACGTGCCTAAGAAAGTTTTGCTATTTACTCTTTAACGATCTGTTAATGTTTTTCCCTTTCAGTTCACTGTTACAATAAAATATGCAAACATAAAAATGAAAACAATGATGCAAAATAAATAAACAATGACTACCTTCTCATAAATTTTTCATACTGGATGATGACTCAAAATGGGATATGATGTTCCTAAACGCATACACCCAAAAGAAAAACCTAAATGCAATTGTCCTACTCCTAGGAGAGAAAGCAATATGAATGAATAAGATGCTTGATTTTCATCAAAGGGTGGCATAATGACAATATATGACACAGAATCTAAACTTCCTCTGTCAAACCCTTTAAGTTATATAATTCACTTTCAAACAGTGCTTCAAAACTTGAACCAGTATTGCCTTCTCAGAGGTGAAGATCCAAAAAAGTTCTATTGAATCTTTTTGAGTATAACAATAAAGCTTAGGTGCGGGGAGGCTATTCCAATCCAAGGTCAAGACATGCCATAGGCCTCAGAGAAAGCTAACAGCATGGATCACCACCAAATGAGACAGCTGGTGACATTTGAGCCCTGGTACTTACCAAGATGCTAGTAAGTACTTAACCAACTGAACTAACCCACCTTGGCAACAAACCAAGGTTCCCTTTTGTGGTGGGTTAGCAATCAATAATACATTGCTCATATGCATGCAAAAGATGGGAAAATACCATGGGACCGATTCACATGTCACAGATATGAAGCAATCAAAAGACTCGTTCAGATAAATTTGCATACTTCAAGCAGCCAAAAACCCAAAACAATTTGTTTATGCAGGACACACAAATCAACATATTTAGAGCACCAATAGCATGCTAGACACCATAGGAATCAGTAACAATTCATTCAATCATAAGTTGTGTAACCTAAAATCAAAATAAAAATCAAACCCATAAACAAAGAAGCAGCAAGTAAACATCAAACGAAGTTGCAGAAAAGGCTACACTTACATCCTCTTTCTCCTCTCGAAGTTGTCGTAAGCGCTCCTCCTCCATCCATTTTGCCTGCTCAGCAAGCTTTCTCTTGTAGGCACTGGTCACAAACTTATCCTTGTCTGCATAAAGGTGATCCTCTTTACTTCTCTCTTTCACAAGCTTCCTCTCGTATACTATCTCCTGCTCCCATTTTCGTTGCTCCGCTTTCTTCATTAAATTATGAATATATTTTGGCTGCTCAAAACAGTCAAATTGATGATCAATTCTATGTTATTCTTGAGCAATTAGTTAATAAATTTATGTCTTCTGCATTGTATATACAGTAAAGGGGAAGCGAATAATTAAGTTAATAGCAATCAAAAAAATCATACAAATCACAAAAAAAATCCTTAAATTTGTTAGAAAAATATACCTTTCGCTCTTCGCGATCTTGAGCACGGGGACGAACAACCTCCTCTTTCATCTCATCGTAAACTCCATCGTAATCAAACACAGAAGGATCTTCTTCTAAAGCTTTCTTATGTTGCTCCTCTACCTTCGAAAGAATTTTTTTAAAATAAAAAAAGGAACAAAAATTTCAGTTATGTTTCTTTTAGAAAAAAAATTCCAAAGAAAGGGAAATAAGGAAATCAAGGTGAATCTTACCTCCTTGAGAGCTTTGTTCTTGCTAGCTTGCCGGGAAATCTCTTTCTCCACGTCATCATCGCCGTCTTCCTGGAAGCCTCGAGGAGGAGGGAGCGGCGGTCTTGTCGCCGGCTTTTTCTGCTGGGACGGTGGAACCCTAAGCTGTAAACCGTACTTCTTCATTTTTTTCTCAGAACCAATTTTTGATCCAATTCCTAATGCAATTTTTGATCCAAGCGTTAGCCAATCGTAACGGCATTTCGGTCTTCTCGTAATAAAATAAGGTTTTAAAAACTCTTGGTAAAAAAATCGGTTCAACCCTTAAAAATTTTATTCTAAAATAATTGTTGATTGATTATTAGCTTAATTAATATAAATATTGTTGACAATTAAGGAATATATAGGTTCGAGTCCTCCTATTTATGGGTTCATGTGAATGACATTCATTAAAAAATTATGTTATTATACATCTATATTGAGTTAAAAAAGTATGTTTTTTTTATTCATTCAACAGTTAAGTTCATAATTATCATTCAATTCAATTCAATCATCTATTATATTCACACATACATTCATCATATTTAAGGTTTAAACTCATCATTTTATGGAGTTACGCAATGTTAAATTTTGAATTAGTCTAACACTCCTTATCCGAGAAAACTTGAGCAATGAATATTACATTTAACATTGAACACTCTTTTACACTATCAAATGTTTATAATTTGGACTTTTATTAATGAATTCAAGGTCTTATTACACTTTTAAAAATACAATTAGACTAAAAATAAAGTTTAATTGCATATAAAATTTGTTTCAAGTCTCATTTAATTCAATTAAAAAAATTTAGTTGCAGGCCCTTATGTCTCGAGACCATAACTAGATTATCTCTAGATATTATGTTGACGCTATAGAAATTTGGCTTCAAAGTTGCTTTGCCTTGAAACAAATGGGCTTTTGTCTTAAGAAAAAAGTCATTTATGTCTTGAGACATGGCTCAGTTACTATAGATTTTTAGTTTCGAAGTTCTTGTGTCTCGAGACATATTTTGCATGTCTTGAGATATGGAACAAGGGACTTGAAACTTATGCTTTTAAACACTTCTAAACCATATCAAATTTGTTCATAATAAAACCAAACATGAACCAATACTCATAAATTATATAATATCTTATATTCTCCATCTAAAACACAATTAACACAAGTACTAAAACATTTAGACACCCGCATACTTAATCTATTGTTTATCCTATGTACATGTCATTTACTTAAATTAAAATAGAGATTTCATACTCTTGCCCAACCCCTTGAGATGTGAAGTGACTAATCCTTGAAAAATCTTCACTTAACAACTTTACCTACGCGTTGAAAATAACGTGATAAGTTAGTGAAAACTTAATAAGTACAACATGAATTAAAGTTACCTTCTCTATTAAATAAATGTAAACCAAATACAAAAATATTATTCTAATTAAGTTTAGAATTTAATAGGGTTAGAATTTTATATTATAACTCATTCAATATATTTCAATTCACCATCATTCCCTTCACTAATACATGAATTGGTTACGTTAACCATAGGTTTTTTTTTTTTTGCCCTTAATATTTAACAAATGCCCAATGTAGACTTAATAGAACATGCAGGATATACGAAATTAATACAGAGATGCACCGAAGTGTAATAACAAAACATAGTAGCACAGAAGTGCAATATCAGAACAAAATGACACTATAGTGCTTATTCAGAACAGAAAGTGCGCTGAATGTTTCCTAATGGCATGCCATCTATATCCTACTAGTTCACATATTAACTATATGGGAAAATATAACAAAATCGTCTTTACTTTTACATTTCAAAACAAAATTTACATACTTTTAAATTATTTTCAATTTAATCCTCATCGTAAAAATTCAATAAACATTATAATAATATTTCTTTGACATATAAAATATAACACTATCTCATAGCATTTCATATCCACTATTAGGGTATTGTTACATATCACATATCATTTTTACACATTTTACAATTTAGTCATTTCCTCACTTAGTAAATGGAATTAAATAATTAATTCCATCAATCTTAATAAATTTCTTATTTGCGCATAACACAATAGTTAGTAATTAAAAACATGTAAATATTAATACATCTAATTAAACGTATTGATCAAAACTATTTAGGTTAAGTAAAATTCTAGTTGTACTTACAGCCAAAGCTTGGAAACACTTTGTTCTTCTTCTTTTACTCCTTGGCTATCTTTTTTCCTTTGTTACCAACTTGTTGTTCACTTCTTTTCTCTCTTTTCTTTTTTCAATTCCATGCTAAAACATACAATATTTACTCATCAAAATTGATAAAAAAATAGTTATGCTTTTTAAACAAAACTAACATGAAATCCATGAAGAACTTATCATGCTTACCTTAACCCCTTATGATCAAAACCTAATTATTATTCTCTCTCTCCTCTAAGACAATTATGGTTACACTTCTCATAAAACTAAGATAATTAGTGGGTTCCCTTATTAATTTCACCAAAAAGTCATGAATGAAATTGGAGGAATTAAGCTTAAATGACTTGGAAATGGTGGAAAATGACTAAAATGTAAAAAATTGAAAACTTTATTTTTGTATTTCTAGAGGGGACGATACGAAAGATGATGATAACCATTTTTTTTTCTTTTCATCCTTTTATCATCTTAACCATTAAGTAAAGTAAAAACAATATAAAATAGATAATTCTAAAATACTCTAACCAATTAGAATTTTACACAATTTAGTCCTTAATCATTATTCATGCCATAATTATCTAATTTTAACACCATTTAATCCTTCAACTTTCTCTATAATACCATTTATGACTCATGAGTCATACTCTCTTTTGTTAAAATTTCACCTCTAGTCCCTCATCTTTTTTCTTTCAATTCAATCTAATCATTCCATTTCTTATTTTCTCACTTTTGCTTCAATACTTTTCACTCTCTTACAAGTTAGTCAATGCCCCAGATTTATTTCTCAAAACATACGAGCCTCTTCAATTACCTTCATTATATATCTTTACCCACTAGTAATAGTAATAATTTCTATGTTATTACCTTCTCAGTTTCTAACATATCTACTCTCGATTTATCATTGTTCTCGACTCAGGGGGTATTGGGGATGTTACAGTTAGGACTTGAATCCAAACTTTTTTGTCAAGTTTCAATGTTATGTTTTGTGTAACACCCCTAACCCTTATCCGTCGCTGGAACAGGGTCACGAGGCATTACTAGAGTTTACAGAACATTTTTAGATAAATCGAGTCAAACACTATTCATTTCCCAATACCAACCAATCAATTCAAGCATGATTTACAATCCAATTACAAAAATTTAACATGATATGTATGCTTACGATCTTAACTCATATCTTACCTTTCCATAACATACATTTTTAAATCTAATTAACCCAAAATGTACCAAACATACATGTATAATCATAATTTACTTTATAAACATACCAAAATCAAGTCATTACTAGCCATTCCAATGGCTAGAGTACATTTATCCAATTCATCATTAACATTGGTACTAGTAGCTTATACATGCCATTACACCAAAATAAAAACATTTTTGTATACCAAAATAAGTAGGTTGATTGTGTGATGATGCTCCGATTTATCTCTAACCTTTCCGAGCTTCCAAGCACTATAAAACATAGAAAATAAAACCTAGTAAGCATTTAATGCTTAGTAAGTTCATGTAACCAGAAACTAACTTACCAAGTGTTTCCATTAAATTTAATCAAACATGCATGCATTCAAGCAAATAAATCATTATCCTATCACATACAACTTCATCATCAAAGTTAGTCAAGCAATTACACATACTATCATCACATAGATAAGCTCATCATATCATAATTTATACTTGCTTATAATTCCATATCACATGTACATTTTCAAGAGAAATTTATTCAAACCCATTAACCATTTTCTAAGTTTTTCCCGTTGAAATTATCGGAATATCGATGGATCTATCGTATAGTACACTTAAAGTGTACAAAACTCTCGAGCCACCTTTTCAAGTCATTTGGGTAAATCATACACTTCGATGCTCACATAGAGTTACGGTAGTCCACAACTTATGTGGAATTACTACCAATACATCAATGCTCACACAGAGCTACGGTAGCCCACAACTTATGCGGAATTGCTATCAATCACTATATTTATACCTCGATGCTCACAAAGAGCTACGGTAGTTCACAATATATGCGACTACCAATTACTATGCTTGTACCTCATAATGCTCGAGAGACTTATTAGGATTACTCGTCCGAGCTAAAATCCTGTCTACAACATATGCAGAATCACATTTACAATAATCCATCGAATTTCCTTTATTCACATTTACATACGATCACATTTTATATATTTTAAATATTCAATTAACATTCATATCACATAATCATATAATCCAACATTTCAAGAATCAATATTAAGTTACATGAACTTACCTCGATACTTGTTTGTATACAAAAGTCTACTAATCCGGGACTTTTTCCTTTCCTCGATCTAGCTTCGTATTTGAGTTTTTGGATCTAAATAAATAAGTTTAATCATCAATTTAATACATTTCATATTCATTTAGACTCAATTTACACTCTAGTTAAAATTACTATTTTGCACCTAAATTTTTCATTAATTCCAATTTCGTCCCTAGGCTCGAAAAATATAAAATTCATCCAATCTAATCCTTGTATCAAGCCTAGCCAAAATTTCTATATATCATTTACAACATTTATGTTTCACAAAATTTAGAATTCTTCTTTGAATTTTACAATTTTACAATTTAGTCCCTATTACACAAAACTTTTAATTTATTCTTTAATATAATCCTTTACCCAATTCTAACTTGAAATTCTATCAATTCAACCCTTATTTCATCAATTAATTCAACATAAACCATGTCCAAAAATCTACCAACTTTCAAAATTTTAACATATACTAAGTAGTATTTTGCTCTAGGATCATAAAAACTCAAAAATTACAAGAAAATAAGTTAAATTGACTTACCAAATTAAATTTGAACCCTTAAACCCTAATTTCTCCTCTCTCTTTTTTCCCCTGTTCGTTTCAACCTATTATGTTTCTTTTTTTCTTTTTCATTTGTTTTATATATATATATATATAATAATATAATATATATAATGTAATAATGTAATAATATAATAATATAATAATATAAATTAATATATTACTTATTTATTAAGTTAATATAATATATAATATATATTTTAAATATCTTTAATATTTTTTATTGTAAACTGCCTCAACATTTAAAAATGGCGTAATTCCTATTTGGTCATTTTAACTTTTTTTAATTTATAATTAAACTTTTACTTTTTATACAATTTAACTCTTTTTCATAATTACTCCTAATTAAGTCAAATTCACCTAATCAAAACCTAATTAACTATACAACTAGTTTCATAAATATTTATTAAAAATATTTATGAATCTAATTTACCGGAACGGAGTCCCGAAAATGCACTTTTATTATTATTATTTGCTCCTTTTTAATCAATTATCTACAAAACCAATAAAATTTTCTTATCAAAATTTTCATGTCACATTTCTATCATAATATAGACCATGCCATAATATTAAAATAAATTTTTTTAGCTCGAATTTGTGGTCACGAAACCACTGTTCCAATTTCACTGAAATTGGGCCGTTACATTTTGAGACAGAGAACTCCATGTCTCGAGAAAGGCCTCATTTTATTTTAGAAAATATTTACTTCAATGATAACATGTCTCAAGACAAGGTCTCTTATGTTTGAGATCAAGTCTCGAGACAAGCCTCCCATGTTTTTTTTTTTTTAGATTTGATGTTTGGATGTTTCGAGACAAGAAACCTGAAACAAGGAAAAAATGAATTTAGCTTCGATGTGCCATTCTCTCAGCCAATGCCACTGTCTCAAGACATACGTCCAACTATCTCGATGAAGAGTCACACGACATCACCACAACACGAAAAAATTTTTATTCTTGCAAGATTAAAGCTATTTTAGATCTGTTTGGGGCTCCATCCGACCCTCGGGTACCCTCACCATCTCATTTAACTAATTATAAGTTGGCTCGTGACAAGAAAATGTGAGAAATTCGACCACAGAAATAATGTGAAGGAATCCTAGTGGCTTATGCTCTAAGTGTTGCCGAAAGTATTGATTCAACTAATCTTTCATGTTATTATGATGCAGTTTAAACCTCCGATTCTAGCAAATGGCTCGTTGCAATGGAAGAATGTAACAACCCAATTTCAGTGAAATCAAAATAGTAGTTTCGGGACCACAAATCCGAGTCCAAAAAATGAAATTATTTAAATTTCATAAAATTATAGGTATTATGATAGGAATATTTCATGAAAATTTTTATAGAAAAATTTTATCAATTATGTGTCTAATTGTAAAAATGACTAAATTGAATAAAATGTCAAGGCTGAATTCTAGTAGCTATAAGGATTAAATAGCTATAGAATTCAAAGTGAGAGGTCCTTATATGGAAATTAGACCATTGATGAAAAACATGTAGATATTTTTAATGAATCATCCATGGAAAAATTGAAAAAGGTTAAGGACTAAATTGAAAATTGAATTAAATAATATATGATAAATGATAAAATAGAATTAAACTCATTATATATCTTCTTCTTCTTCATAAAATACATGGAAACCCTAGGAGAGAGAAAGGAAACTTTTCAAGCTTGAATTGGTAAGTTCTATGTCTCTTTTTTAATGATTTTCATATTTTTGAGATCGGGAAGGCTTAATTTCTTTATTTGGGGGATTAAATTGAAAGGAAATCAAAGTTTAGAAAACTACCCATAGATGAATATGCTGTAAATTGAAAGTTTATGATAGGAAATGAAAGGTTATTGATAGAGAAATCACTTTTACAATGTGGTTTTTAGTGAAAACATGTGTAGGGACTAAATTGAAATGTAGTGAAGTTCTTAGAAAAATTTTGAAATTTTTGAAATATATGTGCTGTAAAAGTTATATTAAAATTTTGATTAGGCTTGGAATAAGGAGTAAATTGCATGAATTTCAATTTCCGAGCCTAGGGACGAAATTAGAGTTTATAAAAAGTTTAGGGGTAAAATGGTAATTTTTCCTAGAAAGTGAAATTGACTCAATTGGATGTGGAATTGATGATTAAACTTATATATATAGATCTGGAAGTGTCGAACAAAGAAAAAGATCGAGAAAAAGAAAAAGTCTCAGAATAGAAGATACGATCAATTATCAAGGTAAGTTCGTATAACTTAATTAAGCATATAAATGTGTTAAATTGATTGTTGAACTATGTGAGTTATGACTTGTAATTGATATGTACATGTAGCAAGTAAATACTGACTTGTAATTAATAACAAGGCATATAAATCCGTTTGAATATTGGTTTCCGATTGGACAGGTGATTGCCGTGTATATGAGGTCCTGCATGTGTTGCAGTATAGATTGTCCTGAAAGGGGGAATCTTTGATCTCATAATGAAAAGGAATGTAACCTGAAAGGGTGATACTTGAAAAGGATATGTACACTTTGTGTGTACACTTGAAAAGGTTACGTACACTTTGTGTGTATCATTGAAAAAGGAATGTACACCTTGGGTGTACAACTAGAAAAGGAAAAGTTCATCGGAAATTCAATGATTCAACAGAAACGACATAGTAAGTGATATAAGAAGAAATGATATGATGAGCTCATCTATGCATATTAATGTTTTTGTACTAATCAATTTGATTGAATGATGGAAAATAGGCCATATTTGCTATCTTGCTAAGTTGATGGATAAATTGCTTTATGAATGATTTGGTTATTGAACATGATTGGTAAGTGTAGTTTTGGTTATATGAACTTACTAAGCATTAATGCTTACTAGGTTTATTTTCCCTGTTTTATAGTGCTCAAAGCTCGTGAAGGTTGGATTTGGGGTCGGAGTTATCATCACATTATCAATCCATTGATCTTGGTATAAATGTTAGACTTATTTTGATATAATGGCATGTATAGACTAATGTAGACAAGTAATTACTTAAGATGTTGGTTTGTAATCTAGCCATTGGAATGGCTAGTAATGTATGTTTTAATGATGATATGGTAATGTATTGTATCATGAGTTGTTTTGGTTAATCAAGTTAAGTAAAATCATCCATGAAACATAAATTGTCAAAATTTATGTAAAGGTAAGTTTAAAAGCATGATTGAAGATAAGAACATATCAATTTGAATATTAGAAATTTGTTTAATTGGTTGGTATATACTTATAAGTTTTCATGCAGGAAAATGGCTAAGTATGGGTGAGAAATAGGGCTAGGAAATAGCCTTATTTCATCTACACGGGCGTGTGTCTAGGCCATGTGTGACACACGGACAACCCCATGGGCATGTAGTCAGGCAATGTGTCCCCTACATCTTAAATTTTAGCTTCGAAATGGCCACACGGGCTAGACACGGCCGTGTGTCTAGGCCGTTTGAGAGACATAGTTATGGGACATAGGCATGTGTCCAGGCCGTGTGAAGTCTGCACCTTAATTACAAAAATTAAATTTGTCACACGGTCTAAGCACACGGGCGTGTGACTTGGCCGTGTGCTCCTAAATATATGATGACGTCAGAAACAGAATGTTAAGATTTTTGTACACGGGTGTGTCATGGTCGTGTGAGGGATATGGGTCATGGACACGGGCGTGTCCTAAGCCACACGGGACTGGGAAATTCATACGGCCAACCACACGGGCGTCTGGCCCTTCAAAACATGGAAAATTTTCTAAATAATACATGCATTCCTAAAATTCCTGATTTAGTCCTGAATCATTTCTGATGTATGTTTTAGGCATCTTGGGCTTGAAAAAGGGACAATGTACATATGATTAAATAAATTTTGATTTGATTGAATATTTATAGCTCGGTTTTACATGATTATGGACATTAAAGTTTGGTAATACCTTGTATCCTGTTCCGACGATGGACACGGGTGAGGGGCATTACAAAGAAGAGATGGAATAATTTTAAAAGAATGAGACTTAGAGGCTAGTTAAACCATCCATCGATAAAAAATAGTTGGTTTCAAATGAGTGTTTAAAAATAATGAAGGTTTGGGTTCTAAAGACACTAGGTACAATGCAAGACTGGTTCCAAAGAGCTACAGTCAAGTGGAGGAAGTTGTTTTTCATGATGTTTTCTTACCCATTTTGAGACACACATCCTTTCAAGAGCTTTTGGCCCTTGTTGCATCAAATAATCTTGAGTTAGAGCAATTAGATGTAAATACTGCTTTCTGTCACAGTGACCTTGAGGAGGACATTTACATGAAACAATTGGAAGGCTTCAAAGTTGAAGGTAAAAAAGATCATGTTTGTCTATTACAAAATTCTTTATACAGTTTGAAGCAGTCTCCTCGGCAATGGTATAAAAAGTTTGACTCCTTCATGTTGAGTATTGATTTTTCTCGAAATAAGTATGATAGTTGTGTTTATCTACAATGTCTTGGTGATGACTCTTTTTATATATTTGTTGCTTTGTGTTGATGATATGTTAATTTCGGCTAAGAATCTATCTGAAATTGATTATCTTAAAACAATGCTTAACTTTAAGTTCGAGATGAATGATTTACGTGTATCAAAAAAAATTCAGGGATGGAAATTTTGAGAGATAGATATTCCGAGAAATTATTTTTATCACAACAAAGGTACATCAAGAAGATCCTTGAGCGATTTGAGATGCAAGATGTAAAACCGATAAGTACTCCTTTAACTGCACATTTTAAACTATTAATTTCAAATTCCTCACATAATGAAAAAAGTGAAAGGTACATGTCAAAAGTAACTTATTCAATCGCAGCCGGAAGTTTGATGTATGCAATGGTATGCACTCGTCCCGATATTTCACATGTAGTTAGTGTTGTTAGCCTATACATGGTCAATCTTAGTAAGTTACACTGGCATGTAGTTAAGTGGATTTTCAGATATTTACGAGGTACTTCTAATATGTGCTTAGAGTTTGGAAGAACTCAAAAGGGTTTAGTCGGATATATTGGTTTTGATTATGTAAGAGACTTAGATCAAAAAAGGTCTCTCACAAGTTACCTATTTGCTTTTGAGAATTGTGTCATTAGTTGGAAAGTGACACTTCAAGCTACAATGGCTTTGTCGACTACTGAACATAATACATGGCAATTACAAAAGTCGTAAAAGAAGCAATTTGGTTAAGGGGCCTCTTCAGTGAACTGGTAAGTGAAAAAATGGGCAACTGTCGTATATTGTAATAGTCAAAGTGCTATACATTTCACTAAAGATCAAATGCATCACGAGAGAATGAAGCACATAAACATTCGTTATCATTTTGTTCAATAAGTGATCATTCAATGGGATGTTCAGATTTTTAAAATTGGCACAGAACACAATCCGACTGACATGTTGACACAGAGCCATCCAGTTTCAAAGTTTGAGCATTGCTTGGACTTGGTAAGTATTCGACGAAGAATCAGTTAAGCTTGTAACAGGGCTCGGCAATGGAGTTGGTCCAAATATGAGTCAATGTGGAGATTTGTGGGAGAATGCCTCTTATTTTGACTGAAGTTTATTTTGACTTTTCTTCTCCCAGTTAAACTCTGTTTTTAGTTTCCCACTTAAACTCTGATTAACCTAGAGTTGTTGTAGTCATTTATGCTACGAATTTCAGCCTATAAATAGCCCTTAGTTACTCTAGGTTTTACACAAAAAAAAATTATTTAGATTGAGAGAATCTTGTTCATTGTTTCGAAAGTTTTTTCTTGTGGGGCTTCAGATTTTTCTTTTAATTATCTCCATCTTTTGTACTCTCATTTATTATAGTGAAATCTCTTTTTTCTCGTCGTTTTTTATCCTTTCTTGATGAGTTTTTTCACGTAAAATTGCGTGTTCAATCTTTTCAATTATTATTTTTATCACTTTGTGCATTGTTTAATTGGGTTTATCCTTCACAATATTTGGTTGTAGGCATGAGTACCTGGGTTCAATCCCAAGCAATCCTTACCCCAATTATCTAAATATTTTATCACAATAAGTTCAAATGAATGTTTTTAAAAAAAATCCACATCGGTAAATTCAACGTGATTTTATTGATAGATGACTATCAATTGATTTTTTTATTTAATTTCAAAATGACAGACTAGTAAATTTAATAAAAGAATTTTCATGGTGGTTAGATCTAAATTTTAAAATTTGAAAAGTAGAGGAACTAAATTTATGGAAGTAAAAGTAGGGACTATATTCCAAAGGTACAAAGTGCATAAAGATTTAGAGCATATTTTAACTTTCAAATATTTACTCTATAATGTAACATAAATAAATAATTTGGTTGAAACTGGTAAAAGTACCATGAAAACCCTTGTACTAGAAGTTGAATTACATTTTTCCCCTTATACTAAAAACACTAGCAAACTAGTTTCTGTATGTTAGATTAAAGAGAAAATTGGTCCATCTGTTAAAAATTTAATCTATTTCTATTGTTAAAAACCAGTACATGTACATTAACATGAGATACATGTGGCACGCCACGTGTAATTATCTGGTTATTCTGTCAGCCATGCTAGTTTTCAACAGTACGAATGGATGAATTTTTTAGTATAAAAGACCAATTTGCTCTTTGATTTAATATACGTGGACTAATTTACTAAAATAAGTAGAGGAGCAAAATTGCTATCTGACTCTTAGTACAAATGCATTTTTCATGGTACTTGTACCAATTGAAACGATACTATTATTGATAAATAAATGTCCTAATGATAAATTTAGCCATTAATGTTTATATCTTTTGTTAATTTGACCATTTTTTTGGAGCTAAAGTTTTCCATTAACCTTTTAAAAAGAATCGAATCATTTCTTTAACGGAAAAAGCTGACTAGAATATTAAATTTTAACAATGTTGGCGTGGCAAATCGTTTAGCAGTCTATGTGTATTTTACATTGATATGACACTATATTTTATATGACACATCAAGAAATAATTTAAAAAATATAAAAAAATTCAAAAATAAAAAGATTCAAAAAAATTATAATAAGTTAAAAAAAACATAAAGTACCCATGGACTGCTATACGTGCTACTATGTTTAAAAATTTAATGTTTTTAGTCGATATTTTCATTAAAAAAAATAACAATTTAACTCTTTTTAAAAAATAAATAGCAAATTTAATTAAAGAAAATAAGAACTAAATTAACAAAAATATAAACTTCAATAACTAAATGTATCATTATGCATAAATAAATCAAACTAACGGTCAAAAGAAAATCATAAAACTTGCATCATTGGCAAACCAATGTCGTTTGCAAAGGATTTCTTCATTTATCTTAGGGCAAATTATATAAATTCTGACTGAACTATAGAATTTATTATTTTAGTCATTTTAAAAAAAATTATAATTTAAACATCTATTACATAATTCATTCATTCTGATCACATTCAAAATTTTTTTTTGACACATTGAGTAATCATTAAATATCACGTTACACAATTTACTACGTCATAAGTGTTGCACTTGAAAGGATAAAAATATAATTTACCCAATAATAATTATTAACCAAAATAAAGAAAAAATAATAATTAAATAATAAAAAACCCCCATAAATCTGGGTTTGGATTCCGACCACCCCAGCCATGGCCACCGACCCACCCATAGACTGAAAGCCATTGATGAGTTTACGTGTCAAAAAAATGCCATTTCAGATTTTCAGTAGAGTTTTTAATGGAAGTGACCAAAATGAATGAACTATGTAACATGACTGTTTAAATTACAAAAAAACTTATTTTGAGTGCCTGAAATGAGAATTGTTGATAGTTGGGTGACTATATGTGTATTTTATCCTTTATTTTATGCACATCAATATTGTGGCTCCGGTCTTCCTCATCTCCGCCTCATCTCGTTTCTCCACTGCCTGCAACTGAGATTATCGAAACTCTTTTGGTAACTCATCTCATCTTCTCTCCTCAAATCTTCAAAATTTAGGATTTCATTTTCTTTTGCCCTAATTTATTTATTGATGGGTTTATCTAGAAAACTCCAAAGTTCTTGCTCGTTGATTATTATTTTTATGTTATTATCGCTGGGGATTAAAGATTTTTTTTATTTTTTAAATTTAGAGGGATTTCACTAGATTTTAAAGCTAAGCAATGACCGTTGTATCTCTAAGTTCGGTTTCAATATTTTTCGGAATATGAATGATGGAGATGAATCTTTTTGTTTGCTTGAAAATGTTAGATTTGTTATTAGCAATTCACCTGGTTTAAACAACAAATGATTGTATTAGTTATGTTGCTTGGATTATTCATCAGTTTTCTAAAGAATCCATGATTCTCTCCTGTCTTTAGATTTTGTTTAATCTGTTCTAAATTAAAGTAGAATTTCGATGCTAAGTTCTATCTTCTGAGTTTCAGTGTTATTTTGGTAAGTAAGCTTGTAGTTTTGCTACTGAAGAGGCTTCAGAGTTATACGTTCCTTAAGTTACCAGCTTTGTTCTTGGTCTCACTTACATGCCTTTCCTTGTTATGTTCCACCTTTCTTGTGAAGGAGAGCTCTGGTTGAGTTCTTTTAGATCTAGTTATGGGTGTATTAGAATTGGGGGAATACATTAAAGGATCCTAAAAAAAGTTAATTGTAGCGTTGCTAGTTTAGAATTATGAACTAAACTCTACGAATAGGTTAACAATGTCACCCCTATCCGTGTGGGGTATTTGGGAAGTATAAAAACTCTGCCAATAGTGTGGAAAAAAGACTTTTACTTGTGCTGTTTTAATGTAACACAAGGCATAGTGGCAACATGGTTGCTTTGCATGAATGCTCTAGGAGAAAAGCTATGTCTAAACCCTTGCAGTTAGCCGATTAGCGTTCACATTCCATGGATGTCAGTCGACACCTTCACTGTATCTACACAAATTGGCCTCCTATCAAGGCCAATGCGACCAATATGCTTTTGTCAGAATCAATGGCTTCTTCTGTGATGTGAGCACTAAATTCTGATTTCATAAGATGTAAAAACCACCAAATTAGTGCATTACCTTTGGTGTTATTAATTCTTTGATATACTTTGTCTTTGTTTTTACCCAAGTTTCAGTCATTCATTAAGTGATAAAGAAACCTCTTGTTATTCTAGTATCATTGCAAAGGTGTAGATATGAAGACATGCATTCACTCATCTTTTGAAACTGATAAAGAAATACGACACAACTAGGTTATATATCTCTTTTAGTAGATTACCAATTTACTATGAAGTTCTTCCGGGCTGATTTCTGTTGTAAGCTGGCCAGGTTATTTTATCATGGGAAACAAGCCTGCGAAGCACGAACGACGAGAAGAGGTTCTCTTGAAAATTGTGCCACCATTGGACCAAGCTTATGTTCGATGGCTTGCTCGAGATATAGAGAGGATTCACGGTTTTAGTCCGAGAAACCCTTGTGCAGTGAAACCCCCAGAGCACTACATTGAATACATGCAGTTGAATGGCTGGTTAGATGTAGACTTGGACGATCCAGATTTGGCCCATTTGTTCAAATAAGAAGGAATACTTTTTTGCCATAAAAAAGCTTATGAATTGAGCTTGGAATTGGAAGGTACGTTGAAAGAACTATGTTACTGTTGTAAATCGAAACAACTTATGCTTTCCAAGATGGACAAGATCTTGAATGGGAGTTCTTTCATCATTCATGTAGTGATGATTTTATGGTTTTGTTTTGTTTCTTGCTTTGATTCTTGAGGAGAAAATCCAATTTCTCTTTCTTTTGTTATGATTTAACTACTCAGGTTATTGAGTAACTTAATACTTAGTTCAAATTGTTTGAGTTTAAACACATTTCTTTAATTAATAGTGAAAATTTTTCATTTAAGTTTTAGTATAAGTATTTAAACTTTAGGTGAGTTAATGTGGGTTATATTTATAAATAAGAAATAAGGATTTGGTTGAATGACAAAATATTAATTTTAAAAAATATAAAAGTTTAGGTGAAAATCTTATTATGTATTTATAAGTTTTTTTTCCCTATTTTATAGAAAATATATAAAATGAGAAAGACATTTTCAAAATAATATAATAACATTTTTGTCATTATTTAAATTGGTGTTCACTGTTTATTTGACTTATGACATAAATTTAATCAAATGACTTGAGTTAAAACACGAGGTTTTTACAGCTTAACCTTAATTAAAAAATCATCACATGCTTTTTTATTTAAAAATATATTTTAAGGATGCATGTTACATTATAAAATTTATTTTAGAAATTAAAAAATTAATTATGATTTAAATGTTTGTAGATAAAAGAATTAAAAAAAGGCCAAATTCCAGCCCAATGTAAAAAATGGAAACCAAACAATGCCCTAATGAAGTGGCGCGTAATCGTGGGAAGTGACAGATAGGGTTTCCTGTCCCTGGTTGGTTGGTGAGAGTTTATGCGCGCCAAACAATCGCCCCTTTATTGCTCTTAACAAAAGGCGCGAATCGCCGATTCGAACCTCTTTTTTGTATTTTATTTAAGGGAGTTATAATATCTACGCATTTTTCCACCTAATCGGACGGCTCCAAAAGCTTCACCCTTTTTTCTTACTCTTTTTTTCCTCTGATAATGTTACTGTTAGAAATTTCAGTGTAAAGAAATTAGATAAAAATGGAAAAAAAACAATAATTATAAATGAAAATTTTGTCTTTTCTTAAATTGGCGGGAGTTCTAGAAAAACAACTTAACACACACACAAACATATATATATTGATTTTTTATATATCAATTTTATTATTTTCTTTATAATTTAAATTATTAAATAAAATTAATTATAAGGGCTTTCTTTGAAGTCTACATATCCGATCGAGAATTCCCTCCCTCCAATTTTTCAGTATATATATATATTTCTCGTATTCGGCTTACTTTCTCTCTCCCGCTTTTTTTCGTTTTCCTTCTTCCCAAACAGTAGATCTAAAAAAAAAACCCTTCCATTATCTTTACCTTCCCTCCTTATCTTTCCTTCAAACAAACCCCAAGAAAATCCAAACCATTTTCCTTTTTAATTTAGTAATTCCTTCAAAGAAACCCAAGAAAATCCAAATCTTTTTTTTTTTTTTAAATTTTAAATTTAATTGTAAATTTTATGTGATGTCGGATTCTCAAACTCCGGAGCAGTTAAAACAACCCATGCAGCAACAGCAGCAGCAAAATCGGCAGCCACTAAAACGTCAGCTACCTTTCTCTACGAAGCCGCCGTTTATGGCTTCTGGAGGCGACTATCACCGCTTTGCTTCAACTGAGCCTCGCCCCGTCGCCGATCATGAAGCTGAAGCCATCGTTGTTAAGTCTCCCGTAAGTTCTTTTTCCCTCCTTCGGTTCAGGCCTGTTAATTGCAGATTTTTTGTTGTTGTTGTTGATCATGAGATTTAGTTCAGATCTGATTTGATTTTGACTTGGTGGTTGAATTTTATGAATTTTGGTTCTTTGTTGCTGCAGAAAAGATTGCTTTTGGACTTTATTTTGGTTTAGAGTTTGATAGTGGTTTTGTGTGGATTTTATAGTTGAGAATTTTGGCGGTTTTTGGTGAAATTTGTTTAGTATTGGGTTAATTATTGCCCTAATTTGGTATGATTTGAATAAATAGGGTTTTATTAATCCAGAAAAGAAAGACAAAATCAGGAAATTTACTAAAGAATCCTATAATAAGAACATGGCTAAAAAAAGTGAACCTGAAAAACAAATCAAAAGAGCAAAACAGGCCATATTAAAAAGAAGAAGAGCAAAACAAGCTAGACACCAGCTTCTAATCTAAAGCTAGGGAAGGCAATGGGGCAGGGCGTGAGCATACATAGCCAAATCCACTCCTACACCATAGCTGGCATGCTTTGCCACACCACCTGCCCTGTTTCATTGTAACCTTGAAAATCATTACCATTTCCATGTATATTGGATGCATTCATTCCTTCCCATTATTTCTAATATTTTCAATCCTTCTAAAGTCAAGTAAACATTTAAACATAAAACATGTGTTTTTGTATGACACATTTTTACATTATTGTCCTTTTAATAGTTTTATATATACAAGAGTAAACTTTCATCTAGTGGAGCGGGGTGGGGCAAGCAATTATCACAACCACTCTATACTCATTGTCCAAAAAAAATCAACTCCACTCTGCCCTGCCCTGCCCTACATTTACTTTTCAAAAAACAAAAAACCCGTTTTGAATCCTTTAGACTGTTTGAGTTTTGCCATCCCTATTTAAAGCGGATGCTCAAGTCAAAGCCCTGGCTTATTCAGAGGGTTTTGTTATTAGAATTGTGATTGTCTTCAGGCTTCTGCTTATGGTCATGATGTTTGCCATAGTAGAATTAATCGCAACATGTGTCAAGCTGACTGTTCTAAATGTCTAATTTATGCAGTATGTTATGCAACCCAGTTTAAGTAGAAGCTGGAGAAGACTTGCCCCTTTGGCAAGTGGCAGCCCACTTTAGCTTTTGATTATTTCATTTGTGTCTTTTTTTATTAATGCATCTGCAATACTGATCAGGGTGATTTGTTTAAATAATAGAAATTTTGATTCAATATTAAGCTTTTCAAGTTTGACTTTGATAATTGTGCTTTATCTTCTTTTAAGTTTACTAACATGTTTTGAGCAGCAGTTTTTTACAATTAGTGTTTCAAATGTTCGGGGGAGATGCTGACATTAAAGTTCTTGACATTTATGAGAAAAGTAATGCGGGTGCATGGCTGAAATGTCAATATTGATTACAAGTATCAAGAAGAAGAATAACTTTCCACAACTGAACTTAAAGCAGGATTGGGATAAATCAATGATAGCAGAGTACTCCTATCATGATGAATGATTTTGATGGTTCCGGAAAATAAGCTCTTCTATCTAAACGTATGGAGTAGAAACATTGTAAACATTGTGAATAGAAACAGCTTATCTTTCGTGTGCCACTTTCGCCACTCAAACCATGTACTTTGTTTGAGGTTGATTTTAGGAATAAAACCTCCTTGTTTGATGGTTACATCCTTGCAGGAAAGTTATAGGAGTATAGAGGCTTTTTTGGCTGTGGTTTTCTGGAAAGAAAAAAGTTCCAATTTATGAATGTCTTTGGACAGGATCCATAATAGGCAGGATGAAAATTATCCAAGTAGAGAAGTAAGCTGAACAAAGAAGTCTGTCATTTTCATTGCAATCAAGTCCTTGCTAATTGCTTGTTCTGAACGGTTAATTGCTTATGAATGATGAATAGCTGGTATATAATTAGAAAACAAATAAACTACAATGCTTCTGGAACACGCAATGATAATCACAATGCTGAAAGTCATTTCAAGTTATTTATGGGTAATAAGTATGTGGCCATTTAATAGATGGGCGGGGTTGTTTGGATGTTTTCTGGAGGTGATTCAGTAACATTTGTGATTTCCACTTGAGGTAGCAAGATAAATAGTTGTCAATGATACCAATTTTGGGGTGCTAAGTCTTGTTAAGTGAATTTTTCTGCATTGGTTTTGTAGGAAAGCTTTATAAGAAAAAAAATAGGCTTTAGTATTTCTTAGTGGTCTGATAGCTTTTGATGCATGCATTTAGGTCTTTTACTTGTTTTGCTTCTTGACATCAGAAAGCAGTTTGTAAGCATCTATCCATTAAAACTAAGACCTGCTTAGTCATTATTTCCTTAAATGCATTCTGCTGCGGATTTTGTTTGGTCATATCGTACTGTCTCATAGCATGCTGATGGTAAGAAAAACCTATCCAAATTCAGGGATGGTGCTTCTCTGTTTAGTTGAAGTTTGGCAGACCTATTGAAGCTGTTTTTTCTTGATGGGATCTGCAAAGATGGATCATGCTACAAGATTGATTCAGTGAGACTACTCTTTGTTTACAGACAAAAGATCATGGTTGAAGCGAGTTATATGAGTCACTTACCTCTAACACTTTGATTTGCTTACTTTCTAGAATTATTACTTATCATAACCTTAGAAAAGGGATGAGCGCTTTGATCATGCTTACTTTCAAGAGTTATTACTTAATAACTTTACGAAGGGATGAACATTTCAATCTTGCTTGCTTTCAAGAATTATTATGTCGTATCCTTATAAAGGGATGAACTTTTGCTTGTTCTCTTGTAAACTGTTTGTCACTGTATTTGCAAGGAGTGTTTTACTTGAATAATTTGTCTAATATTTAATCAAAACACTGAGAGTAATGGTAAGTTCAGACATGGTGGAATTATTGTTACTACATGCATCATATATTTAATTATATGTTTACCGATATTTAATTTAGTGCCTCTCAAGTGTCTGTTGGTTTCTTTTTGTAATTTTCAATAATGGCTGCTAAGATGCTGAAAAGAGTTATAAGTATGCATACTTGGATTAATTTCATGAAGTGAAACCATCATATGTTTCTTGGAAATTCTTTTTCACATAAAGAATAATCTGGAGAGACATAGTCCTCAATTGGCTAAGCTACATGTTAAAGACTTTGAGGCTTCTTTAGTTTTAAGAATCAAGATCACCCATTTGTTGTCTGAATGGTAAAACTTTATGTAGAAAGCTACAAGAAATAAAAAGGTCTTGAGAAATTTTTGATGAAAGCGTGACCTTCACCAATGTCTTTGAGATTTTGTTGACAGTCAAAACCATTCTTTAGACTTGACCAGGGTTGGAAATTCCAGTTAAATTTTGAAGGAAACTTGGATAGAAAAAAGATAGGATGTTTTAAGCTAATTAAATGAGTGTCTTTTTGAGGATGTTTGATGGAGATTGTCTTTAAGAAATTATAGATCAACAAGATTCAATGGAAAAAAATGTCAAATAAATTATTTATCCTTTTGTTGATAAATTGAAAAGACAACAAAGGTTGTGCAATTTGTTTTCATCCTTGATGCTCCTTGAGAGGCACTGATTTTTGTTTCCAGTTGGTGATTGTGCCCTTGCAGTTTGGATGATTGCTATAGGTTCAGTTGTTGCTGCTGTTTTTGTTATGAACAAATTAGTCATCATGGCATTAGGTAGAATTTAGGTGGTTGCTGTTTCACATGAAAATGCTATGATTTTGTAACCCATTGATCTTAACTTATCAATTGGATAAAGAAAAGGCCTACTCTGCTTGGTTAAAAGACACTCTTTTTCTCTTGTTCACTTTTCCTCTCTTTTATGGAGAAATCCTTTTAATCTTCTAATTTGATAACATCAATCATGGGAAGAAAAAAAAAAAAGTCAGCAAGTGCAAATGCCCTGGATATCTTTGTAGGTGCATGGTTCAGCTTCTTGTAAATACATATTGTCTATATTTTCCACCCAACTTTATAATCCAATATGATACTTTTTCTTGAATGGAGCCTACAGCTTCTTTCCTCTTGGTTCATTTTGTGCCTAAAATTATAATTGCCCCATGATTCTAATTGCTATTTGAAAAAAAATATCGTATATCAGTTAAAGAGGAAGAGTGACCTAGCAGATCGAGAAGTTGAGTCTAGTGAGTGGGCGCTGCCTCCAGGATGTACTGAATTGGTTAGCAGTCCCCTCCAGACACCTGTATCAGGAAAAGGAGGAAAGGCTCAGAAAACATCAAGGCTAACGAAAAACAGTAAATCTGGTTCTCAAACTCCTGCTTCAAATCTTGGTGAGTAGTATTACTTGCAAGGTATACAGCTAAGATAATGTCTGTGATTCTTCTTTGTACCTTTTCAATAACCAGTTGTTGTAGATCCACAAGCTTTACTTGCAAAACCCTTGTATTTTTGGCTAGTTCTACTGGATCTAAAGGAATAAAAGTTTATATAGATAATGAGAACTTTTCAAATTTTGCAGGTTCCCCTGGCAATAATCTCACCCCCGCAGGTCCATGTCGCTACGATAGCTCCTTAGGTAGTTTTCCATCTTTTTGTCTCTTATGTATTCTGTTTGGTGTTTTATTCCAAATGATGCTAAAAGAAGTTAATTGGCTAAATTATTGTTGCCAATGTTTCACACTGCTCAAGAAATTGAGTGAGTGAACGGTAAGACTGACTCAATGTTCTTTAAATTTAATTCAGGGCTTTTGACAAAGAAGTTCATCAATTTGATTAAACAAGCTGAAGATGGTATTCTTGATCTAAATAAGGCTGCTGATACTCTGGAGGTAACTGTTTCATTATTTGTTCAAACAATCAGGTCTTACAGTTCCATTTCTTGATGGTTTTCTGTTCCTACAGGTGCAAAAGAGGAGGATATATGACATAACCAATGTTCTTGAAGGAATTGGTCTCATTGAAAAGAAACTCAAGAACAGAATTCAGTGGAAGTATGACCTATATCTCATTTTCTCCGAACTTTGTTGGCACGGATCTCTTTCCTAGTTAAGAAAACACTCAATCTTTTAATTATTACAGGGGGCTTGATGTCTCAAGGCCAGGGGAGGTCGACGATAATGTTGCTACTTTACAGGTATTATTCATGAAAATGTAGACAAATTGTTACTTGACATGCAGATTCTTAGATGATTTAGGTTTCAGCTGTATGTTTTGTTATATTTTCTTTGCTTTTACTTAAATTAGTTCAATCTTAGCGTCTTTCTTCTCTGGAGTCATGCACATGAACTAGTTCTCTTTTACTGCTCTTTGGTTGCTTCGTTGCTCCTTTTATCTAATGGCACATGTCTTCTGTTTGTCTCAAATTATCAAAGTGCTTTTTGGTTGAAAAGATAATATCAATCGTTTGAAATCAATATACTATGTAACTGTAGGTCCATTAATGCCTCAACCTGCTGGACTAGGCTTCTTGGAATGTTGTTTCCAGCTTTTATTTCAAACACTGACTTCTGTCAAAAGCCATGACTTCTTTATCGCCATTTCTCATTAGCAGTTTTCTGCCTTTCTGTTTGTTTTTCTTGGCCTCTAAATTTAGCTTGACAGTTAGCACTAGCCTGTTATTTGAATGGGTCTAGTGCAAATGATAAAGCTTTTGTTGGTTATCTTCAGTGAATTTTTATCACTATCAAACACTTTTCTGTTTATCATCATCTAAGTTTATAATGGGAACTTCTTCATGGCAACCCTTATTTCAGGCAGAGGTTGAGAATCTTTCTATTGAGGAGCGCAGATTAGATGAAAAAATAAGGTTAAGCTGCTACGGTCTCTGCTGTTGAATCTCTGTTAATTGATTTTGTTCTCTGGATTGTTGCTGAGGTTTCTATATTGTACAGAGAAATGCAAGAAAGATTGAGGGACCTCAGTGAAGATGAAAACAATCAAAAGTAAATCTTTATTTACCCACTCAAGATATTATTACTTTTCACAACTTTAGTTGAGCAACTTAACACAATTACCCTTTTCCCATCTCAGGTGGCTTTTTGTGACTGAGGACGATATCAAGAGCTTACCCTGTTTCCAGGTTTGCTAATCGATAGAGTATTATACTATATGTTTGAGCTGCTAGTTTGTAGGGTCACCTGGCATTGTAATGCTAGGGGACGCATTCTACTTTCAGCTGTTAACTATATGTTCTATTGCCTTGTTTAGAATGAAACACTGATAGCTATAAAAGCTCCACATGGAACCACTTTGGAAGTCCCAGATCCCGATGAGGTATTCTCAAAGGCTTTTTCTTTTCTGACCAAGAACTCTCAAAGGCTTGAAGAATCAACTTTTTTATTTTATTTTATGTTTTTATGTTCCATCGTATTTGTAACTTTGTCTTTTTATAGCAGGCTGTTGACTACTCACAAAGGAGATATAGGATTGTCCTCAGAAGTTCAATGGGTCCTATAGATGTCTACCTTGTCAGGTACCGCTGATTCTTGCTGGTTAAAAGTTGGTATCCTTGCATGTAATTTTAATTTTTTATTATGGCATGGCAAAACCTTGCGCTAAGGACACATGTCTATCTGTTATTCAAAGTGGTCAACTTCCTGGTGATTCCTGTCTCTCTGATATTTTAGTCAATTTGAGGAGAAATTTGAAGAGATACAAGGTGGAGATCCGCCTCCAAATTTTCCATCAACTTCAGGCTTGAATGAGAACTCAGCAACAGCGATGGTAACAGAAGAGAGCAGAGGGAAGGAGATTGAAATGCAGGGCCATGATGCTGATAGAATGTGCTCAGATCTTAGTGCTTCACAGGACTTTGTGAGTGGGATCATGAAGATTGTTCCCTCAGAGGTTGATGTAAGTTCAACTCTTTTACCATATCAATAGTGCTGGTCTAAGAAAATAAAAAGCTTTCAGACGACAAACATATTGTCTGTGGATATTAAATGTATGAGTGTGTTGATTGTTCAAGAGGTTTTTGCTTTCGGGTATCATATTCCTGCATTTCTCTGAGGAATAACCATTTCAAAATACTCGCATGATGTTCTAATTCTTATGCCTTTTTAGTAAATCAATAATTACTACTTATTTTCTGATTTCTTTTGCAGAGTGATGCTGATTATTGGCTTTTATCGGATCCTGGTGTTAGCATCACTGATATGTGGCGGACTGAACGTATCCTCTATTGAGATGTGCTCAAATTAATGTTTATTTTATCTTGCTTAATATTTTGCATTCCATGACTCTTTTGACTATAGCTGGGGTTGACTGGAATGAGTTTGATACACTTCATGACGACTTTGGCATGGCTACTGTTAACGCGCCAGGTCCCCAAACGCCTCCTCCATCAAATGCAACTGAAGTGCCTACTAATTCCACCGGCAGGTAAAGAGGCATATTTGCATGTGTGAAACTGAAGATTACTTGGCCCGTTCTTTTTTGTTTAGAACATTTTTCATTCTTTGCAGGCTGCCTTAAAGGTTGGCTACCAGATGTTTCCTCGGAAGTTCTGAGGAACTAAAGAATAGGAAGTTGGTAGCTCAATCAATGTACAGTAAGTAATACCAATGATCCAAAGTGATCTTGTAGCATATAAGGTCATATTTTCATCCGAGTTAATCGCTGTATATTACCATCTCATTTGCTTTCATTGCATCAACTAGAACGTGTTATTAGATTGACTGGCATAGGGTCATATAGACATCATGTGATGGCAAACAAATGATCTGATGTACCTTGTTTTTTACTGTATTGAGAAATATTTTTTGATGAAATAAAGATGCTTGTGACTTGCATGCCATGTTCAGTGTACGGCATGGCAGTTTTCAGAAGTTTTGGAGCTACAAGAAAAACTGTAATCTCTATGGGAAACACAAAAATTTACTTGGAAACTAGATATTAAACAGGGCATTGAATATACAAGTAGCCGCAGATTTTGCTCGTCTTTTTTAACCTTCTTCCCTATCTAACTAGCAACAACGGGAGTGAGAGCCACAGTTGAGGAAACCTTATAGGAGATGCAGCTTTGTGTGCTTATATGCTAATGCAAAGGTCCCCACTTTCTCTCCGCTCACATCGGTTGAGATTCCCACCTGGAAATTGAAAGTCCGTCGAATGGTTAGTCCCCAAAACCCTTCATCAAAGGTTATGAACTCAAGGGAAATCTGTGACCCATGTGTATATTGGGTTTTCTTTATTGGTCTCTTTTGGTTTTCACCTTTTGAAGCAAAGCTTGGACATCAATGCCTGCACTAATTAGTGCATAACAAAGGGAGGAGATCAAAGAAAGAGTAATAGAGGTTGCCAGGTAGGCTCCTCCATATTTGGCAAGCAGCTCCTTGGACTTCTATTTCTTCTTCCTTGGACCTGAATATCTTGGGATGTTTCACTAAAAAGTAAATGAAATCATAGGCGCAGAGTTAGCTTCTCATCATTTCCAAAGGGTCAAAAGTAGTAGAGAAACTCATGAACTGCATGCATTACAAAATACCAAATGTTTCCTTTCATTTCCTTAGTCCATGAACTTCCAAATATTGTTTTGTAACCATTAACCAGGCCATGCTACCAATGTAAAGGCTTAAAGAAGATGAATCATAAACTAATTAAGGAAAGAGAATTAAGTACGTTCCATAACCCAGCTTCAAGAGCAAACTTCTTTGTAACATCGAAGGGGTTTCAATTTCTTGTGTGTTTTAATTGATAGCTTTGATTGTGAAGGTTTTAAACCTAGGTTTGATGGAGGTTTGAGTGGAAGCAAAGTAGGAAAGCTTTTGGGTATTGAAGAAAGAAGTAGAATTGCTGTAGCCGTTGTTGTTTAGCTGACCATAAATTCTCTCTCCATCCAAACAAGAAAGTTGTGTTACTTTTAGGACTTTTATTTTTTTTATTTAAAGTAGTAAGGAGATGCAAGAGACAAAAGAAAAAAAAATTTACGTAATTAATTAAATATTTTGGATTAATTTTATAAAAAAGCCTCAATATGGTACGAAGTTACGTGTCTCTACCTCCATTCTTTATTTCTAAGGCAAATGCTGTTTAAAATCGAATTCATTAACGATACTTTTATGAGGTAATATCAAATTTCCTTATTAAGGCTTATTATTTCTTTTATGAATGGCTAGTGGAAAACCAATCATAAGGGTTAATAGATGATAACCCTTACCATAAATCTCTTAAATTTGAAAAACTACATAGATGAACACATGCAATTATTAGAATTACAATTCTATATAAAAATATATATTCAATTCATAATTTTAATATTTCTCCGTTTAAATTAAATTTAAATTTAATATTTGATACATTGATAATATATTTATTTTATTCCACAAGTAACTTAAAAAAAATTATATCTTTCTTTTAAATATTTATTTTTTTAATTTTTACTATACCTTGTATAAGACATTTGTTAAAATCTGATCTTGCTTGTGAAATATTAAAATTTCACTAACAAGTGCATCAAATAGTTTCCTTTAAATTCGTTTAAAATTTTAATTTAGTTATAATCATTTGCTATTCGAGTGTTGAGTATACATCTATTATAAAAAGAAAAATTATTCGGTACACCGTCAATAGAATTTTTTAGACTCTACAAGCAAATTGGGAATTTCACAAATATAATATAAATGTAGTAAAAAAAGAAGAAGAGTTAATTATATAAATAAATGTGACTCTTATTTAAATCATTAAATATTTAAGTTTATTTTGACTTCTCTTTTTACTTTTGTAGTATATTTATATTATCACTTTGGCACCCGTACAAGATTTTTATGAGTTTGGATTCTAAACTGTCATTTTGTATATTTTGTTACATCATCTATGTTTTTTGTTAAAAAAATTATCCTATACAATCAAACATTGCCATGTGTAAAAAGAAAAAACACAATTAATGTGGATTGGAGTAACAGGTATGTATAATGATAACACAAGTGTGAATCAGGAGTTCTTTTTAAATTTTAATAAAAATTAATAAATATATTTATTTATATTGTAATAAAAATAATAGACATCTGCAAATAATAAACTTTATATCAGTTTACAAATCTTGGTAATTTTAAATTTACATTAACATTAAAAAGAATAAACTTTATATTAGTTGGAATTAATTTATATGATAATAAAGAATTTATTTAGTGAGCCTGTTACAAATTTTATTTGTTCTTAAAATATACAATTATAAGCCTTTACTTATTGGTAAAGCTAAAACAATTTGTGTAAATTCTCTAAAATTATTTTGATTCAAGTCTAGTTGTTTAATATTTTAGAGTAAGAGGCTAGAAAATTAATATGAGAAGAATAAACAAATACATACATATACTGTATCTAAATAGGATAAGTACATATCTACATTCCATAAATTTTTTTTTTTTATAAAGACCTACAACCACTATCTATTTAAGTAATGTCGGCCCACACGAGTAATTATGCTTTTCTTTCTTTTTAACCATAGTTACTAATACATTGCATTTCAAGCAATTTTTTTGTTGAATTTTAGATATATTATTAGGACATATCTTGAAAAAATTAATTTTTTTGACCGTAAAATATATATTGTAGTTTATTATTGGCTAACTTTTTTAATAGATATAATATTTTGGCGTAAAATGGACTTGTGATAAAAAAAAATCAACTTAGAAAAAAAGGTAATTTAAGTACTAAGATGAAAAAAATAATATAATTTAAATACTAATTTATGGATTAAGTCTTTATAAAAATTTCAAACATCATTTTTCAATATAATACCTATAATTACTCACAACTCTTAAAATAAATATATTTTAGAGTACATTAATAATAATAATAATACCGATAAGTTAAACTCATAATTCATTATACCAGTTCATCAACATCGTAATATATGCCAACAAACTATTGGTAAAAATAGAAAGAAAAAAAGGAAACAGGGTAATTCATAATATTCCTATCTTAGCTCAAGGGATCTGATGCTTTCAGATAATTGTCCTGGAAGCTGCTGAAGCTGAAGAAGAAACAGAGATAAAACAAGAAGAGGAACATGAATTTATAGTAGCAAACATGTCGATGAAAGCTCCCACTATAAACCCATGGTTCTTCTTTCTATTCATCTTCAAGTACCATGCCAATAACTCCTCTAGATGTTTCTGTTCCTTGAGTTCACATGCCTCCACTATCTCTTCCATTGAAACTCGAAAATCCATGTATGGATCCACTGTTTCCATGGCCAATGCCACACAATCCTCGAATGGGAACCTGGCTGCCTCTAGAATGGAACCAGTGTCACCCGGTTCGAAGAACAGCCTGTTAGACCGCAGTGCCTCGATAGCCATATCCAACAGTTCTTCAGAATCTTTGGGCACTGTGAAACAATGTCTTGACTGAGACCAAGAGCAATCCAAGGCTGAAATAAACTTGGCAGTGCTGTCTGATAAAACAGAAGTGGAATGCTTCAACCTTTTAGGCTTGTTTATGAATGGAATGGCTTTCAAGTGATAGAAAAGCGACAGTTTCCATGACATCCCTTTGGTTCTCGATTTGTTGCAGATGGAAGGAAATTTCATCTTCATCACTTCTCACATTGCTCAGTACTTAGCTTTGGTCTCTTTTTTATTTATTTATACGAGAGTGCGAGTTAAATGCAGCATTGATAGTGTCCGCAGATTAAAGAGTAAGGTGAAAAGCAGACGATAGTTCGTTGGGAGCTTTCATGTGAACGACATTATTATTGGTTTAACTTCATCATAAAAGTTTCAATGTCTTGTTTGGTCTAATAAAAATTGACAGCTTTAATGTTGAGGAACATGAAATACAGCTATTTGAGATAATCAAGACGTTTGGGGTGAGGATTGGTTGAAATATAGCTTCCAAGTCCAATTTGTTGGTACATGTTAAGTAGAGAAGTGACCAATTAGCTTGGCTTCCCTGTAGCAGTTTCAGTTGATAGGACATAGACATCCTTTTCGGTGCCATTTCATCACCATTCAGTGACGGAACATTCGTCACTATTACTATTGTTTCTTTTTACTAAAATTTCTAAACGAAACTAAATGTGAGGCCCTTGCCCACGGGTTATAGATTTCGATAAAGAAATTTAAATTTATGAACACTAAATCAAGTTAAATTTGAATTATAAATGGAATTTTTAAAAATTGGATTACCGCTCAATATAGCCTATGGATAGCACGGCCTTTTTCAAAAAAATATTTTATTTAAAGTTTTAGTTTTTAAAATTGACTTGTTTAAATTTATATTATTATAAAATTATTGATAATGGAATTAATGGGTTTTTTAAAGAATATTTTTAATGTTTTTGATGAAGTAATAAAAATGGCAATGGAATAAGGAAGAATGGTTTTTTGCTCACCTTAGTTCCGTTTTTATACATCCTATTGATTCGTCTTGAACTTGATTTCTATAAAATCTTAATACCCAGACTTCACCTAAAAAAATAAAATTTCTCTAACTTTCATTCACGTGACCCAAAATATTAAATAGTGTATATATTTATATTAATTTTCACAAAAGTAAATAAATTATATTCACTCTAAAACTTATAAAAAACCATGAGCAAAGCACTCATATATAGACGTTCTTAGTGCTAGTGTGATAAAGAATTAAACTTCCACAATTTTGGTCCAATATGCCATCTTATTTAAAGAATGGAATAAAATAGAGATCCTATTCAATTAAACTTTTTGCTTTTTGATCTCCTGTCTCAAATACGAAAAGTCATCACATTAGTGTTGGAAAAATTGTAATTTATAGAAACTTTGAGCCATATTCTCAATAGGTAAAGGTGAAGAATTGAATTATAAAATTATGGTTTCATATTCTACTCCATGAGACCTTTACAACAGTATATCATATGCTCAAAATGGTTGAGTAATGAATGAGAAATTGATGCTCAAAGTAAGCTACTTGGAAAAATTTGTTGAGGCAAAAAAAAGCTTAGATTCCACATTGGTTAAATACCAAGTGTGAGATATGTATATATATGAGAACTTACTTAAAAAGTGATTAAATAACTAAGCTTGGAATCTTGCCTTGCACGCAAGAGGGTGTAAGTCCAAATCCTGTCGAGGTTGGGCTGCACTCTCATGATGCTAGGCGACGAATAAATCTCAAAATTTTTTTATTTAATTTTAATTTCTCGTTTGGAAATAAAATAAAAATGAAATATAATGTGTTAAACGACGGGAATAAATTTCACATCAGGAATTATTTGCTCAATCTCACTCTCTCAGATCGAGATTATTTTCTCTCCAAAATTCTTCTCTTTTTCTCTCTATATTTTTCAACATTCAGTGATAGAAAAAGGTATCGTTTGTTCGTTGATCACTACAGAGGTGCTATTACTTTGACCATCATGTTGTTGTATCTTGGGAGACATTTGACCAACGTTTCTCCAAGTACCGTAGGAGCTGCCGAATCTGTCTTAAGAAAACTGTGTAAAACATGCCTCAACATCTAGTAAACTCGTTTCTTCTTTTTGATTTTTGCTTTTTGTTATGTTATTTATTGATTTTTCATATTTGATAATTTAAATATAAATTATTCAATTTATTTTATTATATATATTTATTTATATTTATATATTTTTGTTCGCTAACGTGTTTTGTTCAACAATTAGTTCACTTAGATTTGTCCTTACTTGATTGAAATTCCCTTACAAAGCCTCTAAAACATAGACATTGAAATGAAGCCAAAATATGATAATAATAATAATAATAAAATAGGGAAATTGCAACCAGCTCAATTGTTGCAACAGGCAATTACAGTTTGAGCTAAGCTTTCATTAGTGAAAGTCTTAGTGGGAAGTTAAATCTTTATAATTGTAAGACTGAGGAATAAGAGTGAGGTTGCACTGTTGCACTTAAACCATCTCTTTTCCTGTTGAGATTATAGTGGATTACTTTCTGGGTAAGGCCCCACAAAGTAAGATTGGATCTAAACTATGTAACCAAATGGATGTGTTCTTTATTTTATATTTCCAATATTTAGTTGTTTTTTAGTTACAACTCAAATAACAATTGAACTAGCTACTCAACACTTACATTTGGTATCATAGGTGGACATCAAAGAAATTTGGTAAAGATCCTTCTATTGATTTGTTGAGACAAGGAAAGAAGTTCAATCTCCAAGCCACCTATGCACCTATACTCAATGGGTCAAATAATGGTTACTAGAAAGCATGTATGAAGGTGTTTATCAAGTTAATAGACAAGAAGACATGTAGAGTGTTCTTACAATATGAGAACCGTCAATTGTTGTTATTAATGCTTCCAAAATTGAGACAGTGTGGACTACAAAAGAGACTAAAGTAGCTAGCTATAATTCTAAGGCCCTAAATTCCGTATTAAACGGTGTGGATCCCAAAGAATTAAAGAGAACCTCAAAGTGCACTATAGCTTGTAAAGCTTGGACTATTCTTGAAACAACATATGGGGGAACTACTATTGTGAAATAATGCAAGCTCTAGATGTTAACAACCAAGTTCGAGAATCTAAGAATGCTAGAAGAATAAACTTTGTTTCATTTGTATGTTAAGTTATGTGACATCCCTAACCAAACTTTTGCTTTTGGTGAAGAGTACTAGGATGCCGAGTTGGAGCACAAAGTTAAGATATCTCTCCCACAACGTTTCTCCATCAAGGTAACAAGCACAGAGAAGGCTAAAGACATCAACATGATGAGGGTTTATGAGATGATTGGGTCCTTGTAAATGTGAATACAAAAATGAATATTACTCTGCAAGTTACTTCTTCAGTTGCAATTGATGAAGAACTTACCATTGAATACTTAACCATGCCTTAACGTATGTACACCGGGGCTATGAATCAACACAAATACAAATAATAATCCAGTGATATATTGCAAGTGTGACAAGTTAAGTTGTAATATTTGTAGTGTTACAATGGAACACCTCGAGTATTCCAAAGATCGAACCCAATAGAGTTCGGGGACAAAGTGATCAATGTGCCACAAGCATGCAAACAAGAAGTCTAGCTAACTACTCGTTAAGTATCATATTAAGACAAATCATAATCAAGGGTTAATTGCACTAATTAACCATCTAACACTAAGAAGTACTAAATTGTAAAATAGTCAAAATTACACAATTAACAATTCAAGAAATACAAGTTGTTGGTTGACTTCCATATTGTTGATTAGTCTTTGGATTAGACATTTAAAAGGCTTAAACTCCTATTTGGCTCAATTTTGCCTCTCGGTTACCATTTTATCAAATTAGATAATTTAGTCCGATTAATCTCTCAAACTCACCAAACTAACTGGAGATAACCAAATTGGTGCTCGATAGGATATACTCTTAGCCTCACCTATCTAAATGTTCACTTAGAGGTGTCAATTTTAAGTTTTTAACTCTATTCAATTTAGTCCTTTTTTTTATAATTTAGTCCTTGTACCAAAAACTAACCAAACAACATTTCCATCAACCAACCACCATAGGTTTAGTTACCAAACATCATTTTCTTGTAAACAACAACCCAACATATACTCTAATCATTCAATAAAATAAGCACAAGAGTAGGGTGAAAGAAAGCTTAGGAATTTCTTTGATGGTTGCCTGGAGAAGATGTTGACAACAACAATGGAGGTGAAAATACAAGTAAATTTCAGATTTTTATACTTTGGAAAGCAAATCAATCTGAAATATATTAAGGGATTTGGATGGAAATGAAAATACAAAGGGTTTGAGTATCAAAGTGCAAATACTAGCAAAGTTACTGTAAAAACTAACTAAACTACCAGCTAAACCAACTAAACTTAGAAAATTTAATGAACTAAACCCTAAAAGATGAAGAAGAAAACTAACTACTAAGCTTAAAAGATAAAAGAAAGTTGGCTCTTTTAAAGTTTTCAGCTAAAAGTGCTTTTATCAGCTAAGATACAATTCTAATTTTTAGAAAAACATGCCCATAAAATTATGTTTTGGCTTGAGCTGATGTTGGACAAAAGCATACTCTTACAACAATTTTTTTTGCTAATGTTGCACTAGTGGTTGTGGGGGTTCTCAATGTCACGACATCCACTAGTCGGTGTCGCGACATCACTGGTGGTGGTCATAATTTTTTCACTTCAACATCTTTAGGGATATTATGACCTTGGAAGCTTGGTGTCGCAACTTTGCGCTTGGTGTTACTGTAACACCCCTAAGATATTATCCTTGATATAGTAAAATAAGGAAATAAAGTGACAAAAAGGGAAAATTCTAAGTTATGTCAACATCGGGAAGTATAAGTATATTATGATATATTAATTCAAGAATAGACTAAATTGTAAAAGTGAGAAAAGTTTTGTTACATAAGAGTAAATACTCAAAATTTGAGGGGCTAAAGTGTAAATATGAAAAAGTTGAAGGACTAATAGTGCAAACATTTTAAGGGTGGAATGATCTAGAAACTAAAAAAATGGATGAATTAGGACTAAATTGAATAGGAAAATAATTATGAGGGATTAAATCGTAATTTTACCAAATTATGTGATGATTCAATGATGGAATTTTAAAAGATCACAAAGGGAAAATTGGTCAATTGGAAGAGAGAGAAATCTAGAAAGTAATGATGATGTTGATGATATTTTATAATTATTAATTAGATAAATATTATTTTATTAATATTTTAATAAGATATTTTATTATTATTTATTAAGTATAAAAAGGAATGAAAGATGAAGAATTTTCATCATCTTACCCATGCAAACCAACGTGAGAGGAAGAGAGAAAGAAAAAAAGTTTTGTTTTCTTTACAATTTAGTCTTTTCACTAACAATCTACCATTTTCACCTAGAAATCAAAAGAATTTCCATATCCATCAAGAGAGAAAGATCACAAGGAGACTATGAGGAACTAGAATATTAAGTTAGATTCAAGAAATAGAAGCTGGAGGAGAGAGAAAATCAAGTTAAAGATTGAAATTAATGGAATAAGGTAAGAACATCAAGATTTCAATATATTTTTAAGATTAATATTATTGAAAAAGCATGGAATTGATGTTAATGTAGAGTTTTCTTATATATGGTCTTATGTTCTTGATATGTTAGTGAAGAGAAAATAAGAGAAAATAATGAGAAATAGTGTAAAGAAATAAAATAAGAGTGTTATAAATAGAGCTGATCATGGGTTGGGCGGCCCGGCCCGAAGGCCCACTCGAAAAATGGGAGGGTTTGGGTAAAAATACAGGCCCGAAAAATGGGCTTGGGCAAAAAAATGAGGCTAGTTTAGAAAACGGGCCGGGCCTCGAGTAAGAGTTTTTTGGCTTGGGCCCGGCCCGAATTATATATTAATATATTTTTATTTTATTTTTAATCATTTTAAATTTTTAATATAACCATTTTTTATTATATTATAAATTTGTGTATTGTTTTAAGAATTATTTTAGTATCATTTTTATTTGTTTTAATATTTGTTTTAATATTTTTAAATATATTTGATTTATTATATTTTTAAATTTTTTTATTTAATGAAATAAGCAAAAAAATTTAATATGGGCCGGGTCGGGTCGGGCTTGGACAAATTTTTAGGCCCATATTTTGGATCGAGCTAGGCCTGAACCTAGTAGACGGGCCTAAAATTTTGTATGGGCCGGGCCCGAACCCGGCTCGGCCCATGATCACCTCTAGTTATAAACATGGTAAATAAACATCTTGCACTAAAACAGTTTTGGACAGCAGCAGTAGGCTAACTTTGAAACATCACCATAAATTGTGAAAATCGAATTAGAGTATGAAAAAAATATAGAATTAAATCTTATTGAGTATAGTTTCTTATAGAAGAAATGGTGTAGGAAATGGAATTGTGAATTGTGAGATATAATAAATTTAGTGAGACAAGGTCAGAATGATTTTGGGTTCCCCTGTTCTGACTTTGGAAAATCATAAAAAAATTGAGAAAAATAATTAAGGGCTTAAATTTATATTTTTAAAATCTTTAATGAGTCTATTTTCAAGATAAGTAAGCAGGAACATCATCCTAATCTCGTGCGATGAGATAATTAATTCTTAGTGAAGAAGGGTCGGAACTGTCAGATAGGAAAACATGGGTAACTTTAAAGAATAAAATGTATTTATTGGATAAACCAAAAATTCTGAAACTTTTATGGTAAGAATATATATGAGTCTAGTTTCAAATAAAATTATCGGATCTTAATTTGGAGTTCCATAGCTCCAGATATAAATAATTTAGTGACTATGACATGGATGGATAGCTTTGAATATACATATAAGTCAATAGTGAAATTATTGATAATGTTACTTATAAGCATGATATATACATTAAGGATGTGGAATGGAGAGGAGGAGGAGAAAAATATATGTGAATATTCAGCTAGCATGGCTAATTTGCATGTTTTAGGCTCATGGACTAAATTGAATAAAAGTAAAACTTTAGGGGTAATTTTGTAAAAATATCAAAAATGACCAAATTGAAGGGAATGAATTGTTTTATTATATAAATTAATAAATTGAATGAAATTATCAATTTAAGATCGGGTGAAAAGTGGGAATATGGTAAATTACCAAAATACCCCTAAATCTTGGTATTTCTGCAATTTAGTCAGGTAGGTTCGTATAACTTGAATGAGCATGTAAATATGACAATTTAAATATTGTATCATATTTATATGATGTTTGAATTGAATATATGAAAACGATGTTACATGAAACATGAAAATGAATACTAAATAATATAAATTAATTGAAATTATTACAAAATCTCTTAATGCCTCGTATCCTATCCCTGGTCTAAGACGCAGGTATGGGGTTATTACAGTTGCGACATGTTGTATCTGGTGCCTTGAGTGTAGTATATTCGTTTGTATACTTTTTATTTTTTCTAATAGATTGGTTAATAAAAAAAATCATTGATTACATTAATATACTTTGTATGATTGTCCTAATATGATTTTTGCATGCAAAACAAAAAAGAAGCAAATATTGCTCATTGGTTGTCTAATGCTTAAAGTAATATTAAGCGGCATTACGTGGTCAATTGTAATACGGAAGGACAACTTATATTAATAGACAACCTAAACATGTCCTTAGTGTAACCAGAAATAAACAAATCGATTGAAAAACTAATATGCCGTCTATCAAGCCCAATTGTGGAGATGCTTTGTCTTGGGCGTCGGAGTGGATGACTCTCAGAAGATAGAGACATAGATGTCACTAACTGGACTGATAGTACATCAGATTGAACCTAAGAAGAATAGATCTTGAATCCGTTTATGGATTTATTCACTTGTAACGTTCATAGTGTGACATACCTAAATTCTGAGTGGATGACAGACTATGTATGTAACATCCTGATTTTCGGCTTTATTCGCGGTTCTCAATATTTTGGTAATATTCTTTAAAATTTTGGTATTTGGTTGTGAATTCATATTTTGAGTAGGTAAATGGGCTTATGGAAAGCCCATGTGTTGGCCAAAACCCGGTTGAATTTTTGAATTTTGGATTTAAGAGTTAGGGGAACTGGGCAATAAGGCTTTAATAATAAAGTAGGCTAAATTAGGCAAAAAGGGAAGCTTGGTCCAAAGAGTTAGTGGCGCTAGGAGGTTGTAGGAGTGCCTGGGTTCAAGGCACGGTGCGCTCATAAGTTGCTTTTTATTTTATTTTAGAAGCCAGGTTGAGCTAAGGTAAAACTTAAGTATAGTTGCGACCGAGTTATGCCACTAAGAGGCTTGTGGTGCAGCAGCAGCAGTGCGTTAGGAGTCCCAGGGTGGCTCGGGTTCGAGTCCAGGCGCATGTATGTTCTGTTTTATTTTTAAAAGAACTCAGGACGTTAGCAGGTAAGGTTTAAAGGTAAACGCGACGCTATTATATCAAAGAAGGAGGCCCGTCCCGGTGGTCAACAGTGTGTTGGGCACTCTGGAGGTCCCATGTTCGAGTAGCGTTGCGTGCAGGAGGGTGCTCCTTTTTGATGTGCGCGCACGAAAAGGGCCGTACAGGATTGAAACTCTCCCTAGCAGCAAGGTGCAAGGAGAGTCAGCCAAGCGGAGGACTCCTGCTGTTGTTTGCGCAATGAGAGTTTGAATTAAATTCAAACTATGTTGTTGGCTATAAAGGAGGGATAGGCACGAGATTTAAATTGGGATTATTCTTAGCCAATTAGCCGAATCTGTTTCTTTTTATTTTCAATTGATTTTTATTTTGCTCATTCACTTTTCACAAAATCTTCTCCCTTATTCTTAATTTATTTATTCCTTTGATTTTCTTTCCCAATTAGCTGAATCTTAATCTCTTCTCTTTTGATAACCTCTTCTATTTTCTATTTTTTTTTCTATCCTTCTCTCATCTCTTCCCTCATCTCTTTTCTTTTCCTCATCTCTACTTCTGTCGAAATACCGCGAAAAGCCGAAAATTGTGAAGTCAAGGTGGTGTCGATTCTTTGTTGACCAACAACCTTCTTCTTCTTCTTCTCCTCACTTGTTGGTGATCAATTCTCTTATCTTCTAGGCATAGGCGGATTCTAGAAGAGGAGACTGTGGTAAGTGCTCAAACTTTAAGCGATCTCTTTTATGGCTATTGACAAGTGCCAAAACCCCTATGGTTTAGGGAGGTGGCCGAATATGGGTATAGGCCTTATGGGGTTCTTCTTTTAATATTTTCATAGTTTATATAGTAAAGGAGCAGCAAGGCGTAGTATTGACTTGAATCAGCTTGGATCTCCGGAGTGGCTAGATCTAGTCAATCAATATCTGCAAGGTAAGGTTCATAGGGCCATTTGAGTGGTGGCCGAATGTGTAAGTACTAATATAAGATGGTTCTTGTTTTGGGTTAATTAATGGGAGCTGATTTATTAACGGTGAAATATAGGAAAAATCGTATAGGATATCTCGTCGAGGAATATCGCCAAACAGGTGTGTAACGAACCCTTTTTCATAGCTTGAAGTGATAAATGCCGAAAAGCTGAAATATCGAAATTCTGGCATTTCGAGGACTTGTGAGCAAGCGAACGCTCACTAGTTAGTTTGAATCGATGAGACGATGATCGGAAACAATGGAAAAGGTAAGAATGTGATTTTGGCGTTCTCGGTAAGTTGGGCCTCGAGGGGCCGAAGTGAGGCCCATTGGGCTTTCGGAGCCATTTGGGTAAAATGGGCCAGAATCACTATTTACACCTATGAATTGCTAATGATCGTTAATGAATGTGGAAACCCTGATATTAAGTAAAATTACGAAATATCCTTATAATATGAAAATGACCATTTTAACCTAGGTAGAAATGTCCACTATACCCCTAGGGTTGAGTTATGAATTTGATATATGAAATTTTGAAAAACATGATTGATATGAAATGCGCATGGTAAATATGATATGCACATGATATGAACATGATATGTATGATGAGCACATGGTATGTATGATATGCACATGATATGTATGAGATTTACATAATATATTCATTATATGCATTGGGCTGGGTTTTATATATGGATGGAGGAAGTGTAAAAGGGCTTATGGACTTATGGGCCACATCGTTTACAGTTAAAAGGCTTCGGCCCAGTGATATGAATAATGAAAGGCTTCGGCCCAGTAAATGATTGATTAAAGGTTTCGGCCCAGAATATGTGGTAACTGAATTTGGGCTTAGGCCCAGTTGGCTGATATTGATTTGGGCTCTGAAAGGGGCTTATTGCACACTGAGTTCCAAACTCACCCCCCTTTCTTTCTTATCCTTACAAGTGAGCCTTGATGTGGAGACTTGGAGCCGGAGGGGATTTGGGGTGGCCATGATGATCATGTTTAAATTTACCAGCAAATAAACGGTTTTTCTTTCAGTTTATCTTTACTTTCAATATTATTTATACTTGGGTTGTAATAAGGCCATTTTAACTGTTTATTTGGGATTATCTTTAAATAACTCTATATTTTCTGATAATAACCAAAATGGGCTAGACTTAGGACGCGTTTTCAAAATGATACCTATTTTCAAAATAACACAACGACATACGCATAATTGGTATAACAAAGATAACCACTTAAAGGATATTACAACTCGATTACCAAAGTGTGGCAATGGTTGTGGGCATGTCTAGGATTGGATCCAATCAAGAGCTTGGTACTTAAGCAGCCTCCATGGCTCACCTCCTCTATTTCGGATACCTACCTGGTGCACAGCTTCCATTCACTTTGTTAACCTATTAAATTGACAATCTTTTAACACTAAAACGAAGCATGGGTTTCAAAACTTTAAAGTGACACGTCAGATTCGGCCATAACGTCTAGGCCGGGTTTGAGGTGTTACATTTACTGGTATCAGAGCCCGGTTGCAACAACTCGGCTGTGGGTTCTTAAATGGGTTTAAAATCAAGAATTTCAAAACAGAGTTATTTTAAATCAGTTTTGGAAAAATTTTTATTTTTGACCAAAATGCATGTTTTAATTTTTAAATGGTTTGAAGAAAGACGTGGCACACTGAATCCCCGGTACCAAGTCTGTAAGTACATTCTCTTTACATTATGTGATAATGATGTGATGCTATGAATAGAACTGAGACCCTACTATGATGATGTGGATAGGGTAGAACTGTAAAACAATAGGATTGAGACTGTAGTTAGGCTACGTCGCTGCGAAAACAATCCCTAAATTACCATATCTCCATAAGACATCTCTTAATAAAAAAAACTGAAATAATTGACTAATATCATAAAATTCGTAATCAGATAATTCGATATGAGTACAAGGGGAACGCGTGGACGAGGCCACGGACGTGGATATGGTCGTGGAAGAGTGCAAGCTAAATCTTCATCCTCAAGGCATAGGCCAGCTGAGGAGACATTTGTGCCACATACAACTGAGACTGGGTCATATGATCGAGCTGCGGGGGACGATGCTTTGTCTCAAGCAATGCTAAGGGTCCTAGAAAGGGTTGCTGGAGCTAGCACCGGGACAGTAAATAGAGGATCCATCTTTGAGCGACTCCGGGCTAATGGAGCAGAGGTTTTTAGAGGCGTATCTAGAGTAGCCCCAAACGTGGCTGAGTATTGGCTAGAGGCGACAGAGCGGATTATGGACGACCTCGATTGCTCTGTGGAGCAAAAGCTGAAAGGAACTGTGTCATTGCTAAGATATGAGGCATATCAGTGGTGGATCACTGTAAGGGAGAGTACCCCGATCGAACGTGTGACTTGGGAGCTGTTCAAGTCTGCTTTTAAGGGGAGGTATGTTGGAGTGAGTTATGTGGATGCCCGCCGAAAGGAATTTTTGAATCTGGCTCAGGGTAATAGGACTGTTGCGGAGTATGAGGCAGAATTCTTGAGGCTGAGTCGATATGCTAGCGGGATAGTTGCGACTGAATATGAGCGCAACGTTCTATTCGAGGATGGTCTCCGTGATGAGCTTAGAGTGTTGATAGCGCCACAGGGGAGCGTGATTTCGTTGCATTAGTGGAGAAGGCTAAGATAGCCGAGGAAGTAAAATAGACTGAACGGCGAAATCGTGAGAGGGATTGACCCAGATTCAGAAGGGATTCCAGACCCTCTGGTATTGCAGATAGAAATGTTAAAAGAGCTAGAGTGGAGGAGCCAGCTCCGGGAAATACTTTTAAGCCGCAGGTTTGCAAGGACTGTGGCAGAGCACATATGGGGGAGTGTTGGAAACGTACTGGAGCGTGTTTTCGATGTGGGTCCAAAGAGCATAAGTTCAGAGAGTGTCCCCGGAGAGCAGCTTAAGATCAAGCTGCAGAGTAAAGAGGTGGTCAACCGCAGCGAGGAGGACCACCGCCACAGAGGGGCCGTGGGCAAGGTAGAGGTGGAAATGGTAATAGACGAGGACGTGGGGCACCTAGCAAGGGTGCTGGACAAGCTGAGGCTCGACAGCCAGCGTTGGTTTATGCGGCATGACGTCGTGAGGAGGGCGATGCTCCTGATGTTATAACTGGTACGTTCCTTATTCATAGCAAACCTTACACTGCTTTGATTGATGTGGGTTCCACCCACTCGTATATTGCTTGTGATGTATCTGGGGCATTGGGTGTGCTCCCTGAGGAGACTGTGAGTGGTGTATCAGTAATAAGCCCTTTGGGACACTCGGTTAGGGTGGATAAACTCTTTAAGGAAGTGCCTTTAGAGACGCAAGGTGAGATATTTGTAAGGGATTTGATGGAGTTGCCATTTCGGGAGTTTGATCTTATTTTGGGGATGGACTGGCTGACCAAGCATAGGGCGACGCTGGATTGTGCTGTTAAGAGGATGGTGCTAAGAACTACTAAAGATGAGGAGATAATGGTCATTGGGGAGCGAAGGAATTACTTGTCTAATGTTGTTTCGGCTTTAAGGGCAGAGAAGTTGATTCGGAAAGGTTGTGAGGCATTTTTGGCATTTGTGAGTCAAGCTGAACCTGGAGAGATAACCGTGGAGTCAGTTAGGACAATTAAGGAGTTTCGAGATGTATTTCCGGAGGAACTTCCTGGGCTACCTCCGATCAGAGAAGTCGAGTTTGGAATCAACTTGTTGCCTGGAACGGCTCCAGTGTCCATTGCACCTTATAGGATGGCACTAAAAGAGTTGGTAGAACTGAAAGCTCAGATTCAAGAACTGTTGGATAGAGGGTTTATAAGATCCAGTGTTTCTCCATGGGGTGCCTCAGTGTTGTTCGTAAAGAAGAAAGATGGGACCATGCGAATGTGTATTGATTATCGCCAGTTGAACAAATTGACGATCAAGAACAAGTATCCGTTGCTAAGAATCGACGATCTGTTCGATTAATTGAAGGGAGCTTCAGTGTTCTCCAAGATTGACCTTCGGTCAGGATATCATCAGTTGAGAGTCAAAGAGGAGGATATCCATAAGACAGCATTCAGAACTCGATATGGTCATTACGAGTTTTTGGTTATGCCCTTTGGCTTGACTAACGCACCGGCAGCATTCATGGATTTGATGAATCGGGTGTTTCAGCCATACTTGGATCAGTTTGTTGTTGTTTTTATTGATGATATCTTGGTGTACTCGCAAACGGAAGGGAAGCATGATGAGCATCTGCGGATTGTGCTACAAGTGCTAAGGGAAAAGCAACTTTATGCAAAGTTTAGTAAGTGCGAGTTTTGGCTGAATGAAGTAACCTTCTTGGGGCATGTTGTGCCTGCAGAAGGGATTAAGGTAGACCTTAGGAAGATTGAGGCGATTATGGAGTAGAAGCCACCAAGGTCGGTAACAGAAATTCAAAGTTTTTTGGGGTTGGCAGGTTACTATAGAAGGTTTGTAGAAGGATTTTCTGTGTTGGCAGCGCCATTAACAAAACTTATAAGGAAGGGAGCACCTTTCGTTTGGACGAATAAGCAGCAAGAGGCTTTTGAAAAGTTAAAGAAAGTTCTGACTGAGGCACCGGTAATGATTCAGCCGGAATCTGGTAAAGATTTCACTGTGTACAGTGATGCATCACATGCGGGTTTGGGCTGTGTGTTGATGTAAGAGGGAAAAGTGGTCGCTTATGCTTCACGACAGCTTAAGCCTCATGAGCTGAATTATCCTACTCATGACTTGGAGTTGGCAACAGTGATTTTTGCACTTAAGATATGGAGGCACTACTTATATGGAGAGAGATGCATTATTTACACGGATCATAAGAGTCTTAAGTACTTGCTGACTCAAAAAGAGCTGAATCTTAGACAACGAAGATGGATAGAGCTGTTAAAAGACTATGACTGTTCGATTGAATACCACCTAGGAAAGGTAAATGTTGTGGCTGATGCGTTGAGTCGTAGAACTGTGGCAGAGTTGAAGGCGATGTTTGCTCGCCTAAGCTTGTATGATGATAGAAGCTTATTGGCAGAATTGCAAGTGAGACCGACTTGGGTAGAGCAGATTAAGAGGCAACAGTTGATGGATAAGTCATTAGTTTCTCGGTTTCAGCAAGTTGAGAAAGGCGAGAGTTCAAACTTTGGACTAAATGGTGATGGGGTTCTTTGTTTTCGAGGAAGAATTTGTATACTGAAGGACTCTGATTTGAGGTTGATGATTTTAAAGGAGGCGCATAGTGGACCTTGTGCTATGCATCCAGGAGGAAGCAAGTTATATCAAGACCTGCGAGAGCTATATTGGTGGCCTGGGCTTAAGCGAGAAGTGACTGAATTTGTGAGAAAGTGTTTAACGTGTCAATAAGTAAAGGCTGAGCATCTCTCGCTTCTTGAGATTGTTCTGACCCGAAGAAAGATACCACTTTGGAAGTGGGAAAGGGTAACCATGGATTTTGTAAGTGGTTTGCCATTGACACCTTCCAAGAAGGACTCAGTTTGGGTAATTGTGGATAGGCTGATGAAGTCTGCTCATTTCATACCTGTTCGAACCGATTACTCACTTCAGAAGTTGGCCAAGTTATATGTGGCAGAGATAGTACGGTTGCATGGGGTACCAGTGTCAATAATTTTTGACCGAGACCCAAGGTTTACATCTCGGTTTTGGCAGAAGTTGCATGAGGCATTGGGAACGCGATTAGATTTCAAGATCTGACTTTCACCCTCAATCGGATGGGCGATCGAGAGAGGTTATTCAGATTTTGAAAGACATGTTGAGGGGTTGTGTTATTGAGTTTAGGGGCAGCTGGGAGGATTATTTGCCGTTGGCAGAGTTCACGTATAACAACAGTTACCAAGCAAGTATTCAGATGGCCCCTTATGAGGCACTATATGGGTGAAGGTGTCATTCGCCTACTTGTTGGGCAGAATTGGGGGATAGGCAAGTACTTGGGCCAGAATTGGTAGCTGATACTGAAGACAAGATTAAGGTGATTAGGAATCGGTTAAAGGAGGCAACGGATCGACAAAAGTCTTCACCGATCTGAAACGTAAGGATATAGAATATGTTGTAGGGGACATGGTCTTTTTGAAAGTTTCACCTTGGAAGAAGATTTTGAGATTTGGCAAGAAGGGTAAGCTGAGCCCACGGTTTATTGGGCCTTACCGAATTGTTAAGCGGATTGGACCGGTGGCTTATCAGCTAGAGTTACCACCGAAACTGCATCATATCCACGACGTTTTTCATGTGTCCATGCTAAGGCGATATCGTTCTGACCCAACTCATATCGTACCAGTTGCAGAAATCGAAATACAGTCGGATTTGACTTTCGAAGAGGAACTTGTGCAAATGCTTGACCGTGACATCAAGGTGTTGAGAAGGAAGTCAGTTCCACTAGTGAAAGTACTTTGGAGGAACCATGGCAAGGAAGAAGCTACTTGGGAGACGGAGGAGGCGATGCGTCAATAGTACCCTCAACTATTTGGATAAGGTAAAATTTCGAGGCCGAAATTTCTTTAAGGAGGGCAGAGTTGTAACATCCTGATTTTCGGGTTTATTCGCGGTTCTTAATATTTTGGTAATATTCTTTAAAATTTTGGTATTTGGTTGTGAATTCATATTTTGAGTAGGTAAATGGGCTTATGGAAGGCCCATGTGTTGGCCAAAACTCAGTTGAATTTTTGAATTTTGGATTTAAGAGTTAGGGGAACTGGGCAATAAGGCTTTAATAATAAAGTAGGCTAAATTAGGCAAAAAGGGAAGCTTGGTCCAGCAGCAGTGGCGCTAGGAGGTTGTAGGAGTGCCTGGGTTCAAGGCATGGTGCGCTCATAAGTTGCTTTTTATTTTATTTTAGAAGCCAGGTTGAGCTAAGGTAAAACTTAAGTATAGTAGTGACCGAGTTATGCCACTAAGAGGCTTGTGGCGCAGCGGCAGCAGTGCGTTAGGAGTCTCAGGGTGGCTTGGGTTCCAGTCCAGGCGCATGTATGTTCTGTTTTATTTTTAAAAGAACTCAGGACGTTAGCAGGTAAGATTTAAAGGTAAACGCGACGCTATTATATCAAATAAGGAGGCCCGTCCCAATGGTCAATAGTGTGTTGGGCACCTTGGAGGTCCCGTGTTCGAGCAGCGTTGCGTGCAGGAGGGTGCTCCTTTTTTATGTGTGCGCACGAAAAGAGCCGTACGGGATTGAAACTCCCACCAGCAGCAAGGTACAAGGAGAGTCAGCCAAGCGGAGGACTCCTGCTGTTGTTTGCGCAAGGAGAGTTTGAATTAAATTCAAACTATGTTGTTGGCTATAAAGGAGGAGATAGGCACGAGATTTAAATTGGGATTATTCTTAGCCAATTAGCCGAATCTGTTTCTTTTTATTTTCAATTGATTTTTATTTTGCTCATTCACTTTTCACAAAATCTTCTCCCTTATTCTTAATTTATTTATTCCTTTGATTTTCTTTCCCAATTAGCCGAATCTTAATCTCTTCTCTTTTGATAACCTCTTCTATTTTCTATTTTTTTCTATCCTTCTCTCATCTCTTCCCTCCTCTCTTTTCTTTTCCTCATCTCTACTTCTGCCGAAATACCGCGAAAAGCCGAAAACTGTGAAGTCAAGGTGGTGCCGATTCTTTGTTGACTAACAACCTTATTCTTCTTCTTCTCCTCACTTGTTGGTGATCAATTCTCTTATCTTCTAGGCATAGGCGGATTCTAGAAGAGGAGACTGTGGTAAGTGCTCAAACTTTAAGCGATCTCTTTTATAGCTATTGACAAGTGCCAAAACCCCTATGGTTTAGGGAGTTGGCCGAATATGGGTATAGGCCTTATGGGGTTCTTCTTTTAATATTTTCATAGTTTATATAGTGAAGGAGCAGTAAGGCGTAGTATTGACTTGAATCAGCTTGGATCTCCGGTGTGGCTAGATCTAGTCAATCAATATCGGCAAGGTAAGGTTCATAGGGCCATTTGAGTGGTGGCCGAATGTGTAAGTACTAATATAAGATGGTTCTTGTTTTGGGTTAATTAATTGGAGCTGATTTATTAACGGTGAAATATAGGAGAAATCGTGTAGGAGATCTCGTCGAGGAATATCGCCAAACAGGTGTGTAACGAACCCTTTTTCATAGCTTGAAGTGATAAATGCCGAAAAGCCGAAATGCCAAAATTCTGGCATTTCGAGGACTTGTGAGCAAGCGAACGCTCACTAGTTAGTTTGAATCGATGAGATGATGATCGGAAACAATGGAAAAGGTAAGAATGTGATTTTGGCGTTCTCGGTAAGTTGGGCCTCGAGGGGCCGAAGTGAGGCCCATTGGGCTTTCGGAGCCATTTGGGTAAAATGGGCCAGAATCACTGTTTACACCTATGAATTGCTAGTGATCGTTAATGAATGTGGAAACCCTGATATTAAGTAAAATTACGAAATATCCTTATAATATGAAAATGACCATTTTAACCTAGGTAGAAATGTCCACTATACCCCTAGGGTTGAGTTATGAATTTGATATATGAAATTTTGAAAAACATGATTGATATGAAATGCGCATGGTAAATATGATATGCACATGATATGAACATGATATGTATGATGAGCACATGGTATGTATGATATACACATGATATGTATGAGATTTACATGATATATTCATTATATGCATTGGGCTGGGTTTTATATATGGATGGAGGAAGTGTAAAAAGGCTTATGCCCCAGTTATTAAAAGGGCTTTTGCCCCAGTTATCAAAAGAGGCTAGGCCTCCAGTTATATGATAAAGCAGCTATGCTGCCAGTGGAGAGTTTTGTTGAGTGGGTTGAGTTATTCCCCACATGGAGAGCTTGGTTGGTACGGGTGGAGAGTAGCGGATGGTGGGTTGAGTAGCCTCCCCAAATGGGCTTGCATTCATGCATTATTAACACATGTGATGTTTAAATGGGCCTATGGGCCACATCGTTTACAGTTAAAAGGCTTCGGCCCAGTGATATGAATAATGAAAAGGCTTCGGCCCAGTGATATGAATAATGAAAGGCTTCGGCCCAGTAAATGATTGATTAAAGGCTTCGGCCCAGAATATGTGGTAACTGAATTTAGGCTTAGGCCCAGTTGGCTGATATTGATTTGGGCTCTGAAAGGGGCTTGTTGCACACTGAGTTCCAAACTCACCCCTCTTTCTTTCTTTCTTATCCTTACAGGTGAGCCTTGATGTGGAGACTTGGAGCCGGAGGGGATTTGGGGTGGCCATGATGATCACGTTTGGATTTACCGGCAAATAAATGGTTTTTCTTTCAGTTTATCTTCACTTTCAATATTATTTATACTTGGGTTGTAATAAGGCCATTTTAACTGTTTATTTGGGATTATCTTTAAATAAATCTATATTTTCTGATAATAATCAAAATGGGCTAGACTTAGGACGCGTTTTCAAAATGATACCTGTTTTCAAAATAACACAACGACATACGCATAATTGGTATAACAAAGATAACCACTTAAAGGATATTACAACTCGATTACCAAAATGTGGCAATGGTTGTGGGCATGTCTAGGATTGGATCCAATCAAGAGCTTGGTACTTAAGCAGCCTCCATGGCTCACCTCCTCTGTTTCGGATACCTACCTGGTGCACAGCTTCCATTCACTTTGTTAACCTATTAAATTGACGATCTTTTAACACTAAAACGAAGCATGGGTTTCAAAACTTTAAAGTGACACGTTAGATTCGGCCATAACGTCTAGGCCGGGTTTGGGGTGTTACAATGTATGCGTGACTCATACACTTTGATGTAAGTAAATGCCTGATATATAATAGCCAAACATTACAAAAGTGCTCAAATAAGGGGTTTTCATGCACTCCAGACCGGTTTGTAGGAAAAATTAAGTGGATGCTAATGTGTTTAGAATAAAACACATAACAGCTAAATTCGATATTTCTTTAAAAGAAAATAAAGTAATAAAAACATAATTCGAAACTTGATATGCGACATTTTAGAAGCCCTTATTTGAGCATTTTCAAAAAAGTTTGACTCTTATTAAGCAATTTTGAAATTTTTTTTACCTTTAATTGACTATTTTGAAAGGTTTAACCTTCAGTTAAACTCTTTTGTAAAAATTAGGCTCTTATATAATCATTTAAAAAAGTTAAATCCTTATGTAACAAACCCTAAAAAATTGGATCCAATTTAAACATTTGACCTAATAATTATAGATTCTAACTTGAATATAAACTTGAAGATAATTAAAATATATTGGATGCAAGGTAATAACCTTTTAACGAGTTTCATCACATGTATACTTGTTCAAAGGTAAAGTATAAATTTATTCTCGAGTTTGAGCAATGTGGATTATTATTTATTAAATAAATTTAATTATTAAGATATATAAATATTAAAAAAAGTATTTTTAATTTTTTTTGATAAAAATACCCGATTGGAATTGATAAAAATAAAAATAGAAACAAACAGAACCAATTCAAAACGAAAACAGATCCAAATCCTGGCCTAAACGCAAACAGACATAGCTTAGCTCATCATTTCAAAACAAAACCCAAAAAAAAAAAAAAAAAAACAATATCCAGTTAGATACACCAACTAGCACCCATTCCCGAGAAAGTTTCAATCTTAACGCCTTAGTTAGTCTAGTTTCCAAAAGCTAGCAACTTTCCAAAAAACAAACCCTATAAGTTGTTATTGTCCCTTCCAAAGCCTTCCACCACATCCCTTTCAATCGGGTTCTCTTGGTCTTCTTTTTCCTAAGGCCTCAACAACGAAGTTTGGAACTCCTCTTTCTAGGTAATCTTCCCTATCCCTCTTCAAACTTTCAGTGGCTAGAACATACGCAAAAGTGTTTGCAGATCTAGGCACATGCTTAAACCAGATCCTTTGAAATCCCCATTTTTTATTTGTTGAATATTTAGCATTATGGCTCATATTTTTTATTTGTTTTGAAGATCTGACTGAAATTTTTTAATTATTCTCCTTTCATCTCCCTCTACTTCCACTGCTCGGAGCCTTAATTGCATCCCCAATAACAAGGCCCAAAGGCATGCATAACCCTCCGCCACAAACGGGGACACAAACCTCATATGGAGAACTGATTTAGAGGTAATAATCTCACCTAATGCTTTTCTGGAGACAACCCTTTAACCTGATTCGGCCTGTGTTAGATTAAAGAAAGCATCAAAGTTGATTTTAATCAACAAACTAGTTGGAGGGATCCATTCCTCATTTCCTCTCAATCTGATACTCTTTCTTTCTTTAATCCCTTCTAGTTCTCGGATATAATGGACTACCCGTTCACCTAATTCCCTCCCATTGAACTGTTTCCTTTCATACACTAATTGGTTTCTATTTGTCCATATAGCCCAAGCAGAAAAACAGAACATACGACACTATTTATCTGTGCTTCCTCTAAAAAGCCAGGTAATCCACACTCAGTAGTCCATAATTAAGTTTGATAATATCCAGTTGAGATTTAAATGACCCCATACCTCTACTGATGTAGGACAGTCTTGAAAAATATGGATAAGATCTTCCATTACGCTTTCACATTTAGGACAAAAAGTATTTTCCACCAACCTTCTAGAAAATAAATTAGCTAAAGTAGGAAGAAAATACCAAGAAGTTTTCCATAACATAATTTTAATTTTAGATGGGATATGTAATTTCCATAATTTCTTGTAGAAATCATTGCTACCATTTGGTGTCAATTTTGTATTTGAGAAAAAATTATTTCTATGTAATAGTTTATAGGCGCTTCAAACAGATAATTCCCCCGACGACTCACCCCTCAATACTAGTGTAACACCCCAAACCCGGCCTGGACGTTATGGCCGAATCTAGAGATGTCACATTGAAGTGTTTTTCGTAAAACATGATATCGTTTGAAAAGCCCAATGTTTATTTAGCCTCTTTGTGTGATCTAGAAAATAATTTTAAAACTTGCGTTACTATCAAAATTATTTACTTTAAAACGTTATTAATGTCAAAATCTCGTTTATCGCGGAAGCTTTTGAAGCGGTTTTGCGTATTTGTGGTATTTTGGTAAATCATGCATACCTTTTGAAAACCTGTATCCTACTACTAGCAGATATAAATCAAAATAAATAAAACCCCAAAACTAAAAATTATAAAGGCCTTATTACATAAAAATACCCAATTAAAACTACTTATGAATTAAAAATCCAATAAGGAAGCAAGAGCGGTTGTGTGGCCATCTTTGAGTCCCTCACAGAACCAATCCGCCTAAGACTGGGGATTACCTGTACAGTTAAAACAGATAGGCGAATTTACGAAAACTCAGTGAGTAATCCCATATAAGCAAACAATCAAAGTAAACACAATTTGGGCCTAAGCCCTTTCAGTTTCATTTAGGGCCTTAGCCCATTTCAGAATCAGAAATAGTGTGGGCCTGAGCCCAATCCAGTAACAGTAACAGTGGGGCCTAAGCCCATTACAGAATCAGTACAGTATGCAATCGAAAAATCCTACCCAATCTAGCCTCAACACACCATCTCTGTACCAACCCTACACACTATGTGGGGATAAAATCGACCCACCCATCCCTACACACCAAGTACTAGGTCCATAGTCGTCTTGCGCTACCCGTGCAACCTTAGATCCATAGTAGTCTTGGGCGACCTGTGCGATCATATCAGTATAGTACACTTCCTCCAAAAATAACAATCCCAACCCCATGCAACATGTCATGCATCGTATCATAATATCTTACATGGATGCAACATACATATAACGTGGCATGCTCAAATACAATCATACACATTGCAGGTCAAATCAGTCATTTTACCTTACAGGGGTATTATAGTCATTTTACCCTATAGGGGTATTTCGGTCATTTTACCCTATGAAGGTATTTTGGTCATTTTACCCTATAAGGGCAAAATAGTTATTTTTATCGATTACTATCCCAATAGAAGGTCACAATCGTCTCAGGCGACCCGTGCAACCTTAACAGTCAAACAGTGATAATGGGCCTACAGCCCATATTGCGGCCCATGTGAATCCACATGCTCATATGGCCCACATAACCAGAAATGGCCTTAGCCATGTGGTTTACCTAGCCTGGCCCAATAATCTCCACGTGTTCATGTGGTTTGTCCGTGTGGGGCCCACACGGTCTATTTTGACCCAATATGGCCCAAAATGGCCTCGGCCCATGAAATCGCTCATGGCCGGCTTTAACGATCTTACGCCCATGTTTAGGTGTTCGAACTACCGCACGAGCGAGCACACGCTCGTGTAGTGTCAGCAGTCACATATTTCGACTTTTGCCGATTTATGAGTAGAGGCAGTATTTTACACACCTATTTTTGTTTCACTGCCAACGTAGTCCCAAGAATACCTGCACCCAACATTCCGAGTAAAATACTACTTAAGACCCAAAACAAGTAATATCACTAGTCTTACTTCAATTCTTAAACACTTACCTTAGTCGATTCGATTCACTCCCCCCAACACTTAACACGTCGAGGAACTGGGTGTTTAAAAAGATTCATCCATACCCATAAGAGAACTAACAGTCGTCTCTACAACTGAGTGATTACAATCGAACTTAAACAGCTGAATAGGTCAACACAAAATAGCATCAACCTACAATGGTACTTACAAACCCATGATATCATATTAATAAAAACAATCCATAATGAATTCCCATCAAGGTTACCCAAAGCGACTAACCTCCAACCTTCAATATATGAACAGAATCTCGCACCCAAATAAGTCTCTGATTGATGCCCACGAGTTCTTGAAAACCTCTCCCAAGAACCGAGAAGGAGAAAACATAAATTCCCCAAGAAGAAAAAAGGTCCAGAAATATAGAAAAGAAAGAGAGAGATGGAGAATAGAAAATGTTTAGCCAAAAAGAGTAATGTGGGGAAACTCGTCCACTACGCAATACAGTAAAAGGGATCGAACAAATATTCAGCAAAAAAAGAGGAAAAAGAGACTGGCGTGAAAACTAAATGGCAACACTGAAAGAACAAAGGTCCATCGAAACACGCACTTCACAAATTCAGCAAGAGAAGAAGAAAGAAATGAAAAAGGGACAATAGAAGAAGCATTTGGCTAAGAAAGAAAATGTTTCCAGGAAATTTTTCAAAGAGAAAGACCAATCAGAAAACCAAAAATGAAATTTTGAGTAATTCCCCATTCCAAATTCGGCACCACACCCTTTCCACACTCAAGTTCCTTCTTTTTCTCCCTAAAATCCTCAACTGATATCCCACCTATCGAAATCCCTTCACAACAGAAAAATCCCCCCAATATCCACCTAAATATTCGGCCACAACAACCCCCCATTCAAACTTATTCAAATCTCTTGGTGTTTCGGTCAAACACAACTTCCTCCCATGGCCATCAGTAAAAATAATCTCCATTTGCACAAGCAGGGATTCGAATCTCAAACCACTAGCACACTCCACACACCACTATCCATTAGACCAGCAGGCTTTTTATGCCATACTTTACCAAATTTTATTTAAGAGCCCTACTGATCAGAGACAGGGGTTTTATCCTTAAAAACCAAAATTTTTGTGGAAGCCAAAGCTAGAACCCATGACTTCTCAGACACTTCCAGAGCACACAACCACTAAGCCGAACACTCAATTGTGTCACTTTCTTGCACAAGCAAATATTTATTAGCAGCTTCACAACTGCTCCCACGCTCAAGGCCTAATACTCCTAAGCCCAAATTCGGGGCGTTACAACTAGTAAGTCATCATGAGCATTTTGTGCTAAAGGAATTCGGAGGATCTTCGTTGCAACTTCTTCTGAAAAGGTATTATTGATTAGATCTACTTTCCATTTCCTATCAACATTGTCAATTAAATCCGAAACCCACACTAACTCTTCATTGCCAACTGATTCATTAATTATGTAATAGGTAGAACCAGGAAACCACGCATCACTTTGAATGGAAACTCTTTCCCTTGAACCAACTCTCCAAAACAACCCACTTTACAAGAGCGCTTTAGCAACCTACACGCTCTTCCAAGTAAGCGAAAGTAAATTACCTAACCTTGCATGCAAAAAGTCTAAATTTGGGAAATATTTAGCCTTTAATACACTAGCTAATATCGAATCGGGATAATTAATAAAATGCCACCCTTGTTTTGCCAATAATGCGATTTTAAATCTAGTAAGACCACGAAATCTCATCCCATCAAAATCTTTTAAATCGCACAAATTCTCCCAATCACACTAATGAATACCCTTTTTCCCTAGACCTTTTTGCCACCAGTATTTAGCCATGATATTCTCCAACTCTCCACAAAAAGACTTAGGAAGTAAAAAACACCACATCACATAAGTGGGAATAGCTTTCAAAACGGATTTAATGAACACTTTCTTACTACTTTGGGATGGAAATCGAGTACTCTAGTTTTTAATCCTCATCTTAAATTGATTTTTAAGGAATTAAAAAAAAGCCTTTTTGCATCTACCCACCATGTTTGGTAACCTTAAATATCTTTCAAGGTTATTAGACGATCGCATCCCCATAATACTTGATACAATTTCATTGATCCCCCTTATTCATATTTAAACTATAAAAAATAATGGACTTATTAAAATTTACACATTGCCTCGAACATCTTTCATACTTTCTCAGCACCCCTTTTAATGTATGAACCCTATTAGCAGTAGTTTCTCCAAATAAAATGCTATCATCTGTAAATAACAAATGCAAAATTTGAGGCCCAATTCTACTTGCCTTTGCGTCTCTTATCAGCCCATCCTTCATGGCTAACCTCATAAGTGCTAATAGACCCTCAATACAAATCAAGAAAAGAAAAGGGCTTAATAGATCTCCCTATCGAAACCCTCGACTAGGTCTAAATCTCTCACCAGTTTTTCCATTCAAAATGACCGAGTAGGAAACCGAAGAAATACATCTCATAATAGTATCAATCCATCTCCCATCAAAATCCATACGAATCATCATCTCATTCATAAATTGTCATTCAACCCTATCATAAGCTTTACTCATATCTAATTTCAAAGCCATAAACCATTTTTTCCCCACTTGCTTTTGACAAAAAATATGCAAAATCTCATAAGCTAAAAGAACATTATCTGAAATTAGCAACCTTGGAACATAGCACTTTGAGCCCTATCGATACACAACTCCAACACATCTTTAAGCTGATTCATAATCATCTTTGTTATCAACTTGTAAAGAACATTACATAGGCTAATGGGCCTAAAGTTTCTAAGATTTGTTGGATTAGGAAATTTAAGGATCAATACAATATTAGTAACATTCAATGGTTCAAGATCCAAACCTTCATTAAGGATTCTTAAGCAATAGTGTGAAACATCTCTCCCCATAATATGCCAGCATCTTTGAAAGAACAAAGCCGAAAACCCATCTCCCCCTTGGAGCCTTGGTTGGCCCTATCTCCTTTAAAGCTGTGACAACCTCATCCTCCGAATAACAATAAAAAAATGTTTGATTCACTTCATTTGAGACTAACGGTTCAACCCCTGAAAGAATATGAGTAGAATTTCTGACCCCACCTAAAGAAAAAAAGATTTTGAAAAAAACTTCGAGCAACTTCCCTAATTTCTTTCTTGTCTTTAGTTTCCCTTACATCTCCCATCTCCAAACATTAAATTAAATTCTTTTGCCTACGACAAGAAACATAATTGTGAAAGAAAGTTATGTTTTTGTCCCCTACTTTTAACCAATTCACCCTTGCTCTTTGTTCCCAATACATTTCGTATTTATCAATTTCCACATTTAATTGGATCTTCGTATCAATAATTTAAGCAAAATTCTCATCATCTAACTCCTCTTGTATCAAATCCTCAAGTTTTTCTGTTAATTCCTTTTTGAGGCATTTCTTTTAGAATTTTTCAAGCTAGCCCATTTGATCAACCCAAATTTTAGTTGCTCAAGCCTACTTAATAGCTCACCAGAACTTGACTCCCATAAACATTTCATTTCTTCTTCAAACAAGTCTTCCAAAACCCACTAAGCCTCAAACCGAAACTTTCGCTTAACTAATTTATTCTATTCCTGTTCATCGCGAATAAGGAGTGGATGATGACTAGAGAAAGAATGTGGCAGATGTTGAATCATCGCATTAGGAAATATCTCGAACCATTTAGCATTGGCCATACCCCTATCTAGTTGCTCTCTGATATTTGTCTCTGGTAAATTTCCCCTTTCCCATGTAAACCATACCCCAAAATAACCAACAACCATCAACTGACAATCCTCTAAAACTCCTCTAAAAGCTTCCATTCTCTCCTCCTCCTCCCTTGGCACCCTTCTAACTTTTTACAACGCATACAAAATCTCGTTAAAATCCCCACACAACAACCAGGAAAGCTCCTGATTATGCTTTAGATTATGCAACAGATTTCATGACTCATTTCTATTCCTCACATATGGGGACCCATAAAACCCAGTTAACCTCTACCTCAAACTCTCATCATCTTCTATTACCTTAAAATCAATGTGATTACTAGAATAACTGTTAAGACTGATTGAAACATCCTCTTTCCATGCTAGCCAAAGCCCTCATTTCAAACCCATTGCCGACACCTCAATACCATACAAGAAACCGCATTTCCTCCTAAACTGCTCCATCTTTATTGTACTTAGTTTAGTCTCCACAAAGAAGACAGCTTGGGGATTATACATCTTCAGCACATGCCGAAGTCTTCTAACGGTTCGTGGACTCCTCAAACCACGAATGCTCCAATTTAATATTTTTATTGCAATCGGTTGGCTTGCCCCTTGGTAGCCGCTGATACAAGGTAGTTCGTCTTATCGCCCTCCCTACTTTGACCACTAAAGACCTTATATTCATCTCATTTGTGCAAACATCACCTTCTCTTCTAGCTCTCTTTTTTTCCTCACCCCTTCACTAGCTAATTCTTCTAAGTCATGATCCATAGCCGTTTAACCTCGAGACTTTGTAAATTCCCTTATTGCAGCCACTGTAGAATAGAGATCGCCTTCCAAATTCACATCCAATATAGGATCGATGCTAGTAGTAGACATTCCTTCACCCTCTCACCCCAATTCTACCTTCTAGAATTAGACCTCCCAACAGAATCTCCCCTTTTCTCCCTCACTCCTTCCTCTCTAAGCCATACCCTATTCATTTTCATAGGCCTTTTAGATTAGGTTTGTAACGACAAATCCCACCAAATCTTAATAACCCCAACCCCTAAAGACATTCTTGCTTGGTAGAAAGAATCTCCATACTCTAGAAGATCGCAAAAGAAACAAAACAACGTCAATCTTTCATACTTAAAAGTAACATAACCGTAATTTCTTGGGGGAAAACATAACCTCTTTTTCCTCTTCAATGGACGACGAACATCCAAAACATCCCTAACCTATAAGTAATTTTGAAATCCTCTTCCCAAACTAGCATTATCGTACTCTACAAATTTTTCAAGAAAATCACCAAGTTGCCTTGCCAAAGCTTCATTACAAAATCTTGATGAGACATCATGAATTTGAATAAAAAAATATGCAAAAATCAAAGGAACCTTCAATGAATTTTCTCCATTCTCTAGACAGTGAATCATCAATAGATGATTATTAAAAGTCCAGGGATTCCCATTAACAACACGTTCCATGTCCATTCTATGATAAAACTTAAACAAAAACCTTTTTCTCCCAAATATGATATCTGAACCCCTATAATCGGATGCCATAGATTTGCCATAGTACTTCTCATTGCCAAAAAGTAAATAACACTGGCTGTCACAAAACACTCCACCAAACAAAACTCAGTATTCACATCCATAATACCCATTTGTCCTTGCACCTGCAGAATCTCATCCTCTTTATCATCTAAAGACAAATCAACCAAATCCTTTTCCATTCTCACCAATCAAAGCCCACGATCAACTAAAAAAACTAAGCAAAACACTACACTAAAGCTGCCAAACCGAGAAAACACAAAACCCTAAAAACAAAAGAACATGCTAGAAACAACAGACCAAAGACGTGCCAGAGAGGGTAGACCTCCTTTTTTTAATGGTAAATGAATAATGAATTGGGATATTGGTATAGGGCTGGGCTAAAAATAATTATGCTAATCACGTCACTAGTTCAGTAATAAATTTATATGGGTTTCAAGTTTATTAGCATGAGGTCTAGAGTTCGATCTCTATGTTTGTAAACCATTTCCCTTTCTTTATTGTAATGTAATTGTCCACTTGTATAAAAAAATAGAGATTATAGTCCAAAAAATGCCCAAAGTGATTCCCTATCAAGCATGACTACATTTTATTACCCTCATAAAACTTGAAAAAGTCATCTAGAAACATCTCCAAATCCTCAAGGAAAGGCTAACCAAACATGGAACCTTTCGCCACCCACTTACAACAGAGAACCTCTCCATCAACATAAAACGACGAGCATTCCACTAGAACAAACAACTTGGATATTAAAAATTTTACAACATAAAATCTAATATGAAATTAAAAAATAAATAACGAAAGAGTTTAGCCTCGATAACAAATTTATTGTAAGTTTAATTGAAGTTGAAGAACCTAGAAAGTAAACACTTGAGACTTTGTATGAATATGAAGCTCATCTAAGAATATGCCAATTTGTTTTTATTTACTTCCCACAAAATGTTGTAGTTAGTAAACCAATATTTCTTATACCCTCTCCACAGATAGAACAAATAACTAAATTCACTTCTCCTATCTTTTCGTGATTTCTGCATTTTCATGTATCTATATTTGTTTTTTCCTGTGATAGTGGAACTAGCATTATATGTATGTGTTAAAAAGAGAAATAGTTATCTATTAATGATATTGGAAAATTTTGTTAGGATAAACTGTTATTGGGGTTGAAAGTTGTTCTTTTTTTTTCTTTTTATGTCAAATGTTAAAAATTTACATATGATTATACCACATTAGCACCGTTCATTTTTCCATTAAAGATCAAGTTATGACTCAAAATTTGAATGTTGAAGGCAAAAGAAACTACTCCTAGAAAAAAGATTAGGATTAGTTTATGAAAGCATTTAGGGTGTATTTAGTTGGGTGGAAGAGTGGAAGGATGAGAGAAAGTAAAGGAAAAGTGGAAAGAAAATAAATTTTGAGTGTATTTGGTTGGAAAGAAAAGTAAAAGGAAAGATGATCGTTTTTCATCCTAATGCATAAAAATCAATCCTTCCAAATTGAAACGATGGTAGGAGAGAAAATGAAAGAGATGTGCATATTAATTCAAAATTATACATTTTTTGAATGCTTTATTTTCTTTCCTTTCATTTTTCACCTCTACCAAGCAATTGATAGAAAGAAAAAATAATTTTCTTTTCATTTTTCCATCTCTCCTACCAAGCACACTTATGGAAGAAAATTTAATGTTTTCCATCCTTCTAGTTTTCTACCCCTCCAATTTTTCTTTCCACTCTACCCAACTAGATCTGTCCATTGGTCGGGTTCGGATCGGGCCTTGACAAAATTTTAGGCCCATTTGATAGCCTAGTCTGCCCGTATTAACTTTTTTTATATAATTTTTTAAAAATATAATACATCAAAAATACTAAAAACATTAAAATAAATGTTTCCCAACAAATTGAAAATAATTTTTTAAAAAAAATATACTTAAATAACTCTAACATAGGTGCAACTTAACAAGTAAATGTTTATAAAATAATAGCAAAATTAATAATAAAATAAGAGTTATACAATATCCAAATAATAACAACAAAATAGTAGCAACATAATAATAAAATGAAAGCAAAACAGTGAGAAAACAACAAAAAAATATATTTTTTTTTCTTTTTACAAATTCGGGTAGATCCAGGCTCAAGCAAAAAAAAGCCTTACCTGATGCCCGACCCAAACATTTTTTTACCAAAATCTATTTTTCAAGCCTATATTTTTCTCAAACCCTCTCACTTTCGGAGTGAGCCGGTCCATGAACAGATCTATACCCAACCAAGCTTTAGGATATTTTTTTATTATTATGTCAAACAATTATTATGACAACTTCAACTTCAGAATGTAGCAGTGAATTAGAGTTCGAACTTTAGTAGTGTGATCCGTTCTTTATATTCGATTTGTAAAAAAGGAAAATTAAGTTAAATCACTAACCATCCTAAAAGCTTAACCCTACTTGAAGAAAGTTATGACTCCATCTCTTTTTCCAATTATTGACTGTCAAAAATAAAACTAAATGAATAAATAAAATCTCAAACATAATAAAGTTCATCAGCTGGTCTCTAACTACATTGCAATAAGAACCGATTAAGATTTGAATAAATGAAGAAAGATGTTGGTTACTATTCTTTTTCCTATCCTATTAGTGAAAACACCTTTTCAGTAAGCCATGGCTGACAAGTTATAAAACATGATTAAGAAACATGTGAAATTATTGCCAAAAAAATGTAACATGTGAAATTAATATATGGTACTCTTGGCATAAAAAAAAAAAAAGTTTGATCTATTGATTTTTCATTTATATTGGTACATGCGGGACCAACTTGTATGAATGCTATCATCATGGGGGTTTAAAATTATTATAAAAAATTCTGATTATTTAGCATATTATTTGGTATGCTATATTATATTCTTTGATTTGTTTAGTTAGAATATACTATTTTATTATTTGAATGATAGTAAAACCATAAAAAAATATATTTTTTATTAAATTATCTTGCTGCTTTTTTTTTTACTATACAAAAGTTGAAATTTATAATAATTTATTCATTTTTCTAGCAAATCAATTTCATATCTTATTTTTTAAATAAATAAATAAATTGAAATTGGGGAAAGTAATAAATAATTAGGGTTTCTCTTTTGATCAATGAGATGGGAAAAGAAGAAGAATATGTTTTTCAATTTTTACTAAAACATTTTATTTGTTATGATTTAAAGGTAAATTTAATTAAAATTAAAAAAATTATAGCAAAATTGTTATAAAAGTAACATTTTTAACGGAACTTAATAGACATCTTATATGAGTAAGATAATCTAAACACGTCCTTAGTCTAATCGGAATTGAGCGAATTGATTCCAAGAGTAATATACCGTATATCAAGTCAAATTAGAGAGATATTTTGTTCGAGTATTGAAGTGGATGACTTCCAGAAGATAGAGACATAAATGTGACTAACTTAACTGATAATAAATTGGATAGGACTCAAGTAGAATAAATCCTAGATATGTTTATGGATTTATTCACTTGTGACGTTCATAGTGTGACTCATATATTTTATTCTAAATGAAAGTCTAAGTTTAAATAGATAAGGAACCAAAAACTAGTATGTTGGGTATACAATTTTTGCAATATGTAGCATTATTTTACAATAGTGGAATTAATAACCCAATAAAGGGTAAATGATACCTCTTGACGATATTACATGATAGATGAAAAGTAAACAAAGTCACGAGTAATTTGTCTTTGTGATAAATGATTTAATTATTATTTGATAATAATTGACTTTTAATGAAGGAATATATAATGATTATCATGAGATAAAATAGAATCATATTGGGAGAACGAATTTATCCCAAAGAGATTAAGGATATCCTATGAGCTTAATACTTATGGCAATGTCATTGGATTAGCACTTTTTGAGTAGCTTTTATAATAATATATAATAAGAGAGAACTCAGTCATTATACTTTAGTGGAATGATTTCATAACTAAATATTGTTATAATCAATAGACAAAGAGTTGGAACTAAATCACAAATTATTTGAGCCCTAATTATATATGTCCAATTGATCCCTCTACTAGCTCGAGATAATAAAAAAACAAATGGCATGTAGAACCAATAATATGAAATGAATAAAAATGATGAAGTAAGATAAATAGATCGTATATACAAAAGATGACTTAAAAATTAATTTAAGTTCTTCAAATTATTATTTAATTAATTATAATTAAATAATTAAAATTCGAAGTAGGAATTATATTGATTAAGTCATTACTGATTTGTTGAATAAGACAATTAAATCAATTAAATAAACTTGAGAATTACATTTAGATATTGAGCTCTCTTAACAACGCACTAGATCATAGAAAAGAAAAAGAAAAAGTAATGTCGGGGCCTACTGTGTCCCAAAACTGCTAGTAGAAGAGGCTCGACTTGCCATCAATAATACCGAAGGCATTAAGAGCACCAATTTGGAAAATGGCTTCTTTCACTTCCCTCCCCGTGAATGGCTGAGAAAGAAAAGAAATGTCCTCCTAGGTGAGACAAGGGATGCTGAGTTCCCTCGAAGAAACCACAATAGTTTCCCTTCTAATAGTAACTGGGCTACAATAAAAGTTCTCAAAAAGTTAACAAAGACATGTTGGACCGATGTAGGATCGAATCATCAACCTAGACATTGTTGGAGTCTTTGATGCCTTCGGTTCTAACTTTTTGCTCTTCTATGTTTTGTAGAAAGGTGAAAGAAGTTGTGTTTTGATCTCCCGATTTATGTCACAGAAGCTTGGGTTTTTGAAGCCAATGTAGCTGCTCTTGTTCTTTTGTAAGTTACCGGAGATGTCCTTCCACTTGCGAAGAAAAGAACTTGTGATCTTGGTTTTGCAAACCAGATTATGGGAAGGGGATCCCACCACATTAGAAGCGATAAGGTATGCGTTGGAATGGTGTTCTTTTATTTGTAAAAACAATCATCGACCCATGATCGGAGTGAATGATGAGAAGGTTAAAGACAGACAAATTCTCATAGTGACTGAAGCACGACTCATTGGGCAAAGGCCCTATTGAGTCCTTCCAAGACTACATCATTCCGTCCAAGTGAAAAATATCACCTTTTTTCCCATTTGACAGCCTCATTGGGCAAAGGCCCTATTGATTCAATGTCACTGGCAATTAAAAAACAGTAATTTCTTGACGGTGTTTCCCAAATTTAAATGCTCAATGCAAGTACCTGGTATAAAGAGGAAATCAACAACACATTCTGGGTTATTGAATAAAAAATTTGGAGAGTATGTTGGCAAAAGTTAGAACTTGATCAATCAAATGAATTAATTAAATTGCAATTTTTATATTTAGATAACACTATAATTTAATTAGAATTAATTTTAATTTTATAATACTTCCAATCCATACAATACACCAGCATGCTTTTCCGGTCCCTCGTTCACAAAATACACGTCCCTCATTTTCTGAAACGTGTGCCAAGTCAGCAAAGAATCGGACCCGGCTTGGTGAGATTTCCCAACCGCACGGTTCACATCTAACGTTTGAGCCAGCCGGTCCAACCCACCATACAAGCTCTTGCAGAATCTCGTCATGTGCTTCACATCGTAAACTTTGTTCCCGAAAAACACCCTCAGAATTCTCAAAAACTCATCCAAGCCCTCGGGCAAGTCTCGTCGCGTTAGGATCTTAACCAGGTACCCGAAATCATATGCGCTGTGGAAGGTCACCCAACTCACTGAGTCGTTGCATACGAGTCCAGAGGACATGGTCAACTCAGCGAATCGAACCGAGTGGATCCCGTTTTCCTTGTTCTTCTCAAAATCAACCCCTTGCCTCCTCAAAAGCTCGATGGAATCAGGGGCGTGAGCGTCACGCTCCACATCGAAGTCGCAGAAATTGAACTGCCAGATGAACTGAGTGTCGTCGGTTCCGAGAACCGGCAGGTTACCTGAAGAATCGGAGAGAGTAAGGCCCACTTGGATCAAGTTGAGAGCATCAACGTTGGATTTGAGGATCTTGTAATGATCAGAGGGTCGGAGGAGTTGTTCATGGTAAGGCTTAGTGGGGTCCACTTTTGGTCTGAAAACAAGACCGGGAAATTCAGTGTCCATGGAAACGAAAGGGAAGTCATCAATTACCCGACTGATCAGCTCGAACTCTGATTCTAAATTATCCGACCAAACTTCCCTTATCTTCACAGATCTTAAAAACCCCATGTCGGAAAATCGCAAAGAAACTGAGAAAACAAAAATTGCTCCTTTTTTTTTTTTTTCTCCTCGTAGTTTTGATTTACGGTTTCTGATTTTGGGGAAGATGGTAGGTTATAAGAATTGAGAGACCATGTTTTGAATAAAATAAAAGGTGCAAATTTGGTTTGTCTTTAGTGGCAAATGGTTTGAATGCTTTTTGCCAATTTCACATTTTTCTGTGGGTCTGAGAGGGGACTATTTACAATGTATGTGAGTGGGTGACAGTAGGGATTTTGGTGTCAGTTGTGCGTGCGTTGCGTGCAAGTGCATGTAACTGACGTTGCGATAAGGTTCAACTTTTCGCTTCCTTTTTCCTTTGGTTAATGATAAATTTGGTCAGTAAATTTGTATGTTTTATTAAATTAATTTTAATTTAATTTTTGAGTTTTTGGTTTTACCATCAACTTTTTTTTTAATATGATTGTTCTGACGCATTTAATGAAAGTATAATTAAAAAAGTTGATGAAGATAATATAAAATTTTATATATAAAATATTTTTAATAAAATATAATTTATCATTAATAAAATAATTATATGTAAAAAATAATAAAATAAATAAATAATATATTAAATTAAAAAATAATTTTTAATTTTAAAAAATAAACATAATTATCTAAAAAAATTAATTTAATAGAAAAACTTCTCATTAAACAATGTATGAAAGATTAAAATCTCTTAAAAGAAAAGAAAAATTAGAACTTTAAATTTATTCATTAATTCTGTTAAAAAATAGATTGACAAAAAATAAAGTTGATGGCCAAAAAATATTCAAAAATATAATTAAAGTCATTTTAAGAAAACATGCAAACGCGAATGACCAAATTTATCATTAAATCTTTTTCATTTATGTTTTTATGGGTATAGTCAAACCAATTTGTAATTTGATGTCTCCTTAAGCAGCTCAAAACATTTATTGATTTTAATTTTATATTTAATGTATTATACACCTAGTTTTTGTTAATTTCATAAATAAAATTAAATTATAAGACGTATGTAAAAATATGTTTATAAAAATTAAATCAAACTTTAATTTAATCCATAAAATCCAGGGCTTTAGGATGTTAGTGTTGGTACGTAGTCACCATTTATCCATTAACTTTGAGTTTACTTTAAATTGTTTTTAAAAATAATATAAAAAAAGTCTTAATAATATGATATAGATTATCAAATAAAAATTCTTTTAATTAGTACTAGATGCACTCTTGAAATTAATTCAATGAAAAAATTGAATATCGTTACTCCATTAGCCTAAAAGGGAAAAGGAATATCCACTATCCAATCAACTATTTTATCTTATTAGTTTTTAATATCACATGCATTATACGTGATTTTACGTATTTAATAATATTATTTTTAATTACGGTAATTAATTTAATATAATATTTTTTATTTAGATTATTAAATATAATTGAAATATATTAATTTGTCAATTTAAATATTTTAATAGAAAATTTTCAAATCATAATTAAACCTAACATATTCAACATAAAATATAGTTTTATTTTATATAATTAATATAAAGTAACATGATTCAAAATAAAGGATAAATCTTAAAACTATACATGAATTTTGGTACCTAATGTACAATTTTATACATGAAATTTTAATTTGATCTAATTTTCACAAAGTATTAATGTTTATATAATTACATACACAAATAATTATATTTATTAAATATAAAAATAATTTGATTTTTTTCATTTCTTTAAATGTGTATAATTGAATCAAAAGGAAAGTTTCATGTATATATTTAAATCACAATTAAAGTTTCATGTGTATAATTGCATCAAATCAAAATTCATGTATCAAATTCCCATTAAATCAAAGTTCATATATAATTTTAAGATTTATCCCTTCAAAATAATAACTATTTAACATAACTAATTCTAATATTAATTAAATGATAATTAAGATGTTTGGATTTTTTATTTAAGGAATAATAACTTAGCATAATTTTTTAACTCATAATTATAAATTAAATTATAATATTTTTAAAAATGTAATTATTACTTTTATTAAATTAGAATTATTTTAAATATATAATTATAATTATAATAACTTCTATTCCACTTGAAATTTTTTATTTCTAAATGTAAATTTCTTATTAATAGATTATAGATATAGATATATAAATATAAATATATAGAAATCTAAAGTTGGATCTGAGAAAATTATGTGTATTCTCATCCACAGGATTCATTGCCATCTTTCCTTCTTTTTCTTCTCTTTTTAATATTAAAATAAAAGAATCCATGGATCTTGCATCTCCCAAATTATATAATCCCCAACATAGTTCTATCAATTAAAAGAATGTGCTCCTATAAAAAGGCGTCCGGGTAAAATAGCTCTTCAACCTTGCCAAAATTCAATTAACATATATCTAACCTCTTAAACTCTCAAATAAGGATGCAATGGAACTGCTAATAAGAATTTCCTTCACTTCAAAACCATGTCCCGATCACAAATGCAAATGCAAATGGTATTATGTATATATATATACATAATTGAACATTTTCATATTTAGTTACCAACAGCTCTCAAACATATTTATAACCGACACCGATTAACTGAATCATCGACATATGTAAATTCTGTTTAACACTTCCAGTCAGTCTCATATTACAAAATTATTATAACAAGTTATCAAATAAGAAAACATAAATGAATTCATGAGAAGTAGTTTTGAGTATGACATTAAAAACAATTAGTCCACATATAATACAAAGATAACCTATAAATAAAAATGAGGAAACACCATTACTAATAACTAAACAACCTAATGCAGGATCTAAAGTGGTAAAGAATTGGATGCATGAAAAATCCTTGTCTTCATAATAGTAAATGTATATTTTGTAATATAAGAAATGATAAAAAGAAAAGAAAACTAAAATTAGCTAACAGTGGGAAACCATAAGAAATGAAGAACTCCAAGAACACAGAGTAGTCGGTTTGTGGTTCGCACACCATAAAGCGGATGAATGCTAACGGATAGGCCTTAAGTCTATCAAAATAGTAATGCATGTTGTAAGTCAATAAAAAAAAACCTGACAGTACACCTGCAAGAAAGGTAAAAGTTGAAAACTACAAATTGCAAAAAAGCTGAAAAATCAGCAAACATAGGACTACACCAACCCTTGCAACGAAACATGAAATTAAACCACAATATTCATTCCCAATTACGAGTATTCAAGAAACACACCTTAAAACGTGATCCCAAACACCCACGAACGACCGATTCGCCACCACAATACTAATGCAATAAAACTTTGACATCAACAGTGAAAAAAAAAAAAAAAACGAATGAACTCCAATGAAACGACAATCAACAATTATATTGAAACAAATAAAGTGGCTCGAAATTATTACAGCTTTGGAGAAAAAAAAAACAAATAAATAAAATCGGTAAACTAAAGAAATCGTGAATCAAATAAAGGAATAAAAAATAAAATAAAAACTATGGCAAAAGGAGAACACAATAACCAAAAACAAAAAGTTTAAAAACTTGGGAGAAAGAACAATAAATTGACGTGAATAGGAGAGAGTGAGGGAAACGTGAGAGAAAAATTTAGGATTTTCCTTTTTTTTAATTCAAAAATTAAAATAAGATAAAAAAAAAACTAACCTTTCAGAAATTATCATTTTCTTATAACATAATTAAAATTCAAAAAATTAACCTCCTTTAAGCTCCCACGAGGACTCAAACACAAGACTTAATAGAAAACTAACAAGCATCTTACTACTAAATTAGCAGGCTCATTCAATTTCTAAAACACGAAAACAAATTTAAAAGTATCATCACACCCAGTGACTCATCCTACAAACCCTGACTCTTTTAACCATAAATTTGAGGCGTCACAAGTTTAATTTAATTTTTTTTTTGGCTTTTTAAATACTTTCTAGTTTTTCTTCTTAAATCAGTTTTGATTTAAGGACTTGCTTATTTAATTGAAGTATTTCATTTATATTTTTTCTTTGCATTAGTTTTATTTTGTTATTCCAATTGAAAGATTTGCTATTCCGTTTCCCATTCAATACTCGATCCACGATTATTCAAATATTCTTTCTTCTCTGAATCGGTCGTGTTTCTCGCATGGTTTATTCAATTGAAGTTGAGATTATAAATAACATGAGTGGCTAAATCTCTTAGGGGAGATTAATGAGTGGAAGGGGATGTGATTAACGGATGATTTGTGATTTCTTAAGATGGATTAGTTGTATAAATTATGTATTCTTAAACTATTAGGCTTGACAACCCTAATAAGTTATCATAGACTAGACGAGTTCGAAAGATAAGTCAAACTGAATAACTCGTACTTTATCATTGTTGAAAAGTGAGGTCGGGAGATAAGTGAGTATCAATCAATCAGTTAAGTTAATTAAGAGCCAGGAGGTAATAATTGCTTAATCGGTTACAAACCCTGAAGCAAGTTATGGTTTATCGATTTAGTTCGTTTGTTTATTTCTCATTATTTATTTATTCTTATTTCTCTTGATCTATTTTATGGTCGACCGTAACATAGGAATTAACTATTACTATTTAGACTTATTGTTGTAAAATGTATTTTCATTATTTATTCCATCTTCTCTTGAGTACAATTCTCGGAATACTTCCGGTATTTTATTGTACAAATTATATTACAATTTGACCTATGTACTTACGAACACTGCCATTTTTAATTCTTATATTTTTGGTGTTATATTTATTCTATAAACGTATAGGTAGTCAATCATTTAGCCAAATTTCAGTTCATCTATATAATAGCTCCGTAAATATCTTTATTAAATATTTATGAACTCAATTTATGAAAATAGGGTCCCAAAACCTTTTTTTTCGACGTCACTGGAAACTGAGTCGTTACAGGGTCTCCCTAATTTGGTAACAACTCTTCTTATTTTCAAGCTTTATTGATTAACCTCTAGAAAATTAGGATTGTGGTTAACCCCTATAAAGTAAGGATTGTGGTTTTTCTTAGGATAGATTAGGAATTTTTATGCAAGATTTAGTTTTTTATTTATTAAATGAGTTTGGAATATTGATTTTGTATGGCATTCCCAACATCTTGATCAGGTAATAATTTTTAGAAGTTGATTAATACAAATCATGGAAAAAATAGTATTGATTGTATTTATAGCCTTGAATTTCTTGAATATTTGTAACACCCTAAACCCGGCCTAGGCGCCTAGACCAAGTTCAGAGAGTTACATCAACGACACTAAAAACACCACATCTATAACGCAGTCAACATGAACCATTCATCACATAATATCTCACACAACAATTAACTAAGTATAACATCTTTCCAAACATCACAATATCATAGAATACCGAATTTCCTACTAGTAGTATTTTAAAGAAAGATAAAAGCTTGACCAAGCTCCCGCGACGCCGACCCGTTTAAGTCTGAGAACTATCTGAAATCCAATCAATAACAAAGTGAGTTGTGAACTCAGTGCGAAAAAGAAGTTTATTCAACTAGAACACATTTATAAGATAGCTTCCAAATTCAAAGATTCGGTTTGGTAATAGAAGTAATTTCATTTCTGATTCAAAACAAATTAGTTATATATAGAGAAGCAATTTCAGTTTCATATACAGAACATATCAAATTCAGATGCAATATTCTTACCCACATCAGCTACACATCGTCTTCAGCCATCCCAACACATCATTAAGGGTGTTCAATGCCCAACCAACCGTACACACCTTAAAGTGTCTATCTGACATGTTTACAGGGACGCAGCTTAGCTTCTAGATTAAAATGCGACAAAGCGTCAGAATTAGATTTATACGCATTGTGGCTTAACCACCAATTCAGAGCAAATTACTTCCTTCTTCACAACATCCCAACCCATGCAAATGCAGAGTACAAATATCCAAAATATGTATTCGATCATTCTAAATTGTTTCACAAGTAGATAATACAGTTCAATATCAAAATAAGTTCACAGTACACATAATTATCTTATTCATACGTCAGTCACAGAGTATCAGAGAGTTCTCGTATAATCAAAATTAAATCATTCATACATTAGGAAAGTCAATATTAGTGTTAGGCAACACTCATGGCCTCAAAAATAGGTTTCGAGCCCTATTTATATGCCACACGGCCTGGACACACTCCCATGTCCTTGCCCGTATGGCTCACACGGCCTAGGCACGCGCCCATGTCCTCTGTCCGTGTAGCTCTATAGCATAAACAGTGAGTTACACGGCTTGAACACACGCCTGTGTCCCTACCCATGTGACTCACACGGCCTGGGCACATGCCCATGTCCCTACCCGTGTGGTCCTAAATCACAAACAGTGAGTTACACGGCCTAGACACACATCTGTGTCCTTTGCCCGTGTGAACTCTGCACTAAATCGAGTGCCTTGCACATGCTCGTATGGCTCCAAATCGATGAACAGTGAGTTATACGGCCACCCACACGGCCTGGGCACACACCCATGTGCCTGGCCGTATGGTATCAACAGCCATGTTTTCCAGCGACCAAAATTCGCAAAAAATAAAGTTTTTGGCATGCACCTGAAGAGATTTTGAAGTAGAAACAACAAGAAGAAATCCTGGAACCTAATTTAACCATTCAACAACCAATCAAATGACTATAGAAATGAATCAACGCATACATTAACTCTTAAGCAAAAGTGTCGAAACCTCGATGTTAAACTTTCAACGACGAACGCTTACGGACAATTCTACAGTACTAAATCGGCACAACACGCGAAGGATCACCTACTTCCATACTCACGCCTAAGGAAAACAAAACGACTAATTATCAGAGAGTTTATGTAAAACAATCAGAGAATTCCCAATTTAGCAACGCAATAGAAAACTAATGAAACTTCATAGAGGTTTAAGGATTCCGACAGAACTTACACAGAAATCTTCCAACAACTTAGGGGTCTCATTAATTCCGATATTCACTTGTTGAACATAATTGAAAAGGAGAAATCGAAGGAGTAAAAAGAAGAAAGAAAAATGAAGAAAAGGGAAAGAAGAAGAAAGAGTACAGAACGTTAAAAAATAATAATACTTTTACCTTAACCACCAGTGTACTTCCGACAACAAGCAAAAATTTCCTTAACGCATACGGTGGGATTCAAACTTAGGCAAGACAAAATATAGACAGATGCTTAACCAGTAAACCAGCAGGCTCATTCTTGACATAGACTCGTACAGAATTACACTTAACTACGTAATGTATAGATAGGGGTAGTTCTAAAAGGATAAACTTTTAACGATGCGACTCAAACTCCAAACCTTAAACACAATAGCAGAACACAGAACCGCAGATACATAAATTTAATTACTACAGATTCTCACAATTAAATCTTCAAAATTTTGGGGTTTACAATATTAATTAGAAATTTAACATTTTTAATAAAAAAATAATTATTGCTAGTGTGATTCTAGTGAATATTGTGTATGAAAATTGACATATTGCATTCTCATGAAATTAAAAGTCATTTAAATGATTTTATGTAAAAAATAGAATGTCGATAATGGCAAGAAAAGAGAGAAAAAAATAGAACACATAAATTTTATGTGGAAACCCTTTTGGGAAAAAAACCACGGGTAGAGGAAAAGAAAATTCACTATGTCGAATTCGCATGATTACAAGGAGTATAGACTGCATCTATTTATAGGTTTAGAAAAGCTTATTTTAATCAACATTTAATAGAAGTAATGCAGTAAGGTTGAAACACCTTATTCAAATTAATATCAAACAGAGAAAGTAAACCCTCGGCCTTCGCCCTCATGGATCCCCCTATCTTGCCACTTGTATTTTATTTTAATAAGAATTTGGGTCACAACTCTAACATTTTTATTTTTGTGAAAGAAAATTACTTATTGTATGTTGGCTTTGTGAAACTTTTGTGTTTAAAGTTTAGATTTATTTTTTTCTAAATGTTTAAAAATAATAAAAAATATTTTTTTTTAAAAAAAGTCTAATAGTGAGGTAGAGTTTTTTTTTTTAAATAAAGGCTTAAATTTATTTGTTTTAAATGTTGGTTTGCGTTGATTTTGGTAATTGCTACAAGTGTTGGATAGAGTATCTTTTGTAGTGGAAATTAATGGATGAATAATTGTTTGATTACATATATTAAGAAATATATCTTTAACAACATTAACGAGGAGAAAATAATTCAATGGTTTTAACATATGAAAAAGCGTAGTGGACAATTATAGAAAAAAAAATACACATTATTCAAAATTACTTTATATATATTTTCTTCACTTACTATTTTAATAGTTTTGTAATCATTTTACATTTATTTTTTTCACAATTGGTATCCGAGCTTCCGGTTGTTCATCTCGATCACGGTAATGGCGTTTTTGAAATATGAAATTCCGTTGTTGGATCGCAACACCGATTTACGTTGTGGCGATTAAGATGCAAGCGGTTCTTGCGCAGATGGATCTGGAGGATGCCTGCTAGGGATAGATAAGATGCCTTCGACATTAACGGATGAAGAGAAGAAGCGTAAGGATCGAAAAGGCATTAACACAATTGCATCCGCATTTGTCCAATGAAATTTTGCGAGGATGTGATGAAAGAGAAGACTGCATTTGCATTATGGAAGAGGCTAGAACAAATATGTATGTCGAAAACTCTAACAAGCAAGTTGCATATGAAGCGGCGTCTTTATGCTCATCGTTTGGAGGAAGGTGCGTCTGCAGACACCTAACACTTAACAATGATGTTTAAAGAAATTCTCTCAAACTTGGAGGCCATGGAGGTTCGATTATGATAAGGAAGATCTAGGGTTGATTCTACTTTGTTCGTTGCCTCCGTCTTATTCAACCTTTAGAGACACGATTTTATATAGCAACGATTGATGAGGTTTATGATTCTTTAACCTCGTATGATAAGATGAAACATCTTGTGGTTAAACTCGACTCTCGGGGAGAGGGTCTCATTGTTCGTGGGAGACAAGATCGGAATCTCGATGATGATCACGTGAAAGAAATCATCGTGGTAAATCTAAGGGTAGATCGAAGTCTTCAAATGAGATAAAACTTGTAACCATGCAGAAGAAAGGGCACATTAAATCTGAGTGCTATAAGCTACAAAATAAGATTAAAGGGAGGCTGCGAATCAAAGGAAAACAACGGAGTAAAATTCTGGTGAAGTGATGTTGTAGAGACTACAATGATGGTGAACTTCTAGTCGTCACAATGATTCTAAAGTAAGTGAGGAGTGGATACTTGATTGAAATGCACCTTCCATATGAGTCCCAATCGGGATTAGTTTACAACTTACGAAAACATTAATGCGAAGGTGTTGTTTTGATGGGAAATAATGCTTCGTGTAAGATCGCGGTGTTGGAACAATTAAAGTTAAGATGTTTGATGGAGTTGTCGAACACTTGGTGACGTCATTGAAAAGAAATTTAATTTCGTTGAGTACTCTTGATTCAAAGGGATACACACACAATGAAAGTGGGGTTTTAAAGATTTCAAAGGTTCCCTTGTTGTGATGAAAGGGCAAAGAAAAAAGCGCCAAGTTATATGTTTTGCGAGGGTTCTATCATATCGTGATGCAGTTGCCGCTTCCTCTTCCTTGTCGATGATGATATTACTAAACTTTGGCATATGCGCCTAGGGCATATGAGTGAGAATGGCATGGTAGAATTGAGCAAAGAGGACTTCTTGATGGGCAAGGAATTTGCAAAACCGAATTTCTGTGAGCACCTGTGTTTTGGGAAGCAAAGAGAGTTCGATTCACTAGAGGAATCCATAACACGAAGGAAGCGTTGGAGTATATTCATTCCGATCTATGGGGACCATCCAGTGCCTTCGAGAGGTGGAGCTAATTATATGCTAACCTTTATTGATGATTTTTCGGAAAAGTTTGGGCGTTCTTCTGAAGCTTGTTTTTCGCATTTAAGTCTTGGAAAATTATGATTGAAAAAGCAGACGGGAAAATGATAAAATACCTTGCGGAAATGGCTTGTAGAGTTACATTACGATGAGTTTAATAGATTGTGCAAGTCGAAGGATCGTGAGACACTTGACGATTCGTCATACTCCACAAAGCAAAGCGGCGTTGCGAACGAATGAACGAAACGATCATGGAGAAGGTTCGATGTATGTTGTCAAATGCCAACTTACCAAGTCGTTTTGGGCGACGACCTCTCTGCATGTTTTTTGATCAACCGATCTCCATCCGCTGCCATTGAGAAAAAGACTCCACAAGAGGTATGGTCCGTAATCACACAAATTATTCGATTTAAAGATCTTTGGGTGTCTCTGCGTATGCTCATGTTAATAATGGAAAATTGGAACCGAGATCCATTAAATGTGTTTTTCTTGGTTATAAAAATTTGGTGTAAAAGGGTATAAGTTATGGTGTCCTCTGAAAATAGGAAAGTTGTGATTAGCGAGAGATGTTGTTTTTGATGAAAGCTGCTATGCTTCCTAACTTATCTCTTAAAAACTGTTCCAATAAAGAAAATCAAAAGCGGTGGAGCATCGAGTTAATGAGTCGACTCTCAAGTCAAGATTACAAAAATTGAGAATAGAGTTGCTTCTTCGCGCCTCAATACTCTATCGCCAAAAACAGAACTAAAAGAGAAATTAAACCTCCAAAGAAAGTATCTTTGAGGTGATCTAGTTGCTTATGCTTTAAATGTGTGGTCAAGATATAGATGCGAATCAAGAGCCATCAAATTATTAGAGGCGATTAGTTTGTGAAGACTCGTAAAATGGATGTTTGCTATGCAAGAGGAGATGGAATCACTCCACAAAAACAAAACATGGGATCTTGTGAAACTTCCTAAAGGTAAGAAAGACTGCTTCGTTGTAAATGGGTGTTTAAAAAGAAAGAAGGGACTCCAGGGAGTTGAAGAACCTAAATATAAAGCAAGGCTTGTTGCAAAGGTTCTGATCAAGTTCCAGGAGTGGACTTCACAGTGTGTTCTCCCATTGTGAAGCATAGTTCGATTTGAGCTTTGCTTGGTATTGTGGCCATGCATGATTTAGAGCTTGAGCGAGATGTAAAAACCGCATTTTTGCATGGAGAACTTGAGAAAGATATTTACATGCAACAACGAGAGGTTTTACTGATTTCGAAAAAGAGGATTATGTTTGCTTCTTTGAAAAAAGTCCCTTTACGGTTTGAAACGATCACCAAGGCAGATGGTACAAGAGGTTTGATTCCTTTATGACTTCTCACGATTTCAAAAGAAGTAGTTTTGATGATTGTGTTTACTTTAAGAAAAACAATGATGGTTCTTTTGTGTATCTCTACTTTACGTTGATGACATGTTGATAGCAACAAAAAGACAAAGGAGAGATAAGAAAGGTCAAAGCCCAACTAAGTGAAGAATTTGAGATGAAAGATTTGGGACAAAGAAAGAAGATACTTGGTATGGAGATTCTTAGAGATAGAAAAACAAGTAAATTGTACCTAAGTCGAAGGGTACATTGAGAAACTTCTTTGCGGGTTCAATATGCGGAGTGCTAAGCTCAAGTAGTACTCCTTTGCAAAACCATTTTAGACTTTCATCGGCTTTGTCTCCACAATCGATGATGAGATTAAGTACATGTCACATGTTCCATACTCTAGTGCAAAGGATGGGATCTCATGTATGCTATGGTTTGTTCACGTCCGTGATTTATCATATGCAACGATCGGTCAGATTAGCGAGATATATGGCGAATCCTGGTAAAAGAACACCGGGAAAGCAGTCGGTGGATTTTAAGATACTTACGAGGTACTCTCGATGTTTGCTTACAGTTTGGAAGAAGAATCAAGATGGAGTTATTGGATATGTTGATGCTGATTTTGCTTTGGAGACCTTGATAGAAGAAGATCTCTCACAAGTTACGTCTTTACAATCGGAGGTTGTGCAATAAGTTGGAAAGCCACTTTGCAAACTACAATCGCTTTGTCTGCACGAAAGTACCAAAATACATTGATTTATCCATTGATTAAATTATTATAGTGAATTTTCTTCTCCTCACGCGCGGGTTTCAATTTATATTTTTATTTAATAAACGTTTTAATTTTAATTTTAAAAGAAAATTGACCTCGCAATCCAACTTACATGGCTCTGTCCCACTAATAATATATAAGTTTATGTAGTGTTAGTACACTAAATGATGGCACATAATCTAAAATGAATATTAATGGATTTATTTTTAAAAAATTAAATAATATACAATTTTATTCACTATCGTCCTCCTCTAAATTTCAATCTTTTCACCGAGTAAAGCCCGATGCTTAAGCCTAAGGTTAAAAGACAAGACCGGTCAATTTCAAATTGGTTGTGCGAAGTTGAATAAGGTTGAAATGACATTCAATATATTACATAAAATTAGTTCAACTACCCTTAGTGACAGTCGGGTGCATGCATTGACATTGATGCTTTGCTATGGATGATAGGTTTATCATGTCATTTATGCCATTTTAGATCTCATATTTCTCAAGAGTTAATTGTTATTGGTCTTGCTTAATTTGCACTACATGAACTTAATTGTTTTAATTATTCATTTATTTGAAAAAAAGAGAGAAAGCTAAATCTTCCCTTAACAAAGAAGGCAAAATGGAAGAGAAACCTAATTAAACAATTACAACACTTGATGTTGCGTATAAAGAGTTATTTTTTTTTCAAACATTGAGCAACCAGACATCTTAATGAGTGTATCAAATGGAACAAAATAACACAAAACTTCCAACAAGCAAGCAAGAAGAAAGATAGATGTTGTTGGATAGATTCAGTTGGATGGCATTTTGGTGTTATAATGGTTAAGAAAATCAAGGAAGACGGTGGTTTTACATCTAGGGCACTTGGGATTCACTTGCGCTAGCATAATGTACATGAGGCATCGAGGACATCCGACCAACACCATCGGAGTTTCTTCCTCACTACTACGGCGTTGCATCATCGTCGTCGATGAGTCGTCAGTCTCCGAAGACACGCATGAACTTTCAAGTGACATCTCCGATGTGTTTGGCGACCCATTTACTTGTTGGTTATTAGGCCTAGCTGTAGGTGGTGGTAATAGATTCAGCTTCAACTCAAGCTTTGGACTGTTTTCTCTTCCACTCATTCTTGTTAACTATATCCTGCTTCATAATCATATGATCACATACACAATCAAAAAAAAAAAATCAGCTAAGAAATTGATTAAACACTCACATAAAAACAAATAGAGAGAAAATTAAACTGAACCAACTTATATATAAAATTAAAAGAGGACTTGAATCACCAATTTGGAAAAGGATGTTTCAGATTGGGTTTCTCCTGTAGATTGAGATTGGGAGGGCTTTAGGCCATTATATATGCAATGATTTTCAAGGGAAGAGATGGGGATCCATTTTCTTTAATTGCTACTTAATTATGTGTAGGAGAGGAGGGTATGGTAGAATTTACACGGAAAACAGGTGGGATGATGTGTTGATTAAAAATGCTTAAAACCGAGAATGAAGAAAACAAATATTTATAACCACTGATTCAAACCCATATAAACGTTTCTTTTTCTTTCAATAATTTTTGAAATATTGAATATCATACTCTAATTCTAATACATATAAATGTAGATTTTTTACATTTTATTTATCATGGTTTTATTATAGAAATGGGTATCAAACCGGTTTTCAAGTTTTCATTCTTGAAAACAAATTTTTAATTCTATTTACCAAATATGTTTTTTAATTTTTACAAAATAGAAAATGAAAATTGTTTATGTTACTAACTTAAGTTGCTTATTTGTTTAAAATGAAAACTATGCAAACAAAATAATAGATAACACCAAAGATTTGTTTCCACAGTTCGGTTTTCTTACATCTGTGGAACCTAGTTCAGTGAGTAATTCTACTATCTTTATTCACAAATATAACAAGTAATTCATACTCTATCACTTCCTAAGTATAGAGGTCTCACTTTTGTCCCTAAAGATTAAACACTCACCTCCCAATCCTTCTGCTGAGAAATTAAGCAGTAAACACTCAAAAATGTTTATAGTAACAAGTTGCACTCTCTCACAAAGTAGTTCCACAATGGATAGATTAGAATGCAACCAGTAAGTTTTCTTACCAAACCTAGACAAGCCTCAAAGTATATATTCAATTTTGATTTGCTAACATAAAATCTAAGTAAATATAAAATAACTCGTTGAAAATAACTATTACAATTACAACTACCAAAAACACAATCAATTGAAGATATGCTTTCCTAAACAACAACACAGTCTCGATCGATCTTCCATGTTTTAAGAGTTGATTTGATTCATTCGAATTCAAATCAATCTTCAAAAGTTAAGGATTAGTTTTGATAAATAAACTAAAGCATATTGAACAACACAAGTTGCAAATATTTTCTTTATTAAATTTAGAAATCAAATAAGGTAAATATTTACACACCATCAAAGACAGTGGCACTCAACATCAATTACCTCATCTTACCTTAACAACACTTTAAAAGTAAAAATAAAATAGAAAATATTTTGACTTAAATTTGTTAAAAGAAGAAAAAGCTAAAAATGTTTGTTGGGGGACAGACGAACCATATTTTATTGTAAATACTAAATACTGCCTTCAATGATTTGCATTGCCATCGAAAGTACAAAAACATAATTTATGATTATTTCCCCTTTTTAGCATTTTTATTTTCTACGTTGTTTAGAGTTATTAGCTGTATATATATTGTGAACTGAAATGTTAGTTTGATAATTATACATCGGATTGATTGATTGAATTGATAATTTGATTATTGATATAATTGAGAATAAATTTTATTTTAAAAATCAGCTAAAAAACCCTTATAAATATATTTAAAATATGCTTTAGACACACTACATTCAAAGGAAGTTTTCCAAACTAGCTCTTTAAAGACTTGAACATGAAAATTCAAACTTTTGCATATTTAGTGGTTGATTAATATTATATATTATATCAGAAATTTCTTCGATATTTTTAATTTATTTTCTCGTGCCTAAAAATTTTATATACAAATGATATGAATTTCTGAGAATTTTAAATATTCAAAAAAATATATTTAATTTTATAAATTTTAAGTTTGAAATTAAACTAATTAATATAACAATTTTTTTAAATACTCCTTTCTAGAGAGAAAAAAAATTAAGTCGTGCTTGATAAAGTGTTAAAAAATTTTAATCAACTGAAAATTAATATTTTCAACAACTTAATTTTTTAAACATTTAATAACTCACAATGACATTTATTAGATATAATTTTCTCTTAAAAAAAAAAAAAAAAAAAAAGTGTGAAAATTGTTTAGATAGAGATCTACTTATCTCTTATTAGAGAAGAAATTATTTTTATCTTATTTTATTTCATTTAGGTTTATATTATCTTTTATCAATAATTATTTTTTCTAACACTTAATTTTTTAATTTATCAAATTTGTAAAATATTCTTTAATTTTAAAATTGTATATCGTAACTTTGAACAAAATTTTATATAAATTACATTAAATAAAGATTATTGTTATAAATGTGTGTATTTTTTTAGGTGACCTCAACCTTTTTTTTTTTATGTAGGTTAAAAACTTTTTAGTTGAAATTTTAAGTCTTAATAGCTACCCTATTAAAAAAAAGAAAAAAATCTTGACAGATAACGTGTCTCATTCATACATTGGATTTGTTTATATAAGAAAGTTATAGTAATAACTAGAAGTGATTATGGGCCGGGTCGAGTTTAAATATGATATTAATATATTTTATACTTGTTCAAGTTCGGCTCGTTTCAAAATCTGGGCTTAAAATTTTGTTCATATCCGCTTATATTTGCAAAGATTAACCCAAACCCATTTTAGGCCCGTCTATATTATTTTTAAATTTTTTAAAAATATTTATATTATATTATTTTAATATTTAATAATTTTATACATTTTTTATTTATTGAATTTTTTTATATAGTCATCTTAACATTATTTTAATATTTACATTAGAGGAGTATTATATATTTAGTATAGATTTATTTTTTAAATGTGTTCTAAATTACATAATGTATAAAGATAATATAATATAAGGTATTATAAACTTAAAACGGGTCGGGGTCAGGCCTTGAATGTTTAAGCCCGAGCCCAACCAATATTTTAAACGGGGCTAATTTTTTGCCAAAGCCCATTTCTCGGGCCTAATATTTTTACCCAAACCCTCCCAAATTTCAAGCAAACCTTCAGGCCTTGGCAAGTAGCCCGACCTATGAACAAGTCTAGTTGTAATATTACAAATATATATAATAAAGTAAAATAGATTTTGAGGCGTGAGATAATTTTTTAAGATTTTATTATATTTTTAGGATATAACAAAATTTTAAAATGTTTATAGTAATTTTTAAAGGACACTTTTTTAGAATAATTTTTATTAGAAAATATTTGTTATACTATCACCTGATCATAGGTCGAGCTTGGATAAAATTTTAGGCCTATTTTTTTGGGTCGGGCCTATTAAATGGGCCTAAAATTTTAGTTGAGCCCAGCCCATGATCACCTGTAGTCGGGCCCGAGTTTTAGTATTTTTATTCGGGTCGGGCTTGAGTAAAATTTTAGGCCTATTTTTTGGGCCGGGTCGAACCCAGGCTTAGTAAATGGGCCTAAATTTTTAGTTGAGCCCAGCCCATGAGCAACTCTAACTATCATTAAAGGTTTATGACTTCACAACAGTAGGGTTGATAAGTGTCTATAACAAAATATTAAAAATTAAATATTTTTAAAAAAGAGAAACATGACCATTTTTTAAAGTTGTTTATAGAATTAAAAAAAATATACTATCAATGTACCAAATACTAATTCAATTTTTAACAGACACTTAATTATTGACGTAAGTTATATGGCATCATGACTTATTAGACTCTCCAATTTTACAAAATAAAATCATTTTAGCCCTTTATTTAATTTTTCATCTTTTTTAGCCTTTCAACTTATGTTATTTGTCAAATCACCCCAAAATGAATAGAAAAGACAATGTTGGTTAACTTTGCTGATGTGGCATATATGTGGAATGCCGCATAGATTATTAAATTTAATAATTTAAAAAAATTAAAACATATTTTTTTAAATATAATTTTTTTTTAAAAATTATAACATATATTTTGAATTTTTAAATTTTAAAAAATAATTAATTGTTTATGTAACATCCATGTGCAATTCACGTAGATGCCAAGTTAGAAAAGTTAACATTTTCTATCTTTTTTTAGATTATTTGACAAACAACGGAAGTTAAATGGCTAAAATGACCCCCTTTTTTTTTAATTAGAGGGCCATATAATTTATTACCAAGTTGACATGCAAAGAGGAGTGCTATAAATATTTTATTATCAAGTAGATGTCAAAGATAAGTTTGATATACATTAGAACTCTAATGTTCATTAGAAGTAAAGTTTTATTTTCTTTATACTTCTTACGTCAATAAATATAAACTTTGAACAAGTATTATAAACATCTCAATTGATCAATAAAGCATATTCTCTTTTGCTCTCCTATTTCTGATTCTTTACCCTCTTTTTATTGTTATTTTTACTCTCTCTATTCTTTTATTTCATAACAAATATATATATGAGCACCCTTCAATAATTTTTTATAGGGTAAACTACACAATAGGTCACCCAATTATTGTCCATTTTCTTTTAGTCACCCAACTATTTTTTTTTTTAATTTGGTTAGCCAAATAATCAATATTATATTTCTTTGGTTCATTTTCCATTATGTGTTGTTAAATCTATAATGAAAGGATGACGTGGTTGTTAAAAATCGGAATGATAACAAATTTAGCCTTTAACTTTTACATATTATATTAATTTAATTATAATTTTAAAAAATTAACCCTCAAAATTTACAAATGACCTTAATTTGATCCTCAACAGTGGCAAAACGTAGTGGAGACATAGGGGGCCATGCCCCCCTAAAATGGTAAAATTTTAATTTAAGCTATTTAAATTATAAATTAGTAATGATAAAGTTTCACTTTGACCCCCCAAAAATGATAAAAATGTGATTTGACTCTTTAAAAATTATAAAGATATAAGATATTAAAATGATGAAATAACATTTTTACTATTATAAAAATATACAATTTAATTTCGATCTCCAAAAAAAATTCAGGCTGTACCACCGATTCTCAAAATTTATCTTCCTCTTTCGCTTCCCTCACTATTACTACCATCATTACGTCCACATTTCTCAAAAAATTAAAGTTAAATAATTATTATTATGTGGTAGTGAAAAAGGGCCTTGTAGGACCTTTTTTAGGAAAGAAAAAAAAAAAGAGTAAATCGATAAATTTTTACAAAATCAACATAGTTTCTCAAATTTTTTTAACATTTTTTGTTAAATTAACCCAAAAAAGAAAAGAGAGAAATGGTTTATTTTTACATGGTATGGTGATTTTATGATTGATGGTGTTGTTTTGTTTTATATAACATTTCTAAGTTAAAATCCTTCAAATGGGTGATGATTTAATTTGTTTTATATTAATTTGATTCTATTTGAATTTATTTTAAATTAATAAAAAATTAATATAATTTAAAATTTCAAAGAAGTTAGTTTTTAATATGAAAACTAAGAACAATTACAATTAAAATCAACATTTTGACTTTAAATATAAAAAAAAATTGTTAATTAGGTCAATAATACAATAAAAACATAATTAAACTTATCCATTATTCGTATATAAATTAAATCAAACTCTCAAAATACATTTTTTTTACAAGTTAAATTTTAAGATATTTACATTATTATGAGTTGTTTTACTACCTTTAATCAAATTCAAAGAAAATTTTGAAGGATACATTTTTCATATATCAATATTTTATTATTATATTAAAATTAATTAAAAAATGAAAAAGTTAAAGTTGAATAAATATTGATATTCAATTACTTTTTCATTGTCATTTAAACAATTTATTTACATATTATTTTCTTATATAATCTAATGTAAATAATCTTTTCACTTTCGAAAAGAATCTATTATATAATTATATAGTTATACCTTTTAATCATACAATTACTTAAATTATTATTTATTTTTTAATATTATATATTTTTATTATCTTTAATAAGAATTATATATATATATATATATATATATATAACAATAAAAATAATGTGTTTGTAAGCAAAATGTGTATGAGCCCTAAATTAGTTTGACACAAAATATTTAAATATATGAAGTGATTGTTTACTCTTAAAAAACTTTAAATATATCATCTAAAGTAAAATCAAGAATATTAATATTAGTAATATTATCTTTGTTAATGGGTAATTTAAGAAAATCAATTATTAAAAAAGCGTTTTATTTGTCAGTTTAAATATTTCAACCAATGAATAAAAGATGAATTATTTTTAAATACATCATTTAGTTTATCCATCTATGTTTAGTTTTTAGCCTTCTTTTAGGTTGTTAACATTATTTGTTATTTAAATATTTTGCGTGCTTGTTTTCAGGTTAATTTAACCATATATGTTAGAAAAAAAAAATTGAGAAACTATGTTAATTTTTTTAAAATTTATCGATCTATATTGTTTTTATTTTCTTTTGAAAATGCTTCTTACAATGCGCGTTTTCACTTTGGTTAAAAAAAAATTGTGATTAGAAATTAAAAGTGATAAACACACTAATTTACATAATTCTTGTGTTTAATTTGGTTTATTTCTGAATTAATCCCTACTCAATAGGTGTTTTTATGATTTAATTTTGTCAGGGATGTAATTAGTCAAAAACGAGCAAAAAGGGGCCAAATTGAAAGAAAAATCGTTGAGTTTGGGCCAATTCATAGAGATGGGAAGGCCAAGGATTAAACATCAATTTTGACTTTGTAAAAATCTAAAAATAGAAGATATTATTTTGTTTTATTTAGTTTTATTATTTATTTTTATTTTATTAATTTATGATAGGCTATTTTTAGTAACTTTATGTATATAAATAGGGGTTTTTAGTTTCCTAGAAAATCATCCTTTAATTTGTATTCCTTCTTCTACTTGGACTAGAACTAGTTTCTCTCTTGTATTTCCTTTTTCAATTTGGAGTTGGAATATCATTTCTTTTCTCTTCAAATTGACGTTGCATTTTGTAGCTTTGTCTCTAATTTTTGTTTCTTTTCCACAATTGGTTCAATTGCCTTCCAAGTCCCCTTTCCTTTCAAAATTCCATCATCCTTCACACAAAGCCAAAACACAATCCACAACCTTCAAGCCTGATTAAATTCATGCCACACTAAACCCCTTTCAGCTTTAAGCCGGTGTTAACCCCGTCAAAAACCCGTGAGTTACGAACCCAAGTTGTTTAACTCCCAATTTTTTATATTTATTATTTCTCCGGATTAAGAGTATGACTTCGTCAACTCACAAATTCAAGACAACACTAAGTCAAAAAAGACGTCGTTTGAGTTAGTGTGGCTAGACGTACAGTTGGAATTCCGAAAGGATCGATTGTCTAATTGGTTTTCCATGAACACACTGGCGTGCCAAGTGGGGATTGTTGTTTGGTTCCGTCAAGGGAAGCAGTAACCGGATTTAAATGTCTCAAACATTTGAGGGCATTGGTTCGATCTAGGCTCTTCTAGAACGCAAAGCTGCCGGAGTTCTAAATCACAAACGTTTCGTAGGTTGTTCGATCGGTAAGGGTTAGTTATAGGACGTTCCATAACTAACTTATACAAGGAAGAGTTGGTGTCCGAGGCGTCCTTGGTAGCTATAACTAGCTTATTAGAAAAGAGGAGTTCACCTAATTTCGAAGATCGGGTCAAAGTCAGAAGAATCCATTTTTAAGGCTGAGCTAAGTTTAATTGATTTTTCTTCAGATTACTTCGTTGCTGCTTTTTATTTCATATTTTACTTTTTACATTTTTTTTGTGTTTATTTCAGGTTTCATATTTATTTCCCCCCAAACATCGCGGGCACGACAACTGCCCAGACATAAATCTGGTCGAGAGATAAACAATTTCAGTAAACCCAGTCTCTGTGGGATCGACCCTACTCTTTATACTGCTTTAATTTGCAAATTAGGTGTAGGTTTATATTGGTGGAATCGACAGCCATCAGTTTTGGCACCGATGCTGGGGACTGGCAACACTTACAATTGTTTAAATCGTCTTTATGACAAGATCTTCATCAGAAGATCTCGAATACGACCTAAAGATCGAGAAATCGGCGCGAAGACGACGAAAAGAGACAGAAGCTCTTAAACGTGCAAGTAAAGTAGGAGTTGAGCTAGGCCAAGGGATCTTAGAATCCAACGTTGAAAAGTTGAGCGAAGTAATTCGTGCAGAGGCAATTTGACGTGGGAAACGAGTCGAAGAGGTTGAACCTGAGACCGAACCACTCTTTGAAACCAAAGGCAACCTCGGTGAACCAGAAAGGATGGCAAATCGAACCATTCATCAACTAGCCGCCGCTCCCAACGAGCAAACACTGTTATGCATCAACTATCTAGCCGGAGGAAATCCTTTCGAATTGAAGTCGGGCTTGATTCACCTTTTGCCCACTTTTCGAGGCTTGAAGAACGAAAATCCACACACTCACTTGAAAGAATTCCATATGGTCTGCTCAAGCATGAAACCCCAGGGAGTACCCGAAGATGAAATCAAACTTCGGGCCTTTTCTTTTTCTTTAGTTGATACAGCAAAAGAATGTTATTTTACTTACCCCCGGTTCTATCACAATGTGGTATGACTTATCTTGTGTATTTCTTGACAGATTCTTTTCAGCGTCACAAGCAGCTGAGCTTAGGAGGGACATAGTGGGAATTCGCCAAATGGAGAGTGAATCGCTCTACGACTATTGGGAGCGGTACAAAAAACTATGTGCAAGTTGTCCTCAACATGGGTTGACCGAACAATCACTTCTTTAATATTTCTACGAGGGTTTGCTCCCTGTGGAAATGAAGATGATTGACGCTGCTAGTGGAGGGGCGTTTGTCAATATGACCCCTCAAAGGGCAAGAGAACTAATATCCACTATGGCGGTAAATTCTCAAAAATATCGGCCGAATTCGAAACTGACAAGACGGGTTAATGGGGTAAACGTTTCATCTTTAGAAGATAAATTGGATAAGATTACGAATGTTGTTCAATCTTTGCTTACAGAAAAGAAGAGTCTGACCCAGCTATGTGGAATTTGTACTACGTCTGAACACCTGACGGATTTGTGCCCAATCCTTAACGACAATTCAATGGCACATATTGATACTGTCGGAGGTTTTCCGGGACCTCCGCAAAAACGCTACGATCCTTTCTCCAACACCTATAATTCCGGGTGGAAGGATCATCCCAACCTGAGTTACGAAACTAATCCCCGATATAATCCATCGTACCAACCGAGACCTCTGCAACCACCACAACATCAACACAAGCTGAGCACATCTCTAGAAGCTATTGTGGAAAGACTTTCTGCTGATGCTGCAAAATATCAACAGAGGACAGACGCATCAATACAAGAGTTAACTAATCAAGTTAGTAAACTCTCGATGGCAGTTAATCGCTTGGAGTCTCAAGGTAAATTACCTTCCCAGGCAGAACCGAACCTTTGGCAGAATGCCAGTACAATAGCTCTTCGTAGCGGAAAGGTTCTGGAATCAGTTCCAGCCAAAAGTCGTGGGCAAGACAAGGGACAGGAAAAGTAGATTTCTAATCCAACAGCCAGGCCAGAATCAGAAATTCAGAGACCAGTTGTGATGCCACCTCCTTTTCCAGGGAGGCTTGCAAGGGATAAGAGAGAGAAAGAGGAAAAAGAAATCCTCAAGACATTCAGGAAGGTGGAGGTAAATATCCCTTTACTCGACGCTATCAAATAAATCCCTCGTTATGCAAAATTCCTTAAGGAATTGTGTACTAGCAAGAGGAGGTTAATAGGTAACGAAAGAGTAAATATAGGAGAAAATGTCACCGCAGTACTGCAAAAGAAAGTTCCGCCCAAATATAAGGACCAAGGTATGTTTGCTATTTCCTATGAGATAGGTAATGTAGGCATTAAGAAAGCCATGTGTGATTTAGGGGCTTCCATTAATGTTATGCCTTATTTTATTTATAAGCTAATTAACGCGGGTCATTTAAAAGAGACAGGAGTAATAATCCAGTTGGCGGACAGGTCAGTTGCCTATCCCAAAGGGTTACTCGAAGACGTCCTTGTTAAAGTTAATAAATTAGTTTTCCCTTCAGATTTTTACATTATTAATATGGAAGATGATAATTTAACTAATTCGTCTGATATTTTGCTTGGAAGGCCGTTCCTAAGTACCGCAAGCGCAAAAATAGATGTTCGAAGCGGAACGCTGACCATGGAGTTTGATGGCGAAATCGTGAAATTCAATGTCAATGAGGCCATGGGTCATCCTAACTTACTATTAAATATTTCTAGTATCGATATTTTAGATTGTTTAACTCAATATTATTCCGAATATAATGACTTTGATGAGTTGGAAACTGTCCTTTACAGAAACATTAACATGGATGTTTTACATCATCTCGAGGAATTCGCAGTCATTGAAGATCCGTTGCAAGAAATTGTCAATCACTTGGAAACGCAACCTTCGTTGACAAACCGAGGTAACCAATTTGAACCATTACCTTCCCAAACTAAAATGTTGCCTTCAGTTTTGCAGCCACCGACTTAAGTACATCTTTTTGGGAAAGAAAGACACATTACCGGTGATAGTGTCAAACAAGTTAACCAAAGACGAGGAGGAAAGTCTAGTTCGAGCTCTGAAAGATTATAAGGAAGTTATTGGTTGGACGATAGCCGACATAAAAAGGCTAAGTCCATCCACTTGTATGCACAAAATTTCCATCGAAGACAACACGAAACCAAAGAGAGATGCTCAAAGGCGCCTTAATCCACCCATGATGGAGGTAGTAAAGAAGGAGATCCAAAAACTGTTAGATGCTGGAATGATATACCCGATTTTCGACAGTGATTGGGTTAGCCCGGTTCATGTCGTGCCCAAGAAAACTGGCTTGACAGTGGTGAAAAACCCGTTAGGAGAGCTGGTCCCTACACGAGTCCAGAATAGATTGAGGGTTTGCATTGATTACAGAAAATTAAATGTAGCTACCCGGAAAGACCATTTTCCACTCCCTTCATCGATCAAATGCTCGAGCGATTAGCCGATAAGACCCATTATTGTTGTCTTGATGGGTACTTAGGATTTTTTCAGATTCTAATGGCTCTGGAGGATCAAGACAAAACGACTTTCACGTGCCCCTTCGAAACGTTTGCGTATAGACGAATGCCGTTTGGACTCTATAATGCTCCGGGCACCTTCAAAGATGCATGGTGAGCATATTCTCCAATTACATTGAGAAAATCATCGAAGTCTTTATGGATGACTTCACAGTATACGGTAATTCTTTTAACGAATGTCTCAATAATCTTGCTAAGATATTACAAAGATGCCTGGAATTTAATCTTGTTTTAAATTATAAGAAATGCCATTTCATAGTTAACAAAGGATTAATTTTGGGTCATATAGTTTCCTCGAAAGGAATCGAGGTAGATAAGGCAAAAAAGGATATTATTAACTCGTTACCTTACCTCTCATCAGTGAGGGAAGTTCGTTCATTTCTTGGCCATGCAGGATTTTATAGACGATTCATGAAGGATTTCTCAAAAATCGCGTGACAGCTTTGCAATCTGTTACAAAAGGATAAAGAATTTGAGTTTGACCAGACTTGTAGAGACGTATTTGATGTGCTGAAGCAGAAATTGGTCTCCGTTCCCATAGTGCAGCCACCAAATTGGAACTTCTCGTTTGAAATCATGTGTGATGCGAGTGACCAAAGTGTGTGAGCTATTCTTGGCCAAAGAATAGGGAAAGAGCCTCATGTTATCTACTATGCTTCGAAGACTTTGGATGCTGCCCAAAGCAATTACATAACCACCGAGAAAGAATTATTACCTGTTGTGTTTGCTTTAGATAAATTTTGATCTTACCTATTGGGAACTAAGGTAATTATCTTTTCTGATCATGCAGCTCTGAAATAATTGATAGGGAAGAAGGAGGCAAAACCCCGACTGATCAAGTGGATTCTACTCCTACAAGAGTTTGATTTTGAAATGGGATAAAAAGGGATGCGAAAACCTAGTAGCTGACCATCTGAGTCAATTACCGATTCCAGTAGACGACACACTATTGAAGTACAACTTTCCAGATGAAAACTTGTTTTCAGCAAATGCAGTTCATCCTTGGTATGCAGACGTAGTAAATTACCTCGTTACAAGTACTGTTCCTTCAGAATTACCAAGGTCTAAAAAAGATAAGATAAAAAAAGATGCGTGATATTACATTTGGGATGACCCTTACCTTTGGAAGCATTGCTCGGATAAGGTAATGCGACGGTGTGTAGCAGAAATAGAGGTACAGTTTATCTTAACTTTTTGCCATTCTTATGCATGCGGAGGGCACTTTGGACCTAAACGCACCGCACATAAAATTCTCAAATGTGGATTATTTTGGCCAAACATATTTCGTGATGCCTTTTTATTCTGTAAAACTTGTAAAAAATGCCAAAGAGTTGGCAACCTTAGTTGTCGAAATGAGATGCCTCTTACTCCTATTCATATTTGTGAAGTTTTTGATGTGTGGGGCATCGACTTTATGGGTCCCTTCGTTTATTCTTTTTGTAATGTTTATATACTCTTAGCTGTTGATTATGTCTCTAAGTGGTTAGAGGCGACGGCCACTCGCAATGATAATGCTAAGACCGTAGTTGACTTTCTTAAAAGTTCTATTTTTTCCAGGTATGGCACTCCTCGAGCATTAATTAGTGACAGAGGAACTCATTTTTGCAATAAGCTTGTAAGTGCACTTATGAAGAAATATGGAGTGACTTAACGAATTGCTACTGCTTACTATCCACAAATAAACGAGCAAGCCGAAATGTCAAATCGAGAGATCAAGTCTATTCTAGAAAATACCGTTAAACTTAACAGGAAGGATTGGAGTTTGAGACTAAACGACGCACTTTGGGCTTATAGGACAGCTTACAAGGGACCAATAGGCATGTCACCTTACCGACTCATTTTCGGTAAACCGTGCCATCTTCCGGTAGAGTTAGAGCACAAAGCTTTTTGGGCAGTTAAGCAGTGTAATATGGAAATAGAGTCTGCAGGAAAATCTCAGAAATTAGACATCCAAGAACTCGAGGAAATCAGAAACGATGCATATGAAAATGCTCGAGTTTATAAAGAAAGACGAAGGCATTTCATGACAAGCTCATCACTAGGAAGCAATTTTCAATAGGACAAAAAGTTCTCCTTTATGACTCTACCTTAAAAATCTTCGCTAGTAAGCTCCGCTCCAAATGGATAGGATCGTTTATTATTACTAATTTATTTTTGAATGGTGCAGTGTAAATTCAAAGTAAAGAAACACGAAAGTGTTTTAAGGTGAATGGTCAATGACTAAAACCCTTTTTCGAGAATTTTCAACACACACAGTTGATAAAATTGTTCTGGATGAGCCCAAAGTTTGAATAACAGGTCGTCGAGCTAACGACGTTAAACAAAAGTGCTTTTTGGGAGGCAACCCAAATTTTTTTTCATTTATTTAATTTTAAGTTTAAGTAGAATTAGGATGTAAATAAATAAATTAATTCCTATTTAACTAAGTCAATTTAGATGTTTTCAGGTAAACTATGGAGGACATGGATTTTCAAAAAAGACGAGTACTGATGGAGGCGTGGGCACGACTTGCTAATTTGGTGATAGTGAAAAAAAAGAAGAAAAAACATCCACTAAAATTCCTACCCAAACCCATTTACCTACATACTAAAATGCCCAAAACCCAAAAACCAAATTAACCACCAAAGCCCAAATCCAACGCCCATCCATAAAATTTCCAACCAACCCAATTAACTTACCATACCCAATACCCACCACCCAATCCACTTACCCAACACCTAATCTAATTCACCCATACCCAAATACCAACCCAACTACATAATACCCAAAACAAACCCAAGTAAGCAAAAAGAAATGGGCTGAACGGCCTAGATGACCCAAAGAAAGGAAAAAAAAAGAAAATAAGAGAAAGAAAGAAAAAGAAAAAGGAAATTAAAACACCCAAAAAGACAAAATCCCTAATTTCTCAATTTCTTCTCCATCTTCTTCATCTTCTCCAACAATAAAATCCAACCGTAAACATTCCCCAAACTGCCGACCATTGCCGTCGCCCACCCCATGCCATCGTCGCACTCTCCATCGCCGGGCTCACGTTGTCGCAACCACCACGCTGCTCCACGCTATCGTCGATGAAATCGCCCCCACGACCCACCACTATTTTTTTTCTTTTTTCTTTTTCCTCTTACCCACGCCGTCCGACCCCTTGCCACCGCCGAACCACGGCTGAACAACAACTTCGCGACCACTTCGCACCATTGTCGTCGAACCAAAAGCCCATTGCCGTGCACCACCGCTCATGTTCTCCCCAACTTTTCTTTCTTTTCTTTTGAACCACCCAAACTCCCACCTCCCACCTTAACTGACGCCCCCTCACCATTCTAAAAGTCGACCAAAAATTACCCTACCAACCGTCGCCGTCGCCGTGCGCCGCCGCCGTACGCCACTGCCGGGTCTGCCATTGTCGTACCACCAGAACTGATTACTCGTGGTACTTGCACGAACACCATGGTCCGAACGTTGAACCAAACGGCCAACAACTTCTCGAGTTCACTCAATCGGAGTCGGCACTAATTTTTTGCTCCTCCTATCGTCGATATCGACGATGATGAACCTCCTCCACCTCCTCCTAGACGAACGGCCCCACCAACGAGAGCACGAAGCCAACAACGTTTGACTCCTGTTAAACCAGAACTTTCAGACAACAGTTCCGATAGTTCCGAGAGGTCGACCCTTAACCCTCCATCTAATTTAATTTTACTGACATATCATGTAGGTAACTCGAACACGGCTCAGACATCTCGTGACCACGTCGAGGCTCCTTCGACCACGAATGAACGTGTCAGTCAACGCCAAACACGATCGTCCACCACTCGAAGTCGTCGACAACAGACACGTGAACCAACGACACCGCCGGACAGCAGTACAACACTATTGAAAATTCAAGTCCACCACCCTCGCCCAACGAATATGTTCGACCAGCACGAAATAACGAACGTAATAGACGAGGTCGTGCCAACACCATTCCCATCGAAGGACGATTGTGAGGATTTTTGGATTTTTCAACCCCAGAGCATCGCACACGATATGAAGACATTCGACAACGCCCACTCCCGGTTTGTAAGAAAGTCAATTCCACCATTCTTAATATGCTAGATATTCATGATGTTGTGACTACTTATTTTGATGCTATTGGTTGGAGCTCTTTTGTAAACATATCCTGTGATGCATATTATGAGTTGATATATGAGTTTTACACTACATTTAACTTCAATACTACTGCATTACAGACTGTTGAAACGCAAAACATTGTTTGTTTTCGTTTGCTTGGAAAGGACTTTAACATGTCTATTTCTGATTTTAATATTGCCATGGGTTTCGTTGACCCTGACAATATTCAGTCTGATTCCTATCATTCTACTTTGTTAAACATTTCGAGTAACTTTAATGCTCAAGATGCCTACCATATGTTAACTAATTCTAATCAACTTTATAATCAAAAAACCACAAAAGACTTATTGGTGCATGAACCTACTTTAAGATATATTTACCGATTTTTGGCATTTAGTTTTTCGGGGTGAAACGATTCATCCGCTATTTTAACAAGAACTGAATTATTTTTCTTGTGGTGTATGCATTTCGGTTATAAAGTTAATTTAGGATATTGGTTTGCAAAAAATTTTCATGCTGTTGTGCGTTGTAATCGTCCTGTAATACTTGGGTCGTATATCACGAACTTAACCTCAATACTTTTCTCCTCTGAAATCGATTTTTCCTCCTTGACATGTGCGTATCATATGGACAACCTAGATAAGTATTGTTTGGATTCTATGGGTTTGCTTGCCGGTACCCCTACTGCGTGTTATTTTGTTCCTCCAGGTACACGGACTGCTCGTGGGAATATGGTTTTTCGCCAACGCCCACATCTAGCTACTCAAGAACAAGAGGAACAGACTCCAACTGTAGAGGCCCGTTTAAGCCCGATGGAAACCCAAGTCTCCACAATCCTCGACATCCTCCAGAATCGCTACCCCCAACACCAACTACGTCAATAACATACATGGGGAGTACTCTTAACCTTTTCTTTTTGTTTTGGCTGCTGACTTTTATTTCTTATAATCTATGCTTGAGGACAATCATTGATTAAATAGGGGGGATGGATGGTAAACATGCATGATTTTTGCTCTCTTGCATGTGTTCAGTCTTACATTAAGTTCATTTGACAATTTATCTATACATTGAGCCTTTAATCTCATACTCAGTTAATCTGGACAATTGAGCAAAGTTTGAATTAAAATGTTCAAGTATATAGGTTAGTTGAATTAAAATGTTCAAGTATATAGGTTAGTCAACACTTGTGTCTTAAAATTGATAGATGTAGCTAGATTTATTTTCGTATAAATTGATTGTTTGGAAAATTAAACTTGCTTGTGCATTAATAAATAAAGTGAATAAATAAAGGTTCAAGTTATGAGTGAATTTTCAAAAACGTGACCAGATTGAGTAACCGGGATAGGGTGCTTGGTTGTCATCCTAGCTTGGGTAAAAAAGTTCGAGTGACAAGTCGATAACTTATAAACATTCCGTTAACTAAGCTTTCACATTAAAATAATAATAATAATAAATAAATAAATTTAAGACGGTTTGGACTGAGTAATCGGGATAGGGTGCTTGGTTGTCATCCTAGTTCGCGTAAAAAGGTTTGACCACGTCAATAATTTTATTTTTGTAATGCATAGTTAATTAAAGATTGCCTTGCAATTTATTGGATTCAAACTCAATTTAATGAAATTATTTAGTTCACATATTTCAATCTTATGACAGTTGTTGATCAAACTTTATATCTTGAACATTTATTTATTTTTGAGCATACATTGATTATGTATGCGGAAAAAAGACTCGATTTTTAATGAATTGTAGAATAAATTTAATATTTGAAAGAACAACATACTTGAGGGCAAGCATGAGCCAAGTAGGGGGAGTTGATAAACACACTAATTTACATAATTCTTGTGTTTAATTTGGTTTATTTCTGAATTAATCCCTGCTCAATTGGTGTTTTTATGATTTAATTTTGTCAGGGATGTAATTGGTCAAAAACGAGCAAAAAGGGGCCAAATTAGAAGAAAAATCGTTGAGTTTTGGCCAATTCATAGAGATGGGAAGGCCAAGGATTAAACATCAATTTTGACTTTGTAAAAATCTAAAAATAGAAGATATTATTTTGTTTTATTATTTATTTTTATTTTATTAATTTAGGATAGGCTATTTTTAGTAACCTTATGTATATAAATAGGGGTTTTTAGTTTCCTAGAAAATCATCCTTTAATTTGTATTCCTTCTTCTACTTGGAATAGAACTACTCTCTCTCTTGTATTTCCTTTTTCAATTTGGAGTTGGAATATCATTTCTTTTCTCTTCAATTTGACGTTGCATTTTGTAGCTTTGTCTTTAATTTTTGTTTCTTTTGACAATTGGTTCAATTGCCTTCCAAGTCCCTTTTCCTTTCCAAAATTCTATCATCCTTCACACAAAGCCAAAACACAATCCACAACCTTCAAGCATAATTAAATTCATGCCACACTAAACCCCTTTAAGCTTTAAGCTGGTGTTAACCCCGTCAAAAACCCGTGAGTTACGAACCCAAGCTGTTTAACTCCCAATTTTTGATATTTATTATTTCTCCGAATTAAGAGTATGACTTCGTCAACTCACAAAGTCAAGACAACACTAAGTCAAAAAAGACGTCGTTTGAGTTAGTGTGGCTAGACGTACAGTTGGAATTCCGAAAGGATCGATTGTCTAATTGGTTTTCCGTGAACACATTGGCGTGCCAAGTGGGGATTGCTGTTTGGTTCTGTCAAGGGAAGCAGTAACCAGATTTAAATGTCCCAAACGTTTGAGGGCATTGGTTCGAGCTAGGCTCTTTTAGAACGCAAAGCTGCTGGAGTTCTAAATCATGAACGTTTCGTAGGTTTCGATCAGTAAGGGTTAGTTATAGGACGTTCCATAACTAACTTACACAATGAAGAGTTGGTGTCCGAGGCGTCCTTTGTAGCTATAATTAGCTTATTGGAAAAGAGGAGTTCACCTAATTTCGATGATCGGTTCAAAGTCGGAAGAACCCGTGCTTAAGGTTGAGCTAAGTTTAATTGATTTTTCTTCAGATTACTTCGTTGTTGTTTTTTATTTCATCTTTTACTTTTTACGTTTTTTTGTGTTTATTTTAGGTTTCATATTTATTTCCCCCCAAACATCACGGGCACGACAACTGCCCAAACATAAATCTGGTCGAAAGATAAACAATTTCAGTAAACCCAGTCTCTGTGGGATCTACCCTACTCCCTATACTGCTTTAATTTACAAATTAGGTGTAGGTTTATATTGGTGGAATCGACAGCCATCAAAAAGTTTGTAGATTTATTTTGTTCATATTTGAGATAAACATAATTATAGTTTTAAGTGAAACTGGGTGGCCTATAAATTTCATCTGCCATGTGAGTATAGAGCCATCACTCGGGAAGCTAGACTGCGTTGCAACTCAAGGTCTCAGTTGGTCGTGATTATACAATTTGGGATTCAAGTTTACAAATGTTATACTGTCAAGGGATGGACCATAAATGGTGTTGTAGTTGATAGTGGTTATGCGGGCACAACAACGAGTTCTTCTTATCAAAAGAGGATGCTTTATAAAACTCAAACATAAGTACGAGGAAGAAAACGCAATGGAGTTTCAATATAATCAAGTAATGCGTCTTATCCATCACCAGTAAAAGCGATGACCCCGTTATTATAACCTGTGACAGCATTGAGGTGTAACAGATTATATTAACAAGGTCACCGCCATCAGTGGATATGGACAGCACGAATTACTTGATCATACTGGAAGGCCCCTTGCATTTTCTTTCCTCGTTCTTATGTTTGAGTTTTATGAAGCATGCTCCTTTAATGAGAAGAAACTCGTTGTGCTACCTATATTAGCACCGTCAACTACGGTATCAGTTATGCTCCATTCTTTGACAACATAACCTTTGTAAACTTGAAGTCTTAGTTACACTCCAACCTGAGATAGTATAATCACCGTCAACTTGGACCTTAAGTTGCAAAGCGATTCTGAATTCTCAAGTGAGGACTTCATACTCACACAATAGGTGAAATTTGTAGGTTACCGAGCTCTATGACATCATCGTGAACCTAAACACAACTTAAAACTATGACTACATCCCCCTCAATGCGAAAGAGAAATAAATCTTTAAACCTGAAAATTTCAACAAAAAAAAAAAACAATTTAGATAAGATTGAGATGTGAGTAAGGGATGAAGAAGGAACATTTATATAGGGGATGGGGTGAGGTATAAAGGGGAAAAAATTTATCTCGAGAATCTTGGGTTGCAAGGCTCAAAAGTAATCAAGTTTAGTGGTTGAAACATAAAGAGAGAAAATGTAACAACCCAAAGTTTATGGGTATCGAAAAAATTGAATTTTTTGGTCATTATTTCCACAAAATGAATTCGTAAATATTTACTAGAAATATTTACAAAGTTAGTAGTATGGTTAATTAGATTTTGGTTAAGTGAATTAGTTTGAATTAAGGTTAATTAGGTATAATGATTAAATTGAATAAAGTGTGAAAGTTTAATTATAAACTATAGAAAAGTCAAGGGAAATAAGCCTTATGTGACAAGTGTGTGGTAAGTATAAATACATGTGTATTATTTTGATTGGTATAAATGTATGTATATATATGTATTCGTTTATTATTTAAGAAATAATAATTATAATTAATAATATAATATAATAATTAAAGTAAATAAAGAAAATAAAAGAAATAGAATAAAGAAAAAGAAAGAAAGAGGGACGAAACAGAACAGGGAAAGAAAGAAAGAAAAAGAGAGAAAAATAAAGGAAAAATAGGGTTTTGAGGTTTGAAGCTTAATTAATAAGTCAATTTAGTCCCTTTTCTTGTAATTTTGATTTTTTTTGGAATCCTAAAACAAAGCTCTACTTGAATTATGTTGAAATTTAGGAAGTTAGTGAATTTTTAGATGTTGATTAAGTTGAACAATCGAGTAAATTATGAGATAAAGTGATAAAAATTTAAGTTAGAAGTGGGAGAAGGATTGAATTGTAAAAAAAGAAACAAGTTTTGACATAATAGAGGCTAAATTAAAAGAAATTCAGAATTGATGTTTTATATTGAATATTAAAAGCTGAAACTTGTTTAAAGTAAGTATTAAATGAAAATATGAGATTTATTTGTAGAGAAAGAATAATTATGGTGGAAGGACTAAATTGAAATTATGTAAAAGTTACATGGAAAATAGAAGGATGTGTTATTAAATGATATTTATTGATGATTTTAAATGTTAATTTTTCCCGTAGTAAACATAGCACCGGAAACGTCATCGAAGAAGGGGAAAGAGAAAGTGGACGGAGATATCGAGTAGATTCGAGAATTTTGGTTTGTATTTCTATAAACTGAACTTAATTTATATTTATCATTGTGATCCCTAAAATGCATGGTAGATAAAATGAAGGTAAGTATAATTACTATTGAATTATGAAAACCCTATTAACAGTATCGGGCTAAGTCGGATATAGTTGGCATGCTATAGGATTGGAAGTGTTCAGGGATATTCCGACTTTGTGTCGATGAGACACTATAAGTGTCGCCTTACTGTTATTGTTACTGTTCCGGATTTGTTCCAATGAGGTACTTTGTGTACCGATCATCATATCGCATCATATCTTTATTACTATTACGGTGTATTCCGGCTTCGGCCGATAAAACACTGTATACTATCCCGATGTGTGGGTTGGATCCGTGTATCCGTCCAGGTCCGAGTTATGTTAATAGGGGTAATTTAATATACTGAACTATTGAATGATTGTGACACTGTACTGAAAATCGACTGATTCTGACTGATATCATTGAACTGAACGTTTATTGAAAAAGAACTTTAAATATAACTAGTTCCAATAGATTTGAATTAAGTAATTTAAATGTATTTTGATGTTAATAATTGTTCAAGTGTTAGTTTATAGAAATACCACTGAGTGCATACTCAGCGTATGGTTTGTTTTCCGTGCGCAGGATTAGGTACGAAAGAAAGTTAAGGACTCAGCATCCATGCCAATCCTAGACTCAAAGTGGTGAAGTACCTTTCTTTTGGTAAAATGGCATGTACCTAGGTTGTTAAGATGTTATTTTGTAAATGATAAGAATAAGCATGAAAGATGTTGAAACATGGCATGAAATATGTATATTTTGGAAGTTAAACTTACATGAGTTTGACTAGTATGATAATGTAATATAATTTTGATATGAATTGTGGTACCAATGAGGGTACATTGGTTGGATGATTTATTGTTTAATTAGTGTGTATTAGATATGTTTAATCATGTTTTAGACTGGTTGAAAGATTGTATTTTAAATTGTTTGTTATTCAAGGTTTGCAGGGTTGGTAAATTTGAACTATAAGGTTCATTTTGAGTCCACACGGCATGTCACACGGGCGTGTGATCAGACCGTGTGAGACACACGGCTTGCACACAGACATGTTGATAGGCCGTGTGTCCCCTGCATCCTTAAATGTGAAGCCAATATAGTATACGGGTAAAAGACACAGTCGTGTGTCTTGGTTGTGTGAAGGACACGAGTTTCAAGCATGGTTGTGTGTCAAAATCATGTGAAAATGGCTTAAAAATGGTAAAAATCAGTTTACCACACGGCCTAGCCACATGGGCGTGTGCCCAAGCCGTGTGCCTCTTTGATAGTTAAGAAATTGCAAGTCTGAATTCCACACAGGCTAGGTACACGGCCATGGGAGCCCCACGGGCTGGCCACACGGCCATGTCCCAGGCCACACAGGTGTGTGCCCCTATCTTTAAGGTAAAATTTCCAAAATTGTCGGTTTAGTCCCGAACCACTACCAAAGCATGTATTGGGCGCCGTAGGCCCATATTAGGGACTTTATGGTGAAATTTGAAAAATTTTGATTTGGAATACAAATTTATGACTCGATTTTGTACGAATGCTAGTGTATAAGTCCGATAATGCCTCGTAACCCTATTTCGATGACAGATATGAGTCAGGGGTGTTACAGAAAGCGCTCCTTGTAGGGGGCGTTTTCATCTGGCATGGCAATGAAAATGTTTCCTGCAGGGTGTGTTTTCAAGCCACAGTCAATAGAAAACACGTCCTGTGAGAGGCATTTTCACTACCATGTCAGATGGAAACGCCTCTTGCAGGGAGCATTTTTTCTCTAGACGTTTCAACCACCAAACTGGATTACTTTTGAGCCTCTACAACTCGAGATTCCCAGGATAAACTTGATCGAGAAAAATGTAGAAATTGCATGCCAAAGTTAACATTAATTATTGAAGAGTAGAAAAACTAATTAAAACACTAACTCATGCAGTCAAAACACTAACTTATTCGTTTATTCATTGATTTTTCTGTAAAGTGTAAGTTAATATTCATTATTGAAGTAAGATATATTACAATACGTAAGCCAAAATTTTAAATTTTTTTCAAACCTTCTGAGCAATTTTTTGCTTTCTGAAAACATTGTACTTAACAAATGGACGAAGAAAAACTTAAATGAAAAACTAATATAAATAATTGTAAACTTTAAACTCACAACTTGATTGTATTAAAATCAAACTAGTTTAATAAATTTGTTTCGTTTATCGTAAATAAGTGTACATTTGGGATGTAAAACAAAAAATATTCAAAAAATTTTAAAAATACAAAATAACATTATCATCGGTGTCCTGAATGTGTGTCACAACTGAGTGGATGTTGGGCACGCCTAGGGTTCCGTCGCACTATTTGGTTTGGCAACTCCTCGTCAACTTTGACTTCATCTTAACGTGCACGTCAGGGTTGATTGATGACTTTATCTCCTTCCTCCGTGGTTGATTGCGACTTTCGAAACCATTTTTTTTGAAATCGACTTTTTATTTTAAGAAAAGACGAAAATGAGAGTCGCCACAAATCCTTTTTATGAGGTGTGATCGGATCACCTCGTAATTCGATCGTTTTAATAAAATGTTTGATTTACTAAAACAATGTTTTTCGGTCTACAAAAATCCAGAAAATGGGTTCGGGAGTCGATTACTCATGAGGAAGGATTACCACCCTCGTTACGCCCAAAACTGGTACCTAATTGATTACTTGATGTCTTTAGTGTTGAAAATTGAGAATTTAAAGAGAATTTAAAATATGATCCATTATTAAGACATTACTTAACTAAATTAATTTTCACGAAAAGGGGTTTATTTCAAGTTAATCGAGAAGAAAGGAAGGATTATGTCCCGTAAGTTAGGACACAATGCCTTAAATTCTCATAAACGAGAACAAATGCTAAAATTTTTGTTATTAATTATTTTAAAATAGATATTTAATTATCTCAGTTTTAGAAGAAAGTCATATTCCGTAAGTTAGGGACACGACCTTTCTAATTCCAAAATAATGAACATTTGCCTCAGTTTAAAAAAAATTTACTATACGTTTGATAAAACAACGATATTTCTTAAAATGATATATGAAAAAAAAAATACCATACTAGTAAGTGACAATGATATAATTACAATAATAAACCGCCAAATCAATGACAATAATCCTATTAATTACTATTCTAATACTAATTAAATAATAAAGAAAAAAAACAATAATAAGAATAATAGTAATAATAATATATGCGAATAAAGGAATTAATAACAATACAAATTTTAAATACACAAAAAAGTAAAAAATAATAAATGAACTAATATATATAAATAAATAAATAAAATAAAACATAAAAATACATATAAAAATCTACAAAAGGTTGAAATTAAATGAATAAAGGATTAAATTGAAATTTAAAATGAAATTTAGAGCCTAAATTATAACAAAATAAATGAATAAATATAAAAAGGACTAAATTGAAATTTAAATGGAATTAAGGGGTCTAAATTGTAAAAAAAAACTAATAAAACATAATAAAGGACCAAAATGAAATGCACGAAAAGAAATAAGTACTAAATGGGAAAATATCCCAAAAACTATTAAACGCATCGCTTTTTTGGCAAATCGGGGGACTAAATTGAAAACAAAAATAAAATAAAATGGTGCAATCTAAAAAAAAATAAAGGAATTAAGACTAAATTGAAAAACAAGGAAAACGTAGAAGGGCCAAAGCGGCAATTAGACCCCCTTTAAAAAACACGCGGATCTTGTGGTTACTGGGTTGGTAATCGAATTTAAAAACTTAGAAAAAAAATTCATTTCAGTCTATTTTTTTAAAAAAAAAAACTTTAAAAACCTTCTTCTTTTTTTTTTTTTTTCTCAAAGCCCTCTTCAGTTAGTCTTGGCTCTGGCGAATCATTGCCGCGCTGCCCATCGGTCACCGGCAAAGGCTCTGCCGTCCACGGTGGCCGGGAAAAAAAAATTCCTTTTGTGTGCTTCGACTTCCAGAGTCCAAATCTGGAGCAATATTCCCCAAAAATCCTTTAAAAATCGCAAAAATATTCCAAAAACCTTTCGATTTTAGGGTTTCAAGAACTCTAAGAAAAAAAAGGTCAAATCCCCCACTAACAGTGGCGAAGTTCAAACGTCCAGTAAGTTTTCTTTTTTGAAACCTCTCTCCTTTTTTATTTTTATAAAATATAAAAAAGAAAAAAAAAGGAAGAATAGAATCACGCTTTTTGAAGTTTTTGTATTCTTTTTTTTTTTTTTTTGCTCTCTGTGTTTCTGTTACAATCCATGGCCTTTGTAGCCAATATTACACTGTTCATTGTTCCAGTTTTGTTACTATTACGTCTGTTCTTGCGCTGTTTGGTCTTTGTCTTTTTTTTTTTTCTCTTTTCTTGCAGGTGGCGAAGTCAACGGAGGAGAGAAGGCAGACTTTTTGCCACATTGGTGAAATGGTGGCAGTAAGGGTGCTTCAATCCTCGAGACGAGGTGTCTTGGACGAGGTGTCTTGGACGATGTGTGTACTAAAAGGGGAGTGCGACGTTGGAGGCTAGGGTTTTCAATTTTTTGAAAACTTAGTTTAGGTTGTTGGGCCTTAAGGTTTTTGTTAGTTTTGGGCCATTTGGGCTTGTAGCATATTGGGCTATATTTGTTGTAAATGGACAATTTTTTTATTTATTTTAGACATTATTATTTTTGATTTAAATTTTTGTAATTTGGGTCTAGACAAAATTGACCTATTACAGCGACCATGTCCTAGCTGCATATCGTAGATCCTCTCCTGTTTAAATTGGTGGTTACGAGAATGACCCACCTAGGTAGAACAACGATGCTGGGGATATTTGTGACACTATCAACGGGTAGATAGAAGGTATATGGGTTCGAGCATATTGAAATAATTTTTCTTTATATTCAAAGGTTTAAAAAATTATAAATAATTTTATACATTATATAAAAAAATTATTTTTTAATAAAAATATAATATTTTAAATACATAAAAAGTAAAAAGAAAAAATCATATTTTTCTTTGTTTCCCTCGTTTCCTTCTTCCATCCCACCTAGACAAAAAAAAGAAAGAAAGAAAGAAAGAAAACAGACTAACGTGTCGACATTAGAAGGAAAACATGTACAATATCTTCTATTAATGTATAGTTAGGATTGTAGGCAAACTTTGAATGAATGAAATAACCTTTGTTTAGATATTAAATTCAAAATTGGGATGCTGAAACCATTTCTCAATTTTTATAATAAATTTAGCATCACTTTCACTTGATAATGTCAGGCTGGGGTTTCAATTTCTTTCATCACCACTCAATATTGCTTTGGGTTTGGCGATTACCAAAATCAAATAGATTTTTTTTTAAACTAAACCAACTTTTTCAATCCAAATTATAAAATATGATTTCAATTAAATTTTACAAATAAATTGTATTATTTATTATTTTATATATTTATATTATTTATTTAAAAAGTATTTAAAATTTACATTTCAGGTTTACGATGAATTACCTTAAATTATTTTATTATATTTTTACTATAATATAAATTGAATATATATATATATATATATATAAACTTGATATCGTGGCAATAGTAACATATGAAAAATAGTGATACTTCATATTTTAGTTTTTTATTATAAATAATTATATATAATAATATTAACAAAATTAAATATCTTTGTTTTACTTTACAACCTCATGAATAAAAAAAGGTGTAGTTGGTATTGGAAATTTAGTTGAAAAGGATGAAATTGTTGAAGCATGAAAACTGAAAAGCAGAAGAGCAAATTTGATTAAAATAGAAAAATACAGCGACTAGTCTAGAAATCTCTGGTTAACTCAAATTTACTTCCACATACCATTATGCAACCTTCTCCACTACCACACATTCTCAAATCCCAATCCCACTATGTCAATAGTCCCAGCCCCACAACCCGACGGACCTCTCTTCGCCGAGGTCGACATGGGTGGCGACGCCTCCGCCCCCACCGTCCGAGCCACCGTGGTCCAAGCTTCTACCATTTTCTATGACACCCCCGCTACTTTAGACAAAGCGGAGAGGTTGTTGGCTGAAGCCGCCGGATATGGGTCTCAGCTAGTGGTGTTCCCTGAAGCGTTTATCGGCGGATATCCACGCGGCTCCAACTTCGGCGTTACCATTGGGAACCGCACTGCTAAAGGGAAGGAAGAGTTCCGGAAATATCACGCTTCAGCCATTGATGTTCCTGGTTTGTATTTATCAAGCTTTTTAAAATTTTGTTTCTGATCATTTCTGTCAGATTTTGGATAATAAATTTTGGGTTAATAATGCCACTTTCTGTTAATGTTTGCTGCAGGTCCTGAAATCGAGCGTTTGGCGGCCATGGCTGGAAAGTATAAGGTTTACTTGGTGATGGGTGTGATAGAGAGAGATGGATACACTCTATATTGTACGGTGGTGTTTTTCGATTCTCAAGGTCGGTTCCTGGGGAAGCACCGCAAGATCATGCCGACGGCATTGGAGCGCATAATTTGGGGGTTTGGAGATGGATCCACAATTCCGGTTTTCGAGACTCCCATCGGGAAAATAGGGGCTGCCATTTGTTGGGAAAATAAAATGCCACTTTTAAGAACAGCAATGTATGCAAAAGGTTCGATTATTTGACCCTTCACCTACATTTTAACTCTCAAAGTACATAATTTGATTTTTGATTGCAAGTAGGGACCTGGTTAGACTAGAACAAGAACTATTTTTGCTTGAAAGTTAAAAACCCATTTCATTATCTAAAGAATTATTTTATATTTTATTCAAATATAAACAGTGATTCCAAAAAAAAAGCATGGATAGTGAATTAAGTGATACGGGTTGGATTAACTTGAAATTGTGGAACACCATTGGGGCCAAATACTTCCTGTGCGCTTAGTGCTTTGTCTATTCTCCTTGGTTTATGCTAGCAATAGGGAAATTTGTGTATTTTCTTAGTAACATAAATGTATTTTATTTTTGTTGTGTTTCTTGTATTTCTTATATCTTGTTTTACTTCCTTTTATGTGATATAGTTGTTTAGTGTTTAATATTATCGAATATGGTCAGTAAGCAGCCATAACTCTTGTAGAATGCATGAGTTGCAGTGTGAGGGTGGTAGATACTTGATCATGTTATTTAGGCCCAAAATCAGTCATTCAACACTGAAGAATTATCTACCTGCAAAAGTTTTATCTACCAAAAGCTTTTTTATTTTTGCAAGGCTTTGAATGTACACATTGGATTGCAGGCATTGAAATATATTGTGCACCAACCGCTGATTCCAGGGATGTGTGGCAAGCATCAATGACCCATATAGCTCTTGAAGGCGGGTGTTTTGTGTTGTCAGCCAACCAGTTCTGTCGGAGGAAAGACTACCCACCTCCTCCAGAATATCTGTTTTCCGGGACAGAAGACGAACTCAATCCAGATTCTGTCGTCTGTGCTGGTGGAAGTGTCATTATATCACCATCTGGAGCTATTCTGGCTGGACCCAATTACGATGGGGAGGCACTTATATCAGCAGATCTAGGTTTGTACAGTAATCCATGATTTAATATCTACTCAACTTCTCTTTCTAACTTGACCAAATCATTGCTGGATTGCATGCAATTGGTTGTTTCAGGGAGAATGTATTAGATTTAGAATCCAGAGAGAATGTCTTAAAAGTTATGAATAACCATTCAGCATATGGTTATTTTCTCATCAAGATGTTGATGAGAAGTAATATTAATAGTTCAAGATGCTCTTTCTCTTGGACTTGGACTATGGATGATTCCATGTTTCTTCAAAATTCTTGAGACACTTGTATGTGTCAGAGGGTCCATGGGGAGCTCAAAGCAATGTTGATAATGGGTTTTCAATGCAATGATGACTTATACCAGGGTTTTCAAAACCAGACCGGTGGTTGAACTGGTCAGACCACCGGTTCACTGGTCTGACCAGTTCGATTAAAAAAATCATTAAAAATAAAAAAATAAAAAAATAGAAAAAAACTGGTTCAACCACTGGTTCAACTGGTTTTTTAACCCTGTTCAACCGGTCTGTGTCAGTTCGCAGGTCAACCTCTTGTTCTGGACTGATACCTCAATCGGTTCCTGGTGTCCAGTTCCGAAAACCATGATTTCAACACTTGTTTCTGTGTGTATTTGTTTGATTTTGATATGAAATGTGGTGTGCATCGATTGTGTAGAGTTTGACCAGGAATTTAAGTGCTTAAATCATCTTTAACTTGTGAAGTGCCTTCGACGACAAAACCATAAGGTTCAGTGGGCCAAACTAAACAATAGCTTGCGAGTTCGTGCGAATTGTAATATTTGTGTCATGGTCCTAGAAAGAAACCATGAAACCAACATCGATTGTAAACTAAAACTTGACTTGGGATACAAGTAGCCATACTATCTTTAACATGTGTATTTTATGGACAAAACCCTGAAACTTAAAATGATTGAACCTGTCAGGTTGGAGTGGACCATAATACCATGTCTCAGTTTTTGAATCTGCATGTGCTTGTCTATTTCTCTTTGTTTGCTTGTCCAAGTTCTTGTAGGCAGGATTCCTGTTTCCGACTACTATGTCCCTTGCGTGTTTCAACTCCACTGGTTCTGCAAACTTTGATATGAACTTTCTTTATTGATCACTGACTGAAATGGATGATATATTTATGTATATATGATTAAATGACAAGCAGATATGGGGGAAATTGCACGGGCGAAATTCGATTTCGATGTGGTAGGCCATTATTCAAGACCAGAAGTGCTTAGCTTGATTGTGAGAGACCATCCAGCAAGGCCAGTTACTTTTACATCAGCATCTGAAAAAGCTGAAGACGCTCATAAGTTGCTGTGATCTTAAAGTTATACGCATTGGGTCCCTTGTAATCAGATGAATAAAAGTTGTATAGCCATCTGATGACTGACTGTTCCAATTGTAGGGTATTGGAATGCATCTCTCTTTCAACAGAGTGCTCGTGTTCATCCATCCCCTCTGTAACTAATGATACAGAACCTCGATTCTGTGAATTTCCCTTCATTTTATGCTGCTACTTTCCCTACAATAGCATAAAAGTTGTACAACCTTGATTCTGTGAATTACCCTCGTGTTCATTAGCTATTATGTTGTGCATGCCATTAACAAGTGTAAATAAAATTAATGCTGCTCAATTTTAGTGTTTTCATTATTTATAAACCATGGTGCTTCAATAATAAAAATGTCCAGTATTTCACATTTTCACCCTCACTGGTGAAATAATTGAAGGAGGGAAGACTCATTGGGGCCTGGGGTGGAGAATGAAAGATAAAGAGGTGGTGTTAGTTAATCATACAATTGCAGAGGCATGTGAGGTGTTTGGAGTTTTGTCAAATGTATGTTTTTGAGACAAATTTCTTTCCACACGATTTGGTAGGATAATGTCACATGGATGATGGTGACTTGTATAAAAAAGAGTACATAAGATACCAACTAACATGTCGGAAATAATTCAGAATAATAATATTAATGAAAGTCTCTTTTAAGTAATTATTTTTAATTTCTTGGGAGTTGGGTTAGTCTTAATCTTCGACTCCGACATTTCCTTATTCTACATTGGAGCTGAATAATTGAGTTGTGGTCGGTCATCATTGTTAGACTTTGGTTTGGTTGTCATAATTTGATCAAATAAATTCATAACACAAGGGATAAAACCATGTTCAAGAACATGGAGAAACAAGACAAAGGAACCCCTTTCCCCATTTCTCTTTTTGCATAGTGTCAGAGTATGATTCCCAATCATCCGGCTGTTGACAAGTGTCACTACTCGCAGATTAGAGACAAGAATTTATGAACCCATAATTGTATTATGCTTTATGAATATCCATAAATTCACAAGTTTAATTTACAGTCTCAACTTTTCCCAAGTTTGGCAAATGATTAAAAACATAAGCAGCAAAAACCAGCTTTTGAATTTCAAAGAAAACGCAACAAAGCCATCGGTAATGAAAGCTAAAGAAAAAAAAAAAAAAAAAAAGACAAATAAACAAATAACAAGTTTCTTCTATCTTAGCTTGTTGAAGTTCGGCCTTCACTTATTATACCGATGAGCTTAGGCTTCGAACCATCCCCCTTTGACACCGGCGAGCCTGTCTCGAAATGGCTCCATTGCCTGGTCGGACTAGGAAAACTTTGGATGGGAGCTATTTTATTACTATGTAATATATGATCTCTTAGACTCTTAACTGATCTATATCTTTTAATCTCGTCTTCGTAATCGTGTGCCTGGACTTGCGACGGTGGATTGTATGTCCCATCCCTCTCGAACTTTTCTGGGATTTCGAGTTCAAAATCCCAATCTTTAGAGTTTGAGTTTCCTCTTTCTAAGCAAATACTTCCCCATGAAATCATCTCAGAAAGTGATTTCCTTCCCTTGCTTTCTTTTTCGACCCAAGTTTTCTTCGATCCATCTTCGACATAATCTCTGTAAGCATAGCTCCATTTGTAGCTCATGTCATTGTTGTCCATGTTTAATTCAATGGAGTGAAGATCACTATCAGCTGAATCATCTCCTTGGCACTCTTCCTCGTTCGTAACATTGATTTTATCTACATCTTTCTCGACTATTTGACGGGATCCAAAATCAATCTCCTTCAAATAAGCTTCGAGCTCTTTGATTCTCTGCAGATTCGGTGAACCATCGCCATTTTCTTCGTCTAGTTTGTTTCCTAGGTAGGTCTCAAGTTCATTTCTCAACTTTTCGACAACTGCATTCTTTTCCTCGAAATGATATTTAGCTTCAGAGAGCTTCATCTGGACTCGCTCCTCTCGTAATACATCAGCAAACTGAAGCATTTCCCTTTCCTTGTCAATTTCTTCCTTCACTTTAGCTGACTCTCGTTTCAGTTCTTCGACTGTGGCTCGATCTTCTCCAATGCCTCGAGCCAACTCATCGCAGACTTGCTCCAGTATCTCTTTCGCCCTCTTCTCACTCTCGAGGTCCTTCATTGCCTTGGACAGTGATGCTGCGGTATCAGCCAATTCCTTTCCAAGTTTCTTGTTCAATCTCTCAGTTTGCCTCCTGAGTTTCTTCTCCACCTCAAGCTCTTGGGCAATGCACAATACGGCATCGCGGATTCTCTCGCGCTCTTTCCTCTTCCAAGTGGCCTTTTCCTCCGCAAAATGCCTCATGAGGTGCTCGATTTCATTGCGGTTGGATCGTTGCTCTCGAACCAATTGATCAACATGGATTCGAGCTCGATCAATTTCAACACGTAATGCTGAGACCAAAGACATGCTCGTCGTATGTTGCTGTTCGAGACCACAAATCCGAATCAAAACTTTAAGTAGTTCTTTAGAAGTGGCTAAGCCATTACTCACATCCTTTAAACGAGCTCTAACTCCAACTATGCATCCGCCAGGATTTTTGCCTTTAGAATGAGTTTCAATCTGCATTGCAAGGCATATCATCAGTACCCAAAATAAACAAAATTACCCAAATATACAAACAAAAACGAACATAGATATCTAAAAAAGCGCACACAATTGAAAATGTTTGATCTGCAATAAATTTAAAATTGCAGATTGTGGTGGATAAATCTGGGCAGATGTCATTATCAATGTTTCCCACTTCTATTTTCAACAAAAAGTGAAAATTTAATTCTAAAAAACAATTGCAAAAATATGAATTTCCCCATTGCAAAACCTTAAGAGAAAGAGCCATTTTGAAGAAAACAACAGTAGAACATGCATTTGCCAAGATTTGCAGACAATGACACCAAAAAAGTGCTCTGGTTGAAAGAGAAAAACTGAAGAATTAAAGCCAAAAGTTAGAAAGAAAAAAAGAAAAGAAAGTTATCACCTCCATGAAACTACCACTGCCAGCAGGGCCGAAGCTCCCCAACTTATAATCAGTTACTTGAAGCTTTTGAGAAACAATTGAAGCTCTTCTCCTATGAGATTGGACTCTGCCTCCAGCCATCTTCTACGAAAAAAAAAAGCAGCCAAAAAGATTTTCAGAAGAAATGTTTTCCAGAACTTCAAACTGATATAAAACATGAACAAATTAGAAACCCAACCTCTGAAAAAGGACTATAGGACGGATCAGACAAATTTTGGGCCAAAGTATGAGCCATTTTTGCAACTCTACAAGCTTTTCTCCTCTTATCTTTCTTCGCCAATACTTCCTTAGGTTGTGGGGAAGGGATTGTATTAGTCTCCCACAAAGTGGCAGCAAGTTTTCTAGCAGAAACTGAGGCTTCTTTGGTTTGGGCAACAATCTTTGGTGGAAATTCAGCGCTTGCCATTGCTAATGACGGCGACTTCGTTGTAGCCGTTATCCATGTAGGAACAGGGGTCGTTGATCCTGCCTTTTTTCCCACCAAAACTGCACGCTTGAATCTGTATTTTTGGATGAAAGATGATGACGATGACGAAGATGGAGAAGAAGATGAACAACCTCGTTTTCTTATCTTACATGGTGTTGTTGCCATGACATTATACGTTTTATATATTTGATTTTTTTTTTATTTTTTATTTTGATAAGATTTTGGTCTCAAATTCGATGACCCAATTTCAAAATTTTGAAGTATTTTGGGATACCACTCAAGATCTCATTGAAGATTCGAGAGAGAAACCAAAAATGAAGGTTTTATTTATTTATTGTTTCAAGGAATGGGAAGTTTTTAAAAATGGAATATCAGAAGAGGCAAAAGTGAGGGAAAAGATGAAGGAAGAAAACAGATTAAAGAGAAGGCATGTTTACTTTATAGGCAAGTCCCTGACCCTCAAAGAGCTTGTTGCCTTGAATTCATCAATTGAAAAGACAGTGACAATCAAATTATGAATCAAGGATTCTTCTTCTCCTTCTTCTTCTTCTTCTGGATACAGAAAGAAAGGAATAGTTTTTTTTTTTTTTTTATATAAAAAAATCACAAAAAGCGTTTTCAAGAAGTGGGCAGCTGTCAACAACAAATATAATGTCAAAAGATTTGATTAGGAAAAATAATAAAATAGAAAGAAGAAAGGTTTGTTTCTCAAGTGTTTAAAATGGAGTCATAGTCTCAATATATAGCAATTACAACCCCCTTCTTTTGCAATTTATTATATTTACTTCACAATATCAGATTTTAGTGTTTTATGGATACAACATATTTTATTATATATAAAGGTTAAAGTTTCTAATATTATGCATTTTTTTAGTAAATTAATTTTATATATTATTTGTCCATAAGAGTTAAGAAGAGTTTATAATTATTTCTATGCATTGTATAAAAATTCATAGACTAGGAAGAAAATGTAAAATTTCACTTTAGCTCTTTAAGTCTTACAAGATTTTAATTTAATAAAAGATAAAATTACACTTTGCTCCTCCCAAAATAATAATTTTTTATTTAATATTATGAAATTTGTAAAATATAAGCTATTAAAATTGTAAAATTACATTTTAGCTCTCATAAAAATATACATTTTAATTCCCGCATCCTATTTTTTTCACTCAATTAATCAAATGTAAAAGCAAAGTTTAGATAATATTGCATACTAATAAAAATACAATATTGAAGGTAATTTAATAAGTTATTCATGAAAAGAAAAACCATTCACTTCTCCAGCTTCACAACTACTACCCAGTAATTTCTTTTTACAAAAAAATTAACTATTATCTAAATCTTAAATAAAAATATAAAAATGCATTTCATCATACTTAAATTCATATTCTTCTATATTGAATCTCAACAAATTATATTTTATTATTTTTCTTATTTTTATATTATTTTATTTTTCAACCATATAATAAGAATAATATATATTAGTTACTTTGTATTAACTTTATGTTAATATTTTATTATATATCACTTTCTATTTTTTTTTAAATTTTTTTATAATTGGGGTAAATAACGAATTGCTTGAGATTGAACTCAAACTCTCATACTTACAACATAGTTTATATGTGACATATGAAATTTAAATAATTTATTGAGAAATTCTATATCATAAAACTAGTTCATTTATGAAACAATATGTAAGTTTAAAAAAATTAAAAAATAAATACTTGTTTAATTATTAAAATAAAATAATTTGATAGATTTTAAATGAAATGGGTAAGTAGAATCTTTAGTTTTGTAGAAATAATAATGAGCACATCAGCAAAAATCATGAATAATAAGATTCCATAATAGTAAAGTTATTTTCCTAATAAGAATGATCATATGATCTTAAAAAGTATACTAAATGCTATCAGAACAGGAAAACCGTGACAGAAAGAATGCCAAATTTGAGATGACCCCAAACCACCTTTTTATATATCTAATTTGGTGGTTAAAATTTTGGTTAATTAAGCACTATGTGATGGCCTAATGATCAAGGGTGTTTATCGTTCTAGATGTGATCTGAATTCGAGTCGCGCTAGTCACGTTGGTTGTTTGGGCTTTGCTCTGTAATTCACCTAAAAAAATTGATTAATTTATTTGGATGAGTTGGGTTGAAATCTTTTCTCAAGCTTTTTTTTAGTTTATGTTTTTAATTAATGACCTTTTTATTTATATGAACAAAATAATAAATATTTAATTAAATAACAAAAAAAATGTATTTTTTATATATCATTATGTTACATATATACTAGTTTCTTATATATAATTTTATGTGTCAAATATTTATTTTTCACTTACATTGTGAGCAGAATAAATTCGAATATTATAAACAAATATTTTTGTGTTAAATATTTTTCACTTACATTTAACCACTAGGATAAATGGCAAATATGTTATAAGCAAAACACATTTGGAAAAGTGCTTTTCAAACGTGTTTTTATCTCATCAGTAGTTTAGTCAGCAAAAATAGTTTATTTGTGCAAATAACCCCTAATTTTAAAAAAAAAGGGTACATACCCATAATTTTACCCAAAAGAATCAAAATATACATTAATATAGTATTTAGTATCTAAACTTGAAACTTTTTTAAAATTTGGTACCTAAACTTATCAAATGTTATACAAATTGCCCCCAAAACACCAACGACTTTAGTTTAAAAAGATGGGTCATAAAAAGGTAATGTATGATCTAAATATTGCGGATGACATGAAATTTAATGGCAAGAATGATTACATTTATTTAGAGTTTCATATGTTTTACTAAACAATAAGCTCAAATTTTATTTTTCACAAGGTTTGAGATTACTTTGATTGTTAATGGAAAGACTGATTCAAGAGGGATTGCATGCTTAAAGTATGGCTCGTTTTTCACAAAGCCCTCAATTACAAAAAAAAAAAAAAAAAAAGTAGTATCAAAGGAAATCTATGTTCTAAAATTGTGCTTTGAGCTACGCTTAACAAATAGATATTGAATAAGAAAATAAGAGTTTTAAAAACCCAAAATAAAAGGAATTCATTATGTTAAGTTAAAATAAATTAAACTAAAAGTAATTGAATATTTAAAATACAAAAAGAAAAAATCCATGTCTCCTTTCACATGTCGGTTATACTCAGATTATTTTTACTACCTCGTTAAAAATAACACATTGGTATATTGAGGTCATTTGTATAACATTTGACAAGTTCAAGTGCCAAATTGGACAAAAATAAGATTTATGTACCAAATTAAGAAAAAAAAATGTCAAATTCAAATACCAAATTAGACTAAAAAAACTTAAATATCAAATTAAGAAAAAAATTATAAAATTCATTATATAGATTTCTTAATAATTTTTGTAAAATTTAATAATTATAATGTAACAAATAAAATGATTATAAATCCATTAACAATATCTTAATATAACATTTATTTGTAAAGTCTTAATTTACTAAATTGGTCAACACCTGAAGATTTTTGTTGGCACCTAAAGAGCAAGGTTCAATTTCTGTTATTGCCATCTCAATGTACCCAAAAAGTTATCAGATCGTGTTACAAATCTACACCACGGCAAGCCAACCACTTTGGCCAACTAAGACCTTGCTAGGACCGTTCATAAAACTCGCTGTGATACTCCGCTTAAAGATACCTCGCCTAGACACGTATATGTTGCACCTCGACCTTACTTGGTCTCATAAAGGTGGTCTACTCAAGCTAACTTACAAATATGAGACTTCCCATAGCCACTTCAACCACGTCTCCAAAGTTGGTTGTGACTCATCAATCCAACTATTTAGGGGTTTTGGTTCAAGGAATATAGGGTCAATATTACAGGAATGTAAGATTAGAAGGTGGAATGTTTAGTATGTTAATTATCTTGTTTGATTAATTTGGTTTGAACCTAAAATTTAAGTATTTGGTTGACGGAATGTAACACATTTTACTAATTGTCATTCCTATGGAATTTGTTATTTTTAAAAAGTTTAGTTCCTTTAATAATTTTTAATCTCAATTTTCATAAATTTATGATAAATTATTATAATTTTTATTTTTATTACAATCTATATATTAATAAGTAAATATATAATCTTGAAAAAAAAATTATAAATCATAATTCTAATAATTCATGAAAAGTGATTGTATTTTAACCCGTAATTATAATCATAAACATAATTAATATACTAATAAATAAATCATTGGAGTAAATATAATAATTATAAGGGCAAACTACACCAATTGACCCTAAATTTTGTTTAAAATTACATTTCAATAGCCCAATTTTCAAAAATCACATAAAAGTCACTAACACTATTGAATTGTTAACTACAGTTAACAGGATGATGTGATATATTAATTTAAATAGTTAATTACTAATTTCATCCCCAAACTATAGTTTTTCTTAGGCACTTTTGTCATGCCCTTTCCTTTCCCCCTCCCCCCTACTTAGACATCCTATGTTGTATTCAAGAATCCAACTACAAAAATAGAAAAGGAAAAAAAGTTCTTAACTAAAACAAGGTAAACATCACCATCGTACAAACCCGATTCTCTTACACTAAACAAATAAACACAAGAAAATACAAAAATAGAAATGAGAACTTACATAAATACACATGTCTCTCGAAAGAGTCATTCCTTCAACTACTAATAATGCGATACATGGCTCACTATTTAATACAAAGCATGTTCCCCAAAATCATGCCTCCACTAACACTTAAATTATCTAGCATGCTCCACACAAGTTTTTGTGTAATTGAAAAAAAATATAAGCTCACCAAAGTAAAGAAGACCTCACCCACACTTTTTGTCTCAAGGGAATATCACTTCCCTTTGACAAGAAGGGCAATTGTTATACATTTGAATTTCCCTAAGCAAACTTGGGCAAGTCAACCACTTTGAGCGAGCAGTACCTTGCCATGACTTCACCCACAGATACCTCCCAAGGAGACAACTACATTGACTGTAATCGATATTTATTGGTAAATTAATTCTATTGAATTAGGTTTTGGATAATTAACCATTTTTATTCCTCGTACCAAACTGATTCATATTTTAGGTAATATTGAATCGACCTACGAAGAATGATTGGAGGGCATTTCTAAAGCTGACCATGATTCATCAAACCTACTATCTCCTAGATAGTAGGCATCGTGAGAAGCATACATGATTGAAGAACCTCATGCAAATGGGGACATGCATATAACGTTACTCTTCCAAATTCCATCCCACCACTCACGATTCAATGCATGATCACCCAACCAACTGAAAAGAAAGACATAAATAGGGGCTGATAAGAAAAATTGCACATAAGACAAGGGGTAGATTACAAATAAAGAAATTAGGGGAAAAGTACAAAGTAATAATTGTGGAAATGTGAGCCAACCATAAATCCCTAACTTTTAACGATCAATCAATGGATTAATCAGTATCTTCCCGCAAGCAAACAAAAAGAAGGGAAAACATTGATTGCAAAGGAAAGCTGAGGCCATGAGGAAGGGACCCACTATAACCAACGGCTCAATTTCTTTGGAATTTTATCTTCGGATTTTCCATTTTCTTATCTCTTTCTCCTCCAAAAACAAATAAAAGAAACAAACACTGAATATTTCAAATCCAAACTGAGTTAATAATTAAAAATGTATCTACTTTTAGTAATTTAACAAGGTAATATAAATGTTTTTGGATTATGAGTTCACGATTTGATTAATCTGAGAATTTAAAACAAATAAATTATTAAAAATATAATAAATTGGTTTAATCGATTCATACTACTCCATAGGTTAACTAATTTTATACATCTCATTAGAATGATACCCCAACTATTTTTGGTCCAACCGATTCAATTCGATTCAAACACTACTAAGTAAGATACACATTTAAGATATTAAAAATAAATTTTTTTGTTGCATTAGTAGTGAAATTTTAAATTTCTCAAATAAAATTAGATTTTCATATGTTTTTTTAATTTGGCTAAAATATATTGTTAATATTTGTACTTTGATAAAATTTGAGATTCAATCTATGTACTTAAAAAGTTGAAAATTAAGTCTTACTTTTTTTATTATCTAAAAATCCTATTTCAACCATAAAAATAGTAAGTATTTTTTGTTAAATTTGTCAATTTGGCATGTTGATTAGGCTACTTTCATGTAACGTGACATATGATTGACTGAAAATAAACATGTTAAGTTGACAAATTTTGATGAAATCTACCAATAACGATAATGATTAAACTAAGATTTCTAAATTGGAAAAATAGTAAGATTGAAATTTTAACTTTTACAATAGATAATTTAAATCAAAATTCTATAAAAATACAATGACTAACAGCATATTTAAATTTTTTTTCTTATTTTAACCTTTATGTATTATTATTGATTGAACTATTAATGGAGTGATGAAAGATTATATTAAATCCTTAGTTGATTGAACCCTTTGTGTTGGCTTGATTGTCAGAGTATTCACCGTTTCAGGTGTGGCTTTGGTTAAAATTACGCTAATCGCGTTGCTGTTAGGGCTTTACCCTCTTCTTGTAATTTAAAAAAAAAATTATCCCCTTCAACCCTAATAAAAGAAAGGAAAACAATTTGTATTATCTTTTTAAATTTTTGTTGTAGAATCTAAAATCTCTAATAATCAAGCATGAGATCACTTCTATTTAAAATAATAAAACATAAGTCAAATTTTAAAATTTCTTGTGAAGCTAAAACAATTAATTTTCAATATCTAAAATTCATACTTACAAAAAAGAATACATCGAAAAAAAATCTAAAATGTTTTAAAATTCACAAAGCAAAATAAATAAAATAACGCATACCCTTAAAATACTTTAAAATTTTCAAAATCAATTAAAGTAAACATTATTAAATTCTAACATCAGATAATTTGGAATAATATTTTGAAATATGTCAAAATTTGTTGCCCGGGGGGGGGGTTAAAAATGAAGTTGGTGGTGGTCCATGAAAACCCTAGTGTTTATGAACATCAGATGTTGTTTCTGAGGGAGCAGAGTCATCTTGTCGTCGTAACTGATAAGTAACAGTGGTCCTTTATCCTTTGATCATCACCACTTGTTTTCATGTTCAATTATATTGTTTTATCAAACTCTTTTTTTTTAAAAGGTTCATTAATTAAAACATCAAACAGTAGGTGAAGAAAACATCCCAACAGTTAGCCAGCAACAACGGTAGTCTGGTGAACTATTACAAACACAAAAAGAATCGAAATTGAAGATCTCTCTGATAGGAGCCACAATCCAAATCAGCCATAATTTTTGCATTGTTGTTGTCTTCTCTAAATGCTTGCTTGTATCACGGGTTGCAGATTAAAGTTCATGACGAATGTACATAGAGCGTTTCATGGAGATTAATTGATTAAATGGGGCTTATTTGACTCACTTGTATTGGCTCGATTTGTGAAACATATGAAGAAGCTCATCTACTTGAAGTCTTGGCGACCCAGTGAGACATTCCGGTAAAACTAAAGTTACCAAAGTATTTATTGTAAATCCTAAAGGATAAGAATGTATAGAGTTTAAATCTCTTAAGAGGCTCGACTCTCATCTTGTATATAGACACTAATCTCAATAGTTGATGTAATTCAATCTATATTGTTGGATCTGGGGGAGCTCAACTATAAAATAGAGGTCTTCCCATTCATTTGTAATCATTTCATAGTACTTTATTCTTAAGTTAAAAAATATTTGAGAGCATTTACTCAAATACTTGTTGTGCATTATTTTCTTTTGGCTTTTCAGTTCTTCTGAACTCCTTTGTCTTTTGAGTTTGCTTTCGCTATATTTTGGTGCCTTAAGAGAATTTTTGTGAGAAAATTGTAACACTCCTTACCTAGTCCAATTGCCAAACCCGAGTAATACAGTGCTACAGAAAACTATGAACTATTTATATGCAATTCAAAACTCAAAATTTCAGTTCAATATCAGTTTGTCACATATGATCGGATATAACATGCAATACAACCAAATTCGGGTTTAAGTCGAGCTTACGAAAGTTTTAGACTAGCCCAGTATCAATCATGGATCAATTTGAAGCAAATAAAAAAATATGGAATATTTTGCAAACAGGGGTCACACGGCTGTGTCCCTCGATCGTGTGAAAGGCTGAGGCTGTCTAGAGCTGGAGTCACACGGCCATGCAAACAAACTGTGTAACTCATTATGGTCATGTGGGTCAAAAGTGCAATTAATCAAAATTTGTCACATGGTCATGTCGTCGGGTCGTGTAACAGGTTGTGACATGTGTTTTCAAGAGTTAGGCTAATTTAGGTGGATTTGAAGTTAAGAAATTGCTTAAGACTGTACGGTTTGCCAAACTTAAGTTTTAGCTCTATGACAGTTGGTATCTAAGCTAAGGTCCGAAGGCGTCGGTTGAGATAACGAAAGGAGTAGATGAGCAGATTGAGCCTAAAGAGACCCGTAGTGGTGGCAAAAAAGCTAGTAGTTTAAGGGATATGTTATCAGCTTTGAAAGGCAGAGTTGCCAAACTTGAGGGCTCCATGAGTGATATGAGGGAGACCCTTAAGGAAGTTGATGGGCATACTACAGAGTTGGAATCAAAGCAAGATCAGCTCAAGGAACAAGTGGTAGAGACTCTTAGTGTTAATGTGGATGCAATACAAAGGGTCCTCAATACCGTTGTAGGTGAGTTGATCATACTTATGGTTGAGTCCAGCTAAAAAATCATAGACTCATTCCTTTTCAACAAGTATTTGGAACTTAATAGCATCTTAAGCATAATCTACTTGAAAGTCTTGATAGTAATCTAACTCTTGCCACAACCCATTAAGGTTAGCATAATACTGAGAAATTGACATATCATATTACTTTGTACTATGCATCTTATTTCGTAACTCAAATATTTGAGTGTCATTTCCCACTTGTGAATAAGTGAGAGTAGTTGCACTCTATATTTTTTTCGTGATGTCAAACAATAAATATGTTCTAGATATGTGTGGTTGCATTGAGTTAGTTAGCCAAGACATGACAAGTGACTTTTCTGAATCCTACAATTTGGATGTAGATTCGCCAACAACAGGCTTCTTATTAGCACCCCTAATATAGCCTTGGAGGCCTCTAGCCTTGATGAACAATAAACATGATCGAGACTAAGCAAGATAGTTGTTTCCATCAAGTTTGATGTGGCTAATTTGTAGAGACGAGTTGTTAGAACTTATGAATTTTTTCATCTGTTGCTATCATTTTTAAAAAAGGAAAACGAAAAAAACTCCAAAAAAGACAATAACCAAAAATAGAAAAGCCAAGAAATAAAAAATCTCAAAAATTTCAACCTGACCAAATCAAGGAATTTTTAAAGAGAAAGGTCAAAATATAGCTTTAAGATCGACGACGATGGAGAAATGAACAAACTCCGCCGAAGTAAGCGTCATGTGCTGACGCGTAGAGGAACAATAGTGGTTAATAGAGTTGCGTGAGGCTCACGCAAATCTCTTTTAGACACCGACTTCTACGGTTTTGTTGGCGATGGAGTTCCAACTCCTTTAGACCAATGGTGTGAAAAAATAACAACCTTAAAGGGTTGAGTACCAATTTGGGGAATTTTCTGAGGTTTATGCTATTTCAATGAAAACCAAAAAATTGGTCCCTAAATTAGGATAAAACCTTTGATACCATGATGAAATTAGATATTTGAGGGATGAATTTTGTAGGGATTTGAATAATCTCACTCATTTATGAAAAAGATGATTACTTAGGTTATTTATATAAAAAGAAAAACCTTATCTAAGGAAAGAAATAATATACAATCCATAATATCATGTCTATCTAATCCCTAATTAACAACAATAGAATGAATCTTTGTAGTCAACATTTTAGACTATCGACAATTAACAATCAAGTTTGTCAACAATTTATTAGAACCTTTCTTATAGAAATTGAGATTGAATCTCTTGCATTTCTGAAACAAATACAAGTTATTTATCGAGAAAGTGGATTTTTTTATTCTTTTTAATTGATTCATCTACAAGATAATCACATGTGAGTTATCAAATCATCACTTGTAGTTTGCGAGATTACTCTTTTAAATAATTAGTTTAAGGAGAAAACTTTCATATACATTTGAGACAATTCTTGCTAATTTTGGTGAGTTTATTTTTCAGGTTTTTAATGCTTACTGTATACTAGATTATCAATGTGAGTATCAGAAAAGCTTGTTATTTATATGTATAAAATGGTTTAGTAGAATTAATTATTAAATGCCTTCGGTTAACAACTAAACCATATCTTTTGAGATTAAAACTTTTGTATATGTATAATGATATGATATTTTACATGAATCAACACTTATACATATCATGCCAATAAGTTATGATAAATACTCCCTATTACAATTAAATTTTGGTTAAGAGCTAAATGCAACCTATTTTAAAAATTTTTGAATGTGCAATTTAAGTTCATGTTGCCCCACCACAATGCACAAAATGGGTGATGAATCACTAAACTAACTATAATTACGACAAAGGCAAGCGCACCTATCGAACAATAGTATAGCTATGGTGAGTCGGGAATATCGTATCCACGAGGACTAAAAGTACTAGTAATTACCTTTTTTCTATTATTTAGCCTATAAATTAAAGGGGTTGTTTTTAATCTAAAATTTAACTAAACTAATTACTAAGAATGCAACAGAGAATGAATTAAGAAAATAATCGAATAAACCAATGAGATAGACAATACCAATGAAAGAATCTACCTAGACTTCACTTATTATTCTAAATCTAAATTAAACGATTTATTCACTTGTGCCTTGATCCGTAGAAATCCTTAAATTATGTTAATATCTCTTTCGAGAGTAAAAACAACTGACTCTAGGTTGATTAATTGAAATATCTTTCTAATTAAAACTCCTATTGTTGCATTAACTCGACCTATGGATTCTCTTATTAGATTTGACTTTAATCCAGTAGATTTATGTCGTCCTATTTCTAGGATTGCATACAACTCCACTCAATTATGCTAGATCTACTCTTAAATAGGGACTTTTGCTTCACTGAATAAACACATTTAACATGAATCAATATCCTGAAAATATCAAAACACGAAATAAACATACATAATTGAGAACAATAATTCAAGTATTTATCATGTAAATCAGAAATTAAATAACAAGATCCATCATAAGTTTCATCTTCTCTAGGTATCTAGGGAATTTAGTTTATAATCTAGGATGAAAACATCTCAAAGTTAGGAAAACAACAAGACATAAAGAAACCCAAGAAAACTTCTAAAGAAATTAAATGGAGATCTTCAATCTTGAAGGAGATCCTGCTTCTGAGTTGAATCCCGTGGCGTTCTATGAGTCTTTTCTTCGTTCTTCTCTGCTTGTCCCCTTAGGTCAACTTCTACTATGTATTTATAAAGTTTAGAATGCTCAGAAAGCCTAAAAATAGGGTTTTTCCTCGTGTTAGGAAACAAGGAGCGATATCAACACGGGCTGACACATTGGCGTGTGGCCAACCCGTGTGGCTCACACAGGCATGTGCCCAGCCCATGTGGGAATGCCTAGGCCGTGTGGTTCCTGAATATAGCTCTTTTTATCCTATTTTGGCCGTTTTTTACTCCTTTCACTTCCCTATGCTCACCTAAGTATAGAAACATGAATTGTAAGGATTAAGAGCATAAAATTCACTAATTTACATAATAAATCATCCAAAAACGCATCAAGAATGAGATTAAAAACATGTTACTTTTATGGCTTATCAAATATCCTCACACTTAAGCATTTACTTGTCCTCAAGCAAAATCCTCAACTCACAATTTAAATTAATCTTTCTCAACTTATAATTCTCATCAATAATGTTTCGAAATAATTCACAAATAATCATACATTGATAATTCAACTAAAAGAGCATTAAAAATTCAAACAATCTGAGTTGAGCATTTTTAAATCATGAAAATATAGGTATTTCCCCTTATCTAAATAATTACCTTTAATTCAAAATCTACAGGAATTGACATCCTTACTAAAGATTCACTCAAATCACTTAAAGTGTTTAAGGTTCAAAAATAAGCACTCAATAGTCAAACATGAAAATTAATTACCATAGGCTTGCATGAAAATCAAATCTCCACCACTATAAAATGAGATGATACACAAATCAAAATGTCTTTAAGAGGTTGTAATGTGGTTCAAGATAAAGGGGTGCATAAAGGCTGAAAAAGATGGTTAAAATCGAGATCGAATTGATAAATTACCAAACTAAAAAAATAAACAATTGCTGAATTAAAAACAATTACATCAGTCGAAACTATTCAAGAATAACACGAGCTTCTTCTCAAAATATGAATTTATCTGTTCAAGATCAATTAACAAAGAACTAAATAATAATAACTATATATGTTTTTTTTGTTATTTTTTTATTGAGAACAAGAAATAATAAGAAATAATTCAGCAACTGAATCAAAATAGCATAGTTAGGCAATTAACCAAATCAAATCTCGACAAAAAGAGAGTTAATAAAATGGAAATATTCTCAACGAATCAAAAGAGTGAGTTATGGGTTAACATGGATGGGTAAATCAAGAAATGGTGTGTTAGGCTCAACGGGGTTTACTAAGGGTTAATTATGAAGGTAGCCTTTTTATGGTATAAGTGGTTTAAAACCTAGGTGCCTTTATCATCTCAGTATATCAAATCAAAGGTGTGATCTTGACATGCATAATCGAAGCAAGTTCTAGAATAACGAATCAATATTGACACATTCATAACCAATAATAAAATGAGAAAGAAAAGTATATGCTCTAAAGGCTCAAAATCTCACAAAAATTTTTAGTTTTGATGTCAAACTTGTAAATTTAAAATTTCAAGATAATACCTCAATTCAGGGAAACAACCTAAAAATTTTTAATTCTAAAAGTAGACTTATCATGCTTGATTCTCTCATGTCTTAAAGTTTAAACAATCAATGTACAAATACCTATGAATTTAATCCAAAACATATCAATAAAAATCATAAATCGATAAAAATTCATTCTAATAGTAATACGAGAAAATTACTTAAACACAAGACATAATTCAAGGATTTTCTAATAATCATATAAATAACCTCCCCACACTTAAGATGTAAATTGTCCTCAATGTACAAACAAAAATAATCACAGTAGAAACAGAATATCATAAGGGAGGGAGAGAATTGTAACTGCCCTGAATATTAGATGAAATCCCCAGAAAAATGAAAAGCGGAATTGGAGACAAATCTAACTGTAATGCATGATTCTGAGCAACTAATAAGAAAATAAACACAAATGGTGAAGAAGATTAAAATGTTACTAACCCGATCAGAGACAACCATAATAAATAAAAATATAGTTCAAAATATAAAAGCAAAAGAAGTCTAAAAAATAACAATAAACATAAAAATAGAAATAAAACTAAAACTAAAACTAAAATAAAATAAATGGACTCAATGGTCCTCATCATCAGACATGTTGGTGTCTTGAGTCGTCGGCTCTTAAGAGAAGATATGGAAATGTTGACAGATCCGCTGTAATGTTGCGTCAAGATTGTCAAACCTCTGACCGTAGTACTGCTCGAAGAGATCCTCTGAAGTAGCAGCAGAAGAAACAGGTCGGTGACTCGAAGTTGGAGGCTATGGTGGCTCCTCGTGATGGAAAGGAACATCATCAGTTAAGTCTTCAGGTTCATTCTGAGTGTCAGAATGAAACAATCGATACTGGAAGGATCCACTCTACGACACTGTCTGATCATTCTCATATGAATCATGCTCGAGATTCTTTGTGGGGACATCTGGCTGACTAGAGTGAGTGCAGATGACTGTTCTGGTGTGTCGAAAAGATCGAAGTGTCGAGTAAAGTGAGTCACATAAGGGCCTAAATAGATGGGGCCTTTCCTGGGGTGGTCAGTCTGATGGCGGAAGGTTAAGGCGATGAAGTACGCCAAGTCAATGATATGTCTGGTGGCCTTGCTCCAGAGAAAATAGGCGTCATGAGTACTAACGACTCTGGTGCTCTCCCTCCTATCGGTCAAAGTGTGAGCTAACAGTGCATGAAGGTATCGTAAAGCTGGAGGGAGAGAATTCGCCTTCGAGTGGCTCGCGTCATGGGGTGTTTGACTCACTATAAGCTCTGTCCAACAACGAGATGGGGTGTAATGGATGTGCCGGTGTAGACGAAAGAAGTTCTCGGCACTCATGAACTCCTCAGTGTAGAGTCCCAAACCAGCGCCAAACTCGGGGACACTCAGTTGGCGCACCAAACCACCAAGTCAAAAAGTGCTAGTGTTTGGCTTATCATGAGTCGTCATGACTGCTGTAGAAGAAATGTCGCGCAGAACTCCAAAGTAAGCTCCATGTAGGTAGGCTCAATGATGGAGAAAAATCTATCCCACGGAGATGTGGCAATAATGGCGGAACATCGTCAACTAGGCAGACCTCCTCCAATGCGGCCCAATCAATTCATCGGCCTAATCGAGTGGGGTTGTCGAAGTAACTGGAATAAATTTTCCTGGGGGCCCATAAAAAATCGGAGATATGGGTGGCGGGCTTTGACGGAAGCACTCGAGGAGGAAGTCACACCCTGGGTCTTTCGCTTCTTCAAAGCGAGGACGGTGACCTTAGACTTGCCATGGGTGTTCGTCATGGTGTGCCTAAAATAAAAGATGCATTATCAGAAAATAAAATATGCATCACCAAAACATAAACTAATTCAAATAATCGGATATTAAAAATAATAAATTAAAATTAAGAGAGACAGTAATGAAATAAGAACACATAATAATAAAAATAATAAAAAGCATAAGTTAATAGAGAAATAAATTTGATTGGAAAGAAGAAGAGAAATAGAAACAGTAAGAAAGGAATCCAAAATAATAAACTAAGAATGAATCATATTAATAATAGCTATAAAAATTAACTAAAACAGTATCGTGAAGAGTAAAATGAATGATAAACAAAGTAAATAGAAATAGTAATAATAATAGAAAACAAGTAGACCCAAAAAAGTAAAATAATAAAATGATGTAAAATAATAAGAAGAACAATAAAAAAATATAGAAATAAAATAATGAAACTAAAAATAACAATAAGAGATAAGAAATAAATAAATAAATAAATAAAATGTAAGGGTGAAAGGGAAAAAATGATCGACGGACAGTGAGGCGGTTGTCGAAGGGTGGTGGTGATGGGTCGGGTTGTGCATTGGTGTTGGCGAAAGGAGGCTGCAACTTGAGGGGAAGGAAAAAGAAGGGCAAAAGGGGGTGGGGTGGTGCGCGAGTAGCTGGGTCTAGCTCGACGAGGGTCTGAGAGAGGAGGTGGTGACTGTTGTGTAGGGTAAGGAATAAGGGAAGAGGGAAGAAGGGGCTAGAGGCTTGGTTGGGTGTAGTTTGGGGCTAGGGAATGGGTGCGAGGGAGGAGGTTCGAGTGAAGGTGTGATTGTCGGTGGTTGGGGGAACAAAAGATAAAGAAATGGAGACGACGGTACCCAGATTCGCAAGGACGAGGGGCGATCGACGACGACCAGATTATGGAGGGTAAGAGAGACTGGCGGTTAGGGTTGAAAAGAGGTGGAATAAGACAAAAGTAAAAAGAAAATGTTGAGGTTTGAGGTTGAAAAGGGGGACACAGTTGTGTGAGGCTCGTGTTGGGCCACACGATCGTGTCACAAGCCCATGTGGTGTGTTTTCAACCCATATGCATTTTAAAAATACAAGTCCAGTCTTCACACGGCCTCGGACATGCCCGTGTGTCCAGGGCATGTGCAAACTCCTTCGCTTCTCCCACACCCGTGTGACCTCCCACATGCCTGTGTGGCTCAGTTGTGTCTCGCATAGTCGTGCGCCTTACCCTTGTAACTCTTTAACTTATCTCCAGGTTTCATAAGGCCTAGGACATGCCCGTGTCACACGCCTGTGTGGACTGTTTTAGCCCGTGTCTCTGTCAATTTTTGAAAAAATTAAGTCTCAAGATCCACACGGCCAAGGACACACCCATGTGTTCAAGCCGTGTGATGTGTCACCAGGTCGTGTAACTCATTGTTAATTTTTTAAAATTTTAAAACTAAGTCTTAAGATTCCACACGGGTAAGGACACACCCTTGTGTCCATGCCGTGTCGGTTAAAAACACTTTTTTTTAATTTAGTTTTGATAATTAATTAATTTTACAAATATCATGAGATAAAATTAAGAAAATTAGTAGTTCTAATACTCAGGTTGCCTCCAAAGAAGCGCTTATTTAAAGTCTAAGCTCGACTTACCTCGTATTCACACGGTCACGGTGGTTCGCAGAGTCGAAACTCCTTTTTCTCACTGTAATTCTATCAACAACATAAGGTTTGAGTTGAGTAATGTTTATCTTGAAAGTGCTAAATTCAGAATGCGTTACCTCGACTGTACCGTATAGAAAGACATTCAGTACCGTAAAAGAAGTTGCTCCGTTTGTATTAAGCTTTGAAGTGGCAATTAGAGGGTCCATTTTATCCAACAATACTTGGTCCCCAATCTTAAACTGGTTCGTTCCATCCTTAAGCTTGTCATGGCGTCGCTTCGGTTCTGCATCATGTATTCTCGGTTTCTCCTTGACATGTGTCCGCCACTCGTCTAGTTCATCAATTTGTAAGATTCTTTCTTCATTAATCGTTCTGTTTTTGTCGCGTGGACTGGAACGTGGCTCCATCACATTTTTCTAATGGGTTTCTTGCAAAGAATTTTGAGCCACATTATTATTCATATTAACAGAACTAGTATAATCTTCTTGATCACTAGATATCTTAGCAAAATCACGAGTTTGGAGAGTAATCGTGTCATCTCCTACACGAAGTATTAGTTCACCTGTACCAACATCAATAATATTTCTAGCATTTTCTAAAAAGGGTCGTCTTAAAATTAAAGGCACGTCACTATCCTCATCTATGTCTAAAACACCAAAATCAACTGGGAATATGAATTTATCAATTTTTACAAGTACGTCTTCAATAATATGCCTAGGAAATCTAATGGTTCTATCTGATAATTGAATATTTATCCTAGTTTGTTTGGGTTTCCTAAGTCCTAGTTGCTTAAATATTTTATAGCGCATGACATTAATACTTGCCTCTAAATCAGCCAAGGCATTATTAATATTTAAACTACCAATTAAACAAGGAATAGTAAAACTACTTGGATCTTTCAATTTGTTAGGTAGTTTATTTTACAAAATGGCTGAGCAAACTGCATTTAGCTCCACGTGCGACGAATCATCCAACTTCCGTTTGTTTGACAAAAGCTCCTTTAAAAATTTAATTGAATTGTGCATCTGCGAAAGAGCTTCAATAAACGATAAGTTGATATGAAACTTTTTCGATAGTTTAAGAAATTTACTGAATTGTTCATTAGTGTGGTCTTCCTTCATTGCATTCGGATATGGTACACGAGGTTTATATTCCTTACCGACTGGTTTTTGCTTATTTTGGGTTATCTCAACCTTACCTTTACTTACCATACTTTCTTGCCTCGGTTTAGGTTCAGATTCAACTAACCCTTCTTCATCTCGCACCGTGATTGCATGAAGTTGCTCCCTTGGGTTAGTTTCGGTATTGCAAGGTAAGCTACCTTTTGGTCTTTCTGAAATCAACTTCGCAAGTTGATCAATTTGATTCTCAAGTCCTTGAATCGATGCTTGTTGATTTTTTAAGTGTGGTTTCAGTGTTTTGAAAGTGGGTTTCTGACACCGAATTAAACTTCGTCAACATCTCCTCAAGGTTCGGCTTCTTCTCTTGTTGGTAAGGTGGTTGAAAGCCTAGAAGGGGTTGTGGTCATTGGTTTCCTTGACCAACCCAAGATAAATTGGGATAGTTCCTCCAACCTGCATTATAACTACTACCATAGAGGTTATTCTGAAATCTAGAATTATTACCCATGTAGTTGATTTGTTCGTTCTCTATGCTAGGGTTGTAGGATAGAAATTTTGGGTTATTCATCCCTCCTCCATTCGTATCACACTACATCACCGGATGTACCTACATAAAACCACATAAACCATCAATTTTCTTATTTAATTGTTCTACTTGGTTTAATAACATGGTGACCGCATCTAAGTTAAAAACACCATCTGCTTTCATCAGCTTTGTCCTTATGACTTGCCACTGATAATTATTCAGTGACATTTCCTCTATAAACTCATAAGTTGCTTCAGGTGTTTTGTTGTTAAGAGTACCACTGGCTGCTGCATCAATCAATTGCCTAGTTGAGGGGTTCAAACTGTTGTAGAAAGTTTGAACCTGTAGCCGTAGAGGTAACTCATGGTGAGGGCACCTTCTCAATAATTCCTTATACCTCTCCCATACATCATATAGGGTCTCTAAATCCATTTGCACGAAGGAAGAGATATCATTCCTCAACTTGGCTATCTTAGCCGGTGGAAAGTACTTCAGTAGGAATTTCTTGGTCATTTGATCCCATGTTGTGATAGAACCTCGTGGTCCACTGTTTAACTTTATTCCTCAACGAGAAGGGAAACAACCGTAAGCTAATGGCATCGTTAAAAACACTATTGATCTTGAAAGTGTCACAGAATTCTAAAAAGTTAGCCAAATGAGTATTTGGATCTTCATCTTGCAAACCATCGAACTGAACAAATTGTTGGATCATCTGAATAATGTTCGGCTTTAGTTTGAAGTTATTCGTAGCAATGGCAGTTCTCACGATACTCGATTTAGCCCAGTTAGAATGGGCTTGGCATAATCGTACATAGTACGAGGAGTAGGATTCGAATTTGCAAGACTTGCAGCAACCACATGAGGTAGTTGATTATCTGATTATCAGCCATCTTCTCAGTAATAACAATAACGTCCTCTTACTTTTCTACTGTACTTTGTCAACTCTGCCTTGCTTCTTTACGGTTTCTACGAGCTGCGCTTTCAATCTCACTATCAAATGGTAATGGTCCTGACGGGTTTCTTCTAATCATAAACTAAAGGAACCTGCCAGAAGCTAACAAAATAAAAATTAGAAAACAAAAATTAAACTAAAAACAAAAATAAAATACAATAAAAATAAAAATGGCTAATTTAATAAAAATCGAGTGTTCTTAATATTTTAGTCCCTAGCAACGGCACCAAAAACTTGATGAATCACTAAACTAACTATAATTACAACAAAGGCAAGTGCGCCTATCGATTAATAATATAGCTATGGTGAGTCGGGAATATCGTATCCACGAGGACTAAAAGTACAAGTAATTACCTTTTTTCTATTATTTAGCCTATAAATTAAAGGGGTTGTTTTTAATCTAAAATTTAACTAAACTAATTACTAAGAACCCAACAGAGAATGAATTAAGAAAATAATCGAATAAACCAATGAGATAAACAATACCAAGGAAAGAATCCACCTAGACTTCACTTATTATTCTGAATCTGAATTAAATGGTTTATTCACTTGTGCCTTGATCCGTAAAAATCCCTAAATTATGTTAATATCTCTTTCAAGAGTAAAAACAACTGACTCTAGGTTGATTAATTGAAATCTCTTTCTAATTAAAATCCCTATTGTTGCATTACTCGATTTATGGATTCTTCTATTAGATTTGACTCTAATCCGGTAGATTTATGTCGTCCTATTTCTAGGATTGCATGCAACTCCACTCAATTATGCTAGATCTACTCTTAAACAGGGACCTTTGCTCTACTGTATAAGCACATTTAACATGAATCAATATCCTGAAAATATCAAAAGACGAAATAAATAAACATAATTGAGAACAAGAATTCAAGTATTTATCATGTAAATCAGAAATTAAATAACAAGATCCATCATAGGTTTCATCTTCCCTAGGTATCTAGGGAATTTAGTTCATAATCTGGGATGAAAACATCTGAAAGTTAGGAAAACAACAAGACATAAAGAAACCCAAGAAAACTTCTAAAGAAATTAAATGGAGATCTTTAATCTTGAACGAGATCCTGCATCTGAGTCGAATCCCATGGCGTTCTATGAATCTTTTCTTCGTTCTTCTCTGCTTGTCCCCTTAGGTCATCTTCTACTACGTATTTATAAAATTTAGAATGCTCAAAAAGCCTAAAAGTAGGGTTTTTTTGCGTGTTTGGGAAATATTGAGTGATATTGACACGGGTTGGCACATGGGTGTGTGGCCAGCCTGTGTGGGAATGCCTAGGCTATGTGGTTCCTAAAGATAGCTCTTTTTGTCCGATTTGGGCCTTTTTTTTGTTCCTTTCACTTCCCTATACTCACCTAAGTATAGAAACATGAATTTAAAAGATTAGGAGCATCAAATTCACTAATTTACATAATAAATCATCCAAAAACGCATCAAGAATGAGATTAAAAACATGTTACTTTTATGGTTTATCAATGGGTATTCAAAGAAAGTTAGGTATATATATTAATTATGGATCTCTTTTTATTATTAAATATTTTGATTGAATCGGAGATTCAAATATGATGTGATTTATTACTATTTTTATTTGATAGTCTTCCCAATATTAGGGGGTTAGAAATAATAATTGGATGAAATAATTACTTAGAATGAATTATCATTATCGTAGATCCTCATAGAAAGCAATTTCAACCAGAAGTTCAAAAGATAATTCACTTTATTGCAAGTTAATTGCTAGATGCATTTACTAACCAAATAAAAATAACCAAGTGTTATATACCAAATGATGTTTTGAAGTCTAAACAGGACAATCTATTAGAATAAATGAAAGTAATGCATGCCTAAAGCATAGTAAATCAATTGGTTCCAAAGATGAAAATTCTTGTAAAACAAAATAAAAAATCTAAATGGTTATATAGTGGAGTTATCTCCTGAACAGACCCAAGACATAATTAATCATTAGAACCCTAGAAGAGATTTAGGTACCTAAAGATGAAAATTGTGAAAATAAAGAAATCTTGATAAGTTACGTCAATACGAAAAACTATGGAACCATGAACATGAAAACTTGTCGACAACGATTTTGCAATGTTAAAATAATGAAAAAAATAAGGATATTGAATAACTTTGTTGAGAAATATAGACATGAAGTAGATTGACCAAAATAGAAAAACGCAATTCAAATAAAATTAAAATTGTGAAGTTTTTGACCAATAGTCCAAACATCGAAAAGTTTAGGGTACAAATGAGTAGTTTTGTGAAAACAAAATAAGGAAAAAATTAAAGTTTTTTGCTAAGTATTAGCATAGATATAATATCCTTTTGTGGTAGATGCAAGAAATGTAATAGTCTGGTTTAGACTCTAGTCGGAATAGTAGTTTTGAAACCACAAATCTGAGTCTAAAAAATATTTTAATATTATTTTTCGTGCTTATAATATGTGAATTTATGTCTGTGAAAGTTTCGTGTGGAAATTTTATTGTTTGTGTGCTTAATTTGCAAAAAGGACTTAATTGCAAAAAATACAAAAGTTGTGTGCCATTTGTTAAAGTGTAGAATTGACATGGCTTTTTAAGTGTGAAGTCCTTTTGATGCAATTCGACCATTGAATTAATGCATGGATAAGTATGGACATTAGTTGTGGGGCTCGGCTAAGGAAATTGATAATTAAAGTATGGTTTTTGATCCATTTTTGATGATTTTTACTTTTTTGTAATCGTTGCTTTGTACACTATCAAGCCAATGTCTCAATTTCTAATTTGATAGTTTTGAGTTGAGCCATTAATGAAATTATAAGCTTTGTGAAGTTAGTTGTTGGTAAATGAAAGATATGTTTCGGGTTAACATATTTTGTATTTGAATTTTTGATGAATTTGAGTAATTTGGACTAAATTGTGAAAATTGTAAATTGAAGGACTAAAATGTGAAATAAATGAAATGTGTGGACTTGTATGAGTACTAAGAGAATTCGGCCAAGCTTATGTCTAAAGAAATTTGGTGTATTTTGTAATTTTTGTGATTAGGGCCTAAATTATCAAAATGTGAAAATATGAGGGCTAATTTGTAAAATGCCCTAAATACGTGTTTGTGGATTGATTTGAATGATTTGGTGAATAAAATGGTTAAATTTGAATATGTTTAGATCAAGAACTAAAGAAAACGGAATTAGATCAGGGAAAGTCAAAAGTCGTTGAATAGTCGACCCTATTCGTCCGAATTTGTACGAGGTAAGTCTATATACAAATAAATTTATTTGAAATAGTTTATCTATGCCAATATGTTATTGAACAATGATGAATGATAATATGAGAGTTGAATATGAGATATCCGAGAAAGTATCGACAAAGTTTCGATGTCCGAAAAGCCCCGTACGAACCGTAGGAATAATTAGGATACATATGTCATGACATAGGATTCTATATGTGTTATCGTGTAAGACCACGTATGGGACGTTGGCATCGACTTATGATTTACGTGTAAGACCACGTCTGGGACGTTGGCATTATTTTTGCTTTCCGAGCTATCCGCGTATCCTTATGATTCTGAACGGTTCAACGGGTATTCCGAGAAAATATATGACTATGTGAATTTGTATCCGACTTAGGTACGTTTGAATTGTATACTATGTTTGAGAATGAAAGGTAAGTATATGTACTTTGGTGAATATATGACATAAGTATGAGTTGTTATGAGAATGAGTTATTATATGTATATATGAATCATGTTTAAATGAAATATAAGAGATATATGGCTAAGTGAATGTATTTTGCCTTAAATTATATGAATGAATTGATGTTACTTGTTAAGTTTATTTGTATATGACTTACTAAGCTTTTGAAAGCTTACTTTGTGTGTGTTTGCATTGTTTTATAGATATCGTAGCTACCGAGAGCTCGGAGGTCATCGAGGATCATTACCACACTATCGAACTATATTTTGGTACCTTTTGAAAATGTATATATTGAAGTATTGCATGTAAAGGCTAGAAGTACTTTGATTATGTTTTGTGATGTATATATATCTAGCCATGTGATTTGGCTTGATTATGGTTGTGTATATGAATAAGTTCTTAGTATGAAATATGTGATGCAATATGATTATTGTGATGTAATTTAAATGGCTATAGAAATTGATCATTTTGGTAGTAATGGTATATGTTTATTTGAGAAAATGGTAAGTTTGATCATGAGATTGAATGATGTAAATTAAACTATTGGAACATATGCTTTGGTATGATTTTAGTTTAGATTTGGTATGATTTGGTTGATGAATTGAGAATGGAATTTGTTGATAATGTAATGACATGAATAATGTATGTTTTGGTATTGAAATTGGCTGAAATTATGATGCAAATGTGCTTTGTTTGATGTTTTTAGGTTTGACCCAAAATGGGTGGCAAATTGGCTTTTCAAATGGCCTGTTTTTGTCTACACGGGCAGAGACACGGGTGTGTGTCTCAGCCGTGCGCGACACACAATCATGTTGGACGGCCGTGTGTCCCTTGGGGTACCCTACGATTGTAAGTCAGGCTTGAGCATGGCCAAGGCACCCAGGCATGTGGCTAGCCGTGTGACCCAATTCAATTTCAACCATGGCCAAGACACACTGGCGTGTCTTGTGGCCGTGTAAGCAAGTCAGTATGTATGCCATGTTTTGACACGGCCTAGACACACGGGTGTTTCTAAAGCTGTGTGAGGCACGCGGCTTGTTCACACGAGCATGTGACCTATACATCTTTGAAAAATGTTTAAGTTTTAAAAAATTTTGTATGAGCTCGGTTTAGTCCCGACCCCTTTCTAATGCATGTTTAAGGTCTCGATGACCTATGTAAGGGACTTTATGATAATGTTTGATCTTTGATGCTATGATGTTTGTGAAATGAATGTTAAATGTTTCGATTTGTTTGTAACACCTTTAACCCTAGTCTGACGACGGATACGGGTTAAGGGTGTTATATTTTATTGGTATCAAAGCTATGGTTTATTTGGTTCTAGGACTACCATAGCGTATGTGAAGCTAGCTATACATGTCATATTTATGAACTGTGATAGTGTGATGAATTCTGACAATGAAAATGTGTTTTTATATAGCAAATGGATCCCAAACGAGCCGTTGCTGACGATGTAGAAAGTAATGCGTCTGCTCCCGCGCAAGGGACAGTGCCATCCGATTTTAGACCGACTACGAGTAGTGATTGTGACTCGTAATAAGCTTTAATATTTATAATTGATCGTACTTGAAACTGACTATTATCAAGATGAAGGCAAGCGTACCTATCGAACAGTAGTATAGTTTATAGCAAGACCGGATGTCGAACCCAAAGAAACTAACAGTACTAGTATTAACCTTCTTTTTATTATTTAGCCTAAGAATTAATGGAGTTGTTTTATCTAAACTAATTAACTAAACTAAGAATGCATAGAAAGTAAATTGGGGAAATACTTTTGGGAAAACTGATTGATTTAGGCAATATCCAAGGAAGAATCCACCTAGACTTCACTTGTTATTCGACTTTGAACCAGACGATTTATTCACTTGACTTGATCCGTAGAAATCCCTAATTTATATTATTATCCCTCTCGAGACTAATAACGTCTAACCCTAGGTTGATTAATTGAAATCTCTTTCTAATTAAAACCCCTAGTTTTGCATTAACTCAATCTATAGATTCCCTTATTAGATTTGACTCTAATCTGGCAGATTTATGTCGTCCTATCTCTAAGATTGCATGCAACTCCACTTAATTATGAATGATCTACTCTTAGATAGGGAATATTCATCCTCTGAATAAGCACATCAATACTTGAATCAATATCATGGAATATTAAAACAAGAGTTAAAAACATAATTAAGAACAAATCAAGTATTTATCATATAGTTCAGAAAATATTAACAAGATCCGTCTTAGGTTTCATCCCCCTTAGGTATTTAGGGGATTTAGTTCATAATGATAAAAGAAAACATCTCAGAAGAATAATAATGACAAAACATAAAGAAAACACGAAAACCCCTGAAGGAATTTGGAGGGAGATCTTCAATCTTGAAGGAGAATATGGCTTCTAAGATGGATCAATCGATTTTCTTCGAGTAATTCCTTTCTTCTTACTCTGTGTCCCCTTTCAATCCTCCTCTTGGGTCTTTTAAATAGGCTTTAGAATGCTTTCAAACCCTTAAAATTGCCCTTTTTCGAATAGAACTCAACTTGGGCTCGACAGGGCCATGACAGTGTGTCATGCCCGTGTGCAATTGCTTCAAACTGTGTTCAAGGCTGTGAAATAGACACGCCCGTGTTGGGGTGACTTTAGGCCATGACCAAGACTGCTAAAAAGACACAGGCGTGTGACTTACCCGTGTGAGGAAGTCCAGGCCATGTTGATTTCCCACGTTGGCCCATTTTTTCTATTTTTGGCCTGTTTCTCGTTCTTTTTACTTTCCTATGCTCACCCAGGTATAAGATATGAAATTAAAGGATTAGGAGCATCAAATTGCATAAATCTAATGATAATTCATCCAAAAATGTGCTAAGCATGGGATAAATATATATATAAATTATGACTTATCAAATACCCCCACACTTAAGCGTTTGCTTGTCCTCAAGCAAAACCCTCAATTCATAATTAGGAAATCATTTTTCTCAACTTATAATTCTTATAAAAAATATCTCAAAATAATCCATAAGTAATCATATATTGAAAATTCAACTGGAAGAACATTAAAGTTTCAAACATTCCAAGTTGAGTATTTTATCACGAAAAACATAGGTGTCTCCCCTCATCTAAGTAATCACCTTTGATTTAAAATATCACAGAGTTTAACATCCTCACTAAAGATTCACTCAAATCACTCGAGGTGTTTAAGGACAATAATTTTAGCACTCAACAGTCAATATGAAAAGTTATTACCATAGGCTTGCGTAAAAATCAAATCTCCACCACTATATATTGAGATGATACATCAATTAAAAGGTCTTTATAGGGTTGTAACGTGGCTTTGGTTAGTGGATGTGGTCAGAAGCTGAAAGAGAAGGTTAGAATCGAGATTGAATTGAAATAACTAGAAAAATACTAAAACTGACAAATTAAATTCCTAATTAGAAGATCTAGAATTGAGCTTTTCTTCATGGATAACATCGTTTTAACCCAAATGTTACATTTTTTTTAAGAACAAATCAAGTACGTAGAATTTTTCTAACTATCAAAAATAAAACATAGCTAAGCAATTTATCCAAATCAAATCTCGACAAAAATAGGGATCAAATTAATTTAGGAGATTTCAACAATAATGGGTTATGGGTTAATATTAGGGATAAATCAATGAATGGTTTTTAGGCTCAAGGGGTTCACTAAGGGTTAATTATGAAGGTAGGCTTTTATGGAGTGAGTGGGTTGAACCTATGTGCCTTTATCATCTTGACATATCAAATCAATGGTGTGGTCTCGACATGCATAATCGAAGCAAGTTCTAGAATAACAAATCAATATTGACTTGCTCATAGCAGTAATAAAAGTGAGCATAAAAGAAATAATATATGCTCTAGAGGCTCAAGATCTCACAAAAATTATGGGTTTTTGATGTTAACCCTGTGAATTTCAATTGCAAGATAATACCTAAACTTGAGGAAATAACCTAAAATTTTAATACCCAAAAATCAACTTATCATGCTTGATTCTCTAATTACTTAAAGTTTAAAGCATCAATGCATAATTACCTATGTTTTAATTCAAGACATATCAATAAAAATCATAAATTAATCAAATTTCATTCTAATAGTGATATGAGTGATTCACATGAGAATAAACCAAAATTTAGGGATTTTTCGGATAATGATATAAATAACCCCCCCACACTTAAGATGTACATTGTCCTCAATGTACAAAGATAAAGTTGGTGGAAAATATAGATATAAGATCATAAGATAGGGAGAGAAGTGAAACTTTCTGAATGTTAAATGGATTCCTTGAATTGTAGTTATGGAAAGTGATCGACTAAGGCAAGGAGGAGGATACTCCGGTGGTGGTAGAGGTTGGGTCCCAAAACCACAATATCTAGCAAAGAGGTTATTGTGGTGGTCGGGCAGGACATGGCAGTCCTGGAGGACCTTTTCCAGTGGAGCTGTAATTTCCTAAATAATAGTGAGCTTTGGAGCTCTTTATAACTGCGATAGAATCAATAACTCTTTAGGAAGATAGAGAAACATGATTACACAGAATGAAATAGCCGAAAACATAAATTACTTAATAAAAATTGTAAAATCCTAAAAAATAGTCTTAAAAAGAAATAGAATTAACAATGTAGATATTGGGGCACACGGCCGTGGGGCATGTCCGTGTACCTTTATTTCAACCCGTGTTTTTAGTGGTTTTCAAAATTTAGGCGTGTTGGTGCAGACGGCCATGTCCGACTTCGTTCGCTTCTCCCATGCCCGTGTTAATTGAATAGGTTCGACCACGGGTGGTGGGTACGGGCGTGTCGCATGCCCGTATTGATTCCTCAGTTTCTACCATGGCTTCTAGACACGGGCGTGTCGCACACCCGTGTTGATTCGGTAGGATTGCCCACGGCCATGTCGTACGTCCGTGGCAACTTATTGAGTCCCATGTTTTGGGAAAAAAAATTTTCTTTATTTTCAAACGGCCGTGTCGCCTCTCATGTTGTGAGCACGGTCTAAGGCACGCCCATGTGCCCAGCCGTGTGGATTTGGGAACCTGTGTTCAAAGACTCAGTTAGTGATTTAGATGTTAAAACTAGAATTTAAATAAATCAAAACCGTTAGTACTCGGGTTGCCTCCCGAGAAGCGCTTGTTTATAGTCTAAGCTTGACTTTACCTTGTAGGTGTATTTAGGGAGGTTCGTGAAGTCGTAGCTCTTATCCATCGTTTTTAAAATTCTCACCGTTATAAAGTTTGAGATGATGTCCATTTACCTTGAAAGTGCCTTGTGATGGGTGACTTACCTCTACTGTGCCATATAGAAAAACAAATTGAACTACGAAAGGACCTGACCATCATGATTTAAGCTTCCCAGGGAACAATTTGAGCCTCGAGTTATATAACAGGAAAAGATCTCCAACTTTAAATTATTTTCGTTGCTTTAAACGAGCATCGTGGGGGCACTTTGTTGCTTCCTTGTATAGGCGTGAGTTCTCATATGCATTGATTCGCCACTCATCTAACTCGTTCAACTGCATCAACCTGTTTTCACTTGCAAGTTTGGGATCAAAGTTTAGAAATTTAGTAGCCCAGAATGCTTTGTGTTCTAGTTCGAATGGTAGATGATAACTTTTCCCATAAACAAGTCTGTAAGGTGATGTTCCTATGGGAGTCTTAAAAGCAGTTCTATAAGCCTATAAAGCATCATCTACTTTCATCGCCCAATCCTTCCTATTTGATTCTACTGTATTTTCTAGAATTCGTTTGATCTCTCGGTTTGCCACTTCGACTTATCCACTAGTTTGAGGATGGTAAGGGGTGGCTGTTCTGCGATGAACTCCGTATTTCTTAAGGGTTTTATCAAATTAGGCGTTGCAAAAATGAGTACCCCTATCAATGATAATTGCTCTAGGTGTTCTGAATCAAAAGAAGAGTTTCTTAAGGAATCGTATTACCATTCTAGCATCACTAGTAGGTAAGGCTTGGGCTTCCACCCATTTGGACATATAATCAGCGGCTACTAAAATGTATTTATTCCCAAATGAACTAGGGAATGGACCCATGAAGTCGATACCCCAAACATTAAATATTTCACATGAAAGCATATATGTTTGAGGCATTTCATCACGTTTGGAGATATTTCCTATCCATTGGCATTTGTCACAAAAAGTAACATACATGTTGGCATCTTTAAATAGCGCAGGCCAATAAAAACCTGATTCAAGCGTTTTAAGTGTGGTCTTAGTTACACAGTAGTGTCCTCCAGTAGGTCTTGAGTAGCAATGTTCCAAAATTTTCAATGCTTCTGACCTTGTAACGCATCTCCTAATGACTTGATCTGTACATATACAGAAAAGAAAAGGGTGGTCCCAAAAGTAGTTTTTCACATCATTAAAGAATCACTTCTTTTGCTAGTGTGTCAACCTTTTTGGTATAATGTTAGCGGCTAAAAAATTCGCAATGTCTGCAAACTAAGGTACTTCAGAATCAGATATAGCAAAAAATTATTCTTTGGGGAACGAATCATTTATTTCAACTTCATTTAGCTCTTTGGTACTTGAGTTTTCAGGTCTGGAAAGATCAGTCGCGAGATTTTCAGCTCCTTTCTTATCCCGAATCTCCAAGTCAAATTTCTGCAATAATAGAATCTATCGATTGAGTCGAGGTTTTGCATCTTAGTTAAAAGATAGCGAAGGGCAGAATGGTCAGTGTAAACGACAACTCTAGACAATATTAGGTATGGCCTAAATTTATCAAATGCAAAAACCACAGCTAGCAACTCTTTCTCCGTGGTAGTGTAGTTTTCTTGGGTGGCTGTCAAAGTTTTGCTAGCATAATAGATAGGTTGAAAATGCTTGTCTCTTCATTGTCCCAAAACTGCACCTACTGTAAAATCACTCGCATCGCACATTAGTTCTAAAGGCAAATTCCAATCAGGTGCAATTATAATTGGAGCATTAATTAATTTATCCTTTAAAGTATTAAATGCTTCTAAACATTCTTGATTGAAATTAAAGGGCACATCCTTTTCTAGTAATTTAGTCAAAGGCTTAGCTATTTTAGAAAAGTCTTTAATAAATCTTCTATAAAAACCAGCATGTCCTAAAAAGCTTCTAATAGCCTTAACCAAACTAAGGGGAGGTAATTTTTCGATGGTTTCAATTTTAGATTTGTCAACCTCAATCCCTTTGCTAGAAATTTTATGCCCTAACACGATACCTTCTTGAACCATAAAATGAAATTTTTCCCAGTTAAGCATAAGGTTCGTTTCCTCACATATTATTAAAACTCGTTTTAAAATTTTAAGGTAAAGATGGAAAGAGTTACCAAATATCGAGAAATCATCAATAAATACCTCCATGATGTCTTCTACAAGTTCATCAAAAATGGCCATCATGCAGCGCTGAAAAGTAGCAGGAGCATTACATAATCCAAAAGGCATTCTATGATAAGAAAGCGTACCATATGGACATGTAAATGTCATTTTTTCTTAGTCTTCAGGAGCTATTGGGATTTGAAAATAACCAGAAAGTCTGTCTAGAAAGCAGTAGTACATGTGCCCTGATAATCTTTCCAACATTTGATCAATGAATGGAAGGGGAAAGTGATCTTTTCTTATGGCATCATTGAGCTTCCTGTAGTCAATGCAAATTCTCCAACCTGTGACTATTCTTGTCGGGATTAATTTATTCTTCTCGTTGATTACAAAAGTCATGCCTCCTTTCTTAGGAACAGCCTGCACTAGACTTACCCAAGAACTGTCAGAAATAGGATAAATAATTCCAGCATCTAGAAGTTTAATTACCTCAGCTTTAACAACTTCTTTCATGTTGGGGTTCAGTCGTCTTTGAGCTTGCACACATGACTTATATTCATCTTATATTAAAATTTTGTGGGTGCAAAAAGAAGGGCTGATCCCTTTGATGTCAGAAATTTTCCAAGCTATGGCCCTTTTATGTTCTCTTAATACTTAGAGTAATTCCTCTTTCTCCTTGGGTTGCAAGTTAGAAGCAATAATCACTGGTAATGTAGAATTATTTCCAAGGAATGCGTATTCCAAGTGATTTGGCAACTATTCAAGTTCCAGTTTAGGGGGTTCTTCAACAGAGGGTTTTTGCTTAAGTTTATCGTTTGTCTTGATACCCTCATATTCTGCTTGTCTTGAGACGGGTTCATTGGAGTTCAGTTCAGTTTTTACCTTACCTATCTCAGACTCATCATCATCTACCTCCTCTCCTTGGGCAAGACACAGTTCCAACGTGTCCTTATGTATGATTTCCGAAAAAGAACCTTGAGTAGCATGATCGATAGAGTCAATAAAATAACATGAGTCATCTTGCTCCCTAGAAAATCTCATGGCATCATAGATTTTAAAAATAATTTCTTTTTCACCTACTCTCAGCACAAGTTTACCATCTCCCACATCAATAACTGCCCTAGTAGTGGCTAAAAATGGATGACCTAAAATTAAAGGCACTTCAACATCCTCATCCATATCAAGTACAACAAAATCAACAAGGAATATAAATTTATCTACTTTCACAAGTACGTCCTCTATGATACCCCTAGGATATTTAACAGATCTATTAGCTAATTGAATACTCATCCTAGTGGGTTTAGGTTCCCCAAGACCAAGTCGTTTAAACATCTTATATGGCATCAAATTAATGCTAACGCCTAAATCAGCTAGTGCCTTATCAACATTCAAACTACCAATTAAGCAGGGAATACTAAAACTTCCTAGGTCTTTCAGTTTGGTTGGCAGTTTATTTTGGAGTATGGCCGAGCACTCATCGTTGAATTCCACTGTAGATAAGTCCTCAAACTTCATTTTATTTGTTAGAAGCTCTTTTAAAAATTTTGTGTATGTAGGCATTTGTAAGATAGTTTCAACAAAAGGTAAGTTGATATGTAATTGCTTAAAAAGTTCAAGAAATTTACCGAATCGTGCATCCATGCGGTCTTTTTTCAACTTTGGCCGGGGGTATGGACCGTGGTTTATATTCCTTTGTAATCGTTTTTGTCATTGTTTTCGAGTTTTATCTCCTCTCCTTCGTTTCTGTCGGCTTCTTGTGGTGGCTTCTTTTCAGATTCAGCTAACACTTTTCCACTCCTCAGTGTAACTGCTTTCACATGCTCTTTTGGATTGGGTTTGGTGTTACTAGGTAAACTTCCTGGTGGTCTCTCTGAAATCATCCTAGCCAGCTATCCAATTTGATTCTCGAGCCCTTAAATTGATCCTTGTTGATTTTTGAGTGCAGTTTCAGTGTTCTAAAAATGAGTTTCTAACACCGAGATGAATTTTTTTAGCATCTCCTCAAGGTTTGGCCTTTGATTTCCTTGGCCACCCCATGAGAAATTGGGGTGGTTCCTCCAACCTGCATTATAAATGTTACTATACGGGTTATTTTGAGGTCTAAAGTTATTATTACCCATATAGTGGACTTGTTCCTCCTCGGTGCTAGGATTGAAGGATTGATATTCTGTGTATACTCCTCCTCCACTTGAATCACACCTCATCACTGGATGTACCTGCGTTGAACCAAGTAAACCATCAATCTTTTTATTCAAGAGTTCTACCTAATTTGATATCATAGTAACCGAGTCGACGTTATAAACACCTGCTGCTTTGGTCGACTTAGTCCTCATGACTTGCCATTGATAGTTATTCAGTGACATCTCCTCAAAAATTCGTAAGCCTCTTCAAGTTTTTTGTTGTTGATGGTTCCACTAGCGGCTGCATCAATCATTTGTCTTGTCGAGGGGTTCACACCATTGTAAAAGGTTTGAACTTGTAGCCACAGAGGTCACCCATGGTGAGGGCAGTTTCTCAATAGATCCTTATATCTCTTCCATGCATCGTAGAGTGTTTCTAAATCCATCTGTAAAAGAAGATATATCATTTCTCAATTTAGCCATTTTAGAAGGTGGGAAATCAACACGGTCTGGACTTCCTCACATGGAAAGATCACACGCCCATGTCTTTTTAGCAGTCTTGGACACGGCCTAAAGTCACCCCAACACGGGCGTGTCTATTTCACATCCTTAAACACGGTTTGAAGCAGTTGCACACAGGCATGGCACACGGCTGTGGCCCTGTCAAGTCCAAGTTAAGTTCTATTCGAAAAAGGGAAATTTTGAGGGTTTGAAAGCATTCTAAAGCCTATTTAAAAGACCCATGAAGAGGATTGAAATGGGACACAGAGTAGGAAGCAAGGAATTACTCGAAGAAAGCTGATTGATCCATCTCAGAAGCTGGATTCTCCTTCAAGACTGAAGATCTCCCTCCAAATTCCTTCAGGGGTTTTTGGGTTTTCTTTATGTTTTGTCATTATTATTCTTCTGAGATGTTTTCTTTTATCATTATGAGCTAAATCCCCTAAACACCTAAGAGGGATGAAACCTAAGACGGATCTTGTTAATATTTTTTGAACTATATGGTAAAACTTGATTTGTTCTTAATTATGTTTTTAACTCTTGTTTTAATATTCCAGGATATTGATTAAAGTATTGATGTGCTTATTCAGAGGATGAATAGTCCCTGTTTTAATAGTAGATCATTCATAATTAAGCAGAGTTACATGTAATCTTAGAGATAGGACGACATAAATCTGTCGGATTAGAGTCAAATCTAATAAGGGAATCCATAGATCGAGTTAATGCAAAACTAGGGGTTTTAATTAGAAAGAGATTTCAATTAATCAACCTAGGGTTAGACATTATTAGTGTCGAGAGGGATAATAATATAAATTAGGGATTTCTACAGATCAAGTCAAGTAAATAAATCGTCTGGTTCATAGTCGAATAACAAGTGAAGTCTAGGTGGATTCTTCCTTGGGTATTGTCTAAATCAATCAGTTTTCCCAAAAGTATTTCCCTAATTTACTTTCTGTGCATTCTTAGTTTAGTTAATTAGTTTTGATAAAACAACTCCCTTAATTATTAGGCTAGATAATAAAAAAAAGGTTAATACTAGTACTTTTAGTTCCTTTGAGTTCGACATCCGGTCTTGCTATAAACTATACTACTGTTCGGTAGGTACGTTTGCCTTCATCGTGATAATAGTTAGTTTCAAGTACGATCAATTATAAAGATTAAAACTTATCGCGAGTGACAATCAAGTTTTTGGCGCCGTTGCCGGGGACTTAAGATATTAGGAACACTAAGTTTTTATTACTTTAGCCATTATTTTCTTATTTTTATTTAATTTTGTTTTTATTTTTATTTCTACTAAAGTTTCTTTTATTTTCTTCTAGCAGGTTTTCATAGTTTATGATTAGAAGAAACCCGTCAGGACCATTACTTTTTGATAGTGAGATAGAAAGCACAGCTCGCAGAAATTGAAGAGAAATTAGGAGAAGCCTACAATACATAGAGGAAGGGCAAGAAGATGATATTCCCACTACAACCGAGGAGATGGCTGATAATCAGAATAATTCGCTACCTCCTGCGATTGCTGCTGATCCAGTAAATCAGAACCCTGCTCCTCGTACTATGTATGATTATGCTAAACCTACTTTAACAGGAACTGAATCGAGTATAGTTAGGCCTGCTATTACTGCAAATAATTTTGAGCTGAAACCTAACACAATTCAAATGATACAACAGTTTGTTCAGTTTGATGGTTTGTAGGACGAGGACCCAAATACACATTTGGCAAATTTTCTGGAACTCTGCGACACATTTAAGATCAATGGTGTTTTTTATGATGCCATTCACCTTCGGTTATTTTCCTTTTCACTAAGGAATAAGGCAAAACAGTGGTTGAACTCGTTACCACGAGGATCAATCACTACTTGGGAACAAATGACCGAAAAGTTTTTACTCAAATATTTTTCACCTGCTAAAACAGCTAAACTGAGGAATGACATATCTTCTTTTGTGCAGATGGATCTAGAAACACTCTACGATGCATGAGAGAGATACAAGGACCTACTGCGAAGGTGCCCTCACCATAGGTTACCTCTGTGGTTGCAAGTTCAAACGTTTTACAATGGTGTGAATCCCTTGACAAGGCAGATAATTGATGTAGCCGCTGGTGGAACCACCAACAACAAAACACCTGAAGAGGCTTACGAATTCAATGAAGAGATGTCACTGAATAACTATCAGTGGCAAGTCATGAGGACTAAGTCGACCAAAATAGCAGGCATTTATAACGTCAACGCAGTTAATATGTTGTCAAATCAGGTGAAACTTTTGAATAAAAAGATTGATGGTTTACTTTGTTCTACGCAGGTACACCTAGTGATGAGGTGCGATTCAAGTGGAGGAGGCGTACACACAGAATATCAACCCTTCAATCCTACAACCAAGGAGGAACAAGTCCACTATATGGGTAATAATAACTCTAGACCTCAAAATAACCCATACAGTAATACTTATAATGTAGGTTGGAGGAACTACCCAAATTTCTCGTGGGGTGGTCAAGAAAATCAATGGCCACAAAATTCTTCGGGTTTTCAACAACCACCTTACCAACAGAAAAAGAAGCCGAAGCTTGAAGAGATGCTAACAAAATTCATCTCGGTGTCGGAAACTCATTTCCAGAATATCGAGACAGCACTTAAAAATCAACAAACGTCGATCCAAGGGCTTGAAACTCAGATAGACCAGCTTTCCAAATTAATTTCTGAACGACCACAAGGTAGCTTGCCAAGTAATACTGAACCTAACCCAAGGGAACAGCTCAACACGATTAACGTTCGAGATGAGGAAGAGTTAGTTGCATTTGAACCAGAACCAAAGCAAGAAACTGTGGTAAGCAAAGCTAAAGGTGAGGTAGGCCACAATGAATAAAAACCGGTAAGCATAGAATACAAACCTCGTGTGCCATACCCCAATGTGACAAGGAAAGACCGCTCAGACGAATAATTTGGTAAATTCCTTAAACTTTTAAAGAAATTACATATTAAGTTACCATTCATTGAACCCTTTCGCAGATGCCGAACGCAGTAAAATTTTTAAAAGAGCTTCTAGCAAATAAACGGAAGTTAGATGAAGCATTGCATGTGGAGCTAAACGTAGTTTGCTCAGCCATTCTACAGAATAAGCTGCCCAACAAATTTAAAGATCCAGGGAGTTTTACAATTCCTTGTTTAATTGGTAGCTTAGATGTTAATAATGCGTTGGCTGATTTAGGGGCTAGCATCAATGTCATGCCTCACAAAATGTTTAAGCAACTAGGTCTTGGGAAACCTAAACAAACAGATAAAACTATCAGATTTCCTAGGGGTATTATTGAAGATGTACTCATTAAAATCGACAAATTTATATTCCCAGTTGATTTCGTTGTTTTAGACATAAAGGAGGATAGTAACGTTCCTTTAATTTTAGGAAGGCCCTTTTTAACGACTGTTAGAACCATTATTGATGTTGGTATAGGTGAACTCACACTTCGTGTGGTGATGAAACAATCACTCTTCAAGCTCGTAATCCGAGTAACGAGGGTGGTAGTATAAATCATGTTACTAATACTGATCATGCGGTGCAACTTTCTTTGTAGGAAACACGCTCGAAGAGCGTAAATGAGCCATGTTTACGTAACAACAAAGGACCTATCTATGAAGAACGAAGGCTACAGATCGAGGAACTAGATGAATGGCGGACACAGAAACTGAAAAAACATGATAAACCAAAACCACTCCATGACAAACTCAATTTTTCACCAAATCAACTTAAGGTTTGAGACAACGTACTATTAGATGTAGCAAACCCTCGTATTGCCACTTCTAAATCGAATGGAGCAATCCCTCTTACGATACTTAACATCTTTCCATATGGCACAGTAAAGGTAAGTCACCCATCACAAGGCACTTTCAAGGTAAATGAACATCGTTTCAAACTTTATAACGGTAAGGAGCTACGACTCCACGAACCTCTCTAAATACACCTACAAGGTAAAGTCGAGCTTAGACTATAAACAAGCACTTTTCGGGAGGCAACCTGAGTATTAACGGTTTTGATTTATTCAAATTTTAGTTTTAACATCTACATCACTAACTGAGTCTTTGAACACAGGTTTCCCAAATCCACACGGCCAGGCACACGGGCGTGTCTTAGGCCGTGCACATAACACGAAAAGCGACATGGCCGTGCGACTTACCCAAAACACGGGATGCGATAAGTTGCCACGGCCATGCAACATGGCCATGGGCAATCTTGTTAAATCAACACAGGCGTGCTACACGCCCGTGCTCACCATGGGAGAAGTGAATGACGTGAAACACAGTCGTATGCACCAACACGCATAAAGCTGAAAACCACGAAAAACACGGGCTGAAATAAAGGCATAAGGGCGTGCCCCTGGGCCGTGTGCCCTAATATCTATATTTTTAATTTTATCTAAGACTATTTTTATTTCATTTTTAGGTATCACAATTTATATTACTTAATTAATGTTTTCGGCTATCTCTTTATGAGTAATCATGCTTCTCTCTATTCCTAAAGAGTTATTGACCCTATTGCAGTTATAAAGAGCTCCAAAGCTCAATATTATTTAGAAAATTAAAACCCCTACTTAGGAACTTGAAACTCCACTGGAAAAGGTTCTCCACGACCGCCATGCCCTGCTCGACCACGACCATAGCTACCACGAGATATAATATTCTTTTGGCGCAGCACCTGTGGAACCCAACCTCTACCACTACCGGAGTATTCTCTTCCCCTCTCCATCACTCCAACTCAAGGAATACATTTAACATTCAGTTTCACTTCTCCCCCAATCTTATGATCTTATACCTATATTTGCCACTAACTTTATCTTTGTACATTGAGGGCAATGTCCATCTTAAGTGTGGGGGGGTCAATTATATCATTATCAAAAAAATTCCTGAATTTTGTCTTATTCTCTTGTGAATCACTCATATCACCATTAGAATGAATTTTGATTAATTTATGGTTTTTATTGATGTCTGAATTAAAACATAGGCATTCGTGCATTGATTGTTCAAACTTTAAGACATTAGAGAATTAAGCATGATAAGTTGATTTTTGAGGATTTAAAATTTTTAGGTTGTTTTCCCGAAGTTTAGGTATTATCTTGAATTGAAATTCACAAGTGTAAACATTAAAAAGCCATAATTTTTGTGAGATTTTGAGCCTTTAGAGCATCTATTATTTCTTTCATGCTCACTTTTATTGTCGCTTTGAGTGAGTCAATATCGAATCGTTATTCTAGAACGTGCTTGATTATGCATGTCAAGACCACACCATTTGATTTGATATGTCAAGATGATAGAGGCACTTAGGTTTAATCCACTCACTCCATAAAAGCCTACCTTCACAATTAACCCTTAGTGAACCCCTTTGAACTTAACATCCCATTCATTGATTTACCCTCAATATAAACCCATAACTCATTATTGTTGAAATCCTCTAAATTAATTTTATCCCTATTTTTTGTTAAGATTTGATTTGAATAAATTGTTTAGCTATGTTTTTTCTTTGATAGTTAGTCTAAATACTTGATTTGTTCTTAAAAAAAACAATACATACATATTTACATATTAGTAGTAATTCGTTATTTTTGAGCTTAAGTGTTTAATTCCATATTCTGAAAAGAAGGTCACTTGTACGCAATTGATGATTAATTATTTTTTTAGTTAGGTAATTTTTCAATTCAATCTCAATTCTAACCTTCTATTTCAGCTTGTGACCACACCCCCTAACCATAGCCACGTTACAACCCTCTAAAGACCTTTTAATTGATGTATCATCTCAATATATAGTAGTGGAGATTTGATTTTCACGCAAGCCTATGGTAATAACTTTTCGTATTGACTGTTGAGTGTTAATTTTATTATCCTTAAATGCTTCGAGTGATTTGAATGAATCTTTAGTGAGGATGTTAAACTCTGTGATATTTTGAATCAAAGGTGATTACTGATGAGGGGAGGTGACTATGTTTTAGTGATAAAATGCTTAACTTGGAATGTTTGAAACTTTAATGTTCTTCTAGTTAAATTCTTAATATATGATTACTTATGGATTATTTTGAGATATTATTGATAGGAATTATAAGTTGAGAAAAATGAATTCTTAATTGTGAACTGAGGATTTTGCTTGAGGACAAGCAAACGCTTAAGTGTGAGGGTATTTGATAAATCATAATTTATACATATTTTTATCTCATTCTTAGCATATTTTTGGATGAATTATCATTAGATTTATGGAATTTGATGGTCCTAATCCTTTAATTTCATATCTTATACTTAGGTAAGCATAGGAAAGTAAAAAGAACAAGAAACGGGCCAAAAACGGAGAAAGTGGGCCAACATGGGAAATCAACATGGCCTGGACTTCCTCACACGAGTAGAACACACGCCCATGTCCTTTTAGCAGGCTTGAACACAGCCTGAAGTCATCCCAACACGGGCGTGTCTATTTCACAGCCTTGAACACAGTTTGAAGCAAGTTGCACACGGCCGTGGCCCTGTCGAGCCCAAGTTGAGTTCTATTCAGAAAAAGGGCAAATTTAAGGGTTTGAAAACAATCTAAAGCCTATTTAAAAGACCCTAAAGGAGGAGAGAAAAGACACGCAGAGTAAGAAGCGAGGAATTACTCGAAGAAGCCAGATTCACCTTCAAGACTAAAGATTTCCCTTCAATTTCCTTCAGGGTTTTTTGGGTTTTCTTTATATTTTGTCATTATTATTCTTCTGAGATGTTTTCTTTTAATATTATAACCTAAATCCCCTAAATACCTAAGGGGGATGAAACCTAAGATGGATCTTGTTAATATTTTCTAAACTATATGATAAATACTTGATTTGTTCTTAATTATGTTTTTAACTCTTGTTTGAATATTCCAAAATATTGATTCAAGTATTGATGTGCTTATTCAGAGGACGAATAGTCCCTGTCTAAGAGTAGATTGTTCATAATTAAGCGGATTTGCATGCAATCCTAAAGATAGGACAACATAAATCTGACGGATTAGAATCAAATCTAATAAAGGAATCCATAGATCAAGTTAATGCAACACTATGGGTTTTAATTAGAAAGAGATTTCAATTAATAAACCTAGGGTTAGACGTTATTAGGCTTGAATATGGATAATAATATAAATCAGGGATTTCTACGGATCAAGTCAAGTGAATAAATTGTCCGGTTCAGAGTCAATTAACAAGTGAAGTCTAGGTGGATTCTTCATTGGGTATTGTCTAAATCAATCAGTTTTCCCAAAAGTATTTCCCCAATTTACTTTCTGTGCATTCTTAGTTAGTTAATTAGTTTAGATAAAACAACCTCCATTATTCTTAGGCTAGATAATAAAAAGAAAGTTAATACTAGTACTTTTCATTCCTTTGGGTTCGATATTTGATAAACCGTAATTTATACATATTGATAACCCATGCTTAACGCCTTTTATGAATGATTTCTCCTTAGATTTGGTGAATTCGATGCTCCTAATGTCTTAATTTCATGTTTTATTCTCAGGTAGGCATAGGAGAATGAAAGGAATGAGAAACGGGCCAAAAACAGAGAAAATAGACCAAAGCACGAAATCAACACGGCCTGGAGCTCCTCACACAGGCAGATCACACAGCCATGTCAATTTGGCAGAATTGAAACACGATTCACACGGGTATAACACACGCCCGTGTACCTCGAACAAGGCCTGAGGTTATCGCACACGGGCGTGTCACACGAGCGTGTCCCTGCCGAGCCCAAGTTGAGTCCAATTCAGAAAAGGCCACTTTTTAGGGTTTTAAGGCATTCCAAAGCCTATAAATACACCCCAGAAGAGGAAGAAAAGGGGGAGACAGAGAATAAGGAGTAAGGAATTACTCCAAGGAAGCCGATTGATCCATCTTAGAAGCCGGAGCCATTATCAAGACTGAAGATCTCTCATCAACTTCCCCTTCAGGAGTTTTGGGTTTTCTTATTGTTTTGTATTTATTATTATTTTGAGATTTTTTCTTGTTTAGTTATGAACTAAACCCCTAAATACCTAAGGGGGATGAAACCTATGACGAAACCTTGTTATTATTTCTGAATCGTATGATAAATATTTGACTTGTTTTTAATTATGTGTTCTTAATTCTTGTTTTGGTATTTCAGGATATCACTTCAAGTTACTACTTTTAGTTGGAGGAGGAATAGACGCTGACTAGGAGTAACTTTGTCATAATTAAGTGGAGTTGATTGCGCGCCTAGAGATAGGTGACAAAATTTTGCCGGATTAGGGTGAAACCTAATAAGAAAATCCATAGATCGAGTTAATGCAACCTTAGGGTGTTAATTAGAGATAACTCTTGGTTATTCAACCTAGGGATTAGACGTTGTTAGTCCCGAGAGGAATAATAATATACAGTAGGGATTTCTGCGGAACAAGTTAAATGAATAAATCGTCCGGTCCGGAGCCAGAATAACAAGTAAAAGTCTAGGTGGATTTTTCCTTAGGTATTGTCTCAATCAATCGCTTTCCCCAACAGTAATTTCCCAACTTTGATTTTCTGCAAGTTCTTAATTTAATTAATTAGTTAGTTAAAACAAATCTCTTTTCTTCGACTAGATAATAAGAAGACAGTCATTACTAGTACTCCTAGTCCTTTGGGTTCGACAATCCGGTCTTGCTAAAGCTATACTACCGTTCGATAGGTACACTTGCCTACGTCATGATAATAGTTTGTTTTAAGAACGATTCATTATAAATTTATAAAATTTATCATAGGAAAATCACGATAAAGTTTTTGGCGCCGTTACTGGGGACTAAGATATTAGGAACGCTCAATTTTTATTCCTTTAGCCATTTATTTTCTTGCAATTTAACTTTAATTTTTATTTTACTAATTTTCTTTCTTTTCTCCTGGTAGGTTCTTGTAGTTCATGACTAGAAGAAACCCGTCAGGACCATTGCTTTTTGACGAGGAAATTGATCATACAGCTCGTAAAAACTGACGAGAAATCAGGCGTAGCTTAATATACACAGAAGAAGAGCAAGAGGACGATATCTCAACTATAACCGAGGAGATGGCTGAAAATCAGGACAAGCCACTACCTCCAGCCATACCCGCTGAATTAGCAAATCAAAATCCTGCTCCTCGTACTATGTATGATTTTGCTAAACCTAATTTTACAGGAACTGAGTCAAGTATAGTTAGGTCCGCTATTGCTGCAAATAATTTGAACTGAAACCTAACACAATTCAGATGATACAGCAATTTGTTCAGTTTGATGGTTTGCAGGATGAGAACCCCAACACTCACTTGGCAAATTTCCTAGAACTGTGCGACACTTTCAAAATTAATGGTGTTTCTGATGTTGTTATTCACCTTCGGTTATTCATTTTTTCACTGAGGAATAAAGCTAAACAATGGTTGAGCTCACTACTACGAGGGTCCATTACCACTTGGGAATAAATGACCGAAAATTTTATATTAAAATATTTTCCACCGGTAAAAACAACTAAGTTGCGTAATGATATATCTTCTTTTGTGCAGATGGACTTAGAAACACTTTACGATGCATGAGAGAGATACAAGGACCTTTTGTGAAGGTACCCACACCATGGATTACCTCAAATGGCTGCAAGTTCAAACATTCTACAATGGTGTGAACCCTTCGACAAGACAAATGATTGATGCAGCTGTTGGTGGGACCATCAATAACAAAACACCTGAAGAGGCTTCTGAATTTATTGAAGAGATGTCACTGAATAACTATCAATGGCAAGTTATGAGGACTAAGCCAACGAAAACAGCAGGCGTTTATAACGTTGATTCGGTCACTATGTTGTCAAATCAGGTAGAACTTCTGAATAAGAAAATTGACGGTTTACTTGGTTTTACGCAGGTACATCCAGCGATGAGGTGTGATTCAAATGTAGGAGGTGTGCTTACAGAATACCCACCGTTCAATCCTACAATTGAAGAGGAACAAGTCAACTATATGGGTAACAATAATTTTAGATCTCAAAATAACTCATATAGTAATACTTATAATGCAGGATGGAAGAACCACCCAAATTTCTCTTGGGGCTGTCAAGGAAATCAAAGGCCACAAAATCCTTAGGGTTTTCAACACCACCTTATCAACGGAAAAAAGCCGCCAACCTTGAGGAGATGCTATCCAAATTCATCTCGATGTCGAAAACTCGTTTCGAATACCGAGACAAAGACTCAAAAATCAACAAGCATCAATTCAAGGACTCGAAACTCAGATAGGTCAGCTATCCAAATTAATTTTTAAACGACCACAAGGTAGTTTTCCAAGAAATATAGAACCGAACCTAAGGGAACAGCTCAATGCAATTGATGCTCAAGAAGGATGCGTTGAGACTAAGCCAGAACCAAGGCAAGAAAATGTGGAAAGAAAAGGTAATGGTGAGGTAAGTCATAATAAAACGGTAAATGTAGAATACAAACCTCGTGTGCCATACCCTAACACGACAAGAAAAGACTGCTCAGATGAACAATTCGGTAAATTACTTAAACTTTTGAAAAAATTACATATCAACTTACCGTTTATTGAAGCTCTGTCATAGATGCCAAATGCAATGAAATTTTTAAGAGAGCTTTTAGCAAACAAGCGGAAGTTGGACGAAGCATCACATGTGGAGCTAAACGCAGTTTGCTCAGCTATTCTACAGAATAAGCTACCTAACAAATTGAAAGATCCTGGGAGTTTTACAATTCCTTGCTTAATTGGTAGTTTAGATGTGAATAATGCATTAGCTGATTTAGGGGCAAGTATCAATGTCATGCCTTACAAAATGTTTAAGCAACTAGGTCTTGGGAAACCTAAACAAACTAGGATGAGCATTCAATTGGCAGATAAAAACTGTAAGATTTCCTAGGAGTATCATTGAAGATGTACTAGTGAAAGTGGATAAATTTATATTTCCCATTGATTTTGTTGTTTTAGACATAGAGGAGGAGACCAACACCCCTTTAATTTTAGGGAGGCCCTTTTTAGCAACTGCTAAAACAATTATTGATGTTGGCACAGGTGAACTTACACTTCGCGTGGGAGACGAAACGATCACCCTTCAAGCCCGTAATACTAGCATCACATCGAACATGGAAGGTAATGATCCACACCATCCTACTAAAACTGATAATGTGACACAATCCACTGTGCAGAAATTAAGTTTGAAAGAAGTACACGAGCCATGTTTAAACAACAATAGAGGACCCATTCATGAAGAACGAAGGCTACAGATAGAGGAGCTAGACGAATGGCGAGTACGTAAATCGAGAACACCCGATAAACTGAAACTACGCCAAAACAAGTTCGATACCTCTCCCAATCAACTTAAGGTTGGAGATCAAGTCTTATTAGATGCCGCAGACCCTCACATTGTCACTCCCAACCTGGATGAAGAAACCCCTCTTATGGTACTTAGTATTTTCCTATCCGGTACAGTGGAGGTAAGTCATCCCAAGTTCGGCACTTTTAAGGCAAACAATTCCTGGCTAAAGCTTCATTTTGATAAGAATGATAGCAGGAATGAGGAGTACGAACTCCTTAAACCACATTGACCATTCAACAGAGAGGTAAGTCGAGCTTAGACTATAAATAAGCGCTTCTCGGGAGGTAACCCGAGCACTAATTGCACTAACTTCTTTAAATTTTAGTGTTTAACACTTGCCATGACTAACAGAGCTCTTGAAAATAGGTTTACCACAGGGATACGGCCAAGAACACCGGCGTGTGTAAGACCGTGTGGAAACAGGGTAAGATTTTCCCAAAACACGGGCGACGATAAATTGCCACGGCCGTGGGACATGGCCGTGGGCAAACCTACCAAAACAACACTGGCGTACGACACTCCCGTGCCTTAGGACCGTGGTCGAAACGAGAAGCTAGCACGGGCGTGCGACACACCCGTGCCTAACACCCGTGGGCGAACCTGCCAAATTAACACGGGCATGGGGATCGCATACATGGGCGTGGGAGAAACGAACAAGGTAAAATATGGTCGTGCGACACAGCCGTGTGCATCAACACGCCCGAGATACATGGGCGTGTGTCGAATTTTAGACGCGCCAAAATAGGAAAAACGCAAAACACACTGCCTGAAATTGGGACACACGGGCGTGTCCCGTGGCCGTGTGCCCCAAAATCTATAAATACCCTGCACTATTCTTTGTCTTCCCCACTCAAAAAACCCTAACCCTAGCCGCTGCAAGTCTACACGGCCTCCACGCCACGCCCGTGCGCCACCTCTGACTTCGTTTTTGACGTATTCTCTCCTCTTCCTAGTGTTTTTTTACTTTTTCCCTTTCTATTTTATTGATTTTTAGGCCTATTTATCATGATAATATGCGAGTTTTTGACTTTATTTCTATATTTTCATCATTTAAATATCATAATCTAGAATATCCATCATTTGTTTTAAGTCGCTGCCTACATTCTTTACTCCATTCATTTAGTTAGAAGTAAAACTTTCATGATAAGAGTAGTTGAAATTTTTCATGCATTTTGTGTATGGCCATTCTCTCATCCATTTAATATATTGCCTGACATTCTTTGTTATTTCTGCTTTAGGCCACAATGCCTAAAAAAGTGTTAATGAATTTTAAATTGTTGTGGCTGAAAATATCTATGCAATTTTCTTCTTACAAACTAGCTTCATTTTCTGATGCTCCAAGGCAATTCAATGATTTTCATTACAGGTTTCCGATGTCGTCTTCACGAGGAAAGAAAGTTGCCGTTCCCGCTTCTAAGAAAAGGAAAGGAGCATCATCCTCCTCGAGACCTACCGCAGAAATTCGCCACCCATTCCTCCAATTTCCCAATGGGCCCTAAGAGGAACTTTTTCAAATATTACGGGCCCGACTTGTAATGATGAGAGCCACGTGCATCGACCGGGTCATTGTCGAACAAGTCCAGCTGGTCGACGCACCGCCCTCCTTACTATCGGTCCATGGGAGTTATTTTTTGGGATCATCGAGCCAACATACTTAGGGTTGACGATGGAGCTATGTTCTACGTTTCATCTTCAAACCGTGATGACAAACTAATATGATCCCGGCACAGTACAGTTTCGCTTAGGCGGATTAGTCCGCTAACTAAGCATTTCCGAGTTCGGTACCGCATTGGGTCTTTATACCGAGGAGTTCAGAAAGGAGAATGACTTACACGCTCTTGACCGCCACATCAATCGCTCTCCCTCACATTGTTGGGACGCCCTCGTCCCACGTTCGGCCACCTACGATGTAATAACCCAAATTTTACGGTTATCAGAAAAAGTGTATTTTCGAGTCTCCATTACTGAAAAATAGATCTGTAAATAATTTTAAAAAAAATTAAAAAGTTAATTGAGTGGTCAATTAGAGTTTAATTAAGTGAATTTAGCTTAATTAAGGATAATTGGATAAAAAGATTAATTTAAATAAAGTGTGAAAGTTTAATTATAGATTAAAAGAAAATAAAAAGGACCAAAATGGCAATTATGCCATTTAGCATAAGTGAGGCGGCATATAAAGTAAAAATCTAATATTTTTACTTAGGTTTTAAATTATAAAATATATATATTTATTAGTAATAAATGATATTAAATTAATTTATTGTAATTATATTATAAGATATTTATATGATAAATAAATTAGTACAAAGACAAATGTATAGTAAATAAAATATACAAGTGTATGGATAAAAATACATACATTTGTAATACATGTATTAGATATTAAATAGATATTTATTATTTTATAAAAGATATTTATTAATTAAATAATTAAAAAATAAGATTTTATATGATAAATATATTAAATAATGACAAATGTATGGTTATAAATGGATATAAATGTACTAATAATATACACATGAATAAATAAATAATACTTATTATTTAAGTATAAATACATGTGTGTGTGTATATATATATATATATAAGAAAAAAAAGAAAAAAAATGAGAATAGAAAGGAAGAAACAAAGCAAACGAAACAGAGAGCAGGGAAAGGAAAGAAAGAAAAAGAGAAAAGAAAGAAGAAAAGGGAAAATTTAAGGTGTAAAGCTTGGAAGTTTAATAGGTAAGTCAATTTAGCCCTTTTTACTTAATTTTGATGTTTTAGAAGCTTTGGAACAAGATTTTGATGAAATTAAATTGATATTTTAAAAGTTATTAGATTTCTAGATAATGTTCATGTTGAGTAAAATGATGAAATATGGGTTTAATTGATAGAAATTCAAGTTAGAAATGAAATAAGGATTGAATTGTAAAGTAATTCATAAGTTTATGTTGAAGGGCTAATTTTTAAAGTTATTATGGATGAGTGCAGGAAGCATATGATGAATAAACATAGAATTGAAGCTTTAATTTTGATATATGATAATTTTATTAAGTAAAATTGATGGAAATTGATTTTAGGACCTAATTGTGAAAATGTTTGGAATTAAAGTCTAGTGCTGGAATTATGATTTCCAAAAGTTGTAAGGTAGTTTAAAGTGATAGAATAAAGTCTTAATTAAGAAAAATCAGCTCAATTGAGAGGTTAATTGAGTAGGGATGAAATTGTTATTTATTAAAGTTCGGGGGGAAAATGGTAATAAACAGCTTGCACTAAAATAATATTGGACAGCAGCAGTAGACTAATTTTAAAAAATCACCATAAATTGTAGAAATCGAATTAGAAGATTAAAAAAATATGAAATTATATCTTATTGAATCTAGTTCCCATAGAAGAAATGATGTAAACAATGGATTTGTAAATCATGAGATATAATGAATTTTCTGAGACAAGGTCAGAATGAATTCGGGTTCCCCTGTTCTGACTTTGGAAAATTATAAAAATTGGATAAAAATAATTAGGGGCTTAAATTTATATTTTTAGAATCCTGAATGAGTCTATTTTCAAGAAAAGTAAACTAGAATATCATTAGAATTCTGTACGAGGAGATAATTAATTTTTAGTGAAGAAAAGTTAGAACTGTCAGACAACAAAATAGGGGTAACTTTAAAGAATAAACTATACTTATTGGATAAACCAAAAATTCTGAAAATTTTATGGTAAGAATATATATGAGTCTAGTTTCAGGAAAAATTAGCAGATCTTAATTTGGAGTTCTATAGCTCCAGATATAAATAATTTAGTGACTATGACACAGATGGACAGCTTGAATATTCATAAAAGTAAATAATAAAAATTGTAGATGATGTTACTTACAAGTGTGTTATATACTTTAAGGATTGGAATAGAGAGGAGGAGGAGGAAAATATATATGAATATTCAGCTAGCATGGTTAATTTGTATGTTCTAGACTTAAGGACTAAAGTGAATAAAAGTAAAACTTTAGGGGACAATTTTGTAAAAATGTCAAAAATGACCAGATTGAAGGGAATGAATTGTTTTATTATCTAAATTAATAAATTGAATGAAATTATCAATATAAGATCGGGTGAAAAATCGAGGAAAATAAAAAAATAAAATAATCAAAATGCCCCTGAATCTTGGTATTTTTGTAATTTAGTCATGTAAGTTCGTGTAACAGAATTATGCATAATTATAAGCTTGAATTAAATATCATACTTGTGAATTGTATTTTTTCCATGCATACGAAATTGATATGGATATATTTGATAATGTTCGATAAAAGGATACATCCCGTTGAACAAAGGAAAATCGATGGATATAAGTTTCCCGAATTGGTTGTAGTTCTGCATATGTTACAGACACACCATATATCGAAAGGGCATCCCGATATTAGCCCTCTCGAGCTCCCCGTTATATGGTTCTTACGAGCTTCCCGTTATAGCTCTTCTGAGCGTCCCGATAGGATATGATCCGCATGTATTGTGGACATACCGTAACTCTTAAGAGCGTCTCAAAATATAGCTCTTCATGAGCTTCCCGATAGGCTTTTCGTGAGCTTCACGATATGGTTCTTTGTGAACTACCTAATTTCGGCTCTATTGAGCTTCCAGTTATAGCCCAGATTGCTTTCCCGATATGGCTCTTTATGAGCTCTCTGTTAAATAGCTCGAGACGGTAAAAAGGATCTAGCCCGGACGGGTGATCCCATCCTGATATAGCCCTCCCGAAGAATATGTGTAAAATGGATTTAGCTCGGACGGGTAATCCAAATTAGGGTCTGAATTTAGCCTGGACTGGTAATTCAGATCCAAGCTCATTAGAGTAATTGTTGTTGCAGGGGATTTAGCCTGGACTGGTAATCCCGACAATACTCTATGAGTTTATATTACAGGGGATTTAGCCTGGACTAGTAATCCCACTGTAAGGATGAGGTTCGCGGGAGTGTGCTCTCTGAAATGAAATGTGTAAGACCATGGTTGAAAGATACCATGGCAACCTGATATGAAATGTGTAAGACCATGGTTGAAAGATACCATGGCAACGCGACATAAAATGAATAAGACCATGGTTGAAAGATACCATGGCAATATGACAGAAAACGAGTAAGGCCATAGTTGAAAGATACTATGGCATCATGTTGAAGATAAATAAGATTATGGAAGAAAGACGCCAAGACATCAGTTGAACAACTAATATTCAGGTAATATGTACCAGATGAAAAATGGTTATATGAATTGGTTATACAAAACGGTTGTGTGAAATGTTTATAGGAATTGGTCATATGGAAATATATGTACAAAATAGTTGTATGAAAAAATTAAGAAGGTAGATAAATGAAATAAGTATAGGTACATGGAATTTAATTTATGTTAAGTTTAATACGAACTATTACCAAAATAAATATACATAAGATATAAGGAAATGATGGTGCATGAAATATTGATATAACGAAATGAACAATAAATGACTTAGAATTACCTGAAAATGTTCAGTAAACTCCGGTAATGCCTCGTACCCTATTCCAGCAATGGATATGGGTAGGGGTGTTACATACGACCCCAGTCACACCAAGGCATCATCTCTCCCTCCATCCCTAAGGTACCTTCACTCTATCTTATCTCACATTCTGACAGGACGGAGAGAGAGCACCGGCATCGTCAGTACCCACGACATCTATTATTTATGGTGTATGTCCAACGGGCACGTCATCGACCTCGCCTACTTCATCGCCCTTGTCATACGCCACCAGACAGAGCGACATCGAAGGGGGTCATCTCTATTGGCCCCTACGTGACTCGACTGGCACGACACTTTGGACTCCTCAACACCGCGGCCCAAGAATCATCCTTAACCCTTATTGGCTAGATGTCTCCACAAGGCATCTCGAGTATGCTGAGCATGAGGATGATCGAGAGGAGCCAAGGAACCTACCCTCCCCAATATTGTCTCACTCAATCTAACGAGGAGGAGGTTCCCGAGGACATTACTGATGATGTCCCTACCTAACATGAGGACCAACTCCCCCACCCACCACCACCACCTTCTCAGCCAGTTCATGCGGCGGCTTCATACGCTGACATCTCTGAGCGTCTTAACAGATTCGAGCAGCAATGTTTTCACAGATTTGACAACATTGATGCTACTCTACAGCAGATTTGTCAGCACCTTCACATCTCATCGCCAGCCCCACCTCGTGAACCATCTAGCGATGAAGATGTTTAGAAATTTTTGTTTTTTATTTCTTATTTTATGTTTTTATTTTTATTTTCATTTAAGATAGCTTTTTATTTTTCTTTCATTTTATTTTTATTAGGATTTATAATATTTATCTAACAATTTCTAATCTCGGCTAATCTTTTACAAGTAAATCATTTTTCCCAATATCCCCTAAACAGTTCCTGCTTTTATCGCAGTTATCAAAGAGCTCCAAAAGCTCGCAATCATTTAGGAACTTCAAACTCCGATGGAAAAGGTTCACCACAGTTACCATGCCCTACTCAATAAGGAGATATAATATTCTTTTGGCACAGCACTTGTGGTACCCAACCTCTACTACCACCGGAGTATCCTCCTCCACCTCCATAACTCTGAACTAGGAAACTCATTTACCACTCAGGAAGTTTCAATTCTCTCCCTCTCTCATGATCTTCTATTTTCTTATATATCTAACCTTGTACATTGAGGGCAATGTACATCTTAATTGTGGGAGGTAATCATTTCATTATCTGAAAATCCCTGAATAGTGCTTTGTTCTTTTGTGAATCTCTCATATCATGTTTAAGTTGAATTTTGATTGACTGATAATTTTGATTGATATATCTTGAATTAAAACATAGGCATTCATGCATTAATTGTTAAACTCTAAGACACTAGAAAATTAAGCATGATAAGTTGATTCTTAAGAATTTAAAATTTTAGGTTGTTTCCCCATTGAGTTGAATCCCACAGATTGAAACATCAAAAAGCCATAATTTTTGTGAGATTTTTGAGCCTTTTGAGCATTTATTAATTCTTTCATACTCACTTTTATTATTTCTTTGAGTGTGCCAATATTGAATTGTTATTCTAGAACTTGACTGATTATGCATGTCAAGACCACACTATTTGATTTGTTATATCAAGATGATAGAGGCACTTAGGATTAACCCACTCATGCCATGAAAAGCCTACCTCCACGATTAACACTCAGTGAACCCCTTTGAGCCTAACAAGCCATTCCTTGTATCACCCTCGATATTAACCATTAACCCATTATTGTTGAAATCCCCTTAAATTAATTTGATCCTCAATTTTTTTTTTGTCGAGAATTGATTTGAATAAATTGCTTAACTATGTCTTGTTATTAATAGTTAATTTATGATTATTTGACTTGTTCTTTAAAAAAAAAAACCATGAATACATATCAGTAGTTATCTTTTGCATGTAAGTCTCATTCCATAGTCAAAGAAGAAAGCTTTGCTGTACACAAGTGATGATTAAATATTTTTCTAGTTAAGAAAATTTTCAAGTCAATCTCGATTCTAACCCTTTCTTTCAGCCTGTGACCACACCCCCTAACCAAACTTCGTTACAACCCTTTAAAGACCTTTGGATTGATGTATCATCTCGATTTATAGTGGTGGAGATTTGATTTTTATGCAAGCCTATGGTCATAACTTTTCATATTGACTGATGAGTGCTATCGAAACCATTTTTTCGAATTTAAAGAAAAATGGGGAATCGACTTTTTGAAAAACGAAAATATGGAGTCGCCACCAATCTTTTTGTTTAGGTGTGATCGGATCACCTAAAAATTCGATTATTTTAATAAAATGTTTCTTTTTGCTAAAACAACGATTTTGGTCTTACGAAAATATGAGAAAACGGGCTCGGGAGTCGGTTACGTATGAAGAAGGATTAGCACCCTCATTACGCCCAAAATTGGTACCAAATCGATTAAATACTGTCTTTATGTCTAAGACTTGAAAAAGAGTTTTTGAAATGTGATTCCTTTTGAAACATTTGAATGGCTCGAGTTGGTTTCCAAAATTCTCTTGTTTGAGCAATGCAAAGCACCACATCCAAAGACGGTGAGGACACGATCCTTTATACCCCCGAAAACAACGATAAATTTTGACTTCCGAAAGTTTATACGTTGAAAATTACAAAAGGATGTCCAATTATTCAGTCCTAACGAAAAAAACGAAACCCAGCACGGTAGGGCTCGGTTCCTCTAATTTCCAAACCTTGAACATTGCCTTGCTTTAGGAAACACGAGTGAAATTCCAAAGGAATATTCGATTATTTTGAACAAACAGGAAATCGTAACCCGGCACGATAGGGCACGATTCCCCGAATTGCCAAACATCGAGTATTACCTTCGTTTTGAGGAGTTTTTAAAGACATGAGTGAAATTCCAAAGGAATATTCGATTGTTTTGAACAAACGGGAAATCGCAACCCAGCACGATAGGGCACGATTCCCGAATCGCCAAACATCAAGTATTGCCTTCGTTTTAAAGAATTTTTAAATGAATAATTTGTAAAACCAGCTTAAAACGCATTAATTTGACTTGAAATAAAATGGAATAATTATTTTAGATTAACAAGTTTAAAATCCCAACAAGTCAATTGCAAGTAAAAGGCGAAGTTATAAACATGAGACAATATGCATGGATAGTGAACTCTATTAATGAATAAAAATAGTGTAAAGATGAATAAACAAATAAAAAAAATTTTAATGTGCATAAAATAGCAGTAAGCTCACATCCAAACATTAACAATCAAAATCATGAAAGCTAAAAATATAACTAAAGAAACAAATCAAAGTAAAAGCCCCAACAAGTTTTCAAACCTAGATAAATAAAATTAAGATAGCAACACCAAGTACCAATCGCAAATGTAATGTAATAACTTATAAAACGATAAAAACAACAAAACACACATGATATACAAAACAATATGGGCAAACTACAAACATATAAATAATTATTAAAATAAAGATTACGAAGGAGGAAATTTGAGTCAAATAATGTGCATAAACATTTTAGAAATGATGTATCCATTTAAAGTTGACAAATGTATATATATATAAATAGTATTTAAATGTGAGATTTTAAATCAAAACAATATGTAGTAAAATATGTTCTTAAAAAAATGACTTATGTACATAAAAATATATTAAGATAAATTTAAAATAATTTATAAAATAAATTAGCATGGGACTAAATATATATATATAAATACATAATAATAGTAATAATAGTAAAATCGAAGAGCATATAAAAAAACATAAATAAATGAACTTTAAATATAAAAAGTTAAAGGAATAAAGAAATAAGTAGATGAACAAGATAATAAATAAAACAATTTAGTTTGAAATTAGAAACAGAAAATAAAATAAATAAAACAAATAAGACAAAAATAACAAATAATATTGATGGAACAAAAAAGAAAATGTGATAAGGATATTAATAATAATAATATAATGAGAACTTGTAATAAGCCATGAATGTAAAATAAAGGCAAAAGAATAGTATAAAACAATAGTGAAATAAAAATAAAGAAAAAACAAAAATGGAAACTAAAAGGATTCGATTTAAAATCAAAAATGAAGTCTAAGGCGTAAAATATAGGTAAATCAATAAATATGAAAATAAAATAAAATATAAGGGGTTGAATTTAAATAAAGCAAGTAAATAAAATATTAAAGAAAATAAAAATAAAAGCAGAATATTGAAAATAATAAAAAAGGAAAAATAAACAAGATTAAATGGTCAAGGAACCAAAAATAAAAAGAAACGAACTTTAAGGGATAAATCAAAAAGCTGGAATTTGAGCTAAAATGAGACACGCGTAAGGGAAGAGGGACTCATATCACAAATAACCCTCTTTTTTAAGTAGTGCCGTTTTGGGGCTATTAGTATTAGCCTGAAACGGTGCCACTTAATCTTCCCCAAAGCAGCAAAAGCAAACCCTAAATAAATCCCCTAGCCGCTTCAAAAAAAAGAGAAAGAAAATCAAACTTTTCTCTCCAATATTCGGCCGATCGACAAGCCCTCCATCGACGATCCTCTTGCCTTTCCTTTCGACCCAAGAATGGTCAATCAAGGCTTCATTGGACCACAAGTTCATGATTTTCACTCGCAAGCTCTAAATCGCTACCAAGTTTCGATTATGACGAAACAAGCAGAGATTCAAAGGCTTCAAAACACAGGTTAGTTCCTTCCTTTTTTATTATACACTAAATAAAAAACACGAAGAAAGAAAATAAAAATCAAGTCGGAATAAAAACTAAAAGTCACCTCTTCTGATTTGCTTTCAAAATGCCCCTTTTTTTTCTATTTAGTATGCGTTCGTGTCTGTATATTGCGCAACAACGAAAATACATTGTTTTTTTTGGCTTTATAGTCGAAATCCCAAAACAAATAACATAAAAAAGATACAATTTTTCTTCATTTTTCCTATTTGTTGTTGTCCTATTGCCGTTTGTTTTTTTTGTTTACAGGTACGGGGTACCGGACCAGCTGTGGCGCACGGCTCATTTACGTGAAGGCGTGGGCATGGCTATGGCGCAAGGAGGTTGTCCGGTACTGCGTACGGAGGTATGAAGGGGGCAGTCGATGTTGGAGGCTGCTAGGGTTTCCAATGACCAAAATTTTGGGTCGTTTGGGCTTTATTTTGGGCATTGGGCCATTATGTTGGGCTTTATATTTTATGTTTATTTTGTATTTTGATGGACCTGGGCAAATTGGCCCGTTTACAAGTGCTAACTTCATTGTCCTTAAACACTTCGAGTGATTTGAGTGAATCTTTCGTGAGGATGTTAAACTCTGTGAGGTTCTGAATCAATGATAACTACTTAGAGGAGGGGAGATACCTAAGTTTTTCATGATTAAAATACTCAATTTAGAATGCTTAAAGCTCTAATGTTCTTTTAGTTGAATTCACAACGTATGATTACTTATGAGATGGTTTGAGATAATATGGATAGGAATTATAAGTTGAGAAAAAGGAAATTTTAATTGTGATTCGAGGATTTTCCTTGAGGACAAGCAAACGCTTAAGTGTATGGGTATTTGATAAACCGTAATTTATACATATTTATAACCCATGCTTAACGCCTTTTATGAATGATTTCTCCTTAGATTTGGTGAATTCGATGCTCCTAATGTCTTAATTTCATGTTTTATTCTCAGGTAGGCATAGGAGAACGAAAGAAACGAGAAACGGGCCGAAAACAGAGAAAATGGACCAAAGCACGAAATCAACACGGCCTAGAGCTTCTCACACGAGCAGATCACACGGTCGTGTCAATTTCGTAAAATTGAAGCACGATTCACACGGGTATAACACACGCCCGTGTACCTTGAACACGGCCTGAAGTTACCGCACACAGGTGTGTCACACGAGCGTGTCCCTGTCGAGCCCAAGTTGAGTCCGATTCAGAAAATGCCACTTTTTAGGGTTCTAAGGCATTCCAAAGCCTATAAATACACCCTAGAAGAGGAAGAAAAGGGGGAGACGGAGAATAGAGAGTAAGGAATTACTCCAAGGAAGCCGATTGATCCATCTCAGAAGTCGGAGCCATTATCAAGACTGAAGATCTCTCCTCAACTTCCCCTTCAGGAGTTTTGGGTTTTCTTATTGTTTTGTATTTATTATTATTCTGAGATGTTTTCTTGTTTAGTTATGAACTAAACCCCTAAATACCTAAGGGGGATGAAACCTATGATGAAACCTTGTTATTATTTCTGAATCGTATGATAAATATTTGACTTGTTCTTACTTATGTGTTCTTAATTCTTGTTTTTGTATTTCAGGATATCACTTCAAGTTACTACTCTTAGTTGGAGGAGGAATAGACCTTGACTAGGAGTAACTTTGTCATAATTAAGCGGAGTTGATTGCGCGCCTAGAGATAGGGTGACAAGATTTTGTCGGATTAGGGTAAAACCTAATAAGGGAATCAATAGATCGAGTTAATACAACCTTAGAGTGTTAATTAGAGATAACTCTCGGTTATTCAACCTAGGGATTAGACGTTGTTAGTCTCGAGAGGGATAATAATATACAGTAGGGATTTCTACGGAACAAGTTAAATGAATAAATCGTCCGGTCCGGAGCCAGAATAACAATTAAAAGTCTAGGTGGATTTTTCCCTAGGTGTTGTCTTAATCAATCGCTTTCCCCAACAATAATTTCCCAACTTCTATTTTCTGCAAGTACTTAGTTTAATTAATTAGTTAGTTAAAACAAATCTCTTTTTTTCGGCTAGATAATAAGAAGACAGTCATTACTAGTACTTCTAGTCCTTTGGGTTCGACAATTCGGTATTGCTAAAGCTATACTACTGTTCGATAGGTACACTTGCCTACGTCATGATAATAGTTAGTCTCAAGAACGATTCATTATAAATTTATAAAAACTTATCACGAAAAAATCACGATCAATATCCGGTCTTGCTAAAACTATACTACTGTTCGATAGGTACGTTTGCCTTCATCGTGATAATAGTTAGTTCAAGTACGATCAATTATAAATTTTAAAACTTATCGCAAGTGATAATCAATATCTCCAACTTTGTTCCAAAATGGTTAATCTGTCAGCATGTTAAAGCTGAACATCAGGTGTCATCTGGTTTGTTACAACCGATTATGATTCCGGATTGGAAATTGGATAGAGTGAAAATGGACTTTATTTCGGGTTTGCCCCTATCTTCGAAAAAGAAAGATGTTATCTAGGTTGTAGTTGATCAATTAACGAAATTAGCCCATTTTATTCCAGTACGATCCAATTACTCACTTGATAAGTTAGCTGAATTATATATTTTCGATATAGTGAAATTGCATGGTTTGCCATTATCTATTGTGTCAGATAGAGATCCGAGATTCACATCACGATTTTGGAAGAAATTGTAAGATGCTCTGGGTACGAAATTACTCTTCAGTATTGCATTCTTGTGTTTGAAGGTTCGTGGGAACAATATTTGCCTTTGATTGAATTCGCTTACAATAATAGTTTTCAATCGAGCATTAAATGGCACCATACAAAGCCTTATATAGTCACAAATGTCGTACACCATTGTATTGGACTGAGCTCAGTGAGAATAAAATTAACGGGGTTGATTTGATAAAAGAAACTGAACAGAAAGTAAAAGTGATTCGAGATAGTCTGAAAGCAGCTTCCGATCATCAGAAATTATACGTGGATTTGAAACAAAAAGACATTGAATTTGAAATTGGTGACAAAGTGCTTCTGAAAATGTCGTCGTGGATGGAAGTACTCCAATTCGGTAGAAAAGACAAGTTGAATCCTAGGTTTATCAGGCCATATGATATCACCGAGCGTGTCGGGCCAGTTGCTTATAGATTATTGTTGCCACTAGAGTTAGAAAAGATTCATAATGTGTTTCACATATCGATGCTTCGAAGATATAGATCTGATCCCTAACATGTAATTCCTCCATCTGAAATTGAGATTTAGTCTAATATGACCTATGAAGAAGAACCGATTCGTATATTAGCTCGCGAGGTTAAAGAATTACGAAATAAGAAAATTTCGTTAGTTAAAGTATTATGGCATCGACATGGTATTGAAGAGGCTACGTGGAAGCCCGAAGATGCTATGAGACAGCAATACCCGAATTTGTTCAATGGTAAGATTTTCAAGGACGAAAATCCCTAAAAGGGTGAGAATTGTAACAGCCTAGATTAGACCCTAGTTGAAATAGTGGTTTCAGAACCACAAATTCGAGTCTAAAAATATTTTAATATTATTTTTCGTGCTTATAATATGTGAATTTATGTCTGTGAAAGTTTCGTATGGAAATTTTATTGTTTGTGTGCTTAATTTGCAAAAAAAAGACTTAATTGTAGAAAATGAAAAAGTTGTGTGCCATTTGTTAAAGTGTCGAATTGACATGGCTTTTTAAGCATGAAGTCCTTATGATGCAATTAGACTATTGAATTAATGCATGGACAAGTATAGACATTAATTGTGGGATTTTAATGTTATATGACTAAGGTTAAAATGGTAATTATTGTATTATTATGAATTAAATGAAAAAAAACATGAAAATGGCCATTATTATCTTTGTTCTTGCCGAAAATTCAAAGAAAAAGAGAAGAAAATAAGCTTCCTAGGGTTCGACTAAGGAAATTGATGATTAAGGTATGGTTTTTTATCCGTTTTTGAAGATTTTTACGTTTTTGTAATCGTTGCTTTGCATACTATCAAGCCCGTGTCTCAATTTCTGATTTTGTTGATAATTTTGAGTTAAGCCACTAATGAAATTATAAGCTTTGTGAAGTTAGTTGTTGGTAAATGAAAGATATGCTTTGGGTTAGTTGTTGGTAAATGAAAGATATGTTTTGGGTTAACATATTTTGTATTTGAATTTTTTATGAATATGAGTAATTTGGACTAAATTGTGAAAATTTTAAATTGAAGGACTAAAATGTAAAATAAATGAAATGTGTGGACTTGTATGAGTACTAGGAGAATTCGGCCAAGCTTATGTCTAAAGAAATTTGGTGTATTTTATGATTTTTGTGATTAGGGACTAAATTGTTAAAATATGAAAATATGAGGGCTAATTTGTAAAATGTCCTAAATACGTGTTTGTGGATTGATTTGAATGATTTGGTGAATAAACTGGTTAAATTTGAATATGTTTAGATCAAGAACCAAAGAAAACGAAATTAGATCGGGAAAAGTCAAAAGTCGTTGAATAGTCGACCCTGTTCGTCCAAATTCATACGAGGTAAGTCTATATACAAATAAATGTATTTGAAATAGTTTATTTATGCTAATATGTTATTGAACAATGATGAATGATAATATGAGAGTTGAATATGAAATATCCGAGAAAGTATCGACAAACTTTCGATGTCCGAAAGGCCTAGTACGAACCATAGGAATAGTTAGGATACATATGTCATGACATAGGATCTGATATGTAACAACCCAAAGTTTACGGGTATCGAAAAAATTGAATTTTTGGGTCATTATTTCCGCAAAGTGAATTCGTAAATATTTATTAGAAATATTTGTGAAGTTAGTAGTGTGGTTAATTAGATTTTGGTTAAGTGAATTAGTTTGAATTAAGGCTAATTTAGTGAAAGGACTAGATTAAATAAAGGGTAAAAGTTGAATTTTAGAATAAAGAAAAGTCAAAGGATTATATTAGCAATTAAAACATGGGTGACAAATGTGTGGTAAAAATTAGTTACATGTGTATAAAGTATAATATATACATATGTATTATAAGTAAATGTTTACTTATTATTTAAGTAAATAATAATAATTACTAAAATATAATATAATAATATATTATAATAGTTAAAATAAATAAAAGAAATAAAAAAAATAAAGAAAAAGATCAGCGAAGTGGAACGAAATAGGAAAGAAAGAGAAAGGAGAAATGAAAAAGGGAAACTTAGGGTTTTGAAGCTTAAAGCTTAATTTGGTAAGTCAATTTAGTCCATTTTCTTGTAATTTTGATGTTTTTGGAATCCTAGAACAAAGCTCTACTTGAATTATGTTGAAATTTAGGAAGTTAGTGAATTTTTAGATGTTGATTAAGTTGAACAATTGAGTAAATTATGAGATAAAGTGATAAAATTTTAAGTTAGAAGTGGGAGAAGGATTGAATTGTAAAAAAAGAAATAAGTTTTGACATAATAGAGACTAAATTGAAAGAAATTCAGAATTGATGTTTTATATTGAATATTAAAAGCTGAAACATGTTTAAAGTAAGTATTAAATGAAAATATGAGATTTATTTGTAGAGAAAGAATAGCTATGGTGGAAGGACTAAATTGGAATTTATGTAAAAGTTACATGGAAAATAGAAGGATGTGTTATTAAAATGATATGTATTGATGATTTTAAATGTTAATTTTTCCCTAGCTAATGTAGCACTGGAAACGTCATCGAAGAAGGGGAAAGAGAAAGTGGACAAAGATATCGAGTAGATTCGAGAATTTTGGTTTGTATTTCTATAAACTAAACTTAATGTATATTTATCATTGTGATCCCTAAAATGCATGATAGATAAAATGAAGGTAAGTATAATTACTATTGAATTATGAAAACCCTATTAACAGTATTAGGCTAAGTCGAATATAATTGGCATGCCATCGGATTGGAAGTGTTCAGGGATATTCTGACTTTGCGTCGATGAGACACTATAAGTGTCGCCTTACTGTTACTGTTCCAAATTCATTCCGAAGAGGTACTCCGTACCTTACTTTTACTGTTTCAGATTTGTTCCGATAAGGTACTTTGTGTACCGCTACTGTTACTGTTACTGTTGCTGTTACGGTGTATTCTGGCTTCGGTCGATGAAACACCGTATACTATCCCGGTGTATGGGTTGGATCTATGTATCCGTCCAGGTCCGAGTTATGTTAATAGGGGTAATTTAATGTATTGAACTATTGAATAATTGTGCCACTGTACTGAAAATCGACTGTTTCTAACTGATATCATTGAACTGAATGTTTTATTGAAAAAGAACTTTAAATATAACTAGTTCCAATAGATTTGAATTAAGTAACTTAAATGCATTTTGATGTTAACAATTATTCAAGTGTTAGTTTATAGAAATACCACTGAGTGCATACTCAGTGTACGGTTTGTTTTTCGTGCGCAGGATTAGGTATGAAAGAAAGTTAAGGACTCAGCATCCAAGCCAATCCTGGACTCAAAGTGGTGAAGTACCTTTCTTTTGGTAAAATGGCATGTACCTAGGTTGTTAAGATGTTATTTTGTAAATGATAAAGAATGAGTATGAAAGATGTTGAAACATGGTATGAAATATGCATAAGTTAAACTTATATGAGTTCGGCTAGTATGATAATGTAGTATAATTTCGATATGACTTGTGGTACCAATGAGGGTACATTGGTTGGATGATTCATTGTTTAATTAGTGTGTATTAGATATGTTTAATCAAGTTTTGGACTGGTTGAAAGATTGTATTTTAAATTATTTGTTATTCAAGGTTTGCAGGGATGGCAAATTTGAACTATAACGTTCATTTTGAGTCCACACGGGCGTGTGATCAGATCGTGTGAGACACACGGCTTGCACACAGGCATATTGACAGGCCGTGTGTCCCCTGCATCCTTAAATGTAAAGTCAGGATAGTACACGGGCAAAAGACACAGCCGTGTGTCTTGGTCGTGTGAAGGACACGGGTTTCAAGCACGGTCGTGAGTCAAAATCATGTGAAAATGGCTTAAAAATGGTGAAAAATCAGTTTACCACACGGCCTAGCCACAAGGGCGTATGCCCAGGCCATGTGCCCCTTTGATAGTTAAGAAATTGCAAGTTAGAATTCCACACGGGCTGGCCACACGGCCATGTCCTAGGCCATACGGGCATGTGCCCCTATCTTCAAGGTAAAATTTTTGAAGTTGTTGGTTTAGTCCCGAACCACTACCAAGGTATGTATTGGGCCCCGTAGGCCCATATTAGGGACTTTATGGCAAAATTTGAAAAGTTTTGATTTGGAATGCAAATTTATGACTCATTTTTGTATAAATGCCAGTGTATAAGTTCGGTAATGCCTCGTAACCTTATTCCGGTGACGGATACGAGTTAGGGGTGTTACACGATATGTGTTATCGTGTAAGACTATGCCTGGGACATTGGCATCGACTTGTGATTTACGTGTAAGACCATGTCTGGGACATTGGCATCGTATTTGATTTCGTGTAAGACCCTGTCTAGGACAGTGGCATCGATGTTTGATTACATGTAAGACCATGTCTGGGACGTTGGCATTGTATTTGCTTTCCGAGCTATCTGCATATCCTTATGATTCCGAACGGTTTAACGGGTATTCCGAGAAAATAGATGACTATGTGAATTTGTATCCGACTCAGGTACATTTGAATTGTATACTATGTTTGAGAATGAAAGGTAAGTATATGTACTTTGGTGAATATATGATAAAAGTATGAGTTGCTATGAGAATGAGTTATGATATGTATATATGAATCATGTTCAAATGAAATATAAGAGATATATAGCTAAGTGAATGTATTTTGCCTTAAATTATATGAATGAATTGATGCTACTTGTTAAGTTTATTTGTATATGACTTACTAAGCTTTTGAAAGCTTACTTTGTGTATGTTTGCATTGTTTTATAGATATTGTAGCTACCGAGAGCTTGGGGATCATCCAGGATCATCACCACACTATCGAACTATATTTTGGTACCTTTTGAAAATGTATATATTGAAGTATTGCATGTATATGCTAGAAGTACTTTGATTATGTTTTGTGATGTATATATATCTAGCCATGTGATTTGACTTGATTATGGTTGTGTATATGAATGAGTTCTTAGTATGAAATTTGTGATGCAATATGATTATTATGATGTAATTTGAATGGCTATAGAAATTGATCATTTTGGTAAGTAATGGTATATGTTTATTTGAGAAAATGGTAAGTTTGATCATGAGATTGAATTATGTAAATTGAAGTATTGGAACATATGCTTTGGTATGATTTTAGTTTAGATTTGGTATGATTTGGTTGATGAATTGAGAATGGAATTTGTTGATAATGTAATGGCATGAATAATGTATGTTTTGGTATTGAAATTGGCTGAAATTATGATGCAAATGTGCTTGGTTTGATGTTTTTAGGTTTGACCCAAAATGGGTGGCAAATTGGCTTTTCAAATGGCCTATTTTTGTCCACACGAGCGTGTGTCTCAGCCGTGCGTGACACACGGTCATGTCGCACCGCCGTGTTTCCCCTGGGGTACCCTACGATTGTAAGTTAGGCTTGAGCACGGCCAAGGCACAGGGGCATGTGGCTAGTCGTGTGACCCAAGTAAGTTTCGGCCACGGCCAAGGCACACGGGCGTGTCTTGTGGCCGTGTGAGCAAGTCAGTATGTATGCCATATTTTGACACGGCCTAGACACACGAGTGTCTAAAGCCGTGTGTACCTGTTCACACGGGAGTGTGACCTGTACATCTTTGAAAAATTTTGTATGAGCCCGATTTAGTCCCGACCTCTTTCTAATGCATGTTTAAGGTCTCGATGACCTATGTAAGGGACTTTATGATAATGTTTGATCTTTGACGCTATGATATTTGTGAAATGAATGCTAAATGTTTCGATTTGTCCGGTAATGCCATTAACCCTAGTCCGACGACGGATACGGGTTAGGGGTGTTACAATAAACTTTAGGTATCTTATTGATATGGCAGTTCATGAAAGATTTGACATGCGTCTAATGTTTATTATTACAACATTTTATATGAAACACTACATAGTGAAGTTTATATTAAAATCCTTGAAGGATTTAGAATGCTAGAAGCATATAAAAATTAACGTGAAACTGTTAAATATATTTGCATAAATATTTAATGATTTGATTGGAATATATGTGTAACAGCCTAATTTTCAGTGATGTCGGGAACAGTGATTTGAGATCACTAAATCCGACAAGTAAGTCGAAAATTTAATAAATTAATACCTATGAGTCAAGTGTGAATATAGAAGTATTTTTGAATTAGTGAATTTGGTATTAAAAGAATTAATTAGGTAAATTGGGTCGAGAGTGAGGTATCGAGACCTCGACTTCATAAACTGAGCCATAAATATTTTTAGAAATATTTATGGAGTGTTAGTGAGGTAGTAATAAAATTTCGTCAGAAAATTTTGACGTTTGGGTGGTTAATTAAATAAAAAGGACCAAATTGAAAAATGTGTAAAAGTTGCTAAAAGGATTAAATAGCTCAATTACCAAATGAGGAAGGACCTAAAGTGCAAATAAGCCCAAAGGAGATATTTTGGGCAGCAATAGCTGAGAAAAACAAGGAAAAAGGGTGAAATAAGGGCAAAATTGAAAAATTGCCAAAATTAGCTAAATAAAAATGGGACCAAATTGGAATATCTAGAATTCTCTTCATTTTTCTTTATTTTCATCAGCTGAAAAACAACCATGGAAGAGGGTTCAAGCTGGTTTTCATTCTCTAGCTTCATGTAAGTTTAATTCTTGCTTTCTCTTTGAAATTTCTAAGATTTTGGACTTTTACAATTGGGTCCAACTTACTATGTCATTAGTTTTTGATTCCATGGCTAATTTTTAAAGTTGTTATGGGTGAGTGTTGGAATCATATAATGAATAAACATAGAATGGAAGCTTTAATTTTTATATATGATGATTTTATCAAGTAAAATTGATGGAAATTGGTTTTAAGGCCTAATTGTGAAAGAGTTTAGAATTAAGGTCTAGTGCTAAAGTTATGATTTTCAAGGGTTATGAAGTAGTTTAAAATGATAGAATAAATTATTAAATGAGAAAAACTAGATCAATTGAGGGGTTATTAAGTAATGATTGAATTGTATGAACTGTGAAATTTGGGACAAAATGGAAATCAACATTTTGCACTAAAACTGTTTTGGACAGTAGCAGTAGTTTAATTTTGAAAAATCACCAAAAATTATAGAAATCGAAATAGAGGATGAATAAAATATCAAATTAAATCTTATTGAGTCTAGTTTCTTATAGAAGAAATGATGTACGAAATGGAATTGTAAATCATGAGATATAATAAATTTTGTGAGACAAGGTCAGAATGATTTCGGGTTCCCCAGTTATGACTTTGGAAAATCATCAAAAATTGGAAAAAAAATAATCAGGGCTTAAATTTATATGTTTAGAATCCTGAATGAGTCTATTTTCAAGAGAAACAAACGGGAACATCATTTGAATCCTGTACGAGGAGATAATTAATTTTTAGTGAAGAAGGGTAAGGTGACTTTAAAGAATAAACTGTACTTATTGGTTAAATCAAAAATTTAAAAATTTTATGGTAAGAAGATACGTGAGCCTAGTTTCAAGAAAAATTAGCGGATCTTAATTTGGAGTTCTGTAGCTCAAGATAAAAATAATTTAGTGACTATGACATGGATGGATAGCTTGAATATTCACATAAGTAAATAGTAAAAATTATGGATAATGTTACTTACAAATGTGTTATTTATACTAAGGATGTTGATGGAGAGGAGGAGGAGGAAAAAATATATATATGAATGACTTGTGTATAAATTGATCACATGCCTAATTATAATCGATAAATGTTGAATTAGAAATGATATAATGTTTTATTTGAAATATTTATTATAAAATTATGATTATCGTTATAATACAAAAATCGAACTTGTGAATTTATATAACTAAATTTTAGTGACCATTTGTTAATTTTATGAATTTCATGACGTGTTATTTCATATGTATTGATGATAAAATCGTGAATAATGTAAAAGCATGAAAATTGAACAAATGATCAATTTGAGCACTTCAGTTCAGTGACAAGATGAATTGACGGAAAAGACCATGGTTGGTACATGGCAAAGTGTGAAACGTAGGTATGGTATCATTCATACTGAGTTGTGAAACGTAGGTATGGTACTAACCATACTAAGTTGTGAAACGTAGGTATGGTATCATCCATACCGAGTGTGAAACGTTGGTATGGTATTAACCATACTGAGTTGTGAAACATAGGTATGGTATTTCAATGAGGAAAACCATACTGAGTTGTGAATCGTGGCACTGAGCAACGACGTACTCAATTTCGTAAGATATTTCCTAATTTGATAATAAGTAATCTGATAAGTGAGAAGTGGTAGCTCCAGCTACCTGATCAGTGAGAAGTGCTAGCTTCGGCTACCTGATCAGTGAATAGTGGTAGCTTCGGCTACAAGTGACAAGTGATTTCCATGTAAGACCATATTTGGGATATGGCATCGGTGTGATATGTGTTTAAGATGTAAGACCATAGCTGGGCTATGGCATTTTAGTAAAAAGTGATCAATTGACGGATAAGTCCATAGTTTCACCATGGCATAATGATAATGAAGATGTAAGACCATAGCTGAGCTATGGCATTTTAGTGAAAGGAGTTATGCTACGACATCAGTGATTATCAGTGAAATTTAGTGCATACCGGTGTAGACCAATGAACGTAAGGCGTTCTCCAATTTGACAAAGTTTTGGTAATTATTATTTGAATTTATATAGCAGATTTTAGTGAACATTGAAATTGAGCTCAATTATATGATTTCATCATTCAGAGATTGTGTTTGACAGGTTATGTTAGTAAATTATGAGTATGTGAAACAAATGAAAGAATTTAAACAGCTAATGTGGTTGAGCTCATTCACATGAATTTATCATTTGAAATTGTGATTGACAGGAAGAAATAGTGAATTGCATGCTTATGAATGGTTACACATATTTATCTGAAAAACAAGAAAAATGACGGTTATTGATATATGGAGATATGAGACATTGATATATTAATATGGAATATGTTTGATAAATGTGTTCATTCATAATTATGAAATTATGTACCTCATTTGTGCTATTTGCATAAAGATGATATTTCAAATACTTTGGTGATTAAAGCTTAAATATGAAATAGTATGAAATCGAGACAAGTTGTTATGAAAATATATTTAAATTATCTGTAAGTGTTTCGTACTCCTTGGTAATGCCTCATACTCTATTCCGGCGACGGATATGGGTAGGGGGTGTTACAATATGTATTATCATACAAGGATCATGATCAAAGTTGATTATGATTATGATTATTGTTGGAACTTTTGAAGAGACCAAAATATATTTTCCCAAAATTCTTCTCCACTCATGACTTTTATAAGAATGATGATATAAACGTTTATAAAATCTATTCAAGTTATTATTTGAAAAACTAATATCCAATATTGGGATAAGTAGAATATAAGATATTATGCGATGTTGTCATGAGAGGGAGTAAATATGTGTTGTACTCTTTTTTCCTTAATTGGGATTTTATCCCACTGAGCTTTCCAGATAAGGTTTTTAATGAAGTAACATGCCATACATATTATAGATATTTGTACTTTATTTATTCTCTATTTTATAATAATTTTATAATTTTAATCTTAATATTATAATAATTTATATTATTTAGACGCTTTTAGACAAAGAAGTAATTTAAATATATTCTTTTAAAATGAAAATTTATTTGGAGAAAAATATTGACCGTGAAATGTTTTTACTATTTTTAATATTAAAAACCATTAAATTAAATTTTCCTTGTATACATTTTCCACAATGTTGAATGAAATAAGTTTGATGAAGCTTCCAAATCCAATAAAAGGATCCCTACTTAAAGCCTACAATCCTAAGATCATTAAAAATTTCAGTAACTTCACCTACTTGATATTATGTAAAACCAGTAAGTAGGTCCAAGTCTTTAATGAGTTTAAAAACCCTTTAATTAAACTTTCATCTAAACCTTCTATATGTCAGTTCTTATTAGTTCCAATTTTCGACAAATCATTCAAAATTTCAAACGCAACATGGTCATACAAAAGCTATAAATATAACTAAGGTCAAGAATTTAACAAAATTTTAAAGTTACTTATGGAATAAAAAGTATATTATTAATATATCAAATACAAACCCTTAATACAATAAATAAAACAAAATTAAATTAAATTTACATGCTTTCATAATCTTTAATACGTTTAATGCTTTTTTTTTAATTTTTTTCTACATTCATATTGGATTTAGCCCACGTTCTACGACGTCTAGATCATTTTTAGCCGTTATATTTTTCAAATTTCAAATTTTCATTCTTAATGTAAACAACATTTGTATAATTTATTAATTGGCTTTTTTGTGAGTAATATGTGAAAATAGTAAGTTGACATGACATTGCACGAAAATATGTTTGCAGCAATGAATTTTGAAAATATCATAACTTAATGAATGCAATAGCTACCATGTGGTTAAGACTAAAATTTTAAAATTGTAAAAATATAAAAACAAAAAACAATCAAATTAACGTAAATAGACTATATCCACAACTTATACATAGTAGAGGTACTAATAACAAAATATAACCTTTGTACTTTTTGAATAATTTTAAAAAAAGAGTTATTTATTTTAAAAAAATTCAAAGATTAAATTATATTGAAAAAAACATTTTTTTTATCAATTATATTAAATTATATTGAAAAAAACATTTTTTTTATCAATTATGGCATACATGGATAGAAAAAATTTATGTAACAAATTTATAAAAAAAAAATTATATAAGAAACAAATGTGATTTTGGTTGAAATAGTAAAGTTGAGAAAAGGAAGGTTTTAAGATTTTGAGTTCAAATCTCATCGTATATGCATGTATTTTTCTAAATTGTATGTAAATGTACCCTTAAAATTATATTTTAGTTTAGACCCGATTGAGAGTGACACTAACTCAATTAAAATTTTAAATAATAATATATAATTTGAAACTTTAGATGCATAATAAATACTTATATTACTAAATCTAATGATTGATTTAATAATATATAATTTGAAACTTTAGATGCATAATAAATACTTATATTACTAAATCTAATGATTGATTTGTAAAACATTAATCATAAAAAAACTATATAAATGGCCATCAAATTATACTTGTGTTCTTGTTTTGGTCATTTAACTTTAATTTTTTTTAATTTAGGAATTAATGTTTGGATTCGTTCTTGTTTGGGTTATACACAATTAATTTGATAATAGAAAGCCTTTTTCTAACTGGTATAGTAATACATTTAGTCCTCAACACTTACATATTCTATCAATTTGATCCTAATTTTAAATAATTCAATAAATTTAACCCTTTTAAGAAGTTTGAGGATTAAATTTGTAAATGTGAAAGGTTAAATTTAACCCTTAACTGTTGGTCGGTCGTTGATTGGTTGTTGACCTAATATTTTTTTATTTTTAATATGTTTTTATTGTTAATACATATAGATGCCACATGATACTTGTTAATTGGATTGAAGTGCAATGTGGCAAATTCTAATTGAGCTACATTTTAATTAGTTTTTTTTAAAACGGTAGTGAAATGAAATGGTAACAAAATATAACTTTTAAGTACTAATCTGACCAAAAAACTCGAAAGGGAAAATGATGTTTTAAGCCTAAAATATAATTTAGATAAATTACTTAAAAAGTTGGAGGCTCATTGATTTGTCCAAATCAACATAAAAGAAGCAAGCAACTCTTCAACTCTTTACCAAACTTTGCAACCCTATTTTCACTTTCAAGCAAATATTGAAAGCTGTGAAGGAAAGAAATCTTGCCCACTTAAATTTAGCAATAATTTTTTTTTAAAAATAAAAATAGAATTGTAGAGAAGAGACGAGACGGAGGACAAAAATATTTGGAAAGCCATCAACCGGTACTTCAAGGTTGCTAGTCGATATTCGACCAAGACGATAGGGTGTCTGTGAAATTTTGTAATAGAAAAAGGAATTTTTTTTTTTTTTTTACATGGTAATTGTTACTGTATTTTTGGTGTTGGCCATGGTGCTAACACTTTCTATGTAAATTGTGTGAACCAAAATGCTCCTCAACTGTTAATGATGCCACCTTGGAAAAGTCTTTTTAACTTCTTAATTGCTTCAATCAGTAGATACCCATTTTGGATGAAAACAAGCATCACTTTTCGTAAGCAATAGTGATTTTCTCGTTAACGTCAATTTTGATATCAATGAATCCAAAGGGAAAAATGTTGTCAAACAAATTCTTTATCTTTTATTCAATTAGGATCCTCTTTATCTCTTTCTATAAATAAATTACCATATAGGGTCTGCCCTTCTTCTCACTCTTAGTTGGATTAGAAAGTGTTTTTATTAATTGATGTTATTTATGTTATTTTTATTCAACCATTTTATTATCTCTTTCTATAAATAAATGACATTTGTAGAGTTATTTATATAAATTTTTCCACATGAGTTTCATATATTGTTATTTTGCCAAAAAGTTGTGAGAATTTATTTTCTAAGAATAAATTATAATTTTTGAAAATTACAATTTCTACTGGTTTTTATTAAGAGAATTACTAATTAAACTATCTATTGTTTTGTGTTTAGTTCGTGTTACTCAAGCTCACGCTCGACGCAATTCGAGCTATAAGCATAGTGGCGAAGGTCGTTCTGTTGAAAGTCAAGAACAATACAAATCCGTCTTGCACAAGATAGAAGTACTTTTCAAAAAAAAAATTATTGCTATAAATATCATAAATTGAATTCAACTGCTCTTAACTGAACATAAAGAAACAAAATAATACTTGTTCATAATGTGGAAATATGAGACATAATTGTGACACTTGTAATCACTTTAATCTTAAAAGGAAGTAATGAAGGAAATTAAGCATAAAACATTGTTAATGAGTATAATTCATGAGATAATGAACTTTGTGAGAATGGACGATTTTGGGTTGATAAAAATTTTGATGAGGTATCAACTTAATCTTGCTTATATTACTTTACTCTGACTCTATTTATATCACACATTTGTTTATATTGAATTTGTTACGCTGCAACGTGGATACACAACACTTTTCGTGAGGGTGATTTAAATTTTAGTATGAGACGAAGTCTTTACATAATTAGTTGTAAGATTAAATCATCATTTATACGTGTTCAACTCTCTGAATAATACCTCACAAATATAAATGGAAAAAAGAATTGCGTAACCAATCTTTTAGTGTTTTTATTATTTGGTGTTGTTTGACTATCACTTGACCAAGTTGCTCAAAAAATCAACTTTTTTTTTTTACAGATTTAATCAAAGAATTTGATTTAAATCCTAATTATACTAATTTTTTTGAGGCAAAATATATGCAATTATCATTGAATTAAAATGCTTGGTTTTTAATTCTTTTTAATATAACAATTTTTGGTAAAAGTGTCATGAAGGTTCTATATTAGGAGTTAGATTGTATTTTATCTCTCTCTATTAAAAATAGATAAATTAGTCATTGTACGCTAGATTAAATAGCAAATTGGTCATTTATATTAAAAATTCCATCCATTTATACTGTTAAAAACTGATGTAGCTGATAGAATAACCAAATAATAACATGTGGATGCCATGTGTACCTCATGCTGATGTATGATGACCAGTTTTTAATGATAGAAATGGATGAAATTTTTAACAGAAGAACTAGTTTGCTCTTTGATTTAACATATAGGGACTAATTTACTCATTTTTTAGTAAAGGGGGTAAAATGCAATTAAACTCCTCGTACAAAGACCTCCATAGTATATTTACCAATAATTAAAAAAAAACTTAAGTTTTTGGTATAGAGCTAAAGTCAAAAGAAATGGAATTAATTTTAGTTAGGAGAATCCGTCTTTTTTGCATTGAAAGGGACATAAAGTGCATTGCAATTATAGGGAAATGATGAAGATAAAGAGAGAGTTGAATTTAAGAAAGAAAGAAAACCAAAATAATATCATATTTCATAAATAATTACAGGTTAAAAGAAAATAATAAGAATTAAAAGTAGTCCTTAGTCCTTCCCTTAAACCCAATTTGTCCAAATGTAAGAGTGATGAACAGTCCCAAGTGCCATAATACCAACCACAACCTGCTCATTTATCAATTAATACCATATGAGAACTGAGGTTAATGTAATTGAATTTTTTTGTTTTTTTGTTTTTTAATCTCCAATGAATTGTGTAACAACAATTGAAACCAATATTAATCAAACTTCTCCTTCTCCATGCTTTTATAGGGATGATAAATTTTTCCAATTAAGTTGTTGTTAGTGTAGGAGAATGTGGGTTTGAGTGTGCTAAAACGTATTATCCTCCTATTTAAAGGTTGAAGAGAAACTATAATTCATTTTAGATATTATATCAAAAAGAGCAAGTATGCTAAAAAAATTAATAAAAAAATTTCAAATTCAATTGGTTTGGGATATGTATCCAAAAAAAATTTTAAAATAAATTCAACAAAGAACAAAGTGGACAAGATGGTTCCATGGTCTAATGGTCAGGCCCATACTGGAAAATGGGCTAAACTTGTCTACAAATTATGAACCCAAAGTACAAATGGCATTGAAAAATCTATAGCAAAAGAAATAGTGTAAAATATACTTACCAAAATTGAGAAGTAAGAGGAGGAGGAGTAGGGAAGTGAGCAAGCTCGGTTCCAATGCTCTCAAACAAAAGCCCCGTCAAGCTCTTGCCATTGATTGCCAGTATGCTTGACGGAGCAATCCATCCAATCAGCCCAAATCCTATTACGTTGAAGTCCCTACGCAGCCAATCCCTCTCAAAGCTTCCCATTATCCAATCACAATTAACAATTTAATCCCTTGAAGCATCATATTAATACTCACAAATCAACATTTTACTGTCACAACTTACCATGTGAACTTTCCCCCGCAAGCACTGGCCAGCCTCAAAGGGTTCCTACCCCTCACACTTGATTTCAAAAACCCTAAAATCATACATTCACTCACTTAAAACTCAACACACAACTAAAAATACAATTTACAATTATATCAACCAATTATTGCTAGCATTAAGTTAAATTTAAACTCACCCACGCATGTTTTACACAGGTGAAACTCATATTTGAGAGCTCAGAATTCTTGAAAATCTCAACTTTACCCATTGAGTCGAAAAGTGAATAGACAAAATGTATGTTATTGTTTTACGGTATTTTACGAATTTGGGTCTCACAGTTTATGATAAAATAAAAGTGTACCTGAAGAGAGGCAGGTTTTGTTCAGTGGGGATGAGAATGAGGTGGCGTTGCCGAGGCGCACGACGGTTGATGGGCTTGAAAATGTAGCTGCCATTATTGGGGGGTATGGCTTTTGAGTGCAAGTAGTGACTGATTGATTATGAATATTGGGAAGCTTGTGGGATCGTATGATAGTAGGTGGAGATAGGGGTGAGTGTTCGATCGAATCGAATCGAATGAAAATATTTCGAGTTAATCGAGTTGACGAATCATATTTTATCATCCTAATTTGATTTGAAATTTTCTCGAATCGAGTCGAGTGAGATGGAATTCGAATCGAATATATTTGTTTGAGTTAAATTTAATAAAATAATTTTGGGTCCTTGTAACCACTATCACCCATCATAATAAAATTTGTCCACCTTAATCAAAATTTTTATTAACTTTCATCACTTCATAATTTATTTATTAATCTTTTATATACGGGCTAGCTTCTTTGTTTGCTTAGTTGTCACTTTCAATTATCTTCAGATTCTTGTCACTATATATTTTAGAATTAAAAAATATATTAAATGTAAAAATGTGATTTTTTAATAAAAGTTATTTTAAAGATAAAATGTTAAATTGATACCAATATAAAATTTTAACATGAATATTTAATGGCATAATTAATAATTCAATTTTAATATAAATATTCAATATGACTAAACAATTCAATAATATAAATAATATAAAATGTGAAATTTAATTTAATAATATAAATAGTAGATATAAATAAAACTATTACCATTTATGTTTTGTGATTTTTTTTTGTGGATAATTTTAATTTTTTATTTGAGAGTAAAAGGTGATAAGTAAAAGTTTAGGAGGAAAATAAAAAGTTTTGGAGAATAGAAGTTTGAAGGAAAGTAAATAGGGGGAGTAAAATTTTGAAGGGAAAATATTAAAAAAAATAGGAGGGGAGATGGATTTGGGGTAGGTGGGAGGTGGGATGGGAAGGAAGTAAAAATTTTAGGGGGAAAGTGGGAGGGAGTAAAAATTTTAGGGGAAAATAAAAAGTGTTGAGGGTTTTTGGGAGTAAAATTTTGAAAAAAAAAAGTAAATGGGAGAGTAAAATTTTGGTGGGAAATGGATTTTGGGTAGATTGGGGGGTTGGGATGGAAGGGGAGTAAAAGTTTTGGGGGGAAAGTGAGAAGGAGTAAAAGTTTTGAGGGAAAAGTAAAAAGGTTTGGGAGTTTGGGGTAAAAATGTAAAATATTATAGTTTGATATTCGAATTATTCGAGTTATTCGAATTATTCGAGTTATTCGAATTCAAAAATTCAACTCGATTCGAACTCGAAATTCAAAAAAAAAATCGAATTGACTCGAATAACTCTATTAACTCGAATAACTCGATTCGTTTAACTCGAAATTTGAATTTTTTTTATTTTTTCGAGTCGAATCGAGTTTTACTTACCCTTAGGTGGAGACGAAGATTTTGTTGGATGGTAATTTATTCAATAGCTTTATGCCACGTAAGAATTGAGTGGATAAAGTGGGCTGTCCTTTACCTTGTTGGCTGATAATCCTATACACCAATTGGATTATGCTTTTATATATACTAGTATTATATTTTACAATTTTTATTTTATTAGCACTAAAAATTAATTTTAAAATAAATTTAATTAAATTATGACTATTTTAGATCTTTTATTAGAAAAATTAAATGTATTATAATTATTTGAGATTGGAAAAGATTTCAAATCAACGAATAAATTAATGTTTTGATCAATCATTTTAAATATATATTTTGAAATTAAACAAATTTATATTTTGATAGGATATAAACATTTAATATTCTCAATTCACCTGCAATTAACTTAAAATTAACTATTTAAATGCATTAATGTGAAAAAAATAATTGTGGCTTTGGTATTGTGTTCATACTATCGTATTGAATGATCCCGATTGCTTGCTTTCTATTCATATAATGCATCCTGCTCTATATGAATTAACCGTTTTTACCATGAAGAACAAAAAGCAGAGGAAAACATTTTTTTTAATTGAGCTACGGTAATTAAAAGTAAAGTTTTAGGAACTTTTGGTGTTTTATTGTGTATGAAAATTAGGAAAGAAGAAAAAAATTCTATTTCAATCTCAGCCATAAATTTAATTTGAATGGCCAAAAACCTCATTCATTCTTTCTCTTTTCATTGTTCATCGCTTCTTGTGTTATTTTGTGCTTAGTAACCGAGCTCAAACGATCAAAATCTTATTTGTGTTAGTTTATTTATTTTTAAAGTTATTCATATTCGATTTTTAAATTTAGTTTGTTTATTATTTGGTATATTCAGACTCAGTTTATTGAATGTTTGTAAACATGTTTAATTGATTAATGTTCACGAACATTAAACAAGCATGATCACAAATAATAAACCAAACAAATAAAAACTAAACCAACTAAATTTAAATATAAAAATAAAAGAAAATATATAGTAAGTATTTTTCATAAGAAAATATTATCTTTAAACAAGTTAATAAACAAATTTATTTGGGAACATAAACAAACCGAACACACATTTGTTTAAAACACGTTCATTTAATAAAATAAGCATACATTATTTATTTATACTAACAATCAATTTTTGATAGTTGAATTGTGTTTTTATAGATAATAACTTTCTTAGCAAGCAACAAATACATTTTGAGTAAATGAATATTTTTTTCTAAAAAAAAAAAAAAAAAAAAAGGAGGAGGCAGTAGCTTTGGCCTTTGAACGAGTAAAAATGGTGGGACGGTGCGGAAGAGTAAATTTGATGTGTAGTTAAAATCAATTACATGCTAATTTTGACAACTCAGACGGGGTTTATTATTATCCGGCTGCTGCCGGTAATTAATTTTAATTTCAATTTTGGTGCAAATATATTTACTTTTTTAACTTTTACCTAAAACATATATAGTTTTTATCTGCCGGTATATGTAAATATTATATGATTTGTGTATGTATGTTATCATATATATATATATATATATATATATATAATAAACAAAAAATTAAAATAAAATTACTTGTCTTTTCCCTTTTTTTTTCCGACGATTTCGATAAAAAATAAATGTTACGTTTAGATTTGATTCCTAAATCAATTTAAGTTAAATAATTATATAATGTGGTTGATAGTAGGGTAATGACATGGTAATTAAATTACTATTATATATTATAATTAAATAAAGTTAATAGTGTTGCTCATAATTATAGACTAATAATTAAGGAAACATTTGAAACTTAAGGAACTAACCTAGAATTAAAAGTTTCTTAAAATGCTCATGTTACTTACTTTATAAATGATATATGTATGTACCCTATCATATATATATATATATATATATATATATATATATATATATATAATAAACAACAAATTAAATTAAATTATTTCTTTTTTCTCTTTTTCTTACCTAATGAAGTCGACAAAAAGTAAATATTATTATATTTATATATGATTCTTAAATCAATTTAAATTAAATTATTATATGATATGATTAATAATAAGGTATATAATATAATAATTAAATTAATTATTTCATAATATGATTAAATTAAGTTAATAATAGGGCCGTAATTATAGGCTTCCATGAACCCTTTGTCCTTTGTTTTTTGTTGTGCTGAATGTTAAAATTTGTTTTCAAGTATTTAAATTTGAATCCAAATTTGTAACTTTTTTAATGTTAGAGTAAAACATATTGCAAGAAAAAAAATAATATCATATCATAAATATTTTAAGTGATTATTCTATGCAATTATTCTTTTAAATTTAGTTCAATTGTGAAAGCATTTAAAAGCTTTTAAAAAGATATAATGTTTAGAATTACTCATAACTTACCATCAACAGGTTGGGTGAAACTTAACACTGACGGAGGTTTCTCTCCTCAAAAATCCTATACTTCAATAAGGGAGTGTTCTGAAATCAAGATGGAACCTGATTATTTAGCTTTACAATGATAGTTGGCAAATCAAGAAATTTTCAAACCGAGGCAAGGGCGATTTATGAGGGGACTTTCTATTGAATGGAAGAAAGAGTTTAGACAGAATAAAGTGGAAAGTGACAATGTCATTCTGATGTTATGTAGTGGATAACAGCCTTTCAGAGGTACGACTCGTCCACTCTCTACTTGTGAAGGAATAGCAACTTAGATTCAAACATATTCCAAGAGATCAAAATAAGATTACGGATTACTTGGCGAAAATAGCTACTGGAAATTTAAATACGGTTTGCACTTTTAAAGAGTCTCCAACAAATTTCGAGCATTATTGTTGACAGATGTTTAACAACTCAAAAACATGGGAAATTCTTATTAGAGCTATATTGATATGGTTGATTTTTGCTACTTTTTTTTTTTACCCATATATATATAATATTTGTAATATAATGTATAATGAAACGTGAATATGATTATAATTTTAATCAGAAGCATCCATTTGCGTCAAAACGAAATATTGATACCAAATCCTTAGAATCCAAGGAAGAAATATTGTGACGCAGTCATGAGCGAGCAGTCCAAGTAAGCCTGATTATTAAATGCACAAAACTCATTGAGAGCAACATCCATTTTGAATCGGAGTAGTCGGTCAAATTAATCATAAATAATTAGCTTCATGAACTTTGGATATGGTAAAAATTTATACATTTGACTGTCAAATTTGAATTTCATATTTTACTATACAGTAAATATTGGTGTTGTTTTTACTTGAACAATATAGCCGACCAAAAGGAAACAAAACCCACGACGCCAACTGAAATGCAGACCAAATCCAATACCCTTTCTTTCCTTTGATTCTCTTCTTTCCTCTCCCTTTTCCTCTCTTGGAATTCCTCGTATTTTACTTTCCCTTCATTTCCCTCCCCTCCTTTTCTCCTGCCCTGCTCTATCACCCCTTCCAAAATGACTAAACTCTCCTTCCCATTCAACCCTTTCCCTTCCATGTCCTCCATTACCATGCACACTTCCCTCACGTGCATTTCCCCTCCTTCTTTTCCGCAGCACGTGACCACTACCCCACACTCTACCAACTCTCTGGATGATCCTCGCCCTTCATCTCCTGCTGTCACTGTCCCAAACCGCACCTGCACATCACCTGTCAACCAGTGCCGCTGCACCGAAACCGCTCTCCTACTCGACACGTTCACCGCCTTCTTCCGGGTCGGGTTAATAACGATCCAGCTTAAACTCAAGTTCTCTTCCAAATGTTTTAGCCAGGCTTCATCTTGACTGCCACCGAGATACTTTACTGGCGTCGAAGCCGAATCTTTTGGGTCAAGTAAATCCACCCGGAACGGGGAACACAAAAACCAGCTGCTTGACGTGTCCATTTCTTCGACTTTAGAATAAATAATCTGGTTTTGATAATAAACATCAACGGCGAAGATTAATTCCGTTGGCAGAGTCCAAGAGTTGACGTCCAGCTTCAACGGTTGGAGATCGGGGAAGGGAAAAGAATCGGAGAAGAATGAGCGGTGGCCAGAGGGGAAAGTAGAGATGATTTGTTGAAGACGTGGATGGTTGAGGGAGGGCCAAGTGGAAGAACAAATGTTAAACCAGAGAACATCATCGGTGGAGAGGGCGTGTAATTGAGAGGAAACGCAGGCGAGGGAGGCGAGGGAAGGGCCGTCGAGGAGGGCGAGGATGTGGGATTGGAAGATGTCAGGATGGAGGGCGGAGATTGGGGTGTTGCCGCCTTGATGAAGGGGCAGGGATGTTGTGGAATTCATTTGCTTTCTCTGTTTGTTGTCTTAAGACAGAGAGTGGAATTGGGTTTTATAAGGGGATTCAATGGGGTAAAAGGAAAGTGAAATTTTGGGTAATTCAATGGCAGTCAAACACGGACTATTCCCAAAGATCTCCTCTCCATTCAAATAATGGAAATTTTGAATATATCAACGTCTTACCTTCTTTGGTTTCCATTTCTCTTTTGTCCTTACATTATTTAATATTTTTATTTTCTTAGGTAGATAAATAAAATTAGAAATTCATTCATCTGGCTAAGGATAAGACAGCCAGGTGGCAGAAGCAAAACCCTGTTGTGTTGACTACAAGAGGGAGAAGACAGGATAAAAAGCCTTGAGCCGACTGCTGAATTAAATTAAATTTTTTTTTCCATCTAATTAATATTTAGATTTGATAAACATGCAACTTTTCATCTATGAGGATTCAATCATTATCCATATATTTATTACCTGATTTTTATGACAATTATTATTTACTCCACATCGTGCTTTATGCGTGTTCTCAAAATATTATTGAAAAACTTCCCTTCTTCTTTTTTTGAACATCTTTTAATTTTTATTCAAATAAATACACTACAAGTTTATTCCTCTTTAAATTAAATAAATAGAGATAGGAGACAAACGAAGTTAAAACTTTATTTATATTTAATAAAAAAATATATTTATATCTTAATTGTCACTAAAGTAAAAGGGTTTTCATTTTCACAATAATCCCCCATTTTCTTTTGACCTAACTCTTCTTTTTCAATGCGAGTGTGCTGCTTTGTCAAAAATCATAATGGTTCCATCTTGATAATTTATGTTCCAATCGCTTTTGCATATCATCTTCTCTTGTTCTAGTGAAGTCTTTATTAAAAATAATGATATTAATTAGTGGGAGACAAACCAATTTGTCAAAGAAATGAAAAAAAAAATAATATAAAATGCGGAAAAGAAGTGTGATTAATTAATTAATTAACCCTCCTGAGAGTCTACGAACCCAAAAAAAAAGTCTACACAGAACCCTATCTTTGTTCAGCTAAACCTTTGAATTTTATTTGGTTTTGTTTGTTATATAACAAACCAATTGACTAATATATATGAAAGAGGGATTTTATTTATTTTTTTGAATTCCGGAGAATCATCAACAACTTATTATTAAAAAAGGATTCTCAATTATTAATATAATAAAAAAGATGGAAGTTTATATAGAGAACCAAAATCTGGGAAGAAAATAGATAGTGGAGGGTGGTTGAAGATAATTAAGGCGATGAATGCACTTGAGACTAGACTTAAGTTTTCAAGTGGTTGATAATGAAAGCAGCCGCCGTGCTGGAAGAGCTGCACTTTGCAAATGCCACCAACCATCAACCATGCACGCTCTTCCACTTACTCCCAAAAGGGCTTGTTTGATTTACATCACCCTTTTTCAAATCATTCAGGAAATTCTTACAAAGCTCCTTGCAATATTTCCCATTTCATAAAATTTGATATATAATTTTTTGGGAAAAAAAAAGAAGCAGATTACATAATCTCGAGATGTAGTGTTAAACATTATATTAAGATGCATATTAAATTGGTAAACTTCTATTAAACATGGCAGAAATAATATACTCCTAAGAGGCCCATCCCGGGCAAGGTATAATTTACCTAGTCAACTAAATTCAATTTATAATGATATTTTTAATTTAAATTTAATTATAAAAATAATTTTTAAACCATTTTTTATTTTGATAATATTACTATCCGAACTTAAAACTTAGATATTAACAGCTAAGGGGTTAATGCAGAACTTGTTTAAAAAAGGTTGATATAAAATCTACTAAATTGGAAAAACCAAAATCCAGAAAAGATAGACATAGTTGATAAAATTGCATGAAAATTTTACATTTGAAAAAAATAAGACTTGAAAACATTTTTGAAACAGAATCAGATACAACTCATTATCAGATCTAATATAATTGTAAGAGACAATCATTAAGTTGAAGAAAACACCAAAAAAAAAAAAAAAGTGAAATGTAAGTTTTCCATTTATATCTCAAGCTATGAGTGTTACAACTTAGTTGCTGGATCATTTCTTCATCTACTAAAAGAAAGGTGATATCTTACCCGCATCTTATTTGCTTTTATTTCAACTAAATCTACACCTACATATTTGCATGTGATCACACGCATTTGTGAAGTCACCCATTGTTATACCCCCATCAATTAGGGATACGTGGCAGCATGACAAGTTATTTAAGGAACATACTCCATTTGTTATAAATCAGGATATCATCAGAGTTTCACCTTTTGACTCAACCACCTTGTCAAGCGAAGGTAGCTATTTAAGGAAACTATCCATCTGTTCCCCAGAATGTAGCCATCACTCGCTCCTCCATGCATTCGGTCTTCTGTTAAAAGCGCAACTTTTTTGGTTGAGCCGTCACATTAATGCTACCTAACACAGAATCTTGCCTATAAATAGTCTCCAAGCCAATGAAGAAGAGATAGACTCTTCAGTATACTAGTCTACACTGCCACTTTACTCCCAAATTTACATGCTGAGAATGACATAATTACCACTACAATTATATTTTGATACACCTTAATTTACATAATTTTAATATTTACAATTTATTTATTTAAATTTTTAAAAATATTCACTAATTAATTTACATAATGAATATTTTAATTCTTATTTCAATAATTTCAGTAAATACTTAACAATAAAACTGTCATGTCCTTATTTGACATTCTACACAAACAATTAATGCAATCAGCCAATTGCCAAGCCAAACAAGGTCATAGGCTATTAAAATTTTAAAAATAAAAGTTAATAATTTTATTTAAATTATTTAATTATAATTCATACATTTCTCGGGATTTCAAACAATTTATTTGATACAGAGCAGATAGAGTTTTTTAGACGAATGTTGCCTTGCCTTTGCGACTGCATTCTTTCATTGCTTGGCTCGGTTGCCTTGCCTTCGCGTCTGCTGCTACTCCCTGTTTCTAGGAGATAACACACCATGGACTCCACATCATCCCCCAATATGCTGTACGCTTCTATTGCCTGCAGATAACTGAATCCCATTGACAACACCAATTCCATCCCACTGCTCAGAACTTGCTCTTTCGAACCCTCCACTTTGCTGCTTTCACTTCCTGAACTATAACCACATATTAATTCTTCTTCCTTTTTTGTTTTAGCCTTTAAAACACATCCCCAATATTTTTGTGATGCATCTGTTTCTAAAATTAATGTATCAACTGTTTTAGGTAAATAAACTTTTGGAATATAATTTATTTCAGATTTTAGATTTTTTATAGTTTCATAATCCTTTTTAGTCCATTCAAAAGGTTTGTCCTTTTTTAACTTTTCATATAGCTTACCTATTTTTTTAGATAAGTCAGGAAAGAAATTTCTTCCATAATTGATAATTCCTAAAAATTGTTGAAGTTGTTTTTTATCTTTAATATCTTCAGGAAATTTTTTTATTTTTACTATAATGTGATCTTGTAATTTAAGACCATCATTAGATAATTTTAATCCTAAAAATTCTATTTCTGTTTTTTCTAGTTCTATTTTCTTAGGACTCAAAAAAATTCCATGTTTTATGAATTCTTGAGAGATAATATTTAAATGTTTTCTATGTTTTTCCAGTGTTTCTGAAAATATTAAAATATCATCTATATAAACTACACAAATTTTTTTATATTTATTAAATATAGAATCCATCCATCTTTGGAAGAAAAAGAAAAAATTTATTAGAAGAAAAACTTCTAAAAAATCCAAAAAACAAATATGTAAATGTTTTATATGTGACGAAGAAGGTCATATAGCAACAAACTGTCCTAACAAAGGCAAAAATGCTAAAAAGGTAATTAAAAGTCTTGAAGAACAAGATTTAGAAATATGTTTTGAAGAGGAAATAAATCCCGAAGATATACTATATGAGCTAATATCGAAAATGATTCTCATTCTGTATGAAGAAAAATATATATTTATGTTTAATGTAGGAAGTAGTTCTAAAAATCAATTAGAAGAAATTCCTCAAAAAGAACAACAAGACATTAAATTAGGAAATTTAATTGGAGAAGAAAAAGACTTTTCTGATGAAATGATAGAAAAAATTAATAAAAATCATATTTCTAAAGAAGAAATATATAAAATATCTAAGTTTAAAATTTGGAGTCAAAGACATATAGAGAAAATTAGTGGCAATACAAATGCTAAAGATACTAGAAGAGGATTAATGAAATCCCATTATTCACTAAAGAAAAAGTCATGAGGATTAAAAAGAAATACCCTCAAGTTAGATATATACATGTATAAGGCCAATTTCAGCCCAAACCCATTTACAAATTTAAAAACCCAAATACCCATCTAAACCTACCCACTCAATTTACCCAATCAAACCAGACCCAAATACATTAAACCCAAACACCCAGCACCCAAATACATTAAACCCAAACACCCTGTGCCCAAACTTACCCAAACCCATTTACAACATTAACCCACTAACCTAAACTACCCGGGACCTAACGAAAACCCAAACCCAAAGCCCATCACTTAACCCAAACCCGTAGCCCAATTACCCTTTAGCCCAACGGACATCGAAACCCTAACCGGTCCCTCACCTAACCTCCCCACTTGCGCACCTGCTACCCTCGACTCACCTCACCGCCAACACCATTCCCTGGTGCCACCGCCCCGTGATTTGCTCCACCGTCTTCAACCACCATCACCAAGACCAAAAAGCACATAAGCGAAGAAAAAGAAGGCAAATAGAATGTAACAAGAAGGCTATAAAAGCCCTAAGTAAAAAGCAGAGAGGGGTTCTTTTTTTTTTTTTATGTGTTTGAATACTCAATTTAAATGAAAAGGTCGAATACCATACACCAAAGAAAAACAGTGATTTAAATACCTAAAGCGATGAATCGAAAACGAAAATACAAAAACATCCAAAACCAAGGTGATTTTCGATTTTTCGAATCGTTTTGCTTTTCTTACTTACTTTTCAATGATATATATGTCTATATAAAGCATAATATAGGAATATAATAAAAAAGCAAAAAAAAATATAGAGAATTACCTCTCCCGCCAGTAGTAGTGCGCGCGCACACGCGCCAACAGACAAACGGTCTCGGTGACCGTCCGTCGACCGGACCCCTGGCCGGAGTCCCACCGGAAATCGCTCAGCCCCTTTTTCTCCCCCTCTCCTTTCCTTTTTTTTTCTTTCCCCCAACACAAATGAATTTTTTAAAATTTTTTTAACTTATATAGGGGTCCAAAACGCACTGCTTTGGACCCCTCTGTTATCGTGAAACGGCGTCGTTTCACCTGGTCGAGGTCGACCCGACCCGCAAAACCGCAAGGATCCGCGTGTTTTTAGCGGAAGGGCAAATTGCGCGTTTGGCCCTTCCGCATTTTTTTGCTATTCCACAATCGTGTTTTGCTATTTTCTAATTTGGCCCCGAGAGTTGTTGCGTGTTTCAAGTTGATCCTCTCACGCTGCGATGCGTTTTAGCATCTGGGAAAATTGCCGTTTGGGTCCCCATGTTTAGCGCGCGCTCAAATTAATCCCCTATTCTGCTTTTATTCTAAATTACCCCAAAAGTTTCTATTTTAATTCCATTTAGTCCTTTATCTTGTTTTTTTATTTTTTTATTTTTCTCATGTTAATATTATTTGTATTAATCATTATTTGTATTATTATCATTATTTTGCCATTTTATCATCTTATTGTTGTTTTTATTATACTATTATTATACTTATAAATAACATTATTAGAATTAATATATATACCTTCACTTAATATTTACGTATGCATCTATGTGTTTGTATCTATATATTGTACTAATAGATTTTTTTGTGTTATTATATCTAATATACGATATATTGTATATGTTTATGTTATATATGTATTATTTCTTCATTATTCCATGTATATACTTACTATATTATCCTTATTATTAGTATTAATATTAGCGCATATTTTATGTTTATACTCTCAATGTTATTCTTATAGGTATATTTTTAATACCGTATTATCCTTACTATTTTCATTATTATTTTTGTTCTTTTAATAACCGTTATTATTCATATATGTATAGATACTTTCATGTACTTATCTAAAATATACCATTTTCTTATTCTTATACTTTTTTCTCGATACTTATTTTATACAAACATTACGTATATATTTTAATATGTATATATACACAACACTATTAATGTTTTTAAATTTGTTTTTCGTCACTTTACACATTATCATATAACATATATACATAATTTATTGTTTTACTTCGTGTTTAATGTTATTGTTATCATGCCTAATATCAAATATATCGTGAATATCTTTTGTTACTATTTCATCATTTGCTTCATATATCTATAAGTCGCATTTTCTTACAATGTTGTTCTAATATCCTTATTCATGATTTAAATCAATTTCAATAATCGAGGCAATATATCGATTTAACATCAAGTCATCGAGTTCATCGCTACACGTTGGGTGAATGTTAATTGATTAAGTGTTAAAGCGATATACCCTTCTCAAAAATCAAAATAAACTAAAATTTCTGTCTTTAAAATCGGATCACAACTAAATTTTACATTGAGTTCGTATTTTTAAAAAATTAAGACAACACGTGTTTATAAGATACCAATTTTGGGCGTGCGAGGGTGCTAATACCTTCCTCGCGCGTAAATGACTCCCGAACCCTAATTTTTCTCCGGATTTTAACGTAAACCTAAATCTAGCCTTTATTTGTTTTTAAGAAAAATCTATAGGTGTCCGATCACACCTAGAAAAAGATCGAGTGGCGACTCCTCGGTTTATTTTAAAACCAAATTCCAATTTCTAATTTTCTAATAAATCGCCACAATTTAGCGAATTCAAACCACAAATTTTTACGTCATAGCAGGATGGCGACTCCACTGAGGACCGGTTTTGAGAGTCGAGTCGAATTAAACATGTTTTGTCAAAGTTTTCAAATTTCCTTGTTCAAAGTGAATATTTGGTCGTGATCCGTAAATCTTATTTTCAAAATTCATGCATTTGCATCGTGTTGTAAATATTTTTCTAACTCGCTTTTTGCCCTTTTGTTTTTCAAATTTTAGATTTTTACGGTTCTTTTCGGTTTAGCTTTTAAATAAAAATGTTTATGAGTTTCTCCCCATACACACCGTACACTTGCATTTTGCATAACATGAGCTTTAAACCCGGGCCGGTCCGTTTAAGTGAAAGTAACGCGCGCTACGCCTCTCGTGAGTTAACTCGTCCCTCCGCATGGCTAGTGAATACTTTCGGGTTACATATGACTTATGCTTTCGTGAGTTAACTTGTCCCTCCGCATAGGCATAAGTAAATGTAATCCCTCGAATTGAACTCGTGAGCTGTGATGGGCTATGACCGAGGCTCCGTACTAGTCTTAGCGGATGATAGTACGACAATTCGAGTACCTATCTAGAACCAAAACCCGCATATAATGAACCATACGAGCCATCCAATTAGAGCCATCAACTCCTCCTCATCCGCTTATAGCCACCAAAATAAGTACACGGGATAATGCCTTTTTGCCTTTCATTTACACTTGCTTATGTAAAAATTGGGTCGAGTAGTTTAATTCGTTTCTCAAATTATATTTGTGTTGTTACTAACCAAGTTTGTTTGTTTTTATTTTTATTTTCATCATGCATCATAGGCATCACATTAGGAAGGTGTTGATTAAAGGATAGTTGCCAAAGAACGGGTTTCGATGGAAGAGTCAATTACACAAATAATCGAGAAGAATGCCGTGGTTCGAGACCGGGTCTCTAAAACTCGAGAGAGAAAAAGGGGACAAACCTAGTGGAGGAGTGTTGCCAATTTGCCCGAACATACAATCGTGAATGTCCGCCAAAATAACCTCGAGGATTTGGTGCGAGTTTGGAACCAATGGGATTGCATACTAGGTGCATTTTCACCGAGAGGTATGGAGATATAGCTCACTTGATCACCATTCGTGTGCAGACGAACAGCTTGATTAAAGCCATGGTTCGATTCTGGGACCCGGTTTATCGCTGCTTTACATTCAATCAAGAGGACATGACTCCAACCATAGAAGAGTATCTTTGCTTTACTCGCATCGATAATGTGCAATTCGGCAAGATATACGTGAAGGAGCCTAAGCCCTTGACCTTTAGAAAAAAAATTAGTAAGACTGATGACATGACCGATGCCCGGGCGAAAAACAAATAAAAAGAAGAATGAAGTTGCTTTGCATTCCATGGTCCAACCCTACGAAATCGGTTACAGAGTCATCCTGGACGTATTGAAGAGAGTTAATCTATTCGCCTTGGCCATTTACTTGTTTGGTCATTTTCCCGAGAGTTCTCGGACATCTTGAGGTCGCAGATTTGATTTCTTCAAAGGCTAAAACAAGGAGTCAACCAGATCCCGACTATCTTAGCCGAGACATTCGTGTCCTTGAGTACTTGTCGAAGGGTAGGAAAGGGACGATTTATCGAATGTGCACAAAATCTCAATGTTTGGATTTTGAGTCATTTTTGGAAAGTAGAGCGCACTCCATTCCACATGTTTTCAAAACATTCGCCCGCTAAGCTTACCTCAAGAAAGAATGGCCGAAAGAAATCACCGAGCAACATTGGGTACTCGGTTCTTGCGAGAATCTTCGCGCAGGATATAACGTGGAGAGCACCACTGGATTCGTCCTTCAGCTTTTACTATACAAATGTGGAGGCCAAGATTGGGTACCTTTACTCGGGTTATGGGGAGGAGTTGGATACGCTCCGCTATTAGTCCAAAGGTAATTTTCTTCGCGACAATTTATACCGGCAACGGGAGGATTAGCGCAATTCGAGTTCGCTTTTGCGGGTGAGGGATATATGAAGAGAGTCCGAGACATTGCAAAGTCCTGGAAAGAAATTCATTTCATGGAATTAGCCTTGTATGCTGATACCCTTACCCAAAACTATGACATATGGAGAAAGCAACGGGTAAGTAGTCAGCAAATCTCATCAACAAATTACACTACCCAGAATCCCTTTTTAGAGGAAATGCCATCCGAATTGGAAATAGCTAGACAAGAATTCGAAAGAGAAAAAGCTAAGATGTCTAGGGACCTCAGTACCCTTCAAGAAAAAAACTATCACCAAGATTGGAGTTCGTGTTGAAAGGTCCAGAATCGAAAAAGTACAAAGGGAGGCCGAGATTGTGAGAAACGACTTAAGGGACCTTCATTTGGAAAACAAGAAATTAAGAAACACTATAAAGAATAGTGGATTGGGCAAATCAACAAATGAGTGGAAGGAAGAAATTAGTAACATCAAGGAGGAATGGAGTTTTGGAAGGGAAAAGCAAAGAGAGAAGAGGAAAAGGCATGCACGCATAATGAGAGTTGAGAAGGAAGAATGCCGAGTACGAAATGGTGAATGCAGACTTTGCGAATAGTCGATCTGAACATCGAGAATTAAAAAGGAGAGTACGAGATTTAGAAAATATGCTACAATCTAACAACAACAATTAGATAACCTCCCAAGGCTCTAGAAGAAAAGAATGATCGAGACGATAGAGACATGCACGCGTCTTGAAGGAACTCTCCAAGAAAAGGAAATGCAGCTTAACTTCTTGATTAATGAAATTCATGCGCTTATGCAAGTTGTTCAATTATCGATGAAGCCAAGGGTTCTCGATTTGCCAATTCCCTCCGAGACAAAGATCGAGTATATCGTAGTTTTTAGAGCAAGTGAAGAAGCAAGGCAATGTGGCTAGGAAATTTGTGTAATCATTGCAAAAATGAAAACTTTTGTAACGCACTCTTCTCGATAAATGAAATGCCTACATATGGGGCTATCTTGAAATCAACACCAAATTTTTGCATATTTATTCACAACTAACATTTATGCATCATTTATTCTTTGGACATTCATTCATTCATATACCCATTCACTCATTCATCGCATGTACATATCACCGTAATCATCCACCGATACTAAAAGAACCATATAATCCGCAGCTTGCAAGACTTCAAGACTCGAATCACGACATTTATATAGAACGCGTCGACAAACTAGGGCAATGGAAGTCGAGTTCAATGAGAGAATCGAAAAGGATGGAAAGGGCTCAAAAGGAATTACAAGAGCAATCGGCCAAATCGCAATGAAGAAACGAGAGATCTAATGGTAAGATCTCGAGAGGAGTCACTGAGCAAAGAGATCGGATGGCCAAAATGATGGAGATGATGACAACTCGGGTCAAAGGAAAAGGACCCATGCGAGAACCCCGATGTTATGGAACCCCAATCAAGAATTCACCACGATCGAGATCCACTCTATCCCCGGATTCACTCCACCGCCCGCATATACGCACGACGCAGAGGGTATGCTCAAGGAGAACCCACAGGCTTGGAACATCGACCTATGCCACCGCACCACCCACTAATTTGGGACAAGGAATATTCGCGTCCGAACCACAGGGCTAGTCCCCACGATCCACTAGTTCCGTCTGGATGACCCCAGAAGTTGCCAAATTGAAATTGGATGACCATGATGCAAAATATAGGAGTCCGGAGGAAAGACTCAAAGCAATAGAAGGCACTGAGGTCTTCTCCGCCCTAGGCGCCAAGGAACTCGATCTAGTACTGATCTAATTTTGCCTCCGGTTCAAGGCGCTGATTTTGAGAAGTATGATGGGACTAGGTGCCCAAAAGCACATCTCATCATGTTCTCATTAAAATGACCGGTATGTGAACGATGATAAGTTACTTATACATTGCTTCCAAGACACCTTAACAGAGTCACCTCCGTTGGTACAACCAACTCGGCAGGAAAAGTTTAGATCCTGGAAAGACTTGGCATCCAGATTCTCGCGAGCAATACAAGCATGTATCGGACATGGTGCGGGGCACTCGATGACCTTACAAATGATGGAGAAAAAGCCGTCGAGACCTTTAGACAATATGCGCGAGAGATGGAGAGATCGTTTTCACCCAAGTGGAACCCCACTAACAAAACGGAGATAACCGCTTCTCTTTATCAACACGTTAAAGGCGCCGCTTTATGACAAATTAGTGGGAAGTGCCACGAAAGAGTTTGCGGATATTGTAATATCCGGCGAGCTCATGAGAATGCCACAGAGCGGTAGAATGGAAGGATCGGAAGGCTCAAGAAAAGCAAAGCACCCATAAGGAAAAAGAGCCGGAAGCCCACATGGTGGGGACCGAAAATCGTTATATTCCCAATTCATATCCTAACCAACCTCGACCCCGACATTATCCACCTTCAAATTTCCATTATCCTCCTCAAACCCCTTACTACCAAACACCACCTCCCTCTTACCCCGTATATGCCATGAACAACCAAAGACCCATCACCACTTTTTCACAAAACACCGCACCCATTCAAAGCCAACCCGGAATGAGCAAAGACATCAAATGCAGGCCTAATCCCGAGAAACCGCTGTTTACTCCCATCCCCAGTCGTGATGGGGAATTGTACCCAAAACTTTTGGAGAAACAACTGATCTCTCCCCACTACATGGCACCCCTTAAACCTCCATACCCGAAATGGTACGATCCAAATGCTAGTTGTGCATATCATGCCGGGAATCAAGGGCATTCTACAGAGAACTGTCTTGCTTTCAAAAGGAGAGTTCAAGGGCTCATCGACGCGGGCATTTTACGATTTGATGGTACTGGCAGATGCAGCTGGGAATCCATTCCCAAATCACACCGGCGGAATGTGAGCGCAGAGGGGAGGGAGGATAAACGACGAAGTAAAAGATGGGTTTCAAGTAAGAACACCTCTGCAGAAATCCTGGAGGTGCTAGTTGAAAATAGGTTGCTTTGTCGCTTTAATGGAGTATTCGAAGGAAGGGATGCAAAGGGTCACAATTTTTATGCGAGTTTCACGGCATCGAAGGGCACGGCATTCACCTGTGATGAATTCAGAGATTATTGCAAAGTATGGTGGATAACAAGGAGATCGAGATTTTTGTAAAGCCAAGAGGCCGATAGTGGAGAAATATGTGCCTCTGACAATCAATCATCAGTCCCCTTATAGCGCTGATCGACCATTGGTGATCTATTATGACGCTAAGAAGGAACCGTGAAACCAAAGATGATAATCGAAATACCATCCCCTTTCCCTTATAAGGACAAAGCAGCAAGACTGGAGGTACGACGTCAATATCGTCACACCGGAAGTTGGAAAGTCCAAAGCCATATTTGAAGACGTTGGGGAGGTAGGTCATTTTACCCGAGGTGGATTTGGTGCTATTCTAAAGAAGTTGAACCGGCAAAGAAAAGTAGCGACTTGAAGCAAAAAGGAAAGCGCTGATGCACGGTTGAAGTCGAGCAAGAAATTCCACCGTACAAGAAACTAAAAGCCTGTGAATGAGGAAGAAGCTCAAGAATTCTTGAAGTTTATCAAGCAAGTGAGTATAGTTTAGTGGAACAATTGAGTAAACAAACAAAGACGAATCTCGCTCTATCTCTACATCATAAATTCAGAGCCACACACTAATACCTTATTGAAGGTGTTAAATCAAGCTTATGTAGCCAACAACATATCTCATTGAGAAGCTTGATAGGTGGGTAAACAATCTGAATGCGGACAATTTCATCTCTTTTAGTGATGATGAGATACCACCAAACGGTAGAGGATCGGTGAAAGCGCTTGCATATCACGACTACGCAAGGGCTACATAATACCGAACGTGCTCATCGATAATGGGTCGTTTAAATGTTATGCCATTGGCCACACTTTCCGTATCACCGGCGGATTTGTCCTACTTAAGGCCCCGCTCATTCCACAGATGGGGCATTCGACGGGACGAGGCGTGAAGTTATGGGAAAGATTGAGATCCCTCTCGAAGTAGGCCCTTACATTTATGATGTCGAGTTCCAAGTCATGGACATTACACCCTCTTATAATCGCCTTTTGGGAGACCACGATCCATTCTCGCTGGAGCGGTCCCGCCATCCCTCCACCAAAAATAAAATTTATCATGGACTACCGTCTCGTCACACAAATGAGGAGAAGAAGATATTGTCGCATCTGCTTTCGTTGATGCACCGCATTTGGAAGTGAACAAAGACGCATGGAGTGTTCTTTCCGATCCCTTGAATTTGTGAATGCCACTTTCGTTGTCGAGGAAACAGAATTCAAAGCGTGCAAACCGCGAGAAATACCGTAATGGGTGTCAAGTTGACCGTAGGGAAGAGGAGCTCGAGCAAGAAGAGGTTTAGGCGGACATCTGCGGGAATAGTCGTGGCTTTAAAGCCGCGTGCACCACAAGGCCCGATACGGTTTGGGGTTCCACCGACATGCGCCAAAAGAAGAAGACAATGGAAGAATGATCGGGAAAGAAGGATTGCAAGAACTTTGGGCCGAGAACCGTAATGGGAACCAATAGAATACCCTCCTTTGTCAAAAACATTTAAATCATGGAATGATATACCCCTGGACAAGACGATCCACTAAAACATGCCGAGGATAATTGAAAGGGGTTTTCGTAATGTCAAGATAAATGTCATTGACAAAGGGTCGGTACAAGTAAAGATGTCTCGAGGATACGCCCCTTGCCCTCCCGGTTTCATGTTGAATAATTGACTTCCGGGAGCTTCTTGTAGTTTATAAGTCTTCGAGTAATGCCAAACATTAACCTTCTATTGTGTCTATAGATATAATAGAATTTTTTGTAAAGCGTGCATTCGCTCTTTATCATTCAAATGAATATCAATGAAGATGCATTTTGTCACGATTTTTTCTCAGATTATCGCTAATTTCATGATCATTTTCTCATTTCATAGCCTATACTCACATTTGCCACATTCCATGCCATAACATTTTTGTTTGTTGTTTCAATACTCTGACGCCTCTATAGTTTCCTTTTCCATTCAACTTTCAGTGCTCGATATCGATGACATGAACAAACCCGTTTCGAGTCTTGAAATTGATTTTGAGAAGGTCGTTTTGCTTAGGGGAATTTGAAGCCAAGAAAATGTCAAGATTACGCCTCGCCTCTGAATTGTTAAGAATGGTGGAACAAGAGGATAAACAGATTTTGCCTCATGAAGAATCATGGAAACAATAAATTTGGGCAATCAAGAAAGGAAACAAGAAGTGAAGATTGGGACTTCTATTTCGTAAAGCACCAAGCATAATTTGATCGCTTCTACTCTGCGAATACAAAGATGTTTTCGCATGGTCATACCAGATATGCCAGGCTAGATGAAGATTTAGTGGTCCATAAGCTTCCATTAAAACCGAATGCAAACCCATCCAAAAAAAAATTAAGACGGATGAGACCCGAAATGCTATCAAAATAAAAGAGGAAGTCAAGAAGCAATTTGATGCTCGGCTTCCTACAAGCCTCCAAATATCCGTAATGGGTGGCTAACATAGTCCCTGCACCAAAGAAAGATGGCAAAGTACGAATGTGCGAGATTACCGTGACTCGAATCGAGCAAGCCCAAAGGATAATTTTCCTCGCCACATATTGATACATCGTAGACAACATACAAAAAAACATTCATTGTTTTCTTTCATGGATGGATTCTCGGGTATAATCGGATCAAGATGGCCCCCAAGATATGGAGAAAACTACCTTCATAACAATGTGGGGGACATTCTCGCTACAAGGTGATGCCATTCGGGTTAAAGAATGTCAGCAACATATCGAGGGCTATGGTAACGTTATTCCATGACATGATGCATAAAGAAATAGAGGTCTCACGCCGACGATATGATTGCTAAATCCCGGGGAGGAAGAGCATATAGTGAACTTGAAGAAGTTGTTCGACAAAGCTAAGAAAGTTCCAAGCAAAGCTTAATCCACCCAAATGTACGTTCGGGCTACCTCGTAGTTGCTAGGCTTCATTGTCGATGAAAGAGGTATCGAGGTTGATCCGGATAAAATAAAGGCCATTCAAGAGTTGCCACCCCCACGCACGCAAAGGAAGTTAGAGGATTTTTAGGAGATTAAACTACATCGCCCGATTTATCGCTCAACTTACCAACCAATGCGACCCAATCTTTCGGCTTCTTCAAAAACATAACCTGAGAGATTGGAATGAGGAATGCCAGTGGCCTTTGATAAGATAAAGCAATATTTGTCTAGTCCTCCAAAGGCTAGTACCCCCAACTCCTGGGAGACCTTTGATTTTGTATTTGACTGTTCGAAAATTCAATGGGTTGCGATCGGGCAAACATGACGAGACGGGGAAAGAAAGAAAAGGCGATCTACTACCTCAAAAAAAGTTCACTCAATATGAGGCAAAGTATTCGTCCCATCGAAAAATTTTGTTGCGCTCTGGTTTGGGTAGCTCGGAGACTCGGACAATACATGTTGTACCATACGACATGGTTGATTTCAAAGTCGGACCCGATAAAATACATGATGGAATCACCGGCACTATCGGGAAGAATGGCCCGATGGCGATTCTCCTTTCGGAATATGACATTGCCTATGTAAGTCGAAGTCAATAAAAGGAAGCGCAATAGCCACTTCCTAGCAACTCGAACGACGGAGGAATATGAGCCTTTAAGGTTTGATTTCCCACGCGAAGACTTAATGTGCATCACAGAAATGGAACCAGAGTCATCAAAAGAGAAGTCATGGAAGATGTGTTTTGATGGTGCGTCGAATGCTTTGGGGCATGGAATCGGAGCAATCCTGGTGTCACCAGAGGGGAATCATTATCCGCTTCATCGCAAGACTAAACTTCTTCGCACCAATAATATCGCAGAATATGAGGCTTGTATCATGGGGCTTCGTGCAATTATCGAATCGAAACATCAAAATCCTAGAGGTATACTGGAGACTCAAATTTCTAGTGGTTTACCGCATCCGTGGAGAGTGGGAAGTGAGGATCCAAAATTGATCAAGTACATGTGATTTAGTGGCGAATTGATCAAGGAATTCAAAGAAATAACTTTTCATTACTTCCCACGAAAGAAAACCAATTAGCCGATGCCCCGCCACTTTGGCTTCAATGTTCAAAGCAAATAAAGAAGCGAGAATAATGCCTCAAAATGAGCATATACGAGATTCCCTGCACACCGCTGTAGCATTGAAAAAGAGGTAGACTGACGTCCATGGTTCCACGATATATTAGAATATGTCAAAAATCAAAAGTATCCCCGAACAAGTTAACGAGAATGACAAAAGAACAATCGGAAGAATGGCAATGGGATTTGTTCTTGATGGGGATATCTTGTACAAGAGAGAAAAGATCGATGCTCTTGAGATGTGTGGATGATGTTGAAGCTAGGAAGATACTTGCAAAGGTCCATGAGGGAATTTGTGGAACACATGCCAATGGATTCAATATGGCCGAAAAGATCATGAGACTCGGTTGTTATTGGTCGACAATGGAAAGTGATCGCATCAATTTTGCCGTAAAATGTCACAAATGTCAAATCTACGGCGATAAAATTCATGTGGCCCTTCTCCTCTTCATGTCATGACCTCTCCGTGGCCTTTTGCTATGTGGGGCATGGACGTTATAGGGCCAATCTCTCCAAAGGCATCAAACGGACATCGATTCATTTTTGTGGTCATCGATTACTTCACAAAATGGATAAAGCCGCTCGTCGCCAATGTGACGAAGCTGCGATTGCGGTGTTTTTGAAAAAGGAAATCATTTGCCGATACGGCTTTGCTCGAAAGAATCATTTCCGAGATAATGCCACGAATCTGAATAACAAGATGATGAAAGAAGTGTGTGAGCAATTCCAAATAAAGCATCATAACTCCTCGCCCTATCGCCCAAAGATGAACGGGGGTCATAGGCAAACTAACAAGAACATTAAAAGGATCATTGGGAAAATGACTCGAGACGTATAAAGATTGGCACGAGAAACTTCCATTTGCTTTGTTTGCATATCGCGACGTCTCAGACGAACATCTACAGGAGCAACTCCTTTCTCTCTGTTCTATGGAATGGAAGTCGTGCATACCTATCGAGGTTGAGATCCCCTCTCTCGCGAGTCTTAATGGAATCAAAGTTAGAAGAAGCGAGAATGGGTTCGAGCTCGATATGATCAGTTGAACCTCATCAAGAAAAACGTCTAAGAGTAATTTGTCACGCATGTACCAAAAGAGGATGATTATGCCCATGACAAGAAGGTACGACCAAGAGAATTCCATGAAGGAGAGCTCAGATCTGAGAAAGATTCTCCCGATACAAAAAGACTCGCGAGGAAAATGGGCTCCGAATCGAGAAGGACCATACGTCGTAAAAGAAGGCATTTTCAGGTGGAGCTTTGATCCTTACCGAGATAGATGGGAAGGAGTTAGCAAATCCAAGAAACTCAGATGCGCAGAAGAAGTACTATGCTTGAAAGAAGAAAGTCAAGATGAAAACCCAAAAGGGCATCTTAAAAAAAAAAAAAAAGGGATCGAGCGAAAACCGAAAAGGGCGCTTTGATTAAACACAAAAGATTAGGATGAAAACCCGAAGGGCGTTCTAATGAAGCAAACATTCGCTTTAAAGGCAAGATGTTTTAAACCGCATTTACAAACAAAGTGAGACTACAGTATTTGAAGCATCTCTGAAAACTCAAAATCTTCTACGCAAAGAGCCAGACTCGAAAAGATTCTTGATTGAGGAACGTGGCAGAGTTCATGTGTTGAATATCTAGAGCATTTGTATCCATTGAATACGATCTTTTCTTTCTTTTTCACATTTTTACTCTCGTTGGTTAACTTCCTTTGTTTGCCACACTTGAAATAAGTGAATATGAGATATCATTTTTATCCCTACTTGACCTTTTTCATGCGTCTCATTATGTGTTTATTTACATGATAAATGGTGAAATGACATGCTCTAAACCAAAGAAATGTTAAGCATTACCTGTTTGAAAACTTGGTAAACACAAGAGCTTCAAGGCAAGAACGGATTTCAACCAGAGACAAAAGAGTGATATCCGAGGAACATCGATTACTTGTAAAGCTTAAAAATGGGTACATGGCTTAAAAGGAAGTCAAGAGCCAAAGCAACAGACGCAGATCATAAAAATTCGTGACCAAAAGGACAAGTGACAAACATGCTTAATGAGCACTGCATAATCATGTAGACATAAAGGCATTTAAGACAAACATGTGCATATCATGATAACATCAAGCATGACATATACAGGTACTCCAGCAGAGCAAGAAATCTAGAAGGAGAGTCACATTGAAAAGACACTGAGTTCTACCGGACAACATGTGTTTTGGTATTTTGATATTTATTTTAATTTACGCTTTTCAAGGAAAATCAACTCATATTACGAGAGGTGAGTTGAGCCTCAAGACGCGTTGAGGTAATTCCATTCTATTTTTTTAAAATCAACTCATATTATGCAGAGGTGAGTTGAGCCTCTGGCACGCCGAGGTATCTTCAATTCTCGCTTTTCAAATTCTAAAAAAAAAAAATCAACTCATATTGCGAGAGATGAGTTGAGCCTTAGGCCACACACCGAGGTATTTTTAGTTTATGTTTCAAAAAATTGACTCATATTGCGAGAGGTGAGTCAAGCCTCTGGGGCACGCTTGAGGTAATTTCAATTTATGCTTTTCAAAAATTGACTCATATTGCGAGAGGGTGAGTCAAACCTCAGTCACACTGAGGTCTTTTCAATTCTGCTTTGTCAAAAATCAACTCATAATGCGAGAGGTGAGTTGAGCCTCAAGACACGTTGAGGTAATTTCAGTTTATGTTTTTCAAAAAATCAACTCATATTGCTAGAGGTGAGAGTTGAGCCTCGTGGCAAGTCGAGGTATGTTAAATTTCTATTTTCAATTTATGTTTTTTCAAAGATCAACTCATATTATGCAGAGAGGTGAGTTGAGCCTTTAATTCTTGTTTTTCAAATTTACTTTTCAAATTATCAACTCATATTGCGAGAGGTGAGTTGAGCCTTTTAATTCTCGCTTTTAATTTCTATGTTTCAAAAAAATCAACCCATATTGCGAGAAATGAGTTGAGCCTCGGTTCACATGCTTGAGGTATTTTCAATTGTTGTTTTTCCTTAAAAGAGTCAATTCATATTGCAAGAAATGAGTTGAACTTAAGATCACATATCAAGTAAAGAATAAAGATTGGAATTGATTAAAGACACCGATTTGGCCTCCCGGTTGCAGTGAAGCAAGTCAAAGTTGCAAGTCATGTCCTCGGTTGCAGATGAAGCAAGTTAAAGTTGCAAGTCCCGTCCCTGAGTTGCAAAGAGAGCCGATTGAAGATGTCAAAGCTTGCCTTTTGGAGTCGCAAAAAGAGAAGATCACAAACCCTATCCCACCGTTTAGAAGAGCGTGATTGAAGTCGTAGATCTCATCTTTCGAAGTTATAGTGAAGCAAATCGGCTTAGGAATCTCTTACCCCCAGAGACGCGAAAGCATTGAAGCTACAAGTCATATCAAAAGATGCAAGAATTGAACCAGAGCTACAAGATACGTGTGGACTCGAAGAAGACTACCCGGACAAGAAGAACACCACGAAGGTCAAGACTGACAAAACGGCAAAATTGGCCTTTCTTTATGTCTTTGCTCTATTCCTGTTACACGATAATGAGCAAAGAGAGGCAAATATAAGGCCAATTTCTACCAAACCCATTTACAAATTTAAAAACCCAAATACCCATCTAAACCTACCCACTCAATTTACCCAATCAAACTGCACTCCAAATACATTAAACCCAAACACCCTGCACCCAAATACATTAAACCCAAACACCCTGGTGCCCAAACTTACCCAAACCCATTTACAACATTAACCCACTAACCTAAACTACCCAGACCTCCAACAGTAAACCCAAACCCAAAGCCCATCACTTAACCCAAACCCGTAGCTCCAATTACCCTTTAGCCCAACAGACATCGAAACCCTAACCACCCTCACCTAACCTCCCCACTTGCGCCACGCACTCACCTACAAATCCACTCGACCTCTCGCTAACACCATTCCTCGGTGCCACCTGCCCCGTGATTTGCTCCACCGTCTTCAACCACCATCTGCAAGACCAAAAAGCACGCAAAAGAAAAAAAAAGGCAAATAGAATGTAACAAGAAGGCTATAAAAGCCCTAAGTAAAAACAGAGAGGGTTGGCTTTTTTTTTTTATGTGTTTGAATACTCAATTTAAATGAAAAAGGTCGTAATACCATACACCAAAGAAAAACAAAGATTTAAATACCTAAAGAAGCAGTGAATCAGAAACGAAAATACAAAAACATCCGAAACCAAGGTGATTTTCGATTTTTCAATCGCTTTTGCTTTTCTTCATACTTTTCAAATGAAGATATATGTCTATATAAAGCATAATATAGGAATATAATAAAAAGCAAAAAAATATAGAGAATTACCTCTCCGGCATTGCCATTACAAGCGCTGCCACCACATCGACGGGTCTCCTGGTGATCGTCCGCATGACCGGACTTCTCAATCGAGTCCCACCTTTAAATCGCCACCCTTTTTCTCCCTCTCCTTTCCTTTTTTCTTTCCCCCAACACAAATGAATTTTTAAAATTTTTTAACTTATATGGGTCCAAAACGCACCGTTTTGGACCCCTCTATCACGTGAAACGGCGTCGCTTTCACCTGTGGTCGGGTCGACCCGACCCGCAAACCGCAAGGATCCGCGTGTTTTTTAGCGGAAGGGCAAATTGCGCGCTTTGGCCTTCCGCATTTTTGCTATTCCACAATCGGGTTTTTGCTATTTTCTAATTTGGCCTCGAGAGTTGTTGCGTGTTTCAAGTTGATCCCCACGCCGCGATGCGTTTTAGCATCCGGGAAAATTGCCGCTTGGGTCCCCATGTTTAGCGCGCTACAAAAATTAATCCCCTATTCTGCTTTTTATTCTAAATTCGCCAAAAGTTTCTATTTTAATTCCATTTCATCCTTTTATCTTGTTTTTTTATTTTTTTATTTTTCTCATGTTAATATTATTTGTATTAATCATTATTTGTATTATTATCATTATTTTGCCATTTTATCATCTTATTGTTGTTTTTATTATACTATTATTATACTTATAAATAACATTATTAGAATTAATATATATACCTTCACTTAATATTTACGTATGCATCTATGTGTTTGTATCTATATATTGTACTAATAGATTTTTTTTTGTGTTATTATATCTAATATACGTATATATTGTATATGTTTATGTTATATATGTATTATTTCTTCATTATTCCATGTATATACTTACTATATTATCCTTATTATTAGTATTAATATTAGCGCATATTTTATGTTTATACTCTCAATGTTATTCTTATAGGTATATACATTTAGGAATAATTATGATAACAATTAGAGTTTTATTTAGAAGAGGTCATGATATACCTATAATAGCCCTAATTTTCTCCTCGTTTTATTATTAGATAAAAGATTTGAAAAACCAATAAAAGCACTTATTGGAGGTATTCATGATCTAATTTACATAATGGTGTAATAGGATTTAAAGTAAAACCAAATTATTTTATATCTATTACAGATCCTCTAATAGAAGAATGTTTATGCTTAAGAATTCAGACAAAAAATTCTAAAATTAAGGATTTAGCAGAAGATCTAGCAATAAGTTAGACTTCTATCAATAAATATACCAACACGGCAGAAGTAGAAATTAAAGAAATTAATAATAAAATAATTGAGTTATTTGAGCCTAATAAATTTACTACAAAAATTTAGCCTAAATTATTACATTTAAAAGATTTATCAATACCAAGAGATTGGATGATAGATAGAATAAGTGGAGCCAGTACTTCAAAACCAGTAAGTACAATAGAGTATGTGTCATCAAGTGATAGGCTATATTTTAAAAATAATGCTATAACAAATATAAATAACAAATTAGTTTTACCCTCTAATTCTCAAACAGAAGAAGATGAGAATAATATAAGTATAAATTCAACACCAATAGGTATGAAAACAGTCCAGATACCTATTTTTCCTACAGAACCTAATAGAAATTCTAGAAACACTAGAATAGAAGAAATACAATCAGCTACTATTATTCAACAAATGAAAATGAGAAAAAATGATATTATTACATTTTCAAACTTTCAACCTAGAAAGTATTATACATATATAGAAATTACATTTCAATTTAGAGAATATAAAACATATTCTTTACATGCTTTGTTAGATACAGGAACTACCACCAGTAGTTGCAGAGAAAATGCGATACCTGTAGAAAAATGGGAATTAATGAAAAACCCAATTAGAGCTATAGGAATAGATGGTAAAGAAACCATAATTCAATTTAAGGCTAGAAATATACCAATTTACATAAATAATGTAAGATTTATAGTCCCTAAAATATTATGTTTTCCTGAAATGCATGGAGACATATTATTAGAAAATAATTTTATATATCATCATTTACCGTTTTCTATAGATAAAAATTTAGTTATATTATCAACAGAAAAAACTTCTGTAGAAACACCTTTAATAGAAAATCATAAATTTATATGTGATAAAGGTTTTAGACCAACAAGAAAAGAACAAATTAAACAACTAGAAACAAATCATTGGTTGTTTAAAATTTTAGAAAATAATTTTAGTAAAGAACCATTAAAACTATGGGAAAATAGTCCAAGATATTGCGAGACAAAATTGAAAAATCCTAATAAAATAATTAGAATCAAACCCATGATCTATACTAAACAAGATATAAATAAATTTGATATACAAATTTAGGAATTATTAGAAAAAGGATTAATAAAAAAAAACTAATAGTCCACACTCAAGTCTAGCCTTTATGGTAAGAAACCATGCTGAAATAAAAAGAGGAAGAATTTATTAGAAGAAAAGTGAAAGCATATTCTAAACACTTATAGCATATTATAAACATTTTATTCATAATGGAACTATTTGTTCCTTTATGAATAAAATATTAAAATATATCAATAAGATTGTTTATCTCATTGATATTTTTAAACTTTATTTCGAGTTCTTCCCAATCTCTGTATAAAATAGATTTTAATAATAAATCATGTGCTTCATTTTCTTTAGTTGTTTTTTCAACTAAAAATTGAAAAAGTTTTATAAGAACTCTTTTAAAATTTGCTCTTTGGTCTGTAATATGGGTTTTCCATATTTCATTAATAAGGTTATATAAATTTATTGGTAAACCTGAGTTATAGAAGTCTTTTACTTCAGAAAAAATTTGTTGTTGTTTCAACAAATCTTCTGCTCCTTTTATGACCTCGGAATAATTAGCTTGAAACGCTGAGTTTGGATCCTGAGACCAAGGGTATTGACTTATTGTTCTTGGTGGGTATTGGTTTACCATTTTTGATGCATAAAATGGGAAAGATCCAATTGGTTATCTTATCATTGGATAAGGAACATAATATCCTTGATTAGCATAATATGATGTTAATATCGGAGTAAATCCTTAATTAGGACTTGTTTGCTTCCCTTTGTTGGGTTTTTTATGAACCGTAGTCCATTCTCCGACTTGTTCTAGAGGTTTTTTATCTCTATCCATAAGACCTGCTAAGATAATCAGCAATAATATTATTAGTACCTTTTATATATAATACTTCAAAATTAAAAGAACATATATCATTATACCATCGTATCCTTCTAGGTACAGTTTCTAAACTTTTATTAGTTAAAAATTGTTTAACTGCTTGATTATCAATTTTTATAATAAATTTTTCATGTGCTAAATATATACAGAAATTTTTTATTCCTTTCTTAATGGCTAACAATTCCTTTTCATATGTGGCATGATTAACCTCGTTTGTCTTAAATTTTCCTGAACTATAACCACATATTAATTCTTCTTTTTTTATTTTAGCCTTTAAAATACATCCCCTATATTTTTGTGATGCATCTATTTCTAAAATTAATGTATCACCTGTTTTAGGTAAATAAACTTTTGGAATATAATTTATTTCAGATTTTAGATTTTTTATAGTTTCATAATCCTTTTTAGTCCATTCAAAAGGTTTATCCTTTTTTAACTTTTCATATAGCTTATCTATTTTTTTAGATAAGTTAAGAAAGAAATTTCTTCCATAATTGATAATTCCTAAAAATTGAAGTTATTTTTTATCTTTAATATCTTCAAGAAATTCTTTTATTTTTACTATAATGTGATATTGTAGTTTAAGACCATCATTAGATAATTTTAATCCTAAAAATTCTATTTCTGTTTTTTCTAGTTCTATTTTCTTAGGACTCAAAATAATTCCATGTTTTATGAATTCTTGTACATACTAGATTTTCAGATCTTTGCAATACGTACTAGCTCCAGAAGATGATGGTTCCGCAGTTGAAGCACGCTCCACATGCATCTTAAACTTGTCATTCCCAAGGTACTCAGCTCGTGAAGCTTCCATCACCATTCGCTCGATTTCCTTCTCAGTAAGCTCCAGATCAGAGTAGAACCGCCCCTCCGCCAGGAGTGCCTGTTGGTATGCAGTTTAATTAACAAATGACAGCTCATGTTAATAAGCTATCCCATTCCTAAACATACAGACAAACTAATTCCAAATTATCAAAAATACTTGCATTATCAATCTGTTGGTCTTGTTGAGCTTTAATAGCAGCCTTGACTGGATTCTTGTCCAGATTAGTCTGCAACCACAAATACGGTTTCATATTCTAATTTATTCTCCATATTCACAGTTGACAATTTTTTTGCCATCAAACCCTTGCATACAAATTCAGTGTCACAAAATGATATATCTCAAAGCAATATAGCATTGTTCTAACTTCTAACCAAGGGACAAAGAAGCAACAAAGCAGAAAAAAGAATGTAGACAAACCCCTTGAAGACAGCTAAATCAAGCCCAGCACCAATTGTCAAACGACGTGGGTCAACAAGTGAATTGTAATGATTCCCATGATGGTAGCTAAGCCTTATGGGAGGTGTGTCAGTATTATAGCTTCCATGAAATATGTTGATAGGCTCTGCATCAAACAAAATTTTGGTTCATTCAAGGTAAGAAGATGGTCAAAGGAAAAAAAAAAACAAACTAAATCAATATTAGAAACATCAATCAAGGATATTACCTATGCTGTAGGAGTAGATATGAATAGGTCTGTTATACATTTCTGATAAGGCTTGAATCTCCACATTGTTCCCATAGACCTACATTCCCAGATACAAGAAATAAATGCTTTAACCATAATACAAAAATGCATGGTTAGTATTTTCAAATTTGATTAACTGAAACACTTGTAATCTTGGCTATGCAATAATCCACAGAACAAAATATGAGTAATAATCCACACCGAGATTGAAATATATCTATATGCATATGATGCTAAAGCCAGTTTCACGCAAGAACATTAAAGATCGTATAAAAAGTTATAGCCTCTTTATACCTTATCTCTTCCTTCCCTCTTACAATAAGATGTAAAGCCTTCTGTTATAAACTGAGAAAAGTGATATCTCTCTCTCGCTCCTGGATGAACTTATAAAGGTAAAGCATACATCAGAGAATACTCCAAATTATGTCATTCAAGCACTTCAAAACTAAATATATAAACACCCCAGAAAAGGAAACCATAAAAAGAAAATGAAATCATATAATCCTTTGAAACAAACTAAAAACATTACAATGATCCAAAACAGCGCATGGATATGTTTAACCACATCCAAATATTTAATCTAGCTTATAGACAATAACTAGTAGAAAACATGCCAACCCAAACAAAGAGACAAGACAATCCCGTGATCTTAGTGCCAACAACAGTACTATCCTATAAGGGGTTTGGTGAACATGTTCTCAAGGAACATTTCAACATGTTACAAAAGATTCAACATGTTACAAGAGGATGTATGCCAAAGATGTCTCATCTCAGGTGCATTTCAATGAACCCAGTTACTTTCATACATCCTCAAAACCTAAGCTTTGATCGTACTCATTGGACAGATTGAAGGCAGAGACAGTCCTATATTACCAAACATATAAAGAAAGTTCTATGACCTCCCTAGAAAGCCAAACCTCTATCCTCTAATTATGCTCAAAACTCTAAGCTAACTAATCACACTATAATCATATAACAGAATTTATGGCACAGTACTTTGATTTTTTTTTTTTTTTTTAAATTTACTGGAGTAAAACTGGAATATTTAGCCTTCTTTTTTACTTTTGGCATGCCAGATAAATGAAACCTTAACTCTCTACTCATCTTTTCTCTTTGATTTTCTACTCATCTCCCACATCTTGGAAATACTTATCTCCTCACCATGCAGTTAACTAAATTTATAATCCCATGCAGATAAATACATTATTAGAAAACTCCTTCAGCAGCTATCATTGGACTCTATTTCCAAACAAAAAGAAACAGCAATCACTAAGTTACATGTTCTCTTTTCTCGAAATAATTCAAGGTTTTGTGTTTTTAAGGAAACATCCACCAAACTGTTCCACTCGGTTTAAAGTTAACATGCATCTTAGGTCGACCATCTAGGACCTACAACGCAGCAATAACATCCTACAGTTCATTATGTTTCAAAAACAGAATTCAAGTATGAGATATTAATACCATGTAGTCAATGCACATTTGACGAATCAAATGATAAGCTCCAAAGTCCCCATACACTTGATCAGCAACAGCTCGGAAGAGGCAGTTCCCATCTTCTAGCATCCGTTTGACTTCTAAACCTTTTGCTAGTCTAATATCAATTTCAAATTGCCGCTCCCTTTCCTGGATCAGATACAACAAACCAGCAGAAGTTAATCTGACGTTTAAAAAAAATACCCCAAGCATTAACTTCAGGTCAAACTTTTTCAGCAAGAATACTAAACCTACAGAACATTCTTCAAACAAGATAAACAATATAATTTAAAAACTCAGCATAAAAACCTTACGATACAAATGGATAAATACTACCGCTTAAAGTAAACCAGGGCAATCATTCAAAAAAGAAACAGTACAATAGCATAAAATGATGATACTTATTGCATGCCAATTATAAGAAAATTTCCATACTAGATGATTTTCCACCATAAGAAAATGAAGTATGAAACACAAAGGATTTGATTATCCAGACTTAAGAACTTACATGGGCTTTGTTCATCTGCACTATTGTAACCCTCATTCTCACCATGAGATCTAGGAGAAGAAGGCCTTGACTCAGATGGTGAGGTTCTTGTAGAAATGATGGGCCAGGCAACAGCTCTTCTAGATGATCCAGCACGAACAGGATTTGAGCTTCCTGAGGCAAATCTTCTTGAATTTAAATTTTCTGATGAAGGTTTACGTGGTGGAGCAGGAGGTGGAGGAGGATGAGAACTTCTGCCGCCAATTGGGGAGGGTTCACCACTTGAAACTTCGGTTTCAGGAGCAACTTTTTCACCTGAATTATTCATCATATCACATAAACCCAAGGCAGCAAGAGTGTTCACTTTCTCAGCCTCAGCAATTGCATCACTTGAAGATCCATTCCGATCATTTCGCAAATTTTCTACCAAAGGATCATCTTTCACACCCTTATTCTCACTACTCCTGGAACACTCTAAATGCTCATCTGAAGCAACTAGTTCTGACACTTCCTCATTAACCTCCCCATCTTTTGCAGCTGAAGGAACTTGATGAGTAGAAAAAGCAGATGGTCCGGGCAAGGAAGAAGAGCGGCTCAGATTCAAAGAAGAGCTGCCAGTGGAACCTCTTTGAACCAAAATGCGAGTCATAGCTTTTGATGATAACTATTCTCAGTGAGATACTCTGTCCTAATTCTTCCCTTCAAAACCCCTTAAATTTAGAAATTCAAAACCCTACTCATAGGTTTGTCGCGAGTTCTTGCCTTGGGCACAGTAACGCCAATCCCTTGGCTGAAGGATTTCTTCCAGCCCAGCACGTTCACCTCATCACGAAACAATCTCTGCATTCCCCTGACAAGTCTCATGAGACCCAGACCTCGAACTTTAAACAATAAAACCCTCAAATTACTCGAAATATTGTACCCAGAAAAATTCCCAAAAATTTCACCTTCACTAGCCCAAGCTGCAACCAACAACCATCCAAAATTTCCAAGAAAAATATCAACCAAAGACTGAAAACTTTATCAGCCAAGAACATTGTTTGGTTTCCAAGACAAGGTAGGAAATTTTTAAGATCATCTTATGAACCAAAAACCCTTTGTTACATAGCACATAATTAAAGTAAATAAGAAAAAAAAAAAAACAAGGATTCATTGAAAGGGAGGGACCTAATAAACTAACTTGACTTCCTGGTTAAAACCAAAATGTTGTCTAAAATTAAAATACTCGAAAGCTTCTCGTTTCTTTATATTTTCCTACCATTTCTTAGACCAATCAAGCAGGCAAAATGGCAACAACATAATAAAATAAACTCCAAAACAGAAAATAATCAAATACCCCACCAACGACCAAGAAAGACCCAGAAGTCAAAAACCGAATAATATTTTTTTAGAGAGAGAGAGAGAGAGAGAGAGATGCAATATAACCATTAAAAAGTAGAAACCCAACTTTGACTGAGCAAGAAATAAAGGGAAAAGGGAAAAATCACCTGCAAAGGAAGGAGGAGAGGAGGTTTGGAGACCCAGCTGAAATCTGCAACATAAGAGATGAATACAAAAAAATAAAAAATAAAAAGGGGGGGGGGGGATGGGGTATTAGGTCGAATGTTAGGGTTTTCGAATAAAGGCGAGGCCGAAAAGAAGATAACTTGAAGGCAAAGGAGAGTATTTAGCGAGAGAAAAGAGAGAGGAAGAAAGCAAACAAAGGAAAAATGGAAATTGAAAATGTTGTTTCTTCTTTTATAGATAGAGAGAGAAAATGGGATAGAAGATTAGTAAGGAGGTGTGGGATCGGAGGTAAGACCACCGATTGGGGAAAGTGATGACGCGGACGACGTGCTGGCTCCTCCCTCATGAATTCCACACGTGCCTACTTGGCTTACGCTGCTGTCGTGGAACACGTGTGAAAATTAGGAGAGTGACGTGGCTACTAATGATCGGGTAATTTCTCTTTTCCGTGTCAGGCGAGCTAGTGACATCAAACCTTCTCTTCCGGCGGATATTAAATCTGTTTTTTTTTCTTGCACTGTTTTTATTAAAATATAAAATATTTATTAAAATGTGAATATCACGATTATGATTTTTAAATGAATAATTTTTATTTATATCGGTAATTTTTTAAAATGCTTCTCGATTAGATATTATCTATAAATCTAAAGATAAAATTTTAATTGATATATAATTATAATACTAATTAAGATGGTTAGAGTTATTAATTATTGTTAGTTTAATTAAAATGCTGTAAAATTTCTTTTGTATCCATGTTTGTTTGATTGTTGAATGAATTTGTTTAATTATTAATTATATTCCTAATACAATTAACAAGTTGTCTTATGAATTTAATTAGTCAATCAGTAATTAAGTAGTATAAGATTTCTTTCATATTCATGTGAATTTCTTTTATTATTTTAATTTTCTACTAAAATATCAATTTAATGAGATAATGATATTTTGTAAATACCAATTTAGTTAGTTTGATAATTATAATTTAATCTAAATTAATAATATAATGAAAACAAAATATATTTTTCAAATGAACAATTCTCATAAAAACAGCACTGAAGCAAAGGCAAAAGAGGAGCAATGAAAGCAGTGAGTTTGGTATCTACAAAACTCCATCCTGGAAAACAAAATTCATCCAATAATAAACCTTTTTTTAAATAAAGGTACAATAAAACGTGGAATGGCAAATTTGTTTTCCCAATTTTCTTTGCTTTTTTTTTTTTTTTAAATTTCTTCTTCTTGTATAATGATTAGATGCTTTTTAATTCTATATCTTATTTATAAATTTAAATTTATAGATAATTCTTTTTATATTATATTATAATTATTTTTAAATATCAATATGATAATATTATGAAAAATAAGGATATTCTCAAGTTTTTCTAAACTTATGTTATATATATATTAATAAGTAAATATATGATGCTCTGCATAACTCTTAAAATTATTGAAAGTTCAAAATACTATTTTAAATAATATAATAATTAACAATAAACATGTTGGTAAAATGGTACTTGAAGGTGTTTTGACTTATATTCAGCCCATTTAACACAGATTCAAAACCATGTTATCCCAGCCATCCCTATCTCAAATAGTGTTTAAAAGTGAAATCCCTTTTTTAATCAAAGTTACATTTCTTTTTACATATAAAATGATAAAAAATAATAATAAAAGTAATGGGCAAATATTCAAATTGAAATGTAAGATTTAGAAAGAAAGACACACCAATAAGATTACCTTTCTATATTTGAAAATAAGAAATTACCAGCTCTTGAAAATGTTTAAAATCCAAAAAAATAATAATAGTTATATTCCAAAAATGAAAGTTTACATTTATCATAAAAAATGTAAAATTACGAGAATCAATTTGGAATAAATATTGAAATGCTCAATTAAACTAAATCGCTAACAACGTTCACGCTTAATACGATAATTAAATTGAATTTGAATTTTTTCTAGTAGCTTGTAATGTAATATATCTGGATGATACCCCTATAATCTTTACCATAAGCAAAACCAGCATGAAGTTCAAACAATCCCAGAGCTGTTAACAAATGCACTACGCTTATGAAAACAAATAATGCTAAGATTTTCCCAGGAAAGAACACAATGTTGTGATGAAGTAGATCTATGGAATGCCTCATGCTTAACCCATATGAAAACAACACTCTTCCACATGCAAATTAAAAATTGAAAATGATAGTAGGAAAAATACACATTTATAGCACCGCAGAGGGATGTTGTTGGCATGACATGTTATCAAATTTCATTTCATCAGATCTGTTTTTCAGGTGTGTAAATCAAACTCTTCCAAAAATAAAAGAAATTTATGCTTGTCCCTCCTCTTCATGCTTTACAAGCCGCTCTAAATAGCTAAGGCCTTTGTTCTACATGTAACAGTATTTTGAAAATCCCTGAATGGGGAAGAATGAATTTGAAGGTGGTATTTTTATATGCTATTCAACAAACCCAAATCTTAAGGCTTCAAGTTTCAAAAATAAGGAAATCAACAGTGTGCTTACAACAACAACTATCGAAACCTTCATTTATGGCCGAACCCTCCATCCACGCTCAGCAAGTGCTTCACGCACCTGACTTGCTGCTTCTGCCGTGTCGTTGAGGGGAGGATAGCTCCAGCTTTCTGCAATCTAAAAGACAACCAGGGAATTAATTCATATAATTAATACCGGAAGAGCTTCCGTTACTCAATATAATCCAGTTATAATGGTCGAAAGAGCAGAAAATTGGTTAGGAACTGGTTTAACCCAGTCTCATGGTTAGGTGTAAATGTAACTTCATCCAGTCTTGTGAAACTGTGTCTAACGGTAAAGAGATGGAATAAAAGTAAATGAAAGGATGCCATTGAATATTTACTTACATCTTCAGAACCTGTAAATGGCCGAACCACACCTCGTTCCCTTAAAGATTTATGGAAGTCTGATAGTTTCCACTTGCAACGCTCAGGCCCCATAACATAGACAGGTTTCCTGCATGGAACCAAAAGTGGATTCTAACTCCGAATTTCACACAATAAAATAAATAATCCAGAGGGTTCAACATGTTCAGCAATATCAGTAAAGAATGATCGTACCCAGTACTGCAAGCCTCGCTTATCAGACTAACCGAGTCTGCTGTGACGACAAAAGCATCTGCCCAAGCTAAATGCCCCATATGTGGATTTGGTTCTGAAGATAGACATATAAATCTCATTAAATACAATTGATACTTCACTTGTAAACTAAATTTAATCAACTGAATATACCTTGACCGTCCCAGATGTAAACTTTTGGATTATCAGCAAATTCTTTCACAATAATCTTTGATACCTATCAGCCAAGTTGATGGTAAAAACTACATAATCTTAGTCATCATAGAAGAAAAGAAAGAAATTATGAGTGAATTGTCATTTATTAAAACCTTTTCGGGCGTCCTACTGGAGAAGGATATTCGGACAGTGCCACAGCTTGAAAGGATATTGAGAAGATAGGCAGTTAGCTGCTTTGCAAGATCTGCACCATATCGACAGTGGCCTGCAGAGAAAACCAGAAAGCAGATGAACATACAAATAAAACATTAAAGCATAGGGTTAAAAGAAATAGCAGAGAGAAAAAACAAAAAAGAATCTTCATTTGAGTATCTAATTACACCAAAATCCAGGTATTTATTGGAGATTAAGAGAAAAATTGACCATGCTAGTCATTCTTATTTCCTTTTCAAGGAAAAATAAAATAACCAAAAACTACAACCTAAGTGAAGTTCATGAAGAATTACCACAATGTAAAATGTTCAGCGTCATGAAATTTTATATATAAAGCAAAAAAATGGAGGATGAAGAGACCAAGTTTGAATATTATTTGCAAAGTGGCAACCATAAAGACTAAAAGATCCCTAACCAGCATCAAGGTATCTCTAGATAACATGCATAAAAATATGATCAGACAAATCAAATGTACAAATCCATAAGAGAGAAAAGCAAGCTCCAAATATGGTGGGGCGGGCTGTAAAAACAAGTCTCAAAGCAAGATGAAAAGTTACTTGTAGGCCAGCCAATGTTAACCACTAGTAAGGGCTTTGGCAGAGGGGCAAACTCATCATGCCATGCAGCAGCTGTGCTGCGAAGTGTAGCTGAATCAATTTGATGTAGAGCTCCCAAAGTGAGTATCTGATGTAAAAAGTTGACAACAAACCTATCTTCAGCAGTAGATAGAAACTAAAAGTTTAACCAAAAGCTAGAGTTCCTACAAGTACGCAAATAGTAGTAATATAGATTGACAATACATACCACATGCCTATCAGGAGGTTCACGCGGAGTAATCCACCTGTGAAGAAACTGAGGAACCTGTTCTTGAGCTTGAGGAGTTAATGGATAGAAGTCATGACGAGGGGTGATCACCAAATCAAACCTATTCAACTGTGACCTAGGATGTTGTATCTGCAACGTAAGGAAATTGCAAAAACTGATATTTAGTTATACAACAACCAAATAACGCTATCACACTCTGGAAACATGCCAAACAAGTTAAATAACAATATGCAACAAAAATCCAATTTATGTTAGGATATAAGATCAAAAGCAACTAAGGATGGCATAAGAACAAGGACAGAGTAAGATAGATTGTAGATACCACATAGATGCACGATTGAGAGAGAGAACTTTGAAAATAAACACTTAAAGTGGCTTTCTAGAGCACGATTCTTTTCAGTAATGCAAATTTCAATCTTCATTATTTCTAGTAAACTCATTCTAAGTTCATCATAAAGCCTAGGAATGTATGAATTGAGACATGACACATTGATTATATCACCATAATGGAGCAGGAGGTAACTTTTTCCTCTTTTTCCAGCATACCCGTAAATAGAAAATAAAAGTGACGCATGCTAGGAAGGATAAAAAGTAGAAACCAAATTAAGGCCCATTACAAACCTGAATGACAAAAACATTCTCCGAGGCCAAACGTCTTATAGAACTTGCAACTGAAATGGTGTCTCTTCCTGATGCAACAACTAGCAAAGGACCATCCCTAGAAAAAAAACCATCAAACCATCCATAAGAACCAGACGAAATAATCAGCATGCAACAAAAGATACCAAATTTTATACTGTAATCAGTCAAACATGGATTTAAATTATCAAGAAAAGTAATAAAACACCAGCATTTACAATCATTGAAGTGTGAACCAGGTTTCATGAAATTCCTCCAAATCCTAAGAAAGTATACAGAACCTTTCTGCGACCCGACGGTGACTGTGCTATATAAACATGCTATCTAGGCTTAAGAACTATAAGCATATTCGATAACCAGATGTTGAAGTACTTTTCAAAAGTCTGGCGAGCCATGGTTACGATCTGCTTAACATCAGCTTCTAAAACAGAAGCCAAGCCAACACTTCCACCACCATTTTCTAGAGGTAAAGGCACATAATTCCTCCCTCGGGAGTAAATTTGAATGAGCTGGATGAGATAATCCAATTTTTGGTGAAGACTAACTGGAAGCCAAAGAAGCCACTCGTTTATCCCTCCTCTAGGCCTCGTAACTCGCTGCATATCAGTACAACGGATAATTAATTAATAAAATAGTAACAATTTAGAGATCAATAGTAACTAAGAACCTTTTTTTTTCCCCAGTAATCGTTTTGTCAAATTTATAGTAACTAAGAAGAATAGAGTAACCCTAGAAATCAATAGAGCAAAGCTATAAAGATTCAGATAAGGGGTGAAATGAAATGGAGTTACATAAAGAACATGCTTGTCGTATAAGCCGAGAGCTCGGACCAACCCGATACTCTGGTTCTCGGATCCAGGGTAGCCGTTGCCGATGATGACGGCGCGTCTGATAACGCTGTAGGCGCCGCCTTCGAAGATCTCCGGCACTCCTATGGTGGGGCTGGGAGGTTCCGGAAGGCGTATTGGTCTCATTAGAAATTGGAGTAAAAAATTTAATAATGAATTATAATAAGAAATATATGAAAAAGAAATTGAGTAATTGACGAAGAAGGAGAAAAGAGAAAGTCGAAGATGGCTTTGTTGTTGGCTGAGGCAGGCAACTGGCAACTGGCAACTACAAGTCGCCAGGTAGTTTCCTTTCCTTTCTTTTACTTCAATTTGTTTTTTAATTTTCTTTTAAATAAAATTTATTTTTAAACTCCTCTAACTATTAACTTTACTCAAATTTACAAAATTAAATATTTTAGTTGCAATTAATTCAATAACAAAAAGTTTAACTTGAGTATTTTTATTGACCTAACAAATTTTATGATATCAATGATCAAATTTGTTAAATTTTTAAATTTAAGACTATATCAACTGCAGAGTTACATGATTATTCTTATAATTTATTCTTTTTATTACAAAATTTTCAAATATATGATATAACAAAATATTTAACACAACTTTACCAAACTATTTTAAAAAATTAATTTGTATATTGCATGTGATTTTATTAGTTTAATATTTAATTAATTTTTAAAATTTAAATTTTTAATTATAGTAATCAATATAAAATAATATTTTTTATTTGAATTATTGAATATTGTTAGAATATATTAAGTACCAATTCAAATATTATAATAGAATAATTGAAGTTTTTTTAACCTTTTCAATCTACAATATAATTTTACTTTAGATGTATTAATGTAAAATAACAGTATTCAAAATAATAATTAATTTACCTAATTAACTCTAATATTAATTAAATGATGATTAATATGCTTAGGTCTCTATTTAAATAATAACTTTATTTTACATCAATAAAATTAACACCAACTTTTATTTAGTCAAAATTTGTTAACTAATTATGGTAAATTATAATTATATTTATTACAACTTTTTTTCCCTAGAGTTTTATTCTTCTGCCTTTCCATCACATTCTCAACCTCTCCACCACTTTTCCAACTACTCACATCATTCCACTACCACTAGCATGTCTCTTCATAGTCTCAGTCATCTTCTAACACCTCTTTCTATGTCCCTAGAAAATTCCATCACAATACCTGCAATATGCCCTCTCTTCCTACCTTGTCGCTCCACCCCATCAAGCAGTTGCCACCACTACTCCCTTGGATCAAACTTGTCACCAACAACCATCCGGCTTTTAGAATCAAGTCACTGAGATGTAAGAGAAGATGCAGCGTATGGAGGAGCGACTTTTTGAACAACAGCACTGTTTCCAATAGCAAAAAGAATGCCAGCGCCTCCTTAAGCAAAAAAATGCTCTGAATGAGCAATTGATAGTTGAGCTCATATCTACCCATGAGATCCCCAAGAGGGGCAATCTAGTCTACCCAAACAATGAAGCTCAATCTACCATCTGCCGTCAACCGGATGACCTACCCACTGACAATAACCATCAATGGAGGAGCATATGATGGCATTGAGAATGGAATTGTGGCAAAAAGTTCGAAGGGCCAAAGCTGATAGACCTTCTTGGAGTTACTCCAATAAACCCCTTTATCCAGAAGTGTTGACCCATAATTTCCTATCTTCCAAATTCCCCAAGGTCTCCTATGGTGGTACGAGAGACCCGGAAGATCATTTGGCTCATTATAATAATCATATGAATATACTAGGGGGCCTCTGATGCGCTGAAGTGTTGTGCCTTCTCAATGACCCTTACACATATCGCTTGGGCATTATACTTAGCCCTACCAAAAGGATCCATCAAAACTTTTGACCAACTAGCCAAGCTTTTCATGAGTCGTTTCCTTGCCAACAAAACTCTACAACAATCTCCTGCATACCTCATGTTTATCTACCACAAGGAGAATGAATCTCTTCATGACTTTATTCATTGCTTCAAAGTAGCTACCATGACCACCAAGGGGGTTTCAAATGATTTGACCACCAATGTGTTACACTGTAAGTCTTATTATTGCATTTTTAACAATTGTGTTTTAATTAATTTTTAAATATTTTATTTTTTAATTATTTTTAACATTTTTAACACATTGATACCTAACCCGATCGCCGAGTCTGAGTTACAAGGTGACACATTCATTGCCGGAGCAACTATGAACAATCATAGGCAATTCATATTGTCAAATGTTCAATTTTCAACTCAATTAAGCATACAATACAATATACGACAATTTTCGGGTCTTATACAAGCTTACAGAAGCTTTAAAGTTAACTCGAGACTGAAAAGGGCCAATTTGTAACAAATTTAAAACATTGAGTTTACATTGTAACGTCAAGGGATTCTTCGTTGCGAGCAACATATTGTCTAGCCTCGTTGTAATGACCAACGTCCGGCGTCGCACTGTGCCATGGTATTTAGATCTCGTCGCGACGACGTTCGAACAACATTGTGACGTCACATACTGCTTCTGCATTTTTAATACACATCAACCTGCAATTTTCTTCCAACCAATCTCTAAACATAATCAATTCATATTTAGCTAACATATGTAACCCTCTAACATCAATTCATGTACTTTAATGCTTACTCAATAGAATGCAAATGCTTTATCACCTATAAGCTTAATACCTATTGAAATATATTCAATTTATATACATTCATATACCTATTTCACCAAGGCCATTAATATTTCAGATATCATACTATTTCAAACTAAACTTAAACCTTTTTACAAGCCATAATCAATTAACCAAATTCATACATCAACTTTTTGAGCCAAAATGCATGTAACATAATTATAACAAAAATGAATCAACTTAGGTACATGCCAAACTTAGAACAAAATAGAATTTGTATGAACTTTGTTGAGTTAGGGATTGATTGTTGGATACTGGATCAACTGCTCAAACTACTAGAATCTATTTTACCTACGCACAGAGAAAATCAAATCGTACGTTGAGCAAATATGTCCAATGGTAAATCTATGATTCAAGACAATATAATAAGATTATTCAAAATGCACATATTCAATTCCTAATCCAATCTGATACCATTTTTATGTCAAACACTTTCAATTTCATATAGTCATGCTTACACCAATCTTACATGCCAATTCATTTACCTATTCATGTCAAAACTATCATTTCTACTTAACTTGTACACATTCGCTTTTACAACTCAATTCATCACATGACCATCTAAACATACCGTTTAATTCTCAAATATAAATTCATCCTTTTGAACTCATTTATACATATATTTATACTCAATCTCATGTTACCATTTTCAACCGTTTCTGAGTCCATAAACTTATTTTACTCAATCAGCCCCTAGGTCTCATTTTCCATTTGTTTCGCATATTACAATTTAAATTCATATATCAGTTCACATAACATTTATATAATCCATTCATTTGTAACCTTATTAGCCTACACGAAATTAGATCGAATACACGGATCCATCACCCTTCATCTTAATTTGGCACCGCAATGCATCATCAGATAAACGGAAGGAAAGATACTAGCACACATAATGCATCATTGAGCAAGTCGGAGCAATTGTATTGGCACACGAGGTGCATCATTGGATGAACCAAAGCAATTATATTGGCACACGAAGTGCATTATTGGATGAACCAAAGCAATTATACTAGTACACATAGTGTATCATTAGATAAACCGAAGTAATCATACTAGCACATAATAGCATCACCGGATATACTGAAGTAAATATACTAGCACGTACGTGCATCATCAAATATAATTAAGTATAAACTTGTATAGTTAATAAAGTAACCAATTTCCAATTTCATCACATAGTTCAATCCACGTCCCATCATTCTCAAGTCAACATCATTTCATCATATGATATAACATAATTTAACTCAATATCAGTTAAGTCATACAACTTTCTATTCTATTCAATTTAATCTCTGTCCCGATATTTGATCTCAACCAAAGAAATTCAATTAAAAAATCCAATAGCAACTCACCTCAAAATTATATAATGCAAATTAACATGAACATGCAAAAAATAAATGGTTCTGAATCATAGAAATACAAACCGAAAGCTCACGTCACTCGTTGTCGACTCTCGCCTTTCCTTTCCCTCTTGACGGTCTTGCATTGTCTTTAGCTACGAATAATTATTAAATAATAATACAATAAAAAATTGATATTAAATCACATTCAATTTCAAATTCATACATATTTTGTAATTTATTCAATTTAGTCCCTAAAATAAGGACAAACATAACTTTCAATTTAATGCCTCAAATTAAAATCCAATTTCACCAAAACCCATTAAGGACCCTCTATTTTCTATCCTTACAAAAAAATATCAAAAATTTTACATTTTATTCAATTAGGTCACTAATGTACATAATTAACAATTTAGTCATTTTCTTAAACTAAATTTAATTCTATCAAATTCACACCTAATTCTTAAAGAAATCTACAATAGTAACTTTCTAAATCTTTAATAGTTTCACAATTGGTACATGAGTTAGCTAAATCAAACTCTCATGACCTCAAATCCATAAAATTTACAAAAAAATGACTAGATTGCATTACCTATTATAAAGCCGAAAGTTTGACGAAAACCTTGAAATTTTCTTCTTTTCTTCAATGGTGGTTTTGGTTGGGAGAGAGATGATAAGCTTTCATCCCTCTTAACATATATATATAATATAATTAGTTAACTAATTAACTTAATTAAGTTTAATTAATTATTAAAACATGTTTAATTTGATTTAATTATAAATTAGTCATAATAGATATCATCATTATGTCCCACTATCTATATAAATTACATTGGTTTATTTACCCTTTTAATCCCTTGGATAATTGCTATCTAGGTCTTCAATCCATTTTCTAATTAAAAATTTATAGCGATTAGACTTTTACAATTTAATCCCTAAGCCTTAATTACTCACAATTTTTGCTAAATCACTTAACCAAATTTCAATTCATCAATATAATAATTCCGTAAATATCCCTATTTAATATTTACGAACTCGATTTACGGAAACAATATCTCAAAAATTGTAATTTTCGACACCACTGACTTTCGAGTTGTTATATATAACTATCATTTATCAATTAAATAAACATAATATTATAAATTAAAAAAATCTTATTTACAATACCAATATTACCTCTATTTAACTTGGATGAATAATAAAAAGTGAAAAAAATATAAATATAAAAAGATCATTATGTCCTTATTTATTTCTAGGGCTCCCTTAAGAGTTTGTTTTTATATTATACTAGGAATATGATCCTGTGTTGCGGGATTGACTTTTTACAATGAGTGAATATATTATTTAGGGTCAACTTTGCAAGTATTCCTACATTGACAATTGTTTTTACATTCGGGTTTAAACTTTTTATGGTCCAAGTTAATCCTCGAAGTTGACAATTGTTCAATATTGATGGTCAACAAAATATGTAAACATTAATAACTAAATTTGACATTATTATTTTTTTATTTACTTATATTGTTATTTAAAGGTTGACTCACTTTAACCGAGTTTCAACTCAATTATTTTACAAAATAAAAAACATTATTATAAGGATATTTTTATCATTTTATATTTAATATAAAATATAAATTTCAACTTAAAACAAAAATAAAAATGTAAAATATTTTACTATTTTTATTTATTTTTATTTTTGAACAAATTTATTCTATTTGTTTTTTTTTTGACACAATGCCTAAAATTACCGATAGCCCCTCCCAACCCATAAATACGAGGATAATGCGCTTCAGCGCACTCAAACCCCCTGTCTTCCTGTATTGACAACAATACTCATGCCAATCGAGTTGAGACTCAATCAACTATTTCAATTTATTTGAATATATTTTTATAAATATAATAAAATAATTAATCTAGCATAATATATTTTTTTACTCCGTGCTTTTTTGATTTAGACATAAATAAAATAAGACAAAATGAAAAATCCAAAAGTTAGATAGGAACAGAATAGATAGACTGCTCAAAAGTCGTGAAGTTAACCATGGCAAAGGAGACTGAAAGCAGCCAACCACCTCACCTTGTATATTTAGCTAATTCAACAATGTAAAAAAGAGTAGACAATTGTCTCTTTGCTGCCCAATGACCCATATTTCTCCTTTCATTGCCTTTAGATTCTGCTATACCAAGGTTGCAGGCAAAAGTAAAGGGACCAAAAACAAGTCCAAGGTGAGCTTTTTACTCAATTTTGTCATTACCAGTGGAATCTGAAATTCATTTTTTGGCTATAGTTTGGGTTTGTCTAGAATGGAATAAATCTGAGTTCTTTGTTGTTTAAAAATGTTAAAAATTGGGCGCTTTATAATTTATATCACTCTCATTTGGTTTCTGTTCTTTAATGAGTGTTAAGTGTTTGATTGCCTGTGTTTCATACTTCTCTGAGCTCTAATTTTCAATGTAAAATTGTTGCGAAGAAGAACGATAGGAATGAATATGAGAAGCTAATAATCTCCTCCCTTGATCAGGCTGAGATTTTAAGACAAAAAGGAAATTGCAGGAATATGTTCTTCGCGTGATAATTGTGGGGGCTTATTGTTGGATATTGGCAAACATAGTTGTTTCTTCTTTGAATTTTTGACTTTTTGTTTGAATTCTTTATTCTTAGTAAGGGAAGCCATCTCTCTGATATTTACAAATGGCAAAAAAAAGGGAAAGAACACTGATGTGGTCATCATCATGTTTCAAATGTCACAAACTTGTCAAACAATGGACTTTGGTGAAATGTGATGCTGACTTTTTCTTAATTCAGTGATGACAAAAGTTCCATATTGGGTTAAATTGCCAGTCATGTGTTATCTTTTAACATATTTTAAACCTTTTAGAATAGTTTAGTATATCTAGTCCTTAAGGATTTAAGGGTCTGTGGTTGGCTAGTGGAAATACCCTTGAATAAGTTGTACTTAGTAGTTTCTTAAAGACCATATCTAATTAAAGTATTAATTGACTAAGAGGAAGTTATTTGTTTCATCCTATGGAACTACTGCTTTTGAACAATAAGCTGATGTCAGTGTGTGTATTGTGGTTGAAACTGAATTATATGAGACAAGAACTAATCACTTGTCTTAAAGTTTCTAGCTGCAATGGGTCGTTGAGAGTTTAAAGCTAAATTACTTGAGCTTCTTGGACAAAAGAAATGAAAAGAACAAAAGTTTGGATCTGTCAATCTTTCATATATTTCTGAATTTAATTCACTGTCGTCTAGGAGAAGTTATGCAACACACTTTTACACAGTAGTAGAACTGCCAGAACACGGTTGACCTCTAATTTTCTCCTGAAATAAAAACTATTTTTGCTTGTTGTTTTTAGGACAAAGTCAAAACCATTGCTTATTTGCTCTCCATGAGAAAAGTAGAAACAGGAAGCAATAAGCTCGAAGGTTTTAATAATAGACTGCTAAAGCATTAGACGTTATGTACTTATTTGAATCTTGTAATGACTAAAGGAACACGCAATTACTGGAATTTATAGCCAGATCACTAGGCATTTTTTAGACAGACCAATGTAGTGTTGATGACTCTTCAAACCCGAGCTTGTAGGAAATGAGGGTAGACTTCCATATGATTTCATGTTATATTGAGAACTTTTCTGGCAGTTTTAGAAGCTTTCCTGATTGTTCAGCATATATAAGTGGAGAAAAGGAGTTGATGATGTATACGTATAGATATAGAGATGCGGCAATTGTCAAGTCTGCTAATTATGCAAGTTGTGACGTTTACCTCAGTTATAGATGTTGGCTATAGTCTGTCAATGAGGTACAATTTCTTAATTAATGCTATGAGTTTTATGAGGTCAAAAGAGCATGAAGAGAGGCCTAGGTGTGAAAGTTATTTGGTTTGGAACATACTTGGCGGGTACAAAAAAAATGTCATTAAGTTTCTATCATTTGCTTAATTCTTTGATCATGAGCTGCTCAAAGAAGAAGAAAAGGGATCAGTCAGGGCTGTGCACGAACATGTAGTGTTCAAGTCTGTAGTTTGGTTGCAAAACAAATCATTCTGTGGACAAAAGAAAAGACTAAAGGAAAACTTTGATCCTACAATGAATTGAAGTGCCAAGAACACAGAACATCAATATATGTATGATGTTAAAAAAACATTTCTAGGAAAGGTCCTGTTGGGAAGAAAACTAGCCCACTCAGGTGGCGACAGGCAGCAATAATTTCTTCAAAGCTTCCTAGGAGTTATTTATTTAATCTTTTTGTCCATGGAAGGAGCGATGCGTAATGATGATGTAAAACCAATTTTTAGGCAGATTGTGATTGAAACTTCTTTCTACGCTGGTAGTTGTCCCATGAAGGGCAGAGGTCAAAAAATTTGAATAAAATATTTGGCAGGTTCCATTTTCAAACATGTTGAATTCAATACAACGAACCATGGTCTACGTACATTCACCAAGTGAAATTCCTTGTTTACTTATTATTTCATCATAAATCTATTAAATCATTTAACTACTTTTACATTTCATTTTTGGTTCTCTACAGTATATTATATAGGCAGCGGAACATTATCAAGTTCGACGAAGATTGACTACAGCATTGACCATTATTGCTTGTTAGGTAAGTAACCATTGATATTTTGAGATGGTTTGTTTAAAATTTTTGAAAGGGGGTTGGCGATGAGCTGTCATCACTCTATGTTGACAAGCGAACTTGCAAAGGTTTTTCAAGGTTGAAATCTATAACCTAGAATGATCCAAAATGCTTTTCTGATCGTGTAATATCCTTTGTAAGACTTTATTTTTAGATTGAGTTATTTATGATCTTATGTTCATAATTGGTAGAACAAATCAACCATGAAACTTGAGTTGGAATGGGCTATATTTTTGTTTTATGCCTTCCTTTTGCTATTGTACTAATAAAAAATTGAAGATTACCAGCTAAGCATTTTTATTGTATTGATACACCAGAACAATGTTGTAGAGGTGGCTTCTGGTTACAAGATGGAGCATGAATCGTTTTTTTGTTGGGCGGGGGTAGTACTTCTGGTTTGAGTCAGCACTCAAGCTTTGTTTGGTTTAGCTCAAAACTATATTACTCAAACTTGGTGCAAGTGTCGGGTACGGATATGTCCCACTTTTTCTAAGGTTCTCCATGTATTTGGAGGATTTTTGAAAGGTCAATATCCCCATACCCATTTATGGATATGCACAGGATATAAGTGTCAAACAGACATACTTCAAGAAAAATGAAGGGTAATATAGCCCTACAAAACACCATCACCGAGGTCTGCATAAATATTAGATTATGAGCAACCCAACTCCTTGGTGACATAGAGGCATGCATGATTATGACTCAACAAAACTCTGGTTTAGATGTTTAGTGAGTCAACGAGCAGATGGGCTGACTACAAAATTTTCTTGTTTGTCCTTTATGATTGTTATTACCTTTTATGAATCCGCTGTTGTTCTGGTAGTCTTTCTTCAAACCTTGTCATATTTCATCATTTTGTTTGAGTTATTTTGTTTGCTTGTCTTCAGGTGTTGAGTTTTTCAATGGGATTCAGCAGAGAGTAACGGCAAGTGCATCTTCAAATTGAATAGACCTAAATAGCAGTGACAGATATCTCTACAAAAACAATGGGATTTTTCCCTAACTTCGATTTCTCGAAAAAAAAATTTAATCCTATTTTACATAAAATGATCTCTTAAGATCTTTGTTTATTTGCTATTACATCTACATTAACCTTCATGTTGAAGATGAAAAACTTCTACTTACTGAAGTTAGATTTTAGTCGTGCTTTGTGATACGATCCTATCTACCACATCAAGGGTGGTTACTTATTAATGTTTGCTAAACTCCAGTCCAGTTCATTTGTTCCCATCCTAAGGGAGGTTCTTTGAGATCGTTAACCATCTCCCAAATATCATCTTCATTTGCTTCTGGTTGATCAGAGTGGTCTCCTCCAGAGTGTGAAGTACTTGAGGAGCTTGTTACCTCCATCATAGAGGCTCTCTCTGAAAATGATGCAGTCCTATTCTCATGAAGTTGTGTTGCTCGTGATACAGGTTCGAGTGGGCGTCTATCGAATGCTCGAAAGCTGCCTGATACCACGTAGATTCGACACAAACTGAATTCGTGTCTCAACTGCATTAAGAATATTTCAACAAATGATTAGAAATGGGAGAAGTTCATATCGAGCTTTTGAGCCTGAAGAACAGTATGCAACTATATAATGCTCACCATCGGAGTCGTGGTAACAGCAGTCGGGTTGGGCACAGCTTCTATAGCTCTATACTCATTCATCTTCCATTTGGTTTTCTTCCCAGAAGGAGCTTTCCCCTTATAGAAAACCATTGTTTTCTTCATTCCAATCACTCGGTCATCGGAGGAGTAGACATAGCTGGGAGACCCTGTTGCCTTCCAGTAGCCAGAAGCAGTAGTTCGGTTAGCTCTCCCACCTCGAGCTTCCCTCTCTTGTCTTGGCGTGAAGTAAAACCATTGCTCAGTGTCTCGTCTACAACGCTCCCCCGCAAGCTCTGCGACAAAAGAAGGAACATATTAACTTACTAAACCAGTCAGTTTTAAGCATGTTTAAGATTGAAGAATGTAATGAGGAGTGAAGAAAGCAATACGAGGAAGGTCCCATGGCTCGACATCGTAAATGTTGAGAACAGGAATAACACTGTGCATCTCTTCTCTCCGGCCGTCTAACTGGTTGCGTAGGTAGAAGGAAACTAACTCTTCTTCTGTAGGAAAAAACCGAAAACCAGCTGGGATCTCCATTAGCTGTAAGTACGTTGTTCTTAGGTTTTTTTTTTTTTTTTTAATGTCCTTTGCTGTGCTATGCTTTTTCTTTTGGGTGGAAATGGTTGTTAAATAGGGGGGATGGATGAAGGGAGAGGGATTGCCGAGTGAAATTGGAAAATTGGGTTATGTTTAGGATTGGGTAGAAACTTCCACGCGGTTATGTGATGAAACATAATGTTCTTTTCTCCCTGTAGATCCCTCATTGCTTTCCTTCCAATCAAATCTCATGTTGAAGCAGTCAGCCTTCTCTCTCTCTCTCTCTCTCTACTTATTTCCGCATTATAATCACATTAATTTTGGCTTTCATCTCTCACACCTTTACTCTTTACAAAAAGAAGTAATTGCATTAGACTTCTTCAAACTATGACCTCATTTTAAATTAGTCCTTAAACTTTAAAGCTTTCTAATTACATCATTAAACTATTGATATTATTTTAATTAGTTTCTTTTGCTATTAAAACCGTTAAATATTACATGTCACATTATCACATAAATTTTAAAAGTCAAAAGGTAGATTTGAAAAAAAAATTCAACTATAAACCTTTGGTAAGAATTTCGAAAATCTCAAAAATTAAGAGTTTTACAAATTTATTTTTTCTTAATTTTTTCCGTTTTAAATTTTATCATATAAAATTTAATGTATCATTTAATAGTTAAATTAACAGTTTTAATAATAAAAATATCTAATTGGTATAAGCTCAATAATTGAAAGATGTAATTAAAATAATTTGAAGTTTAAGGATCAACTCATAATTTAAATAAGTTTGATCCAATTAACTTTTTATAAAAAAAAAACTATAATTAAATTTAAATAAACTATTTTTATTATTAAATAGTAAGTTGACTCGAATTTGTAAAATGCTTGTCCAAGACTCGATATTTGCATGTTAATTTTAACTTCTTAATTTTCCACGGAAAAATTATTTTATGAAAGATCATCTATGGTACTTAGTAATTAAAAATAAAAATATCATTCATGATGTCACTTTACGTAAGTGTACGTTCATCCGTGGTATTTTCCCGTAGAGGCAATGAATCTGCAGTATCCGTCTGATTTGTTACGCATCTATTTGGTAATTATTGTGGTTTAGATACGACGACAAAGTCAACTTGTCTTAACCTGCAGTGCTTTACTCTGTGCTGGGATAATCAGGGAATTAGGCATCTCACTTTTCTTATTATTCAATTCAGTACCTGGGAAATATAATTTTAAGATGAAACCGTTGTTTTAATTCGAAGATTAAATAAATAACACTGATTATTGTTAATTTCACCTTGATGATAAAAAGGTTTCCACATGAAATTTCCTATTGTTTGAGGTGATAGTAAGTTTAAAGTTTAGGGTTCAAGTTAAATTTATACATAGTATCATTATCACATTTAATTGCTTAAGCTCAGTTTGACTTAAAGTATAAGTTTAAATTTGGTCTAAACTCGTCTATATTTGCAAATAATTAACTCAACTTTGTTTAGACTTGTTTATTAGAGCTGAGTAAGAAAAATTAAAAATTGACCCGAACTGAGGTACGTATTTAGATGGTTTAGGGAATGCAAAGTGAACCAAATTCTATTTTTATTTTTTATGATATAAAAATATTTTTTTTATATTTAAAATAGTGGAAATAATTTAAAAAGTTCTTAAAAATATTTTTTTTAGAAATATTTATGAAAAGGCTTAAGAATATTGTCTAATAATATATAAAAGTCATAAAACAAAGTTTATTTTGTCAAAATATGGAAAAACAAAGAACTAAATTGAGTCAAAGTGAACCGATATTACCTCAAAAATACGTATTTTTTAATATATTTAGATTTGATAGCATATGAAAAGATATGATAAACTTGTTATTTACTTAAAAACAGTCTATTTATGTTTAGATAAAGCGCCAAAAAGACATTGTGTTGAGTCATTTTCCAAGCTAAAAAGAGAGGATTAAGTTGGTTGGTTCAGGACCAAGTCATAGCATATTTTAGTGTAAATGACACAACTATATAATTTATAAAATCATAAGTTGTAATTGATGTTCCCAAGTTATGACATTTCTTCTTTTATCCAAACTTTTTCTTTCTTTTCGATTTATCACATGTTAAATCTGATATGATATGATTTAAAATAAAAAATTTAACATTAAAAATACAAAAAAAAAAAAAAATTAAAAGAGAAGTTAAAAGGATGCTGCATAACGTAAATAATGATAAACCAATGATCTTATACGACATTTTTATTTTTCTTTTGATTTTTTTTTATTTAACTCATTTCGTATATTCTTATTTTAAGATTATAATAGAATGTAATTTTCGAAAATGAGATTATTAAGAAGGTGATTATAAAATTATATCCATATGTTTGTTTCATTAAATTCTAAAAATATGATAGTAAATTTCGAATTTGTCCCTATTAAATAAAATTCAAATTTAATTAATTTTAACATTTTTCGATTATATTTGTTATTAACAAAATTTAGTTTAAACAAGCAAGTAAATTGATCTATTTTTTTAATTACATTAATTTAATTAAAAAATAAGTTTTCTTACTTAGATAATACAAAAATAATATTTAAATACCAAAATGATGTTTCACCCTATTATTTACCAAAATGGTATGGTTTGAAGGTGGTCGCACCACCATTGTTTTTGCTGGCAATCATAACCCCATCATTAAGCATATGATTTGTGTTAATATATATATATATATATATATATATATATATATATATATATGGAGGATGTAGGAGAGGCGGAACCTATATGTAGTTGTTATCGGATAAAATTTAGGTAAAATACAGGTTGGGAAAAATAATTTTTAAAGGCTAGAGGAAGGAACTTGATAGGCAACACCTGATAGCACCTCTCTGCAGCAGAAGTGACCACACACTCACGGGGTCTGACGGCCTGAACTGGGCGATTTAAGCTTCACATGTGAAAAAAAATGAACTTTATAATAAGGGTCATAGTCCCCTCAATTGTTAAAAAAAAAAAAAAAAAAGCTAACAGTTTAGGAGAAGAGAAGAAGGGGAAGAGGCAACAAAGTAGAGAAGAGAAGTGTTTTGAAAGGTTAAGTTTTATTTTTGTATTTTTTTTTTGTTTAAAGTTTTAAAGGGAGGAGGCAATAAATTGTTGTGGTTTTAATATTTGTTATATATTTGATTTAGGGTTTAAGGTAAAAGAGGCAGCAATAATTTTTTTTGAAAGGTAATTTTTTTAATTATAATTTATTTGTTTAATGTTTTTTAATACTTATTATTTCTTTGATTTTGTGGTTTTGGAAGGAAAGGAGATAATAACAAATATTATTTTAAAGGTATATTTTTTGTTTTGTAGTTATTATTTACTTGTTTAAGGTTTTGTAATTCACAGTAGTTGGATTTGTAATTTTTTATTATTTATTTGATTTTACCACAATAATTCAAAAAAAAATTAAATACCAAAATGAGGTACCTTACAAATTAATTACCCAAATGAGTCATTTGCTAAAATAGTAAATATTGAAATGGGTTGTTTGCTACAAATTTGTACGGTGACCCGTTTTGGTATTTAATTATTTTTTTAGATTATTGTGGTAAAAAAGGCCAAATATGCCATAAATCCAAAATGAGATTTTTAAAATAGAAAAATATGTTCTTTGTTTTTCTTCAATTAGAGAAATTATCAAAATAATTTTAATTTTTTATATAGAATTAATTTATACACCTTATGTTAAATTGATTGAATACTAATTAATTGAACTAAATTTGCTTTACAAAATTTTACAGTTCACATACGTTGAATATTTGTTATGTAATAAAATTTTTGTTATTGGGATAAAAAATGAAAAAAAGAAGAAGAAGATGGTTTCTAAAAAATAAATGATAGACTTACATTAGTGTATCCCAAATTACATTGTTATTGATTTGTTTATACGAGTAAAAATATTATTAATTATTCAAAAAAATAACACACGGTACAAAATTCATTATCGTTTTTTGTTCAGGCGATGATTGAATATTTTATTTGAAACTGCAAACATTAAAAATGGGTTATTTGATTACAGAAACAGATCACACATCAGATACGATTAATGTGTTGGTAATAGAATTGTTATTTGTTATTCATGAGTCCTCTTATAAAGTTCTACACCATTTTTTATTTAATTGGGATATATTAAATATTGTGGTAATATAATATGATCAGAGTCCGTATCGCGTATTGAGGGATCGTGACAATGGTGTGGGCTATCTGCCGGATGAATGTCTTATGCCATACTTAGAGGCATTCGAACTCAAATCAATGGCATTGATTCGTATGTTTGATTTGAAATACAACTTCATATCTGCTTTGGTCGAGTGGTGGCACTTGGAGACCTACACATTTCATTTGATGTATGAGGAGTGCACCATCACACTGGAAGATGTTGTACTGCAACTCGAGCTCCCAATTGACAGTAGTGTGGTCACTGGTGAAAGTACAACGTTCGAACTGGCTTCCCTTTGCTATGACTTACTAGGAAGCTCACCCAGTGATGGTGGCGATAAATTTACGAGTTTGAGATTTTCATGGTTAAATATAAATTTTGAGTATTTATCGAGTACTGCCACTAAGCGGGAGGTGATGTGTGTCACTCGATCATATATAATGCATATGATAGGGGGTGTACTCATGTTAGATGCAAATAATAAGGTTCACTTGATGTACTTGCCCTTTTTATTTGATTTTTACGCTGTCCATTCGTATAGTTAAGGTTCAGTAGTACTAGCTACATTGTATCGTGAGCTTTGTTGATGACAAAGCATCGTGACGTGAACATAGGCTGGTGCCTAGTATTGCTGCAGTCTTGGGCACTTTACAGTATACCATTCTTGGCATCAGTTACTCACTAAACATATGTCTTCCCACTCATGAATAGGTGATAAAATTTAAGTATTACAACAAAAAATTTGTTTTTTTTTTAATGAAAATTTGTTCTAACAAGTTTAATTTTTTCGTAGATGGAGTACTTCTCTAGGTATCGGAAGGTCATATACGCTTCCGATTTACCGACAGATGATTGAGGCATGCGTCGGGGAGGGGGTAGTTTTTACTATTATTCATTACATGTAATTACTTTATTTATCCTATTTGACTCATGTTACTATAACATTGTTATTAATTATGCAGTTCATCTGGATGTCACATTCCTTCCCGGACACTACAACTATTATTCCTCCGCCTACTCACATCCATTCACACTTGTGGTACATTAACGCACCCCTGCTAATTTTTTCAACAGTCGAGTGGTATAACGGGGATCAAGTACTGCAACAATTCAGGTGCATCCAATATATTTCGGATGTTTCATGGAGTTTGGGGGTTGTACACAAAATTAACAAAAGGGGGAAATAAGACAAGAATTGGGCTTTAGAGCATGAAAAAGATCTTGTATTGTGGAACAGTCGGTTAGGGTGAAGACCTTGGATAAATTATGCATTTGACTTGTGGCCTTTAGAGGAGTATCGACATTGGTACATAGTGAGTGGGAAACCTTTTTTATTTGGTGGGCAAATAATACTAGTCCCTCCACACATGCAACAACTAGGGCACCTTTCGCATCGTCTGCCACATCCACCTTCTGCACCCAAACCCGAGCAGTCTTATTCAAAATCTGAAGGTAGTTCTTATCATCTGGACTTGGGGGTCGATAATTATTTTTTGAGCTCATTAGGCTACACATATCAGTCAGAGATTCCTGGTTCCAGTTCTAATCATTCGCATCTGAGATCATCGATAATTTTTTATATCTTCAGCACATTACCACCCCAGTACTCAACCTCTCCCACGCAAACCTTTGGGACATACAATTTCTCGAATATGTTTAGCAAACCCCAAGGTTCGTCAATGGATGTTGTGAACGATGTTCCAGGTGAGGGTAATAATGACTACTACAAGCACCCTCAAAATCAACGTCGGGCACCACAACGGTTTACCCTTTAGATAATACCATCGAACCATCAATTTTAGGACATGTAATATTATATTTACTGCATGTAGTTTGTAGTTTAAATTTTCAAGTTTGTATTAATTAAATTATAATAAATTAATATTTTAAATCTTTTTTATTTTTAATGATTACAAACTAGAAACATATAATTAATAAATATTATTCATTCAACAAATATTACATTTCAAAACACAACTTTTGACTTATTTTTTTTAACAAACTTTTGATTTTTTTTAAAAACAATATTTATGCCAAAGTGGTATTTAAAGATGTAATATAATTGTGTTGTTACTAAAATATAAATATGAAAATTCCATCATAATCATAAAAATTTTAATACAAATTTGAACATGGAGTACACAAATTCATATTCCACTTGATCGAGACAATTGTCCAATATGGTAGGTTCGATGTGGGCATTTAATCCGGTTATGACCAATTGTTCTGCACATGTCACAAAGTTTTGGGTCAATTTTCTCCTTTATGTCCATTTCATTACAAATCTTAATGACTTGCGGGCGACCTTTTGACTTCCTACATAACCCTTTGTCTGGGACAAGCTCGAAAGTCAGTGGTGGCACTTTTTATGTAGACAAATCACGCAAGACGGGGAACTCATTTCCTTAAATATGCAATGTGCACTTGAGAGTGTACACCTCATCGATATATTGTTCAGTATTGGTCGAGGCGCGAGTACAAGCTACAACGACGTGCATACAGGGGTAACGAAGTGTTTGGAACTTCCTGCAATCTCACCATCTGTTTCAAAAATCAACTCTATAGAACCTAAGTGGGATACCGAGTCTACAATCGATGGATTCCATAACTCAAAGAGTTTCTAATTGTCGAGAATATATTTCTACATTCATCAATCTCGATCTTTTACGGTTTGCATCCATTGCCTTCCTAACCTCCTCGACAAACACGTGTCCCGCCACCATCTGATTTACTTGTTTCAACCCAATTCTTGACATCAAGGTTGCCAACCTATAAAACGTAGCTGAGAAAACATATGAAATTGAAATATGTTATGTTCGCTTCAATACGGAGTTAACCGCATCTGCCAAGTTGGTGGTTATATGACCATATCGAGACCCGTCATTGAAACTTTGAGCTTATTACCATGGCTCAAAGGTACCCAACCATTCTCGAAAAGTAATATTCATTTCACTTTGCATGTTACCCTCTTGTCTAGTTAGCCTTTGTCTGAAATGGTGTTGTTTTAGCTCGTAAACTACGTATGTATTCTGAAAAGACAAGTTACATTTTCAAATTAATTTGTAGAAGTATTAAGAACATTCAAAAATATGTTCGAATTTAAATTTACCCATTTTCACAACTTGTTTTCACTAGTCTATATTCTTGTAGTCTCTGTGGAAGTTAGTCACCATGTGCCGGATGCATAAACAAATCTCTAAAAAACACTAGAATGCCTAATTGTGGCAATTAGTCTATTCGATCTATTGGATTGATGCAAATATTACCATCCCTAACAATATAAGTCCACAAGTTTGTCAGGAAAAATTCTCACGATTTCATGTTCTTTGACTCCATAATGGCAAATGTTACCGGGAGTAAATTTCGGTTCCCTTCTTGAGCATCACAATAAGTAGAATCTGCGTATATTTTTCATACAGCTAGGTCTCATCAACCTGCACAAGCGATTTGCAGTGGGAAAAGACTCGCACACATGGACTGAACGTCCAGAACATCCTGCGAAAAATTTTTCTTCCTAGTTGTAATTGGTCGTCCGGGCCGTAATAAGGTCGTGTCTGCAACTCAATGATAATTTATGTCACGTGTTCTCGTATAACGACTATCCACTCCTATAGCTTATTGTATAACACATCCCAATCTCTGTACAACTGCTCCATGGCCATATGTTATCCATACTTTCCGATATGACACTCAATACAGGAATCTTCTTACATTTAAGCAATCAGTACCGAAACAGGAATGGTCGGCATATCTTCACCATTGGCATAATGTAGTTGTAGATAGTTTTGGCGTCAAGTTTATGGCGATCTTGTGTTATACGTGTAAAAGTGCATGTGTGGGGCCTAACAAATTTTCAGATCTCCCACATTTGCAACCTCTGGATAAATGTGGCTCGTACCTACCAATTGTACCCTTATACCAACCTTTAACACTCCTCAATATACAATGTCAATTTAGACATGAAAACTTTGTAGTCAACGGAGACATTCATGTTATATTGCTTAATGGCAAATACGCAATCTTTCTTGGTTGTGAATTTTTGGCCCACGAACAACTCCTCATGTTTGGATCTACAGCCAATCGGTGAGCAAGTAGTATATCGGGGTACTCTGGGAACTTGAATTCATACACCATATCGGGGTTTACGATCGACATGTGTGCCTTGGATCATTGCGTATCACAATGTCTCGACTTGGGTTCCCAACTAAAAAAGCGTTAACATTTCTATCGTTATTCGTGCTTTTGTCATTGATATCATCATAGACCTCGTCTAAATTGAGATCAATATAACCTTTAACCTCGTGATCAGAAGGACCATTATTATCATATCCATCATCACCATTTACATAGATCTCAATCACCACCGGATGTATTTGTAAACGTGGAACAAGGTTAAAGTTCTCAAACACAAGTGAAGCATTAAGATCGATGTCGATCCCGCGTACAGTTAATCGCCTATCAACGTACACTCTCAGGACCACCGTACATGGATCTTGAACACCATGTTATTTATTTAATGGAGTGAAATTTTCATTTGACTCCACATTAGCTAACTTAGCAAACAGCTGAATCGATTAAGTGTTGCCACTTTGAATCCGATAGTAAAGTGTGACCATTGCCTCTACGTCTTCATTGTCTATAAGTTCTATCTTGGTGAATTTAATGGGATTTGTTGAAATTGGGAATTTGTAGAATAGTTTTGAGATTCTCCTCCCACAATGTGTAACAACTTTTGCACTGATTATTTCTTTCATATCATCAACCAACACATTTATATTAAATCTCTTTACTATTTGTTGGCGACATTCAAATATACATCCAACTGTTGTTGTCAAAATTACTCTATCGAAATAAATACATACGAAGAATTGATTATCCATCTTCAATACTAAATCTGTAAAAATAAATAAATTTCTCAATATTTTTTTAAATATACTTTAAAAGAAAATAAATTTCTTATTTACTAACCTTACAAATTCTTCTTTGTTTTCTCTTCTTCGCCAAAATTTCCCCCTCTTCTCATCTAATTTGCTAAATCTTTCAACACTATTCAATTCATACCATTTTGGTACATAATGACATTGGAATACCATTTTGGTATTTAAATATTATTTTTGTATTATCTACATAAAAAAACCATTTTTTTGAATAATATATGATTAAATTGAAAATAAAATTTAAATATGTCATATGTATTAAATTAGATTTAATTCAATAGTATTTAAAATTAAATATATTTTTTATTTTCTTGCAAAAAAGTACTTCATAATGAAAATAAAGAAATAAGAAAAAGATGTTACAAAATAAAGAGAGATGAGGATAATAAAGAACAAAGAAAATATGAAAGCAATAGAGAATATAATTTTATTGATCAAAAGGGGTGATTACAATGCTTCATCATAGTCTTTATTTATAGGCGTAAGAAGTATAGAAGAAGTAGAGATCTAATTCTAAGAACTATTAGAATTTAAAGTACACCAAAACTTTATCTTGATTATGATGGACATCCACTTAATAAGATATTCATAACAAAAGAGCAATTTTATTTAAAGATTGTACAAGCCCAATTTTGGGCCCCAAAACCCAATAAACAAAACCCCCAGCCCACTAAACCTAACAGAAGCCCAAACTTAACAAGTAACTTACCCAAATACCCTAAGCCCAAAATTAACAGCCCAAAAGAAAAAAAAAAAAAACAAACAAAACAGAAACCCTAGCTAATCTACCCTAGCCGCCTCTGACCCCTCTGCTCTTGTCCCATCCACCACCACCACTGTGCCGCCGCCCCTAGTCTGCCTCCACCGCCTCCATGCGCACCTGCAGTCATTAAAAGGACAAGACAGAAGCAAAATAAGATAGAAAAATGGCTATATAAGCCCAAATATACATTGTAAAAAAGGTTGTTTTTTTATATAGAGATCTAAGGCAAAATAGTTGTTTTCACCAATAAAAGCTTAGTGAAAATAAAAATCGCAGCAGAGAGAGTGACATCAAAAGAAGTTTAAAGATTTTAAAACAAGGTTTTTGTTTTTCCTTTTCGAATCTATTTATTGCATTTTTTCTTTGTTTCATGTAGTAGTAACATACATATATTAAACAAATGTAAAATATAAAAAAAAAAAATTTACCCTTGGGCGATTTCCGGCCACCGTGTACGGTGGCCGGAGCGACGGCGGCGGATCGACAACGGCGGCGGTGTGCGATGGCCCTCCTGGCCGGAACCTGGGATTTTCCCAGGGAGAAAGGGAGAACCTTTCCCTTTTTTTTTTTTTTTTTTTCTGAAACAGTTCAGAAATGAAGCAAATTCAAAAAAATTTGGGCTTTATAGGGGTACCAAACGGTACCGTTTTGACCACCCCCCCAGGCATAAAACGGCGCCGTTTTGGGGGTGGAGCGGGCAGACCCGACCCGTTAGGCAGGATCAGCATGTTTCTTGTTGGGAAGGGCTATTTGCGCGTTTAGCCCTTCCGCATTTTTTTCCTTTAAAATTCTTTTTTTTCGCTTTTAATTTATGCCCGGAAGTTTGATTTCTTTTCCAATTTAGCCCCCTTGGAGCTGTGCGTTTCAGGACAAAGGGATATTGCCCGCTTTAGTCCTCCATGGCTACTCACGTGTGCGAATTAATCCTCTCTCCTTTTTATTTATTGCGGATTTACCCCAAAATTGTGCTCTTAGATTCAATTATATCCTTGTATTTTTTTTTATTGTTATCTACCTTATTTATACTGTTATGTTTGCATTTATATTTATTCATTTTACTTTAATACTAGTATTATTATTATCACTTCTATTGTTTTACTATTAATTAGTGTATGTTTTATTATATATGTAGGTATGTACATTTCTATATATAATATTATTTTAATTACTTTATTTTAATATTACTATTATATTATATCTACTTTTTGTATTTTAATATTAGTATAATTATTATTATTATTATTATTATCATATAGTAGTATGTATTTTCATTACCTATGTATATGTCTTTAATACTATATTGTTCATTTTTTTATATTATCTTATGCATATATTTTAATAACTACATCATGTATATACTATTACTATATATCTATTTATGTAGTTATTAATAATCATTTTTTTATATTGTGATTATTTCTAATGTGTATGTATTATATACATTTTTAATACTATATTATGCATATTATATATATATATGTATATATATATTTTTTTTTTATTTACATTTTGATGTATATATTTTCAACTATCACATTATTCGCATAGTTTTATATTATTCCATGTAAATACTTTCAATTTTACATTATACATATATTCTTGTCTATATTATATATTTTTTGATACCCAATACTATTATTATGAATATGTTCTTAGCATATGTGTGTATATATATTTTTCTTTATTCATATATTATTATCATTATTTTCCACTTTATGTTATACTATTCTTATTTTTGTACATACTTTTAATATCATTGTATAAATTTTCAATATATATATGTACATATTTATGTAATATTTGTTTTTCTCTATCATTATTATTTCTAGCATGTATATATTACGCATGTTCTTTTTAATACTACGTATATAAATTTTGTCTCTATTGTCACATATATATTTTTTAATGCATCTATGCATATGTGCATGTATCTTTTTATGCTATTATTGTTTATGTCATTATTATTATTGTTTCCGTTATCGTCGCTATTTTGCCATGTTTTATTCATTTTCTTATTTACTCATGAATTCGATCGTCTTATTTTTTCTCATACACTTGTTTATGTTTACATATTATCAACCCTTCCGTCATTGGCTCTACTACAAATCGTGTTTTTTTTATCAGTATATATTCAAAACGATTCTTTCATGAAAGTAACTAGGTAATTCGAGATAATCGTGCCCTAACTTACTGGGTTTCGATTTTTTATCATTTTTACCTAAATAACGGAATATTCTTTTAAATCTATATGAGTTTTGAAAAAATGCTTATTCTCGAAGAAACGAAGCGTTGTGCCCTAACTTACCGGGTATGATACTTTGTTACTTCGGAATAAGATTCTTTTTGTAAATAAAGGCAATATTCGGTGTTCGGAGATTCGAGAAACGCATTCTAACTAACTTACTGGTTTCGATTTTCCTCGTTTGCTCTAAATTATCGAATACCCTTTTAATAAGTTAAAATATGCAAATTTTACATAAAAGGCAAGCTCAGTCTCGAAGTCGATATGCCGCGTCCTAACTTACTGGGCATGGCATTTTATTACCTCGAGAAGAGAGGGTCTTTAGCATCCGTTTTAATTTATTCGATCATTTTAAATCAGCATTTTTTATAAAGAAGGATCGTATTTTAAATTCTTTCAAGCTTAAATTTTCGACACTAAGACACTAATTAATCAACTAGGTACCAATTTTTTGGGCGTATCGAGGGTGCTAACCCTTCCTCGTGCGTAACCGACTCCCGAACTCGTTTTCTGATCATCGCGGACCAAATTTTTCCTTTTTAGTAAACTTTAAATTTTATTAAAATGATCAATTTAAGGTGGTCCAATCACACCTCATCAAAAAAGATTGGTGGCGACTCCAGTTTTTCGTTTTCATTTTCAAAATCCAAATCGACTACCGTTTTTTCAAAAAATGGTTACGACAAAGATAAATTTTAACTTTCCACCTATAGCCAATATACAAAGGAATCACATTCTAATGATTAAAAGAAAATAACTTTAAGATACATTCCCAATAAAGTTAATAGTTTTTGGTATGCTATACATGGGAATTACTCTCCAACCAATTAAATTCTTAAGAAAGTAATTGCTTTCCGTTACATGTTCTCTAAATTCTAAATTTCAATCTCTTTTTTGGTAAAGTGTAAAAAAATTGGAAAGGTGAAAAATTGAATGGATAAATAAATAGAAAGATGAAAAACATAATTTTTGTTTTCATAAGTGCTCGTGATAGGAAAAATTGAAAGAAAAATTAATTTTCTTTTCATCTATTACTTGGTAGAATTGAAAATTGAAAGGAAAGAAGATAAAATATTTAAAAAATACATAATTTTGAACTAACATACATCTCTCTCGTTTTTTTTTTATTATTTTATCATTCTAATTTAGAAACATTAGATTTTATACATTACTTCTCATATTCATCTCTACACTAAAAAATTACTTGGTTACCACTTTTTTACTCGCTACCACCACCCCTCTACTTTTCCGCCTAATCATAAGCTAAAAATAAAATAAGTTTTATTAAGGGAAAAGAAGGGTGTTTTTGAGGGAGTAAAGCTCCACTTAAAAAGTTTGTGTTTTACTTCTTCAAAATCCATTTTGGATATATATATATATATATATCCGCGTTAAAGGAAAGTTGCACACAACACAACCCATACGTGCAATTTGATATTTGCTTTTGGTTGGACTAATTTGTAGTGTTTTTTCCACCATGATAAGGATTTGCCCAATTCTATACGACACCACACCCTTCTTCTTCGGGTTTCCCATTTGTTGGGTTTTTAACAAACACCACTATGACCTCCAAACTTGCCTCTCTCTTTTTTGTAATATTGTAACAATCCCATCCAATTCATTTTTCTACACTATACTAATCAAACTAGATATTTAATTTAGTTTCAACAATATTCTAACCATTTTAATCGGTTCGATCGACTTTTTTTTTTTAATTTTATAATATTGATTGAATTATTGAACTTATCGGTTCCTTGATCAAAATAAAATATTTTACATTTTCTTTATTAAATTAAAGTATGAATTAAAAGTATCTTAACTTTAAATTGAACCTTTTTTATCTTAAGATTTCTTTAATTTATTTACCGTTGCAAGTTTAAATTAATTACTGTAGTAATGATATTAAAATCAATTGTGAAGTATGTGTTTGGATGTAAATGCAATGGTAATGGTGAGATGAAGCACATTAACATAGATCTTATTCTTGTTTAAGTCTTATTTTCTATGGTCTTGTTTAAGTGCTATGAAAAAAGGTGCTTTTAAAAAGTATAGTTTAAGATTTTGTTATCAAAAATTATTTTTGAGTAATAAAATGTTTATTTTAGATATGATGTTGCAAAGTAAAAAAAAAAAAAAAATTTAAATCATGTTTAAATTCGTTGATATTATGATATATCAGTATAAATATAAAAAAATATTATAACTTATTGATATATGAAATATAAATTTTAAATATTTTAAAGTAATTAATGTTAATATTTTTGACATTAAATTTGAATATATAATTATATTTTAAATATTAAATATAACTATTACAAATTCAAATATATTATGTTATATATTTGTAATAAATTTTAATAAAAAAATAATTGTATATCCAATATATAAATTACACAAACTATATTTAACTATAAAAAGGATTAAAAACCTCATTTGATTCCAAAAGTATTTTATTTTCCAACTGAAGCATTTAACTTTAGCACATTTCGACTTCAAAAACTGTTTGATCAGCATTGTTTATGATTTCAAAATTTTTTTTAATAAAAATAATATAAAAATATAATTAAATACAAAAATGGTATGGGAAACAAATGAGGTACTTGAACTTGTCCACTTCTTCCAAATTAATATTTATGGGTTTTTTTTGTTCCAAATTAATACCCGACTTTTTTTTTCCGTCAATTAAATTGGTACATCAATCTAATGCCATTAAATTTAGGACACGTGATAGAATAATATTGTGACACGTGACATAAATGACATCATGATGATGTCATAATCTAAAAATAAAATAATTTTTTTCACTTTTCTCCCCAATTTTTTTTATCGTTATGTTTTTTCTTCTTTCTCCTTCCTCCATCAACCCAAGTTGCCTCCTTTTCAACCTAAAAATGGCATCAGAGTTGAGTTGCTTTAGGGTTTCTAGTTAGGGTTTTCTTTCAAATTAAGGTCATGAAATGATATCCGAATTTGAATCTTTTAAAATCCCTGGTTTGCTCCATGAAATTGAGCTTAAAAAAGCTCAATTGCCGGAAAATTTAAATCCAATTTCCAATTATTCGAAAAGCAGAGCTTATTTGTGATGGGATCATTGTTAATACATTGCAAATCAAAATCAAAATCGAAACCTTACAGCCATGGCTTGTCTTGATAGTACTTGACGATGGAGCAAATCAAAATCCCAATACAAAATCAAAGCAGAAACAACCTATATAATAAACATGGAACCCCAATAAATAAAAAAAGAAAACCCAAATCAAATTCACCCATTGGGCGAAAATGGAATCAAGTCCCAAAAAACAAACCCAAACTGAAACTTAGTTTTGCAAACCCAGAAAAATCTTAGATTTGCAAACATTTTTATCATCCGAGGTTAAACAGTAGAGGCGACAATAAAAAAGGAAAAGAAACAAGAGGCTAAGCAGCGGTGCACATTGACCGAAGGCAAGGGCATTGACGGTGGTGGCTCGGTTTGACATCGGAGAGCAGGCGTAACATAGTAGGAAAATTCATAGTCGACTATCTAGGGTTTTTATTGAGGACTTATCTTTTCAATTTCAGTGTATCGTTGGATCTCCGTTTTGGCGATCCCAATTGTGGTAAGGCAAACCATGACATGATGTACTTCATACCGGAGACTGGTGTAACACCCCCTACCCGCATCTATCACCGGAATAGAGTACGAAGCATTACCGAGAAGTACGAAACACTTACAAATAATTTAAATATATTTTCATAATAATTAACATACATAAATATTAATCACCATTCATAAAATAATATTGAAATTTAATAATATTAACAAATGGTCACTAAAATTTAGTTATATAAATTCACAAGTTCGATTTTTTTATATTATAGCGATAATCATAATTTCATAATAAACATTTCAAATAAAACATTATATCATTTCTAATTCAACGTTTATCTATTATAATCGGGCACGTGGTCAATTTATACACAAGTCATTCATACACATATGTATATTTTTCCTCCTTTTCCTCTTCATCCACATCCTTAGTATAAATAACACACTTGTAAGTAACATTATCCATAATTTTTACTCTTTACTTATGTGAATATTCAAGCTATCCATCCGTGTCATAGTCACTAAATTATTCTTATCTTGAGCTACAGAACTCAAAATTAAGATCCGCTAATTTTCCCTGAAACTAGACTCACATATATTCTTACCATAAAATTTTCAGAATTTTTGGTTGGGCCAATTAATACAGTTTATTCATTGAAGTCTCTCCTGTTCTGCTGTCTGATAGTTCTGACCCTTCTTCACTAAAAATTAATTATCTTCTCCTACAGGATTCGAATGATGTCCTCGTTTGTTTCTCATGAAAATATACTCATTCAGGATTCTAAACATATAAATTTAAGCCCCTAATTATTTTTATTCAATTTTTTACTCTTTACTTATGTGAATATTCAAGCTATCCATCCGTGTCATAGTCACTAAATTATTCTTATCTTGAGCTACAGAACTCAAAATTAAGATCCGCTAATTTTCCCTGAAACTATACTCACATATATTCTTAGCATAAAATTTTCAGAATTTTTGGTTGGGCCAATTAATAAATTTTATTCATTGAAGTCTCCCCTGTTCTGCTATCTGATAGTTCCAAACCTTCTTCACTAAAAATTAATTATCTTCTCCAACAGGATTCGAATGATGTCCTCGTTTGTTTCTCGTGAAAATAGACTCATTCAGGATTCTAAACATATAAATTTAAACCCCTAATTATTTTTATTCAATTTTTTATGATTTTACAAACTCAGAACAGGGGAACCCAAAATCATTCTGACCTTGTCTCACAAAAGTTATTATATCTCATGATTTAAAATTCCATTGCTTACATAATTTCTTTTATAAGAAACTAGACTCAATAAGCTTTAATTTCATATTTTTTTCATCCTCTAATTAGATTTTTACAATTTTTGGTGATTTTTTAAAGTTAGACTACTGCTGCTGCCCAAAATAGTTTTAGTGCAAAATATTGATTTCCATTTTGCCCCAAATTTCATAATTCATACAATTCAATCCTTGCTTAATTAACTCCTCAATTGAGTTAATTTTTCTCATTTAATACTTTATTCTATCATTTTAAACTACTTCATAACCCTTGAAAACCAGAACTTTAACACTAGACCTTAATTTCAAACTCTTTCACAATTAGGTCCTAAACCAATTTTCATCAATTTTACTTGATAAAATCACCATATATCAAAATTAAAGCTTCAATTATATGTTTATTCATCATATTCTTCCAGTAATCATCCATAAAAACTTCAAAAATTAGCCATGGAAATCAAAAACTAATGAAATAGTAAGTTGGACCCAATTGTAAAAGTCCAAAAACATAAAAATTTTAAGGAAAAAGTAAGAATTAAACTTACATGAAGCTAGAGTATGAAAACCAGCTTGAACCCTCCTCCATGGCTGTTTTTCAGCTGATAAATATGAAGAGAAATGAAGAGAATTCTAGATATTCCAATTTAGTCCCATTTTTATTTAGTTAATTTTGGCAATTTTCCAATTTAATCCTTATTTCACCCATTTTCTGATTTTTCTCAGCTATTGCCGCCCAAAATATCTCCTTTGGGCTTATTTTCACTTTAGGTCCTTCCTCATTTAACAATTGAGCTATTTAATCATTTTAGCAACTTTTATACCTTTTTCAATTTAGTCCTTTTTATTTAATTAACTACCCAAACGTCAAAATTTTCTGACTAAATTTTAATACTACCTCACCAACACTCCATAAATATTTCTAAAAATATTTATGGCTCGATTTATGAATTCGAGGTCTCGATACCTCGTTCTTGACCCAATTTACCTAATTAATTCTTTTAAATCACCAAATTCACTGATTTAAAAATGCTTTTATATTCACATTTGACTTATATATATTAATTTATTAAAATTTTAAATCACCCGTCGGATTTAGTGATTTCAAATCGTTATTCCCGATACCACTGAAAATTAGGCTGTTACAACTCTCCCCCCTTTAGGGATTTTCGTCCCCGAAAATCTTACCAGAAAAGATGTTAAGGTTTCAGCATAAATCTCCCATCCTGTAATGTTGCCTAAGAACCTTACATAGTATTCGATTACTTTCAATTTTCTAAATGTCATTATACAGGATCAATTAAGTAATCATCTCTCGCAAAATAAATAAAACTTTATTACTCAGAACATACATTTCTACATTTACTCCTCTCAAAGGTTAATCGATAGCTACTCACAATCTTTCAATAGCTCAAATCAACATTACTATCTTAAATTCAAATTTTTCTGTGATATTCGACACTTTAAACTCTTGAGATCAGGAAGTATGTAGCAATTTTTTTTTCCAGACTATCCGTTTATTTACCCATGAATACATAAAATTCATTTCCAAACTCGAAGATCGATTTACATGCATATATCTAAATTTACCTTCCAACTGAATAACTTGTTCTGATTAAAACATCTGATTCCATCTTAATTGTCAAACAATAATAACCCTTCAAAACAATTTCCCCTTCAAGTTGTTAAAACAACTCAAACACATAATCTTTCACAATTTCCGTAACATGCTAGTCAAATAGGTTTACTAACGGCATTAGTTCAAACAAAACACCACGTCTCGATTTATGTCATTGACCTTAATCAATATTACCTAAGAAAATAAAATCAATATAAAAATTTAGCTTGAACAGTCACAATCCACACTTTGTCAATGCCAATCTTCTTTAAGAAAACTCGAAGAATTCCTGATAACACATTCTTTAAACATCATACCTGGATAAGTTGATTGTCCTCCTCTTTAACTGTGGCATCACTTAATTTGAATGATTTTCAAAACAATCTATCATCTCTTCCAGAACCGTTTTTGTAACGCCCCCTTACCCGAGACTGTCGCCGGAGTCGAGCACGAGGCATTACTAAACTTATTTGAGCACATAAACAAATTAAGACAATTTATATTACCTTTTCCGGATAAGCTGTCCAACTGCATCACAGTCACTAAAAAAATCATATCTCGAGTTACGAAACTCAAAATCCAAATCCGTAAATTTTCCCTGAATCTAGACTCATATATCTACTTACTAATTTTTTTTCTAGAATTTTTGGTTGGGCCAATTAGTATAGTTTATTAGTTAAATTCTCCCCTGTTTCAGAGTTTGACTACTCTGACCCCTGTGTACTACGAACCAAATTTCTCCCTGTACAGAATTCAAATAACTATGAAGTTTATTTCTATTAAAAATAGATTCAATAAGGAATCCATACATGTATAGTATGTCTCCTAAATATTTTTGTACAATTTTTAATGATTTTTACAAATCAGAATAGGGGAGCTTGAAATCACTCTGACCTTATCTAACAAAAGTTATTATATCTCATGATTTACAATTCCATTGCTTACATAATTTCTTTTATAAGAAACTAGACTCAATAAGCTTTAATTTCATATTTTATTCAACCTCTAATTAGATTTTCATAATTTATGGTGAATTTTCAAAATCAAACTACTGCTACTAACTAAAAACTGTTTTAGTACAAAATATTGTTAACTAGTTTATAACATCTTTACTTTAATTCATTCAAACTCTATACATGCCATAGAAATCTTTAAACATAAAACAAAAGCTACCGAAATTGATCTGGATAGTGTGCCTTGTTGTGTTGATCCAATCTACCAACTTCACTTTAATTCAATCTACATAAAAATATCAAACACATACAAGTAAGCTTATTGAAGCTTAGTAAGTTCATAGGTTTAAAAGTAATGATTACCAAACATAATGTTTCCAAACAATACCAAAACATTTACTAAAATTTCCTGCCATTCGCAATTCTCATTATAATAATTCACATAGTTGAGCTCAACGATAACAACTACTCAATCTCTTTCATTTGGTTCACTTCTTTTGTATTTCTTATTATCAAATCAGGAAACGGCTTACGAAATTGAGTACGTCGTTGTTCAATGCCACGATTCACAACTCAGTATGGTTTTCCTTATTGAAATACCATACCTACATTTTACAACTCGGTATGGGAAATGCCATACCTCGCTTCTTAACTCAAGATGGGATAATACCATACCTACGTTTCAAAACTCGGTATGGTTAATACCATACCTACATTTCTCAACTCAGTATGGATGATACCATACCTACGTTTCACAACCTTGCCATGGATCAACCATGGTCTTATCCATCAATTCATCACTTGTCATGATACTGAACGTTACTCAATCCTGCGTTTTTCCTAATTTGCATTTCCACATTTATTCTTTCATTAACAAAATTTACACAATTCCACAACAAATTCATATATAATAACACATTATATACTTCAATCATTCAAAATAAACATCTAAATTCAACCATATGAACTTACCCGACTAATTTGTAGAAGATATTGAAATTTAGGGACTATTCATAACTTTTTCTTTTCCTCGCTCCTCTTTGGATTGTTGATCTATAATATAAATATTTCCATTCATTAGCATCAATTTGATTTCTATTTCACTTCACAATTCATGCTGTTCAACTTTCAAAATTGCACTTTTACCCCAAAATTTTCAATTTTTACAATTTAGTCCCTGCTCAATTCACCCATCAATTGAACTAATTTTTCTCAATTAACACTTTATTTTATCATTATAAACTATTTCAAAACCTTTAATATTCTGAATTTTAACACCAACCTTCAATTCACAACTTTTTCACAATTAGGTCCTAAATACCATTTTCTATCAAAATCACTAAATAAAACCACTTTAATATGAAATTAGAACTTAAATTTCATAATAATTCATACAAAATTTCCTTATCCATCCAGATTAACTTCCAATTTCACCCATAAAATCAAAAACTAATGAATTCTATAAGTGGACCTAATTGTAAAAGTCATAAAAACATAAAAATTATCAAGAAAAAGCAAGAATTAAACTCACTTGATGTAAAAATATGAAAAACCAGCTTTCTCCAGACCTTCTATGGCGTTTTGGCTGAGAAAATATGAAGAGATGTCTAGACCTTTCAATTTTGTCCTTAATTTTATATGTTAAAATTGTAAAATTTCCAATTTTGCCCTTATTTCCCTTATTTTTCTGCTGACTTCTTGCCTTTGCCGTCCAGCCTATTCACTTTTAGGCTTAATTGCTCTTTAAATCCTCTTTCTTTTAACACTTGAGCTATTTAATCCTTCTAGCAAATTTTATTTTTATTACAATTTAGTCCTTTTTATTTAATTGGTGACCCATACGTTAAAATTTCTCAACCAAACTTTAATACTAGCTAAATGACACTCCATAAGTATTTATAAAAATATTTATAGCTCGGTTTTCAAATTTGAGGTCTCGATCTACCTCGCTTTTTGACCCGTTTGACCTAATAAATTCTTTTAATTCACCAAACTCACCAATTCAAAAATTCTTCCAAATTCTTACTTGACTCATAAATATTAAATTACTACCTTGTTCAATCTTACTTGTCAGATTTAGTGATCTCAAATCACTATTTCCGACACCACTGAAAATTAGGCCGTTACAACTCTCCTCCCCTTTAAAAATTTCGTCCTCGAAATTTGTTACCTGAAAATAAATTTGGATACTGTGATCTCATTGACTCCTCTGTTTCCCAGGTTGCCTCCTCCATACCATGTCGATGCCATAATACTTTAACCAATGGTACTCTTTTGTTCTGCAATTCTTTAACTTCACGAGCCAAAATCTTCACTGGTTCTTCTGAATAAGTCATATCTGGTTGAAGCTCAATTTCAGTATGAGGAATTACGTGTGAAGGATCTGACCGATACCGCCTTAGCATAGACACATGAAATACATTGTGAATCTTCTCAAGTTCCGGAGGTAAAGCCAACCGATAAGCTACAGGACCAACCCTTTCCACAATTTCATATGGCCCTATGAATCTCGGACTTAATTTTCCCTTTTTACCAAACCGTAACACTTTTTTCCACGGTGAAACTTTTAAAAATACTCGATCACCCACTGGATATTCTATGTCTCTTCGTTTTAAATCCGCATATGACTTCTGACGATCTGAAGCAGCTTTTAGATTATCTCGAATAATCCGGACTTTCTCTTCGGTTTCTCGAATCAAATCAACCCCAACTACTTTTAATTCACTCAATTCAGACCAACACAATGGAGTCTTGCATTTTCTACCATAAAAAGCCTCAAATTGTGCCATTTTTATACTAGACTGATAGCTATTGTTGTAAGCAAACTCAAACCAACGGTAAATACCTTTCCCAATCACACCAAACTCGAGTATACAACATCTTAACATATCTTCTAAAATTTGAATCACTCGCTCTGATCATCCATCTGCTTGAGGATGAAATGTCAGAGTAAAATTCAATCTGTGCCTAAAGCTTCTTGCAATTTATTCCAAAATCTTGAAGTAAACCTCGGATCCGGCCCAAATGATAGATACTGAACTCCATGTAGTCTCACAATCTCTCGACACATACAATTCTCGCTAACTTCTTAAGTGAGAAATCTGCTTACTGAATAAAGTGTCTTGACTTTGTCAATCTATCAACAATCACCCATATCGAATCTTTCTTTCTTGGAGTCACAGGCAATCCCGACACAAAATCCATTGTAATATGCTCCCACTTCCATTCGGGAATCATAATGGGTTGTAATAAACCCGTTGGCACTTGATGCTCTGCTTTAACTTGCGGCAAATCAAACATTTTGCAATAAATTACAAATTTCTCTTTTCATACCAGGCCACCAATATGTCTTTTCGAGATCACCATATATTTTTGTACTACCTGATGAATAGAATACATACTATTATGTGCTTGAAAGAATATCATTCTTTAAATCAATTATTTGGAACACAAATCCTATTATGATAACGCAATATACCTTCATCATCAATATTGAACTCGAATCTAAATTATCCCAACCATTTGCCGTTTTCAAAGACCAATTTTGGATCTTCATTCTGCAGCCTTCCGAATTTGTTGAAGGAACATTGGTTTTACTTTTAATTCTACTAATACAACACCTTCTTTATTAAGAGCCAAATGAGCATTCATTGTCCAAGTGCAAACAAGGATGACTTTCGACTAAGTGCATCAAAGAACTACATTAGCTTTCCCGGATGATAGTCAATAACAAATCATAGTCTTTTAACAACTCTAACCACCGTCTCTGTCTTAAGTTCAGTTCCTTCCGAGTCATTAAGTATTTCAAACTTTTGTGATCCGTATAAATATAACACTTCTCACCATATAAATAGTGTCTCCAAATTTTTAAAGCAAAACAATCGCAAATAACTCAAGATCATGTGTAGGGTAATTCTTTTCATGTGGTTTTAATCGCCAGAAGCATAAGCCACCACCTTTCCGATTGCATTAACACACAACCCAAACCATTTAAAGATGCATCACTCAGACACAACATATGGTATACCCGATTCTGTTGAGTCAAGACTGGAGCTTCATAACATTTTCTTTAATCGATCAAAGCTCACGACATTCATCGACCACACAAACTCAACATTCTTCTGTAATAAACGAGTCATTGGTGAAGCAATCATGGAAAAATTCTTTACAAAACGGCGATAGTATCCTCGCTAATCCTAAAACTTCAGACTTGATTTATATTCTTGGTGTTTTCCAATTCACCATCACTGAAACTTTACTTAGATCCACACGAATTCCTTCACCATACAATATGACCCGAAATCCAACTTCATAAAGCCAAAACTCACATTTACTAAATTTTGCATATAACCGCTTTCTCTCAAAGTCTGTAGTACAATTCTCAAGTCTTCAGTGCATGTTCGGATTCTGCTTTTGAATAGACTAATATGTCATCAATAAATACCCACCACAAATCTATCCAAATAAGACTGAAAAATTCGATTCATTAAATCCATAAATGCAGCGGGGCATTTGTTAAACCGAAGGGCATTACAAAAATTAGAGTAGTGACCATACCGAGTTCGAAAAGCGCTCTTTGGCACATCACACTCTTTAACCTTCAACCGATAATACCTGATCTAAGGTCTATCTTTGAGAACACCGCAAAGACCTTTCAGCTTGATCAAACAAATCATCGATACGAGGTAATGGATATTTATTTTTAATTGTTACCTTGTTCAACTGTCTGTAATCAATACACAATCGCAACGAGCCATCTTTCTTTTTCACAAATAAGACAGGTGCGCCCCAAGGTGATGTACTCGGTCTGAGGAACCCTTTATCCAATAACTCTTGCAACTGTGTCTTCAACTCTTTTAACTCAGCCGGTGCCATTCTATATGGTGTTATTGATATCGGAGTTGTACGGAATTACATCAATTACGAATTCAACCTCACGATCCGGGTAAACTGTAACTCCTCGAAACACATCGAAGAAACTCATTAACAACTGGCAATTGTTTTATCTTCAATTTAGAACCCTGAGTATCAAGAATATAAGCTAAAAATGCTTTATTACCCTTCCGAATCAATTTTCGAGCTGCAAAGCCTGAAATAATTCTAACATCATTCTTTTTATCCCCAAACTCAGCTGAAACTATTTCCCCTGTCTGACATTTTAAATCAATCCGTTTTTCTCTACAATTCACTATGGCATCGTGTTTAATCAACCAATCCATTCCAAGAATAACATCAAATTCTCGGAAAGGTAACAACATTAAATCAGCAGAGAATTCACAGCCTTGTATTTTCAGTGGACAATTCCAACATATTAAATTAACCAACACACTTTGTCCTAGTGGATTAGTGACTTGCAAATCAAGGTCAATGGACTCAACAGTCATTTTTTTTTCTGACACTAATGCAGTGCAAATATATGAATGTGTAGATCCAGGATCAATTAAAGTATACACAGAATCATCAAAAAGATAGAAATTACCAGCTATCACATCTGGAGCAGAAGCTTCTTTTGTATACCTCTTTACCACTTCTTTCTCTTTGCATCTTTCTGTTATACACTTCTTCCATCTTTTGAGCTCGATCAGACAGAACCACAAATTCTCGAATCTCTGTGCCTCCAATCATCATTCTAATTTCATCATTAAGCCCTTCTTCAAATCTAATGCACATTTCTTCCTCTGTCGGTACAACATCCCGAGCATATCTACTGAGATACACAAATTCTCTTTCATATTCGGCCACTATTTTATTCCCTTGTCGAAGATCAAGAAATTCTCTCTTCTTCTTATCTAAATATCTCTTTCCCACATACTTCTTTTTAAATTCATTTTGGAAGAATTCCCAGGTAAGTTTATCTGCAGGTACCACTGCCTCAATAGTTTCCCACCAATTATACGCTTCTTCTTTCAATAACGAAACTGCACACCTCAAATAGTCCTCCGGAGAACACATCATCTGTTTAAAAACTCTCTCTAAACTCTTTAACCAATACTCTGCTTTAACTGGATCATCGTCTGATCTCCCTCAAAATTCTTCAGCTCCAAACTTTCTGAGTTTTTCAATCGGTGTTCTTTTGCTAGATTCATCTATTAAAGGAGGAGCAACTGAGGTTGTAACTAATGGTGGTGGTGCATGTAGAGGGGAGGGAAGAGGTTGTTGTGCCTGACTTCTTCCTTGTATTGTTTCACGATACCACTGATTCATTAACCCGTAAATCATATTTTTAAGTTCTTCCTCTCTCATCAAAGAAATTGGAACATTACCACTTGTTCCCTGCTCAGTAGTCTGTATTCTACTATTAACTTCCTCTTCTTGACTAGCATCCTCGGGTTTGTCAGACATCTTTACAATCTATAACAAAAATTAGTAGTTAGATCGGATCATTCACATCACACTATCACAGATTTATATGGCATGTATTTCTAAATACTTTACACATCACATTCGTTCCGAGAATCGACTAAACCAAAGCTCTGATACCAATAAATGTAACGCCCCCTTACCCGAGACTGTCGCCGGAGTCGAGCACGAGGCATTACTAAACTTATTTGAGCACATAAACAAATTCAGACAATTTATATTACCTTTTCCAGATAAGCTGTCCAACTGCATCACAGTCACTAAAAAAATCATATCTCGAGTTACGAAACTCGAAATCCAAATCCGTAAATTTTCCCTGAATCTAGACTCATATATCTACTTACTAATTTTTTTCTAGAATTTTTGGTTGGGCCAATTAGTACAGTTTATTAGTTAAAGTCTCCCCTGTTTCAGAGTTCGACTACTCTGACCCCTGTGTACTACGAACCAAATTTCTCCCTGTACAGAATTCAAATAACTACGAAGTTTATTTCTATTAAAATAGATTCAATAAGGAATCCATACATGTATAGTATGTCTCCTAAATATTTTTTTACAATTTTTAATGATTTTTACAAATTAGAACAAGGGAGCTTGAAATCACTCTGACCTTATCTCACAAAAGTTATTATATCTCATGATTTACAATTCCATTGCTTACATAATTTCTTTTATAAGAAACTAGACTCAATAAGCTTTAATTTCATATTTTATTCAACCCCTAATTAGATTTTCATAATTTATGGTGAATTTTCAAAATCAAACTACTGCTACTAACTAAAAACTGTTTTAGTACAAAATATTGTTAACTAGTTTATAACATCTTTACTTTAATTCATTCAAACTCTATACATGCCATATAAATCTTTAAACATAAAACAAAAGCTACCGGAATTGATCTGGATAGTGTGCCTTATTGTGTTGATCCGATCTACCAACTTCACTTTAATTCAATCTACATAAAAATATCAAACACATACAAGTAAGCTTATTGAAGCTTAGTAAGTTCATAGGTTTAAAAGTAATGATTACCAAACATAATGTTTCCAAACAATACCAAAACATTTACTAAAATTTCCTGCCATTCGCAATTCTCATTATAATAATTCACATAGTTGAGCTCAACAAAGAATAACTACTCAATCTCTTTCATTTGGTTCACTTCTCTTGTATTTCTTATTATCAAATCAGAAAACGGCTTACGAAATTGAGTACGTCGTTGTTCAATGCCACGATTCACAACTCAAAGATGGTTTTCCTTATTGAAATACCATACCTACATTTTACAACTCGGTATGGGAAATGCCATACCTACGTTTTCTTAACTCGGTATGGATAATACCATACCTACGTTTCAAAACTCGGTATGGTTAATACCATACCTACATTTCTCAACTCAAGATATGGATGATACCATACCTCGCTTTCACAACCTTGCCATGGATCAACCATGGTCTTATCCATCAATTCATCACTTGTCATGATACTGAACGTACTCAATCTCGCGTTTTTCTAATTTGCATTTCCACATTTATTCTTTCATTAACAAAATTTACACAATTCCACAACAAATTCATATATAATAACACATTATATACTTCAATCATTCACAAATAAACATCTAAATTCAACCATATGAACTTACCCGACTAATTTGTAGAAGATATTGAAATTTAGGGACTATTCCGCAACTTTTTCTTTTCCTCGCTCCTCTTTGGATTGTTGATCTATAATATAAATATTTCCATTCATTAGCATCAATTTGATTTCTATTTCACTTCACAATTCATGCTGTTCAACTTTCAAAATTGCACTTTTACCCCAAAATTTTCAATTTTTACAATGTAGTCCCTACTCAATTCACCCATCAATTGAACTAATTTTTCTCAATTAACACTTTATTTTATCATTATAAACTATTTCAAAACCTTTAATATTCTGAATTTCAACACCAACCTTCAATTCACAACTTTTTCACAATTAGGTCCTAAATACCATTTTCTATCAAAATCACTAAATAAAACCACTTTAATATGAAATTAGAACTTAAATTTCATAATAATTCATCACAAAATTTCCTTATCCATCCAGAGTAACTTCCAATTTCACCCATAAAATCAAAAACTAATGAATTCTATAAGTGGACCTAATTGTAAAAGTCATAAAAACATAAAAATTATCAAGAAAAAGCAAGAATTAAACTCACTTGATGTAAAAATATGAAAAACCAGCTTTCTCCAGACCTTCTATGGCGTTTTGGCTGAGAAAATATGAAGAGATGTCTAGACCTTTCAATTTTGTCCTTATTTTTATATGTTAAAATTGTTAAATTTCCAATTTTGCCCTTATTTCCCTTATTTTTCTGCTGACTTCTTGCCTTTGTCGTCCAGCCTATTCACTTTTAGGCTTAATTGCTCTTTAAATCCTCTTTCTTTTAACACTTGAGCTATTTAATCCTTCTAGAAAATTTTATTTTTATTACAATTTAGTCCTTTTTATTTAATTGGCGACCCATACGTTAAAATTTCTCAACCAAACTTTAATACTAGCTAAATGACACTCCATAAGTATTTATAAAAATATTTATAGCTCGGTTTTCAAATTTGAGGTCTCGATACCTCAGTTTTGACCCGTTTGACCTAATAAATTCTTTTAATTCACCAAACTCACCAATTCAAAAATTCTTCCAAATTCTTACTTGACTCATAAATATTAAATTACTACCTTGTTCAATCTTACTTGTCAGATTTAGTGATCTCAAATCACTATTTCCGACATCACTGAAAATTAGGCCGTTACAGTTTTTACTTGTTAAACCGTTCTAATCTCTGACCACATTATTAATTATTCCACTTTTTGAACTCTTTTGTTTCATACTTGTGAACTTATTCAATATAAATTTCATAAACTTTTTTTTTATATAATACCATAATGATAGGGGGTGAAGATTGTAAAGCCTCGACTTTTAGCTCTTATATATATACACACACGTCTAACACAACATTTATCAACAGCATAACATCATATAAATACCAAACAACATAGGCGCGCTCATCACAAGATAAACTTTTATTTCATTTCCCTTTTTCCATATTTCTCAATTTATGATTATTTATTTCATACATCATCACATCTATATCATGAACTCTTTTTCATACCATTCTAAGTTTCAACTCATCATAAACACATTCTTACTCAGACACCTTAGTGTCACTTTCAACACTTTTTGAAATAACTCGATTGAAAAGTATTTCTGTCTATAAGTAAAACAAAAATTAGATCGGATCATACACATCACTCTATCACAGATTTTTATGGCATGTATTTCTAAACACTTTACACACCTCATTTGATCTGAGAATCGTCCCTTTGATTTCATATACTTATTTATATATATTTTTAATTCATTAATGACCTATAACCCTCTTATCGTTCTTCAAACTCTTATCATAAACATGGAACTTTTCACCTGAATATACTTTTCATTATTCCTTCTAATTTCACTTATCATTCCCACTTACTTAATTCCCCCTTTAACATATGATGTATATCTACCATTTTATACCAATTACCCAATTGTAACAGCTATGTTCAAATATTTTATTCTTCTTCTTCTTCTTTTTTTCATTCACCAATTCATTGACTAATATAGTCATTAATAATTTCACATCATTCAGTTCACTCAAGAAACTAATTCGAAAGAATTTTTTAGTTAACTATTCTGTAAATACTATGTCTGAATAAATCGATTTTCCTATAAAGAACTTCTTTCTTTAACAGTGGTACTATATATTTCATCTAGTTTTCAAAAAAACATGATATTTCTATTCAGAACTCATCTTTACTTATTAACTCATTTTCAATTCCGACTGTATTATCAATTGCTCAACTATTAAACTTTTCATTTTCTACTTTTGAACTTAATGAATATAAATCTCATGAATTTCATTGCATATAATTGTACTAGTAAAGGGGTATAGATCGTAAAGCCTCATAATTTAATTTTCATGTATTTATTCATATAACATTTATCATTCTCAAGTACTATAAAACATTTATCCGTATTTTTTTTTACGAGCTCTGCTTTATCATAACTAACTTTTTTTTTTTTACTTAGAGATAATCCTTTATCTTGTAATGAAATTTTCTTTACTTTTTACTTAGCAGAGGCCCAGTAGACTAGATAGAACACTTCGGATATACGAGACTTATACGGAGGTGCATTATTATGCACTAATGAACAGAGAGCACTGAAGTGCTATACAGAGAGCACAAATGTGCTACTCAGAGAGCACTGACGTGCTAAATATCAGAGAGCACTGGCGTGCTAATAATCAGAGAGCACTGACGTGCTAATATTTAGAGAGCACTGGAGTGCTAATATTTAGAGAGCACTGATGTGCTAATATTCAGAGAGCACCGGAGTGCTAATATTCAGAGAGCACTGACGTGCTAATATTCAGAGAGCACTGATGTGCTAATATTCAGAGAGCACCGGAGTGCTAATATTCAGAGAGCACTGACGTGCTAATATTCAGAGAGCATGCTAAGGTCCCTTAACATCCTAGTAGTTCTAATCTTATCTACTTGGGCAAATTATTTCATACATGTATATCACTTTTACACCTTTCGCATAATATTTTTACATGCTTTACAATTTAATCCTTGTACCAATAATTTATATACTTATATCTTCTTTATCTTCCTTATCATGTTCTTCATATATTACATTTATATATTTTGTAATTTAGTCATCAGCACAATATTTCAATTAATAATATAATTTGCTTTTAATAATACATATAACATAATATTCATCATCGACATGTATTATAAAACATTTATTCTTTTTTTTTGGTACCGATTCATCATAATCAACTTTCTACTCGTATACTTGAGTATCGCTTTTAGCATTATCAGAATTAGCTCGGTTGACAAAAAAACATCTCTTTCTATAAATAAAACAAATTTCATTAGAGTCGAGAGATATCACACTATCACATATACTACATTTGGTCTGAGAATCAACTAAACCATAGCTCTGATACCAAAAATGTAACACCCCCCACCCGTATCTATCACCGGAATAGAGTACGAAGCATTACCAAGAAGTACGAAACACTTACAAATAATTTAAATATATTTTCATAACAATTAACATACATAAATATTAATCACCATTCATAAAATAATATTGAAATTTAATAATATTAACAAATGGTCATTAAAATTTAGTTATATAAATTCACAAGTTCGATTTTTTTGTATTATAGCGATAATCATAATTTCATAATAAACATTTCAAATAAAACATTATATCATTTCTAATTCAACGTTTATTTATTATAATCGGGCACATGGTCAATTTATACACAAGTCATTCATACACATATGTATATTTTTCCTCCTCCTCCTCTCCATCCACATCCTTAGTATAAATAACACACTTGTAAGTAACATTATCCATAATTTTTACTCTTTACTTATGTGAATATTCAAGCTATCCATCCGTGTCATAGTCACTAAATTATTTTTATCTTAAGCTAAAGAACTCAAAATTAAGATCCGCTAATTTTCCCTGAAACTAGACTCATATATCTTCTTACCATAAAATTTTCAGAATTTTTGGTTGGGCCAATTAATACAGTTTATTCATTGAAGTCTCCCCTGTTCTGCTATCTGATAGTTCCGACCCTTCTTCACTAAAAATTAATTATCTTATTGTACAGGATTCGAATGATGTCCTCATTTGTTTCTCATGAAAATAGACTCATTCAGAATTCTAAAAATATAAATTTAAGCCCCTAATTATTTTTATTCAATTTTTGATGATTTTACAAACTCAGAACAGGGGAACCCAAAATCATTCTGACCTTGTCTCACAAAAGTTATTGTATCTCATGATTTACAATTCCATTGCTTACATAATTTCTATAAGAAACTAGACTCAATAAGCTTTAATTTAATATTTTTTTCATCCTCTAATTAGATCTATACAATTTTTGGTGATTTTTCAAAGTTAGACTACTGCTGCTGCCCAAAACAGTTTTAGTGCAAAAATATTGATTTCCATTTTGCCCCAAATTTCATAATTCATACAATTCAATCCTTGCTTAATTAACTCCTCAATTGAGTTAATTTTTCTCATTTAATACTTTATTTTATCATTTTAAACTACTTCATGACCCTTGAAAACTAGAACTTTAACACTAGACCTTAATTCTAAACTCTTTCACAATTAGGTCCTAAACCAATTTTCATCAATTTTACTTGATAAAATCACCATATATCAAAATTAAAGCTTCAATTCTATGTTTATTCATCATGTTCTTCCAGTAATCATCCATAAAAACTTCAAAAATTAGCCATGGAAATCAAAAACTAATGAAATAGTAAGTTGGACCCAATTGTAAAAGTCCAAAAACATAAAAATTTTAAGGAAAAAGCAAGAATTAAACTTACATGAAGTTAGGTATGAAAACCAGCTTGAACCCTCCTCCATGGCTATTTTTCAGCTGATAAATATGAAGAGAAATGAAGAGAATTCTAGATATTCCAATTTAGTCCCATTTTTATTTAGCTAATTTTGGCAATTTTCCAATTTTACCCTTATTTCACCCATTTTCTGATTTTTCTCAGCTATTGCTGCCCAAAATATCTCCTTTGGGCTTATTTTCACTTTAGGTCCTTCCTCATTTAACAATTGAGCTATTTAATCATTTTAGCAACTTTTATACCTTTTTCAATTTAGTCCTTTTTATTTAATTAACTACCCAAACGTCAAAATTTTCTGACTAAATTTTAATACTACCTCACCAACACTCCATAAATATTTCTAAAAATATTTATGGCTCGATTTATGAAGTTGAGGTCTCGATATCTCATTCTTGACCCAATTTACCTAATTAATTCTTTTAAATCACCAAATTCACTGATTCAAAAATGCTTTTATATTCACATTTGACTCATAGATATTAATTTATTAAATTTTTAAATCACCCGTCGGATTTAGTGACTCATAGATATTAATTTATTAAATTTTTAAATCACCCGTCGGATTTAGTGATCTCAAATCTCTATTCCCGATACCACTGAAAATTAGGCTGTTACAACTGGTGGTGATTTGACGGTGTAAAAGGGAGATCGGAGAAAGAAAGAGATCGAAGCTTTGGCCTATGTTTCATCAAATTTGGGTCGGATTCTTGGAAAACTAACTAACGATTTGAAGAGAGGTGGTAGAGAGGAGTGTTCTAACGATGCCCAACCGGAGCTCAGACGACAACAACAGTGGTGGCTAAAGTTCATCGAAGGAAGAAGGAAAAATAAAAGAAATTGAAATTGGAAAGAAGAAAAAGGAAAACCTGTAAAAAGAAGGATAAATGAACGATTTCAGGTACCAATTTTATATTTTACCCATTACGAAAATGAGGTATTTTCTACAATGAAGATCGATACTGCCTGACTGGTTGGTGGCATCGCCCTATTTTTCCCCAATCATCATGCAATAATATAGTTTTTAAGAAAAATGATTTTTATTAATGCCGCCTGACACAATGGCGGCACTAGTATGTATTCTTTAAAAATACTTGCATTTTCAACTATATACATGATGGTTTAAAAAATGAAAATTATTTTTTTATGGGTGTTGCTTAACACATTGCGACACCAATTTAATTTTTAAAAAATGGTTGAAAAAAAAAGCTGCATCAACTTGATGCCTACCACTAACGTGACCGATCAATCACACCTCGATTCAACCCAAGCAACCTTTCTTTCTTTCTTTTTGTCTCTACGTCATAGTTTCCACGTCATCATCCGCTACAAGTTTTATCTCCCTATTTTTGCAGAAGTTTGACGAAACTAAAAATTTGTAGAATAGTTTGGACATCCTCCTACTACAATGTAAAGCAATGTTCGCACTAATTTTTTTTGTTTCATTTTGTCAAGTTTTCACTTTTATTAAACCTCAATCCTGTTTGATAAGGTGATTCAAATATACAACCGACTTCTGTTTGAAAAATGACCCCATCGCAATGAACATATACGATGAATTGATTATTCATCTTTGATACAAAATCTGTAAAATAAATAAAAAATAAAAAATATTAATTTCTATTACAAAAAATATAACTTGCATCTCATGCTATTAATAATCAATATATAGTCACATTATACATAATAGTAAAATAAATTTAAAAAAATAAAAAAAATAATTAGAAACTAATATTATCAATTCAAACTTGATTTTTGAGGTAAAAAAACCCTGAATTTCTCAAATGAAAATTTATCTTCAATTTTAATTTCTAGCATCCTTTTTTTTTCTTCTTCTTCTCTTCTCTTGTTTTGTCTGCTTGAAATTATAACTATAACTAGTCAAAGTTTGTTTTCTTTTTTGTCGGGAGAGTGGTATATATAGGGTACTGGTGTTGCCACACTGACTAACGGAACCCATTAAAAAATATTTTTTTTCATAACGGTCATATTTTTTAAAATTTTAACCCGATGCCGCCTAACTAGGCGTCACCAACATCCTTCAACCTTTTTTTTTAGCTTTTTTTTTTGTATTAGCCATTTTTAAAACAAAATTAAATCGGTGCTGCCAATGCGTTAGACGACACCTATAAAAAAATATTTTCCCCATATTTTTAAGCTATGCAATTGAAAATACATGTATTTTTAAAAAAATACATATCGGTATTACCATTGTGTCAGGCAATACCAATAAAAAAATTATTTTTTTAAAATTAGCAAAGAAATAAGATGGTGCCGCCAACAGTCAAACGACATTGACCATCATTATAAAAAGAATCTTAATTTCATAATTAATTTACTTCCCATTTCATTTTTATATTTAATTTTTTTTAAAATTATTTTATAAAATAAACCTTCCAAAAGTACTTAGAAAAACAATAGTAAACAAAACCTAGGTCTAGGTATATTACAATTATGAATCCAATCATGATTTAATGATTGATTTTGGGTATGGGTTTTGGGATGTCTATTGTTTGCTTTTGTATTTTGAACTTGAAGAAAGAAAATTTATCAAATTTTAAAAAAATCAAACACAAATTTTAATTTAATATAAATATATAACATCATATATAAACTTTAATTTAATATAATTATGAATAAAAATTAAAATTATACATCAACAATTATATCAAATCAAAACTCATATATCACGTTAAAATTTATATACAATTTTAAACTTTACCCAAAAAAAATAACTCTAATTTTGTGAAATAAAAAAAAATCTATTTGAAAAAAGAGAAGTGACACTAGTTCTCAAGGTGAGTTAGCCCATTCAATACAGACTTGTTATACCCGAAGTGAAATAGGCTAAGGCTCAAGGGAGCCCAAATACTGAAGGAAGCCAGCTTTTACACTTAAAGGGGGAAAAAAGAAAATCTGGCCTTACAAGAAGATTCCTCATTACTTGCTAAACAATAAATAGGCAGTCAGAGTTAGACTCTAATGTCATACCTATTATGTAATCTTCTTTCTTTCTTTTTTACTGCTCTATTGTAATATTCTTGTTATTTATTGTTTTTTGTTCTTTCTCGTGCATTTATATATAGAGAACTCCAACATTTAGCTTATTAATTAAGGGTGTTCATGCATATCCCCAAAATTATAGGATCAATCCGTAAACTGTGCTTTAATCCTGGATTTTATTATTCATGATATTAATTTTCCATTCACATCCGAAACATAATAGGTATATACATGTAAAAGGAATGAAGAAGATGGGATTGCTTATACTGCTGCTCTTTCTTGCACTTCCCAGAGCTTTCTTGCCAAAACCCTACCTCACTCTAGCTAAACAACACTGCCTTTGTCATTTAAATCAATCTGTCATGATAAATATTTATAATAAAAAAGAAGTTGATAAATAAGAAAAGCCAGCCAACCTTTGTGTGGATAATTACGTCATTTCACCTCACGCCCATCCATCGCCCTGTACCTTCCCCAATCTCTCACTCCATTCAATGGAGCTTGCGCCAAAACCCACGGCTAAAAAGGTAAATTGGAGTTGGACCTCCGCGTTAATCGGAGCAGCCTCGGCCACGGCGGCCGCCGCTCTCATCAGTGCCAAACCCAAAGACCCAACTTTCCACCTCATCTCCATCAAACTCACTTCCTTCAAGATCAACCTCTCCAACATCAACGCCGACCTAACCCTCACCGTCCACGTCACCAACCCCAACATCACCCCCATCCATTACTCTTCCACCACCATGTCCATCTTCTACGACGGCTCCTTCCTTGGGGAAGCTCATGTCAAAGCCGGGTCCCAACCGCCCCGCTCTTGCCGGGTCTTGGAGCTACCGGCTCGTCTGGACGGGGTAGAGTTGGCTCACCACGCGGGTAAGTTTTTCGCGGACGTGGCCAAAAGAGAGATGGCGCTGGATGCTAAGGTGGAGATTAGCGGCACAGCTAAGATGTTATGGTGGGAACATAGGTTTAAAGTCCACGTGGAGTGTCATGTTACCGTTGATCCGGTTTTCCTTGATGTGATTGATCAAGAAAATGAATCCCAATTGGAGCTTTTCCTTGCTTCGTAGTTAATTGCTGTATATGCTCTAACTTACAATGTATGTACAACTATGTCTCTGCTTTTGATTTATGGTAATAAAAAGTTTACATCAAGTTGTTGACTTGTCATATTCAAGCATGGATAAGCTCTGTTGTTGAAGCATATCTTTTGAAAATAACCCAACTTTGGGTGGAGAATCAAATGTATATGCTTCATAATCATTGCCATCTGTGTGGTGTAAAAATTCCCCTTGTTTATCAAGTACTTAAAATCATACATATGTAGCAGGGGAGCTATGATGTTATACTGAATGTTGGAGTTGCATTTGATTAGGGTTTGTGAGATTGGGAAGTACTGAAAAGAATGAAAAATGGTGTTAGTTTCAGAATTCACATGTCGAAGGTGGAGACTAAGATGGGTAAGCTTTTGGTGTAACATTTCAACCATTTTTTTTTAACTATACAATTCATTCTCAATTCTAAATAATTTAATAAATTTATCCTTCACGTTTACAAATTTTATAATTGATAAAAAATAATCACTCATCTATAAAAATATCATAGAGGTACTTATATTATAAGTCAGATTATATTTTATCCTATTTACTAAAAAAATAAGTAAATTAGTCACTTTACGTTAGATCAAAGAGTAAATTTATCCTTCTGTTAAGAATTTCATCTATTTTCATTGATAAAAACTAGCCTCTGTATGTCAGCATGAGGTATAAGTGGCACGACACATGTCACTATTTGGTTATTCTGTCAGTCATGCCAGTTATTAACAGTAGAAATGGATGAAAATTTTAACAGAAATGACCAATTTGCTTTTTGATCTAATGTACAGGGACATTTACTTTTTTTTTTCCAAGTAGAAGAAGCAAAATACAATATGACACTTAGGAGGTATTTGGTTCGTTGAATGTAACATTATGACCTATAATGTTACATTTTGGAATGAGATTATGGTGTTTGAATTTCAAAATTTTGGCTATCTCGTATTATACTGTGTCATCTTATTACGGTCCATTCCTTAAGTAATCTTAGATTATGAGTGTAATATTAAATTTTAGGCCAATTTGCCCTTTGTTTTTTTTATCATTCTAAACAATTTAGTTTGTTTTCTTAAATAATAAATAAAGTTTAAGACTAATTAAAAAGAAAAAAATATAATTTTTCTTAATAGTGAACAAGTCTTTTTTTTTTTAACATCAATCTCATTATAAGTTTTTATCATATCTACTTTTTTTATACAATGGCTAGAACTACCTGTGGCCCCTCCCCAACTCTTAAATTAATAGGAGGATAATGCGTTTTAGCGCACTCGAACCCACGTCATCCTGCACTGGCAACAATGCCAATACTAATTGAGTTAAGACTCAATCGGCAATAGTGAACAAGAATATATCATACAAGACAATTTTAATCATTATATTTTATTTAATAATTTATTTATTAATATATTAATTATGATTGGTGTTGCAATCATTTTTCATAAATTATTATAATTATGATTTATAAATTTATTTCAACACAATATATTTATTTATTAATATATATAAATTGTAATAAAAAAAGATTGTAATAATTTATCAAAAAAATTTGGAAATTGAGACTAAAAAAATTAAAGAAATTAAACTTATTTTTTTAAAAAAATCTATAACAATGACAATTAAAAAAAATGTACTTATAGGTAATATTACATTTTATCAACCAAACACTTAAATATTACATTCCAGCCAAATGAACAAAACAAGATAATCTCATATTCCTCCCGTAACGTTGCATTCCCAAAATCTTATTATAAAATATAATCTAAGATTTGATAAAGCAAACACCCTTTAATACAAGCACCTCCATAGTAATTTTACCCACATATGTGAGATGCATGAGCGATTGTAAATATGAAGATGCCAAGCCAAATCTAACTTGAGAAAAGCAAAGTCAGATTGGGAATGTGTAAATCAAATGAAAAAGGAATCTAGAGTTTTCTTTGCCCTAATCATAAATGCTATCATTGCACTGTAAAATGGAACATTCATTCAAATGGGGTGAACCAACAATCCATTCTCATATCAGTTCCATGTGATATTTAATTTATTTTATGTTTTCCAGTTAATTACATCGTTTATTTGAATCCTCCTCATATGTCAGTCCAACCAAATTTTTGACCCTCCAAACCTTAAAATAATAGGTCCTAAGATGAATGAAAATTTGTAAGTGCTAACATTGAATCCAGAGATTTTTAATGGATTATTGCTCATAATTTTCCCTAAATGCTGTTATTTTTTTAATTATTTTTCAAATGTGGTCTTTTAAAATGTCAAACACATAGGATATGATGACATTATCCTACAACAATCAGTAGTGCTAAAGTCCAGACTATTAGATCACATCCCAAACTTAGGCTCTATCTGATTTTTGAAAAAAAAATCATTTTCAATTTTATTTTAAAAATTAAAAAAATATATTTGATAAATAAAAATAAAAATTTGTTTTGGATAATGGAAACACTTTTGCTAACTATTTTTGTATAATCGAGATATGAAAAATAAAATAAAAAAGTTTCCGTTTATATAGATTCGAACTGGGTATTAGATTTAATATTTAAAAAATTGTTAGAATTTTTTATGTATATTTATATGAGTTTGAACTAGAATCAAGTTTTCATCAGTTTTAGTTTTACAAACCATTTTTAGTGAAAACAATGATTGTTTTTTAATTTTTACATATTTTTAAAAGTTTCAACTAATGTTTTCTGTTTTTCAAGAAAATGACAACTTCAATTTCTTAAAACCAAATGAAACCTTAGAGCTCTACTAATCACTAGCAAAAGAGAAATAATAATAATAATAATAATAAAACAATTAATTGCTTAGCCAACTTAAATTTGTTGGTCCTTAACGCTTTTAGGAATTTCCTTAGCCTCTCATATCAAAATTAAGTTAAGCAGTTTCAAAATTTTAAGTTATCTCTTATAATTGATAGCTTCGATGTGTAAACATTTCAAATTTAGTAATTAAGTTGAGCAACATTACAATGAGGTATATGTTATAAAAATAAAAATAAAAAGGCATAATTTTTGAAAATATCCTCAACATTTATAGGTTTTTGGGTTTGAGCCCTTAACGTCTTTTTTTTAGATTGACTCTTTCAACGTCCCGATTTTTCAGAAATCAACTCAATTTTAATGATAAACATGAGTTGACCATAAGTCAAATCGTAGGTCAACCAAGTAGCCTATGTTGCATGCCACATAAGCACGAGGTGACGTAATTTAGAAACAAAATTGTTTAACTTTTTTTTCCTTCAATCTTCTTAAGCTTCCCCTCATACTTCTATTTCAAGCATAAATCCACCAATTCAATCACTTCCTTCAATGTCTTCGAAACAACCTGCAATTGTTCCTTACAAAGAGCATTTTTCGAAAAGTAAGGATGGGTCAACAAGTTCGATAAGCACGAAGGGATTCGTTCCAGTTCCAAAATTATCATCTTCCACTTATTGGGAAACCCTTTCACTTCCGTTGCCTTATCAACTGCCATCAGAACAAGCTTTTTGTGCATGCAACTATCTTTCATCCTATTGACAAAATTTGAAGAAAAGAAAGAAAACCTAGAATAAACCTAACCATTAACAATCCACATAGATCATAAACAGAGCAATGCAAAAAAGGCATGAAACTTAATTATAAATCATTTGAACCCTAATCACATATGTCCAATCAGTCTTTTCGCTAGCTCGTTGAAATTAGAAATGAATTGCATGTTGGATCAAATGTACAAAAATGGATAGAAATGGTAAAGTTAGAAAAATGAGAAACATTTGGAAATGAATGTGATTTTCTCTAAATGGAAATGACCTGAAAATTTAATTTATGGTTTTTCGAATTATTAATTAAATAACTGAAGTTTGAAAATGGTATTAAATTAATTGGTCATTGTGAATCCATTGAATGTATAAATATTAAAAATATCTTCTTATAGATTCTTTTACAGTAAAGTTATCATGATTTTAATGGAATTAGAATCGGGTTGAGAAAATTATTTAATTAGAAAATTAATTTTATTTTGAGAAATAGAAAAAAATGTATTGGGTTGGGTTGAATTATAAAGTACTGGTTAAAAATCTAGGAAGTACTTATAATTGGACACAGTACGGGAGAGGCCTAAAAGCTCCCATGTTAATACTAGGGATGACAAACCCTAGTATAATTAACTAAGGTTGCCGCCTCTAATTCTAGTTAGACTAGGATTTTGTTTTTCTATTGAAATAGGTTTCTACTAATTCAACAAGGGTTTCACTTCTTCTCTATATAAATAGATGGCACTGGTAAGTCTAAACATATAACTTTGAGATATTGTTATTCTACCAAAAAATAGTGAGAATTTTTTTTAGTATAAATTCTACTTTCTAGAATAACAATCCTACCTGTTTATATTGAAGTGAGATTTATTTTCCCACTAAAAGTAAAGTAAATAATTTCTGGTTTTTTGTTTGATTCAAATTCGTTCAAGCCCAGACTCGAAGTAGTTTGTGGTACTTGAATAACAGAGAATGTCATTTGGTTGAAAGCCGAGAAGAATAAGGATCCGTCTAGCCAAAAACACATGTTTGATTTCTGTAAAGGTTTATTGTTATAAATATCACAACTGGATTGGTTTTCAAAATTTTAATTTTCTGTTGTGCAAGAAAATAATTTTCGAACCAGATTTTTTTCCAACATCATTCTTATCTAGAAGCAAGTAACCATTAAGCCTAAATGGTGATGAATTTAGAGTGGAGTAGTCTACCATATCATTATTTGCAAGTTAAGACATGCGTTGATTTTGAGTGGTAGTGTCTCAAAATCGTGTAACATGTATAAAGATAAGATCTGCAAATGTTGCCATATCCTAGTTACATATGATGGAACACACTGACATTGTCATCGTGGAGAGTAAGCTTGTTGAACTACTCTTTCATTTGGACCAAGTCTTATGTCACCCAAGAAGCCTAAGAAGATAAGTAGGGCGAGCTATTTTGCAATTGTTGCAATATAACATGTTGTTAGACTTGCTAAAGAAATGAGGATTTAGAGTATGAAAGATAATTATAATAATGTGGTTGTTGGTCATGTTGAGGAAGTCACAAATATAGGTGAAGGTTTTAATGTTATGGTAGCTTATTCCTATGGTTGTTCTGGTGACTTCTAACAATGAAGAGGGGAATATTGTTCTTTAATCTTAAGGAGGCGAAGGCCCCCTTTACCTGCCCCCTTCTCTTTTTAAAGTAACGATTATTGTAATGGAGGAAATCAAGGAACATATTGCCATAGAGGTTTTGGTCATGTTGGTGATGTTGGGCATAGTTGGCTTCGTTTTTGTGCTCTCTAAGGATATCTTGCTATGATAAAGCCATGAATTCTTATTTAAGTTCTCATAGACGACACCAGTTATTGATGCCAAATCTGTTGAGAGGTTTGTGAATGGTTCACACCATGGTAATGCCACGAGCTACTACTAATGTTTATGAAGAGTGAAGAAGAGTCGAGACTTGGGAAAAGTATTAATATATGAGAAGAGCTTGTAGTCTTCTTGATGGTTAGAGGAGCTTATACAAATGAGAAGGCACTTTATGTAGGTCCATTTTACATGATTGCCTTACAAGGCTAAATTGCTCCTAGAATAATAATAATAATAAAAACCTTCTTTTAAGATGCAGCTAGAAGTGACATGATTTGATTGGTCTTAGAGTTTTAAGGTGTGACGTAATGTGACAATAGTTATTTAAAGGTTAAAAAGGTGAGGTCATGTGAAGATGACCTTGTCTTAAGCAAGCTTCATCAAGCTAATTGAATTTAATTGCGAGGGGAGCTTTATGCATTGTTGGGTATAATTATTTTTATTAAATAGGTTTAGTAGTCAAAGTATCAAACTTATTTTTAATTTTGAAAGCATAATAATTATGATTACAATCGATTAAAAAAGACAAATAAACAAAAAAGGGACAATTTATAGATGTAGAGAAGATTAATATATATTTTGCCCTCTATACTAGTCCAAAAGTACTTAGTTGATATCTAAATTTTGTCTAAACTTAGTTAGCACTTGAATTTTTATTCCATCACTTAGGTTCGTATATCAACACTAACACCATTAATTTGTGTTGATGTGGCACTAATAGCCAATTCGATGATAACAAGTGGTAGCATCTTAACATGCCAGGTGGCAAATATAAATAAAAATAAAAATAAAAAATATTTTAAAATATATAAATTAATAAAAAATATAAATTCTTTTGACATTAAAAATAAACTTGAACAAACGTTTATCCGGATTCATTCTAATATGTTTTCTTAGTAAGTTTATATATTTTTAATTCTTTTTACAAAATATTAATTTTTTAGGTTATTATTATTTTGAAAAATATATACAATATAAATTTATAAAAATGTAAAGTAAGTAGAATTAAAAATATATAAAAAAAACTATAATATTTTGAAAAAAATATAATATATACATTTATAAAAAATAAAAAAAATATATAAAGAAATAAAATTATAAGATTATAAAGATATAAAATTATTAAAAAACACGTTTTTACCTATTGTTCAGTTTCATTCTTGATTTGAATTTTTTTATTATTAATTTAAAATTTTCAAAATTGTATATATTTTTAATTTCAAAACAAAAAAGTAAATAACATGATATTTTATAAAAATTAAGAATATATAAACTTATTAAAAACACATTTGGAATGAATATGAGTAAATGAGTGTCTAAATTTGGATGTAATTAGATAGCTATTTGTTCAGATTAAAAAAATTATATTTTTATTAATTTATATACATTTTAAAGATTTTATTATTATTTTATTTATGAGATATGTTTAGAGACTTATATGTGTAACCCTCGAGATTGATTATTAATGTCACGTTAACACAAACAAATTGTGGTAATATAAAAGTATAAATTCCGATCGAAGTGTATAATCATAAGTGGTACGTTAAATTCAGAAATACATTATGGATATTTACGGGTGATGAGGGATGATTTAAAATGGTAAATTAGAGTTTATTTCAAGTAAATATTATGTCTGTTTCTGTTTCCTCGAATAAATTGAATATTGAATGGGTAATTGCTTTTGTGGTTAAACCATTTCAAAATTCCGAAATTTATCCAATTGAAGTAGAATTATGAGTTAAGACATTGTTGAGGCAGTGACTCCAAACGTAATTAATTAAGAAAAAGAAAAAGAAATTTATTTGCAAATCTACTTAATTGTTTATTTGCAATACTCCTTGATGACTAAAATACACCAATTTCTTTTTCTTTTTCTTTTTCTCCCCTATATTTTATAACATTTGCATGGAAATCTGCTAAATAAACTTCATTTGTTGATTGTAACTTTTTTTTGGTTACCGGTGATTGTAATTATTTAGGAAACTTGCTCTTGTTCACTGTCTTCTTCATCAATATCACCATTTATCATTTCATCTTCTAAATCATCATCATCATCATCATCCCCAAAATCTTCATCTTCCAAAACTTGTTCATCATTAGGCTGCACAAATTGCAGCTTCAAACGCCCATCTTCCCTACACGCATGCAAGAATTCTTGCGTGGGGATCCTCACCTGTTTCAGCACAAATCTGCCATCTTGCCTGTAAGATTTAAAGCAAAACCATGGCTTCCCACTTTTCCCAATACATGAAATCGGCGGTGGAAATCCTCCTCCACTGCTTGCGCTTGACCTCTTCATTTCACCATTCTGATTCACCATTGTTGAATGCTTTGTTGTCGGTGATGGTGCTTTCGTCTTTTTGCTTTCCCAGTCTTGGTTCATCTCATTGTTCACCTCTTCAACACCATAGGAGCTCTCAAATCCAAGCTCTTCAGTACACAGCTGGAGGCTCTCAGGGTTCAACGAGAAGCTATCACTCTTCTTATGGCAATTAGAACTGTTTTCACCATTTCCATGGGAATAAACACCAATACTCCCGGAGACCTTCAATGTATGAAAGGAAGAGGTAGTAGAAGAAGAGTGGGAAACACTTAAATTTTCCTGGAAATGAAGTTCACCAAAGAATTCAGTGAAAGAAGGTTGTTGGTCAAGGGGTTTAATCCCAGGCTTCCATGAAGAAGAAGAAGAAAGGGATTCAAGCAAAGTAGGGTTTTCAGGTAATGGGTTTTCAAAGATGTGTTTAATGCTTCCACAGGCAGCCATGGATGGGCTCTCCAGTGTTGTTTTCTCTAAAGCAAAGAAGAAAATACAAAGGGATTCGAAGTTGATTGAGGGCTTAAAGTAAAAGGGGGGAGAGGTAGAGAGGAAGGACACGAGAAACGACATGGGGTTGATTGAAAAAGATTAAAAAGGGAGGGTCAAGTTGCTATTAATTTGAGGGAAAGTTGAGTTTGGTACCTCTTCTAGTGGAGTGGATCAAGCAAAAATAGAAAGCTAGGGCTCCTTTTGGTGGTCATTATTTATTTTTTAAATTTATCCATAATTCTACTTATCTTATATATTTCTTAATCTAATTGAATCTTTTCATGAATTTATTCAATTCAATTAAATAAATTATTAAAAATATTTATAAAGTTAAAAATAATTCGATTAACTGATTCAACCATATATTTTTCAATCCACTTTCGATCTAACTAATTCGGTTTTGAAAACATTTACAACTTGGTAATTTAGAGAAAATGGAATGCTTATTGTTGGGCGGTAGGTTTTTAACTCTACCACCTTATTCTGGTAAAGACATTATATTACTTTTTATTGAGAATTTTAAGCTTAACATAATCTTTTTTTCTAGAAGGAAAGAGATATACATATGGACAAACGCATATATATGAAATATTAACATACAATTAATTTCACACCGAAAAAAAAATCAAATATATATATATATATTTGAATTTTTAGTCTTTTTAAATTTTAATATAATCATCACGACTTTATTTTATGATATTTTTCCCAATCCTGAAAAGAAAAAAAAAATTATTGCATTCTAGAAATTAAGTGTTACCAATGATAACATGCCGCGTAATGCCAATGATGAAATGCCATGTAGCAATATGGTGGTGTCCAGGATGTAATGATGTGAGTTGTGAGACAATTTGCACCCTCCACTTGTCTTTATTTTTTTCACATTCAAACAAACTATATTGAATTATTTCTTCAATTTTAACCAGATTTATGAAGTGATAATAATTGAGAAATTTGTAAAAAAATTAGAATATACATTAAAAATAAATAATTTTTTTTACTAATTCGAAATAATTTTAACTATTTCTAATTATATATATAGCTTGTTGAATAGCAGATTTTCAGTTTAATCATTTTATTTAATTCGATTTTAATAATCATAATTAACAATTAATCTCAAATTTCGTTCTCGCTTAAAAAAGTCATCAGTTAGAAGATTTAAAATTCTCAACAACCAGGTTCCACCATGAAGGCTTCCTACTAACTACTTTTTCAAATACTGTTATTAGTTTCCCATACATATTGAAGCTTACCATAATTAGCAGAATTGATTTGAAACCATTGATTGAAAGAAAAAGAAATACCCTTAAATTGGGAAAGGTGGAGATTTTAGGGGCAAATACAAAAAGGGATTATGAGAAAGTGAAGTGAGGCACAAAGTAAGTGGTCATTTTCACCTTTTTTTTTCCACCACATCATTTTGGAATATTCTCAACCGTCCTTTTTCCAACATATCGCGGATAACCATGATTATTTTTCGAGTATTTTCTTAAAAAAAAAAGTAAATAGTTTGACCATGAAATATTATAGGTGAGGATTGAACTCCGAACCAAACTTATAATTAAGAGATAAAATCAATAATTACCGCACCACAACAACATAATTCATGATTAAGAGATGAAATCACCACAACAACAAGGTAGATACTTTATAACGCATATCCACTGCCCTTTTTTCTATTGTATATCATTGGCTGCTATTCTTCATTTTTGGTGGCCTCTCTATGCCTACTTATCCATTCTATTCCGATATCTTTTTTTTCTAATTTCTAAAATTACATCAGAATTTTAGCCACTATTTTTTAATTTTATAGTATATTATTTTATTTATATCAAATACATATTGGATATATTATATAAGGAAAACATGAAACATACTGTTGATATTTGAAAATTTAATAAATATTATATGGACAGTTTGGATTAATTTATTTTATAAATACAAGTAAATTCGTATTTATATTTTAAGCCACATTAACAAATTTATATAATATTGATATCATCCATAAATGAAGACGGAAATCCTATCCATAAACACCTTGAAGCTGCAAGTCACAGTGATAGACCACCTCTGGAAAGTATCTGTGGAGTGTGTGGTGTGATCTTCTTTCAACAATCACCACAATGTGTATCGGCTTTGGAGCATCAAACTTTATACTACGTCTTTTTCTTTTTTCCATCACCAAAATTTGAGAATAAGTTAGCTTTTTTGTATCAAAGCAAAGAAACAAGCCTCATATTTAGATTCTTGCTGGGAAAAGTTTTTTAACTTTTATGCAGAATATGTGGAGCAGTGAGGGAAGGCAGATAAAAAAGCAGAAGTTAAGTGATCACATCAATCAGGTTACAATGTTAAATGTTAGGGGGTCATGTATTGAATTGTGTCATCCATGATTTTATACTAGGTTAACCCAACCGCTATTCTATCGCACCAAACTTGATAGAATATGGGTTAAGGTCGTCTAACTGGTGTTTTTGAGTATCCTTCATCGCCATGCTTCGAAACGTTCTGCCCTTGAATCTATGCGGCTCAGGTTGCGTATTCCTTTGGTTTTGTCAATAGCAAGTATGGATTGATTTTGTTCCCCGGACTTGAATTACTTGACTCACCAATATCATTATTTCTAGCCGGAGTTGGAGTATCTTCAGCGGAGATCTGTTTGTAGTCCGAGGTTATGGGACTGTGTTCTTCTCCATCTACCGTCTCATTGTTTTGACTATAGTTCCTGAAACTTGCTCTTAAAGGTTCTTGAGCTATAAATGCGGTCTCTTTCTCTTCATTATCTTTTTGGGTATATGTAATGCAGGAGATGGAAGGCCTCTGATCTCCATCATCATCAAAAGGCTCTAGATAGGATGCCTCTGTAGGCTCTACCATTGAATACTCTCTTTCTCGTAGGGTCTTTGAGATGAGTGTCTTGAGAAAGTTCATCACTTGGACGGAATACACCAGTGCGGTCAAAGGATCTGCCATCTGCAATACAAATAAGCCATGGCCCATGAGAGATAGTCATCGAACCAACAATCAACCCAAATTCCATCTACACTGACCTGAGTCATGTTTGGGGCAAAAACCACGGCAATATTATGGGCATTCATCTTGTTGAGATGTTCTTGCTGGACAACATCAGCCATGAGATTGATGGCCCAATCCAGTAAAGCATATTCTGTTGGAGGTAGAAGCCTCGCAAGCTCGGTACACTGCTCTTCTGTCTCGCACTGCATTACTTGCTGGGGGTCTAAAGAATCCAAAACTCCACTTGGAAGTTCTCTGAACCAAGCCTAACAATAACAATCACCAACTTAGCATGTTACAACCTGAAAAATGAAGTGCTAAACTTCATACATGATACAGTTAAAAAGTCATGTTTCCAGGATGTATGTTGGTATGCATAAGCATAACATGTATGCATATGAACAAGGATCATGACTTGAGATCTCTCAAAACAGTTTCCTATGATGGTTGAGAAGTATCAGTGAAAGAAATGCAAAATTAAAATTATGTACAATAAGTTTTCCTTGTCATTGAACTCCATAACCTCGTTTAGGTTGAGATGTATGTAAGGGAATATGAAGAAAGAGAGATTAAATGTACCTTAATTAGCCCAGCTAAACAGTGTGCATCAATCTCTTCTGGAACTACGCCACGATTTAGTTTTTCTTTAACATACTCCTCCTGACTGTTGTTTCCAGTAATTCTAAAAATCCCTTCTGCCTGCATGCCAAATATAATAAAGCTTAAAAGGAAACCAGAAAGGTGTAAACATTTTGGCGTTTAGCAAAGATAGAGGATGAAGCAAGAAACAAAACCTGCAAGCCTCCTAGAGCAAACAAATGCCTTTGCATTAACAAGAGTATTGCTAGCACACTATTCCCTCTTGAGTCATAGGATAACTGCATTGATTCTGTCGAAACTCCAAAGACATTTGCACTGCCAAATATATAATTAATAATACTAATAATAATGAAGGAGGTTTTATAAAAGGAAAAAGGATAAACCTGGCACTAGGAACTCTGGTGGGAACTTCAGGCTCAAACTCAACAGGCAAACCCAAGAAGCCACGGAACCTATCAAATGTAACATGAGACACATGTCTGACATTGGTTGGGATACCGATGTCCATACCAGAAAGCTCCCTTCCTGTACCAGAGGTCCAAGATTTCCTGAACAATGTCACCAGCAAAGCTAACACAGACAATTGATCCCCCTCTTGCTTGCTTCTCTTCTTTAATTTTCCCTCTTCTTCAACTCTTGGGTCACCACCTGTTACATTAACAAAGCCATCCCCATTACCATGAGCGAAGCTTAAGGATGTCTGGGGTGCACAGGACAACGCACCTTCATCATCATCATCATCGTCAGACGTAGTAGAAGAAGAAGAATTCTCAGCGCTTGGAGGTGAAGAGAAATGAAGGACCTCCGTCATGGCTGCCAACCAAAAAAAAAAAAAAAAAAAAAAAAAAAGAATTTTCTTTTCTCAAGTTGAAAGAAAATGGCGTGTAATGTTGGACGTGAGAATCATTAAGTGATCATAAACAAATAAAAAAAAAAAGTGGGAGCTTGAGGTTGAAACTACAATGTTTAATGCCCTATCTGAATATTATAGGGAGATGAAATTTGAAGCTGATTTCTTGGCTATTTTTCAGAACAATAATGAAATGGTGAGGAGGAAAACAAATTAAATTTCTTTAGACCTCACAACTCTGTCCTCTTATATTATCGTTTTTCTTTTCTTATATCAGTCATGTTTAAGTTATTTCGTTGTCATATTGAAATTATTTTAAGTTACTTAAAATAATCTCAGGAAAGATATCAAAGGATTGTGTTAGGAGTTTTTTTTAGATATAATAGAATAATCACACCATATTTAACATATGATTAATATAGCATATCTAATGGTTTCAAATTGATTGGTATAAAGTAAATCATTCGATTATTGTATTTGTAAACTTTTTCCTTTTAACGGACTTGTTCATTTGTATATATTAAAAGATTTTTGACACTTAAGTTTGACAATTTTTTAACGTGGTACATGTGTTATTTTTTGGGCAAATTATAAAAATAGTCACTTTTGTTTGCTTTAGATTATATTTTAGTCTCTTATATTTGAAATGTTACGTTTTAGTCACTTATGTTAACGTTTTGTTACGAAGTGGTCATTCTACTGTTAAACTCCGTTACCTCCCTAACAGTAGTCTTACGTGGTAGTTTAAATAGGTTTTAAATGCCAACTTGGATATCTAGTTACTAGGATGAAAATAGATTTTTAATTAAATAAATTTAATTTGGACTGCCACGTAGGACATCCAAGTTGGCATTTAAAACCCATTTGAACTGCCACATAGGACCACTATTAGGGAGGTAACGGAGCTTAACGGTAGAGTGACTACTTTGTAACAAAACAATAACATAAGTGACTAAAACATAACATTTCAAACATAAGTGATTAAAATGTAATCTGAAGCAAATAAAAGTGACTATTTTTATAGTTTACCCTTATTTTTTGGTCTTATCAGGTATTTGTATATGACGAAAGTTATATTTTTTGGTACTCAAAAGTAACCATATTAGCTTTTTAATATTTAATTCAAGTTTTGGAGTTGATTTGATAAAAATATATAATTAGCTAATAATATTAACAATTAACCTCATCAAATCAACTCTAAAAATCGAATTAAATCACATCTATCAGACTTTATTTGACAAATTAAACGCAAATTAAATAAATTTACAATGAACACTAAATTTATTCTATTAACAAAATCATGAAAAATTCAAACTTAATACTATTAGCAATTAAATTTCATCAAATTAGCCTTAAAACTCAAATTAAACATTAAAAATTTAACATCATTACTTTTGGCTACTAAAATATATAATTTATTATCAAATACAAGTACTAGATTGAATAAAAAATAATATATATCCTTTTAAAAAACATATTAAACTTAAATACCAAATGGAAGATTTTTTTAAGTTGCCTAATTTAAACAAATTTTTTAAAAGCAAATAAAACATCGAAATACATTTCAAAATCCTTTATAAGTTCATTAAAGTAAAAAATTAGGGAAAATATTAAATTATAAAATTTTGATATAAAAATAAATTTATTATCATTTACAAGTTAAAAAGACATTAACAACTTAAATTTTGGAAGTGAACTTGAGGGCCCCTTATTGAAAAAACAGTTAAAATGTAACCCCAATCCCTATATTATGACAAAAATTGATATCAAGTTTCTAAACTTAAAATGTTAAAAATTATTATTAACATTGATAATATTTTTTTGTCAAAATTCATCAACTTAATATGTTGATTAGGTTGTATTCGTATAACATAGCATATACTTCACAAAAGATAAACATTTCAAATTAATAGTTTTAACGAAAATACTTAAAGATTTAACGTTTGAAATTTGACTTTGATGAAAAAGTTGAATATTTAAAAATTAATAATAAAAACGTGAAATAAAAATTTCATAATTTAAAATTTACATATCTGATCATGTTTCTTACTTAAGGGTTTTTTGGATGGATATTTACTTCCAGTGCGATGCGTTTAAAATTTTTTTTTGTCTCACGCTATGGTATCTAATTTCATCGTTACCGCTATTTTTACACTAACCGCAAATAAGCGCACCACCCATCCAAAAATACCTTTAGTTTTAAAAATATATCAAATATATTTTATCACTTAAATTAGTATTTTATTTTTTCCCTAATTTTTTAATTCATAAAAGAAATTAGATACCAATTAGATAAAAGTTAATAAGTTCAGGGGCTGAAATATACATTAACCCATTTAGAAAAAGTAAATGTGGACCAATACTCAATATCTTTGGTGCCATTTGAGCAAAATAACCTTTTAAGCAACTAATTGTTTTTGTTTTATTTTTCCCTTTCCTCTCGTCTCGCTTCCTGTGAAGGCTAAAGCGGCTCCTTTCTTTCAGCTACCCACGCTTTCAAGCTTCCAACTTTCCCAGAAGCTCCGAGGCTGAAACCGAGGAGAAGACGCTACAATTACTAATTTGGGATTCCATCCTCAGTTTTGGCCAATACCCTTTCCAAGTTATAAAGCTCTCGGTATTAATTTCATCATTTTATTTCAAGTTTTATGTCCTTAGTTCTGATATGGGTTACTTTTATTCGACTCGTTCATGCTCAAAATTTGGTCCTTTTTGAGTAAACTAGTCGATGCTTTTGATTAGTTTGATAGTGGGTACCATACCGTGTGTTTCTTTTATGTGAAACACTGCTTTGCTCCTTTGGATTTGGAACTGGTAGACTGTTGTTTGCCTTTAGTCTGCTATATATATATTTGGCGTGGAAAAGTTATTGGCATTTGTTATATCTAATTTATTTGTTTTAAAAACTTTTCATTGGGAAACTTTTTTGTTAAAGAAAGCCATTCTTGTGTTTGATTATAAAGAATATATATAGGCTTCCTTTTATCATTTCTGATTCGGTTTGAATTTTTTGTAACTTTTTATAACCAAACTGAAATTCGAATTCAATTGCTATAGGTGCCTAACATCATGTTTGGTCAAGATTTTCTAGTAGATTCATTTCTTTCTTTTTTGCTGCTGCACTTGCAGTGACACATAGGTGCCTAACATCATGTCATGGTCAAGAATTTCAAGTAGAATTTCTCTCTTGAATCACTCAAAGAATCTACGGATTTTGTCACACGAATCAAGGTAATCACCATGTTACCAATATACAAATTTGGGCCTTTTAATTTTGCTTGTGCCATTGGAACTTTTACTTGAAGAACTAAGATACAGGTATTTACGCTTGGTTGTAAAAGCCTAATAATCTAAATTCTTCTTTCACAGTCTTGCTTTAGCCTTTAAAGGGTAATCCTCTGAAATTTGGATACATCCAGAGTTCAAAAAATTTTTCTTTTCCATTTCATATTTCTCCCAAGTCCCAACCTTAATGCAAGCATGCTATTCTAAGAAGTGTATTACCTGAGTGAACATTTTTTTGTTGCTCCAGGTTTCTTCCTGATTCTTTATATTCGAGTTACAAGTTCTTTAAAGCTTCTTCTGGGTGTGGCAACAATGGTCTGATGCCAAGATGTGAATTTAGCACAAAGCCTCTATCAAGGTCTTTTGATTTCCATCCTTATGGTTCTCGATGCTTAGTGAGATTATCTTCCTTTAGCAGTCAGCGCCACTATGCTTCTCATGCGTCCCATGCTTCCACTGAGCGGAAATCCAAAAAGACTCTTTTGTATCTTACTGCATTAGTGTTTGCAATGGTGGGAAGTAGTTACGCTGCCGTCCCATTATACCGAAGATTCTGCCAGGCTACTGGGTATGGTGGTACTGTCCAACGCCGTGAGGTGAAGCTGAGTTTATGCTATTCTTTATCCTATCCTTTTACTATTTTCAGGCTTTTCTTCTTTTCCTTTTTCTATTGGTTTTCAACCAAAACATATATTTATTTTCTTTAGAGTGTTGAAGAAAAGATTGCTAGGCATGAAAAAGATGGGATAGTAGCAACAAGGTGCGCTTTCTAGGTTTTGGATGTAAGAGCTTATCTTTATCTATATTTTTCATGATTATCATCATAATGTCCTTTCTGTTAATATTGTGATTCTATTTCAATGCTTAGTTTTTGTACTGTTTTATGTGTTAAACCTGGTTCTGGGGTTTGTTTCTGCTTGTAACATTCTCAGTTCTACTTTTTGACATTTTCTGCTTAGATATGTATATGTTTCTTTGGTTAGTTGTAATCATGATTATTTATTATTATTATTGTTTTCAAAGTGAGATTTGTGGAAGAATGAGACAGAAACGAGTTCCTATGAGAGTGATAAGGCTTTATTCTAACTTTTAGAGCATGAAGTCATTCCCTCAATAAGAAACCGGTTACCATTCTTCTTATTAGAAAAATGATGGGAAAATGTTGAAACTTGTTTGTTTGCAAGAAACATTTGAGTATGATGGGGAAACAACTTAAACCAATACTGGTCTTAGTATGTTATTTCTGAAACAAATCAATAGGGGAATGGGATGTTTTATGAGGTAAAACCATAAAAGGTGTCATAAGACAGATTGCAGGGTATCACTCCCTTCCGATTATACTCTTTCTTTATATACAGATGCGACTTTTTACAAGAGGGTAACAAATAGGAGTGAGGTGGTAAATTTTAGTATCATTCATCATTTCACATCAGCCAGTTTGTTCAATTCAATTCATGCATTTCTAAAGATGCTATTATGAAGAAGTTAGACTTGCATCACGATTGGATCTTTCTTGTACTTCTATGCCTTTGTTTGAGAAATTTTCTCTTATCCTTTTAGGGAGATAGTGGTGCAATTCAATGCTGATGTGGCGGATGGAATGCCCTGGAAATTTGTTCCAACTCAAAGAGAGGTTCTTAACTTCTCTGTTGTTTTTGGGCACTGTAGAGTGCTTCTTTTATCAATTATTTCCTTATTTTTTTATTTTTCTGCTAGGTGAGAGTCAAGCCTGGAGAAAGTGCTCTTGCTTTTTATACTGCTGAAAACCGAAGTTCAAAACCCATAACTGGTGTCTCTACATATAACGTCACCCCTATGAAGGTACTGATACTTACTAATGCTCCATTATGAAATTTGGATCTTTGAAATTTGTTATTTCTAAAGTTAAGTTATTGGTGTTTGTTTAGATCTTTGTCAACCTCTCAAACGTTATTTGGTTGTGTGAGCCGTTAGGCTTTTTAACCATTTCTTGCTAGCTTAGGTTTGACTTGTGCTGTTTAGGCTTGAATTATGTACATGATTTAGTAGTCTTCCTTTCAATATTATTGTTCAAATAATTTATTCTTTGTCATATCCTTGTTACTACAATTCTAGTTTGGATTGAGAAAATTGTCTGCTGAGCTCTGCTACTCATTTATCCTCTTGTGCATGTCATAGATTCCATGACATACACTTCCTTTTCTCTTTCTCACTCCGTGTCTAAATTTATTTCTGGAATTTTTGAGTGGAACCCGCATGAGTCTATGCCTAATCTCTTATCAAGCATGTTTGAAGGTTTCCGGTATCATTATTTTATATTTATAGTTTGCCACTGAGGCTTCTAGGTGTCACAATAGGAGAATCTGCAATACTGTTTTTCTAATGGTCTTAGCCAGGAAGAGTCTGTATTACAACTGTTAATTTAATCGGAATATTTCTTGATGAGGGTATCTTCAAGTTTGTGATAAAATTATTGCAATCAACTCTTGTTTTGATTTTCCTTTTGCAAGCAAAAAAGGAAGTAATATTTATGTAAGATAGGCCTAAAATATCCAATAGCTAAGATAGAATTCCAGTCCTGAAGATGGCCCGTGAGAGCTCACTTTTGAACCATGCAGTTGTTTTCCTATGTTTGTACCAATACTTGGCTTTCTTTATCCTCTAATTTTTTATTTTATTTTTACATAATTTGATTATCCTTTTCTACAAATTCGATGACCAAAGAAACATTAGGTGAAATACAATGAGCTTGTTATGAGATGATAAGCTAGAAAGTGGAAGAAAAAAAAACCTTTAGGGCGAAAAAATTGATTACATTGGAACACATTAACTTACTGGTAATGTTTGTCATTATCATATCACAAGCCTTAAAACTTTGACTCGGTTTCTTGCTTGTTCGTGTTCCTCTTCAGGCTGCTGTTTATTTCAATAAAATCCAGTGCTTTTGCTTTGAGGAGCAGCGTCTTCTTCCTGGAGAGCAGATTGACATGCCTGTAAGTCTTTTTACTGTTGAAAAGGCAAAACTTGTTGGTGATCGTCAACTAACCTGTCCTTTCTTGCAGGTTTTCTTCTACATAGATCCTGAGTTTGAAACAGATGCCCGAATGGATGGTATAAACAACCTGATTTTATCATATACTTTTTTCAAGGTTTCCGAAGAATAGAAGGGGGATATTTAAATTCATAGTGAAAATAGAATATCATTCACATGAGAATAAAAACTATTGGTTAGGATCCCATTTTCATATACCGGGAGAAGAGGGAGAAGAAACATTCTTTTGTCGGAATTATTTCGTTATTACAGTCTCCTTTCACCTCTTTATGGTGGAAACAGTCTATTTTTGTACCAGGCTTCTCCCTCTTCATACCAACTTTTTCAGTCATTCCCTAAACAAAACCAACTGCTTGTAGCTAAGGTTTATTATTGTTATACTAGTTAATCATTTTCAATTTCCTTTCGTTGTTTCATATGGGTACTGAAATTTGCAAAAATGTTTTAGCATTTAACAAGGAAGTGCAGAACTTGCGTAAAATCCTTGGTTGTTCTAGTATGGAGTAGATGCGAATGTCACTGTCCGTATGTGTTTTATCTACTGTGGAGTTCCTATAACTGTTTGTCTGCGTTGGTCGTTGTGAGTTTTGAATCATACCAAGTACATGGACGAGCATATTCATAGTAATCGCTTGATATAATTCCTAAATCTTGTGCATTGAAAAAGAAAAAAATGAACATAATCTAATTAACTAAAAATGGTAGGTTTTAATATATAAGTTAGTAATAAACTAATTTTAATTAGTAATATTTAGTTATTTATATGATTTGTTTGCGACAACAATAAAGAGAATGTTTTTCGTAGTAAGTTTAAATTTATAATAATTATTTTTTATTTTATATCTAATGTTTTAACACTTGTAAGCTAGTGTGATGAAGTTGTTGATGCCATATATAACAATACTAACCAATCCATTTCGGTAGAAGGAATAATATTTCTATTAACCATGGAAGATGGGAACCCTATCCCAAGTATAACTTTAAAAGAAAAAGAAAAAAAAGGCAGCCTAAGTCTTGCAAAATCTTCATCCACTTCCTCTTTTATTAAAAGAATCTATATTTAACTTCAAATGCAATTATAGTATCATCCGCTTCTGAATCTTTTTGTTTAATAAACTAATGCTCTTCTATCAACTGAGTGTAAGTGATAAATGCTTTGCCTCATTCCCCGAAGACAAAGGAAGCAATACATCAAACCCAGATTTGTTGTTGGTTTCTGTTGATTTCCTCATAATTCTACTTTCTTTACAATGCAAAGTTCATTGATGAAGAAGGACCTGTTTGATGTTCATTGGATCATGTCTACAATAATTAATTACTAGAATGATTTGAGATTTTATTTCCTTCAACTATTTTCCTATTTGATTATCAAATATATTCATGAATCTGTCAAATCTCATATGCTGATGCAAGGTTTCCATGATTCAAAGCCATGGGCCCTGAAGTTGAAAGCCACCTAACTCTTTTAATTTTAAGTTTTCATAATTCTTAAAAGCAATTTCATCTTCAAAAACACACTCAGATGTACATACATTCAAAGCAGTATAGGCTTTTTTTTTTTTTAAAGTAAAACAGTATAGTATTAATTAGTAAAAAAAAAAAAGTACACTATTTTGATTTAGAAGGTTTTGTTCCATGAGATTTGTAGATTAGATTTTTTTTTTTTTGTTCCATGAGATTTGTAGATTAGATTTTTTTTAAAATATGAATTAAAATATTACACGATATAAAAATAAATAAATATGATATAAATATATGAATATATTAAATTTTACATAACTATTAATATGTAACAATTTTATAAAAGATTTACTTCAGATTAAAGTAATATGCATAGTATATAAATACATAAATTATTACACTTATAGCAAAAAAATTTCACGGGCAAAACTACTTTGCCTTGAATGTGAAGACCCAAAACTGCTTTATGTGTTAAATAGGTAGGGTAGTTGATTAAGAAAGAGTTGAAAATGAAATGGAGTAGACACATTGATACACAACAAAAGCTGATGCCATCAACTTTGTTTAGAGGCAGGTTGTAGTTTTGGAGGTTTTAAGGTGAGAAAAGGGGGGAAATGGGATACTGGTGAGAGAGTGGCTGCCGTCCTACAGAGTTCCTCATGACTTTTGCTTTTGTTGATGGAAGCCAATTTGGACTTTTGTTCGGCTCAAGACAAAGAAGAGTTTCAATACACCAAATACATATATGTCATGAATGGGAGTTTTACGGACCAGCCAGTTGGTGCATATGTAACGTTGACAGCATTAGCATTCAACATCTAGGGGTCCTGCTGATGCATACTAAATTGTTGAAACCTTACAATAAAATGATTCCAAATTCTCTACCAGAAGATTGAACACCCTTTTTTAATATTAAAAAAATGTTATATTGTATTATATTATATGTCTATCGAAGATTAATTGTCTCAATCATCCGGATTGCCAATTTTAATGGAATCATTTTGAGTGACCGGTATCCACCATGTAGACTGTGTCCAATAAAATGTGGCTACCTGCTGACTTCAAAGGATTAAAGAGAAGGGTTTAGACACATACTATTATGGCCTCACATGTATGTAAGCATAGAGATGAATGCATGCTCAAACAGTTAAAATAATAACAGGGCATTGAATATCTCACATTATACTCCTCTTCTCGGGAATTTGAATTAATCTGATGATCCTTCCATCTTTAAATCCACAAGTTTTCAAGCAGAGATTAAGTATGCTCTAACTAAGAACAGAACATTGGAGACAACAGATAATGCCTGCAACACAATTCAAATCACAGAGAATAACATGACTGGGTTGTTGAGAAAATTAATGAAGATTGTAGGGGAGGTATAGGGATATACAGTTTATGTTATACTTACAATCTTTGTGCTGGGTGATGTATATACCATCCCTGGAAGATAACCTTGAACTCCAATGTTATAAACCGGGGTTCCATTAGGGTAATAGAGACCATAGTTCCTCTCTGATGCAGGACCAGGTTTTAAATTCTCATTAAAGAGTGCGAAAACATATATATCAACCGGGACATTCGGTTTTGCCGGTGTGCTTTGTTTCTCTTCTATTCTTTTCAACAGGTTCCCATTGTACAACCCTGCATTCTCCGGTGTAGCTCCTGCTTCGTCATCGTCGCCTCGGGAAGGCCAACCAGTTTCCGAAATCCGGACTTCGATATCAGTATGCCCCATTGCTTTGATAGCTGAATAAACAGCATCAACTTGAGCATACAACATGTTATCATATTTCAAGTTGGTAATTGGATCCACTGTCCCTTGATTAGGCTGGAAGAGCACATAATCTAGTGGAACTTCATTAGGGTTGTCCCTGTATGCAAAATAAGGATATGCATTGATCAAGAAAGGTGACTTAACCTCAGCATGAAAATTGAGAATTCCGTGAAGATACTCGCCGAGATCTTGCCTAAAAGAACTGGCGGAAGGCGGAAAAGAGATGCTTAAGATATCGAGAGAATGCGCGGAAGTGACGGTTACTTGTTTATCAAGGCCAAGATCAACAAGAGCGTTGTAAACAGTTTGCATTGCAGGGAGGAGATTAGACCATAGCTGATGATCATAGGTTTTGAACACTTCGTTCCCCATAGTTATGCAAGTAATCCGGGTTTGAGGCAGGTGGGGCTGAACTCGCTGCTGAAGCCAGTTTCGAGCTTTGATAGGATCGGTCATGTTGGGAAGATACTCGTTACCGAGTCCGATAATGAAATCGACATTTGTATGGGAGAAGGCAAGAAGAACGTTAGGATCAGCGTCGTAGAGCTTCACTCTGCTGATATTGAGGGATTTGAGAAGATAGGCGACTCGAGATGGAGATGGAAGATTGTTTGCGATTTGGCCATAGTTGATTCCAACTCTAAGACCAAGGATTTGGATTGGAGAACCTGATAAACACCATAAAAACAAAGTGAAACACAAATACTAGTGAAAATTCAAGGAAAAAAATGTAGTTTTTCATTTGTTGAGCAACTAAAGAGTTGGAAACCTGAGAAAATGAGAAGGAGAAGAGAAGAGGCAGCCATATAACTCATCTTAATCTGTTTCTCCATCTCTCCATTATAATTTATAATACTTTCTCTGTTTCCTAATCCAATGTTTCACCACTGTATTTTCGTAATAAGAAAAAATATATCATGAAAAATTTAGATACAGAGGATTCAACACAAGTGTTAGTGTATCATATATATATATATTTGCATAATATTTGATGTATGGACTGTATATAAATCTCATGCAATATCAATTTATTTATAAAATTGAATCTGAAAATTATTAATATTTATTTATAAAATTACCTTTAATGTTTAAATTATTTGATTTTGCCTCCTTGCTGTCAGAACAATATGCCGCAGATGACAAATGAGACGGAGATCAAAATAGAATAAATCTTATTTTAAGGTGACCTTAGGTATAATTTAGTTTAAAGATTTTTTTACTGAGTTTTGGATTTTTGGGGTGTGAAGATAAAAGAGTTTGAAAATTTTATGATATTAATTTCAAATCACTCGTGTAGATATTTGAGCAAAAGTCTCTATTGAATGGAAAAAGACTTGTAAATATCCCAAGTTGTTAACATGTCATTTATAATTTGAGTTCATTTGGTTTTAGTTTCTTAACAAGTTGAAAGCCTTCGAATTTAATGGGTTAGACATATGCATTTAGTTAAGTTTGGATAAAAACAATTCCATTAAATTTTTAAAAAAAAAAACTCGTTTTCTGTTTAAAATATATTAAATTATTGAAATAATATCTTATAGATTATTTTAAATAAAAATATTATTAATTAAAGAGTAGTTTGAAGCAAATCAAATCATATTTAAACTTATAATAAATGTCTTAATTCAGGGTGGGCCGTGGTTGAAGCTTTGGAATTGCTGAGTGCTGTGTAAGGTAAAAGAGTTTGTATGGAGGTGTTTGCGGCGCTTTGCTCCCCCGAAGGCACGGCTCATTGAAAAGGGTGTAAACATTGATGCTATGTGTGCTCGGTGTGGATCCATGTCTTAATATATTGTGAATGTGAGAAATCTGTATGGAGAACGGTTGGTTTTCAGCTACAGCAGGCCACTGTTACGACACTTGTTTCAACTCTTCTTGATTTGCCAAGTGGTCGACAACAATAACGGGGGCCGACGCTGATTTGGTCCCTTTGCTTCCATTGAAACCTCTGCTGTTGGAAGGCCGTGCAAGTGCCAGCCGAGCGAATTGTGGCCTTTGCAGACGAGCTCTGGCGTGCTTGGGAGGAAGCTGGCCGACGCAATAATGCTGGCGCTTGGGTTGGTCCTCTGTCGGGGTGATTCAAGTGTAATGGAGACGCCTCACGCTTTGTCATGGATGAGTCGGTTGGTTTTGCGGCTGTTATACAAGACTCGTATGGGCATGTGCTTCGAAGCTTCACTGGGCGAATGGAAGGACTGATTGAACCTTTATTGGCTGAGGCAATTGGCATTCGAGAGTTCCTCTCTTGGCTTAAGTCGCTTCATTTGGATCGGGTAGTTATTGAATCAGATTGTTTGATGATAGTTGAAGCACTACCCGTCTCTTACAACATCCACAATTTGGTAACATCCTTCATGATTGCTTGTGGTTACGATCATCTTTTGCATCTTTGTTCTTCTGTTGGACTTGTCGGAGTGTCAATAAGGCGGTTCATCCTCTTGTTAGGGTGGCCTTATTACATACAAACCACACTGAATAAGATGTTTTTTCCACTAATGTTCAGTCTATTTGTATATTCTGATCCCACTTCTCTTGTGCATCATAAGGAGGGACCTAGGACAGAATGCAGCACAGGTAAGCTTATTGGCTTGAGTTAGTTTGTCCCTTTTCTTTGTCTCTTGTTTTATTTATTACTATAATTGATGAATTGCGGTTTTAATTTTTAAAAAACTTATTTTTTAAGCAATATTTTGAACTTTGACGTCAATTATTTAAATATTTTATTTTATATAAATTTATTTTAAAATAAGTCATTAGATTTTTTTTTCAAAATTTTATCAATAACATTTTTAAGATATAAGTACAATGGCAAATAAAACATTCAAATAATCTATAATTAGACCCATAAATGATGGAATTTGAACTACAACATGCTATTGCGCAATGTACACATATTTAATTATTATAATATACATTTTCAAAAAAATAAGCTAAACATTTACAAATTTTAATTAAATAAAAATAAATATTAAAAAAACTCATTTTAAATAAATTATTAATTAGAATAAAAATGATAAAATAAAAATAAATAGATCATATATTTAATATCAATATATCAATGCGTAATGTAAATATGGTTAGTAAATCTATTTAATTTGATGAGAACCAAATGAAAAACTAAGAATTCAACTTACAATAATTTTAATTATTTTATTTAGGATAAATAATAGTAAGTAGTGAATTTAATCAATTGAAATTTTCTAAATGATTTTAAATCAAAAGTAGAATTTTATTTTTTAAAAGAAATATGATAATTTTCCAATGAAATACTTAAAAAAAAAATGTGAAATTGTTGGTAGGAATGTCATTTGGGCGAGGCAGAGGATTCCAACTAAGAATTATCATCCTCATCCCAGCCTTACGACCCACAAGACTAAAACCATCTCCACTCTATCACCCACGTAGGTCCCCAAGCTTACCTAGTCCCCGTTATACCTGTCCCGCAACCCACTTCATATAATATATTTATAAGTATCAGTGGAAAAAAATATAAACCAATATTTTTATGAAAAAAGTATGAAATACATGTCCTCCGGACTCCCACCACATATGTAATATTATTTCAACTTTCACCATTTAAAAAAAAAGTCGCCGTGACCCTTTAATTGATAAATAAAATATAACTTCAATACAAATTTAAAAAATTCAAAAACTAAATTCCTTACATAATATCCAAATACAAACAATGTCTCAAATACATCATAAATATCTTTAAATGCAATACAAGTGCAACAATTCCAAAAATCAATCAATACATGTCACTCCCTTTGATTCTGTATCACATTCATCTTTTAATTCTTCTATCAATTGTGAGCATTGTATCTCTTTAACTTCACCTGAACTTGCATATGAGAAATTGTGTTGAGTACTCTTCTTTTTTTCTAAATTGGGTGAGAAATTGTGAAGTGCTCTCCTTTTTTTCAAAAAAAAAAAAAATGAATGCGAGTTGAGTATTGTTATCAAAATTAAATTTTTAAAAATGTTTATTTTTTAAAAATGCTTATTATATAATGCAAGACGGGTGGGGATGACGCGGGTATAAGGTCATATCCACACCTGTCCCACCACCCATGGCGGGTCTAATTTTTATCCCCATCTCCGCCCCACAACCCGCGAAACCTATACCCGTTAACGTCCCTAATTGTTGGGAGGGGCGAGCATAGATCCCAAAAGGATTAGTTTTCTTGAATTGTAAAACGGACTTAAAAGAAACTTTGGTTATACAAAATAATAATAATAATAATAATAATAATAAACACTTTTCCTTATAAGGTATTATATAAATTTAATTGCTAATAATAATGGGATAAATATCGATTTTATAAATGAACTTTGGTTTAATGTGTAATTTGATACATGAATTTTGATTTATTGTAATTATATACATGAAACTTGAATTGTGGTTCCTATGTATACATGAAACTTTAGTTTTGGTTCAACTGTATATATTTAAAGAAATGAATACATAAATTTATTTTCATATTAGATTAATATAATTGTTTGTATATGCAATACATCAACGTAAAATGATACTAATTAAATTAATATAATTATTTGTATACGTAATACATAAAAATTATTTAATGTTTGGCATATGACATATTCTTCACCTTATACAAGCCTAAATTTTATGCTATTCACATATGATTGTTTCTATTTTCTTTAGAGGTATTGGATTTAAATTTTAAATATAATATAATATAATATAAATTTGGATAGAGCTTACATATAGTTTATATATTGGAGGACTCGAATCTGAATATTTATGTTACATTTGGTAGGAGTATTATTTTCTACAAATGTTTTAGTATATAAGTTAGCAATAAATTAATTTAATTGGTAACATTTAGTTACTCCCATGACTTATTTTTAGCAAAGAAAAGAATTTTTTTTTTTACTTATTTTGAAGAGATTTTATTTTTTATGAGAGCTATTACTCATCTTTCTAATTTTAAGTTTAAATCAGTACCAATTATTTTTTATTTTATATCTAACTATTATAATAGACACATGATAAATAAATTTTTTTCTTATATTATTACACTACTAATCAAACCTGACATTAAAGTTTTTGACAACTTTATCAAAAAAAGAAGAAGTTAGAAGTTAATTTTTTTAACCACTAAATATCAAGATGTGACAACTGTATTAAAATAAAGGGACATATCATATTTAAAATTCTATTGTAAAAAGAATTGTGAAGTATGAAAGATTTGTGTTTAAATCTTCAATTAACATCGGTTTTAGACTTAATTTTTAAATTATATAGAGAGAGAAAGAGGGGAGAGAAAGAAATCCATTTACACTAATATAAAAACTAAAATAGTTTTTTTTTTATTTTTTCATATATTTTTGTATGATTAATATTTTTATGAAAAAATAAAATAAAAAAATAAAGAACACACAGATTTTACGTGGAAACCCTTTCGGGAAAAAACCACGGGCAGAAGAGAAGAAAATTCAGTATATCGAATTCGAATAATTACAAGAGGAATAGACTATGTCTATTTATAGGCTTATAAAGTCATATTCTAGTAAGACTGAAACACCTTATTCTAATCAATATCAAATAGATAGAATTTAATAAGGTTTAAAAAACCTTATTCTAAAATAAAATAAAAGAAGTGTAATTCTATATGGATTCTTCTTTTATTTTATTTTATCACTGTATTTTATTTAAATAAGGATTCAGGTCACTTAATTCTAACAATCTCCACCTTGACACGAATTCTCAATGAACAAGTTCTTCATCGCGAACTCTCAACGAACAAATTCTTCACCTCTTCCATAAAACCCCTTAAGAGTTTAACTTCAACAATGAATACCAACCTAGTCTAAGCAATGCTCAAACTTGGTTATAGGAAGTGACTTAGTCATCATATCTGCAGGATTTTCATGAGTACTAATTTTTCTCACAACAATATCACCACGAGCAATAATATCACGAACAAAATGATACCGAACATCAATGTGTTTTGTTCTCTCATGAAACACTTGATCTTTTGTAAGAAAGATGGCACTCTGACTATCACAAAATACTGTGCTGATTTGAAGGTTTTCATTGAGTTCACTAAAGAGTCCCTTCAACCAAATAGCTTCTTTACAAGCCTCGATGTCGCTATATACTCAAATTTCAATTGGTAGACAAAGCGACTATAGTTTGCAAAGTGGCTTTCCAACTGATTGCACAACCTCCTATTGTAAAGACAGAACTTGTGAGAGATCTTCTTCTATCAAGGTCTCTAGCAAAATCAGTATCAACATACCCAATAACTCCATCTTCAATTCTTCCAAACTGTAAGCAAACATCAGTAATACCTCGTAAGTATCTCAAAATCCACTGAACTGCTTTCCAGTGTTCTTTACCGGGATTCGCCATGTATCTGCTAACTGCACTGACTTCATATGATAAATCTGGACGTGAACAAACCATAGCATACATGAGAGATCCCACTGCACTAGATTATGGAACATGTTACATGTACTCAATCTCATCATCTGATTGTGGAGAAAAAGCCGATGAAAGTCTAAAATGGGCTGCTAAAGGAGTACTAACAGGCTTAGCACTCTGCATATTGAACCTGCAAAGAACTTTCTCAATGTACCCCTTCTAACTTAGGTACAATTTACTTACTTTTCTATCTCTGAGAATTTCCATACCGAGTATCTTCTTTGCTGATCCTGAATCTTTCATCTCAATTTCTTCACTTAGTTGAGCTTTGACCTTTCTTATCTCTCCTTTATCTTTTGCTGCTATCAACATGTCATCAATATAAAGAAGTAGATACATAAAAGAACCATAACTGTTTTTCTTAAAGTAAATACAACTGTCAAAACTACTTCTTTTGAAATCATGAGAAGTCATAAAGGAATCAAACCTCTTGTACCACTGTCTTGGTGATTGTTTCAAACCCTAGAGGGACTTTTTCAGAAAGCAAACATAGTCCTCTTTTTCTGAGACTATAAAACCCTCTGGTTGTTGCATGTAAATATCCTCCTCAAGTTCTCCATGCAAAAATGCAGTTTTTACATCTAACTGCTCAAGCTCAAAATCATGCATGGCCACAATACCAAGCAAAGCTCGAATTGAACTATGCTTAACAACTGGGGAGAACACATTTGTGAAGTCCACTCCTGGAATTTGACTGTAACCCTTTGCAACAAGCCTTGCTTTATATCTGGGTTCTTCAAGTCCTGGAGTCCCTTCTTTCTTTTTAAACACCCATTTATAACGAACAACCTTTTTATCTTTAGGAAGTTTCAAAAGATCCCATGTTCTGTTTTTGTGAAGTGATTCCATCTCCTCTTGTATAGCAAACATCCACTTTTCTGAGTCTTTACAGCTAATTGCCTCAGAATAATTAGATGGCTCTCGGTTTGCATCTATATCTTCAGCCACATTTAAAGCATAAGCAACTAGATCAGCCTCGGCATACTTCTTTGGCGGTTTAATTTCTCTTCTAGTTCTGTTTTGGCGATAGAGTATTGCGGTGAAGAAACAACTCTATTCTTAATTTTTGTACTGGCTTGAGGAGTCGGCTCTGTATTAATCTGATGATCCACCTGCTTTTTATTTTCTTTATTAGAAGATTCTTTAAGAGATAAGTTAGGTAGCATAGCAGTTTCATCAAAAACAACATCTCTGCTAATCACAACTTTTCTATTTTCAGGACATCATAACTTATACCCTTTTACGCCAGCTTTATAACCAAGAAAAACACATTTAATGGATCTCGGTTCTAATTTTTCATTATCAACATGAGCATATGTAGGACACCCAAAAATCTTTAAATCAGAATAATTAGCAGGATTACCAGACCATACGTCTTGTGGAGTCTTTTTCTCAATGGCAACGGATGGAGATCGGTTGATAAAAAAACATGCAGTAGAGGCTGCTTTGCCCAAAACAACTTTGGTAAGTTGGCATTTGACAACATACAGTAAACCTTCTTCATGATTGTTCTGTTCATTCGTTCTGCAACGCTGTTTTGCTGTGGAGTATGACGAACTGTCAAGTGACTCACGATCCCTTCTGACTTGCACAATCTATTAAACTCATCAGAACAGAACTCTAAGCCATTGTCTATGTGGAGGTATTTTATTTGTTTTCCCGTCTGTTTTTCAATCATAATTTTCCAAGACTTAAATGCGAAAAACACATCACTTTTCTGCTTCAAGAAGAAAGTCCAAACTTTTCTAGAAAAATTATCAATAAAGGTTAGCATATAATTAGTTCCACCTCTCGAAGGCATTCTAGATGACCCCCACAGATCAGGATAAATATACTCCAACGTTTCCTTCGTGTTATGGATTCCTCTGGTGAATCAAAGTCACTTTTGCTTCCCAAAAATACAGTGCTCACAGAAATTTAGTTTGCAAATTCTTTACCCATCAAGAAGTCCTCTTTTGCTCAATTCTACCATGCCATTCTCACTCATATGCCCTAGGCGCATATGCCAAAGTTTAGTAATATCACCATCTGACAAGGAAGAGGAAGCGACAGCTGTATCATCAGTAACAGTAGAACCCTGCAAAACATATAACTTGGCAGTTTTTCTTTGCCCTTTCGTCATAACAAGGGAACCTTTGGAAATCTTTAAAACCTCACTTTCAGCTGTGTATCTATACCCTATTGAATCAAGAGTACTCAACGAAATTAAATTTCTCTTCAATTCTGGAACATGTCGCACGTCACTAAGTGTTCTGACAACTCCATCAAACATCTTAACTTTAATTGTTCCAACACTTACGATTTTACATGAAGCATTATTTCCCATCAAAACAACACCTTCAGACACTGTTTCGTAAGTTGTAAACCAATCCCGATTGGGACTCATGTGGAAGGTGCAGCTTGAATCAAGTATCCACTCTTCGCTTACTTTAGAATCATTGACAGAAGTGACTAGAAGTTCACCATCGCTGTAGTCTTCTACAACATCAGCTTCACCGAAATTTTCTGGTTGTTTTCCCTTTTGATTAACAGCCTCTCTTTTAATCTTGTTCTGTAGCTTATAGCACTCAGATTTAATGTGCCATTTCTTCTTGCAGAAGTTACAAGTTTTACCTCTGTTTGAAGACTTTGATCTACCCTTAGATTTATCGCGAGGATTCCGTTCCTGTGTCCTTCCACGATCATTATCAGCATTCCGATCTTGTCTACCATGAGCAATGAGACTCTCTCCCTGAGAGTCGGGTTTAACCACAAGATGTTTCATCTTATCATACGAGGTCAAAGAATCATAAACCTCATCAACTGTGAGAGACTCGCGGCTATATAAAATCATGTCTCTAAAGGTTGAATAAGACGGGGGCAACGAACAAAGTAGAATCAACCCTAGATCTTCCTTATCATACTGAACCTCCATGGCCTCCAAGTTTGAGAGAATTTCTTTAAACACTATTAAGTGTTCGTGTACAGACGCACCTTCCTCCAAACGATGAGCATAAAGACGCTGCTTCATATGCAACTTGCTTGTTAGATTTTTCGACATACATATTTGTTTTAACCTCTTCCATAACGCAGCGACGGTCTTCTCTTTCATCACATTCTGCAAAATTTCATTGGACAAATGCAGATGTAATTGTGTTAACGCCTTTCGATCCTTACGCTTCTTCTCTTCATCTGTTAAAGTCGAAGGCATCTTATCTATCCCTAGCAGGGCATCCTCTAGATCCATCTGCGCAAGAACTGCTTGCATATTAATCTGCCACAATGCAAATCTGGTGTTGCGATCCAATAGCGGAATTTCATACTTCAAAGACGCCATTACCATGATCGAGATGAATAACCTGGAAGCTCTGATACCAATTTGTGAAAAAATAAAATAAAAAATAAAGAACACACAGATTTTACGTGAAATCCTTTCGGGAAAAAACCACGGGCAGAGGAGAAGAAAATTCACTATGCCGAATTCGAATAATTACAAGAGGAATAGACTATGTCTATTTATAGGCTTATAAAGCCATATTCTAGTAAGACTGAAACACCTTATTCTAATCAATATCAAATAGATAGAATTTAATAAGGTTTAAAAAACCTTATTCTAAAATAAAATAAAAAAAGTGTAATTCTATATGGATTCTTCTTTTATTTTATTTTATCACTGTATTTTATTTAAATAAGGATTCGGGTCACTTAATTCTAATAATTTTAACAATTAAACTGTTAAATTTATCGATATAATTACACTTATCGTGCATGTAAATTTCAAACCAATTCAATATCTTTATGATGTTGATTTAAAATAATGTATATATTAATATTTATAGAAGGTTGAAATTTTTTTACATAAAACAAATAGTTAGAAATATTAAATTTATAATAAATTTGACATGCATAATTTATATAAATGGAATATGAAATTTAATGGTTAAATCATTAAAATATTAATAATACAAAAATAAATTAAAAAATTTTAATTTTACATCGATATAAATAAATCATTCCCCGTAAAAAGAAATTTTAGATTAAAAGCCTCGTAATTTCTTTACCTTTTACAGTTTGAAGTAAATCCAAAGGATTATTGCTGCCCTTGATCTTACAAGTAACAACTCAAATTTAATCTAACCAATGAATCTTTTCATCTCTATATCCTAATTCAAGGAGGGAAGCTTTTTTTTTTTTTTTTTTTTTCGAAAATTGTTTTATATTTCTTAATTGTATAAGATATTTTTCGAACTATGAATCAAGTTAACCTAATTTTTAATTATTTTTCCATAAAACAACATTAAATATTATCTTTAGGTTTTTCTTTTTTTTAAAACTATAGAAACGTACTTCAAATTCTACACTTCACCTTAAGAGTCAAATACGACTATTATATAAAATATAACAACGCATGCTACGATGATTTTATTTGAAAAGTCGAAAAGAAAGTTTAATGATTTAAAAGGCACTTAATTTTTTTGAAAAAATCAATTAAACCTTGTGTTTTTTTTTATCCAATTAAGCTTTCAATTAATAAAGTTAATCAAATATACTTTTGACTAATGTTGATTGTTATAACGCTGACGTGATCATTAACGATGCTAAAATGCTTATCTATATTAGCGATAATTGATGATGTGGTAATGCCACTTCAATTGCCATGTCAGCAAAAACAAAAAAATATTTATTTTAAATTAAAAATAATATTTAATTATATAGGGAAATGATCAAGAAGTTTGGGATGAACAACTTCAAACCACAAGCTACACCCATGAGTTATTCTACAAAGTTTGACAAAGATGAAGAAGGTAAATGTGTAGATATAAAATTATATAGGTCAATGATTGGTTCTTTACTCTATCTTATCGCAAGTAGACCCGACATTATGTTTAGCATTTGCTTGTGTGCTAGATATCAATCCTATCATAAGGAATCTCATTTACAAGCCATTAAGAGAATTTCTAGGTACCTTAGAGACACTCCTCATTTAGGACTTTGGTATCCTAAAGATTCATTCTTTAGCTTGCATGCTTTTTCGGATGCAAATTTTGGAGGTTGCAAACTAGATAGGAAGAGCACATTCAATACTTGTCAATTCATAAGCAACATGTTAATTTCATGGTTTTCAAAGAAACAAAATAGTATTGTGTTGTCCACCACTGAAGCGGAATACATTTCCGTCGATAGTTGTTGTACTCAAGTTTTATGGATGAAACAACAACTTAAGGACTATGGAATTGATATAGATACTATTCCTATCAAGTGTGACTAGTGCTATTTGTCTCATTAAAAATCTCATTCAACATTTTTAGACTAAGCACATTGAAATAAGACAACATTTCATTAGAGATCATGTCCAAAAGGAAAATGTAGTTCTAGAATTTGTTGACACTGTAAAACAATTAGCTGATACTTTTAAAAAACCATTAGATAAAGAAAGATTTTGGACACTTAGAAGAGAGTTAGATATTCTCACCTTACCTTGATTTTGTGTTTAAATAAATCTTTTTACTTTGATGTTTTCAAAATGCTTTATGTCTTAAAATTTGCTTGAAAAGTATGAACAAATTATTTCTATGGCTCTCATATGCAATAAGTTAGGGGAAGTTGATATTGCATAACTAGTTTATTTTTGACTTATTTGGTCTAATTTACATGATTGTAGAATGCCTTTGAATATGCTAAATTAGACTTTGTTGGATGTTAATATTCAAATTTTGCTTGTCTTATAATACTCTGTGTTTCATATACATCATGCCATCTTTAAGCATATGAAATCATTAGAATTTGCTAAAAGGTCATTCTAAGTTAGTTTAGAACATATTAGAACTTACAAGTCAAGTTGGGAAAATTTTCTGCACTTTGAAAAATAGATTTAACTTTTTCTATCTATACCAGTATTATTTTATCGATACTTTTTAAAAAATATTGATACTCATTTAAAAAGTATTGATACTCGTTGGGTTTTAAATTGTAACACCCCTAACCCATATCCGTCGCCGAAATAGGGTTACGGAGCATTACCGCAGTTTACAAAACAAATACAATTAATTCATGTTATTTACTATTCATATCTGAAACTAATCATATTCAATCATATTGTCCCTTAAATGAACCCTCGAGGTCCAATTTATGCATTTGAAATAAGTCGGAACTAAATTGGGAACTCAGGGAATTTTTCGTGAAATTTTAAAATTTTTCTTAGGTGCAGGGGACACACACCCGTGTGGCTAGGCCGTGTGGCTCACACGACCAAGTGACACACCCATGTCCATACCCGTGTAACTCTCTGACTTGGGTCCACGGCCAACCACATGCCCGTGTGCTAGGCCGTGAGACCAAATTTAATTTTCAATAATTAAGTGCAGAGTTCACACAACCAAGTCACACGCCCATGTGCTAGGCCGTATGACACACACGACTAAGACACACACCCGTATCTCTGCTCGTGTGAGCGATTCGAAGCATTCTGTTTCTCAAATTTTAAGATGCAGGGGACACACGACCAAACCACATGTCAATGCGCATGACCGTGTTGTCACACACGGTTGAGACACACGCTCGTATCTCTACCCATGTGGACAAAATAAGGCCATTTCCAAGCCTTATTTCTCATCCAACCTGGCGTCAACCTATCCAACCAATTTTTGTACTATTACAAATCACAATAATACCTTCAATTCAAGCCAATTTCAAGTTCAATACATGTCATAACATCCCATTTATCCAAATATTTAATCTTACCTAAATGACCATATAAACATATAAGTATATTTTACCCATTCATGCAACCATTAATATATTTATGTAACTTCCATCATTCAACCATTTCAATACACACATCAAGCATAATAAGGCCTTATATAACTACATCAAAATATGCTTAACACTAGCCATTCCAATAGCTAATTATAACTAAAACATTATCATGCCAACATTGGTTAATTAGCCTATACATTCCATTATGACCAAAATTAGTTTTCTAGTTGTACCAAAACGAGTCAAAGGATAGTGTGATGATACTCCAACCAGCTTCCAACCTTTACGAGCTTCCGAGTACTATAAAACAAAGGAAAATAAAACAGAGTAAGCATTTAATGCTTAATAAGTTCGTATAACTGGAAGTTTAACTTACCATTCATTTCCATTAAAGTAAACATACAAAATGCATCCAAGAAATTTGGCTAATAGCTTAAACACCCAACTTCATCAAAACATGTTAGTCATCGTAATTCACACAATTGTTAAGAAACATGAAGGAGCTCATGATGTAATAACTTTCATATACATATACTTTTCTTATCATATGTCCATATAACATGTACATTTCCATGACAAATCATTTCAAGTTCATTTTAGCCATGTCAGAACTTTGCTTGTTGAATTTATTTGAACTACCGATGGACGTACATATAGTACACTTAAAATGTACAAAACTATAATCTGTCAATTCATATTCAGGAGTACTCATTATCGCACATAATTAGGAAGCATTCTCTCGAGCCATATAACAGGAAGCTCATGTGGGCCATGTAATAGGAAGCTTATCCGAGCTATAACAAGAAACTCATAAGAGTTTAAAACAGGAAGCTCATGTGAGCTTAACAGGTAACTCCCAAGAGCTATTATCAGAAAGCTCCGGATAGTCATATATCAGGAAGTTCAAGTGATCCTATATTGGGACGCTCATAAAGAGCTGCAGTATGTTCACAATACATGCAGGATCAATACCGATCATATAATAGAACGCTTACAAAGAGTTGCGGTATGTCCAGAACACATGCAGGATCAATACCGATCAGGATGCTCGCAGGAACCATGTAATGGGAAGCTCGAGAGGGCTTATAACAAGATGCTTTTTCGAGCTATGGTGTGTTCGCAACATATGCAGGATCATAACCAATATGGGAAATACTGTATCCATTGAGTTTCATTTATTCAAACTAGACTTATTACTTATCGAGCATTATCGGACATGTGATCAATTTCATACATAAGATAAGACATTTATACAATTCACACATATACAACTTTCAATTCAAACATATTATTATACATGATTTAGTTACACGAACTTACCTCGTCACTTACTCGTATACGAAAATCTACTAATCTAATACTTTTTCTTTTCCTCGATCTAACTCTTTATTTGATCTTTCCGGATCTATATAAATGAATTTAAAATCAATTTAACACATTTCATATTCAATTCAATCCAACTTACATCTTAGGCAAAAGTACTATTTTTGCCCGTATACTTTTAATTAATTCTAATTTTGTCTCTAGGCTCGGAAAAATGAAATTAATGCAATTTAATCCTTATTCTAGGCCTAGCCAAAATTTCCATATAACATTTAAAGCCCATGTAATTCATAAAATTTAGAATTTTTCCATGAATTTTACATCTTTACAATTTAGTCCCTAAATCACAATTTCATCAAAATTCTCTTTACAAAAGTTGTTTATCTATCGACAACCTTTCATCTTCTACCATAAATTACTAAAATTAATAAAAATGGGACAAGATTGCTTATCTAATTAAGCTTACTTGATGTCTTTTCTCTTAGCTAGGGTTTCCATAAAATTAAATTGAGGAAGATGATGAGATAAGATGATATTAGATTTTTATCATCTTTAATTATTTCAATTTCCAATTTAGTGCTTTTGTTTTCTTGAATTTCCATGGATGGGTCATTATAATTATCTACTAACTCCATTCATGTAACAGCGTAATTTCAGTAAAATCAGAATAGTTGTTTCGGGACCACAAATCCGAGTCCGAAAAATGAAATTATTTAAATTTCACAAAATGATAGGTATTATGATAGGAATATTGCATGAAATTTTTTATAGAAATTTTTTTATCAATTATGTGTCTAATTGCAAAAAGGACTAAATTGAATAAAATGTCAAAGTTGAATTCTAGTAGTTATAAGGATTAAATAGTTATAGAATTAAAAGTAAGAAGTCCTTATTTATATATTTTTATCCATTAGAAAATTATTATCCATTCATTTTATAAAACAACAAATATTATTTCGAGGTATTTATATATTTTTATATTTGATAAATTTAGAAAAAAAAATACATGCATATAAATGTAAATAATGACATTTGAAACCCAACATTGAAATTATCTTAACTTTATCATTTCATGCCCTTAATTTTCATAGCAATTTTTTTATAAATATATTACGTAAATGTTTTCACATGCTATTTCTATAAACTAGTAAGTATTTAAAGTGGAAAAGAGTGAATCTCACCTCTCACTCCCATCCTCTTTTAACTTGTTGAGGCAAAGTATATTTGGGTTGATTTATTAGAGTTTGGAGAGATTTTACAGAAAATGAAAATTGCTTTGATAATAATCATATTATTATATTTTTTAATATGAAAGCTTCAATCTTATCAGGTTTATAATTTTACTTTATATGTTATTTTTTAATTAATATTGTAATTATAATTTATAATGATAATTATTTATTATTTATTATTATTTTAAAATTTCATAACTTTCATCATTTATTATTTATTATTATTATGTATGGATTATGCAATAAATTTAAATTTTCCATGTTAATGATGTTTAATTTTTTTTTTGTATTATATTGTTGATAATATAAGTAATGAGTTGCTTATATTTCTAAATATAATTTTATGTTTCTTATATATAAATAAAAATAAAGCATGCCACCACGTGAAGAGTTCTCGACTAAAGGATTGGAGGGTGCACCAAGTAATGATATAGGTTGGCACTTTGGAACTCCAGTGCCAAATACGAAAGGAAATATCGTATGTAAACTTTGTGGTAAAGTTGTGAAAGGAGGAATAACGCGATTTAAAGAGCACATTGCTCATAAACCTGGCAATGTTGCACCATGCCCTAATGTTACTGGTATGTGATACTCTATTATTATTTTTAAATGTTATTGTAAATTTTCTATAAAGATTATATATAATTGATAATAATATAAAGTGTGAATTATTTTTATTTTATTAACAAGTGTCATTAGAGAAAGTATGATGAATATATTGAAAGAAAGCAAGACAAAGAAAATAGACAAAAAGAGGAGAAAAGATGAATTCTTATCTCAATTAAGAGAAGATGAGGATGAACACGAGGAATTCATTGATGAGGTTTCTGCTATAAGGCAAGCAACTCGAGAAAGTATCCAATCACAACACGAGTGGCATAGAAGGGAAGAATTCAGACGAAGTACTGGTGGTTGGAATAACATTTATGAAGAAGGGCGATCTTCTCATGGATCAGCTAGAGAATATCATAGAGAAAGAACAAGTAAATCCATCCCAAGTGAGTCTGAGTTTACCTAAAGGGGAGCTATACCTGAATTGGCTAGAAGCAAAAGTTCAAAGCAACCAAAGGTCAGTGACTCTATTTTAAAGACTTTTCGAAAGAAGATAGGTGAAGCGGTATCTAAATTATTAATATATGAAAGACTTCCTTTTTCAATTAGCAAGCTCTCCATGGTTGTATAACTTAATTCAAGTGTTAACAGAAGTTGGACAAGGTGTAAAGCTCCCAACACCTTATGGGATTTCAGATGTGTTTTTAGAGTCAGAGTATCAACGAGCTCGTGATTGGGTAAATGGACTAAAGACTCATTGGAAAGAATTGGGTGCAACTCTAATGTGTGATGGTTGGACCAACAGTTTGAATCAAATGCACATCATTAATTTCCTTGTTTATTGTAGTAAAGGGATCATTTTTTGGAAATCGATAGATGTCTCAAGTGTTCGTAGTAGAGATGCTAAATTCTACTACAGTTTGCTAGATTCAGTTGTAGAAGAAATTAGAGAAAATTACATTGTCCAAATAGTGACTGATAATGAGGCAGCAATGAAAGCTGCAGGAAAAAAATTAATGTTGAAAAGAAAACATCTATATTGGACCTCATGTGCAGCTCACTCTTTAGATTTATGCCTTGAAGATATTGGGAAGAAGCCCAGTGTAGCAAAAGTGTTAGATGAGGCAAAGAAAGTGACTTGCTTTATATACAATCACATTTGGACTGTTGATTTGATGAAGAGATAACAAGGGAAACAAATACTTCGACCCGCTCTTACTCGATTTGCAACTCATTTCATTCAACTTGAAGAGATAACAAGACAAAAGCAAGGTCTGAGAGAAATGTTTAATTCAAAGGTTAGTATTTTATAATTAGTTAATATAATTACTTAAGTATAACAACCTTTAATGATTTTATTAGTTCCAAATAATTTAAATTATATTATTTTAAAAATTTTCTTATGAATATATAGGAATTTAAAGAATCAAAATGGGGACAGCAAAAGTCAAGGCCTGCTTATGAAGCCAAAAAAATTGTTTTGGGAAATTTTTTTGGAAAAAAGCCAACGACCTCATAAAAGTTTACGAGCCCCTAGTAAAAGTATTGAGACTTGTGGATAGCGATGAAAAACAAACAATGGGCTTTATTTATGAGGCTGTTGATAGAGCTAAACGAGCAATTCAACAAGATTGTCGATATTTCACCGAGTGTGAAAAGATTATTGACAATAGATGGAATTTTATGCATTCCGACTTGCATTCAGCTGGTAAGATAAAATGTTTCATATAATTAAGAACTATTTTTATATTTTATTATTTTAAGCTTTAGATTATTATTATTTGATGATATTCTTATAAATTATACTTAGATTATTTTCTCAATCCTCAATTTCAATTTGGGGTGGAGCATTCTGAGAATGTACTAATAGAAACATTAGAAGGTACACGATCAGTAATTGAAAGATTAGAACCTTCTCTTGATACTCAAGTCAGAATGGTTAATCAGGTTAGATTCAAGTACTATTATTTGTTACATAGTTACATAATTTGAAGTAGAATTTTTTTTTTATTTTTACTCTATCTTTTATTTATGCAGTTGTTACTATTTAGAGATAAACATGAGGCATTCGGTACTCCACAAGCACAAAGAGCTTGGAAGCAAATGAATCCGGGTAAATAGTTAATTAAATTATTTAAATTAATTTATATTATCTAATTATATTGTACATTTTGTATATATTTTAAAATTTAAATAATATTATACAGCTGAGTGGTGGATAATATACGGCACATGTGTTCCCGAATTACAAAAATTAGCAATTAAAGTTCTTAGTCAAACAACTTCAGCATCAAATTGCGAACGGAATTGGAGCACATTTAGTTATATTCACACCAAGGCAAGAAATAGGTTAAAGTATAAAAAACTTGAGAAACTAGTGTTTATCTATTATAATATGAGGCTTCAGATAAGGCATCAAAAAAGAATGAGCACTGATGATATAAACGCCAGTTTTAATCCTATCAATCTTGATCATATCTTTGAAGATGTTGATCCACTATCAGAATGGCTTCATGAGAAAGAGAATCCGTTATTAGATGGTGAAAATACCTGTGTGTTTCCTGTGGATACCTCTGATGATGAAATGGATGTTGATCAATCTCAACAACAAAATTTGTCTCATTCAAGTTCTAGTTCAACGCCAAGTCAGATTGGCGATGGACCCGATGGTGGTGGTTTAAGTCCAATTGATAAGGATGATGGATATAGTGGTGAAGAGGTGAAATTAGGTCTTCTAGTCAGTATGGAGGAGAATATGGGGTTGGTACTACTAGTAGACATTTCCGTGATAGATCAGAGTTTGATGGAAATATGTTTCCTTAACTAGGAGAGATAGAAGTGAACCTAGAGCTCCATCAAAAGGAAAAGGCAAGAAGCATACTTCTATAGGCTCTTCATCTAGTAGGAGATCGAGTTCTAGTAACCTTGGGTACAGTGGTTCATCTACTAGCACTCAAGGTTTTTATCCATCAGAACAACCTTCATATTTCCAACCTTCACATGGTTATCCACAACCATATGGTTATTATCCACCATTTCCTAATTATGGTGTGCCATACCAGCCCCAAATGCATCCTCCACCACCAATGTATCACCCACCTCTACCTCTCATGTATCCTCCTCCTCAAATATATCTTCCATGTCAATTATATGAAAAACAAGGTGAAAATGTCAGTTTTTTTGGATATATTTTTGGACAAAGGTCAAGAGAATCAAGTCAAGAACGCTCTCAAAGTGAAGGTGAAGGATCTGATCTTCCTCGTCATTCCACTAATTTGTGAAAACTAAATCGTACCACTACCATTATTTGTAAGGTATTTTTTTTAAAGAAAAATTTTGTTAATGTCCTTAATTTTGATGATATTAAAACATTTAAAATATATCTTTAGATAAATGAATGGAGTATATTTTATGAAAAGATAATTAAGAATCCAAGCATGTTAAACTATATATGAAAGTAGAATGAGAGTGAGAATGAGTGATAGGAAGTAGGAATAATTAATTAGAATCTATACATTTATCTATTCTTTTTTTCTTTTTGCAGCATAGAATGTTTATATATTCATCATCTTCAAAGCTGTCAAGAAATATTAAAGGCATCTCTCATGTATGAATTTTCAATTATTTTATCTATAAAAACATTCAAGCTTATTAAATATGATAAATGTTTAATATTTTCTTCTTCTTTTTACTTTGTTATTAGTTAATATAACGTTCTTAGAAAATTCATAAATAAATATAAGAATAATTAATGATTATAAAAGTTGTGTTCTCATATCATATTAATAAAAGTTCATAAGTGTTAGAAAATACTCTAAAAATCATTAAAAGTGACTTTTTATAATTATAATTATAATTATTATGTTTTACAATAGGTTGTGCGAATTTAAAAAAATTCACGATCGCGATAAGCCATGATGGACCGCGATACCGCGATGGCCGCAAATAGCATCCGTTATGTCCGCAATCAAGCGAAAAGCAACGCTGACCAAAACAGCGACGCGACCGCAATTTAAATCCCTGATAAGGAGTAAATTGCATGAATTTCAATTTCCGAGCCTAAGGACGAAATTAGAATTAATTAAAAGTTTAGGGGCAAAATGGTACTTTTGCCTAAAATGAGAAATGAGCTTGGTTGAATGTAAAAATCATAGAATTGATGATTAAATTTATTTATATAGATCTGGAAGTACCGAACAAAGAAAAAGATCGAATAAAGAAAAAGATCGAGGGAAAAAAAAGTTTCGGATTAGTAGATACAACCAATTGTCAAGGTAAGTTCGTATAACTAAATTCAGCATGTAAATGTGTTGAATTGATTTTTGAATTATGTGCATCATGTCTTGTATTTGGTAAGTACATGTAATAAACAAAAATTGATTTATGTTTTATATAAATGATGAAATGATGCATGAATCCGTTTGAATATTGATTTCCGATTGGACAGGTGATTACCGTGAATATGAGATCTTACATACGTTGCAATAAAGGTTGTCCCTAAAGGATAATCATTTGATCTCATTATGAAAAGGAAATGTAAACTTTGTGTCTACCATGTGAAAAGGGATAGCTTCGGCTATCGAATGTGAAAAGGAAAGGTATACTTTGTGTATACTGCATGAAAAGGCTATGTACACTATGTGTGTACACTTGGAAAGGTTAGGTATACTTTATGTATACCATATGAAAAGGAAAGGTATACTTTGTGTGTACCACTTGGAAAGAAATGTACACATCGAGTGTACAACTGGAAAAGGAAAGGTCCATCGGAAATTCAATAATTCAATGGTAACGATATACAAGTGAAATAAGAAGAAATGATATGATGAGCTCATCTATATATATTAGTGTTTTTGTACTAACCAATTTGATTGAATATTTGTGAATAGGCAATAGTTGCCAACTAGCTAAATTGATGAATGATTGTCTTATGTGTGATTTACTTATTGTATATGATTATTAAGTGTAGATTTGGTTATATGAACTTACTAAACGTTAATGCTTACTAGGTTTATTTTTCTCTGTTTATAGTGCTCAAAGCTCGTGAAGGTTGGATTTAGGGTCGGAGCTATCATCACACTATCAATCCCTTGATTTTGGTATAAACATTAGACTTATTTCAATATAATGGCATGTATAGACTAATGTAGACAAATAATGCTTAAAAATATTGGTTTGTAATCTAGCCATTGGAATGGCTAGTAATGTATGTTTTAAATGATGATATGGTATGGTATTGTATCATGAGTTGTTTTTGGTTAAATTGGATAGTATATACTTGTAAAATTTCATGCAGGTAAATGATTTGGTTTGGGGTGAGAAATGAGGCTAGGAAATGGCCTTATTTCGTCCACATGGCTGAGACAAACGGGCGTGTGCCTAGGCCGTGTGTGACACACGGGCAGCCCACGGGTGTGTGAAATGACTGTGTGTCACTTGTATCCTTAAATATGAAGTAAGAATGGTACATGGGTAAAAGACACGGCCGTGTGTCTTGGCCGTGTGAAAAATAAGGGTTTCAAGCACGGTTATGTATTAAAAACATGTGAAAATGGCTTAATAATGGTGAAAAATCAGTGCATCACACGGCCTAGCCACATAGGCGTGTGCCCAGGCCATGTGCCTCTTTGATGCTTAAAAAATTGCAAGTCAGAACTGCTCACGGGCTGGCCACACGGCCATGTCCCAGGCCACACGGGCGTGTGCCCCTACTTTAAAGGTAAAATTTCTAAAGTTTTCGGTTTAGTCCCAAATTATTACTAAAGCAAGTATTGGGCCCCGTAGGCCCATATTAGGGACTTTACGGTGAAATATGTAAAGTTTTGATTTGGAATGAAAAAATTTTGTCTCGATTTTATACAAATGCTAGTGTATAAGTCCGGTAATGCCTCGTAACCCTATTCTGGTAACTGATAAGGGTTAAGGGTGTTACATTTATTGGTATTAGAGCTACGGTTTAGTCGATTCTCGGATTAATGTAGCAAGTGTGAATTTAGCTATATATGCCATTATATAACTGATGATAATGTCATATCTCCTGACTAATTTTAAATGTGTTTTTCATATAGTAAATATTTTCCAACCGAGCAAGAGCAGAATCTGAAGAAGCTGAAAGTGCTTCTCAAGCTTCCGTACGACGGGCTATAAATGGTAGTAGTAGTAGTAGAAAGTCTGAATTAGAGAGCCGAAGTGAATATGCTAAAGAGGCTTTCTTTAAAATGTTGGATAAATGATTTCCTGAATATTTGAGAAGAAATTCTGCTGCTTTTCAACCACAACCTTCCCTACCAAATACTCAGACTGTTCTTGAGAGACCATCGGGTACTGAAACTGTTAGAATTGGTTAGGTTCCAGTGGATAAACTCAGAAAATATGGGGCTGAGGAGTTTAGAGCTACAATTGATGATGATCCAGAAAAAGCTAAGTTCTGGCTAGAAAATACCTCTCGGGTGTTGGACGAATTATCATGTACTCTAGCTGAATGTCTAAAATGTGCTATATCTTTGTTAAAGGACACTGTTTATCACTGGTAGAAAATAGTAAGTTCAGTGGTTTCAAAAGAAAATATTACTTGGGAATTCTTTCAATCTGAATTCAGAAAGAAATATATTAGTCAAAGATTCCTAGATCAGAAAAGGAAAGAATTTCTAGAATTAAAGCAAGGGAACATGACCGTTGTAGAATATGAAAGGGAGTTTGTTCGGTTAAGCCAATATGCTAGTGAATGGGTACAAGCAGAGGTAGAAATATGTAAACATTTCGAGGAAGGATTAAATGAAAGCATAAAGTTATTGATTGGTATCTTGGAAATAAGAGAGTTTGCAGCACTTGCTGATCGTGCAAAGAAAGCTGAAGAGCTAAAGAAAAGAAGAAGGCAAACAGAGAAGCCCGATCCTCTGGGAAAAGACCTATTAGTAGGTCCCAATCATTTTCTTCAAAGTAATCAAAGAGGTATCAAGAAGGATCTACTACAGTTGGGTATTCCGGTAATGAACGTGGTTCTCAACGCTCTAATCCTAAGTCTTTGTCACCATCAGTGACTAGTGTTGGAAGTGTGAGAAACACGAAGCCAAAATGTAATCACTGTAACAAATTTCATCATGGGGAATGCCGAATGAAAATTGATGCATGTTATAAATGTGGTTTACATGATCACCTTTCGAGAGATTGTCCGGAAATAGTTGAAAGAGATGCTGAACAGACTTCAAAACCAGGTAGCATTGCTTCAAGGGGCAGACCACCTAGGCATCCCGGAAATGTCAATGGTAGCCAAAGCGCTACAAAAGATTCAAATGCTAAATCTGATGCTCGAACTCTTGCAAGAACATATGCCATACGAGCCCGAGAAGATACTTTAGCGCCAGATGTCATTACTGGTACTTTTTCTTTATTAGATACTAATATTACTGCATTAATTGATCCTGGTTCCACACACTCGTATGTATGCACAAATTTAGTAAATGTTAAAATTTTACCTGTTGAATTCACTGAATTTGTGGTGGAAGTTTCAAATCCTTTGGGTCAATGTGTAAAGGTGGATAAAGTTTGTAAAAACTGTCCACTTATGGTAAAGGGTAAATGTTTCTTGGCTAATTTAATGCTATTGCCTTTTGATGAATTTGATGTGATATTAGGAATGGATTGGTTAACCCAACATGATGCAGTGGTTAATTGTAAGCAGAAGTATATTGTATTGAAATGTCAAGAAGGTGGGTTACTTTATGTTGAATCTGACAAGCTAGATGGATTATTTAATATGATTTCAGCAATAGCAGCACAAAAATGTATGAGAAAGGGATATGATGCTTATCTTGCTTATGTGTTGGATACTAAGGTAACCGAATCAAAGATTCAATCTGTGCCAGTTGTATGTGAGTTTCTAGACGTGTTTCCGGAAGAATTGCCTGGCTTACCACCTACCAGAGAAGTGGAATTCTCTATAGATCTAATTCCGGGAACAACACCAATATCGATAACACCTTATCGAATGGCTCCTGCCGAGTTAAAAGAGTTGAAGGCACAGTTACAAGAATTAATTGACAGGTGTTTTGCTCGACCTAGTTTCTCACCATGGAGTGTTTCGGTGTTATTTGTAAAGAAGAAAGACGAATCTTTGAGGTTGTGTATTGATTATCGGCAACTCAACAAAGTCACTATAAAGAATAAATATCCATTGCCTCGAATTGATACTTATTTGATCAGTTGAAGGGGGTTACTGTATTTTCAAATATTAATCTTCGTTTGGGTTATTACCAGCTCCGGGTGAAAGATTCAGATGTTCCAAATACGGCTTTTAGAACTAGATATGGTCATTACGAATTCTTAGTGATGCCATTTGGATTAACAAATGCACCAGCAGTGTTTATGGATTTAATGAACATAATTTTCAGACTGTATCTAGACAGGTTTGTCGTGGTATTCATAGATGATATTTTAGTTTATTCTCAAAGTGAAGATGAACATGCTAAACATTTGAGGATTGTGTTAAAAAATTTACAGGAAAAACAATTGTATGCCAAGTTTAGTAAATGTGAATTTTGGTTACGAGAAGTTAGCTTTCTTGGTCACATCGTATTTGCTGAAGGCATTAGGGTTGACCGGCGTAAAATTTCAGCAATTATTAATTGGATTCCACCAAAGAACGTGTCAGGGGTCAAAAGTTTTCTAGGCTTAGCCAGATATTATCAGAGGTTTGTTAAAAGATTTTCGATGATTGCTTCTCCGATAACTCGTTTATTGCAGAAAGATGTAAAATTTGAGTGGAATGATAAGTGTCAGCAGAGTTTTGATAAATTGAAGACTTTGTTGATTGAAGCACCTGTATTAATACAACCTGAATCGGGTAAGGAATTTGTAATCTACAGTGATGCATCTTTAAATGGTTTAGGTTGTGTTTTGATGCAAGAAGGTAAAGTGGTTGTCTATGCTTTAAAACAACTTAAACCACACGAAAGAAATTACCCAATACATGATCTTGAACTGGCAGCCATAATGTTTGCATTGAAAATATAGCGGCATTATTTATATGGTGAAAAATGTCATATTTACACCGACCATAAGAGTCTGAAGTATTTAATGACACAGAAAGACTTGAATTTGAGGTAATGCAAGTGGCTCGAGTTAATAAAGGATTATGATTTGATTATTAACTACCATCTAGGAAAGGCCAATGTTGTGGCGAATGCACTGAGCAGGAAATCTTTGTTTACTTTAAGAGCAATGAACACCCGGTTATCTTTATCAGATGATGGTTCAGTTGTAGCTGAATTGAAAGCTAGACTGACATTTTGACAACAAATCTGTAAAGCACAGAAAAGTGACAATGAGTTGCAAGTTAAACGGGAGCAATGTCAAAAGAATTCTGATTCAGAGTTTCAAATTGGGTCTGATGATTGCTTGTTATTTAAAAACAGAATATGTGTTCCAAAGAACTCGGAACTAGTACAAAGGATTTTGTATGAAGCTTATAATGGTGCAATGTCTGTACATCCTGGTAGTAATAAAATGTATAATAATTTGAAAAAGATGTATTCGTGGCTGAGAATGAAAAGAGATATTTCTGAATTTGTGGCCAAATGTTTAATATGTCAAGAAGTAAAAGCTGAGCATTAGGTGCCTTCAGGGTTATTACAGCCAATCAATATACTGGAGTGGAAATGGGAAAGAATTACCATGGACTTTGTAATGGGATTGCCTATGTCACCAAGAAAGAAAGATGTCATTTGGGTAGTTGTTGACCGGTTAACAAAGTTGGACATTTTATACCGATACGTATAGACTTTTCATTGGATAAATTAGTCGAATTGTATGTCTCTGAAATTGTTAGATTGCCTGGTGTACTGGTTTCTATTATTTCTGATAGAGATCCTCGGTTTATGTCCCAATTTTGGTATAAATTGCAAGAAGCACTGGGGACACAGTTACATTTAAGTACTGCATTTCATCATCAAACTGATGGCCAATCAGAACGAGTGATACAGATTTTGGAAGACATGTTACGGTGTTGTGTGCTTGAATTTGAAGGTAACTGGGAAAGGTACTTGCCTCTGATTGAATTTGCTTATAATAATAGCTATCAATCCAGTATTAAAATGGCACCGTATGAAGCTTTATATGGTCAGAAATGTAAAACACCATTGTACTAGACAGAGCTTAGTGAAAAGAAGATTCATGGCATTGATTTAATTCAGGAAATTGAGAAAAAGGTAAAGGTGATACAAGGCAACTTGAAAGCAGCTTCAGACAGACAAAAATCTTATGCTGATCTTAAAAGAAAAGAAATTGAGTTTGAGATTAGTGATAAGGTATTTTTGAAAGTGTTATCCTGGAAAAAAGTCCTCCGGCTTGGCCGTAAAGGAAAATTAAGTCCTCGGTTTATTGGACCATATGAAGTCATTGAAAGAATTGGACTTGTAGCTTATCGGTTAGCATTACCACCAGAACTTGAAAGAATTCACAATGTTTTCCATGTGTCAATGTTAAGAAGGTATCGATCGGATCCATCACATGTTATCTCTCCAACATAAGTGGAAATTCAGCCCGACATGACATATAGTGAGAAACCAATTAAGATCTTAGCACAGGAAACAAAAGAGTTGAGAAATAAAAAAATAGCACTGGTAAAGGTTTTATGGCAGAAACATGGAATTAAAGAATCTACTTGGGAACCCGAAGATATCATGAAAAGGCAGTACCCGAATCTCTTCACTGGTAAGATTTTTGAGGACGAAAATCCTTAAGGAGGGAGAGCTGTAACAGCTTAATTTCAATAAAATCGAAATAGTGGTTTTAGGACCACAAATCCGAGTCCGAAAAATAAAATTATTTAAATTTCACAAAATGATAGGATTATGATAGGAATATTGCATGAAAATTGTTATAGAACTTTTTTTATCAATTATGTGTCTAATTGCAAAAAGGACTAAATTGAATAAAATGTCAAAGTTGAATTCTAGTAGTTATAAGGATTAAATAGTTATAGAATTAAAAGTAAGAAGTCCTTATATAGCAATTAGACCATTGATGAACAACATGTAGATTTTTTTAATGAGTCATTCATGGAAAAATTGAAAAAGGTTAAGGATTAAATTAGAAAGTGAATAAATTATTATATGATAAAAGATTAAATAGAATAGAACTTATTTTATATCATCATCTTCTCCATAAAATACATGGAAACCCTAGGAGAGAGAAAAGAAATTTCTCAAGGTTGAATTGGTAAGTTCTATGTCCCGTTTTTAGTAATTTTTATATTTTTGAGATTGGGAAAGCTTAATTTCCTTATTTGGTGATTAAATTGAAAGAAAACCAAAGTTTAGAAAAATTACCCATGGATGAATATGCTGTAAATTGAAATTTTTTTATAGAAAATGAAAGATTATTGATAGATAAACTACTTTTACAAAGTGATTTTTAGTGAAAGCATGTGTAGGGACTAAATTGTAAAGTAGTGAAATTATTGGAAAAATTCTAAAATTTATGAAATACATGTGCTGTAAAAGTTATATTGGAATTTTGAATAAGCTTGGAATAAGGAGTAGATTGCATGAATTTCAATTTCCGAGCCTAAGGACGAAATTAGAATTAATTAAAAGTTTAGGGGCAAAATGGTACTTTTGCCTAAAATGAGAAATGGGCTTGATTGGATGTAAAAATCATAGAATTGATGATTAAATTTATTTATATAGATCCGGAAGTACCGAACAAAGAAAAAGATCGAGGGAAAGAAAAAGTTTCAGATTAGTAGATACAATCAATTGTCAATGTAAGTTCGTATAACTAAATTAAGCATGTAAATGTGTTGAATTGATTGTTGAATTATGTCCATCATGTCTTGTATTTGGTAAGTATATGTAGTAAACAAATATTGATTTATGTTTTATATAAATGATGAAATGATGCATGAATCCGTTTGAATATTAATTTCCGATTGGACAGGTGATTACCGTGAATATGAGATCTTGCATATGTTGCAATAAAGATTGTCCCTAAAGGATAATCATTTGATCTCATTATGAAAAGGAAATGTACACTTTGTGTGTACCATGTGAAAAGGGATAGCTTCGGCTATCGAATGTGAAAAGGAAATGTATACTTTTTGTATACTACATGAAAAGGCTATGTACACTATGTGTGTACACTTGGAAAGGTTAGGTACACTTTGTGTATACCATATGAAAAGGAACGATATACTTTGTGTGCACCACTTGGAAAGGAATGTACACCTCGAGTGTACAACTGGAAAAGGAAAGCTCAATCGGAAATTCAAAAATTCAACGGTAACGATATACAAGTGAAATAAGAAGAAATGATATGATGAGCTCATCTATATATATTAGTATTTTTGTACTAACCAATTTGATTGAATATTTGTGAATAGGCAATAGTTGCCAACTAGCTAAATTGATGAATGATTGTCTTATGTGTGATTTACTTATTGGATATGATTGGTGTAATAACCTAAGTTTGCCCGGCCCATAAAATGAATAAATAGAGAAACAAAAACAAAAATAATAAAGTCCTTTACAGTCCAAATGGGTGGCCCAAATACCTAAACTACCCAATACCCTATTACACCTAACCCACAAATGGACACGGCCCAAGGAGGCCCAAGCTACAAACAGAGGACGGAAGACCTAGGGTTTCTGAAACCCTAGGCGCCGCGAACACTAGAGGAAGGTTCCAGAATTCACGCCGTAATCGGCGTGCCAATCCCGCCACCGGCAGATCCGCGTCATCAGCGCACGATCTTCGCCTATTTTCTCATCATCACCTGCAAAAAGATAAAGAAGAACACAACAAACATGGCAAGGAATCGAACAGGGAATACACCAAACTTGTAAATAGAGGCTATAAAAGCCGAATGATTTCATTGTAACAAGGACCCTTTTTTTAGATACATACGAAAACAGATTGTAACATCTCCTAACCCTATACCGTCGTCGAAACAGGGTTACGAAACATTACCAGTCAGTACAGTCCAATTTCAGTCATTAATTAAAATAAATATTCATACTCATCCTAGTTTTAAGATGTCGTCCCTTTAATGGGCCCTCGCGGTCCAATATGGACAGTAAATTCAATTTGGAACTAATTTAGAATCAATACGAATTTTTTTTTTTATATTTCAAAATTCATACTATATACCGTTGTCAACCATAATTTACTTATTTCATCAATACTTTTACAACTTAAATGACTCTCATTAAACATCCTAGGTACATGCCATTATCAATACTCAACATACTTTACCTCATTGAATTCGGGATCGGTGCGAATGCCGATTCAACGATCTAGCCTTAACTTAACTGCGCGCACTTAAGCGAACATGCACAGTGAGTATACACTCAGTGGTATTTCTATAATCCAAACACTTGATAATATAACAATTAAACTTAAAATCACAATAACAAATATAACTATTCATTTATTTATTTTATAGATAAGTTTCATTTACTTACCATAAAAATTCTATACAAGCCATATAACAAACACAACAACATATTTGCTCAATTCTTTTCATTTGCTTACCGTATAAATTCTTTACAATATATTCACAATTCATTTGTATTCACACTTTACTTCTTAACAATATATTATTTTAATTCGTTCTAACATCAATCATCATCCATTTGAACTTCACTCATTTCATGAACCTTTTGGTTCATGTTTTCAATCTCATATCTCAATTTCAATTCTCAATTCAATTTCTCATTTCATTCCAATAGCTCAATCAATCAAATTCACTCGATTTATCTTTTCACTTATTTACCCCTATTAACAAGACTCGGACTCTGATAGATACGTGGATTCCTCCCAAACACACCAGAATATCCAACCCAAACACACCAAAATATCCAACCCAAACACACCCGGAATATTATAAATCCTCCATAACACACAAATATATCATATCCTCCCAAACACACCAATAAGGCATTAATGCCTCTTCGGATAAACCGAAGTATATAATAACAGAAACATCTTCTCGGCCGAGCTACAAATCTCCTCATCACATCATAAATCCAATGGCATGCCATTTGTATCCAATCTGTCCGATCATCATTAATAGGTATTTGATTCACTTTTTCAATTTAATAAATCTTTCATCAATATACCATTCTAATAATCACATATATTCACACATTTTCATAATTTCATACATTTTCATTCAATTCAACAAATATATTTCAATTATTCACATTAATTCATAATTCAATACAACTAAATTCACTTTTCAATATCAAATATTCAATTATCACAAATCTCATATATTCATATCAATTCCCTCATATTCCAATCAATATAATTTTTCAATATAACATTCATTCAATATTCAAATTTTTACATAAATCATATATATAATATATTTTTCAATCAATATAAATTCAATCAAAATGATTTCAATCAATATAAATTTGATAAATTCATCACATACCAAAATCAATCCATTTCAATTGTAAAACATCATAATTCTAACACTAACAATTGTCATATGTATATAAATATAACAAATAATGACTGAGTTCGGATTATAGAAATACAAACCGTAATTTTCGAGCTAACTCCCGTTGACTTTGTCTTGTCCTTCCTTAGCCGAGATTTTCGGTACCACATTGACTACGAAATTAATACAATTCATAATCATTAATACATTACTAATTTATATCTTGAGTTACAGAATTCTAAATTAAGATCCGTTAATTTTTCTTGAAACTAGACTCACAAATCTTCTTACCATAAAATTTTCAGAATTTTTGGTTTAGCCATTAAGTACAGTTTATTCTTTAAATTTACCCCTATTCTGCTGTCTGACAGTTTTGACCCTTCTTCACTAAAAATTAATTATCTCACAGTACAGAACTCGGATAATATTCCCGTTGATTTCTCCTAAAAATAGACTCATTAGGGATTCTAAAAATATAACTTTAACCCTCTAATTATTTTTCTCCAATTTTTTGTGATTTTCCAAAGTCAGAACAGGGGAACCCGAATTCATTCTGACCTTGTCTCACACAATTCATTACATCTCATAATTTACAATTCAATTGCTTAAATCGTTTCTTTTATAAGAAACTAGACTCAATAAGCTTTAATTATATATTTTATTCATCCTCTAATTCAATTTCTACAATTTTTTGTGATTTTTCAAACTTAGACTACTGCTGCTGTCCAAAATAGTCTTAGTGCTAAATGTTGATTTTCTACTTTTAATTTCAATTTAATCCTAACTAAATTCACTTACTTTTCTATCTTAATTCATACTTTATTTCTACTCAATTTTTAACCAAACTTAGACATACTTATCTATTTTTCATCATAAAACCATAATTTCAAAATTCTTTCAATTTAGTCCTTAAAGCATAAAACTTATGAATCACTTTACAATTCAATCCTTATTTCATTTCTAACTTGAATTTCTATCAATTTAGCCCTTAATTCATCATTTTACTCAACATGAACAATATTTAGAAATCTAATAACTTTCAAAATATCAACTTAATTTCATCAAAACTTTGTTCTAAAGCTTTTAAAACATCAAAATTAAGTAAAAAGGGCTAAATTGACATACCTATTAAAGTTTAAAGCTTCAAAACCTTGATTTTCTCTTTTCTCCCTTTCTTTCTCTTTTTCCTTTCTTTCTCCCCTGTTCTTCTCTGTTTCGTTTGCTTTGTTTTTCTTTTTCATTTCTTTTATTTTATTATTAAACTATTATAATATTTATTATTTATACATGTGTATATTTATTAATACACATGTATTAATTTATCACCTTACACTTGTCATAACTTTTATTTATTTAATTAATTAATATAAAATAATATTAATATAATATACTTTAATTATTATTTTACTTATATAATAAGTAAATACACATGTATAATACATGTGTACCATTTATATTTGTACACATTTAACTTATTTTAACCATAAATTTGTCACCCCTTTTTGGCTTATTTCCTATTTAGTCCCTTCACTTTTCTTTGTTCTATAATGAAACTTTCACACTTAATTTAATTTAATCATTTCCACTAATTACTCTTAATTAAGATAAATTTACTTAATTAAAGTCTAATTAACCATTCAATTGACTTCGTAAATATTTTTAATAAATATTTACGAATCTATTTTTTTAGAAATGGAGACCCGAAAATTCACTTTCCCGATAACCGTAAAATTTGGGTCATTACACAGATACTACAAGAGAAATACAAGCAGATTTTTTTTAAAGAAAGGTGATTTAAACATATATCTCGTTCATCGTAGTTTATTTTCCTTCGTTTAGCGCATTTTTTACAAAAATTGTTGGTAACTTAGAAGAGAAAAGAGGTTACCTGTGTTTCGCCTGGAAGATTGGAGGCTTTTCACCTTCCAACCACTGTGTGCGTTGGCGCGTACGGCGTGTGGGCAATGAAGGCCGGAGGCCAGAGTTCGGAGAGTTCGGAGGGTTCTCCCCTTCCTCTCCTGCAGAGAATTTTAAATTTTTTTTTAATTAGCTTTAAAAAATGAAATTTTGGACTGAAATCTAACCTATATAGCATTATGAAAACGGTGTCGTTTTTGCTTAGTTCAATAAGCATTAAAACGGCACCGTTTAAATAAAGGACCCGAACGTTGACCCGTGACCTGGGGAGAATCTGCGTGTTTTCGTTTAAAGGGCAAATTGCCCAATTGATCCTTCCGCATTTTTAAAATTTATAATTTCATTTTATTTCTATTTTAAATTGGCACTCACCTTTATATTTATTCCAATTTAGTCCCAATGGCCATTAAAACCTATTCTGGGGACGACGTCATTTTTGGGATTAGGGCTAATTGCCCAGTGAGTCCATCTGATTTTAATATGCATTTCAATTAGGCCCGAAATTTTTTAATTAACCCTAGATTTTTTTAATTAAATTCAATTTTAATCCTTTATATATATATAATTTATTTTAAATACTATATGTATTATTTATTTTTTATAAACATTAGTTATATTAAAAAATAGTATATATATTATTTTTATTTATATATTATTTATTATATTATTTATATTATTATATATTTTTTATAAATTTTATAATATGTTATTCATTTTACTATATATATTATTCCTTACATTATTTTTATTCTATTATAAATTATATATTATTTTATTATTCATTAATTACGTATAATTTTAAAATTTGTAAATTACCATTAAATAAATACGTGTATTATCAATATTTAGTACTTGCATGTAATATTCTTAAAATTATTATGAATTTTGTTCTTATTTAAACACATTATTATTTTTTATAAATATATAACAAGTTATGATATAGTATATATTAACCATTGTTTTAAAAATTTTCCTTTATTATTTATATATATCGTTTTAATTTTTTTTACCTCATTTATTCTTGTTAAAATTGTATTTAGATTTTATCCTTTTACGTACATAATTTGTTTGTTTATTTTAGTATCTTGTTCGTATTTATTTAATATTGTTTTAATATAATAATCTTATCTCATAAATTATCTGTTATTTTTATATTATTTATTGTTTTTATACATTTTCATGAAAATTGATTATTTATGTTGTTATTCCAAGTTGTATTTGCATGAAATATTATTGCATATATATTATGTAATTTGTATTGTTCTATTCATTATTCGCTACGTTGTATTTTGCATGGAATGATAATGTATTTATAATTATGTCATTTATGATTATATATGCATGAAATGTTAATGTATATTGTGTAATTTATATCATTACTTATCATTTTTTACTATATTGGCATGAAATGTTAAAATATGTATCGTGTAGTTTTTTTTTTTTTTTATTTGATCTTTTGTAATATGTTAGATACATCATTGTTATGAAAATCCAAAAGAATTTTTAAAAGATGAGGCAATGTTTTTGGTATTTAGGAATTCGGAAAGTAGTGCCTAACATGCTGGGTTGCGACTTTCCGTTTGTCTAAATGTCTAAAATATCCTTCTAAATAGATTTTGTAAGTCACGAGGTGATTTCAGTTACTAAAGTTTAAGAATGTCATGTCCAATCATGCTGGATGTGATATTTGTACTCTTTTGAAGTGAAGGAATCTCGATTTTCAACTCAAATTATCTTGGTTTTTAAAGGGATCTCTTTTAAAAAAATTTCTTTCAAACATTTGACATCAAGACAGAAAACTATTTAATCTGGTACCAATTTTGGGCGTTGCGAGGGTGCTAATCCTTCCTCGTACGTAATCGACTCCCGAACCTATTTTCTATTTTCGTAGACCAAAATGTTTTATAAGGTGATCCAATCACACCTAAAAAGGTTGGTGGCGACTCCCGTTCTCAAAATCTCGCTTTTAAAAAGCAGGTTTCGACAATTGGTAATGTAGATTTGGTTATATGAACTTACTAAGCATTAATGCTTACTAGGTTTATTTTTCTCTGTTTTATAGTGCTCAAAGCTCGTGAAGGTTGGATTTAGGGTCGGAGCTATCATCACACTATCAATCCCTTGATTTTGGTATAAATGTTAGACATATTTCAATATAATGGCATGTATAGACTAATGTAGATAAGTAATGCTTAAAAATTTTGGTTTGTAATCTAGCCATTGGAATGGCTAGTAATGTATGTTTTAAATGATGATATGGTATGGTATTGTATCATGAGTCGTTTTTGGTTGAATTGGTTGGTATATACTTGTAAGATTTCATGCAGGAAAATGATTTGGTTTAGGGTGAGAAATGAGGCTAGGAAATGGCCTTATTTCGTCCACATGGGTAAGACACACGGGCGTGTGTCTAGGTCGTGTGTGACACACGGGCAACCCACGGGTGTGTGAAATGACCGTGTGTCCCCTGTATCCTTAAATATGAAGTCAAAATGGTACACGAGTAAAAGACACGGCCATTTGTCTTGGCCGTGTGAAAAACACGGGTTTCAAGCACGGTCGTGTGTTAAAAACATGTGAAAATGGCTTAATAATGGTGAAAAATCAGTGTATCACACGGCCTAGCCACATGGGCGTGTGCCCAGGCCGTGTGCCCCTTTGATGCTTAAGAAATTGCAAGTCAGAAATGCCCACGGGCTGGCCCTACGACCATGGGATCCCCACGGGCTGGCCATACGACCATGTCCCAGGCCACACGGGCGTGTGCCCCTATTTTCAAGGTAAAATTTCTAAAGTTGTTGGTTTAATCCCAAATCACTACTAAAGCAAGTAATGGGCCCCGTAGGCCCATATTAGGGACTTTATGGTGAAATATGTAAATTTTGATTTGGAATGAAAAATTTTTATCTCGGTTTTATACAAATGCTAGTGTATAAGTCCGGTAATGCCTCGTAACCCTATTCCGGTAACGAATACGGGTTAGGGGTGTTACAATTCAATGGTCTAATTATCATATAAGGAACTCAAGTTTTGAATTCCATAGTTATTTACTACCTATAGCTACTAGAACTCAACTTTTGCATTTTATGCAATTTGGTCCTTTCTATAATTAAACATGTAATCGATACAATTTTTATAATGAATTTTCATATGTCTTTCCTATCATAATGCAGACCATGCAATAATATTAAAATAAAATTTCTTTCTGACTCAAATTTGTGGTCCCGAAACCACTATTTCAATTTCACTGAAAACGGACTGTTACATAAATACTCTTATAGCATGTTTTTTCAATAGATTAAGAAAACCTACAAATTTTTTAACCCGTTTTTGAAAACCTCTCAACCCTAACTTCATAAATCTTCAAATTTTTCACTTTTTCTTTAAAATCTTGATACAAAACAACCAACATTGCCATTTTATACAAGGATTCTACAAGTTTGCTTTGAATTTTCATCATTTCCAAGCAATTTTGAGGTAAAATTCATTTTTCTCATTTCGAATTTTTGTTGAATTTTTGTCAAATTATTTGTTGAAAATTATGTTTTTAGGTTTATTTGGAACATATATATTGTATTTTCTTTCAGGAGGTTGCCTAAACTTAGTCAAAATATTGAAAATTTTCTTTAAACCCTTTGCCTACAAGGTGTTTGATAAAATTTCCCAACTAAAATTTTAAGTGCAAATGTTGTTGTCTTTAGTCTAGTTAGTTATAATGCCTATTAAGAAATGTCCTCGTTTTGATCCTTTGTCTTCAAATACATCTAGTGGTCAAACTGTTTTGTTTAATGATTGCTTTAGATATGCAAATGATTCTTAAAGTTTTGACCATTATTTTTCTAAACGCAAAGTTAACATTTCACGGACACTTGATTTTGATTTCTTAGCCAAAATTAATTTTTGATTTCTTGAAAATTTAGTCGAATGGCATTGGATTGACTTTTTTTTTTAAAAATTTGTTCACAATGTATGCTAATCTTGTTTGAGCATTTTATTTGAATTCTAGACTCGAACATGATGAACCGGGTGAGACACTGGTTGCCATTAACTCTGTTCTTATGAAAACACCTATACGTCTCGACTTGGAAAACTTTAGAGAATTTTTAAAACTTCCTCCCAATGGTGAATCGAATGAGAAAGGCTCTTACAATCTGACCGTGAACGTTCGATGCTCGTAAGCATCCGAGCTAAATGTCCATGATCGTGTTTTGCACCTTATTATCACATGGATATTGCATCCGATTTCAAAACATGCAGTTTTTCGATCCACTGGTTATTGGTGGATTGATTGTTTTCATAGTAATAGGCATCTCGATCTTGCTATAATTTTGTTTAATGAAAAAACCAAGATCATTGGCAAGGAGCTTTCTAGCAATCTCACCTTGCCTTTTAGAACCTACGTGTCGTATATATTTACCCGACTTAACATCCCTACCAGTGTCGATCCTCCCATGTCCGTTAAACTTCAACCTATTAGTTTTGCTACTCTTCATCATGTTGGCTTCAAATTGAATCCTCTTATCGACAATTGGATTAAGGATGGCCAACCCAATCCCCAAGAGGTTGATTATGAAGATGTTGAAGATGAGCATGAAGAAATTCCTCCACCCGAGCTCCTATCCATGCCACTTCTTCTGCTCCAACTCAAGAATAATTTTTTTTCAATTGACACGCTAGCCATTCTTGGAGCGATTGGATCATTATGGGATGATTTTTAGAGGTTTAGACATTAGGGTGTTTAGGATGGAAGATAATTTTGACTCTAGGATGTCTAGGATAGAAGAAAATATGCGTATCTTTTGACTCAATTCCCTCCTCCTCTACCACCTTAAGAAGACTAGAGTGCATCTCATTTTCTCATGCATTATAATCATTTTCGTTGCACATTTACATATCTTTATATGTTAGAACTTTAATGCTTATTCTGGTATCTTTTGTAGATACTTGGAGGTTTAATGTTAGTTATTTGCTTTCAATTTTTAAATCTTGGACTAATAAAGTCTCTCTCTTAAACTTTATTTGTTGCCTTCTGATATAATAAAAAGGAGGAGAAGAGAAAGGTAAATTTAATTGGTATTTGGTTGATTTTTTTTTATGATTAATCTTTTAATGCCAACACCTAAGTGACCAGTTTTTCACTCTCAAGTCTTTGTTTCAAATTCATAAAATCAAGTCATTGATTCAAATTGAACTTTAACAAGGGGAGTAACAAATTCAAAAAATAAATTTACTAAAATGTTATGTTATATCAAAAAGGTGGAGAATGTTAAACTGCCTTTATTTGATAAATTATTTTGATATAACAAACAAAAATATTATTGAATAAAGTTTGTTTTTTAACAAAAAAATTATAAAATTCAAAGCATAAAAATCATTTCAATACTTACAAACATCTTAAAAAATGTTTTGAACACTTGAAAAATTTTGGACAAAGTTCAAAAACGATTTTAAACTCTTTAACTCGATTGAAACATTTTAAAATCGATTGAAAAATTGCTCTCTACAAGAAGTATCGATATTTTTCAAAAAGTATTAATACCCATACAATTTTTATCAATAACCTTTTCAATATCAATACTAAACTTGCTTACTGACTTGAAACAAAAATTGAACAAAAGCAAAAAGTACCGATACTTTTCAAAATATATCGATACCATCTTTTGATATCAATACCATTTTTGCATTTTGACTGGATGATTTTTCAAACAATCACAAAAAGTATCGATACCCTTTCAAAAATATCAGTACATTTTACCAAGTATCGATAAAATGTCTTTGGTATATCGTAAACTAACTTTAATGGTCACTGAATCAAACATTAAATGCTAATAGTATTAATACTTGTAGAAAAAGTATTGATACTTGTAGAAAAAGTATTGATACTTTTTGTTGCAGGTGAATTTAATGATCTAGTATTTTCATTCCAACGGTTCTATTTAATTCCTCAACAACCACAATAGTTGGAAATCAATTAGAGGGTACAAATATCAGCTTCCAAAGGTCCTACAACAAGAAGAAAGAGAATTAAAGCTAAAAGATTAATCAAATAACCTTTGTGCTTAATTTTTACATATTTTTTTTATATACACTTATGAGCTTCATTGTTATTCTATTAGCTCAAGTGTTCTTCTTTGTAATTGTGTTTAATTGGAAAACACTTTAAATTTTTGTTTTCAATTTTTCTATTCTTATTCTTTAGCATTCACAAAATTTTTAAAAGGTCAATTCAATCCCCTCTTGGCAATTTCAGTTTAATTATTTGAGCTAACATTTTGATTTGGTTAACGGTTAAAAAATTATATAGTTCGATTAATTCGATTAATGCTAGTTCGGTTCGATTCGATTAATAATCGAACCGACTATTTTAATAATCTTAAATAAAAATGTTGAAGAAGTAAAACTAAATGATTTTATTACTTGTAATGTATGTCCTAAATAAAAGAAGAAAAAAAATTGTAATAACTCATTTTTTTTCATGTCTTAATAAAATATTTCTAAAGTTTGTTTTTGTAAACATAGTCATAATTTTAAAATTTATACATTCTTTTTTTGTGAAACAAAGTTAAATAATTGTTTAATTGAAAGTACTTTATAAAAATATTTCATAAAATAAAACTCAAAAAAATTGACATATAAATTTTACAAGAATAATATAATTAGAAAAACTGAAAGCTCAGGTTATTTTTTAAGAAAAATTTTATTAAAATTTCCAATTTATATAATTTTAAAATAATGTAGAAAAATTAAAGATATTAAATGTAAATTATGCTAAAAGAAACGAAGAAAAAGAAAAATCATTGTTGTAGTTTTATTTTCTTTAATGGGACTGTAATTTCCTTCAAAAAGTCATACCCCGGTATTAAAAATACATGTGAAGTGAGGTGACAACTAAACAAACAAAGGGAGAAGAGAGATCTATGGTGTGTCCTTCTAAAGATGTTTTTTATTTTAGCTTACATCTTCTTTTTTCTCATTCAAAAGTTATAATCTTAATAGGAGTGGAGTCAGAAAATTTTTTGAGCAGAATTATTTTATACATTTTTACGATAATAAAAATATAATTTTATCATTTTAATATCTCATATTTTATAATTTTTAAAAGATTAAATTAAATTTTTCTCATTTTAAAAGTACAATTTTACTATTGTTAATTTAAAATTTTATAAATTATAGAAAGCTTAAATTAAATCAATACTATACTCCGCCACTGTTTAAGAGATTAAAAGCTTGAAACAACTTTTTTTTTTTTTTTTTTGCATGTTTCAGGTTTTGTTCATGCTTTAAATCTCATGCATTTAAGGTGTGGGTTTACATTTATATGATGTATTGGCTTAAAAAAGCTTATTCTTCTTTTAGGAATTCATCATCTCTAATGGGGATGCTTCGTGTTTGATGAAAGGTCTGTGAGAGGGAGAGGGACGCCGGGAGGAGGGGAGGGACGGTGGGGGATAGGAGAGGGACCACATTAGAAGATCTGTCAAAGTTAAGGTACCAAATCAGACATTAAGCCTTTTTTCTATAATTTTTTATTCTTCTTAAATGCCAGGTTGGAATTTATTATTTTTCCAAATAAAAAATTTTCGCAGAATGGATTTAATAATTTAATTTATATATTTTTATAATATATAAAGACCAATTTATGTAGAGGGGTCGAAATACCATCTATCCCGAAGTTTAATGACCCATCAGAGGCTTTTGGTCTCGACTTGGGCTGTGTTGTGGCGCCAGATAAATAGAAAATTTATGGCTAATCCAAGTCATTGCACTCATGACGACTATATTCTTAAAATTATGTGTTATGAGTTTTGTCAAAATTTCTGCATTAGGGAAAAGTAGGGTGAATTTGTTTTATTTTGCTTCAACTTATTTATAAAGACAATAAATAGAATAATTTCTTATATTTATTAAATAAGAAATTGAGGGAACCAAACTTGAATAAGACTACATCACTTTCTCCACCTTTTGGATAATATTTTATTATTTTTAAAATTCACTTTTAATTTTTTTTTTTTGAAAAGGTGTTAGGGTGGCAACGATAATTCACAATTAATTATTATAAAGTACAAAATCATATGTGACAAGATTTAAGTTAAAATAAAATTTTGTAGAGCTCACATAAGACGAAATGTGAACTTTGATAATCAAAATCCCATGACTTCAATCTTATCAACATCACAAACGCCTATTAACATCTAATAACTTCTATATTTTTAGTTAACAGAACTCGTAGTGAAGTGACATCCTTAAAATAAAATCCTACTTAATATTAGGTTTAGGTTTGATCTCTAAATATTCTTACTTCCTCCTTTTTCTTTGTAAAAATTGAGAAGTTAATCTCTTTACTTTAATTTATCAAAATTTAATAATATGAAATTAGTCTAATTGGATAAAAATGTTAAACATTGTACATGAAAATATATAATTGAACCATTTATATGAAAAAAGTTAGCAATAGAAATAAATAATTAACTAAGTGGGTAAATTATAAAAATAGTCATTTTTGTTTGTCTCAGATTACATTTTAGTCACTTATGTTTGAAATGTTACGTTTTAGTCACTTATGTTATTGTTTTGTTGCAGAGTAGTCACTTTGCCGTTAAGCTCCTTACCTCCCTAACAACAATCCTACGTGGCAGTCCAAATAGGTTTTAAACACCAACTTGGATATCCAACTGGGATGAAAATAGTTTTTCCAGTCAGAATGGAAAAGAAAAATAAGACAAACGGTTTTTCTTTTCCAGTTCAAGGTGTAATTAATTTAAAATTTTTAATTAATTAAATTTATTTAATTAAAAACCTATTCTCGTCCCAGTTGGACATCTAAGTTAGCATTTAAAATCCATTTCGATTGCCAAGTAGGATTGCTGTTAGAGAAGTAACGGAGCTTAACTGCAGAATGACTACTTCGTAACAAAACGATAACATAAGTGACTAAAATGTAATATTAGACAAATGAGAGTGACTATTTTTAGAGTTTACCTAAATAAATTTATGAAATTTTGATAAAGTAGAGTGACGGAGAATCAGAAAAAACAAAGTGTTTGGACATTTATACTATCAAGTACTAATATTCTAAAAATTTCAGTTTGTAAGATGTATAATTCAAAGCTATTTGTTTTCTGTTTATGGAAAATTCCTTAAATATAAAAGAAAAATTAAGGTATAGATCACAAATTCAAAATATAATTCACGAAAAGGAGGAGAGACCGAGAGGACCCACATTGGTTTGAAAGTGAAAGAAAACAGCCATTGGCAGCCGAAGTTTGCAATTGACGTGAAAGAAAGGAGCGTTGGCTAATGGCTATCGTTTGATTTGGTTCTTCAAATAATAATAATAATCCAATGTGGATGAAAAAAGAAAACCTTCGAATCCAACTCTTCAACAATGCTTGTTTATTCCTTCATCACTCACTTTAAATCATTAGCCACTGCCGTTTCGAAATTCCCAATCTTCTTTTTTCTCTGATTTCGGGTAAGCCTTCCCCCTTTCTTTTGGTTGGATTATTTTTCATTTGATGTATAATTTCAGATATTTGTTGAAAGCCCAGATGCTAAAACTTCAATTTCGATATTATTATTATTATTATTATTATTATTATTATTTGGTTTTGGATTTATGGGTACTTTCAATTCTGGGATTATTCTACTTTCTGAATCACTGAATTGATTTTAGCCCCTAAAAAGCATATATTTTTAAGAACCGGGATACTGCTTGATTTTGACTTTGATCCTTTACTTGAAGATTCATTTTAGATCTTTATTTAGTTGGAAAACTGCTGAGATATTGTGTTACTTAAATCTCCCTTGCAAACCCATTTTTCTCTTCTATTTGACGCTTAAGTTTTGCTTTATTTGGATGTGAAATCTGTTTGAAGATCTAACTAAAACTCATGTTTTTGAGTGATTTTTTTGTTTGTTTGTTTGTTTTATCACAGAACCTTTTTCACTACTGGGAAAGAATACTGGGCAATGATTTCAATTCCATGTCAACTTTATTTTGTTGAGTTGTGAAGAATTTGTGTTTGATTATATCTAGTTGAGTATCTTCAGAAACCCAATTTGTAGATTTGAGGCTTTTTTTTTATCTTCATTGACAATGGAGCACCTACCAGTTGAAGTCATTGGAAACATTTTGTCTCGGCTTGGAGGTGCCCGGGATATCGTGATAGCCTCTGCAACATGTCAGAAATGGCGAGAAGCTTCTCGGAAACACCTTCACACCCTAGCATTTAACTCTAATGATTTGCCTCCTTATCGTGATATTACCCCTAAACAATTAGAGATCCTGATTACTCAAACAATATTCCAAACTACAGGATTGCAAGGCCTATCAATTTTGATGGATGATGTTGATGAGTTCTCGGCTTCTACTGTTATTGCGTGGCTCATGTATACAAGGGAAACCTTGCGCCGGTTGTTTTATAATGTACGGACTAGTCCGAATGTTAACATTCTTGAAATTTGTGGGAGGCAAAAGCTGGAAACATTGGCACTAGCCCACAATTCAATAACAGGGGTTGAACCTAATTTTCAGAGATTCCCTTGTTTGAAGTCTCTCTCTTTGAGTCATGTTAGTATTTCGGCTTTGGATTTGAGCCTTTTACTCACTGCATGTCCGAAACTTGAGAGCCTAGAACTTGTCAATCTGGAGATTGCAATGTCAGATGCACAAGTTACTGTAGAGTTGAGCTGCCCTACATTAAAGAGTATTTATGTCGAAGCAATTAGTTTGGATAAATTTATGCTGGAGGCTGACAGTATCGAGCATTTGCACTTGAGGGATTGTGCCCTTGAACTTTTTGAACTGATTGGGATAGGCACTTTAAAATATTTCAAGATCGATGATGTTAGCGTGATACATCTTGACATTGGTGAGACTATTGATAATCTTGAGGTTGTTGATGTCAGTAACTTCACAATCATCTGGCCAAAGTTCTACCAGATGATTTCAAGATCTTCAAAATTGAGGAAGCTTCGGCTTTGGGATGTGGCCTTTGATGATGAAGATGAGGTTGTGGATTTGGAAACAATTGCTGTATGTTTTCCACAGTTGAAACATCTAGCATTAAGTTACGAATTGAGAGATGGTGTCATGCATTATGGTCTCCAAGGGTCTTCTAATTTGGAGAACGTGATGGTGCTGGAGCTCGGATGGACTGTAATTAATGATCTATTCTCGCATTGGGTTGAGGAGCTGCTAAAACGCTGCCCAAATCTTAGAAAAATGATTATTTTTGGGTCTGTCTCTGAAGTCAAGTCGCATGAAGAATGCCAGATATTGGCCAATTTCACCTCATCTATTGTTCAGCTGATGAGGAAATATATGAATGTAGAGGTGCACTTTGACTTTGAGTAAATTTGCTCAATTGCATTGTTAACTTCAAGTTTTGCTTCAGTTATGAATTATATGATCAGATTTGCAGGTAAGATTTACAGAATGTAAATCCTAAACATTTCTTTTATTTTACGATGTCTTATGAATGATTGCTGGAATTGCTTCAGCTTGATTCAAAATATATATGCAATCAGAAGAATACTGTTGTCTTTTCACTCATTAGTCAGTCTGCTCCTTTACTATTATTCAACCATTTTGTTTCATTACAAAATTGAAAATTCTCTCTCTATGATTTACACATGTTATCACATGGGCACCATTCTTCTTGTATTATTTTGCTATATCAGTGGTTTAGACAAAGCTTATGTTTCAAACTGCTTTAGACAAAAGCGATATACTGCTCTGTGTGTATAGACATGAAAATGAATTCATTTTGGAGTTCGCTGACTTTCAATAGTGGGGGAAAGATCAATAAATGTGATGAATTGCTTTTCCATGACACTCAAGGTTAACTGATTTCTTCTGAAAACTTGAATGTTTCTTTGGTCTCTGCCTTTTATATTTCAGAGCCAAGGGAAAGTAATTTAGTTGTTTCCTTTGCCGAAAACTATTTTGGGTTGCAGTTGATGTATGATAATACTGGAACAAATGTTATAAACTTATAATGCAAATGCCATTTACACGATCCATATTGACATATATTTTGACCTATAAGATGAAATCATTTCTAGAGTCTTAGTGCTTGTACAATTTTCACACACACATATATATTTATATTTCTTTTATCTTGTCGCTTTATGATCTATACCTATATTACTTAAATTTGGGTGTCAGAGACAGGGATGTTTCCAACATGGGTTTGATCAATTTTTTTTCTCTGTTCTAACATATATTTGGAAAACATACCCTGTACCCATGCCAGCATATGCATTGGACAAAGGTACTTTAGGGAAAATGATGAGTTAGATCAACATAGATGTAAGCAGCTAGATTCTTGTTAAACTAAATACCAAGAATTCTTGTTTTGGTTCCATGGTGAATGTTCTCTTAAAATCAAACAAGGTGCATTTCCCTTTTGAAATTTCTGATAGGTTACTTATATGCCATTGATGGGAAGGCGTACTTAGGGGTGCAGGCAACCGCTAGAGATCACAAAATACTAACATTTTTTTATATTTTTATTTCCTTGTTCTTTTTTCTGCTCCACCGTAGTTCTCAATAACCTTTTGAGCATCATGAAATTTGAAACTACATGTTGAGCAGTGCTTACATTCTAGTTTCTGCATTTATTGTATTTGTTTCAATCATTCTGTGTGCTCCCTTGGCTATTCAATTCTGTAAATAAAGCTTTCCTCTCACTTACTTGTATTATTGTGGCACTTTTTTATGTGTAATTTTTACCCGTGGATTTAAGTGAGTTCGAGGGTTAATTTTTTGTGTGATATTTATATGGAAAAAAGTTGCATATGGAGAGAACAAATAGATATGCAGGCATTGTAAGATGTCATCGAACGAAGATATGTTTCTTTGTATGGTTTTTTTTTTTTTTTTTGGTGGCATTTCTTTTATAAGCACAAGAAATTAACACTAGATGTTGCCTAACTAGGTAATGGTTGCATGGTACATTTATTTCCGGTGAAGAAATGCATTCACGTCGTAAATATGCATATGAGTTTGTGTTTCCTGTATCAGTGGACAGAGATGTGCTTTACTTTGTGTTCTTTTATCTATTTGTTGCTCATATTTATTTAGACTCGAATGCTCTAAGGATGCTGTTGAGCTTGACAACAACTCTACACAAGCGTGCACGCACAGGAATGCATGAACGTGTATTGGAGAAAGAGAGGAAATCGATGGGAAACGCGAGACGACATTGATGGTAAATTTTACGTTGTCTGCAGGTTTGGGGTTGCCTCTTGAATACTGGCTGCACCGGAATGGAAAGAAACTTCCAGTGGTTCCTCACTTCTCTCTGTCTCCTCTTTGTGTCCGACTTTCTTGATGTGCATAATATATGATTACTGAGTAGTTCAATTTGTTATCTATACTCCATTGTCTTCCTTTTTTGGTGGGCAGTAATGACCTTTAATGTTGAAGTTGGATTCAGTATTACTACTATTGTGGTTTGAATAGTTCGTTTTTGACTTTTAAGCGCTTCCTAACATTAAGTATCAAGTTGAAATACAATCCCAGTTTGTTGTGTTATTAGTTTTCCATTATAACTAAGATTTGATGCCAATGGGGCCTTTGGTAGTGTTGGTACTAGTAAGGTTGAGCACTTGGGTTTGGTTATATCATGTATAAAGTTATATGAAGGCTTGTTTGTTGGTTGAGTTAGTCACTGAATTAATTAAGTTCAAGGTTTGTAATCATTGATTTTGATTGGAACAGTTGTAATTTTTACTAAGATTTGGTGAGTTCTTTGGAGGGATGTTGATTATTTTATCATTAATGGTGTCTTCGGTTACTAGTGTAATTATACACAGATATAAAATAAAAAATAATATATTTTTAAAATAAGTTGTTAAAAATTAATGGTCTCTGTCGGACTTCCATTGCCTGTGGCAGCCTTTTTTATCGGCCGTTGGCCTCCTTTCTCGCTCCCAACCTCTTTCCTCCCTCCCCTCCCCTTCCCCTTTCCTTTCCATTGTCTCCTTCTTTACTCTGCTCTTTTTTCTTCCCCTTTTTGTCTTTTCCATCGGTCGGCGCTCTTCGACTGGTAGGGTTACCCGTGGCTGTCAAGTGTAATTTGTAATGGGCCTTCCATTGTTGTTGGGATCTTTCGGATAAATAAAAATGAGTTCAATTTAAATTTCTTTCCTTAAAAAAGAAATTATTTATCCATTTTATCAACTTAAAGCTTGCAAAGAGGGAAACAAAACATAAAGAAATGGTAGAAGATTAGAAAGCTAGACTTGACCATATAATGAAAGTTTTACATTTGCGGCCATTAAATGAGAGTTGAACTTTGAAGCGAACTCTATTATGGAGTTATTTTCAGAAAAACTTTATCTACACACAAAATCTTCTCAATACTAGGATTTGTGAAGTGGAGCCTACAGGAATGCTACATTAATTACAATGTGTAATCTCTCTCCTATCACACATGCTCTAAGGTTTGCCAGGAACAAAAGCTTGGATTTTTTGTCTTCTTTATTCGGAAACAAGAAAGGAGAAGAAAGAGAAAAAGAGGGAGAGAGTGGGGTTGTTGATTATAATGAATCTAGAAATTTGAATTATATATTTTAGCATTTATTAATTTTACATTAATTTATGATTTGATGATTTATAAAGATTGAAATTGAAAATTCCCAATTTTCTGGGGCCTTGCCTGGCCCTTTGTTCACCTTGATTATAACGTTTTTTTAATTATTCTTTCCTATAAAACAGATTACGTAAAAGATTAACGAATAATATTTTATATATCATTAATGAATTCATAATTATAATTAATAACTTGACAAATGTCTTTAAAAAAGATACCTTTCAACTTTTCCCCTAGGTAATAAATATACGAAGAAAACAAAACTTTCATTGCTTTAAAAAAGTTGAGTAAACTACACTTATAATCAGCTAACACTAATTCTATTTTGGTCACCTAGCTCTATATATATTTTTAATTTTATCACTAACATTTTTAAATTTAATTTTTTTGGTCACTACTAGAGTCTTATGTGATTATTCTTTCTTGATATATTAACAAATTTAGTCTTTTTAATATTTACACATTTTTTCAATTTAATTTTAATTCTAAAAATTATATAAAAATAAAAATACATAAAATTAATTAAAAATGATTTTTTTTAAAAATAATCTAAAACCTCTTTACTAACTTTAAATACCCATTTCAATTAAATGCCGGTTTGCACGAGGGGCAACTCAAGCAGTAGCTGGATGTGCACGGATCTTCCCTTTGACAGGATGTTAGTCAATGAAGGGGACCCCGACCGTTATCTTCTTGTAGAAGGCGAATGACGAAAAGTGTCTATAGAGGTGATATGGTGGATGGGTCAGTCCTAAAGGCGATGGTAGCGGGACATGGAGGATTGGAATGGATATCAACGGTCAGAGTGCTTACTATTGACTTGTTTACTATTGGATGCTTTTGCCATCGTCAACAATTAGCAATAGATGTGGACATAGGTGAATTTGGGAGCTTTTCAGTTTCTTGGTATTAGACGAGGAAAGCTTAGGGTTTCTTTTTATGTTTTCTTTCTATGTTTTCTTTTTATGCTTTTCTTTTTATGCTTTCTTTCTAAGTCTTAGGGTTTGTATTTTATTTGATTGTTTTTATTTTTTATTCTCATTTGTAAAAACGTTGTCGAATTGCTTCAATAAAGATGCCTAGCCTTTTTTTTCAAAAAAAATGAATACATATTTCAATTAAAAATAAATAAATACCTATGCCCATTTTGACATGGTGAATGCAGTTACAAAAGCTGGAAGGAATATAACAATTCATAGTATTTGGGTAATTTACTTAAAACTAATTAAACTTAAAAAATCGAAATCTAATTAAAAGCAAGAATAAGAATGTACAGAACAGAGCATTATGTTTATTTAAAGGTTATTGTGGTTTTACCTTCCACCATACTAATTGGGACCAAAAGTGGTGTATGGTTTTGTTCAACTCTAGCGCAAACATGGGAAAAAGTATATTGGCTACTACTTCGGAAAACTTTTCAAAATCTTGAATTCATCATCCTTACTGCAAATGCATGCTTCTATTAATGTCTGTTACGGTATTTGAGTGGAGAAGATAGATTCAGAGACGATATTGAATTAAATTGTAGACTTCGAGGTTCAAGTGAGGCTTTCTAAAAAGAACAATTTGTCCCAACACAAAGCTGCTAGAGGGTTAAGACAAAGGCCCTCCAAGAATACAGTAAAGTTTTTTTTTCATTTCATTTGATTAGCAAAATAGAGGAATTTCCTAACTTTTACTCTAATTTCTGAAATTAGATTGATCGTAATTATTATTGTGAGCACCATAGTCCTTCTATTTATATACACTCAATGGACACTATTGAAGAGTCACAACCCTTCGTGTTGGACATACTTCTTAGAAGAAACATGTCCCATTGAAAACAAATGTATCCATTGGATGAATAAATCATCACTTTCTAATTTGAATAAGTGCTCATGAATAATGAATTCGCAATCTACAATTTCCAACAATCCCTTACTAGATTGCTAATTCCAGAAAATAAGTACACAACGATTATGCGTAAAGAAGGATGTCCGCAGATTGAACCTTCCTTTAGTGCAAACACTCAATGTATCAACAAAGTGAATAGTGGCTAGAGTAAAACTCATCTTCTTAAAACATAAAACTAAATCTTGATTCTTAGTGCACATTGTCATTTGATAACTTGTTATTACCCTTTGAACCTCGAAACTAACTTTTGGCTAGAACAAGGTAGGGTTTCTATTCTCAATGACGCGATTAGAATGGTTTTAATCCCATCTTAGTGGTGGTACTCTTAACCAAATCCTTTGACAAACCATTTGTCGATGGATCCGCTAAATTGTCAATTGACTTAACAAAGGTAACAGTTATCACACCGTCCTTAATTAATTGTTTCACATACTCATATCTCAAACTTATATGTCTAGACTTTCCATTGTATTCCTTATTGTACGCTCGAGACATGGTGGATTCACTATCACAATATACGGAAATAGGAACTTACATTGTGGCCACACCTTTATATCTAACAAGAGATCTCTTACCCATCCTACTTCCTTTTCGGTAACCACCAAGGCTATAAATTCAACTTCCATATTTGAATATGAGATGCAAGTTTGTTTCTTGGAGGCTTAACTAATAGCTCCACCTCCGATCATAAAAATCCATCCCGATGTAGACTTATTATCACTTAAACTTGTAATCCAACTTGCATCCGAGTAACCTTCTAGTACCGCGAAATAATCACTATAAAATAATCCCAAATTTTTTGTTTTCTTAAGATAGCCAAAAATCCAACAAATTTTTTTCCAATAATTGGTACTAGGACAACTTGTAAATCTTGCCAATTTGCATACAACAAATGGGATATCGGGTCTAGTGCAATGCATTGCATACATTAGACTTCCAATTGCGCTAGCATACTCAAATTGCGTTATAGCCCTGCCATTATTCTCACTTAACTTGAAGTTTGAATCGAATGGAGTGTTCAAATTCTTAGTATTCAAGTGTTTGAACTTTTTCAATACTTTCTTGATGTAGTTAGACTGGCTTAGTGCAAAACCCCTTTCTTGATTTTGCACCTTTATACCTAAAATTGTATCTACCTTGTTGAAATCCTTCATCTTAAAATTTGAGGCTAGATACTTTTTGGTATCTCGGACACTTTCTATGTTCATCCGAAAAATCAACAAATCGTCTACATAGAGACAAATAATTACATCGTACCTGTCAGTGAATTTAGTGTAAATACATTTATCCGCACCATTATGTAAAAAACCATATGATAAGATAACCGAGTCAAATTTATCATGCCAATGTTTAGGTGCTTGTTTTAAACCATATAATGACTTGATCAACTTTCACACCTTATGTTGATTCGCAGGAAGCACAAAGCCTTCTGGTTGCTCCATGTAGACTTCCTCTTCGAGATCACCATTCAAAAAATTCACCTTAACATCCATTTGATGTACATATAAATTATAGAAAGATGCAAGTGCCATAAGAATTCGAATGGAGGTTATTCTGGCAACCGGTGCATAGGTGTTAAAATAATCTAAGTTTTTCTTGTGCCTAAATCCTTTTGCCACTAACCTACCCTTAAAGGTTGAAGAACCCCCTATTGGAGTATTCTTCCTTTTAAACACTCATTGATGTGTCATTGAGAGCACCAAAAATATCTTATTCCCTGTAAAATAGTAAAAATAACAGTAATGGGGAAGTCGGGTCGAATCCTTAGGGACCGGATTATACGAATGCTCGTTTCTTGAAATCCTGGATAATTTATTGGCCAAGAAAACCTGCGTTCCTGAAAAATAAAAAATAGAATTAAGAATCAAGAAAAATAAAAACAGAATTTAAAGTGAATTGAAATTGCGAAATTAAATAAATTGCAGAAATTAAAATGAGGAATATAAAAATAAATAGAGTTGGGAAAAGAGAAAGTTTCTTATGTGGTAAGATTCCAGCCTCCGGTTGTCTCGTTCCGCCTTAGGTTCAATCCTTGGCTTTTAAGTAACCCTCCTTGAGCAAGATAAGCCAGTTATAGTGGAAGAGGACGCCTACGACCACCAGCTCCAAGGATTTAGACTTAAAATTTGGCGGAGCCTGACTCTAGCCAAGAATCGCTTTTGTGGGACTATCTTCTACTAGATCATCACTTCCCAACGGCGAATATCACGCCGTTTTGTCTCTTGGATTCGCCAACCCCTGACGCAAAAAGCCAACGAACCGACTGTGCAACCTTCCCAAAACGGACAAAGCGACCGTTCTTTGCACAAGTTGAAAAGATCACCTATTAAGGGACATGGACGGAAGCGTCAGCCCCGTAATGCGGAGAAGCGATGAATACCCTGTTGAGGAGGCTAAGCGCAGATTCTAAGCCTCATGAACCTTTTTGGGGAATTTTGACAACCTTCGGCTAGATTGGTTTAGTGGCTCATGATTTTTGGGAAAGAAATAAATATAATATAAATGAGATTTTTATTTAAGAAAATATGGAGAGAAAAAAAGACAGTTTTTGGGAGAGGTAGTGTTTACAGGAAAAAGAGATGTTCAATATGTGCCACTCCATCCCCTATTTATAGTAGTAGAAAACCTAGTCCATTCCTAATGAAATTCTAAAAGATAAATAATAAATAATTAAAGATAATTAAAGATAAATAAAGATAAATGAAATTAAATCCTAAAATTAAATATAAATAAAAATCCTTAATAATTATCCTAATATAATTGAAATTAAAATAGAGACTTGTGCTATAAAATCTCTTCTTTTGTATTTTAGTCCTTGGGTCTTCCATGTTTGCATTTTTGGCACCACTTCTCTCTTTCTTTGCATGTTGGCCCATTATATCTTCAAATTTACACTTTTTACCCTTAAATTTTCTCTTGCCTCCAATTTAGTCCCTAAAAGATAAAAGACCACAAAATAATCCAAATTAGTAGGATCATACTCAAAATAACCATGCAATTAGCACATAAAATATGTTGTTCTAGAGTATTATCACTCATTTACACCTGATAGGCTTCGATCCTTGAAGAAGATCAACTAGAATCTAAGTATTGTTGGACAATATTGAATCCATTTCATCATTGATCACCTCTTTCCAAAATGCCATATCCCTATAAGTCATGGCTTCACCAGAGGATTGTGGATCACCATCCACATTAAACATTATGGGGATCTTCCTAATTACGGATTCTCTATTTCCCTTAACGAGGAATGTTAGAGATTGTGAGGAAATAAAATTGGGATAAAAGCCCTTTACTTTTTTCACTCTTTGACTTTTTATCAGCTTCGTATCATTATTGTCACAAAAACTTCTCTTGATTTAATCACTTGAGATCATTAGTTGATATTCTTTTTTTGAGTCCGTTGAATAATCGAAAACCTTATTTTTAATAAATATAACACTTTTTGTTTCAATTATTGTATTTGACACTAAGTTAAGAACACTATAATCCTTAGAGTGTTGGGTATATCTAAAGAATACACCATTGACAGCTCTTGGTCCTAACTTTGTTCTCCGTTGGTCGGGAACTTTATAGTAAGCCAAACACCCCTATACTTTGAAATAATCTAAATTTGGCATCTGACCTTTCCATAACTCATATGGAGATACTTTGAATTTTCTTGACGGTATTCTGTTAAGGATATAACACGTAGTCAATAATGCTTCACCCTGTAGATTATATGGAAGTTTATCATTTAACAAAATCGAGTTAACCATATCCATTAAAGTATGGTTCTGTCTTTCCACCAAACCATTTTGTTGCTGAGTATAAGGTGCGAAACACTCACGTACCATACCTTGTTCCTCACAAAATACATTAAATTCATTTGAAAAATATTCATCACCTCTATCACTATGAAGCACTTTGATTTTTCTTACTAAAAAAATTATCAATCTCATTTTTAAAATATTTAAACATATCAAAAGTGATACACATAAGTAAATCTAGAGAAGTCGTTTATAAAAGTGATAAAATATTGTTTTTCATCTCTTGTTAGAATTCCATTTAATTCACAAACATCTGAATGGATTAAATCTAACACTTGTGAATCTCTTTCACACTTATTAGGAAACAGTTTCTTGGTAATTTTTGTTTGAATACAAACTCATCATTACTTAGACTGATATAACCATTCTTCTGCATATATTGTAAAGTTTTAAAATTAAAATGTACTAGACGCACATGTCACAAAGGATAAGATTCAATAATATAAGCAAAAGAATTGACTTTAATCATATCAATGCTCAACTTGAACATGTCCTCGTTACAAAATCCTTTTCTTATATATATATATATCACCCTTAAGCAAGACTAACTTATTGAATTACAATATAACCTTAAATTCCTTGTTACACAAAAGACTCGCGGACACTGAATTCTTTCTCACATTGGGAACATGCAACACGTTGATCAATGTCAATTTCTTCCCAAATGTGAAGTTGAGTTCCACCGTCCTTTGACCAAACACCTTAACCGATTGGTAGTTACCCAAAAACACTTCATAGTTTACCACTAGTTCATAACTCTTGAATTGTTGTCAATCATTACACACATGGATAATAGCTCCGAAGTCGAGCCACCAATTATAAAACTTATCGGTAATAGTTATGTTAAGTTCTATAATCATACCAATCTCCAAACACTTGATCCCTTCCGTAACCATAGTCACTAAGTTAATGTCCTCCACCATATTGACTTTGGAAGTTGTGGCATCTTGTTTCTTTTTGAGAGGTTTACAATCTTTAATGTAGTGTCCTTTTTTATTGTAATTATAATAATTGCGATATTTTTTCTTCTTATCTTATATGCCATTAGACTCGCTCACATGGTTCACTTTAAAATTTTGGGGAAGATACACTACATCACACTTCCGAGTTTCCTCTTCAATACACAAATGCCTAAGTATTTTTTCCACAATGAAGTCTTCTGCTATATTGGCTTTGGAAGTTGTGGCATCTTGCTTCTTTTTTAAAGGTTTACAATCCTTAATGTAGTGTCTTTTTTTATTACAATTATAGTAATTGCGAGATTTTTTCTTCTTGTCTTATATGTCATTGGTCTCGAATGTGGCTTTTTGCTTACTATTTTGAGAGTTATTGGACTCGTTTACATGGTTCACTTTAAAATTTTGGGAAAGATATACTACATCACACTTCCGAGTTTCCTCTTCAATACACAAATGCCTAAGTATTTTTTCCACAATGAAGTCTTCTGCTATATTGGCTTTGGAAGTTGTGGCATCTTGCTTCTTTTTTAAAGGTTTACAATCCTTAATGTAGTGTCTTTTTTATTACAATTATAGTAATTATGAGATTTTTCTTCTTGTCTTATATGTCATTGGTCTCGAATGTGGCTTTTTGCTTACTATTTTGAGAGTTATTGGACTCGTTTACATGGTTCACTTTAAAATTTTGGGAAAGATATACTACATCACACTTCCGAGTTTCCTCTTCAATACACAAATGCCTAAGTATTTTATCCACAATGAAGTTATTTGCCATATATAGAAGTTTCTTCCGATAATTATTTCAAGACGAAGGCAACTTCGAGATGATAGCCTTGACTTATAACAATTTCAGAATAACAACTTTCATGTCATGAAGCTTGTTTACAAGAACTTATAGTTCATGGACTTGATCCATGATCGAGATACTATCGAGCATTTTGAATTTGAAATACTTCATCATTAAAAATTTATTGGTACCTTGTCACTCGGTATTGTATTTATCTTTAAGAGCTTTCCATATTTCCGCCGAGGATTGCATTGACATGTAGAGATTATATAATCGATCAGACAAGGTGTTGAGGATGTATCACGACATGTGAAATTGTCTTCCTCGCACTTCTTATTGAGTTCGACCACTTTCACAATTTTCTCGGGGTTTGTATTGGGGACAAGACCCTCCACCGGTTATAGGTTTGGATCCAGAATGTAAGCCATATTCCAGATGGTAAGAAGGAGCAACATCTTGTCCTTCTAGCGATTGAAGTTTGAGCCATCAAATCGGTCAAGTTTTACAAACTCTTGGTTCATCACTTTGAATGCGGTAGTACCCTTCATTGCCATCTCTAAAATTGTTCTATTTGATTGTTGGAGTATTTGAGTGGAAAAGATAAATTCGGAGACGATATTGAATTAAACAGTAGACTTCGAGGCACGAGTGACGCTTTCCAAAGAGAACAATTTGTCCCCACACAAAGTTTCTAGAGGGTTAAGACAAAGGTCCTCCTAGGATACAACGAAGTTTTTTTATTTCCTTTGATTAGAAAAATCGAGGAATTCCCTAACTCTTACTCTAATTTTTGAAAATGGATTGATTATAATGATTATTATGATCACCGTAGTCCCTCTATTTATATGCACTCAATAGACACTATTGAAGAGCCAGAATCCTTCGTGTTAGACATACTTCTTAGAAGAAACATGTCTCATGGAAAATAAATGTATCCATTGGATGAATAAATCACCACTTTCTAATTTGAATAAGTGCTTACGAATAATAAATTTCCAATCTACAGTTTTCAACAGTGTCAAGAATCAAGTTTGTGTTCATCAAAAAAAGACATGAGATATGAAATGAAACTCTTTCTTAAGAATCTGAATTAAGTTTTAAATCTTGGCAACTAAAACAGTTTCTTAGGCTAGCAACTATGCTTAAAAGTCCAAAATCAACTCCACCGTCACTTGTACCAACACCTGATTCATTGTGTTGGGGATCTTTGGTGCATGATTCAAGAGTGCTAATCAAATCCTTAATGGCAACTTGAATGAATTTAGGAAAAAAATCATTTTTTATAAACTAGGCAAATTAGAACCAGCATAAATAAAAAACAAGAAGAAAATTAGAACTAGCCAAGTGCAATTGAAATAAATACACCACCTCAAAACCATATGTGAATTAAATTTCCATCACCACACATATTAAAACATATCACCATCAATGCAGTCTCACATTATTCATACAAGTGAAAAGCACAATCAATTTCTGATTAGAGTTATACTGCATTGTGTAACATCCTTAACTATGCAAGTATTATGGAATGACAACTATAACTATAAACATGATTTGTTAATATTTAGGTTTCAAAAATGAAATCCATTTACTCAAAATGTTTTGTAACTTATAATCCATTTATCCTTTTCTTTTTCTTTTTTTTTTACCCTGATTGCCACACTGTCTTCTTCATCTCCCATCTTGAGCTTAATGGTTTCTGATTTTTATAAGGGTAAAATTGGTCAGCAAGCATTTTAGGGAGCATGCAACAATTAATAAATAAACATGAAAACAAAATAAAAAATGTTTAATAAGGTTGAATTTTTACCATCATTTGGTGCATATTTGGTGCATATTTGGTGCATACCCATTAACTTTAACAGGTTTTAGCCTCCCATTTTCGAAAACCCCAATTTCTCCCACAATCCTATTATTGTTCTTGGAATCATCTTAATTTTGTAATGTATTACAACCAGTCTGTAAACACAAAACCCTCTGCAACCTGAATCCCCTATATTTTCAAGCTTTGCTAAAGCGTGTACAATGTAATAGATGTTTGCTCTTCACTTAAGTCAAATGCAAAACCTATTGGAAAAAACAAGTTTGGAAAATATAGCGGAAAATAAATTTAGGGAAAATAAATTTTTAAAAAGTTTTTCAAAACAAGATCTTGATTGTGATATCTAAAGTAATAAACATTTAATCAAAATTGTACATTTTCGGTTCGTCTAGGATGAACGCTTTGGCCTAGTAGTCTTCTCCGCTATCCTCAAACTCACGTCTGTCAAGTGTGGGTTCGCTTTGAATTAGAAAATTTTTCACAAAAATTACCAGTGGAGTAATTTCATAATTTCTCTAAACTTTTGGGTTAAGTTGTAAATCAGAAAAATATCTTTGGAAATTTTCTGAAATAATCTCTTTAAGAATTTTCTCTCTACAACTTTCTCTTGAATTCAAGTATGTGTTAAATAATGACCCAAGACTCTCTTTATACAGGGAGAGTTTAGAGAGTTCAACTATACTTAAACTTAATCACTTTAATATTAAATTAATATAATATTTATCAAGATAAATATTAGATTAAATTTAATATTAAATATTATTAAAATAATAAATTGTTTATCTATAATATAAACATTAAATTAAATTTAATATTAAGATAATCACTTTAATATTAAATTATTATTAAGATAAGTATTAAACTAATATTAATATTAAACTATTAAAATAATATTATTTTTGGAATAGTTAATCTGAAATCAAATTCTTTGGTAAAGTCCCATCAAAGACCAATCGCTGTTGGCACCGCCATGTTCGATGATATAGGTGTGACACCCTTACGGCATCCTGAGCCGGTTTGGTTTAGCCACCGGTTGGACTGTCGGTCCGGTTTCACATATTAGGCTCGGTTTGACCAAATTTTGGGTCTTGGTCTCAGTTTTGGGCTTCCGGGCGCAATTTTCGATCTCAAGTCCAATTTTCAAGTTCAATTATCCATTGGGCCAATTGTCTAATTTGAAAATTAATTTCCAAAAATATCATATTAATTTGATTAATTTAATTTTACTTTATCAAAATTAATTTTTCTAAAAATCACTTAGATTTTCCAAATTAATTTTTTAAGAAAATTCTTTAATCAAATTCTCTAATTGAACAATTCTCACAACCACCTAATTTAATTCAACATCGAATAAATCGACTCAATTAAATTATTTTCAAAGTCGTAGAATTTTCTTATGATTCAAATGCAATCCAATCGAGTTTTTGTTGAGTTAGCGGAGGGACCAACCAGACATATACAATTAGGCTCTAGTAATTGCAATTATGTCCAGAAGTATCATTCTGATAATTGGCAATTACTTAATCATGGAGTTAGTCCATAAGAAGTACCATGATTGAAAACTCAATATTATATATTTTTTACAAAAATATTTCATCCAAATGTTTTGTCCAATGACCTTGTCATGTGTGTGTTAGACTCATATGATATCCTTGATTCCTTTAAGTTAAATTTGTTCACTCAATACAATCCTATTTTATCTCATTGTCAGCATTGTGTCTTAATGATTAATATGATCACTGTCAACAAATGACTGTGATAAATTGCTCGTTCGAAAACTAGCAACCTATGGCTACATTCTATATTTATCAATCCACACAATGCCAATGAAAGGACATCATTAACTCTTTAATTGAGCTATAAATTCCACTATTGCTAGTAAAGTCATATCATACACAAGTCATGCAGCCAACATACCGGCTATGGAATTCATGTTCTTCACTTAATGGAGTGAAATCTTCAATTGGCTCCACATCAACTAACTCAAAAAAAAAAAAAACTGAATCGGATCGGTTTGGTGACTCCGATTCGGGCAATAAAGAGTGACAATTGTCTCCACGTCTTCATCGTCTACAAGTTCCATCTCGGTGAATTTGATGGGATTTGACAAAATTGAAAATTTGTAGAATAGTTTCGAGATTCTCCTCCCACAACGTCTAACGATTTTTGCACTAATCATTTCCTTCATTTCATCAATTGAGACATTTCTATTAAATCTTATAACTATTTGTTGGCGACATTCAAATATACATCCAATTGTTGTCAAAATTTCTCCATCAAAATAAACACATGCAAAAAATTGATTAGCCATATTTAACCCTAAATCTATAAAAATAATTAAATTTCTCAATATGCAATTTCAAAAAAAATACTGTAAAAAAATTAAATAATTAAAAAAATATTACCTTTAGAAAGCAAATAATTTGAAAACCCTCAAACTAAACCCTAAAACACTTGTCTTTTTTTTTTCTTTTTTTTTCAAACCCTCATCTTCCTTTTGTATTTTCTCTACTACTAAGTAGTTGTGGTTTTTTTTAAACCCTTTTCTTTCTTTGCTATTTCTCAACTAAGTTAAGTCCTCTTCTATCTTCTCTTCTCTTCTTTTTTTCTTTAAACCAACTACTCTCTCTTTTTTTGAATCAGCACACATTTTTTCAACACCTTAAAACTATTTATAAACCACAAAATCCCATTTTTTGGTGAAACCCTGAAATACTATTTTAAAACTCATGAAACCCTAAAATGTAATTGAGACGCCCAATCAAACTAGTGCTGCCTATCAGGAAGGCACAACCCTAATCCCCAAAATACGACTTATATCCCATATTTTTTTACCCTTATAAAGCAGAAGCAGTCTCACCTCTACACCACCCTTAACCATTAAAATATTATTTTTTAACAGCAAGCTAATGATTGGGGTTGAGAATACAAGGTTGGTGTCGCCTCTACACCACCCTCAATCACCCACAACATACCATTTTGATAAATAATGTAGGTGAAATACCATTTTGGTATTTTTTTGTTTATTTTTGTATTATTAAATTAAAAAAACTTTAATACAGTGATAAAATTATACTTTGATCTCTCTTAAAAAATATAATTTAATCTTAATCTCTTAGAATAAATTTCTGGCTTCCTTCTTATTTTTAACAAGGTCTCATGTGCCAATTTTTGCCACGCTTTTATTTTTACTTCTAATAATTTTTTTTTTCTTTACATCCAATAAAAATAATGCATTAATTATATAAAAATAAAAATATAATTTTATATAAAAAAAGACAACACTGTTTCAGTAGACATAAAAATGGTCAACAATGAATATTGAACTTCTCTTGTTCTTTCTCTCTTCAGGAAAGAGAAAAAAAAATGCTTTAAAAGTTTCAATCTAGGCCGAAATAGAAAAAAAAAAAAAAAAAAAAAAAAAAAGCAAAAAGGAGTCGCTGCGGCCTCCCCTGTGGTAGTGGAGAAATCTCCCAGAATGATATAGTTTTTTTTTTTTTTTTTCAAAAGTTAAGAATAAATTGATAAAATGTGTAAATATAGAAAGATTTAATTTATTTTTATGTCAATAAATAGCCACATCAAACTTTCATAAGTGACTTGATGATAGTGACTAAAAAGTAAATTTCTTAGAAGTTAATAAAAAAAATGGTCAAAATAGAAACACGATCATAATTAAAGAATTATTTGTGTAGTTTTTATTGAAACAAAACAAAGAACTTAATTTGCTTTAATTTTCTGTTCTTTCCCTTGTTTTAGTTAAGTTAAATTAAATAATAAAATTAAAAAAAAGGAAAATTCAAAGAAATGTTTACGTTAATTTACAACATTTTCCAATCACCAAATCCAAACTCTTAAATTTTTTTAGACCAATCATTGGTATGATGAAGGGAATAATTGGTAGAAAGCATATTTAGCAATAAAAGTAGCAGATGAGCATAAACATAAAATATAATATCATGTCCTTCATTCAATAATGCTTGTCATCCCAAAACCCCTTTATAACATTGTTTTTTAATTTACACACACACACAAAAAGTGGTTCAAATTTGTAGCTTTATTTTAACTTTCTATTTCTATTTCTTTTCTTTGTGGGTTAGACAGTGTGCAATTTGAAGGGTTGGCTTTTAATGTTGGGACAAGCTTTGATATGTATGGTCCGAAGGCAGAAGGACAAAAGTTTGGGACACTGACAACAATGAAACCTCACCTAATCTGGGAAAATTAAGCCCTTAATCATGAAGAAGAATTAAGGACAGTGTACCCTAAGTCCCCTTCCCCTAAAGAAACAAAATTTTCTATTAAAGGAAAGGAATCTGAAATGTGGCATGGGTTTTTAGGTGATGACAGGGAATGGATGTTGACCTATCAACTATGGAGATAACACCAAACATATCCATCTCATGTTTAAGGATTAAATATATGCAAATGGGTTTTTCTTGTTGATGACTTTGGTTGGAATGGGGCACACACCACTCTCTTATTAATTGTCAAAAGTGAGCTCAGATCACCCCCCCCCCCATCCCCATTCTGAGATTTTGAATACTGTTAAAGAAACCAATATCACCCTCTTTTCTTTTATAACTTTTTGAGACTCTTTTTTATTACCAAAGGAAAAAGAAAACCTTGTGTCATCTAATCAATCTTATCCAAATTGGTTTTAGAGCTTGGTAAAAGTGTTTCAAAGATATTGTTTAATGGATTTATATATAACAAAAAGTTGCATCTTTATATTAAAAAAAATGTGTAGTGCAATGATAAAACTATAAGTAGGATATAATGCAAGGAAACCCTTATTTTATTTGTCTGGATGGTACTTTGCAGCCCTGAAGGGGTCCATAAAAGGGCCAATGAGAAAGAGCAGGCTGTTCGGTTACAATGAGAGAGTGGAGTAGTAGTCAGTGATTCACTCCAGTAGAGAGACCCCGCATTCTTTTTTTTGTTAATAAAACTCAAAGCCCCACAAACAAATAGACATAAATAGAAGGGAGTCTGGCCCTGAGGGGCAAGATTTTGTGTACCGTGAGAAGAGTTTTTAAAGTCTGATAGAAAAATATGTATATAATTACACTGTAGAAGAGGTGTGTTGTAATCAATCAGGTTGGTTTCTTCATATTGAAGTAGAGACAGAAAGTAGAAGAAAACGACACCCATGGAGGATCAAAAGTTGCAAAGAGAGAAGATATATATATTTATCTGAGAAAAAGACTGGGCCCCTTCAATTTGTTTCTATTTAGATCCCACTTTTGACAAGCAAAGCTTTCATCTGGTTATCTTTCTATACTCTTTTTTATTATTATTTCTTCCTTTGGGTCTCTCATAAGCCACACCCAAGGTGGTCTGCAACATGTTCGTCGTCTAAACTGTAAAGAATCACCAAGTATTGCATGGCGAACCATCATATTCCTTATGCACTTCTTCATGGAATGAATGTTCCCACAGGTTTCATGTATGAAATTTCGAATACAATCTTCTTTTCTTTCTAAAATTGGTCCCTTTTTAAATTTGTTTCTATCTATGCCAGTAATCAAGAAGGATCTGCCTTTGATTTTGGAGAGCTAGAAGAAGCCATTGCTCTGCAAGGAGCTAAAGCAAGTAAAGCTCCTTATCTTCTTCTTTTTTCATTTATTTATTTTTTCTGACGTTTGCTAAAGCTTAAAAGCTTTTTAGTTTAACCACCAACTCTCCTACACCTCAAAAGATAAGAGGTTTGAACATGTCTATAGGGGAAAAAGTAGGGGGGGTTACCATTTGCAGTACAGTAATGATAGTGAGGCTAGCACACTTGAATGGCGTGAGGCTACAAACATAGAAATCTGACCTCCCTACCATGATTTACTGACTCCATAACTGTATAAAAGAGAGAGCAGGCTGAGTTTATTAGGTTGCTATTGCTTCTAGCTTTCAACTTCAACCTCTTTGGCTTTGATATATATATTTTGGGAGATCCTATGAGATTTTGCTTTTGGGATTCTCTGCAGATTTATTAACAGGCAGAACTGCAGCTACTTTGGAGATGTTCCCTTCTTGGCCTATGAGATATCAGCAAACCCCAGTACTAGTTTCTTAACCCTTCTTTTTCACCATTGTATGTTTGACCATGTTTATAAAATAAAGGTGTTTGACAGTGGACCAGTTCTATGGGTTTAGACTACTTCTTTATATATTGCTGTTTAAATGGCTTGTTTTTGAGGTAATCGTGGATCTTTTTTTTTCTCAATCCAGGGAAGTTCAAAATCAGGAGGGGAAAGTACAGATTCAGGCTCAGCTTTGAACACTATCTCAAGCAAAACTGAGAACCAGTTTGAACCAGACTCCCCCATCAGTAAAAAGGCATCATCTTCATATCATCAGGCTTTTGACCAGCAGAATCTACAACAACAACAACAACAAGAGATGGCAAGTGATCCTTCAAGAACAGGAACATCACTGAATCAATCAGCTCCCATTGTCAAACCTCTCCAAGAAAAGGTCCTTAAAAGAACTACAGTTAAACATGCTTAAATTATTAATTAATCTCCCACAGTTTTTACTTTTTTTTCTCTCTTCTTTTCATATCCCAACAACTCAGGATATTGAAAAGTTGGCATCATTTTTTGTCATTATTACTATTCTGATCCTTACTCTCTCCACCCCTATCCTTTTTTTTTCTTTCTCTATGATCATTTCTTCATGCATATACAAGGGCACAGATCCGAAAAACCCACAGAAAATCGAAGGGTACAGAGTTTTTCTGATATCTGGTATCTGACATGAAAAGAGAGAAAAAGCTGTACACTTTGAAAAGCTAAGAGAGAATCTGCACGATATATATATGTATATATTAGTCTCTTTCTTGATTGGTCACTATAAAACCATATCCCCCCACACTTAAGTCAATACCTCAATACCTATAACTCACAGATGAACTTCTTGTTTTTATCCTCTTTAAAATCAAACCCCCCCCCCCCCAAAAAAAATTCTTTAACCCTAAACATAAAGAAATGGCAGATTCTGATTATTTTTGCTACTCTGATCATGTTCATGATTACTTGTTAGGAGAACAAGAGTCACATCACATCACCAATCTGTTTCTCTTAGAAATTTTGTGAGATCTCTTTAATCATTATATTATGTTCTGTCAAAAAATCTACGGCAGTTTTTCTTTGATTTTTAAATTTATTGTTTTGATGATATTTTTTTAATTTCTGGTTTGGCTGTCTAAACTTGATAATTTATGTATTTATAACGCTGACTCTCTAATTTTCCAGCTTACCAAACAGCCAATTTCTCTCATTTTCCTGACCAACTTCTTGTCTGTTCTTGATAAGAATCTTCCAAATCAGCAACCACTATTTAGTATTTTTTTTCTTCTTTAATCAAATATGAAATGGGTGTTATTTCACCTCATTAAACATATGTTAATACATGCACTTCGTTTATAATGTTGCAGAAAAGGGCTTCAACTTCTGAGAAACAGCTTGATGCCAAGGTTTAAAATTTTAATACCAAAAAAACCCAACTCTTTGTCGCTAAACTTTTTTTTTTTAGTTGAATCTGTTTTAAATTGTTGCTTTTTCTTTTTTCTCCAGACATTGAGGCGTTTAGCTCAAAACAGAGAAGCTGCAAAGAAAAGCCGTCTTAGAAAGAAGGTAACATAAAAAAGATATATTTACACTGAAAAAAACACATACATTTGCATGCAATTTCTTACTTACGTGTCCATAACATATAAACTGATTATATATATATATATATATATGCTTAAACAGGCATATGTTCAACAACTAGAGTCGAGTAGAATGAAGCTAACTCAACTTGAACAAGAACTTCAGAGAGCACGATCTCAGGTTTTTCTTTTTTATTTTATTTTATATTATATTGATTTCGATTATATATATTTACGGTAAGTGTTTAGTGTTTCTTAATTAAAGTGCTTAAGAGTTTTTGATTTTGTGAAATAGGGGCTTTTATTGGGGAGTAGCGGTGGTGTTGTTGGAAATATTAGCTCTGGTAAGTTCCTAATAAAAAAGAATTAATGTTGCACTATTAATTTACTAAAAAGGGCTCTTAGTGTGTGAATATTTGCTGAATTGAGAGACTTGAAGAAAGTTTTAAACTGATGGGTAGTTTTGGAAGCACAGTGGCGAAATGTCGAGCATGCATTTTTAGTCCGGACTTTGACATAAAGTTGATTACTTTATTAATTTAAGGGGTAGTAACTTATTTGATACTTCAATTTTACTTAGAAAGTTATTTTTAATTTTTTATTTAATTTATTTTTTTTTCTCTTAAACTTTTTAAATCATTTAAAATGAACGAAAAAAGTTATCGGCTGTTAATTTTACAGCATGTATGTGGATATCACATCAAACATTAATTAATTTTTTAAAATTTTTTAAAAATGTATAAAAACATTTAAATTTTTAAAAATTAATCAATTGCTAACGTGATATATACGAAGTGTGAGTAAAGTTAACGAATTTTAATTTTTCTATTCATTTTGGATTGTTTGATAAATAATACAAAATCAAGGACTAAAAAAGAAAAAAAAAAATTATTTGACTAAATAAATTAGTATGCCTTAATTTAAAAACAAATGGAAACTTGCGTCCTTGATTTCTTTTTTGATAATACTCATTAATAAAGTTGCCTAATTAAATCATGTACCTCATTTTTCAAATGTATAATTGCTATTGTTGAACAATATATAAAGATAAATTTAATTATTTTTTGAATGGTAAAATGAAATTTTAAGTCAAATTGGCTCGTTTTAATACATATATATATATATATATATATATTAAATCCTTCACGTATTTAAGTTAATTATAATCATTTATGAATAAACAATTATCTTTATTTAAATTTGATTTCCCAATTAACACTTTTCGACAATTTCATTGGAGGACTGATCTGAGATTTGGTGTAGGGGCGGCAATGTGTGACATGGAATATGCAAGATGGTTAGAAGATGATGAGAGGCATATGTCGGAGCTTAGAACCGGTTTACATTCGAACCTTTCCGACACCGACCTTCGATTGATGGTCAACACTTACCTTTCCCATTACGATGAAATTTTCCGGTTGAAAGGAATGGCTGCCAAATTCGATGTTTTTCACCTTTTAACTGGGATGTGGACCTCTCCGGCGGAGCGTTGCTTCCTTTGGATGGGTGGTTTTAGGCCGTCTGAGCTCATCAAGGTTTCTTTCAATGCTTCCAAAATGAAATTCTTTTTCTTTTCGTTTTTTGGCTTTCAGTGTTAGTGGGACTGATCAATGATTTGGTTTAAACAAAATTTTGTTCAGATATTAATATCACAATTGGACCCATTAACGGAACAGCAATTGATGGGGATCTGCAGCCTCCAGCATTCTTCACAACAGGCGGAAGAGGCACTCAGTCAAGGCCTGGAACAGCTCCAACAGTCTCTCATCGACACCGTTGCTGGCGGTCCTGCCATTGATGGAATGCAACAAATGGCTATTGCCTTAAGCAAGCTCGCCAATCTCGAAGGCTTCGTCCGTCAGGTAACATTATAAAAAAAATCAAAGAGTCATAGATGATAAATCATGTAGTTCAAACGTTTGTTTGTAGTCAATTTCATTTCATTTTATTCTTTATAATAATGATATGAAAGTTGCTTATCAATCCTGCCATCTGACAAATTCTTTTTCTATGATGGATTTCGTGTTTGACCATTAATATTAACAGGGACATATATGATTATAACTTAAAATATTTATGAAATTTTATATTTGCCACGTGTGTGGGGATGCTGAATGCTATTGGGCGGGTTTCTATTTTGTTGATCAAACAATCATTTTTGTTGGGGAATTGATATTTGCTTTATCTGTAAGAAGTCAATTGGAATACTGGAGGATGGGATGTTTTTATCTATAAATGTTTCTTTCAATAGGTGGTTTGAAAGATAAGCCCTAGCTAACTTGAACAATTAATGGATTAATCAATTTCTGATGGGAGTTCCTTTTTCAAATAATTTGATTAATGTATGTAGGCTGACAATTTAAGGCAACAAACTCTACACCAATTGCCTCGGATACTAACTGTAAGACAGGCGGCACGCTGTTTTCTGGTAATCGGAGAATACTACGGAAGATTACGAGCACTTAGTTCTCTTTGGGCCTCCCGTCCTCGAGGGTAACATCTTTTAATGTTTTTATTAACTTAATATTCGAATATAATAATTATAATCATGATATGATATGATGTAGGAGGTTGATGAGTGATGAGCAGCCATGCCAAACAACAACAGAGTTGCAAATGGTGCAGCCATCACAGAGCCACTTCTCACACTTCTGATAATTCAAAACAAGAAATCCATCCCTCCTAGCCAGCTATATATCAATATAATTTCTGTATTTAGTTTCAAAATCATATATGCAGCAAGGCAAATTGGACTATATATGTAATATATTTCATCAAAGCACGTTTTAAGTTTAGAGGAGATAGGACTTTTTTTAAAAAATATACATATATATATATATATATATATCTTTTTCTTTTCTAAGTTATTGTTATTATTTAAGTTTATCCTTTGTAAATGAAAATTCAATTTTAATGTGCGTAGGGTGCTAGCTTTTTCCTTCCAGAACAAATTTGCTCGATAGATATAAGGTAAGTTGTGATTATTGCATGAAAAAAAAAAAAAAAACTAAAAATAGGCATCATAATGTCGTTCACGCAATTTTGAAATCTTTTGTATTCACGGGCTTTGTTTAGAAAATTTCATTTATCAATAGCAGTCTCTCTCTCTTTTTAAAAGTTTTCTCTTAATTTAATGCTTCTTTAATTACCATAAATTACAGTCACTTTTCCTCATAAATAATCACATATTCATAATCATTGAGATTTTTCATAATTCGATGTTTTAAAAAAACCATGATTTCTGCACGTCTTAATTTCACTATTAGGTCATAATCACCCATCAAGGTCCATAAAACAAGACTCCAAAAAGTTCCAAGTAAGAAATACATGAATCCAAATGTGACAAGTTTTATCCAATTTCCAGCATCATAACAAAATATTCAACTATTAATGCATAGATAAAGAAAAGCATTAATAATTAAGAATCAAGGTAACATAATATCATATCAAGCTTAAGGAAAAGAATCTTTAGTTCAACTAGTTTATATACCCGTACCATGCATGGGTTAAACATAATTGTATAATTATAAATAAATATTATAGGAAATCTATACTAACATAGACTTATTATCAAATTATTGTTCAACATTTTGATAAAATTATTATTTAATATTATAAATATTTTTAGTAATGTTTAAAATTTCAAAAAAGAAATCATTGAATTTTTATAAGTAAATATTGTTTTTAATATTTCTCTTACAAAATTTTGATTAGTAAACATTTTAAAAATTTCAATAAATTTTAAAATTTCAAAACAAATAGATATTAAAAAAAATTGGTTTTAGTCATTCAAAAAAATTAAAGTTGTTTAACATTTTTAAATATTTGATTTAAAAATTTAGTACTATTTTAAAAATGAATTAAATAAAGTTTTGTTATGTTTATGAATGATGATAAATCTTATTATTTTTTTAAATCAAAATATTTTTATTAATAAATACTTTAAATTTCTAAAGAATAATTTAATTTTTATATATATATATATATTGAAGCTTTAAACATTATTAAAAATTTAAACAAATATTAAAAGTAAAAAAAAAAAAGAATATTATTTTGTTAAAAAAAATGAATATTATTTTGTTTATACATTTTACTTTACATGCAAAAATCATTGAAAACAATCCAACATAAAGACAATGATTCACATTTATTTATTTCCATGAATAATTAGTTTAATAAATTCAATAGTTTATCAAATTTGATGAAATTATTACACTAAGGATACAAAAATCCTAATAGTTGGGTTAGTAACTATTGTTTTATGTTATTCCAATTAGTGAAAGATACTTTTCCCAACTTCTTTCAAACTAAATTATCCGGACTGCATCCTTTTTCATTGATGTTAAAGTGGACCAAATACAAATTTCATGGTGATATGATCCCAAATGTCTATTTGGTTATCGCGATTAGTTGAAGTAATCCTAAAGGAACTTGGTATTTGACAAATCAAACACTCATTAAAAGATCAGTTATATTTCGTTTATTCTAAGCCACCATTTATCAAATTGGTTAAATGGTTTTTGCATGACTTGGATCCAATTTTCACCATTTAGTGCTTCATCAACCTTCTTGGGCTCAATAGAGCAAGTGTATGTAACATGCCAATCTAACCATATCTTAATAGTTTGCCTTTGATTTTCTTTTGTTTTTTTTCTCCTTCATTTAAATCACCAATAACTTCATCTAATGAATGATTTTTCCTTACCTTTAATGATGTTTGGAGTTGTGAAAGATCATCCATTTGATGGACTTCATCAACAATAACTTCTACTGGCTTTTCAACATCAAGTTCTTGAGACCCAGGTTCAACTAAAGGCTTAGTTGCTACTAGCTCATTATTTGGCATATTCAATTTATAATTTGTATCTTCGATGGCTACTCTAGTTGGCTTATCTTTAACAACAACATTGAAGGATTTCATGAAAGTTTTCTTATACTTATTATAGATTCTAAATGTCTTGCTATTGTTGGAGTAACTCAATAAAATCCCTTTATCACTTTGGTCATCAAACTTGCCTTTGTAGGATTGATCTCTTAAGATGTAGCAAGTGTTTCTAAAAACATGAAAGTACCTAATAATAGGCTTCCTCCCTCTCTACATTTCTTAAGGGGTCCTTAAGAGAGCTCTATTGATAACATGAACAATTCTATTAACTGCATCAACCTAAAATCTTTGTGAAGCACCTTCCCTATTAAACATAACTTTGGAGATATCCTAAATGGTTCGGTTCTTTCTTTCAACCACACCATTTTGCTATGGAGTCTTTGGAGCTAATAACTCATGCCCAATGTCATCTTCATCACAATAGTTATAGAATTCTTCATTTTCAAATTCTCTACCATGGCAACTCATCATGCCAATCACTTGGCCATTCTTATTCATCAACTTCTTGCATTCATGTAGTCGCCACAAACTTTGGGAATAACTCTCTTTACTTTGGCAAGCCTCTTACTACATTGTATTTGACTAAGCGCCGAAGACCTTTGAAGTGAACATGACTTGATTTCTCATGGAAAAATTCCAATTTTGAAGAACTAACTGTTGGAAAAATATGGTTAAGAAAATGATTTTCAATTACAGTGAAAGTTTATTTTTTTTTTAAATTGAGCTGATTTGTTATATTTATAGCAATAAACTTTTACCAAAAAGTACCTGTGCTTTGAGCGAGATGGATTTGAATTGTTCCCAGCTTTCAACCAAATGACCTTATTTGTTATTCTCGTATCACGAATTGCGCTGAGTGTGGGCTCGAGCAATATGAACCAAACACAGAACCAAAAATGAATTTTGTTACTTTTAGTAGAAAATAATTCTCTCAATAGAAACCAGTAGAAATTGTAATTCCCAGAAAATATAATTAATTATAAGAAGAAAAATTCCCACTACTCTCTAGAAGAATGACAATATTTGAAACTTGTGTGTTAAATAAGAATAACATAAATACTATTTATTTAATGGAAAACACTCCCCTAGTTCAACTAGAAGAGAGGGGGTGCGACACACCCTAGATAATAACTCTAGGGTTGTCACCCCTATCATGTAATATGAGCGGATTTAGGCTTTTCCTGTATTGGGTCCAACTATATGTGCTTCCTGAACTTTTTATCCAACACTTTATAATTCAATCCAACCCAATATTTGTTTTCTACTTCTCAAAATAAAAAATTATTTATTTAATTAAATTAACTAAATTAATTTCCCAATTAAAAAATTTTCTCAATCCAATTCTAATTCCATTAAAATCATAACAACTTTACTATAAAAGAATCTATAAGGAAATATACTTAATTCATATTCAATGGATTCATAATGACTAATTAATTTAATTCCATTTCAAACTTTAATTATTTAATTATACTTAATTACTAATTCAAAAACCTTAAATTAATTCTATGACAACCTGTTTTCAGAGGTGTCGAAAATTGTAGTTTCGGGACCACAATTCCGACAAGTGGGTTATTATTTTACTATTTATTTAATGTCTACAGGATTATATTAAGATCGTATTAAAGTTCTGTTAAGAAAATTTGAAGTTTAATTAGTTAATTAAGTGAAAAGGACTTAATTGTAAAAAAGTGTAAAAGTTGAATTCTATTAGTTAAAAGGGCTAAATGGAATCTTAAACGTCCTTAATGTTTGTGGAAAAATTTGGATATGATTATATTAGTTTTAAGTTATAAAATAAGAGTAATTAAGTAATTAGCAAAAGAATGGAAAATAAACTAAAGAAAATATGATCATCATCTTCCCCATTTTACATCTTCCACCGAAAAACACCATCAAAATAGGGTTAGAGCATTCGTCCAAGCTCCCATCTTGCACGTAAGTGAATTCAAGCCTCGTTTTTAATGATTTTTATGTTTTTGAGTTCGTTTTAGCTTAATCTAACTAGCCTGAGTGTTAATTTGCAAAACTGTTAAAGGTTGAGGGACTTTCCATGGATACTTTTGAATGTTTTTTTATGTTATTTAATAGATTATTAACTTTGGTTGTTAAATAAACATGTTTTGTTAAGTGATTTTTGATGAAATTGCAAATAGGGATTAAATTGTTGAAAGTGTAGATCCGTGGGTTTTATTGTGAATTGTTGATAATTATGGGTTGTTTCAAGGTCCCTTGTATCTATGGTTAACATGGATTTAGGTTAAAATGAGTAATATTCAAGTTATGAGTTTAAGGACTAAATTGTGAAAATTTAAAATGTTAGGGGTAATTTCATAATTTTGTATAAATATGAATTATGGATTAAATTGAATGCTAAAAGTACTTAATTGAATGAAATTATCTATTTAGTTCAAGATAAATCACAATCGGACTTAAATCGTGGAAAAGCTAAAGCTTTGGATTGGTTTGTATTTTACTTCTACGACCTAATTTATCGAGGTAAGTTCGTATGAACTATGATCGTTTTAATGTTAGCTGTCGTAACCATTTTTTTGGTAAAAACGGTAGTCGACTTGGATTTTGAAAATGAAAACGAAAAACTGGAGTCGCCACCAATCTTTTTTGATGAGGTGTGATCGGATCACCTTTGATTAATCATTTTAATAAACTTTAAGATTTACTAAAACGATGATTTTTGGTCTACGAAAATCAGAAAATGGGTTTGGGAGTCGGTTACGCACGAGGAAGGATTAGCACCCTCGATACGCCCAAAATTTGGTACCTAATTGATTAATTAGTGTCTTAGTGTCGAAAATTTTGAAAGTTTGAAAGAATTTAAAATACAAACCCTCTTTGTACGATTGAGTAAATTAAAGTGGATGTTAAAGGTGTGCTTATCCCGAAGTAATAAAATACCATACCCAGTAAGTTAGGGCACGACATCTCATATTTTGAGACTGTGCTAGCCTTTTATTTAAAATCAATGCTTTTTTAATTTCTTTTAAAATGATATTCGGTTAGTTAGAGTGAACGAAGGAAATCGAAACCCAGTAAGTTAGGGCACGTTTCCTCAAGTTTTCAAACTCCGAATATTGCCTTTATTTGCAAAAAATCCTATTTCGGAGTGTCAAAATGTTATACCCAGTAAGTTAGGGCATCACACTTCGTATCCCCGAAAATAAGTATTTTTAAAGACTCGTATTGTGATTTAAAAGAGAATATTCTGTTGTTTAGGTCAAATGAGGAAAATCGAAACCCAGTAAGTTAGGGCACGATTGTCTCGAATTTCCAAATACGGAATATCACTTTTCCGAAAGGGTTATTTTAAGGTATAGAATAGAAGACGTTATGTGATTTATAGTAAAATATAAAAGCAAATTATGATGCTAGTACGTAGAGCAATTATGATAGGTGAAAACGATAATAAGGATAACAAACAAACGCATGAAGGAAAGGAAACAATCAAATACCTAAGTGAATTACTAAAAAGAAAAAATAAAATGACAATGATAACAAAGATGATGATACAAATAATGCATGACTTAATGTTTGAAAGAATTTACAAATATACAAATAAATAGGTAATAAAAATGATAAAAATAGGAATAAGGATATATATAAGCAAAGTATGCTAAAATATATACATATATATATATATATATTAAATTAGTTAGTATAAGAGTAATAGCGTATAAGTATTTAAAATGTTATAGCAATAAAAATAATAATACAAATGGTGATAACAATGAAAGGTATAGTAATAGTAAAGATACCGGGATAATGATAATAATAATAAGAAGAAGACGAAATAAATATTGAAAAATAAATATGTGATGATATTAAATGTGTATATATATGTATATTAATAATAAACAACTATTGATACTATCACATAAATACTTACGTATATTCAGTTAAATATATATACATATAATAACATACATACTAGTATAAATAATAAATATAATAAGGATAAAAATAGTCATAAATATAAGAATATGAATATAACGTGGTATTTAAAAGTATAATGTAGCGGTTAAATATGTATACATAAAAATATATAATACAATATTAAAATGATAAACATATATATACGATACATATTTATTATAAACAACATTAGTAATAAGACTATTAAGGATACCACATAAATACATATACATATATAAAAACAAATACATGATACAATATATCTATATATACCAATATATTAGAAAATATAATATATATAAAAAATATATATGCATATAGTATTCAGGAAAAAGAAGTATACGTAATATGGTATTGATATATATAGATATATAACATACAAATATATTAATAAAAAAACAATAATATCAAACCATCATTAATACTATATATCATATATATATATATAAACATTAAGTAAAATGCTAGTAATGAGATGCTAATAAAAATATAAATATAATAACAGTAATTTATAGTGGTATAAAAAATAATAAAATTAAATAGCATAATGAGAAAAAGTAAAAAAAAGGGATGAAATTAAATTGGAAATGGGATTTTTGGGGCGAATTAAAAATAAATAAAAGAGAAGGGGATCGATTTGAACACGCGAACAAACTGGAGGGACCCAAGGGAAAATGTCCCCTGACTTCAAAACGCTGCACCTCGTGCAGGATTAAAATTGAATAAAAGCGAAATAATCGGGCCAATTTTTAAAAATAAAGAACAATGAATCTTAGAATACTTAAAAGACAGAAGGACCAAAAGGGGAAATATCCCCTTTCGCAAAAACACACGGATCCTCTGTCAATCGGGTCGGTGCTCGGGTTCGGCGCCTAAACGGCGCCGTTTTAGGTTCTGGGCACAGGCACCAAAACGGTCTTGCTTTTAAGGCTATAAAAGCCTAAAATCCTTCAAAAATTTCATTTTTCTTTGGTGTTTTTAAAAAAAAAAAGAGAGCTTCTCTCTCTGCTTGGTGGCCCGTGTCTTTGATGAGGGCTCCACAAGAAGATCGACCATCGCGCCGTAGAGCGCCGCCGCCAGCATGCCAGTTGTGGCCCACCACGCACGCTGATGGCGGAGTTTCAAAAAAGTATTTTTTTTGTCTCTTTTTTGTATTTTTTATATGTTTATAATATATGTGTATTTTTGAGTAAAATAGGTTAAAAAGAAAGAAAATAACGATAATAACTAAATGAAATCACCTTGGGCTATTAGATGTTGATTTTCTGATTGAACTATTTTTTTTCTCTTGATATTGCTGTGGTCTCTGTTCTTTGTTTAAAAATTTGAACGCTTTGTTGGTATATATCGAGTTACCGAGAGTTGTTACATTGATTTGTTTTGATTCGGCTTTATATAGAGCCATTACATTTCCTATTCTTGCTTTCTGTCCCCTCTTCATTAATGTTTGCAGGTATTTGTGGCGGTGAACTCTGACAAGGGCGGTGCTGCAGCAAAGACGGTGGCCAGGCAAGTGGCGATGGGACGGCAGCAGCTGATTAGGCTAGGGTTTGCTGTTGTTTTTCTTCTTTTTTTTTTTTTATGTACTGGGCTGTGCTATTGGGTTTGGGCTTTTGTTATTTGTTTTGGGTAGGTTAGTTTGGGTTGGGGCTATTTTGTTGGGCTGATGGTGTGAGTTTGTTTAGCCCGGGTAGAATTTGGGCCGCACAGCTGCCCCTCTTTTCTCGTTATCATGTAACGAGAACAAAGCAAAGACTTTTAAAGAGGACCAATTCTGCCCGGTCTTGCTGAGCCTTGACTTCTCTGGTGCTCCTCTTCTTCAGGTAGCCTCATTCTAGTCCACTGCATCTTGTTTCCTTGTTCCACTTCAATGCAACTACTGCAAGTTCAAAGGGATAAGGTTTGTAGTTTTCAGCCCGCTCCACTGCAACTTCAGGAAGATGAGATCTGTGATTTATAGCTTCAATATGTTCCACTGTAACTTCAGGGAAATAAGATTTGCTATCTTTAGTCTACTCCACTGCGACTTCAGGGAGATAAGACCTGTGACTTCAATCTACTCCGCTTCGATCTTTTTTTCCTACTGCTTAGGGGTTTTAAGATCTATAAATCTTCAGTTTGCTCCTCTGCGACTTCAGGGAGATGAGACTTGCTGGATTTGATTTGCTCCACTGCGACTTCAGGGAGACAAGATCTGTTGGATTTGACCTGCTCCACTGTAACTTCAGGAGACGAGATCGGTAACTTTCAGCCATTACCCTACTGCTTAGGGAATTAAGGCTTGGTGAACTCAGCTTGTTACCCTACTGCTTAGGGGGTTAAAGCTTGTTATCCTCGATCTATTTCCCTCTTTGCGCTTAGGGGTTAAGATCTGTGAATTCAACTCGTTACCCTCTACCGCTTAGGGAGTTAAGGTCTGCACTTCGATCATTACCCTCTTTGCTTGGGGTTTAAGACCCTTCGTCTTTGATCCGCTTCACTTGCAACTTCAGGGAGATAAGATCTTGTAAATTCAGACTTGTTACCCTACTGCTTAGGGAGTTAAAGCTGGTGGATTCGCTGACTCTAGAGACATGACATGTAGAATCAATTCCATGTATCTATGCTTATGCCAAATGATTAGGATGCTATGATCGAAATGAATCAAACGCTCCTAACTAGATGTGTTATGAATGTGTCAAATAACTAGGATGCTATGATCGAAATGAATCAAATGCTCCTAATTAGATGTGTTATGAATATGTCAAATAACTAGGATGCTATGATCGAAATGAATCAAATGCTCCTAATTAGATGTGTCATGAATGATATGAGAATGTCACGCCCTTGAGTTTAGGGTAATTTAAACTAATTAGTCCCGTTTCAGGTCCTTGTATCGTTTAGAAGCACTTCAGAGTAATATGCAGAACTCCTTTTTGAATATTATTAGTCCATTAATCATCATTTCAACGAAAAATGCTTGAAACAGATTATTGCGGTAGACAAGATGGGATTTTATTTTGAGAGCGACGCTCAAAGTGGATAGAGTAATTAAGATAGCAAATTTGCTAAGATACAAAATGAAAACTAACGAATTAATCAAGATAACACATTCTGCCAAAAATGCAAAGTGAACTAGATAAGAAAGTGTTCCAAATATCAACGGTGTGAGCTTCGTTGCACGAATTTCTCAGAGACCCTCTGAATTCGGTATGTGTTTAGAAGACTAAGAGTATTTTGTTGATGCCCCAAGATGTAGCATTTCTCCTTCTTATCAATTTAGAGAAAATAGGATCACCGTATGCCCCAACTTCGATCAAAATTTGAATTGCCCATTCCTGGGTTTTCAACTCAAAACCCCTTTGGTCTCAAAGCGCCCTTTTGCGGGTTTTCGCCTTGGCCTCTCCATTTTTTTTTTTTAGGTGAAGTACCTCTTGACCGAATCCGAATTCACAGGATTAGGCAGACTTTTACCATCCATCTCGGTCAAAATTAGAGCTCCTCCAGAGAAAGCCTTCTTTACCACATAACGTGCTTCTCAATTAGGCATCCATTTTCCTCTGAAGTCTTTTTGTATGGGAAGGATCTTTTTCAAAACAAGGTCTCCTTCATGGAATTCCCTGGGGCGAACTTTCTTATTATAAGCTCATATCATTCTCTTTTGATACATTTGACCATGACGGATAGCCTTTAGCCTCTTTTCCTCAATCAAGTTCAACTGGTCGTATCGAGACTGGATCCATTCTGCTTCATCTAATTTTAACTCTGCAAATGCAGCGTAGAGAGGAATCTCGACCTCAATAGGTAGAACCGCCTCCATCCCATAAACTAAAGAGAATGGTGTTGCCCCGGTAGATGTTCTGACTGACGTTCGGTAGGCATACAGGGCAAATGGTAATTTCTCGTGCCAATCTCTGTAAGTTTCAGTCATCTTCCCCACGATTTTCTTTATGTTTTTATTGGCCGCTTCTACTGCGCCATTCATCTTTGGGCGATACGGTGACGAGTTATGATGTTTAATCTTGAACTGGTTACAGACCTCTGCTATCGTGCTATTGTTCAAGTTCAGTGCATTGTCCGATATGATTCGCTCAGGCATCCCATATCGACATATGATTTCTTTCTTTAAGAACTTACTGACTGCCGACTTTGTGACGTTGGCGTAAGATGTGGCTTCTACCCATTTGGTGAAGTAATCTATGACCACAAAGATGAATCGATGTCCATTAGATGCCTTTGGCGAGATTGGCCCTATGACATCCATGCCCCACATAGAGAAAGGCCATGGAGAAGTCATGACATGAAGGGGTGAAGGAGGTACATGAATTTTATCTCCATAAATTTGACATTTATGACACTTCTTGGCATAGTTGACGCAATCTCCTTCCATAGTGGACCAATAATATCCGAATCTCATGATCTGTCTGGCCATGGTGAAACCATTGGCATGTGTCCCGCAGACGCCCTCGTGAACCTCTTCTAGGATTTGCTTAGCCTCGACAGCGTCTACACATCTTAAGAGTACTTGATCCTTCCTTCTCTTGTATAAGATCTCTCCATCCAAGACGTAGTCACTAGCCAGCCTTCTTAGTGTCCTTTTATCATTCTCGGACGCCTGGTCTGGGTATTCACGACTCTTCACATATTATAAAATATCCTAATACCAAGGATGATCATCTTTCTCTTCTTCTTCTTCGATGTTGCAACAATGAGCCGGGGCCTCGTAAATGCTCATTTGGATAGGCTTCATATCCTCTTGCTTGTTCACTTTGATCATAGAAGCTAAGGTTTCCAAGGCGTTAGCCATCTGATTTTCCTCTCGTGGGAGATAGCAGAAAATGACATCGTCAAACTCCTTGATTAGCTCCAGAACCAGCCTTCGATAATTGATCAACTTCGGATCTCTTGTCTCCCATTCACCTTTAAGCTGGTAGATCACTAATGCAGAATCTCCGTATACCTCCATCACTTTTATTTTGCGTTCTATGGCTGCACGGATGCCCATGACGCATGCATCGTATTCCGCCATGTTGTTTGTATAGTCAAAATCCAATTTACTGGTGAAAGGATAATGATCTCCGTTCGGGGATACCAAGATCGCCAGATTCCATTGCCTCTGACATTTGATGCTCCGTCAAAATTCAACTTCCAAGGGTGGCTTTCTTGAAGTCTTCTTCCATGGTTGCCACGCATTTAGATCCTCATTCGGAAATCAAAGCTCAATGGCTCATAATCTTCTAGAGCTCTCATCACCAAAAAATGCTATATGCACTCCCTTTATAGCCTTTTGATTCACGTGTAGACTATGTCAAACTCGAAAAGCAAAATTTGCCAACGAGCCATTCTTCCATTCAAAGCATTTGACTCCATCATATACTTCAAAGGATCTAATTTCGAGATTAGCCAAGTCGTGTGGTACAAAGATGTATTGCCTTAGTCTTGGGTTGTCCAAATCAAAGCACAACACAACTTCTCGATCGGCGAATATCTCGTCTCACATTCAGTGAATTTCTTGCTAAGATAGTATATTGCTTTTTCTTTTCTTCCAGTCTCGTTATGTTGGCCTAGCACGCATCCCATGGAATTCTCGAACACCGCCAAGTACAGGATCAGTGGTTTATCCGGACAAGGTGGCATCAGTACTGGAGCATTGGATAGGTAATGCTTGACTTTGTTAAAAGTTTTCTGGCACTCCTCATCCCAAACACCTGGGTTATGTTTCCTAAGGAGACGAAATATTGGATCACATTTCTCTGTCAGTTGTGAAATGAATCGAGCAATGTAATTCAGTCTTCCTAGGAAACCTCGAACTTCTTTTTGAGTGCGTGGTGGAGGTAATTCTTGTATAACCCTAACTTTATCTGGGTCAATCTCAATTCCTTTTTCACTGACCACAAATCCCAACAGTTTTCCTGACCGGGCTCCGAAGGTACACTTTGCGGGATTGAGCTTTAGTTGGAATTTTCTTAACCTTAAGAATAATTTCCTCAGGACTTGCACATGCTCATTTTCTGTTCTGGATTTTGCAATCATGTCATCGACGTAAACTTCGATCTCCTTGTGCATCATATCATGAAATAAAGTTACCATGGCCCTCTGATATGTGGCTCCCGCATTTTTCAGCCCGAATGGCATCACTTTATAACAAAATGTTCCCCACATGGTTACGAATGTGGTCTTTTCCTTGTCTTCTGGATGCATCTTTATCTGGTTGTACCCCGAGAAGCCGTCCATAAATGAGAAAAGTGAGTAACCTGCCGTGTTATTTACTAGTGTATCAATGTGCGGTAATGGGAAGTTGTCTTTTGGGCTGGCTTTGTTCAGATCTCGGTAGTCCACGCACATTCGTACCTTCCCATCTTTCTTAGGAACTGGGACTATATTGGCCACCCATTCTGAGTGCTTGACCACTTGTAAGAAACCGGCGTCGAACTGCTTCTTGACCTCTTCTTTTATCTTCAACAACACGTCGGGTCTCATCCTTCGAAGTTTCTGTTGAATTGGCCTACATTCTTCCTTTATGGGGAGTCGATGCACCACGATATCGGTATTCAATCCGGGCATGTCTTGATATGACCAGGCGAAGACATTCTTGAATTCTCGAAGTAACTCGATGAGGTCTTGCTTTGTTTCTACAGTGATACTAGCTCCAATTTTCACCTCTTTTCCTTATCCCAAGCTCACAATTTCCACCGACTCTTTGTGAGGTAAGATTTGTTTCTCCTCTTGTTCTACCATTCTTAACAAATCAGGAGATAAGCCACAATTTTGGTCATCTTCAAAATCTTCCGTGTCCTCTATACACAAGTCTTGCTCGAAAGGAATCTCTGAGTCATTGGCAATATCGCTCATGTCATTAATATCCGGGGACCTGTTATGGATGAAGAAAGAAATCCAAAGAACACTGAATCTAAGAATATTTTATTTGTATGGTATGATTATGAATGAATTGGAAAGAATAAAAGAATATTCACTCAAGATGATACGCAAAAATGTATTTTTTATTGAAATAACGATATTTGGACATATGCCTATTTCATAAAAGGATTCTTATTGCCTCTAGGCTTAGAGCAATAAGTTTGTTTTGAACATTACTCTGAGTTAATCCTAAAAGTTTCAGGGATCTCCTCCACGGTCCAATTGTTCAAAACGCTTCCAGCGATGTAAGGGCGAATTCCAGCTAAAATCTCTTCAGTTTTTCCATCAGATATAGCATTGATGCTCAAACTGTTTAATATTTCCTCGGCAGGCTCTTTCTTTGTCGATCTTCTTTTTGAGTAAATAGTCCCTCCTGACACAAATGTTCTGGATAAGTGAGGAAAGGTCATTGGTTCCCACTTGACCTCCTCACCGCGCAGACGCGCTCTCCTTATCTCTTGCCTTTTCTCCAGCTCTTTCTTCTTTTGCTTTGCATCTGGCTTAAATCCTAAGCCAAAGCGATCTCGTTTTTCCTTCACTACTGGTACCTCGATCCTTCCTTGGAGGCATCTTCCAAGTCCTCTCCCTGGCAAGGCTCCTTTGCCAACAGTTAATCGTAGGCCCATCCTTGTGGTTTTGGATATTCTAGGCACTGGGACCTTGTTTCCTTCGACGATGAATGTAGCGTTGACAAATTCTAATGATCGAAAAGAACACTCTATTACCTCATCGTCTGTACCCACATACGGTGCGTCACTGGTGACAGATGCAATGATGTCTTCCTCCGCGTTTATCGTTACCAACCTACCCTCAGTTACGAACTTCAATTTTTGGTGTAGAGATGACGGTACTGCCCCTGCCGAGTGAATCCACGGTCTTCCCAACAGGCAATTTTATGATGGTTTGATGTCCATTACCAAGAAGTCCACCTCGTAGGTATTTGGGCCGATCAAGAGAGGTATCTCGATTCTTCCCATCACCTTCCTTTCGGTGCCGTCGAATGCTCTCACGACGTTCTGGCAGGTCTTCATGTGGGAGCTATCTACTGGCAATCTATTTAGCGTGGACAAGGGCAGGACATTTAATGCCGATCCATTATCAATCAATACCCCCGGTAATGTGTATCCCTTGCAACGAGTGGTAATATGCAGGGCTTTTGTAGATCCCATGCCCCCCGGTGGTATTTCATCATCATTAAAGAAAATAAAGTTATCAGCACTGATATTATTGACCAGGCGGTCGAGCTTGTTAACAGAAATATCATCCGCCACGTATGTTTCATTTAACACCTTCATCAATGCACTGCGGTGTGTCTCTGAGCTCAAAAGTAAGGCTAATACCGATATGCGAGCTGGTTGTTTGTGCAACTGCTCCACAATGCTGTACTCATTGTGCTTCAGGAATTTTAAGAACTCTTTAGCCTCTTTCTCCGTTACAGGCTCATTGACAGGTGACTCAGGTCTGATCGTCTTCTCATTTATTTGTTCAACAACCACAGATTTTCCTTTAGCTGGTTCTACCTTTGTGTTCGGGGTATAACGCCTTCCACTTCGTGTATAAAACCCTTCATCTTGTCCTTTCTCCGTAGCGTCAATCGGGTTCTCCTTTCCTGGGATTGTCACATTACAGTCATTGTTCCAAGGCACACTTTTGCTATCTTTGTAAGGGAAAGCAATAGGTTTCTGGATTATGACCTTTGGCGCAATTGGTACTCCCATTTCACTGGTCCTTGGTCGCGATATGATTACAACTGGGTGATTGACCCCTTGGACATTGTTGGTTGGCCCTTGCTCTGACGCGCATACATCTTCTCCTTTCGGGTCCTCGGTGTACTCAAAAAATTTGATCTCTTTATTTTCTATCAATCTCTGTAATAGAGCCTTGAATTCATTACACTTTTGGATCTCATGCCCTTTCTCGTCATGGAATTCACAGTAGTACTTCCCTCCTTCAGCCTTCTCCTCTAAATCTTGTGTAAGTAAACCTTCTTCCACCATTTTCTTCCAAACCCATCTCAAAGGGGTCTTTACCTCCGATACATCCATCTTAGTTCTCGTCCCTCCACCTTCGACTATCGCGTTTACCCCTTCATCTGAATGACTGGGTAACGGATTTCCAGCCACATTAGGTCCTGTGGGATCATCAAACTTCACAATGCCCATCTTTATGAATCTTTCGACTAATTTCTTAAAGGCCGTGCAGTTCTCAATCGTGTGTCCCGAGATTCTGCATGGTATTCGCATTGAGCGTTTGCGTCATACCACTTAGGAAATGGAGGTTGCATGGGTTTCAGGTAAAATGGGGACACCACATGCGCATCGAACAGGTTTTGGTAAAGCTCTCTATAGGTCATTGGGATTGGCGTGAATTGAACTCTTTATGTGTTAGGCCTCGAGTCGAAATCTTGCCTTGTAGAGCCCTGACGGCTAGTAGCCACTGCCCTTGGTTGGCTCACTGTGACTGGCTTGGAATAACTTTTATTGTATACGTTTGCATTGTTCACTTCGTTTTCTTTCCTTTTAGGAGCTGATCTCTTAGCACTTTCTCCCGCTTCAATTTTCCCACATCTCACCGCGTTTTCTATCATCTCCCCGGACATCACTATGTCTGAGAAGCTCTTAGTAGCGCTTCCCAACATATGGTTAATGAATGGGGCCTTCAGGGTATTGATAAAAAGCATGGTTGTTTCCTTCTCTAGGAGAGGTGGTTGGACTTGCATCGCTATTTCCCTCCACCGTTGTGCATACTGCCTGAAGCTCTCACTCGGCTTCTTTTCCATATTTTGTAGGGTAATTCTATCGGGTGCTATGTCCGTCACGTGACCGTATTGCTTCATAAAAGCTTGAGCCAAGTCCTTCCACGAACCAATTTGGGCACGGCTGAGCTGGTTATACCACTTGGCCGCGGATCCGATTAGACTGTCTTGGAAACAATGGATCAATAGCTGGTCGTTATTGACATACCCTGTCATCCTTCGACAGAACATCGTAATATGAGCTTCAGGGCAGCTTGTCCCATTATACTTTTCAAACTCTGGAGTTTTGAATTTTGGCGGGAGCACCAGGTCTGGGACCAAGCTCAAGTCCTTAGCGTCAACCCCTCCACGGTAGTCAGCAGTCTCCATTGCTTTGAATTTCTCTTCAAGCCATTTGCATCGGTCATCGAGTTGCTTTGCCAAGTCAACCTTTTCTTTTTCTGTTTCTGCCACCTCATCAAGGTCTGGGACAAATGGATTAGTTGGATTATCCCCGGGAGTGGAACCCGAACCTATAGGAGCATTCATCGGTGCCGAGGCACCGGCCTGGTATTGCTGGGGTCTAATTATGACAGGCGCTATTCGTGGGTGCATCTCTGGTTGTGATTGAGTGTTTACTGGGGTAAAACCCGGAGGATAGATAGGGTCTTCATTGTTGCTCCCTATAGTGTTCTTCCCTTTTTCACGTTCTTTAGCCAGGAACTGTGCTAACTGTCCTAACATATTATTCTGGGATTCTTGCATTTGTTCCCTCATATCTTGTTGGATTTTCGCTAACTGTTCTTGCATCCGTGCTTGTAATTGCTCTTGCATATCCCTTTGCAGTTGTTCTAATCTTTCTAATCTTTGATCTATTTCTTTGGTTTTACGGCGGGTATAGTAGCTGTGTTCGGTTGGTTGATTTTCGTTGGTTTCCAGATTAACTGAAATAATTTTTCTTAATTAGGGTCCTTTCGTGAAATTTAATGCATATGATGAAATGTAATGCAAATGAATGAATGCAAAAGGAGGCGTTGATTCTAATTCAATTTCGTTAGAAGAACTTCACTAGAAGAAAAATTTCTTTACATAGAACGGATGATTACATATACGACTTTGCCCTAATGCCTAAAGCCTTAACTTTCCTAAGAAGCCAAGCTAAGTTTCGGCCTCGATCTGATTCTGACTCGTACTTTAAGCTCAATACATCAGCCTGAACGGCCAGGGTTTGCAAGTGATCGGCTACCTCCCGAACCTGAGTCACAGCCTCGCCCATGACATAATCTCTATTTCTGATCTGATCTTGAGATTGGAAAAGTTGTTCTCTATACTGTTCATTGTTTGCCTCAAGGAGTTCCACTCGAATTTTACTATCTTGTAGTGCGGTCTCGAGTTTTCCTATTTCCTCTTTCAACTCTTCGATCTTACTTAGGCTGACTTTCAACTCGATTACGGAATTACGACCACGATGTTGATGTAGTGATCTTTCTAATTCATCCACCCGAGCTCGTAACTTCTCCTTTTCGTTTTGGCTTTCTAACAAGTTCTTTTCCAGAACATCCTCTCGTACTCGGACATCATGAAGCTTCTTCTCCCACTGATCGGCTCTAGTCTTTTCTTTTCCAATCTCTTGATGCCACTGTTCTGACGTTTTGCCCAAACCGGCAGTTCTTATTGACTTACGTAGCTTCTTATAATCGGTCTTTAGACTATCCAAGTCCTCCTCAGCTTTGTTCTTCCCTTTCCTTAGCTTTTCGGCCTCTAGCTTATGGACGTCGATGTCCAATCCTAGCCGCATTTTTTCTTCCTCTAATTGCTCTATCTTCTTTCCAAATTCTGAGCTCTTTCTCTCGAAGTCTTGCTTTATGATCTCTAGCTCAGATGGGGCTACTCGCAAATGCTCTTCTATTGGCTGAGTGTCCCCTTGATTCGGCTTAGGAACGTTATCGTTGACTCTCTTACCCCACCACCACTCATACTCGGGGGTTGTCATCGGGCCTGCGGTGAATCCCTTCATTCTTCGAGTTTGATTCCACGCATCTGATATCTCACGAACTCTTTTCTTATAGCCGTCATCTTTATAAGAGAACTCACACTGAGCTAATCCTTGTGTTGCCGGTATGAAATGCCTCGACCGATACTGCCTTAATACGAGTAGTGGAGTGTATCTAGAAGCCCCCCATATTCCAGCTAGAGGGACCCAGTCAAAATTGCCGCATCTATACAAGATTTTGCCAGGGATAAACCATGGAGCTCTCCATTCAACATTTTCGGCTTGCAAATTCTGGAGGATAGTTATCCATTTCTCTTCTGAGATGTCGTCTCGTCTCAATGTGGCCACTAATTCTCCTAATGGAGAATAGTCTCTAGAGAAAACCCGATAGGAAACTTTTTCTACTTTCTAAAAATGACTATGGAACCAAACTAAGAGAAGCTGTGCACAACCAATAAATCTTCCTTCGCCCGCTCTCCGACATGCATTCAAGGATCTGAAAGTTTCTGCTAGGATTGCCGGGACTGGCGTAGTACCTTTATCAAGTCGGTCGAATAAGTCTGAGACAGCTTCATCTACATATCCCAATGCCTTGGGAAAGACAACCAGACCGTAGATACTTAGAGTGAAAACATCAACCCTTTTCTTCAAATCCGGGTGTGTCAAGATCAAGTCTCTCAAATTCCCCCAAGGAATACACTTACTATCCCCTTTCTGCTTGATACGGGCTACAACCCATTGTTCACTCATTCTCGTGATACGTATCAATTTCTTCGAAAAGGAAGGGACGTTAACAGGCCTTGAATAGGCCCTGTCAGCTTGGATACTTGGGCAATTAAGTAAAGCCATGTATTCTTCTACGGTGGGTACTAAATCGACTCCTCCGAAGGTGAAGCAACTGTAAGCGGGGTTCCAAAACTGTGCGAGGGCCCGGAATAAGTATTTATCCACCGTTATGTCGAGCAGACAAGGTAGGTCACCGTAGTTGCAGTAAAAGAGTTGCTTGATCTCGTCGTTCCAGCTATTCCATATTTCTCTTAGTTCTCGCAGGTCATTCTGAGTCACACTGATGCGAGTGAAATCCCACAACTCCGACTCGTATCCCTCGGCCAAACTATCACCTTTTTCTTGCTGTGTCTTCTCAGACCATACTCGAACGGCCGCATTATCTTCCACTCTATCAAGAAACCCTTTTTCCATACTAAACTCTTCTATTTAGTAACCAAATCGTGAATCAACACCCCTTTTATGATGAGATGTCATGCAACAACAACAAAACACAAGCGAGTCAGTATTAAACTAAGAATAGATGTCAAAGCAGTTAAGAAATAATCAAAACACCTAATCGGGTAAAAAACTAGGGTTCGGTGTGGTTCTACCTAGGGCAGGCTCTTAGGGCTCACTACATGTGGTTCGGTTCTAAAGTAAAGGTACACGAACCAAAGTGATTCCTCGATCCTCACCCGTTATAGGCTCATACGGACCGAGTTCGATTCAGGGAATACATTTCCCTACGGCTATCTGGAGATGAAAACCTCACAAAGACGCAGTGCAGATGTATCCCGCGATCCACTATCCTATACGGAGGTGAAGACCTCACGAAGGAGTAGTTTCTCACTTCCACTTAAAAGGGTGTGACCACAACGGTCATGCAATGCGATGTGCAAAACTATTTTAAAACTCGAACCAACGCAGCAGGTATTATATCATAAACCACAAAAATAATAGGTGAAAATGAAAGAATCGTTTATCAAAACCAAATTTTCAATTTTCGACAAAAGACAAAAGTGAATCAACTTATGGCTCGACTCTCGAAGATTGTCCCCAGCGGAGTCGCCAAGCTGTCGTAACCATTTTTTTGGTAAAAACGGTAGTCGACTTGGATTTTGAAAATGAAAACGAAAAACTGGAGTCGCCACCAATCTTTTTTGATGAGGTGTGATCGGATCACCTTTGATTAATCATTTTAATAAAATTTAAGATTTACTAAAACGATGATTTTTGGTCTACGAAAATCAGAAAATGGGTTTGGGAGTCGGTTACGCACGAGGAAGGATTAGCACCCTCGATACGCCCAAAATTTGGTACCTAATTGATTAATTAGTGTCTTAGTGTCGAAAATTTTAAAAGTTTGAAAGAATTTAAAATACAAACCCTCTTTGTACGATTGAGTAAATTAAAGTGGATGTTAAAGGCGTGCTTATCCCGAAGTAATAAAATACCATACCCAGTAAGTTAGGGCACGACATCTCATATTTTGAGACTGGGCTAGCCTTTTATTTAAAATCAATGCATTTTTAATTTCTTTTAAAATGATATTCGGTTAGTTAGAGTGAACGAAGGAAATCGAAACCCAGTAAGTTAGGGCACGTTTCCTCAAGTTTTCAAACTCCGAATGTTGCCTTTATTTGCAAAAAATCCTATTTCGGAGTGTCAAAATGTTATACCCAGTAAGTTAGGGCATCACACTTCGTATCCCCGAAAATAAGTATTTTTAAAGACTCGTATTGTGATTTAAAAGAGAATATTCCGTTGTTTAGGTCAAATGAAGAAAATCGAAACCCAGTAAGTTAGGGCACGATTGTCTCGAATTGCCAAATACGGAATATCACTTTTCCGAAAGGGTTATTTTAAGGTATAGAATAGAAGACGTTATGTGATTTATAGTAAAATATAAAAGCAAATTATGATGCTAGTACGTAGAACAATTATGATAGGTGAAAACGATAATAAGGATAACAAACAAACGCATGAAGGAAAGGAAACAATCAAATACCTAAGTGAATTACTAAAAAGAAAAAATAAAATGACAATGATAACAAAGATGATGATACAAATAATGCATGACTTAATGTTTGAAAGAATTTACAAATATATAAATAAATAGGTAATAAAAATGATAAAAATAGGAATAAGGATATATATAAGCAAAGTATGCTAAAATATATACATATATATATATATATTAAATTAGTTAGTATAAGAGTAATAGCGTATAAGTATTTAAAATGTTATAGCAATAAAAATAATAATACAAATAGTGATAACAATGAAAGGTATAGTAATAGTAAAGATACCGGGATAATGATAATAATAATAAGAAGAAGACGAAATATATATTGAAAAATAAATATGTGATGATATTAAATGTGTATATATATGTATATTAATAATAAACAACTATTGATACTATCACATAAATACTTACGTATATTCATTTAAATATATATACATATAATAACATACATACTAGTATAAATAATAAATATAATAAGGATAAAAATAGTCATAAATATAAGAATATGAATATAACGTGGTATTTAAAAGTATAATGTAGCGGTTAAATATGTATACATAAAGATATATAATACAATATTAAAATGATAAACATATATATACGATACATATTTATTATAAACAACATTAGTAATAAGACTATTAAGGATACCACATAAATACATATACATATATAAAAACAAATACATGATACAATATATCTATATATACCAATATATTAGAAAATATAATATATATAAAAAATATATATGCATATAGTATTCAGGAAAAAGAAGTATACGTAATATGGTATTGATATATATAGATATATAACAGACAAATATATTAATAAAAAAACAATAATATCAAACCATCATTAATACTATATATCATATATATATATAAACATTAAGTAAAATGCTAGTAATGAGATGCTAATAAAAATATAAATATAATAACAGTAATTTATAGCGGTATAAAAAATAATAAAATTAAATAGCATAATGAGAAAAAGTAAAAAAAAGGGATGAAATTAAATTGGAAATGGGATTTTTGGGGCGAATTAAAAATAAATAAAAGAGAAGGGGATCGATTTGAACACGCGAACAAACTGGAGGGACCCAAGGAAAATGTCCCCGACTTCAAAACGCTGCACCTCGCAAGCGTGATTAAAATTGAATAAAAGCGAAATAATCGGGCCAATTTTTAAAAATAAAGAACAATGAATCTTAGAATACTTAAAAGACAAAAGGACCAAAAGGGGAAATATCCCCTTTCGCAAAAACACGCGGATCCTCTGTCAATCGGGTCGGGTGCTCGGGTCGGCGCCTAAACGGCGTCGTTTTAGGTCTGGGCCTGGGCACCAAAACGGTGCCGTTTCGGAAGGCTATAAAAGCCTAAAATCCTTCAAAAATTTCATTTTTCTTTGGTGTTTTTAAAAAAAAAAAGGAAGAGAGCTCTCCTCTCTGCTGGTGGCCCAGTCTTGATGATGAGGCTCCGGCGTGATCTCGACCATCACCAGCGTGAGCGCCGCCAGCCGATCGACATGCCAGTGGCGGCCACCGCACGCGATGGCCGGAGTTTCAAAAAAGTATTTTTTTGTCTCTTTTTTTGTATTTTTTATATGTTTATAATATATGTGTATTTTTGAGTAAAATAGGTTAAAAAGAAAGAAAATAACGATAATAACTAAATGAAATCACCTTGGGCTATTAGATGTTGATTTTCTGCTTGGACTATTTTTTTCTCTTGATATTGCTGTGGTCTCTGTTCTTTGTTTAAAAATTTGAACGCTTTGTTGGTATATATCGAGTTACCAAGAGTTGTTACATTGATTTGTTTTGATTCGGCTTTATATAGAGCCATTACATTTCCTATTCTTGCTTTCTGTCCCCTCTTCATTAGTGTTTGCAGGTATTTGTGGCGGTGAACTCTGACAAGGGCGGTGCTGCAGCAAAGACGGTGGCCAGGCAAGTGGCGATGGGACGGCAGCAGCTGATTAGGCTAGGGTTTGCTGTTGTTTTTCTTCTTTTTTTTTTATGTACTGGGCTGTGCTATTGGGTTTGGGCTTTTGTTATTTGTTTTGGGTAGGTTAGTTTGGGTTGGGGTTATTTTGTTGGGCTGATGGTGTGAGTTTGTTTAGCCCGGGTAGAATTTGGGCCGCACATTAGCTAAATTTGACTATTTGCAATGTTGTTTTAATATAATTGAATCTGAATATAAATGTATCAATGTTATGAATAATTGATAGATAACAAATCCTGTTTGAACCTTAAGAATTCTTAGGATACGAATGACATGTCATTAGGGATTTAATGTTTTGGGTGCTAGTCTTGAATGTCCTACCAATGGTTGAGGTCCTGCATTTGTTGCGGATTCTCCACAGCTCGTGTGAGCAGCATCATGTAGCTAACATTCTGACCCACAGTTCATGTAAGCAGATCCATTTCACAGCTTGTGTAAGCATTGATGTAAAGGAAATGTTACAGTTATATGGAAAGGCACATTATGTGTGAGCATTCCCAAGTATCCGATGTAATTCTAGATGGTTCAACGGGTAAGAAAAGGAAATGAAATGGTAAGTATTCAAATGAAAATCTGCTTATCTTATGGTTGAATTCATTTGTATCGTGGACAAGTATACTAACTTGTGAGTTGATGATGCTTGTATAGGCTTATGTGAACTTATGATTTTGGGTTGATATTGTACTTATTCTATAAATTGTACTAATTAATTGGTAAGTTTTGTTTAAGTTTATACGAGCTTACGAAGCGTTCGTTGCTTACGTAGTTACTCTCCTTTGTTTTATAGATTATTGGAAGCTCAATCGGTTGGAAACTAGTCGGAGACCTATCACACTATCCAGCAACTATTTCGGTAGTTTTTGAGTATTTTGGCCAAGGTTAAGAATGAAATGTATAGGTCTTTTGTAATGGTAGTTCATGGATGTGCAATAGATGTTTTGGTATGCAAATTCTTTAAAGTTAGGTTTGGTTTGATGAACTTTAATACCCTACCAAGTTATGTCATTTTGGTCTCTTTTAAGTGCTTATATATAAGGTGCTTTTGGTATGTTTGTGATGGCTTGTAAATGGACATTGGTGGTATCATGTGGTAGATAATTGAACTAGGTTTTTATGCTTGGAATATGACAATGTTGACTTTTATTGGTAAATGATGTGTTGATACAATGTGGTGCTTTTGAATGACATATTGGTTAATGAATTAGGATGTTTGAAATGGTATGTTTATATGTGTTTGAATGATGTTTAAATCCCTTGAATGTGTGCACAAATGGAATGGTTAGTCAAGAATGATTTGGCCTTGAAATGGATTGATTTTAGGTCAATTTTTGGGTTCATACGGCTCGAGACACGGGTTGTCACACGACCGTGTGACACACACGGACTAGCTACACGACCATGTGTCATTTGTAAAATTCTAAAGTTTTAAGCCAGTGAGTTACACGACCTTGCATGGCAACTCAGAGAGTTACATGACCTGGCACACGGCTTGCGACATGGCCGTGTGACCCTACTCAGTGAGTTACATAGGTGAGGACACAGGCTGGGACACGGCCGTGTGTCCCTTTGTTCGAATGTTACACGACCTGAGCTATGTCACATGGCCTGGCCACATGGTCGTGTGACCCTTGTTTACATATTTTTGCATCTTTTTCTTAAAACTTTTGTTTTGTTTCGATTTAGTCTCGAAGACTTGATTTAGGGACAAAATGCATATGTTATAATAAGTTTAATTTATCTAATAATATAATGATAAATGTTTTTTGATTGATCGATAATGCTCTGTAACCCTAATTCAGCGACGGATACGAGTTAGGGGCGTTACAAACTCTCAAGTCATTTAAGCATAGAAATCACTTAAGAGATTGTAACACCCTTAACCTGTATCCTTCGCCAGATTATGGTTACAAAGCATTATCGAACTATTGAAACATTTAAACTTAATGTCATTCAATATCATAAACATATCCTAAATCAATCATACATAAACATATCATACCTAAATCGAGCCCTCGAGGCCCTTAAAATACCTTAGAAATAAACTATGACCAATTTGAAATCATTTGGAAAGTTCAGGAAAAATTCACAAAATATTAGAAATAGGCGTCACACGGCAGCACACGCTCGTGCCTTAGACAGTGTAACCTTCAAACTAGGGACACACAACCATATCCCAACCCGTGTCGTCACCTGTGTAACTCTCTGAGTAGGGCCACACGGTCGTGTAACTCTCTGACTTGCCCCACAAGCCTATGTGCTAGGCCGTGTAACTCACTGACTTGCAAACAAAAGAACTTTCAGATGACACACGACTGTGTGCCACACACGGCTGAGATACACGCCTGTGTCTCAGGCCGTGTGGACCCAAAATAAACCTTAAACAACAAGTTTACCATTTCAAGCTTACTTGTAACCTAATTAAACTATTTTCTAGCCAAAAGACCTATTCAAAGTGACCACAATCAAGCCAAAAACATGCTAAATCATCCATTTAACATTCAACCAATATGCCACTCATAAGCACCTCAATCACAAACAAATAATGCTTACTTAGACATGTCAAAAACCTACCTCAAATTCAATCATCATATGTTATTCCATACTAAGCTTCAAAAACACAAAACAATTGAACATTCTTACTCTAACACTTTGCACCAAAATGTTTTATACATCTATTAATACAAAGTGTTCCAAAAGGACTTATCTAGTCATGCATCAGAAGTCCAACACCATCCATTAACAACAAGCATAAACATACCAACTTTTAACATTTACATATTCAACAAAACATCATAATACCAAGGACCTCTAATATTACATGCCACTTTAACCAACTACTAACAAGTACCAAAATGACTACCGAGATGATGATGATAGTGTGTGAGCTTCCGAGTCGATCCAATCAAAGCATCGATTTCAAGAGTCCTACAAAAACAAATCAAACTAATAAGCAAAAAAAGGAGCTTAGTAAGTTCGATAAGTAAACTCATTTGCTACCAAATACCAAATTTCCAAAGGATGTTAACTTTAATTACACCGGCAAGAAGCCTGTTAGGCACTAAGCCTGAATAACACCGGCACTAAGCATGTTAGGCACAAAGCCTGAATTTCACCAGCATTAAGCTTGGTAGGCACAAAGCTTGAATAACGATATAACTCAACACTTAAACATCGTTCCATAACAGACTATAAAGATTTAAATCACTAACAAGGACTTCAATTCAACTTTACATAAACATAAAACAAACTTACATGACTAGTTTGCAGAAATCGCAGAATATATAGACTACTCCGAAATCTTTCCTTTTCCACGATCGTCAACACGTTCATGATCTAAAACAACAATTTCATTCACTTAAGTACTTCTAAACTTCAATTTAATCTATAATTCATTTTTATGTAAACTTACTATTTTGCCCCTAACATGTTAACTTTTTCTTAATTTAGTCCTTAAGCTTATAACTTAAAATCTAACCATTTTAATCTAAATCCAATGTAATCAAACATACAAAGGACCTTGAAAAAACCATAATTATCATCATTTTACAATAAAACCTTAGAATTTATACATTGAACCATTTAGTCCCTAATTCCAAAATTTAACAAATATCACTTAACAAAACTTGTTTATTTCTCAACAAAGATTCATAATCTACCATTAAACACCAAAACTCATTCAAGAACATTCATGGCAAACCCCTCAACCTTTAACAGTTTTAAAAATTGACCCCCGGGCTAGCTAGTTTAAGCTAAAATGATACCAAAAACATAAAAAAAAATTAAAAACGGGGCTTAAAAAATCACCATGCACCCAACCAAGCTTGACCGAGTACTCCTTCTTCTCTAATGGTGTTTTTAGGTTTTCCAGCAACAAAAAGATGAAGATGATCACTTTGATTCATCTTTTCTTAATTAATTTTTCTTTAATTTACCAAACGATTAAATGAACCTTTTAAAATCACTAAAATTTCATTAAAACCTTGCCATGTACATCCACTATCACTTTAGTTGGTCTATTTACCATTCACGTCCCTTTTTTTAAGGTTTCATAGCCATTTGAATCTTTTAACTAATAGAACTCAAATTTTACACCTTTTACAATTTAGTCCTTTTTACTTAATTAATCAAACAAACATCGAAATTTCTTAACGAAATTTTAATTCGACCTTACTAATATCCCATAGACATCAAAATAATAATAAAATAATAATTTACTCATCAGATATGTGGTCCCGAAATCACTGTTTCGATTTCACTAAAAAAGGTTGTTACAACTCTCCCCCTAAAGGAATTTTCGTCCTCAAAAATCTTACCAGAAAATAGATTTAGGTACAGTGATTTCATCAATTCTTTTGTCTCCCATGTAGCCTCTTCAACCCCGTGATGATTCCACAATACTTTAACCAACGGTACCTTTTTGTTTCGGAGTTCATTTACCTCACATGCTAAAATCTTGATCGATTCTTCAGAATATGGCAGATTAGGCTAAATCTCTACCTCACAAAGAGCTATTCTATGTGAAGGATCTAATCTATATCGTCTCAGCATAGAAACATGAAAAACTTTATGAATCTTTTCAAGTTCCGGGGGTAAAGCTAATTTGTAAGCTACAGGACCAACTCTTACAATAACCTCATACGACCGGATAAACCTTAGACTCAATTTCCCTTTTCTACCAAAACGTAGAATCTTTTTCCACAGAGAAACTTTTAAAAATACTTGGTCTCCTGCAACAAACTCAATATCCTTACGCTTCAAATCTGCGTAAGATTTGCGACGATCTGTCGCAGCTTTCAAGTTATCTCGAATTGATCTGACTTTGTCTTTAGTATCTCAAATTAAATCAACCCTTTCTAACTTTCTTTCACTCAACTCTGACCAACATAATAGACTTCTACATTTATGCCCATATAAAGCCTCATATGGTGCCATTTTTAAGCTCACTTGATAGTGGTTATTGTAAGCAAACTCAACTAACAACAAATATTTCTCCCAACTACCCTTAAACTCAATAATGCAACACCGAAGCATGTCTTCTAAATTTTGAATTAATCGTTCAGATTGACCATCTGTTTATGTATTGAAAGCCATACTAAACTTCAATTTTGTATCCAATGCCTCATGTAACTTACTCCAAAACCTTGAGGTAAACCTTAGATCGCGATCTAAATTGATTGATAACAAAACACCATGTAATCTAACAATTTCATCAACATAGAGTTTGGCTAATTTCTCCAATGAAATGTCAAAATTACCAAAATCATATTCATTCATAATAACTATATTTCTCATAATTTATGATTTAGTCCATTCCATACATCATATTCACTCATAATAACTATATTTCTCATACTTTATGAGTTAATCCTTTAGATGCCAAAATCACCAAAAGTAAAATTAATTTAAATAATATACATTATAATATAATTAAAACATAACATAAAATATGAAACTTACTTGGAAAAAATAGCTACAAACGAAACGTTAAGGACTAATCCACAATTTTTCCTTTTCCTCGATTATCTTCCGATTGGTTCAATTCTCTATCTATAAGATAATTCATTTCAATTTATCAATTCTAAATGTCTTATAAAATTATATTATGTGCATATGACAGTTCAATTTTAGTTTTTGAATGTTCCCTAAAATTTGTGCATTTTATACAATTTAGCCCCTAAAATTGAAATTGCCATAACTATCAAATTTGAATCTCGATTTCGAAACCGATCTCAATTTTATCTTTCTACAACCCTTTATTATCCATATTTACAAAAATATTAAATCAATTTCAAAATTTATGCACTATAGTCCCTATGTTCAAAAACTAGCAAATTAGTCTTGAAATCTAATAAATTAACACCAATTTAGTCCCTTTATTATAAATTAGTCTATTTTTTTCATGTCTAAGCTTAAAATCTAACAAATTAACACCAAATTAGTCCTTTTATTATAAATTAGTCTTGTTTTTTCATGTCTAAGCTTAAAATCTAACAAAGTAACACCAATTTCATAAAGCATTCAACAATGACAACTTTTGAAAACTTTAATCATTTTACCAATTAGTGCATAGTCAAACTAAATTAAGCTCTCGGCACCTCAAAAACATAAAAAATATAAGAAAAAAGACTTAAATACATAACAAACTAAAGGACCAAAAGCTTAAAACTCCAAAACCCTATTTTTCATTTCTCACCCACAGAAAGTTGAATAAGATGAAGCAAAATTGTCATCTTTTCTTTTATTTTGTCTTATATACTTGGTTTAATAACTAGTTAATTATAATTTATTTGATTAAACTTTAATTAACATACTTAAGGATGATTAACTAAATTGGTTGATGAAAGTTTTCATCCACCACGATTTGGTGAATTAATAAAGGTTTAATTGATCATTTGGTCTCTAAGTTTGTAATGATCCAAAATCCGTGGGCACCGAAAAAGTGCATTATCGGGCCCCCGTCTTAGTGAAACAGGTTCGTAAATAATTATTAAGAATAATTATGAGCCTAGTTATATGTCTAATTAGGTTTTGTTTAGGTGAAACTAGTTTAATTTAGAGTAATTAGTAAAAAGGACTAGATTGAGTAAAGGTTAAAAGTTTAATTCTAAAACAATAGAAAGAAAAAGGGATTAAAATCGCAATTAAGCCATTTGTAATAATTGAGGCGGAAAAATGGATAAAAAATCTAAGATTGCTCTTAGATTTTATTAATTAATTATTATTATTATTATTATTATTATCATTATTATTATTATTTGATTTAAAATTTTGTTATTAGATTATAAATAAATTAAAATTTGTGCCAAATGTATGATGATAAAAGTGTACGTGTGATATGTGTATTTATACACATGTAAAATATATATATATATATATATATATATATATATATATTTGTATATTTTCTTAAATAATAAGTAAAAGATATTTATATATATTAATAATTATTAAATTGATATTATATTATGAAATAAGACAAGTGCATAGTTATTATTGGTACTTGTGTAAAATATATATATAATTTCTTATATAATAAGTAAATGGTAATAATTAAATTATAAGATTTTTTTTATAATAAACAAATTGAATAATACAATTGTAATAAAAATATTGGTACATTTGTTATAAAATAATTTGGTTACTTAATATTAAAGTAATATAAAATAACTAAAAGAAATAAGTAAATAGAATAAAAAGAAATTAAAAGAAACAAGAACGGAAAAGAAATAGAGAACAAAACGAAAACAGGGGAAGAAAAAGGGAAAGAAAAAAAAAGGGGGGAAATTGGGATTTTAAAGCTTCAAGTTTAATTGGTAAGCTAAATTTAGCCCTTTTTCTCTTAATTTTGATGTTTTAGAAGCTTTAAAACAAAGTTTTGTTGAAATTAAATTAACGTTTTGAAAGTTCTTAGGTTTTTAAGCATGGGTTATGTTGAACAAAAAGAAGAATTAGGGATTTAATTGAATGAATTTTAAGTTAGAATTGAAAAAGGGGTTAAATTGTAAAAGAAGCTATAAGTTTTGTGTTTTAGGAAATTAAATTGAAAGAAATTTTAAATTAGGGTATTATAATGAACATTAGATTGTTAGGGTGAATATGGAAGGAAATTGAGTAGAAATGAAGTATAAGTTAAGTTAAACAAATAAAAGAGTTAATTAGGATTAAATTGGAATTAGGGAATAAATTGAATAAAAATTCAATTAATTATTAAATTAGTGCTGTAATTAATAATGTAAATTGTTATTATTATTTTCGTAGCTAACAAGGAAAACGAGGCATCGGCATCCAAAGGAAAAGAAAAGATCGTTGAGGAGTAAACGCGTATTCCGGGTTTGTATTACTATAACTCAAACTATTTATTAAATGTTATATTGAATTTGTAGTCATGGGACATCTAAGATAATGTAAGTAATAATATTTGAAATTAAGTAAGAATATGTGTGAATATTGAATTATATGTGAATTGAGATAATAGATGTTTTGAATTGATTGAATATTAGAAATTGTTGTGGAAATGAATTCGAAATTGGAAAAGTAAAATAATACCCTATTAACTTGTCAGACTAGATTGGATACAAATGGCATGCCATAGGATTGTGATGTGATGAGGAGATTTGTAGCTTGGCCGAGAAGATGATTCTGTTATTATATGCTTCGATTTAACCGAAGAGGAATTTAATGCCTTATCGCTGTGTTTGGGAGGATAGGATATACCGGTGTGTTTAGGAGGCTATATTATACTGGTGTGTTATGGAGGATTTATATTATTCCGGGTGTGTTTGGGTTGGATATTCTGGTGTGTTTGGGTGGAATCCACGTATCTATCAGAGTCCGAGTCTAATTAATAGGGTAAATAATTGAAATGAAAATTTGAAAATGAGATTTATTGATTTGACACTACTGAAAAGTACGAGAAAGAATGTAGGGATTAAATTATGGATTGATTTAGTATGTGAAAAAAATGAAATATGAATTTAAGATTTATGAAGTGATATATAATTATGTATAATTAGTTTAAATGATTTATAAAGCTTATGGTTGATGTTGTAATTTATTAATGTTAAATAGTTTGGTTTATAGTAATACCACTGAGTATGAAATACTCAACGTATGGTTGTTTCCGTGCGCAGGTCATTAGAGTTTAAGATCGAGTTCAACATCTAGAAAGATCCCGACTCCAATAAGAAAATTTTGGTGATGTATTTCTTCTTTTTGTTTAGGTGGCATGTACTAAGTGGTTGTACATGAGTCATGTATATATGTATTTATATATAGGTTAAATGATCTTGTTGTAATTAGATAGTTATGAAATTTTGGATGATAAGTCAGTTTGAAGTTATAAATTAGTAAATTTGGTATTAAATTTTGAAATGAAATGAAAGATATGAATTAATTCCTTATATGTTAACACTTTAAAATTTAAGTAATAAATCAATGGATTAAGCATGATCTAGTAGTGTTTAAGATGTAAAATTCTTTGGTTGAAACATTGGTATTGGTTTGTTTTTGGTTTGAATTTGCCGGGGGTTTTAGGTAAAAATAAGAAGAAATACTGTCGAAATTTTTGTAAAAAAAAATTTACAAAAATTTTTCCAGAATACTCGAACAAGTCCCATTCTACTTTTAATTCATGTTTTGGGCTTCAAGAGTCCAATATAGGGACTTAATTTTTAAATTATACTATGAATGTTATATTAATTGTGAATTATTCGTAAGTTGTCTAATATGTTCGGTAATGCCTTGTAACCCTGTTTCAGCGACGATTTGGGGTTAGAGGGTGTTACAATTATTAGTATCAGAGCTATCAGGTTTAGCCGATTTTCAGGCTAAATCGAGCTCGGAAGTGACTCTAATAGTACATGCCACTTTTGAGTCGAAATTGAGTTGGGAATTTTGGATGCTGACCTATTTATTTGTTTTTGTTTTATAGATAAAAGATGTCAGATGAAAGAATAAACGATACTGATGAAGAGATGCATACCGAAGAAGAAGAATCTTATGGGTTAAATGAAATTGAATCGGTAACACTTAGTATTAACCCGATAAGAAACCAACCTCCTGGAGTAGAAAGAAGAAATGATAGAGATTGTTCTGATATATTAAGAGTTATTGTTGATGCTTTGCAAAGAGTAGCGGGGACTGTTCCTGCTACAATTTCTGTACCAACTCAGAGACGGGCCCCGATAAAAGAGCTAATAAAATACACTGCTACAGAATTTATGGGTCTGACAAGAGTTGATCCATCTACAGTAGAGAATTGGATGGAATCAACTAAACTGGTTCTACAGCAATTAGAATGTACCCCTCGGGAATGCTTGATTTGTGCCGTTTCATTACTTCAGGGTGAGGATTATCTATGGTGGGAATCTGTAATCTGGCATTTGCCAGCAGAATAGGTAACATGGAAATTATTTCAGAAGGAATTTCAGAAGAAGTATGTTAGAGAGCTCTATATTGAAGATAAAAAGTAGGAATTTCTAATGTTGAAACAAGGTAATCTATCAGTAGTGGATTATGAAAGAGAATTTTCTAGATTGAGCCGGTACGCTACTGAGTTCATCCCAATAGAGGCAGATAGTTGCAAGAGGTTTCTACGGGGCTTGAGAGATGAAATTAGAGTACATTTGGTGTCACAACGAATCACAGAATTTGTAGATTTGGTTGAAAGAGCGAAAATGGTAGAACAAGTTTTGGGATTGGATAAAAAGCCTGAAATAACTAAATTGACTGGGAAATGAGCTGGAACTGCTAGTTCTAATCCTTTAACAAAAAGATCCAGAGAGTTCAGAGGCGATTGGAAGCCAAGCTTCATATCGGATCGAGGTGACAAAAGCAGGGGTAAACAGACTACTGTTTCTATAGGTAGTGTAAAGGGAGCTTCACGAAATTTTAATATCCCTGACTGTGAACAATGTGGAAAAAAACACTTGGGTGAATGTTGGAGGATAACTCGACGATGTTTTTGATGCGGGTCCACAGATCATTTCATTCGAGATTGTCCAAAAAGTGAAAGTGCCATACCTGCAGCATCTCAGAGATCAGTGCCTACTGTTCATGGCAGAGGATCTAGTAGGGGCAGTTCTATATCCAGAGGTAGAGGTATTAGAAGAAATAGTGATATAGTTACACAACAGTCAGATGCTAGAGCACCGGCTAGAACGTACGTAGTTTAGACCCGTGAGGAAGGAGATGCACACAATGTTTTTACAGGTATATTTTTATTTTATTTTGAGCCTATTTATGCTTTAATTGACCTTAGTTCGTTACATTCATATATTAATTCAAAACTAGTCAAATAGGGGAAATTAGAATCTAAAATGTCTAGAGTTTCTATAGAAGTGTCTAGCCCTTTGGGACAAACGGTGTCAGTAGATAGAGTATGTCGGAGGTGCCCGTTAATAATACATGATAAAATATTTCCTGTGGATTTGTTGATCATGCCTTTTGGTGATTTTGATGTCATTTTGGGTATGGACTGGTTATATGAACATGGGGTAGTTTTGGATTGCTATAAAAAGAGGTTTAGTATTTGGACAGAAAATGGGGATAGAATTGAAGTGAATGGCCTCCATGCCAGTGGTTCGACACGCATCATTTTAGCGATGAAGGTTAATAAATTACTACAGCAAGGTTGTTCAGCATACTTGGCATATGTTATTAATTCTGATTCAGTTGGGAGTCAATGCAGTTAGATTAGGGCTGTATGCGAGTTTCCATATGTAATTCTAGAAGAACTACCGGGCTTACCACCTGATAGAGAGGTTGAATTTGCTATTGCGGTGTATCCAGATACAACACCAATTTCTATACCTCCGTACCGAATGTATTCTACTAAATTGAAAGAGTTGAAAATACAGTTGCAAGATTTACTAGATCGAGGCTTCATCTGACCGAGTATTTCACCCTAGGGAGCTCCAGTGCTGTTTGTTAAAAAGAAAGATGGTTCTATGCGGTTATGCATTGATTATCGATAGTTGAACAAAGTGATAATAAGAACCGGTATCCCTTGCCTCGTATAGATGACTTGTTTGATCAGCTAAAGGGAGCTTCAGTATTTTCTAAGATTGAATTGAGATCCGGGTATTATCAGCTGAAGGTGAAGGAAAGTGATGTGCCTAAAATTGCCTTTCGTACTCGTTATGGCCATTATGAATTTTTGGTAATGCTAGTTGGATTGACAAATGCTCCAGTTGCATTCATGGATCTGATGAATCGCATTTTCCAGCCATACCTAGATCAGTTTGTGGTGGTCTTTATTGATGATATATTGGTATATTCAAAGACAGAGGCAGAACATGATCAGCATCTTCAAAAAGTTCTACAAATCCTACGGGAAAAATAGTTGTATGGGAAATTAAGTAAATGTGAATTATGGTTGTCAGAGGTGGTATTTTTAGGACATGTGGTATCTGCCGACGGGATTAGAGTTGATCCGAAGAAGATCGAAACAATTGTTCAGTGGAAGGCGCCAAAGAATGTATCAGAGGTGCACAGTTTTCTCGGTTTAGTTGGGTATTACAGGAGATTTGTAAATGGATTCTTGAAGATAGCATTGCCGATGACTAAACTACTGCAAAAGAATGTTCCTTTTATCTGGGATGATCAGTGCTAGAAGAGTTTTGAGACTTTGAAGCAAATGTTGACAAAGGCACCTGTATTAACATTACCAGAGTCGGGGAAAGATTTTGTCGTGTATAGTGATGCTTCTCTGAGCGACTTAGGCTGTGTATTGATGCAAAATGGAAAGGTCATAGCTTATGCATCTCGACAATTAAAACCACATGAACGTAATTACCCGACGCATGACTTGGAGCTAGCTGCAATAATTTTTACTTTAAAGATTTGGAGGCATTACCTTTATGGTGAAAAATGCTACATTGACACAGATCATAAAAGTCTTAAATATCTTCTGTCACAGAAGGAATTGAATTTAAGACAAAGACGGGGGATCAAGCTTCTAAAAGATAATGATTGTGTTGTAGACTATCATCCGGGAAAAGTAAATATGGTAGCGGATGTATTGAGCAGAAAAGCTGCGATTGAATTACGGGCAATGTTTGCTCGGCTCAGTATTAATGATGATGGGAGCTTGTTAGCTGAGTTAAGGGTTAAGCCGATGATGTTTGATCAGGTTAGAGCAGCTTAGATGAAAGATGACAGATTATTGAAGAAAAGAGAAATGGTTCAAAATGGTACAACTGAGAGTTTTAGTATTGACGAGCATGATTGTTTGAGGTTTCAAAACCAAATTTGTGTTCCAGCTACTTCTGAACTCAAAAAGTTAATTCTCTAAGAAGCACACGATGGCACCTTTGCATTGCATCCTGGTGGAACAAAAATGTATTGTGACTTACGGGAGTTTTATTGGTGGTCAGGGATGAAGAAAGATATAGTTGAATATGTCGGTAAATGTTTGACTTGTTAGTAGATAAATGCAGAACATCAGGTACCAATAGGTTTACTTCAGCCTATTAGTATTCCTGAATGGAAATGAGATTGTGTTACTATGGATTTTGTTACGGGATTGCCATCGTCGTCAAGTAAGAAAAATGCTATTTGGGTGATTGTAGATCGACTTACGAAGTCAGCTCATTTTATAGCAGTTAGAACCGACTGGTCATTACAGAAACTTGCTGAAGTCTATATTCAAGAAATTGTGAGACTGCGTGGTATTCCAGTGTCTATAATTTCTGATCGGGATCCACGATTTACATCGGTTTTAGAGGCAGTTGCATGATTCTTAATTTTAGTATTGCATTTCATCCACAAACCGATAGACAGTCTGAACGGGTAGTTCAGATACTAGAAGATATGCTTCGGGCCTGTATCATTGATTTTGATTTAGGTTGGGAACGTTACTTACCATTAGCTGAGTTTGTTTATAATAATAGTTTCCAATCTAGTATTCAGATGGCTCCATATGAAGCATTATATGGTCGAAGATGTCGATCACCAGTATGTTGGACAGAATTGAATGAGAGAAAAGTAATTGGGCCGGAATTAATTCAGGAGAAAGAAGAAATAGTTAAAAAGATCAGAGATAGATTGAAAGCAGCTTTTGACAGACAAAAATCTTATGCATATCTGAAGCGATGGGATATAGAGTATTATGTGGGTGATAAAGTGTTTCTAAAGGCATCGCCTTGGAAGAAAGTTTTGAGGTTTGGTCGCAAAGGAAAATTGAGTCCTCGTTACATTGGGCCATATGAAGTAATTGAAACAATCAGACCGGTTGCTTATCGATTAGCTTTGCCTCCAGAGTTACAGAAGATTCATGATGTTTTTCATGTCTCTATGCTTTGGAGGTATAGATCAGATCCTTCCCATGTTATTCAAATTCCCACTGAAGACACTGAGATTCAATCAGATTTGTCTTACAAATAGGAGTCGATTCAGATATTAGCTCGGGAAATAAAAGAGTTAAGAAATAAACGAATTCCATTAGTGAAAGTGTTATGGAGAAATCATAAGGTGGAAGAAGCAACTTGGGAACCAGAAGAGATAATGAAAGCTCAGTATCCTCACCTTTTCTCAGGTAAATTTCGAGGACGAAATTTATTAAGGGGGGAGAAATGTAATGACCTAAAATCCGTAGGCACCGGAAAAATACATTATCGGGTCTCCGTCTTAGTGAAACGGGTTCATAAATAGTTATTAAGAATAATTATGAGTCTAGATATATGTCTAATTAGGTTTTGTTTAGGTGAAAGTAGTTTAATTTAGAGCAATTAGTAAAAAGGACTAGATTGAGTAAAGGTTAAAAGTTTAATTCTAAAACAATAGAAAGAAAAAGGGATTAAAATGACAATTAAGCCATTTGTAATAATTGAGGCGGCAAAATGGATAGAAAATTTTAGTTATTAGATTATAAATAAATTAAAATTGGTGCCAAATGTATGATGATAAAAGTGTACATGTGTGACATGTGTATTTATACACATGTAAAAAAAATATATATATATATATTTGTATATTTTCTTAAATAATAAGTAAAAGATATTTATATATATTAATAAATATTAAATTGATATTATATTATGAAATAAGACAAGTGCATAATTATTATTGGTACATGTGTAAAATATATATATAATTTTTTATATACTAAGTAAATGATAATAATTAAATTATAATATTTTTTTATAATAAATAAATTGAATAATGATAATTGTAATAAAAATATTGGTACATTTGTTATAAAATAATTTGTTTACTTAATATTAAAGTAATATAAAATAACTAAAAGAAATAAGTAAATAGAATAAAAAGAAAGTAAAAGGAAGAAGAACAGAAAAGAAGCAGAGAACAAAACGAAAACAGGGGAAGAAAAAGGGAAAGAAAAAAAAAGGGGGAAATTGGGATTTTAAAGCTTCAAGTTTAATTAGTAAGCTAAATTTAGTCATTTTCTCTTAATTTTGATGTTTTAAAAGCTTTAAAACAAAGTTTTGTTGAAATTAAATTAAGGTTTTGGAAGTTCTTAGGTTTTTAAGCATGGGTTATGTTGAACAAAAAGAAGAATTAGGGATTTAATTGAATGAATTTTAAGTTAGAATCGAAAAAGAGATTAAATTGTAAAAGAAGCTATAAGTTTTGTGTTTTAGGAAATTAAATTGAAAGAAATTTTAAATTAGAGTTTTATAATGAACATTAGATTGTTAGGGTGAATATGGAAGGAAATTGAGTAGAAATGAAGTATAAACTAAGTTAAACAAATAAAATAGTTAATTAGGATTAAATTGGAATTAGGGAATAAATTGAATAAAAATTCAATTAATTATTAAATTAATGTTGTGATTAATAATGTAAATTGTTATTATTATTTTCGTAGCTAACAAGGAAAACGAGGTATCGGCATCCAAAGGAAAAGAAAAGATCGTTGAGGAGTAAACGCGTATTCCGGGTTTGTATTACTATAACTCAAACTATTTATTAAATGTTATATTGAATTTGTAGTCATGGGACATCTAAGATAATGTAAGTAATAATATTTGAAATTAAGTAAGAATATGTGTGAATATTGAATTATATGTGAATTGAGATAATAGATGTTTTGAATTGATTGAATATTAGAAATTGTTGTGGAAATGAATTCGAAATTGGAAAAGTAAAATAATACCCTATTAACTTGTCGGACTAGATTGGATACAAATGGCATGCCATAGGATTGTGATGTGATGAGGAGATTTTTAGCTCGGCCGAGAAGATGATTCTGTTATTATATGCTTCGATTTAACCGAAGAGGCATTTAATGCCTTATTGGTGTGTTTGGGAGGATATGATATTCTAGTGTGTTTGGGAGGCTATATTATACTGGTGTATTATGGAGGATTTATATTATTCCGGGTGTGTTTGGGTTGGATATTCTGGTGTGTTTGGGTGGAATCCGCGTATCTATCAGAGTCCGAGTGTAACACCCCCTAACACCAAACCGTCGTCGGAATGAGGTTATAAGGCATTACCGGACATATCAGACAACTTACAAATAATTTACAATTAATATAACTTTCATAGTATAATATAATAATTTAGTCCCTATATTGAACTCTCGAAGTTCAAACACGTATTAAAAGTAGAACGGGACTTGTTCGAGTATTCCAAATTTTTTTTTATAAAAATTTTGGCAGCATTTCTGCTTATTTTTACCTAAAACCTCTTGCAAATTCAAACCAAAACAATCAGCACCAATGTTTCACATTCATATAACTAATATTTATATCATTAACATAATTTTTACTTAATAACTATCATAGCATCATTCAAAAATTGATTAAAAACTTAATTCATTTAACAACTTAATGTTCATGTATCAAAATATCATATTCTTTCCTTACCATTTCATTTAACCATCTAAATCTTATAATTCAACCTTCACTACCCAAAGTAATATACATATTCAAGTGACTAAACAATACCTATGTACATGCCACCTTTACCCAAAAGAAAAATATACATCACCAAATTTGTGTTGGAGTCGGAATGTTCGGATCTTTGAGCCAAAACAATTGACTTCTACTAACTCTGCGCATACGAAACAACTGTCATGTACCGAGTATGGATATACTCAGTGGTATTACTATAATTTAAAATATATCATCAATAATAAAAATATAAATATTAAAATACATAACAATTAATTTCTTAAATACTAATTCATACTTTATTTTTATTTTTATTTTCATCATTTCATAATAACAATTCAATTTAATTATTCGTCAATCAATGTATTTTTCACAAACTTGAATTTAAACCACTTGTGAACATTTAGCTCATACTTTTCTTTTTCTATCACAATTCCAATTTCTAATCATAATTCAATTTATTTTTCTCATTTCAATGCCGTAAATTCACATTTCAATTTTTCACCCTATTAACGTAACTCGGACTTTGGCGGATACACGGATCCAACCAAACAGACCAATATGGCACCCAGTGCCTCATCGGATAGTTCAAAGTAATAGTTGACACCCAGTGTCTCATCGGCCTAGCCGAAGTAAAGTTGGTACCCAGTACTTCATCGAATCTATCCGAAGAAATATAGTGACACCCAGTGTCTCATCGACTCGAGGTCGAAGTATCCCTGAACACTTCCAGTCCTATGGCATGCCAACTATATCCGACTCAGCCCGATACTGTTAATAGGGTATTCAATTCACTTTCAATTTTTCCAACCAATACACATTTTAATTAATCACATAAATTCATAATTCAATACAATTTCAATTCACTTTTCAATAACAAATATTCAAATATCACAAATCTCATATTTAAAATTTTCAAACAATTTATATTTCAATTCAAATAATCAAATATACTCATAATTCAATTTGATTCAATTTGCATCACTTTCATTTTCACTCAATATTTATGTCAATTTCACATACTTACGTCAAGTCTTACTTACCATACATAACAATTAAAAATTCAACAATCAATAATAATTAAAATTTGAATTATAGTAATACACACCGTAATTCTCCCGTTTTAGTCCTCGATGACTTTCTCCTTTCTTTTCGATGCTGATGCTTCAGGTTCTTTGTTGGCTACGAAAATAATAGTAATTTACATTATTATTTACAGCATTAATTATAATAAATAATTAAATTTCTAAACAATTCCTACCTTATTCCCAATTTAATCCTAACTAATCTTAATTATTTTCTTAATCCAATTCACTTTCTTTTTCTATTCAAATTTTGTCTAAACTTATATCTAACTATAAAAATTTCCAGCATATTTCTCTAATTTCAAAATTTCTTCAATTTAGTCCCTACAACATAAAACTTATAGCCTAGTTTACAATTTAATCCCTTAATCAATTCTAACTTAGAATTCATTCAATTAAATCCCTAATTCCATAATTTGTCCAACATGAACCATATTTGGAAACATATGTACTCTTGAACTATCAACTTAATTTCATCAAAATCTTGTTTTAAAGCTTCTAAAACATCAATTGACTTACCAAATTAACTCCAAGCTTCAAATCCTTAGTTTTCTCTTTTATTTTTCTTTCCCTTTTTCTTTCTCTTTTTCTCCCCTGCTTCCCGTTTTCAATTCTATTTCTATTCCCTTTTGTTTCTTTATTTCTCTTTTTATTTATTTGCTTTACTTATTTAATTAGCATATATTATAATATATTTATTTTAAATATCTATTTTAACATCATTTACATATTTTACAATTGTACACATATTTAATTCTACATTTGTACCAATAATTTTATTACATTTGTCATTATTTAATTTGCTTCTCAAACAAAAATCTCATAATTTAATAATTTAATTATTTAATTAATAAATATCTTTTTACTTAAATTATAAGTAATTTAGTATTTAAATTACAAATGTACCAATAAAATTTTTACACAGGTATATTTTATTACCATATATTTATCAACTATTTAATTTATTTTAAATATAATATTCATTAAATAATCATAATAATTATAAAACCATAATAATTATTTTAATATATATAATACATACATTCAAGAAAATCTTGATTTTTCTTCCATTTGCCGCCTCAATTTTTGTAAATGGCTTAATTGCCATTTTGATCCTTTTTATTTTCTATTACTTTAGAATTAAACTTTTACCCCTTTTTCAATTTAGTTCTTTTTGCTAATTATTCTAAATTAAGCTAATTTCACCTAATTAAATCTTAATTAGACACACCACTAGGCTCATAAATATTTTTAATAATTATTTTCGAACTTATTTCACTAAGACGGAGGCCCCATAACTTACTTTTTCGGTACCCGTGAATTTCGGGTCATTACATTTCTCCCCCCTTAATAAATTTTGTCCTCGAAATTTACCTGAGAAGAGATGAGGATATTGTACTCTCATAGTTTCCTCTGGTTCCCAAGTCGCTTCTTCAACATGATGATTTCTCTATAGGACTTTCACTAAAGGAACCTTTTTATTTCTTAATTCTTTCACTTCCCGTGCTAAAATTTGGACTGGCTTTTCTTCATATGATAGATCAGGTCGAACTTTAATATCTTCTATAGAAATTATATGAGAAGGATTTGATCTATATTTCCATAGCATCTAAACATGAAAAACATCATTAATCCTTTGTAATTCAGAAGGTAAAGCCAATCGATATGCAATTGGTCCAATTCTTTCCACTATTTCATACGGCCTAATAAAACGTGGGGTCAATTTACCTTTCCGACCAAATCTCAAAACCTTTTTCCAAGGAGAAACCTTAAGAAATACTTTGTCTCCAACTAAATACTCAATGTCTCGACGTTTCAAATCGGCATAAGACTTTTGTCTGTCAAAAGCTACCTTTAATCTATCTTTGATCTTTTTGACTGTTTCTTCTGTTTCTTGAATTAATTCCGGCCCAATTATTTTCCTTTCATTCAACTCCGTCAAACATACTGGTGATCTACATTTTCGACCATATAATGCTTCATACGGAGCCATCTGAATACTAGATTGGAAACTATTATTATAGAAAAACTCAGCTAGTGGCAAATATCATTCCCAACCTGCTTCAAAATCAATAATACAAGCTTGAAGCATATCTTCTAGTACCTGAATTACCCGTTCGGACTGTCCGTCAGTTTGGGGGTGAAAAGTTATACTGAAACTAAGTCTAGTACCCAACGACTCATATAACTGTCTCCAAAATCTCGATGTGAACCGAGAATCTTGATCTGAAATTATTGATATTGGAATGCCATGTAATCTAACAATTTCTCGCATGTTTGCGAGCTTCTGTAATGACCAATCAGTCCTGACTGCTATAAAATGTGCTGACTTGGTAAGTCTATCAACTATTACCGAAATAACATTCTTTTTGCTTGCTGACAACGGTAATCCCGTAATAAAATCCATCGTGATGCAATCCCATTTCCATTCAGGAATATTAATAGGCTGAAGCAATCCAGTAGGAACCTAATGTTCTGCCTTTACCCGTTGACAAGTCAAACATTTACTTACAAATTCTACTATGTCTCTTTTCATCCCTGGCCACTAGTATAATTCTCTTAAATCTCGATACATTTTCGTGCCTCCGGGGTGCATAGCAAATGAATTATCATGAGCTTCCCGTAGAATCAACTTTTTTAAGCTCAGAAGTATTTGGAATACAAATCCAACGCCTTTGTCTCAAATTCAGTTCTTTCTGAGAAAGAAGATACTTCAAACTCTTATGATCAGTATAGATGTAGCATTTTTCACCATAAAGATAATGTCTCCAAATCTTCAATGCAAAAATCACAGCTGCTAACTCAAGATCATGAGTCAGATAATTCCTTTCATGTGGTTTCAATTGACGAGATGCATAGGCTATTACCTTCCTATCCTGCATCAATACACAACCCAAACCACTCAAAGAAGCATCACTATACACTACAAAATTTTTACCCGATTCTGGCAATGTCAGAACTGGTGCCTCGGTTAACATTTGCTTCAATGTTTCAAAACTTTTCTGACACTGATCATCCCAAATAAAAGGAACATTCTTCTGTAGCAACTTGGTCATCGACAAAGTTATCTTCGAAAATCCATTTACAAATCTTCTATAATACCCAGCTAAACCAAGAAAACTACGTACCTCAGATACATTCCTCGGTGCATTCCATTGAATAATGCTTCAATCTTTTTCGGATCAACTCAGATTCCATCTGTAGATACTACATGTCCCAGAAATACCACTTCTGATAACCAGAATTCGCATTTACTGAGCTTTCCATATAGCTGTTTCTCTTGTAAAGTCTCAGAGTACGATCCTCGATGCCGATCATGTTTCGACTCGACTTTGAATAAACCAATATATCATCAATAAAAACCACCACAAATTGATCTAAACACGACTGAAAGATACGATTCATGAGATCCATAAAAGCAGCTGGGGCATTTGTTAACCCAAATGGCATTACCAAGAACTCATAATGGCCATACCTCGTACGGAAAGCTGTTTTTGGTACGTCACTTTCTTTTACCTTTAACTGATAGTAACCCGACCTTAAGTCAATCTTCGAAAACACAGAAGCTCCTCTCAACTAATCAAATAAATCATCAATGCGAGGCAATGGGTACTTATTTTTAATTGTCACCTTGTTCAACTATCGGTAATCAATACAAAGTCACATAGAGCCATCTTTCTTTTTAAAAATAATACCAGAGCTTCCCACGGTGATATACTCGGTCGAATAAAGCCACGATATAACAAATCTTGCAACTGTATCTTCAATTCTTTCAACTCTGTGGGTGACATCCGTTACGGAGATATAGAGATCAATGCAAGATGCTTGATAAACCTCTATAGTAAATTCAACTTCTCTATCAAGCAGAAAAACGAATTCTTGAAATACATCAAGAGACTCACAAACTGTCCGGATTTTACTACACTGGCTTCCAACTAAATCTGAATTAATAACATATGCTAAATATGCTGAACAACCCTGTTGAAGTAATTTACTAGCCTTCATTGCTGAAACGATACGTGCCAGCCCACTAGTACGAATACCGTCTACTTCAATCCCATCCCCACTGTCTATTTGAATACTAAATTTCTTTTTATAACAGTCCAAAATTACTCTATATTCGGATAGCCAATCCATCCCCAATATTATATCAAAATCCCCAAATGGCATAATCAACAAGTCAACAGGAAAAGTTTTATTCTGTATAATTAATAAGCATCTCAGACAAACCTGATTCACTAACACTGTTTGGCCTAGCGGACTTGACACCTCTATAGATACTTTAGACATTTAAAATTTTAGTTTTTCCGATTTGACTAATTTTGAATTAATATAAGAATGTGAAGATCCAGGATCAATCAAAGCATAAACAGGTTCAGAATACAGTAAAAATATACCTGTGACCAAATCGTGAGCATCACCTTCTTCTCGTTTTCTGACCACATAAGCTCTGGCTGGTACTCTGGCTTCAGACTGCTGAGTAGCAATATCACCGCTCCTTCTACCAGCACCTTCTCTGGAAGCCAAACTACCTCTACTTGACCCTCTGCCTCTAGCGGTGAGATCGATCTCTTGTGACGATACAGTGCGGCACTTACTATCGGTTTTCGGACAGTCTCTGATAAAATGGTCTGTAGAACCACATCTGAAGCAACCTCTAGTTACTTTCCAACATTCTCCTCTGTGTTTCTTTCCACAGTGCTCACAGTCTGGAATTTCTACACTTCGAGATGGACCTCTCACACTGCTAGTAGATACTGTCATCTGTTTACCTCTGCTTCTACCACCTCTGTCTGAACTAAAACTGGATCTCCAGTCACTTCTTGATTCTTTGAATCTCTTTGGTAATGGATTAAAACTAGTAGTTCCCATACGTTTCCCAACTGATTTACCAATTTCTAATTTTTTATCCAGGTCTAGTACTTGTTCTATCATTTTTGCTCGCTCAACCAGATCAACAAGTTCAGTAATTCTGAGACTTACGAATTGAATCTTGATTTCATCTCGCAGTCCCCGTAGAAATCGTTTACAACTATCAGCCTCGGTTGGAACATATTCTAAAGCATACCTGCTCAATCTAGAGAACTCCGCTCATAATCCAGTACTGACATATTCCCCCATTTCAACACTAAAAACTCTTGCTTTTTCTCTTCAATGTACAATTCCCTAATATACTTCTTCTGAAATTCTTTTTGAAACAAGTCCCAGGTTACCTGATCATCTGGCAAATGTCTAACCACAGATTCCAACCAGAGATACGCTTCTCCTTGTAACAGTGATACAGCACATATCAGACTCTATCGGGGGGTACAATCTAATTGTTGCAAAACTCTTTTTGTTGTTTCCATCCAATTTTCAGCAGCGGACGGATCATCTCCTTTTAATCCTTGAAATTCCGTGGCACCATATTTTCATAGCTCTTTAATCGGGGCCTGTCTGACAGTAGGTACAGATGTAGTAGCAAGTATAGTTCTCACTATATGCTGTAATGCATCAGCTATATCTCTTAACAGTTGTGAGGCATTTCTTTCTCTCCCTACGTTAGGAGATTGATTATCTAACGGATTCACAGTAGGTGTAGCAGATTCAATTTCTTCTAATTCCTGACTTCCAGTATACATTTCCTGTTCAACATTATCCATTCTTTCATCTAACATTTTATCTATAAAACAAAATCAAATAAATATATTAGCATCCAAAAATCCCGACTCAATTTCGACTCGACAGTGGCATGTACTTCTAAACTCACTTTCGAACCCAATTTAGCCCGAGAATCAGCTAAGCCTGATAGCTCTGATACCAACAACTGTAACACCCCCTAACCCCAAATCGTCACTTAATGAGGTTATGAGGCATTACTTACATATCGGATAACTTACAAATAATTTACAATTAATATAACTTTCATAGTATAATATAATAATTTAGTCCCTATATTGAACTCTCGAAGTTCAAACACATATTAAAAGTAGAACGGGACTTGTTCGAGTATTCTGAATTTTTTTTTATAAAAATTTTGGCAGCATTTCTGCTTATTTTTACCTAAAACCTCCTGCAAATTCAAACCAAAACAACCAGCACCAATGTTTCACATTCATATAACTAATATTTATATCATTAACATAATTTTTACTTAATAACTATCATAGAATCATTCAAAATTGATTAAAAACTTAATTCATTTAACAACTTAATGTTCATGTATCAAAATATCATATACTTTCCTTACCATTTCATTTAACCATCTAAATCTTATAATTCAACCTTCACTACCCAAAGTAATATACATATTCAAGTGACTAAACAAAGACCTATGTACATGCCACCTTTACCCAAAAGAAAAATATACATCACCAAATTTGTGTTGGAGTCGGGAATGTTCTGGATGCTGAGCCAAGACAATTGACTTCTACTAACCTGCGCACGGAAACAACCGTACGCTGAGTATGGATATACTCAGTGGTATTACTATAATTTAAAATATATCATCAATAATAAAAATATAAATATTAAAATACGTAATAATTAATTTCTTAAATACTAATTCATACTTTATTTTTATTTTTATTTTCATCATTTCATAATAACAATTCAATTTAATTATTCGTCAATCAATGTATTTTTCACAAACTTGAATTTAAACCACTTGTGAACATTTAGCTCATTCTTTTCTTTTTCTATCACAATTCCAATTTCTAATCATAATTCAATTTATTTTTCTCATTTCAATACCAGTAAATTCACATTTCAATTTTTCACCCTATTAACGTAACTTTCGGACTTTGGCGGATACACAGATCCAACCAAACAGACCAATATGGCACCCAAAGGCCTCATCGGATAGTTCAAAGTAATAGTTGACACCCGAGTGTCTCATCGGCCTAGCCAAGTAAAGTTGGTACCCAGTAGACTTCATCGAATCTATCCAAGAAATATAGTGACACCCAAAGTCTCATCGACTCGAGGTCGAAGTATCCCCAAACACTTCCAAATTCTATGGCATGCCAACTATATCCGACTCACCCGACATCAATAGGGTATTCAATTCACTTTCAATTTTTCCAACCAATACACATTTTAATTAATCACATAAATTCATAATTCAATACAATTTCAATTCACTTTTCAATAACAAATATTCAAATATCACAAATCTCATATTTAAAATTTTCAAACAATTTATATTTCAATTCAAATAATCAAATATACTCATAATTCAATTTGATTCAATTTGCATCACTTTCATTTTCACTCAATATTTATGTCAATTTCACATACTTACGTCAAGTCTTACTTACCATACATAACAATTAAAAATTCAACAATCAATAATGATTAAAATTTGAATTATAGTAATACACACCGTAATTCTCCCGTTTTAGTCCTCGATGACTTTCTCCTTTCTTTTCGATGCTGATGCTTCAGGTTCTTTGTTGGCTACGAAAATAATAGTAATTTACATTATTATTTACAGCATTAATTATAATAAATAATTAAATTTCTAAACAATTCCTACCTTATTCCCAATTTAATCCTAACTAATCTTAATTATTTTCTTAATCCAATTCACTTTCTTTTTCTATTCAAATTTTGTCTAAACTTATATCTAACTATAAAATTTCCAGCATATTTCTCTAATTTCAAAATTTCTTCAATTTAGTCCCTACAACATAAAACTTATAGCCTAGTTTACAATTTAATCCCTTAATCAATTCTAACTTAGAATTCATTCAATTAAATCCCTAATTCCATAATTTGTCCAACATGAACCATATTTGGAAACATATGTACTCTTGAACTATCAACTTAATTTCATCAAAATCTTGTTTTAAAGCTTCTAAAACATCAATTGACTTACCAAATTAACTCAAAGCTTCAAATCCTTGGTTTTCTCTTTTATTTTTCTTTCCCTTTTTCTTTCTCCTTTTCTCCCCTGCTTCCCGTTTTCAATTCTGTTTCTATTCCCTTTTGTTTCTTTATTTCTGTTTTTATTTATTTGCTTTACTTATTTAATTAGCATATATTATAATATATTTATTTTAAATATCTTATATTATAATATATTTATTTTAAATATCTATTTTAACATCATTTACATATTTTACAATTGTACACATATTTAATTCTACATTTGTACCAATAATTTTATTACATTTGTCATTATTTAATTTGTTTCTCAAACAAAAATCTCATAATTTAATAATTTAATTATTTAATTAACAAATATCTTTTTACTTAAATTATAAGTAATTTAGTATTTAAATTACAAATGTACCAATAAAATTTTTACACAGGTATATTTTATTACCATATATTTATCAACTATTTAATTTATTTTAAATATAATAGTCATTAAATAATCATAATAATTATAAAACCATAATAATTATTTTAATATATATAATACATACATTCAAGAAAAATCTTGATTTTTCTTCCATTTGCCACCTCAATTTATGTAAATGGCTTAATTGTCATTTTGAACCTTTTTATTTTCTATTACTTTAGAATTAAACTTTTACCCTTTTTTCAATTTAGCTCTTTTTGCTAATTATTCTAAATTAAGCTAATTTCACCTAATTAAATCCTAATTAGACACACCACTAGGCTCATAAATATTTTTAATAATTATTTTTGAACTTATTTCACTAAGACGGAGGCCCCATAACTTACTTTTTCGGTACCCGTGAATTTCGGGTCATTACACCGAGCCTTATTAATAGGGTAAATAATTGAAATGAAAATTTGAAAATGAGATTTATTGATTTGGCACTACTGAAAAGTACGAGAAAGAATGTATAGATTAAATTATGGATTGATTTAGTATGTGAAAAAAATGAAATATGAATTTAAGATTTATGAAGTGATATATAATTATGTATAATTAGTTTAAATGATTTATAAAGCTTATGGTTGATGTTGTAATTTATTAATGTTAAATAGTTTGGTTTATAGTAATACCACTGAGTATGAAATACTCAGCGTACGGTTGTTTCCGTGCCCAGGTCATTAGAGTTCAAGAACCAGTTCAGCATCTAGAAAGATCCCGTCTCCAACAAGAAAATTTTGGTGATGTATTTCTTCTTTTTGTTTAAGTGGTATGTACTAAGTGGTTGTACATGAGTCATGTATATATATATATATAGGTTAAATGATCTTGTTGTAATTAGATAGTTATGAAAATTTGGATGATAAGTCAGTTTGAAGTTATAAATTAGTAAATTTGGTATTAAATTTTGAAATGAAATGAAATATATGAATTAGTTCCTCATATGTTAACACTTTAAAATTTAAGTAATAAATCAACGGATTAAGCGTGATCTAGTAGTGTTTAAGATGTAAAATTCTTTGGTTGAAACATTGGTATTGGTTTGTTTTTTGTTTGAATTTGCAGGGGGTTTTAGGTAAAAATAAGAAGAAATACTGTCGAAATTTTTGTAAAAAAAAATTTACAAAAAATTTTCCGGAATACTCGAACAAGTCCCATTCTACTTTTAATTCATGTTTTGGGCTTCAAGAGTCCAATATAGGGACTTAATTTTTAAATTATACTATGAATATTATATTAATTGTGAATTATTTGTAAGTTGTCTGATATGTCTGGTAATGCCTCGTAACCCTGTTCTGACGACAGTTTAAGGTTAGGGGGTGTTACAAAGTTAATGAAAAATCTATAGTGGTTAACTTTTACCACTTTTACAATCTAGCTTTTGTACCTTAATTTACTATCCAAATGACAAAATTAGTGGACCAAATTTTAATTAAACTTTATACTAACCTCATTAATATTAAATAATAATATTTACAGACTTGCTCGTATGAAATGGGGTTCCGAAACCACCATTTTTGACACCACTGAAAAACGGCTTATTACACAACCATTTAGATTTCTAGGTTTTTCCTTTTCTAGTTTAGACTTTATTTTTCTATTTTTTTTATTTTGCTACATTTTTCTTCTTTAGTTCAAAAAGATTCAAGGACCTATTATGTTATTTTGAGTTTTTCTTCAAAGTATTCAATAGATTTTAATGTTTTAGATACCAAAAGTTGCAAGGTGTAATATGGGTTGTGGATTTATGGGATATTCTTACTTGTCATCATTTCCATCAAGGACCTCTTCAAGATCTACTAAGCATTTCTCAACCCTTACCTATTCTGTGATTATCTGATTATTCATTTGAGCATGAAATTGATTGTGTTTTATGTTTTGGTGATAGGTAGTAACTAAACTTGTTGTGGTTGATTGATTGAAATGTTGCATGATTAATTTTAAGGTGAAAGACTAAATCTTAAAAGTTGGATTAAATTGAATAAACTTCAAAACATAAAATTGGAAACTCTAGGGAAAAATTTATATAGGTGAGACCGAGAGGAGATCCTATTGTGAACAAATTTGATTTTCCCGATTTAGTCTAGTAAGGTTAAGAGATAAATTGGACTAAATCGTCTAATTATGTAAAATTTAATCAATTAGGAGTTTAATCTATATGAAAGTGATCAAACTGGAAATTGGAAATCATGGATGGTATAATATAGTATGAATATGTTACTAATACAAATATAAAGATAATGACATGATTAGATTAAGAGATAAGTTAGTCTGCTCGAAAATAAGTTCTTTGGGATGTATGAAGAGTGTTGTGAAATTATGAAATCTTGGGTTTGGAATGTGTCTGGTTTGTAGAGTTTGTAAAGTAAGTCGAGCCATCGTGGTGGTAAATAAGAAAGTCTGACGGGACTATAAACATGAACTCTGGTATGAAGCTCTAAAGGAAAAGTCCGTGGCCATAACATATTTTGAAAAAGAACTGTTGAATGGCATTTTATCTAATAGGGTTCTCTGTGTGTCCCAAAGCAATGATGGGCAAACCTCACTCAATGTGAGTTTGGGCAAATTCATATCGCGAACACGAAAGTTATGGGATGCCTATGTGGGATCCTGTTAGCCTTTGTGGCATACTCTGAATGAATCGCCTTTGTGGCATACTCTGTATATATCGCCTTTGTGGCATACTTTCTATATATAACCTTTGTGGTGTACTTTGTATGGATCACCTTCGTGGCGTATTCTGTAATAAAGACTTTTGATGTTTACGATATATCATTGGTTTGCCTAAGATGTGTTCTGTGGAGTCCGTTGGGACAATAAACATGAGACTCTATATGATTGCTTGTATGACATGTTCTGTTAGGCTTTCATGGCATTTTCTGTTAGGAATGTTTGGTAAGAGTTGAATCTGAATGACTGTCATTATTGTACGATATGAGTAAATTCTTTTAGTTCTATAATAAGTAAAGCAAAGATGAGGTATTGATATGTTCTGGGTTATGAGTGCTTAAGTCTTAAGGGTTTCCATAAAAAATAGATGAAAATTTGTATTCCATAAAAAATAGATGAAAATTTGTATGTTAAGAAGGGTATCCGTTATGATGATTTGTATATATATAGAAAGTTAAGGGTATGGTATCTTCTTCTAAAATTATTTTGAATCAGAGTTATTGTTATCTTGAATTATGTGATTATGATATATCACGATATGGAATTCATCAGAGTGGACCATGCATTGATTTATCAGTATGGATATGTGGGGCACTGAATTAGGGTATGTCTAAATATGGATTGATGGTATTATATTCTGCGTAAGTGTTCACCAAACATATATGTATCCGCCGTGATAAATGTCAATGAACAACTGTTTGAGATAAGAGTATGAGTTAATACAAGGATTATTGGAAGTGGTTTTTTGAGCGTATGTACTGTTAAGAAATTATTATGGGACAAGAGATTTATGATACATTTGGAATGATAATTTAGTTAGATAGATAATGAAGATGAAGTATGATAAGAGTAGGATAGCTGGAGTTTAAGAGTATGATATTTTGTGGTGGTGTCCTCTGAAATAAATAATGCAAAATAATTGGCACCTAGTGGTTCATACAAGATTGCAAAGAATCTATCAAGGTATTGTTTTTATGAGCTCACTAAGTACTCCTGTACTTACAGGATTTGTTATTGCTTTTCAAGTATCTGAGAGGAGACTTCACCTGGAGGAACGACGCTGGGAGTACACCAAGGTGGTGGAAGAGTGGGTTATTATGCATACAATGGATATGCAACATAGTCTAGGAATACTCCTTTTGAGTTTGTAATAAATAAACTTTCATTTTGTAAGGATATGAACCGAGTTTGCTGTAATAGGATTATTTTAAGTTATTTATCTTGTTTTCTTACAATAATTTTCTAATTAAAATGTCAATTAACATGTTTAAAGAAACGAGAAATTGTAAATTGTTTTGTGTTGTAACACCCGAGATCCGGACTTGGTGAATTATTTTACCCCAATTGTTAACGACATTAAAAAAATGATGTGGCTAGCACGCAATGCACCATGTCACCATGTCACCTAGTTCCTATTTTCTTGAAATAAATAAAAAAATAGTAAAAAATTTAGAAAGTCTCAAAATTTTAAAATAAGAAAATTATAAAAAATTCCCAAAATTTAGAAAAATATTTACTATTACTTTTTTAAAAATACATAAAATACCAAAAACGCTAAAATACAAAAAAAAAATGTCAAACAAAATCAGAAAAATCTTAAAAAAATTTTAACAAATAAAAAAAATAAAAGTTATATAAAATTTCTAGCAATTAAAAAAAAATACTTTTCTCTTTCAAAAAATACATAAAATAAAATAAAAAGAGCAAAAATACAGCGAATGTAAAAGAATTAAAAAAATTTAAAAAAATTTAAAAAATCAGAAAAAATGAAAAGCTTTAAAATTTTCTAAATATTTAATACAGTTGTGATATTCCATATTTAATACACGTATAATATATATACATATATATATATATATATATATATATATATATATAATAAATTTATTAATAGTTAGTAATGTAAATTAATTATGAATAGTTAGTAAATAAAACCACCATATCACTAAAAATAATATATATTTACTTTTAAAAACTTTTAAATACGTGACATAATCTACTTAATCTTCTATCTATATATATACGGGAGCAAAAAATTATAATTACAATACTGAAGATTCCAAAAGAGTGATAGATTATCATTCCAAAATCAAATAAATAAAATCTCTATAATTCTTCTACGATTTTAATGAAGTTTATAGTCATTTTAACCCCCTTTATATATATATATATATATATATATATATATTAAAATCGCTGAATTTTTTAACATATTAATTTAGGATGGATTTGAATACGGTGAGGTGTGATGCAGTGTGTTTAGCCTATTTTTTGTCTCACAATATAGTATCGCTACAATATCTAATATTACTGCTACCGTTATTTTTACACTAATCGAAGATAAACGCACCGTCCATCTAAATCCAACCTTAAAATATTAAAAAAAGATATTTATAATAAAAAAAGGACTATAAATGAAATGATTCAATAAGATAGGGACTTGACAAGTGTGAGAATGATTGTATTTAACAAATTTACTTAAGGAAAAAAAAAAAAAAGGAGAAATAGGACATGAATGTGATGTTTAAAATAAATAAGAGAAATTTCTGTGTTGGGTTTACAATAGTTACGTGAAAATGTTAATCTATTCTTCAATATTTTATACAGAATATAAAAATGATTCATTTTCCAAGATTTGAGTATTTGGTTTTGGACGGCGAATTAAAATAATAAAAAATGTCCATTTTTCCTCCATCACTCTCACTGCTCTTTATAAGTAATTTTTTGTAAGCATAATCAACTTTGAACTACATAAAAAGAAAAATCAGTTTTATTTTGTTTTCAAACTTTTGGGTTTTTACAAATTATTAAATAATAGATAAATAAATTAATGTTTCTTAATTTTACTGACGTGATATTCTTATAATAGTCCATATGAATATTATATCAGTAATTATTTATAAAAAAAATTTAAATTTTCAAAAAAATATATAGAAAATTATAAAAAAATTAATAATATAAAAAATTATGAATTATAAAATATAAAGATTTAAAAGTAAAAAATATATTACAAAATCAGTAATGCTCGTCTTTTTGCCTTTTCAATGCTCAAATTAATTTCTTTATTTTCAAACTCTTCAAATTCTTTTCTATCGAATTAATTTCTCCACTCTCCTTGTTGGTCTTGAGAACAAGCTTTCAAGTCCAAAACCTGTATCAAATTTAAGCACCCAATTGCTTCAACAGCTTTTTTATCCACCAAATTGCACCTTCAAAATCCAAATTTGTTAATTTCTTGTAGAATTTAGGGAGGGAAAACACACTGAAAATCAAAATTGAAAATGAAAATGGAAAATAATTTCCAGTTTGAATTTTAGTTAAAAGCAATAAAAAATAACATAGACAAAAAAAAATTCCTAACCCTAAAATTTATCAACAAAATCAAACCTCAATTCTAGTTTTTACTTATCAATTTCAAAAACCCACAATCCAAACTATTCAAAAATTTCAAACCACTTAGGTTCAACCATAATCAATCATCCCAACAAAACCTATTTCATCTTTTGTCGATTATAACAACCTTGACGACTTTGCCAGTGTCGTGAGGGCTTAACCTGTAGATTCAGGCTCTCCTTTCAACAATCCCAATAGCCTATTGGAAATATACTATTGCAAAACGAAATCATTAGCACTGACAGAAAAATAAACTAAGTGTAAACAAATAAAAATAATCACCGTATCATGGAAGAACTATTACCTTAGAAGCAAATCTGCCCTGATCGGAGTAATCGTATAAAGGATGTACCCTCGAAGGTTAACATAGTACTTCAGTATTCGTACACCCAAATAAAGAAAGTGGAATACAATTGATATTACTCTTCTCGAAAGGAATCAGAAAACAAAGCAGAAAATGCAGTTGGAAATTTGACTGAAAAATTGCTAAAAAGAAAACAGACGAGAGAAAAGGAGAATGAGAGAAAGATTTTCATTTACTTGTTGTGTAAAATGAGAAAAATGACCTGTTATTTATACTATTTTCTAAAGGGGCAAAACGATAAAACATGCAGCGTCAATTTCCTCAAAAAGTACAACTGACCAGATTTTTCACAATAGTTAGAGGATTTTCGCAACTAAAAATATTTTGAAAATAATTTTAAAAATATAAATAAGAAATTTTATCCAAAAAGAAACACACGCGGTAAATGTTGTTAACACGGATTGAGCCGGAAGGCAGCTGCATGCGTGTGTGTTGGGCCTTTAGCCCCAATTATTCAATGAGGATAAGAGGCAAGGCTATATTTAAACCCCTTTAGAAACATTTTCTCAACCAATGTGGGATTACCTACTTTGCATTACCAACATTCCCCCACTAATGCAAAAGAATTAGAAATTTTGTAAACATGAGAAAAGGTAAAACGTGAGAAGAGCAACAGCGAAATTAGTCGCTTAATACTAATATTTTGTGGATTTGAACTAGTATGTAGTGACATGAGTGAATCCACTTTTTAACAAGTGAATGAATCTTGAACTTGTTAATGTTGGGGTTAACTCATGATGTACGACTAATCTCAGATCCAATTGATGTTCCGCAATAGATCAACAAGTTTTAGTCAATACACCTCGAGATGTTGGAAAGTGCTCTAGAAAGGCTGCCCAATGTCTTTCATAGAAGATGGCTAGTTTTTCGCACTTATGTAGGTGATTTCATCAAGTCTATCTTAATAGAGACTACCCGAATCAGGACTATGAGATCATTAATAATATTTATTAAGCTTATCCTCTCAAATTTAAATTCCTTAATTCATCAAGTTCGTTTAAATAGGACCACCCAAAATCTGGAATATGAACTCATTAAGAGTAAGAAACTCAACCTCACATGTCAATGAATTCATCTAGTCTGTCTCAATAGGACCACATAACCCTAGGATATGAATTCATTAAGAGTAAGAACCCAACTTTATGCATGTACATCATTTACCATAGGGATAGGTGTAATGTACACTACGAGTCTTTCCATGGTTTCGTTTGACCATATTGAACTTACAAAACTAAGTTGGTATCTGTCGAAACCATTTTTTTGAAAGCGGGAATCGACTTTGATTTTGAAAATGAAAACGAAAATTGGGAGTCGCCACCGACCATTATTAGGTGTGATCAGATCACCTTTGTTCCAATAAAACATTTTAGTTTATTAAAACGACATTTTTGGTCTACAAAACTTGAAAAAATGGGTTCGGGAATCGGTTACGTGCGAGGAAGGATTAGCACCTTCGTCACACCCAAAATTGGTACCAAATTAATTAATTATTGTCCTAGAGTTGAAAGTTGAAAATCGAGAATAGATTTGAAATACGATCTCTTTTATTGACGTTGATTTTAAAACTCTTGAAATAGCTCAAAACAATTATTGAAGATATCCTTATCCCGAGATATCGGAGTACCACATCCTGTAAGTTAGGACACAATACCATGAATTCTCGAGCACGAGGTCGTCTTTAATTGAAATCCGGTGCATTTAAACTTAAAAAGATATTTAGCTATTTAGAATCAACGAGAGAACCGAAACCCCGTAAGTTAGGGTACGTTTTCCCGAATTTTCAAGCATCGAACATTGCTTTGTTTAGAATTTAGAAAATAGAGTGAAATTCTAAAGGAATACTTGATGATTTTGAACAAACGAAAAATTGAAACCCAGCACGATAGGGTACTATTTCCCGAATTTTCAAATATCAGACATTACCTTAGAAAAACGACACCAAATTTTAAAAGGGACATTTGATTTTTTAAACAAACGAAAGATCGAAACCCAACACATTAGGGCACGATTCCTCGAATTTTTGAACATCGAATATCGCCTTTGTTTCATAAAATCGACTCAAAATATCTTAATTTGATTTTAAATAAAGTGGAATTGTTAATTTTGGATCAATAAGATAAAAATATACAGTGTGACAATTGCGAATGAAAGTCGAATAAACATGATAATGTATACATGGATGACTAATTCATTAACCAATGAAAATTATATATAACAAAAAAGTAAATTAACATACGCAATATCCATGAGCTCACGTCCACACAATAATAATCAAAACAATGAAAGCTAAAAGTACATCTAATTGAGGAAACAACTCAGGACAAAGCTTGTCAAACATAGATAAATAAAAGTAAGATAGCAACACAAAAGACTAATTGATACCATGAAATAATAATATATATATATATGGAATAATATGAAAACAAGAAAACATATAACATACAAAACAACATGGGACTAAGAACCAAAATGATATAAAACAATATGAGAAATTAAAAGAATAACATATGCTAAAATTTGAAATAACATACGTATGTAAAATAAAAATTAATGATTCCTAAATGATTATTAAGATAGATATTATGATAGAGGGAGTTTGGATCAGATAATATACAAAGCAATTCATAATAAATAATTTACAAGACAACTTAAAATAACATATAAAATAACAAGTGAAAAGGAATTTAAAGTGCATGATATACAAAACAGTTTGAAAACCATATATATAGAACAATTTAAGCTTAGTTATGAAACTAGTTTAGAATAAATAATACATAAAAATAGTTTTGGGATAAATGGCTTATATGATGGTACACCACAGCCTAATATAAATAATATATAAAAATTTTAAGTAAATAACAGTTTAATCAAATAATATAGAAAACAATTTGAAATGAATAATATCTAAAGTAATTTGGAATAAACAATATAAAATAGTTTACTATAAATAATATAAATAAAATAAAGAATAGTTTAAAATGAATAAGATGTAAAGCTATTAAAATGAGCAAATAAATGCAAGGACAAACAAATGAAATAAAATAATACGCATATAAAATAAAGCCTTGAAAATGGTTAAGCAAAGGAATTAATAAATAATAAAATAATAAGTAAATAAACTCAAAAAGAAATACAATCATAATACAATAATAACCATAATAGTAATCATAGAAATAATAAAATAATAATGGTAATAATAAAACGAATAATAATAATAATAGTAATAATAAGAAGGTTAATAATAGCAATAATAATAAATATATACGAAAAAATAGCCATAATAATAACAACTAAGATAATAGTAAAACAGCTGAATGATTAAGAAGGGGATTAAATTGAATTTAAAACAGTAAATTTAGAGCACAAATCGCAAATAATAAAAAGAAGCCGGTCCCAAAATAAAGCACACTGAAAGGCAAGGACTGAATGGGACAATATCCCTTTTGTCCATATACGCGTGGCTATTAAGTGGACCGAAGTGGGATAGAAACAAAGTTAAATGGATAGATTAAAAATAAAAAAAAATGAATTAACAACATTTTGAAATGCGGAAGGGCCTTGATGGCAGATAGACCATCTGGTCTAAAATAGCAGATCTCCCGCCCCCTGGGTCGGGTCGAGCGGGTCATGTCTGGGCATATATAAACATAATTTTTTTTATTTCATTTCAGCCTTATTTTATAAAAAAATAAAACAGAGAGCCTATGCTCTCTTCTTCCCCTTGTTTGTGCTCTGCTAGGGTTTCAAAGGAAACCCCCTCGCCGTCATCGCACAACCACCGCGACTGGTGGCCAGCATCGCTCAAATGGGTATTCTTTAGCCTTGATTTGGGTATCCTTGAAGGCTACCCCACCGAACCACAGAAACACCGAAAGGAGGAGGCTCTCGGCTCCCTTTGGGGCTCGATTTCGACGATGGAGAGAGATCCACCGATGCCACAACCGTGGGAGGCCCCGAGTGAGTTTTTTTTATGCCTTTATTATTTGTTGTTTAAAATAATTTTGTAAAATGAAAACGAAAGAGACAGAACCAAAATGAAAAGAAAACGAAAACCTCCTATTTTTACTCTTTGATCTCTTTAATCTCTATTACCATTTTTTTTAAAAACTTGCCCCTCCTTTACAGTAGCTTCTTTTCGGCCTTTTAAACCGATTTACAAGACCCTATATTTTGCTATTATTTTCGCTACTGTTGCCTATTTTCTTTTCTTGCGTGTTGTCTTTTTTTCTCTGTTTGCAGATTCGAGCGGTGTGCACGCTGGTAGCAGCAGGGAGGCACATGGGAGGTACGGCGCGTGTGGGGGGCTGAAGTGACCTGGTACGGCGCCTAGGGTTCTCCCTCTCTTCATTCCTGGAAAATATTTTGTGGGCCAGGGTTTTAGTTTTAGGTTTGAGCTAAGTTGGGTTTGGGTTTATTTTGTTTGGGTTAAGAGTTATAAAGTGTGCCTGGTCAAATTTGGGCCTCTATAGTATCCATCATGAATTCCTCAACCATTAGGCTTAAGACCCATCCCCCTTGACGAATCAATAACCATTTTCCTATTTAACCTTTTGGTTGGTGGATCAACTAGGTTCCTTTCAAACCTTATGTACTCCAAAGCAACTTCTCCATTCTTTATTAAATGTCTCACAGATTCATGTCTTATTCAAATATGCCTCTTCTTACCATTACAAGCTTGACTCTTAGCAACACAAATAGCTGCTTGTGAGTCACATAATAGAGATACGAGAGGTGTCAAATTTTCTCATAAAGGAATTTACTTGCAGAGATTCCTAAGCCATTCGACCTCTTGCCCAACTAAGTTTAGAGCAATAAACTTTGATTCCATCGTGAAGCGAGCAATACAAGTTTGCTTAGCAAACTTCCAAGAAATAGTTGCTCCACCTAAAGTAAAGTCATACTCTTTTGTAGAGCTAACTTCATCATTATTAGTTACCCAGTTTGCATCATAATATCTCTTTAGGAATGCAAAGTATTCGACAAATTCCAATTCCCAAGTTAATATGCTTTTAAGGTATTTCAACAATTGTTTTAAAGCATTCCAATGCTCATTGCTAAGATTATGAGTATATCTACTTAGTCTATTGACTGCATAAGTAATATTAGGCCTTGTGTAGTTCATCAAAAACATAAGGCTTCTAATAGTTTTAGCATACTCTGATTGAAAAATATTGTTTACTTTTTTCTTTATCAATTGTATGCTAGAATCAAAAGGAGTCTTCACAAGGATTATATCAAAGCTATTAAACTTATTTAACACTTTCTCTATATAGTGAGACTGGTTTAAGGCAAATCGCTTTTCTGATTTAGTAACCTTAACCTTAAGATTACATCTACCTCTCCCAAATTAGTCATATCAACCTTGGTAGATAAAAAAAAATTGGTTTTGTTAATGAATTTTATATTAGTGCTGAAAATTAATATGTCATTCACATATAGACATATGATGACACAATTAGAACCAAACATATTAGGATACACACATGCATATGCACCATTAAAAATAAAATCAAAATTAAGAATAATCTTATGAAATTTCTCATACCATTGTTTTGGAGCTTGTTTGAGACTATACAAATATTTTTTGAGTCTGCAAACTTTATCTTCCATTTTAGGTGCCACAAATTCTAGAGGTTGCTCTATGTAGAACTCTTCGTCCAAACCACCACTCAAGAAAGCTGTCTTCACATCCACCTGATGTACTAACAAATTTTGGATGGAAGTTAAAGCAAACAAAACACGAGTGGTTGAGATCTTAGTCATATGAGAGTATGTATCAAAATAATCTACTCCAAATTTCTAAATGAACCCTTTTACAACTAGTCTTGCCTTATACCTCTATATTGACCCATCTAATCTAAGTTTCTTTCTAAAGACTTATTTATTTCTAATAGGTCTAAAACATCTAGGCAAGTCTACTAGTTCCCAAGTGTAATTAGACATAATAGACTCTAGCTCATTTTAAATGGCATCTCTAAAAAAACTAGCATATATTGATTTTATGGCTTCATCATAGGTTTTTGGATCTTCATCTATAAAAAATGCATGAGCATAGAATTACTTATCAAGTCTAAATCACTAATCTCATTTACAAAGGAAGTAAAGAAATCAAGTCCAAAACTAGTGACATTCCTTTGTCTTTTTCTCCTCCTAGGTTCAACATCATTATTAAGAACATCTCTATTATGTGTAATAGAGGAAGAAAAATGCTCATCTATCAATACTTATGCTAGATTTCTTTAAAGGAAACACATTCTCAAAGAAAAAAACATCTCTAGATTCACATATGGAATGATCATGCAAAGACATGAATTTGTACGCAACACTATTTAGAGTATACCCAACAAATATAGCATCAACAATTTTAGATCTGATAGTGCTCTTTTTAAAAGCAGGCAAGCCTGCTTTTGCTAAGCACCCCCACACTTTCAAGTATTGCAGATTAAGGGCATAACTTTTCCACAATTCATATAAGCTATAGTCTAATTTTTTATGAGGCACTTTATTAAGAATATAGTTTGTAAAAAGTACGACCTCCCCCCACATACTGTTAGGTAAACTAGAACTTAGTAGTAAAACATTCATTATTTCTTTTAGAGTTATGTTTTGTCTTTTAGCTATGTCATTCTGTTGTGGGAAATAAGGAGCAAAAAACTCATGTATAATGTTGTATTTCTCATAGACCTCTTTAAGGAAATTAGTGTCATATTTTCCAGCTCTATTAGATCTAAGACGTTTTATTCTCCTATCAAGCTAATATTCTACTTTTGCTTTATAGAGTAGAAAAGTTTTATTAGCTTCATCTTTTAATCTTAGAAGATAAACCTTTGTGTATCTAGAGTAATCATTTGCAAAGGTGATATAGTAGTGTTTTCCACTCTTACTCTTTGTGTTTTTAAAGTCTGCTAGATCAGTATGAACTAACTCTAAAAGTTTAGTCTTCCTATCAGTAAGAGTTTTAAGGAAGGTCTAACATGCTTAGCTTCAACACAAATTTCGCATTTATTAAAGCTACTAAAATGTAAATTAGGGAATTTATTCATTTTTATGAGCTTTTTTACATGACCTAATCTAGCATACCACATATCAATAGTCGGTTTAACAATACTCGATTCAGCCCCAATCAGAGTAGGCTTAGCATAGTCATACATAGTTCGAGGAGTAGGACGTACAGGAAGTTGCTGATTACTAGGATTATTATCCACCTCCACATTAATGTCCTTTTCCTCTTGATCGTCTATAAAAATCTGTTAACCTTGCCTTGTTTCTCTAACCTCTTTACGATTCCTGCGAGCAGTTTTTTTCGATCTCATTATAAAAAACTAATGGTTCCAATAGGTTGTCTCTAGTCATAAACCAAAAGAACTTGTAAGAATCAAACAAAAGAAAAATTAAAATTTAAAAATTAAATTAAAAACAAAAGTATTAAAATTAAAATAAAAAATGGCTAAATTAATAGAAATAAAGTTTTCCTAATATTCTAGTCGTTGACAATGACGCCAAAAACTTGATGTATCACGAAACTATCTGAAAATTTAACAAAGGCAAGTGCACCTATCAATTAATAGTATAGCTATGGTCAGCAAAGATATCGTTCCCACGAAGACTAAAAGTACTAGTAATTACCGTCTTTCTATTATTTAACTAAATAATTCGAGTGATTGATTAAAAACTAAAATTAACTTAATTAATTAACTAACTGATTAAAAACTAAAATTAACTAAATTAATTAACTAATGAACACAACAAAGAACAAAACATGAAAATAATTAAGTAACAACCAAGAAGCGAAACAATACCTAGGAAAGAATTCGCCTAGATTTCCTTTATCACTACCAATCCAGATTACACAAATTCTTAGCACCTTGATCCATAGAATTCCCTAAATTATGTTAATATTTATTTCAAGCATAAAAGCAACTGACTCTAAGTTCATTAATTGAAATTTCTTTCTAATTAAAATCTCTATTATCGCATTAATTCGTGCTATGGATTCCCCTATTAGATTTTACTCTAATTCGGTGGATTTATGTCGTCCTATATCTAGGATTGCATGCAACTCCACTCAATTAAGCAAGATCTACTCTTAAACAGGGTCTATTCAACCATCGATTTAAGCACATCGAACATGGATCAATAATATAGAAATATTAAATTAAGAATGAAACACACATAATTAAAAATAAGAAACTAAATATTTATTACGTAAAATAAAAATCAAACGACAAAATCCTCATAGGGTTCATCTCCCTAGGTATTTAGAATTTTAGTTCATGCTTGAAAATAAAAGATCCAAGGTATAATATAACTGAAAGAAATAAAGAAACTCATGATTACTTCCTATGATATCAACTGCAAATCTTCAATTTTGAAAGAAATTTGTATCAAAGTCGGCTTCAATGATATTTTTTGAGTTTTCTTGATTATTTTTTAACAATTCTCTCCTATCTTCTTATTTTTGTCATATATACGTCTTAGAATGCTCGAAAAACCTAAAAATCATGATTTTTTGTTGTTCGGTGTGTAGTTTTGTGAAATTGACACGGCCTACCACATGCCCGTATGGGTCACACGGCCATGTGAAATGGTTTAGCCTGTATGGCTCTTGTATCTTGCTCCGACACTCTGATTTTCACTGGTTTTTCGCTCCTTTAGCTCTCAAGTGTTCTATTAAGCATTAAAACATGGATTCAAATGATTAGGAGCATAAAATTCACAGTTAACAACATGTTAAGAGTGAGGTTAAAACATGTTATCAATGTCGCCTCCCAAGGTTAACACAATTATTTCAATATTTGTACACCCGAATAAAGAAAGTGGAACACAATTGGTATTACTATTCTTGAAAGGAACTGAAAAACAAAGCAAAAAATGTGGTTGGAAATTTGACTGAAAAATCACTAAAAAGAAAACAGACGAGAGAAAAGGAGTATGAGAGAAAGATTGTTATTTCCTTGTTGTGTAAAATGAGGAAAATGACCTGCTATTTATACTATTTTCCAAAGGAGCAAATCAGTAAAACATGCAGTGTCAGTTTCCTCAAAAGTGCAATAGATCAAATTTTCCGCAACTAAAAAATTTTCTAAAAATAATTTTAAAAGGAAAAAACATAAATTTTATAAAAAAAAACATACACAGTACATTTCGTAAACACGTGTTAATACGGACACAGACATATGTTTTTGGCCTTTAACAATTAGTTAATGAAGATAAGAGGCAAGACTATATTTAAACTTTCTTAAAAGTCTTTTTTTCAATCAACGTGGAATTACATACTTTGAATTACCAATATAGTCAAATTTTGGTTTTCGCAACGGAGAAGATTGTATCTGAGTTTCAAGCCAATCCAATTGTTGAAGTCGTAGATCGAAGAAGGAAAAATTTGAAATCATAACCTCCAATTCGAGCAATTTGAGTTACTCTTGATAAACCCAAGCCCATAAGCATATGTAGGACTGCAAGACAAGGTGATTGGAGCTCTCCCTGGGCAGATACCGTAAATGCGAAAGGTGATCATAATGGTTGTTGGAGTTAAAGAAAAAGGGAAAAGCTCCAGTTAAAGAAGGAATTGCAAAGTAAAATGAAGAAAATTTGATATTTTAATTTAAATTTTAGATTTATTTTGTATGTCAATGGAAATGGAGAAGAAGAAAAAAATTAAATATGTATTAACATTTTTAATTTTTATTATTTTTATATAATTAAAATATTTTTATATTTTCTGAATTGTTAATAATTTTTAAAATTTAATTAATTATTAACATAACTTAGGCTGTCATATAGAATTGTAAATTCTATGTCAAATAAGTTAACAAACAGAAATTATTCAATTTTGGACATTTTGAAAAAACTCAAAAAATTTAAGACTAAATAAAACGCGAAAAAAAAGAAGCTAAAATAATTATTTTTTTATATAGTTTTTATATAATTGGAAGCCAAAAAAAAATCGATATGAATTCAACAACTCTTCTTTGAGTAGTAGAGTATCATTCAGGCTTATCCTTGCTAAAAGCCACTCTTTTAGAGCATCGAATCAATACATTTAAAACACACTGTATCCGATGCCGAAAAGAAGACACAAAAATCCCCAAGTATTTGAGAACTCCACTCTAATCCCACCAAGCAAAATCATCTATATCTAACAACACTAATCACTTAAACTTTTTTTTTATTTATTGAGATTGAGTTTATATTTAATCATTAAAACTTGGATATTTCAATACTAGATTATAGCACTTCACTATATCTAATATTGAAAAAGAGATACAAAAATTCTTAATCTTTTGACATCTTCACTCAAATCCGACCAAATAAAATCATCTATATATCGGACAACACTAACTCAATTAATCTTTTTCCTATTGAGATTGAGTTCTTATTTAGCCATTAAAATTTGAATCTCATGTGTTGTAAGTAGTAGCAAAAGATCCATGAAAATACTAGATTATAGCACACTAAAGATGTAGGTGAAAAATGTTTCTGTTAAAATATATTTATTAAAAAGTTATATAATAATTAAATGAGAATTTAGTTCAAATTATAAAATTAAAACTCTGATAATCATAAAAATTTATATAATAATTAAATGAGGTTTTTTTCAAATGATAAAGTTGAAACGTTAAAAATCATAGGAATTAAATGAAGATTTGATTCAATGATAAAGTTGAAACTCTAAAATTCACAGTAGTTTAGATTCAATGTTTGTCGTATCTATGTTTTTTTTTGTTGATTTTATATAAAATGTAAACAATCAAAAATGCTCTTATAATGATATAATTTATATTATTAAATGAATAGCTTTTTTAATCATTTTCTAATTGAGTTCATACTTAATTAATTCGTGAAATTTACTTAGAGTTTTTAATATAGATAATAATTGTGTATATATTTCTTCAAAATATATTGTAATTTTTTTAAAAAATTCCAAATTTAATAAGATAAATTACATTGCACATTTATGTATTAATTCAAAGAATCGACTTTTTTTAATTATACTTTTTATAAAAAAAAATGCTTCAAACTTATGTTTTTTTAAAGCCCAAGACTTTTTTATACTCTATAATTATATTTCTTGAATTTTTTTTTTAAAAAAAGTATGTCCATGTTAAACAAATTTGATTTGTCCAAAAGATTAGCAGACTAATCTTACTTCAATTCAACTAAGGTCTATTTAGATAGGCAGTGAGAAAGAGAAAATGAGATTAAAAATAACGGTGATAATGAGGTTAATTATTATAGTGATGAAATTAAAATAAATGATAAAATAGGTGTTTAAATTCAAATGCAGTTATAGTGGGAATGTGAAAATGGAAAATGTTCTATTTATATCAATATAATATATAGTAGAATCATATTTATTTTGAGTAATGATTAAATTTTTTTAGTTTATATTTATATTAATAAAAGAAAAGAAAAGAAATTAATTTTTTTTAAAAAATGAACGACAGTACATGAGAATATTTATATATATTTAAACGATATTTACAAGATTACAAAATTAAAATATAATATTTTACGCTATTAAAATATTAATATATATTATTTACTTATTATCTTATAATATTTTAGCAAAATTATGTATTAATTTATTATACATTAATAAAATTAATTAAAAGAATACGTTTACTACAAAACCTAAAAGTATAATGGGTTAAAATTAAAAAAGAAAAAAAGAACATGGGCAAAAGTGAAAAAAATGGTGTTACAATGAAAAAGCAAAATTTCCTACTGGAGCAAAAGCCATCAGTGTAAAACTAAAGTTGCAACATGTTCTAAAACAGCCAACTCAGCAACTCCTATATTATCCAAACATCAATTGTGGTAAAATTGGAGTTAAAAAGTTGTTTAAACAATTTGTAACGTGGGTAAAAATGCTTCCAAAGGAAGCCTAAGTTTAAGATATGATTTTTATCTAAATTAATTAATTCAAATCAAATTAATAATTATTTTGTCACAACCATTTTAAGTTTGAGGAACGGGGATCGACTTTAAAATGAAATATGGAGTCGCCACCGATCTTTTTCGAGGTGTGATCGGATCACCTTGAGATTGATCATTTTAATAAAATGTTTTTATTTATTAAAACAATGATTTTGGGTCTACGGAATTCGAGAAAAAGGGTTCGGGAGTCGGTTACACCCGAGGAAGGGTTAGCTCCCTCGTAACGCCCAAAAATTGGTACCTAATTGATTAATTAATATCTTAATGTCGAAAATTTGAAAAGATTTTAGAATACGATCCCATTTAAAAATGTTTGAATATACTCGAATTGGATGTTAAGATTCTCTTGTTCCGAAGGAATAAAATATCACATCCAGTACGTTAGGATACAACAATTTAAACTCTTGAAACCAAGATCATCTCATGATTTCCAAAAATTCATGCATTGAAATTTCAAAAGGGTATTCAGTTATTTGGTCAAACGGTAAATCGAAACCCAGCACGTTAGGGCACGATTTCACGAATTTCTAAACACGAAATATTGTCTTATTTTTCAAAAACTTGTGAATAATAATATCAAGTGCTTTGCTTTAAAGAGGTGTATTTTTACTTTGAAACCATGATATGGGAATGCAATTGCCACGTAAACACGATCGAATGCACTAATAAAACAATTTGTGATGGTCACCTAATATACATTATTTACAAACTATACATTATTTACAAACTAACATGATAATCAAAGACAAATGAATTAAAAGACATATATAACAAATTAAAAATATAAAGCAAATCAAAATAGAGTGTAAAAACAATTTGAGGATGATAATAAATGAGTTCAAAATAATAATGTGAGAAAAGAATATGAAAATCAATAATATACAAAATCGTTTTTAAAAAAAAATATATGATAAAATCTAAAATAAGTAATGTATATACATATATAAAAAAAGCAAAATAGATTACGTGAAGAAAAGTTCAAAACAAACAATAAACACATTTAAAATAAATAATATGTATAATAGTTGGAAATAAATATTATGTAAAAACTTGAAATAAACAAATAAAATAGAAATTTGTAAAAAAAATGAAAATAAAATGAATTTATATATAAAAATGATAAGTAGATAAACAAACGAATAAATACTAAGTATTTAGCTAAATAATTTAATAGTATGATAATAATAATAATAGTAACAAAAATAATAATAACAATAACAAAATAGAAGATAATATTATTAGTATATTAATAAACTTAATAATATGCTAATAATAAAAATAAGAGTAAAAATAAAAGTTAATAATGATAATACTGATATAGAAAAAAAATGGTAATTATAATATAATGATAATAATAGTAGAAAATAATAATAAATAAAATAATAATAACGATTACAGTTATAATGAAAATAATAGTAATACTAATAATAAATAATATAATAGTAAATACAAAACTCAAATTAATTAATTGAATAGTAAAATAGCAAAAATAATCAAAAAGGGACCAAATTGAATTGAAAATAGAAGTTTTGGGGCCAAATCAGAAATAAAAGAGGGGGGAAGGACCGAATTAAAACACGCGCAAAATAGGGAGGGACCAAAAAACAAATATCCCTTTCCCCTAAACGCGTCGTTGCCGGGGGACCAATTTGAAATTGCAGCAGATCCGTGAGGCAAATTTAGAAATACCAATGACTTTAATTGTAAAATTAATAAAAAAACGGAGGGACCAAACTGGCAAATAGACCATTGCTTAAAAAACATGTGGATCTCCTAGCGGGTCGGGTCAGTCAGATGGGCAAGGCTCAAAACGACGTCGTTTTGAGGTATGGGAAAATAGGCCAAAACGACATCGTTTTGGATCCCCTATATAAGTCAAATTTTTCTAAAAAAAATCATTTCACTTCCTTTTTCAAAAAAAATAACTCAAACACTCTCTCAACTCTCTTCCTCCCCTCTAAGCCCAACCATGGCTCCGGCGCCGGACCACCGTGGCAACCGTCAGTCGCCGGTGACGGCGCCACCGTCCACGGTGGCCGAAAAAAGGAAAACCCCTCTTTTGAGCCCCTTTTTCGAATAAAGCCTAGATTTGGGTAGTTTTAGTCAAAAATCGAAAAGAAAAAGTTATAAAACATAAAAGAACCCCTCGATCTAGGTTTTTTTTTTTTTAAACAAAGAGGTCACCTTTCATCGGAGGTGATGACCTCGGCCACTCTCGGTGGCAAAATCTGAAGCAAGGGGTAAGCTTCTCCTCTCTCTTTCTATTATTACATATATGTGTACCAATAACAGTAAAAAAAAGATCACCTTTTGGATTTTTGTATTCAATTCCCTGAATATTTGTGTATTCGGTTTTTTTGTATTGATTTCTCGTGTGTATTCCTAAAAAAAAAGTAAAAAATACAATGATTATTCAGGATCTTTATAGCCGAAAATACATCAAACTTCTCTTCTGTTTTTTGCTCTTTCTGTTGCTATTTTCTCGCAGGTATGGCGACGTGGAATGGTCGTGGTGGAGCAGGGCGTGCGAAAGTCGTGCGTGGCGGAGGTGGGGGCCCTTACGGCACGCCTAGAGAAACCTTAGGGTTTTTTGTTGAAAGTGTTAAAGTTTTGGGCCCTTCTGGGCTTAGGGTTTGGTTGGGTTATTAATTTAGGGTTTGAGTAGTGATTTGGGCCTGATTGAATTGGGTTTGAGGGTTGGTATTTGGGTTGTAAATGGACTTTGTATTTTGGACTATTGTTTATTGGGCCCCGGGCTAAAATTGGGCCCTACAGCTGCCCCTCTTTGCTCATTGTCGTGTAACGGGAATGAAACAAAGACTTTAAAAGGACAAATTTTGCTCGGTCTTGTTGAGTCTTGACTTCTTGATGTTTCTTTTCCTCAGGTAGTCTCGCCTTAACCCGCTGTATCTTCAAGAGTATAGAAATTGTTGCTTCTATCTATTCAAATGTACTTTCGGAGAAAAAGGATTTGTAATCTCGATCTACTCCGTGGGAACTCATAGAAAATAAGAGTCATTGTCTTCATTCTGCTCCGCTGCAACTTTAGAGAGATAGGGCTGATGGCTGCAATCTGCTTCCCTACTACCTCGGAAAGATAAGATTCGCCGTCTTCGATCTGCTCCACTACTGCTTAGGGAGATAAGATCTGCAATCTTCAGCTAGCTCTACTGCTGCTTAGAGAGATAAGGCTAATGGTTTAATCTAATTCCCTACTACCTCGGAAAGATAAGATTCACCGTCTTCGATCTACTCCACTACTACTTCGGGAGATAAGATCTATAATCTTTAGCCTGCTCCATTGCTGCTCAGGGAGATAAGGCTATTGGCTTAAATCTACTCCCTTGCTACCTCGGGAAGATAAGATTCACCGTATTCGATCTAGTCCACTATTTTTTAGGGAGATAAGATCTGTAATCTTCAGCCTGCTCCACTGTTGCTTAGGGAGATAAGGGTAGTGGCTTAAATCTATTCCCCTGCTACCTCAGGAAGATAAGATTCGTCGTCTTCGATCTGCTCCACTACTGCTTAGGGAGATAAGATCTGCAATCTTCAGCCTGCTCCACTGCTGCTCAGGGAGACAAGGCTTGTCGAAATTTGTAGCTTCAACCAATCTTGCTACATCGTCCTCTAGGGAACATACCTGTAGAATCGATTTCATGGGCCTATGCTTATGCCTAATGATTAGGATGCCATAATCAGAATGAGTCAAATGCTCCTAACTAGATGTATTATGAATGACATTTGTATGAATATAGAATGTCATAAGAATGCCCTTTTAACTTTTGGGCTATTATTGCTCGCTATTTGTCTAAATTATATCTCTGACGTATGTCTTCTTATTCAAACTGATATCTTTAACAGAACATCTGAAGCATAATTTTACTTCTCAAGTATTTCCAACCTTTAGGCTTGGTGAGTTCTAAATAATTGTCTTGTTTCAGGTTCTTCCATTGTTTAGAAGCTTCCAAAGTAATATGCAGAACTCCTTTTATGAAAGTGTTATTAGTCCATTAATCATTATTTCAATACGAAATGCTTGAAAAAGGATTAAAAAGATGGATAAAGCTGAAATTTTATTGAGAGCAAGGCTCGAAGTAGAAAATTAATCAAGATAGCAAATTTTGCTAAGGTACAAAATGGATAAGATGAAAATATGTGCCTCAGATATCGTAGCCTGAGCTTCTCCATACGAACTCTTCGAGGACCATTTTGAGCTTAACATGTGCCTAGAAGATTTAGAGTACTTTGTTGATGCCTCAAGACGGAGCATACTTCCTCTTTGTTAATTCAAGCATAGCAGACTACCACATGTCTCCCCTTTAATCGAAATTCGAATTGTCCTTTTCGGGTTTTCAACTCAAAACCCCTTTGGTCTCGAGGTGCCCTTTGCGGGTTTTCACCTCGGCCTTTCCCCTTTTTTTTTTCAAAGCGCCCTTTGCGGGTTTTCACCTTGGCCTCTCCCTTTTTAGGTGAAGTACTTATTGACTGAATCCGAATTTACTGGGTTAGGCAGGCTGTTACCATCCATCTTAGTTAATATTAGTGCTCCTCCAGAAAAAACCTTCTTTATCACATAAGGTCCTTCCCAGTTTGGCATCCATTTCCCTCTACAATCTTTTTGCATAGGGAGGATCTTTTTCAATACCAAATCCCCCTCATGGAATACTCTAAGGCGAACTTTTTTGTTGTAAGCTCGCATCATTCGCTTTTGGTACTTTTGACCATGACGGATAGCCTTTAACCTCTTTTCTTCAATCAAGTTCAGCTGATCATACCGGAATTGGATCCATTCTGCTTCGTCCAGCTTCAACTCTGATTAAACCTAGAGAGAAGAAACTTCGACTTCAATGGGAAAAACTGTCTCCATTCCATAAACAATGAGTAAGTTGTTACCCGGTAGAAGTTCTGACAGACGTTCGATAGACATAGAGAGCAAATGCTAACTTTTCATGTGATAAACCGTAATTTATACATATTTTCATCCCTCGCTTAACACGTTTATGAATGATTTCTCCTTAAATTTGGTGAATTTGATGCTCCTAATCCTTTAATGTCATGTTTTATACTTAGGTGAGCATAGGAGAGCGAAAAGAATGAGAAACGGGCCAAAAACAGAGAAAATAGGCCGACAGGGAAAAACAACACGGCCTGAACTTCCTTACACGCGCAGAACACACGCCCGTGCCATTCTAACAGGCCCGACCACGGCCTAAATCAACCTCAGCATGGGCGTGTTGATAAGAGTGACTTTGTCATAATTAAGCGGAGTTGATTACGCGCCTAGAGATTGGGTGACAAGATTTTACCAGATTAGGGTGAAACCTAATAAGGGAATCCATAGATCGAGTTAATGTAACCCAAGGGTGTTAATTAGAGAAAAGTCTCGATTATTCAACCTAGGGATTAGACGTTATTAGTCTTGAATAGGGATAATAACATAACTTAGGGATTTCTACGGAACAAGTTAAATGAATAAATCATCCGGTTCGGAGCCAAAATAACAAGTAAAGTCTAGGTGGATTTTTCCTTAGGTATTGTCCTAAATCAATCGTTTTTCCCAAAAGTAATTCCCCAATTCTATTTTCTACAACTTCTTAGTTTAAATAATTAGTTAGTTAAAACAACCCCTTTATTCTTAGGCTAGATAATAAAAAGATGGTCATTACTAGTACTTTTAGTCCTTTGGGTTCGACAATCCGGTCTTACTAAAGCTATACTACTGTTCGATAGGTAAACTTGCCTACATCGTGATAATAGTTAGTTTCAAGAATGATTAATTATAAATTTATAAAACTTATCACGGAAAATCACGATCAAGTTTTTGGTGCCGTTGCCGGTGACTAAAATATTAGGAACACTCAATTTTTATTACTATAGCCATTTATTTTTCTTGTAAATTAATTTTATTTTTTGTTTTACTAATTTTCTTTTTCTTTCTTCTGGCAGGTTCTTATAGTTTATAACTAGAAGAAACCCATCAGGACCACTGCTTTTTGACGAAGAGTTCGATCGCACAGCTCGTAGAAACCGGCGAGAAATAAGGCAAAGCTTAAGATACACAGAGGAAGAGCAAGAGGACGATATCTCAACTACAACCAAGGAGATGGCTGAAAATCAAGACAATCAGCTACCTCCTGCGATACCTGCTAAATTAGCAAATCAGAACCCTGCTCTTCGTACTATGTATGATTATGCTAAACCTAATTTAATAGGAACTGAGTCAAGTATAGTTAGGCCTGCTATTGCTGCAAATAATTTTGAACTGAAACCTAACACGATTCAAATGATACAACAATTTGTTCAGTTTGATGATTTGTAGGATGAGAACCCCAACACTCACTTGGTAAATTTTCTAGAAATCTGCGACACTTTTAAAATTAATGGCGTTTCTGATGAAGCCATTCATCTTCGGTTATTCCCTTTTTCACTGAGGAACAAGGCTAAACAATTGTTGAACTCGTTACCACGAGGGTCCATCACTACTTGGGAATAAATGACCGAAAGTTTTTTATTAAAGTATTTTCCACCAGCTAAGACAGCTAAATTACGTAATGATATCTCTTCTTTTGTGCAGATGGATTTAGAAACACTTTACGATGCATGGGATAGATACAAGGACGTACTGCGAAGGTGCCATCACCATGGGTTACCTCTATGGCTGCAAGTTCAAACATTCTACAATGGTGTGAATCTCCTCGACACGACAGATGATTGACGCAGCCGCTACTGGAACCATCAGCAATAAAAAGCCTGAAGAGGCTTACGAATTTATTGAGCAGATGTCACTGAATAACTATCAGTGGCAAGTCATGAGGACTAAGCCGACTAAAACAGCAGGCGTTTATAACGTCGATTCAGTTACTATGTTGTCAAATCAGGTAGAACTTCAGAATAAAAAGATTGATGGTTTACTTGGTTCTACGCAGGTACATCTAGTGATGAAGTGTGATTCAAGTAGAGGAGGTGTGCATACAGAATATCAACCATTCAATCTTGCAACCGAAGAGAAACAAGTCAAATATATTGGTAACAATAACTTTAGATCTCAAAATAACCCATACAATAACACTTATAATGCAGGTTGGAGGAACCACCCAAATTTCTCCTGGGGTGGTCAAGGGAATCAACGGCTACAAAATCCTCCGGGTTTTCAACAGCCACCTTATCAACTGGAAAATAAACCGAACCTTGAGGAGATGCTGTCCAAATTCATCGCGGTGTCAGAAACTCATTTCCAGAATACCGAGACAGCACTTAAAAATCAACAAGCGTCGATTTAGGGGCTTGAGACTCAGATAGACCAGCTGTCCAAACTAATCTCCGAACGACCACAAGGTAGCTTGCCAAGTAATACTAAACTTAACCCAAGGGAATAGCTCAACGCAATTAATGTTCAAGATAAAGAAAGGATTCGTTGAGCCTGAGCCAGAACCGAGGCAAGAAACTGTGGTGAGCAAAGGTAAAGGTGAGGTAAGTCATAATGAAAACAAAATGGTGAGTGTAGAATATAAACCTCGTGTGCCATACCCTAACGCAATAAGGAAAGACCGCTCATACGAATAATTTGGTAAATTTCTTAAACTTTTGAAAAAATCACATATTAACTTACCGATTATTGAAGCTCTATCGCAGATGCCGACTGCAATGAAATTTTTAATGGAGCTTTTAGCAAACAAGTGAAAGCTGGACGAGGTGTCGCATGTGGAGCTAAACGCAGTTTGCTCAGCTATTCTATAGAATAATGTACCCAACAAACTAAAAGATCTAGGGAGTTTTACAATTCCCTGCTTAATTGGTAGCTTAGATGTTAATAATCCATTAGCTGATTTAGGAACAGACTAGGATGAGCATTCAATTAGCAGATAAAACTATAAGATTTCCTAAGGGCATTATTAAAGATGTGCTAGTTAAAATCGATAAATTTATATTTCCCGTTGGCTTCGTTGTTCTAGACATAGAGGAGGATAGCAACACTCCTTTAATTTTAGGAAGGCCCTTTTTAGCAACTGCTAGAACAATTATTGATGTTGGCACAGGTGAGCTCACACTTCGTGTAGGAGACGAAACAATCACCCTTCAAGCTCGTAATTCTGGCAACACATCAAAAATCGAAGGTAATTATCTAAACCAGTCTACTAAAATTGATAATATGGTGCAACCTACTTTGCAGAAAAATGAGTTTGAAGGTAGTACATGAGCCATATTCTAGCAACAATATGGGACCTATTCATGAAGAACAAAGGTTGCAAATAGAGGAGCTAGATGAATGGCGAACACATAAACTGAGAACACACGATAACCAAAACTACTCCAGAACAAGCTCGACACCTCTCCAAATCAACTTAAGGTTAGAGATAAAGTCTTATTAGATGCCGCAGATCCTCACATTGTCACTGGAAAATCGAATGAAGAAATCCCTCTTACGGTACTTAGCATTTTCCCATTCGGTACAGTCGAGGTAAGTTATCCCAAGTTTGGCACTTTTAAGGTAAACAACACCCGTCTAAAACCTTATTTTGATGAGATTGATAACAGGAATGAGGAGTATAAACTCCTCAAACCACCATGACCATTCAACGGAGAGGTAAGTCGAGCTTAGACTATAAATAAGCGCTTCTCGGGAGGCAACCTGAGCACTAACTGTATTAACTTCTTTCAATTTTAGTGTTTACCTCCTAACCTACAAACAGAGCTCTTGAATATAGGTTTACCACACTCACATGGCCAAGCACACGGGCGTTAGAACCGTGTGAAAATAGGGCAAAGATTTCCCCAAAACACAGGCTACAATAAAACACCACGGCCGTACGACATGGCCGTGCGTGAACCTGCCAAAACAACACGGGCGTTCAACACGCTCGTGCCCTAGGACCGTGGTTTAAACTGAGAAACTAGCACGGGCGTGCGGCACACCCGTGTCTAGCACCCGTGGTCGAACCTGTCAAATTAACACAAGCGTGGGCCTGCATACACAGGCGTGGGAGAAGCGAATGAAGCTAGACACGGTCGCGCAACACGGCCGTGTGCACCAACACGCCCAAGGTACACGGGCGTGGGTTGAATTTCAGACACACACACACGGGCTGAAATTGAGGAACACGGGCGTGTCCCCTGGCCGTGTGCCCCAAAATCTATAAATAGGCTACACTGTTCATTGTCTTCTTCACTCAAAATCCCTAACCCTAGCCGCTGCAAGTCCACACGGCCTCCTTGCCACGCCTGTGTGCCACCTCCAACACCATTTTTTGACGCTCATTCTTCTCTTTCTAGCGTTTGTTTACTCTTTTCTCTTTTATTTCACTGATTTATGATGCTATTTTTCATAGTAATTTATATTTTTCATGTTATTTTCATCTTTCTATCACTCAAATTTCATTTATAGAACAAATTATAATCTTTTTCATGTTCAAAATTCTTACTCATTGCATGATTTCTCTACTCCATTTGATTAGTTAGAAGTGAATATTCATGGTTAGGATAGTTGAAATATTCATGCCTTTTGTGTTGACATTTTTTTCATCCATATAATATGTTGCATTTCATTCTTTGCCATTTGTACCCATACCACCATGCTAATGCCTCAAAAGTATGCTATTGAACTTATTGTTTTAGTTAAATTTAGTAGTTGTGGCTGAACATATTTATGGCTTTTCCTCTTTGAATTTAGTTATATTTTACCTTGTCCACTCACCAAGATGAATTAATGGTCTTAATTGTAGGTTCACCATGTCGTCTTTACGAGGAAAGAAAGCCGCCATCCCCGCCTCAAAGAAAAGGAAGGGAGCGTCATCTTCTTCAGGCCCTATCGCGAAAATTCACCACCTTTTCCTACAGTTCCCCATTGGGCCCCAAGAAGAACTCTTCCAAATACTCTGGGCCTGACCTTTAACTACGGGCTACTGCATCGACTGGGCTACGGTAGAACAAGTTCAGTTGGCTGATACGATTCGAGCCCTCCTAACCACCGATCCTTGGGAGCTTTTCCTTGGAATCATCGAGCCGACATACCTAGAGCTCACGATGGAACTATGCTTAACGTTCCATCTTTAAATAGTAATGATGAACTACGATGATCTCGGCACGGTCCAATTTCGCTTAGGTGGATTAGTCCGCCAACTAAGCGTCCCAGAATTTGGCACTGCATTAGGCTTATATACGGAGGAGTTCAGAGAGGAGAATGACTTACATGCTCTTAATCGCCACATCCATCGTTCTCCCTCACGTTGCTGGGATGCCCTCGTCCCGCGTTCAACCAGCTATGACCCCAGTCGCACCAAGGTATCATCTCTCCTTCCGTCCTTAAGGTATCTACATTCTATTTTATCTCACACTTTGACAGGGCAGAGAGAGAGTACCAGCATCGTCACTACCCATGACTTCTACTACTTATGGTGTATGTCAAACGGGCACGTCTTCCACCTTGCCTACTTTATCGCCCTTGCCATTCGCTACCAGACGGAGCAACATCGGAGGGGGGTCATCTCCATTGGCCCTTACGTGACTAGACTGGCCTGACACTTCAGACTCTTCGACACCGCGGCCTAAGAATCATCCCTTACACTCATTGGCCAGATGTTTCCACAAGGCATCTCTAGCATGCTCAGCATGAGGATGATTGAAAAGCGCCGAGGAACCTACCCTCCCCAATATCGTCTCACCCAATCTACCAAGGAGGAGGCTCCAGAGGACATTACTGATGATGTTCCTCCACAGCACGAGGACCCACCATCCAAGCCACCACGCTCCCATCGTCAAGTTCATGCGGCGACTTCATATGCTGACATATTTGAGCGCCTCAATCGATTCGAGCAGCAGTGTTTTCAACGATTTGATAACATTGATGCTACTCTCCAGCAGATCTGTCAGCACTTCCACATCTCATCGCCACCACCACTTCGTGAACCATTCGACGACGATGATGTTTAATTTAACTTTAACTTTATTTTTATTTTTACTTTTATTTCTATTTCTATTTTAGTTTTATTTTTATTTTATGTTTTTATTGATTTCAATTTTAACCTATAAATATTATTTCCTTTTTGTTACTATTTTATATTTAGGCTTTATTAATTAATATCGGCTATTTCTTTCTGAGTAATTATTCTTCCTAATATCCCCTAAAAAGTTCCTGCTTTTATCACAGTTATAAAGAGCTCTAAAGCTCACAACCACTTAGGAACTTCAAACTCCATTGAAAAAAGTTCTCCACGACTGCCATGTCCTGCTCAATCACAAGATATACTATTCTTTTGGCGCAACACTTGTGGCACCCAACCTCTACTACCACCGGAGTATCCTCCTCCACCCTACACAACTCCAAACTAGGGAGTTCATTCATTTAACACTTAGGAAGTTTCACTTCTCTCCCTATCTTATGATTTTATATTTTTCTATATATCTATTTTTGTACATTGAGGGCAATGTACATCTTAAGTGTGGGGGGTACTCATTTCTTTATCAAAAAAATCCCTAAATGTTGTCTTGTTCTCTTGTAAATCTCTCATATCATGTTTAGAATGAATTTTGATTGACTTATTATTTTTATTGGTATATCTTGAAGTAAAACATAGGCATTTATGCATTGATTATTTAAACTTTAAGATATTAGAAAATTAATCATGATAAGTTGATTTTTAAAAATTTAAAATCTTAGGTTGTTTCCCCAAGTCTAGATATTATCTTGAATTGAATTCCACAAGTTTAAACATAAAAAAGCCATAATTTTTGTGAGATTATTGAGCCTTTAAGAGCATCTATTATTTCTTTCATGCTCACTTTTATTATTGCTTTGAGTGTGTCAATACCGAATTGTTATTTTAGAACTTGGTTGATTAAGCATGTCAAGACTACACCATTTGATTTGATATGTCAAGATGATAGAGGCACCTAGGATTAACCCACTCATGCCATAAAAAGCCTACCTCCACGATTAACCCTTAGTAAACCCCTTTGAGCTTAACAAGCCATTCCTTGTATTACCCTTAATATTAACCCTTAACCCATTATTGTTGAAATCCCCTCAATTAATTTAATCCCTATTTTTGTCGAGATTTGATATGAGTAAATTGCTTAGCTATGTCTTGTTCTTAATAGTAATCTATGTTATTTGACTTGCTCTTAAAAAAAATTGTTATTATACATATTAGTAGTAGAAGTCTTCTATCTTTAAGTTCAAGTATTTAAATTCTTTGAGAAGAAGCTCTATTGTACGCAAGTGATGATTAAATATTTTTCTAATTATGTAATTTGTCAACTCAATCTTGATTCTAACCTTTTCTTTCAGATTGTGACCACACGCCCTAACCAAGCCTCGTTACAACCCTCTAAAGACCTTTTAATTAATGTATCATCTCAATTTATAGTGGGAGAGATTTGATTTTCATGCAAGCCTATGCTAATAACTTTTCATATTGACTGATGAGTGTTGATTTCATTATCCTTAAACACTTCGAGTGATTTGAGTGAATCTTTAGTGAGGATGTTAAACTCCGTGAGATTTCGAATCGATGGTAACTTCTTAGATGAAGGGAGATGCCTAGGTTTTTCATGATTAAATACTCAACTTGGAATGTTTGAAGCTTTAATGTTCTTTTAGTTAAATTCTCAATGTATGATTACTCATGGATCAGTTTGAGATATCATTGATAGGAATTATAAGTTGAGAAAAAGGAATTCTTAATTATGAACTGAGGATTTTGCTTAAGGACAAGCAAAAGTTTAAGTGTGGGGGTATTTGATAAACCGTACTTTATACATATTTTTATCCTTCGCTTAACACGTTTATGAATGATTTCTCCTTAGTATTGGTGAATTTGATGCTCCTAATCCTTTAATTTCATGTTTTATACTTAGATGAGCATAGGAGAGCGAAAAGAATGAGAAACAGGTCGAAAATGAAGAAAATGGGCCGACAGGGGAAAACAACACAGCCTGAACTTCCTCACACGGGTAGAACACATGCCCGTGCCATTTTAACAGGCTCGACCATGGCCCAAATCAACCTCAACATGGGTGTGTTGATATCTCAGCCTCGACCACGGCATGAAGTAATCGCACACGAGCGTGTCACACGGACGTGTCCCTGCCGAGCCCTAGCTAAGTTCCATTCGGAAAAAGGCAAGTTTGAGGGATTTTAGGCATTCTAAAGCCTATTTAAACACCCTAGAGGAAGACTGAAAGGGGACGGAGAATAGGGAGTAAGGAATTACTCCAAGGAAGCCGATTGATCCATCTCAGAAGCCGAATTCATCATCAAGACTGAAGATCTCTCCTCAATTTCCCTTCAGGAGTTTTGGGTTTTCTTTATGTTTTGTATTCTTTATTCTTCTGAGATGTTTTCTTATTTAGTTATGAACTAACACCCCTAAATACCTAAGGGGGATGAAACCTAAGACGAATCTTGTTATTATTTTCTGAATCGTATGATAAATATTTAACTTGTTCTTAATTATGTATTCTTAATTCTTGTTTTGGTATTTCAGGATATCGATTCAAGTTAATGCTCTTAGTTGGAGGATGAATAGTCCCTGGCTAAGAGTGACTTTGTCATAATTAAGCGGAGTTGATTGCGCGCCTAGGGATTAGGTGACAAGATTTTGCCAGATTAGGGTGAAACCTAATAAAGGGATCCATAGATCGAGTTAATGCAACCCTAGGGTGTTAATTAGAGAAAAGTCTCGATTATTCAACCTAGGGATTAGACGTTATTAGTCTTGAATAGGGATAATAACATAACTTAGGGATTTCTACGAAACAAGTTAAATGAATAGATCGTCCGGTTCAGAGCCAAAATAACAAGCAAAGTCTAGGTGGATTTTTCCTTAGGTATTGTCCTAAATCAATCGGTTTTCCCAAAAGCAATTCCTCAATTCTATTTTCTGCAACTTCTTAGTTTAGATAATTAGTTAGTTAAAACAACCCCTTTATTCTTAGGCTAGATAATAAAAAAAGGGTCATTACTAGTACTTTTAGTCCTTTGGGTTCGACAGTTCGATCTTACTAAAGCTATACTACTGTTCGATAGGTACACTTGCCTACATTGTGATAATAGTTAGTTTTAAGAACGATTAATTATAAATTTATAAAACTTATCACGAAAAATCACGATCATCATGGCAATCCTTGTAGGTCTCAGTCATTTTCCCCACGATCTTCTTGATATTTTTATTAGTAGCCTCAACTGCACCATTCATTTTCGGGCGATATGATAACGAGTTGTGATGCTTAATTTTGAACTGACTGCAGACCTCCACTATCATGCTGTTATTCAAATTTAACACGTTGTCAGATATGATCCTTTCTGGCATGCCATATCAACATATGATCTCCTTCTTGAAAAACTTATTGACCGCTAACTTTTTGACATTGGCGTATGAAGCAATCTCTACCCACTTGGTGAAGTAATCAATGACCACAAAGATGAATCGGTGCCCGTTATAAGCCTTTGGCGAAATCGACCCAATGACGTCCATGCCCTACATTGAGAAAGGTCATGGAGAAGTCATAACATGAAGAGGTGAAGGAGGCACATGGATCTTGTCTCCATAAATTTGGCGCTTATGGCATTTCTTGGCATGACTGATGAAATCTCCTTCCATCGTGGACCAGTAATACCCGAATCTCATAATTTTTCTGGCCATTATGAACCCATTGGCATACGTTTCGCAGACACCTTCATGGACTTCTTCCAGGATTTTCTTAGCTTCAACAGCGTCAACACATCTTAGCAGCACCTGATCCTTCCTCCTTTTATACAGGATCTATCCGTCTAAAACATAGCCACTGGCCAGCCTCTTCAATGTTCTCTTATCATTTTCAGTTGCCTAATCAAGGTATTCACGGTTCTTCACATATCATAAAATATCATGATACCAAGGATAGTCATTTCTCTCCTCTTCTTCGTTGATATTGCAGCAATGAGCTGGACCCTCACAAATACTCATCTGGATTAACTTCATATCTTCTCGTTTATTTACTCTGATCATAGAAGCTAACGTAGCCAAAGCATCAGCCATCTGGCTTTTGTCTTGCGGGAGATAATAGAAAGTGATATCATCAAACTCCTCAATTAACACCAGGACCAGCTTTCGGTAACTAATCAGCTTGGGGACCCTTGTTTCCCATTCACCCTTAAGCTGATAGATCACTAACGCAGAATCCCCATACACCTTTAGCACTTTGACTTTCCGTTCGATGGCTGCACGGATTCCCATGATACATGCTTCGTATTCTATCATATTGTTTGTGCAATCAAAGTCTAATTTGCAAGTAAATGGATAATGATCTCTATTTGGGGATATCAGGACTGCCCTAACTCCATTGCTAACGGTGTTCGATGCTCCGTCAAAGTTCAATTTCCAAGAATGATCTTCTGGAGTGTCTTATTCAGCAGTTGCCACATATATTAGATCTTCATTAGGGAAATTAAAGTTCAAAGACTCGTAATCTTCTAAAGCTCTACTGGCTTAGTGATCGTGATTTTCCATGATAAGTTTTATAAATTTGTAATGAATCGTTGTTGAAACTAACTATTATCACGATGTAGGCAAGTGTACCTATCAAACAGTAGTATAGCTTTAGCAAGACCAAATTGTTGAACCTAAAGGACTAGGAGTACTAGTAATGACTGTCTTTTTATTATCTAGCCGAAGAAAAGAGGTTTGTTTTAACTAACTAATTAAACTAAGAACTTCTAGAAAATAGAATTGGGAAATTACTTTTGGGGAAAACAATTGATTGAGACAATACCTAAGGAAAAATCCACCTAGACTTGTACTTGTTATCCTGGCTCTGAACTGACGATTTATTCATTTAACTTGTTCCGTAGAAATCCATAAGTTAAGTTATTATCCCTATTCAAGACTAATAACGTCTAATTCCTAGGTTGAATAACCGAGACTTTTCTCTAAGTAACACCTTAGGGTTGCATTAATTCGATCTATGGATTCCCTTATTAGGTTTCACCCTAATTCGGCAAAATCTTGTCACCCTATCTCTAAGCGCGCAATCACCTTCACTTAAATATGACAAAGTTATTCTTAGTCAGGGTCTATTCCTCCTCCAACTAAGAGTAGTAACTTGAAGTGATATCCTGAAATACCAAAACAAGAATTAAGAATAAATAATTAAGAATAAGTCAAATATTTATCATACGATTCAAAAATAATAACAAGTTTTGTCATAGGTTTCATCCCCCTTAGGTATTTAGGGGTTTAGTTCATAACTAAACAAGAAAATATCTCAGAATAATAAAAAAATACAAAACATAAAGAAAACCCAAAACTCCTGAAGGGGAAATTGAGGAGAGACCTTCAGTCTTGATAGTGGATCCAGCTTTTGAGATGGATCAATCGGCTTCTTTAGAGTAATTCCTTACTCCCTATTCTCCGTCTCCCTTTTCTTCCTCTTTTGGGGTGTATTTATAGGCTTTGGAATGCCTTAGAACCCTCAAAAGTGGTCTTTTTCGAATTAGACTCAACTTTGGTTCGGTAGGGACACGCCTGTGTGTGGTAACTTCAGGTTGTGTTTGAGCCTATTAGATTGGAACGGGTGTGTGTTCTACCCGTGTGAGTCGGGCTTCAATTCTGTTAAATTGACACGACCGTGTGAGCTACCCGTGTGAAGAGGTTCAGGCCATGTTGATTCCATACCTTGGCCCATTTTCTCCATTTTTGGCTCGTTTCTCGTTCCTTTTGTTCTCCTATGCTTACCTAAGGATAAAACATGAAATTAAGGCATTAGGAGCATCGAATTCACTAATTCTAAGGAAAAATTATTCATAAAATGTGTTAAACATGGGGTATAAATATGTATAAATTACGGTTTATCAAATACCCCCACACTTAAGCGTTTGCTTGTCCTAAAGCAAAATCCTCAAATCATAATTAAAAATTCCTTTTTCTCAACTTATAATTCCTATCAATATTATCTCAAACCATCTCATAAGTAATCATACATTGAGAATTCAACTAAAAGAACATTAAAGCTTAAAACATTCCAAATTGAGTATTTAATCATGAAAAACTTAAGCATCTCCCTTCATCTAAGTAGTTATCATTGATTCGAAATCTTATAGAGTTTACCATCCTCACTAAAGATTCACTCAATTCACTCGAAGTGTTTAAGGATAATGAAATTAGCACTCATTAGTCAATATGAAAAGTTATTACCATAGGCTTGCATGAAAATCAAATCTCCACCACTATAAATCGAGATGATACATCAATCAAAAGGTCTTTAAAGGGTTGTAACGAGGCTTGGTTAGGAGGTGTGGTTATAAGCTGAAAGAAAAAAGTTAGAATCGAGATTGACTTGAAAAATTACTTAACTAGAAAAATATTTAATCATTACTTGTGTACAACAAAGCTTCTTCTTTGACTATGGAATTTGAATAATGAAGCTTACAAACAAAAGATAAATATATGTTTTTTTTTTGTTTTTTTTATTTTTTAAGAACAAGTCAAATAACATGGACTAACTATTAAGAACAAGACATAGCTAAGCAATTTATTCAACTCAAATCTCAAAAAAAAAAAGGGATCAAGTTAATTTAGGGGATTTTAACAATAATGAGTTAAGGGTTAATATTGATGGTCATACAAGGAATGGCTTGATAGGTTCAAAGGGGTTTACTAAGGGTTAATCATGGAGGTAGGCTTTTCATGGCATGAGTGGGTTAATCCTAAGTGCCTCTATCATCTTGACATATCAAATCAAATAGTGTGGTCTTGACATGTATAATCAGGCAAGTTCTAGAATAACAGTTCAATACTGATGCACTCAAAGCAATAATAAAAGTGAGCATGAAAGAATTAATATATGCTCCAAAGGCTAAAAAATCTCCCAAAAATTATGGCTTTTTGATGTTTAAACCTGGGGAATTCAATTCAAGATAATACCAAAACTTGGGGAAACAACCTAATATTTTAAATTCTTAAAAATCAACTTATCATGCTTAATTTTCTAATTTCTTAAAGTTTAAATAATCAATGCATGAATGCTTATGTTTTAATTCAAGATATATTAATAAAAATCATCAGTCAATCAAAATTCATCCAAAACATGATATGAGAGATTTACAAGAGAACACAACAATATTCAAGGATTTTTCAAATAATGAAATGATTACCCCCCCACACTTAAGATGTACATTGCCCTCAATGTACAAAGATAGATATATGGAAAAATAGAAAATCATAAGATAGGGAGAGAATTAAAACTTCCTGAATGTTGAATGAATGAATTCCCTAGTTTGGCGAAAGCGAGGATTGACAATAGAGCTGGAAGTAAGGCATGATTCTAAGGAAGAAATAATATGCTAATAATTATAAAGATAAGCCGCATTTTTAAAAAAGACGTGAATTTAAAAAAACTAAAAATAAAAGTAAAAATAAGGGAAATAATCTAATTTTGTAAGTGGCACGGCCATTTCACATACCCGTGTGGTTCGTGTTTAAGCCGTATTTTTAGCGAATTGGGAGTTCATCACACGGCCTTAAGGCATGCCTATGTGTCTTGGTCGTGTAGCTGCATGATCGTAACACACGACCGTGTGCGATGTGGTTCGCTTCTCCCACGCCCGTGCTAATTTCTCAATTTCAACCACGGTCCTCAGGCACGAGAGTGTCGCACGTCTATGTTGTTTTGATAGGTTCGTCCACGGCCATGTCGCACGGCCGTGGAGATTTATCGCAGCCCATGTTTTAGGGAAATCTTTACCCTATTTCTACACGGTCCTACGCAAGCCCGTGTTCTTGGCCGTGTCCCTGTAGTGAACCTATTTTCAAGAGCTTCATTAGTATGTCAGGTGTTAAACACTAAAATTTAATAAAGTTAATACAGTTAGTGCTCTGGTTGCCTTCTGAGAAGCACTTATTTATATTCTAAGCTCGACTTACCTCTACGTTGAATGGTCATGGTGGTTTACGGAGTTCGTACTCCTCATTCCTGCTATCAATCTTATCAAAATAAGGTTTTAGACGGGTGTTGTTTACCTTAAAAGTGCCGAACTTGGGATTACTTACCTCCACTGTATCAAATGGGAAAATATGGAGTACCGTAAAGGGGATTTCTTCATTTGGGTTGGTGGTGACAATATGAGGGTCTGCGGCATCTAGTAAGACTTTATCTCTAACCTTAAGTAAATTTAGAGGGGTATCGAGCACGTTCTGGCGTAGTTTTAGTTTATCGTGTGTTCTCGGTTTATGTTCTCGCTATTCGTCTAGCTCCTCTATTTGTAGCCTTCGTTCCTCATGAATGGGTCCTCTATTATTGCTTGAACATGGCTTATGTACCTCTTTCAAACTCAATTTTTGCAAAGCAGGTTGCGTCATATTGTCAGTTTTAGTAGACTGGTGTAGACAATTACCTTTAATATTCGATGTGGACAATTACGAGCTTGAAGGGTAATCGTCTCGTCTCCCACACGAAGGGTGAGCTCACCTGTGCCAACATCAATAATTGTTTTAGTAGTTGCTAAAAAGGGCCTTCCTAAAATCAAAGGGGTGTTGTTATCCTCCTCTATGTCTAGAACAACGAAATCAACGGGAAATATGAACTTATCTGCCAATTGAATGCTCATCCTAGTTTGTTTAGGTTTCCCAAGACCTAGTTGTTTAAAAATTTTGTAAGGCATGACATTAATACTAGCCCCTAAATCAGCTAATGCATGATTCACATCTAAACTACCAATTAAGCAGGGAATTGTAAAACTCCCTGGATCTTTCAATTTGTGAGGTAGCTTATTCTGTAGAATAGCTGAGCAAATTGCGTTTAGCTCTACATGCGACGCTTCGTCAACTTCCGCTTGTTTGCTAAAAGCTCTCTTTAAAAATTTCATTACATTTGGCATCTGCGATAGAGCTTCAATAAACGGTAAGTTAATATGTAATTTTTTTCAAAAGTTTAGGGAATTTACTGAATTGTTCGTCTGAGCGGTCTTTCCTTGTCGTATTAGGGGATGGCACACGAGGTTTGTATTCTACCTTCACCATTTTGTTTTCATTATGACTTACCTCACCATTACCTTTGCTCACCATATTTGCTTGCCTCGGTCCTAGCTCAGGGACAACGAATCCTTCTTTATCTTGCACATTAATTGCGTTGAGCTGTTCCCTTGGGTTAGGTTCAGTATTGCTTGGCAGGCTACCTTGTGGCCGTTCGGATATTAGCTTAGACAGCTGATCTATCTAGGTCTCAAGCCCCTGGATCGATGCTTGTTAATTTTTAAAGGCTGTCTCAGTATTCTGTAAATGAGTTTCTAGCACCAAGATGAATTTGGATAGCACTATTTCAAGGTTCGGTTTCTTTTCCTGTTAGTAAGGTGGCTATTGAAAACCCTCAGGATTTTGTGGCCTTTGATTTCCTTGACCACCCCAAGAGAAATTTGGGTGGTTCTTCAAACCTACATTATAAGTATTACTGTATGGGTTATTTTGAGATCTAAAGTTATTGTTACCCATAAAGTTGACTTGTTCCGCTTCGGTTGTAGGATTGAACGGTTGATATTCTGTATGCACACCTCCTCCACTTGAATCATACCTCATCACTGGATATACCTGCTTAGAACCAAGTAAACCATCAATTTTTTTATTCAGAAGTTCTACCTGATTTGTCAACATAGTAACTCAGTCGATGTTATAAACGCCTGCTGTTTTAGCTAGCTTAGTCCTCATGACTTGCCACTGATAGTTGTTATTCAATGACATCTCCTCAATAAATTCGTAAGCCTCTTCAGGTGTTCTATTGTTGATGGTTCCACTGGCGGCTGCGTCAATCATCTGTCTTGTCAAGGGATTCACACCATTGTAGAATGTTTGAACTTGCAGCCATAGAGGTAACCCGTGGTGAGGGCACCTTCGCAGTAGGTCCTTGTATCTCTCCCATGCATCGTAAAGTATTTCTAAGTCCATTTGCACAAATAAAGAGATATTATTACATAACTTAGCCGTTTTAGCCGGCGAAAAATACTTTAATAAAAATTTTTCAGTCATTTATTCCCAAGTGGTAATGGACCCTCATGGTAACGAGTTCAACCACTGTTTAGCTTTGTTCCTTAGTGAAAAAGGGAATAACCGAAGGCGAATGACATCATTAGAAATGCCATTAATTTTGAAAGTGTCGCACAGTTCTAGGAAATTCACCAAGTGAGTGTTGGGGTTCTCATCCTGCAAACCATCAAACTGAACAGATTGCTGTATCATTTGAATCGTGTTAGGTTTCAGTTCAAAATTATTTGCAAAGAATAGCAGCCTAACTATACTTGACTCGGTTCTCGTAAAATTAGGTTTAGCATAATCATACATAGTACGAGGAGTAGGATTCTGATTTGCTAATTCAGCGGGTATGGCTGGAGGTAGCTGATTGTCTTGATTTTCAGCCATCTCCTCAGTTGTAGTTGAGATATCGTCCTCTTGCTCTTCCTCTGTGTATCTTAAGCTGCACCTGATTTCTCGTCTATTTTTACGAGCTGTACGGTCAATTTCTTCGTCAAAAAGTAGTGGTCCTGTCGGGTTTCTTCTAGTCATAAACTATAAAAACCTGCCAGGAGAAAAAAATAGAAAATTAGTAAATTAGCACAAAATAAAAGTTAAATTGCAAGAAAAATAAATCGCTAAAGTAATAAAAATTGAGTGTTCCTAATATCTTAGTCCCCGGCGACGGCGCTAAAAACTTGATCGTGATTTTTCGTGATAAGTTTTATAAATTTGTAATGAATTGTTCTTGAAACTAACTATTATCACGACATAGGCAAGTGTACCTATTGAACAGTAGTATAGCTTTAGCAAGACCGGATTGTCGAACCAAAAAGACTAGGAGTACTAGTAATGTCTGTCTTTTTATTATCTAGCCGAAGAAAAGAGGTTTTTTTAACTAACTAATTAAACTAAGAACTTGCAAAAAATAGAGTTGGGAAATTACTTTTGGGGAAAACGATTGATTGAGACAATACCTGAGGAAAAATCCACCTAGACTTGTACTTGTTATTCTGGCTCCGAACCGGACGATTTATTCATTTAACTTGTTCCGTAGAAATCCCTAAGTTATGTTATTATCCCTATTCAAGACTAATAACGTCTAATCCCTAGGTTGAATAACCGAGACTTTTCTCTAATTAACACCCTAGGGTTGTATTAACTCGATCTATAGATTTCCTTATTAGGTTTCACCCTAATCCGGTAAAATCTTGTCACCCTATCTCTAGGCGCGCAATCAACTCCGCTTAATTTTGACAAAGTTACTCTTAGTCAGGGTCTATTCCTCCTCCAACTAAGAGTAGTAACTTGAAGTGATATCCTGAAATACCAGAACAAGAATTAAGAACACATAATTAAGAACAAGTCTAATATTTATCATACAATTCAGAAATAATAACAAGATTTCGTCATAGGTTTCATCCCCCTTAGGTATTTAGGGGTTTAGTTCATAACTAAATAAGAAAACATTTCAGAGTAATAATAAATACAAAACATAAAGAAAACCCAAAACTCCTGAAGGGGAAATTGAGGAGAGATCTTCAGTCTTGATAGTGGATCCGGCGTCTGAGATGGATCAATCAGCTTTCTTGGAGTAATTCCTTACTCCCTATTCTCCGTCTCCCTTTTCTTCCTCTTCTGGGGTGTAATTATAGGTTTTAGAATGCCTTAGAACCCTCAAAAGTGGCCTTTTTCGAATTAGACTCAACTTTGGTTCAGCAGGGATATGACCGTGTGACACGCCCGTATGCCATAACTTCAGGCCGCGTTCGGGCCTGTTAGATTGGCATGGACGTGTGTTCTTCCCGTGTGAGTCGTGCTTCAATTCTGCTAAATTGACACGGCTGTGTGAGCTGCCCGTGTGAAGAGGTCCAGGCCGTGTTGATTCCATACCTTGGCCTATTTTCTCCGTTTTTGGCACGTTTCTCATTCCTTTCGCTCTCCTATGCTTACTTAAGGATAAAACATGAAATTAAGGCATTAGGAGCATCGAATTCACTAATTCTAAGGAAAAATCATTCATAAAATGCGTTAAGTATGGGGTATAAATATGTATAAATTACGGTTTACCAGCTAGAAAATCTGTTATTGCACTTCCTTTCACAGCCTTCTGGTTCACATAGAAAATGTCAAATTCAAAAAGCAAAATTTCCCATTGGGCCATCCCTCCATTCAGAGCAGTTGACTCCATCATATGCTTAAGAGGATCTAATTTTGAGATTAACCATGTCGTATGGTATAACATGTACTGCCTTAATCTCCAAGTTGTCCAAACTAAAGTGCAACATAGTTTTTCAATTGGCGAGTATCTCATTTCACACTTAGTGAATTTCTTACTGAGATAGTATATCGCCCTTTCCTTCCTGCCTGTCCTATCGTGTTGGCCCAGGACACATCCCATTGAATTGCCAAATACTATCAAATATAATATCAGTGGCCTATTAGGACTAGGTGGCGTTAGCACTGGGGGATTAGACAAATATTGTTTAACCTTGTCAAAGGTTTTCTGGCACTCATCATCCCACACACCTAGGTTGTGTTTCTTGAGAAGACGGAATATGGGGTCACATTTCTTAGTTAGTTGTGAAATGAATCGGGCGGTGTAATTTAGTCTTCTCAGAAAACCGTGATCTTTCTTCTGAGTGCGCGGCGGAGACAATTTTTGTATAGCCTTGACTTTGTCGGGGTCGACCTTAATTCTCTTTTCGCTAACTACGAAATCGAGCAGCTTTTCTGACCTAACCCCGAAAGTACATTTCGTTGGATTGAGCTTTAGCTGAAACTTTCTCAGATCAAGAACAATTTCCTCAAAACCTATGCATGCTCCTTTTCTGTTCGAGATTTTACGATCATATCGTCAACGTAGACCTCAATTTCCTTATGCATCATGTCGTGAAACAAGGTTACCATGGCTCTTTGATACGTTGCTCCCGTATTTTTTAACCCGAAAGGCATCACCTTATAGCAAAATGTTCCCCATAAGGTTATGAATGTGGTCATTTCCATGTCTTCAGGATGTATTTTTATCTGATTGTATCTAGAGAAACCATCCATAAAGGAGAATAGTGAGTAACCTGCCGTGTTATCCACCAAAGTGTCGATGTGAGGCAGTGGGAAGTTATCCTTTGGGCTGGCTTTGTTTAAGTCTCTATAATCTACACACATCAGCACTTTTCCATTTTTTTTTAGGGATGGGGACAACGTTTGCTACCCATTCTGAGTACTTAACCACTTGTAAGAACCTAGCATCAAATTGCTTCTTGACCTCTTCCCTTATTTTTACGCAACATCGGGTCTCATCCTTTGGAACTTTTGTTGAACTGGCTTACACTCTTCCTTTATGGGGACGCGATACACTGCAATATCAGTGCTTAACCCAGGCATGTCTTGATACGACCATGCGAAGATATCTTTGAACTCTTGCAGTAGTCTAATGAGGTCCTGCCTTGTTTCCTCGGTTATGCAAGTTCCAATTTTTGCCTCTTTCCCTTCTTCCAAGGTCACATTCTCAATTGTCTCTTTATGGGGTAAAATCTGTTTCTCTTTCCGTTCTACCATCCTTAACAAATCCGGAGATAATTCACAGTCTTTGTTATCTTCAAAATCCTGAGATCCCTCTAAACACATATCTTGCCCAAAAGGAGATTCTAGGTTCGTAGCGGCGTCGCTCGTGTTGTTGATATCTAGAGACCTATTGTAGACACGAATGAAGTATCCGAAGAATGAATCTAAGAGTGGCTTATTTGTATGGAATAATTATGAATGAAATGAAAGAATAAAAGAATATTTAAAATGCATCACCAAAGTGCATTTTTTATTGAAAATAAAGATGTTTGAACATGAGCCTATTTCACAAAAGATTCTTATTGCTTCTAGGCTTAAAACAAAAAGTGTGTTTTGAACATTACTCTGTATTAGCTCTAAAAACTACAGGAAGTTCTTCCATAGTCTAGTTGTTCAGAACACTTCCAGGCTCATAAGATGAATGCTCAATAAGTTTTCTTCCATCACTCCCTCTTCAAATATGGTATTAATACCCATATTTTCCATTATATCTTCAGTTGTTCCTTCTCTTGTCATCTTCGGTTCAGGATGGATAATTCCTCATAACACGAATGTATTGGATATATGGGGAAAAGTCATTGATTCCCACTTAACCTCTACCCCACTCAATCGTGCTCTTCGTCTCTCTTACTTCTTTTTCACCTTCTTTCTCCTTTGCTTTGCATCTGGCCTATACTCTAAGCCAAAGCGATCATGTTTGTCAGCCAAGATTGGCACTACAACCCGTCCATGGAGATATTTCCCAAGTCCCCTTCTAGGCAATACTCCTTTTCCTACCATCAACCGTAGGCTCATCCTTATAGCCTCGGATATTTTGGGCATTGGGATCTTGCCTCTTTCAATGATGAATGTCGCGTTCAAAAATTCCAACGACCGGAAAGAACAGTCTATTGCTTCATTATCATTCTCTACGTATGGCGCATCACTGGTAACGGATGCGATAATGTCCTCCTTCGCGTTTATCATTATCAGTCGGCCCTCCATCACCAACTTTAGCTTCTGGTGCAATGATGATGGTACTGCCCCTGCTGAGTGAATCCAAGGCCTTCCCAATAAACAATTATAAGAAGGCCTAATGTCCATTACTAAGAAGTCTACCTCGTATGTGTTTGGTCCGATCAGAAGAGGTACCTCAATCCTTCCCATTACTTTCCTTTCGTTGCCTTCAAATGCCCTCACTATGTTCTGGCATGTCTTCATATGAGAGCTGTCTATAGGCAACCTGTTTAATGTGTACAGGGATAAGATGTTCAATGCCGATCCATTGTTAATTAGTACCTCCGGTAATGTATACCCTTTGCAGCGGGTGGTAATGTGCAGAGCCTTGGTGGATCCCATGCCCCCTAGCGGTATTTCATCGTCACTGAAGGAAATAAAGTTGTCGGCGCTTATGTTACTGACAAGGCGATCTAGCTTATTTACCGAAATGTCATCAGCGACATAAGTTTCGTTTAATACCTTTATCAGCGCATTACGGTGTACCTCCAAGTTTAAAAGCAAAGCCAGTATCGATATGCATGCCGACTACTGGTGTAATTGTTCCACAACACTATACTCGCTATGTTTTAAGAATTTCATAAATTTCTTGACTTCACTCTTAGTTACCGGTTCATTAACCAGTGGTTCTGACCTTTCTCCCCTTGTTCAATCATCAAGGACTTCCCTTTTTCAGGCTCGACTTTTGTATTTGGTGTACTGACCAGACTCTTCTTTCCCGGATATGTCACATTATAGCTATAATTCTAAGGCACCCTTTTGCTATCCTTATAAGGGAAAGCCACAAGTTTCTGAATTACAACTTTCAATGTCGTTTTTGCTCTGGCTTTATTGATTCTCAGCCGTGAGATGATTACCACCGAGTGATTGACCTCAAAGGCCTTCTCTGTTGACCCCTCCTCCGTGGTGCATACATCTTCTCCTCCGATAAATTCAAAGAATTCTAGCTCTTTGTTATCTATCAGACCCTGTACCAGGGCTCTGAATACATTGCATCTTATAATCTCATGGTCCTCCTCCCCGTGGAACTCACAATAGGTCCTCGCTTCTCGGGGCTTGCTCCCCAAGTCTTGCATGATTAACCCTCTTTCCACCATTTTCTTCCAAACCTCTGTCAACGGGGTTTTCATTTCTGCAATATTTAACTTTATTCTTCTCTCCTATTCTCGACTATCGCATTTACCCCATTATCAGTATGATTAGGTAACGGATTTCCTACACCAGGTGCATCATCGAATTTCACAACACCCATTTTGATGAGCCTTTCGACTAACCTTTTGAAAGAGGTGCTGTTCTCTATCGAGTGTTCTGTGATTCCCGCATGGTATTCACATTGAGCACTTGCATCATACCACTTGGGATATGGGGGTTGCATTGGTTTTAAGTAGAAAGGGGATACAACGTGTGCATCAAATAGACTTTTGTACAGCTCCCGATACGTTATTGGAATGGGAGTAAACTGAAGCTTCTCCGTGTTTTACTTTGTATTGGGCTCCTGTCTTGGCGAGGCTTGTTGGCCCATGGCCACTGTCCTTGGTTGGTTTACCATAATTGGTTTTGCATAACCCATGCTCATATTGCCGACTTTAGTTTCTCTTTTCTTCGGGGCCGACCTACTGGTGCTTTTCCCAACCTCTATCCTTCCACACCTTATCGCATTCTCTATCATTTCGCCTGATACACTATGTCCACAAAATTCTTGGTTGCGCTTCCCAACATGTGATTAAAAGGTGCTTTCAAGGTATTAATGAAGAGCATGGTTGTTTTTTTTTCTAGCAGTGGCGGTTAGACTTGTGTAGCGACCTCCCTCCACCTCTGAGCATATTGCCTGAAACTTTCACTCGACTTTTTCTCCATGTTCTGTAACGTGATCCTGTCAAGCACTATGTCCGTCACATGGCCATATTACTTTATGAAGGCCTGTGCTAAGTCCTTCCATGATTTAACCTGGGTACGATTAAATTGATTGTACCATTTGGCCCCGGCCCTAGTCAAACTGTCCTGGAAAAAGTGAATTAACAACTGATTGTTGTTAACATATCCCGTCATCCTCCGACAGAACATTGTAATATGGGCCTCAGGGTAGCTAGTCCCATTATATTTTTCAAACTCCGGTATTTTGAACTTTGGAGGGAGTACCAAATCTGGGACTAGGCTCAACTCCTTAGCATCCATTCCACAATGATAATTAGTGTTTTCCAGGGCCTTGAATTTCTCCTCCAGCTATTTGTATCAGTCTTCCAGTTGCTTTGGGAGGTCCCCTGTTGCCCTTCTAGTTTTCGCTATATTATCGAGGTCAGGGACTGCAGGATTTGCCCAATTGTTTTCGAGGTTGGAACTTGAGCCCATTGGGAAATTTATCGGTGCCGGAGTACAAGTATGACATTAGGGTTTGATATTGACAGACACCTTTTGTGGTGGTGCTTAGGTATTCGTTGGGGTGAAACCTGGAGGGTAAGCAAGGTCCTCGCTGTCATCCGTAATATGGATCATGGGGCTCTTCCCTTTTTCCGTCCCTCTAATCAGTAACTGGGTTAATTGATTCATCATATCCCTTTGAGATTCCAGCATCTGAACCCTCATATCCTATTGGATTTTGGCCAACTGTTCTTGCATTTGTACTTGCAGCTAATCCTGCATTTCCTTCTGCATTTGTTCCAGTTTTTCCAACATCCATAACTTTGGTTTTTCTCCATGTATAGTAGTGATGTTCCAAGGTAACTATAATACGCTTTCTAATTTAATTAGGGTTTTTTTGTGAAATTTAATGCACATGATGTAATGTAATGCAAATAAATGTAAAACTAAAAAGGTGTCGATTCTGATCCAATTCCATTTAAAAACTTTATTAGAAAATAAAATCTTTTACATAAAACAGATATATATACGACTTTGCCTTGATACTCAAAGTTTTAACTCTCTTAAGAAGTCAAGCTAGCTCACGACACCGGCCTGACTCTAACTCATATTTCACACTTAGCACGTCAGCCTGAACTGCTAAGGTCTGTAAATGATCGACCATTTCTCGAATCTGAGCCACGGCTTCGCCTATAACATAATCTCTATCCCTGACCTGGTCTTGCGATCGACGAAGCTGCTCCTTCCACTGCTCATTATTCGACTCAAGGAATTCAATTCGAAGTTCATAGTTCTGTAGCGCAGTCTCGAGTCCTTCTACCTTTCCTTTCAAATCCTCGTTCCTGCTCAGGCTGGCCCTTAATTCAATATCAGAGTTATGACCACGACGCTAATGTAATGCCTTTTCCAACTTTGTTACCCGAGCTACTAACATCTTCTTTTCATTTTGGCTCTCAACCAAACTCTTTTTTAAAGCGTTTTCTCGCGCTCAAGCATCATGGAACCTCTTCTCCCGCTTATTAGCTCTATCCTTTCTTCTTGGATTTCTTGTCGCCACTGCTCTGACGTCTTTCTCAATCTGGCAGTTCTTATAGACATACATAGCTTTTTGTAATCTGTCTTCAAACTATCCAAGTCCTCTTCAGCATTTCTTTTTCCTTTTCTCAACTTCTCGGACTCTAATTTCTGAACATTGACATCTAGCCTCAAATGCATCTTTTCCTCTTCCAGTTGTTCTATTTTCTTTCCTAGCTCTACATTTTGTTTCTCGAAATCCTGCTTTATGATCTCTAGCTCGAATGGGACCACTTGCAGATATTCCTCCATCGGTCGCGCGCCTTCTTGACTTAGTCCGGGAATGTTGTCATTGACCCTTTTACTCAACCACCCATTATATTCAGGGGTCGTCATCAGACTTACATCAAATCTTTTCATCTAACGAGTCTATTTCCAAGCGTTAGACATTTTTTGGACCTTTTTTTGTAATTATCTTCCTTATATGAAAACTCACACTGAACTAGCCCCTGGGTTGCCAGTATGAATTATCTTGGTCTGTACTGCCTTAAAACTAGTAGAGGAGGATACCCGACGGCCCCCCAAATCCCAAGCAGAGGGACCTAGACAAAACTCCCACATCGGTAAAGAATCTCAACCAACCAAGGAGCTTTCCACTTAATGTCCTCTTCCTGGAGATTTCGAAGGAACGTGATCCAATTTTCTTTTGATATGTCAACTCTCCTGGGTGTGATTGCTATCTCATTTAACGGGGAGTAATTCTCAGAGAAAACCCGATAAGAAACTTTATCCACCTTCTAGAAATGGCTGTGGAACCAAGCTAACAACAACTATGTACACCCTATAAATCTGCCCTCTCCAGCTTTCCTGCATGCATTCAAAGATCTAAGCGTCTCAGCCAAGATCGCAGGAAGATGTGTGACCCCTTTGTCAAGTCGATCGAAGAGATCGGAGACCGTCTCATCTACATACCCCAATGCTATCAGGAAAACAATCAACCTGTAACTGCTCAAAGCAAACACATCAACCCTTTTCTTCACATCTAGGTGTGCCAAAATCAGATCTCACAAAATTTTCCAGGGAATACATTTACTTCCTCCTTGCTTGATACGATCGCAACCTACTGTTCACTCATTCCCTGATATTTATCAATTTCTTCACGAAAGTCGAAACATTAGTGGCTCTGGAATAAGCCTTGTCAACTTGAAACTTTGGACAACGAAGCAAGGCTGTATACAAAACTAGAATTTAAAGTAAGCAAAGAGTAATAGAGCATCTATTCGGATGACCACTAATGGTTCGACATGGCTCTACCTAGGGCGGGCCTTTATGGCTCACTATATGCGGTTCGGTTCTAAAGAAAGGATACCTGAACTAGCAAATTCCTCGATCCTCTCCCATTATAAGCTCATACAGATTGAGTTCAGTTTAAGGGAATACATTTCCCTATGGCTGCACGGAGGTGAAAACCTCACAAAGACATAGGTACGGATGTATCCCGAAAGCGATCCACTATCCTGCACGAAGGTGAAAACCTCACGAAGGAAATAGTTTCTCACTCCCACTTAAAAGGTGTAACCACAACGGGCATGCAATGCAATGCAAGAGCATTCTAACAAACATAGGGATCACAAACAAATGCAACCAAATAATCATGATTTTTAAATCAAATTTTTAATTTTTGACAAAAAGACAGAAAGTAATCAATTTTACGACTTGTCTCTCTTATTGGTCCCAGTGGAGTCGCCAAGCTGGCGAAACCATTTTAAGTTTGAAGAACGGGGATCGACTTTAAAATGAAATATGGAGTCGCCACCGATCTTTTTCAAGGTATGATCGGATCACCTTGAGATTGATAATTTTAATAAAATATTTTTATTATTTAAAACAATGATTTTGGGTCTACGAAATTCGAGAAAAAGGGTTCAGGAGTCGGTTACGCATGATGAAGGGTTAGCACCCTCGTAACGCCTAAAAATTGGGACCTAATTAATTAATTAATATCTTAATGTCGAAAATTTGAAAAGATTTTAGAATACGATTCCTTTTAAAAATGTTTGAATGTACTCGAATTGGATGTTAAGATTCTCATGTTCCGAAGGAATAAAATATCACATCCAGTACATTAGGATACGACAATTTAAACCCTTGAAACCAAGATCATCTAATGATTTCCAAAAATTCATGCACTAAAATTTCAAAAGGGTATTCAGTTATTTGGTCAAACAGTAAATCGAAACCCAGCACGTTAGGGCACGATTTCGTAAATTTCCAAACACGAAATATTACCTTATTTTTTGAAAACTTTTGAATAATAATACCAAGTGCTTTGCTTTAAAGAGGTGTATTTTTACTTTGAAACCATGATATGCGAATGCAATTGCCACGTAAACAAGATCGAATGCACTAATAAAATAATTTTTGATGGTCACCTAATATACATTATTTACAAACTAACATGATAATCAAAAACAAATGAATTAAAAGACATATATAACATGTAACGCCTCGATTTTTGGGCCTGGAAGTTTTAGGCCTTGAGTTTGGGTTCGGGTAGGAGACGGCCCGAATAAATGGGATGATTTAATTTTTATTATTATTTAGTATGTTTAGTTAGTAATTAAATAAATTACGAAGGTTTTATAGTACGGGAAAATTCCTAGGCTCGACCCAGGGCTCTGGCAAAAATTTAAGCATTTCTTTATTCTTAAAGGGATCTGGGTAGTAGGCCTTATAAGTGATTTGGGCTAAGTTTGCCTCGGTTCAAGGCACGGCACGCGCAAATGGTTGGTTTTTTTGTTAGTATTCAGGTTGTGGTTAAAATAGGGGTTAAGAAGAGTTGTGAGCATAATCTAGCACAAGGACTGTCGTGGCGCAGTGGCAGCAGCGTGCTGGGCACGCGGAGAGGGTGCAGGTTCGAGTCCTTGCGCGGGCGAATTCTATTTTATTTTTTTAAAGCGGGCTAGAACTGAAGCAGGTAAAGGTTATAATTAATTGTGACCCTATATTAGTAAAGAGAGAAGCGTGGTGCAGTGGCCAGCAGCACAGGCGAAAGCGTAAGGGCGTACGGAGGTCTGGGGTTCGAGCCTCACCTCGCGCACGGAAGGTTGGGTTTTTGCTGCTCGCGTGGGCAAGGAGTTAGAGTCTAATCAGGACTCTCTTAGCAGCGTGCTGAAGCGGTGCAACGGGTGGATAAGGCTGCTAAACGGTGGGAAGGAGTTTGAATGAAGTTTAAACTGTGCTAAGGGCTAAAATTAAGGAGCAAAACAAGGAATTTGAATATGGGAAGGACGGTGGTGCCGAAATAGAACTCATTCGGGTTTGGGAAATTAGATGCCGAAATAGCTCTCAAATTTTGGCTAGAATGAATGGTTTGTTTATTTTTTTCAGTTCAAATTCTCTTATCATATGTTTTTTATTTTCTTTTATCAACTTTCATTCCTTTTGATCCATCTTTCTTTTCTTCGCCGAAGCCCAAATCTTCTATTGCTATTCTTAAAATTCTTTCCCTTTTCTTTTTTCTTCCACAGATCTCTCTCAAACCATTGCTAACCGATTACCCTTTGAAAAGCCGAACCACACTACGTGATAGCTGACTTTACTCCTTAGCCGAATCCTCTATTCTTTTTCTTCGTTATTTTTTTTATTTTCTTCTTAAACCGAAATAAGCATACCTAAGAATAAGTTCTAAAAGATGAATCACTAGATCTGTTCTCTCCTTGTATTTTGGGGATTTGATCTACAACAAATCTAGAATAGGAAGGTACTTCGAAACGTTTCTGGCAAGTAGATCCTCGTGTGGATATAAGGACAAGCAATCAAGGAGCATAGGGGGTTGACACTGTTGAAGCATCTAGATCTGGTAGTTGGAGATCGATAAAGGCTGCTCGTGTGTAGATCTTGTCAACGTTTCGTCATAAAGCAGGTGTGTAAACGACACCCACTAGTAAACTAGATCGGTAAAATCTGAAAAGCTGAAATACCGAAAAGCTGACATTTCGAGAACTTGCGAGCGTGTGAGCGCTCGTGGGATTGTTTGTATTGATAATTTGGGTAACTTCAACAGTAAAATTGCAAAGTGCGTAATTTCATGCACCTCGGTGAATTTGGGCTTCAGTGGGCTGAAATTGGGTAATGGGCTAACGAGCCTATTTTGGTAAAAATGTTCGGTAAGTATTCTAAAGAAACGTTAATAACTATAATGAGCATGAAACCCTAAAAAGACTGATAAAATTACTGAAATACCTCTGTAAGGTAGAATTACCGTAATACCCCTGAAGGGGTAAGTTTACGATTACGCCCCTTGAGGGTAAATAATCGTTTTACGCTTATAATCATTGCTTTTCAAGCATGCCTTGTTAATTATATATATTCTGTATACATGTCATACTGTATGGGGTTGGGTTTTGTTATGAAGGAAGAACCCGTTCTGGTGGCTGTGCCACATATTCTGATATAAGTAGCTTTGCTGCTGATTATAGTTAGTGCCGCAACTGGTGCTAACACTATAAGTGTAGGGATGGCGTGGGTGATTTATTCCCCACAGGAAGTGTAGGGATGGACAGAGGCAAGTGCAGTGTTGGATGGGGTTATCTTGCGTTAATCATATGAGACTGTTTTGAAATGGGCCCAACTGCGTTGATATGGGCTAGGCCCAGTATACTCTGATACCGTAAGGGGCTTTGACCCAGATTAATATTGATATGGGTGAAGGCCCAGTTAACTCTGATTTCTGAATAGGGCCTAGGCCTAGAAAGCTTGAACTGATTTGGGCTCTAGTTGGGTTTACTTTACACACTGAGTTTTCCAAACTCACCCCCTTTTTTCCCATCTTTGCAGGTGAGCCTTAGATCAGTGGACTTGGAGCTGGAGGGATTCAGAGTGGCCATGTGGACTGCTTAAAATAAGGATTTATACCCTCACTTTTATTTTAGATTATTTTCTTTATGTTTTTGGGTTTTAAGTTGTAATAAGGCCGCTTTAATTATTTTTAATTGTTTGGAATTGAATAGCTCTAGGGCGCATTTTAAAAAGGTTACTTGATTTTAAAATATCACGAAACAAAGCAAAGCTTCCGCAACAAAAACATTTTCAAAATTAATAACCTTTTCAAATGGTTTTAAACAAATTGGTTTTCCATGAACAATCACTCAGTTAAAGTGTGGCAATGGTGGTGTGCATGTCTAGGATTGGATCCATGAAGAGCTAGGTACTTAAGCTTTCTAATAGACTCACCTCCTCCTTTCTGGCATCCTATTTGGTGCACAGCTTTCATTCACTTTAATCTATAACGAAGATATCCTTTAAACACTAAGAAAGATTTTAGATAAAACATGCCTTTTTCTAGTAACGCTTCCTTGTGACACGTCAGATTCAGTCGTAATGTCTGGGCCGAGTTTAGAGTGTTACATTTAGTGGTATTAGAGCTCAGTTGCAACAACTCAGCTGTGGATCGGGTCCAGACGTTTCTCATAAAATTTTGAAATCTAGTTCTATGAAAAAAGCACTGAAATCGATTTTATGGAAATGTTAGAAAATTCTTTTAAATTTTGTTTTCAAAGTGCACAAAGAATAAATTTAAATTTCTAATTTCTGAAGAAGTGGCACACTGAATCCCCGGCACCAAGTCTGTAAGTACATTTCCTGAACTTTACTAAGTATCTGTTATATTACTGAGACTCTATTATGACATTGTAGTTAGAGCTATATTGAGACTATAAGATTGAGACCATAGCTAGGTTGAGATTTGCGAAAGTGAACTCTGAAACTCTATCTGTGCATAAAACTCTTAATATAGATAATTCGATAGATACGATGAGCACACGTTGTACTCATGGACGGGGTACTAGGGGTCGTGCTAGAGGCCGTAGAGGGGCTCGAGCTGTGTCCCTTACTTCTGATACTATACCTGCGGTGGACGCTAGGGAGACACCGGCACCGCCTACGACGAATAGTAGGACAAGACCGTATGATCGTACGGCTGGGTATGACGTACTGTCTCAAGCCATGCTTCGTATTCTGGAAAGGGTCGCTAGACCCAACACTGGTACCGGAGGCTGTGGGTCAGTTTCGGAACGTCTCTGATCGAATGGAGCAGAAGTCTTTAGGGGTATTTCTGGGGTAGCCCCGAATGTGGCTGAGTACTGGTTAGATGCCACGGAGAGAATAATGGATGACCTGGATTGAACGGCTGAGCAAAAGCTGAAAGGGGCAATATCACTACTTAGGAAGGAAGTTTACTAGTAGTGGTTGACTGTGAAAGAGGGCACCCAACTTGAGCAGATTACCTGAAAATTCTTTAAATCCACATTTCAAGGGAAATACTTTGGGGCAAGCTATGTAGATGCCCAGAGGAAGGAATTCTTAAACTTAACTCAAGGAGATCGGTCTGTGGCTAAGTATGAGGCAGAGTTTTTGTGACTTAGCCGATATGCTCGTGGAATAGTAGCAACAGAGTACGAACACTGTGTTCAGTTCGAGGATGGCCTCCGGGATAGTCTACGAGTATTAATAGCTCCACAGAGGGAGCGAGATTTTGTGGCATTAGTAGAGAAAGCTAAGATAGCTGAGGATGTGAAGCGCGCTGAGCGCCAGAGCTGGGAAAAGGAAAGTAGTAAAAACAAAAGAGATTTAGGGCCCTCTAATTCTGATCAGAGACAGAGGAAAAGTGCCAGGGCAAATGGGCCGGTGCAAGCTGAAGCCACTATTGCTGCTGTTAGATTGCAACCTTGTATTGATTGCGGGAAAAGCCATTATGGCGAATGCTGGAAAAGGATTGGAGCCTGTTTAAGATGTGGATCGATAGAGCATTGTTTCAGAGAGTGTCCTCAGAGACCAGATTATGGACAAACTACTGGTACGGGTAATATACAGCTGTCGAGGGGTGGTCAGCAGCTAGCAAAAGGCCGTAGCAATGGAATGGGCCGTGGTCGTGGAGCACCAGACAGGGTTATGGGACATGCTGAGGTGAGACAGCCAGCTTTGGTCTATGCAGCATGTCGCCGTAAGGACAGAGACGCTCCGGAAGCAGATGTTGGTACGTACTTCTCTCATGGTGTATTATTTACTTAATTTACAATTAGAGCTAGAGTGCGCAGCAGAAGCATAGTGGTTTGACTTGAGTAATACGGTTAGTTGATAGTTTAAAATTTTGAGTATGAAATTTCTTTAAGGGGAGTAGAGTTGTAACGCCCCGATTTTTGAGCCAGAAAGTTTTGAGCCTTGAGTTTGGGTTCGGGTAGGAGACGACCCGAATAAATGGGATGATTTAATTTTTATTATTATTATTTAGCATGTTTAGTTAGTAATTAAATAAATTACGAAGGGTTTATAGTGCGGGAAAAGTCCTGGGCTCGACCGAGGGCTCTGGCAAAAATTTGAGCATTTCTTTATTCTTAAAGGGATTTGGGCAGTAGGCCTTATAAGTGATTTGGGCTAAGTTTTAGCACAAAGAAGCACCTGGCCCAGTGGCTAAGCATGCTAGGAGGGCGTGGAAAGTGCTTGGGTTCAAGGCACGGCGCGCACAAATGGTTATTTTTTTTTTTTTAGTATTCAGGTTGCAGTTAAAATAGGGGTTAAGAAGAGTTGCGAGCATAATCTAACAAAATGAGTGTCGTGGCACAGTGGCAGCAGCGTGCTGAAGCAGTGCAAGGGGTGGATAAGGCTGCTAAATGGTGGGAAGCAGTTTGAATGAGATTCAAACTGTGCTAAGGGCTAAAATTAAGGAGCAAAACAAAGAATTTGAATATGGGAAGGACGGTGGTGCCGAAATAGAACTCATTCGGCTTTGGGCAATTAGATGCCGAAAGAGTTCTTAAATTTTGGCTAGGATGAATGGTTTGTTTTTTTCTAGCTCAAATTCTCTTATCATATTTATTTTATTTTATTTTATCAACTTTCATTCCTTTTGATCCATCTTTCTTTTCTTCGCCGAAGCCTAAATCTTCTATTGCTATTCTTCAAATTCTTTCCTTTTTCTTTTTTCTTCCATCGATCTCTCTTAAACCATTGCTAACCGGTTACCCTTCAAAAAGCCGAACCACACTACGTGATAGCTGACTTTACTCCTTAGCCGAATCCTCTATTCTTTTTCTTCGTTATTCTTCTATTCTTCTTAAACCGAAATAAGCATACCTAAAAATAAGTTCTAAAAGTCGAATCACTAGATCTATTCTCTCCTTGTATTTTGGGGATTTGATCTACAACAAATCTGGAATAAGAAGGTACTTTGGAACGTTTCTGGCAAGTAAATCCTCGTGTGAATTTAAGGGCAAGCAATCAAGGAGCATAGAGGGTTGACACTGTTGGAGCATCTAGATCTGGTAGTTGGAGATCGATAAAGGCTGCTCGTGTATGGATCTTGTCAATGTTTCGTCGTAAAGAAGGTGTGTAAACGACACCCACTAGTAGTCTAGATCGGCAAAAGCCGAAAAGCCAAAATGCTGAAAAGCTGGCATTTCGAGAACTTGCGAGCGTGCGAGCGCTCATGGGATTGTTTGTATTGATAATTTTGGTAACTTCAATGGTAAAATTGCAAAGTGCGTAATTTCGTGCACCTCGGTGAATTTGGGCTTCGATGGGCCGAAATTGGGTAATGGGCTAACAGGCCCATTTCGGTAAAAACATCTGATAAGTATTCTGAAGACACGTTAATAACTGTAATGAGCATGAAACCCTAAAAAGACTGATAAAATTACTGAAATACCTCTGTAAGGTCCTGAAGGGGTTTACGATTACGCCCCTCGAGGGTAAATAACTGTTCTTACGCTATAATCTGACTGCCTTTCTAAAGCATGCCTTGTTAATTATATATATTTTGCATACATGTCATACTGCATGGGGTTGGGTTTTGTTATGGAGGAAGAACTCGTTCTGGTGGCTGTGAAACATATTCTGATATAAGCAGCTTTGCTGCGGATTATAGTCAATGCCGCAACCGGTGCTAACACTGTAAGTGTAGGGATGGCGTGGGTGATTTATTCCCCACAGGAAGTGTAGGGATGAACGGAGGCAAGTGCAGGGTTGGATGGGGTTATCTTGCGTTAATCATATGAGACTGTTTTGAAATGGGCCCAATCTGCGTTGATATGGGCTAGGCCAAAGATACTCGACGATCTTTGTAAGGGCTATGGCCCAGATTAATATTGATCTGGGCTAAAGCCCAGTTAACTCTGATTTCTGAATAGGGCTTAGGCCCAGGAAGCTTGAACTGATTTGGGCTCTAGTTGGGTTTACTTTACACACTGAGTTTCCCAAACTCACCCCCTTTTTTCCCATCTTTGCAGGTGAGCCTTAGATCGATGGACTTGGAGCTGGAGGGATTCAGAGTGGCCATGTGGACTGTTTAAAATAAGCATTTATACCCTCACTTTTATTTTAGATTATTTCTTTTATGTTTTTGGGTTTTAAGTTGTAATAAGGCCTTGAAATTGAGTAGCTCTAGGGCGCGTTTTAAAAAGGTTACTTGATTTTAAAATATCACGAAACAAAGCAAAGCTTCCGCAACGAAAACGTTTTCAAAATTAATAATCTTTTCAAATGGTTTTAAACGAATTGGTTTTCCATGAACAATCACTCAGTTAAAGTGTGGCAATGGTGGTGTGCATGTCTAGGATTGGATCCGTGGAGAGCTAGGTACTTAAGCAGTCTAATAGACTCACCTCCTCTTTTTTGGCATCCTACCTGGTGCACAGCTTTCATTCACTTTAATCTATAACGAAAGATATCCTTTAAACACTAAGAAAGATTTTAGATAAAACACGCCTTTTTCTAGTAACGCTTCGATGTGACACGCCGGATTCCGTCGTAACGTCTGGGCCAAGTTTGGGGTGTTACATAACAAATTAAAAATATAAAGCAAATCAAAATAGAGTGTAAAAACAATTTGAGAATGATAATAAATGAGTTCAAAATAATAATGTGAGAAAAGAATCTGAAAATCAATAATATACAAAATGATTTTTTTTTAAATAATAATATATGACAAAATCTAAAATAAGTAATGTATATACATATATAAAAAAAAGCAAAATAGATTACGTGAAGAAAAGTTCAAAACAAACAATAAACACATTTAAAATAAATAATATGTATAACAGTTGGAAATAAATATTATGTAAAAACTTGAAATAAATAAATAAAATAGAAATTTTTAAAAAAAATGAAAATAAAATAAATTTATATATAAAAATGATAAGTAAATAAACAAACGAATAAATACTAAGTATTTAGCTAATTAATTTAATAGTATGATAATAATAATAATAGTAACAAAAATAATAATAACAAAAACAAAATAGAAGATAATAATATTAGTATATTAATAAACTTAATAATATGCTAATAATAAAAATAAGAGTAAAAATAAAAGTTAATAATGATAATACTGATATAGAAAAAAAATGGTAATCATAATATAATGATAATAATAGTTGAAAATAATAATAAATAAAATAATAATAATAATGACAGTTATAATGAAAATAATAATAATACTAATAATAAATAATATAATAGTAAATACAAAACTCAAATTAATTAATTGAATAGTAAAATAGCAAAAATAATCGAAAAGGGACCCAATTGAATTGAAAATAGAAGTTTTGGAGCCAAATCAGAAATAAAAGAGGGGGAAGGACCGAATTAAAACACGCGCAAAATAGGGAGGGACTAAAAAAACAAATATCCCTTTCCCCTAAAAGCGTCGTTGCCAGGGGGACCAATTTGAAATTGCAGCAGATCTGTGGGGCAAATTTAGAAATAGTAATGACTTTAATTGTAAAATCACAAAAAAGCGGAAGGACCAAACTGGCAAATAGACCATCACTTAGCAAACACGCGGATCTCCTATTGGGTCAGGTTAGTCGGACGGGCAAGGCTCAAAATGATGCAGTTTTAGGGTATGGAAAAATAAGCCAAAACGACGTCGTTTTGGATCCCTTATATAAGTCAAATTTTTCTTTAAAAAAAAATCATTTCACTTCTTTTGAAAAAAAAAAAACACTCAAACACTCTCTCAACTCTCTCTCCCTCCTCTCTAAGCCAGGCCATGGCTCCAGCGTCGGACCGCCGTGGCTACCGTGGGTCACTGGCGACGGCGCCGCCGTCCACGATGGCCGGAAAAAGGAAAACCCCTATTTTGAGCCCCTTTTTTCGAATAAAGCCTAGATTTGGGTAGTTTTAGTCAAAAATCGAAAAGAAAAAGTGATAAAACATAAAAGAACCCCTCGATCTAGGTTTTTTCTTTTAAAAAAAAGGTAACCTTTCATCGAAGGTAACGACCTCGGCCACTCTCGGTGGCAAAATTCGAAGCAAGCTCCTATCTCTTTCCATTATTATATATATGCATACCAATAACAATAAAAAAAGATCACCTTTGGGATTTTTGTATTCGATTCCCTGAATATCTGTGTATTCATTTTTTTTATTGATTTCTCGTATGTATTCCTCAAAAAATAGTAAAAAATACAATGATTATTCGGGCTCTTTATAGCCGAAAATACAACAAACTTCTCTTCTATTTTTTGCTCTTTCTGTTGCTATTTTCTCGCAGGTATGGCGACGTGGAGCGGTCGTGGTGGAGCAGGGCATGCGAAAGTCGTGCGTGGCGGAGGTGGGGGCCCTTGCTGCGCGCCTAGAGAAACCCTAGGGTTTCTTGCCGAAAGTGTTAAAGTTCTGGGCCCTTCTAGGCTTAGGGTTTGGTTGGGTTATTAATTTGGGGTTCGGATAGCTATTTGGGCCTGATTGAATTAGGTTTGAGGGTTGGTATTTAGGTTGTAAATGGACTTTGTATTTTGGACTATTATTTATTAGGCCCCGGGCTAAAATTGGGCCCTACATATTTATTTTAAAATTTTGAAAATGTTAATTTAAATTTAATAATAATAAATATGTAAACTGTTATACATTAAAGAATGAGAGAGTAATGAGTGAAATATGTGTTTTTATTCATCAATAAAAATCCATACAATGCTTATCTAAAGTCTATGTTTATAGACATATGAAGTATCATTGAAATAATAATCTATTCCTAATGAACATTAGACTTCTTATCTGAATGGACATCTACTTTATAATAAAATATTATAACTCCCCATTTGACGTCCATTGATAGAGAATGTGCTTTTTTGAAACTTTACTAAGAAAAAACCCTATGGAAAAGAAATTCTTAGTGAAGGAAAAAGAGTAGGCATATCTATAATATGCATAACATGCTGTCTCATTAATACCTTAGTAAGAAAACTCGATGGGACAAAATCTCGGCTAAGAGAAAAATAATACAATTTGTATTTACTCCCTCTCATGAAAATATCACATATTATCTTAAAGTTGACATATTTCAATATTGAATACTAGCTTTTCAAAGGATCACTTTGGTAAATTTGCTAAACGTTTATATCATCATTCTTTTGAAAGTCATGAGTGAGAAGAATTTTGAGGAAATATATTTTAATCTATTTAGGAATACCAACAATAATCATAACAAACTTTGATCAAAATCTTTCTACAGAAATACATATATTGAAATAATTTCCATTTATATAAATATTTACTAAAACATATTGAACAATTTCCCAAGATTTTTTATATACTATTGACATTCTAAATACTTCAAATATTTTAATATAAACTTCACTATATAGTGATTCATATAAATGTGGTAACAATAATTATAAAACACATATCAAATCTTTCATGAACTGCTAGCCTAATAAGATATATAAAGGTTATTGCATCCATCATTAAAGAATATCTCCTCATATCAATGCCAAGACTTAGCGAAAAACTTCATTTTTTGCATTTCGTTTTCACAAAACTACTTATTTGTACCCCAATGGTTTTATACTTTTAAATGTTTGGACTTCTAGTCCAAAAACTTTAAAAAGTAAATTGCAATTGAATTGTGTCTTTCCATTTTGGTCAATATATTCTATATTTAAGATTTATTTAAACCCTCATTTTTTTTCATTATTTCAATAATAATATTAAATACAAAACCACTCTCATTAACTTTTCATTTTGGTTTCATATTTTCTCGTATTGACATAACTTATTGATATCTATTCATTTTCATTATTTTTATCTTTAGATACCTGAATCTCTTTTTGGAGTTTTAATGATTAGTTTTGTCTTGGGTTGCTTTTGAAGCACTTACCCTCGTTATATAACCACCTAGATTTTTTATTTTCTTTTACGAGATTTTTCATCTTTGGAACCAATTGGTCTACTATGCTTCAAACATGCTGTAACAGCCCGGTTTAGACCCTAGCCGGAATAGTGGTTTCGGGACCACAAATCTGAGGTTGTAAAATTATTTTAATATTTTTTTTGGTGTTTAGAACATATTAATTGCTATGTGTGAAAGTTTCGTGAAGAAATTTTAGCGTTTGAATGTGAAATTACGAAAAAGGACTTAATCACATAAAATGTAAAAGTTGCATGATATATTGATAAAGTTCCTAATTGCTATGGTTTATTAAAGTAGTGGTCCTTGCATGGTAATTATACCATTGATAATGATAGTGGACATTGATGGACATTAGTTGGTGAAATTTTGGTGAAATAAACCATGGGTAAAATGGTCAATTGTGTATAATAGTTAATAAAATAAAACAAAAATCAAATTTAGCTTCATTTTCATGTTTGGTCTGCCGAAAATAAGAAAAAGAAAGACTCCATTGTTGCATTGGAAGCATTTGGTCTTAGTACTTGTGCATGTAAGTGAATTTAGCCTCCATTTTTGATTATTTTTACGTTTTTAAGATCGTTGCTTCGTTTTCTATCTAGCCCATGTCTTAATTTTTGAATGTGTTCATGATTTTGTGAAATGCCATTGATGAGTGTTGAGCTCTTGAATGTTTGATTTTGAAATATGAAAGTTTGTTAGAAGTTAAACTATGTTTGTAAAGTGATTTTTGACAAAAATGTCAATTAGGGTTTTAATTGAGAAAATATGAAAATGTGTGGGTAAATGTGTGAATAAATGAAAGATTTGGGCTGCTATGAAGCTATATGAAAATCATTTAAGCTAGGATTAAAGTGAATTTTGAATATTTTGTGTTTTGTGAAATGAGGACTAAATTGTAAGAAATATGAAACTTTAGGGGCTAAAGTGCAAAATGCCCATTTATGTGTTCTTGAGTGAATTTGAATGAATAAGTGATTAAATAAGTTAATTTTGATTGTAATTAGATCAAGAACCAAAGAAAACGGAATTAGATCGGGGGAATTCAAAAGTAGTTGAATAGCTATTCGTTTCCGTTCATTCCGTATGAGGTAAGTTCATATGCAAATAAATAACGTTGTATTGAAATATTTATATTATATTGTCATAGAATTGCTATGAATGTTGAATGATCTAGGACGAGTAAGGATCGACAAAGTTGGGACATCTGAAAGCCCCGTACGAACGTTAGGAATAGTATAGGATACAAATGTCATGACATTAGGTTACCGAGATGCGATTACATGTAAGACCCTGTGTGGGACAGTGGCTGTAATATCCCGAATTAGGGCCTAATCAGAATAGTGGTTTCGTGACCACAAATCCGAGATAGAAATAATTATTTTATAATTATTTTGAGGTTTATGATATGATTACATGATTGTGTGAAAATTTCGTGAAGAAATTCTATGCATAAAATACTTAATTTGAAAGTAGGGACTAAATCGAATAAGTTGCAAAACTTGCATTCTAGAAGTTTTTAGTATGAAATTGCATTGAAATATTAATTAAGAGGTCTTAAATAGCAATTTGACCAATTTTAAGTTCATGGACAAAATTAGGACATGGAAGGAATTTTTGGAAAGTTTAGTAGTAAGGGCATTTTGGTCATTTAGTTATTAAAATGAATTAAAAACAAAATTAAAAGCCAATTTTTGTCCATCTTCTTCATTAGGCCGAAATTTCAAGGGTTCTCCATAGCTAGGGTTTGTTTCAAGCTTCCAAGCTCCATAGTAAGTGATTCCAAGCCCCGTTTTTAATGTTCTTTACGTTTTTGAGATCCCGATAACTCGATTAAGCTTATGTTAGCAATAATTTAACCTAGGGTTTATATTTGGAAAAATACCCATAGGTGAAATTTGTGTATTTATTATGTTTTATGATAGAATATGAAGTTTTAAATTATGTTAGACAACTTGTACTACTCGATTTTAAGCAAAAACGAGTAAAAGGGCTTAATCGGTAAAAATACCTAATAGTCACAAGTACATGTTAGAGTGAGAATTTGATGTTTCCATAGAAGAGAAAAGTGATCAGCATGTTGTAAAACATAAGAATAAGGAATAAAGTTTGATCCAGGAGCCTAAGGGCAAAAATGTAAATATGTAAAAGTTTAGGGGTAAAATTGTAATTTTGCCAAAATTTGAGTTAAGGATTAATTTGATAATGTGAGTATTAAATAAGCTAAATGTGTTATTTTAGATCAAGAAAGACGTTGAATCGACCTCAATCGAGGAAAAGAAAAGATTGTGGACTAAATTGCAAAATCTTTGTATTTTGGTACCAAGGTAAGTTCATGTGTAAATAATGTAGTATAATTGTTATTTGTAAATTATTGATGTTAATTATATGATATGCTGATTTTTATTATGAGATATATGCTTTGTGGTTATTTTCAATAAAATGCAAATTATTTGTATTATTTGTTAAATATAAAGTGCTACCGAGTATTGGTTTCGTATTTTACGGAAGATGGCAAGGATATGTGTTCGAGGAAAATCCCGTTTGAACCTTAGGAATAGATTAGGATACAAGTGACATGTCACTAGGATGGTTGAGCATCCGAACTCGTTGAGTTGAGTCCGAGTTCACTTATGGATGCGAATGTTCGAACTCGTTGAGTTGAGTCCGAGTTCGAGAGATGTAACTAGGCATCCGAGCTCGTTGAGTTGAGTCCGAGTTCACTTATGGATGCGAACGCCCGAGCTCGTTGAGCTGAGTCCGAGTTCGCTTATGGGCGAGTTACATGATTGCTTGATTGCATATATGGCACTTATGTGCAAGTTATCCATGTATCCAGATTATATTCCGATGTGTTCAACGGGTAAAGTTCTACTCAATTGGAGGAATATTCGAGATGTAAAGAGACGTATTGGTAAGTGATGTGAAATGGATATTTTGGACAGGTATGTATTTAACCCTCGGGTTGAGTATTGATACAATCACGATAAGGTAATAAGATGATGAAAAATGATTAGAAATGTGATATGTGTTTTAGTGATGCATGCTAATGTTGATTGGTATGATTTGTTTGTTATGTTACTTATTATTTGCATATGAACTTACTAAGCATTTATGCTTACTCCTCCTTCTTACTCATTGTAGTTTTGGACAAGCCAGCTCGAGAGTCGGGATAGGTCGAAGGCTCAGTCACACTATCCTGAAGACTTTTGGTAAATGGTTTGTAAATTTAAGTATGGCATGAATAGCAATATACCTATTTTGTGTAAATGATCTTATGATATGGTGATGGAATGGTTGAGAAAATGTTTGACAATGATAAATTATGAAAATGGTTAGTTTAGATTATGTTTGACGTTAAGGAAAATTATTAAGATACTTAGTGCATAAAAACTCATAAAAGGGATGAAATTTGCCATAAACAGAATACTGCAGCAACACTGACCCGAGTTTGAAAATTTACTAAAAATCATAGAAATTGAATCTGGTGATGGAATATATATCAAATTTAAGCTTATTATGTCTAGTTTCACATGAAACAAATGAAATAGGTAAAGGAATTATATGTTAAAATATATTTGAATTTTAGTGAAACAGGGTCGTAACAGTTTCTAAATCCCCTGTTCCAACTTTAGAAATTCACTATAAATTTTAAAGATATAATTAGGTGGTGTATTTTATATCCTCAGAATCCTTATTTAGTATAGTTTTAGTAGAAACAAACCTCATAGTCATATGAATTTTGTACAGAGATAAATGTGGTTCGTAGTAAACAGAGGTCAAACCAGTCAAGTCCTGAAACAGGGGTAACTTTAACTAATAAACTGTACTAATTGGCTCAACCAAAAATTCTAGAAAAAATTTAGTAGATAGCTATATGAGTCTAGATTCAAGGAAAATTTACGGATATTAATTTTGAGCTTTGTAACTCGAGATATGATTTTTCTTGTGACTGTGACGCAAGTAGCTTAAAAACTGTGAATGTAGAAACAAATAATCCAAAGTTCTAAAAATGTTAAATTAAGCTTAGTAACACCTCATACTCGACTCCGCGACGGTCTCGGGCGTGGGGCGTTATTTAGTGGTATCGAGCAGGTTTAGTCGGTTCTCGGACTACGTTGTGTTGTATGTACGGATTTTGCTATACATGCCATATGTAGAAATTGTGATAGTGTGACGACTTCTGACCTTTTTAAATGATTTTTTTTATAGTAAATGGATCCCGATCCAGTGTGGCGAGATGAAGTAGAGAGTAATGCGCCAGCTCCGCTGAAGGAGCAATGTACGACTGAAAATCCACCTCCTACTGTTGGTCGTGAGGAGGAGGAGAAAGGGTCGGAAGCCTTTCTCCAAATGATGAGTGCATGGTACACTCGAGTTCGTTCAAATGCAACCCAAATGTACAACCTCCCCACCTCCCCAATTCCTCAACTTGTACCCCGACGCCTCAAGGTATGGATCTGATGAAATTTCACAGAACTCCAGTTGATAGAATTCACAAGCAAAGGGTCAAGAATTTAAAGCAAATATTGATGATGATGCCGAGAAAGCGAGTTCGGCTTGAAAATTCTATCCGGTATTTGACGAATTATCTTGTACACTGAAGAATGTTTGAAATGCGCTATATCTTTGTTGAGGATTCACTTATAATTGGTGGAAGACTTTGATTTCGGTGGTACCGAAAGAGAAAATAACTTGGGAATTCTTTCAAGAAGAGTTTCGAAGAAATATATTAGTGAAAGATTTATTGATCGAAGCGTAAAGAATTTCTTGAGTCAAGCAAGGTAATATGACGATTCTGAGAATATGAAAGAGAGTTTGTTCGATTAAGTAAGTATGCCGTAGAGTATGTTTCTCAGAGGCCAAGATGTGCCGACGATTTGAAGACGGGCTCAACGAAGACATCAAGGTATTTGTTGGAATTCTTGAATTAAAAGAAATGGTAGTATTGGTTGATCGAGCTTGTAAGGTCAAGAATTGCTTAAAGAAAAGAAAAAGGTAGAGGTGAGACTAGAAATTGGAAGAAAAGACCGATGAGCGCTTCATTTTCACAAAGAACCTGGAAAGTCAAGGAATATGAATCCTCGTTCCCAAGCTTCACTGGGCAATCATATGGGAATTATAAGAAGCAAAATGTGGGTCCTAAATCTCGGACTACTTGGCGAAAGTGTAGGGAACTCGAGATTTGTTAAACCTGAGTGCCAATGTGTGGTAGAAATCATTTTGGTCCGTAGAGCAAATGAATGTTTTTCGATGTGGTTCTCCTGATCATTTTATTAGAGATCGCCCGAGAGAGAGAGTGAAAAGAAAAATTTGAGAATACAAAAATAAGTGGGGCGGATTCGAGAGGAAGATATCCAAGAAAAGTCGGGAGCGAAGCAAGCGGTAAGAATGTAGCCGAGGATGCACCAGTTAGACTGAAGGAAGGGCTCGGCTAGAACTTATGCTATTAAAGCGCGTGAAGATGCTTCCTCACCGATGTGATTACCGTACATTCTCTCTCTATAATGTTAATGTTATTGCTTTGATTGATCCCGTTCTACTCATTCATATGTGTGCATGAAATTGGTGTCTAGTATGAATATACCTGTTGAGAACACGTAATTTATGATTAGAGTGTCAAATCCGTTAGGCAAATGTGTATTTATTGATAAAGTATGTAAGAAATGTCCTTTAATGATTCGGGATCATTACTTTCCTACCGACTTGATGTTGCCGCCGTTTGATGAATTTGATGTTATTTTGGGTATGGATTGGTTGACATTGCATGATGCTATAGTAAATTGCAAAGAAAAGGTTATAGAATTAAAGTGTGAAAACGGTGAAACTCTGCGGGTTGAATCGGATAAATCGAGGTATTGTCTAGTGTGATTTCTTTGATGTCGGCTCGTAGATATTTGAGAAAGGGTTATGAAGCTTATTTGGCGTATGTAATTAATACAAAAGAAGTTGAAAAGAAAATTGAATCGATCTTGGGTTGTGTGCGAATTTGCGGACGTATTTCCGAAAGAATTACCGGGTTTGCCTCAATCGTGGAAGTAGAATTTGGTATTGATTTGATACCGAACACTCCGATTTCGATTGCTCCGTATAGAATGGCACCAGCAGAGTTGAAGGAATTAAAGTCGCAGATTGCAAGAGTTGGTGATAAAGGTTTTGTGAGACCGAGTTTTTCACTTGGGGTGCTCCGTGTTATTTGTGAAAAGAAGGATGGTTCTATGAGGTTGTGTGTTGATTATCGCCAGTTAAACAAGGTGACAATCAAAAACAAATATTCGTTGCCAAGAATTGATGATTTGTTTGATCAGCTAAAAGGAGCGACATGGTTTTCAAAGATTGACTTGAGATCTGGGTATTACCAACTGCGGGTAAAAGAGTCGGATGTGCCTAAAACTGCTTTTAGAACAAGGTATGGTCATTATGAATTTTTAGTTATGCCATTCGGGTTAACAAATGCTCCTGCTGTGTTTATGGATTTAATGAATCGCATATTCCGACCATACTTGGACAAATTTGTTGTGGTGTTTATAGATGATATTTTAATTTATTCAAAACATGATACAGAGCATGCTGAGCATTTGAGGATAGTTTTGCAAACTTTGAGAGATAAGCAGTTGTATGCTAAGTTTAGTAAAAGTGAATTTTGGCTACGGGAAGTTGGATTCTTAGGTCATATTGTTTCAGGTGATGGTATACGGGTTGATCCTAGTAAAATTTCAGCCATTGTTGATTGGAAGCCACCGAAAAATGTAACTGAAGTTAGAAGTTTCTTGGGGCTAGCTGGGTATTATCAGTGGTTTGTAAATGGATTTTCTATAATTGCTGCTCCTATAACTAAATTACTCGAAAGGATGTTAAATTTGAATGGACGGAAGAATGTCAACAGAGTTTTGAAGAATTAAAAATTATTAACAGAGGCACCAGTGTTAGTACAAATTTAATCAGGTAAAGAATTTGTGGTGTATAGTGATGCTTCTCTAAATGGTTTGGGGTGTGTGCTCATGCAAGAAGGAAAAGTGGTGGCATATGCTTGAGGCGCTTAAAACCTCATGAGAGGAATTATCCTACTCACGATTTGGAATTGGTCAGCAGTGGTGTTTGCTTTGAAAATTTGGCGACATTATTTGTATGGTGAAAAGTGCCGGGTATATATCGACCATAAAAGTCTTAAGTACTGATGTTACAAAAAGACTTGAATTTAAGACAATGAAGATGGTTGGAGTTATTGAAAGATTACGAGCTTGTTATTGATTATCATCCGGAAAAGCGAAATGTGGTTCTTGATGCTTTGAGCGAAAAGTTGTTGTTTGCTTTGAGAGTTATGAACACTCAGTTGAAAGTGTCAGATGATGGTTCGATTCTAGCAGAGCTAAGAGTAAAACCGAAGTTTTTACAAGAGATTTCTGAAGCTCAAAAAGATGATCAAGATTTGCAAGCCAAGAGAAAACAGAAGTGAAGTTGATACAGAGTCGATTTCAATTGGTTCGATGGGTGCTTAATGTTTAAAGATCGAATTTGTGTACCAAAGAATGAGGAATTGATTCAAAAGATCCTACAAGAAGCACATAGTAGTTATTTCTCGATTCACCCGGGTAGTACGAAAATGTATAATGACTTGAAGAAAATGTATTGGTGGAATGGAATGAAAAGAGATATATCGAGTTTGTGTCCAAATGCTTAATTTGTCAACGGTGAAAGTCGAACACCAAGTACCTTCTGGATTACTTCACCTATTATGGTTCCCCTGAATGGAAATGGGATCGGATTACTATGGATTTTGTTTTAGGATTGCCATTGACTCCGGAAAGAAAGATGCCATCCGGGTAATAGTTGATAGATTAACTAAGTCACTCATTTTTATTCCTAAGATGCACGTGATTATTCTCTTAACAAGTTGGCTGAATCAGATATTAGAGAAATTGTTAGATTACATGGAATACCATTGTCGATTATTTCAGATAGAGATCCAAGGTTTACCTCGCGGTTTTGGCAAAAATTGCAAGACGCGTTAGGTACAAAGTTAAATTTCAGATCGCCTTTCATCCACAAACCGATGGACAATCGAGAGAGTAATTCGATTCTTGAAGACATGCTCGGATGTTGTGTATTAGAATTTCAAGGAAGTTGGGAAAGATATTAGTCGTTGGTAGAATTTGCTTACAACAATAGTTATCAAATGAGCTTAAAAATGGCACCTTATGAAGCATTGTATGGTCGTAAGTGTCGAACGCTTTGTATTGGACTGAACTCAAGGAAAATCAGATTTATGGAGTTGATCTAATAAAAGAAATCAAGAAAAAGTGAAAGTAATTCGAGATTGTTTGAAAGTCGCTTGAGATAGACGCGAAAATCTTATGCGAGATCTAAAACGAAAAGACATTGAATTTCAAGTTGGTGATAAAGTATTTTTAAAGGTGTCTCCGTGGAGGAAAGTCCTTAGATTTGGACGGAAGGGCAAATTAAGTCCGCGTTTTATTGGGCGTATGAAGTAATTGAAAAAGTTGGACCCAGTAGCATATCGGCTAGCATTACCACCGAATTAGAGAAGATTCATGATGTGTTCCACGTATCTATGTTACGTCGGTATCGTTCGGATCCTTCACATGTAGTTTCACCGACGTAAATTGAACTACAACCGGATATGACCTACGAAGAAGAACCGATTAAGATTTTAGCTCGAGAGGTCAAACAACTAAGGAATAAAAATGTTGCACTTGTGAAGGTGTTGTGGCAAAGGCATGGAATAGAAGAAGCTACATGGGAATCCAAGAAACTATGAGAAATCAATACCCACATCTGTTTCTCTGTAAGATTTTCGAGACGAAAATCCTTAAAGGGGAGATTTGTAATATCCCGAATTAGGGCCTAATCGGAATAGTGGTTTCGTGACCACAAATCTGAGATAGAAATAATTATTTTATAATTATTTTGAGGTTTATGATATGATTACATGATTGTGTGAAAATTTCGTGAAGAAATTCTATGCATAAAATACTTAATTTGAAAGTAGGGACTAAATCGAATAAGTTGCAAAACTTGCATTCTAGAAGTTTTTAGTATGAAATTGCATTGAAATATTAATTAAGAGGTCTTAAATAGAATTTGACCAATTTTAAGTTCATGGACAAAATTAGGACATGGAAGGAATTTTTGGAAAGTTTAGTAGTAAGGGCATTTTGGTCATTTAGTTATTAAAATGAATTAAAAACAAAATTAAAAGCCAATTTTTGTCCATATTCTTCATTAGGCCGAAATTTCAAGGGTTCTCCATAGCTAGGGTTTGTTTCAAGCTTCCAAGCTCCATAGTAAGTGATTCCAAGCCCCGTTTTTAATGTTCTTTACGTTTTTGAGATCCCGATAACTCGATTAAGCTTATGTTAGCAATAATTTAACCTAGGGTTTATATTTGGAAAAATACCCATAGGTGAAATTTGTGTATTTATGATGTTTTATGATAGAATATGAAGTTTTAAATTATGTTAGACAACTTGTACTACTCGATTTTAAGCAAAAAGCGAGTAAAGGGCTTAATCGGTAAAAATACCTAATAGTCACAAGTACATGTTAGAGTGAGAATTTGATGTTTCCATAGAAGAGAAAAGTGATCAGCATGTTGTAAAACATAAGAATAAGGAATAAAGTTTGATCCCGAGCCTAGGGGCAAAAATGTAAATATGTAAAAGTTTAGGGGTAAAATTGTAATTTTGCCAAAATTTGAGTTAAGGATTAATTTGATAATGTGAGTATTAAATAAGCTAAATGTGTTATTTTAGATCAAGAAAGACGTGGAATCGACCTCAATCGAGGAAAAGAAAAGATTGTGGACTAAATTGCAAAATCTTTGTATTTTGGTACCAAGGTAAGTTCATGTGTAAATAATGTAGTATAATTGTTATTTGTAAATTATTGATGTTAATTATATGATATGCTGATTTTTATTATGAGATATATGCTTTGTGGTTATTTTCGAATAAAATGCAAATTATTTGTATTATTTGTTAAATATAAAGTGCTACTAGTATTGGTTTGGTATTTTTACGGAAGATGGCAAGGATATGTGTTCGAGGAAAATCCCGTTTGAACCTTAGGAATAGATTAGGATACAAGTGACATGTCACTAGGATGGTTGAGCATCCGAACTCGTTGAGTTGAGTCCGAGTTCACTTATGGATGCGAATGTTCGAACTCGTTGAGTTGAGTCCGAGTTCGAGAGATGTAACTAGGCATCCGAGCTCGTTGAGTTGAGTCCGAGTTCACTTATGGATGCGAACGCCCGAGCTCGTTGAGTTGAGTCCGAGTTCGCTTATGGGCGGGTTACATGATTGCTTGATTGCATATATGGCACTTATGTGCAAGTTATCCACGTATCAAATTATATTCCGATGTGTTCAACGGGTAAAGTTCTACTCAATTGGAGGAATATTCGAGATGTAAAGAGACGTATTGGTAAGTGATGTGAAATGGATATTTTGGACAGGTATGTATTTAACCCTCGGGTTGAGTATTGATACAATCACGATAAGGTAATAAGATGATGAAAAATGATTAGAAATGTGATATGTGTTTTAGTGATGCATGCTAATGTTGATTGGTATGACTGCTTGTTATGTTACTTATTATTTGCATATGAACTTACTAAGCATTTATGCTTACTCCTCCTTCTTACTCATTGTAGTTTTGGACAAGCCATTTCAGAGAGTCGGGATAGGTCGAAGGCTCATCACACTATCCTAAGACTTTTGGTAAATGGTTTGTAAATTTAAGTATGGCATGTATAGCAATATACCTATTTTGTGTAAATGATCTTATGATATGGTGATGGAATGGTTGAGAAAATGTTTGACAATGATAAATTATGAAAATGGTTAGTTTAGATTATGTTTGATGTTAAGGAAAATTATTAAGATACTTAGTGCATAAAAACTCATAAAAGGGATGAAATTTGCCATAAACAGAATACTGCAGCAACACTGACCTGAGTTTGAAAATTTACTAAAAATCATAGAAATTGAATCTGGTGATGGAATATATATCAAATTGAAGCTTATTATGTCTAGTTTCACATGAAACAAATGAAATAGGTAAAGGAATTATATGTTAAAAGATATTTGAATTTTAGTGAAACAGGGTCGTAACAGTTTCTAAATCCCCTGTTCCAAATTTAGAAATTCACTATAAATTTTAAAGATATAATTAGGTGGTGTATTTTATATCCTCAGAATCCTTATTGAGTCTAGTTTTAGTAGAAACAAACCTCATAGTCATATGAATTTTGTACAGAGAGAAATGTGGTTCGTAGTAAACAGAGGTCAAACCAGTCAAGTCCTGAAACAGGGGTAAATTTAACTAATAAACTGTACTAATTGGCTCAACCAAAAATTCTAGAAAAAAATTAGTAGATAACTATATGAGTCTATATTCAAGGAAAATTTACGGATCTTAATTTCGAGTTTTGTAACTCGAGATATGATTTTTCTTGTGACTGTGACGCAAGTAGCTTAAAAACTGTGAATGTAGAAACAAATAATCCAAAGTTCTAAAAATGTTAAATTAAGCTTAGTAACACCTCATATTCAACTCCGGCGACGGTCTCGGGCGTGGGGGCGTTACAGTGGCATTGTATTGCAATTACCTGTAAGACCATGTGTGGGACATTGGCATCGTTAATCGATTTCGTGTCAGACCCTGTGCGGGACAGTGGCATTGATAAGTGATAACATGTAAGACCATATCGAGATTATGGCATTGTACAAGTTATAAGTGATTACCGAGTATCCTTAACGATTCCAAATGGTTTAATGGGAAAAGTTAAGTCGGGAAAGAAAGAGTAAGTGAATCAAGTGACTCAGGTACATACGAGACTCATTTGAGTATTGAAACGGAAAGTATTGGATGGATTCAATTATAGAATTGAATGTGTATATCATGAAGTAGGTTTGTGAATTTGTTTATGCATTTATATGTGCTCATGTATAACTTGCTAAATTGAGGAGAAAAATATTGATGCATGAAATGATTTATTTGCATATGGCTTACTAAGTTTTTAAAGCTTACTGTGTTTATTTTTCACTGTTTTATAGATCATCGAAGCTAACTCAGATTCGGGGATCGTCTGGAAGCGTCATCGCACTATCAATCAATATTTTGGTACTTTTGAAGTTATGTATATATTGGTATATGGCATGTATAGGCTAGTGTCATAATGGTATATTTTGGCTTGTGAATGAAGTGTATTTGTGGTAATTTTGATTGGCTTTAAATTGTGAGTTTGACTCATGTTATGTGATGTATATATAATGTCTAGGTGATGGCTTATTTTGGTAAGTGATTTAGTTGTTGATTTAGTAGGTCATAAAGCATGTTTTAGTTGATGATAGGAATGGTATGATTTAGATTTGAATGAGGTTGTTTGATAGCCTATTTCATGTTTGAAATGTGCCATGTTAATGGCTAGTGAATTTGTGCTTGTGTGTATAAATTGAGGGTGGCAAGTTGGCTTGGAAAATAGCCTTAAGTTGTCCACACGGGTAGACACATGGGTGTGTGTCTAGGCCATGTGTGACAGACGGGCGTGTGTCTAGGCGGTGTGTGACACACGGCTTGCACCATGGACATGTGCCTTGGTCGTGTGAAGTCTGCACCTAAATTTTGGAATTTTATTTGCCACACGGGCGTTTGCCTTGGTCGTGTGCCCCTTATTTGATTGTTGATGTCACAAACAAAATACAAGCTAGTTTTGGCACGGCCGAGTACATGGCTTGGACACGGGCGTGTGCTAGGCACACGGGCTGGACACACGGGCGTGTGGTCTGGCCGTGTGAGGAAGTCAGTATGCATGACCTGTATCCACACGGACTGAGACACAAGCGTGTCTCTTGGCCGTGTGAGTGACACGGGTTGGGCACACGGGCATATGACCCATGGAGTAAGGAAAATTTTATAAGTTTTGTAAAGTTTTCTCGAGTTATCGGTTTAGTCCTGAACCCCTTTTAAGCATGTCTTAAGGTATCGTAAAACCTTATATGGGACAATGTGGATGAATGTATAAAAGTTTTAAATTTTATGCAAGTATATGTTGTGAAATGTGACTGAATGATTCGATGTAAGTCCAGAAATGCCTCGTACCCTGTTCCAGTGTCGGTTACGGGTTACTTTTATTTATTCTCAACAAGTTGTACTAGGACTTTAATTCAAATCAAAACATTAGCTGGTATATAAGACTTGGTTGTTTTTATGAGGTCAGAAAATGCATCTAGTAGTTAACTTGCAATAAAGTGAATTATCTTTTAAACTTCTTATTCAAATTACTTTTTATAAGGATATAGATAATAGTAATTCATTCCGAGTAATTATTTCATCCAACTATTATTTTTCTCCCTTAATATTAGGAAAACTGTCAAATTAAAATAGTAATCACAAAATCATGTCGTAATTGAATTTTCAATTCGTTTAAAACGTCTAATAATAAAAGGAGACTCAATTAATATATATCTCAACTTTCTTTGAATACCTATTTTTTGTGCATTGTGGAGTAACTTAAATATATACCGCACATTCAAAAATTCTAAAATGGGTTATATTTGGCTCTTGACCAAAAGTCAATTGTAATAGTTAGTATTTATAATAACTTATCGACATGATGCGTAATAGTGTTGATGCATGTAAAATAGAACACCCGCATACATATACAAAACATTTTGTTCTCAAAAGTAATGGTTTAGCTACTAACTGGAGGCATTTAATCATTAAGTCATTTTATAATCATTAAGTCATTTTATATGTATAAACAAGTTTTTGTGATAGTTATTCACATTGACAATCTAGCATACAATTGTTAGGCTATCGAGACTTACAAAAATAAAAATCTATTTGAAAAAGATGAATTAGTAGTAAGCAGCAAGTAGGGTTGTATCCTCGGAGATTGGTAATAACTTTATTTCTTAAGGAAAAAGAAGAAAATTAAATTGAAAGTAGATTTTTATAAAATTGAAAGCTAAAATTAACTTAAAAACTAAATTTAAATTAAAAGCATAAAATGAAGAAAGCAATAATTAAAATTTTTAGAAAAATCAAAGGGAAAAGGCTCTAGCCAACGGTAAAATCTCCGTTTAATTTGTAGATTTGAACACTAACGCAAAGATAAATTCAATGCCTTTAATAAATTAGTTCTAATTGCTGACTCAATGCCGAGAAACCAATCCCTCCTTACTTATTGGATAACCAAGAGGCAACTCGTTTGAAATTACTTCCCTAACAAATAAATAACCTTGTAACTCAACACTCAAGATTTAACTTATCGATAGCATTAAGAACTAGAGAAGCCTAACTTTAAGCAACAAACTCACCTCAACGGAGTTCATTTAAGCTAGACCACTCATCCACACTATATAATTGTAACACTGTAACAGCCCAATTTCAGTGAAATCGAAACAGTGGTTTCAGAACCACAAATCCGAGTCGAAAATAAAATTTATTTTAATTTTATTTTATGGTTCATAATATGATAGAAATTTCATGTGAAAATTTTGATAAAGTTTTTTTTACCAATTATGTGCTTAATTACGAGGACCATATCGCATAAAATGCAAAAGTTGAATTCTAGTAGCTAAAAGGATTAAATAGCTATGGAATTCAAAAGTTGATGTCGTTATATTGAATTAGACCATTAATAAAAGGTTAGTAGATATTTTTGGATGATTCATCCATGGAAAATTAGAAAAAGGCTAAGGACTAAATTGAAAATAAAAATTATTAAAGATGATAAATTAATTAAATAAAAATAAAAATCATTTATATCATCTTCTTCCCCAAAATAATACATGGAAACCCTAGGAAAGAGAAAGCAAGCTTTCTTGGCCAAATTGGATAAGTTTTCTTATCCCGTTTTTAGTAATTTTGATATTTTTTAAACCGAGATAGCTTAATCTATCTATTTAGGGGATTAATTTGAAAAGTTATCAAAGTATGAAATTTGGTTCATGGATGTATATGCTGAAAATTAGAAATTTATGGTAGAAAATGAAAGGTTGTTGATAGATAAACAACTTTTACAATGTGATTTTTGATTCAAACATGATTTAGGGACTAAAATGTTAAGTTGTGAAAATTGATGAAAAATTCTGAAATTTATAGAAAATATGTGCTGTAAATTTTATGTTGAAATTTTAGTTAGGCTTGGAATAGAGAGTAAATTGCATAAATTTCATTTTCCGAGCCTAGGGACAAAATGAGAATTTATAGAAAAGTTAGGGGAAAATGATAATTTTGCCTAGGATGTAAATTGAGTCCACTTGAATATGAAATCTGATAAATTGATGTAAAATTTACTCGTATAGATCTGGATAGACCAAATTCAGAGCTAGAACGAGGAAAAAGGAAAGTGTCAGATTTGTAGATGTTATGTACACAAACATTTGTCGAGGTAAGTTCGTGTAACTAAATTGTGTTTATTTACATGCTTGCATTGATTGTATTTATGTAAATTGTATAAATGTCATAAATATGTGGAATGGTTACATATCCGATCAAGCTCGATAAATAAAAATGTTTGAATTAAATGATAATGCTCGATAGATGATAAAGGATAAACGATGAAAATGTTACTTTTATGCTTGGAATGAATGTGGAATGTGATCATTTGAATTATATGGATGATTATAGATGTATGAAATAATCACATGCCCGATAATACTTGAAAAATGTTAAATTCCATTTGAATAAATGAAAATCAATGGATAAATGTGGTTTCCTGAAATGAATAAGGCCCTGCATTTGTTGCTGGTGGGATTTAGCTCGGAAGAGTAATCCTATTGACCTCATTTCTGAAAGAATTTAGCCCGGACGAGTAATCCTGATATAAGCCCTCTCGAGAATATGTTATGGATTGGATTTAGCCCGGACGGGTAATCCAGATTAAGCTCTTTAGAGCATATGTCATAAAAAGGATTTAGCCTGAACTGGTAATCCTGTTGTATATATGTGTGGCTCGAGAGTGTACTCTCTAAAATAGTACCTTATGGGTACCACTGAATATGAATTGACGGATCCTGATTTGTACACCTCGAGTGTACTACTTGTGTAACCATCAATATTTCAGATAAATTCAACGGATAAAAATCTTAACATGAGAATATATTAATAAGAAATGAGTTATTACACGTATCTGTCTGAAATACAAGAAAATGATGATGCATGACAAATGATATATGAAAACATGAGATAATGATAATTGTACATGGACTTTATTTGATGAATGTATGTTCATTCTTGATTATAGACTTATACATCTTGAGTGTACTAATCGTGACCTTGATATTCTGAGTAATATGAGTAAAGTTCTGATATGAAACGATCTGAACTCAAAATGAACTAGTATGAAATTATACTTGTAATAATGAGATGAATTATGCATGTTGAATGAATTCATGTTGTGGAAAGCATATGTGCTTGGAAACTTGATTTTTGTTGAGCCTATATATTTTTTGATGTTATTATGGAATATATGACTAACAAGGGCAATGAGGATGTGTGTAGGGCTTGAGGTCAAATTGATTGAATATGCCTTACATAATTACCTCAAAACAGAATGAATGGTAAGTTAAGTACCATGTTATACGAACTTACTGAGCATTTTATGCTTACTTAGTTTTATTTCCCTATTTTATAGTAAATTAAAAGCTCGTTGGATTGGAAGCTTGGCGGAGATCACTCACACTATCCATTGGCCCATGTCGGTATAATATGGTAAATCAATTGTGGTTATAATGGCATGTATAGGTTATATTGGCCATATTGGCAAGTAAATGTAAATGATTATTATAATCTATCCATTGGAATAGCTAGTGATGATTATGTTTTAGTACATGTATATATAAGTATTTAAGTTTATTTTATGGAGATAAGTGTTTATTATTGATTGATTGAGAAAGGTTAAATAAGTATGCTTATAAAAATTAAGATTAAAAGCATGAATGCATGTAACAATATATCATGTTAGATGTTATAAATTGCTTAAATTCAATACTTGGATTGGTTGGTAATTGGATGTAAGTTGGTGCAGGAATTCGGTAAAAATTTTGGGTGAGAAATGAAGTTAGAAATGGCTTTATTTTGTCCAGACGGGTAGACACACAGGGGTGTGTCTAGACCGTGTGTGATGCACGGCCTGGTACATGGGCATGTGGTTAGGTCGCGTGTCCCTTGCATCTTAAATTTGAGAAAACAAAATTGTCAGAATTGAGCACACGTGCAGAGACACGGGCGCCCATCTCAGCTGTGTGTGCTACACAGTCTAGAACACGGGCGTGTGTCTTAGCCGTGTGAAGCTTGCACCTAATTTCGAAAATAATTAATTAACTACACGGCCTAGCACACGGGCGTGTGGCATGGCCGTGTGCACAAGTCAGAGAGTTACACGGGGTCGAACACGGCCTGTAGCACGGGTGTGTCCCAGGGTTACACGGGTTTGTCCCTCAGACCACACGGGCGTGTGTCCCCTATAACTTGGAAATTTTTTGAAATTTTGCGAAATATTCTTAGAGGCTCAGATTAAGTCCCGAATCGATTCTAATGCTAGTATTAGGCCTCGAGGGTCCATTTAAGGGACATTATGAATAACCTCAGAAAAAGAATAGTGATTGACATGATTCATTTGTAAATGTTTTGAAAGTTTCGGTAATGCTCTGTAACCCTGTTCCGATGACGGATATGGGTTAGGGGTGTTACAAACACCTTATACCTGGTCCGATCGTCAGACCCAGGCTATAGGATGCTACAGCAATAAACATGAACATTCGCAATTATTTTATTCATTATTATTCAATAATCAATAAATACAAGTTAATTCCATGTTAAACATGCACTACAATCAAAACTGAGTCTTAGTCGGGCTTACGAAAACCTTTGAACAAGTTTAGAACTAAATCAGAAACAATCTAAAATATTTACAAAATAGCAGAAAGAATGCGAAATAGGGGTTACAAACCACTCAAACAGAACCAAAAATATCAATTTATAACAAATTACAATCATTTCCATGTTATTTAATCATATCGGGACTTAAAATCAAACTTACAAAACATTTTAAATAAACCGGGAATGATTCTGGATTACAGCAAAACTTTTACAAAATATAGGAAAATAATGAAAACAGGAGTCACACTGCTGTGTGACCAAGCTGTGTGACAAGGCAGAAACTGTAATAGCCCATTTTTCAGTGGTGTCGGAATAATGATTTTGGGACCACAAATTTGGACGTGTGAGTCCATAAATATTAATTATTTAATATTTACGAGGTCATTAGTATCGTATTAAATTTTGGTCCAGTAATTTTAATGTTTAGATAGTTAATTTAAAAAAAAGACTAAATTATAAATGCTGTAAAAATCAATCAATATTGAGTATTATTAGTTAATAGGGTTAGATAATTAAATGGGGGGAGCATAATGAAAAATATACCATGTGGACGGAATTAGATATATTTGGTAAGGAATTTTAATTAAAATAAGGATAAAATAATATTAATAAAATAAAAGCTAAATAAAAGTGGGGGGAGGGGTGTTGTCATCTTCTTGATTTTTTTCTTGAGCGTTGGCTGAAACTCTATTTTTTTAAGGCTTGGGAGCTTGGTTTGTTATTTTTGAATGCATGTAAGCTCAACCATTACCCTTTTTTTTAAATTTTATATTTTTGTGATCGTTGTATTGATATCTAGCTAGTTTAGGGACTAATTTGTGAAGTTCTTAAAGTTAAGAAAAATTACTATTGATGTCCTTGAAGTATTCTTGATGTTTGTTCTTGAGCATGACGCTTGATGATAATTTTGATCTAATTTGTAAAGTGATTTTTAGTAATTTTCATGATTAGGGATTAAATTGAAAATAAATTAAAATAGACATGATTTTGCTTGCTAAATTCAGAATTATAGGGCTTTCTTAGAATGGTTAAAAATTGGGTTCAATGGGTTTAAAGTTTAATTATGTGAAATAAGCTTGTTTTAGTCTTAAGGACCAAATTGATTAAAATATAAATGTTTAGGGTCTAATACGTAAATTGTAAACCTGAAGTTATATGAAATTGAGACTAATAATTGAAATAAATTATATCATAGATCAAGAACAAGTAGATAACCGAGAAAGAGGAAAAGTAGTTTAATAATCCCTGAATCTTTATTGTTGCTGCAGTTTAGCCCTGGTAAGTTCGTTCAGTTTATTTTAATATAAATTGCAATATAAATTGAATGAGGTAGTGAATGTTGAAATTAATGTTTTACTGTTAATTTCATATGAATTGAGGCAATAAATTGCTTGGATCTGTGTTTTATAAAAATAACTCCTGAGCCGGATGAACGTAGGACAGAGTGCGACTGGCATGCCAATAGGTTATAGTACGTGCTGTTCGGAATTGGTTTGAGATGAGATGATGATTACTATTTATTTCTTGTTAACTGAATATACCGAAGTCCAGCATTTGCTGCGGATTATCGTGTTATATTTATAATGTTTCTGGCGTGTTATCGGGGGTAGATGTAAAGCCTTCGGGCTTGGCACTTGGTGTCGATGCGTGTTATTGGTTGGAATGGCTAGTTAGAGCGTTTGGCATGTTTCAAATGAATAATTGTGTAGTCATATCCGTATATTGTTCATTTGGGCAATGTTTGTTGTGTTAAATGTCTTGTTATTGAATTGTTGAGCGATTATTCATGAATCTGCTGATAACATTGTAGCTTGATAGTGAATGATCTGGTACATGTTTATGTATAAACTCACCTGTTGTGGATTGTGGTTGATAGGAGACTCTGACTTTTAATCTTGTTATTAAAATTGTTATATTTAATTTGGTAAGTTTTATCATTTGAACCATTGAACATACTAAGCTCTAGTGAAGTTTACTCGTGTTCTTTTCTGTTCCTTGTAGATAACGTTTTGTGGAGTTGGACGATCAGATCAACTTGAAGATCACACTATCCAGATACATTTTGGTAGATTTTAATATGTTTATTTTGGGTTATATGGCATGTAATAGATGCTTTTGTATATGTTTAGATACTTATTAGAAATGTTAGGTTTTAAGCTTGGTATAAGCTTACTTCTGTATGTGCCTTTAATCTTGGTGTGAATATGTTCATATAAAGTTGTTTTGGTCATGTGATATAAACCTTATTTAAGTGTTTGAATCATGGTATGCATGAATGTGAATGATTAAGAATAAATGATAAGTTTGGCATAATTTTTATATATGAACTTATGAATTTGAATGCAAATTAGTCAATGTGTCAAGTGAATTGAGGTTGATAATTGAATTGTAGTGTCAATGAGGACACATTGGTTAGGCACGTAGGTTGATTGTTTTGCCATGTTTTAGGCTTGTTTAAATATGTTTTTAAATTATGGAAATAGTTAGTTTTGATTTGGCTTAGAACTTAAGTGTTGGATAAAGTTTGCTTTGTTTTGGAAGCTTTTTAAGGTGCACACGGCTTGGGCTATTCCACATGGCCTAGCCACACGGCCCAGCCACACAACTGTGTGTCCTATTAATTTTTAGCTGCAGGATTTTTTACGCGGTCACAGTTAGTTACACAGTCTGGCAACACAGGCTTGTGGGGAAGCCACACGGCCATGTGTGAAGCCACGCGGCCTGGGCTATTCCACACGGTTGTGTGACCCCTATTTCCAAAATTTTCAAAATTTTGCATATTTTTTTGTTTTGATACAAATTAGTCCCAGATTGTTCCCAAACTAATTTTAGGGTCCCGTAATTGTATTTATACCATAAATTGATTTTGTTTGTTATATGTTTATAAATTATTTGTTTAATTATTTTGAAATGAAGTGAAATGTCCTATTTTTCCTTGTAATACTTCGTAACCTTAATCTGGCAATAGAGATAGGATGGGGGTCTTACAGGGACCATGTGGTACAGGGACATGGCTGTGTGGCTAAACCGTGTGTTAGAGCTCAGACCGTGTGGAAGGAGACACACAGTCGTGTTTCCAGATCGTGTAACAAACTAATGTCGTGTGGACCTAAAATTACCCTGAACGTGTAGCACCTATAGTTGTGTCAACCACTCGTGTGTGACACATGACTGTGTAGTACCCCATGTGTAGCATAGATAACCTGCTTCAAGCAATTTCCATACCATTCATACCAAATGACCTACTATACCATTTAACACCATTCAAACCTTCTCCAAAATATGTACATTTCATATCACAACTCAATAAGCATTATTTCCTTAACTAGAATATCAATAAGCAAAGTTCAAAATAAAACCTAAAACTTTATACCAATTTCATCAAGTAAAACATACCATAACTACTAATGCCTTTAATCATTTCATATCACAGCTTAATTACATCATATGTAAACATTTAACTAACATACCAAAATCCATTGCCATTTCATGCTATCATCTAAACAAATACTTAATACTATTCATGTCTTTGCCATAATAATCTATGTGCTAAATTACCATATGCATATATTTAAATATTTATATTTATTCAAACACAACCGTGCCAAACCAAAAACACAAGTTTTACATTTCAATATTTAATCCTCTTAAGTACATGCCATAAATAACCAAGCTCGAAACATCAAAAGTCTACTAAATCGACAGATGAAAGGTGTATGCTTCTCGTTGATCCAATCGACATGTTTTGGACAGTTCAAAATCTACAGAAAAGTAGTAACCCGAGTAAGTATATAAAATACTTAGTAAGCTCATACAATATAAACAAATAACTTATTGATAACTTATTCATTTTGCACAATTTACGTGTTCAAATCAACTTATTCTCGACTTAATACCTGCTAATTAGTGCATTTTGTGTTTAAAAATTGGCAGGTACGAAATTCGGGCACTTTAAATCAAAGACAAGCAAAGAAGGGGTTAAATTGAAGCATGGGAAAGAGAAGAGGGAACGAATTATAAATTTGGGACATTTGAGGGGCTAGTCAAATTTTGACTTTGTAAAAGCCAAAATTAGTAAATTAAATCTAAAATTATTATGTGTAGTTAGTGGTAGGTGGAAAAAGCCTAAAATTAGTATGTGGATTTTGTATAAATAGGTGGGGTGGTTAACTTGAAAAGACACCCCTGAATTTGCTTAAACAATTAAATTAAATTATTCTTTTTCCCTTCCAAAAAAAAAAGGAATAAAAGGAAAGAGGGCCAAATAGCCAACATTGGCCCAAAGGAAAGACAAAAAAAGGGGGGGGGATGAAGGCCCAACTGGCCAAAAAATAAAAGAGAGAAAATAAACTCCCAAACCCCCAACCTTACTTTCCCTTTCCCTTTCTTCTTCATCTTCTCCACAAAAAAGAAAATCCTAACCTTCATTAACACCAGCACGCCGTTGCCATTGTCGAATGTAGTCGCCATATCGATTTTTCACCGTCGTACCCACCTACGGCAATGTCGATAGTCTGGAAGCACCACCGCCATTCACCTCTTTTCTCCTCCATTGGTATTCGCCTCTCATTATCTCCACCATGAACCATCATTCGACAACCCCTTCTCTCACCCACATACCACCACACTCCCCTAGCACTAACCGTTGCCGTTCCACGAACTTTAAAACCCATAACACCATCAAACTTTTAAACACCAACCCCACTCCAACCACCTTAATCGACGCCTTATCTTAAACATCCACCAACATCCTTTGACACCTACATCATCACTGACGCCGATTGCCACAACTGATACATGAACCAGCGACACCTCCATATAGCAGTACTGACATTGCTAGAGATTCGAGTCTATAACTCGACTCGCCTGATGAGAATGTTTGACCATCACGAGACAGTCAACTTAATAGATGAGGCTGTGTCTACACTGTTCCCACTGAAGGACGATTACGAGGGTCTCTTAACTTTTTGACCCTAGAGCATTTTGCAAGATATGACAACATTCGACAATGTCCACTCCCAATCTATAAGGAAATTGATCTTTACACCCTTGATACGTTAAATATTCGTGATGCCGTGATAAACTATTTTGATGCTATCGGTTGGAGTTCATTTGCAAATATCTCATGTAGTGCATATTATGAATTAATTTATGAATTCTACATAATATTTAGCTTCAATATTAATGTGATACGAACTATTGCAATGCAAGACATTGTCTATTTTCGGTTACTTGGTGAAGACTTTAGGATGTCCGTTTCTGATTTTAACATTGTCATGATTTTTATTGACCCTGATAACATTCAAACTAATTCGTACCATACTATTTTGTTAGATATTTCATGTAATTTTGATGCCCAAGATGTTTATTGTGCTTTAACTCATTCTAGAAGCCAACATTATAATCCAAAGACCTCTAAGGACTTGTTGGTGCATGAACCCGCTTTGAGATATATTCATCGATTTTTAGCCTTTATTTTTTCAGGTCGAAATGATTCATCATCTATTTTAAATAAAACTAATTTTTTTTGTGGTGCATGCATTCTGGATTTAAAGTTAATTTAGGATATTGGTTTGCACGGAACTTTCATGTTGTTTTACGCTCTAATCGACCATTAATACTTGGCCCTTATATTACAAACTTAACTTCTGAACTTTTTCCCTTTGAATTCAATTTCTCATCCTTAACATGTACATATACTATGGATAGTCTAGATGAATATTGTTTGGATTCTATGGGTTTGCTTGTCGGCACCCCTATTGCATATTATTTTGTTCCTCCAGGTACACGAACTATTCGCGGTACTAAGGTCTTTCGCCAATGTCCAAATTTCACTATTAGAGAGCAAGATAAGCAGCCTCCTTCATCTATAGAGGCACGTTTAAGTCGGATCGAAGCTTGACTTGAAACAGTGGAAACCTAAGTCTCCACAATCCTCGACATCCTGTAAAGTCGTTACTCCCAACACCCACAACATCATTAGAAACACATAGGGAGTATTTTTAACCTTTCTCTTTGCTTGTTGTTTAAGTTACTATACTTTATTGCATATAAAACATGCTTGAGGACAAGCATAGATTAAGTGGCGAGGGGGGATCGAAATGGTAAGTATGCATGATTGATTGTCTTTAGCTGCATGTTTCTCTTTTGTATGTGTTCAATCTTATGTTGGATTTATTTGATAATTTGTTTGACATTGAGCCTATAATTTCATTACTTAGTCAATTTGGACAATTGGGTAATTTTTGAATTAAAGTGTTCAAATATATAGATTAATCGACATGTGTGTTTTAAAAGTTGATATATGTAATTAGATTTTTCATGAAAATTGATTGTTTGGTAAAAAAATTATATTTCCTTGTAAATAAATAAATAAAAGGCTGAAGTTATGAGTGAAGGTTTCAGAAAAGTAACCGAGATGAGGTGTTTGGTTGTCATCTCATCTCGTGTAAAAAGGTTTGAGTAGAGCTGATATAAAAGAAAAAGAGAGAGACTATTTGAACTGAGTAACTGGGGTAGGGTGCTTAGGTTGTCATCCTAATTCGCGTAAAAAGATTTGACTACATCTGAAATATTTTTTTATTGCATGATTAATTGAGAATAATACCTTGCAAATTTTGGTTCAAATTCAATTTAGTGAAATGATTTAATCTACATGTTTCAATTTTATGGACGCTTGTTGACCAAACTATGTATTTTGAGCACTTATTTATTTTTTTTGCCTATATTGTTGAATTGATCATGGTGCAGAAAAGAGGCTTGATTTCTGAGAAGTTATTGAATAATTTCAAATGTATGAAAGTACACTTACCTTAACCATTTAACAATCACATGAATCAATATGAAATAAATTCACCTATCATAGCATTCAAAACACCAACCATATTAGATTTAGTCCAAACCACATAAATAATTTCAAATGGTAAAATACCAACTTTAAGTCAAAATTCATCATGAATTCATTTTCCAATTTACCACTTTGCAACACTTTCATCATTAAAAATTTCATCATATATCCTTGTCATATTCATTCCTATCATGACATAGTTCAACAATTCTGGGTCAATAAGTAATAAACATACAAGTATTCAAAGTTCGTATTTCATCCACATTAACGATACAATTTCACACTATATATCCTTTGATTTCTTTGATGGAACTTTGTAAAAGAACTCAATACACGAGTGCGGGAAACATTTAATGCTCAGTCGAGCTAGGCAGATACATAAATATATGTGCCAGGTTACCAGTCCATGCTAAACCATTGACAACACAAAGTGTAATGACCCGATAGTTGGGTAATCAGAAAAGTACATTTTTGGGTCATCGTTTACATGAAACGAATTCGTAAATATTTATTAAAAATATTTACGAAGTTAGTTGTGTAGTTAATTAGGTTTTGGCTAGGTGAATTAGTTTAAATTAAGATTAAATTAAGTGTGAGGACTAGATTGAATATAGGGTAAAAGTTGAATTAAAGAATAGAGAAAAGTCAAAGGACTAAACTAGTAACTAAACCAAAACATGACAAGTGTATGGTGATGGTGGTGAAATGTGGATTAATTAAATACATATATTAGTAATTATTATTTACTTATAATATAAGAAAATATATTATATTATTGTATATATTATATTATATTATTATTATAAACATAAAATAAATAAATCAAATTAATACAATTATATGGTAATAAAAATGTACAAGTGTAATAAATACATACATACATTTGTATTATACATATACATTTACTTAGTATTTAAGAAAAAATAAATATATTATATTATATTATATTATATTATAATAGTTTAATAATAAAAAGAAAGAATAAAAGAAAAGAAAAAAGAGACTAAAGAACAGAATAGCAAAAACGAAGCAGAGGAAAGAAAAAGAAGAGAAATTAGGGTTTAAGGTTTCAAGCTTAATTTGGTATGTCAATTTAGTCTCTTTTCTTATGATTTTGATGTTTTTGGAATCCTAGAACAAAATACTACTTGATTTATGTTGAAATTTTGAAAGTTAGTTGATTTTTAGATATTGTTCATGTTGAAATAATTGAAGAATTAGGGGTTAAATTGATAGAATTTCAAGTTAGAATTGAGAAAAGGATTGAATTGTAAAACATATCATAAGTTTTATGTAGTAGGGACTAAATTGAAAGAAATTCAAAATTAGGGATTTATGGTGAAATTAGAGAGTTCAAATTGATTTTAAGTGATAGTTGAATGATAAATAGAGAATAAATTGTAAAGAAAATTAAATTAGTTTTGGTTAGGGATTAAATTAGAATTTATTCAAAAGTTAAATAGAAATTGAAATAATTGATGTGAATTGTGTTGTATTGATAAATTTTAATTGTTTTAAATTTCCATAGCTAACGTTGAACCGGAGACATCGACTAAAAATGGGAAAGAGAAAGTCAACGACAAGTGACTAGGAAAAATACGGTTTGTATTTCTATAATCCGAATTTTAATTATCATTTGTTATGTTTTGGTTTATATGTTATGGTAAGTAATTAAGTTAAGTATTAGCAATTGTTATTGAATTGAATTTGTATGGATATATGTGATTGATGTGGAAATTAAATATTGGATATATGTTATATTTGAAAAATATATTGATTGGGAATGTGATGAAATTGATATGAATATGTGATTATTATGAAATTTGAATATTTGTTATTGAAAAATGAATTGAATTATATTGAATTGAGAATATATGTGATTAATTGAAATGTGTATTGATTGGAAACTGGAAAGTGAATTGAATACCCTATTAACTGTATCGGGCTGAGTCGGATATAGTTGGCATGCCATAGGATTGGAAGAGTTCAAGGATACTTCAACTTTGAGTCGATGAGGCACTATAAGTGTTGTATTACTGTTATTACTTCAGATAAATCCGATGAGGTACTGAGTACCGTACTATTACTGTTTTACTTCGGCAAAGCCGATGAGGCACTGAGTGCTGTACTGGTGTGTTCTGGTTGGATTCTTGTATCCGTCAAAGTCCGAGTTTTGTTAATAGAGTAAATAAATAAATTAGCAATGAGAATGATATTGAATGATTTTGTACCTGATATTGAATTGGAATATTGAAGTGAGAAATGAAATTGAAATGTATGAACCATGTGTTCATGAAATGGTGATTGATATAGTGAGATATGTGAATTGTGTTTTACATTGAGAAGTGCTATTTAAGATATCAATTAATGAGAATTGGATATGAGGTGAATGAATTAAATAATTGAATGATTATGCTGATTATATGATTTAAATATGCATGTTATGTCAATTTCATTTAAGTATTCAGATTATAGAAATACCACTGAGTTTTATACTCAGCGTATGGTTTGTTTTCGTGCGCAGGTTAGGTAAAGTCAGATCGTTGAATCAGCATCCAGAGCCGATCTCGAACTCAAAGTGGTGTACATTTCTTTTTGGTAAATGGCATGTACCTAAGATGTTATACTTGTCATTTTGGATAATGTTTGTAAATGAAGTATAAGTTAATATTGGTACTTATATAAATATATTTTGGGTCATAGCTATTAAATGGTATATTTTGGTTGAAATTAGTATAACCTTATATTTGGTTCAAATCGTGGTTTTTGAATTAATTTGGATATTATGGTTAAAGTATTTTTATAAATAAATAGGTTAGGTCATTAGACTGATTAATTTATGAAATGTATGTTATTTAATTGTGTAATGTTTATATTTGAACTGAAATGACTGGTAATACTCCGTAACCCTGTTTCGGCGACGGATAAGGGTTAGGGGTGTTACACAAAAAAATAGTCTAGTCAAGGCTATGTATACATGTAAGGTTATCAGTCAAGGCTAAACCTTTAAAATAACAATAGATTACCAGTTCAGGCTAAATCTGTGTTGCATGTATATTTGAGTCCGCAACAAATATTAGAGCTCGGTCCAAAACAGGAATCATTCAGAAATCTCGTGTATGAAAGTTTTACTTGGTCCATTGAAACTATCTCAAAATTCAATTTATTTCGCATAGTCCAATTCAATTTTCACAGTTTATATATATAAGTAACGGCATCTAATAACGAACTGTAACCACAGATAGTAGTATCAACTTACCTGTCAAAGTAATTTAACTATTAGGGACTAATAGACAATTTTTCATTTTCCTCGTACGTCTTTCGATTGATGAGATTTTTTATCATGCAAAGTATAGTTTAATTCAATTAAATCAATTTAAACCACATAAATAATCAAATTTATGCATTTAAGCCTTTTTAATCATATTTTACAAATTTACCCCTAAACTTTTACATTTTATTCAATTTAGTCCCTAAAGTCAAACTTATCATAACTTTCAAATTTAAGCCCCAATATACATAACCGATTCTGATTCCATCCATAATTAACCGTCAATCACTTGGAAATTGCAATATGTTCATGCTAAGTTTAACATATTTACATATTAGTCCTTAAATGCAAAACTAACAAAATCCACTTTAACAAAATAGTCCTAAAACATTTGCAAGCTTCAAAATTTTACATTTAATATCAAGAACATTTAAAAATCATTATGGTAATTTTAACAAACTTTAACAATTTTGAAAATGGAGATACGAATTAACTGAACCTAGTTGCAACAATCTCAAAAACATAAAGATTACAAGAAACGGATAAAAAAATTCATACTATGCAAAGTAAAGAAAGATGGCCGAAAGCTTTTGAAGGTTCATCCATTGTGTTTCGGTTTTCAATGGAGAAGAAAAAGATGATAAAAATGTTATTATGTTTTTTACTTAATTTTATTATAAACATATAATTTTAACAAATAATTTAATCCAAAAACACCACTAACCGTCCACCCACCATGATAGTGGCCTAATTGTCTCATAAGTCCTCCTATATTTACTAATTAAACCATTTAATCAATATAATTTAATAGTGATTAGGTTTTACATTTTTACAATTTAGTCTTTTTTCTTTAATTAATTATCCAAACGTTAAAATTTCCAGACCAAAATTTAATACACCTATATATCAACTCCGTAAATATTTAATAAAATATTTACAGGCTCGATGTATGGAAACGAGGTCCTAATACCTCGTTTTCCAAAATTACTTGATTTTAGGGACAACTGACTTGCACTTAACTAATTATCCAATTAAATACAAATTATCAAATAAAATTCACTTTATCATAGTACTTGACTCGTAAATATTATTATATAATATTTACGAGCTCACTTATCGGAATTGTGGTCTCGAAACCACTGAAAAATAAGTTGTTACAATAATTGTGAACTACAACATAAACGAGTTATGCTATTTGTCACTAGTATTATAATGAAATAAAAAATAACAAATTTAATTATTCTAATTGGCAAGGCAAACATTCTAAACTATCAAACACTAACTGAATATTTAATAAATCTGAGCAATTGTAATTATAACAAAAGATGAATGAATACGAAAGAAAAAAAAAGATTTAAAGTGAAAACTAAGTCTCATAGATCCATCGAGTCAAACTTCAATTAACCTTCAATTGGAAAGAGAGGATTTAGCAATCCATGGAATAAGAAAACACGAAAAGAATCAGTTCGCAAGATGCCCGATATTCAATATAGCTAAAAAGATTTCTAATCATCCAAAAGATCTTATTTATAAGGTTTATCTGACATAAATCAGGGCTACAATACAAGTTTAAGCATTATATTTAAAAAGACAAAAATAGCCTTGAGTCTGGCGTCAAAACAAAAAAAATTCGACGTGGCGATCGTTGGCACCGCGGCTCAACGACATGGAGCAGGGGCGTCCGAGCTTACTGCATCGGGGGCATTGTCACGTGGCTACGGTGTAGCTGGTTTGAAAGCTAGGGCACCAAGGCTAGGCTGGGGCGCGACTGGGCAGCAGCTTATTCATTTCCGTTCAGGTCTCCTTATATTCATTCATTTCGCTCTCAACAATTCTTGACATTGCATTCAAAGCTCGTATGTACCTAATTAAAGTCACAAGGATGCCAAAATAATCCTTTATAACTAATCAAAGCAAATACGAGAAAAAATAAAAATGTAATTAATAATAAAACTAAATTTATAAACAAAGCTCAAACATGATTTTCCACATGAAGAACAATGAAAAGTAAAATGATAAGGGTCTAAAATGCATGAATTATGAGTACTTATCAACAATAATCATTAAAAACTTAAGAAATAAATTCATCAACATTAACAATAATTGTCTTGATTGCATAATTTAAATGTTTTGCTCTTAAGCAAAATATTAAGCAAGTAATCTCGCACATTGCATGTTGTGAGTTGATAACTCACATGTGATTATCAACCAAAATTATATCAAAACATTCACTCTCTGGATAATTGGGTTTATATTTCTTTTAGAATTACAAGAGATTCAATCTCAACTTTTGTTAGTGAAGTTCTAATAAATCTTCTTTGAGAATAAATAAGACTTTAGAATCCTTAAAATGAAGAATCTCCGAGTGCTTTAATAAAAATTCATATAAATTCTCATTTATTGTATCATTTTTTGTTGAGATGGTCTAACCGATCATACCAACTAATTAATATATTTGGACCAGTAAACTCCAAGTTTACTATTTCATGTGATTCAATCATGCTAATATAAAGTATAAACTAAAGAAAATGTAGATAAATTTTCACTAAAAAAATCATCCAATATAATATATAGAAAATAATCTAACCTAAGGTTTAAGAAAATAACTTATATACTTTGTAGCAATTAGAATGTTATACCATGCAAACAAATATAACTATAACTAGCAGTATATCAATGAAAATAACAAATTAATAAGTCAAGAAGTAGTTATAACTGTCAAATAGAAAATTTGTTGCGATATTTAAAGTTGCCAAATATAGAACATTGGTCTCAATTCAATAAAATCATAACCGAAACCACATGCATTTTTACAAATAAAATTTATCAATTTTCAAAATGCATAGAAACAAATCTTTTCTTTGCCTAAATGTATATACAAAATTAAGTGAAGGATCATCCCAACAATTAAAACCTAAAATATAGTATGGAATTGTTAATCTAAATTTTAATATAATATTATTATCCGTCTCTACGTTATTTTTATATTTTTATGATAACAAAGAATTAATTATTATGTTCACGTCCATATATAAAATTATATCAGTTCCAACAATTAATTTGATTATCCCCTTAGAATTGTTAATTCAACAAGTTATTTGACGTGTTAGGTTACTTTAAATAAATTTGTTTAATTTTGGATAAAACTTTTAATAAGTAAATTCTTTATTACTCAAATTATAATTTTAAATTATGTTGTTCAACTTCAAGATATTCACATATGTTAATAAGGTTAAATTCTGCTTGTGGATTTAATTTCTAATTTTTATCGGTTAATTTTAGTTTTTAATTTTTTGAATCCGTATTATATTTCAAAATTTTAATTTTGGCCCAAACATTCATAGTTAAATCCGTTTGGTTAAATTCAACTATTAGTCCAGTACTATACATACAATTGTAGATTTAGTCCATCTTCTCCAATTGAATCATTCTAAGTCCCTATACTTTTTAAAATTTGAAATTTTAGTTTTAACGCAAATAAAGGTAGATAATCCATTATCTTGATTTTTAGGTAGTATAATATGTAGAAATAGTAAATTGACATGACATTACATATATGACAACATGTTTGATGCATTAGATTTTAAAGATAACAAAAATTTAGGGTTTTTTACCCAATTGGGTTAAAAAAAAATTAAAACACCAAAATAGGGTGTCAGATACATTATTTACGAAAATGGGTTGTTTTTTTGGGTCGAGCCTACCTGACAGGCGCGACCCATTTTTTTAATAATATAATTTTTTTAAAATATTATTATTTTATTATATTTTAATAATTTTTAAATTTTTTAAAATTCAATCGGGTCAAAATCGGGTCGAGCCAGACCCGGAGGCGCGACCATTCGCTCCTGCTGCAGGGGCGCGACTTCCCTGCAGCTGCCACGTGTCCCTGCCCCCCCTCCCCCACCGCCTGGCCCTGCTCCCTCCCATGCCACCTGCAAAGAGAGAAAAGAAATTAAATTTTAAAATGGGGGACCATATAAGCACCGGTCCCCCAATTTTGTGAAGGCAGCAGCAATGAGAGAAAAGAAGAAGAAGAAGAAGAAAAAAAATGTTAGTACTTTTTTTATAATTATTTTAAGATTAAAATGTTAGTAGTTTAGTGTTATGTGATAATTTTTAGTGTTTGTAATTATTTTAAAATTAAAAAAAAATAGTACACTTCTAAAAAAAGTAAAATATTAGTAATTTAATAGTGTTATGTAATTATTGTGCTTGAATATAGTTTATTAGTTGCTAATTTTTGTTTTTGTTTTTAATACTACTTGTCAAGTCTTGCTTTATTTGTTTTTTAATTTAAACTTCTTTTTGTTGAATTATCAAGTCCATGATTTTTGTTTTACTTGTATCTAACACCCTATTTTGGTGTTTTAATTTTTTTTTAACCTAGTTGGGTAAAAACCCCCATTATTTTGCCATTGATGCTCGATTTTGATAGCTTGATGGCAGCCTCCCTTTTAAATAAATATATAAAAAAAATTAATATTTTGCCAGCTGTCGTCCATTTCCGGATTTACTTGGAATCAATATTTTTTGTATTTTATTTTAAAAAAACTTTACTAGCATTCACTTCATTGTTAACAAAAAGTGAAAAATACAATGACTAATACATTCTAAAAAATAAAATAAAAATTTATACCTATGTAAAATGTATAAACTTGAGAGTTAATCCTTTCAAATATTCTTAAATTATAATTTAATTTAATTTCAAACTTTTAAAATTAATTAAATATACCTATGTAAAGTGTTAAAAAAATAATTCTTTTAAATTTTATAAAAATTTAATCAAAACTTAAGGAAAAAAAATATTTTTAAGAGTAAAATAGACTATTAATAAATTATGCTTATATTTTAACTTGTATAAAACACATAACAAGAGAATTAATATATATTAAAGAATTAAACACATTAATATAAATGATATGTTAAAATGCATTTGGCTTTATGATTGGAAGTAATGTAGTACTTTGCGGTTGAATAAATGCATAATTGACTAGTTGAAAGTGAGTATATGAGAAATAAGTTGCTTTGAATATAGAAAGATGTTGAATAAACGATCTAAAGAGAGTAAGAAATAGAATTAAATAATTCTGAAGAGAGTAAGAAATTTTAATGTAATTTTAATGTAATTTTGATATAATGTAATTTTATAATTTTTATTTATTTGATAATTTTAATTGCAGATTTGCAGCAAATGGGTTCGTTGATTGATAATGAAAATAAGGGTCACATATCGAGTAACATTAATGAGATGGTAATGAAAATTTTATTTGATAGTCACATTATTTGTTGAATGAAATTATATTGTATTAACCATTTCATAAATATAATAATGTCAGGTCGAGTACCGCGTATTGAGGGGTCGTATTTATAGTGTAGGGTTTCAGCCGGATGAACGCGTAATACCATTCTTAGAGTTAGCGGGGTTCGGATTAGCAGCATTGATCTGAACTTTTGATCTACGATATGACTTAATTTCTGCCTTAGTCGAGCGATGGCGTCCGGAGATGCACACATTTCATTTGCCGTGCGGGGAGTGCACCATAACTTTAGAGGACGTTGCAGTACAGCTGGGGCTCCCCATCGACGGGAACGTGGTCACGGGCGTAAGTTCGATCTCGAGGCCGGCTCGCCTTTGCTACGAGTTACTTGGACGCCCCCTAAGTGAGGGGAAATTTGCCACCTTGAGGTTTTCATGGCTAAAGGCCAATTTTGAGCATTTGCCCAATACTGCCACTGAATTGGAGGTTATGCAGGCCGCTCGAGGCTACATTATGCACCTTATAGGAGGTGTACTCGTGCCAGATTCACACGGCAGTGAGGTCAGTTTGATGTACCTACCACTACTGTCTAATTTGCATAACACGTGTTCATACAGTTGGGATCTGCAGTGTTAGGCACGCTGTACCGTGAACTTTGTCGGACGACAGATCCTTCTGCGATGGACATAGGCGGATGCCTTATACTGCTGCAGTCGTGGGCACTTTATCGGATGCCATTCTTGGCATTCATTAGTCACCAGCCATATATATTTCCACTTGTTAATAGGTGATGAATCTTTACGCATTATAGCAATTAATTGAATTTGTTGGGTTATATTGTTCTAACAATTTGTTTCCGTAGATGGAGCACGAATCCGGGTATCGGAAGGTCATACACGGTTCCGATATACCGTCTGATGATCGAGAATCATTCTGGGGAGGGGGTAGGTTTTTCCAATATCAATTTAATTTTATTATTTTTATCTCACTCAACTCACGTTAATATGAAAATGTTATTAACTGTGCAGTTCATTTGGATGCCGTATTTTGTTCCTAAGATTATGGCCGTTATTCCCTCGCATGCCTACGTCCACTCAAACTTATGGTGCATTAGCGCACCCCTTATCCGTTTTCAGACGGTGGAGTGGTATCATGGCAATCGAGTACTCCGACAGTTCGGTTGTGTACAATATATCCCGACACAACCAGTACAATTGCCTACAAAGCTCCATGGCATGACTAGGAGGGGGATGCATTGGGCAGATTGGGGAGATGTGCATGAAGAGTATATTACGATGAGGAACAACCGGTTTCGTAGGATACCTCCGATGGATCGTTGTTTGGATCTGCGGCCCTCGACACAGTACCTACAGTGGTACTATGAGAAGGGGAAACCATTTTTATTTGGTGGGCGGTCGATGGTAGTTCCCCCTCATACGACACGGATTGGGCAATATTTTCTAGATCCGCATCATGCACCAGCTCCTGAGCCAGAGTCGGAGGCAGTGCCGGATCCAGAGCGGGGGCCAGAGCCGGAGCTATACTCAAGGACTAGTTCTTATCATCCAGATTTGGGGGCCGATGACTATTTCCCGGGCTCTTCAGCCCAGGGATATTATTCAGATTTTGATATCTTCAGCCCACTGCCATATCTGTACTCTACTCCTCCCGGCCCATCTCCAGCGCCGTTCTCTACTCCACCCGGCTCGAGTTCATCAGTGGCATTTGAGACATTCTCTACACCCCTACATATGGATAAAGAGAACGTTGATCATCGTAGTCGCCCACAACGTGAACGTCGAGCTCCACAAAGATATACCCCTAGAATCACACCATCAAACCATCAATTTTAAGGGGTTTTGTAATATATTGAAAGGATAAGGTTTTTTACCCATTTTCACAACTTGTCGTTTCTAGTCTGCGTTCTTATAATCTCGATGGAAGTTAGCTGCGATTTGCCGTATACAGTAAACGGATCTCCATGGCATACCAAAACGCCTAATGGCGCAACTCGTATTTATTTATGTAATGAATATTTTGGCATTTTAATTAACAATTTAATTTTTTTTGCAATTTAAATAGTTAACTTTGTATTTATGTAATGACTTTTTTGCCATTTTATTTATCAATTTTATGATTTTTTATTTTTTATTTAAATAAATAAACTTTATACTAACTATGTAAGTCAAATTAGATTAACTGCAACAAATTGTTGACAAATTTGTGATTCAATCCTTTTAACATGTCATGAAACTACATCTCAATTTCTACCCGATTGCGAAGATTGTCCAACATGGTAGTTTCAGAATGGGCATTTACTTCGATTATGACCGGCTAATCTATATACGCCACATAGCTTTCCGTCGGATTTCTCCCTAATGTCCATTTTGTTACGGATCCTGGATGATTGTGGACGACCTTTCGGGTTCCTACGTAACCCTTTATCTGGAACAAGCTCGAAGGTTGTCGGAGGTACCTCCCAAGTAGATAGGTCAGGAAGCACGGGGAACTCGTTCTCCCATACACGCAACATGCGTCCGAGGGTGTACACTTCATCGATAAAATGTTCTACATTGAGTGAGACTTTAACACAAGCTGCCACAACATGTGCACATGGATAATGAAGTGTTTGAAACCTCTTGCAATCGCATCGTCTATTTCGAAGATCAACTCCGTATGATCTAGGTGGTATACCAGGTCGACGACCGATAGTCTCAGTAACTCGAAACGTTTCATTACGTCGTGAATATACTTCTACAGTCATTAACCTCGCCATCCGACGGTTTGCAGCAATTGCATCCCTGACATCTTTTACAAACACATGTCCCACCTCCATTTGGTTAACTTGTTGTTGACCCATTCTTGGCATTAAGGTACCCAACCTGTAAAATGTAGCTGAGAAGACAGATGAAATTGGAAGATGTCGTGTTTTTAACAACATAGCGTTGATCCCCTCCACCAAGTTTGTGGTCATTTGACCATAACGAAAGCCCTCGTCAAAACTTTGAGTCCATTACCACGGCTCCATAGTTCCCAACCACTGTCGGAAAGATGTGTTTGTTTGACCCTCCATGTCGCTCTCAAGTCGAGTCATTCTTTGGCGAAAAATGTGTGGCTCTAACTCGTGCGTTGCATATGTATTAAGAAAAGATAAGTTACAACACTGCCCTAAAACATTAAAACTTATATTGAAAAGATAAGGTAATTCTTTACCCATTCTCACAACTTGTTTCTTCCAGTCTGCATTCTTATAATCTCATTTGGAAGTTAGCGCGATGTGCGGATGCGATGCGGATCTCTATGGCACACCGGAACGCCTAATGGCAGCAATTAATCCTTTCCCTCTATCAGAGATGATGCAAATATTATCGTTGCTAATAACATACCTCCGTAGGTTGGTAAGGAAGAATTCTCACGATTCTATGTTCTCCTTATCGACGATGGCAAATGCTATCGGAAGCACGTTCCTGTTACCGTCTTGAGCAATCGCAAGAAGTAGGATCTGTGTATATTTTCCATATAGCCAGGTCCCATCTACTTGCACAAACGGCTTGCAGTGGGGAAATGCGCGCACACATGGATTAAACGTCCAGAACATTCGATGAAAAATTCTTTTTCCTGATTGTAGTTGGTCATTCGGCCCGTAATAAGGTCGTGTCTGCAACTCAATGACAGTCCTTGGCACGTACTCCCTCATAGCGGCTATCCATCCCTGTAACTCATTGTACGATGCATCGAAATCTCCGTACAATTGTTCCATTACCATTTGTTTAGCTATCCATGCCTTTCGGTATGATACTCGAATCTTCGAATCGTGCTGCATTTCGGCAATCGATCATCAAACTTTAATGGTAGGCATGTCTTTCACCATTGGCATGATGCACGTACAGATAGTTTTGGAATCAAGTTTTCGATGATCTTCTGTCATATGTGTTGAAGTGCATGTGTGAGGTTTTTCGTATCTCCCACATCTGAGACTTCTGGATAAATGCATTTCGTGTCATCCAATTCGACCTTCCGCCACCTCCAACACTCTCAATATATAATGTCGGTTTAGACGTTACAACTTTATAGTCTACTGATATATTCATGCTATACCGCTTAATGGCAAAAACACATTCTTCCTTACTTTCGAATCTTTGGCCCACGAACAACTCCTCAGGATCAGAATATACAGCTATCCGTGAGCAGGTAGTATTTCAAGGTACTCCGAAAACTCAGCTGCGTGCGCCGCATCGGGGTCTATCCAAGACATGTGTACCCCAGGATTATTGTGTATCGCAATACGATGAATCTGGTTCCCGACTGAAGACGCGTTAACGTTTCTATCATCATTAACGCCTTCGTCGTCAATATCATCCGGGACCTCGTCTACGTCGGGATCACTCTCACTATTGACTTCGTGATCAGAAGGATCACTTCTATGGTATACATCATCACCAGCCACATCAGTCTCGGGTGCAGCATTAAGATCAATGTCGATCCCGTGTATAGTTGATTGGCTATCAACGTACGATATCGGAACCACCATACACGGCTCTTGAGCTCTATCTTCTTAACCTAATGAAGTGGGATCTTCAGTTGCCTCTATACCAGCTAACTCAGCAAATAACTGAATCGATGCATTTTGGTTGCTTCGAGCCCCACAATAAAGAGCGACCATTGTCTCCACGTCTTCATCGTCTACGACTTCCATTTCGGTGAATTTTATAGGATCCGTCGAAACTGAAAACTTGTAGAAAAGTTTTGACATCCTTCTCCCACAATGTTTATAAATTTTTTCACTAATTTTTTCCTTCATATCATCAAACTAGATATTTTTACTAAATCTCATTGCTACTTGTTTGCGACATTCAAATATACATCCCACGGTTGTTGTCAAAATTTCTCCATCGAAAAAAACACATACGAAAAATTGATTCTCCATCTTCAATACCAGATCTGTTAAAAAATTTTCAAAACAGTTTCGAATAGAAAAAAAAAATACATAAAATTTTTAATGCAAAAATTTTCATTCATAAGCTAACAAAATTAATAACCTAACAAAATAACTTTCAAATAATAAAATTACTAACAAAACTTTAAATTCTATTTACAAAAAAAAAAAAAAATACTAAAATACCTTATCCTCCTCCTTGTTTTCTTCTCCTTTCTTTTTTTTCTTCTCCCTATCTTCTTCTTTCCATTCAACTTTCGTATGCTAAATTTTGTGTATGTGTTCATTTGATTTTCGGGAGTATATATAGGGGAAAAGTTAAGCACGTGTGGGCCCCACCACAACCATTTGCGCCTCTGAGGTAGGCGCATTCATTTGCGCCTCTCAAGTAGGCGCAACATGTATTCGTATTTATACGCAGGTCATACTAACCCGAAAATAAAAAAATAATATTTTATTTAAAAAATTTAATATAAAATAATCATTTGCGCCTGTCAGATAGGCGCGAACGAAAAAAAACCCCATTTTTATATATAATTGGACTGACAACCTATTTTGATAAAGAATTTTTTTAAAATTTATTTTAGTAAAAAACCCTAAATAATTATTAAACTTAATAAATTTTTTTCTTTTCTCTCTTTGCAGGTGGCATGGGAGGGAGCAGGGCCGGGCGGTGGGGGGGGCAGGGACACGTGGCAGCTGCAGGGAAGTCGCGCCCCTGCAGCAGGTGCGAATGGTCGCGCCTCCGGGTCTGGCTCGACCCGTTTTGACCCGATTGAATTTTAAAAAATTTAAAAATTATTAAAATATAGTAAAATAATAATATTTTAAAAAAATTATATTATTAAAAAAATGGGTCGCACCTGTCAGGTAGGCTCGACCCAAAAAAATAACCCATTTTTGTAAATAATGTATCTGACACCCTATTTTGGTGTTTTAATTTTTTTTTTAACCCAATTGGATAAAAACCCCAAAAACTTACTTAATAAATTAAACAATTATTGTTCGATGGAGATTAAAATTTGAAAAATATAAAAACTAAAAATGATAAAATAAAAACACAAGGATAAAATATAAGTGGACTCACTAATAACAGAATTAAATCCTAAGTATAATAGAAAAACAATTTGTGAAGTTTGAAGTAAAACAAACGTGAATCCCTCCAAAATCTGTCACATTCCGTTTAAAAAAGAAAGAAAGAAATGAAAGTGAGAGACAATCAATGTAGATATTTAAATTTGAATAATGAATATTTGGGTATATATTCACTTTTGTATAAAAAAATTTAAAATTAAAATATATATTCATAATTCATATCATATCCCGTTGAATCAAAGTTAGAGAAGTGATTTGGGCGTACTAGTATTGATTTTCTCAAATTTTAATGTGTTCCTCGTGCTCCTTATAAAAACCTCTTCCTCATACCTCCCTCCTTTCATACAAACATGTTAATATATAATAAATGTTAGGTAGATTTTTTTTTTTATTAATTTAATATTAGGTGTTGATAGCATTAAAAAAAGGATAACGTGGCGTTCTCTCACTGCATTGTGTTGCTCAATTCTTTTTTTTTCTTAAATAAATTGAAAAAATGTAGAGAATTTTCTTTTAAAAAGTCAATATTTTAAAAATAAGAATACTTATATAAAATTCTTATAAATTTAAAAATATTTATTTTAATTTTTTAAATACATAAAATATAAAAAATGTCAAACTAGTTGATTGAGTCTCAACTCGATTAGCATGGGTATTGTTATCAATATAAGAAGATGTGTGTTCAAGTGTGCTGAAATACATTATCCTCTTATTTATAGGTTAGAGAGGGATTATAAGTAATTCTAGAAATTGTGTAAAAAATAGATACGATTAAAACCTAAAATGAAATTGTTAAAAAAAAAAAGCAAATAAAAATCTAAAAAAAATCCAAATTTGAAATATCTAATTTTAATATAAAATATATATATTCATAATTCATATCATATCCAGTTGAATCAAAGTAGCATGTGAAAAAGTTAGAGAAGTGATTTGATCGTACTATTATTGATTTTCTCAAATTTTAATGTGTTCCTCGTGGTTGTTATAAAAATCTGTTCCTCATGGGTCCGTCCTTTCACACACACACATATATATATATATATAATATTATATTTTTATTAATTTAATATTTGAAGTTTTCCATCATTTATCACTTTATGTGGGTGTTAATAGCATTAAAAAGAAAAAGATAACGTGGTGTTCTCTCAGTGCATTGTGTTGCTCAATTCTTTTTTTTTTCTTAAATAAATTGAAAAAATGTAGAGAAAATTAAAAAAGGAAAAACTCAAAATATTTTACAAATAAGAAAAATTATATAAAATTCTCATAAATTTAAAAATATTTATTTTATTTTTTACATACATAAAATACAAAAAAAAGAGTGAAAATCCAAAAAATGTCAAACAACGGATTGAATCTTAGCTCAATTGGCATGGGCATTGTTATCAATGTATGAGGACGTGGGTTCAATTATACTGAAACGCATTATCCTCCAATTTATAGGTTAGGGAGAGATTACGAATAATTCTAAGCCTTGTGTCAAAAAAATCAAATATAATTAAAACCTATAATGAGGTTTTTAAAAATTTTAAACAAAATCAGAAAAATCTCAAAAAAGTTTAACAAATTAAAAAAATATGGAAAGGATTTAAAAAATTTCCAGAAATTTAAATTTCTGAAAAAAAATAGTTTCACCTCCCTCCTTAATGCTGGATTAATCTGTTAACCCAAACTACTTTCTTTTTGTTTTTGATTGATTTTTTTACTGTTTTATTTTAATCCGCCGTGCAAAACCAAACAATCAAGTGTTTCAATATGTATAAATTTTACACTCTGATTAAGGAAATATTTGTTACAGAAGGTTTTACCCTTTATAAATAAGGTGAAAAGTTGATAAATGCACTATAAAATATATAATAAATTATTAAATAGTACATATATTTTAAAAAAATGAATATTAAATTTTTTTTAGTAGAATAAAACACAACATTAAATAATCACATTAATCAGCCCATATTAAGCTGAACTAAAACTATTATAATCAGCAATCAACACATCTTTTATCGAATCCAATGAAGTTTCAAATAACTAAAACATGGAGTTTTCTATTGCAACATGTTTAGCAATAAATGAATATAAATTTTTTAAAATTAATTGTGAAATAAAAAAAATACCACAAATATTATAGATAGTGACCCATATAATCTTTAGATTAAGGTTTTCTCGTAAGTAATGTAAACCCAACACATAGCAGTTTCTCTTATTTATTCCAAACATCACATTCTTATCCTGTTATAGTAGAAAAAAAAGTAAATTTGTTAAAAACAATCACACTTGTCAAGTTCATAGCTTATTCATAAACTAGTTGACGGTCTACTTATTCAAATAAGATTTTTAAAAAAAATATCTTTCTTTTTGTACTATGAGTTGTTGATTGTGAATGATAGTGATGGAGCATCTGGTTTTGACATTTAACCCTTTAGTTATAATGAAAATAAAAGAAAATGGTATGATAAATCCACTTGTGTATGCAGGAAGGTCTTTCCACAAGGAATAAATTTTAAAGTCAAACAGGAAAACCAGAATTCACATTTAACCATGATAAATCCACTTGTGAATGCAGGAAGGTCCGTAGAGATATATTGAGGACTCTAAATCAAAGTTCTAAGAAATTCAACGATTTTGGTGTATAAAAAAACTGTTAAAATGACCAGAAGCTTTATTAAAATCGTAAAAATATCATACGCATCACTCTTCTGAAACTTTCACTACTATATTTATTTGTCATTATAATAATCTATCATCTGCAACTATTGATTATATTTAAATAATAATAATAATTTAAGGTAAATTTCTTATAAAAAAATTAGGGACACTTTTGGAATAAAGAATATCATATTTCTCATTATATAACAAAACATATTAGACTATATTTGATATAAAAATTAATTATACGAATAAAAAAATTCGAATTTACAATTTACATTTGATATAAAATCTATATAATTTTTAATGATTCTAATAATATGAGATAACACAATATTAACAACAAGGGTGAAGCAAAAAAAAAATTTTTGGGGGGTCGAAATGAAATTTTAATTTTTAATAATATATATCTTTATAATTTTTAAATGATTAAATTAAATTTTTATAATTTTAGGGGCCAAAGTGTAATTTTATTTTTACTAATTTAAAATTTTATAATTTTATAAAGGGTCAAAATACTAACTTTCTATTTTAAGAGGGCTAGGGTCCTGTCAACCCCCTAGATTCACCTCTGATTAACAATATATGTTTTTTATTTTAAAAAAATAATACACATTGCTATATTTAATCCGTTAATTAATTTTAAAAACATTGATATTTATTGTTCACATTATCGATGTGTACTTATTTTATTTTTATACGTTACATTTTTGTTGAATAAAATCAATAATTTTTATATGAACACAAAATTATGCATATATCTTTAATTTTTTTGTTGCAAATTATTAATTAATTTTAAAAAATAAATATTATAAAAATATTATAATAAGAATACACGCAGATAACTCAAATAAATCTAAACTAGTTATGGTCACGTAGATTATGTAGATTAAGTAGATTATGTCACGTATTTAAAAGCTTTTAAATGTATGTATATATATATATATATATATATATATATATATATATATTTTCATTTTTAGTGATATATTATGGTCTTAATTACTAACCATTCATAATTATTTTACCGTACTAACTATTCATAAATTTATTATAATATATTATAAGTGTACTTAGTTTTTAGAATTTTTTAAAAAAATTTTTCCCTATATTTTTTTATTTTTAAAAAAAATGAAATTTTATTATTTTGTTTGTATTATAAAATAAATAGACAGAGAGTAAAGAACAAATAAAATAAAATAGTAGAACAAAAGAGAGTGTATATTTATTAATCAATCATAATATTTACAAAGTTTCTCTATAGTCTCTATTTATAGGCATAAAAAATATGAAGTAATCAAAAGTAGAGATCTATTTCTGATTACTATTAGAATTTAAAGTACATCAAAATTTATCTTGATCTTGATAGGCATCCACTTAATAATATTTTAATTTCTGGGAATTCAATATATTTTTCATTTTTAAAATTTTTGAGATTTTTTGCGTTTTGCATTTTTTAAATTTATTTAAGTAAAATATATTTTTTTAAATGTCCATAACGCGTGGGGTAAAGTGATATGTGGTTCGAAACTTTAAATACCAAATCGATAAAAAAATTCTTTAGTTACCAAACTAATAAATGGTTGCAATTTTTTTTTTGGGGTGGGGGTTAGTCACCAGTGGTACCTATATTACTTTTTTTCCCAAGTTGATACATTCGTTAATCAAACCGTTAAATCTATTTAAAAAAATAACCAACAAATTATTTTTTAAATTTATATGACATGGCTGATTATTATTGGTTGGACTTTTAATAGATATAGCATTTTTGTGTAAAATGGGTAACATAATAGTAGTTTAGATACCACTTGTGAGAGAAAAATGTTTAGGTATCAAAATGAAAAGAAAAATGCATAGTTTAGGTACCAATTTATGGTAAAGGCTTTTTTTAAAAATAGATTTAATGATTTAACTAATGAAGGTACCAACTTAAAAAAAAAGTAGTTTAGGTCTCATTTGTGACAAAAAAGTTTAAGAAATGGGGAAAATGGTATAATTTAGATGTCAATTTGTAGGCTTGGCCATCTATATACGTATATTAAACCATTAACTGAGTTAGCGTCACAAATCAACTAGTATCATCTCAATTTAAAAATTACTAAAATATCTCTACATTTACAATGTAACACATACTAATACAATAGTATTCTTGTCTTTTCATGTTTGTTTAGTAAAGTAATACTATGATAGAATTTAAAACTTTTAATTTAACATTTCAACTAAGGGTTTATTTGGACGGCACAAAATAAATGGATGAAAATTTAATTACTAGAATAGTAATTGCATTCTCTTATAATTATAAAGAATTGTAATCTCCTAAACGTCTTTGATTATTAAAGTGTAATTACAATGTAATTTTCTATGCCATATTTGGCAGTACAGACTATATTTACAAATTGTGGGTATCTCGTTACATAATTCATATTTTATAAAATATTAATTATTATAAAAATTATCAATACAATGAAAAAAAAATTATGAACAAGTAATAAAAACTAAAATAAAATAATTATATGTAATATGTAATATGTTAGTAAAAAAAAAGTGGATAATACATTTACTAATAAAAGTAGCAAGAAAAATAAACATTATATGCATTTTTATCTAATTGCTTAAGATTTTAATAATATAAATTTAGTCCAAACACTCATGCATGTTCATACTTATAACATAATTTTTTTATAACATAAACTAATATAAAAAATAATTTTTCAAAAGTTAAATCATGTATGAGTGTTTGAAAAGCCATAAAGTAATTGAATTTAATTTAATTACCCGTATAATTACTCCAACTCTCACCCTCCCCCTAAGAATTAGAAAGTGTGATGAGAATGCTTCAATTACATCCAATTCGGTAGAACCCATCAATTACAATAGTTACCCAAACATATTACCTTTGAATAATTACAAACAATTACACTTAAATCTAATTATTATATGACTTTTCAAACATTACCTAACATTCACTTGATTTAAAATTTACATATTTCTTTTCACCATAAGATGAATGTGCCATAAAACTAATATATATAAATAAAATACCATATAGATTTACCATTTTTATGAAAAATATGTATATAAAAATATTTATAAATATCAAATTAATCAAGTTAGTTAAATTTCAAACATGAAATACTCATTAATAATATATAATTTCAATTTCAATTAAATTATAATTGTTGTGCAATTGAAGGAGTAATGGAATAACTATTGGGTTAATGTGTAAATTTGCTGAAAATTAGATTTACTATTATACTTTAAGTTGGTTATTGTCCTTATTAAAAACAATTTTATCACTATACTTTAATTCTATATTGAATTTTAGTGCTTTATTTTTATTTTATTGAAAATTTCCACTAAAGTTATATTTTTTATTGAATTTTTCTATTCAATTTAAATGTAAAATAATCGAAGATTAAATTTAATAAAAAATATTTTATATTTCACTTTAATATTTAAAAACAATAAGTTAAGTAATTTAATATTAGATTTAAGTGAAAATGGTTATTTTATAAAAATAAATTTATTTTTTTCTTTTATGATATATATATTTTTATTTTTCAAGTTTTTATTTCATTAAATAGAAATTTTAATTTAATTTATTTATTTTTAATATTTATAAATTAAATTATTGTTAACTATTATTTGAAAGAATTTTTCTTATTAAATTAAGTTTTAAAATCACCAAATTAATAGTGAGTGGTAAAAATTAATAAAAATATCAAATTTGGTGGAAAATTTTAAATATAAAATTCAATCATGAATAGTAAATTTAAACATATTTTAGTAATAAAATGACGAATATCAATAAAAAACGAAATTTAATATTCATATATAATATAATGATACCCAACAACAATTTCTAAAGACGTGAGTTGCAAGAACTTTTTTTTTTTGGTAATAACTTCCAATATTCGAATTCAATCATGCATTCCAATTGTACTCATCAGGACAAACATTTTTTATCAAGATCGTGATTTCACAAAGTGATTTCACTTTTATTTTTCAGCTCTACTAATTTAATTATCTTAAAATATTAATAATAGTAATTAATAGTAATTAAAAAATAAAAATATATAAAATAAAATTATATTAATGAAAGGGTTATTATTAGATATATATATATATATATACATATAAATTCCAACAATGTTAAGGTAATTATATATGTCCATTTATTTCTTGTTTTAGCTTTTTGTTAAAGTATGTAAATAAGAGGTTGTTAGTCTGTTAACAAAGTCTGGTAAATTGTTAGTGGATTAGTTAGCAACAGTTAAGTAATTCTTTGTTATATAAGTTCTACTCTTTGTATTGTGAAATCAATCAATGATGAATGCAAAATAGTTTAGTTTTCAAGTATTTTCTTTATTTCAGTACTGTTATCTTTTATTCAGTTTTATAGAGCTACTTACATGGTATCAGTCGCCGTGATTCTGGAGACCTGCTTCTTGTTTTGACTTAATGACTACCACTGCTTCTCCCGACTCTGCCTCTGTCGAGCATGGCTGTCCGGCGTTCACTGGTGCTCAGCTCGTCACCTTATTCCCTAGCCATGACACTGTTAAGTTGGTTGATGGTAATTTTGTTCAGTGGCAGCAACATGTTTGTCTGATTATTGAAGGCTACGAACTAACCAAGTTTTTGGAGGGTACGTTACCTCCTTCACCGCGTTTTGTGCAGTCGCCGGAGGGATCTCTTGTTCCAAATCTAGAAGCCTTAACATTTGTTTAATAGGATTGACTGCTCGAACGGCCTGTGACATTTGAAACACGGTAACTCGTCTATTTACTGCCGTCTCAGGTGCGAAATTATCTTGCATACGACACGATCTACATTCTCTCAAGAAAGGTAATCTTTCAATCACCGACTATGTAGTAAAAATTCAAAACATTTATGCCATGATCGAAGTCTCTAGATCTCGAATCTCGGAGGCAGAGAAAGTTGAGGTTGTTCTTGCAGGCTTACCTCCAGACTTTGATGCCGTTCTTACCTTAGTATCCTTCTCCACCGAAACTCTACCATTTCAACGTCTAGTAGATGTGTTGCTGGAATTCGAGACGCGTCAAAACCGTGTGGTTCAAGAGTTTTCGATTCAGGCCAATCTTGTGGAGTCCGTTTTGGCCTCGTCGATGGTGGATCCTGGTCGTGGCGGTCGTTCGTCCTCTAGCAGTCGTGGCAGAGGTTTTCGAAACTGTACTCAATGTCAGATTTGCGATCGATTTGGGCATTTAGCTCAATAGGTGTTATTACCGTTTTAATCGCGATTATGGAGACGTGTCTACTCCAAACACGGCTCCCGCCATGGCACCATCTGGAAATGCTGGTCACGGACCACGTAATGACACATTTGGTGAGCTTAGATGGTGGTCGGCTCGCTGTGCTTAGGTATCGTTTGGTGGCCATGGTGGTTTTGGTGGTCGGCGATCCTTTAGACCTTCGGTTGTAGCCCTAATGGCGTGCTCGTCTGGATTTACGTGGCAAAATTTCCAACATGGAGAGTATGTATCATTTCAGCCTTCTGCTAGGGTTACTAATCCTTTCTCCACACACACTAATGATGCAGGCCACATGAATGGGCCCACTTGTGGACCAGCCCCATATGGTGCTAATTTTGTGTCATCAATGCCGCCACTTATGGATCCTTCAATTAAGCAGCATGATTTTAGGTACTATGGTGCAACTAGCCAAATAATTCAAGCCATGGTTTTGGGCCTTATAGTAGGTCGAATAATGTGGACTCAATTGTTGGCCAAAACAATGGACCGAGTGCAAATCTTGTTGGGCTTGAGGCCATTGGTAATACTCCCGTACAAAACCATGGTGTGCAGTGGCGAACTAAATCGAGGGCACAGGTTCATGAAGTTGATGCTTCACCGTGTGTTGGCTTGCTTTGTATTCCTAACTTTAATGCCTCTGATTTTTTAAACACCTCTAAGTCCAATGCCAATACCAATCAATTTGGGTCTAATTTTGATAATAAAAATTCCTATGTTTTTATGCCTGTAGGGACCACGTCTTGGTGTCTTAATTCAGGAGCTATACACCATGTCTGTCGAGAAGACACGACTTTGCGTGGGTCCACGCTATACTCAGGTATATCTTCTCTTCTTATGGGTGATAGAACACCTACACAAATTTCATGTGTTGGAAATTCTAATTTACATACACCGAATAAAGTTCTTCATTTCTCAAATGTTCTGTGTGTGCCAAATATTCGAAAGAATTTGTTGTCTGTATTTAAGTTTGCCAAGGACAATAATGTGTTTTTTGAATTTCATCCATCATATTGTTTTGTTAAGGACATCTTGACTCGAGAAATTTTGCTGCGGGGCCACACTCATGATGGGTTCTACTATTTTTCATCGCCCACTTTTGACTCCTTTATCAGTGATCTGTCTATCCTCAACACTAGTTTTCAGCCCCCCGGTGGTGGTGATGATGTGTTTGATTTATGGCACCATAGGCTTGGTCATTCGTCTGCTTCAATTGTTAAAAGTGTTCTTACTAAATGTAAAATTGCTTCTAATAAATTGTGCCTTGATAATATCTGTACTGCATGTCAAAAGGGGAAATTTCATAAACTGTATTTTTCCTATTCTGCTACTGAATATAAGGATTTTTTTGGACTTGGTTGTCTCCGACTTATGAGGCCCGACATTAGTTCCATGTGGCAATAGTTTGTATTATATTTTTTCATTGACATGTATAGTCAATTTACTTCGATTCATCTCATTCAGCGTAAGTCTCAAGCAGTAGAGTGTTTTATTCAGTTTCAGAAAATGATTCAAACTCAGTTTGGGAAAGGCATTAAAAGGTTTCAAAGTGATTGGGGCAGTGAGTATCGTGCTTTCATGAAGGTCTTGAATAATCTTGAGATACTTCATCGTTTTTCCTGCCCACATACGTCCGAACAGAACGGAGTAGCTAAGCGCAAGCATAGACACATTGTTGAGATTGGTATTGCTCTCTTAGCCCAAGCCAATTTGCCTATGGATTACTGGGCTTATGCCTTTTGTAGTGTCGTTCATCTCATAAATTGTCTACCTACTCCACTCTTGAAAAGGCAGTCTCCTTATCAGATCCTTCATGGTCGTGAACCTACATATGATCATTTACGGGTATTTGGCTACTACTATTTTTTGTATCTGCGACAATTCACACGTCACAAGTTGGACTTTCATTCTCAGCCATGCACATTCTTGGGATGTAGCTCTCAACATAAGGGGTATCACTGTCTCACACCAGATGGTAAGATAATTGTTTCTTGACATGTTGTCTTTGATGAACGATGATTTTTGTTTCCTTCATCTACCATAGCTTCAGTTAGTACTAGTCTGACTGTCTCCATGTACCTCTTGTTAAATCTATTGTTGCCTGTCCTGTTGTGACTAGTGCGGAAACCACTATTGTTGTGCCCTTTCCTCACTCTAATTCCATACAGTCCCCTTCAAGTGGTTTCTTGACCGCATTAGGTCCTACTCATGGAGATTTGCGTATTTCAGACTCAATAGACACTGGTGGGTCTTCTATTCAGGGATCTGATCTGGATCTGGGCTCCTCAGTTCCTTCGTCTATTCCACTGGGCAATACTCATAATATGGTTACTAGGTTTAAAGCTGGGATTTTTAAACCTAAGGTCCTGATAGTAGAGGCCATTGACTATGAACCATGCACGGTTGAAGAGGCGTTTGTTGATCCAGAATGGAAACTTGCAGTTCAAGCAGAATTTGATGCACTTATGGCTAAATCCACTTAGGAACTTGTCTCTTTACCCCATGGACGAAAAGTGATAGGGTGTAATTGGCTTTTCAAGATAAAAAAAAAATATTGATGGAATAGTTGTTAAGCGAAAGGCTAGGCTTGTCGCGAAAGAGTGTTCGCAGGTTCCTGGTTGTGATTTCAAAAAAAGGTTTAGCCCAGTGGTAAAACCTGCGACTATTCGTATCATATTGGCGGTTGCTATGTCTCGTGGTTGTCAATTTCGTCAAGTAGATGTTAAGAATGCCTTTTTAAATAGAGATCTCACTGGTGAAGTTTTCATGCAACAACCTCCGAGTTATGTTTAGACTAGTCTGGCCGGAGAGCAGTTGATGTGTCGTCTAACAAAAGCATTGTATGGGCTGCGTCAAGCACCACGTGCTTGGTTTAAGTTGAAGCAGTTTCTTGTTTCTACTGGTTTTCTTGTGTCCAAATTTGATGCGTCTCTGTTTTTTCGTGTGACGAATGAATTTGTTCTTTATGTTTTGGTTTATGTGGATGATATTATTATTACAGGGAGTACGAATGACAATATAAATGGTTTCGTTCAACTGTTACATAATGAGTTCTCCTTGAAGGACATGGGGGATCTTCATTACTTCTTGGGTATTGAAGTCACTCGATCTACCATTAGAAGTCTACACTTATGCCAGCCCAAGTACATCGAGAACTACTTGACAGGAGTTCCTTGACCAATGCAAAGAGTGTTCACACACCAGTGATCAGTTCGTCCACGTTGTCTAAAGATGAAGATGAGCGTCTTGTTGATCCTATGGAGTATTGCAGCCTTGCTGGTGCTCTTCAATATATAGTGTTGACTTGGCCTGATATTGCTTATGTTGTAAATCTTCTATGCCAGTTTATGCATGCACCTACTTTAGTTCATTTGGTGGCTTTGAAACGAATCTTATAGTATATACCTAGGACTATTGATCATGGCTTAATATTTCATCCATCTGACATGCTCTCCCTCGTTGGCTATGCTGATGCCAATTGGAGATTGGATTTTGATGATCGTCAGTCTACGTTAGGGTTTTGTGTATACTTCAGTGATACGCCCATATCGTAGTGTTCAAAAAAGCAACAAGTTATTTCTCGGTCGACAGCAGAAGCAGAATATCGAAGTCTTGTTGCCACCACCAGTGATACTACATGGTTAGTCTCTCTGCTAACAGAGTTACAAATTCATTCTGCCAATTCCCTTACTGTTTGGTGCGACAATTCTAGTGCAGTTGCAGTTGCTGCAAATCCGGTCTTACACTCCAAGTTCAAAATCTATTTTTTATCCGTGAAAAGGTCGCTGACGGTTCACTTGTTGTTGGCGAAGTACCAGCTTGTAACCAGGTCGCTGACATTTTTACAAAACCATTGTCTGTCTCTTTGTTTACTCGATTTTGTTCTTTACTTCGGGTCTTATCTATTGAGAAGCTGGGTGAATGTTAAAGTATATAAATAAGAGGTTGTTAGTCTGTTAACAAAGTTTAGTATATTGTTAGTGCATTAGTTAGCAACAATTAAGTAATTCTTTGTTATATAAGTTCTACTCTTTGTACTGTGAAATCAATCAATGATGAATACAGAATAGTTCAGTCTTCAAATATTTTCTTTATTTCAGTATTTCTATCTTTTATTCAGTTTTATAGAGCTACTTACAATTTTTAAATATAATTAAAAGATACTTGTCTTCATCTAACCGTTGGTTGTAGAAATGTTTTCCTCCACTTACATACACCAAATAATAATCCCAAAATGAAAATGAATATTTTCTATTTAGAAATAATAAAAGAAAAGTATCATTTAGGATTTTGATTGTTGATTTTTTTATTACGTCTAACTATTTTTCTAATTTCTGATTTTTTATTAGTTCCATCTAATTTTTTGGTAGTAGTTTAGTGAAAGTTTACCTTTTTTTTTTTTTTAAGTGAATTCTTTGAGTTTGGCTATATATACACGTACAAGGGGTTTGATATCTTGGTAGAGTTGCAAAAAGGGAGAAAAGAGTGGTGGAGCAACATGGCTAGTAAACCAGGCATTCTTAGTGATTGGCCATGGAAGTCAATGGGGAACTTCAAGGTAACATCGGACCTCCTCTCCCCCTTCTTTTTTCTTTCTATCATCGCAAATTTAGCTAACATATATGTACAAACATGCATGCAAAAGGCTTAAGCTTTGAATCTTAATTGGGTGGTTGCAGTATGCGCTTGTGGTTCCGGGGGCAATTTACAGCACCTACTCGTTCATAAGGTGCAAAGATGAAAACGAGAGGAACTGGTTCATGTTTTTGGTCTTACCATTTCTGGTGTTTAGATTGATTCACTATCAACTATGGATTTCATACTCTCGCTATCGCACTGCCAAAGGGAACAACCGGATACTTGACAAGAGCATCGACTTCGACCAAGTTGACCGAGAGAGAAGCTGGTGATTCCCTCTCTCCCATCTCTTTACTTCACCTGCTTTCTTTAATTTCTTCAACTTAAATGCTTTAAACCCCTAAACCCATCCGAATTTCTAAATTAAATCACACCCATTCCTACTGTTGGGGGATTAGCTATTGGACCTTCGATGGAAGGTATTTTCCTATTTAAAGGGTTTTGTCTCCCTGTTATGGGAAGAACTCGAAAAGTTAATGAAATTAGGAAGCATTTCAATTGATGTAAATACGACTTGCAAGTTCATAAAAGATGTGTCAATATTTTAAAAATTAATTATGAAAAATGCATTTACAGAGGTTAAACTGTCAACCAAGGCCTTATATGTCTTACCTTTGCATACCTATTATTGCTTGGCTAGACAGGTTGATGGTTCAATCCTCGTAGGTACACTTTTCATAATTAACTTTTAACAATATTGATATCTCTCCCATGGGCTTGTACATCGCATCTACCTCCACCGAGGTGCTCCCTAAAGAAGATAAAATTCAAGAGTGGAGCAATACCTTCCGTTAAGGGTTTGAGGCCCACCTCTCCTCAACACTCACCTACTTAAAAACAACCTAACATTCTTAAAAAGCAATCCTCTATATTTCTTTAAAAGAATCTGTAATATTGCTCTTAAAAATCGATAAGTATTAGATGTAATAATAAACATTAATGCATTTCTAAAAAGAGAAATCTTGTTTGAATTTTGAAAACAATATTATTGTAATGAATAATCATGAACCCAAAAATAAACTAACCACCATCTTAAACATGAAATAAAAATTAAAAGAAAAATTGATTCCCAGATTTTATATAACTAAGGCTTATATCGGGCAGATCAGAGATATAATTTGAGCAAAAGCTGACAAACCCAAGATCCGATCTGTTTTTATATTAGCCTTACTTGTTTGAATTCATTTCTGCTGTTCTAAATCTTCTTAAATATTAAGCGAATCAGGATCCTTTGATAAAAGAATTAGGCTAAAAGAAACTTAAAAATATTCTAAATAAAAACAATATATATATATATATATATATATATATATATATATATATAAACCAACACCAGAAATTGAATCACAAAGCTAAACTTAACCATTCATTTATTTTGGAGTTTTAAGCTTTCACTATTTAATTTAAAAACAAATTATAAAATTACTGAAACCAATAAATACTTTATAAGAAATCTTATTGTTTTAAAATTTTTAATTTTTTAATATCTTTAATTGATTAGTATTCGGTTAACTCATAATACTAACTCAAAAAACACTTAAAATATGAGTGTAAAAATTATATAACAAATTTATAAAGAATTGATCTAAAGATAATATGCTGTCTTTAGTTAAAATGACAAAGTTGAGATAGTAAAGATCACAATGTCTCAGATTCAAATCTTATGATATGTGTATGTATCTTTTTTAGATTTGTTAAAATACAAAAAATATCCTCAAAATAATATTTATTATTTTACAAAAGAAAAAAATTTTGATAATCTTACTTAATTTATTAGTGACACTACCACAATTGAATTTTTAATAATAGTATTAGACTATATTTTATCCCGCTCACAATTTAGGCAAAAGAAAAACTTAATTTTAAAATTATATTTGCAAAAAATTATTTAATAATTAAATTATAAGTAAAGTGATAAGGATCCTTACATATTTTATTTAAATATTTCATATAAAATAAAAAAAAATATTAATTACTGTGTAGGCATTATATTACATGATGTAGAACTATAGTTAAGTCCCACTGTCTTCATAAAAAAAAAAGAAAGAAAAAAAGAGTGGTCCAACGAGCAGCAGATGGGATTTATGTGGATGTTATTCTTTTTGAACGTAAGTATGACAGCATTTAATTTATAAGAAATAAAAACTAATTTTTGGTCCAACTATCTGTAATTCATAGTTTAAAAAGAGTTGTTCTAAAAAAGCATAACTTAGAAAGCTGTAATTGAAATAGTTAAATAAATAACGTTGCAATAATTATGTTTAGATAAATATTAAAATAAAACTGAGGTAAAACAAATGGAAACCAAACTCAGGTAATAAACTATATATCAACCTATGGAGTTTTAATTACTGATATACTTGGAAGATTCAATAATTATGTTTAGATAAGTATGAAAATTATGTTTTACCTGAGTTTGGAAGATTCAATAATTATGTTTCAGTAATTATCTAAATTATGTTACAATAATTATGTACTAAACAATAGCAAGATTTGGAAGATCCATTAGTTATACATGCTTCAATATTTTAACAAAGTAAGACTTTCGAAACATTTGTACCCAGTTTTAATTATTGAAAATATTTGATAAAAAAATGTATATATAAAAAAAAAAATTCTCTGTCATCTTCAATGAAATTTGTTAGTGTTCCACCTATATTTTTTATTGATTAAATATAATTTAGATAAGTTTAAAAGAAGGGGTATTTCTATAATTTCATAACTGAGTTGATGACTTGGATGACACCAACTTAGTAACATGCTTAAATCTTAATTTAATTTAGATTAAAATATGCCCTAGGCCCCTGTAATCTCTGCAAAATTTTAAATTTAGCCCATATACTTTTATTTTTAGAAATCTAGCTCTTCTACTTTTTATATTTCAAATTTTAGGTTCAATTGTTAACACTACTATTTTGAAATCTGAAAAGTAAACGGACTAAATTATTAAAATGAAAAGTTTAGAGGCTAAATTTTAAATTTACGAATAGTAAAGGGACTTGCAAGATACTTTTAACCTTTAATTTAATTTCTTGAAATGTAGTGAATTGTATTTTTATTTTGTTTTACGGGTATCGTAAATTATGAAATGGTGGCAGGGACGATCAGATAATATTGAACGGAATATTGTTCTACGGGGCGGGGATAGTGTTAAAAGATCAATTTAACATGCCCTTCTTTAAAGCCGACGGTACACTGATCATACTGCTACTTCACTGGGGTCCGGCTGAGTTCCTCTATTACTGGTTACACCGAGCTTTGCATCACCATTACCTCTACGCTCGCTATCACTCCCATCATCACTCCTCCATCGTCACCGAACCCAACACCTGTAAGCCTCTCTCACTTCTTTATCTATACACTTTAATTACCACCTTGTCCACTTATTATTGTTTTGTTTTGGGCAGCGTTTGTCCACCCAATGGCAGAAGTGCTTGCGTATTACGGGCTCCTTTTGATTCCAACGTTGCTATCGGTATATATTGGAAAAGCTAACATCGTGGGAGTCTTTACATACGTTACTGTTATCGATTTCTTGAACAACATGGGACATTGCAACTTCGAGTTCATTCCCAAATGGTTCTACACCATCTTCCCTCCTCTCAAATATATCATTTACACCCCTTCGTAAGTCTACCACGCCTTGCTCCTTTTTTTTTGTGTGTTACGAATATAGTTGTTTCATATTCGGATTTTGTTTCTTTGTTACGACAGGTTTCACTCTCTGCATCACACCCAGTTTCGGACAAATTACACTCTTTTCTGTCCACTCTATGATTATGTCTACGGCACGGTGGACAAATCAACAGATAGTGTGTATGAAAACGCACTAAAAAGAGAGGCAGAGTCACCGGACGTGGTTCATCTCTCTCATTTAACCACACCCGACTCCATTTACCATCTACCCCTTGGGTTCCCTTCTTTGTCCTCCAAGCCCCAAGTTTCCAAATGGTACCTCCTCTTTATGTGGCCCGTCACGGTTTGGTCTATGCTCTTAACTTGGGTTGTAGGCCATGCGTTTATTTCGGAGCGGAACGCCTTTAAGAAACTCAAACTTCAAGCTTGGGTTGTTCCCAAATACAATATGCAAGTAAGAAATATATATGTTTTCCTCTGGTTAATTATATTTACTTCGTCATTTGATTCTATATTTTATTTACACATATATTTTCATGTAGTATTCCTCAAAATGGCAAAGAGAAACTATCAGTAAATTGATTGGACAAGCCATTCGAGATGCAGACAAGAAAGGAGCTAAGGTGCTGAGTTTAGGCCTTTTGAATCAGGTATGTTAATATTTCTTTTTATGTTAAATTCTGCTATTAGTACCTATAAAATGCCTAAATTATGTATTTAGTTAATGTATTTTAATTTGGTATTTTTTATGCTATTTCTAAAATTTTACATGATAAACATATTATCACATATGTTTGTCATGTTAGCCTTCTATTTTCACATAATACATAAAAAAGCCAAGTCTATTTTTATTTATAGATTTTAGCGGTTATTGTTTGAGTTAGGATTAAAGTTTTAAATTTTGAAAAAAAAATATAAGGACTAAAAATTATCTATTGAAGAATAAGTACTATTTAGGTTCTTATTGAAATTTTAAATTTTGAAAAATAAAAAGAATAAATTGACCAAATTAAAGTGTAAAGACTAAATCAACAATTTACTTGTAATATAAGGACTAAAAGCAAAATTTAACCCCCGCTCTCTCTCTCCCTCTATATATATAACTAACTTTTCAGAAACTTGTAAAAGTTTTAACCGTATTTTAAAAAAAATTCAGCATGAGGAGTTTAGCAGAAACGTTGAGCTTTATATGAAAAGGAACCCTCAGCTTAAAATAAAAGTCGTAGACGGGAGCAGTTTAGCAGCAGCGATTGTCTTAAACAGTATTCCCAAAGAAACAGCACAAGTTCTCCTGAGAGGCAGAGTTTCCAAGGATGTTTATGTTTTAGTCCAAGCTTTATGTCAAAAGGGTATCAAGGTAAACTTCAAAATCCTTTGGATAAAATATATATGATCAAAGCATTTAAGTTTAGATAATTAAATTGAGTTCTGCACTTAAGTTTTATATGTTGAGCAGGTGCTGACAGTGCAAGAGGATGAATACAAGAAGCTGTTGAAGTTTGATAACAAGCTTCAAAGTAATTTATTTCTTTCCGAAAGATACGATACCAAGGTAAAAAAAAAAAAAAAAAAATTTAATTCCGTGATATTTACGTACTGTTTTTTTTTTATTTTTTTTATTTTTTTGAATGATGTAAATTTTTGCAGGTATGGTTGGTGGGAGATGGACTGACCGATAAAGAACAGTTTAAGGCACCAAAAGGAACAATATTCATTCCATTTTCGATATTCCCACCCAAGAAAGTCCGGAGAGACTGCTATTACCACACCACACCGGCAATGGTGGCTCCTGCATCTGTGGAGAACCTGCACTCTTGTGAGGTTAGTAGCAAATTACAAGGTTTAAAAAAGAAAAAGAAGTCTATAAATGAAATGATTGTGTGAAGATGAAGTCAAAAATTTTGGTGGCATGCATTTTTAAACCTTGAAAACTGCAGGACTGGTTGCCGAGAACGGCAATGAGTGCGAGCCGTGTGGCCGGGATAATTCATGCTTCGGAAGGGTTCGACGTGAATGAGTGCGGTGGCACCCTTTTCAGCGTCGATAAAGTTTGGGAGGCCAGTCTTGAGAATGGATTTCGCCCCTTGCCAATCTCCACTTAATCAATAATACTTATGAGAAATCATGTAGTAGTACTAATGCATGCATATCAACTTCCATCTTCCTTGTATTTTATCTAGTTGTAATATTGGTGGGTAATAATATTTTATTATCTAGAAAAGTTCAATAAATTATAATATTAATGAATAATTATGTTTTTTTTATAATAATGAATAATTATGTTGTGATTAACAAAAACAAGATGTAAACAATTGCAAGATTCAATGAATTTCTTTTGCAAATTTGTATTAAAAAATTAATCATTACATAAATTGCTATAACTCATGAGAAATGTGAGAAGGAAAGGTAGATGAGAGAGTATAACCAATTGCATAATCAATATAATACTCTTTACCTGACCCGATCGTTAGGTCCGAGCTACAAGATACTACATTCGTTATCGAAGCAACTATAGTCAAATATACACCATATGATCATTCACACATGCAATTAAGTGTATTTCACATTCATTCTATGCTAAATAATCACACATGCAATTAAGTGTATTTCACATTCATTCTATGCTAAATAATCATTTAAGCGTCCCATACAAGGTTACAAAAGCTCTTTTGCTAACCCGAGGTTGAATTAGGATCAAATTGTAAAGTTTTCAAAAGTTCAGGTTGACATTGCGACATCATGGTTTCCACATTGTGACAATGTCAATCAGTGAATTATGTTGCAACTTTAGGCATCTTGATGTCGCTGTAACGATCCGAATTTCAATGGTATCAAAAAATGTGGTTTCGAAACCTCATTTTTGTGAATCAAGTTCGTAAATATTACATATTAATATTTACATGTATAATATATTGTTACATCAAATTTTGGTCAAGGAATTTTTCTAAATTAATAGTTAATTAAGGCTTAGGGACTAATTTGTACAGTTCCAATTGCTACAAATTTTTAATTGATAAAAAGACTTGGGGATTAAAATGGAAATTAAACAAAGGGCCAAAATGGTTATCAGGCCATTTTTAAATATGAGAAAGTGGATAATGATGATGAAATCCACTAAGAACGGTTAGTGGATGATTATAGTTAATTAAGCCATGTTTAAATTAATTAAGCTAGTTAATTAAACTATATACTATGTTAGGGGAGAAAGATGAAAGATTCATCTTTTTATCTTCATGTCGTCCATGAAAAAGAAAACCTAAGGAGGCTTTATACCATTTGGCAAAAAATTGGTAGGTGATTTCAATTCTTTTTCTTGTAATTTTTATAGATTTGAGATCATGGGAGCTTGAGTTAGCTAGCCCATGTACCAATTTGTAAAATTGCTAAAGTTTTAGAAATTTGTCATTGATGATTTCTTGAAATATTAGGCTTGAAATTGATAGATTGTAAGCTTAGATTATGAAAATGACTAGATTGTATAGCTAATTTAGCTTAGTTGTTAACTTTGTTACATTAGGGGTTAAATTGAATAATATAAAACTTGTCAAAAAATTGTTAGAAATAGAAAGTATAAGGTCCCTAATGAAAATATGTGAAACTGAGTTTTTAAACCAAAGCTAGAAATTGAAAGTTATGCTTATTCCAAGTTCAGGGACTAAATTGAATAAAATGAAAAATTTTAGGGATATCGAAAAATTAAAAAATAAAATTCATATAGGTTCATTCATATCATAGTATAGAATAGGAATATTTGGTGTTGATTGATGATATAAAAGGATTGTTTAGATCAATAATAGGATCGAAGTGGAGTTGGTTGAGGAAAACTAAAATTGCAGATTAGTTCTTGAAGTATCCACTTTACGTATTTTGATCAAGTAAGTTCATATGGAACTTACCACTCTATTTATTCTATGCATTAATTATATTTGAATTTATTTATATATTAGGCTGGAGTAGAATTAGTAAATTTGACACATAGGTTTTAAAATGGACTGAATTGTAAGTTTGTATAAATATTGGCTATACTGAAATGGTATAGGGTGTAAATACGAATATTTATTGATTATATGACTTGTAAATGAAAATTGTGATATTGTATAGGATATGATTGAATTGTGGATAATTACAGAGATTGGTGATGACATATATACGAAAATGATGCCCATGTGGACTTAGTAAAATGTTAAAATACATATGACATGCCATTAGGGTTATATGCGCGATCGATCAGAGATTATACATGTGTTTTCGAGATCTAGAATTTGTTGCAGGTTCTTGGGGTATACATATCAAAGGTTAGCTTGGACGAGTAACCTCGATATAATGTCAACTTGTCTGAGCAATTTTGTATAATGTCAACTTATGTGAGCAACCTTAAATATACTATCAACTTGTGTGAGCAACTTATTCCTGTGTATCTCAGTTCATTTTATTATAGCTCTATCAGGCGATATTAAACTGATTGGAAATGGAAACTTAATTATGAGTTGGAAATGAAATGGTAATTGTTGATGTTGATATGTGGATTGTTATATGATTTTGTTAAAGTCTTAATATTATCTATGAATTGAAAATGTGAATAACACATTTATTTGGTGATGTTGTTATATGTTTAGTTGTAACATAATGTGCCAAAGGCTAGCTAAGTTGAATGCCGAATTGATTAGTTAATTATGCCTTAAATGATCAAGGCATGTTTAGTTTCCATTTGAATTTACTAAGCATTCTGAATGCTTACTCTGATTGTTTTCCTTACTTGTAGATTTCACCTTGCGGAACTGTCAAGCCGGATCAATAAGGAAACACTCACTATCTCGAGACAGTAGTTATAATTCATTTTGAACCTAGTGATTTGCTATGATTTGGTTAGTAGATTAAATTAGTTTTTCGTACTTGAGGAGCTTGAATACAAGCAATTTTAGTATATTTTATTTATGTTTTCTTAGTTTAGTTTAATTTTAATAAAAAATGCATTTTGATTCTTTTATTTACCTTAGGGGTCGAATGAAGCCTTAAGGCGAGCTAACGTATTTAGTGAATGTGCAAGATACCATTCAAAGACATAGGAACTCAAAACTGGTCGCTAGGTTTCAACATAGGGAGATTAAGGTCGCAACATAAGGAGAAGAATGCCAGAACCACTATACTCCCTTGGATGTCGCGACATAGCCAAGTGATGTCACGACACACCCCAGAAGCTACCCTAAACTATGCATACTACCTTCGATGTCGAGACATAGGGACTAGGGTGTAACGACATCAATCCTGTACGGGAATCACTTACGAGCCAGGAGCATTTTGGTCCACACAATGGAAATTAAAACACGAGAATGTTAGCTGAACTAAGGTTGAGGACGATGAAAAACCTAAAACTATAAATAGGCTCTCAAAATAGTTGTTTAGGGATAGCTTTTTTAGACATTAAGTGTTTCTCTATAATTTCAGTTTGTAGTTTTTAGGCTTAAGTTTATTTTTAGTTTTTTTTTTGTTCTTCGAAGAACGTGGTTTGTAAATGCGATCAAACGCTAGTAGATTTTCTACGTTTAATCCTGAAAATATAAAACATGATTCTCTAAACTTTACTCTTGATTTGTTATTTATGCTCATTTTTATTTTCAAGTTTATTGTGTTTATGAGATCCATGAGGAACTAATCCTCTTATGGGGGATTAGTGAGTGGAGGTGTGATTAATTAATTCTCATGTAGGGTTTTCTTAGCAGATTAGCTATTTGGGAGAGGAAGAACTTAAACCCTAGGCTTGATGACCTTAGGAAGTCATTTAGGTAGGAATTAACCCAAAATTGGTATGGCCTATCTGTGAACACTTTAGCCCTAGATCGATCTGGACTGTAAGGTCGAGATATAAGTAGTTCTTTCCAACTATTAGTTTAGTGGAAGATCGAGAGATCCTGCTAGAGTAATTGCTAGTTGATTGAGTAAAAACCTGAAATAGTTAGTTATGACCACCAAAGCAGGCTAATTACGCATGCCTAGAATTGATTATAGTCTATAACCTAAGTTTTCTAAAGTACTTTACACTTAGGTTTTTTTTATTTCTATTTCATTATTTATAAAAACCCAAAAATACTTGCTTTTATGTTTTATCGTACTATAACTTATTTAAATTACTAATTAGATCTATTTGTGTTTAGGTTAGAATTAATTTAGCACTCACCTCCCTTGGGTATGATCCTTTGAGTACTCACCTACTTCATAGCTACATTACAACCTGACCCGTATACTTGCGGACATTGTTTATTCCATATCTTTTGTGCAGGATTCACACTCTGGATGTTGGTATGTCTGGAGGCGGTCACCTAGATATTGTGGCATGTATATAGGGGCTTTTTTGTACAAATGTTCTAATTAGGAGTTTACGTCTTTGTGAAAATGCGATCTAGTTGAATTTAAGTAATAGGTTTTGTATGTGATCAAATTGCTGTATGTTTTGGCATTGTGTGATAATAGTATGTGTAATATTTTTAATTGGTATGTTTTGGGCATGTTAAAGGTTGCAAGAAAGCTAGTTGGAATAGCTAAGATAGTGAATGACTTGAGAAATTGTATAATGGAATAATAGGTATGGAATATAATTGAATGCCATGTTTGTTTGATACATGTTGGAGTTTGACTCTTGAATTTTAAATTATGGCAAGTTTAAGTTGAAAAATATAACAATTTGGTGTAACTAGTGGCTAAAGGGATGAATATGCGTAAACAATAAATGTTGGTTTAATGTTATCTTGAATGTTTGATTTTATATTTCTATAGACTTAATTAACATGGTTTAATATGTATTGATTGTGGAAAGTTGTATGAATGGTTATTAGGATTGGATTAAAAGCATGAATTGGTACCAAATGTACATTTTGATTAAAAACAAAGGCCATGTCTCGACGACCAACATTCCACATTGTAACGTTGGTCGACAGTAAGTGACGTTGTGACATCGATTTGCATGAAGTTGCGATGTGACTTACTGTGTTTGCGACATCACAACGTGAAAATTGTGAAGTTGCAATGTCAGTTTGAGATTTTTAAAGCTTTACAATTTGGTCCTAATTCAAGCTTGGGTTAGCAAAAGAGCTTTCATAAGCTCGTATGAGACCCAGAAATGAATATGTTGCTTAGTATAAACGTGGTTTACATTTAATACATGTGTAAATAATTAAATGTTTTATAATTGACTATAGTTGTTTCGAAAATGAATGTAGCATCTTGTAGCTCAGACCCGATGATCAGGTCAGGCAAGGGGTGTTACAGTTGTGACATCACTCACTATTGGCCCATGTCACGACGTCGAGGACTCGAGGTCACGACATTGCCCTTGTTTTGGAAAATAATACGTTTAATACAAGTTTCTTGCTTTCAATCCAACACATATACATTCATACAACTTTCTACAAACCAAAACACAATCAATCTATACCAATCCATGCTAATTCAAGTCTATGAACATATGAAATCAAATATTTAAGATAAAACCTAATAAATATTTATTATTTAAGCAAACTTATTCCTTTAACAAATAGCTATACCAAATGGTCATATTTGTTAATTCAAGCATACCGTACTTATGCAATTTAGAAGTCAAACACTTAAATGACCCTAACATGAAACAACCAAGGTATACAATATGTTATATCACATGCTTAACAAATCAAACAAACCATTTTCAAACCTATTCTCAACTTAGCTACCCCAAAACAACCTTTAACATGCCAAACCATACAAGTTTAAGATCATCATTCTTAATAGCATTAAACTTGACCAAATCATGCATCAATTAGGTTATATGCCATGTTAAACATACAAGTTAAACCATCAACTGTTAGAATAAAATAAATTAGAAATAAAACTTAATAAACCAAGATTTATCATGTCAAATTATCAAGAATAAATCAAGAATAAAACTAGATGCTTAAGCGTACCTGAATCCATGAATTACCTGAAGTTTTTTCGGATCTTGGGGATTTGATCTTCCAAATTAGCGCACAAGAAATTCAAAGAATATTTGCTCTCTATTTCCTAAGGATGAGATATTAGAAAAGATATCTTGTGTGTAATTTGGGGACCATAACCTTAATATTTACAACCTTGGAAAATTAATTCTAATTCCTAATTAGCCCATCATTAATTAGAATTTGATTAGAACTTAATTACTAGAGTATCTACACATATTTGACTCATACTTTATTTAATAATTAAAACCGAATAAAACTTTAACCAAATTAGATCACTTTTAATTTGGGTTAACCTATCATGATAGTAAATAATAACATGTAATTATCATTATTATATATGTGATGTCCATATTTTCCAACAATCTCCCACTTGGACCACATATATATACTATTTATTCTATAATTACATGTCATTATATAACCTTATGAGCTCAAAAATTTTACTATCATACCCAAAAGGTATTCCGAACAATCTTAGTCCATTAATTATGCTAACATAGAACCAAGGCAACTTTCGTTACATATATCATAAGTAAATCCATCCTTGATCACGTATATTAACACAAACAAATGGCATATATCAAGTATGGATGTGTAGCATGGAAATTACATGCAATATGATCTAAACATGTCTATAACAAAATAACAAATAGAGTGCAGGGGACACACGCCAGTGTCTCTGCCCGTGTGCTCAATTCTGAGCATTCTGTTTCCCAAAATTAAGGTGCAAGGGACACACGGCCTAACTACATGCCCATGTACCCGACCATGTGTCACACACAGTCTAGACACACGCCCGTGTGGACAAAATAAAGCAATTCCTAGCTTCATTTCTTACCCAAAATCACACCCATAACCTGCACTTGAATTACACATCCAAATACCAACCATTTCAAGCACTTAAATTAAGCAAACTTCATCAATCAACAAGGCATATCATTACATGCATATGTGTTTATAAACTTACCTTGGTTTAACTTAGGCATTAACATCATTTGATCACATACTTAACATAACACATGTGTATATATCATAATAACCTACTTAATCATACCAAAATAAACCATTACTAGCCATTCCAATAGCTAGGTTACAAAACATCATTTTCAAGCCACTATTGGCCAAGTTGTCCTATACATGCCATTATACCAAAACGATTTTACTATATATATCCAAAATAACTAGTTGATAGTGTGACGATGCTCCAACAATCTCTAACCTTCGTGAGCTTCCGAACACTATAAAATAGGGAAATGTAAAACGGAGTAAGCATTACATGTTTAGTACGTTCGTATAACAGAAACTAAACTTACCAATCTCGTTTATTAAATCTAAGCATACAATATCATGTTTTCCATCCATTAGCAAAATTGCCTAAACACATGTATTCAATCAAACATGTTAGTCACCAAAATCTTCATATCAATCAAGTAAACATAGATGAGCCCATCATGAAATATTCTTTCAAGTCATTATCATTTCATCTCATAATTCTCATGCCATGTCAAGAGTTTTATGTTCATTGAATCATTGAAATTCCGATGGATGCTCAAGTAGTACACTCGAGGTATACGATTCAATAATCTGTCAATTCCTTATTTAAGGGTACCCATTAGGGCACTTAATCAAGGAACACACTCTTGAGCCACATATCGTATAACAGGATTACCATCCAGGCTAAATCCTTTATATAACATATGCTCAAAAGAGCTCAATTAGGATTACCAGTTCAGGCTAAACCTTAATCGTAACGTGTACTCAAGAGGTATTATATCAGGATTACCTGTCCGGGCTAAATCCTTTCTATAATTAGATCCTTCCTATAACAAGGTCAATAGGATTACTCGTCCAAGCTAAATCCCGTCCGCAACAAATGCAGGACCTCATCCATTTCGGGAAAGCACATATATTCATCGGAATTCAATATTCAACCGGGACTTAACCCTTTTTCACCATTTCAAACATGTATTAAATTTTCCATTATAGCATTCAAGTAATACATTTCAATATAAGTCACATTACATATAAGCACAACATTCAATTAACATAATTACATGCTCAATTAAGTTATACGAACTTACCTGGACACTTGTTTCCGTATAGAATCTACTAATCTGAAACCTTTTCTTTTCCTTGATCTAACCTCGAATGTAAGTTGTCCCGATCTATATAAATAGCTTTAATCATCAATTTCTAATATTTCATACTCATTTGGACTCAATTTACGTTCTAGGAAAAATTACCTTTTTGCCCCTAACTTTTCCATAAATTACAATTTCATCCCTAGGCTCGGAAAATGAAACTTGTGTAATTTACTCCCAATTCCAAGCCTAACCAAAATCCCATTACAAAATTTGCAGCACATGTACTCATAAAGTTTCATAATTTTTCATCAAATTTTACAATTTTACATTTTAGTCCCTGAATCATGATTTCATCAAAAATCACTTTGTAAAAGTTGTTTATCTATCAATAACCTTTCATTCTCTACCATAAATTTCTAATTTTTAGCATATACATCCATGACCCATTTTCCATACTTTTATAACTTTTTAAATTGATCCCTCAAATAGATAGATTAAGCTATCTAGGTTTCAAAAATATCAAAATTACTAAAAACGGGACAAGAAAACTTACCCAATTAAGCCTTTAAAGTTTCTTCTCTCTCTCCTAGGGTTTCCATATAATTTTGGGGTTGAAGATGACAAAATAATAAGATGATATCTTTTATCATCTTTTTAATTAATTAATTATTTTTTAAATTCCAATTTAGTCCTCGCCCTTTTTTCTAAATTTCCATGGATGAGTCACCAAAAATCTACATACTTTTCTTTAATGGTCTAATTACCAAATAAGGACCACTATTTTTGAATTCCATAGCTATTTAATCCTTATAGCTACTAGAATTCAACTTTTTCATTTTATGCGATTTAGTCCTTCTCGTAATTAAACACTTAATCGATAAAATTTTCGTATCAAAATTTTCACACGACATATCTATCATAATACAGACCATATAATAAAATAAAAATAATTTTTGTTTTCGGGTCAGATTTGTGGTCCCAAAACCACTGTTCCGATTTCACTGAAAAATGGGCTATTACATGTACTCCCTTACGTTTCCCTGACCCTTATACTTCATAGACATCAAAGAATTCAGAAGTGATGTCATCTCAACCTTATCGTTTTTAGCAAAACATTTCTCAATTTCATCAAGGAAACCCTTGGCCTGAGTAATCTCTTCAGATTCTGTGCCCCTAAAGGCTTCTAGAATGTTGTGTTTCACGATCATTAGACTCATGCGATTTGAACGATCCCACCTCTCAAAATCCCTCTTAACATCAGGGGTGTTTTTCGCAGTAAGAGGTTCAGGTTGTTCTTCCCTTAATGCAAGGTCTATGTCCATACAACCAAGCATTATAAGTAAGTGCCTTTTCCATTCCTTAAAATTAATCCCATTAAGAATGGGTATAGAATTTATATTAGCAGATATTGTGGCAACAGAAGATGAATTAACTGAATATAGAACAAATAAGAACAAGCTCACATCAATATTCATAAGTAAACAATAAATTTAAGATAATGGCTAACCTCATCTCAAGATACCAAGTACAACATAAGTATTCATAAGTAAACAATAAATTTAAGATAATGGCTAATCTCATCTTAAGATGCTAAGCACAACATTAATATCAAGTCTTTGGACAGTAATATTAATGGTAATATTAATAGTAACATTGACAATAAATAATGTTAAACAATTAATTAATCTTTGGACTAACTTATTGCTCACATAAAATACCTTATAATTGTCACACATTTATCACCACAAATGTCGTTGAAATTCTACCAAATATTAACTTACCTTTGGGCCAATCAATAAACGCATAAATCACAAAAACATATAATTATCTTGGTATTTCAAATAAACTAATCTACATAAAAGAGGTCACTTTGGCAGCATTTGGTTTAAACTAATCTATTTAAAATATTAGACATCCTTAATTAAAAGCCAAGGTCTGAATTTATTTGTTTCAAAATATTTATCTTAATCTTATCTTTCAATCATATTAAAAGATAATTGTGTGTATATATATGTATTTATATACTTTTCCAAAACAACATGCATATATTATATATGTATATATAATAAAATATAAATATTAAAGAGTTAAGCTATGTGTACATGTTAACTTTTTTTTTTAACATCAAATTAAATTCCTTATACCATTAAAAAAAAAGAGAGAGGATAGAATGCTTTCAAAGAAAAGGCACAAAGTGATGAAACATGATTTTGCAAATATATATAACATACAATATCACAAATCATGAAGAAAGAAAACAAATTGAATCGCAAGAAAAAGATTAAAACGCGGGTATCAAATATTTCAAACTTTTATAATTCCATCAATTCAAAAATCACTCAAATTAAAACAAAACCCTAAAATTTTAAGATGAATTCAAAATAATCAAGATCTTAAAAATTTTACTTTAATATAAACCTTCAAATATCAATATATAAGCCCATGAAATTTCATGAATCAATCATTCAAAAGAAGAACCTTAATCAATTCTCAATGATTCGATATGACAAGGCTCGTATGCCACTTGTTAGAATTATAAAATAAATTAGAAATAAAATTTAATAAACCAGGATCTATCATGTTAAATTATTAAGAATAAATCAAGAATAAAACTAGATGCGTAAGCGTACCTGAATCTATGAATTACTTAAAGTGTAACACCCCCAAACTCGGCTTAGACGCTATGGCCGAATCTGGCGGCGTCACATGTCAGTGCTTTTAGAAAAACCTTAGCAAGTTAAAAATCGTTCAGTTTGTTATCTTTACTTAAGTCGTGAAATCTCTATTCCAATTATTAAGTGAAAACATTTCACTAACGCGGAAGCTAAAACATTATTAATTCATAAATCAATAACTTAACAATTTAAATTCCCAAAGTAAATCCAAGAATAGTTCGAGTCCAAATACATATGAATCCCAAAAATAAATATTTAAATAAAGCATACAAAATAAAGTGTTACTCAAAAATCCGTAAATGTCTACCAGTGGTCACCATCGAGCCCTCTGTCACACCGATCCATCTACTGCTGAGGATTACCTGACAGACAAAATAAACAAAGGGGTGAGTTTTCACAAACTCAGTGTGTACATCCCCACAAACAGCATCCATACAAACAGATAACAAAATACAGATATTCGGCATTAGCCATATAGATATCGCATGCATAACAGATCAGATATCAGAAATATCATGCCCACCAACCCTGCACACCATCTCTGTCTAACCCAACACACCATGTGGGGATAAAACAGACCCACCCAACCCTACACACCAAGTATGGGGATATAATCAACCCATCCAACCCTACACACCAACTGGTACCGTAAAACAGTACATAATAAATATACGCAGCATGACTGCCAGATAACAGGCTAATCGTCTCTCAGACTTCCCTCTCTTCACAACAATCCCAACCCAATGCACTACAACATAAATAGTATGGCATGCTTATATGCAGTTATCAAATCATACGTCATGTCAAAATAGATATACAAAATCAGACAGATATACATGCTTGTAATAACATACTTTCGCATACAATGTAGTAATCAAACAGAGTATGGGGTCTAAGTAACGCTTGCCGCCCCTATAGTCAGGTCACAGTCGACTTAGGCGACCCGTGCAACCTTACAGAGCATTTCAAACAAATTGGGCTCACATGCCCGGGTGCCCCATATGGCCCACACGGCCCAAGTTGGCCTTGGCCGTGTGGATCACACGGCATGGCCCAAACTTCCACACGCTCGTGTGGTTCATCTGTGTGACCCACACGTCCGTGTGACCTACACGGCCCAAATGGTCGAGCCTTTGCCTCACACACGGCCTCACCAGCCTCACACGCCCGTGTCTGTCGCCCCCGTATGGCGCACGTACGGCCTAGCTCATCAGTGACACGCCCGTGTATCACGATGCAGGCTACCACACGGGCAGACCATACGCCCGTGTGGTGTCGACAGGCCACTTTTTGGCTTTCGTCGAAACTCGTCTTTTACGTAATCAGAGTACACACCTAGTTCGTTTTCGCTGCTAATCCAACCACGAGAACTCCAAAGCCTAAAATCGACAATATCGAGCCCAATATCACTCACTTAAATCGACTTCCTTAAGAACTGCCAAATCCCGAAAGAGAGATGTACTTACCTTTAACGAATACGGTGATTCCTAGCTGTTTAGAACCCTAATTAATGATCCACAAAACCTTGAATATCCTCTAAACAGCAAACAAAAACCCTCTTAAACGATATCCAAAGAAAATCACGCAACTTAATAAAACGATACTTACCGAATCGACAGAACCACAAGAAAAACAAAAGAGAGGGGGAAAAAGAGAAGAGAATTTGGCAGCAAGGGGGATTCAGGAAAAATGAGAAGACGGCAGAGAAAAGATTTTGCTAAAAGAAGGAAATAAGCCCTATTTTTCCCTAAACCCCAACTCAGAATTCTAATAAAACCCAACTCTTAACCAAAACTTGCAGCAAAATAATTCCAAAGCCACTGCAAGGATTCAAACTTCGGACCTTGAGCAGACTGACACTCCTCTTAACCATTAGACCAGCAGGCCCATTCCATTAAGTTTTTACCAACAATTCCTTAAAAGCCCACTGACCTAAAGTCAGACTTTATTCAAATAAAAACCAAAATTTAACCCAAGTTAAAGCTTGAACTTAGGACCTCCCAAATACACCCCAGAGCACATAACCACCTAAACCAACAATCTTTTAAGCCAAAATATCATAAAACAAGAGTTCAGATACTTCCATGCCCAACAATCACAGAAGCCGAAACTATAGAAATTTGGGGTGTTACAACTCTACCCGTTTAAAAAAAATTCGTACTCGAATTTTACCTGATCAGAAAAGGTGAAGATACTGCTGATGCATCGAATCCTCTGGCTCCCAAGTAGCCTCCTCCGTGCTATGACTCCGCCACAACGCCTTCACTAAGGGAATAGATTTCCTACGCAAAACCTTGACATCGTGATCCAAAATCTGATATGGCTCCTCTTCAAACGTCAGATCTGGTCTAATCTCAATCTCCTACACAGGCACAACGCGAGTAGGATCAGAGCGATAGCGTCTCAACATCGACCCGTGAAATATGGCATGTATACGATCCAATTCTAGCGGTAGCTCCAACTAATATGTGACTTGCCCCACTCGCTTTAGAATCCGGTATGGCCTAATAAATCGGGGACTCAGCTTGCCCTTACGACCGAACCTCAGAACCTTTTTCCATGGCGAGACCTTAAGAAAAACCGGGTCTCCCAAAAAATACTCAATATCTTTCCTTTTTAAATCTGCATAGGACTTCTGTCTATCAGAAGCCACTTTCAGTCGATCTTGAATCAAGCGAACCTTATCCTCAGTCTCTGAAACCAACTCCGGACCCAGAACACGCCGCTTACCCAACTCAGTCAGCACAAAGGAGTGCGACACTTACGACCATAAAATACCTCGTACAGTGACATCTGAATACTAGACTGATAGCTGTTATTGTAAGTGAACTCTGCCAACGGCAAGTACTCCTCCCAACTATCACGGAAATCTATGACACAACCCCTCAACATATCCTCTAATATCTGAATCACCCTCTCTGACTAACCATCTGTCTGAGGATGAAAAGCAGTACCGCAGTCAAGACGAGAACCCAAAGCCTCATGAAGTTTCTGCCAGAATCGAGACGTAAAAAGAGCGAGAAACGGGCCAAAAATGGAGAAAATGGGTCAACATAGAAAATCAGCACGGCCTGGACTTCTTCACACGGGTGGACCACACGCCCGTGTCTCCTTAGCAAACTTCAACACGGCCTAAGACCATGTAACACCCCGTACCCGAGACCGTTACCGGGGTTGAACACGAGGTAATTACGGACTTATTACATTGACTGCACGGTTCATTTTCTTTTTTATTTTAAAATTTCAGACATCTTTGGCTAAATCGCATCACGGCCACTTTTAAAATCATATCTCAAGTTCCAAGCTCAAAACTTATTCCGTAAATTTTCCCTGAAACTAGACTCATATATCTATCTACACATTTTTTTCTAGAATTTTTGATCGGGCCAAACGGTACAGTTTATTAGATTAAGTCTCCCCTGTTACAGGATTTGACTACACAGACCTTCATACATTGCAACTTAGGTATCTTCCTATACAGGGCTTCAAATCATGTGTCGTTTGTTTCTAAAGAAACTAGACTCAAATTAGGAATCTGTACATATGGGGCATGACTTCTAATTATCTCTGGTTAATTTATAGCAAATTTTCAAAGTCAGAACAGGGGATCCAGAAATCGTTCTGGCCCTGTTCTATGAAAACCTAAATATCTCTTAACATCAGACTTATTTGGCCGTTTCGTTTCTTCCATATGAAAGTAGATTCATCAAGGTTTGTTTTCATAATTTATTCACTAATTAACTCCATTCTACTAATTTTAGTGATTTTTCAAATTGACACTACTGATGCTGCCAATATCTGCCTTTAGGGTAGACTTTACCTATTACTTAGTTTCCATGATTTAACTAACCCTTTAGTATATATATATATAGCATAAAATAGGATTATGATTAACCATTCCAATGGTCAATCATTGCCAAGCATATCCACACTTCTCAGTAACCATATACATATACGAAGATTATATCAATATACTCAAAACATATATATATAAGCCATTTTCGCATGACTATCAAACTTATACAAAACCGAAAGGTGTAAGACAAACATCAACAAGGGTAGTCCTATACATGCCATTTCAAAGTTCAACCAAAAGAGTACCGAAAGGGGCTTTGATAGTGTGGACGACTTCAACTTCGGCAGTCCCCGAGTCCGATAGTGGCGAACCAAAATCTATAAAACAGAGATTCAAGGAAAAAGCGGAGTAAGCATTTAATGCTTAGTAAGTTTTGAGCTATGAAATTAAACACAATTATAATGTAACATTGTATAGCTAAACGGATAATTTTATATGCACAAATTCTCAATATCATACTTATTCCATATTACCAACCTTTATATTCATACACAAAAGATTAACTTAACCAAAGACCGGTAACTCATTTATCGATCGAGTGAGTACTATTTGCAAGGGATCAACTAAATCAATGCATATACTGAAACATACCTCATCACCGGGATTTCACGTGTATATTAATTGAAACTATGACAGCAAGATCACTCATTCTCAAGCCAAGTACCTTCGGGTTTTAACCGGACATAGTTTCTCGCTCGAATGCCTTGAACATAACCGGATATAGTAAATTGCACAAATGCCTTCGGGACGTAGCTTGATATATAGCAACTCGCATTAAAGCCTTCGGACATAGCCTGATATAGCAACTCGCACAAATGCCTTCGGGACTTAGCCCGAACTAACAACTCGCACAAAAGCCTTCGGGACTTAGCCCTTAACATCCAAATATTCATGTACATATAAATAATTCACGACACATCTATTTTTCATTTTCATAATAAGTTTCAAACACAATTCACGTATCAAGCAATCGCATTTTCGGCTCACTAGCCACATACAAACAAAGCATGGTTTAGTTTGCTTTACGACACGATCTCCATACACATACGGTTACCCTTCATACGTATAGACTAAGTAACTCATCAAATAATTCAAGTAGAATCATCATATATCCCTATATTTGTTATGCTCATACATTATGACTTAATCAAATCATAAACTAAGTCTCGTTACTCGAAAACTTACCTCGGATGTTGTCGTCGACGACTCATGACTATTCGACCACTTTTTCCTTCCCTTTATCGGATTTAGCTCCCTTTTGCTCTTGAGCTTAATTTAACAAATAAATTGATTTAGTCGCTTAAGTATCGAAAAGAGGAACTCAAGGCATTTAGCCCATATATATATATATATATATATATATTTAGACATTAGGGTCACCTATATATGAAACCACGAATCAATTCAACATATTAACCCATACTCTCCTTTAGCCGATTGTGTAGGCCAAGACAAAAGCATCAATATGCTTGCCCCTAACCGAATGTATGCAACACCAAATTTTTTCCCTCCTATAGCCGAATATGCATTTCCATGTTGAGGCCTATTATATGCTTAATTATACATACTCCTAATCAAAAATAATTTCTAACATCTTTATATCATTATACACAATGCCGAATGCTCTTACCAAGTTCACCTATATCCATCCACAAACTCTTCAATGATCATTCACATATTCATTAAAGAAATGGAAATTTTAGCAATTTTTAACTTAATACCTAATCAATTATAATATAACTTCATATTCTTTTCACATTATTAACTCAAATCACATATATTATCCACATATATCATTTTCACATTCGGCATTAGCATCAACCATAGTAGCCGATCCTTTCTTCTTGTACCTTGCATCTTTTCTTTTGATCTTTAGCTAGTTCAAACACTCACACACCAAGAATCATCTAATTCAACAAGAAATAAAAATCCCTAATCCTCAACTATCATGGCCGAATGTGCTAGACATCCTAATATCAAAATCTCTAACATGGGTTACCTAAAGAACTTGGCAATAGTTCAAATTTATCAAGCAATTCAAAAAAAATCACATGAATCTCATACCTTGAAGATGATTTTAGTGACCGAATGGTTCTTCTCCCCAACTCTCCTTCACATTCGGTTTTTGGGATGAACAAGGTGTTAACTTTGTTATTTTCACCCACTAGCTATTTTAATTCTTTATTTTATTTCATTACTTCATGTTATTTTATCATTTAGCTAAATAAAACCAACATAAAATTCATATTTTATAACATGATTAGTACATGGCCGGCCACTAGCTCAAAATGAGCAATTTAACATGCAAAACCATTCCTTTAAACACATGCATTATCTACTCACTCAAAATTAGCCTATCACATTTTAAAAGTGTCATATTTTAGTCCTATTGAAAAAAATTCACATGCAAATGACCAAATCGAAGCTTGAAATTTTCACACTCGTATTTGCTTACTTTGAAATCATGAAACATAATTTATAATTATTTTTATAACTCGGTTTTGTGGTCCCGAAACCACTTTCCGACTAGGGTCAAATTAGGGTTGTCACAGACCACCTCACACGAGCGTGTCTATTTAACAGTCATGAACACGGTTTGAAGCAATTGCATATAAGCGTGGCACACGACCGTGTCCCTAACGAGCCCAAGTCTAGTTCTACTCGAAAAAGGCTACTTTTGGGCTATTTTTGGGTATTGTAAAGTCTATTTAAACACCCTAGAGGAGGATTAAAAAGGACACATAAAGTAAGAAATAAGGAATTACTCGATGAAAGCTGATTGATCCATCTCAGAAGCCAGATTCTCCTTCAAGACTGAAGATCTTCCTTCAATTTCCTTCAGGAGTTTTTAGGTTTTCTTTATATTTTGTCATTATTATTATTCTGAGATGTTTTATTTTACAATTATGAACTAAATCCCCTAAATACCTAAGGGGGATGAAACCTAAGACGGATCTTGTTAATATTTTTTGAATTATATGATAAATACTTGATTTGTTCTTAATTATGTTCTTAACTCTTGTTTTAATATTCTAGGATATTGATTCAAGTATTGATTTGCTTATTCAGATGAGCAAAAGTCCTTGTCTAAGAGTAGATCATTCATAATTAAGCGGAGTTGCATGCAATCCTAGAGATAGGACGACATAAATCTGTAGGATTAGAGTCAAATCTAATAAGGGAATCCATAGATCGAGTTAATGCAACATTAGGAGTTTTAATCAGAAAGAGATTTTAATTAATCAACCTGGGGTTAGACGTTATTAGTCTCGAGAGGGATAATAATATAAATTAAGGATTTCTACGGATCAAGTCAAGTGAATAAATCGTCTAGTTCAGAGTCGAATAACAAGTGAAGTCTAGGTGGATTCTTCCTTACGTATAGTCTAAATCAATCAGTTTTCCCAAAACCATTACCCCAATTTACTTTCTGTGCATTCTTAGTTTAGTTAATTAGTTTAGATAAAACAACTCCCATTATTCTTAGGCTAGATAATAAAAAGAAGGTTAATACTAGTACTTTTAGTTCCTGTAGGTTCGACATCTGGTCTTGCTATAAACTATACTACTGTTCTATAGGTACGCTTGTCTTCATCGTGATAATAGTTAGTTTTCAAGTACGATCAATCATAAATATTAAAACTTATCGCGAGTGCAATCAATCAACGAGAACCCTTCTATGAAGCGTCGGTAATATCCTGCCAGACCCAGAAAATTGCAAACCTCAGACACACTCTTCGGCTGTTTCCAATCCAATACAGCCTTAGCCTTACGATAATCCACTATAATCCCCTCTGTAGAAACTACATGTCCCAGAAATGTCACTACTCAAAGCCAGAATTCACACTTACTGAACTTCGCATATAGTTGTTTCTCACAAAGAATCTGCAGAACCACTCGCAGATACATATCGTGCTCATCCTCAGTCCTAGAGTATACCAAGATGCCGTCGATGAATACTACCATAACCTGATCTAAGTAGGGCTAGAACACTCGATTCTTCAGATCCATGAACGCCGCTGGTGCGTTAGTCAACCCAAAAGGCATAACTAAAAACTCGTAATGTCCATACCGAGTCCTAAATGGAGTTTTATGTAGATCGGCCTCGTTTACTCTCAACTGATGATATCCTGACCACAGATCGATCTTAGAGAACACAGAAGCTCCCCTGAACTGGTCGAATAGGTCGTCTATCCTCAGAAGTGGGTATTTATTCTTTACCGTCAACTTATTCAACTGACGATAGTCGATGCACATCCTCATCGTACCGTCATTCTTCTTTACAAATAGAACCGGTGCTCTCCATGGAAACACACTGGGCCGAATAAATCCACGATCCAACAACTTCTGAATTTAAGCCTTAAGTTCAATCAACTTCTTTGGTGCTATACGATAAGGGGCAATAGACACTGGAGCTGTACCGGGAATCAATTCTATCCCAAAATCTACCTCACGACTCAGAGGCAATCCTAGTAATTCCTCTGGAAAAACATCTGGAAAGTCCCTCACAGTACGGATGTCTTTAACCGAAGAGTCTATAGAATCAGAAACACTGATGTAGGCCAAGTACGCCTCACATCATTTCCTCACAAGCTTCTCTGTTACCAACGCAGATATCACATTACTTAGATAATTCCGTCGTTCTCCAATCACGATTACATTATTATCCTCTTCGATCCTCAGAACTACCTCATTATCGCATAGGTTATCTCAAAGGCATATTCTATCATTAATTCTTAAGAACATATCAATTCCACATAGTTCATTTTCAATGTCACAATTCATTTTTAATATAAAAAGTTATATCAAACACACACATAGTTCATTTTAATGACGTGTTCCATTGTTAATCTTCAAGGTTATACCAAATACACATGATTCATTTTAAGAACATATTAGATTGGTTTATCAATCCATTAAATTACATATCCAATTTTTCAATTTCAATTATAATATTTTTCCCAATGGAACTTTGTAAAAAATAGACTCGGATACATGGGTAAACTACATCACATCGAGTTGCTTGTCCGAGCTAAAATTACACAAAGTTGCCAATCTAGGCTAAAAGTATGCAAGGTTGCTCGTCCAAGATAAAAATTCACCAGGTTAGGTTACCAGTCCAGGCTAAACCTATACCAGGTTCTATATAGAGACATATATTTCGTACAAGTGCGCATATGACCCTATCGGCATGCCAATCATATCCTAACATTCTACTAAGCTCACATGAGCATCATTTACACATATAAATATTACCAATACCTATAAACAATTATTTTCACATAATTATCCCCTATGATTATCCATAATTCATATCGTACCCTGTACATGATCACATGTTTCATTTACATGACCTATAATCAGTCAAAATTTCGCATTTGTACCCTGTACTATTTCATAATAGCCAATTATCACATAACATTTCAATCTAATCTATTATAGCCAGATATGCCAAATTTACTAATATCTAAATTTATACGTAACATATACATATATTAAATAAAACATAAACACACACATAACACAAGATGAGTTAGTAAGTTCCCCTATTAGCTCCACTTCAGTCTAAATACTGATCTATACAGATGTTTTATATAACCAAATCAATATAAAAAATTTCATACTTTTGCATGATATGCATGATCCTATATAAATCCCTTTTTCGGTTCCCCTAATATTTTATATTTTATTCAATTCAGTCCCTAAACTCGAGATAGACATAACTTTCAATTCCTAGTTTCGGATTAAAATTTGATTTCATATATTCTCATTAGGGAAGTTATATTTTATATTTCTAATATAATTTCATGACAAATTTTACATTTATTTAATTTGGTCCCTAATGTAACAAAGTTAACAATAAGCTAAATTAACTTTATAATTTAGTACTTTTCATAATCTAAGCTTAAATTCTATCAATTTCAAGTCTAATTCTTCAAGTAATCAATAATTACAACTTTCTAAAACTTTAACAATTTATCAATTTGATACATGGGTTAGCTAAATCAACTTGATTTCACTTACTAATGAATGGTCGAAAGTCACTAAAATTTTTTAAGTTTTTCTTCCTTCAAGTTATGATAAAGAGAGAATGGATGAAGAAGATGACATTCTCATCTGCTAACTTAATGAATATATATATAGGAGGAGGATTAAGGCTTAGTTAATTTAATTTAATTAACCTAATCATGATTTAACTAAATCAAATTAATCATTAAGCATGTTTAGTGGAAATATCATCACCCACTAATTCCCATTGAAAAATGGTTTAATTACCATTCTAGGCCTTTGGCTAATTACAATTTAAGTCATCAAGCCTTTTTTCAATTAAAATCTATAGTGACTGGATTTTTACAATTTAGTCCATGAGCCTTTATTAATTATTAATTTGACAAAATTACTCAAAAAATCTTTAATTTATTTATATATTACCTCCGTAAATATTCATATTTTATATTTACGAACTCGGTTTACAAAAATAGAATTCTAAAATCACATTTTTCGGTACCACTAAAAATCAAGTCGTTACAACCAACCCCTAACGCCTTATTCCTATTAGTACTATCGTTTATTCCTTTATGCTAGTATTGTTAGATTGCCTTTGATATGGCTTCAACTGACATGGCACTTAGTACATAATCATTCAACTTTTAGAAGGCACATTTGGTTGAGAACTTCTTGGGCTTTGCTGCTCTATAGGCTTACTCATCATCATGTAGCCTTGCCGGATTTGTTGATCATGCTGAGCTTTCTATTTTCCTAAGCTATCATTCACAACAATACCTTCCCTTACAAGGGAAACCTTGCCAACAAGGTTCAAGTTAAGAAAAGAATAGAGGATATTGGCCTTGTCTTCCCATATAGCTTTACTCATATGATAGTCTTCCCATTGAATCAACCATTGCTTGACCAGAAGTTGAGAATGTTGCAAAATTATTTTCTCTAAAATAGAAGCAAGTTTTAGAATCAAATAAGAAACGAAATCAACCAAATTTAAAGGTGTAATATGTTGATCAGGCTGTGCAACACATTTTCGCAATAAGGAAACATGGAAAATAGGATGAATATGGGCAAAGTTCGGAAGCTTAAGCTTGTAGGCAACCTCCCCAATACATTTCAGAATCTTATACAGATTAAAATAGCGGTGTCGAAGCTTACTATAACACTAGAGTCAAATTGAATGTTGTTGAAATGTTTGGAGCTTCACGTGAACATAATCTATTTTTTCAAAGTAGACTTCCCTTCGATGTTGATTAGCCAATACTTTCATACGTGCTTGAGCTTTGGTAAAATTTTACTTAAAATAAGCTAAATCCTTGTCACGATCCAGCATGTAACCTTCAACTAAGGGATTGCCACTGAATCTCGAATATAACGAGAAATAGTTGGAGGTGTTCAACCATATAAAACTTCAAATAATGTTATTTATGTGACAGTTTGGTAAGTCGTGTTATACCAATACTCACTCCATGACAAATTTGCATACATGTAATCAGTTATCCGCAACATAACATCTTAAGTTCATCTCTACACATTTATTAAGAGCTTCGGTTTGGCCATTCATTTGTGGGTGATAGGCCGTCCTAGTGAGCAATGTGGTACATTGAAGACAGTGAAGTTGTCACTAAAACTCACTTAGAAATCGAGTATCTCGATTTGTCACAATAGCAACTGGAACCTCATATAGCTGAATGACCTCCTACACAAACACAACTGCTACAGAGGCATTAGAAAAATTTGTAGGCAAGCCAATAAAATGGACATATTTAGAAAGTCAATCAATGATAACCATGATAACAATTTTCCCTTTAAAAGTGGCAACCCAATAATGAAATCCTTACAGATTCATTCGAAAACCATTTGTGGAGTAAGTAATGGTTGGAGTAACTGACCTAGAGGTAAGCAATAAGTTTTCATTTGTTGGTAAACGTGACACTTGTTAACGAAACGCTTAACGTTGCAGTGCATGGACCACAAATAAAGGTTAGATGAAAGTCGATGAAAGGTACAAGTAATGCCTACGTGTCCCCTCAATGACAAAGCAGGAAACTCCGTTAATAAATGTTTGTGTAAAGAAGGGTAGATTTAAAGCACCGAACGACCATGAAATAACAATAGCCTGTCATTAAAGACAAAGTTTGAGAGACTCTAAGTGTCATGCAATAGCTGTTGCTGTAAAGTAAGTAGTTCGGGGTGCACTTGATTGGCAGCATGCACATCCGCAATAATGTCAAATTCCACCCAAAAAATGGAAAAAAAAAGGGGGAAAAGTAAAAATTTAAGATAATGCATCAGCGATACTATTGTGCTTCCTTGATCGATACACAAAGTCAAAATCATAACCAAACAATTTACCAACTACTTTTGTTGATTAAGAATTTGAATTACTTCCTCCGTCTAATTCTTAAGCGATTGTTGATCCATATCCAAAAATTTTCTTCCCAATCAATATTGATGCCATTTAGCAATGACTTGAGTGATGGCGTAAATTTCTCTATTGTAAGTGGAAGCTTGTTGCATTCTCTCATTAAGCTGTTAGTTGAAATAAATAATGAGGTGATTGTTCTAAGTTAACAAAGTTCCTATACCCCTCCAAAAAGTATTGGTTTTTAGTGTGAAAGATTGAGAAAATTCGGAAGACATAAAGTAGGAGCGGATGCCAACGTTTGCTTCAACTGTTGAAATGCCCCACTCAATTTCTCAGACAAAGTAAAATTATCCTTCTTTAACCAATCTATCAATGACCATGCAATGGATGCATAATGTCGAATGAAACACAGATAATATCTGACAAGTCCTAAGAACACCCAAACCTCTTTAACTAAATGAGGAATCGACCAATTCTAAAGGGCCATAATTTTATCTGGATCGGTTGCCACCCCTTGTTGAGAAATGATATTGTTAGAAGATGGCTTACATGCAGACCAATGCAATTCGAGCCATGCAAGTTGCAGCTAAAGCATATGCTACTATTTTGTTACTTTTCAACAATTTTTTGTTTCTTAGTTAGATTAGAACTAAGTTAGTGTCATGCTTGATATAATTTGATACTGATAGATCGATAAATCAGCTTAATATAGATCGATAAATCAACTTAACCAATAGTGAAAGCAAGGTTTTATAAGTTTCAAAACTTAGTTAGTGGAGTTAGGCATGTGTTTAGGTAACATTTCATTTTGACAAGCTGATTGCTTGGTATATGTAATGCCATTGTGCTTTCAATGATATGATGATGAAATCTTTTAGCAAATTCTTCTTCCTTTTGGTTTTCACTCAAGCATTTTGTTCTTATAACTTAGGCTGGATTTTCTTGTTTGTGCAGCAAGACATCGAAACTTAAAGTTTAAGTTTCAGTAAAATCTCTTATTCTGTTTTCTTAGTTCCATCAATTGGTATCGAGAGCTAATTTCTTAAAGGACCTTTCTCTTTTCAATTCTCAAAAACGATGTCTTTATCAAGCTTCTCTCCAGCACCACCACCAGTGTTCAATGGTGAAGGTTACCACATTAGGGTAGTAAAAATAAATACCTACCTACAGGTATTTGACTTGTGAGAAGTTGTCAATGTTGATGTTAAACCACCACCCTCGAGAGCTAACCCCACGGTAGCTCAAACCATGCAGCACTTTGATGACAGACCCAAGAGGTACAAGGCAATGTCTTGCATTCAAAACAATGTGTCAAACTTGATTTTCATAAGGATTATGGCCTGTAAGACTCCAAAATAGGATTGGAACAGGCTCAAGGAGGAGTTTCAAGGAATTGAAAGAACAAGATAGCAACAAATTTTGAATTTGAGAAGGGACTTTGAAAATTTGAAGATGAAGGATTCATAAATAGTTAAGCAAAATTTAGACAGAATCATAGTTGTTGTGAACAGCATCAAATTGCTTGGGGACCAATTCAGTGAAGCTAGAATAGTGGAAAAGGTTATTTTAACCTTACCTGAGAGATATGAAGCCAAAATATCTTCCCTGGAAGATTCAAGAGATCTGTCAAGCATCTCTTTAACTGAGCTAATCAATGCCCTCTATACTCAGGAACAAAGAAGAGCTAGTAGATAGGAGGAGCATCAAGAATGTACCTTTCAAGCTAAAAGTAGACCAACCTCGAGCTCCTCTGGCTACAAAGGGAGGAAAACTTGGCCAGAAAAACCAAGAAGATATGGAGTAAGAAGAAGGTATCTACCTTGCTCACTTTGCAAAAGAGTTAGCCATCCTGAAGCTAACTATTAGTACAGACCAGATGTACAATGCAAGGTTTGTAAACAGATGGGCCATGTTGAGAAAGTTTGTAAAAACAAAGGAAGGTAGAATCAAAACCAGCCTTAACAACCTAAAACAGAAGCTCAAGTGGTAGAAGAAGATTATGATCAGGAAGAACAAGTATTTGCTGTCTCCTGCTCAGCTACCAGAAGAAAAAGTACAAAATGGTGGCCAATTGACAGTGGTTGCACAAACCACATGACACTTGATGTTGCTATTTTCAAATGCATTGACAGAAGTTTTAACACAAAGTAAAAGTGGAAAATAGATACTACATTAAAGCAGAAGGCAAAAAAGATGTGCTTATTGACACTCCTTCAGGTATCAAACTCATTTCCAAAGTTTTGTTAGTACCTGAAATAGATAGAAATCTACTAAGCATTGCTCAACTAGTTGAAAAAGGATACTCTATTGTATTCAAAGGAAAATAATGCCTGATTAGTGATCTAAGTGGATCCAAACTCATGTCAACAACTATGACTAACATAATTTTTATTGTGGACTAGAACAAAACTTCAAAAAGTGCCTACACAACTGTCTTAGATGAGTCTAAACTGTGGCATAAAATATTAGGTCATATCAACTATAAGTCTCTACTTTACTTGTTCAAAGAAGACTTGGTTGAAAACTTTACAAAAACAGTTGAAAAGGAGGATGTTTGTGAAGTGTGTCAGCTAGAAAAGTAAGCTAGACTGTCATTTCCTTTGAACAAGGCCTGGAAAGCCTCTAAAAAGCTGCAATTAGTCCACACCGATGTGTGTGGCCCCATAAAGACACAATCCTTAAATGGTAGTAGGTACTTCATTCTTTTCATTGATGATTATTCAAGGTTCTGCTGGGTTTACTTCCTAAAGTACAAGTCAGAAGTGGCCTCAGTGTTTTGGAAATTCAAGGTTGCAGCAGGAACTCAATCAGGTTACAAGCTCAAGATACTAAGGTCAAACAATGGCACAAAGTACACTTTAGCAATGTTTCAAAGCTTTTGTGATGAATCAGGCATCAAACACCAGCTCACAAACACCTACACACCTCAGCAAAGTGGTGTCAGTGAGAGGAAAAATTGAACTTTGATGGATATAGCCAGATGCTTGATGTTTGAGAGGACTTTGCCTAAGAATTTTTGGGCTGAGGCAGTAAACAATACAGTCTATCTTCAAAATAGGCTACCAACCAAGGCTTTGTTTCAAAAAGCACCATTTAAGGCCTAGTTTGGTTTCAAGCCATCGGTTGCTCATCTGAAGGTCTTTAGTTGCATATGTTATGCACACATTCTTGTAGTCAAGAGAGACAAGTTGGCAAAGAAGGCTCAGCCTAGCATTCTAGTGGGCTATAGCAGTGTCAAAAAGGGCTACAAGATCTTGGATCCTACAACCTACAAAGTCTTTGTGAGCAGAGATGTTATGTTTGATGAGAAGTCAAGCTGGAATTGGGATAAAAGTGAACCAGAATGTATTGCTGAAGACTTGGTGATAGGGCTGACTGAAGTTGATTGGTGATAGGGCTGACTGAAGTTGATCAAAATGATCTTGAAATGGACATTGATTATGAACTAATTAGGGGAACCAGACCACTACGTGAAATATATGAGAGAGCGGATATGGCTATTGTAGAACCAACATGTTTTGGAGAAGCTCAAGCTCAAAAAAGATGGAGGCAAGCCATGCTTAATGAAATGAGCATGATTCACAAAAACCAAACTTGTGAATTAGTTGAAAAGCCAGCTAATAGAAAGGTTTTAAGGTTGCTAGTGAAGAGGACAAAGTGTTCAAACTAAGAAAAGCCTTGTATGGCTTAAAACGGGCACTAAGGGCCTAGTATGACAGAATCGACACCTACTTAGTAAGCTTGGGGTTCGAGATAAGCATTAGCGAGCCAACACTGTATGTGAAGAAGAAAGGTGATGAAACATAGCTTATAGTCTCATTGTATGTAGATGACTTGCTAGTGACAGGAGGAAACAATGCTATGCTGACTGATTTTAAAGGCAAAATGGAGAGCATGTTTGAAATGTCAGATTTAGGTAAAATGACCTATTTCCTTGGCATGGAAGTATTTCAGACTCAACAAGGGATTTTCTTAGGCCAAAAGGCATTTGCCTTGAACATTCTGAACTGATTCTCCATGTAAAATTGTAAAGCAACTAGCACTCTAGTTGCTATGGAGAAAAGTTAACAAGCCAAGGTGATTTCGAGAAGGTAAATAAATCAACATATAGGAGCTTAGTTGGATGCCTACAGTATTTGACAGCCACAAGACTAGACATAATGTTTGCAGTCAGCCTCCTATCTAGGTTAATGCACTGTTGCAATGTGAATCATTTTCGAGCTGGTAAGAGAGTTCTCAGGTACATCAAAGGTACTCTGAGCTTTGGGATGATTGTTTACCAAGGTTGGCAGCATGAAACTCTTTGGTTTTGCTGATAGTGACTAGGCAGGATCGATAGATGATATGAAAAGCACCTCAGGGTATCTGTTTACCCTTGGTTCAACCATTTTTTGTTGGATTTCAAAGAAGCAAACTGTTGTTACTCAATCAACAGCTGATGCAGAGTATGTAACAGCTACAGGAGCTGTTAACTAAGCAATTTGGTTAAGGAAAATCATGGCAGATATGAACTTGCATTAAAGAGAAGCAACAGAGATCAGATGTGATAACCAATCTGCTGTTGCAATTGCAAAGAATCCAGTGTTTCATGGGAAAACAAAACACTCTAAGATCAAGTTCCATTTTGTTAGGGAAATGGAACAATCTCAAGAAATCAGACTGGTTCATTGTAGTTCTAAAGATCAGTTGGCAGATATCTTAACAAGCCTCTTTGTGTGTTAAGGTTTAAGAATTTGAGAGCCAAGTTGGGAGTTTGCAACATGTAAGCCAATGAGGAGTGTTAGAAGATGGCTTACATGCAGACCAAGGTAGTTCGAGCCATGCAAGTTGCAGCTAAAGCATATCTGCTGTTTTGTTACTTTTCAACAATGTTTTATTTCTTAGTTAGATTAGAACTAAGTTAGTGACATGCTTGATGTAATTTGGTGCTGATAGATTGATAAATCAGCTTAACAAAGAGTGCAAGCAAGGTTTTATAAGTTTCAAGACTTAGTTAGTGGAGTTAGGTATGTGTTTAGGTAACATTTTCATTTTGACAAGCTGATTGCTTGGTATATGTAATGCCATTGTGCTTTCAATGATATGATGATGAAATCTTTTAGCAAATTCTTCTTTCTTTTGGTTTTCACTCAGCATTCTGCTCTTATAGCAAAGGCTGATTTTCTTGTTTGTGCAGCAAGACATCGAAGCTTAAAGCTTAAGTTTCAATCAAAATCTCATATTTTGTTTTCTTAGTTCCATCATATATGGCCGAGATGGCTAATGGAAATGTGACAAAAAATGCACTTTGATTGCTTGGCAGCCAAGAGGTGATCTTGTAACAATTGAAGCACAACTTGAATATGGCACAAATGCTCCTCGCAAGAAAAACAATAAAACATAATATCATTAAAAAAGACCAAAATGAACTTCCGCAAGTATGGCTGAAAAACGTCATTCATGAGGCTTTGAAATGTCGATGGTGCATTAGTTGGCACAAATGACAAAACTAAAAATTCATAGTGCCCATCATGTGTACGAAATGTCGTCTTACCCTCATCACCAACTTAACCCGAATTTGATGATCGCCTGCCAACAAATCAAGCTTCGAAAAGTAACATGCCCCATGTAACTCATATAAAAAATCTATCTCAAATGGTGATGATATTCAATGCTCAGTTATCCACACAAAAACACAATGTACCGTCTTTCTTATGACCTAGCAAAACCGGAGAAGAAAATAGACTAGTGCTTAGACGGATGATGCCTTTTTGTAACATATCAGCAACCAATTTCTTTATTTCTTGCTTTTGAAGATGAGAATAACGATAATGTTTAACATTTACCGAGCCATTATTGGGAAGCAAATGAATACTATGATCACAGGAGCAAGAGGGAGGTAAGCCGAGGCTTATGAAAAACATCCTCAAAGGTAGTTAATAAATCCTCCATAGTGGCGTCATTGAAAAATTCACTCGAATTCTGATATGGAAGTAATTCCAAATGAAAAAAAATTCAAAAATGGAATTGATCTGAGTTAAGAGACGTAACCCATTAAATTGAACTGGTTGAGCAGTAGGTGTAGTATCGCCTATACAACGAATCCACTGCCCAAGATAATCAAATTTGAAAATAGGCGAAGCATAATCTATCATGACAGGGCCCAATGTCACTAACCAACTACTCTGAGGACCATATCTCAAACCTAAATCAGAAGGACAAACGCTTAACTGCTGACCCAAACGGAAAATGTAGGAATCGCCGTGACTGGCAAATTCAAGAACTTGGCAACTCGGGTTTGGACAAAATTATGGCTACTGCCACCATCAAGCAAGACTTGAACCGACTTACCATGAACACTACCTTGAAATCAAATTGTAGTAATGGAACAACTCCCAGCCAAAGCATTATAGGAGATAATCGATTGAGGAGGAGTGGAAGAGTGTAGTGGAGCGGAATCGGAATTAGAAGCCATGGCCAAAATGGGCACAAGTGGTTCAATTGGAGGGGGCCAGTTGGTGTCATACTCCTAAAGCAACAACTGGGGCTTAGCAAAGACCTTATTGCTATTGGGAGGGTGGCCGTAACAGTGGCCGATGGTGAGGACCACAAGCAATGGCGATGGCAAATGTGTGGGAGTGGGTAACAAGGGCTTCGGATTACCCAAGGACGGTTTAAGCAAATCCCTTTTCCAGCACAATTCTTTGCTCATGAAGTTGGGCCAAAATCATAGCATCTTTCAGCGAAGTGAGCCGATAGACCAAAATATAATTTTTGATATCTGAACGCAAGCCCAAGATGAAACAATGGATAAAAAATTGATAAGGCAAGTGGACTGTACGATCGGTGACAGCCTCAAATCTGGGAAGAAAACGCTTTAGAATGGCCATTGTACATGTAGTCCAACCGACCATCTAATTATTTTAATACATCCAATCAAACCAGTTGGCGGTGTCATCGTCAAAATAGAAGGAAGAAATGGTAACCCGATTATCTCCTTTGATCTTATAAAAATCAAAGTATCATTTAGCTTTCATAACTTAGCAATCGAGGTCAACACTAGAGAAACACACCATCTTAACCAAAGCAGGCTTGTGTCGCCCAAGAGGTGTAGAACCAGAAACATCGGTGGGAAAGGGAGTGGCCTACTTAGAATCCATCGAAGAAGAGACCTGCTTCTGAATAGAAAGGGCAAAGATCTGACTCAACACTTCCTAGAGCAACCACTTCTAATCATTAACTAGTGAAGTCAGAGCATCAAGATCCTTGTGAAGAAGGGAGCTAGATTCCTAAACAGCCTTGACGCTATCATCCAAAACTCGAAAACAGATTTGATACTCTACCGTCTTTGTAGGGACACGATGAAAGCATCAATGTTGTGGCTAACAAAAACAAGATGTAAACAATTGTATGATTGAAGGAATTTCTTTTGCAAATTTGTATTGAAAAATTGATGATTACACAAATAGCTATAACTCGGCTCATGAGAAACGTGAGAAGAAAAGGTAGATGAGAAAGGAAACAATAAAAAGATGGGAAGAGAAAACAGCCAGAGCATAACCAGTTCCATAACCAACCCCTAATGCCTTAATCCTAAATAGTATCTTCCATTCCTTTCTACTAGTATCGTTAGATTGCCTCTGACCTAGCTTCAGCTAACATGGCACTCAATACATAACAGTTCAACCTTATAGAAGGCACCCTTGGTCGAGTGCTTCTTTTTGGGCTTTGTTGCTCGATAGGCTTGGTCATCATCATGGGGTCATGCTGGAATTGCTGCTCATGCTGAGCTTGTTGGTGTCCCATGCTATCACTCACAGCAAATTGTGTTGAAAAGACATAAATTTTGTATGTGAAATTTTATAAAGACATAATTTTATGTAACAAAATAATTTTATTAAAGAGTTTTTTATTAAAAGATACGTCGTATGAAAAGGTATATTGTGAAAATATACATTAGTCTATATAAATGACTTCTCTACTAATCATTTTTAATGTTCCTTTTGGAGTGTTTAGTATTGTGTTGCATCTTAAAAAGATATAAAAACATTAAAGAAAGTGTTTTACACGCCTCAAAACCTTCATATTTTTCTAATATTATCTTTCACTTTTTATTTATTTTTCTAACAATACTAAAAACCTGATTTCCTTGTGAAAAATGAGAATAATTTGCCTCTTATTTTACCAGATGTTTCTCGAGATTTTGGGTGTCTAAGAGTTCAATACTTAAGATGATCAAAATCAATATATTTGAAGTTTAAACTAGTGCATCTTAAAGACGTTCCCACAAGTAAACAGAAGAAATGAAATTTTGTGCTGCATTGGATCAAATTCCCAAGTCCCAAAGTGCAATATCTATTCTTTGTGAAATCCATTGCTATATTGAATCAATACAGAACGCCATTGATTAAACACTCGATGCAAGTAAATAACATTTAGTTCAGCTTAAAATTTGATTGAAAACCAATTTTTGAAAGTTTTGGGAAAATTACTACATTTGCCGTTTGTACATATGGTTTCTTAAAATGTACTTCGAACTTAGGAGCTCTGTTTTTGCATGATCCAGAGAAGTTTCGATTAAAGAGAAAATATTTGGGTTCTTTTCAAGGAATCAATTCAGGAGTTCTTATGGTTTTGTTTTTCAATCACATGAAACTTAGGTTGGAGCTGAATGTGGATGGGCAAATTCTTGAATATCAAATGAACGGGTGTTAATCAAGATCACTCAATCAAACCATCTTGGTCGACTATATAACCACTTTTGGTTTCTGTTCAAAACCAGGTTCCTCCTTTTAAGATTAAAAGAAGAAAAAAGGTGCAGATTTTAGCATATATATTACTGGTTTCACTTAAATTTCTAGCAGAGCATCTTACAAATGATAAATGAAGTATCCCGTAAAACACATCCAAAACATTGAACAATTCACCGAATAATGTACATATACTGGGGTCTTACCTCTGCACAAGTTCCCGTAAAACCGCTTCGCAGTTTTTGCTCTCAAAAATCAGAAGGTGCCCACCATCAGGAACTTCATGATAATAAATCCATGGAAGCTTTTCGGAGAGATAACGATTTACTTGAAATTGAATGATTCTGTCTTCATAACCTTGCCAAATATGGACCGAACCCTCATTATTTGGAAAAGGATTAATTAGATCCATGGGATCAAATTCCCATTTTCCATAACTGACCATTATATCTCGATGCAGCGACTCGTAAACACCTTGCTGCTGAATCTTCTCCTGCAGTCAGACATGTCGCTAAGCAACATAAGTTGGAGATACTTGCAGTGATAACAAGCAAGTTAAATAACTTATGTATTCAATGGTGGAATGAAATGTCTAAGAATAACTCTTTGAAGAAGGGTCTGCAATGCGTTCTTGGGGACTTTAAGAAAAACATTTAGTGATGCATTAATCCATAGCAGTTTCTTGATCTTTCTAGTGATGAATCAATTTATAAGAACTTAACAACCTGACCGACACTTGGAGCTTCGGACCACTTCTTCAAGATCTCCAAATCACTTTGGCTGAAAATCGCCATATTTCCAGCCAGAATGCTTAGTGAAGGGAACCATTTCTGGGACATCCACCAGTAGAACAACCAAGGGGTGTAATGCGCAACTCGGAATGACCATTGGTCTTGTGCAAGCAACCTACTGAATGCATCATTTGATAAATTCGCTGGAAGACAAGGCCACCAGTAGTTAACAAAGGGAACTACAAGAGAAGCTCCCGCCAATCTGTAAAAATGAGAAAATCCATTGTCAAAGTAACTTCTTTCGTTTAGTAGAATTAGAAAGCAAGAATTCTGCAAAGTCAAAAGGAAGAAAAAAATAAGAAGCTTATAATCTGTAAACAAATCTAGCAACATGCCTATGAGGTATGTATTTTAAGCAACTGTAAACAGGGTACGCTCCCATTGAGATCCCAATCACATAAAACTTAGAACCAATCTGCAACTTGTCAGCTAGTTCTTGAACATCATATGCTTCACTCTTCACTGAGCGTGATGGATTTGGATCACTGTCTCCATAACCTGATCTATCGAAGAAAAGGAAATAGATCCTGAGTTCCTCTACAAGTTCCTGAAAACCAAACCACAATGCTGAAGTCACAGTATCTTCTTTTCAAATAAAAAACTTAAGCTTTCTGAAGATAAAAACAAAAATCAAGCAGTTGCTGAAACAACATAATGGGTCATAAACTAGTCATGGCCCACCAAAGCAGGGATCTTCCAGGGATGAAACGGAAGAAGTCTCACTCATACCCTTTCACTAAATTAGCAACTCTCAAGTATTACCATATATAGTTTTGCACTTGCAACACAAGACTTCAAAAAATATATTACTAGACCATGTCCCCTAGAGATGATAGAAGAAGATCAAAACATAAAACCTACTTTATATCTTGATATCAGTTTAAGGTAACAAAGATCATGTCCCTAGAGATGATAGAAGTGCTCATAAATGTAGTGCGTAGTCTGTCACAATATTGCAAACTACCGGTCATCCTTCCATGTAAAATTTCAGAATTTGTAACAAAGTAAAAACTCCATTAACAAGTTTAGAACAAGATATGATAAGGTATGCAAATTTGTAAATAACCAAAAGTTCATACTTCAGATGCAGGTAAATTCAGATCTTTGGAGCTGCCAAAGCCATGAATGACAACTATTTTGTACTTAGCCTCTTCCCTGGGAACTCCAGCTTCCCTGTAAGCCAAATGCCTTCCATCACTGAGCTTAATTCTGGGAGAAGTGACAGGTGGCCCATCGGGTGAGCCACATATCTTTGGAGGGGGCGGCTTTAATGCTCGATAAGTCCATCCCAGGAGGCCCACTGTCAAAGCTACCGCTATAGGGGCAATCATTGCTGCAAAGGGAGAAAACACCATAAATCCATCATATCACATAATTCAAGAAAGAGGAAGATTTTTACCCGGTTTCATATTCATCCAAAGCAAGTTGAAAATATAGGGAATGTTGAAAGCGTATGAACAGAGAAAATGGTAAGCAAAACGTGCTTATGGCTCTTGGGGTTCTTCAAAAATTCGTAGGTAACTGTACTCCATAAGTGAAAACCAAATAACAGTATCACTTTAACAGAATAATAATGGGGAAATCCTTAGCCATTGTTTTGTGCTTCTAAGTTTCTATGTTTTTTTCTTGAGAAAAAAGTAGATGGAATGAAAGCAGGCCACAACATACAGAGCCAAACAGACGGATTGATTTCAAGTTCTGGAAAAAATAGGGCCAGCTAGCTATTCACGGAATAAGGGGATCTAAAGGGAAGCTGATTGCTTACGTGCTTAAAACATGGGTGATTTTCAAATTATAAACCCTACATAATCAAGCAAGCCTTTATCCAATAGTATATGAGAAATTTAGATAACGCAACCGTGTCCTTAATGCAGACAAATATCTGTCTTTTGCAATCCACTTTTTGGGGATCAATGGAACTTCCCTCAGCCAACACTACTAGAACTACAGCAGAACAGGAAGGAAGCAACAGCAGCAGCCAAAGTAGGAAAGTTAGCTACAAATTAAAACCTAATGACTAATTAGTTCAGGACCTGCAGAAATTAAGAGAAAGCACAATCATAAATATCCCAATATTTCATATTACAAATTTCAAATAAGATTTATTTCCAGTAGTTCAAGTTCATAACAACCAAATCAAAATTGGAAGTTTCCTAAATAGCCAGTAACTAACAAATAGGAAACCATTCATATCATTTTACTCATAAATACTCTAAAACAAAGAGTTGATCCGAAATAAATAGATAATATCCAGAAATTCCAAGAAACAATTAGATAGGAAGAGATGAAGAAATAAAAGGAAACTAAAAACCCCAACCTGGAAATGAACTGGATTTGGCACTGTTAGCTATGGTGTGAGCTCTGGCAGATGCAGCTGAGACCTTCTTCTTAATCCGGTCAAGACTTCAAATAATTATAAGAAAGCAAAATCCCATTTGCTGAAAAGGACCCAAGTTCTCACTGTTTTTGATAGTGCCAAATGATATTTGTCATTGCAAGAAACGTGCCATGGTCCAACAAAAACAATACTAAAACCACTAGTCTCCAAATCTGTCATTTTGACTGTTGTTTCAAGCTTGGAACTTTGTAAGATTGTGCACCAGTGAGTCAAAGATTTTAAGGATAATAATCATTTTAATTTGTTTAGAAAAACGAGGTGATATTACCCCTACCATTACGTTCGCCGAAATTAATCATGCCAAGGTTGATTTGGTGAAAATTCGAAACTTTATCCTGAGCATGTTCTGGTTTGTTTTTGTTGCTTCATGTTTGTTTTATAATTTATATTTGGAAGTATGCGATTTTCATTTTAAGCATGAGTTTTTAAAGCTTAAATCCGTAATTTTGCTTTAGAATGCAATATGTTTAATTACTAAATTTTCTATTTAATTTCTGTATTAAAAACTTCAAGTTTGAAAATGCAAGTGTGGAGATATCAGAATATATTTATATTGATGTATTTTGATGTATGATTTTGGATTTATTAATATTTTTTAAATATTTTATGTATATTATATATAATTATATGTATATAAATATATTTATATGTAAATATAAATTTTAAATTATATTTGATATAACCTTGATCATAACAATTTGTCACGCCGTTAATTAACAAAATAAAAAAATTTAAAGACTTATAAATAAATAAATAAATAAATAAATTTAAACCTAATTAAAAATTACTTACAATTCTTCTTTAGATACTTTTTGAAGTTATGAATTTACCCAACCGGCTTCCATCGCTACAGAAAGAGGAGAAACTTGCTATTTTGATGGAGATAGAAACCTTTTTGAAAATAATGATTTAGATTTGAAAGAAGCCAATAGCACTAATTTCTTTAATATTTTTAGAGATCACTTTCGTATTATAAGATAATTGATCAATTTTCAAAAATTGCAGGAAGAGGATGAGCATTTCCTTCCATCTACAATTGTTGTCGTCTCTATTTTCAATCGATTAATCTCCTTCAAAGGTAGTCAATGCAGTGCTCCAATTATTGTTGCCATAGCTCCAATCTTTGGCTTCGATTTAGGCTACTGCTTTGTTGCCACCCAAAGCTATTGTTGTTAGTCTCAAAATATTGCTCTTTCAAATTTTCACAAATTTCCTTCAAATATATTGCCAATTACTTCACATGTTTCAACTATAAATTATTAATTATTATACTTAGCTACTGTCAATTGGACTTCAATGTGTTGTAGTTAATTTCAACATATTTTCTTTTTAGATTACTGTCTTTGAATGGGAGGAAATAAGGTGAAGGAGAGTTTGGTCTTGAATGAAGTCATGGGAGAGTTAAAAAGAAAAGAAAATTGTATTTAGGTTTAAATAAATTTATTAATATTTATTTTTAAATCCTCTAATTTTCTTTTATTTTGTTAATTAACAAGGCGATAAATTATGGTTTATTGATAATGCATGGGACTCATACACTGACGCTATATCAAATATAATCCTATTTAATATTGTAGATTTTATTTTAGGTTTATTACTTTTATTTTGAATGTGATTAATTATTTTAAGAATTTTTATTAAAATATATAATAATACATTACTAAATAAAAATTCATATTGAGGATGAAATGCATTTATATAGAATTTTTATTTTGAGATGTGTTGGGTTAAATTTAAATTAAGCAACAAATACGAATGAAAATTTGAAAAAATTGGATACAAATATTTACGTGGGAAAACCCCTTTGAAGAGAATCAAAACCCACGAGTAAAGAAAATTTCACTAAAATAACAAAAATTCAGAGGAATACAAGATGGAGAAACAAACAAATATCGAACCCAAAGTTACAAAGTTTTCTCGAAATTCCCACAAACTCTCTCTTAATTTTGTTATTATTATTCAAAACTATCTAGGGTTTCTAAAAGGCCTTTTTAAGGCTAAAATTCATGTGAAAATATGATTAAAATATTCCTAAAATAATCAAAGTTAAACTGGAAAAAGATAACAGAGTTTAACTAGAAGAAGAACCATGGTTTCATAGCGAACACGTCGTCACATCATGATGTCATGTTCAGCTCGTCGGGACGCCATGCATCGCGTCGTCAGACGACGGATTCTTCTTGTTGGGACGTCGTGTGTCGTGTCGTCAGGACGCCCTCTCTTCCTCGTAACGACTTCAACTCTATTTCATCCGAAATGCAAGGCACACTCCACAAATCTCCACCTTAACTCATATTTTCGAAATGTCTTTTTTGCTGAGTCCAGTTAAGGGCCTAACTTGATCTTTGTCGAATGTTTACCAAGTCTAAGCAATGCTTGAACTTGGAAATTGGAAGACTTTTTGTCATCATGTCTGCTGGGTTGTTTTCTGTGCCGATTATGTGAATCTAAACGTCTCATTAAACGATCACCTTTCGAACAAAATGGTACCGAATATCCATATATTTGTTCTTCCGTGATGCATCTGATCATTGGTGAGATGTATGGCACTTTAACTATCGCAATATACAACAGTTTTCGTTTTTATCAACCAGCTCCCCGAATAGACCTCTCAACCAAATGGCCTCTTTCACAGCCTTTGTGATAGCCATATTCTACCTCTGTAATTGATGATACCATAGTGGCCTGTAAGGTGGCTTTCCAACTAATTATGCAATTACCGAAAGTGAACAAATAACTTGTAAAAAACCTTCTTTTGTATAGGTCTCCAACATAATCCGAGTCTACATAGACGACTAGACCTACTGAACATCTTCCGAATTCTAAACAAGTATTGGAAATCCCCCTCAAATATATAAGTATCCACTTAATAGCTTGTCAGAGTAATTTGTCGAGTTTGGCTATGTATTTATTTACTACATTAACAACATGTGAAATATCGGGACAAGTGCAAGCCATTACATACATTAGACTTCCGACTATATTAGAATAAGGAACCAAAGACATGTACATTTATTCATCTTTGGTTTGTGGTGAATCTGAAGCCAAAAGTCTGAAGTGTGCAACTAAAGGAGTACTTTCTGTGTAACGCCCCAAATTTGATAAATTTTTTTCTATAAGTTTTTGACACAACTGTGTATCTGCTTCAGTGGTAAGTGTTCTGGGTGTGTGTTAGAGGTCCCAAGTTCAAGCCTTGCCTTTGGCAAATTTTGGCTTTCTCCTAAATTAAGCCTTAACTTCTAGTTAGCAGGCTTATATTAAGTATTTGTAATGTCAAATTAGAATGGGTCTGTTGGTCTGATGGTTAGGTGGAGTGTTCGATTACATGAGGTCCTGAGTTCAATTCCTAGCTTTGGCTTTATTTTTGCACGTTTTTTGGGAAGAGTTTGAGTGGCGATAAAATTCTGTGTAATGGGGATTTAGTGGGGAGAATTAGGGGGGAAAAATTAGGGGGATATCAGAATATCCCATTTGGTTTCTTTTTGCTAAATTCGAGTTCCCATCTCCCTCTCTGTTGAAATTCCTATCTCTTTTCCCTATTACTTGTTCATTGTTTTCGTTGGTTTCCAAATTGCCTTTGGTTGTCCTGTGTTGTTATCGCGCGTCCGGTAAGTGTATAAGCAACGTTTTGGTTTTGGGATTGTAGAATCGCGATTTAATGAGTTTAGTTCTTGTTTAGGAGGAGGCTGAGAGGCTGGAAGTCACGCTTCTTCGTACTGAATCGGGATTGAGTTCGGTTGTTATCGGTAAGCCGTTTATGTGTTTATGGGATTCTTCATTTTAATTCAATTTTATTGCGTATCAAGTGTTAACCTGGTATTTATCGGTCAATAATAGGTCCTGGAGTACTTGGGTTTGTCTTAGCTTCGAATCGATACTAGATATGTACCCAAAAACACAAAAAATGAGAGTCGACGAAAGCTGAAAAATGAAACTATCGGCGCCACACGGGTGTGTGGTAAGCCGTGTGGTAGTACACGGGCGTCTGATCGATGAGCCAGGCCGTACGCGCAAGACACAGGAGCATAACATGGTCGTGTGATGGCCGGTGAGGCCGTGTGCGAGACACGGGCTTAACCAATTAGGCATGTGGGCCCACATAGGTAAGCCACATGGGTGTGTGAGCTCATATTTCTAAAATACTCTGAAAGGTTACTCGGGTCGCCCAAGTCGACTAGGACCTACTGTAGGGTCGGTAAGAGTTACTTGACCGCTAATAACGTGATCTAACTATGTGATATATGTGCTCTAGCATGTTACTTCTAGCTTGTAAATCGATTTGAATGTATGATCTGTTAATTGCATACTTGCATGTCATGTATTGTATGCTGCATTGCATCGGGGTTGGGTTTATGTATATGGAGGAAGTATTCTGAAAGGCTCTTAAGCCTGATATCTGGCAGCACAGCTGCAATTATCTGACTATGTGCCGCATTTCGATACAGCATGGTATGTAGAGATGGGTGGGTCGATTTTATCCCCACATGGTGTGTAAGGTTGGACGGAGTTGGTGTGTAGAGGCTGGTGGGTAGGACTTCATTATTCTACTCTGTTATGCATGATATATCTAAGATGGGCTAAAGCCCAGTTCGTATCTGATTCTGTATCTGAGAGGACTAATGTTCACTCTGGTTCTGTAAAGGGTTCAGGCCCGAATTATCTAATATTTGGATATATGACTGATTTCTGCTGTTGTGTATATTCTCTGTGAGGATTACAAACTGATTTTGTGAAAACTTACCCTTTTTCTGTTTAATCTATGTAGGTAATCCCCAGACTTGACGGGTCGGTGCAGCGGAGGATTCAACGTTGGCCACACGGTTTTCCACTTGGACTATTTTCCGTTTACTTATGATTTAATTTATATTTGAGGAAATTTTGATGTAATTAAGGCCTCTACGGATTTTTGCCTAATTTGGGACTTTTGAAATATTTTACGGTCTATACTACTAGTAGTAGGAAAACTCGGGTTATCAAAAGAACTGAATGTTTTACAAAACTACCACGCATGCGGAAATGATTTTAAAAGCTTTCGCGTAAAAGTAATATTTTTAAACCAGATCAATTAGAACGTGTTTTTCCGGACTAAGTACAAGTTAATAATTAGAACGTTTTTAAGGTAAATGCAGTTTCAAAAAAAAACCTTCTCATGTGACATCGCCAAATTCGGCCATAATGTCCAGGCTGGGTTTGGGGTGTTACAAACTGGTTTAGAATCTTGCATTCCAAACCACTCGAGAATTCCTTTTATGTATCTCTATTGTGACAAAAATAGCTTCTCGGAGTGTCTATCTCTCGAAATTTTCATCCCTAAAATTTTCTTGGCTGCACCAAGATCCTTCATCTTGAACTTACAATTGAGCATGGTTTTTAATCGATCAATTTTGGATGGGTGGTTTAACAAGCTGTCAAGTCTTGTTCTTTTGAAGGACTTCCATTTCCTCTTCTATAGCAACGAGCCACTTATTGGAATCAAAAGCCTGAACTGCCTCTAAATACTTCGAAGGGTAGGCTGAATCAATGCTCTTCACAATACTTAGAGCATATACTACTAGATTTCCTTCATAATATTTTTTATGGTTTGATCTTTCGCATTTTTCTGTATTGGGCTAACTTATAATCTTGAAGGGTCTCTGATTGGTATGGAGAGGCTTCGGAAACCTTCTATTGCTTCAAAAAGGTGTCCGTTTCATGATTTATATGTGATATTGCGATGTGACGATTCTCTTCATTAGGACGTTACCCCTGTTCATTGTTATGTTGCGACGTCAAGCTTTATGCTAGTGACGCCATTGTTTGTTTTTTTCGGCTCCATCTTACTTGAAACACTCGACTTTTATATATTGTTTTGACTTGGTGAACCTCTTTTTGATTGAATCATAGATGTTTCATCAAATGTAAAATCTCTACTAACGATGATCTTACTCATTTCTAGGCACCATAACTTATAGTCTTTTATCCCAGCAGTAAAATCCAGAAAAATACGAACCCCTTTTTGACAAAATCATCGATGTTTCATCAAACGTAACATCTCTACTGACGATGATCTTACTTGTTTTTGGGCACCATAACTTATAGCCTTTTATCCTAGTAGCAAAACCTAGAAAAATACACTTCACAACCCTTATTTTCAAGCTTTCCCTGACTAACTTGAGCATAAACAGGACAATCAAATACTCTAAAGTTAGAGTAATTAGAAGGATTTCCTGCCCAAATCTTTTCAGGAACCTTTCCATCCAAAGCTCGATATGAAGACCAATTCACTGAATAACTTGCTAGGTTTATTGCTTTAGCCAAAAACTCCTTTTCTAAGCCTACATTGGAAAACATACATTGAGCTTTCTCAAGTAATGTCATGTTCATCCGTTCGGCAACTTCGTTTTGTTGTAAGGTACCTACAATTGTGTGGTCTCTCAATTCCTTCCCGTTTGCAGAAATTGTTGAACTTACCTGAATAAAACTTGAAACCATTATCCATTCTTAGTTGCTTTACAAACTTCCCAGTCTACTTTTCGAGTAAGGTGTTCTACTGCTTAAAGATCTCTAAGACTTCACTCTTGTGTTTTAGGAAATATACTCAAACTTTTCTAAAATGATCATCAATACAATTTAGAAGATATCTGCTACCTCCATTGAAGACGCCTGGAGCCAGACCTCATAAATCGAAATGAATGCAGTCAAGGGTCCCTTTAGTATTGTGCATCACCGAATCGAAGCTAATTTGAGTCTGCTTCCCATAAATACAATACTTGCAGAAATCAACTTTCCAACTCTGAAGCCTATAAGAAGACTTCTTTTTGTTCAAAACGGTCATAACTTTTTCACTCATATGATTGAGTCGCATATGCCTCAACTAGGTTGATTCAGAATCTGTAAAAAGCTGATTTTTTTCGCGTCGTTACGACACCAAAAGAGTCTTCATCTTGACATGGCGACGATCTTGCCTCTACTTCCGTAATTGTTTAACAAACCGGACACTATTGAACCTTGCAAAATGTATATGTTACTGACTTTCTGTCATCTTATCAAAATAAGAGCTCTAGAAGATACTTTTTAAGTCGTTTGGCTCAATAATGATCTTGCAACCATTCGAGTATAGAATACCCGAAAAGGCGAGATTCTTCTTTAAATCAGGCACATGCTTGACATCTGATAATGTTTGATCTTGTCATGCATCCTAATATGAATGGTACTAATGCTGGTTATTTTGTAGTGTGAGTTATTTCCTATAAGCACAACTCTATCTTTAATCGAATTGTATGTGGAGAAGCAGTCTCTGTTAAGATACATATGGTAGGAACACCCTAAATCCAAGATCCACTCAGATGTGAACTTAGATCTTTTGATCGTTGACACCAGTAATAAATCATCACCTCTGTCCTCAACTACACTAGCATCGGTTACATCGACTTTCTACTTTCCTCTCTCGTTGTTTTGGGTGGCCCTCTTATTTTTGTTTTGCAGTTTATAAGATTCTAACTTAATGTGACCCATCTTTTTGCAATAACCACACTGCTTGTCGTAATTTCTTTATTTTGATCTCGCCATTGATCTTCTTTGACTCGAATCCTTAGATTATTGTCTTCGTCTAGCAACCAAAACCGAGGCTTGCCCATCTGACTTGTTCTTTGAACTTAATTCATTGTTGAATTTATCTTTTTTTTAATAAGTTTCCCTTCACGTCCTCAAACGAGAGTCTCTCTCTACTATAAATTAGGGTTCCCTTGAAAGTTTTGTATGAAAGGGGTAAAGAACAAAGCAATAACATAGTTTGACCTTCGTTGTCTATATTTGTCTCGACATTCTTCAAGTCATTAAAGAGAGTAACAAATTCACTGATGTGAGCCCTAATAGACTCACCTTCTACTATACGGAACATGTATAATCATTATTTTAATACCAAATGATTTGCGAGGGACTTTGTCATATAAAGGGATTTCAATTCCCTCCATAAGACTGTTGTTGTCTTCTCCGTAAGTACCTCTTACAATACATTGTTAGTGAGGCACAACTGAAGTGTTGACAGTGTTGGAAAAAAACTTGGTTTGAAAACCCTTTTTTTGCACAGTAAAAAATTAAAATTTTGAAAACTGACCTGGTTTGTAATATTTATAACAATAAACCTTAACTGAATTTGTACATGTGTTTTCGACTTAACAGACGTTCGTTGTTCCCAGCTTTCAACCAAACAATCTTCTTCGCTATTTTTATACCACGAATTGTTTCGAGTGTGAGCTCGAACCAATTGAATCGAAACATAGAAATAGAAAAAGTTTTCTCTTATTTTGGGGTGAAAACAAAAATTCCTTCTTCTTAATAAATAGAATTATTATTGCCAAAAAATATATGTAATAGGTGAGAATAAATTCTCTCTATTTTTTGGCAGAATAACAATCTCTCAAAGTTGTGTTTATGGCTCTACCTTTGATATCTATTTATAGGAAAAGAAGACAGAACACTTGTTGAGTTGTAGTGGTTTATTTCAAATAGAAAAACAACATCCTACTTAGTATAGAACTAGAGTGGATGCCACACTCTAGTATTACTATTAGGGTTGTCGCCCCTTTCATGTCCATGAGGGGTTTTTGGGCCTCTTTCGCATCGGGTCCAATTACGAGTATTTACTAGGCCTTTTTAACCCAATACTCTATAATGCAATCCAACCCGATTCAGTTTTTCTATTTTCCCAAAATAAACTTTAATATTTATATATAAAATAATATTTTTATCCTTATTTTTCCCTTAGCAAAATTTTGACGATTTTACCTTGGTAAAATTTTGACGATTTTGCCCTTAGTAAGAATTTAAGAAAATATGTTCAATATTTCACAACTCAACATGTTCACTAAGACCGAATGATTTATTTTCATTTTCAGGCTTCAAAATAGTCCAAAATTATAAACTTATCCTTTCGGTCATTTTTTAAGTAATCCATATAGGATTGCAAATGGATCATTTCCATTTCCATTTTTGGAAACCTATATTTATTTCCAAATGATTTCATTTCTCTATTTCAAAGAAAACCATAGTCATTCTTGAATGTTTCCTAGTTCTCTTTTCCTATTCATTCTATTTATTTCTATTTAAACACGCAATTTATTTCTGGTTTCAATGAGCTAGCGGAAGGATTGATTGGACATATGTAGTTGAGGCTCAAATGATTTATAATTAAGTTTTGATTTTTCACCTATTAATTATAAACTCATTTAGTCACGAAGTCATTCCACTATAGTATCGTGACTAAGCTCTCCCAAATGACATACCATTACGAAAACAACTACTAAGTGCTCGTCTGATGACCTTGTCATAAGTGTATTACCCTCATAGGATATCCTTGATCTTTTGGCGATAAAATCTGTTCTCCCAGTATGATTCTATTTTATCTCATGGTAATTATTACATCTTCCTTCATGAAAAGTCAATCAATATCAAATAGTGATCAAGTCATCCACCACAAAGACGGACGACCCGTGGCAACGTTTACTTTTCATCAATCATGTAATGCCAATGAGAGGATATCATTTACCCATATTTTGGGCTATGAATTCTACTATTGTAAATGACGCTACATACTGTAGAAGTCGTACACCCAACGTACCAGCTTTTGGTTCCTTATCTATTTGAACTCAGGCTTTTACTTATATCAAAGTGTACAAGTCACGCATACATAGTCCACCATCCACTCAAGATTTAGGTATGCCATACTATGAATGTCACAAGTAAATAAATTCATAAACAGATTCAGGATCTATTCTGCTGGGGTTCTGTCTGATGTACTGTCAGTCCAGTCAGTCATATCTATATCTCTATCTTTTTAGAGTCATCCGTTCTTATGCCCAAGACAAGGCATCTTCCCAATTGGGCTTAATAGACAACATATTAGTTGTTCAATCAGTTTGCTCATTTTCGATTAAACTAATGATATGTTTAAGTTCATCTACTAATACAAGTTGTTTTTTCGTATTACGACTTGACCATGTAATACCACTGAATATTAGTTAACATTAGACAACTAGTGAGAAATATTTGCTTCCATTTTGCTTTGCGTGCAAAAACCATGTGAGGACAATATACAAAGTATTAATGTAATTAATGAATAATTTTATTAACTATTCTGTTCGAAAAATTACAAGTGCACTTAGATGAACATACTACACTTAGGGCACCAGATCCAACAGACAATACCTTCTCATCAAGCTCCTTCCATTATGACTGATTCGCATTGGCGGGCCTTTACCTTGGAATGACATTTTTTAGACCATTCTGAACCAAAATTATCGTCATCCAAATTTTTCACAAACTAAAATTCGTGATCACATCAAACTTCTCAATATCGTAACTCATTGTCATCTCTGAACGGTTTGTATGCAAAAACTGAACCAAACTTTGATACCAGTTTGTTGGGTTAAGCCTAAATTAAACAACAAATACGAAGGAAAAACTGAGAAAATTGGACACAAATATTTACATGGAAAAACTCCTCCAAAGAGGATAAAAAACCACGAGCAAAGAAAACTTTACTAAAATGGCAAAAAATGCAAAAGAGTACAAGAGGGAGAAACAAACAAACCCTACACCCAAAATTACAAAGTTTTCTTGAAATTCCCACAAATTCTTTTAATTTTGTTATTATCATTAAAAACTATCTAGGGTTGCTAATAAGCCTATCATATGCTGAAATTCATGTGAAAATATGACTAAAACAACCCTAGAATAATCAAAGTTAGATTGGGAAAAGATAACAAAGTTCAACTTGGATAAGAAACTTGGTTTTGTAAGGAACATGTCGCCTCGTCATGATGTCGTGTTTGGTTCATTAGGATGCCATGCATTGCATCGCCATGACGACAGGTTCTTCTCGTCGGGAGGTCGCATGTCGTGTCGTCAGGACATCGATTATTCCTCATCACGACACTGACTCTGTTTCATTTGAAATGCGAGGCACACTCCATAAGATGAAAACGTGATTAAAGATTTAGTGTTTTTTTTTTTTTTTTTAAAAAGATGGTATTGGTTGATCCCAAAGTATAAGAATGAAATTCATCCTTAATTATTAAAGCTTTGGGGACGAAATTCGTAGGAGGATTTTTCATGATTCACCCTAAAACTTTTTAAAAATATGATTTTAAAATATGTACGTTGAGATCACTCTCTAAATCTAATTTTCAAACCACCACGACAGTTTTAGAGAAGTTTGAACCTTTGTGTAATGGGCCCAATTTCTCCATGGACTAAGAACTTGTGAAGGAAACCTTAGAAGTTTTGGGGAGCCCACTCAATGGGCTTGCCTTTAAGAAGTCCAAGGCTATCACTTGGGACCAAAATGAGGTCAAAATAATTGGAGCCCAACCTGGTAATTGGACAATTACAGACAAAGATGGGGCTTGCTGTGGGAGAAAATTAAGATCTCTACTCTTGGTTAGAATGTGATCGAGAGTTAGGAATTAGGGTTGGCCAATCAAGGAAGGCTTAAAACAATCTTGCTTAAGATTTGAAAGGCTGCCAGATTTTAGGCTCGAAAATGAGAGCGACTCCAACATGCCATTCAGCGTAATAGGTTGAATCCCGACGACCACATCGCTTTTTTTTTTTTAATATTTATAAAAAAATGTAAAACTTTATCAAATAATAATTAAAAATCATACAACCAAGTTCATTTTGTTAAAATAAGCCTAAAAATTCAGAACCAAAAATTAAATCGAAATAAATTATAATGAATAGTTCAAAATTTTTAAAAAAAAAACTCGACTGAATCAAACCGAATCGATATCACCACTATATAACTGATTAAGTTTTAATTTTTTAAAACACTCATCTACTTAAAATTGAATGAAAGGGTTTATATATATTGTTTATAATTTGTTTAAATTTTATATTTTGTATATTTCTTTGTTTAATTTTTTAAAATTTTAATATATTCTTTGATTTCTATATTTCTATATTTTTAAATTTTTAAATTTCTTTTTTTATAATTTTTAAAATTTTTAATTTTCGAAATTATGAAATCATAATATCTTATATGTGGAGGAAATAAGTGGCTAGTAAGAGATGAGTGTTGGATCAAATAACGCGAAAGAATTTTGAGTTAGTCGAGTTTATGAGTTTTATTTTATCATTTTTATTTGATTTGAATTTTTTTCAAATTAAGTTGAATATTGAGCCAAGTCTATTAAATTTCTTCAAAGTTTTAAAAAATCAAATAAATTAAAGAACTGAACTGCTTGATAAAAAATAATTCTAAGTCGTGATCTAAGTAAAAAAAAAAAAAAAAACTTTGAAGACTAAAGTGAAAAAGGAATAATTTTTGGAGCTAAATCAAATAAGGAAAACATTAATTTTAGGCTTAAGGGTGTTAAAAACTCTCAAACTTTTTCAAAAAAAGTAATTAAACCCCTCTTTTTTTTTTCTTTACACTCAACTCAATTGAGCACTTGAACTTTCAAAATACATAAAAAAAGGCCCTCAAACTTCTTCAAAAAAAGCAATTAAGCTTCTGCTTTGTTTTGTACTCATTTAGGTAATTAACCTTTCAAAATGCATTAAAAAGGCCCTTAAACCTTTACAAAAAAAAGTAATTAAGCCCCTACTTTTATTAAAAATTACAAAAAGAAATTATAAAAAATAATAAATTTTAGAAATTTTAATAAAAATATAAAATTATTAAAAATTAGAATTTTTTTTATAAAAATTATAAAAAAATAGGGGCTTAATTACTTTTTTTGTAAAGGTTTAAGGACTTTTTTGATGTATTTTGAAAGTTTAAGTACCTAAACGAGTACAAAACAAAGCAGAAGCTTAATTGCTTTTTTTAAAAAAATTTGAGGACTTTTTCACTCTTAAACCTTAATTTTATATTAACTATTAAAATATTGGTATAATATATATGCCTATCTATCTATCTATTTATAGGTAATTTTTTTTAACAATTACATATGATAACATTTTAAAGGTGAATGATTCAAAAGAAGGGAAAAAGCTTGCTTTCTTTCAACAAATATATTCTCAAAAGAAAGTGTTGGGAAGGCCCCCATCATTCTATTGCATATGCACATCATTAATCAATAATTATCTTAATTAATTATTCTAATTAAATATATAATTAAGTATAAAATTTTACCCAAAACTAGGCAGAGAATCGTGGAAAGAGCCAGTATAGGTCTCTAAAATTAATAATATCGTACATAAAATATATGCATGAATTTATAAAAATGAATTTTTGAAGGGGAAGTGGGTATCAAGGGTGGATATGATGCCTGTATCATATGTCAACTTCCATCTCTTAAAGTTAATGGTATCAACTAATCTCCTCAAAAAAGTATACTCAACTGATTAAGCTAATTATTAGTATCTTTTGATAGCAATAACAAGTAATTAGTAATTCGCACTTAATCTACAAGATCTTTGTATAAAGCCAGTCAATATTGGTTGGGCATATTGGGAGTATTCGATTCTTATTTAGTCTTTTTTCTTTTTCAAGTATGGTGATTATAGTTATAATCATAATTATTTTAATTAATTTTTGTCATAACATAATTGAATTGAACCTAACAAATTACACAGAAAAACTAAAAAATTAAAGTTATCACTAATCAATTCGGACTAGGTTCTAAACTTAAAAGGATCTCAAAATTAGATATCAAAACTTAAGTTCATTAAACAAAAATGGACTTGTAATACCCCAAACCCGACCCGATTCACTGGGTTCGGATTTGGGTGTTACCACACAAGACTCACATTACGTACAATGGCAATTTACAATTACCTATTTCTTTAAACATGTACTATGGCATTTTAATCAAAAACTTATTACAAGAAAACAAGGGTTGTGTTTAATATATATTTAATTACAACAGACTCAAATTAAATCACTACAAAATGAAAATTTATTTATTACAGATTCAAAGGGCGTATTCTTAAACTACTCCATAACTCCACTGTATGAATAATAGCCCACTTCGTCACCACTTTGGTGCACTCCTGGCATTATCCCTCCAAGTAAAGTCTCTTCTCAATTACTTGAAAAGAAATAACAAATCTTGTAAGTACTTTTAGTGGGCTTATGAACCATATATTGATGGATGCTATGCAATCTTGTATGAATTGCTATGAGTCAACCATATTCTGCATCATTTACTTTGACTAATACCAACACAGTGTTATCATTTCTTTATATGCCAATTATTATGCCCTTATCATACTTAATCTTCCATATCTTGTTAACTGAGGAATCCATCCAAACATTTCACAGATCAGTTATCCCATAATACTTACTTAATAGAACACACTCTTAGAAACCACTTCCAACAATCCATACCTTAACCCATACTCTTATTTCAAACAATTGCTCATTGACATTATCTTGGGCGGATACATATATTTGGAGGATACTTACACAGAATTTCATATTATTGGTTCACACTCAGACATAAGGCTGTAAATAAACCGAGCTTGAACGAACAAACCTCTGTTCATTTTCGTTCGTTAAGAATTTCAAATCTTTGTTCATGTTTGTTTGTTTAATATTCACGAACATGTTCATTTAACTTAATTAAACATGTTCACGAACATTAAACAAACATGTTCATGAACATATATTTGAATATGTTCACAAACAATGTTAACAAATAATAAACAAACAAACAATAAATACGTACATATATATATATATATATTATTATTCAGATATAAAATAGTCAAATATAAGTATTTTTAATTATATTATAAATGAAAAAAATACAAACCAAGATAGTTTTATTAATATATACTAATGGAACAATAAACGAGTTTTAAGGTAATTTTATTAATATATACTAATGAAATTTTTATAAGAAAATATCGTTAATAAATAAACGAGTCATAAACAAGTTAACAAATGAGCTTATAAACGAGCTTGTTCGTGAACAGAAACGAACCGAACATACCACAATTCGTGTTCGTTCGTTTATTAAACGAACATAAAGACTTTGCTCATACTCGTTTATTTAGCTTAATAAACGAACATAATCAAACGTTATATGAACAGTTTACGAACAGTTCATCGAACGTTTTGTTCATTTACACCCCTACTTAGACATACCCTAATCCAAGTTGTACACATATCCATACTGATAATTTACTACGTATAACATTCAGATGAACTTCACATCATGCTATATTAGAATCTCATAATTCAAAATAGCATTAACTTAGATTCGGAATAAATTTAGAAGGAGATATAATACCACTTACTTTCCATATTTACATTTCATTGTGACAAATACCCTTCTCAACATACAAATACACATTTCTTTTTCACAGAACCCTTACAACTCTATTCAAATCTTATTTCAGGGCATATCAATACCTTATATTGGTCATACTTATTACAGAATGACTAGAATTTATTCATATCTTACCATAGAGACAAACTGTGACATCCCCCGTGTAACACCCCTATACCTGGTTCGACCCAAGGAACTTGATATAGGAATATCACATTTGATGTCAAAGTGATTTTGGCTAATCACTAATATATTTGAACATTAAATTTTTTTTTATAATTTATATGTTAGTCCCTACTACTTGGAACATACTTGATCTTTCTAAGTACATGTCATTCTATTTAAAATTTTGAAACATACCCTCTTGGCACTTGGAGATGTGATGAGATGAATGCTTACAACCTCAATTACAACTCTTCAAAATCACTGTACCTAATCTGCGCATGGAAAACAAAATCGTACTCTGAGTAAAAATTCAGTGGTATTTATATAATCCGAATATTTAAAAACAATATAATATATATAATAGGCACTGTTAAATTTATAAGGACATATTAATGTCTAGTATCATATCATAACTATCATTTTTCATTTATTAAACAATATCCTAATTCACACAATTGCTATATAAATGATTATTTACATATCAACCATATTTATTTGTACAATGGTATCAGTCATGCAGTACTCAATTCATGAATACATCATTTCATACCATACGCAATTCTTGAGTATATAACTCATATATTCCATGTATTGTCAACATATTTCACATTCTCATCACTTACTATTTCAAATATCATATTTGCCATTCAAATAGTTTTTCACAATATAATACACAATTCATTTTCAATATCATTATCCATTCCATGAATCTATGATTCGTGCTTTCCATTTGAACAATTCAATTCCATATCCCATTCCAATTTCATATTCAAAATCATTCAAAATCATTCATATAGTCAATTCATTTATTTACCCCTATTGACACGACTCGGACTTTGGCAGATACACGGATCTAAAACACACCAGTATGGCACCTAGTGCCCCATCGGATAATTCGAAGTAATAGTTGACACCCAGTGTCTTACCGACCATGCCGAAGTAAGTTCGTACCTAGTACTTCATCGAATTTATCTGAAGTAATAGTTTGACACCCAGTGTCTTATCGACTCAAAGTTGGAGTATCCTTAAACTCTTCCAATCCTATGGCATGCCAACTATATCTGGCTCAGCCCGATATAGTTAATAGGGTTTTCAATTTACTTTTCAAATACAACCAATATTCAATATTTTCACATTTCAATAACAATAAATATTTTCATCAATCACAATTCATATGATCTCAATTCAATATCAAAATAATAACAAACAACACTCACCTTAATTACTTACCATAAACATAAATTTAAAATACAAAAATTTAAAATTACTAAATTCGGATTATAGAAATACAAACTAGAACTTCCAAGCTACTCCTCGTCGACTTTATCTTTTCCTTTCTTAGTCGAGGTTTCCGGCACAACATTTGCTATGAAATTAGAACAATTAAAATTCATCAATACAATATAATTCAATTTCACATTAAATATTTTAATTTTTATTCAATATTTGCCTAAATTCCAATTTAGTCCCTAAACTGAGATTAACTTTATTTCTTCAAAACTAATTCCATATTTTCATTCAATTTCCACTTTAAACTAAATTCAACTCTCTAATTTCATTCAAATCTCTAAATTTCAAATTTTTCACAATTTAGTCCCTAATACTCAAAATTTACAATTTATTCTACAATTCAATCCTTTTTCATTTCTAACTTGAAAATCTATCAATTTAGTCCTTAATACTAAAATTATTCAAAATATACAACATTTAAAAACTTAATAATTTCTAAAATTTCAACATAGATTGAGTAGCATTTAATACCGGGATTTCAAAAAGATAAAAATTACAAGAAAAAGAGACTAAATTGACTTACCAATTAAGCTTTGAACCCTTGAAACCCTAGCTTTTTCTCCTTTCTTTCTCTTTTTGTTTTCTTTCTTTCCTTCTCAGTTTCGTATCTACTTTGGCTTTCTTTTATTTATTTATTTATTATTTCATTTACTTAGTATTATTATAAAAATATAATATAATATAATATAATATAATATAATATAATATAATATAATTTAATAATATACTTAAATATTAAGTAATACATATATTATTATTTTATACTTATGTATATTTTTTTTACACTTGTTATTTACTATTACCATACACTTGTTAGAATAAAGATTATTTACTTCTTTAGTCCATTCACTTTTCTTTAATTTATAATTCAACTTTCACTCTATATGCAATTTAGTCATTTTACCTAATTACTCTTAATTCAAACAAATTCACCTAACCAGAACCTAATTAACTACACAACTAACTTCGTAAATATTTTTAATAAATATTTACGAGTCCATTTTATGAAAACAGAGACTCAAAAATACACTTTCCGATCATCCGTGACCATCGGGTCGTTACAGGGTCATTACACCCAACCCGTATCCTTCGTTGGAATCGGGTTATGGAACATTACCGGAGTTTACAGATCAAACAGACAAAAATTTCAACATTTCATATAACATAACATTCATGTCAGAAACTAATCAAACTCATACATACACTACAGGAAAATAGGGCTTTAGCGGCGTTTTTAGCGGCGTTTTATCAAGAAACGCCACAAAAATTGTAAAACACATAGCAATAGCGGCGTTTTACCAAAAACGCCACTAAAACCAGAGCCGCGAAAAATAGAGCATTAGCGGCGCTTTTGACAAAACGCCGCTAAAAACCAGAGCATTAGCGCGGCTTTTGGCAAACGCCGCTAAAAACTGAGAGCATTAGCGGCGCTTTTGGCAAAACGCCGTTAAAAACTAGCATTAGCGGCGCTTTTGGCAAAACGCCGCTAAAAACTGAGAGCATTAGCGGCGCGTTTTCCAAAAACGCCGCTAAAAACTGAGCATTAGCGACGCTTTTTGGAAAAACGCGCTAAAAAAGTCATATAACCCCTAAACCCAAAAATCATAAACACTAATCTATAACCCCTAAAACAATAATTATTAAAATTTATGGTTATACAATATATTAAATATTTTCTTATATAATCGTAAAAGAGATAGTATTGAATTTAAAATATCGAATTAATTATCATTATAGTTTATGGTTCATGGTTTAAGATATATGGTTTAGGGTTTAAGGTTTAGGAGTTAACTAGTATTTGAAGGTTTATGATGAATTATGGGTTTAGGGATTATGATTAATTAGGGTTTAATGGTTAGGGTTAGAGTTTCAGGTGTAAGGGTTTGGGGTTAACGGTTAAGGGTTTAGAGTTTAGTGTTTATGAGATAGGGGTTAAGAGGTTTAGGGTTTAGATTAATTAGTATTTTTTAATTTATATATTAAATGATTTCTTATATAATTGTAAAAGAGATACATTACACCAAAACAAGTTTTAAGAGGATAGGGGTTAGGCGTTAAGGGGATAAGGGTTAGGCGTTAAGGGGATAGGGGTTAAGGGTTTATGAGTTAATATTTTAAGGTTTATGGATTATGGTTTAGGGATTATGTGTTAGGGTTTAAGGTTTAGGGGTTATGTGTTAAGGGTTTAGGTTTTAAGGGTTAAGGGATATGGGTTTAGGGTTTAGGGTTTAAGATTTAAGATTTAGGGGTAAAGGTTAGAGGTTTATGGTTTAGATTAATTAGTATTATTTAATTTATATATTAAATGATTTCTTATATAATTGTAAAAGAAATAATTTTAATTTTAATATATTAAAATTATAATTATAGTTTAAATTATTTAAGAGATAATAGATAAACTTTATATATATATATATTATTAAATATTGACTATCATTAATTAATTATTATGGCTTGCAAATTATAAAAAATAAAAATAAATATAAAAATTAAAAGATTAGTGGCGTTTTTAAAAAAACGCCACAAAAAATACTATTATAACAAATAAAAATAAATATGAAAATTAAGAGATTAGTGGCGTTTTTTTAAAAAACGCCACAAAAAACACTATGAAAACGACGTCGTCTTTTTTTCTTAAATTTCATCTTCTTGTGTCATGCCCGACACTTAGCCATTTCCCCCCAAAATCCCAAAACAGATATCCCAAATGTTTAGCCATTTCCAGCAAAACCCCAAAATTAATTTCCCTAATTCTTTACATTTCCCCTAATCCCTAAATTTCCCCCAAAATCCCTAAGTTTTTTTTTAAAAGTTCTTCGTTTAAGTAAAGCCCTTATATTTAAAAAAAATTCAATTTTTTTCAGGTATTAGGGAAAGCGATTCGGCCAGGTTTTTCAGCATCTAGAGTTTCTGTCAATGTTGGAGAAGAGGTAAATATTCGAGTAATTCATGCTTATAGTTGAATGAGAGAAATGAGTGATGTCAAAGTTGAGAAACCAGACGATGAACAGCCGCAAGAAAGCAGCAAATTCCTAATGCAACCTGCAACAGTGTACCACAGCAGCAGGAAATAGGGATTCATAATATCGTGAAAGAAACTGGATCTTCTTCTTGTCGTCTAAATGATCAGAATAAGATTATTAGAAATGGAGGGTGTTTAATTAATCCATTAGGGTTCCCATATAGGTCTCGAATGCAGGTTTTGGCTGCAGATGCACCATCAGGAAGTGGAGAGTTGCTCATAATGAATGATTTACCTGTTTACAAGAGAGGGAGGAACAAAATACAAGAAGCCATTGAAGAGGCTGAGCAAAAGAAGAGGAAGAATAAGATCAAAAACAGAATTTCAGCTGCAAAATCTCGAGCCAGGTCTCAGGTGCGTATGTGTGCGCAGTAGTAGTAGAATCTAGAATACAGCCCCAAACTTAGCCAAGTTGTTCCATACAGCCATATCTAGAAGGCAGCATGTATATATATGCAAGCATACTAGTCGAAAATTACAATTCTTCCTTTCTTTTTCCTGTTTTATTAGTAGAGCTGAAACGGGAACTTAGTTCTTACGATTTTAATTTCCACAGATGTAACTGTTTTCCTATACTAAGGCTGCGATCTTGTTTTGAAGGAGCATACAAGATTTCTGGAAGAAAAAGTAGAGCAATTGAGAAATGAGAATGCACTTTTAAGAAATTACTTTCCCTGGTGAGAGACCTCATGTTTCTTCTTGGCAAGTGGCAAGAAACTGAGAAAATATACAATATTTTCCTTATTTGCTATGTATTACTTATTGATTTTTGGCCTTTCTCATCTTGCATGTGGATCAGGAAGCTGCAGCAGCTGAGAGACTCCCAGAGGTACTGATTTTATATGTCCAATGAACTTAATATCCATATATCAAACTTTTCAAAGGAAAGAAATGCATCCCTCCAATTTATCAGATATTGTCTAGAACTTGTAAACAATCACCTTTTTTTGCATCATCATGTATTATACCAGTGTTATCTCACATCGATTAAATTTTAAATTGTTTAAAGTTTTAAATTCAGACCGTATGCTAAAAGGGTAATTGTATTAATTTCTTCTATTGTATGTACAGGAAAGAGAAGTGATGCAAGGGAAAAAGGCAAAACAGTGTTTAGAACCGGAAGAACAGCACACATAGGAGCAGCTATATATGGAGACTAATGAGGAGGTTTAAGCTCATCAAGATCAATGGTGGTGGTGAGACCGAGTGACAATATGGGATGACATAGTTTCATTTTTTAAGACATTATAGGATCTCCATTATACATCAAATATATATAAAGAAAAGCTTTTTGTTTGCCTTCAGTCGACCTGGCTTTCAAAATATAATAAAGATAATTAGATTTGCAGTGAGCTAAAGATAGATTACGCTACTGTAAAGTTTTTGATAATTTATTTATTACTATTGCCTGCAAAAAAACATGGCAATGGCATGGATGCTACAAGGGGCATAATGTCTGGCACCATGGATCGGTTCAAGAAGGTATCTAAACAAGTTTTACGCTACTATTTTAACTTCATGTTTATTTAATTCAGTTTCTGACAAAAATTGGCTGAATATTATGAGGCTGCTGCTTTATAGGTGTTCGAGAAGAAGTCCAACAGGAAAATAATGGGGGTATGTATATCTGATTCTAACATTAATTTTATTTGAATGAGGGGATACTATTACGTAGATATAACTGCTTGGAGACACGATATAACTGCATAATTTGGCTTTTCTAACAAAACTTTAACTGAACAACCTTAGCTTTAAGGTTCCATTTCTAGACATTCATGGCGGTGCAATCTTTTTTATTTAATAAAACCATTTTTTTGGTGAAATATTAAGAACAATATAATACTAGTAGTCTGTATAACATAGCATTAGTTAAAAGAGAAAGGTTGATTGCAACCTTTAACCGTTGCTTTTTGTGTGCACTTCATAACTGTTGCTTTGTCTTTCGAGTTTTAGAGGGAAGTTATATATTTATGTAATTTACATAAGTGGAAACAAAATGCCTAATAATAAAATCACTAAAACTGATTGGACACATCTCTCCATTCTCTAACTTAATCATTCACTTCATTTTCTGATTTAACTTACATATAGCTTTGGATTATGTCTTCATTGTTCTACCCACACTCTTTGCCTTACATGTAGTGGGAATTTATTGATATACTTTGTCACTTACTTGTGTATCTTGGCTGTTCGGAATATAACATTTCTAGCTTCAGCACTTAGCAAAACCTGTCACATTTTAATTACAAAATTCTTTGTATGCAGTAGAAATTATGAAGTGGAACCAAATATGATTCGAAAAGTACAGATTTGTGAGTTACTAGAGCCAACAGTAACAAGCATAGCTCACGATTAGAGGTGTTGTTGCCGAGATTCAACTTAGAATTAAGCATGTTGTTAATAGATTTTATATTTGTTCAAATTCAGGTTGATTTGAAATATGCACTTAAAATTTTGTCTAAAATCATCTTAAGTCTATTTTATTTTATTTTTTAAAAATGCTATTTTATATTTAATCTAATATTTAGTATTTTATGTATTTTTCATTCATTAAATTTTTATGTATAGTCATTTTATTTTTTTTAATGCTTACATTATAGTATTATATATTACTATAAATCTTATTGGTAAAATTTTGCTATCTGTCCTGTATTATGTATAAATTTACATACTTGTCCATTTTTGTGAACAGCAGGAGTATTTGCTCATGTATTAAAGGATTGGTCGCAGCAGTGGTGGTCAACAGCTTGGCCTACGAACTTAACCACTCCATCGAATCATCTCAATTTTAAGGAATGGATGGTATGGAACTTAGCTCCAAAAGCCTGGCATCATGTTCACAAAGTGCCATGGAAAGTCTTTTTCTCCTTTATTATTTGGCAAATCTTGCTTGCCTTAAAATGCAAGAATCTTCAAAAACCACAATGACCATAGTCGAGTGGTCCAGCCAACTCCGAGCAAGGCTATGGAATTTTTGCCATGTCTAGACCCATGTTAACATTTAATCCTATACCCTCGTACATATTTTTGTTATTGTTGTTCTCATAAGGGGTCTTTACATCCTTTCAGAAAGATTATTATGTATGAGAAGTGGATGTCTACATTCATTCACTTTGAAAGCTTCTAAACTTGTCCTACCAATATCTTAAAACTTATTGAATTTGTTTGTATTTTCAGTAAACTTTTATGTTTTTATCCTGGAAAATATCAATCCCAAATATTTTATCATATTAATGTTTTTAAACCTTGCATAATTTTTTTAGATGGACCTTGGAGTTGGCTCCTTTGTGCTAATTAATGCAGTTACTTCACGGCAAGCACGAAACATCAAATCATCAATGTGAGTCGTTATATTTTCCAGATGCTGGTGTTAATTTGTCATGTATATTGCTTACCATTGTAAATTCTTTCTCTTCTGAGCATACGTTATAATTTTGGCATCACAATTTTCTTTTGTGCATGCAGCATATCTAAATTTGGTATGCCGTATATAGATGTATATTGTTTCAGATCTATGTTCCACTAACTTTTCAAAATGCTTCCTAAGGAGTTGGTGGAAGGCAGCCTTTAAATCTGCAACTCCGCTACTACTGTTAGGATTTGCTAGACTTGCTTCTACATTGAGTCTAGACTATCAGGTAGAATATATTTCTTTGCGCTGGACTTTTTGTAATAATAGTTGTTTGCAATGGAATAGGATAAGTTGTGTACTATATCTACTTGCTAATATAAAACAAATGGAACTCTGGGAGATGTCTAAAATAATGCTCCAAACCAGTTTGTACTCGAAAGCATTTTGCATAATAAGCATAGAATTTATACAGACTGGTTTTAGTTAAATGACGCCTTTCTTAATGTTGGCAGTTCAACATTTTAGCTGTTGATGATTGATGATCAATACTTTTTCTTGTTTAATGGAATTTCTCCCTTGTAGGTACATGTGGGGGAATTTCTCGTTTAATGTTTTAGGACATGTGTATTACATGATGTGATATGCAAATATGCTTATGTGTATGTACGCATGCTAAAAAAAGACATGGATTTAATTATGTTCTGGCGTTGATTTTATTTGTGCATGCTTAATTTAGTAAAAATGTTGTGTATTCATGGAATTTTTGCAATGATTCTTTTTATATAAAAAGTAAAGGAGCATTCTGGAATTAAGATGAAATGTAAGATTTTTAGAAGCAAATTAATCAATTAATACTTTTAATCACATGTATTAATCTATTACAATTTATTCTTATTTTGTTTTATTTATATACATAGTTTCCACAGGAATGAAATTTGATAACATTAATTCATGAAATATGATACACCCTGTTTTTATATATTCTGAAAGCTCAGAAGAAGGCACTACTGGATCATGTAAAGTTTTATTTTGGCTGCTAACAACGAAAAGGTCTTGTAATTCTCTCATCAAATGGAATTAAAAAGATGAAGTGAAGCTCTCTATCAAATAACTTGTTCACTTAAATTCATTTTACTTGCCATTATAGATTTTGAACTACTTTAATCTCTCGAATCTGTTAAAAAAATTAGCTTGTTTTCTTGCTTGTGTCTCGCCATTCCAATCTTATCGAGATGATGCAATATGTGCCTTCCTATGTCATAATAAATTTGAAACCAAATTCCACAGTTTAGCTTTCTTTCATGTTTGATGTGCTAGTATCTTTAGGTTATCTATGAATGAGAGAAATGAAATGATTTGTTTGGTTTCATTTAAGTAACTTCATTATAATGTCTTATTTTATTGATATTTTTATATTTAATCTAGTTTTTATTATTTATTTTAGTTTTGATTCTAAATTTTTATTTTTATTTTAATATTTAAGATAACTTGAGTTCTAACTTTTAGATTTTAATTGTGTTATTAATTTATTATTTTAAATTCTAAATTTAAATTCATTAATTTTTGTATTTAGTTTTAAAGTTAAAATTTTAATAGGAAATTTTTATATTTATATCATTCAACATTTTGATAACGAATTTTAAATTTTTTATATTTTTCACGACTTTTATAATATTTTATTTTTTTTTGAATTTCATGACCTTTAGCGGCGTTTGTGGGAAAAGCGCCGCTAAAGGTCATGACCTTTAGCGGCGTTTTTGGGATAAGCGCGCTAAAGGTCATGACCTTTAGCGGCGTTTGTGGGATAAGCGCCGCTAAAGGTCATGACCTTTAGCGGCGTTTTGGGATAAGCGCCGCTAAAGGTCATGATCTTTAGCGGCGTTTTTTTCAAATAAACGCCGCAAACTTTAGTGGATCTAGAAATAACGGCGTTTTTAGCGGCGCTTGGAGAAACGCCGCAAATAGTTTTAGTGGCACTTAAAAGCGCCGCTAAAGGCCTAAAAAAACGCCGCTAAAAGTCAATTTTGCTGTAGTGATATTATCCCTTATTTGAGTCCTCAAGGCCCAAAATACGCGTTAGGAACAAGTCAGGACTAATTCAGAAATTCAGGAAACTTTTTAGAATACATTAAAAATTTTCAAAGCAGCCGGATTCACACGGCTGTGTGACTCACATGGCCAGGAGACACGCCCATGTCTTAGGCCATGTGGGCATTCGAAATAGGGACACACGGCCGTGTCCCAGCCTATGTCCGTGCCTGTATAACTCTTTGACTTAGGTTACACGGCCAAGCCACACACCCGTGTGCCAGACTGTGTGCCGTTTCAAAATGGCTTCCACGCCCGTGTGCTAGCCGTGTGTCTCACACGGTCGAGTCACACACCCGTGTGTCTGTTCGTGTGGACTCAGAATGTACTTAAAAAACAAGTTTACCTTTCCCTGCAAGCTTGGACACTAAGTAATTTAAAAATCATTCGTTTAACCAGTTCAAAACACAATCAAACACATTCAAATCATGTCAAAACAATCATCCTCGGTGTCTAACCAATGTACCCTCATTGGTACCATATTTATATCATCAAAACATATCATCAAAGCATTATTCAAGTCCAAATTATAAACATACCTAATTTAATCCATTTTGCCTAGTTTATGAATACTTAAACATTAATTTAACATGCCATAATATAACTTCAAACACAAACACTTATTCATATGTATATAGCAAACCAATATTAAACTTATAACCTCATTTACAATCAAAACACAAAATAACTATTATTTAGACACCCTAGGTACATGCCGACACAAAAGATAGACATCACCACATTTGAGTTCAGGATCGTTGTTGGATGTTGAATTGGCGATCAAAAGTTAAGTACCTAACCTGCACACGGAAAATAAAATCGTATGCTGAGTAAAAACTCAGTGGTATTTCTATAATTCGAATATTTAAAGACAAAACAATATAATAGACACAGTTGAATATTTAAAACCACATTTGTTTTTACGATAACATTAACCATTCAATACTCAAAACGTAAATACATCATTTTATACCATATTCTTATTCAATTTTCATCACTTGCTATCTAATAGCTTTTCACAATTTGATCCACATATCATTTGAAACAATAACAATATCCAATTCATGAATACATAATTTATGTCTCATTTTCATGTTTCAATTCACTATCCCATTTTCAATTCATGTACAACATCATCCAATATCAATCATAGTACCTATTGAACAATTCAAAGTAGTAAATTGACACCTAGTGTCTCATCGAATAAATCTGAAATAGTAAATTGACACCTAGTCTTTTATCGGTTAAACCAAAGTAAATTGACACCCAGTGCCTCATCAACTTGAAGTCGAAGAAATCCCTGAACTCTTCCAATCCTATGGCATGCCATCTATATCCGACTTAGCCTGATATAGTTAATAAGGTTTCAATTCACTTTCCAAATACAACAAATATCCAAATTTCACATTAGCACATTTACTCATATATATTTTCATTTCAATTCAAATAATCAATACATTCATAATATATCACTTCAATCCATTCAATCAACTTTAATTCAATTCAATATCAAAGTGTCAAATACTCACCTCAACACTTACCATGTACATTAAATTGAATTATAACAAATTAACAACTAAGTTCGGATTATAAAAATACAAACCAAGAATTCCAAGCTATTCTCCGTCGACTTTATCTTTTCCCTTTTTAGCTGAGGATTTCAGTACGAATTTAGCTACGAAATTAAAACAATTAAAATTCTTCAATATAACACAATTCAATTCCATATTGAACATTTCAATTTTTACTCAATATTTACCTAATTTTCAATTTTGTCCCTAAACTGAGACTAACTTTATTTCTTTACAATTAATTCTATATTTTCACATAAATTTCACTTTAAACTAAATTTAACTCCCTATTTTCACTTAAATCCCTAAATTTCAAAATTTTCACAATTTAGTTTCTATTATTCAAATTTTACAATTTATTCTACAATAAAATCCTTTTTCACTTCTAGCTTAAAAATCTATTAATTTAATCCCTAATACTAAAATTATTCAACATTAACAATACTTAAAAACTCAATAATTTCTAAAATTTTGACATGGGTTGGGTAATATTTAACACCGAGATTCCAAAAACATAAAAAATTACAAGAAAAATGAACTAAATTGACTAACCAATTGAATTTGAAAACGTTGAAACCCTAAAGCCCTTTGTCTTATTGTTTCTCCCTTTTCTTTTTTCTTTTTTTTCTATTTCGTTTTGGTTTTCTTTTTCTTTCTTTTATTTGTTTTATTATTATAATATAATATATATACTTAAATATTAAGTAACATATTATAATATAGATTTAACTTAAAATTTTATAATAATTTCACCCTTATGCCTTCTCATTTATAAATTATGGCAAAATTGCTTCTTTAGTCCTTTTAATTTTTTCTTTAATTTATAATTCAACTTTCACCCTTTATGCAATTTAGTTCTTATACCTTATTACTCTTAATTCATGTAAATTCACCTAACCAAAACCTAATTAATTACACAACTAACTTCGTAAATATTTTTAATAAATATTTACGAGTCTGATTTACGGTAATGGAGTCTCAAAAATGCATTTTCTGACACCCGTAACTATCGAGTCGTTACACAAACATTCAGATCAATAGCTTACTAGATATTCCTGACAATTCATGCCACATAGGTTTAACAAAACACGCTGCACAGGCAATCATATAGAGTATGCCACCAAGGCGTTCCATTCAAAATTTTTTACAAAGCCATTCTTTTCAGAGTTCGCCATAAAGACTATCTTTTCGGAGCTCGACACAAAGGTTATTCTTTCAAAGTTCGCCATAAAGGTTATTTTTAGTTGTTCTGTTTAAAATATGAATATGCTTAAACTCACATTCCGTGAGGTTTGCCCATCATCATCCCGAGACACGTAGACAACTCTATTGGGTACTCATCATTCCTTAGTTCTTATTTAAAGGGTGCCATGGCCATGAACTTTTCGTTCAAATTTCGTGTCTTCAGTCTCGACGGATTCCATCAGACACTACCACGGTGAATAGACACACTCTCTTGATACACTCGTCATGCATTGACACAATCTAAATTCAGTGTTTTATTTCATTAACATACACCCAAACAGAACATATATATCATAGCATGCATTTCAGAAATATACATGCTCAGCCAAACTTCAATGTTTCAATATGTAACATTCTAGATTTTAGGGTTAGAAGATTTGGGGGTTTTGGTTAGAGATAGTGAGCAGGTCAAGAAGTTGTGTTTATTTCGGCGTTTTAATGTCAGAATGAGCTTACTGGTTCAGTGGTTGGATGTATGTTAGTTTATCTCTAGGTTCTGAGTTTGAATCCTTGTGTGTGTTTAAGGGAGTAATTTTATTTTATTTTAGATTGTTTTTGTTTTTATTTTATTTTTTTATTTTAAATTTATAAATAGAAAATTCAAAAAGGTTGCATGTTCTGTTTTCTTCATCCCATGTTTTCTGTTTCTTTGTCTTGGGTTATTCTTCTTCTGCAAAATTGTTCTTCAGTGCTCCCCAAAAATTCTCGGTCTCTATCGTTTCATTATTCTTCTGTCTTATACTGTTGATTTCATTCATTGGGCAAGGGTTTTCATGTATTCGTTAAGTTGGTTTCGGATTAGGTGGGTGGTGACTTCTGATCCTTTCAGGAGCTTGGTTCGCAGAATCAGGTGTATGTTTGGAAACTTTTTTATTTTGGTTTAGAATTTCTGAGTGGATTTTGTAGAGATCGACAATTTCTGTGGAACTCCGAAATTGGTTAATTGATGTTCTGTGTTGTTGTCAAGTTTATATGAAATCCTAAAATTTCTTGTATGTTTCTAGGTTTAAGTAATCAGGGGTCAGTTTGGTGGTGAATTACGCCACTTACAGGCTGTTTCGAGATGGTTTCGAAACCACATGAGTACCACATGGGTGTGTACCGATTCACACGGCCGTGTGGAGTTGGGGATTAAGGTTTTAGGATGAAATTGGTGCCACACGGCTATGTGGCTGGTTTGGGGATTTTTATCTATTTTCACACGGACGTGTGTTCTGGACACACGACTGTATCCTGTGGGTACACGAGCGTGTGTTTTGGACACACGACCGTGTCCTGTAGGCACACGAGCGTGTAAGACTTCCATACAGCTGTGTCGGTCTTGCACCATATTTTAGCACAAATTGACAGAGACTTACACGGGCTGTCCACACGGCCATGTTTCTGGGTCACATGAGCGTATGTCATAGTCACACGGTCGTGTGCCTCCTTCACATGGGCGTGTTGAACCCCACACGGCCTAGGCACTTCCACATGGCTAGGGTACACGATCGTGTGGCCCTGTTTTTCAAATTATTGTTCTATGTCAGAATATGACTTATTTGTGTTCCAACCCTCGGCTAGGCCTTAGTAAGGATGGTTGGGACTCTGTTTTAGCCCAGTCTTATGCTATATTGTGACCATTTCACTAATTTAATGATTGTCCAAGTGTTAAGTACTGTTAGAACTGATTCTGAATCTGGTCGATTGAATGTGTACACTCTAATTCTGCTTGACTGTCTGTAAGTTGTGTACATTGATTCTGTTTAATAGAAGCATAATTGTTCGCAACTTGTGTGTATTGATTCTAGTTTCATTCAAGCATTCACATAAAATTTTTGATTATGTATTCTGTTTCTGTATGTCTGTCTTCAAATGGTGTGCATTTTTGCATTTTCATTATAATTTGGGTTTGGTTGTGAAGAGAAGGAAGTTTGATCTGTTCTGTTTTGGCGTTTAACTGCAACTCATCAGTACTGTGGTTTATCGCACTGTACCACGCATATGTCAGCTTTGTTGCATATTATTATTTGAGTGGCCTAGTCCACATACATGGTGTGTAAGGTTGGGTAGGTCTTTCGAGATCCTATGTGGTGTACATGGTTGATTGAGCTTCTTATAGCTCATTTGTGGTGTGAACAGGGGACGGAGAGGTGTTGGGATGGATGGGTGGGATTATTTTCTGACTTGTTACATACCATTTGCATCTGTTTACATGTTGTTTGTCTGAATGTGGGGTGCATGTACTGTTTTGCATCACTAAAGTACTTAGTCTTATGTGCTTGAGCATTGTGTGTGATTGGAATTTTGTAAACGCGGCTTGTGAATTTTGTATTTCTGATCAGTTGTTTGGGTAATGTTTTGAGAGCATTCTGGTTTGTTTCTTCGTCTTTTGCTTCTTATGTTTAGTTTTGGACTCACATTGAGCTTGTGTAGCTTACCTTTTATTTTTCCCTTTCAGGTACTCTTGTAAGCTGAAGCTAGACTCAGCATGCTGGAGGTCTCGGAAGTGTCACGATTTTAAACAAAATAATTAGTCTTCTCTTTTTAATTTTGAACTGTCTTGGACTGTGGTTACTAAAAAGGGACTATGGTATAAATTAAATTTTAGAATTCCATAAGTTGAGTTTTGTCTCAGAATGAATTTTTGATTTTTTGGATTTATATTTCTGAACGTTTTAACGTATTTTGAAGTTTTCTGTATTAAATCCTGAAATATTAAACAGAGTTGCATATGAATGAGATTTTGACAAATCGTTTGTGAATGGCTTTTCGATCACTTCGATGATCAATATGGCCTCCGGGATTCGGTCTAAACTTTTAGGCCAAGTTTTAGGGTGTTACACAATACTCGTACACCAATCATCACATACTTAAAATTATCATATTCACTACCTATATACGTACTATACTTTTCATAGTTTCAGAATTATAGTTCAATCAATTTCCTTCAAGTATCTCTCGATATGAACAGTATATATGCAGGAGTCAGCATAGAACTTACCTGATTCTCACTAACGGTAATTCAAAACTGTTAGCTTAGAAGGATCAACTTGAGATCGTCGATAAGGAGGTTGAATTGGCCTTTAAGAAATTATGGTGGAAGCAATGAAAAATATGTAGCAAAGAACACAATGATTTATAATGGTTTGGCCCCAATTGCCTACTCCACTACCTTAGCTTACCACAGCTAAAGATTTTCCAAATTTACCAATTTGGCAACCTTTGAGGACAATGTTTAACCTTACAATCTCTCTTAAGACTTATTAATATATACATATTTTTACCCCATACTTGGCTTATTTATGGATGATTTTTCCTTGATTTCATTGAATTCGATGCTCCTAATCATTTAATTTCATGTTTTATACCCAGGAGAGCTTAGAATAGCAAAAAGAGCGAGAAACGGGCTAAAAACGGACAAATTGGGCCTAATTCAGTGTTTCACACGGCCTAGGTACTTCCACACGGGTGATCCACATGCCAGTGTGTGACACACGGGTAGACTATACGCTCATGTGTCATGGCCGTGTTGACACTAAACCAAATCAGAATTACACACGGCTTGAACACCTTCACACGGGCGTGGCACACGACCATGTCCCTGTCGAGCCCAAGTCTAGTTGTAATCGGAAAAGGATAATTTTGGGTTATTTTAGGCATTCCAAGTCTTATATAAACACTCTAGAAGAGGATTAAAGGGACACACAGAGTAGAAGGCAGAAAATACTGAAGGAAAGCCATTGGAATCACCTTGGAGGAAGGATCTACATCAAGACTGAAGATTTCCATCCAATTTCCTAGAAATTCTTTATGTTTTTTTATGTTTTGTTGTTTTCCAAACTTTGAGATGTTTTCCATTATTATTATGAACTAAACTCCCTAAATACCTAAGGGAGATGAAACCTAAGACGAATCTTATTATTCTTTGATTTATATAATAAATACTTATTCTTATTCTTAATTGTGAGTTTAACCCTTGCTTTAATATTCCAGGATATTAATTTAGGTTTTTGATGTGCTTATTCAGTGGAAGAAAAGTCCTGTTTAAGAGTAGATCATTCATAATTAAGCGAAGTTGCATGCAATCCTAGAGATAGGATGACATAAATCTGCCAGATTAGAGTCAAATCTAATAAGGGAATCCATAGATCGAGTTAATGCGATAATAGTGGTTTTAATTAGAAAGAGATTTCAATTAATCAACCTAGAGTCAGTTTTTTTTAGTCTCGAAAGAGATATTAACATAACTCAGGGATTTCATGGATTAAGTCAAGTTAATAAATCGTCTAACTCAAAGATAATAAGTGAAGTCTAGGTGGATTCTTTCTTGGGTGTTGTCTTCTCCATCAGTTTTCTAAAAGTATTTCCCAACTTTAATCTCTGTCGTAATCTTAATTAATTAGATAATTAGTTTTAGATAAAATATTCTCTTAATTTTTAGGCTAGATAATAAAAAGATAGTAATTACTAGTACTTTTAGTCCTCGTGGATACGATATTTCCGGTCTCATCATAACTACACGACTGTTCGATAGGTGCGCTTGCCTTAAGTCAAATTTGTAGTTAGTTTAGCGACCATCAAGTTTTTGGCGCCGTTGCCGGGGACTAAGATATTAGGAACGCTTAATTTTTATTACTTTAGCCATTACTTTTATTTTTAATTAATTTTGTTTTTTATTGTTAATTACTAAATTTTCTTTATTTACTTCTGACAGGTTTTTATAGTTTATGACTAGAAGAAACCCATCAGGACCTCTACTTTTCGATAGTGAGATTGAAAGCACAGCTCGCAGAAACCGAAGAGAAATAAGGCGAAGCCTATAATACATAGAGAAAAGGCAAGATGACGATATCCATACTACAACCGAGGAGATGGCTGATAATCAGAACAATCCGCTACCTCCTGTGGTTGCTACAAATCCAGTAGATCAGAATCCTGCTCTTCGTACTATGTATGATTATGCTAAACCTACCTTAACAGGAACTGAATCGAGTATAGTTAGACCTGCTGTTGCTGCAAATAATTTTGAACTGAAACCTAAGACGAATCTTATTATTCTTTGATTTATATGATAAATACTTGTTCTTATTCTTAATTGTGAGTTTAACCCTTGCTTTAATATTCCAGGATATTAATTTAGGTTTTTGATGTGCTTATGCAGTGGAGGAAAAGTCCCTGTTTAAGAGTAGATCATTCATAATTAAGCGAAGTTGCATGCAATCCTAGAGATAGGACGACATAAATCTGCCAGATTAGAGTCAAATCTAATAAGGGAATCCATAGATCGAGTTAATGCGATAATAGTGGTTTTAATTAGAAAGAGATTTCAATTAATCAACCTAGAGTCAGTTTTTTTTAGCCTCGAAAGAGATATTAACATAACTCAGGGATTTCTATGGATTAAGTCAAGTTAATAATTCGTCTAACTCAAAGATAATAAGTGAAGTCTAGGTGGATTCTTTCTTGGGTGTTGTCTTCTCCATCAGTTTTCTAAAAGTATTTCCCAACTTTAATCTCTGTCGTAATCTTAGTTAATTAGATAATTAGTTTTAGATAAAATATTCTCTTAATTTTTAGGCTAGATAATAAAAAGATAGTAATTACTAGTACTTTTAGTCCTCGTGGATACGATATTTCCGGTCTCACCATAACTACACGACTGTTCGATAGGTGCGCTTGCCTTAAGTCAAATTTGTAGTTAGTTTAGCGACCATCAAGTTTTTGGCGCCGTTGCCGGGGACTAAGATATTAGGAACGCTTAATTTTTATTACTTTAGCCATTACTTTTATTTTTAATTAGTTTTGTTTTTTATTGTTAATTACTAAATTTTCTTTTATTTACTTCTGACAGGTTTTTATAGTTTATGACTAGAAGAAACCCATCAGGACCTCTACTTTTCGATAGTGAGATTGAAAGCACAGCTCGCAGAAACCGAAGAGAAATAAGGCGAAGCCTATAATACATAGAGAAAAGGCAAGAGGACGATATCCATACTACAACCGAGGAGATAGCTGATAATCAGAACAATCCGCTACCTCCTGTGGTTGCTACAAATCCAGTAGATCAGAATCCTGCTCCTCGTACTATGTATGATTATGCTAAACCTACGTTAACAGGAACTGAATCGAGTATAGTTAGACCTGATGTTGCTGCAAATAACTTTGAACTGAAACCTAACACTATTCAAATGATACAACAGTTTGTTCAGTTTGATGGTTTGCAGGATGAGGATCCAAACACTCATTTAGCAAATTTTTTGGAACTCTGTGACACCTTTAAGATCAATGATGTTTCTGACGATGCCATTCGCCTTTGGTTGTTTCCCTTTTCATTGAGGAATAAGGCTAAATAGTGGTTGAACTCGTTACCACGAGGGTTAATCGCCACTTGGGAACAAGTGATCGAAAATTTTTTACGTAAATATTTTCCTCCAGCTAAAATGGCTAAATTAAGGAATGATATCTCTTCTTTTGTGTAGATGGATCTAGAAACTCTTTATGATGCATGGGAGAGATACAAAGACTTATTAAGAAGGTGCCTTCACCATGGGTTACCCCTTTGGCTACAAGTTCAAACTTTCCACAACGGTTTGAACTCCTCAACAAGGCAACTGTTCGACGCAGCCATCGGTGGAAAGTTAAATAACAAAACACCTGAAGAGGCTCACGAATTTACTGAAGAGATGTCACTGAATAACTATCAATGGCAAGTCAAGAGAACGAAACCGACAAAAGCTTCTGGTGTTTTCAACCTCGACGCGGTCACTATGTTATCTAACTAGGTAGAAATTTTAAATAAAAAGATTGATAGTTTGTATGGTTCTACTCAGGTACATCCAGTGATGAGGTGTGATTCAAATGGAGGAGGAGTACGCAACACAGATTATCCATTTTTCAACCCTAGCACCGAGGAGGAACAAGTCCACTATATGGGTAATAATTCTAGGTCTCAAAATAACCCGTATAGTAACACTTATAATGCAGGTTGGAGGAACCATCCCAATTTCTCGTGGGGTGGTCAAGGAAATCAAAAGCCACAACATCCTCTAGGCTTTCAACAACTGCCTTACCAACAAGAGAAGAAACCAAACCTTGAAGAGATGTTCACAAAATTTATCTCAGTGTTAGAAACTCATTTTCAGAATACCAAAATAGTGCTTAAGAATCAACAAGTGTCGATTCAAGGGCTCAAAACTTAAATAGGACAGCTTGCTAAGTTGATCTTTGAATGACCACAAGGTGGCCTACCAAGCAACACTGAAACTAACCCGATGGAGCAACTTCATGCCATTACTGTGCATAATGATGAAGGGTTAGTTGAAGCTGAACTGAAATCGAGGCAAGACAATGTGGAAGATAAAGGTAAGATTGATGCAAGTAATGGTACACAGAAGCCAGTAAGTAAAAGTATAAACCTCGTGTGCCATACCCCAATGCAACAAGGAAAGACCACACAAACGAACAATTCGGTAAATTCCTTAAATTATTAAAAAAATTACATATTAACTTACCGTTTATTAAAGCTCTTTCGAAGATGCCAAACGTCGTGAAAGTTTTAGAGGAGCTTTTAGCAAATAAGCGGAAGTTGGATGATGCATTGTACATGGAATTGAGCGCAATTTGCTCAACCATTCTACAGAATAAGCTACCCAACAAATTAAAGGATTAGGAGTATCGAATTCAATGAAATCAAGGAAAAATCATCCATAAATAAGCCAAGCATGGGGTAAAAATATGTATATATTACGGTTTATCACTTATACACCAAAATCTTAAGATACAACTCCTTTAAAGTTTCTACCCAAACCTTAAGAGTAAACCCTCTCTCAAAGAGAAACAAATAAGCAAACCAAGAAAACAATCCTCACAAGATCAAGATGTTTGCTAATTAAGCACAAATACAAAGAAGAACATTTGAGCTAAATGAATACAGTGAAAGCTCACAAGTGTTTACAAGAAAAGGTATGAAAGAATTAAGCTCTAGGTTCTTTTGATTGATCTTTAAGCTTTTCACATTGCTCTTGTTATTGCTAAACCTTTGGAAGATGGTATTTATACCCTTTAATTGATTTCCAACTATTGTGGTTATTGTAGAAGTGAATATAGCCGTTGGAGATAAAATACCAGGTCATTAACTTCACCTGCAGCAACAAGTATCAATTCCTACTAAAAGGGTATCGATATTTTTTTGTAATTAATGCAGTCAATGATTGTTGGAGTAGGAATATTGATACCTTAGGAAAATATATTGATACCTTAAGAAAAGTATCGGTATTACATCGATACCTACCAGGGTTTGAAAGAAACAGAATGTCAAATTGGTATCGATTATCAGAGGGGTATCGATATTTTATTAAATATCAATATTTAGACAAAAAGTATTAATACTTTTTGTCCTGGAGGAATTCTAACTTGTTTGAAAATGGTTAAAACATATTTGAAAATTTTTGACTCAATTGAAACCATTTCAACTTGATTTTCAAATTACTCAACTTTACTTTTATTCAAAAACACTTTAATTTGTTATATCAAAACATATTATCCAATAAGGCTTAGTTTAACAAAAACTCCAGATCTGGATATCTATATCGAACTAGCAACAACTACTATTTTCAGAATATAAGAACATTATTAAGACTCATTCGTATACAATTTACCATCAATTTGAGCAATGAAAACTCTTATGCTAAGCCTTATACTTACATCTTACTATCCATTCACCTTTTACAGACTTACTCTTTTAGAATTTAACATGCATAATAGTAATACTTACCTATCAACGGAATAGCCACCAATCATAACATAACCTTAGCTTCTAGATTATCGATAAAGAGATACATCAAGACTTAATGAAGGTATCAGTAATTTCCACTTAAGAAAGAGGAAGAGGAAGGAAGAAGAACCCCTTTCATAACACACTTTCACATATAAATATGACTCATCTTGCTTAGTGGAATTTAACAAGTGTCATACATATCAGAACTTGCCTTTTTATTGACCTACAATTTCCGAGAAAAATATAAATAAGTTCCCTTCATCAAACTTATCAGGCTAAACTATACAATTGGTTTCTAACCAGATTACTTAAAGCCTAACTAGCATAATATTTCATACAAACCAGGCGTACTATACCTTTGGCGAATACTCATCCCTTATTTCCCTTTTATCCCTTAACACGAAAATATCCCTAATATAGCAGAATATCATGAAATTCAATTCTTACTAACTCAAGTGGCGGTTACTATACGCCCACATGTATGCATCAAAATGATCATTTGGGTGGATAACACCATACCAGACAGACTGTTTACTGATATACACCCAAAATTTTAGATCCACCAGAATTGGAATGTTACAGGTTCTCACAACTAAGTCTCTAAAACAAAGTTGGAAAATAAATAGACCTCAAAATCAAGTCTTCAAGAAAAAAAATGAATCTCATAGCTAGGCCTTTAAAACAAATTTGAAAAATAAATGGACCTCAAAACTAGGCCTCTAAAACAAAAACAAACCTTAAAACTACTTCTCTAAAATGAAATTAGACTTGAAAACTAGACTTGTAAAATGAAATTGGATCCAAATGGACCACAAAACTAAATATCTAAAGCATAAACAAACCTAAATGGACCTCAAGACTAGGTCTTTAAGATATAAACGGACCTCACAACTAGACCTCTAAAATAAAATTGAAACATAAAAAGACCTCAAAATTAGGTCTTTAAAACAAAAAACGAACCTCACAACTAGGCGTCTAAAAATAAAAAGGACATTACAACTAAGCTTCTAAGACAAACTTGGACCTCAAACCTAGGTCTTTAAAGCGAAATGAAACTTGAAAAACTATGTCTCTAAAGCACAAATGAACCTCAGAAGGACCTCAAAACTAGTTTTCTAAAGCATAAAAAGGAATGCAATAACACATAACATCAATCATCACATTCACGTTGAGCTTTGAGAATTTCATGCATCTACATGTCTTTCATGAGAATCTTCCATGTTTTTCATTTTTTTTAATTTCAAATGTTTTTATTTTTTATTTTTGATATGTGATTTTTATTTTTTCCAATCAAAATTGAATGATCACATTTCACTTTTATGAAAGGAATCAAACCTTGTCCCTACACAACCCACTTTATTCCTAAGTTGGTTCTACCCTAGTTCAAGCTTAAAGCAACTAAACATTCATGGTTCAAGACTTTCTTTCTTTAAGCCTTCATCAATGGTAACCTAAACAACACTTAAAGATTTCTAATTCTAAAAAATGGGTACTTAACTATAATTTTATACTAATAATCTAACAAAAATTAAAAAGAAAGCTTCACTAACTTTAAAAATGGCTCACATCATAAGGGAGAAGAACATGCAAGATTCCTTTCTTCCTTTTGGTTTTACCTTTTGAAGAAGGAAGAAATGGAGAGAACGCTTACATATTCATCTTTTTATCAATTTTCATTTTTTAGTTAATGTTAATTAAACTTAAATCTAATGGCTAGGAATAAACTTGGTAATAATTGATGGAAAATGATGGATAAGATCAACCTACTTCACTATTAGGGTTGAGTATTCAATTGAGTCGAGTCGAGTCGAATCGAGTAAAAAAATTTTGAGTTAGTCAAGTTGACAATTCCTATTTTAGCAACCGAATTCAATTTGAAATTTTTTCAAATTGAATAAAATCGAGTAAAAAAATTTTGAGTCAAATTAAGTCGAGTTAACCAATACTATTATTTATACTCAATGTTACGTTTACATGGACCTGTTATTTAACTAGTAGACAAAGTAAAAGATTATTTAACTACATAAATAGTATAATGGTTTTGCCTTTTAACTTTAGAAAAGGTAAACATTTATCAAAATAACGTAGTTTTGCCTTTTAACTTTAGAAAATGTAAACATTTATCAAAACGACGCAATTTTGCCTTTTTTTTATTTGGGTTTTCGGATAACTCGAATTGTGTAACTCGTATTCGAGTTAAACCAAAAATTTTAATATTTTATTCTAGTTGATCCGACTAACTTGAACTATTTAATTCAAAATTTGAATTTTTTATCAATTTTTACGAATCGAATCGGATTTTGCTCACCCTTATCTACTATTTAGATTATAATTATGGTTTATTATCTACTAAGGACTTTGTTAAAACACTAAACTAATTTCTCTAGTTCTAACTACTTGCAATTTAACCTTATTCATTAATGACAAACCTTCTAATTCAGTCCCTATACTAAACACAATCATTTATCTAATTTAATCACTTAGTAATTCAATTCTATAATTTCGTATACATCTAGTAATCACTTGATTAAAAGTTTTGACTAACTCGATTTAAGAAATTTGGTCCCAAAATTGAAGTTTTCGACACCGACGAGAATTGAGTCATTACACCACATATTTTGGTAAAAAAGAGTAGCAAATGTAGATACTTCAATCCTTGTGGGATTGACCTTACTCCTTATATTGCTAGTTTATATTCTGTTTAAGAGTAAGAATTTATTTTTACTGGATTCCACACCCATCACATCTTTGGTACAATCTGCTTAAAAGTCTTGATAATAGTCTAGCTTCTACCATAAGCTGTTTAGTTAAAAAAATATTGAAAAATTGTCATCTCACTTAGCTTAATAATATGAAATTTATTTTGGATTTAAAAAAATTTGACCATTGTTACTAACACATGAGTAGGTGAGAGAATTGCATTCCATATTAAATATGTTTTTGGAAATCTCGAGTTGTATAGAATTAATGAGCTAAGCCATAACAAGGGAGTTCTCCATGTCCCATTAAGTAAAAGTGGGACTATATGGCTCTGCTGTTTTCAAATCACTAGTGATGTAACCTTGCATTCCTCTAGCTTTGCTGAATAATAAACATTATGAAGACCATGCAAGATAGATGTTCTCATCAAGATTCACGGGACTAATCTGTAATAAAGGGTTATCAGAACCGGAAGCAACAATTTTTTATTGTCTACCATTTTATAAGTGCAAGAGAAGGGGGAAAAACCAAGAAGATTCCTTAAAAGAAACTTTGGGCCGTTGATAACCGAAAACAAAATTTACCCAACAAGCCAAGGAAAAAAATTCTAACTAGCCCTAAATAACACTAGGGACAAATGAGGAGGGTCGGAAGGAACCCCGGCAGAGTAACGTACACGCACTAGCACGTAGGAGACTCATAAAAGCTTACAGAGGCGTGTGAGGCTCACGCATAAGTCTCTTGGTCATCGGATTGGAAGGTTTCACTAACGATGAGGTTCCGACCCCCTTAGTGTGGACGGTGAGAAAAAAAAAGGGCCGAAGTGGGTAATTAATAAAATCTAAATATAGGGTTTCTGATAATTTGGGAAAAAATGAGAAAATTTGAATTTTTTTTCTTTGATGCCATGTTAAAATCAAAGTGGACAACAGCAGGATAGAAGAATTGTGAAGAATTTCTCACTTGATCATTTCAATGAGTAGAATTTACAGGCAATTTATACACTTTCAATAAGAAAAGGCGAGGAAAAACAATATTGTAACCCCTAACTATCAGCTAATTTTATCCTAAAAATCTATTGATTACTCTATAATATCCCTAATTTTTTTTTGTCAACTTTCAATTAGTCAACAACAGAGTGACATGTCCCTATAGGTGTCAAAATATTTAAATTGAAGTTTTTTATTAAATAGATTTTATTTATATTACAATCTAATAAAGTGTTAATATTACCTGAGGCTTTTTATGAAGATCAAAACCTTTAAATGTGACAAAATTTTAAAACTATGAAAAACGACAAACCCTTTAAGTGCAACATTCAATAAGTAAGCTGCCAACTTTGCTTCATGAATGAATATGTCAATAACCCTTTCATGTCTCTGAAAGATCTGCCACTTAAACTCCAGTGAGCCTTAATTTGGCGATCGTTAATTTTCCTTAAGGCAATACCTGCCACTACATGACAATAGAAAGCAAAAACAAAGCCAGTCCAAGAATTCTGTAAATAGAAATTAGCTCTTCCAAAATAGAAAACTAGGAACTAAAACAATGGAGGAGTCGAGCTGCCATGCACCATTAATGGTAGCTTATAAAGACAAATGTAAAATAAATAAGTAAAATATTGTCCACCATTAAAGCTATACATATATTCCCCAGTTGGGTTTTGCCGCAGAAATTGTTGAAACATAGCATGCAATTGAAAGAATCACAAAGTATTGCACATGCATGTCATATTTGTTTGATTCATTCTTGTAAAATGTACGTATGCAAATATGAATATTTGTCTACAATATCGGACAAATATGTACAAGGGCTTGTACGTGTAGTTAACAATTGATTAAATATCCAACATATGATCGTTTAGTTTTAATAATTTCTATCCATTTCAAATAACATCAACAAAGCCTAGTTTTAATTTTCATATCAATCATGTTTATATGTACGAACAATTAGCTTAAGTTCATTCCATGAGTTCGTGGATAGGAATTGTGATGTTTTAATCACTTGCAAAGGCTACACACACACATATCGTTGGCTGAAGAATCAGTGATATAAACCTTTCGGCAGAAGAAAAGGGAAAAGTTAAAAAGAATGGTGGAAGTGAAGGAAAAAAGAATGTGGAATACGTGGATGGATGATAATATTTTATATAATATTTATACCTAATATCTTCCGAACCTTAATTAATGTTCAATATATAGAACTAGGCTCATGAAATTCGTCATCAAAGAATCATCAAATTACTTTTAATAGGAATCAACATCCGCTGAAGTTAAGCCGATCCACAGATTAAATAAAGAAAAACAAGTACGGAAGCATTTCATGTAGTCTTGTTTAAAGACTGGATAACTTATCTTTCGGGTTAGCATAAATTTCCAGTGAGGAAAACCTCGAACACACGAACGGAACTCGAATAGAAAAAGAAGAAATAGGACAAGACTCCAAGGCGTGTATCAAGCTAGTATCTTTAAGGTTATATTCGCTCCTACTTATCTTCGATGTGCAAAAGAGTTTCAAGCAAATTAACCTCGATGATATAATGAAGCCAATGACTATTTGTGCTTTGCACCGACGAGAATAGTCCACTAAGCACTGAGCAATGTATAACAAGAAACTCAATTTCTACAAAGGATTTTTGGCGTAATAATTTATAGAATAATCTAATAATATTAGAAAATGGAGGAAGGAAAGAAATTTTTTTAGAATTTGTTGTTGTGATTTCCAAATGAAATCTCATTCCTATTTATAGGAATTTTTATGTCTCTTCATAAAGACATATTTAAATAGGTATCTTTCTGCATAAATTAAAAATAATAATTATTCATCTAATTTTATAAGTATTCAATTAATATTGTTTTAAGAGTTATAATTCTTTTTCAAAAATTAAATGATATAACTTTTAACCAATGATAAAAAAAAATTTATTTTTTGATTAATTACACCAATTAATTTATAGTTATTGGAACACTATAAAATTTGAAAATGTTCTAACATGGCAAAGTTCAGCCAACAACAAAAATGGGCAAAGAAAATAAGAGATTTTGGATCACAATTTGGTCCAATCAATGGATTGGTCTATCCCATGCTCAAAAGTATAACAAGATAGAACTTAAAATTTAAGATTAGATCTATTAAGGGTTGAAAGAGTCATTACTTATATTCCTTTAAACCAATATAACACCTAAATTTAACTTGAATTGGTAGCGCGACGAGTTTTTTATATTAATGGGACAGATTTATTTATATTAGTGTAAAATTTAAGTAGTTTTATATTCTTCTGTAACTTTGTGTATGATTAATATTTTAAAATTCATTAGCCTTATTTCATACTTCATTTATGTAGATCATACATGTTAAGTTTAGCATAAATTAAAAAATTTTAACTATTCGTTTTATATAAAAAAAATTAACTGTTAAATATATATTAATATAGGCAATATTTTAGATCGAAATGACAGAGATATCAAATTAATTTAAAATTTTACATACATGACAAATACAAATATCTTAATAAATTCTACGATTAATCACATATATTGACCCGGGCTGCTGGACCAATCAAGTTGCTCGGGCATTATATAGTCTATTCAAAACCATAGAATTATAGCATTCTATACGTTCTTGTTTTTGTTTTTATTCCTTCTAAAGTATTTATTAAGCATTGAAACGACGTATGATTCCAAAACTGCGACATATATTTAACTATTTATTCCATCCAACTTTTCTTAAGTATTATGCAAACATCAATTATGAAATGTAAAGCAGGTAAGTGTGGAATATGAGAAGAAAAAAGAGTGCAAGAGTTACCAATTATAGAAATACAATTGTCATATTCACTACCAATTCAGGTACAGAAATGAAACTCAAATGACCCTTCAGCACTACAAGGGAAGGGAACACTTTGTTGGTGGGTTTGTGGAACTCCTTCATTCTCCAAACTCCTTAAAATATCTCTAAATTCACTAACAATTTCGTAAGTGATTTCCTCATTTTTTAGCTTTAATGCAAAAGGCCTAGAGTAATCTATAGTATTCTCTCACCAGCTTGAGAATATATTATATATAGCAGGATCAGCTGAAATTCTATCTTTCCATTATGCTAAAAGAAAGCCATAAAAAATGGGGAGCCTTTGGGTGGACACCCACATTCTACACGATGGGTTATAGTCTAAATACATGTGTTCATTGTTTGGGTTAAATCAAGATTAAGCCGTTTGATTTTTTTTTTTATCGATTTCATATATAATGTTTAGGTTCATCTAGATTTAAAATATGAGTTGTAAATTTTGGTCAAGTTTATTTATATATTTAAATAGCTAATTTAAGTTCTATTTTTTTCTTTTATTAAATTTCTAGACATAAACAGCTTCACATATTTGTAATATTTACATTATAATACAATATATTTATTTTTCATATGATATAAATTACATAATATATATATATATATATATAAAAGAAAAATTATATATTATAAACTTGACAAAAGAGTTGAGCCAAACTCAAGCTTTAAATATTAAGCTTAAGCTTAAGCTTAAGCTTAACTCAAATTTTAAACAGACACAATTGGTCTTAAACTCATATTTTTGAGTTTAACATTTTTATCCAAATTCTTTTAAATTTGAAACGTGTCTTTAAATTTTAACAAATAAAGTAATTCTAGAACAAATTCTTTTTCTCAATTTTACTCCAGAACAAATCTAAATGATGGGATTTGGATGGCTATTTCTTAACGGTTTTGGTTCAAATTAAAATGTTTTTCAAGTTCTTGAAATCATGATGAAAAAATAATTAAACTACAACATGATATAAAAACTTTTAAAATAAAAAAAAATTGTAAATTATTGAAAAATATGGAAAGAATGAAAAAGTGTTTAAGGGAGTGCTCATTCTCTAACTAGCTACGATGAATTGGACTGTTTTCATATTTGAGTTTTTAACAATTTATTAGATTGAATTTTTGGGATATATTAATATTATAAAATGTATCTAATTCATTAATCAATATCATATCACTTGAAGAAACATACATAGAGGAATGAATTGGATTGGACCATACTTATTTAATCCCTTGGATAAAAAATGTTGGATTGAATTGGATCTTTGAAGACTTAGCTACTGGCATTCTTTACTTACGTTGTTATTATTATTATATTGTATTCAGTTTATTTAATCGTCGTTTAATAGGGATTGTGATAAATCTTTTTTATATTAGCAAGTCTCGAAATATTCTATATAATCGAGATACTTCTTTAGGTTATTGTACAGAGAGATATAGAGTACTTAATTTGTTCAAGTGAGGAACTTTATTTTATGAGTGCATTGTGATTGTAAAACATGTTATGTCATGTTGTATCAGACTTTAAAGTGCAAAAGTGAGAAAAATTGTCACAAGTGTATGATATACATTTATGTTCACTTGTTGTAAGTGTTGAAGACAATAAATATTTCTCACTAAATTAAGTTTCACAAATATAAAAAAATCGAACTGCATAAATAATTTTTGTGTCTCAACTTTCTTTCTGATATTGCAATGCTTGAAAAACTATCCCCTCCCTTAATCATTTTTTCCAAGCACTTTGCTTGTCTCTTAGCAACCCTATGGTCGAATATAAATTATAATCATAATAAAAAAATCGGACTTAAATGTACGCATTACCAAAACTGTTAAAAATAGCGTAACAACAAAATAAATAAAATAATCAGATATATACGATATGACAGGAAAGAACAACATTATTGTGCTTTCTTTTGGCATTAATATTTATTTCTAAAGATGGTCTCAAACTTATAGAGTATCAACTCCAAAATTATTGATTAAATTTAATTAAAGAATCCTTTTAAAATATACTTTACTGTTAAAATTTTTAATTATTAAACTCTTTTACATGCCTATAGACTCCTTCAATGTTGTCTCATGGTTTCGCCAATAGGAGAATATGCCATATTGATTGTGGAGTCATCTTGGTGTTGATTGACTCTTTAATCCTCTAGCTTCCCGACTGTAAATTGAACACACTGCCAAATCTGCCTGTCCGATTAATAAAAATTAAGTTTTTTAAGGGTGGAGGAAATTTTCTTAGAGAATTTTCTTTTAAAAGTATAATATATCTTATCATTACATTTAATTTTAATTGAAAAGATGATTCCTAATTTTAATTTGCTTTGATATGGTTTTTATTTTTATTTTTGAATTTGTAGCGTGTCTGGTTTTGTGGTTGTTTATGATTTTTTGCTTTGGTTGGTGTCAATAAGCTTCGATGGCTTCTGTTTGTTTCATTTCAAGCAACAAAAATTCTAATTGACTATATATATATATATATATAAGTATTGCTCTTTGAGCCATAAGTAACTTCATTGACTGGTTTCTCTTTCCTGGAAGAAATTAATCAACCCTTTTGTTGCCTATATACTAGAGGTGATCATGGGCTGGGCCCAGATAAAATTTTAAGCCCTTCTACTAGGTTTGGGCTCGCCCCGGCCCAAAATATGGGCCTAAATATTTATCTAAGTCTGGCCCAAAATAAAATTGTTAAGCTTGAGCCCGGCCTGGCCCATATTAATTTTTTTTTACTTATTTCATTAAATAAAAAAATTAAAAATATAATAAATCAAATATATTTAAAAACATAAAAACAAATATTAAAACAAATGAAAATGATACTAAAACAATTCTTAAAACAATACACAAATTTACAATATAATAAAAAATGGTTATATTAAAAATTTAAAATGATTAAAAAAATAAAAAATATATCAATATATAATTTGGGCCGGGCCCGGGTCAAAAAACTCTTACCCGAGGCCCGGCCCGTTTAGATCGTTTTTTTGCCCAAGCCCATTTTTTGGGCTTATATTTTTACCCAAACCCTCTCATTTTTTGGGCGAACCTTCGGACCGGGCCGGACCGCCCAACCCATGATCAGCTCTACTACGTACTCATTCGGGGATATTTATGTATGCTATTCATCTTCTTGGTATAGATGTTCATAATGAACATTTGGAAGCATTTGAATAAAATTGTCAGGCACGAATTCAACTTCATCTTGTATAAAATAAATAAAAGAATGCATATCAAATCATTTAGTAGTGTGGGAAAATATTTGATTTATTGTTCAAGAATTTTTTAAACTTTACAAGTAATGTTAGGATAATGACAAGTACAAGCCTGTTTTTAAGTTTTTTGGGGCTTTAGGCCAAACAATAATTTAGACCCCTTTTAAAAAAAATTATAAAATGTAATATAATAAAATAAAAACATATACTAGTAATTTAACTTATTACATTAAGTGAATAAGATATTTTTCTAACAAAATCAAAAAAATATATTTTTCATTCAATCTACTCCTATGTCATTAACTACAAAAACACACAAAAAAAAAATCATAAAATAAGGGGTTCTAAGAGCATTCCGAGATGCAAAATCATTAATGATAATATTAGCATCAATGTTTTCCAAAAAATCCTTCTCGATTGATAAAATTGTCAGACCATTCAACCGTTCTTGTGACATTGACGATCTCAAGTAGGTTTTGATTCACTTTAGTTTTGAAAAACTTCTTTCAATTGATGCTACAACCACAGGGGCTGTTAAAAATAATTTTGTAAGCGATTGAAATATTCGGATAGCAATCTGCAGATTTGACAAACTCAAAAGAGAAGGACTACCATGACAAAGTCTTCATTGATCACCGGAAAAATTATTTTAGAATCTCAAACTCTCAGATATAAAGTAAAAATTAATAACTTCAATTGATTGATGCTGATGACTGATGAATGATGTATTACTCAAATGAAATTTGGCCCTATTTAACTTTTAGAAAATTTCTCTCGTTGCCATGGTTATGAGAAAATAGAGAAGGCTGAATGCTAGTAACCATTATTTTTTTGGGAGAAAATTGAAATTCTCCATTAGTTTTAATAGTAGGAGTTGGAATTTGGGAACTAGAGAAGGTTTGGAGAAGCCAAGGAGTTGGAGATGAAGCGTTTATGGCAAAGAATTGAAGGCCCATTTTATTTTCCTTTCTTTTTTTTTTTTTTTTTGCTTGCAATGAAGTGTCGATTAAAAGAATTAAAAGGTTGAAAATTTTTTTCCCCACGTTAAAAGTTAAAGAAAAAAAATATTTTTTTGGGTCCCTTCCAACCCTAGGCCTTGGGTGGCCGCACTCCCAAACTACCCCTAAGGCTGAGCTTGGGCAAATATCATATAGGGTATAGTATGAGAAAATAAGGTGGAGTTTTTAAACTCCATAAGCGAACTTAAGAAACCACCATGTATCTTATTTATTTTGTTTTTTTATTTTTAAAAAAAAATCAATTAAGGATATTTGACAGATTCTTAAGTCTACTTGTAGAATTAAAAAAACTCTACCATTAATATATCAAATAATAACTCATAATAAAATATTTAAAAAATATATAAAAAATACGTAACAATTTAAACTTAAAAAAAAACCTGCAAATATGCTAAATATTAATCATAATATTGTTTATGAATTCAATCTACTTTTTAATCTCTCTAGGATTAGCCATTTCTTTAGATTCTAACATTGGAGAGAAGTAAAAAGAGGAATAACATAGTCCAGTTCCTTCATGTCCTATCCTATGCCCACTTAATAAGATAGAGAGGGAAAGATCCGGTATAGGTATCTCTAGTATTGTTGTTGGTACAATTTTTAAGTCAAAAGTTGCTTACTAATGTTTTATTTATTTGTTTGTTTTGAAAAGGATTGCTTACATTTGTTATTATTATTATTATTATTATTATTATTATTATTGAGGAAGAAGGTTGCTTACCAATGTTAAACGGGTAAAAAAATTTGGCAACATTAAAATAGAGTTATTATTCTTATCCCATCCATCATTATTGTTTTATGTTTTAATTCCGACACTTTTTTCTATTAGGTTACGTTTTGGTGCTTAATTTTAAAAAGCTACAAAATGATTATCAAATTATTTAAAAATTTTTATTAATTTATTGGATTATTAAAATTATTTTTGTTTGACCTTCTTTGTTCACATTACGTGCACCGATTAAAAATTTTCCTTCTTCTCTTCTACAATTTAATTTATTTTCATGAATCAGTTTTGAACGTCATGAATTTACGAACTAAAATCTAAACAATTTTCTTCTTCGATAGCTGACATTGATTGTCACTTGAATCTAAAGAGTGTTCTTCTACTTTTCAACGTGTATTGATCCACCATATCGATCGTCAAATAGTTGCTTTGCCCAAACTTTAAAAAAAAAAAAAAAACTTAATAGCCTAGTGACTGGAATAAAAACTTTTGAATAGTTCAGTGACTTAAATGAAACTTTCAAATAGTCCAGTGACCATTTTGTAACATTTTGAAGTTGAATGATTAAAACGTAAACTTACTAATAGTTTGGTGACATTGGGTGTAGTTTACCCATTTTTAGATAACATTTTTTTTTCTCAATTCTTTTTAAACTCAAAGTTTTTCCTTGTCTCATGTTCTAAACGTGTCCCTAAGTTGATGCTATAGTATGGGAGACCCACAAAGCATATCTAACGAGTTCCCATTACTAGTTTTACTTGTTGGGGAGGGGGGGGGGGGGCCTGCTGAATCTCCCAAACATGAATTACAATTGTTCAAGTTTAATTCTATACTTGCATATCATATCTTGAAAGTGATTGTATGAAATCAGTGGACTTAAAACCTGCTTTAGAAACTCTCTTGTTTTCTGTTAACAGAACCACCTGTTTTTTGTGTTCTAATAACTTCCACCAGTGCCTGTCATAAATCGGTATATAGTCTTTAGTACTAGAAAATTTGGTGTGACTAGAAAAAAGAATAAGGTTTATCTCTATAGAATTGTTTGATCGGGTGCTTAATTTCAACTTTAACATCAGTGTCAGAATATATAGATATAACGTATATTATTTGCATTCAATATGCTTAAAAATGAGTTATGGCATTTAAGAATAAATTTTTATAGCAAAATTATATTGCAAATGGCTCACCTTTGAGCAATTTAGTATAGGTTCTATCTTAATGGTATAGAGTTGAGTGTCTAGCTTACTAGATATGAAAAGAACAATAAAACCTTTAGTTTTTAGTCTTTTTTGATGTTCCATTTTCTTAACCTCACAACCTAACTAATGGATCTAATTAAGTTAGCTCGTGGGTGATTTCTCAACACTATAAATATGGGGGGTTTCTACTTCATCGCCCAATAAGAAGCCTTACAAAAGCCAGAAAAAGAAAAGCAGCAGATAAGCATATCCAGTGTTATATTAGTTTGTGGGATGGCAAAACTGTCAGATCCTCTTGTGGTGGGGAGAGTGATTGGGGATGTTATTGATGCCCTCTCCCCATCTGTGAAAATGTCAGTCACTTTCAACACCAACAAGCAGGTATATAATGGCCATGAATTTTTTCCATCTGCAGTTACTAACAAGCCTAAGGTTGAGGTTCATGGAGGTGATATGAGATCCTTTTTCACCCTGGTAACTATACATGTCACTAACACTCTCTTTTCTTTTCCTTTTTTTTTCTGGATTTTTCAAGAGAAAATGTCTATCAGCAATCATATTTTTATATTGCAGGTGATGACAGACCCAGATGTACCTGGTCCTAGTGACCCTTACCTGAGGGAGCACTTACACTGGTACTTCTCTTAATCAAACTACATGTATAAAAATAAAAAATATATTAACCATTAATACCAATATATAACTTCCATAGGGAAGCTGACAATGATCTATCTATCTATATATAAATGAAATGACTGTTAGGGTTCATAATTTCCTTGGCTTGGTAAAGCTAAAAAAAAAAAAAGGAAATAAGATTTCATCAAAACAAGAAGAGCACAAATTTAAGCAATCTACTGAATATTTGTACTTGAATTGACAATCTCACAGGATAGTGACAGATATCCCCGGCACAACAGATGCCACATTTGGTAAGTATCCTCTTCATTCTTCATAGAGAGAGAGAGAGAGAGAGAGAGAGAGAGAGAGAGAGAGAGAGAGAGCATTATATGATAGAAAATGGACTAACTTTGGTGGTTAAAAATATAATTATAATATATATATATATATATACACACAGGAAGGGAAATGGTGAACTACGAAATGCCAAGGCCAAACATAGGGATCCACAGGTTTGTGTTCCTCCTCTTCAAGCAGAAAGGCAGGCAAACAGTGAGAAGCATACCATCATCAAGGGATCGTTTCGATACCAGGAAGTTTGCAGAAGAAAACGAACTAGGGGTTCCTGTTGCAGCTGTCTATTTCAATGCTCAAAGGGAAACAGCTGCTAGAAGACGCTAAAACATAAAGTGGTTCACCAATGGATCGATGATGTTTGCCCTAGATCTGTTCAAAGTTCCACTGTGCTTCCAGTAAAATACATGTAATAGCGGTAGTATACTAGTACTAGTGCCAAATGTGGCCAAGAATAAGCTCTTGGTGGGGGACATTTCTTAGGGAATGTTTACCTCCAAAGGAGTATCTCGCTGTTGTAGTATATTATATTATATATCCTTTCAAGGTTTAGATTGCTAAGCTACTTTGTAATTTAAGCTATTTGGAAATATATTTAAAAGAAATGGTGTCTTCCCTTATATGCTTATCTTTCATAATTATGCTAATTTTCAATCAAACCCATCTGTATTTTGGGCTAAATTCATGTTTCCTTAGGCTTTGATTTGATGTCTTGACAGTCTATTGTTAATAGGCCCTGCCATTTTTTTATACCTCAAATAACCCCCAGTTTCAATTCCACTTTCCTCCGACTCTGGCACTTAGATTTCAAGCCCAACAAATTTGACTTAATTCTAGTAAGATTTATTGTTAGTCACTTTGTTGTGTTCTTTAAGAAGAAAAAAGGAATCTCCTGCAAATTAATAATTTGTCTTTGAATCTGACTTGAGTTCTATTACATATATTTATTCCAAAAAAAAGAAGAACCAAATTACTTTATACATTAACAGAAGAACAAGAAGCGACTGAAGTTTCGAGATTATAGCTTTTTTCTTTTTCCATATTAAGAACTAGAAATAAACCACAAGAGCAGTAATTGAAGGTCAGAGCTTTATCTACTAAGAGAAACTCTCATGTTTCCATTTTTATTTTCTTTCATGCCCCCCATACCGATCCGGGGTAAGGCATGTTTTATCATGTTGACAAGACAACCCTGTAAATGTTACCTCAAATATAGTAATTAAGAGAATATATATAGATGTTTACTGCAGAATAATTAATCATTTGATGAATTCTCATATTATCACTTGGACTTTATTGAGAATTCTGGAATAACCACTTTATATAGACTTTGACTGAAGAACAAAAACCCAGTTGAAAGAAACTTCAGGGCGAAAAGAAGATGGAAGCCTAAATCAGCAAACCTCACTTTTCCATTATTTTCTCTTCAACTTACCTTTTTTTTAAGAAAACAGGTTTAAGCTAAATCTGTACTTACTGTTCAACTGCAGAATAATGATTCGAATTCTCATATTATCACTTGGTTTATGTTGTGAAACTGGAGGAACCACTTGGACATTGACTGAAGAACAAAGAAGCCGACTGAAACTGCAGAAAAAGAAGATTCACAGCAAGTATATGAGAAACCCTCATTTTCCCATTTTTATTTACTTCAAAGGTCTGGCATAGCGGGTGTAACTTTATTTCTTCTTTTTCATGTTGGACAAGCCAAGTCCTGCGAAATTTACAAGAATCGAAGAGATGTTAAGTAGGCTATTTGTTTGTATCATGTTCTTCAGGAAAATGATAATAATAAAGAAGAAAAGGGAAGGAAACAGTTGAAAAGATCTTAAATATCACTTGGGACAGTTCTGAGTCTAAAAACCCACCTTGTTTATCCATTATCTGAAGAGCAAAAACCATGTGGATCAGTGTGTGTAAAGTGACTAAAACAATTCATTGAAAAAAGAAGCAGTGGTTGTATTGCGCAGCTATGCCATGCATATAGCTAGGGCCCCTATTGTCCAAGAATTCCGGTGACCAGGGCTTCCTTTATTTTGGAATAAGCCGGGTTGGAACATGTTATTCGACGGCCCTGGTATTAGCTTTTGCACTGACCATTTTCACTTATATTTTTGTATTTTCTTTTTTTGAGATTATGCATATTAAGAGTCGGGATTAGACATTTTTCTTAGTTGAGTTTATGATGGTATTTTATTTATGAACATGTGACTAACCAATTGTGAACATTTATACAAAGGATTTGATTGAGATAAGGCAGCTAGTATGACGCTGTTTTAGAAAGGGTGCTTTGTTTATAGTTGTTAACCAACAATTTTAGAATTGGCTTAGTAATGGAGTTAATTAAAATAACAGTTTGTTAATTTAACAAGTTTGATTAAATAAAATTTTAAAATATTATAAAAATAAAAATAGATTCAATTAGATTATATTAGTTTCCAAATTAATCGATTTGATATTTCCCTTTTTGATCCATACTTCAACTAATATTTAGTATAAACAGTCTGATTCAAACAATTAAGAAACAATTCTATCATACTATATTTAAAATAAAAAGGAAATAAAATCATAGCAAGAAGCTGTGGTATTGGATCATTTTAGCCTAATAAACCAATAAAAAGTTTGTATGATAAGTCTAAGGATTTTTTCTATAGTATAAGAAAACAGGTAGAAACTTATCTTCCTTGATTTCATCTATATTATTATTTAAGTTATTCATTAATTTGATGTCATGAGTGAACCGGATATCAACTTGATTAAGAAAATTACGAAAACATTATTCAATAATTAAAATAAGTTATATTATTTTACGGTATTTTAATCTTTTTATTTTAAAAAACCAATAAAAATATGAAAATGGTGGGATTTAAACCAACACCAAATAGACTAGCAAAACCTTAAATTTACCACTCAAAGAAAAATTGATTTCAATATATTTTTTACATTTTTATTTTAATATGCACAATTAATTAAATCTATTTGATGTATTTATTTTTTGAAATTTCATTTTACTCACAATTTAATCTAATTTTTATATCTAATTAATAATGTTGTTAATTAAGTTGGTTTCACAAGCCAACTCGATACTAACTCACAATTGATGACAAAACCATGATAAAAAATTGTAGTGCATTTAGTATTATTAATCTAATGTATTTATCTAGTTAAACTTCATTTTACTTACAATTTAATCTAATTTTTTTAGTATCATGCATATTTCATGTGGTATTATGATTAATGAGTTTTAAATCATATGTTTCATTATTTATTATATATTATTTTTAACACATATGCTTTCTAAATCATTGTTTTCCATACGCATTTCATGGGGCTAGAACTTTAGTCTTGCAATTACTGCAACCTTAGGCGGCTTCTAGGGTTTAGATTTGCCTAAGTCATAATAGCAATATCAATTTTCTAATGCATCGGAAACAAAGTGGAAGCAACTCAAAGACTAAGAAACAACAAGAGAACAGAAAAAACCACAAGAAAGCAACAATCACTAGGTGTTTGAGTAGATGCTCTCAGTATTTTAGATTTTTCAACACTTCCCCTTAAGATGGTGAATAGATATTTTCCATTCCCATCTTGCATGTAATGTCTTCAAAGTTGGAAATAGGCATTCCCTTAGTTAAGACATCTTCCAATTGATTACTTGATGCTATATATGGAGTGCAAATCAAGTCGCTATATAGCTTTTCTTTAATAAAGTGTCTATCTACTTCGATGTGCTTTGTGCGATCATCCTGCACTGGATTGTGTGCAATGCTGATGGTAGACTTGTTGTCACAATAGAGTTTCATAGGTTCTTCTCACTTGATTTTAATGTCATCAAGTATTATTTTGAGCCAAAACAATTCACAAACTCCATGAGCCATAGCTTTGAACTCTGCTTCAGCACTTGATCTTGCAATAACCGATTGCTTCTTACTCCTCCATGTCACTAGGTTCCCACCAAGAAATGTACAATATCCTGAAGTTGATCTACGATCTACAATTGAACCTGCATAATCAGCATCGGTATATGCTTCTATAAGCAATCCTTTATTTTTCTTGAACAAAATTCCTCTACCTGATATTCCTTTGAGATATGACAAAATTTTGCTAACAATCTACAAGTGTTTCTCTCTTGGATCATGCATGAATTAACTTACTACACTTATGAAAAATGCTATGTCTGGCCTTGTTTGGGACAAGTATATCAATTTCCTAACCAACCGCTTATATCTTTTCTTATCTACGGTGTCATCATCTTTTTCTTCACTCAATCTCAAGTTAGGCTCAATGGATGTGCTTGTTGCCTTACTTCCAAGATTGCATGTTTCTTTAAGCAAGTATAAGACATACATTTTTTAGGAAATAAAGATGCCTTTACTTAAGTATTCCACCCCAATTCCCAAAAAAATACTTCAGCCTCTTTAGTTCTTTAATTTCAAACTTTTTTGATAAGCACTTTTTGAGTGTTTCTCTTTCAATTTGATCAATCCCGGTGATGATGATGTCATCTACATATACAAGTAAGGTTGTAACTCCTCCTTTTGAATGTTTTATGAACAAGGTATGATATTGACTTTGTTTGCATTGCATTGCTAGCATCACTTTAGTAAATCTTTCGAACCAAGCCCTTGGCGATTGCTTTAATCCATATAAAACTTTCTTTAACTTGCACGCTTTCTTTTTAAAAAACATTTCATTGAAACCCGATGAAGGTTCCATGTACACCTCTTCTTCTAAGTCCCCATGTAAGAATGCATTCTTAACATCAAATTATTGTAAACACCAACCAAAGTTAGCAGCTAAAGACAAAAGAACACACACAATATTCATTTTCGCTACAGGTGCATAGGTCTCTTGGTAATCTCCCTCATATGTTTGTGTATATCCTTTTGCGACCAACCAAGCTTTATGCCTTTCTATTGAACCATTAGCTCTATATTTCAAAGTAAACACCTACTTACACCCCGTCGTTTTCTTTCCTTTGTGCGGGTTTACAATTTCCCAAGTCTTATTTCTTTCTAGGGCATTTATCTCCTCTTTCATAACTTGCAACCAATTCTTATTTCTAAGTGCTTCTTGTAGTGTTTGTAGGGTTCAAATGGAGTTGATAGTGGTAAGAAAAGTTCTATGTTGTGGGGAGAGTCTATGGAAAGACAAAAAATTTGAGATTGGATGTTTAGTACATTCACGTATTCCTTTTCGAACAAAATAGATAGATCTAAATCATTAAATCCACAAAGAACTGAGTCGGTTGAATAAAAAAGGTGCAGAATTCTCAGTACCTGATTGTGGTTCAAATTCTTGGACTTGCACAGGTTTAGAAATATGAACTTTCTTCTTTGAGTAAACCTTGAGTGGTGTAGTAGGATTTAAACTAGTTTTTTCTCTCAGCTCTAAGATCAAGTTCAATTTCTTTACTAACATGTTTACTTTCAATTTCAAGTTCAGGTTCAGGTTCACTGCTAGCATGTTCTCCTTTGGAGTTAGGTGCATGGTTAGGTTTTGAAAGACTTTAAGTTGGGTGTATGACTTTGAAATCTCAAAAAGATTCCTTATCTTCCCAAGAACTTTCTCCCTGGAGATGAGGATTGTTACTTTGAGAGTAAGGCTCATTTTCAACAAATGTGACATCCATGGAGGTAAAAGTTTTTTTGAAGATGGATGATAACACTTGTATCATTTCTTTGTGTTTGAGTATCCCATGAAAATACATTTTAAAGCACTTAGATTAAGTTTTCGTCTTTGGTGTGCATGAACATGTATAAAATCAACACAACCAAATACTTTTGGTGACAACTTGTAAAAGACATTAAAATCAGGGTAAAAATAGAAAGAACAACAATGAGACTCTAATTATTTAACACTTTGAAAGGTACTCTATTTATCAAATATTTAGCAGTTAAAACAGCCTCCTTCCAAAAGGTTTTTGGAACTTTATGGTGAAACAAAATTGCTCGTGTCACATTTAGCAAATGTTTATTTTTTCGTTCATCAATCCCATTTTATTGGGGTGTGTCTACATAAGATGACTCATGTATTATACCTTATTTTTGGAAGAAAGATAAGATAACTTGATTAAAATAGTCTCTTGCATTGTGAGATCTTACCTTTTTAATCAAACTTCCAAATTGTGTATAAATCATTTTATAAAACATATGAAAAATATTGCTTCTGATTTTTCTTTCATAAGAAATAACCATTTAGTTCTAGTACAATCATCAATGAATGTGACAAACCATTTTGCTCTAGAAATACTAAAAACTCTACAAGGCCCCCAAATATCAATATGTATCAAAGAGAAAGGTCTAGCAGATCTTGTATTACTCAATGGAAATGATAGTCTATGATGTTTAGAAATTTCACATGTATCACAATGAAAACTACTAACATCTTCATTCTTAAAAAGTGAAGGAAACATGCTTTTAAGAAGAATAAAAGATGGATGACCAAGATGGAAATGATGAAGCCAAATTTCAAATTTATTAAAAGGTAGGTTACTTGATTAGCATATGAGGGATATCTAACTATTATTCTTCTTGTTGCTACTCATTTCCTCAAGGTAATAAAGTCCATCTTTCACTTTAGTAAGTCTAATCGTCCTCCCCATAACTAAATCCTGAAAAACATAATGAGTAGAATAGAAAGCTACTTTACATTTTAGATCTTTGGTAATTTGATGGATGAATATGAGATTGGAAGGCAATTTGGGGACATGCAACATATTATTTAGGGACAAAAAATTTGATAGATTTACTATTCCTTGGCCTGCAATAGTTATAGGAGATCCATCCGTAATAGTAATCTTTCTATTTCCAAGACATGGGTTGTATGTTCTAACTTTGATTGGGTTGTTAGTCATGTGGTTAGTAGCTCTTGAGTCGACGTCCCAAAAGCTTAAAGAAAACATGCTTGAGGCACCTAAAGCATAAGAGTTAAAGCACTTACTTGATTGAGCCAATGAATATGTACTAGAGGACTTTTCAAGGGAATTTAGGAGGTTTCTGAGCTTTTCAATTTCTTCTTTCTTTAATTCTCCTATACTAGCCTAGTTGGATTTTTCTTGGGTTTGGTCTTCTCCATTAGCTAAGCGGGATTTTCCTTATTTGAACCCTCTTTTACGGCTAAGGACTTGTTCTTTCCCATAGAGTTTGAACCAATCCTCTAGTGTATGACGTGGTTTTTTACAGTACCACCAAACTGTCTTTATTTGACTTTATGCACCTATTACTTAACCTTGCTTCCTTATTGTATGACTTTGTAGAAATCATTGTTGACCCTTCTAATGTTTTAGGCTCCAACATGACTTCTCGTCTATTCTTTGCAACTAGGATCAAGGATATTGTCTCATTCAGAGATGGAAATATTTCTTTCCTCAATATCTGGACTCTAACTTGATCGAATTTCACATTTTGACCTACAAGGAAGTCATAAACTCTATCCTTTTTTATAAAGCTTTTCAAGGTAGTTGCATATTCACTACACAACATCTGAACACACCAATATTGATCCATTTCCTACCATAGATTTTGCAGAAGATTAGCATATTGAGTAACAGAAAGATTGCCTTGTTTAGTGGCTGAGATCTTTATTTTGAGCTCATAGATTAGGGTAACATCTACTACCTTTGAATATGTTTGTCGAATAGTAGTCCATATGTCTTTAGCTATTGGTAGGGACATGCAAGTATCACTTATTTCAGGTAACATGGAGTTCCATAACCATGGCATGACCATAGCGTCCTCTTCATCCCAAGTAGCGAATTTTAGATCACCATTTTTCGGTCTAGTTCCTAGCAAGTGGTTGATTTTGCCCTTTCCTTTGAGAAATGTTTGAACAAATTGTGACCACTTTAAATAATTTTTTTCCATTGAAACTGTAAGCTACCTGGATATTTTGCAAATCTCCTATGTGTGGAATATTTGAGGTCTCTTCTGATTTGTTATTGGAGTTAATTTCTAATGTTTCAGTTTCAGCCATGTTAGAGGTTTGAAAGAAAAAAGATTTGACAATGAAGGCCTAGTGAAAAAACCAATAATGAAGGCTAAAAATTGTATTTGGCAATAAGGACTTGAAAAGCAAAAAGTAATCAACAATAAAAGTTGAAAAGAAGAGGTCCCAATAGTAAAAGCTCTAACACCATGAAAAAAAGAGAGAACTAAATTACTCTATTATGTTTTTCTAGGCTTAGGTTGTACAATATTTATACAAATGGAAGCGGACTTTTATCAATTCCATGGGATCTGTAATCTCTCAAAAAATTAGGAGCTAATTTATTCTATCCTAAAATACATTAGTAGCAAATTATTCTAACCTAAGAATATAGTAGAAATCATGGGATATACATAGAAATTATAGCTGTATAGAAAAAATATTTTAGATTTTTCAACATAAAGGGTAGGGTTTACGGAATTAGCCATGTTATTCAGGCTAAGTCAGGCCCGGACCAAAAAACCTTACCTGAGTCCCAACTTGTTTAGAAAACAAACCTCATTTTTTGTCTAAGTCCATTTATTTTGCATATATTTTTGTCCTAACCCTCCAACTTTTCAGGCAAGCCTTCGTGCCTAGACGAGTGGCTTGACCCATGATTAGGTCTAATTAGGATACAATGGGATGATTAGAAATGAGGAGGAAGACCTCTATTTATAGTTGAGCTCTCCCAGATTTAATGACACAGATTGAATTGCATCAACGGTTGAGATTAGTGTCTATTTATAAGATAAAGAGTCCTAAGGTATTTAAGCTCTATACATCTTTATCCCTTATTATTTATAATAATTACCTTGATAACTCTAGTTTTATTAGAGTGCTTCACTGGGCCACTAGGACTTCAAGTAGACAGGTTTTTCCATGTGTTCCATGAATCGGGTCAATTCAAGTGGGTCAAATGACCGCCATTTATCAGTTAGCCTCCATAGGACGCCCTGTGATGCATTTGTCATGAACTTTGATCTGCGGCTCGTGACACATACACGTGTGATAGGATTTTCTTAATTTTATTTAAAATGATAAACCTGTTATAACATTAGTTACATTAAAACATTACTTTGAAAAAAAATAGCTATATAAAAACATTTCATAACCCAAATATTTATTTATTCCATTCAAAAGACTTAGAACAGAGGCCTTGTAAGTTATAATTTACTAGATTGAAATCCATCAAAATCATGTAAAGTTTTAACGTGTTACCAATTTCTAGGCTTGTGTTGTTTTTTTTTTTTCTACTTTCAACATACACTAGCAGTCTAAAATTCAAAACTCTATCCCATGATCGATTCTGTTGATAAGATCTAAGACCGTATATACATATATACTGAATCATGACAGCCATTGATTGGCCCTTGGTATTTGTTCATTTGATACCTACATTTTTTTTTTTTTGGTTATTTTCGGAACATGTCAACATCCAAATTAATTCTGTGATATCAAGAGAATGTTTTTTATACCATTAGTTCGTCAACATGAACTTCTTAGGTTCTTTTTCTTGTAATCTTAGATGTTAAAACAGAGTCACGTAAAGGACACCTGGTTTATAAGAATTTAAAAATAAATTCCCCATAAAGAACTTTCTACCGGAAAGTTGGCGAAATTGTTTGGCATTAACATTGACGACAAAGAAAACAAATAGAACATAACTATTTTTTTTTTATTTCTTCCAACCAATGTTATCCACATAAACATACCGTACCAGACATGATGAACCTTTATCTGGTCCAACTCTAATCATAGCTTCTATGAACTTATTCATCCATTCATCAATTGATAAACCCTCATCAATATTAATAAATATTAGAAATTCTATAATACATATTATCACATACATATTGTATATCAAAATTACAAATTTTAAATATAAAATTACATTTAAAAATAATATATAATAAATAATAAAATTTATAGTTTGAATTTTGTTAAAAGTAATAACATTTTTTCTTCAAATAATATAATTTATTTTAAATATATATAATATATTAATAACAATGATTATAAATCATCATGATAAATAAAATTAACCTTTTTTAGAAATAAATAATATATTACCATTTGTTTCATTTATAGTATATAAAATCATATAACTTAAAACAAAATAAAAATGATGATTATTATTCAACTTAGAATTCAACTCTATTTTATTTGCACATGAGTCGTTAAAAAGTGATAATGTAGTTTGAACTTATGTTACGTTTGATAGGAATTTTATTTTTTTATCATATTTTATAAATGAGATAGTATTAAACTAATTTCAATTGATAATTTTTTGTCACATACATAGTTTGTTTAGAGAAAAAACGAGAAAATCTTTTCGTTTATTTTGAAGATGTCTTATTTTGCTTATAAAAGTTTTTACTCATCTTTCTAATTTTAAATTTAAATTTATACTAATTATTTATTATTTTATATCTAACTATGTAATAAATAAATTGTTTGCTTATGTAATGGTAATCAAACAAATATTTAATGTTTTTCTCTTAAATTGTAACCTCTTCTAAATAAAGGATAATACTAGTATAACTTTAAAGATACAAACACCAGTTTTAGATTGGTAAACTGAAAAAAGGAAAAGGAAAAAGAGAGAATACTACCTGTCAAGTGTTGTCATTTGGGATTTATATGCGCTATTTGGTAGGGGATTCTTCAGCTTTTTGGTTCCTGTATTTTTCTATGGGCTGATTCTTTTCTTGTAGAACCACTAGGCATCTCAGCATGTCAGCTCTGTTTCTTCAAGTTAATTTCTTTTTGTAGTGGCTCAAATTCATCCCGATAAAAATAAAATTAAAAATAAATAAATAAAATAAAAAGTTCATTAATATTAAGTTCATTTACAAAATAATTATAAGCCTAATTTATCTTAACCCAAATTTGTTAACTTAAAAATTCTAAAAGCTAATGCCCAAAAATTTAAACTAATAAAAAAACTCTTAGCCGCCGCTACTCTTTACCATGTTAGCGGATACGACACCTAAGGACTGCCCCTCCCTGCCATCATTTCACCAAAATGGCAAGGCGCGACTCCCCAACGCCGTTGACCTTGCCAAGAATACCTACAAAGAAGAAACAGAGGACAAAGAACAGAAATGGCAGAAACAACGAAAAGAAATGAAAAATATTATGTAATATTTGGCTATAAAAGCCATAGAACCAGATGTACTTTTTTTTTACAAGGAATCGAATAGAAAAAAAAAAGGAATCAAATCCCAAAAAGAGAAAACAACGAAAATTTTAAAATAAAGGTAGTCCATTATTTCGGCTTTTTATTTATTTATTCTAAAAAAAACGAAAAGTTTAGATTTTTACCTGATGGTTCGTCTTGCCTCCGATGTGGGTGACCTCCTCGATTCGAAAGGGCTCCGAATCCCTTAGGGTTCATCGAGGGCCTCATCAGATGAGAAAGAAACCGAGGGTTAAGAAACCGAAGGGTTTCATCTTTTTTTTGAAGATTCGGTTCTTTTTAGGGGGTTTTGACCCTAGATCCGAATTTTACACGTTTAAAAGAACAAAAGGGGCTTTTTTGGGAAATTTTTGGCCACCGGAGGTGGCAGTCGCCGATGACTAGTGGCCGTGGCAAACCAACAACACTGCATGGTCGAACAGATGGGAGGGGTTGAGAGAGAAGAGAGATTTTTTTTAAGAGGTTACAAATGATTTTTTTTAGGATTTTTTTTAACTTATAAGCCCCCCAAAACGACTTTGTTTTGGGCTTGGCTTCAAATGCCCAAAATGGCATCGTTTCAAACATAGCCCGACAACTCAACCCGAACTCCTCTAGGTCTGCGTGTTTTTGAAGGAATAGGCTATTTACCATTTTGGCCCTTCCACTTTTTAGCATGTTTTTAAATTAGTCCTACATATTTTTATTTTATTTTATTTTTACCTTGTTATTTTGATTCCCTTGCAATTTGGTCCTTTGACCTACTGTCAACCCAAGGGAATGACACGGATTGGATTAATTGCCCTCTGAGTCTATAAACTTCTACATTTCATTTTAATTTAATCCTTTATATTTTGTTATATTTTCAATTTAGTCGTTTACTTCCCTTTTTCTTATTTATTTAGAAATTTATGCTTTAAGTTCTGTTTAAATTTCAATTTAATCCCTCATTTATTTAATTCTGCCTTTTTATTTACTATTTTTATTTTTCTATCCCCTAAAATTTTATTATGGTTTCAATTTAATCTTTTTTATTTAAACTTGTCTTTTTTATTTATTTAATTTTTAGCATTTTTAATTCCTTATTTATATTTTATCCTTTAATTTACATAACTTGCATTTTTATCCTTAAGTTTCTTAATCATCTCGTTTTAGTTCATTTTTGTTTTTATTTTTTATTTTTTTAATGTTGATGTTATTGTTAAATGATTATTTTTGCTAATTAATATTTTATTTTGTCATCACTAATATTACACAACCATGATCATAGCATTATCATACATTTTTATTATTTTACCATTTTTTGTCATTACTAATGTTCCACTTATTATTTTACTATTATTGCCATTATTAAATAATATTATTAATCGGCTAAAAATTATTCCAACTACCACGTCTTATTATTTTGTTATCATTTTTTGACCATGTAAGCTATTCTATACTATTTTTGTCATTTCCATATTATGCAACATGTTTAAATATTCATTTATTTTCGTGCCAACACTTGAATAAATTAATCACATATTGCATTAAACGTTATATTCATTTTTACCCGATGCATGAAAAAAGAATTTTTTAAACCGAGGCAATGTTAACTGAGGCAATGTTATTTGTTTAGGGATTTGAGAAATAGTGCCCTAACTTACGGGGTATGACTTTCTCCTTGAACCAATATAAACGAACATTCTTTTAAAATTCAAAATATATAAGACTTAGGTAATAATCAAATAATGAGAATCCTTATTTTCGACGATTCGAGATATCGTGCCCTAACTTACGAGACATGATCCTTTTCTCGATTGACTCGAAATAAGAAGGCTCTTTCCATAAAATTCAATTTAGTTTGCAATCATGCAAGAAGGGACCGTACCTTAAAATTTCTTTGAATTTTCAAATATCGACACTAAGACATCAGGTAATCAATTAGGTATCAATTTTGGGCGTTATGAGGGTGCTAATCATTCCTCATACGTAACCGACTCCCAAACCCATTTTCTAGATTTTTGTAGACCGAAAATAATTTTAATAAATCTAACATTTTATTAAAATGACAAAGCCTTAAGGTGATCCAATCATCCTTAATCAAAAAATATTGGTGGCAACTCCCTTTTTCATTTTAAAATAAAAAATCAATTTCAAAAAAGGTTTCAACATCTTTTATATCAGATAGTATTCACACATAGTGTGATACATGTATACAATAGGCTCAAAAGAAACTGTCCAAATAAAATTTTATCACTTATTTCCTTAAAAGTATGAACTTGAGTAAATTTTATGGGTCAACAATCTTCGATCATCAAGTAAAAAATAGAAATTTATTAACCTAAATTAATATATAAAATTCCATTTTACATCTAGCCGATGGAAATTTGGGATGTTTTGTAGGAATTTATTGTAAAATGTTGGAAAATTCGGAGTATCCGAAACAGCATCTATCAAGCCAATGTCGAACCCAATTTCCATTTAGTTCTTAGATGGTGCAGGAGTTTTTTACATGAATTGGCAGTAGATTGTCAGTTTCCAAGTTTGGGTTTCTATGTGATTTGATGAACACTAGGTGGAGTAAGCCAGTTCTGGCCTTTTGAAGCTTAATGTGGAGGCTGGTTTTAGTCGTGAAGGTGACAAAATGGGTTTTGATGCTATCAACGTCATGGGTACAGTATATTAATGAGTTTGGCAAGAGAACATCATTTTAATGGAAACTATACTGTCTTTTAAAAGCATTGAGTTTTTTTTTCCATATAATTTTTTTTAAAATTTGATCTATTTTTTAATCTATTCTAATTTATTGATTTTTTAAATAAATTTATGTAATTTTTTTTATTTTTTAAAATTCATATAAAATTAAACACGCAGTATAAATGTTGAAGGCTAAACTTTTTAGAATTAGAACAAAACTAACATAAACTATAAGTGTTTAGCTACATTTGTTGTTATGCCACTCAAAACAACATCACCCTTCCATTAGTCATTTAACAATTGGGTGACCAAAAATATAATCTCAAATAGTTGAATGATCTAATTATATTTTTTTAAAGTTGACTAACCAACAATATAGTTTACCTGTTAGATTAGATAAAAAGTACAAAACCAATCCATGGTAATATGTAGGATAGTGGATTTATTTTATGTAGTGATACAAAATGGCCTTTGAAAATTTCAAAAAATTTAAGGTTGAAGTAAAGAAACATAATGGTCATAATATTCTTACGCTTTGATCAATTTAAGGATGAGACTATCTTAACCAACAAATTTTGGATCATTTGACAAAAACAAAATATTCTAGCATATTAAACTCCACAACGTAACAAAATGTCCAAAATGAGAAACCTTAGATTTTTGGACATGATCTCTTCCATGATGTATAGGGAATCACTTAGAAACACTAACCCATTTTATCGAATAAGGTTCCAATCAAATCAGTAGATAAGGCACCATAAGAGATATGGCATGACAAGAGACATGTTTTGTCTTATCTTAGGATTTGGAGATGCATGGTTTGGGTAATGCAAGCTATTCAAGCTATATTAAATAAATTCATGTTTTTGATATATTGTGACTAAGCTTTCCTTAATTATAAAATATTATGAAAGTTACTTAATAATTGTTCGTCCAATAATCATGTTATAAGTATGTTACCTTCATACGATATTTTTAATCTCTTTGGAATAAATTACTTCTTCCAATATGATCCTATTTTATCTCATGGTAACCATTACATCTTCCTTCATGAAAAGTCAATTACTTTCAAATAGTAATCAAGTAATTTATCACTAAGACAAATGACCTATGGCCACATTTACATTTCATCTATCATATATTGTCGATGATAGGATATCATTCACACTTTTAGTTGCGTTATGAATTGCACTATTGTGGAATGATGTTACATATTGCAAAAGTCATATACTCGTCACATTAGCTTTCGGTTCCTTATTAATTTAAACTCAAACTTTTACTTACATCAAAGTATATAAGTCACACATATATAGTCCATCATCCATTCAGGATTAATGTATGTCATAATATGAACGTCACAAGTGAATAAATTCATAAACAGATCTAGGATCAATTTTACTTAGGTGTTGCCCAATGTACTGTTAGTCTAGTCAGTCACATATATGTCTCTAACTTCTAGGAGTCATCTGCTTTGATGCTAAAACGATGCTAAAAAGAAAGCATCTCCTAAATTGGACTTGATAGACGACTTGTTAGTCTTTCAATCGATTTGCTTATTTCCAATTAGACTAAGGATGTGTTTAGATTATTTACTAATACAAGTCATCTTTCCGTATTACAATCCAACCATGTAATACTGCTCAGTATTAGTTATATGTTAGATAACCAATGAGCCAAAATTTGCTTCCATTTTTCTTTGTGTGTAAAAATCGTTAAGGATAATATACAGAGAATATTAATGTAATCAATTGATAATTTATTAAACCAATTTGTTCCAAAAATAGAAGTATACATAGACGAAAATACTATATTTAGGGCACTAGATTCAATAGTCTCCCACTTGCCCTAGTGAAGTATGATGCGACTTTGACTACATCCAATAGTCATATTTCGCATTCTTATGCCCTTTACAAGTTTCTTAAAACTCCTTGTAACACCCCAAACCCGGCCTAGAAGTTATGGCCGAATCTGGCGATGCCATATGGAAAGGATTTTGTAAACGTCTATCTCGATAAAAAAACCTTAAACCCATAACCCTTTATTACTTTTGTTAAAATTCAAAACATGTTTTCATTTAGTCCATTGCCTTAAAATATATCATTTAAGCGGAAGCTTATTTTCAAATAAAATCGTTCGTTTTTGGAAAACCGTACAAGTTCTTAGAAAACCCTTGCTTTTGATAAAATATGAGTTATGTCATGCTTTACAGTTATAAAATCATTAATTTACAATTTAACCCGAATTAAAACAAAGAAGGCCGTAAAGTCCAATTACATAAAATAAAACCCCATAATAAACTAGATCATAAAAATTAAACCAGTTTGAATATGTGGTCACCGACGGCTCTGCTGTACTGATCCGCCTAAGACTGTGAGTTATCTGTACAAAAGAAGCAAAAAGGAGTGAGTTTATGTAAACTCAGTGTGAACCTCACAGTATTAAGCATGCACACAACCAGATAATCACAATCAATCAGATTCAGATTCGGGCTTAAGCCCATTACAATCACAGATGCATATCCAGACCTAAGCCCATCTTAGATACATATATACAAGTTAGAATCAGAAATCAGATATCCTACCCCAATCCTCTAAACACCATCTTTGACCATCCCTACACACTATATGGGGTTAAAAACACCCACCCAGCCTTACACACCATGTTGTACCGATGCCGCACATATCAGATATAATGCAACCATGCTGCTAGATAATAGACATAATCTGTCTTTCAGAACACTTCCTCCAAAAATATATAACATCCCCACCCCAATAACAATAACCAATATGCATACAGATTTAATTAATAAATCATGCTTTTTCAAACAGATAAAAATATAGGCATGCGCATAACAGTACATCAATCTAATAGAACATAAAGGTTTAGGGTTAGTAAGCCTTTACAGATCTTACGGTAGTTCTACAGTCGATTAGGACGACCCGTGCAACCCTACAAAAAATTTTAGTATAATCGGCCCACATGCCTGTGTGGGCCCACACGCCTGTGTGGCCTCACACGCCTAGATCGGCCTTACCTGTGTGGATTACACGGCCTGGCCCAGAAACCCACACGCTCGTGTAGACTACCCGTGTGGCCCACACGGCCACACTTCAGCCACTACACGGCCGTGTGCTGCACACGACCGTGTCTTCGTCGACCACACGGCCATGTTGTCGTATACGGCCTACCGCACGGGCGACCACACGCTCGTGTGACGTTGATAGTGAGGGTTTTTGACTTTCACCGAATCTTATTTTTCTACGTTTCGGGTACACACCTGGTATCGGTTTGATGCAAAAATGCTCTCGAGACCACTAAAACCTAAAATCATCCAAAAGACTTCGAATTAATCTCTTAAAATGCTATTAAATTGAACTATCTCAAAAAGGGCAAACCTTAAATTAGCCAAAGACCTTTACCTTTAAGCGAACAACGATGCCTACGGAAGATTAGGGCGCCGTTTGAACTCCTCCAGCCCCTTGATTTTCCCCTAAACATAAAACAAACTCCATCAATCAAGGGTTCACTAGCCAAACAAAAACCGTACTCACCATACTTACAGATAAAACACCAAAATTCTGGAATAATAAAGTAGGAAAAATTGACAGAATGTAGGAAGAAGAAAACAAAATCGGTGACAAGAAGAGGGTGGAAATGATAGAGAACAGGAAAAGAAAAGTTCACGTCAGATTCTTGGAAAAAAAAGGAAAAGAGAGGAAAATTTGGAAAAAAGAAAAAAAAATTCAGAGATTATCAGGAATCCCCCCAATTATCTCTACTAACCTACTACTCAGAATTTTAACTTCACCAAAACTCTGTCCCATAACTGAGCAAAAATAAATACCGTTGCTTGCGAAGGGATTCGAACTTTAGATCTCCAACACATTATACAAATTCCCTTACCACTCGAACCAACAGGTTCATTCTAATATGGTTTTACAATTAATTCAATATAAGCTCACTGAATAAGTAAAAGGCTTAAGTTAGAGAATTACCAGAATTTGCCAAAGCTAAAGCTTGAACTTAGGACCTCACACACACACCTTGGAACACTTAACCACTAAAGCAGATACACACTTTTGTCAAACAAATACAGAAACAGAAAAAAATATTTTAAGGAGTTACAAATCTATCCTCTAAAAGAAATTTCGACCTCAAAATTTACCTGATCAGAATAGATGAGGATACTGCTGACGCATCAAATCCTCATATTCCTACGTGGCCTCCTCAGTGCTATGATTCCGCCACAGAACCTTTACTAAAGGAATAGATTTCTTCCTCAGAACTTTAATGTCTCGTTCCAGAATCTGTACCAGCTCATCCTTAAAGGTCAAATTTGGCCTAACCTCGATATCCTCAACAGAGACTATGTGAGATAGATCAGATACGTACCGCCTCAACATCGAGATGTGAAACACATCATGAATACGGTCCAGTTCAGGGGGTAACTCCAATTGATAGGCAACTGGTCCCACACGTTTCAGAATCCAATACGACCCAATAAATCTAGGGCTTAGCTTGCCATTACGACCAAACCTCAAAGTCTTCTTCCACGAAGAGACCTTTAGAAACACAAAGTCCATCACAGAATACTCAATCTCATGTCTCTTCAGATCTGCATAAGACTTCTGTCTATCAGCAGTCGTCTTTAGACGATCTCGAATCAGTCTAACTTTATCCTCAGTCTTGAAAACCAACTCAGGACCCAAAACTTGCCGTTCATCTAACTCGGTCCAACACAGTGGAGTGCGACACTTATGGCCATACAGAGCCTTGTAAGGTGCAATCTGTAAACTAGCTTGGAAACTGTTGTTGTAAGCGAACTCAGCTAGCGGTAGATAATCATCCCAACTACCTCGAAAATCAATCACGCAACTTCGAAGCATATCCTCTAGTATTTGAATTACCCTCTCAGATTGACCATCGGTCTGAGGATGGAATGTAGTACTGAAGTCCAACCTTGAACCTAGAGCCTCGTGTAATTTCTTCCAGAACCGAGACATGAAACGAGGATCTCTGTCAGAAATAATCAACACTGGAACCCCATATAGTCAAACTATCTCGGAGATATACAGTTTTGCTAACTTCTGCAGAGAGTAATTAGTTCAAACCGAAATGAAATAAGCAGACTTGGTCAATCGATCCACGATGACCCAAACAGAATCCTTCTTAGTGCGTGTCAAGGGCAACCCACTAACGAAATCCATAGTCACTCGTTCCTACTGGTGCTCAGCCTTAACTTGCTGGCACGTCAGCGATCGAGCCACAAAGTCAGTAACCTCAAGCTTCAAACTCGGCCACCAATATAACTCTCGAAGGTAGCGATACATCTTATTACCGCCGGGATGCATAGCATATGGGCTATTATGCGCCTCCCTCAAAATAGACTATCTCAGATCTGAATCATTCGGCAGGCAAATCTAACATCGAAAACACAGGACACCATCACTATTCAGCTCCAAATTAGAAGTAGTACCACTCTCCACCTGACGTAACCGTTCACCCAGAGTCTCATCCACTAACTGTTTATCTCAAATCTGCTCAATCCAAGTCAGCTTAACCTGTAACTTGGCTAACAGACTCCTATCATCAAACAGACTAAGGCAAGCAAACATCACCCTTAAATCAGACATCGTTCTTCGGCTTAGAGCGTCAGCCACCACATTGGCCTTACCAGAATGGTACTCGATGGTATAGTCATAGTCTTTAAGCAGTTCAATCTAACGACGCTGCCTAAGATTCAACACTTTCTGAGTAAGGAGATACTTGAGGCTCTTGTGATCAGTGTAGATGATACACCTCTCACTATACAGATAGTACCTCTAAATTTTTATTGCAAAGACAATAGTAGCCAACTTAAGATCATGCATCAGATAGTTCCCCTCGTGAGTCTTAAGCTGATGGGACGCATAAGCCACAACCTTACCACCCTGCATCAGAAAACAACCCAAACCAACATGCGAAGCATCACCATACACCACAAACTCCTTTCCAGACTCAAGCTATATCAGAATAGAAGCCTGAGTTAGAACAGACTTTAGATTCTTAAAGCTCTCTTGCTGTGCATCTGTCTAGACAAAAGGAACACCCTTATGCAACATCTTAGTAAGAGGAGCTGCAATCAAAGAGAACCCTCGACAAACTGACGATAATATCCCGCCAAACCCAGAAAACTACAGATCTCAGATACATTCTTAGGTTGTTTCCAATCCAACACACCCTTGATCTTTCGAGGGTCAACTCAAATCCCTTCAGCAAAAACTACGTGTCTCAGAAAAGTTATTTCACGTAGCCAGAACTCACACTTGCTGAATTTAGCGTACAACTGCTTCTCCCTTAAAATCTGAAGCACTACTCTAAGATGCTCATCATGCTCATCCTCAGTCTTAGAGTATACTAGAATGTCGTCGATGTAAACCACGACAAACTGATCCAAATAGGGCTAAAATACCTGATTCATCAAATCCATGAATACAGCTTATAACACCCCTAACCCGTATCCGTCGCCGAAATAGGATTATGAGGCATTATCGGATAATACACATCATTCACATACATTTATACAATCATAATTAAAATCCATTCAATTTATTCACATTGTCCCTTATAAGGTCTTAGGGGACCTTAAAACATGCTTAGAAGTGGTTCGGGACTAAACCGATAACATTTGCAAACTTTGAGAAACTTAGAAAATTTTCTAACATTTAAGGGTCACACGCCTGTGTGAACAAGCCGTTTGCCTCACACGGCTACTAGACACGCCCATGTGCCATGGCCGTGGGAAAATTAGAGAGGCTACTGACTTGGGTCACACGGCCGGCCACACGCCGATGTGCTAGCCAATGTATCACACACGACCAGTAGACATGCCCGTGTGTCTAGACCGTGTCAAAACTGTAGGGTATACTTCCTTAATTTGAAAGGTTACCTCAGAGGATACATGGCCGTGTAACATGACTGTGTATCGCACACGGCTGAGACACACGCCCGTGTCTCTGCCCGTGTGGACAAAAATAAGCCATTTGAAAAGCTAATTTGCCACCCTTCACTCATGTACACAAAGTAACCAATTTAGAACCATTTCCATACACTTATAAGCAACCAAAACATACCAAATCCACACGCTTATCATACCATCTATCATTAACTATTTCAACTACTTAATTCTACATTCAAAATCTACCAAATCATTATGCCAAAATCATTACAACTTGCATAAGTTCCATATACATTAATTCATCATATTATCATCTATTTTATATCACAAAACACATCATTTAACTATATTAACAACTAAGGCCAACATACCCAAAACAAGCCAATATATATAAGGCATTATACACATCAATTTGGCCAACTTAAATGACCAAATATATATCCACATTTTCAACCAAAAGTAAGCCAAATCTTATGGCTTAAATCATAATTCAAAACATATCATCAAATATTTCAAACTCTTGTGCTTTGGATAAATATGGCTTTTCTCACCGAACAGATAATGGTGCCAAATCTTCAATGCAAAAACAATGGCTACTAACTCTAAATCGTGTGTCGAGTAATTCTTTTAATGTGGCTTCAATTGTCTCGAGGCATAAGCTATGACTTTGCCTTCTTGCATCAAAACACAGCCTAGATAAATTTCTCAGAGGCTTTCAATCCATTATTGCAAAAATCTTGCTCGGATCAACTCGAATACCCGATGCTGACACAATATGTCCTAAAAAACCAACCTCGTACAACCAAAATTCACATTTACTGAACTTTGCATATAACTGTTTATCACGAAGAGTTAGCAATACAATTCTCAGATGCTCAGCATGCTCAGTTTCATCACTTGAATAAACAAAAATGTCATCAATGAATAGAACGAAAAATCGATCTAGGTACGGTTTGAAAATCTGGTTCATTAAGTCCATAAAAATAGCAGGTGCATTTGTTAATCCGAAAGGCATAACTAGAAACTCATAATGTCCGTACCTCATTCTAAAAGTAGTCTTTGGTACATCAGAGTCTTTAACTCGCAACTGGTAATAACTCGATATCAAATCTATCTTCGAAAACACTGTAGCCCCTTTCAATTGATCAAACAAATCATCTATTCACAACAAAGGATATTTGTTCTTGATTTTTACTTTGTTGAGCTGTCTATAATCTATACACATTCTCATAGTACCGTCTTTCTTTTTCACAAACAATACGGGAGCACCCCAAGGCGAGAAACTCGGTCTTGCAAACCCTCTATCAGTTAACTCTTGCAACTGAGATTTCAATTCTTTTAACTCTGTCGAAGACATTCTGTATGGAGCTATCGATATTGGCGTTGTACCCGGCATTAACTCAATGCCAAACTCAACCTCTCGGATCGGTGGTAAACCCAGTAATTCTTCGAGAAACACATCTAGATACTTACACACAACTGGTACTGATTCGACTTTCTTTTCAGTCACTTTCGTATCAAACACATAAGCAAAATAAGCTTCACAGCCCTTTCTCACATATTTCTAAGCTAACATCGATAAAATCACCACTGGCAAGCCATTTAGATCAACTGACTCAATTCTAATAATCTCATTATTCTGACATCTCAGATCAATCGTCTTTCGTTTATAATTCACAACGGCATTATGCAACGTTAACCAATCTATACCCTAAATTATATCAAATTCGTCAAATGGCAACAACATCAAATAGGCCAAAAAGTAATTAGCTCGAATCATCAATGGATAGTTATTGCACACTCTATCAATCAATACGCATTTGTCTAAGGGGTTCGATACTCTAATTACAAATTCAGTAGAATCTACAGGCAAAGTCTTACTGGATACTAAATTCACATATACATATGAATGGGTTGATCTTGGATCTATCAATGCAATAACTTTTGTATCATAGAGAGTAAAAGTATCGGTAATAACATCTAGAGATGATGCTTCTTCATGAGCGCAGATAGCATAGGCTCGTACAGGTGTTCTAGTATCAGATCTAGTAGCAATGTCTTGTGTCACACCTTTACCACCACTTATATTTCTCGTGTTTCTGGGTGGTCTACCTCTAGTTACAATGTTACTTGATCTCATGTTCTGAGTATTATCTTTTTCAACTAACTTTGGGCAATCTTTAATAAAGTGATCTCATAAACCACAACTGTAACAAGTTCTATTATTATTTTTCACCCATCAATCTCCAAAATGTCGTCTTCCACACTGCTGAAACTCAGTTTTAACATCTTTTACGTTTCTAACACTCGATACTGATGAGGCTTGAGTTTTAGAGTTGGTATATTTCTTTCCGTGATCTCTATTCCGATATCCCATTGAAGCTGTTGATCAGTTAAAATAGTCTATAAATTTCTTCGACGAGGAATGATAAGATTTATTCATCGATCTCTTCTTCGAATCTCTTGTCTTTGAATCAGCCTTTCTCTTTTCTTTGCTGAGATCCTCGGATTTACAAGCCCTTTCAACTAATACTACAAATTCTTTCAATTCAAGTATCCCAACTAGTAGCTTTATATCTTCATTCAACCCATTAACAAATCGTTTGCACATGATCTCCTCAGTAGATACATATTCCCGAGCATACTTACTCAGTCGTACGAATTCTTTTTCATACTCAATGATAGTCATTCGACCCTGTTTTAAGTCTAGAAACTCTTTATGTTTCTGATCGAGAAATTTTTGACTTATGTACCTTTTTTTAAACTCAGTCTGAAAGAATTCCCAGGTAACCCGTTCTCTAGGAACCACCGATGTCAACGTTTTCCACCAATGATATGCATTGTCTATAAGCAAAGATACCACACATTTGATACATTCATCAGGAGTACAGGATAATTCATCAAATACTCTAATCGTATTCTCGAGCCAGAGCTCAACTCTCTCGGTATCATCATTAACTGTAGCCCAAAACTCTTCAGCCCCGTATTTATGAATCTTATCAATAGGTGGCTTACTCAATCGAATCGGATCTATCACTTGTGGTACAACTGGGACTTGTTGAGGAACAGGTAAGAGTGGAGGTTGTTGAGTCGTATAAATTTCGTGAACCATTCACTCATCATTTGGAAGAAGGTTTGGTTAGCCTCTCCCTCTTGGCTACTTGAAATAGGCATAGAATCGGTTGGCACTGCCCTTTTAGCGAGAGCGGACGCATTACTTTCAACATCGTCAGCTACAGCTCGATCGAGATCCATTTCCTATAAGAAAAATACATTTTAACTGTCAAAAATCATCACACTATCGTAGTTTATATATATGGCATGTATAGCTAGACTCTCACATGCTATGTTAGTTCTAGAATCGACTAAACCGTAACTCTGATACCAATTAAATGTAACATCCCTAACCCATATCCATCGCAGGAATAGGATTACGAGGCATTACTAGATAATACACATTATTCACATACATTTATACAATCGTAATCAAAATCCATTCAATTCATTCACATTATCCCTTATAAGGTCTTACGAGACCTTAAAACATGCTTAGAAGTGGTTCGGGACTAAACCGATAACATTTGTAAACTTTGAGAAACTTAAAAAAATTTCTAACATTTAAGGGTCACACGCCAGTGTGAACAGGCCGTGTGCCTTACACGGCTACTAGACATGCCCATGTGCTATGGCCGTGGGAAAATTAGGGAGGTTACTAACTTGGGCCGCATACCCAAAACAAGCCAATATATGTAAGGCATTATACACATCACTTAGGTCAACCTAAATGACCAAATACATATCCATATTTTCAACCAAAAGTAAGCCAAATCTCGTGGCTTAAATCATAATTGAAAACATATCGTCAACTTACTAACCTATACATGCCATATACCATATTTATAAGCATCCAAAAATACCAATAAGTAGTCGATAGTGTGACGATGATTCCCGATGATCCATGATGTCTGAGTTAGGTTTGATAATCTATAAAACATGAAAAGAACATACAAAGTAAGCTTTAAAAGCTTAGTATGTTCGTACTAAATATACTCAACAGTTCATAAAATACAAATCATCAATTTGAACCAATTCATATCTAAATCATGGAGATCAACAAACTTTCTTCATACTTATTAAAGTGTTTATGAACAAGTTCATTATTTCTTTCTATTTGGTTTTCATGCTTTATATGTACATACCTGTACAAACTCGTATCAAATTCATACCTTTACGTGATACTGTCGAATGCTCCATATCTTGCACACTAAGTGCTAAAGCATAGATAAAGCTATCATAATCTCGCACACTAAGTGCATCACATAACCAAAGCTATCTTGGTCTCGCACACTAAGTGCTACATATAGCCGAAGCTACTCTGAATCACACACTAAGTGCTCTATATAGCCGAAGCTATCTCGAAACGCACACTAAGTGCCAAACATAGTTGATTTGTTATCGAACATTATCGTAATCTCTTATTTACAATTTATGCAATATCAAGGCATTAAAAATATAATTGTAACAATAGCTATCACATACAAACTTACCTTGTACTTGGAATTTGATGAATCAGATCGATTACTCGATAACTTTCGATTTTCCCAGATCTAAATCCAAATTCTTTCTTTCTTGATCTTAATCAAGCTTCCAAAGTGCCGAAATTACTAAAGCTTCAAACCCTATCTTTCTTTCTAATATTCAGTTGAAGAAATGGAAAAAAAGATGGGCACCAATTTGTTTTGTTTTATTTTAGTAACATTTATTTCATTATTTACTAATATAACCTTAGTTATAAATATTAAAATTTCCATAATGGATGCCCATTAATGTCCATTAACCTTAAAAATGGTGCAATATCATTATAAGTACCTCCTATTTAATGCCTCATAGCAAATAGACACTTTTAACAAGTGGAATGCAACTTTTTCATTTTACATGATTAAGTCCTTTTTTCTCAAATTGAGCTATTAAACGATAAAATTAGCTCACAAAATTTTCATACGTATATAATCACATGTTGTAAGCACCAAAAATAATATTAAAATAATTTTACGACCTCAGATTTGTGGTTCCAAAACCACTATTTTGATTTAGCTAAAACCGGGCTGTTATACAGCCGGTGCGTTCGTCAACCCGAAAGGCATACCTTGGAACTTGTAATGTCCATAAGGAGTCCTAAATGTCACCTTATGCACATCCACCTCCTTAACTCTCAGCTGATGATACCTTGAATGGAGATCGATCTAAGAGAACACAGAAGCCCCTCGGAATTGAGCAAATAAGTCATCGATCCTCGAAAGTTGATACCTATTCTTAAGAGTTAGCTTGTTCAACTACCGATAGTCTATGCACATCCTCATGGTCCCATCCTTCTTCTTAACAAACCAAACTGATGCTCCCCACAGAGACACACTAGGACGAATGAAACCACGGTCCAACAACTCTTGCAATTGAGCCTTAAGCTCTATAAGCTCTTTCAGTGCCATTCATTAGGGAGCGATAGACACTAGAGCTGTACTCGGAAGAAGCTTGATCCCAAAATCAACCTCTTGGTTCGGAGGCAATCCCTGTAACTTCTCAAGAAAAATATTTGAAAAATCTCTTACAGTTATTATATCCCCAACAGAAGAGTCTCAAGAACCAGAAACACTTACATAGCCCAAGTACGCCTCACACCCTTTTTGGACCAGTTTCTCAGCCACAAGCACAGAGATTACGTTAGACAAATAATCTCAGTGCCCTCCGATCACAACCACCTCATTATCCCCCTCAGTTCTCAGAATGACCCTTTTAGTTGCACAATCCAGACTAACCCGATGCTTGACCAACCAGTTCATTCCTAGAATTAAGTCGAACTCCCCAAACGAAGGTTCTATCAGATCTGCCAAAAAAAAAGGTCTCTTGCACCACTAAGGGAACATCCCTATACAGTTTCCTAACTTGCACAGATTGCCCCAACAGACTCAATATAGTGACCTCACTCGTAGTGCTTTCAACCGAAATCCCCAAATTTCTAGATATAATACTAGCTATGTATGAATGGGTAGACCCTATATATATCAGAGCAAAGTAAGGTACATCAAATATGAAGAACGTACCGGTGATGTCGTTAGGAGCATCTTTGTCCTCTAGGTGACGTACAGCATAAACCAAAACAGGCTACCTCACCTCGATCTGACCAGTACCTCTGCCCGGTGCTCTCTGTCCATGACCCAAACTGTTACCACCCCTAGCCTGCCCACATCTTCGAGGTGGCTACTAAACTACTCTCTGCAGCTGTACAGTACTCAGAGCTGAAGCTTGTATCTGATCAGCCCTCAGCAGACACTCTTGAATACGGTGCTCAAGAGACCCACATCTTAAGTAAGTTTTAGTCCTCCTCCAGTACTCGCCCGAATGGCGTCTCCCACAATCTCCGCAAGGCAGAGTCCCAGTAGAAGCAATAGGGGCTCTCATTCTAACCGGCCCATCGGATCTGGCCTTTTTCTTAGGCCTCTGCACAAAACTCGAGGGCTCCGAATCCCTATTGTTCTTACCTCTTTCACTATCTCTATTCTAGTGCTTCACGCGCTTAACATCTTTAGTGATCTTCACCTTCTCAACCAGAACAGAGAACTCACGCTCCATCTGCAGAGCTATCAAAACCCTCAGGTTATCTCTCAACCCATCCTCGAAACGAACACACTTCTCATATTCTGATGCCACCATACCTCGAGCATAGCAGCTCAGTCTTAGAAATTCAGCCTCATACACAGCCACAGATCGATCACCCTGTGTGAGACTCAAGAATTCCCGTCGGCGAGCATCAATATGCTAGCTCCCACATATTTACTCTAAAACGTAGTCTTAAAGAACTCCCAAGTCAGACGATCGGGTTGAGTGCCCTCCTTAACTGTCAACCACCACTAGTATGCCTCGTCGCGAAGCAAGAAGACTGCACCCTTCAATTTCTACTCGGGAGTACAGTCTAAGTCATCCATGATTCTCTCAGTGGCCTCCAACCAGTATTCAGCCACATTAGGGGCAACTCCTTTGACACCCCTAAATAACTCGGCTCTATTAGACCAGAGTCGCTTAGTTACCAACCCTCGGCCCCTAGATCCAGAATTGGGTCCAGTGACCCTCTCCAATATCCTCAGTATAGCTTGGGACAGTGTGCCGTCCTCAGCTGATAGGCTTTAAGACTTAGTCTCAGTAGTAGGTGACACAGGTGTCTCACTCGTGTCCAGATTTGGCATGCTACCCAGAGATGAAGACTCAGCTCGAGCTCCTCTATGGCTTTTACCTCGGCCTCGAATGCCACGTCCATATATACCTCGTGCGTTTATTGTGACTTAAAAGTTTTGTCTACATTAAAAATTTTATACATCAGTTTTAATATTTATTAATAGATATTTTATGCAAAATTTATTAGAAGTTTTAAAGATGGTTTCAGTTTTCCAACTATCTCAGTACAGCCTCAACAAGTACTATCTACAGGGTCTCAAAATAGTTTAACTAAATACAGAATACTTGCAGGATCGGCGCTGGAGACCCTGTGTACCACACACTTAATTAGAGTGTTTAAAATCTTTTGTAAGCTAATTCTTTAAAAACTAAATTTTGAAACCCAAAATCCACATCCAAGTTGTGTAACTTGACTCTGATACCACTAAATCTAACAACCCAAACCCGACCTAAACGTTATGGCTGAATCTGGCGATGCCACATGGAAGGGATTTTACGAACGTCTATATTGATAAAAACCATAAACCCATATCCCTTTATTACTTTTGTTAAAATTAAAAACATGTTTTCAATTAGTCCATTGCCTTAAAACATATCATTCAAGCGGAAGCTTATTCTCAAATAAAATTGTTCATTTTTGGAAAATCGTACAAGTTTTTAAAAAACCTTTGCTTTTGATAAAATCTGAGTTATGTCACGCTTTGCAGTTATAAAATCCTAAATTTGCAGTCTAACCCGAATTAAAACAAAGAAGTCCGTAAAGTCTAATTACATAAAATAAAATCCATAATAAACTAGATAATAAAAATTAAACCAGTTCGAACATGTGGTCACCGAGGGCTCTGCTGCACCGATCCATTTAAGACTGTGGGTTACCTGTACAGAAGAAGCAAAAAGGAGTGAGTTTTCGTAAACTCAGTATGAACCTTACAGTATTAAGCATGCACATAACCAAATAATCACAATTAATTAGATTTAGATTAGGGCTTAAGCCCATTACAGTCATAGATGCATATCCAGGCCTAAGCCCATGTCAGATACATATATACAAGTCAGAATCAGAAATCAGATATCCTACCCCTATCCTTTAGACACCATATCTGACCATCCCTACACACCATGTGGGGTTAAACACACCCATCCAGTCCTACACACAATATTGTACTGATGCGGCACATATCAGATATAATGCAGCCATGCTACCAGATAATAGGCATAATCTGTCTTTCAGAACACTTCCTCTAAAAGCATATAACATCTTCACCCTAATAACAGTAACTGACATGCATACAGATTTAACTAGTAAATCATGCTTTTTCAAATAGATAACAGATAACAAAAATAGACATGTGCATAACAGTACATCAGTCTAACAGAACATAAGGATTTAGGGTTTAGTAAGCCTTTATAGACCCTACAGTAGGTCTACAATCGATTAGGATGACCCGTGCGACCTTATGAAAAATTTAAGCATAATAGGCCTAGATGCTCGTGTGGGCCCACACACCCATGTGGTTGCACAAGCCCAGATCAGCCTTGCCCGTGTGGATCACATGGCTTGGTCCAGAAACCCACATGCCTGTGTGGACGACTTGTGTAGGCCCACACACCCAGTTTAATTTAGCCAGTGTGGCCTATACAACCACACTTCAGCCACCACATGGTCTTATGCTACGCACAGCCATGTCTTCGTCGACCACACGGTCGTGTTGTCTTACACGGCCTACCATATAGGTGATCACACGCCTGTGTGGTGTCGACAGTGGAGTTTTTTAACTTTCATCGAATCTTATTTTTCTGCGTTTCGGGTACACACCTGGTATTGATTTCTTGTAAAAATGCTTTTGAGACCACTAGAACCTAAAATCATCCAAAAGACTCTGAATTAATCACTTAAAACGCTATTAAACTGAACTATCTCAAAAAGGGCAACTCTTAAATTAACCAGAGAACTTTACCTTTAAGTGAACAACAATGCCTATGAAAGATTAGGGTGTCGTTTGAACTCTTCCAGCCCCTTGATTTTCCCCTAAACACAAAACAAACCCCATCAATCAAGGGTTCATTAGCCAAACAAAAACTGTACTCACCATACTTACCAATAAAATACCAAAATTTTGAAATAATGAAGTAGGAAAAATTGACAGAATGTAGGAAGAAGAAAACAAAGTTGGTGACAAGAAGAGGGGGGAAACGATAGAGAATAGGAAAAGAAAAGTTCACGTCAGATTCTTGGGAAAATAGGAAGAGAGAGAAAAATTTAGAAAAAAATAAAAAAATAAAAAAAATCCAGAGATTATCAGGAATCCCCCCAATTATCTCCCCTAACCCACTACTTAGAATTTTAACTTCACCAAAACTCTGTCCCATAATCGATCAAAAATAAATACCCTTGCCTGCATAGAGATTCGAACTCAAGACCTCCAACACATCACACAGACTCTCTTACCACTCAAACCAGCAGGCTCATTTTGATATGGTTTTACAATTAATTCAATATAAGCCCACCAAGTAAGTGAAAGGCTTATGTTAGAGAATTACCAAAATTTGCCAAAGTTAGGGCTTGAACTTAAGACCTCACACACACACCCCAAAACACTTAACCACTGAAGCAGATACACACTTGTGCCAAAAAACTACAGAAACAGAAACAAATATTTTGGGGCGTTACACTCCTATCTACTAGAGTGTTGGTAAACAAATCTGTAAGGTTGTCCATGATACGTGTAATAGCCTATTTTCTATGATATCAGAACAGTGGTTTTGGGACCACAAATTTGATGATTAAATTATTATTTTGCCATTAATTTAATGTCTATGGAATTATAGTAAGGTCTTAGTAAAATTTCATTAAGAAATTTTGAAGTTTACTTAGTTAATTATGTAAAAAAGACTAAATTGTAAAAGGTATAAAAGTGGAGTTCTACTATTTAAAAAGGTATAAAGAATATGGAAAGGAAGTATAATGGAATTAAATGGTAAATAAACCATTTAAATAAGATAGTGGATATTCATGGCCAGGTATTAATGAAATTATTGAAATTTTTAAAGGTTAAAATAGTAATTTGATAAATAAAGTTAAAAATAACTTAAGGAAATAAACCCATCTTCTTCCTCATTTCTTTCTCCATCAAAAATAACCATAGGTATTGAGCTTGAGCATTCGGTTGGCGTTCCATTTTGCATGTAAGTGATTTTCAACCTCGTTTTTAATGATTTCTATGTTTTTGGGATCATTTTAACTTAATCTAGCTAGCCTGGGGGTTAATTTGTAAAACTGTAAAGGTTAAGGGTTATTCCATGAATGATTCTTGAATGGTTTTGATTTTAAATTTTAGATTATGAACTCTTATTGAAAAACAAACAAGTTTTGTAAAGTGATTTTTGATGAAAATTACATTTAGGGACTAATTTGTTAAAAGTATAAATTATAGGGTTCTATTGTAAAATGGTGGTGAATATGAGTAGTTTCAAGGTCCCTTTCATGTTTGGTTAACATGGAATTTGATTAAAATGGTTAGATTTTAAGTTATAAGCTTAAGGACTATATTGTGAAAATATTAAAATGTTAGGGGTAAAATGGTAATTAATTATAAATGTGAATTATGGATTGAGTTGAATGTTTATGGTTAATTGAAGAACTTAGTTGAATATAATTATCTATTTAGATCAAGATAAACCACGTACGGACCTAGATCGAGGCAAAGCTAAAGCTTCAGAATAGCTCGATTTCACTTTCACACCTCTAATTATCGAGGTAAGTTCGTATGAACTGTTATCATATTAATGTTATTTAAATTAATTTTTATTATATTAATAATATTAAATAACATTAAAAATAGATTGATATATGAATGTATCAATGCTATGATGAATTGACGGACAACGAATCGCAATTGAGCCTTAAGAATTCATAGGATACAAATGACATATCATTAGGGATTTCATGTTTTGGGTGCTGGTCTTGAATGTCCTATCGATGGCTAAGGTCTTGCATTTATTGTGAATACTCGACATCTTGTGTGAGTAACATTATGTAGCTTACGTTTCGACCCACAGCTCATGTAATCAATGATGTAAAAGAAAGGTTATATGTAAAGGCACACTTCGTGTGAGCTTCTTAGGTATCCAATGTAGTTTTAAATGGTTCAATGGGCAAGAAAAGGAGAATGGAAAGGTAAGGGTACAAATGGATTAAAATGAGACATGTTGAATGGAAATATGAACTATTTGATGTTGTACATATGGATGATTTCATATTATCATGGAAAACTTACTAAGTTGTGAGTTGATGTTGTTGGATAGGCATTTCTAAACATGTGGCATTGATGTTGACTTGTATTTTAAGCTATGTTGTGTATTATGGTGATGGTAAGTTTAGTTTTAGTTTATACAAACTTACTAAGCTATGTTGCTTTTTTAGTTTTCTCTCCTCTATTTATAAATCATCGAAAACTCGATTTGGTTGGCAGCTCGTCGAAGATCTATCACACTATCCAAAAGTCTTTTCAGTAGTTTTTAAGTATTTTGGCCTAAAGTTTATAATGGCATGTATAAGATGGTTTATAATGATGTTTTGATGAACATGTAAATGGTAATTCGGTATGGTTGTGCCTTAATGTTTTTGAATGTTTGTTGGACTTATCATGCTTGTTTAACTAAGTCCCTATGGTCACTTTCATGTGACTGTGTATAAGGTTCCTTTTATGGTATGTTTGAATGTTTTGAATTAGTTATTGATGGAATGCTTTAGTATCTATTTGGTTTAGGTTGATTGGCATGAAACGTAGCATCATTCGTATGTGATGGTAAGTATTGAACTAGGTTATGGTGTTAGAAATATGGTAAATTTGTCTTGTTTGGGATGTTTTCTTGTTTGGTATGTTATATTTTAGCATATGTTGAGGTGCCTTGTAAGGCATATTGGTTGATTGTTTTGGTACTCAAAATGATATATTAAGGAGTGTTTTGGTGAGAAAGTCATGCATGAAATGGTCTTGGAAATGACTTGATTTTAGGTAAATTTGGGTCCATACAGTCTGAGACACGGGTGTTTGACTCAGCCATGTGAGACACACGGCTTGATGACATGGTCGTGTGTCATCTGTAGGTTTCTTTGTAAACAAGTCAGTGAGCTACACGGCCTAACACACAGCCTGGCACACGGGCGTGTGACACGACCGTGTGGCCCTACTTAGAGAGTTACACGAGTGAGGACACGAGTAAGGACATGATCATGTGTCCCTAGTTCGATTGTTACACGGCTTGGCCACAAGGTCGTGTGACCCCTGTTTTTCAAAATCTTATGATTTTTTTCAAGATTTTCCAAATTGATTCAGATTGGTCTCGAATCGTTTCTAAGGTATTTCAAGGGCCTTGAGGGCTCGATTTAGGGATGAAATATATGTGTATGATTGGTTTATGATTTGTTTATGTTATTAAATAAAGTTAAGTTTAAATATTTTTGATTGTACGATAATATTCTGTAACCCTATTCTGACAACGGATACGGGTTCAGGGTGTTACAATACAACTTTAACTACAGTCACTATTCTCTCTGCTACTACCTCCCTTATGATGTGATATTTTCTATCAATGTGTTTTTTCCTCTTCTGGTTTCTGGTTTTCCTCGTATTAGCTATTGTCACACTGTTATGGCAATATAGTGTGATGGTTGTTCCTATACCAGGAATGACTTCAAGTTACGTAAGAAACTTTTAAAGCCATACTATTTCTTTTGTTGCCTTATAAACAACCCCATATTCAGCTTCCATAGTAGACTCAATAGTACAATTGGTTGGCACTTCTCCATACTATGGAATCACCGCCTAGGACAAGGGCACAACTCAATATCGATTTCTTCGAATCCAACATGTTAGGAAATTAGAATCGGTATAACTGATAGGGGTGAGATCTCCTCCGAAATACACAAGCATATAATCCTTCGTTCTCCATAAATACTTGAGTATATGCTTAATTGTTTCCCAATGTCTTAGATTGTGATTCACCTGATTTCGACTCACCCACCCTACTGCGAAACAAATATCTAAACGTGTGCATAACATAACATACATGAGACTTCCTATTGCCAAGCATAAAGAACCTTCTTCATGTATTCTCTTTCTTCCACTATCTTAGGACAGTCCTCCAAAGGAGTATGAAAGCCCGAAACAAAGGGTTGAGCCCCTTTCTTTGAATCACTCATTGCAAAGTGTTCCAATAACTTATCTATTTATAAAGCTTATGATAAGGTTGTCACTTTGTTCTTTTGATTCTTTAATATATGAATACGTAGAACAAAGGTAGCTTCTCCTAAGTTTTTCATACTAAATTGTTGGGTTAACCATGGTTTAACTTATGTCAATGTCCTTACATCATTTCTAATTAACAGAATGTCATCGCCATATAGAATAAGGAAGACCACAATGTTGGATCTGGTTCCCTAAGTGTAGTATTTTTATCTATGTACACTTGTAATTTTTTCAAACAAATTGGTTAATAAAATAATTCATGGATTACATTAGTACACTTTATATATTGCCTTTATGTGGTTTTTCCATGCAAAGTAAAATAGAAGAAAATATTAGCTCACTAATTTTCTAATGTTTAAACTAATATTAAGAGGTATTACGTGGTTGGATCATAATATGAAAAGACAACTTGTATTAGTATACAAACCAAAACATGTCATTAGTTTAATAAGAATTGAGAAAACCGATTAAAAGAATAATATGTCATCTATCAAGTCCAATTGGGAGATGTTTTGTCTTGGGCATTGGGGCGAATGAGTCTTAAAAGATAAAGGCATGGATGTGACTAACTGAACTGGCAATACATCAGACTGGACCCAAGAAGCATAGATCCTGAATCTGTTTATGGATTTATTCAATTTTGACGTTCAAAATGTGGCATACCTTAATCCTGATTAGATGACGGACTATGAATACGTGACTCATATACTTTGATGTAAGTAAAAGCCAAAGTTCAAAATAAGGAACCGAAAGCTAGAACGTTAGGTATACGACTTTTACAGTATGTAATGTAATTCAAAACAGTGGAATTCATAGCCCAAAATATAGGTAAATAATATCCTCTCATTGGTATTACATGGTTGATGAAAAGTAAACGTGGCCTCAGGTCATTCGTCTATGTGATGAATGACTTGATTATTATTTGATAGTAACTGACTTTTAATGAAGAAAGATGTAATGGTTACCATGAGATAAAAAAAGATCATACTGGGAGAACAAATTTATCCCAAAGAAATTAAGTATATCCTATGAGGGCATTGGACAAGCACTGATCGAGTTGCTTTTGTAATAGAATGTCGTTGGGGAGAGCTCGGTCACGATACTATAGTGGAATGACTTTGTGACTAAAGAAATTTATAATTAATAGGCAAAAAGATAGACTTAATTATAAATTATTTGAACCCTAATTTTATATGTCCAATCGTTCCCTCCGCTAGCTCGTTGAAACAAAAAATGAATTGCATGTTGAATCAAATGAGAAAAAATGGATAGAAATGGTAAAAATAGAGAAATGAGAAATATTTGGAAACAAATGTAGTTTTCTCCAAAATGAAAATGACCTAGAAATAAATTTATGGTTTTGGAACTAAATAAAGTTCAAAAATGGAAATAAATCATTTGGTCAAAGTGAATTTGTTGAATGTAGAAATATTAAATATATTTTCTCATAGATTCTTTTACGGTGAAGTCATCATAATTGTAATGGAATTAGATTTGGATTGAGAAAATTATTTATTTGGGAAATTAATTAATTTAATTGATTTAATATGTTTATTTTAGGAAATAGAAAATTAAATATCGGGTTGGATTGAATTATAAAGTATTAGGTTGAAAGTTTAGGAAGTATTGTAATTGGACCCAATATAGGATAGACTCAAAAGCCCCCATGTTTAAAGAGAGGGATGACAACCCTAGTATAATTAACTAAGGTTGTCGCCCCCTATACTTCTAATTAGAATAGGAGTTCAATTTTTATTTGAAATAGACTTCTAGAATTCAACAAGGATTTCACTTCTTCATCCTATAAATAAATGGCACCGGTAGGGCTAATTACAAACTTTTGAGATATTGTTATTCTGGTTGAAAATAGTGAAAGTTTTATTCTCTAAATATAAATTCTATTTTCCAGACTAACACTTCTATCAGTTTTTATTGAAACAAATTTTGCTTTCGCATTGAAACTAAAAAAAACTATTTTTGGTTCTGTGTTTGATTCGAATCGTTCGAGCCCACACTCGAAGCAATTCGTGGTACAAGAATGTGAAGAAGGTTGTTCAGTTGAAAGCCAGGAATGATAAGGATTCGTCTAGCCAAAAACACATGTGTGATTTAGTAAAATTTTTACTGCTATAAATATCACAAATTAGATCTATTTTCAAAATTTTTAGTTTTTGACCGTGCAAGAAAATTGTTTTCAAACTGAATTTTTTCAAACACACTTTTTCATCCTTAATATGTTTATAAACACAAGGTTCATCAACGTTTTGCTCAATTCCAAAAGTTTTGATCACTTGATCAAATCTTTGATTCCTTAAACGAGATGTTTGCTTAAGTCCATATATGGATCTAAGCAGCTTGCAAACTTTATACTCATTTCCTTTAGCTATATATCTGCTGAGTTGCATCATATAGATGCTTTCTTCAAGATAACTATTTAAGAACGTTATATTGATATCTCTTTTCTAGATCTCGTAATTAGGAGCTGCCACAATGGATGACAATATGTGAATCGACTTAAGCGTAAAAACTGGAGAAAATACTTCCTCGTAATCAATACCCCTTTTCTAAGTTTACCTTTTTGCTACAAGTCTAGGCTTATAAGTTTCCACTTTTCCATCTGCATTTATTTTCTTCTTATAGACCCACTTAAACCCTATGGGTTTTATCCCTTCTGATAAGTCTACAAGTTCCCACACTGAGTTTGATTTCATAGAATCCATTTCATCTATCATAGTTATTTTCCAGAGCTTAGAATCAACACTCTGTGTCGCCTCATCAAATGTGAGTAGGTCACCGTCTTCCTATTCGACAAACTTTTTGTTAAAAACAAATCTGCCAGATTGGAAGAACTTTCGCTTACGAAAGACCCTCTTACTGCTACAAAGCTCCCTATACTACTAATCATTTGCAAGTCTACTATTAGGAGTTGGTTCCAAAACCATTATTGTAGGGTTTTGTGCATTTCTTGAAAGTTCCTCATGTAACAACCCGATTTAGACCCTAATAGGAATGGTGGTTTTGGAACCACGAATTTGAGTTAGAAAAATATTTAAAAATTATTTTCTGTGTTTATTTTGTGTGAATTTATAGCTGTGAAATTTTTGTGATTTAATTTTGTCGTTTAGGTATCCGATTAAATAAAAAGACTTAATCGCGAAAAAGGGAAATTTTGGTGGTTGTTTCTAAAAGGGACCTAATTGTTAATGACTTTCTAAATTGGAGTATTTATGTTGTAAATATTCCATTAGCATGTTGTTTGGACGGTAAAGAATATATATTATATGATTTCATTATTATGTTATTAAGGTTATAAAAGTAATATAATAAATAATCATATAATAGTTAAAAAAACAAAGTCAACAAATTGATTTTTATTCATTTGTTCTTCATTGCCGAAACTAAAGAAAAGAAAAAGAAATAAAAAAAGCTCAGGTTCCGCCATTCTCAAGCTGGATTCAAGTTAAGTTCTAGCTCGGTTTTTGATTATTTTTACGTTTTTGAGATCGTTGCTTCGAGTACTATCCGACCCATGCTTAAATTTTTTATTTTAATAAATATTTTGAGTTATGCCATTATGAGAGCTTGTGATTTTTGTTGTTTAATGATGAAATATGAAAGATATGTTTTAGATTAATATATTTTGTATTAGAGTTTTTGATGATTTTGAGTAATTAGGATTAAATTACAAAAATAATAATTTGAGGGACTAAAATGTGAAATAAATGAATTATATGGGTTTGTATAGGCATGGGTAAAATTCGGCTCAACATGGATATAGAGAAATTTTGCATATTTTGTGTTTTGTGCAATAGGGGCTAAATTGTAAAAATTGTAAATGTCAGGGGTAAAATAATAATTTGCCCATTTATGTGTTTTTGGACTAAATTGAATGAAAATATGTTTGAATGAGATTAATTTGAAATTTTATAGATTAAGAACAAAAGAAATCAGACTTGGATCAGGGAAAAACAAAAATAGTCGAATAGTTTATTTACATTGTTTGTCGATATCCGAGGTAAGTCTTTAAGCAATTAAACATCATTAATTTTGAATGTAACTTAGTTTAATATGCTGATTTAGAATTTATAGATTTATATTAAAGTTAGCCAAATATGGTTAAGCATGGAAATAATGTATTTGAGTTTAATTCGACTGAGTTATGACATTTGAAAGTCCGTATGAACTATATAGAATATCTGGAATTTTCGATATATGAATTGTTTATGAGACAACTTTGTAATAGTGATATTCGGGCTTTGAGCCTAGAAAGCCTTGTGCTGGTGAATTTAATCAGGCTTTATGCCTAGTAGGCTTATTGCCGGTGTATAAAATCAGACTTTTAGTCTAGCAAGCCTTGTGCCGGTGTGTGATACAGGCTTAGGCCTAGTAGGCTTAATGCCGATGAATTATTATAAGTTTATGCTTAAAGAACTTTATGCTGATGTGGTAATTGAATACGTTAAACGAGCTAAATGATCAGGTATGAGTTAACTTGTTGTTTACTTAAAATAAGGTAAGTGTATTCGGCCTTAAGATTATTATTGAAATGAAACTTAGTTAAATGCATGCATGATTATATGTATTCGGTTTCATATCTAATATATGAATATGAAACGATGCTGTAACACATGAGCTTATATGTTTATGAGTATGTGAACTAGGTTACAATTACTATTTGGCTATGGAAGTTAAATGATAATAATGATAATTTGGCTACATGAGCATTCGACCAAAGTGATTATTTAAGAATGAATGTATATATAAGTATTTATATAATATGAACTTCATACGTTTGGATCTAATGTGTTATGATACTATAATTTAACTTGGTTTAATTAAGTTGATAATATCATTGGAATGTTCATTTTCTTATAACTTACTAAGCTGTGATAGCTTACTCTGTGTGTTATGTGTACTCTGTTTTATAGCTTTTGGATTCAAGTTACAAGCTCGGGGATCCTCAGCAAAGTCTATCACACTATCAACCGTCTTCAGTATTTAAATAATCTTACTCGAATTATGGCATGTATAGGCTGGAATGTGTTTTGGAAATGTTAGATTTTGGTTTGTATAATAGCCATGCGAAAATGGCTTGATGTTAAATTCGGTTATGTTAAGTTTGGTTTGTGTTCACCTTGGTTATGTAGTTATGTGTCTTGTATGTGTGATGTTGTGTTAGGTACCATGTGTTTCGAAAATGATTTGCTTGTTATGCCTAAATTTGATTTTATATGCCTTTGGTTAAATGTTCATTTGGCCTAATAGTTGATAAATATTACATATGTTTCATTGATAACTTTGGCCGATTGTTTGGTATGTATTTTATGTTAAATGTAATCATCTTTTTAGGTAAGCTGCATATATTATATGTGTGCATCATTAACAGGTTCGGCTATGGCATAATGTATTGAAAACATATATGTTTGTTTATTAAATTATATAATATGATTGTATATGTAAATTTGGTTGTCATGTTTGATTTGGGAGTATTTTGTGAATTGGCAATAAAGGGTATATGGTTATTTCGAACATGGTAAATTTGACATGTTGGAATTTAAATTTATAAATTGCAAGTTGGGTTGATAATAAAAATTACATGCTTATATATTCGGTCAAGCTTGTTAGTGAAACATATATATACGATTATATTAAGGGTGATATATGTGTATGTTATTTCATTTATTTATTTAAATGTACGCATATGAATTGACAAGGTAAAAATGAAAAAGAATGGAATCTTGAGCATGGAATGTTCATACATTCGGGTGATGCAATGAAATAAAAGACCATATGAATAGTAAATTTTGTATTAGTAAAACACATGGATATATATATTTGGCATGATCAATTGAGGTTTGGTATTTAGCAAATAAATTATTGCTCTATAGTTGTTTATGAAATATTTAATATGTGTAGTAGCAATTCGGCTTTGGTAAATGTTTTTATTTTGAAAAAAAATATATAAAATCATGTGGATTGATAATCATGTGGATTGATAATGGCGATTCATTGAGATTAAAACTTATAATATTCATACATGATGTTAATACATGATTTGTTGAACTAAAGCTTAAGAGTAGATTTTGAATTATAAAGTGTATTGCATATTAGTATGAACTATGATATGATTGGTAATTCCTTGTAACCCTAATTTTGGCAACGGTTACAGGTTAGAGGTGTTACACCTCAAGTACTTCTTTACTTTGAAGTTTCAAATTATTCATGTAACTCTCATCGAAGAAGGTTAGCATGAGTTGACATTATAATTGTTTTCTCTTTTAGGTTATAAAATAAACCACCATTTATTCCTTTAGGACATCCAATAAACATGTACAACTTTATTTGTGAATCCAACTTTCTCGCATCTTTATCCACTACGTGGGCTGGACGTACCCAAATCTTAATATTCTTTACGCTTGTCCTCCTACCATGCCACAATTCGTATGGATTTTTAGGTATGGCCTTACTTGGTACATCATTCAGAATGTAGCAAGCCATTTGTAAAGTGTTGACCACCTCCGGATGTACTAACACAAAAGTGTGAATACTGCGATAAAATGAAGAATTACGAGACGATATCTATAAGTATACTGGTTGAGTTGTAATATAGATTTTACAACGAACTAGGTAAGTACTCCAAGGATCGTACCCAAGGGAGGCGATTATTAAATCAATCTTAACCTAAACAATTAAATATCTAATTAATACTGTAAGTTAATTATAGTATGGAAGTAAAATAGGAGATAATTTTAAAATAACACAAAAAGAGTAAAATTGCAAAAAAGATAGAGAGAAATAAAGTGAATAAATTAGAAAAGGGGTGATTAGTTTGCTTCAGGAATCTCAAGAAACTATCATCTTGGGTTCTTTATCAATCAACTAGTCGCTACCCTAGCAAGATCTTCCGATCTTCCACTAACATAACGAGTCAACAAGAACTACTTATCTTACGACCTCACAGTCTAGGCTGGTTTGCGTTAATGTGTTCACCGATGGGCAATACCAATTTTGGGTTAATTCCCACCTTGATGACTTCCTAGAGTTTTCAGGCCTAGGGTTTGTTTCACGTTCTTCCTTTCCCAAACAATTGATTCGTTGAATAACCATACAAAACAGTTAACAGATCATGCTTCCACTCACTAATCCCTTATAGAAGGATTAGTTCTTCATGGCTTTCATAAGCAATATGGAATAAATTGAAGAATTAATCATAAGGAATGGGTTGAAATAGAAAGTTTTGAAAAGCCTGACTGATATTGATAATAAGCATGAATGCACAGAAGTTGATCTCCTTTACAATCAGATCTGTTGAAGAAAGCAAATAACTAAAATTAGGAAAACCAAAAAAGGAAAGAAAACAAGACTAAATTTAATAGAAGAAAACTAGGTTAAAACTTAGATGTCCTTTACGTGTGCTAAAAGGGCCTATTTATAGCCTTCAGGTAGCTGTCATCCTTAACCCTAGGCTAGCTGACATTTTCGAGCAAAAACTTCAATTTTGCATACCAAAATGCCCCTGCTTCGTGTTTTATATAGAGTCGATGTCGTGACACACCAAGACCTATGTCGTAACGTAGCAACCAGCATGTTCCTCTATAGTCATCTTCAGGGGTATGTCGCGACTCCCTCAGCCTGTATCGCAACATTGAAGTCAGTTTCTCACTTTCTCTATTCTGCTCGTTATGTTGCGACATCGAATCCCCCATGTTGTGACATAATGTCCAATATTGACTTGAAATTCCCTTTAATGGTCTCTTGCACAATCACAAATTACGTTAGCTCTCCCTTAGGCCTCATTCGACCCTTAAGGTTAATAAAAGACTCGATGTGCATATTTTATTGAATGTAAAAAAAATTAAAGAAATTGAATTAAAATATAACAAAAACGTTTGTATTCAAGCTCCTTAAATGTGAAAACTAGTTTAATATGCTACACCGAATTACAACAAATCAAGTGTATCCCCAAAAAGAGACTGGCGCTGCAAATAACGTAACATCAATCAAACCATGCCTAGTAAAGTTCAATTGCTTCTCTTTTTCATGTCATTCTGTTGTGGAGTCCTCGACATGGTTAATTGGGATAATATCTCATTCTCTAAGAGGTATCCTAAAACTCATCTGATTAGTATTCCTCACATCAATTAGACCGAAGTGTCTTTATAGGTAAACTTAGTTGTTTCTCCACTTCCACACGAAACTCTTTGAATTTATCAAAGGTCTCAATTTTGAGATGCATTAGGTACACATGCTCATATATGAAATAATCATCTATAAAGTTATGTAATATTCATAAACACCTTACGCACTGATGTTCATGGGGTCAAATACATTAGTGTGCACAAGTTTTAAGGGTTTAACGTCACTCGTTCCTTTTGCATTAAAATATCGTTTAGTCATCTTACCTTTCAAGAAGGATTCACACTGTGGAAGATCAACTTCCTTAAAGAAATTAAGGTTTCATCTTTCATAGGTCTAATATTTCTTTCTTGGTTAATATGACCAAGTCCCAATTGCCAAAGGTATGCCTCGTAAGAATGAGAAGTCTTAAGTTTCTTATTCATTAATTTAGTTTCAAATAGTGTGTACATCTTTGGTTTGATAAAATATAAAATATTTTACATCTATCCACTACAAATAAGAGTACGGTTTCAAAAAATAGCAATATTATTATTAAAAGTCACGATCAAGACATTTTTAAAAAAACATGCAACTAAAATTAAGTTTCTTTTAAAACTCGATACATAGAAAGCAGCTTTTAAAATAATATTCCTAAAATTATCAAAATAAATATGTACATCTCTCACTACTTTAATTGTCACACTTGTCTCACCTCAAAGATATTTTGTTTCCTTGAACCTTTGTAGAGAAACACACACAAGGTTAGTGGCTCCAATTGAATGACCCACTGGTCTATCGAATTTTCTACTAAGAAAATTTCTATCATAAAGAGTTTTATATATTTTCCCTTAGTGCCTAAGTAATCCTTCCACTCATTGTAGTTGGCCTTGAAATGCCCTTTCTTATTACAGAAGAAACACTTAGACCTAAATAACTCTTTAGACTTCTTGGTTCTCTTCCTCTCCACTTTAGGTGGGCAAGAGGACTTAGCCTTGTTTCTCTTAGCATGCTTCCCATTCTCTTTAGAAGAAGAAATAACTGCTAAGTTAGCTTCTGCTTTTTGGACTGATTGGCTATCATTCAACATCAACTAATAGGATTGTAACTCCTTCATGAGTTATATAAGTGTCAGTTTCTTTTTCCCAATATTGGGAAATGTACACATATTATAGTAAACATGTAACTCCTTGAAGTGCCCTTTCTTGCTACAGATGAAGCATTTAGACTTAGATAAGTCTTTAGGCTTTCTAGTTCTCTTCCTTGCCACTTATGATAGCCCATAGACCTTAGCATTGCCTTTCTTAGCCTGCTTTCTCTTCCCTTTTAAGGAAGAAGCAATGAATTTATTTACTTATGCTCTTTAGACCAGTTAAACATCACTTAACATTAACTCACAAGATTGTAACTCTTTTATGAGTTGTGTAAGTGTCAGGTTTTTGTTGCCAAGGTTATATGCAACCCAAAAACTACCAAAATCGTTTGACAAGCTTTTGAGCACCATCTCAATTTGAGTGTTTTGATCTAGATTGGCCACATTGTTCGCTGCCTCGACAAAGTAACCCATAAAAGTGATCATCTAATCTTTGACCAAAGTGTCGGGCTTTTGCTAGGCATTAATCAAGTTAGTTATGGTAGACTATCAAGCCAAGGTAGCTTGGCCTTCAAACATGTCTTCTCTCTTATCTAGAATTACTTTAGGAGTCTTACAGCTGTCTAGTTACTTATATAGAGTACTGGTTACACTTGCCAACAAATATCAACAAGTTATCTCATCAAACTTTCCCAGTGTTTTCTAGCCTTAGCTTAAGTGGCCGATGGGAACTTATTATCAAGAACTGTTTTAAATTTCTCGAAACTCAAGACAATTATCAAATTCCTTTTCCATTCCTTATAATTATTTCTGTTCATTTTGTTTTCAGTGAGTATGTTCAATAAGGGAGTTGGTGTCATTTTCAAACTGAAAATAAAACATTCATATTAATATCTTTGTATTAAGCAAATGTTTGAAAACGTTTTGCAACATTACAATATGCACTAAGATGATGCATGCGTCTTACATTGAACCATGAAAACATTTGTAAGTCGTTGCAACGATAATTCTCACTCCCATTGAATCAAGCCACCGTGGGGTGATCATGATCAACTAGTAAGAACATGAATTTCTATCCAATTAGTACATGAACCTAATTCCTTAGACATTCACACGTACTAATAATCGTGTAATGTTTGGCCATTATTCTAACTTAAGTAGAGTTCCATGGGAAGTTACTTAACTAGATCTTAAGTGTATAACCATCAACTCAACACCTATCGCATCATGCACCACAAATGATTCATTGTGGGGTTATCTCACCGAGTAGAAAGCTTTAACTAGTTGTCCTCCTTTGAAGATAGAATTTCTTGACTTATCGCATGATAGTGCCTACCACAAAGGCCTGTCCAATTATCATTTGATCACAAGAGAATTCTTCTTACTTTCAGGAAATCTCCTCAGGGAAATCTACATAGCAATCTTACCGTGGAGTAGTGCACTTGCCATGCCATCACGAGAGATCGTTGATGGAGGTCGTGGGTCTTGTTTAAGGACATTCTCTCACTCAATATTTGAAAAACATGTAAGGTGTTTAATTCCTGGTTTCAATTATGTATGGTCAATATATGCATGACAAGTACATGTGGCATTTTTTTCCTAAACTATATGACATGCTTATCATGTATACATGACATGCTTTGGAAATTTTTTAATATTCACGTTCATTCATTCACAAGAGTCAATCAAACAATTTTGATTCTCCATGGTTTTTCTTTTAAGGAAAAACTAAAGAAGTGAATGTGACTCGTGCACTAGGTAGGTTATTAGGAAAGAGAGGTGAGTCGTATTTAACTACTTAAAAACTAAGTTTTTTGCAACACCCTAAACCTGGCTTAGAAGTTTTGACTGAATTTCAGATGTTACGTTGATCACCAAAGTGATCGTAGGAAAATTTTTTAGTACAATTTATCTTAAAATCTATTACAAAACATATACATTTCTTTATGAACCAAAAACACTTAACCATTTAGTCTTCAAATCAGAAAATTTAAGCAAATGTTAAATTATGAATCAAAATAGGATTTATGAGATAAATCAAAAGTAGAACTTGTACCATAGTTTTTATTACAAAACCTTATAGTTCAAAAACTAAATAACAAAATAGAAACTAAAAAAAATAAAAACTGAAAATCTATTTTTCACCAAGACTGTCCGAGACCTTCGCATACCGAGTCCAGCGTCAGATTTTCAAAAACATACCTGCAAGGGGAAACATTAAGGGGGTGAGCTTCTGGAGCTCAGTGTGAGTTCAAACAAGTAACAATATACTTACAGAAGAGAACTCCAGATGGTAAATCAGTAGCAGAATTTATTTATAGATATATACAAAAATAGTTACAGCACAAAACCAATGCCTCAACACACGTAACAGTCAAAGCACTCCAAGTACACACACGATACTTAACACAAGTGTTGTACAGACATACAGAATACAGACAGATAATCTTACACACCAAATAGATGCACATGAGTATAGCCAAGTACTGAAACCCACCCATCCAACTAACACACCTCTCCATCCCCCGTCACACCCCAAAAGAGCTGTTAAAGCTCATCCAACCAATCACACCGATTAGGACCTCGAAAGGCCCATCCAACCCTACACACCATGAATGTGGACTAAGCCACTCAAATAATAATACATAGCGTATAGCGTATATGCGATCTGCAGCAATATGGTCATCCATTTGATCAGAGACATGTTGCGATTTAAATCGCGATTAGATATTAGTACGCAGCAAAGCTAACACACATGCAGTATAGTGTGATAAATCGCTGTACGAATGAGTTGCAGTAGAACTGTTAGGTCAGATCAAAACCAGTCTTCCTTTTCTTCGCAATCTCACCCAAAAGTTTACTTTATGCAAGTGTATGTATGCATACAATCACACAGAACAGTCACACATTAACAAACAGTCAAACAGAATAGATATGCACATACACACCCAACAAACCAGGTTCAGAATCAAACATCACACGCAATGTAACATTCTAACCCGTATTCAACGTCGGAATAGGGTTACAGAGCATTACCGGACTTACAAAACAATTAAACATCCATTTAACATACATTTTCTCAATTCAAGCATTCATCATTCAATCTCAATCAATTTAGCCCTTATACGAGCCTACGAGGCTCTAAACATGCTTTGGGAGTGGTTCGGGACTAAATCGATACCTCAAGAAACTTTCATGAAACTTTGAAAATTTTTCTCTAAAATAGTGGACACAGGCCCTTGTGACCAGGCCGTGTGTCTCACACGGCCACTAGACACGCCCGTGTCACAAGCTATGTGGGCAATTGAAATGGAAGCACATGGCCGTGTCTGACCTCGTGTAACTCTCTGACTTGGGACACACAGCCAACACACACGCCCTTGTGCCTCAAAAATGGCCATACACGGCCAAGTCACACGTCTATGTGAGAGGCCGTGTGGAGCATACTGACTTGTTTTCAAATTCAACACCAGGGGCACACGGTCGTGTAACATGATCGTGTGTCACACACGGTTGAGACACACGCCCATGTCTCTGCCCGTGTGGACAAAAATAGGATATTTACCAAGCCATTTTGCCATCCATTTTTCATATACCTATACAAGCTCAAATAGTTCCATTCCAAGACACAAATAAGCAGCCAAATATAATCAACGAATATTCAAATCATACCATTTTATTCCCAACCATACAAGTCACAAATATGTCACAAATTGCCATCTAAGTATATACCTAATTCACATATACAATTCAATTTACTAAACCATTCCAAACATGCATTATCATTCACCAATTCACAAGCACATAACCTCCCAAATTATCAACCTTTTTAGCAATCAAATTATCTAATATCATTAAGCATTATAATTTCAACCTCAATCACACAATATATGTCAATTACCAAACTCAAAATAGAACCATTTACACATTTATAAACATCATCAAATTCATCATCATAAGCCAACTCAAATGGCTAAAATACATGTTCATCAAACATACCAAAATGACTCAAGCCTATACATGCCATATAACATATTTACACAACTTTAAAAGTACCAAAATAGATGTCTGATAGTGCGATGAAGTCTCTGACGATCCCTGAATCTGAGCTAGCTTCAAAATACTATAAAACATGGAAAAATAAACAAGGTAAAATATGAAATAATCTCATCATTCATTAACATTTCTAAATAGATAACATAAATTGCATTAAAGCATCAATCACTAAGTTAAAATAAAGTTCTCAACTTCCATTAGTTCGATATTCGAATAGTTTTCCCTATATACCTGTACCGATACTTATCTATTTCTCACAAGCTCACTTATCAAATCACTCCAAGTTTAAAAATACTTACGGTACGAGTACATCGAATTTCTGATGCGATAGTCCAACTATGGTCTTACACATACATTGCCATGGCCCTGCATTGGTCTCACATTGACATGCCATAACCCGGTTATGGTCTTATTTTCTGATTGCCATAGCCCAACTATGGTCTTATTCAGCAACTCATTTTATTTAAACCGTACATTTAATTTAAGATCTCCAAATTCAACTGATAGAATAAATACAATCTCAATTCCATCCATCAATTAAATAAATACACATTTAAGTTCAATTATACGAACTTACCTCGTGTACGGAAATGATGAAATGGACCAACTATTCAATTACATTACTTTTTCCCCGATCTAAGTCCAAATTTCTCTTTTCTTGATCTATAAGTAATCAAAATAAGCTTATTTATTCTTCTAATTATTCAATTCAATCCAAAATATGCATTTGAACTACTGTCACATTAGCCCCTAAATTTTCACTTTTTTACAATTTAGTCTTTATTACACAAAATCACAAATTCATGAAATTCAAGACAAACCTATGCTAGTCGAATTACCATTATACCCCTAAGAGTCCATATTTTTCATTTATTTCACATTTTTACCACCCAATTTACACATTTCTCAATTTAATCCTTATTTTGTATTTTTTCTCAAAAATCACTTAACAAAACTTTTATAACTATAATCAAACATTCATAATATATCATTAAACATCAAAATACTCATGTATTCATCAATTGAAACATCTAAAATCTTTAACATTTTTGCAAAATAGTCCTTGGGCTAGATAGTACTAGTTGCAACGATATCAAAAACATAGAAATCATTAAAAACAGAGTCAAAATAGACTTACATGCACACAAGGACTTGGCTGAACCTTCAAAGCCTTAACAATGGTGGTTTCTTAGCTAATTTTCAGTTGAAGATGAAGATAATGGGTGGAAATTTTGTTTTATTTTACTTATTTTATCTTTAATTCATAAATTACCTAATTAACCTTAATGATAACCTTTATAAATCATTTAATATATACCCATAATTGTCCACTCATACATAAAATGGTCTAATTACAACATAAGGACCTTTATTTTTTAATTTCATAGGCATTTGATACCTTTAACCAATAGAACAACACTTTTGCACTTTACGCGATTTAGTCCTTTTTATCAAATTAACCAGTCAAGCGATAAAATTTCTAAATGAAACTTTCACACAATCATTAAATTACGCTAAAAACATTAAAATAATAATAAAACAAATATTTCAACCTCAAATTTGTGGTTCTGAAATTAGTATTCTAGTTTGACTAAAACGAGCTGTTACACACAATAGTCACAATTAACCCATAAGTCGAAGCCTGGATCAGAATCCTAATGACGTTCATTAAAGACTAGCCAAGGGTTGGAACACACAGAATCATATTCGAAACAAAACATACATTAATACCAAAATTAGTGACCTAGAACCACACGACCGTGTACTTCGGTCGTGTGGAAAATCTTAGGCCGTGTAATACCCCTAAACCGTAACCGTCGTCGGAATAGGTTAAGAGGCATTACTGGACTCGTAACACAGTTTAGAACAATCGATTATCAAATATCATCTCATTTCCATAAATACTAGTCATTCATGTTCAATACGAACTTAAACTGAGCATACAAGGTCTAATCCATACATCTAGGACTAAATTGATAACATATAAAAGTTTCAGAACATATAAAAATTCTCAACTTTTCAAAGGTCACACACTAGTGTGAACAAGCCGTGTGCCTCACACGGCCTTAGACACTCCCGTATGTCTAAGTCGTGGCAAAACAGGGCATACATACTGACTTGTCCACACGGCCACAAGACACACCTGTATGCCAGGCTGTGTGAAAATTAAGGAGGCTACTGAATTGGCCACAAGGCTGACCACATGCCCGTGTGCTAGCCCGTGTGTGTCTAGGCCATGTCAAAACTGGAGGGTACATTGCCTTTAATTCATAGGGTACCCCAGGGGACACACGGCCGTTTAGCATGACTGTATGTCGTACATGGCTAAGACACATGTCCGTATCTCTGCCCATGTGGACAAAAATAGGTCATTTGAATAGCCAATTTGCCACCCCAATTTGGGTCAACCAATAAGCAAAGAAGCAAGTATATTGGCACAACCATTTCAGCCAATTCACAACCAAAATATAAGTCACTCATGACATAATAATTCCAACCAAATACATACTCATAAGCCTTACTATTTTATATCAAAACATATATCAAAAGCATATCAAGCATTTCTTTCCATATATTATTCAATCTCATGCTAAAACTTACCAAAACTTACCAACATTTATCATTTCTTTTGTCCAACTAAAACATACCAAATTTATCATATTGCATCACATATCTTATACCAAAACCATGACATATCCACAATTATACCAAGCCATATCACATGGCTAAATATATATACATCACAAAATATAATCCCACAACTTCTAGCCTATACATGCCAAACTTTAATATATACATTTTCAAAGATCAAAATGAGGTTCGATAGTGTGGTGACGATCCTTGACGATCCCCGAGCTCACAGTAGCTTCGGTATCTATAAAATAATGCAAACACACACAAAGTAAGCTTTCAAAAGCTTAGTAAGCTTGTACCAAAATCATCAACAGTATATAAAATATGAAACATCAACACCTAAGTACTTATAAATTCTCAACTCATCTATCAATTCCATGCCAACATCATCCATATGTTTACACTAATTCAATAATCTTTATATGCATAATACCATCTACCACATAGGTATTATACTTACCTGAACATTCCCGTATTCATTCATTTTCATTCTCACCTCTTGTTCGGATATTTTAAGACTTCTTGAAGATTACTAATGCTTTAAACATCCGCACACTTAGTGCTTTAAAGATTAGTGATAAACGCCAAATTATACATATTGTTACCCCAAATACTTAGCATATTTATGGATATTTGCTATTAGATTTATGGATTTTGGTGCTCTTAATTTGGTTATTTCATGTTTTGTACTCAGGAGAGCACCAAGAGTCAAAAGGAGCCAAAAATGAGCTAAAAATAGACAAAACGGACCAAAACAAGAAGATGACACAGCCTAAGCCTTGCCACACGGGCTGCTCACTCGCCCGTGTCTGTCGAGGGTGTCGACCAAGGTTTTCACGATTCACACGGCCTGGCCATTGAGCCCACACAACCGTGTGAAATTTAGCAAAATGAACACGGCCTGGCAAACATGTCACACGGTCGTGGCACACGGGCATGTCCCTTTTACAAAGAGTTGTATTTTACACGGAAAAAGGATACTTAGGGAAGAAGAAAGCCATTCCAAAGCCTATATAAACACCCTAAGTATGACCTACTAGGGGGGCTCTGCCAAAACTTTTCTGGAACACAGAACCACACGCCAAGAATTACTTGAAGGAAGCCAGACAGGTAACACCCCCTACCTGTATCCGTCGCCGGAATAGAGTACGAGGCATTACCGAGAAGCACGAAACACTTACAGATAATTTAAATACATTTTCATAACAATTTGTTTCAATTTCCTACTATTTCATATTTAAGCTTTATTCACCAAAGTATTTGAAATATCATCTTTATGTAAATAGCACACATGAGGTACATAATTCCATAATTATGAATGAACACATTTATCAAACATTTTCTATGTTTTTATATATATATATATATATATATATATATCATATTTTTATATTTCCATGTATCAATTATCATCACTTCCTTGTATTTCAGACAAATACGTGTAACAATTCATAAATATGCAATTTACTAACTCTTCCCCCCAATTATGATTTAAATTGTCAAATCACTTATTGAGCCCAATTTCAATATTCACTAAAATCTATCATATAAATTTGGATGTACGTATTCATCAATAAATTCCATGTACAGATATCATCATCTCATATTTCCACATACATTTACTTTCCACATTTATGAATTCAAATAGCATATACAAGACATACTAATGTATTTCAAGTACGCTTTCATGATATTTCATTTCGAATTTAGATTATTTCATATTAGAAGTTTTCTCATTAACTCATTTGGAATACCAATTCATACGGATAATACACTCAAGGCGTAGAAATATATAATCACAAATGAACTCATTCATCAACCAAGTTTTATGCTCATGTCTCATCAACTCGTATACTTACCAAACTTTTTCAAATTAGTGAACATCTTACGGAATTGGTCTACACCGGTATAGACTGAATTTTACTGATAATCACTGATGCCATAGCATAACTGTGGTCTTTTCACTAGAATGCCATAGTTCAGCTATGGTCTTACCTATTCACTATCATTATGCCATGGTGAAACCATGGACTTATCCGTTAATTCATCACTTTTTACTAAAATGCCATAGCCCAGCTATGGTCTTACATCTTATACATATATCACACTGATGCCATATCTCAGATATGGTCTTACACAGAAATCATTTGTCACTTGTAGCCGGCTACTGAGTCGTCATCGATCGTAGCGGACCTACCATTTTTCACTGATCAAGTAGCCGATGATCAGGTAGCCGAAGCTACCACTTTTCACTGATCAGGTAGCCGATGATCAGGTAGTCGAAGCTACCACTTTTCACTGATTAGGTAGCCGAAGCTACCACTTTTTACTTGTCATTTGTCCTTGATCAGATAAGTGTAGTCGAAGCTATCACTTATCACTTTCATTTGTCTTTGATCAGATAAGTGTAGCTGAAGCTATCACTTATCACTTTCACTTGTCCTTGATCAGATAAGTGTACCCGAAGCTATCACTTATCACTTTCACTTATCATTGATCAGATAAGTGTAGCCGGAGCTATCACTTATCACTTGTTGCCACGGTCCAACCATGGTCTTTTCCTTCAATTCATCTTGTCACTGAACTGAAATGCTCAATTTGATCATTTGTTCAATTTTTATGCTTTTATATTATTCACGATTTTATCATCAATATAAATGAAATAACACATCATGAAATTCATAAAATTAACAAATGATCACTAAAATTTAGCCATATAAACTCAGAAGTTTGATTTTTGCATTATAACGATAATCATAATTTCATAATAAATATTCCAAATAAAACATTATATCATTTCTAATTCAACACTTATCGATTATAATCGGGCATGTGATCAATTTATACACGAGTCATTCATATATATATGTATATTTTTTCTCCTCTTCCTCTCCATCCACATCCTTAGTATAAATAACACACTTGTAAGTAACATTATCCATAATTTTCATTATTTACTTATGTGAATATTCAACCTATTCATCCATGTCATAGTCACTAAATTATTTTTATCTTGAGCTACAGAACTCCAAATTAAGATCCATAAATTTTCCCAAAAACTAGACTCATATGTATTCTTACCATAAAAATTTCATAATTTTTGGTTAGGCCAATTAATACAGTTTATTCATTGAAGTCTCCCCTATTCTGCTGTCTGACAGTTCCGACACTTCTTTACTAAAAATTAATTATCTCATCGTACAGGATTTGAATGATGTTCCCATTTATTTATCTTGAAAATAAACTCATTCAAGATTCTAAACATATAAATTTAAGCCCCTAATTATTTTTATCCAATTTTTTATGATTTTACAAAATTAGAACAAGGGAACCCGAAATCATTCTGACCTTGTCTCACAAAATTTATCATATCTCATGATTTACAATTCCATTGCTTACATAATTTCTTTTATAAGAAACTAGACTCAATAATCTTTAATTTTATATTTTATTCATCCTCTAATTCCATTTCTAAAATTTTTGGTGATTTTTCAAAGTTAGAATACTGCTGCTGTCCAAAACAGTTTTAGTGCAAAATGTTGATTTTCATTTTGTCCCAAATTTCACAATTCATACAATTTAGTCCTTGCTCAATTAACCCCTCAATTAAGATAATTTTCTCAATTAATAATTTTCCTAGACATTATAAGTTATTTCATAACTATTGAAATTCAGAATTTCCACATAAAACTCTAACTTCAAACTCTTTTACAATTAGGTCCCAAACATTCGCTTTTTATTCAATTCTTTCAATAAAATCAGCATATAAACAACTTAAAGCTCTAATTCCATGCCAAATATTCATATACTTCCAGCACATATTCATAGCAACTTTCAATTTCTTTCATAGAATCAAAAACTAATAAATTCAACAAGTGGACCTAGTTGTAAAAGTCACAAAAACACAAAAATTTCAAGAAATAATCAAGAATTGAACTTACTTGAAGTAGAAGTATGAAAAACCAGCTTAATGGAACTTTTCCATGGCATTTTTTCTGATGAGAATGCAGAAAAATAAAGAGAAATCTAGATAATTCCACTTTAGTCCTAGCTTTATAAAGTAAATTTTGTAATTTTCCAATTTTGCCCTTAATTCTCCTTATTTTCTTGCTGATTTCATGCCCTTGCCGTCCAGCCCAAATAAACCTTGGGTCTATTTGCCTTTTAAACCCTATTTCTTTTATCATTTAAGCTACTTAATCATTTCCCATAATTTTACATTTGATACAATTTAGTCCTTTTTGTTCAATTAGCTATCAGAACTTTAAAATTTCTTGACGAAACTTTAATACTAACTTATTAACACTCCATAAATATTTATAAAAATATTTATGACTCGATTTAAAATTCTCGAGGTCTCGATACCTCGTTTTTTATTCTAATTATTTTAATATTTATTTTTAGTACACTATTCACTATTTCAAAATTTTTCCTAACTTCACATTTAACTTATACTCACTAAATTAATAATATTTCCTACTCATTTTTTGGATTTAGTGATCTCGAATTATTGTTCCGGCACCACTGAAAATTAGGCTGTTACAAGATGATCCATCCCAAAAGCCGGAGCTACTTCAAGACTGAAGATCTCTCTCAGAATCCCTTCAGGAGTTTTAGAGTTTTCTTCATGTTTTGTTATTTTTATACTTTTGAGATGTACTCTTATTTTATTATGAACTAAACCCCTTAGATACCTAAGGGGGATGAAACCTATGATGGATCTTGTATTATTATTTGAACTGTATGATAAATACTTGATTTGTTCTTAATTATGTGTCTTGATGCTTGAGTTAATATTCCAGGTATTGACTTATGATTTAATGTGCTTATGCAGAGAAGGAATAGACCCTGCCTAAGAGTAGAATTGGCATAATTAAGCGGAGTTGATCGAACGCCTAGAGATAAGGTTGCGAGACTTTGCCGGATTAGGGTGAAACCTAATATGGGAGTCCATAGATCGATTTACTGTTTCCCTAGGGGTTTTAATTAGAAAGAGATTTCAATTAATTCAACTGAGGGTTAGGCGTTATTAGTCTCGAAAGAGATAATAACGTAGGTTAGGGAGTCTCACGGATCAAGTCAAGTGAATAAATCGTCTGGTTCAGAATCAGATAATAAGTGAAATCTTCAAGTCTTTTTCCAAATTTTCTCTTTGCTTTAGTTTAATTGGTTAATTAGTTTAGTTAATTAGTTTAATAAATAAGCTCTTTTATTCCTAGGTTAAATAATAAAAAGACAGTTATTACTAGTACTTTTGGTTCCCTTAGGTACGATATCCTGGTCTTGCCATTACTATACTATTGTTCGATAGGTGCACTTGCCTTTTCGTCGTGATAATAGTTAGTCTAGGTTTGATCTTTATTATAAATATTTATTACTTGTTACGAATCACACGATCAAGTTTTTGGCGCCATTGCCGGGGAACTGAAATATTAGGAACACTTAATTTTTATTACTTTAGCCGTTTATTTTCCTTGTAATTTAACTTTATTTTTTTTATTTTACTAACTTTCTTCTTCTTTCCTCTGGCAGGTTCTTGTAGTGTATGACTAGAAGAAACCTGTCAGGATCGTTGCTTTTTGACGAGGAAATTAATCTTACAGCTCGTAGAAATCGATGAGAAATCAGGCGTAGCTTAAGATACACAGAAGAAGAGCAAGAGGACGATATCCTAACTAGTACTGAAGAGATGGCTGAAAATCAAGACAATCCGCTACCGCCAGCCATACCCGCTGAATTAGCAAATTAGAATCCTGCTCCTCGTACTATGTAAGATTATGCTAAACCTAATTTTACAGGAACTGAGTCAAGTATAGTTAGACCTGCTGTTGCTGTTAACAATTTTGAACTCAAACCTAACACGATCAGATGATACAGCAATTTGTTCAGTTTGATGTTTTGAAAGATGAGAACCCCAACACGCACTTGGCAAACTTCCTAGAACTGTACGACACTTTCAAAATTAATGGCATTTCTGATGATGTCATTCGCCTTTGATTATTCCCTTTCTCACTAAGGAATAAAGCTAAACAGTGGTTAAACTCACTACCACGAGGATCCATTACCACTTAGGAGCAAATGACTGAAAAATTTCTATTAAAATATTTTCCATCGGTAAAAACAACTATGTTGTGTAATGATATTTCTTTTTTTGTGTAGATGGACTTAGAGACACTTTACGATGCATGGGAGAGATTCAAAGAACTTTTGCGAAGGTGCCCACATCATGGATTACCGCTATGGCTGCAAGTTCAAACGTTTTACAATGGTGTGAATCCCTCGACAAGACAAATGATTGATGCAGCTGCCGGTGGAACCATCAATAACAAAACACTTGAAGAGGCTTTTGAATTTATTGAAGAGATGTCTCTGAATAATTATCAGTGGCAAGTTATGAGGACTAAGCCTATGAAAATAGCAGGCATTTATAACGTCGATTCAGTCGCTATGTTGAAAAATCAGTTAGAACTTCTAAATAAGAAAATTGATGGTTTACTTGGTTCTACGCAGGTACATCCAGTGATGAGGTGTGATTCAAGTGGAGGAGGTGTGCATACAGAATACCCACCATTCAATCCTACAACCGAAGAGGAACAAGTCAACTATATGGGTAACAAAATTTTAGGTCCCAGAATAACCCCTATAGTAACACTTACAATGCAGGTTGGAAGAACCACCCAAATTTCTCTTGGGGTGGTCAAGGAAATCAAAGGCCACAGAATCCTCAGGGTTTCCAACAACCACCTTATCAACAGGAAAAGAAGCCGAACCTTGAGGAGATGCTATCCAAATTCATCTTAGTGTTAGAAACTCATTTCCAGAATACCGAGACAGCACTCAAAAATCAACAAGCATCAATTTAAGGCTCGATACCCAAATAGGTCAGCTATCCAAGTTAATATCCGAATGATCACAAGGTAGCTTGCCTAGCAATGCTGAACCAAACCCAAGGGAATAGCTCAATGTAATTGATACTCAAGAAGGATGCGATAGGACTGAACCAGAACCAAGGTAAGAAAATGTGGAAAGCAAAGATGATGGTGAGAGAAGTCACAATAAAACAGTAAGTACGAATCATAAATCTCGTGTGCCATATCCTAAAGTGATGACGAAAGACAGAACGGAAGAACAATTTGGTAAGGTCATCAAACTCTTAAAGAAATTACATATAAACTTACCTTTTATTGAAGTTCTTTCGCAGATGCCCAACTCAGCAAAATTCTTAAAGGAACTTCTGACCAATAAAAGAAAATTGGACGTACATCGCATGTAGAAATCAATGCAGTCTGCTCAGGTATTCTAAAGAATAAGCTACCTAACAAGTTGAAAGATCCAGGGAGTTTTACAATTCCTTGCTTAATTGGTAGTTTATCAGTGAATAATGCTTTAGCTGATTTAGGGGCAAGTATAAATGTTATGCCTTATAAAATGTTTAAAAGAATAGGTCTCAGTAAACCCAAACAGACTAGGATGAGCATACAATTGGATGACAAAACAGTTAGATTTCCTAAGGGTATTATTGAAGATGTTCTCGTTAAAATTGATAAGTTTATTTACCCAGTAGCCTTTGTCGTCTTAGATATGGATGAGGATAACGAGGTACCTTTAATTTTAGGACGACTTTTTTTAACAACTGCCAGAACAATTATTAATGTCGGCACAGGAGAGCTAACACTCCGTGCAGGTGATGACGCAGTAACACTTCAAGCACACGAATCAGTCAAAACCTCTAAGACTCAGAATGATGCTATAAAATCTGTCGATGATAAAACTAATATTCAATCATTCTTGCAGGAATTTCCTCGAACCAAGACAACAGAGACAGTGCGCTACTATCATGAAGAAAACAAAGACATCCATAAAGAACGAAGGCTACGGATAGAAGAGCTAAACGAATGGCGAGAGCACAAACCAAGAATACAAGAGAAACCGAAACTTTGCCAAAACAAGCCCGGTACCTCTCCTAATCAACTTAAGGTGGGCGATAAAGTCTTACTAGATGCCAATTGTCACTACCACACCAAATGAGGAGATTCCTCTTACGATACTTAGTATCTTCCTATTTGGTACAGTGGAGGTAAGTCACCCCAAGTTCGACACTTTTAAGGTAAACAATTCCCGGCTTAAGCTTTATTTTGATAAGAATAATAGCAGGAACGAAGGGTACGAACTCCTCAAACCACTATGATAAATCAATAGAGAGGTAAGTCGAGCTTAGACTATAAATAAGCGCTTTTCGGGAGGCAACCTGAGTAACATATTTTGATTTCTTATTTCTAACACTATAAATAATTAAAATTTTGGAATTGCACAATCTTTCAGAACACACGGCTAGGCACACGGGCATGCCTCTGGTCGTGGCAAAACAGGGGAAGCAACACGGCCGTGCGATACGGCCGTGTGGAAACAGGGCAAAAATTTCCCCAAAACACGGGATGCGATAAATCCCCACGACTGTGCGACATGGTTGTGGATAAGTTTGATAGATGACCATGGGTGTGGGAATGGAAAAACACAGGCGTGCCAGCGGCAAGGCTCGATTCTGTTTCTCTAACATGGGCGTACGACACGCCCGTGTCATTAAACCGTGGACAACAATCTACGGGCGTGGGGGAAGCGAACGAAGCTAAGCACGACCGTGCGATACGGCCGTGTTTGACACATGCCCAATACACACGGGCATGTGATAGTAGCCGGGCACGACTGAACTTGCAAAATTCAAAAAACACAGGCTCAGCCTCAAAGTACACGGGCGTGGCGATAGGTCGTGATGATCCACGAGCGAGATCAGCAACGCGATAGATAGATGGACGATATGCCGGCCATGATGCAGCAGCTGTGCCAGCACTTTCACATCGCCACTCCAGCACCACCACCTGAGGACCCCACTGACGAGGATCATTGAATCCTCCTATCTTTTTATTTTTCTCTTTATTTTTCTTTTTATGCTTAATTTCATTTCATTTCAATTTTATTATTAAAGACATATCTATATTAGTAAATTTTTCTTTCTTCATATTTTTCTGGTATTTCTAACAAGTAATCCCACTACACTCTCTTCCACACCAACTCTTAATAAGCTCTTCATGATTCTACATACTTCCCAGCAAGCTGCTAGAAATATTTTACGGAATGAGGAAACAAACAGGGAACAATACAAAATGAATACCATGTTCAACGACCCAATTTCTTCATCTAGCTAAGAACAATGGTAGCTACTATTTTCCCCAAGCACTACAGCCTCAGAATCAAGCTCCGCATCCATATAACAGGGAGTTTCACCTCTTTCCCTCTTATTATTCTCTTTATTTTTGAATAGTCTATCTTTGTACATTGAGGGCAATGTACATCTTAAGTGTGGGGGGGTGAACATAAAAATTAAACCTAACTTTTTGCATTATTCTTAAATCCCTAAATGTGGTCTTGTGCTTAAGTGATTTTCTCATAATATTGATAGAATGAATTTTGATTAATCTATAATTATTATTGATATGTCATGAATTAGACCAAGGAATTTATGCATGAGTATTTGATTGTAAGACCTTAAAGAATCAAGCACGATAAGTTGATATTTTGAGAACTAAAATTTTTAGATTATTTTCCTGAATTGAGGTATTATCTTGAAATCTTAAGTATACAAGAATGACATCAAAAACCCAAATTTTTGGTGAGATTTTTGAGCCTTTTTAATCATATAGCTTTCTTTCTTGCTCACTTCTTTTGTGGTTTGAGCGTGTCAACATTGAACTGTTATTCTAGAACTTGCATCGATTATGTATGTCGAGATCACACGTATGGTTTGATATACTGAGATGATAAAGGCACTTAGGATTTAACCCACTTACTCCATAAAAAGCCTTCCCACATAATTAAACCCTTAGTGAACCCCCTTTGAGCCTACTAACCCTTTTTCTTTATTGATTAACCCTCATTATTAACCCATTAACCCATTTTTATTGAAATCCTCTTACTTGATTTGACCCTTTTTTATTCGAGATTGAAATTAATATTGTTACCTCACTATGATCACCAATTTTTGTTACTGAATCATGGAGTATAACTTCTATATTGTATTGACTTGATTTGTTCTTAAAAAAAAAAAAAAACTAACCTCAGCATTATTATTGTAATTCTTAGCAAGCTAAAGTTGTCATGAAAAAGAGAGCTCATGTAATATAGTCCTAGGTATTTGTTGTCATTTAGTAATTAAGTTTTTGATAGTGGGGTGATATATTGAAATCATTTTGATTCTAACCTTTGTTTCTTCAGCTTGTATCCATACCCATAACCTAAACCCCGTTACAACCATGCAAAGACCTTTTGATTTGTGTATCATATCATTTACAAGTGGTGGAGATTTGATTTTCATACAAGCCTATAGTGATAACATCTCATGTTAGACAATCGAGTGCTTAATTCTGAACCTTAAACACTTTGAGTGATTTGAGTGAATCCTGAGTGAGGATGTCATCTCTTGTATGTTTAGGAATAAAGTTAATTACTTCGAGGAAGGAGATTACCTATAATTTTATTATCAAAATATTCGATTTAGATTGTTTGAGGTTTTTAATGCCCCTATGGTTGAATTCTCACTGTATAATTCTCCGTGGAATAATTTGTAACATTATCGGTAATGATTATGTTATTGAAAGGAATGAATTCTAGTAGTAAATGAGAGTTTTGCTTGAGGACAAGTAAATGCTTAAGTGTGGGGGTATTTGATAAATACCAAATTATACATATTGTTACCCCAAATACTTAGCATATTTATGGATATTTACTATTAGATTTGTGGATTTTGATGCTCCTAATCCGGTTATTTCATGTTTTGTACTCAGGAGAGCACCAAGAGTCAAAAGGAGCCAAAAACGAGCTAAAAATGGACAAAACAGACCAAAACGAGAAGATGACACGGCCTAAGCCTTGCCACACGGGCTGCTCACACGCCCGTGTCTGTCGAGGGTGTCAACTAAGGTTTTCATGATTTGCACGGCCTGGCCATTGGGCCCACACGGCCGTGTGAAATTTAGCGAAATGAACACGGCCTAGCAAACACGTCACACAGCCGTGGCACACGGGTGTGTCCCTTTTACAAAGAGTTGTATTTTACATGGAAAAAGGATACTTAGGGAAGAAGAAAGTCATTCCAAAGCCTATATAAACACCCTAAGTATGACCTACTAGGAGGCTCTTCTAGAACTTTGCTGGAACACAGAACCACACGCCAAGAATTACTTGAAGGAAGCCAAACGATCCATCCTAAAAGCCGGAGCTACTCCAAGACTGAAGATCTCTCTCAGAATCCCTTCAGGAGTTTTAGAGCTTTCTTCATGTTTTGTTATTTTTATACTTTTGAAATGTACTCTTATTTTATTATAAACTAAACCCCTTAGATACCTAAGGGGGATTAAACCTATGATGGATCTTGTTATTATTATCTAAACTGTATGATAAATAGTTTATTTGTTCTTAATTATGTGTCTTAATGCTTGAGTTAATATTCCAGGTATTGACTCATGATTTAATGTGCTTATGCAGAGGAGGAATAGACCCTGCCTAAGAGTAGAATTGGCATAATTAAGCGGAGTAGATCGAACGCCTAGAGATAGGGTTACGAAACTTTGCCAGATTAGGGTGAAACCTAATTTGGGAGTCCATAGATCGATTTATTGCTTCCCTAGGGGTTTTAATTAGAAAGAGATTTCAATTAATTCAACTGAGGTTTAGGAGTTATTAGTCTTAAAAGAGATAATAACGTAGGTTAGGGAGTCTCACGGATCAAGTCAAGTGAATAAATCGTCTGGTTCAGAGTCAGATAATAAGTGAAATCTAGGTGGATTCCTCCTTGGGTGTCGTCTTTATTAATCGCTTCTCTTCAAGTCTTTTTCCAAATTTTCTCTTCGATTTAATTTAATTGGTTAATTAGTTTAGTTAATTAGTTTAATAAACAAACCCTTTTATTCCTAGGTTAAATAATAAAAAGACAGTTATTACTAGTACTTTTGGTTCCCTTGGGTACGATATCCTGGTCTTGCCATTACTATACTATTGTTCGATAGGTGCGCTTGCCTTTTCGTCGTGATAATAGTTAGTCTAGGTTTTATCTTTATTATAAATATTTATTACTTGTTACGAATCATGCGATCAATTAGTTGAAGCTATAATAATTCCACACACTTAGTGCCATCTCTATTAACTGAAGCTATCTTGGTAGCGCACACTTAGTGCCTCATTTAGCCGAAGCTAGCTTAAACCGCACACTTAGTGCCAAATACCATTGATTTATCATCGTATTCATCCAAACTAAATGTATATGCAATCTATGTATAAACAAAGCATCAAAACATACTTCTAACATCATATTTTACATATGAACTTACCTCGTACTCGTAATTTGTCGACTCGGATTGTTTACTCTATGATCTTCGACTTCCCTCGGTCTAAGTCCAAATTCCTCTTTTCTTGATCTTAATCACCAAATCAAAAATTTCAAATATGAAAGCTCTTCCAACCCTAATATCCTTTTTTATTTTTAGCCAAGAAGATGAACTAATGACTTATTTCATGCATTTTTTTATTTAACATAACTTAATTACTAAATACTAATTTTAGCCTTAGTTATTTCATTATAATTCCACTAACTATTGTCCATATTTGTCCATTCATTAAACCAATAGTCTAATAACCACATAAGGACCTCTCATTTACAAAGCCAAGTCAAATCGGCACTTTTAACAAGTAGCAAGCAACTTTTACATTTTACGCGATTAGATCCTTTTATCAAATTAAGCACACAAATGATTAAATTTTCAGACGAAACTTTTACACATGCTACTTCACACAACGTAAACACGAAAAATAATATTTAAATTTTTTTGACTCGGATATGTGGTCCTAAAACCACTATTCCGACTAGGGTCTAAACCGGACTGTTACAATTCTCCCCCGTAGGGATTTTCATCCCCGAAAATCTTACCGTTGAATAGATTTCGATATTGCTGTCACATATCATCTCCAGGCCCCCACATGGTCTCTTCAATATAGTGTCAATGCCACATCACTTTAACTAACAAAATTTTCTTATTTCTCAATTCTTTAACCTCGCGAGATAAGATACGGATCAACTTTTCTTCATAAGGCATATCAGACTGAATTTCAATTTCAGATGGAGAAATCACATGGGAAGGATCGGATCTGTATCATCGAAGCATCGATACGTGAAACACATCATGAATCTTTTCTAATTCTGGTGGCAACAACAATCTATATGCTACCGGTCCAATACGCTTGGTAATCTCATACAGTCCAATAAAACTCGGACTCAATTTGCATTTTCTACCGAACCGAAGCACTTTCTTCATTGAGATACCTTTAAAAACACTTTGTCACTGATCTCAAACTCAATGTCTTTTCTTTTCAAATCTGCATATGATTTCTGACGATCAGAAGCTATTTTCAGACTATCTCGGATCATTTCCACTTTCTGTTCTTTTTCTTTTATCAGATCAACCCCGTGAATCTTATTTTTGCTGAGTTCCGTCCAATACAAAGGTGTAGAATATTTGCGACCATATAAAGCTTCGTATGGTGCCATTTTAATGCTCAAGTGAAAACTGTTATTATAAGCAGATTCAATCAAAGGCAGATATTGTTCCCACGAACCTTCAAACTCAAGAATGCAACATTTCAACATATCCTCAAGTATTTGAATAATCCGCTCGGACTGACCGTCCGCTTGCGGATGAAAAGCAGTACTAAAGTGCAATTTAGTACCCGGAGTATCTTGCAATTTCTTCCAGAATCGAGATGTGAATCTCGAATCTTTGTCTGACACTATAGACAATGGCACACCATGCAATCTTATGATATCAGAAATGTATAACTCAGCTAACTTATCAAGTGAGTTATCGGATCGAATTGGAATAAAATTATCTGATTTCGTCAATCGATCAACTACAACCCAAATTGCATCTTTCTTTCTCGGAGACAAGGGTAAACCCGAAACAAAGTCTATTGTCACTTGATCCCATTTCCACTCCGGAACCATAATTGGTTGTAACAACCCCGATGGCACCTATTGTTTAGCTTTAACTTGTTGACAGATCAAACATTTAGAAACAAAATCAGAGATATCTCTTTTCATTCCGGACAACCAATAATGCTATTTCGGATCATTATACATTTTTGTACTACCCGGATGCACAGATAACCGACTATTGTGAGCTTTACTCAAAATCATCTGAATTAACTCTGGATTTCTCGGAACAAAAATTCTATCTCGAAATCACAAACAATTATCTTTATCAATTTTGAATTCTGAATCAGACTTTACATCACACTGAGCTCGTTTAGCTAAAATTTCATTATCAATCTTCTGAGCCTCGATAATTTGCTGTAAGAACAAATGTCTTGCTTTCAATTTAGCTAAAACTAAACCATCATCGGAAAAACAAAATGAGCATTCATCGCACGTAAAGCAAACAATGATTTTCGCCTCAAGGTATCAGCAATAACATTTGCTTTTCCTGGATGATAATCAATCACAATTTCGTAGTGTTTTAGCAGCTTAACCATCTTCTCTGTCGCAGATTCAAATATTTATGAGTCATCAAATACTACAAACTTTTATGATCAGAATACACGTGACATTTCTCATCGAATAGGTAATAGCGCCAAATCTTTAAAGCAAACACAATCATAGCTAACTCAAGATCGTGCGTCGGATAGTTCTTTTCGTGCGGCTTCAACTGTCTCGAAGCATAAGCAATGACTTTTATTTCTTGCATTAAAACACATCCCAGGCCAATCAACGAAGCATCACTATAGATCACAAATTCTTTACCCGATTCGGGTTGTACTAAAACCAAAGCTTCAGTCAACAAAGTTTTCAACTGACCAAAACTGTTCTGACACTTTTCAGACCACTCAAATTTCACATCTTTCTGAAGCAGTTTTGTCAACGGATTTGCAATCATCGAAAAGCCTTTTACAAATCTTCTATAATAACCAGCAAGTCCCAGAAAACTACAGACTTCAGAGACATTCCTCGGAGGTTTCTCAGATTTTGCTCGGATCAACTCGGATACTAGAGGCTGATATAATATGACCCAGAAAACCAACTTCTGGCAACAAGAGTTCACATTTATTAAACTTCGCATACAACTATTTATCTCGCAGATTCTGTAGCACTAATCTCAAATGCTCGGCATGTTCGAATTCATCACGTGAATAAATCAATATGTCATCAATGAATACAACAACAAATTGATCTAAATAAGGTCTGAAAATTCTATTCATCAAATCCATAAAGACAGTAGGTGCGTTAGTCAATCCGAAAGGCATAACTAAGAATTCATAGTGGTCGTACCTTGTTCAGAAAGCAGTTTTCGGAATGTCTGAGTCTTTCACTCACAACTGATAATAGCCTGATCTCAAATCTATTTTCGAAAACACAATAGCTCCTTTCAACTGATCAAACAAGTCATCATTTCAGGGCAGAGGATACTTATTATTGACAGTCACTTTATTCAACTGACGATAATTTATATACATTATCATTGTACTGTCTTTCTTTTTCATGAATAGAACTGGAGCACCTGAACGTGAGAAACTCGGTCTAGTAAATCCTCTATCGGTTAACTCTTGTAACTGAGACTTTAATTCTTTTTGCTCGGTCGGAGCCATTCTGTACGGAGCAATCGAAATCATAATAGTACCAGGTACCAATCCAATGCCAAATTCAACTTCTCTAATCGGAGGTAATCTCGAAAGGTCTTTGGGAAATGCATCAAGGAACTCACATACAACAGGCACTGATTCAACTTTCTTTTTTGACACTCTTGAATCAATCACATATACAAAATAGGCTTCACAACCCTTTCTCCCAATACTTAAAGCTTTCATCGAATATATAATAGCAAGCAATCCACTCAAATCACTAGATTCAATTCTGACTATTTCATCATTCTTGCATTTCAAGTCAATAGTTTTTCGTTTGCAGTACACAACAGCATCATGCAAAGTTAACCAATCCATAACCAAAATTATATCAAACTCATCAAAAAGTAATAACATCAGATTAGTCGGAAAACAAGTGTCTTCAAATATTAATGGACATTTCTTGCAGACTTTATCAACCAGAACACATTTGCCTAGGGGGTTCGAAACTCTATTTACAAATTTAGTAGACTCTATAGGCAAAGTCTTACTGTTCACTACATTCATGCATATATACGAATGTGTTGATCCAGGATCTATCAAAGCAATCACAGAAGTATTATAAAGAGTAAAGATACCCGTAATCATGTCTAGCGATGAAGCTTCTTCACGAGCTCAGATAGCATAGGCTCTAGTAGGTGCACGAGCCTTAGATCTAACAGATGTGCCTTTTGTCCCTCTCTGACTGACATTCATATTTCCCTCATTTCTGGAAGGTCTACCACGAGAAGCATTACCACTCGGCCTCGGATTCTGAACATTATCTTTTTCAACTAAATCTAGGCAATCTTTTATAAAGTGATTTCGTGAACCACAATCGTAACAAGCTTGATTATTACTCTTTGCCCAGCATTCTCTAAAATGTCGTCTTCCATATTGATCACACTCAGGTTTTTCATTCTTTGCATTACCAACACTGGCAACAAACATAACTAAAGCTTTGAAGTTCAATTACGATCTAGCACGATCTCTATTCGAATGTCCCACACTAGCCTTTGAATGGCTATTATCATATCTAAACTTCTTTGATCCAGATTGAAATGACTTGCCTGATGATCTTTTTCATACTTCTCTAGCTTCAAAATCAACTTTTCTTTTCTCTTTTTCGAGATCTTCAGCTTTACATGCTCGTTCAACAAGTACAACAAATTTTTTGATTTCTAGAATCCTGACTAATAGACGAATATCTTCATTTAAGGTATCCTTGAATCTTTTGCACATTATTGCTTCGGTAGATACACATTCATGGGCATACTGACTTAATCTTATGAATTTTCGCTCGTATTCTGTGACAGACATACGGCCCTGTTTAAGCTCAAGAAACTCTTTACGTTTTTGGTCAATAAATCTCTGACTAATGTATTTCTTCTGGAATTCAGCTTAGAAGAAATCCCAAGTAACCCATTCACTCGGAACCACAGATGTCAAAGTTTTCCACCAATGGTACGTCATATCTCTCAGAAGGGAAACGACACATTTTACGTATTCTTCAAAATTTAATGATAATTCGTCAAAAACTCTTATCGTGTTCTCTAACCAAAACTCAGCTTTTTCAATATTATCGCTGGTTGTAGCTCGGAACTCTTCAGCCCCATATTTTCTAATCTTATCGACTGGTGGTCTACTTAAATGAACTGGGTTCACTAATGGCATAACAAGAGCTTGCGGAGGATTAACCGGGGGTGGAGGCTATTGTACAGCTGGATTGGTTCTAATATATTGTGTGAACCAATCATTCATCATCTGATAGAAGGCTTGTCTAGCCTCACCATCATGGCTACTTGTAGCAGGTCGAGAATCAGATGGTACCGTCCCTTGTACGGGAGTAGGCGCATTACTTTCGACATCATCTGCTATAGCTCTTTCGAGATCCATTTGCTATATAAAAGCACATTTCAATGTCAAGATTCATCACACTATCGCAGTTCATAAATATGGCATGTATAGCTAGACTCACATACGGTATGGTAGTCCTAGAACCGACTAAATCATGGCTCTGATACCAATAAAATGTAACACCCCTAAACTGTAACCATTTTCGGAATAGGTTAAGAGGCATTACTAGACTCGTAACACAGTTTAGAACAATTGATTATCAAATATCATCTTATTTCCATAAATACCAGTCATTCATTTCAACACAAACTTAAACCGAGCATACAAGGTCTATTCTATGCATCTAGGACTAAATTGATAACATATAAAAGTTTCAGAACTTATAAAAATTCTCAATTTTTCAAAGGTCACGCGCCCGTGTGAACAGGCCATGTGCCTCACACGGCCTTAAACACACACGGCCTTAGACACGTCCGTGTGTCTAAGCCGTGGCAAAACAGGGCATACTTAGGGTGTTTATATAGGCTTTGGATTGACTTTCTTCTTCCCTAAGTATCCTTTTTCCATGTAAAATACAACTTTTTAAAAAAGGGACACGGCCGTGTGACGTGTTTGCCAGGCCGTGTTCGTTCTGCTAAATTTCACATGGCCGTGTGGGTCAATGGCCAGGCCGTGTGAATCGTAAAATCCTTGGACGACACCCTCGACAGACACGAGCGTGTGAGCAGCCCGTGTGGCAAGGCTTAGGCCGTGTGATCTTCTTAATTTAGTCTTTTTTTTTCTTTTTTAAGCTCGTTTTTGGCTCCTTTTGACTCTTGGAGTTCTCCTGAGTACAAAACATGAAATAACCGGATTAAGAGCACCAAAATCCACAAATCTAATAATAAATATCCATAAATATGCTAAGTATTTGGGGTAACAATATGTATAATTTGGCATTTGTCAAATACCCCCACACTTAAGCATTTTCTTGTCCTCAAGCAAAATTCTCATTTACTACTAGAATTCATTCCTTTCAATCACATAATCATTACCAATAATGTTACAAATTATTCCACGGAGAATCATACAGTGAGAATTTAACCATAGGGGCATTAAAAACCTCAAACAATCTAAATCGAATATTTTGATAATAAAATTATAGGTAATCTCCTTCCTCTAAGTAATTAACTTTAGTCTACAAAAGATAACATCCTCACTAAGGATTCACTCAAATCACTCAAAGTGTTTAAGGTTCAAAATTAAGAACTCGATTGTCTAACATGAGATGTTATCATTATATGCTTGCATGAAAATCAAATCTCCACCACTTGTAAATGATATGATACACAAATCAAAAGGTCTTTGCATGGTTGTAACAGGGTTTAGGTTACGGGTATGGATACAAGCTGAAGAAACAAAGGTTAGAATCGAGATGATTTCAATATATCACCCCACTATCAAAAACATAATTACTGAATTACAACAAATATCTAGAACTATATTACATGAGCTTTCTTTTTCATGACAACTTTAGCTTGCTAAGAATTACAATAATAATGCTGGGGTTAGTTTTTTTTTTTTTTAAGAACAAATCAAGTCAATACAATATAAAAGTTATACTCCACGATTCAGTAACAACAATTGGTGATCATAGTGAGGTAACAATGTTAAATTCAATCTCGAATAAAAAGGGTCAAATCAAGTAAGAAGATTTCAATAAAAATGGGTTAATGGGTTAATGATGAGGGTTAATCAATAAAAAAAAGGGTTAGTAGGCTCAAAAGGGGGTTCATTAAGGGTTTAATTATGTGGGAAGGCTTTCTATGGAGTAAGTGAGTTAAATCCTAAGTGCCTTTATCATCTCAGTATATCAAATCATACGTGTGATCTCGACATGTATAATCGAAGCAAGTTCTAAAATAATAGTTCAATGTTGACACACTCAAACCACAAAGAAGTGAGCAAGAAAGAAAGCTATATACTCAAAATGGCTCAAAAATCTCACCAAAAATTTGGGTTTTTGATGTCATTCCTGTATACTTAAGATTTCAAAATGATACCTCAATTCAGGAAAATAATCTAAAAATTTTAGTTCTCAAAATATCAACTTATCATGCTTGATTCTTTAAGGTCCTACAATCAAATACTCATGCATAATTTCCTTGGTCTAATTCATGACATATCAACAATAATTATAGATTAATCAGAATTCAATCAATATTATGAGAAAATCACTTAAGCACAAGACCACATTCAGGGATTTGAGAATAATGCAAAAAGTTAGGTTTAATGTTTATGTTCACCCCCCACACACTTAAGATGTACATTGCCCTCAATGTACAAAGATAGACTATTCAAAAATGAAGAAAATCATAAGAGAGAAAGAGGTGAAACTCCCTGTTAGATGGATGCAGAGCTTGATTCTGAGGCTGTAGTGCTTGGGGAAAGTAGTAGCTACCATTGTTCTTAGCTAGATGAAGAAATTGGGTAGTTGAACATGGAATTTGTTTTGTATTGTTCCCTGCTTGTTTCCTCATTCCGTAAAATATTCCTAGCAGCTTGCTGAGAAGTCTGTAGAATCATAAAGAGCTTATTAAGAGTTGGTGTGGAAGAGAGTGTAGTGGGATTACTTGTCAAAAATACCAGAAAAAAAATGAAGAAAGAAAAATTTACTAATAAAGATATGTTTTTGATAAGAAAATAATAAAATTAAAATGAATTTAAAAATTAAGAATAAAAATAAAAAATAAAAATAAAGATAAAAATAAATAAAAAAATAAAAAAATTAGGAGGGTCACACGGCCTAGAGACACACCTGTGTACTCTGAGAGTGAGCCCTTGTTTTTCGAATTTTTCCATTTTGGGTCGTGCCCAGCTACTATCCCACGCCCGTGTGGCTTGGGCGTGTGCTGTACACGGTCATATCGCATGGTCGTACTTAGCTTCGTTCGCTTCTCCCACACCCGTGTTTGAGGGTAGCACCCCCGTGGATTGTTGTCCACGGTTTAATGACACGGGCGTGTGAAACAGAATCGAGCCTTGCCCCTGGCACGCCCGTGTTTTTCCATTCCCACGCCCGTGGTCATCTATCAACCTCACCCACGGCCATGTCGCACGGCCGTGGGGATTTATCGCATCCTGTGTTTTGGGGAAATCTTTGCCCAGTTTCCACACGGCCGTGTTGCTTCCCCTATTTTGCCACAGCCAGATGCCTAGCCGTATGTTCTGAAAGATTTTGCAATTCCAAAAATTTAATTATTTATAGTGTTAGAAATAAAGAAATCAAAATATGTTAGTACTCAGGTTGCCTCCCAAAAAGCGCTTATTTATAGTCTAAGCTCGACTTACCTCTCTGTTGATTTATCATGGTGGTTTGAGGAGTTCGTACTCCTCGTTCCTGCTATCATTCTTATCAAAATAAAGCTTAAGTTGGGAATTGTTTACCTTAAAAATGCCGAACTTGGGGTAACTTACCTCCACTGTACCGAATGGGAAGATACTAAGTACCGTAAGAGGGATCTCCTCATTTGGTGTGGTAGTGACAGTGTGGGGATCTGTGGCATCTAGTAATACTTTATCGCCCCCCTTAAGTTGATTAGGAGAGGTATCAGGCTTGTTTTGGCAAAGTTTCGGTTTATCATGTGTTCTTGGTTTGTGCTCTCGCCATTCGTCTAGCTCCTCTATCCGTAGCCTTCGTTCTTCATGGATGTCTTTGTTTTCTTCATGATAGTAGCGCACTGTCTCTGTTGCCTTGGTTCGAGGAGATTCTTGCAAGGATGATTGAATATTAGTTTTATCATCGGCAGATTTTATAGCATCATTCTGAGTCTTAGAGGTTTTGACTGAGTCGCGTGCTTGAAGTGTTACTGCGTTGTCGCCTGCACGAAGTGTTAGCTCTCCTGAGCTGACATTAATAATTGTTCTGGCAGTTGCTAAAAAGGGTCGTCCTAAAATTAAAGGTATCTCGTTATCCTCATCCATATCTAAGACGACAAAGTCTACTGGGTAAATGAATTTATCAACTTTAACGAGAACATCTTCAATAATACCCTTAAGAAATCTAATTGTTTTGTCAGCCAATTGGGTTTACCGAGACCTAGTCTTTTAAACATTTTATAAGGCATAACATTTATACTTGCCCCTAAATCAGCTAAAGCATTATTCACTGATAAACTACCAATTAAGTAAGGAATTGTAAAACTCCCTGGATCTTTCAATTTGTTAGGTAGCTTATTCTTTAGAATAGCTGAGCAGACTGCATTGAGCTCCACATGCGATGTAGCGTCTAATTTTCTTTTATTGGCCGGAAGTTCTTTTAAGAATTTTGCTGAGTTGGGCATCTGCGAAAGAACTTCAATAAAAGGTAAGTTAATATGTAATTTCTTTAAGAGTTTGACGAACTTACCAAATTGTTCTTCTGTTCTGTCTTTCCTTGCCACGTTAGGGTATGGGACATGAGGTCTATATTCTTCCTTATTTTGAGTAATGATTGCGTTGAGGTGTTCCCTTGGATTAGGTTCAGTATTACTGAGTAGGCTCCATTGTGGTCGTTTAAAGATTAGCTTTGATAGCTAGCCTATCTGAGTTTTGAGTCCTTGAATCGGTTCTTGTTGATTCTTAAGTGCTGTCTCGGTATTTTGGAAACGAGTTTCTAACATCGAGATAAATTTGGATAGCATCTCTTCAAGGTTCGGCTTCTTCTCCTGTTGATAAGGTGGTTGTTGGAAACCCTGAGGATTCTGTGGCCTTTGATTTCCTCGACCACCCCAAGAGAAATTTGGGTGGTTCTTCCAGCCTGCATTGTAAGTGTTACTATAGGGGTGATTCTGAGATCTAAAATTGTTGTTACCCATATAGTTGACTTGTTCCTCTTCGGTTGTAGGATTGAATGGTGGGTATTCTATATGCACACCTCCTCCACTTGAATCACACTTCATCACTGGATGTACCAGCGTAGAACTAAGTAAACCATCAATTTTTTTATTTAGAAGTTCTACATAATTTGTCAACATAGTGACTGAATCGACGTTATAAACTTCTGCTATTTTTTTTGGCTTAGTCCTCATAACTTGCCACTGATAGTTATTCAGTGACATCTCCTCAATAAATTCAGAAGCCTCTTCAGGTGTCTTGTTATTGATTGTCCCACCAGCAGCTGCATCAATCATTTTTCTTCTCGAGGGATTCACACCATTGTAGAACGTTTGAACTTGTAGCCATAGCAGTAATCCATGATGTGGGCACCTTCGCAAAAGGTCCTTGAATCTCTCCCATGCATCGTAAAGTGTCTCTAAGTCCATCTGCACAAAAGAAGAAATATCATTATGCAACTTAGCTGTTTTTACCGGTGGAAAATATTTTAATAGAAATTTTTCAGTCATTTGCTCCCAAGTGGTAATGGATCCTCGTGGTAGTGAGTTTAACCACTGTTTAGCTTTATTCCTTAGTGAAAAAGGGAATAACCGAAGGCGAATGGCATCATCAGAAATGCTATTAATTTTGAAAGTGTCGCATAGTTCTAGGAAATTTGCCAAGTGCGTATTAGGGTTCTCATCCTGCAAACCATCAAACTGAACAAATTGCTGTATCATCTGAATCGTGTTAGGTTTCAATTCAAAATTGTTAGCAGCAACAGCAGGTCTAACTATACTTGACTCAGTTCCTGTAAAATTAGATTTAGCATAATCATACATAGTACGAGGAGTAGGATTCTGATTTGCTAATTTAGCGGGTATGGCTGGCATTGTCTGATTTTCAGCCATCTCTTCAATAGTAGTTAAGATATCGTCCTCTTGACCTTCTTCTGTGTATGTTAAGCTGCACCCGATTTCTCGTCTATTTCTACGAGCTGTACGATCAATTTCCTCGTCAAAAAGCAACGGTCCTGACGGGTTTCTTTTAGTCATACACTACAAGAACCTGCCAGGGGAAAGAAGAAGAAAGTTAGTAAAATAAAATAAAAATAAAGTTAAATTGCAAGGAAAATAAATAGCTAAAGTAATAAAAATTAAGTGTTCCTAATATTTGGTCCTCACGACGTGACACGCAAAAAAACTTGATCGCGTGATTCGTAACAAGTAATAAATATTTATAAAAAAAGATCAAACCTAGACTAACTATTATCACGATGAAAAGGCAAGCGCACCTATCGAACAATAGTATAGTAATGGCAAGACTCGGCTATCGTACCCAAGGGAACCAAAAGTACTAGTAATGACTATCTTTTTTATTATTTAACCTAAGAATAAAAGGGTTTGCTTATTAAACTAATTAACCAATTAAACTAAAGCGAAGAGAAAATTTGGAAAAAATACTTGAAGAGAAGCAATCGATAAAGACGACACCCAAAGAGGAATCCACCTAGATTTCACTTATTATCTGACTCTGAACCAGATGATTTATTCACTGACTCGATCCGTGAGACTCCCTCCTACATTATTATATCTTTCGAGACTAATAACGCCTAACCCTCAGTTGAATTAATTGAAATCTCTTTCTAATTAAAACTTCTAGGGAAGCAGTAAATCGATCTATGGACTCCCTTATTAGGTTTCACCCTAATCCGAAAAAATCTGGTAACCCTATCTCTAGGCGTTCGATCAACTCCGCTTAATTATACCAAGTCTACTGTTAGGCAGGGTCTATTCCTCCTCTGCATAAGCACATTAGATCATGAGTCAATACCTGGAATATTAACTCAAGCATTAGAAACACATAATTAAGAACAAATCAAGTATTTATCTTATAGTTCAGATAATAACAACAAGATCCATCATAGGTTTCATCCCCCTTAGGTATCTAAGGGGTTTAGTTCATAATGAAATAAGAATACATCTCAAAAGTATGAAAATAACAAAACATGAAGAAAACTCTAAAACTCCTGAAAGGATTCTGAGAGAGATCTTCAGTCTTAGAGTAGCTTCGGCTTTTGGGATAGATCATCCGACTTCCTTCAAGTAATTCCTGGCGTGTGGTTTCGTGTTCCAGAGAGGTTCTGGCTGTCCCCAGAAAAGTCTCCTTAGTAGGTCAGACTTAGGGTGTTTATATAGGCTTTGGATTGGCTTTCTTCTTCCCTAAGTATCCTTTTTCCGTGTAAAATACAACTCTTTGAAAAAGGAACACGCCCATGTGCCACAGCCGTGTGACGTGTTTGTCAGGCTGTGTTCGTTCCGCTAAATTTCACACGGCCGTGTGAATCGTAAAATCCTTGGACCACACCCCTGACAGACACGGGCGTGTGAGCAGCCCGTGTGGCAAGGCTTAGGCCGTGTGATCTTCTTGATTTGGTCCTTTTTGCCTTTTTTAAGCTCGTTTTTGGCTCCTTTTGACTCTTGGTGCTCTCCTGAGTAAAAAACATGAAATAACCGGATTAAAAGCACCAAAATCCACAAATATAATAATAAATATCCATAAATATGCTAAGTATTTGGGGTAACAATATGTATAATTTGGCGTTTATCAGTACACGGGCGTGAGACGAATTTCAAACGCACCAAAATATGAAAACGCAAAACACACGGGCTGAAATTGGGGAACACGGGCGTGTCCCCCAGCCGTGTGGCCCAAAATCTATAAATAGGCTGCACTATTCATTGTCTTCTTCTCTCAAAATCCCTAACCCTAGCCGCTGCAATCCCACACGGCCTCCCTGCCACGCCCGTGCGCCGCCTCTAACTTAATTTTTAACGTTCATTCTTCCCTTTCTAGCGTTCACCATGTCGTCTTTACGGAAGAAAGCTTTTGTCCCCGCCTCAAAGAAAAGGAAGGGAGCGTCATCTTCCTCAGGCCCTACTGCGAAAATTCACCACCCTTTCCTACAGTTCCCCAACGGGCCCCAAGAAGAACATTTTCAAATACTACGGGCCTGACCTTTAACTGCGGGCCCCTGCATCGACTGGGCTACGGTAGAACAAGTTCAGCTGGCTGATGCGATTCGGGCCTTCTGAATCACCGATCCTTGGGAGATTTTCTTTAGGATCATTGAGCGGACATACTTAGAGCTCACGATGGAATTGTGCTTGACATTTTATCTTCAGACCGTCATGACCAACCATGATGATCCCGACACGGTCCAATTTAGACTTGGTGGTCTAGTACGCCAATTGAGCGTCCTAGAGTTTGGTGCAGCACTGGGCCTTTACACAGAGGAGTTCCAAGAGGAGGACGATCTCAATACCCTCAACCGCGACATCCATTATTCTCCCTCAAAGTGCTGGAACGCCCTCGTGCCACGTTCGGTCGGCTACGACCCCAGTCGCTCCAAGGCATCATCTCTCCCTCCGTCCTTAAGGTATCTACATTCTATTTATCCCACACTTTGACAGGGTCGAGAGAGAGCACCTGTGTCGTCACTACCCACGACGTCTACTACTTATGGTGTATGTCGCACGGGCACGTCCTCACCCTCGCCTACTTTATAGCCCTTGCCATTCGCCACCAGACGAAACGATACTGGAGGGGGGTTATCTTTATTGGCCCCTACATGACTCGACTGGCGCGGCACTTCGGACTCCTCGACACCTCGGCCCAAGAATAATCCCTTAACCTCATCGGCCAGATGTCTCCACAAAGCATCTTGAGCATGCTTAGCATGAGGATGATCGAAAAGAGCCGAGGAACCTACCCTCCCCAATATTGTCTCGCCCAATCTACCGAGGAGGAGGCTCCAAAGGACATTACTGATGATGTCCCTCCCCAGCATGAGGACCCACCTTCCCAGCCACCACGCTCCCATCATCCAGTTCATGCGGCGGCTTCATATGCTGACATTTCTGAGCGCCTCAACCGATTCAAGCAGCAGTGTTTTCAAATATTTGACAACATTGATGCTACTCTCCAGCAGATCTGTCAGCACTTCCACATCGCATCGCCACCACCACCTCGCGAACCATCCGGCGATGATGATGATGTTTAATTTAATTTTTATCTTTATTTTAATTTTTATTTTAATTTTTATTTCTATTTCTATTTTTCAGTCTTTATTAATTTCACTTTTGACATTTAAATATTATTTTCCTTTTTGATACTATCTTTTATTTAGGTTTTCTTAATTAATTTTAATCTCGGCTATTTCTTTATGAGTAATTATTCCTCCTAATGTTCCCTAAAAAGTTCCTGATTTTTTCACAGTTATAAAGAGCTCCAAAGCTCACAATCACTTAGGACCTTCAAACTCCATTGGAAAGGGTTCTCCATGACTGCCATGCCTTACTCGATAACGAGATATAATATTCTTTTGGCGTAGCACTTGTGGCACCCAACCTCTACCACCACCGGAGTATCCTCCTCCACTCTATATAACTCCAAACTAGAGAGTTCATTCATTCAACACTCAGAAAGTTTCACTTCTCTCCCTATCTTATGATTTTATATTTTTCTATATATCTATCTTTGTACATTAAGGGCAATGTACATCTTGAGTGTGGGGGGGGGTAATTATTTCATTATATGAAAAATCCCTGAATGTTGTCTTGTTCTCTTGTAAATTTCTCATATCATGTTTAGGATGAATTTTGATTGACTTATGATTTTTATTGATATATCTTGGATTAAAACATAGGCATTCATGCATTGATTATTTAAACTTTAAAACATTAGAAAATTAAGCATGACAAGTTGATTTTTAAGAATTTAAAATTTTAGGTTATTTCCCCAAGTTTAGGTATTATCTTGAATTAAATTCCACAAATTTAAACATCAAAAAGCTATAATTTTTGTGAGATTTTGAGCCTTCAAGAGCATCTATTAATTCTTTCATGCTCACTTTTATTATTGCTTTGAGAGTGTCAATATCGAATTGTTATTCTAGAACTTGCCTGAATATGCATATCAAGACCACACCATTTGATTTGATATGTCAAGATGATAGAGGCACTTAGGATTAACCCACTTATGCCATGAAAAGCCTACCTCCACGATTAACCCTTAGTAAACCCCTTTGAGCATGACAAGCCATCCCTTGTATCACCCTTAATATTAACCCTTAACCCATTATTATTCAAATCCCCTCCATTAATTTGATCCTTATTTTTGTCGAGAGTTGATTTGAATAAATTTCTTAGCTATGTCTTGTTCTTAATAGTAATCTATATTATTTGACTTGTTCTTAAAAAAATGTATATATATTAATAGTGATCTTTTGTTTGTGAGCTTCAGTATTCAAATTCCATAGTCAGATAAGAAGCTTTGTTGTACGCAAGTGATGATTAAATATTTTTCTAGTTAAGTAATTTTTCAAGTCAATCTCGATTCTAACATTTTCTTTCAGCTTGTAACCACACCCTCTAACCAAGCCTCGTTACAACCCTCTAAAGACCTTTTGATTGATGTATCATATCAATTTATAGTGGTGGAGATTTGATTTTCATGCAAGCCTATGGTAATAACTTTTCATATTGATTGATAAGTGTTGATTTCATTGTCCTTAAACACTTCGAGTGATTTGAGTGAATCTTTAATGAGGATGTTAAACTCTGTGAGATTTTGAATCGATGGTAACTACTTAGATGAGGGGAGATGCTTAAATTTTTCATGATTAAATACTCAACTTGGAATGTTTGAAGCTTTAATGTTCTTTTAGTGGGATTCTCAATGTATGATTACTTATGAGTCAGTTGGAGATATTATTGACAGGAATTATAAGTTGAGCAAACGGAATTCTTAATTGAGAATTGAGAATTTTGCTTGAGGACAAGCAAACGCTTAAGTGTGCGGGTATTTGATAAACCATAATTTATACATAATTTTATCCCTCGCTTAACACGTTATTGAATGATTTCTCCTTAGATTTGGTGAATTTGATGCTCCTAATCCTTTAATTTCATGTTTTATACTTAGGTGAGCATAGGAGAATGAAAAGAACGAGAAACGAGCCAAAAACAGAGAAAATGGGCCGACAAGAGAAAACAACACGGCCTAGACTTCCTCACATAGGCAGAACACATGCCTGTGCCAATCTAACAGGCTCAACCACGGCCCAAATCAGCCTCAGCACGGGCATGTTGATATCTCAGCCTCGACCACGGCCTGAAGTACTCACACATGGCCGCGTCACACGAGCGTGTCCCTGCCGAACCCTAGCTAAGTTTCATTCAGAAAAGGGAAAGTTTTAGGGCTTTTAAGCATTCTAAAACCTATTTAAACACCCAAGAGGAAGACTAAAAGGGAGACGGAAAATAGGGAGTAAGGTATTACTCCAAGGAAGCCGATTAATCCATCTCAGAAGCTAGATTCATCATCAAGACTAAAGATTTCTCCTCAATTTCCTTTCAGGAGTTTTGGGTTTTCTTTATGTTTTGTATTCTTTATTATTCTGAGATGTTTTCTTATTTAGTTATGAACTAAAACCCCTAAATACCTAAGGGGGATGAAACCTAAGACGAATCTTGTTATTATTTTCTGAATCGTATGATAAATATTTGACTTGTTCTTAATTATGTGTTCTTAATTCTTGTTTTGGTATTTCAGGATATCACTTTAAGTTAATGCTCTTAGTTGGAGGATGAATAGTCCTTGGCTAAGAGTGACTTTGTCATAATTAAGCAGAGTTGATTGCGCGCCTAGAGATAGGGTTACAAGATTTTGCCTGATTAGGGTGAAACCTAAGAAGAGAATCCATAGATCGAGTTAATGCAACCCTAGGGTGTTAATTAGAGAAAAGTCTCGGTTATTCAACCTAGGGATTAGATGTTATTAGTCTTGAATAGGGATAATAACTTAATTTAGGGATTTCTACAGAACAAGTTAAATGAATAAATCGTCTGGTTCGGAGCTAGAATAACAAGTAAAAGTCTAGGTGGATTTTTCCTTAAGTATTGTCCTAAATCAATCGTTTTTCCCAAAAGTAATTTCCCAATTCTATTTTCTGCAACTTCTTAGTTTAATTAATTAGTTAGTTAAAACAAACTCCTTTATTTCTTAGGCTAGATAATTAAAAGAAAGTCATTACTAGTACTTTTAGTCCTTTGGGTTCGACAATCCTGTCTTGCTAAAGCTATACTACTGTTCGATAGGTACACTTGCCTACATCGTGATAATAGTTAGTTTCAAGAACGATTAATTATAAATTTATAAACCTTATCATGGAAAATCACGATCAGGTATAATAACTACATAAGGACCTCTCATTTACAAAGCCAAGTCAAATAGGCACTTTTAACAAGTAGCAAGCAACTTTTACATTTTACGCGATTAGGTCCTTTTATCAAATTAAGCACACAAACGATTAAATTTTCAGACGAAACTTTCACACATGCTACTTCACACATCATAAACACGAAAAATAATATTTAAACATTTTTCTAACTCAGATATGTGGTCCCAAAACTAGTATTCTGACTAGGGTCTAAACCAGACTGCTACAGGCCGTGTGGGGTCAAAACACCCGTGTGGGGGGAGGAACACGGCTGTGTGGCAGAGGCACACGCCCGTGTAAAACAGGGACACGATCGTGTGAACTGATCATGTAACTCTCTGTCCAATGAACTAAAATTGAGTGCAGGGCAAACACAGCTGGGTAAGGGTTTCACACGCCCGTGTGGGATACCTAAATCCCCAAATTAGCCACACTGCCGTGTGGTCAGGCCGTGTGGCACCAAATAACTAAATTCCTAATTCCCAATCACACACGCCCGTGTACCTAGGGGACACGGCCGTGTGAGAATCGACAAATTTTCCTAAATCTGCCACACGGCTGTGTGGCACCAAATTTTGCCCGAAAACCCTAATTCCTAATTCCACATGGCTGTGTGAACCCACACATACCCCTGTAACCACGAAAACACCCACAACCAGCTTGAATATCGAGCTTTTTCGGTTAAAAATTGACCTCCAATCATAACACACTAAATTTCTAAAGATTGTAGACAACACGAGCCTCAATTGCTCATTTACCAAAACACACAAAAAGATTGTCAAATACCATAGTAAATCAACAAAACTCAAGTATATTGAAAGAGGTTTGAATCCCACACCTAATTCGCTATTGATGACGTCTCGGTATTGACTCGACGACAAGGAGCGAAAATTCTCCCAAAATCCGCCAGCAAAAACCATTTCCAAAAGAAAAAGAAGAAGCCAAAAAGAATAGGAGCCAAAAGAAAAGAGAAAAAAGAAAACAAACATCCAAGAAACCCACAAAATAATAAAATCTCATCCAAATAAGAGTAAATAAAATAAATAAATAAAAAATAAAAAGTAATAATAATAATAATAGTTTTAAAAAATTAACTTTAAACCAACCTGGTACTTAACAAAACAAAACATGATAAAATGTATGTCCAAACTACACACACAAGACTCAAACCTAGAACCCAGAGGTTCACTAGCACTCACTCAACCACTAGACTAGTAGGCCCATTCTGACACTTAAACACGCAACTAAACACAATAGCACAACCTTCTCACTGACCCTAACCACAAAACTCAAAACTTCTAACCCCAAAAATTTGGGGTGTTACATTTTTCCTTGCCAGATCCAATCCTATACATGAATCTCCTCATTACCACACTTCTCATTGTAATCAAATAACATAAAGAAGTGAATGGAATAATACAACACATGTATTTTCTCATTATCACACCTCTTATCTTTGATAGATCAACTGTGTATCATCTCATACATATATATCAAAATTATATCATAAATTATTATTAAATAGATATATAAAGAGATGGGTAATAAAATAAAATTGTTAGCCAAAGTTTCCATGGTTCTATTTCTAGAAAATAAATGAAAAAAAAAATTGAATAGTTTTTCATCGCTAGACATTCCTTGTGTCTTCGACCGCTATCGCTCTATATTCTTCTCGTCATGGACTCCTTTTTGGAAAAAAATACATTTATGTCCTATGTTCATTTTCAGCTCACAAGAATTCTATAAATAAAAAATAATCCTACATGGAGATGATAGTCCACTGTCTATTTCTTAAGAACCACAAACTTGGAAAAAAATATAATAATTATATAAAAATTATAAATAAAATTGCATTCATTCACATACATTCCCCTAAACATGCGAATAATTATAAGAATGTCACATCTTATCAAATATTAATTAAACAAGATGAAGAGAGAGATTCGGACTCGGCTCACCATAAATATAGCACAACCTAGTTCTTGATACCAATTGTTGGAAAAAAACCCGGTTTGAAAATAGTTTACTTGCACAGCAAAAAATTAAAATTTGAAAAACCGACCCAGTTTGTGATATTTATAGTAATAAATCTTAACCGAATACACACCTGTGTTTTCTAATAAGTGGAGCCTTGATGTTTTTCAACTTTCAGTCAAACTATATTCTCCGCTATTCTTGTATCACAAACTGCTTTGAATATGGGCTCAAATCAATTGAATCAAAACACAAAATAAGAAAAAGTTTTCCTTTTAGGGTAAAAATGGAAATTCTCTTTTCATTAATAGAAATCGATAAAATTGTTATTCTGAAAAATATGTTTATAAGTTGAGAATGAATTCTCTCTATTTTTCAGCAGAATAACAGTTTCTCAAAATTTGTGTTAGTAGCTCTACCGTTGCCATCTATCTATAGAAAGAGAAGGTAGAATCCTTGTAGAGTTGTAGACATTTATTTTAAATAGAAAAACAATATCCTACTTAGAGTAGGAAAGGGGTGAATAACTCACCCTTGTATTTCTACTAGAGTTATTGCCCCCTTCATGTTATATGAAGGATTTTGGGCATCTCTCACATCAAGTCCAATTACGAGTACTTCTTGAGCCTTTTTAACCCAATAATTTATAATATAATCCAACCCGAATCAGTTTTTCTATTTCCCCAAAAAAACTTTAATATATACATATTAAACAATTTTCTCACCCCAATTGTACCCCAGTAAAATTTTAACAATTTTACCCCCAATAAAATTTTGGCAATTTTACTCTCGTTAAAATTTCAAGAAAATTCGTTCAATATGTCACAATTCAACATGTTCACTATGACCGAATGGTTTATTTTCATTTTTGGTCTTCAAAATAGCCCAAAAACATAATCTCATTATTTCATTATTTTTTAAGTAATCCTATATAAAATTACAAAGTTCCATTTTTATTTCCATTTCCATTTTTGGAAATTTACTTTCATTTCCAAATAACTCCATTTCTCCGTTTCAGAGAAAATCATAATCATTCCTGAATGTTTCTCATTTCTCTTTTTCTATTCATTCCGTTCATTTTTATTCAAACACACAATTCATTTCTGGTTTCAACGAACTAATGAAGGAATCAATTAGAGATATATAGCTGAGGCTCAAATGGTTTATAATTAAGTTTTTGATTTTCGCCTATTAATTATAAACTCATTTAGTCACGAAGTCATTCAACTATAGTATCATGACTGAGCTCTTCTCAACGACATACCATTATGAAAGCAACTACTTAGTGCTTGAATGACCTTGTCATAAGTGTGTTACCCTCATAGGATATCATTAATCTCTTTGGGATAATATTTGTTTCCCCAATATGATCCTATTTTATCTCATGGTAACCATTACATCTTCCTTTATGAAAAGTCAATCACTATCAAATAGTGATTAAGTCATTCATAACAAAGACGTACAACCTGTGACCATGTTTACTATTCATCAACCATGTAATGCCAATGAGAGGATATCATTTACCCATGTTTTGGGCAATAAATTCCATTGTTATCAATGACACTACATACTACAGAAGTCGTAAACCCAACGCAGCAGCTTTTGGTTCCTTATATATTTGAACTCAAGATTTTACTTACATCAAAATGTATGAGTTATGCATACATAGTCTGTCATCTATTCAGGATTTAGGTATGTCAATCTATGAACGTCACAAGTGAAAAAATATATAAACAGATTCAGGATCTATTCTGCTTGGGTTTTGTTCGATGTACAGTTAGTCCAGACAGTCACATCTATGTCTCTATCTTCTAAGAATCATCTGCTTCGATGCCCAAGACAAGACATCTCCCCAATTGGACTTGATAGATGACATATTAGTCTTTCAATCAGTTTGCTCCTTTTTGATTAGACTAAGGACATGTTAATGTTCATCTACTAATAGAAGTATTCTTTCTGTATTACGATCCGACCACGTAAAACCGCTTAGTATTAGTTAAACATTAGACAACCAGTGAGCAAGATTTGCTTCCTTTTGCTTTGCACGCAAAAACCATGTGAGGACAATATAAAAAGTATTAATGTAATTCATGAATAATTTTATTAACCAATCTGTTCAAAAAAATTACAAGTGTACTTAAACAAAAATACTACTCTCAGGGAACCAAATTTAACAGACACAAGTTGAATTAATTTTGAATCCGTTTGTGAATTAATTCATTTGAGACACTCATGGTGTGACTTACCTAAATCTTGAGTTAGTTACTGACAATGCATATGTAATCCATGTGCTTTGCTATAAAGATGAGATGATCTAAAGATGCTTATGCTTTAAAGATGATCGAGTCGGTAACTAGTATGTTGGGTAGATGACTTGTGTATGGCTTGAATTTACTATCAACAATGGAATTCATAACTTGATTAAAGAGTTAACGATATCCTTTCATTGGTATTGTGTGAATTGATATGGAACGTGGTCACAGGTTACTCCTTCTCAAACTAGCAAATTATCACAGTCATTAGTTGAAAATGATCATATTAATCATTAAAAAGACACAATGGTGACGATGAGATAAAATAGGATTGTATTGAGTGAATGAATTTAACTCAAAGGCATCAAGGATATCATGTGAGGGTAGCACACACATGATGAGGTCATTGGACAAAGCAGTTGGGTGAATTATTTTCGTAAATAGTATACAATATGGATTTCAATCATGGTTAAGTAAATTGCGAAATATCAAAACGATGCTTCTGGATATAATTCTAATTGTTTGAGCCTGATTGTATATGTTTGATTTGTCCTTCTACTAGCTCAACAAAAGCTTGATTGAACTACATTCGAATTAGAAGAAAATTCTACGACATTGAAAATAATTTAATTAAATCGATTTATTCGATATGGAACTAAGTTAGATGGTCGTGTGAATTGTTCAATTAGAAATTTTGATTAAATAATTTTATTGAAAAATTAATTTGAAAAATCTCAATGATTTTTGGGAAAATTAATTTTGATCAAGTAAAATTAAATTAATAATATGATATTTTTGAAAATTAATTATTAAGTTAGACAATTGGCCCGATAGGTGATTAAACTTGAAAATTGAACCCGAGAACTAAAACCCGAGATCAAAACCTCAAAAATAGTTGAACCGAACCTTGTGTATGAATTGGGTCAATGGTTCGACCAGTGTCTAGAACGGACCAATCGGACTGTCACTGGCCTAGACTGAACTGACAGTAGTCGAACCGGCCAGGCCTATTCGGGCAAATCTGTGACAGAACGGGGTGCTGAGGGAGTCACCATTGGTCATGATAGCTGCGACGACGATGATTCGATAGTAGCGGATGGTCGGCGGCAATGGCTTTTCAATGGTAGAGCAGTGGAAAAATTAGACTCTTAGTAGGACTCTACCGAGTAACTTGATTTCAAATTAACTTTTCCAAAGATAAATATTATTTTAATGAATTTAATATTTATCTAGATATTAATATGAGATATTAAATTAAATTTAATATTTATGTAGTTAGTATTTTATTAATTTATTATTAATATGAGATATTAAATTAAATTTAATATTTATCTAGATAATATTTTATTAATTTAATATTAATGAGATTAATTCTAGTCTTAGTTGAACTTTCTCTAAACTCTCCCTATATAAAGAGAGCATGGGTCATTATTCTCATACACTTGAATTCAAAAAAAGTTGTAGACGGAAAATTCTCTGAATAAATTATTTTAGAAAATTTCTAAATATAATCTTATTATTTACAACTTGACCCTAAAATTTTAGAGAAATTGCAAAATTGCCCAATTGGTAATTTTGTGAAATTTTTTTTATTCGAAAAGAGCTCACACTCGACAGACGTGAGTTTGAGGATAGCGAATAAGACTACTCGATCAAAGTGTTCTTACTAAATAAATTATAAACATACGATTTTAATTAAGTGTTTATTACTTTAGATAACACAACCAAATTCTTGTTTTGGAAAAAAATTTAACTCTGGTTTTCCCTTAAACCTACTTTTCGCTGCATTTTCCAAACCAAATCTTCCAACACCCAAGGTTATATGCGGTCCTAATGCTTGCAAAGTCCTTGTAAAAACTTTTAAACAAATTTCAATTTGTGTGTTCTAGTCCAAATTGTACTCATTATCCTCGGCCTTGACAAAGTAGCCCATAAGAGTAATCATATGGTCTTTGATAGGAGTGTCGGGCTTCTACTGAGCATTCATCAGACTAATTATAGTTGACTATCGAGCCAATGAGGCTTGGCATCCAAACATGTGCCCTAGTTCGTCTAATATTACTTTGGTAGAATCACAACTCTCTAGTTGCTTAAATAGGGTATTGGTCACGCTTGCCAACATATAGTAATGAGTTATCTCATTAGATTCTTCCCAGTGATGTCTAGCCTTAGCTTGGTTGGCCAGAAGGCATTTGTTAACAAGAACCATCTTAAGTTTCTCACAGCTAAGGAAAATCGTAAGGTTTTTTTTTTTTCATTCCTTATAGTTATTTTCATTCAATTTGTTCTCAATAAGGATATTTAATAAGGGAGTTGGTGCCATTTTCAAACTAAAAAATAAAAACATCTATTCATTAATATCTATATATTAAGTAAATATTTTGAAAACTTTTGCAACATACGATATGGATTAAGATGATGCACGAGTCTTATATTAAACCTTGAAAACATTTGTAAATTGTTGTAACGATAATTCTTACACCTATTGAATTAAGTCCCCTCGAGGAAATATTAATCAACTAGTAAGAACATGTATTTTCGTCCAATTAACATGAACTTAATCCCTTAGGTATTCACACATATTAATAATTATTTCACATTTGGCCATCATTCTAACTTAAGTAGAGCTCCATGGGAAGTTACTTAACTAGAATGATCTTGAGTGTATAACCATCAACTCAACATTTATCATAACATGTACCACGAATGGGTCGTCGTGGGGCAATGTCAATGGGTAACATGTATGACTAGTTGTCCTCTTTAAAAGGAAAACTTCCTCAGTGAAATACATATGACAATACCTACCTCAAGGTCGACAAATTATTATGTCATCATGAGATAATTATCTCTTTTAAGGAAGTCTCCTTAATGAAATCCACATGATAATATGGCCACCCCTCACCATCCTCACGGACCACAATGGAAATCAACACTAAAAACAACAACCAAATCAGAATAATAACGTGCGGTATATACAAATGTGACAAGTCAGTTGTAATATAATTGTACAACGGGATACAAAGTACTCTGAGGATCGAACTCACAAGAGTCAATGATTGAGCCAATTCTAGCTACAAGCATGCAAAATAAAGAGTCTAACCAACCAATTATTAAACACTGTAGTACGGAAAACCATAAAGTCAATGATAATTACACCGAACTAATTACAAAAGGACTAAATCATAAAACATGCAAACTAACAAAATTAACAAATAAATGAAAATTGATGGTTGATTGATTTTGATGGGGTTCACCAACTCTTGAATTAAGGACATAAATTGCTTAAATTCCTAAAATGGCTCCATTTTACCCCTAGATCTCAATTTTACCAAGTTAGATTAATTAGTATAGTTTATCTCTCGATCTTACCCGCTAATTTGGGACTAACGATTAGATACTCGACAAGATTACCTGCCTCACTTGCCTAGATTTTCCCTTAAAGGTGTCAATCAAAAGTTTTTAAGTTTATTCAGTTTAGTCCAGTTTATTGCAATTTAGTCCTTTATCCAAAAATTAGTTTACCCACATCTTTATCAACCAATCCCCTTAAGGTTTAGTTACTCACGATAAAAATTAAGGCAACAAACATAAAAGAAGAAAACATGGCAACCATTAACATCAAACTTAACAAGAAAATAAAATTGGGATTTTTAACTTGGACAACTTAAATGAAAAGCAAAGATGAGCATTCAATAGCAAAATGATGAGCAAGAAACATTAAAGTTTAAGTTTTTAACAAAATAAACTAAAGAAAACTAAAATAACATTAAGCAAATGAAATGTCATTACAAGTAAAAGAGAAGTACTAAAAGTGCTTAAAATGTCATGACAAGTACATGTGACATTGTTTTCCTAAGCTATATGGCATGCTTATCATGGATATACATGAACATACTTTTCAGTCAATTTAAATTTCATCATACTATTAACATAAAAGCATAAAATGACTCTGACAAGTTAAAGTTTCCATGATTCCCACCAAGAAAAATAAATAGAAATAAATTTACATTTATTATCTCAAAGAATGCTTTAGGTCTTTTGGGTGAAAGCTAAACATCCTAATTTTGGGTTTCTCAAAACCTAAAAAATTGAAAAGTTCATTGAAGGGATCTACTATCGAACTTCCGTTACCACCACGGTTACTACCGCCATCGTCGTAACTGTCACCACTGGCCATTGCCGGTTGGCCCACTACCAGCATTGCATTCAAAACCAATTAGACTGTCGATTCTTAGTTCGTCTGGTTTGATTGAATAAATTATTAAAAAAAGAAAAAAAATCGGTTCAAGTGAATCAACTATCGGTTCGATTGGTTCAACCAATTCATGGGTCAATCAATCTAACCCTTATTCCTAATTGGTACCCCATCCAATTCTCGATCCAATTGGTTTGACCAATCGGTCCGATCTAATTCTGAAAACAGTGACAAATCTTCATGTATTTAATTCATTACAATATAAATATTCAAAATTTTCATTTATACTATAATTTCCTCAATTTTATTTATAAACCTTTGACTTTTAATTTATATTTAAGCAAGTCTATTTATTTAAGTACAAATCAAATTATATGATTTTATTTAGGTTTTAACAAAATATAAATGACTTGTGTAAATAATATGATAATATTGAAAGTTCCTTTATAATATTTTAACCTTAAAAAATTTATTAAAAGAATATCTTTAAAAGAACATATAGAAGCAATCAATTTTATCTTAAATTATTATTTATCTCGTTAAAAATTCATACGTCACATTCCATATTAAATCAAATTTATATATAATTTTAATATTTATTTATTTTTATATTATTTTAATGAAAAAGCCGGTTCTGTCGGTAGAGGAGGAGTCTGGTCCAATTTGACACGGCCATTTTCATGGTCTATTTAGGTATAGTAGACACTAACTCTACGTACAGTTAAAATTATCAATCAACAGCCCCTTCTTTTCCCTCAATATATACTACGCATAGGGTTGTTCTGATCCTCAGGATATTAACCGATCATTCTTCCAAAAGCTAAAAACAAACAGATTTCAGTAAAAAAGAAAAAATTCAGAAGCTACGACTTGAAGTTAGTGCTTATGAGATATGGTTTTTTTTTTTTTTTTCTGGCTCCTGCATTTTCTGTACCAAAAAGCCTGGAACTTTCATCTAACTTCCACTTTCTATTTTCAATTCCAAATGTGTTTTTTTTTCTTTTTTTCTTTTTTCTAATCCAAATGGTTTATCCATTATATGGCTTAGAATTGTGAACATAATCGGATTCAATTAATTTATGCTATTAATTCTTATATTATCCATAAGTTATGGATTTAATTCACTTAATCTAATTATTTTTATTAGTTTTTGTAATTTTTGAATTATAAAATTTTAATCTTAATTTAAATAATAGTAGTCAAATCAATTAGATCAAATTTTGTTATTAGTTCTATACTATGCATAAGTTTAAATTTAACTTATGTTTTCAATTTTTTTAGGTGAAAAAAATTGAAAAGCTGTATTAAAAATCAGCCATATTACACAATAGATTGAAGATTTGTCCCCAAACTATCCTACATTAGAACTGAAACAATTTCCTGTAAAGGCTGATAAAAAACATGGACGCCTAAGGGATAATTCCTAGTGATCTTTGACAGCCCATCAGCTGCTCTATTGGCAACACAAGGAACATACTGCAATTTGATCTCCCAGCTTTGAGACATCAGCTCTCAAATATCCAAAACTAAACTCGGGACATCAGCACTATCCATCTCTAGAATCAAGTTAACTGCAATCAACCTATCACTCTCTACAATTAGTTTCTTGATACCTTTCCTCCATGCCAATTGCATCCCATCATACATTGCCCAGAGTTCAGAATTCAAGACTGAACAAGCTCCAATATTTCTACAGAAACCAATCAACCAATCCCCTCTTCAATCTCGTATCAAACCCCCAGTTGTAGTCTCATTTGTGTCTTCTTGTATGTTGAGGATAAACCTAATTAAGTAACGAACAAGTAAAATAACAAATAAATTAAAAAGATCGCACACAAATATTTTGTGGAAAACCCCCCAAAAAGGATAAAAGACTATGGGTAAAGATAATTTTACTATAACTGCAAAAATGAAAAGTATAAAAATGGAGATAAAACTAAACCTCAAAACCCAAAAATAAGAACCCTCAAAACATAAACAAAAAATTCTCTAAAAGCTTGTAAAAACTAAAACCTAAATGTGTAATGAGTTATTTTTCTAGGGTGGAAAAATGGCCTATTTATAGGCTAAATTTGTAGGTCAAATAATATTAAAATAACTTACACTAATAAGATTTTAAGTGGGAAACTAATATTAAAATAACCTATACTAATCAGAGTTTAAGTGGGAAACTAAAAACAGAGTTTAACTATGAGAAGAAAAGTTGAAAAATATGAGGCATAACTCCACAAATCTCAACTTGACTTATATTTCCACAACGCCTTCTTTGCCAAAGCCCGCCACGAGCTTATCTCGAACTATACAGGATATTAACTAAGTTGAACTTGTGCTTAGAAGCTAGAAGACTTCTAATCTTCGACTTGTGAACTGTCAAATCAAAATTGACCCAGGTCTAATTTCCACGATCGTAGTGCCCTATCTTTTCAAAACTTGCACCCAAAAGAGAACCTCTTTTATACGAAACAGTCATACCTTTTTTCCTTCCTATGACCAATTTGTTTCAACTTCAAACGAGTCGACTTCGACTCCTTAACAGATGAGAGACATCCTATTTCACCAGTCACCGTTGATCCTTTCAGAACATAAAGACTACCAATACTTTTACCTTTCATCAAAATGAGAGTCCTACAAAATACCTTTATGCTACTTGACTCGATGTTAATTCTAAAACCCTTTGAGTCAAAAGTTCCTAATGAGATGATATTTTCTTTAATTCAGGCACATGTCTAACATTTGACAGTGTCCTAATTATCTTGTCATGCATCCTGATATGAACAGTACCAATATTGCTTACCTTACTGGGTAAACCATTCCCCATTCGCACAACTCCACCTTTAGCTGAACTGTATGTGGAGAACCAGTCTATGTTGGGACAGATGTGGAAAAAACACATTGGATCCAAGATCCACTCAGATTTAAGCTTGGAGCTTTCACTTGTCGACACAAAAAAAAAAATCATCACCTAGCCAAATTAGCACCAGCTAAATCTTCCTTGCTGCTTTTAGCAACCATTTTATTTCATAATTTGTAACAACCTGCTTTCATGTGACCTAACTTCTTACAATAGTGACATCTCTTGTCTCGCTTCCTTGATGCTACCAAAATTGAGACTTGTCTATCTGACTTGTTATCTGGATCAAACTCATTTTCGAATTTGTCTTTACTCAACGAATGACCCTTCATATCCTTGAATGAGAGATTATCTCTACCATAAATCAGGGTCTCTCTGAAAGACTTGTATGAAGGGGGTAAAGAGCACAATAATAGCATAGTCTGACCATTATCGTCAATCTGAACCCCAATGTTCTTTAGATCATTTTAAAGAGTAATAAATTGACTAATGTGATCTCTATAATGCTCATATTTGTTCATGCAGAACGTGTACAATCGTTGTTTCAGCACTAATCGGTTAGCTAGAGACTGTCGCGTAGAGAGTTTTTAACCTTTTCCATAAGATGGATGTCATTTTCTCCATCAAAACCTCCTACAACACATTATTTTTTAAGTATAATTGAATCATGGATAGAGCTTTTTTATCTAACCTATCCCATGCTGATTTATCTATGTCTGCGAGCTTTTTCTCTGTAAAAACCTTCTCAAGATCGCTCTAAATCAAAATTGTAGTCACCTGAACTTTTCATAAATTGAAATTTGTGTTGATATCGAACTTATCAATATCAAACCTTGTTGCTTCCATCTCTAAATGTGTTGATTGTGAAAATCGAGCTAGTTTTTTATACCAGCTTGTTGGGGATAAACCCGATTAAGTAAGGAACAAGTAAAATAACAAAGAAATTGAAAAGCTCGCACACAAATATTCTACGTGAAAAAACCCCCTAAAGAGGATAAAAAACCAAGGGCAAAAAGATAATTTCACTATAACGGCAAAAACAAAGAGTACAAAAATAGAGATAAAACTAAACCTTGAAACCAAACATAAAAATTTTTGAAGCGTAAACACAAAATTCTCTGAAAGCTTGTAAAAGCTAATACCTAAATGTGTAATGAGTTATTTTTCTAGGGTAGAAAAATAGTCTATTTATAGGCTAAATTTGTAGGTCAAATAATATTAAAATAACCTACACTAATTAGAGTTTAAATAGGAAACTAATATTAAAATAACTTACACTAATCAAAATTTAAGCGAGAAACTAAAAACAGAGTTTAACTAAAAGAAGAAAAGTTAAAAAAATAGGAGGCATACCTCCGCACTGTACCGCACCATTAGTATTTAGCTTGTAGAATTCCGCTTGTTGTGGCATCCACCTCATTTTCTATCTCCCCAGATTAATTTCAAGGCCCCTCCTTGTAGAGTACATGATACTATCTCTGACCAAGTCATACCTACAGCAACTATATCTACAACATTCATGTTATCACCCTTGAATATCATCGGATTACGACAATTCCATATTTTCCAATTAAAAATCCCAAACACCATCTAACAATCAATTTGATTAATCTTAGTTCCATCCTTATTACTTAAATTATTGGCAAGCCAAGTATCAAGAGACATGTTAGAAAAACCAAATCGCTTCTGACTTAGAACTACCATGCTCCAAATTAATTTTGCTATATAACAACCCCATATTGCATGAAGTGGCGTTTTAACATGAAAACTAGAAATAGGGCATGACCGCATGAGCTATCATTTGACATTCCTCTTCAACAATGCTCAGAATTAGTAAGAAATTTGTCATGTAATAAGAGCCAAATAATTTGCCGCACTCTTTACGGGCCTCTAAATTTCCAAGCCAGCTTCCATCTTTCCTCCTTCGACTGCCACTCAATTTGCACAAATAGCTTGTACGCATCTACCACTAAAAAACGACCATGTTCAGTCCATCTCCAAGTGCATCGATCATTCTTTGCATAAGCTATATTGGAGGTCGAATACCAACAATATATTTTAATATGTTCTATGACAACTCCCTCACAAAGCACTCCCAACTCCATTCACCAGTGGCATTCGTCAAAGCATACACGGTAGCTTTTTTGAAAGTTGATTCGTTAACCATGCAACACTCCTTAATAGGTCCAAGATCACTAATCCAAATATTGGACCAGAATTTTATCTTCCAACCATCCCCAAACTACCAATGCACACTCTACCTTAGAAACTCCCAAACTTTTGCTAGAGACTTCCATCCAAAGCTGTAATTTCACCGTTCAATGCTCACTGGACAGCCTTCAAACACCTTATACTCTCTTCACAATATTTGTACCCAATACAAATCTAATTTAGATAAGATACCCAAACAGAGCTTCAACATAAATGACTTATTTTGGTTATGAATACTATTTAATGCTAGGCTACCCTTATCAAGTGGTTGACAACACTTATTCCAACTTATCAACTCAATTTTCTGCATGGTGGATGTCGAACCCCAAATGAACTTTTGAATCAACTTCTCAACCTTATTGCAAATGCTCATCGGTATAAGTGTTGACTGCATAAAATATATTGGAATAATATTGAGGATCAACTTAGCAAGCATGACCCTTCCCGCTAATGACAACATCTTTGCATCCCAACCATTCAATCAGGCCTTTAGCTTATCCAATAAAAATGTCTACATTCCACTTGTAACCTTTTAATGAAACAAAGGCATCCCAAGGTAATTTTCAAGATTCGTTACCTAACTCACGCCCAAATTTCTACTAATGGCATTCGCAAATTTATTATCTATATTCCTCAAAAAGAATACATTTTATCTTATTCCTATTCACCTCGTGACCATGAAGTAACTAAAGCTTGTTATAACCTCCTCAACTATACTTGCTTGATCCATATCCAGTTCACAAAAGAGAACCAGATCATCTACAAAGAAAAGATTCAAAATAAGAGGTCCATTCTCGGATAATCTAATCGGAGACTATCGACCATCCGATACAAACTTCTGAATACAATGACCAATGTGCTCCATACAAAGAACGAACAGATACAATGATAGAGGGTCGCCTTGCCGAACACCTCTTAAAGGTTTAAACTCTAATATGAACTCCTTGATAAGATTTCTAGAGCTGAAAATATTTTAGAAATTGAATTTAGAATTGAATTGATTTTTCTAATCCTTGAATTTGTACAATGACTAGTATATATACAATGTATGAGTAACTGCTATTGTGTGTAACTACTATTAACAAATCACTAACTGCATAACAGCTTGACAGCTTGTGTATAACAAACTAACAAAAGGCTAAATAGAGAAAACCTTCCTTAGACTCCTAACATTCTCTCAACTACTCCTTAAGTAAAATCTGAAAAAAAAATTGAAGACGTACAAAGGATGAAATAGATAGGGTTTAGTGAGGATGCAACAACCTGGTCATAAGCTAAGACCTCATCAATAATGAGTGATCCATTAGCAACTTTTTCACGAAAAAAGTAAAGGTCGAGCTCAACATGTTTGAACTTAGAGTGGAGAACATGATTAGTTGCAATAGCAATGGCATTAGAATTATCACATCAGATAGTGGGTACATCGGTAGAACACAAATGTAGCTCTTGTAGTAGCGAAAGTAACCAAGTAACATCATTGGTAGCAGTAGCCAGACTCCGATATTCAGCCTCAGTCGTAGATCGAGATATGACTTGTTACTTTTTGGATGACCATGAGACTGGTATCTGTCTAAAATACACACAATACCCTGTCGTTGATCGACGATCGTCAAACTCTAATCCCCAGTTGGCAATGACATAACCCACTAATGACAACCTGTCAGATGGACGAAAAACTAGCCCATAATTAAGTGTACCATGTAAATACCGCAAAATTCATTTTAATGCAACCAGATGCAAGTAGTTGGAGAATGCATGAATTGAAAAACTCGATTTACGGTATAGGTAATATCAGGTCGAGTTAAGACTATATATTATAGAGCACCAGCAAGACTCCTATAGTCAGTGGGGTCACTGAGATAATCTCTGTCATCCTTTGATAAAATAGACAAACTAATTATAGGTTTGTAAACATTTTTTACATTTTTCAGGCTACTTCTGTTAAGAATTTCTCGAATGTACTTGCGCTGACATAAATGAAGACACCCAGTGGAGGACCGTGTAGCTTCAACACCAAGAAAGTAATGGAGATCGCCCATGTTTTTAAGTGAAAATGCACTATGCAACTGTTGAACAAAAAACATCAATGCTATATAGAAGACTTCCAATAATAATAATGTCATCCACATAAACCAAAACATACAAGGCAGAAGTAGGTGTAACACGCACAAATAACGATGCATCAGATTTAGACAAGACAAACCCAGCAGAGAGAAGAAAACCTTTTAGTTTATCGAACCAGACACGTAGGCTTGACGTATTTCGTATAAGGCTTTGGTTAGACGACACACCAAACGCTCACCATGTGGACCAAATTGAACATATCCTGGAGGTTGTTGCATAAACACCTCATCAGTGATATCCCCATTTAAAAAGGCATTATTAACATCAACTTGACGAAGTTGCCAACCCTTAGACACAGCAACAAATAATATGGTTCTAATAGTAGTCGGTTTTACCACAAGATTGAACGTTTCCTTAAAATCACATCCGGGAGCCTGAGAACAACCTTTGGCCACTAACCATGCCTTACGGCAGGCAATAGTCCCGTTGGGATTTTTCTTAACTTTAAATAGCCACTTACATCCAATAACCTTCCGACCAGATGGTAAGGGAACCAGATCCCAGGTAGAGTTGTGAATAAGAGCATCATATTCAGCTTGAACCACCACTTTTTACTCCTTATGAGCAAGAGCCTCCTCAACAGTTCGAGGCTCAAAATCTACATTCTCAACTGTCAAAACCTTAGGTTTAAAAATTCCTACCTTAGACCAAGTGACCATACTGTGAGTATTTCTCAGAGAAGCAGAAGCCTTAACTGACGAAACATCAAGACGATTAGATTCTACTTCAAGCGATATATTAACAGAAGCGGGCTGTATTGGATTACATGTAGCTGGTGAGTCAATGGAAACAGGTTTTATAGGATTGCAACTTTGAGTAGGAGATGATCGGAGTATGGGTGAAGGTATAGTCGTCTCTCTAGGTTCGGCAGAAGATTGAACAGAGGAGGGTTGAATGATAGGCACATGAGTGGTGACATAGGTAGGAGACTTAATGGTGTCCAAAACAGGTGCAAAGAATAAGAACTGACTCTCATCAAAAATAACTTGCGGAGAGATGACAACTCTGTCATCCGGTGTAAGACAATGATAGCCTTTATGTTGAGAACTATATCCTAAAAACGTATATGGTTGCAAACAGAACTCCAGTTTGTGAGGCATAAACAGATGCAAATATGGAAAACAACAACACCCAAACAACCTTAAGTGATCATACGTAGGTTCATGACCATGAAGAGCCTGATAAGGAGACTGACCTTTCACTACATGAGTAGGCAGATGATTGATAAGATGAACAGCACTGCAGAATGCATAACCCCAGTAATTCATGAGAAGGTTGGCTTGAGCTAAGAGGGTAAGACCGGTCTCCACAATGTGCCTGTGTTTACGCTCAGCAACACCGTTCTGTTCTGATGTATGTGGACAAGAAAGACGATAAAGAATGCCATGACTAGCCAAAACTAATGCAAATGCATGAAACTCACTGCCCCAATCACTCTGAAATTTTTTAATATGCTTTCCGAACTGAGTGAGAGCCATTTTCTGAAACTAAAAAAAAATACTCAATCGCTTGAGATTTACGTTTAATTAGATAAACCCAAATAAACCGACTGCACATGTCAATAAGCGAAGCATAGTACAAACTACCTCCACAAGTAACAGAAGTTGGTCCCCACAAATCAAAAACAACCAAGTCAAATAATTCCAAATATTCAGTAGTAGACGAAGGAAAAGGCAATTTATGTGATTTCCCTTTCTGACAAGCAATATAAACACTCTCTAAACATTTCTTATTAGAAACAATTTTACATTTATCAAAAACAAGATTAACAATTTTACGTTTATGCCAAAATGCAAAAATGTCATCTTTGTCAGGACAATCCTAAATCCAAGTATTGTGAATAGAAGCACTGTAATGGATGGAACAGATCAATCAACCGTGAATTGATAGAGACCATCACGAGCTTGGCCCCGCAGCAAGATTTCCTATGTCTGGACATCTTTAATTACACAATATGATGGATGAAATTCAAAAAATACATTATTGTCAATAGCAAACTAAGAAACCGGCATCAGATTCTTTCGGATACTCGGTACACACAGGACATTTGAAAGATGCAATAACTTTTTCTTCGTAGGTAGAATAGAATTTCTAATAGGCGATATTTTAGTGGGGGCACCATTGCCCATTAATAGAGAAGAATTACCTGAGTATAGAATGGAGTCATTTAATCCCGATGCATTTTGGCAAACATGCGTGGCCCCAGAATCTAGATACCAGGAAGAGGTTCCAACCGGCAGAGACACATAATAATCATTATCAAAGTTAGACCCGTGCTTAGTAGTAGCTAAAAATTTGATGCACGAAAATCAGGAATACGAGGCAGTCTAATACATGGAGAGGCATCAAAATCATGTACCCAGGCCCTCGGTTTAGTCCGTCATGGCACACCATTATATTGAACAATATTATGACCAATGGGCTCAAGCCCAACAAAACTGACATTCGACGCATTATTTTGGCCCATATTAGATGGCTCATTGGCCAACCTACCATTTGGCCTAATTCCATGGCTTGCCATAAGCAGCCTATACCCACTAGATGGCCCAAACGCATGCGGCCCAAAAGAAACTCCCATATTTTGCGGCCCAGCATGACGCCCCACCTGATGACCAATGTCATGTGGCTCAAACGGATGACTCATTGGAAGAGTCAAATCACGCGACATGGAGGGAGCAGATCCAATCACGTGGCCTATGTCAGTAACACTAGGAGAAATAAATGGGTTAGAAACCCTAGCAGACTTAGGGCCAGTTCTGCATTGCTTTTCAAAAGCACTTCTGGCTCCAAAAGCACTTCTAGAAGAAAAGCTGTGCAGAACAAGCTATTTTTGGCTGAAATTTTTAGCTTTTCAGAAGTGCTTTTCAAAAGCACTTCTGAAAAGGAGAAGTTAAAATTTTTAGCTTTTCCTCTCCCAAAAGCACTTTTAGTGCTTAATTACTTTTTCACCCCTCCAATAACATAGTACTTCCCCTTTTTTTTCTTGGTACTTAATTACAAATGTGTTAAAATCATTAATTAAAAATAAAAAATATTTTTTAAAATACTAATTACAAATATTTAATAGTTATATTTAAATATTTAAAATATAGTTTATATAATCTAATTAAATTTTATAAATAATTAATATTTATTGCTTAAAAATATTTAAAATTTATATTTTATATATTAAAATATTAACAAGAAGTTATAATATTTTTTTATATTCTTACTAAAATATAATAATATTAACTAATTTAAATATTATTTAAATGCATATTTGTTATTTGATAATAACATATCTAAAATTGACACTTATTTCTCAAAAGTACTTTTTGACAGCAATGCTAAACACTCAAATTTTAAATTAAACTTTTCAAAAGCACTTTTCCACAGCACTTTTCAAAAGCACTTTTCAAAAGCATTGCCAAACTAGCCCTTAAAATTAGGCACAGAATAACTAGATAGCATGTGTTCCCACGAATGGCCAAACAGAAAAACCACCGGAGCTGCCGCCGAAGGGCCAACGCACTGCCCAGATTCGCCAAACGAGATTGGGCCACCACGGGCAGATGACCACCAACCAAACTCGCCAAAAAACGTTTCACATGGTCCTTGAGCAGGACATCCAGACAACGTCGGCACCGTGTTGGAGCGGAGGAGCCACCGTACTCACGATCGAAGCTGTAGTAACAATGTTGGGCTAAGTGACCATATCTTCCACATATTTGACACTGGATCCGTGGCCGAAACCCACGCCCATGAGTAGATGAACGGCCACCGCGCACTGTGTCAGCCACCAGTGTCGACGGAGCAGCCTCAACAATATTCTTATTAAACGACACTTCTGTTGCGGCGCGATTTTGACAGTTCTCAAACTCAAAGAGAGCGTCAACTAATTTTTGAAGTGGAAGAGATTCAGTCGAGAATGATGCAAGGGTTAAAACAGCATCAAACTCCAATAAGAGACCGGCTAGTATTATGTCCACCTTTTTCACCTCCGGAACCGCTGATTCAAAGGCCTCAAGAAGCGCATAGGTATTTTCTATTTTCGCTATGTAAACTTTTACTGACATGGTTCCTTTCTTGATTGAATGAAGGTCATGCCGGATTCGAGATAACTTTGCGCCAGTGGCTGCAGCAAAAAGACAATTGGCCGTGCTTTAAATGTCACAAGTAGATTTTGCTGCTGTAAAACAAGACAACAGAGGTGAACTAATTGTAGAGAGAAGCCAATAAGCAAAAAGCTTATCTTGCTGGATGAAAACAGAAGCATCAGGATTCAGAGTGAGAACGTCGTCCGGAAAGGAGATGAATCGAGGCGGAGCATGTATGGTCCCTTCCAAATATCTGAGTAACTCGTCTCCCTTAACTATTAACCGTATATGCTACTACCATTGCACGAAACTGCCTTCATCCAACTTCACCGTGTGATGCCTAGGAAACGTCTGAACTAACCAGACGCTAGAGAGGTTGGGACTGCTACAATCAGCAGTAGTGGAGTCAGCGGAATTTGCCATGGACGCAGCAAGAAGAACCTCCAGGAACGTTAGGCGACTGATACCATGATAAGATTTCTAGAACTGAAAATATTTTAGAAATTGAATTTAGAATTGAATTGATTTTTCTGATCCTTGAATTTGTACAATGACTAGTATATATACAATGTATGAGTAACTACTATTGTGAGTAACTACTGTTAACAAATCACTAACTACATAACAGCTTTGACAGCTTGTGTATAACAAACTAACAGAAGACTAAATAGAGAGAACCTTCCTTAGGCTCCTAACACTCCCCATTCCATAAGATTTGTATAGAGGTATTGAAACACAACTCATATTTAAGTCACATAAATTATCCAAAAAGCTTACACAATGAATTGTCTCTTTTAAAAAATCCAAACGAATATGATCAGACTCTTTCTCAAGGTCCAGTTTAATTACCATTCATCCCTTACACTCTGCTTGATTTTCATAGAATGAATAACCTCCTTCGCAATAATAATATTATCCACTTTAGATCCTCCGGCAATAAGTTTCACTTGATTAAGGCAACTATCATTAAGAAAATATGTATTATAGTGAACAGAAAGAAGAAATTACATTTCTTGAAAAAGAAAAGGGCCAAATCTAAGAAAAAGTGCCGCACATTTTGACACATCTTCCAGAGCGGATACTATCTAAATTGTTATCGCACTTGTAAGAGATGAATAATCGCAGTTCAAAAAAGAAAAAAGGTTTAATCCGGTGCGCCTTGGGAACATCATGTTTTAGGATCTTGGGAAGGGAATTCCCATTATTCATGTATTAATTGTACCAAGAAAAGCAACGATTTTCTCTCTCTCTAGCCCTTATATTCCCCTTTTGTACCAAAAGGAAATCTTTATTCTTTTTTAATATAGAGTAGAGGAAGTAGCTAGTTGGTAATATTTTTTTAAGGAAAATTGTTATTCAAATTAATGTGAATAAAAATTTAAACAACATAAATTATTTGCTATTATATCAATGACTAGTATATATTTGATAATCACTCACAATTGATCATGGTTGTTTCAAGTTTTTCAATTAGTCGAGAACTTTATTTTTCCTCTCTCTAGATCCGATTTTTGATTTTTTTGATCTATATGTAATCAAAATTAACTTTTTTAATCATCTCTCCATTCAATTTAGTCCAAAATTGACTTTAAGGCATTTTTGTATATTCGCCCCTAATGTTTTACATCTTTTACAATTTAGTCCTTATTTCATAAAAACACAAATTAATGCAACTCAACCACAACCCATACTAGAAAAATTGCAAATAGGTCCCTATCAGCCCATATTTTTCATTTATTTCATATTTTAACCTTAAAGTTTTCGCATTTCACAATTTAATCCCTAATTTGTATTTTTACCAAAAATACTTAACAAAACTTGTATAACTATCATCAAATATTCATAATCTATCTTCAATCATCAAAACACATGCTTATTCATCAATGGAAACTTTCTAAATCTTTAATAGTTTTGCAAATTAGTCCCTGGGCTAGTTAGACCTAGTTACAACGATCACAAAAACATAGAAAATATTAAAAACGGAACAAAAACCGTACCTTAATTGAGCAAAATAGCATAGCCGAATGAAGAGCATAAAAATGGCTTCTTCTAGCCCTAATAATCAATTTAGGAAGATAATATGGAGACTTAATTTGGTTTTATTTTATTTGTTTATTATTTATTAACTAATTTACTAATTTAACCTTGATTAAAAACCATCAAAATTCATGATAATATGTCCATATATGTCCACTCATGTTTCAAATGGTCTAATTACAACATAAGGACCTCTAAATTAAGATTTCATAGCTATTAGATACATTTAGCTATTGAAACTCCACTTTTACACTTTACGTGATTTAGTCCTTTTTATCGAATTAATCATTCAAACGATAAAATTTCTCAACGAAATTTTCACACAATCATTTTATCATGCTATAAACATTAAAATAATAATAATATAATTATTATATCTTAGGATTTGTGGTCCCGAAACCACTGTTATGATTTGACTAAAAATGGGTTGTTACATAAATTAATTAATTTATCACAAGTTATTAAATTCAATTAATTAATTTATAAGTTTATAATGTTCAAAATTCATAGTAAAATATTTAATTAGGGAGGTTAAATTAAATTAAGTTAATTAATTTAAAATATTTAATTTTACTCATTGAAGATTATTTCATTTAATAAAATATGATTAATATTTTTTATGTAAAATTTAAAAATTTTATTGAAATAATATTTTAATAAATTCATTTTTATTTAATAAATTATAATTGGCAAGATTTTTTATATGAAATAACTATAATTTTCTTAAAATTTTAGACAATATGCTATTATTGAGAACTAATTTAATAAAAAAAAGGTATTTCATAATTATGACTATTGCTTTTATAAGTTAAAATTTGATATAAATAATTAAAATAAAACATAAAGATAGATTCTACTAAAAGCCCCGTTGTTATAGTGGATCATTGTTATAGAGAAGAATGATTGTACAATAATTTTAAAATAAGGTATACTACACTGCTGGTCAATCAACTATGGTTAATTGTCCTTTTTGTTCACCTAATTATTAAAATTTCAAATTAATTGCCGAACTAATGGGATTTTTTTTTTATCCTTTTTCATTTAGTACCTCACGGAGGAAGACATGGCAGTTAAATAAATTACACCTAATTTCCTGTAAAAAAAGAACTTTGACAAAGAATGATTTTAGTGAAAAGAACACCCTAAAACAAAAAATAAAAATAAACTCTCTCAACAATAAAACCCTAATCCTTTTGAATTTTCGGTGAAAACACACTAGCCATTTGGTTTTGCAAAAATAAACTGTCTTAAAAAATAAACAAGTAAACTATATCGTTTTCATAAAAATAAAATAAAACACAAAACACCCTACTACAAACAATAGAAAAGGATAAAAAAATATAAATCCAGTGATTAATTTGAAACCCTTAAGTCTCACCAAATAAAAATATGAGCTCCAATCAAAAAACTTCTTTACTATCGAATCATTCACTAATTTATGTAAACCAACACCACCAAGAGTCAATTCTCTACTTCAATCTTGCTCAACCAATCCTCGTAAGAACCACGAAAATGATAGATTTGATCAGCAATAATTATGCACACATATATCTAAATCACCTTAAAAATTTGCTACCCACGAGTCCAACAGCCGCTATCTTTCAGCATTCATTGAGATCTTCCAAGGCTGTGATATTGGTTATATCTCTAACCACCACATCCTCATTACTTTTCGCTTTAAGCCTTAAGAGCTTACCCATTTCCCACATTTTTTCGGCTTTCTTTACGATTGCTCTGTTTCTATTTAAAAAGTCTAAATCTGATAAAGATGCATTTACAATCTTGTCCGACTTCGGCGAAACCTTTGAAGCCCTTTTTATTCTAGCAGCAGCCTTACTCTTCTTTTCTATGGAAGTTAAAAGTTGTTCTTCAATGTCTCCCACTGCTCTCACTTTCCTTCTTATAATTGAACTTTCTTTGTTGCTAATCTTGTTACTTCTATCATCTGCTAAAACAGCTCCCACAGTCTCCCCGACACCCTTTTAAGTTGTTTCAGAAAAGAGCCCTCATTAGTTATAGTTACATTGTCCAACCCAATCGCCTCTATTTCACCACAATGTATCAAATTAACACTAACCTGAGATGAGCCCAAATCCTTGTTAATACAGTCAACCTCATTCTCGACGTCCTCTCTCTGGTAGGGTGAGTGTTCAATCGAATCGAGTCGAATTTTTTTTAACTTAATCAAGTTAATGAGTCTTATTTTATTATCCTAACTCAATTTAATTTTTTTTAATCGAGTTGAGTGAAATGAAATTTGTTTCGAGTCGAATCGGATCGAGTGAAATTAAAAAAAATTAAATATGTTAAATTAAAATTTTGTTACAGTAACTAATTTCATGTTGAAGTATATATATTTAAAAAATTTTCAAAGAAAAATAATAATATACTTTAGTATGATAAAATTGAATCATTAATTAACTTTATTTAGGTTCCAAAATTATTGTTTTAGAAAATTTTAAAATTTTTAACTTTCTTCGTATATTCTTTAGAAATTTTTTAAACATTTTTTATAATTTTTTAAAAAATATAAATTTTTTGAATTTTTTAAAATTATTTTGATTTTCTTTTTATAATATTTGTTGAGAGAAACCAATTTGCTAATTTTCAAAATTGATAGGAAGTAAAAGAATATTTATACCAATCTGTTATTCGAATTATTCGAGTTATTCAAATTATAAAATTTAACTCGACTTAAACTCGAAACTTGAATTACTTACTCGAGTTGACTCGAATGACTTGAACAACTCGATTCATTTAATTAAAAGTTAAATTTTTTTTTGAATCGAATCGTGTTTTGTCCACCCTACTCTCTAGCTTTTAAATTCAATAAATCTATACTGATAATGCCTCCATGTGTCATCTCCTCCAAGCTAAGCATGCCGCCCATACCCAACAAATCCAACCTATTACAACCAATATTCTCAATTTCCCATAACCTTTCATTAATGACATCCACCATCTCTCTGCTGTCACTACTAGGATTTCCTTGCGACTTCTCCCATACCAAAATCTTTGTCGCCACCGCCATGTCGTCACTAGCAGATTCAATATGTACTCTGACAGTAATCCCTTTTTTTATCATGACCAAACAAGGCCAATCTCTCGTTACCATTTGTTGATGACTCGTTCTTGGTGAGACTTACTTGTCAAGCATCTGCCATGTCATTGTCCCCTTCATTCCATTGCGACAACTCATCTTCTTGACCAACTTGTTCCATTACCGACTTCACTATTCTTCCATAGAACCGTCTTCACTTTTTTGACAATTCAGAATCCTCTAACAAAGGATCATTGCTATTATAACAATTAACCATACGGTGTAATTTATCTTTTAAAATATATTATTACATTATATAATACTTTCAAATACTGTAATAGTAGAACATAATATATTAATTATTGTATATTATCATTTATTATTATACTAATTGAAATACGTTGTAAGTCACTATACTCTTCATACACTAAAAGTTAATACTCTTACTATATTATACAATACTATATCATATAATATGTAATATATATTAATAGTTTATATATAAGCATTAAGATTGGGTTAGGTAATGAATTGATTTGATGTTGTCGATTAGATTTTAAATTTCAAAAAGGTTTGAACCAAATTTACACTTAGATATATTATATATTTAAACCCAAAACTAAACCAATATCAACTAAATCCAAACCAAATTTAAACTTTATTCAAAACTCAACTTAAATAAAAATAAACTAATTTCAAATTTCAAATTAATAAAAATATAATAATAATATTAATGAAAATTTTATATTAATAAAATATTAAACATTAATCAATAAAAAATTAAAACTAAAACCTAAATTCCCAAATAGTTAAAATTAAATTTATTAGTAATATTATTAGTATCGCATAATATATCATGTTTAATAAGTATAACATTGGATATCACGTTATTAAATTAATATGTTATGTTGCTGTATATTTTATATTATTATTAAATTTAAAGTTGATATATTTATTATAATCATATAGTTTAAAAGATTTTATATTCAAGTAATATTTTTAAAAGTTTACGTCACTTTATAATTAACGTAGAAACTTATTATTAATTATTTTTGTTATTAATAAAATTGTAATATAAATATGTAATTGTTATAAACACATTTTCATAAAATAAATACTTCTAAGATTTTGTGAGCTCTAAAGATAAATAAAATAAGACAAAAAAGAGTATAAAATTTTGATTTATATCATAATTAAAAACCTAATTCATACAAGTTTTTCAGCTGTATATACCGAAGGTAAAATGCCCATTTTGAAGGATTCTTCTTAAATAGAGAAAGGCCCAAAAGATAGATTGATGGTGTAGTGGACGTGGGAATCAGATCTGTCATGATTGCAGCCCATGCATTTATAGTTAGTAGCAAACTAGGGAATCCCAAACCCCAAAACAAAGGGAATATCTGTATAGGTAAATAATAGTTTAAAATTAATAATCAAGCAAATAGCCTTTTTCTTTAAAAAAAACGAAATTTAATTAAGAATGGTTTTCTTATATATATATATATATATATATATAAAAAACTAGTTAATTATATTCGAAATTAAATATATTTTTAATTAATTATTTTAATGTAAAAACAATAATTGATTGTATTAAGTTTTTGGAAAAACATATATAATTTTGTATAGTAATTTTAAAATATTTTTAAACCTATTTTTTAATTATTAAAATAATATTTAATGTATTATTAATTTTAAAAAATATTTTGGAATTATGTGTAGGGCCCAATTCTAGCCCGGGGCCCAAACCAATACTAAAATTAAAACAAAATACCCTCAGCCCAATACAAACTCAATCCTAAAACCCATTTACAACTGGAAACACAAAAATTTATATACTTTTTCATACCCAATTTTACTTAAGTTCATGCAAATCCGGTTAAATTCTTGTCAAAAAATAATTAAATATTATAAAATAATTAAATCGTGTTAAAAATATAAGCATGGTGAATTTATTTAATTTTATACTTAATTTTGATTAATTTTGACTATTTTTGACAGATTCGAGCAAAGGGCAAAAATTGGCTCAGCTGACACTGCTGAAAGCACAAAACCGAGAAGCAATTTGAAGTATCGAGGCACGTTAATTTCCAGCCTAAGACGGTCCAGAAATGTGTATTAATTCATAATTTAATTAATTTTAATTTATTCCCCGTTTAATTTGGGTTAAATAAATTATTTTTAATTAATTTTGGAGAAAGGGTCCAGTTGAACCGCACCGGTCGAGCCAAATTGGGTGAACCGAACCAGCCACTAAATGGGCAGCCCAGAACTGTCCATATGCTGACCCAAATCAGCATTTTAGCTGATTAAATATGCTTGCAAAAAGGCCCTCAAAAGACTTCTAAATTGCATTCAAACCCTACCTTAATTTATGGCTTTATAGATTTGCCCCAAGCCTAAAATAGCAAGGTTGAAACTCTCAACTTTGCCATGTGTGTGGCCGGCCAAGGGAGGGCTCTTTGGCTGCTGAAATTTGCTATTTTTAGCAGCCACAATCAGCTATAAAAGCCACCCCTTGCTGATCATTCAAAGCATCCCTCACTTCACATCATTCTTTCATTCCCTCTCTCACTTTTCTCTCATTTTTTCCATTCCATTCCTTCTTGTTCAAGTGTCGATTTCTTCTCTTGGGAAAGAGACTTTCATCAGCCATTTGGAGCAGCAATTTAGGTGTTCATAAGCCACCTTGATAGCCAAGGCCAACGAAGAACGAAGAGCGGAGCAACTAGTCAAGCGACGGAGAAACACTGGATTTGCTTCTTGTTCCCTATCTCTTTAAATTTGGTTGTTGTTTTGACGAACATGATTATGAATATTTATGCTATTGAAATGGTTATTTTAATCAATTCATCTTAAATTATGTTTGTGTTGAGTTGATTATATTCTGCCTGCTTAAATTGTTAAAATCATGTTTATGCTGTTATAAGCCTCAGTAAGATGCTTGATTAAGTAAAATCATGCCTAAGTTATTCTTGCGTTACATCGTGAGGTAACTAATGAATTAATTATTTAAACGGATTGCAATTGTAATTAATTGACACAATTACCTAATCGATTGCATGTTTATTCTTCTAAGGTAGTTGAAGGCTAAATTAGCAATGTATCTCATGATATTATTGCCTTGCATAACTTGCAAGATTATTGTGATTAAATTGTTTCAAGGTAGGGATGCCTTGTTACTTCACATAGTCTTTTATATGCTTATTGGATTTAATTAATCGTTTGAATTGACATAGGGATATGCAAGAGATTGGTTTAATTTAATGAGTATGTATGTGCAATAACATGTTTGCTTGCTAGAATCTGTTTAGTCGGTTGAATTGACATAGGGATATGTTAAGAGATGAATGGATTTTTGTTTGTAAGTTTGTTCATAAGTTAGCAAATTACCGGGTTGCTGTGAAATTATTCGTAACAGTATGAACATGAGTATAATAATTCTAAGTTAAAGAATTATAATTAATCCAACACAAGTATGTTACATCGATTAAATCTTATTTGAAATCGTGCATTAGAACTACTTTATTTTATTTTAATTATTTACTTACTTTTTAAATAGTTTTTGACCATCTTTCAAAATCAAATTATTTTTACCTCGCCAAAGTGTTTTTCAATTCATTTCATAAATAATTCTTTTTACAGTCCCTGTGGGTACGATAACTTGACATTTACTTGTCACTTTATTACTTGTTGCGATTGTGTACACTTCCACATTTTTCCATCGTTCCAACAACGCGGCCCAATTGGCCCAAAACTTAAACAATTCTAGAAATCCTAAGTTACCCTAGGCGAGCCGCCGCTCGTGCCCACGCCCACAAGCCCTGCTCCGCACGTCGCGCGCCCCTCCGTGTCGTGCGCGATTCCACCACGCCACGTCAGTGCTCGCATCCACCACGCCACCTACAAATGGGAAAAACAGTTCTAAAAAAAGGCTATAAAACCGAATCAAAACCAAGTGTAAGGGGATATTTTTTTTTCCTTTGATTTTTATGTACAAAATAGCAAAGAATACACGAGTCTCGACATCAATAAAATCAGATTGAAGATTCAGGAGGTTGTTTTTCGTTTTTTCTTTTCGCATTCTTGTATTTTCTTTTTCTTTTTTTTTTTTTACAAATTGATTCCGAATAAAATCTTGAGAAGAAGGCTTACCTGCATTCGACCTTGAATCGGTGTCGAAAGACTCATTTCCAGGTGTCGTTGGCACCAAATGTGGCGTTGGTATTGCGTCGGCCATTTTGGGGGCATGCGAATGAAGCCCTAGCAGAGCAAAGCAGCTTTTTTTCGTTTTTTTTCTAAACCCTCAGTCAAAATGATTTTTGAAATAAATTTTGTTTTAAGTAACAAAAGCAAAACGGTGTCGTTTGGTGGTGCTAATACCGGCGCGTCGACCCAATCCACAAGTGGGGGTCTGCACGTTTTGGTCCGTGGGGATATTTGCACAATTGATCCTCCCCTTTTGCACTGACTTGCGATTAAAACCGGTTTATATTTTCCTTATTTTTTAAATTGTCCCAGAAATTTGCGCGTCTACCCATCTCAGTCTGCGTTGAGACGATCCGTTTTGGGGCATGGTTTATTTCTTTTTTTTCGTCCGTGCGAATCCACGCTCATAGCGTTTTGGTCCTTGGCTTTAATTTCAATGTTGTATTTTATTAATTAATTGTCCCTTTTAGTTTAATTTTATTTCAATTGAGTTTATTTCCATTTCAGTATGTGTAATTCCTTATTTCTTAAATCTATTTAGCACTCAACTTTTAAAGATTATTTTAAAACATACATTTTGAGTTACTTTAATAATTTTACCTTGTTTTTTATTTTGTTTAAATTGCAAAAGTATTATTTTAAAGAATTATTTTATGTAGTGTTATTTTAAATTCTTGTATAATATTTAATTAAAATACTTTTATATATTATTATTATACATATATAATTATGATAAAATTAGTTTTATTTTATATACATTACTAATTCTATGTTATTTTATTTATATAATCTATTTAATATATGTTTTCCTTTCAAATCTATTATGTATATAGTTTGTTCTTTCAAAACATAATTTATTTTCTTTTACTACAAATTCTTTTATGTACTATTGTCTCATTATATATTATTTGCATTTTTTATATGTATATTATCCATTTTAAATAGCCATGTCTTGTTCTTTTCAAAATATTTTGCACATTTACTTCCAACTTTTTCTTTTATAATATATTAGTTGTCATTTATGTCTTATATTCTTATTTCTTAATATGTAAACTATCTCAAGTCCTAGCATGTGTTGCTCATTTATGAATTTTTATATTTAAATAGTCTTTAAATCGTTTATATTGCGTTGACTCCTAGTTTTCATACTATTTTGCATATCATGTGTCACTATCGGTATTCATGTTTCATGCATGTAATTATGTTTTTATTTCTTGTTATTGCATCATGATTATGACTCCCATATTCTCTAAATATCGATTGTCTTTTATCTCCAAACAAACCAAACAAGTATATTTTGACTCGGTTTTCATGATTGTTAACTTGAACCCTCTTAACATAAGGAAATATTTCGTGTTTAGAAGTTCGAGGAATCGTGCCCAATCGTGCTGGGTTTCGATTTTTCGTTCAACTAAAATGCGGAATATCCGTTTGAACTTTCATCTATTTTTTTAAACTAAAATAAGGCAATATTTCATGTTTGGAAATTCGAGAGATCGTGCCCAATCGTGCTGGGTTTCGATTTACCGTTTGAGCAGATAGCCAAATATCCTTTTGAAAATTCAAATGCATGAGTTTTGGAAATTATGAGATGATCTTGTATCAAGGGTTTGGAATGTTGTGTCCTATCGTGCTGGATATGATATTTTATCCAATCTGAGCGAGAGAATTTCAATATCCAATTCAAGATATCTAAACATTTTTAAAGGAATTACGTTTTAAAATCTTTTTCCAAATTTTCAATTTTAGGACGTTAATTGATTAGTACGGTACCATTTTGGGCGTTGCGAGGGTGCTAATCCTTCCTCGCGCGTAACCGACTCCCGAATTCGTTTCTAGTTTTTTCGTAGACCAAAAGCGTTGTTTTAATAAACCAAAATATTTTATTAAAATGATCGATCATAAGGTGACCCGATCACACCTAAACAAAAAGGATTGGTGGGGACTCCATACCTCGTTTTAAAGTTGATCCCCTTTTTTTTCAAAACTTAAAAATGGTTTCGACAGCTTGGCGACTCCACTAGGGACAACAAGAGAGTCAAGTAGTAAAATTGATTATTTTCTGTCCTTTTGTCAAAAAATTAAAAATTGGTTTTTAACATACGAGCCTTTCATTGCATTTCATGGGTTTTATGGTTTCCATCATTTTTTGTTTTGAGCTTTTTATATCCTCTCGCATTATCTTGCATGCCCGTTATGGTTGCACCTTTTAAGTGGGAGTGAGAAACTATGCCTTCGTGAGGTTTTCACCTCTGCATGGCTAGTGGACTACTTCCGGGATACATCCGTACCTATGTCTTCATGAGGTTTTCACCTCCGCATGGCCATAGGGAAATGTATTCCCCTAAACTGAACTCGATCTGTATGAGCCTATAATGGGTGAGGGTTGAGGAATCTACTGGTTTAGGTACCCTTTTCTTTAGAACTGAGCCACATATAGCGAACCCTAAGAGTCCACCCTAAATAGAGCTATGTTGAACATTAGAGATTACCCAGATAAGTGTTTGACTATTTTCAATTTGCTTTGGATTTTATTATTCGGTACTAACTCGTGTTTTGATGTGGCCATAATTGCATATCATTCCATATTTAGGGAGGTGTCGATTCCTATTCAGTTACTAAGTTAGAGAGCTTGCTATGGAGAATGAATTCCTTGATAAAGTGGAAGATAATGCTGTTGTCCGTATATGGTCAGAGAAGAGGCAACTTGAGAAAGTGGATAGCCTGGCTAAGGGATATACGTCAGAGTTGTGGGACTTCACCTATATCAGCATGATATAGAATAAGTTCCAGGAATTGAGGGATATATGGCCCAGTTGGGGAGATGAGATTAGGCAACTATTTTATTAAAATTTTGGCGACTTACCCTACCTGCTCGACATTAAGGTAGACAAGAACTTGTTCCGGGCCATAACTCAGTTTTGGAATCCCGCGTATAGTTGTTTCACTTTTAGAAAGGTGGACTTGGTGCCTACTATGGAGGAGTATACAGCTTTGCTTCATTGTCCAAAGGTTCAAGTCGATAGAGCTTATTCTAAGGCTGCTAATGCCCAACCTTTTGTAAAGAAATTAATGAGTATCACTGGGATGAGTGAACAGTGGGTTACAGGTCGAATTCAGCAAAAGGGTGATGGTAAATGTATTCCTTGGGTGAGTTTGAAGGATCTGATCGTAGCACATCCAGATATGAAGAAGAAAGTTGACGTCTTCCTCTTAAGTATCTATGGTTTGGTGATTTTCCCCAAAGCTTTAAGGCATATAGATGAAGTAGTTGCCGATTTATTCGATCGACTTGACAAAGGAGCCACACCGATGCCGGTAATTATAGCCAAGACATTCAGATCCTTAAGTGCATGTCGGAAGGCAAGAGAAGGCACATTTGTAGGGTGCGCGCAGTTATTGTTAGCTTGGTTCCATAGCCATTTTTGGAAGGTGGATAAAGTTTCTTATCGGATTTTCTCCAAGAAGTACTCCCCGTTGAAGGAGATAGTGGCTACGCCCAGGAGAGATGACATATCAGAGGAGAATTGGATCGCACTCCTTCAAAATCTCCAAGAGGAGGATGTTGAGTGAAGAGCTCCTTGGTTGGTTCCCGATGAGATCCTCTATCGGTGTGGGAGTTTTGATTGGGTACCTCTGCTTGGAATTTGGGGAGCCGTTGGATATGCTCCTTTGCTTGTGTTGAGGTAATACAGATCGAGACAGTTTATACCGACAATGCATAGGTTAGCTCAGAGTGAGTTCTCGTATAAGGGGGATCATTATAAGAAGAAGGTTCGAGAGATTTCTGATGCCTGGAGACAGACACGCCAGACAGAGAGAGAGCTTCGTGGCTAGAATCATCAAACCTTGGAGTCGAGTAGAAAGAAGGCTCCACCGTAGGCTATTATCCATCCATCGTCATGGTGGATTAAGGGTCGAACGGCGGCTGAATGAGGGCAAGCATCTAGGGTTTCGGTTTCCCCTGTCTGCTTTGCCAAAACACTCTGATTTTTGGACCGATTTTCCCTTTTAATTGAGGGCATGGAGTGACGCCGTTTCGGGCTAAGTTCAATAGCCTTTGAAACGACGCCGTGTGGACCTATTTGGCACGACCCGCGCGCGAATGACCCAACCCGGGGAGGATCCGCGTACTTCCTATTAATGGGAAATTTGTGCTCTAGGTCCCTCCCCTTTCGCGCCGTGTGCAAATCAGTTTATATTCGCTTTTCTTTTCCTTTTAAATTTTCCCCACAATTTACGCGCGTTTGCATTGCGGTCTGAGCTTTAACGCCGCGTTTTGGGAGCCTGGAATATTTCCAAATTGAGCCCCTGTGCATTTGCGCACATCACGCAGTGGTCCTTTCTTTTATTGTTTTGTTTTCAAAATTGCCCTTTTGTTTTGGGATTGATTCTGATTAAATCCTTTTAGCTTATAACTTTCTTTTTTTCGATACATTTTAATCTATTTTAGTAATTGCTTCTCTCTTATTGTTTTTAATATCATCGTCATTGTGCGTATTTTATATAAACATTTTACACATAGTCATATATACGAATCTATACATGCTTTATAATAAATTAACTTCATTCTATGTACACTATTAATGTTAGCATGTCTTCGAATTTTTTTATTTTATTTTGGCACATATTTTTATTATCATATTTCATTTTGCATGTCTTTTTTACGTATTATTTAAATTGTTATTATATATATATTATTCAACATCTATACTTGATCTATATAAAAGTCATTGAATCCATAGTATTTTATACATATAATGCTCCTTACATGTAAGTATGTCTTTAAATATATTATGTATATAATTTATAATAAAATAAATTTTGTCCTATACTTATTATCATTTCTATGTTAATTTACATATAGTTACTTTTAAATTTATATATATATTAATACATTTACTACTTTAATGGATTTTTTCTATTTTAAAACACTTTTTGCTTTGTGATTTATCAAGTGTTTTCAATATACATATATGAGATAATTTTGGAAACTTCATTTCTCTTTTTGTAATTATAAAGTTATTATTTTTGAGTGGATCTATATATTATATTGCTTTTGTGTATACATAGTCTATCATTTTAAATGTTTTAATATAAGGATGTGTATAATTTTTAGATTATTTTAAAAATTTATATGTATCTTATTATTAATCCTATGTTTTTAATAGGTTTACATGTATATATGTTTTATAAATCTATTTTGTGTGTTATATCTCATCTTGTATCCTTATTATTCTTTTGCATTATATACTATTTAAATCATCATGTAGTTCGTCAACTTTTAAATATATTTGTGTTTAAAATATTTTACATGCAACTTGATTCAAACTTTCATTCTATAATATCCATTTCAAAAAATTATATATATATCTATCCCTAGTTTTTATATATATATATATACACAAATTTGTCAACCTACATTTTATGCGTCCATTTGTTCGTCGTTCTTAAAATAATTTTATACTATATTATTTCTTCAATTTGCATTTTGTTTTGCGTATTTAGTAGTAGTCATATTACATTATGCCATGCATGTTATTGTTGCATTATTTATTTGTTCATTGTTGTATATTGACATGTTAATTATTCCCCATGCATGATTAAGATTGAGCTATATTTCCAAGCTAGTTGTACTTAGTTGTAAGTGTTTGTTAGTTGGTTAAATAAATTGTATTGCCTCCACTCCTCCATTGTCGTATTTTATATGTACCTATTACCTCATATCATCGTTTTCCACCTTGTTTTTGAAATGTGGTTTCGTAAAATTCAAATTTTTATGATTAATTTTGTCTTATTTCAAATCGAATTAATATGTTTTAAACTAGTTCACAATTATTTAAAACGAAGGCAAGGTTTGATATTTGGCAATTCGCGGAATCGTGCCCTAACGTGTTGGGTTGCAATTTCTCGTTTGCTCAAAATAATCAAATATCCCTTCAAAATTTCACTCAAGTCTTCTAAAAATCCTTTAAAACGAAGGCAATACTCGGTGTTTGACAATTCGGGAATCATGCTCTATCGTGCTGGGTTGTGATTTCTCGTTTGGTCAAAACAATCAAATATTCCTTTAGGTTTTCACTCATGTTTTTTAAGAAAACCCTTTAAAACAAAGGCGATGTTCAATGTTTGGCAATTCGAGAATCGTGCCCTATCGTGCTGGGTTACGCTTTTTCATTTGTTTGAAACGATCGAAGATCCCTTTGGAATTTCACTCACGTTTTTTAAAAAACTCTTTAAAACGAAAGAAATGTTTGATGTTTGGCAATTCGGGGAATAGTACCCTATCGTGCTGGGTTGCAATCTCTCATGTTTGTTCAAAATAATCGAATATCTCTTCGGAATTTCACTCGTATTTCTAAGGTGAGGCAATGGTCAATGTTTGGAAATTCGAGGAATCGTGCCCTACTGTGCTGGGTTTCGGTTTTCCGTTGAACTAAATAGTTGAGCATCCTTTTGTGATTTTCAAATTATAAATTTTCGGACGTCGAAACAAGAAGATTTTTGGCAACCAACTCGGGTTATTCAAATGTTATTAAAAGGAACCACATTTCAAAAACAATTTTAAATTTTAGACATAAGGACCATATTTAATCGATTTGGTACCAATTTTGGGCGTAATGAGGGTGCTAATCCTTCCTCATACGTAACCGACTCTCGAACCCATTTTCTCATATTTACGTAGGTCAAAATCGTTGTTTTAGTAAAAAGAAATATTTTATTAAAATAACCAAATCCTTAGGTGACCCGATCACACTTAAACAAAAAAGATTGGTGGCGACTCCATATTTCGTTTTTCAAAAAGTCGATTCCCCTTTTTTTCATAAAAATTAAAAATTTTGAAAAAGGGATGGTTTCGACAAGTATTTTAGATCAATATGATAGAGATATCAGATTGATTTGAAAATTTACATGTATTACAAGTACAATTATATTGATAAATTCAATGGTTGGATCGTTAAAGTATTAATCATATAAATAGTTATGAAAGTGTGTAAAATTACTTTAATTTTTATACTATGAGTGGATCTTCCCTATATATATATATTAACTTTCATTGAACTTTTGGAATTGGAATTAATGATTTTCAATTATTTATTTAGAAGAATAAAAATGTTCAACATCCAATAATTTAGAGGTGTTTAAACGGTCAATTCGGTCGAATCGAACTAACATTAAAAGAACTAACATCCAATAATTTTACATGTTTTAAAAAAATTATTGCTATGTTCTTTTTCTTTATTTTTAATTTTAAAAAATGAAAACAAAAACAACAAATAACAACAATAAAGAAAGTTTGAGTGATGAAATGAAAGGAAAAAAAAAAAGTTTGAAGGGAGAAGTTTCAAAGAAGATGGTCAAAGACTCAAGTCACGCCCCAGCTATTTCAAACTCTGTTTTGAGTATAACGGCAAAAAGGAGGAGGAAAAAGCTTAGGTTTACTAGCAAGGGTTTTTTACTTTTACTTTAAAAAAAAAAATCTTTTAATTAAAAAATATATAAATCTATTAAGTTTTAAGCTCATTATAATAATTCGTATAAATCCATTAAATTTTATGTTCATCCTTTAATTTTTATATTTTAGGCTTACATAATATATTGGACTTATTTAATATATTGGGCCTATAATATTTTATTATTAATAATTTCAATTAACCAACTAATTTAATTAATTACTTAATTTCAAACTAAATTAACTGTTAATTGAAATTCTAAAAATCTTTTAATTGATCTCCGACTGAATTAGATTTAGTGAGTGATCGATTAACCAATTTAATTTGACTTGATCAATTAAAAGTGAATTATACACACCTCTACAATAATTAAAACAGGATGAGAAAAGACAAAACATTAACAAGACATGATAATGCAAACACATGGAAGTCTACATGAAACAAGTTATAAATATATATCACCTTGAAAACAATTATTACACAAAAAAATAGGAATATGTTTATATATATATATATATATATAAGGTACAAAACATAACATTTATGTTTTTTTTCCATTTATTTTTTTATAATTTTTATTTTTAAAGATAATTAAATTAATAATTTATTTATATAAGTTAAATCCAATAGATAAATTAACTTTTTGTTTGTCTAATTAACTATTTATTGAGCGTTTTTGTGTGTTTATCTTAAAGGAAGCTAATTTTCCTATTTATATGATACAGTTCATGGATGTGATGTCCTAGGTAGGTCTCCATGCATGTTGTAACACCCCAAAATTTAAACTTATGTTTGTTAAATTATGTCAATAATTAAGTATTTGCTTTAGAGGTTTAGAGCCTTAATTATGTGTTTGAGATCAAGGGTTTAAGTGTCATTTCTAGAAAACTTTTGCTATTTGTTTTGTCAAACCTTTATCCTTGAACTCTCAACCTAAATTTAATTCTATGTAAGTTTATGTTAACGGTGAGCCTAGTGATTCAATGGTTAAGCTTCAATGTACCTTTAGTCTTGTGTTTGAATCATTATGTATGCACTAAGGAAGTATTTTTGCTTCTTTTTGGAAATTTGATAAGTTTTATTTTAAACTAAGTAATTAAGTTTTTCTCACCTTTTATTTTTCCCTCTTCCTAAATCCGCTTCTTTGTTCTGTATGTTCTTCCTTTTTTCTTTTTCTTTTTTTCTTTTTCTTCTTCTCAAATCAACTTTTTTTTTTCATTTCTTTTGGCCTTCGTAATTGGCTGGTTCACTCTTGTTGGTTTTTTGTCCTCTATTTAGTCGACTAGAGATTGTTGGGTAAGTGAATGGATTTATTTTTGCATGACACCCCTTTCGGGTTTTTGCTTGTGGTTTTGATTCTTGGATTTTTTATTAGGAGAGGAACAAGTGACCCTGGACGATCCTTCAACAAAATTGATTAGATTTTTCGCTGCTTGTTTTTAGTAAGTGAATTGTTCTAATTTAGGGAGTTGCGTCAAAGTTCTTCGATGTTGCTTCGGGGTTGTATGTTACTTTAGCATTTGGTTGCGGATAGATAGTTTAATTAGTCAATTGATTTTTTTTAAGCTTTGGAAGTCTCGAGATTGCTCTTGTATCGAAACTATATTAGTTGTGTAACGAAAATCTAAAATTCTACGAAAGATGAAAGCCGAAAACCATGGCTGTCAACTTCACATGGTCATGTGCCAGGCCATGTGGTAGAATGTGTGAGGCACACTACAAGAAAACAGACTTTTAGTGGCATTTTGCTTAGCCTTTAGCGGAGCTTTCCTAAGTGCCGCAAAAAACGCCGCTAAATTTTGCGGCGTTTATCTGAAAAAAAACGCCACAAAAGATCAAGACTTTTAGCGGTGTTTGTGAGAAAAGCGCTGCTAAAAGTCATGACTTTTAGCGGCGCTTTTCTCACAAACGCCGCTAATTTTGGCAGATTTGCAATGTACATTTTTCACCAATATCCAACCCTTCCTGCATTAAATCCAACCAAAAACAGCAAATGTAGCATGAAATCCAACCAAAAACATTAAATCTAAATGATACTTCAAATTCAACGAAAGATCTATGATGTAAATTAATAAATTAAGTATAACTCAAAATATTCTTACAATAACGTTAAATGTGACAATGTTAAAAACATTCTTACAAGGAGAAAACTAATGTCTAAGATGGTGATTTTTGCGACTATTGAAACATCTGCATCATTTGCTGAAGCTGTAATTGGAGCTCATCGTACTTTTCTCTTCTCTCTGCCGCCATCGCTCATTGTCTCGCCTCTCTCCCATTGCATGCCGCCTCTCTCTCGCCTTTGCCATCGCCTCCTCTCTCTCTGCCTCCGCTCTAAGTTGTTGCTAGAGTTCTTCATATTTTCTTTGAACCTCGGCAATTTGCTCAACTGTGCTCGCTTGCACCTGAGCTATCTGGTCTCTTAACCTCTGAACTTCAGCTTGAGCTTGACTCCCGGAAGGCATGTATTGCTGGGAGCCGGATCCAAAATATTGGATCGGGGTAACACCAGATCCTTAAAATCGAACCTGACCGTACCTTTTAGGACCCAAAACTTCAGTGATAATTCTGTTACCAATGTTCTCAAGATTAACAGAACTATCAGTCGAAGAAATCACTTCGTACTCTGCCTTATCTTTTAGTTTCTCTTAATAAATCAATCAAAGAGTTAGAAACGAAATATATAATAAAAAGGAATGCAACATAACTTAACATTATTTAAAACTACTAACGACGAATTAAACCATTATAATTAAATATTATAAATATTTATAATAAATCAAATTTTATTAAGTAAATATACCATAATTTCTCCAGCTTCGGATGTCATAGGAGATCCATCTTTCTTCCTATGCATAATCTCAAAAAGCTGAAGGCGTCCAACTTTTTGACCAGACGAGACTTCCTACAATATAGTAGTAAAAATATTATTTAATAGTAGAAAGTCATTAATATTTGACAGAATTAATAAATGCATAATACCTCAGCCTCAGCTACAGAAGCAAAACTTCTCGACCCTGCCGTGTGTGTAAATTTTTGTTTTTGCCTGCTGCTTGTTCCAACTCGCTCACGGTCCTACATAATGAAATTATTATTATGTATATAGTAAACACTATATATAAGAGTTTGGAAGTACGTAATGCCTCTCCCTTTTTTGAATTCTAGAATCTAACCGCATCTTCCCATTGGTATCTCAGCATTCCCGGTGGGACATTTCGCAATTTTTCTTCGAGGCTTATGTCTTTCTTAAAATATTATTTTTTCAAAGTGCTTTTATGGTCTCTCCATTTTTTACCCAATGCCTTCTTAATATAGTCATCCGAGACCTCTAAAGCAAATCTCTCCTAAAAAAACACAAGTTTAGAATGTAAATACTTAAACCAAAGTATTATAAATTACATTCACGTTTTGTTACCTTAATATTATCGGGAGCCTGATTTTTGTTGCTATCAGGCATGTGATGCCATGATTCGTAATTGATGGGCAACATATTGGCATTTCGTGCTATAATGCCCAAATAGCCTACTAAAAGTCGAGCTTCAGATCCAACAGGCTGACCATGACTGTTTCTACTTACTTTGACACGCTCGATAGGATTTAAGTCGTATAAATCTTTAAGAAGCGTACGTCCTCGACTCTGCGCGTCCCACCACTTTCAGCTGAAAAATGATATATTATTATATTAAAATTGAAAAATAAATCAATAATAATAGTCAACACACATGTAAAATAAACTTAACATTACTTTGAAATTCTGCAGGCTCATCAAGTGTCTCTGGCACATTCGAAGATCCAACAACTGTCTGCTGTTCACTATTTGCTTCTTCCGAATTTGGAGTGTTCTGGACAATACTTAAATCTCGTAATCTTCTTATACGCATTTTGCCTGCAATACACATAAAATAGTTAAAATTTCAGTAACAAATTACAACAATAATAGTACATATAAAATAGTTGAATTATATAACATGACCAAGATTAAAAATATAATATTACATATGATTAAAAAATCGTAAAATCTTACTACATCATTATTCGTAAATATCTTCATCCACATCATGTCGAACCTATTGATGTTGTGTACTAGTACTAGGGATATTTTCATCTAAGTTTTGTTCAGGAAAAGGCAATGTTTCTGATCTTTCGACGATGTCATATCTACTTCCATTACCCATGTCAAACAAGTCTCTAGGGGTGTTCCGGAGTACAACATGCCAACCCTCATCAGTTAGATCTTTCGAATAAAAAACTTGTTTCACTTGAGAAGAAAATACATATGGCTCGTCCATCAATTGTTGTCCAGTGTGAATAAAGCGAGAGAAATTAACCATTGTAAAACCAAATTGATCTTTTTTAATTTCGCGAGTAGTATTAACATCAGCCCAATCACACCGAAATAAGACAAATTTCCATCTGCCATAATAATCCAACTCAATAATGTCGGTAAGAAGTCCGTAATACTCTACATTACCCTCAACCGAATTACTGTCCCTAGCATTAGCATAACTTGTAATTGAAGAATTAACAACAATTTCACAATTTTGAGTTCTCATTCTCTCGCTATATTTTGTATGAAATTTGTATCCATTGATGAGGAAGGCACTATATCTTTTTATTACTCTGTTCGGACCTAGGGAAAGCCATTTAACTTCGTCATTGACGTCCTTCCCACTCCAAACCTATTGAATCGAAAGTAAATTGAGTAATTATAAATGTATAATGTAAAAACATTCTTATTTGATTAAGTAAATTTCGCGATTATATGTAACTTATTAACTTCAGTTACATACCGTTTGGCTTAACCATTCATGAAAAGATTCTGTGAATAACTTATTAATCTCTCGATGTTGTAATCTTCGAGAGAGTGCACGAGATCTCAAAATTTGTTTGTACTCACTATGTTAAAAACAAGTTTAATTGGTTAGAAGATAAACAAATCAAAACGACGAATATGTAAGGAAATTTTAGAACTTACTTGCGTAACAGTTCAATTGAATCGTGGTGAAAAAGTACATATCGATGTGCTTGTATCCACGATATATCATCTAATTCTGCAATTTCAACTTTGCCGATTGGTTCTCCATAACTTTGGAATTAATAAGTTTCGGCCAAGTTATGATTATTGAGCCCAGCATTTCTACTTGGTCTATTCAATCATGTTTCAACATCTTCTAAATATCTAGAACAGAAGGTTATGCACTCCTCTGCCAAGTAGCCTTCAGCAATTGATCTTTCTAGATAACGCTTATTGCGACAATAAGACTTCAATTTGCTTAGGAACCTAAACACGATATACAATATTTATCAAAAGCTATAACTAAATGTATAGAGGTGAATGAATGAATACTTGACAAATAAATTAGCACCTTTCTATATGATACATCCATCGATAAAAAACCGGTCCACCAAGTATTGCTTCGTGAGGGAGATGGATTACCAAGTGTACCATAATAGTGAAGAAGGAAGGTGGAAAGATCTTCTCCAAATTGCATAAAGTCAAAGCGGCTCGATCCTGTACTTTCTCAAGTTCTTCAACATCCAAAACTTTGCCACAAATAGCTTTCATTATATTGGATAGTTCAATTATACAGGACGTTACATTTTTTGACATACATCATCGTAAAGCCACTGGGAGTAAATCTTGCATCAAGATGTGGTAATCATGTGATTTTAATGAATATAATCTTCGATCTTTAAGACTCACATATCGAGATATATTTGACGCATACGCATCTGGGACCTTTATATCCTTCAACGCCATGCAGAACACTTTTTTCTCTTCCTTTGACATTGAAAAAATAGAAGGCGACAACTGATATTTCCCATTTGGAAGTACTTGAGGATGAAGATCACGCGAATTCTCATGTCAACAAAATCAAGTCGACTCTAAAGATTGTCTTTTGATTTTCCATCGACATTCAAAATTGTCCCAATTATGTTCTCGTAGACATTCTTCTCAATATGCATGACATCAAGATTATGGCGTAAAATGTTGTGCTCTTAATAAGGCAACTCAAAAAAAATACTCCTTTTTTTTCCATAAGTCTGCCTCATTAGGATCATCCTCTTCATCAGATTCATCCCCCGATCTTCTTTTTGTTTGTGTGTTAGGGGGTTGATTCATCTTCCCATAATTAAAATTGATATCTTTTAACATAAACAATATTTCAAATTCAATGGTCTGCTTAGGAGCTCCTCTGTACTTTTCAGTACCGTCAAATAGAGTCCTCTAAAATCTAAATTTATGATTTTCATTTAACCACCGATGATGGCCCATGTAAGAGAACTTCTTCCCATTATACAACTACTTTGAACAAGTTTGGGCAGCACAACAAGGACAAGCATAACGTTCTTTAGTGCTCCAACCTGATAAATTAGCATAAGTCGGGAAATCAATAATTTTCCACAACAAAGCTACACATAAATTAATGTTCTCCTTTCTTAATACATTATATGTCTCAACACCCGACCATAACTATTTTAACTCTTCAATAAGTGGCTGCAAATAGATGTCAATACCATTTTCGGGACCTTTCTCTCCAGGGATAATCATTGATAAAATAAATGAAGATTGCTTCATGCAAATCCATGGAGGCAAATTGTAAGGAACAAGCACAACAGACCAAGTACTGTACAAAGTACTCATGATTTTAAAAGGATTAAAGTCGTCAGCTGCTAACCTAAGCCTCACATTTCGAGGATCGCTTGCAAAGCTTGGAAATTTACTGTCAAATGATTTCCAAGCTAAAGAATCCACAGGATGGCTTAATAATCCATCATTGGTTCGTTGATCATTATGCCACCTCGCAGAATCGGCTGTCTTTGAAGACATGAAAAGCCTTTGAAGTGTTGGTATTAAGGGAAAATATCGCAAAACCTTGATTGGCTTCTTTCTTAACAATGCCCCACCTTCATCCGTATTCACATCTTCTGTATTCCTATTCATCCAACGAGACTTACCGCAAACATGACAAGACTGTTGGTTTTTCTGATCACCCCAGTGCAACATGTAGTCATTTGGGCAACTATGAATTTTTTTGTACCCAAGGCCCAAATCTTTTATTAGTTTCTTCATATCTTGACAAGACTGGTGAATTTTTGCAAACGGAAATATCTCTCTCAGAAACTCTAGCAGTATTGTAAAAGAGTTTCCGGTCCACCCTCCCAAACATTTTAAGTGAAATAGACGAATGTAGAAGGACAATTTCGAATATTTTGATCCCTCGTAAAGTTCTTCGTTCATTTCATTAAGTAAATTGTAGAACTTTGCCGCTTCTTCATTTGGCTCCTCATCAGGTGCACTTGTTCCCATTTTGGTAAAAACATTTCCACCAATATTACAATCATCGGATGGAATAAAGTCAGGTGGAAACGGTTGCTCACCATGACTGTGCATATTAAATGCATCCCTTAACATACCTTCCATGTCATCTTGTCTAACATACTGATGGTAAGCAGTATCAGGATAAGTCAGATTAATCGTTGAAGAGGTTCTACTAGATGTACACTCTCCATGGAAAATCCATTTTTTATACCTCCGAATAAAGCTATCAACAATTAGATGTTCGTAGACAACTTCACGATAATGCAATTGATGTTGCCACACCTCTTACACGGGCAAAGAATCATATTCTCTTGGCTTGCATTTTGAAATGCAAAATTTAGAAAAGTTTGTACTCCATTTTGATAGTCGTCGCTTACCCTTGACAAATTCATCCAACTCCTATCCATTTCGTTGTTCTTGAAGTCTAAAGTTGACAATAAATAACGTTTACTAAGATAGATAATATATATGAAGTATAAATTATCTAATGGGTGTAAACTAATTCAGGCAGCGGGATTTTCAAGTGTATATTTATGTATTACGTGAGTTAAGTAAGTTTTGTAAGTTATCTAAGTTATGTTATGATATACATTTATGTAAGGTATGTAAGTTATGATATGATATATATTTATGTATTATGTAACTTATGTAACTTATGATATGATATATATTTATGTATTATGTAAGGTATATAAGTTATGTAAGTTAGTATATGTTATATACTTATGTAAGTTATTATATGATATATATTTATGTATTTGTAAGGTATATAAGTTATGTAAGTTAGCATATGTTATATATTTATGTAAGTTATTATATGATATATATTTATGTATTTTGTAAGGTATATAAGTTATGTAAGTTAATATATGTTATATATTTATGTAAGTTACTATATGATATATATTTAACATTAAGATAAATATTATTTCCCTTTAAATAAATTATTTTAATTAAATAAATTAATCCAAAATATGTAATTTAAAAAATTGTGTATAAAAAGTTGAAAACCATATAAGATAAAATGTCAACTTTGTTCCAAAAAAATAAATAATAAAAATAAAATTTGACAATGTGGAAAATCACATGGAAAAAAAAATCACATGAATAAATTTTGTTCTTCAACTTGGAGCATTGTTGTTGGACCTGTAATGGCTTTATGTTGAAAAAATGGTATAAAACATCTTCTACTTCTATTCCTTTTTCTACATGTTACGAGATGAATCTAACATAACATGTCTGATATGATGATAACAAAACTTGTTTTCCCTTTTTTTTTAAAATAAATTATAAGTTTATTTTAAAAATTTTATTTTATAAACCTTCCTTATCACATCATTCATTTTTCTTATTAATTAAAAATAAACACATCATTTTTTTCAACATCATACGTACAGTTGGTAAAGAGATTATGAATGATATATTTATTTTTAATTAAAAATCATGAATGATGTGGCATTATTTCCTTTATTTATTTACAAATTAAAACCCGCCCAAGATTCCATTTAGGGGAAAAAGGTTAATAATAAATGATGATAACGCCCTTTATTTGAACGTTGATACTAAGATGGAATACAAAGCCTCTTAAAGGTAGACACCATTTTTAGACCAACAAACGGGAGACTGAATGTTTTGTCTCGTTTTAGATTTTGCCACATTTATTTTCAAAACATGAGAGGCTGAATGTGGGTCGTGAAGAGATGTGGTGAAATATGTAAAAACAGGACAGGCTTAGAGTACAGCCCCCTTGCTTCCCTTCCTTAATTTTTAAGCCCAATTGCGGATGGTCCATGCTCATCCTTATTTCAATCCAAATACTAATTCACTCACCTTTTCCATCTCAATATGATTATTAAGAATGGATTAATGTAACTTTATGACATTTATTATACGTTTATTTATGTTTGATTCGCTAAATTTTTTATTAAAAAATATGAAGATAATTATCAAAATTACTTTCATCAAATAAAATTTAAATTAGTTATTTTGATTTTTTTATAATATTTATTATTAACAAAAAGAAAAAAAGTTCATCTATGTATATACAATCTATACTAAAAGTATGAGATTAGAAAAAAAAAATAAAAATCATGAAATTACTTTTTAAAATCACATGGAAAATCACATGAATAAGTTTTGAGTTTAAAACTAGCTTTATTTTTTTACTGTGCAATTTGCTGATAAAATTTTCAATATTTAATATAAGATAAATCTCTTCTACTTAAAAGAGTTGAATGGACCTACTGCGCCATAAATAGCATGGTGGAATATATGCATGCATATGATGATAATATTTCTGCTACGATGGGGGCAAGAGGAATAGTTTTGTACTTGATGACTTCTAAATTTGGGTATTATTATATCTATGTATTGTAGAGGAAATCAATGACAAATTAAATATACATACCTCTTAAAAATTATAAATTGGATGGTAGAGTCGATTAAATTGGATGGCAAATTAAATTACACTAGCAAACAATGAACAGGCACAAAATTAAAAAATAATCTAAGGATAAACAAGAATAGTAATTTAAAAAAAAAAAGAAAATAAAAGATTAACTAACTTTTTGGCTATCTAGGCTTTCTGTGTACTGCTTTAGTGTATGAAAAGAGCAGCAAATGCAGGTCCTGATAATTTGATGCCAAACTGCTAGAAAAGAGCCATTCCAATGGGTTTTCTATGCTTGCCCTTGAATCACCTACAACACCATGGAAACAGGTGCGAAAGCCATTACTGATACTTAAAATAATTTAGTATAATTTATAATACTGAGCTTCTTGCTTTTGTCAGTTTTGGGAACAAAATTTTCATTTTCTTATTACTGATGCTTAAAAATAATTCCCTAGGATGACACAAAATAAAATACAAGCCAACATGGAAACCATCATATACCTATGAGAACTAGTAAAGCTCGAAGGAGAGTAGCTCTAAACCAGATTTTATCCAAAAGAGAAAGGACCACCAATATTAGAAACATCATAAAAAAGGAAAATAAGCAAAAATACTTGTCTACCATATGTGGTATTTGTAGAAAATCCACAAAATTGGTAAGCTGAAACCCACAAGTGACAAAATAATTAGTGTAGAAACTAGAAATCACAACATAAGTAGCATCAAAACCAACAGTCTTCTCTATAAATAGCACAAAGGAAAACCAATAGAAACGCAAAATTGAACAAACCAATGGCTACCACTCAAAAGACATATGATGAAGAGAGAACAAAAAGAATAAGTCATTTGATAACATTCCTTAATGGACATCAGGAAAAGGAAAAAGCTTTGAACAAAACTGAACACATACCCATATGAAATAACATGAAGAACAAAAACGCAAACAAGATGCTAGATTACAGTAAACATCAGGAAAAGGAAAACAAGTTTAGAAAAACAAAACAAAACCGAAATGATTTAACATGTGTAATAAACAAATCAAAAAGTAAACAAATCAGAAAGCCTTAACAAATCAAAAAGCCCATTAAAATAAACAACACAAAGTGTCGAAAGAGGAGAGACATTTACCGATTAACTGCAACAGTGGAGACCGACGGTGACGCAGCAGAGGGGTTAGTCGAGGGCGATGCAACACTGGTACGGTCAGCGTCTTCACCAGTGGATCTGTCGCGATTTAAACTTAGGGAAAATTTAGGGATTTGGGGGGAATAGCCTGAATTGGGGAAATTTTGCTAAGGGAATACACAACAGGTATCAGGGGAGTCAATTGGGGTAAAACGAATGAAACCAAAATGACACAGTTTTGGTCTAAACAAAATGATATTTGCGGCGTTTATAAAGAAGCGCCAGTAATTCTGTTCTTTTGTGGTGTTTCTAAAAACGCGCCGCTAATTCCTAAACCACGCCAATTAAAACGACATAGTTTCCATTCGGTTTCTCATATTTTTAGCGGCGTTTTTATAAAAACCGCTGCTAATGTTAATCTATTGCGGCGTTTATGCCATTGCGCCACTAAATCCACTATCCCGCCACATAAAACGACGTCGTTTCTATTCAATTTCTCATACTTTTAACGGCGTTTATAACGTAGCGCCACTAAATCCACTACCCCGCCAATCAGAACAACGCCGTTTTCATTCAACTTATCATATTTTTGTGGCATTTTTCAGTAAGTGCCACTAAGTCCACTACCGCGCCACTTAAAACGACAGCGTTTTCATTCAATTTCCCATATGTAAAACTAAAACGACGCCGTTTTGTTTAAATTTAAATGTCTTTTGTGGTGTTTTAGTCTAATACGCCGCTAATTTTATTGACTTAAACACAAATTTTTATAAGTATAATTAAGCCCAAAACCAAAACCCTAAACCCTAATACTTTAAACCCTATAGACTAACCCCTAAATGCAATACCCAATACCTTAAACCCTAAACCCAATATCCTAAACCTTATAAACTAAACCTTAAACCCAATACCATAAATCTTAAACCCTAATTCCATGCACCCTAAATTCGTAACCATAAACGCCAAGATTCTTATTGCTTGTTTAAACCTTAAAATAATTTGATTTTTTCTCATTTTTATCAATACTCCTTACCCTAAAACTATAATACTCTAAACACGTACAAAGACCTTAAACCCTAAACAGTAAACCACAAACAAAAAAATTTAAAAAATTAAACCCTAAACCCAAAATAGCAAATCGTAAACTATAAACTTAACATGATGACCATTAAACCCTAAACCATAATAACCTAAACCATAATAAACCTTAAACCTTACATATTGAAAAACCAAAAATAAATTTAATCAATACTATGTATTGCTTCCACAATTTATTATAAACATAAGCTTTTACTTTAATATCTATGTATATACACATGCATCAACATCCATATGATTTTTTGGGGTTTAAGGTTTGGGGTTTATAGATTAATGTTTAGGGTTTATAATATTTTTAGAATTTAAAGTTTAAGGGTTTAGGAGTTTAAGGGTTTAATGGTTTAGGGGTTTAGAGAAAGCCATACGACGTCGATTTTAAAAGCTTGGTAACTTAAATAAAAATTTCTAAATAGTTTAGTTATCAAATTGTAACTTTTCATAATTAAGTAATTAACTAAAATGAAACTTTCTCATAGCTAAGTAAATGGTGTAGGTTATAATTTTTAAAAAGTCAGTTTCAAATATCAAAATAAAATCGAATTCAAAACAAAAATATGAAAATAATATGAAAATTAAAACGGATCAAATTGAAATGAGTGTCAACTTTTTGTGGCGTTTGGTTGAAAAACGCCGCTATAGACAAAATTTTTGAAGCGTTGTAACAAAAACACCGCTATTGCTTAGTTTTTAGTGGCGTTTGGTTAAAAACGCCGCTATTTCTCAGTTTTTAGCGGCGTTTGGACCAAAAACGCTGCTATTGCTCAGTTTTTAGTGGCGTTTTCAACAAAAACGCCGCTATTGCTCAGTTTTTTGTGGCATTTTACTACAAACGCCACTAATACATAATCTTTGTGGCCTTTTTTGTCCAAACACCACTAAAAACGCTGCTAAAGCCCTATTTTCTTATAGTGGCACTCACTTGGGTCACATGACCAGGGGCACGGACATGTGCCTAGGCCGTGCTAGAGACTATTTTGTTTAAAACTACATAGGCCAGAGACATGGGCATGTGTCCTAGCCGTGTGAGCGACTATTTTAATTTGGAAACACACACAGACATGTGTCTAGGCCGTGCTAGAGACTATTTTGTTTAGAACTACATAGGCCAGAGACATGGGCATGTGTCCTAGCCGTGTGAGCGACTATTTTAATTTCGAAACACACGGGCGTGTGTCTAGGTTCTACGAGAAACTAACTTGAGCCACATGGTCGTGTGTCAAGCTGTGTGTCAGGCTATGTAGGACACTATGATGAGCCACACAGGTGCATGTCAAATTGTATGGACCACACGAGCCTGCCATCTAGGCTGTGTGAATCCACACAGGTGTGTGGGTCAAAAATTGAGATTTTTCCCTAGGGTCGTGAATGTTGTTCAAATCAAACGTAGGCCTATCGTGAGGTCCGTATGATCTAAATTAGTATAAAATTTGTTATCTGATGCTCTGTTTCTGTATAAATTATTTTTTATACACATATTTGATATGTAATCTGATAAGTAAGTGTGTTTCATATTACATAAACATGATGTGAATTCGTATCATTGTATACGCATATATGATATTTGTTAAATCTATATCTAGATTTGGATTGGGATTGTATAAAGAAGGAAGTGTGGGCAATTTAAGAATATGCCAAATCTAGAGGCTAAGCCACGTATATATCTAATTCTGACAATTTATCGCATTCTAATCTGGCAGCTAGGCTGCAATTATTCTAAAACGTGACATACAGTCATTATACGGTGTGTAGGGATAGATGGGTACTTGATACCCTATATGGTGTGTAGGGATGGATGGAGATGGTGTGTAGCGAATGGGGGTAGAAATCTGTATTTGTACCTATTATGTTCTGCATCTATATTTGATATACTCTGTTTCTGTATCTGATTCTAAGAATTGTTTGAATAATGAGAAATCAAAGCCTTATCTAATATATTGCTATTTAATTGAATTCATAAGTTACACACTGATTAGTAAACTTGTTTTTCTTAGGGATTTATGTTAATACAACAATGTTGGATTCTTCATTTTAAAGATTGGACTTTTGTGATTTGCTATAACTGTTTAAATGAATTCAGTTTGTTTGAGATTCTAAATATTTAATCTGGATTTTTTTTCAAGTGCATTAATGTAACACTTCGGATCTGGCCATAACTCCTAGGCTAGGTTTGGGGTGTTACACATGCCAACACATATCCTATCCTAAGATTAACACGTATTCTCTAGGTGTGGGTTCACTTGCATAATGATGCGAACTCGCCACCTGTGAGCTCATGTAAGGATGCAAACTCACCACGTGCGAACTCATGTAAGCAAATTATGCAAGCTATCATTATTGGAGTAAAGGGGATCGGGTCAGTCCCAATCGGGTAACTAGGTAGCTGGCCAGTAATGGTGAACAGCATAACAATTTGTCTCTCACCTAGTTTGGAGAAGAGTTATAAAGTGGCTTTTCTAAAAACTTAGTTATGGGAAGTGAGAGATTTTTTTAGAATGAAACTTATTGTATACACCTTTTGTTTAAAATTGTTTTGTACATTTTGTCACGTGTTAAAAGGAGGTAGATCTATATGATATTGATTGAGCCTTCGCTCCTAGACATATAAATCGTCAGGCTTTGAATTTCTTTAAAGGGATATGGTTTTAACCCTAAATATTAAACCATTTGGATTTGAAATTTTTAAAGAAGATATGCCATTGAGAAGGACAATTGTGATTCAGAGGTAAACTTTTTAAAATTTTTAAATACTCATTCTGGTCATTCTAGGTTTAGTTGGGTATGATGGTTAAGAAAGAGGAGGTAACCGTAGTGGTCAAGGTAATCGCTGTGGTTCAGGGAGTGAGCACTCGCAACATTGTGAAGCCAATGTTTCTATAGAGGTGAAAGCTTATGCTTGTATCACTAAGTACGAAGAAATGAGTCGTCATTTAGCCATTCGAGGCCTTTAATTGCCCAATTTTTCTTATGACTTCTCAATTGTCGAAGGCTCAAGGTGATTGAGCAATATTGAAGGGGGTTTCTTACTTCTATTGCATGTGCAAAAAGCAAGTTTTCATTTTTCTCTTCATCTTTTTTTTTTTGCCATCTTCTTGATGAATATATGATAGCTCTAGGGCAATTATGCGGTTTCTCATGGTGGGTCGCGATTCCCTATTTCATTGAGTATGGTCGTCGAGTAGAGGCGTTATTGATTTTTTTTTCCAACATCTGTACCAACTCAAAGCCTGTAATCGATGAGGTTCTTTAGGTTTGTTTTATTTTACTCATCGTGAAGGATACGAGACAATCATTTCTAGCTGGTCTTCGAACCTTTGGCTGAATTGTTGTAAATACATATGAGTGATGAATAAATTTAGAGTTGGTTTTGATTTCCCAATTGAGTGGTCTAAACTTTGCAAGAGTATGTGCCTGCGATAGCGAGTTATCACATTTGAGGTAGGCTGGGCTCATCTTGCTAGGCTTCATCGAGGTCACGCATTAGAGCTCAAGAAGGTGTTCACTGCTAGAAATATGTTTCACCACTACCTTATTGATCTGAGTAGTAATAGATGGCGGCCAATTGATGACAAGAATGGTGCGGAAACTGTGTCAGTTTTGCCCGCGAAATTTGTGTGGCTACATGGAGCTACTAATGAGTTGGGGCTTATTTTATTTGGAAAAGTAAAAGAGCCTAGGAATTATTTTTATACTTTTTGTAAATTAAAACCTTACTCATTGTCCTCCAAATCTGCAAGGGATCAAGAAGGTAGTGCGAACCCCCCTTAGATTATTGTTGGTGTTGATAATAGACTTATTGGTGATACAGGAATAATTCACATTATTGAAGAATCTTTAAGGAATCAATAAGTTTGTCCAAAAAGATAGAAGAATACATGGACGTACAGTCCTTTATGTAGAATATGCGAGGTGCTCATTTTAGAACTTCTACTAGGGAATAAGTGGGAGCAGTTGAAAGAAATAGAAGACTACTGCTAAAGCTACCAATGTTGTATTAAGTAATGAAGATGAGGGTAGTCCATTGAGGGAACTTTACCGAAAAAAGGGGATGATCACGCCACATCATCTGGTATTGTGGTGACCACCGTTACAGTTCTTCGTATGGTTCATTCTCTACCAATATCCTCACCTCTTCCAAGACTATCGACCGAATATTCCTTTGGTGTGATTGTTGAACATGGTCCTCTTGGGGGTTCAATGAAGTTTATGTCTACTGGTGGTAAAGCCCAGGAATTGTTTCCCTGGTGCGACCATCTGAGGGTGCAGAAGTTTCCTTATGCCCTATTGAGGTGGGTAGAAAATGGAAAGAATCAATAACCCAAGAAGCAAATGTGTACGTTTGCCCTTTTACATCATTGAGATGTGTGAAGAAGCCATCACTAAAGGAACTTGTAGTATCTCTTTAAGTGGCTCTGGCTGAAGTTGGGATGATTAGTGTGAGGCTGGCTAAAGGTATTGGGGAAAAGGAAGTAAAAAAGATAGAGTTTGCAAATGCTTACCAGTCTAACATGGTAGCATTAGAGAGGGCTCATGAGTTGCCAAAAAAGTTGGAGGAAGAAAATAAAAACTAGTGGATCAAAAATAAAAGGTTAGAGGATCACCTCACTCTCTTTGAAAAATCCAACGAGAAATTAAATAAAGATATTGGAGGCATGCAAGCTAAGAAGAATTTTTTGCAAAAGACTATCAAAGGCATGAGTGAGCAACATAAATTTGCTATGGCTAATTTGGAGAAACATCATGAAGAAGCCCTGGAAAAATACAAGGTGAATACAATGCAAAATTTTCAAGATTACCTATTGGACAAGAAATCAAATACTCTATTGCATGCCCAAGTGATTGATGATCCCTTTAATGCTTGCAAGGTAAATTTTGACTCTCTGAGTCTTCTCACAAGTGCTTATCTAGATTTTGATATTCGTTTCCCCTTAAAGTTGCTTGGGAGAAGTTTGTGGAAGAGTGGAAAATTTTCAGCAGACTTTATCTTGCTAATACTACTGTTGAAACTAGTGCTTCCCCTATTATTGGATGTGAAGGAAACGATAATAAAGAGGTGGAAGAAGAGGACATTGCGAATCTCAATAAAACCAATGTACTTGATTTCTTTGTATTTGTTGTACTTGTTACCTTACATTTTAAAATGAAAGAATTATCTTTTATTTAGTATTGAAACCTTTTGATGATTGAATTCAACTTTGTTTAAGTAAATTGCCTAATTAAGTTCCCATCGTAAATGACTTAAGCAAGCATTAAACTAATCATGTTTAGGAAAAATCAAATCGTTCAACTTAACTATGATTTGAAATCAGTGCACCTAAGTTGCGATCACAAATCAACTAACTTAGAAGAAATTGTTCATGATCGTAAATCAATGAACTTAGGTTGTGATTGTAAATCAACTGCCTTAATAATATCAGTCATGATCATAAATAAACTAGTTGTTTGGAGTTGCAGTCGTAAATTAGCTAACTTAGAAAAAATTGTTCATGATCATAAATCAATGAACTTAGGCTGTGATCGTAAATTAGTGAGCATTAATAATATCAATCGTGATCATAAATCAACGAGCTATTTGGAGTTACGATCGTAATTCAGCTAACTCGGAAGAAATGGTTCATGATTGTAAATTAATGAACTTAGGCTGTGATCATAGATCAACGAGCTTTAATAATATCAATCGTGATCATAAATCAAGAGTTGTTTGGAGTTGCGATAGTAAATAAGCTAACTCAGAAGAAATTGTTTGTGATCCTAAATTAGCGAGCCTTAACAATATCAATCATGATCGTAAATCAACGAGCTATTTGGAGTTGCGATTGTAAATCAACTAACTTGGAAGAAATAATTCATGATTGTAAATAAATGAACTTAATATATGATTGTAAATCAACGAGCCCTAATAATATCAATTGTGATTATAAATCAAGAGTTGTTTGGAGTTGCAATCATAAATAAATTAATTTAGAAGAAATGGTTCATGATCATAAATCAATAAACTTAGGCTGTGATTGTAAATCAGCGAGCTGTTTGGAGTTGCGATCGTAAATCAGCTAACTCAGAAGAAATTGTTCGTGATCATAAATCAATGAACTTAGGTTATAATAGTAAATTAGCGAGCCTTTAATAATATTAGTCGTAATCGTAAATAAGCAAGCTATTTGGGGTTGTGATCGTAAATCAACTAACTTGAAATAAATTGTTCATGATCGTAAATCAATGAACTTAAGTTGTGATCATAAATCAACAAGCCTTAATAATAACAACCGTGATCGTAAATCAACGAGTTGTTTCACATGTTTTTTTATTTCATGTTTGGGAAAATTAAACAACATTTCCAAAAATTTTAAATTTATTAAAAAAGAGGATGGACCATTCATACATAATATTTTTTTAGATGGCGAGCATTCCACGTACGAGGTAGAACATTACCATCCATCTTTGCTATTCTATAAGCTCCAAAGCCTATTTCCTCAACACCTTTTGTAACCTCCCAAACTCGGCCTAGACGTTATGGCTAGATTGAGAAGGCTACATTAGCCACCAAAATGGCTAAGCTAACTTACGTTACTTTTGAAGACTTTAAATAAACTTATTTTAGAGAAAACCATAGTTGTACTTTGAGTTAGCTTAAAAGCATTCATTCATTAGGTTGTGTATACTTAGGATTCATTTTATTGTTGATAGTTTTATTTTAGAAAAACTGTTTTCTTGTCGCTCTTCTTTAAAAAAAACCCGATGTTAAACTAATGTAGCTGAAAAACCATTTTTCAAGTCATTTTGGAAACTTAGTTGCCTTATCGATTTATTTTTTCAAAAACGGTACCTTTGCAATATAGGAGAAACTAGGGAACAATATCAAATTTTACTTAAGGTCAATATAATGCATTATTTAGTTATTATGTTTGAGTAATCCATACATGCAAAAATCCTTAAAAGAAAAGTTACCAAGCCACAGACCAGAAATAATTAAAAATTACAAGCCAAAACCAATAAAGACTTAATAATACTTATTTAGAATAGTCCAAGGTCCAAGGTGATTCTCTGAATGCCGAGTTCGGTCCTAATTTCGAGGTTTACCTGAAAAGTTAAACACTATTGGGGGTAAGCTCATGAAAAGCTCAGTGTGAGTCTAACAATTACTTAAAAAAACATAAATATCAAATACAGTGAAACAAATTACCTTTAACAGAAGAAAATAGAACCATCATAGCAATTTCATATCGTTACATAGCCATTATCAAATTGATGTCAAATGGTGTATGAGCATAGGTAATCATTCATTCGAGTGACAATCATTAATTTCGATACCATTCAATACAACAAAATACAATATGTAGCATAAATCAATAACATTCGAATATGTCGTGCACATGATGCAATGCAAAAAGGTTCCTACCCATACCATCCGCTACACACCACGAGTTCTCCAGAACCCATCATTCAAACTCCAAAACATTATGGGCTTAAGCTCGTTGGTGAAAACTATCGATAATGAAAAATTTTGCCAATAAAAATGTAGACAAGCTACAATGCGATAAATCGCTATTCCCCTCGGTACTCCAGGTGCAGTGCACTGGCTACGAATAATATGGACTTAATATGCCACCGGTATTCCACAGAACTCCTTCTTCAACTACAAAATCCCAACCCAACCCAATGCATATGTAATATGTCACACAATCTGATATATAATCATATCTTAATACTTTTCACATTCATTTGACATGCTCAGCATGTCCTCAGTAATCACATACTTTCCATAAATGGAAACAGTGTTCCAATCTTTCAAATTACCGTTGTGTTGGTATTAGTCAATATCGTTCAATTTTACATACTTTGCAGATTTTCATTGTGCATAAATAACACCTTTTCAGTACAAAATATAACAAACATCTCATGTGTTTAAATCAGACATAAGCTTAATATCTCAGCACATTATATCTTTTAGTCAAACATTCTCACATCTCATAACTAAAATATGTAGTTACAAACTCAACCAAACATTCATACTATCAAACTAGCAATTTTGCCAACATGTCAATCTTTTAAAGCTCGAAACATACCTAGTTCAGCCACTCACAAAATCAATGATTTGGCTTTTAAGTTAATTGAATTAGCAAGCTAATTTATCAAATATAACATGATATTTAACATTTTCAAACAATTTTATGAGTTTAGGACCCACACATTATTTTTCGTTTCCTAGCAACACACTAGCAAATCTTCCAATTTTCCTTGATAATTCCTTAAATGAACCTAAACCAAAATTTAGTATAAATTCAATCAATTTACCATTAAACTAGCCCCCAAACACCCACTTATGAGTTCAAACCAATCGTTGAAATTATAACTATTCTATGAATCTAAACTAGTTAGATTACTTACACTGTATTGATGCGAACCATACATACAATCGTTTTTCGCCTTTACGGATGATTTGGGGTATTTGGGTCAGCACCTAATTCAATAATATACTGGAAAATTAGTAGCTAATTAATGATTAAATCCCTTCATTTAAGCAATTCATAACCTTTATGTAATGCCCCAAATAATTTATTTCTGCTTCTATAAAATCTGACAAAAACTGTGTATCTGCTTCACTAGTTAAGTGTTTTGGGAGTGTGTGAGAAGTGTTGGGTTCAAGTCCCAATTCTATCAATTTTGGTTATTTTTTAATCTAAGCCTTATCTTTGTTCAATGGGCTTTTATTAATTATCTGTAAATTCATATCAGAATGAGCCTGCTGGTTCAAGTGGTAAGGGAATTGGTGTGTTGGAGGTATTGTGTTCGAATCCCTACTCGAATGTGGGAGTTTGTTTTTGGTCGTTTGACTGAGAGATTTTCGGTTGAACAGAAATTCTGAGTAAGTGGTTTGTTAGTGGGTTAGTGGGAGGGAAATTAAGGAGTTATCAGATTCTGATTGGTTTTCTTTTTTTTTTTTCCAAAACTTACTTCTTGGCTTTTTTTTTCCTCTCTTTCCCTACTCTCTATTTTCAATTTCTTTTTGCTTCTTCTACGATTACTGTTGTGTTTTCTTGCAACTATCGTTGCTACAGTTTCTGTTGGATTCGTTAATCTGCGTGGTAAGTGAAGTTGGGTTTTTGTTAACAATTGATTGTTGGTATTTTGGGAAATTTTATTGATGGTCGATAATTGGTGGTAATTGTTGAATTCTGTGGTGTAGGAGAAGGCAGTGTGGTAGAGGTTGTCACTCTAACGGTTTAGTTTACCACATGTAATCGTTTCTGCGGTGGTAGGATTTTGGAATTGAATCGATTTAGTTTTGTAACTTGATTTTGGTTGCTAAAAGGGTTTTGGGTATGCTATTTTTAGGTCTTGGAAGGCTCACAATAGTATTGGCATCAAAATGCTATCAGGTGTGTACCAGAAACACAGAAAAAATGAATGTCAGAAAAAGTCAAAAAAGCCTACTGTCGACGGTACAAGGGCGTGTAGTCACTCGTGTGGTAAGCCGCGTGCGAGAACACGGCCGTGTGGTCGATGAAGGCATGGCCGTGGGTAGGACACGACCTTGTGGTGGCTTTAGTGTGGCCGTGTGGGCTACACGGGCTAGGCCAAACTGGGCGTGTGGGCCACACAAGATCGTGTGGATACTTGGGCCAGGCCGTATGGGCCCATATGGGTAAGTGAGCCCAAACTTCTGAAAATTTCTTTGAGGGTCGCACAGGTCGTCCCAATCGACTGCAGGCCTATCGTAAGGTCGATAAGGGAACTTTAAGACTGTAGATCTGATAGACTGATAATTTGTTCTAAGATTGAATATGCCATGCATGTCTATTTATTCTGATATCTGTACATAGCTTGTTGAGCATGTCTCGTATGTATTTTGTATATGTTCTGTATATGTTTGTAGGGTGGGTTTGTATTGATAGAGGAAGTGTTTTGTACAGCAGTCATCACCTATTATCTGGCAGCTTGGCTGCATTATATATGATACGCGTCATAATGACACAATGTGGTGTGTGATGGTCGGAGTTGGTGTGTTGAGGATGAGGGAAGGACTTTGCATATTCAAAATCTGTTATTTGATCTGAACATCTATTTCTGTAACTGTTTCTGGGATGGGCATAAGCCCGATTTTGTATCTGATTATCTGAAATGTTTCTGTATGCTTACTTGCTTAATTCTGCTAGGTTACACACTGAGTTTATGTAAGCTCACATTTGCTTGTCTGTTTTGCCAGGTAATCCATAGTCTTAGATGGATCATTGCAGCTGGGACTCCGCGGTGACCACTCTTCTGTTAAACTGTTTAGAACTAGTAACTTATGGTTTACTTAATAATTTGGGATTTAATTCAGAGAGTTGTAATTTTAGGACTCTTTGGACTGTTTTGAGTTTCTAAATTATTTTGGTTTGAGATGTTCGATATGTTGCATGCTTGATAAAGTATTTTACGAAAACGAATTTCATGCCCAAAAAAAAGTTTTCTAAAAATACGATACGGATTTCTAAAACGTTTCGATTTTATTTAACTTCCATTCTAATAAGTGTTTTGGCAAATGAATTGTTAAAATAATATTTTCTGTAATAAACATGAAAGATATGTGAGTTTTATTAGTGATTAGTTTATGGAAATGATTTGTTTTCAAAACCCATTTTTGTGACATCTTCAGATTCGGTCATAACATCTAGGCCAAATTTGGGGTGTTACATTTAGGGTATCGGAGCCAGGTTACAAAACTCGGCTGTGAATTTTGGTTTCTAAAATTTTGTTTTAAAAATATTGGATTTGAAATTATTTGAATAATTGAGAGAGTATGTGGTACACCGAGTCTTCGACGTTGATCCTATAAGTATTTCTGTACTTAGATTGAATTGTACTGAAATACTGTAGTTAGTACTTTCTGAAACTATACTGAAATAGTTAGAGATTGAAACTTTTGAAGACATCTCTGAAGTACTAATAAATTATGCATAAAACATTAATAAATAACTGAAACTGATGCATAAAAAATTGTAATGTAGATAAAACTTAAATTTACGATGAGTGCTCGTGGAACTCGCAGACATGGTATTAGAGGAGTGGTAGAGGCCGTAGGGGGGCTCGAGCTGTGTCTTCCTCTCTGGGCAGTATTGTAATGTAGATAAAACTTGAATTTACGATGAGTGCTCGTGGAACTCGCAGACATGGTATTAGAGGCGTGGTAGAGGCCGTAGGGGGCTCGAGCTGTGTCTTCCTCTCTGGGCAGTATGCCGAATCTGGATACGAGTAAGACACTAGTTTTGCCTACTATTGAGTTCGGGTCTCAGAGTCGCTCGGTTGGGGACGATGCACTGTCCTAGGCATGTTGAGGATATTGGAGAGGGTCGCTGGACCCCATTTTGGAGCTGGGGGCCGTGGGTTGGTAACTGAACGACTCTGGTCTAACGGTGCTGAGCTTTTTAGGGGTGTCACTAGAGTCGCCCCTAGTGTGGCCGAGTATTGGTTGGAGGCAATGGAGAGGATTATGAATGACTTGGACTACACTCCTGAGCAGAAATTTAAGGGGGCAATTTCTTTGCTTCGTGACGAGGCATACTAGTGGTAGTTAACGATTGAGGAGGGTACTCAGCCTGATCGCTTGACTTGGGACTTCTTTAAGACCACCTTCCAGAGCAAATACGTGGGGGCAAGCTATGTTGATGCTCGTAGGCGTGAGTTCATGAATCTCACACAAGGTGATAGATCTGTAACTGAGTACGAGGCCGAATTTCTAAGGTTGAGCAGTTACACTCGAGGCATGATGGCATCTGAGTATGAGAGGTGCATTCGGTTTGAGTGTGGACTAAGGGATAATTTGAGGGTACTGATTGCTCCATAGAGGGAGCATGAGTTCGTGGTTCTAGTTAAGAAGGCAAAGATCGTCGAGGATGTTAAGCGCGTGGAGCGCCAGAACAGAGACCGTGAGAGAGACAAGAATAAGAGAGATTCGGAGCCCTCTAATTTTGGGCAGAGGCCTAAGAAAATGGCCAGATCTAATGGGTCGATTAGAGTGGGGGTTTTTGTTGCTCCTACTAGGATCTAGCTGTGTTGTCACTGTTGTAGGCGTCATTCAGGCAAGTGTTGGAGGAGGATTGGGGCTTGTCTGAGGTGTGGGTCATTAGAGCATCATATCAGAGAGTGTCCACAGTGAGGCGATCGATACAAGCATCGAAGATCGAGTTCAAGATCTGACCTCGGAAGGTAGATCGACCACCTACCTAGGAGCGTGAGAGCGGGTAGAGGTGGTAATGGTTTAGCCATGGACAGAGAGCACTAGTCAGATGTGCTAGACAGATTGAGGCTAGGCAACCTGCACTTATCTATACTGTCTGACACCGAGAGGATAGAGATGCTTCAGATGTTATCATCGGTACGTTCTTAATTTCTGAGGTACCATATATTGCTTTGATAGACATAAGTTCTACTCACTCCAATATAGCTAGCATTGTAGCTGAAAACTTGAGGGTTCTTGTGGAGAGCACTTCTAGTGAGGTTATTATACTGAGTCCATTGGGGGAGTCTATTCGGGTTAGTAAACTCTATAGAGAGGTTCCGCTGGAGGTACAAGGGATTATTTTTCTGGCAGATCTGATGGAGTTTCTATTTAGGGAGTTTGATTTAATTCTGGGCATGGATTGGTTGGTCAAGCACCGAGTTAGTTTGGACTACGCGACTAAGAGGGTCGTTTTGTAGACTAAGGATGATAGAGAAATGGTTGTAATCGGCGAGCATTGAGATTACTTGTCCAACTGATCTCCGCTCTTGTGGCAGAGAAACTGGTTCGGAAAGGGTGTAAGGCATACTTGGCTTATGTCAGTGTTTCTGGTTCTGGGGACTCTTCTGTTGGTAATATTAGAACTGTAAAATATTTTCCGAATGTTTTTCTTGAGGAATTACCATGTTTACCTCCGAATCGAGAGGTTGAGTTTGGGATTGAGCTTTTTTTGGGTACAGCTCTGGTGTCCATCGCTCCCTATCATATGGCGCTGGAAGAGCTTACAGAGCTTAAAACTCAACTGTAAGAGCTGCTGGACCGTGGTTTTATCCGTCCGAGTGTGTCTCCGTGAGGAGCACCAGTTCTGTTTATTAAAAAGAATGATGGGACCATGAGGATGTGTATTGATTATCGATAGTTAAATAAGTTGATCGTGAAGAATAAGTATCTGCTTCCAAGGATCGACGACTTGGTTGATTAGTTCGAGGGGCTTTCGTGTTCTCCAAGATTGATATTTGATCTGGGTATCATCAGTTGAGGTTTAAGGAAGCTGGTGTTCATAAGACTGCATTTAAGACTCGATATGGACATTATGAGTTCTTAGTGATGCCTTTTGGTCTGACGAATGCTTCGGGCGCATTCATGAATCTGATGAACCGAGTGTTTTAGCCTTATCTGGATCAGTTTGTCGTGGTCTTCATCGACAACATTCTGGTTTACTCTAAGACTGAGGATGAGCATGATGATCATCTTAGAGTGGTTCTTCAGATTCTCTGAGAAAAGCAGCTCTACACTAAGCTAAGTAAGTGCAAGTTCTGGTTGCGAGAGGTAACTTTTCTAGGGAACATGGTTTCTACTGAAAGGATTCGAGTTAATCCTCAAAAGATCGAGGCTATGCTTGATTGGAAATAGCCTAAGAACGTGTCTGAAATCTATAGTTTTCTAGGTCTTGCGGGTTATTATCGGTACTTTGTTTAGGGGTTCTCTCTGAATGTAGCCCCTTTGACTAAGCTTTTACGCAAGGGAGTTCCTTTTGTTTGGACCGATACGTAGCAAATGAGCTTCAAGAAGCTTAAGTCTGTTTTGACTCAGGCTCCTGTTTTGATACAGCCTGAATTCGGTAAGGAGTTTGTGGTATGCAGTGATGCATCACACGTCGGTTTGGGGTGCGTTCTGATACAGGATGGTAAGGTTGTGGCTTATGCATCTCGACAGCTTAACACACATGAGGGAATCTATCCGACACATTATCTCGAGTTGGCTGTTATAGTCTTTGCATTAAAAATCTGGAGGCATTATCTGTGTGGTGATAGATGTATTATCTATACCGATCACAAGAGCCTCAAGTATCCCCTTATTCAGAAGGATTTGAACCTTAGACAGGGGCGATGGATTGAGCTGCTTAAAGATTATGACTGCACCATAAAGTATCATCCTAATAAGGCCAATATGGTGGCCGATGCTCTAAGTCGTAGAGCAATGTTTGATTTGAGGACAATGTTTGCTCGCCTTAGTTTGTTTGATGATGGGAGTCTGTTAGCCGAGTTACAAGTTAAGCCGACTTTGACTGATCTGATTCGAGATAAGCAGTTGGGGGAGGAGTCCCTGGGTTTACGGTTTCTTCAGGTTGAGAGTAGTAACACTTCAAATTTTGGGTTGAATAATGATGGTGTTCAGTGTTTTCGAGGACAGATTTGTGTGCCAAATGATTTGGATTTGAGACAATCAATTCTGAGGGAGGTGTATGGTAGCCCATATGCTATGCATCCCGGTGGTAATAAGATGCACCGCGATTTCTGTGATTTGTACTAGTGGCAAGGTTTGAAGCGGGAGGTTACAGATTTTGTGGCTCGGTGTCTGAGATGCTAGCAGGTTAAGGCTAAGCACGAGTTACCTTCGGGTTTATTACAGCCAGTTAATATTCCCTTATAGAAATGGAAACGAGTGACGATGGACTTTGTTAGTGGGTTGCCCTTAACACCCACTAACAAGGATTCTGTTTGGGTCATCGTGGACCAATTGATCAAATTGGCTTACTTTATTCTGGTTCAGACAGACTATTCTCTGTAGAAGATAGCGAAGTTCTACATTTCTGAGATTGTGAGACTGCATAGGGTACCTGTTTTGATCATTTTTGATAGATATCCTCGCTTCACATCTCGATTCTGAAAGAAGTTGCATGAGGCTCCAGGGTCGAGGTTGGACTTCAGTACTGCTTTTCATCCTCAGACCGATGTTCAATCTGAGAGGGTGATTCAAATACTGGAGGACATGCTTCGGAGTTGCATGATTGATTTCTGAGGTAGTTGGAAGCATTATCTGCCGCTAGCTAAGTTCGCCTACAATAACAACTTCCAGTCTAGCATTCAGATTGCACCTTATGAGGCTTTGTATGGTCATAAGTATCATACACCACTATGTTGGACTAATTTGGGTGAACATCGAGTTTTAGGTCCTGAGTTGCTTTTTGAAACTGAGGATAAGGTTAGACTGATTCAGGATCGTCTGGAGGTGGTATCTGATAAACAAAAATCTTATGCAGATCTGAAGAGGTGCGATATTGAGTACTCTGTGAGGGACTTCGTCTTTCTTAAGGTTTCTCCGTAGAAGAAAGTTCTAAGGTTTGGTCATAAGGGTAAGTTGAGCCCTAGATTCATTGGACCGTATCAGATTTTGAAGCGTGTGGGACCGGTTGCTTATCAATTGGAGTTACTTCCAGAGTTGGACCATATCCATGATGTGTTTTATGTCTCGATGTTGAGGCGGTACCGGTCTGACCCATCACATGTTGTCTCAGTTGAGGAGATCGAGGTTAGGCCAGATTTGACTTTTTAGAAGTAGCCGGTTTAGATTCTGGATTGAGATGTTAAGGTTTTGAGGAGGAAGTCCATTCCTTTAGTGAAGGTTCTGTGGTGGAATCATGATACTGAGGAGGCCACGTGGGAACCTGAGGACACGATGCATCAGCAGTATCCTCATCTATTTTGATCAGGTAAATTTCGAGGTCAAAATTTCTTTCAGGGGGTAGAGTTGTAACGCCCCAAATAATTTATTTTCGCGTCTATAAAATCTGAAAAAAACTATGTATCTGCTTCACTGGTTAAGTGTTTTAGGAGTGTGTGAGAGGTCTTGGGTTCAAGTCTCAATTCTGTCAATTTTGGTTTTTTTTAAATCTAAGCCTTATCTTTGTTCAGTAGGCTTTTATTAATTATCTGTAAATTCATATCAGAACGAGTTTGTTGGTTCAAGTGGTAAGGGAATTGGTGTGTTGAAGGTCCTGTGTTCGAATCCCTGCACGACCGTGGGAGTTTATTTTTGCTCGTTTGACTCAGAGAGTTTCAGTTGAACAGAAATTCTGAGTAAGTGGGTTGCTAGTGGGTTAATGGTAGGAAAATTAAGGAATTATCAGATTCTGATTGGTTTTGTTTTTTTTTTTTTCCAAAACTTCCCTCTTGACTTTTTTTCCTCTCTTTCCCCACTCCCCATTTTTTATTTCTTTTTGCTTCTTCTATGGTTACTGTTTTTTTTTCTTGCAACTGTCATTGCTACAGTTTCTATTGGATTCGTTAATCTACGTGGTAAGTGAAGTTGGGTTTTCGTTAACAATTGATTGTTGGTATTTTGGGCAATTTTATTGATGGCCAATAATTGGTGGTAATCGTTGAATTCTATGGTGTAGAAGAAGGCGGTGAGGTAGTAGTTGTCACTCCAACGGTTTAGTTTACCAAGTGTAATTGTTTCTGCGGTGGTAGGTTTTTAGAATTGAATCGATTTAGTTTTGCAACTCGATTTTGGTTGTTAAAAAGGTTTTGGGTATGCTATTTTTAGGTCTTGAAGGCTCGAGATAGTATTGGCATCAAAACACTATCAGGTGTGTACTCAAAATGCAGAAAAATGAGCGTCGACAAAAGCCAAAAAAGCCTACTGTCGACGCCACACGGCTGTGTGGTCACACGTGTGGTAGGCCGTGTGCAAGAACACGGCCGTGTGTCGACGAAGGCATAGCCATGCGCAAGACATGGATATGTGGTGGCTCGAGTGTGCCCGTGTGGGCCACACGGGAGTGTAGGCCCATACAAGAATGTGAGCCCAAACTTTTGAAATTTCTTTGAGGGTCGCACGGGTTATCCCAATCGACTATGGGCCTACCGTAGGGTCGGTAAGGGCTAACCAAACCCTAAGATTTTAGATTTGATAGACTGATAATCTGTTCTGAGATTGAATATGCCATACATGTCTGTTTATTATGATATCTGTAAATAGCTTGTTGAGCATGTCTAGTATGTATTTTGTATCTGTTCTGTATATGTTTGTAGGGTGGATTTGTATTGATGGAGGAAGTGTTCTGTCTGGCGATCATCGCTTATTATCTGGCAACTTGGCTGCACTATATCTGATATGTGTCGTAACGACACAATGTGGTGTGTAGGGATAGGTGGGTGTTTTTTTTAACCATACATGGTGTGATAGGATGGTCAAAGTTGGTGTGTAGAGGATGGGGGTAGGACTTTGCATATTCTAAAAATTGTCTGAAATATTTCTGTATGTTTACTTGCTTAATTCTGCTGGGTTACACACTGAGTTTACATAAACTCACATCTACTTGTCTGTATTGCCAAGTAATCCACAGTCTTATGCGGATCATTGCAGTTGGGACTCCGCGGTGACCAATCTTCCATTAAACTATTTAAAACTAGTAATTTATGGTCTACTTAATAATTTGGGATTTAATTCAGAGAGTTGTAATTTTGGGACTCTTTGGACTTTTTTGAGTTTCTAAATTGTTTTGGTTTGATATGCTCAATATGTTGCATGCTTGATAAAGTATTTTACGGAAACGAATTTCACGCCCAAAAAGAGGTTTTCTAAAAATATAATACGGATTTCTAAAATGTTCCGGTTTTGTTTAACTTCCGCTGTAATAAGTGTTGTGCCAAATGGGACGTTAAAATAATGTTTTCTGTAATAAACATGAAAGAAATGTGAGTTTTATTAGTGATTAGTTTATGGAATTAACTTGTTCTCAAAACCCATTTTTGTGACATCTTTGGATTCGGTCATAACGTCTAGGTCTGGTTTAGGGTGTTACACTTTACCTAACAACTATGTCAAAATAACAAACTAGTTACCCTTAATTGCACTTGCGCTTCACGATTTGTGGGATCCAATTTCTCTCCCTAATTAACATGGGTTTAAAAGCTAGTTAGGAGGGTTCAAGAACTCAAATTAAGGCTGGAATTAATTGGGCAAGATTCAATAAACAAAACAACCTCCTTTCTTGTACATAGGCGCACACACCACCACCAATGGTGGCCAAAATTGGGGTTGAATTTTAAAATGGTTTGAGATCTCATTAAAATATAGAAAAAATAACTTTGAAAATCATTTAAAATCCTCCAAATTCCAGATCTAGAAAATTTCATTTTTAATTAACAAATTAATCAAGAAATTGAAGAGAAAAGATACCTTACCCAAGCTAGTCGAGAGAAACAGCAATGGCACTTTCTAGGAGATGTTTGGGATCGATATTGGAGTTCAAGATTTCAGATTTGGGGCTGATTTAGATGAGGATAAATGGAATCAATATAATAAAAAATATGGTGCACAATCTTGATGGAAAAAGAAAAAGAAAGAGATTGTAAAATAGGAGGTGTAAGCGACGACATTAATGGAGGAAAAGAAAAAAAATAAAATCAAAAAGAGGGAGAGGAGGAGATGAACAGCTAAGGCAATAAGGAGGATAATTAAAGGCTGATTATTTGTGAAAAATTAACAGTTATACCTAAGGTTACAAGGCTTGAGTGGCACACATATTAAAAACAAGAGATTTTTGCCAAAAATTAAATTATTTCTCAAGGTAAAGGATTCGAACTTGGGACCTTATTTAATTTCCATGCTTTCTGATATTTCTTTTAACCATTAGGATTTTTCCTCATTCTTGAAATAATTTTTCAATATTTATTTTAAAAACAAGGCATGACCACTCTTTTTGTAGGGCCATTCCCAATTGGGAGCATTTTTCTTTGCTATGATATCGGTAAATTGGCTTTAATATTTCTCAAGACTAGATTTCCCACTTAATTTTTTTTCTTTTTACCTTAACATTGTAATATCGAGCAACTTTTTGAGCTCGCTCAGCATTCTTAACCTCTGTTACCTCTCTGATTTCATAGATAAGATCTAAATTGAGTTTGACGGCTTCCTAGCTGGCATTTTTGTCAAAATGAGATGTCCTGTGAGATTGCATGCCTATTTTTGCAAGGATCACTATTTCTACACCATATACCAATGAAAATGTTATTTCCTTAATTGCTATGTGAAATGTTTTTAAAGCCCATATAATTCCTGGAAGTTCCTCTAGCCAGACACCATTGGCATCATCAACCTTCTTTTTTAAAGCTACTAGGATTTTCTGTAGGTCTGTACAAAAGTTCTTAAATTTTCCTAGAAATTAAGTTTCATTGTCCGTTATAATCAAATGTAGGATGCCAAAATTGCAAACAATAGACTTCCAGACAAAAGATTTCATTTGTCTTTATGTTATTGTAGCTAAAGCCCTATCTTCTATCCATTTAGTAAAATAATCCACAATGAAAACTATGAACTTTTGAGCTGTGGTAATTGGAAATTAACCCAAGATATCTATTTCCCATGTCACAAATGACCTTGGACCAGACATCATTTGTTTGGGTTCAGCTGGTGATCACTACACTGGAGCATGTTTTTGGCAGAAGTCATAAGTGCGAACCATGTCATGAGCATCTTTTTCTATGGTTAACCAATAATATCCCTGCCTGTGGACCTTCTGTGCTAATAGTCTTCCCTCTAGGTGACTACTACATATTTCCTCATGTATCTCCCTCAAGACATAGTCCACTTCAATGGGGGTGAGGCATATCAAAAGTGGCTTGGAGTACCCCTTTTTATATAGTACACCATTTAACATGATATATCTAATGGTGTAGATTTAAGTAATTTTAGTTGAATGAAAACAAGACAATCTTTAAGTACGAAAATATGTTAAATGTAAATAGTAGTGTCATACCTTGTTGTTTTATTTTGCATCTTGACTAACTCCTTCTTGCTCAATTGTTGACTTTCCCCTTGTAGGCTTGTATTATAGGGGTCATCCATGTTTTCTCTTGGCTTAAATCAAGCACTTGTTGACTGTCACAGCTTAGAGTGGCTCTATGTTCTAACAAAATCTTTTCTCTTTGCTCAATAGTTATAGAAGAAACTAACTTAGATAAAATGTCAACTTTGGTGTTCTTTGTCTTGCATAACTGTCGGGCTTCTGCTTTATCAAATTGATCGAGCAGTTGAGTAGCTATGGCATGTTACTTCTTTAAATTGGGCTCTTTCATCTCATATTCTCTGCTCAGCTGCTTCACTACCAATTGAGAATCGGTGAATATTATCGACTCATTTACCCCCAGTTGTTGGGCTAGTTGTAGCCCCATAAATTAGTGCTTTGAAACACCCCTACCCGATCCATTTGTCGGATCCAAGTACGAATGTCAAAATTGAATCGGTTTATCATACATAATAAAATATTACTATGTTAGGTCATACTATATAACCCATTAAATAATCTTGTAAACAATTTGAATTATAAACAAAGTTTATTGTCCAGAATATGGACTCTAAAGAATCTAAATAAATACAACGTTATCGCCCTCTTGGCGAGTTTCCCTAAGGTGACACCTAGCCTATATGCGTGACACTTTTCTTTGAAGCCTCTGGACTCATTTCGATCTAGCTTGGTCCTTCCCTGAGTTCTTTTCTCTGCGAACCCTGCATCCACAGGTCAATTGTTTGTAAGTTCAAATGAACTTAGTGAGTTTCTTTATTCCTATAATAAACATGACAACTCCCTATTCATTTGGATCATTTGTCTTAAACCATTTAAGTGGGCTTAATCCTATTCCTGATCCCCTCTATCGATGGAATAATCGATTAATGAATTCCTATCGATTAACGAATTCCTTTTGTTTACTCTGCCAGCTGTAATCATCCTTAACAGTATCTCGAAATGTCCCGCCACCTCTGTGGACTATATCTTTTCCTTCACCTCATTATTCCTTTCCTCCATCATGCCTTATTGAGGTAGCCTTCTAGCTGACCCCCTTAGAGGCTCTTGCTAAGTATTATAAATCTATTTAGTCCATGATGGACCCTTTCCCTAACTTATTTTCGTACGACCTACACCTTCCATCTGTTGGTGTGATTATCATGGTACTATGCCACTCTAGCGAACTACATCATGTTATGCTTAAATAGTAGACGAATTACTTCTTCATAATCCACCTTAACCTTTTACCCTTAAGTGAAGCACATCCTTCTGTTACGAATCCCTATGTTCTGAAATGCTCAGTCAGTATCGTTGAGTGACCATCTGGGTTCATGAGTTCTCTTTCTTACTCTCTGGTTCCCATGGAACTAGTAATTTGGTTGATACCCTTACACTAGTTCTTTCCCCTTAGAGAGGAATAGTCTTAACAGACAAGTCTGTCACTTGGTATTTCCTCCCTTTTTTTGGGACTCCCTTTATCATTTGGGTTCTGTCTAACCCATCATTTCCTTACAAACTAGTTAGCGTACTCTCGATCAATTACCAGCTTGTTGGGTTCCCTGATCACTTGCATGGATCTTTAATGGTGAGTTCTCATCCACATCCCTTGGGTCAAGATTTCATTCTTTTGCCTTTATACCAACCATCGTTGATACGTCATTTCTCGTGTCTGATTCTAGCCGGGTTATTACTCTTATGCCCTTTTAGCTTGCACAACTACCATTCTAGTAGTCTCTTCTCATTTACCTTCCTCTTTTATTGACAGATTCCTTCAATTTGTTGTCTAACCATTGCGTCTCATACTTCCATTATCCTTCTAACCTTTTTCCTTATTGCAGCATTTCCCACAATTATCATTATGAATGAACACCCATGTTTATCATCCTTGCGGGCTTCTCCTTATTCAGTGTCCCAATAAACTCCACAAGCTGTCGTAGTCATGTCATGGTTTTACTCTCCTGGTCCCATATTTAATGTCCTAACAAACTTCATCAGTTGCCATAGTCCTAATCTGGTCCTACACTTTCGTATTCTCTATTCCCATATTACAACTTCCTCTACAAAACACCATCAATCCTCTATTCCCATATTAAGACTTTCTTAATAAAAATAAATTATCACTAATTTCCTAAAGGACAAATAGAATAAGCATTAAAAGGTTCATAATACCAAAAAAACAGGTAATGTCGATTACCCAAAAGAAAAAGAATCAGGTAAAGTCAAAGTAAAATACTTAGGAAGAAAAGGGGAAAAAATCATGTGAATAAAATAATCCAAATGCCAAATTGCCAAGCTACAAAACTACGTAATATAACTTTTCTTTTTTCTTCAATTCTAACTCGGTTGTTTGGAATAAACCCACAGGTAATGATGACGATTCTGACAATTGCCTGTCTTTATATTGTTAGTAAAATGGGGGAATTGGAAATTGAGACAATAAACAGTGAAGACAAAATCCCAGAAAAAGTCTATGTAAGGTTCCAGGTGTTGAAATTATACCTAAGGTTTGGTATTCCCCCATTTGGGAGAAATCTCTTTTTCGACCCCTTAAAACTGCCTTTTATTTACTCAGTAGACTCCAAGTCAAGGTCAATTCGGTAGCTCAAGCTGAAATTTCGGGTATTATTTTCCAATTATAATTATGTTTAAATTTTTTATATAACTATATAAATTTTGGCTATTTACATGTTAACTGTATATTCATTTTATTTTTTTGTCGTGTTTAAAATTATCAAATCTAAAATATAATATTATTTTGAAACGAAAAAATATAATAGCTTGATTTAACAGTAAACATATATCATTTCGTCAATTAGACAATGACCATATTGGCAAACATTGATATTCTAGATTCTTGAATACTTATGTTTAAATTTTATTATATGTAATTATTATATATGAGTTTTGTTCAAATTATTTTAATTTTTAATTTTTTATATTTATATTGATTTAATTCTATTTTGTAGTTGCTTGTATTTGTGTTTGTGTTATGATTGTATTGCATTTATAATTTTAAACCATAAAAGAAAAATAATTTCCAATAAAAAATAAAAATGTCATTGAGCTCCTTATTACAAATTGAGAAGTTGCGGGGTAACTAAACTAAAGTGTGCCAATCACCAATATTGGAAAATGACTGACCTAACCAAGACTAAACATTGCTAGGATTTAATGTCAATGTTACCCCTAGAGAGATCTTTCAGTTCAATTCATAATTAATGTAAAAGTTGTTTTAATTCAATTAATTTTGTCTATTAGTTTTTTTTTTTGTTAATATTGATTTGGACGGATATATTAGAGGTTATTCAAGGTATTCAGGAAGCATTCTTAAAGACATTTTATTCAGCATTTATATGTATACAACAATTTTTGTTGGAAATAAGTCAATGAAAATTTTGACATATTCTTAGAGAAGAGAACATAAAAGCTGACAATATCGCTAAATTAACTTTTAACAAGAAAAAAGTCTGCAACTGTTTACAGAAAGTCCGCTAAATATTACTAGTTGATAGTGATTATCTTATCTATTTGTTTTACATAAAAAAAATATCTTTAAGTAAATCTGTCATGATTACGTCATAAATTGTAAAAAATAACTGTAATTAAAAAATATTTAGCCAAATTTAATTGAATTATTTCATGTATTTATCTTAAAATATAATATCTAATAAATTTAAAATTAAAGTTTTGAATTTTCAAGTTTCAAAATTTACAATATTTTTTTATTTTAATTTAAAAAATCGATCCTACATTCACCCCACAATGTGAATTAAAAAGGGTTATTGCGTGATGGTAAAAAGCTTTGATTTTTATAAGTTAAAATGAGATAGTAAAGTTATAGAAGTTTTGAGTGATTTTTCTAAAATTATTTTGATTTTCATTCGTAATTTTTTTTTGAGGTGTATGGTGATTATACTTGCAGAAGTAATAGTTTAAAAAAAGATTGACTGGGTATACCCTCTAATTTACTGGAATAGAATTAGACTTAAATACTTAACGCGTTTATGAAATTTGAAAATGAAACGACAGCATTGTTTGATTGAAGAATTGAACAAAATCTTAATTGGATGAAACGAAATTAAGCTCTCAATTGTTGACCCGAAATTATTTTTAAAGTTTTATAATTGTATTCCACACTTGCAATCATCACAGCATTATTAATTTTCTTCAACACTCTCCCACTAAACTTGGAAATCTGATTTACAATTCTTCAAACAAAAGGAAACCTGATTTACAGATAAATTTTGACCATTGATTCTTTCAATTTGAAAGTGTAGTCATTGTTAGTGTCGGTTGCCTTTTAGGTCCCCTTATTAGCCAGGTCCAAGTCTTTTTGTTGACGCAAGACTTACAAAATCGTGATGTTTTGCTTTTTTTCAACTTTACAAAATTAGTATGTGTTTATTCATTATTTTTGTTTACCCAAGTTTGTGAAGTGATTATTTATGTGTTAAGGGAAGGGCTGCAAGCATATAATTTGTTTTATTTGTTAACATGTTTGATCAAAATATTTTGATAATTTACTTGTATTTTTTTTGTAGATCTTGTGCAATAAATCTCATGTTTATCACTGGAGAAGAGATTAAATCAAACAATATTATTTTTCAAGGATTCTTATATGATTCACTTACCTTATATATTTATATATGCAATCCATGAAGATATGAGTTGATTTTATGATTTTTCATATCCTTATGAAGATGGATTTACGCTCTAAATATGAAAAACTTGTTCAACATAGATTGAGGGTGTATAATTAAGGCAAGTTTTTTTTTTTTAAATGGCGGTCAATGTGCCAATGGAAGTCACCACTTCCGCTAGTACATTGAGAGACAATATAACTTGCCTTCTTTGGAGTTGAAAATCATTTCAACAAAATATGTTGGGCATATTTTGTGCATATGTGCTGGCCCATATTTGAATATTCATCTTGTAAAGTAAAAAGTATTTAAAAAATTGGATTAGATCATATCAAGAAATTCAATGTCATGAAATATTTAGATTGAATCAAGATTGATTTGAAGACTTATCTTGAAGATCTTTGTTTTATTTTAGGCACTATGGGAAATTTGTAAAGCCTTTTTATAAGGCTATTTTTATGGGATCTTGATTGTAATTTATCTTTATCTTAACAAGTCTTAAACTCTTATATACTAAAGGTTTGTGTAAGTTAAAACTAAGGAGAGAGAGAATTTATCAGTTCATAGAGGAACATCGTTTTGAGATTGTAAAACCTTTTGTTGTTGGTTTTATAGAGGAAAACTTAGTGGTGAGAGATCTAGTCTTTGACGTACAAGAGTGATAATTCTTTATTGCGATGTGTTAGGACTAGGTTCACTGGTTGTATTTGTTTTAAAAAAAACAATGGATTCATTTCATTGAGCTAGGCTCGCTAGACGTAGGGAAGCCGAACTACATAATCAATTTGTTGTGCTATGTTTTTTTTTTTTTTTTTCTATTTTTCACAAGTCCAATAGAGAAGTTTCTTTTTTTTTTTGTTATCCCATGTTTTTTTGTTCCGTTTTTCATAGTTCCACTTCTGCTTATAGTCTTCAAGTTAACAATTGGTATCAAAGCCTTCCACTTAATGTAGCTAATGGTGTTCTTAGTGTTGATACTTGCATGAAATGGAAGGTTCTTTATGAGTACAACCCCTATGTTGGATGGACCAAATTATTCTTATTGGAAAGTAAGAATGAAAGTTTTCATAATGTCTGTAGAAGAGAAAGCATGGAGATCAATTCCCAATGGCTGGGAGCCTCGTACTGTTAATGTTTCTGGTGTCAAAACTCTCAAAGCTTAAATTACTTAAACCACTAAAAAAAATTACTTAAACCACTAAAAAAAAGAGACTTGCAAATGCAAACTCAAAGGCCCTTAATGTAATCTTTTGTGGTGTTGATATTCAAGAGTTTAAAAGGATTTCTAAATTCACTACTAGACATGAAGCTTGGTTGATCCTTGAGATTGCCTATGAAAGAACTAACAAGGGAAGCAAACGAAACTGTAGATGTTAACCACCAAGTTCGAGAACATGAGGATGTTGAACAATGAAACTATTTGTGACTTCTATGCAGAACTGTGTGACTTGTCCAACCAGGCATTTTTACTTGGTGATGAATTTTCTAATTCAAAACTAGTTAGAAATATGTTGAAATCTTTGCTCAAAATATTTGCAATTAAATTCATAGCTATCGAGGAAGCTAAGGATTTAGGTAGCATGAAGATTGATGAGTTTATTGGATCTTTATAAACCTTCAAGATAAACCTCGATGAAACCGAAAGAAGCAAAACCAAGTGTGAGAGGAGTATTGCTCTGTAAGTGGCAAAGAAAGTGCCCCCTTCTAACTCTACTTCAATTAAAAGTCTTTAGAAACCAATAGAGTTGTTCACTAAAAACTTCAACAAGGCTTTCAAAAAGTTGTCCAAATAGAGCAAAGGATTTAAAGGCAATCAAAGATCCAACAAGGTAAAAAAAAGAAAGGCATGGCCATTAATGAGAACCGTTATAACACTATATTCCCGGTCCAGCTGTTGGATCCGAGCTGTATTACGACAATTAACAACATTCAACATCCTTAATTTCCAATTAAAAGCAAGTTAAAACATCAAGCATTTGAAAACATCATTATACTATGATTACTATCAAAATCGAGCCTTAATCTAGCTTATGAAGCTTTTAAACCAACTCAAAATCAAATTCAAACTAATATGGAACTTTTACCAAAAGATAGGTAAAAAATAAAAACAGGGGTCACACGACCGTGTGGCCAAACCGTGTAACAAGATTGAGGCTGTATGGTGTTATCACATAGTCATGTGGTGTTATCATGTAGCCCTGTTCCTAAATTGTGTGACAAATTGATGTCGTGTAATCTAAGGTCACACAGTTGTGTCGTCATCCGTATAACAGAATGTGGCCATGTGGATCAATCTGCACCTAAATTCAACACAACACATGGTTGGCCATGTACCTATGTATGGCACATGGTCATGTGGCAAAACGTGTCACAAGCTGTGTGCGCTTAAATGCCTTCCAAAACAAGTAATCATAACTTATGTTCACTTAGACCACAAGTCATGCAACATACAAACCATTTAACCTTTTCAAAAACATAAAAAAAAACCTTCCAAAATACACCACATAACATCCAACCTAAGTGTCTAACCAATATGCCACAATTGACACCTCAATTCAACCATTAAACATCAAATATACATTACCGATCATGCCATAGTATTCATACCTCAAGCATCACATATAATCATCATTTCCATGACTAAAATATTATCAAGTAAGGTCCTCCAAGTGACCTAAATCATAGGTGCCAATTCAACAAGCCAAGTGCATTAAAGGTACTAAAACTTGCATATATCAACATCAACCAAACAACCATCACAGCTTGCATTCTTAAACACGTAGTTCATTCAAAATGGCACAAAACTTAGCAAAAGTACTTATACATATATAGTTACCATAAAATTATTTACATAACACTTATAACCAGGCCAAAACGAGTTGCCATACCAAAAAATTGGGCCTAAAAGTTTCGAGGGCAAAATAAGGATTTTAACTCTAGTGAGCTTGTGAATTTCGTTAGCATGGTATTCAAAAATATTTTTGTCTATGCCATTTTGGAAATTAAAACAATTTTTGAAAATAATGTTCAAAAGACTTTCAATTTTGAAATAAGTTTCAATTTTGAAATAAGGACTAATTTGTACAATGGTCTAAATTATGAGTTTTTAAAAGGTAATTAAACCAAATTTTAATTTTCACCCTTCATTTTTATAAAACCCACGTTAGTCTCTTTTCCATATTTTTGTTTTACCGTTTATTGCATTTTGAAGCTCCTCTCATTCAATTTTGATTCCCAAACTTAATTCCTTAGATTTCTATCATTCCTTAAGCCATAAATCTCCTTAGTATTTCAAGAAAAACATCCAAGAACACTATAATTTTCTCAATTGTTGAATTTTTGGGTTTTTCGGGTTTTCGATCAAACATTCGATTTTTCGTCAACTAGGGTAATGATTCAAATCCTTATTAGTTTTTGATGTTATTTGATCCTTTAAATTGAGTTTTTAACCATTAAATCGCATGTTTTAAATAAAAGTCAAAAATTGGGTCGTTAATGGTGGATTTCGAGATTTTGGGTGGTAACGTGGTTTCAAAATGTTTTTCAATTATTTTTGACATGATTATAAGGTTTCTAAACTTACTTTAAAGTTTCATTGAAGATTTCTGATGTTTTAATGATTTTTTTTTTTGTGAAAATTGCTATAAACATGTCAAAAATTTTGATACCATGAATTGGGTAGTTTTGAGTAGTTTAGAGGTTGAGAATCAGTCATAGGTGCATAATTATATGAACAGAATTAGTTTTAGGGAAAAAAATTAAGTATAGACCAAGATAATTGAAATTCAAGTTTGTTATGTCAATGGTTTCGATTACAAGAGAAGATAGCTTAGGCTTGTGTTTTTGGTTGGTTTAGGTAAGTCTTTCGTTTCTAATTGATGGTGTGTGTTGTGTGATTATTATGTGTGAAGCATCGAAATCGTTGGAGCCTTCTACGAGTAAGGCAAAAGGCAAGGAAAAGCTAGTTTATGCTTTCGACAATTAGCTGAAAGCGTGATCGGTGAGTGTTTGAAATAGCTACTTGTAGACACGATTCATAATGTTAATTGAGAGCTTAGGAATAGCCTAAACCTCTATACTAAGTTTCGAGTGCAAGCTTTCTATTTCCCTTATTTTATTTTGGCAATTTATGTGATTCTGTGAATAATTGTAAATTGATTATTATGATGTGATATTGTGATATGAAACATGTGTGATGACTATTGTGAATTGTTTTTTTATTGTGGGCATGATATACATGCAAATGATAGTGATAATGATATGATAATAATGCAAATATGTAGTGAAAGCGAATGAAATTTCGGTAAGTATATATGTGTTGAATTGTGGAATGTGATATTATTATGACAGGTAATATGTAAGAATACTTGTATCGGATATATGATGTACTGATTTTAATGTACACATATGTGGCGGATATGTAATGGCTCAATGAGCATTATTGTGGCTTTTAAAGCGTAATTAAATGTGAATTCGATAAGCATGCATTGTGTACAAGTTGTGGTGTAAATTGATAAATTTGAATAGAGATGATGTGCATTAGATCAGTAATTAAAAAAGTATTGTGTTTTTGGGCATAGAGATGGTGTGCTCAATGGCCTTATGATCTCTTGAAACCTTTGGATATAGTTGGCATGCCATAGGATTGTGAGTACTTACCTATATGTATTGTGTTTTTGGGCATTGAGGCCCTAGGACAGGTTGGAGAGATAAGGGAATTTGAGCTAAACTCCATTCAACGAGACATATTTGGTGTGTTGGAGAATATTAGTTTGACTCTATGAGTCAATTGGTGTGTTGGAGATTCGTGTATCGATGTGTGGTGATAAATCCCACTTTTATGTTTCATAGCCTCAAATGTCAAATTATTGTTTAAATGTGATCTTATTTATTGTGATAATATGATAAAAGATAGACGCATAAACATGTGAATAATATGCTAAATAAGTTGATTTTAAGTTTCATGAAAATGTTAGTATGTTCTCATAGTAAATTAGGTATGTAATCATGGTTTAGGTCGTTTTCGTTGAACTTGTGAATGCATGTGAATATATAAGCTAGACTTGTGAGTTATTATAGTATGTATACATTGTTAGTGTTGACGAATTATTGTAAAATGAATTATTTGTATATAAGTTAAGACTAGTTATATGTAAGAGTATATGCTAGTTTTATGATTTAATGAAACATGAATATGTTATTGAGACTTGGTTAGAATATGGTTTTAAATGTGTTATAGCATGTTCTTGTTTAACCTTTGATGTTATGTATACATTGTGGTTACTCCAACTCTTATTGCGCTAACCATTGTAGATACTTAGCGTTTGCGGTGTGAGCGATGCGGGAATACCAAGGAAGTGATCCAAGTTAGGCTTTAGTTTTGAGTAGGTGAATTATTATTATTCTAAACTATGGGGGTAAGGCAATGTGGTTAGGGTTAGATTGGTTATTATTGTAGTCCTCATGATTTGTTATGGGTTTAGTTTTCTAGCACTGTTGATGGATGTCATAATTATTTCATTGGTATTGTTTTAGTTTGAATATTTGCTATGTTGAAGTGCCATGAACTGATGTGGTAGAATGGTTGCATGATATTGTCATGATGTTTTGGATATTTTGTAGCTTAATAATTCCTAGGAACTATAGGCTTGGACCTTGGTATGCTGATTCTTGCTTGGACATGTTTTTGATGTTTTGAACTGTTATTTTGGTCATTATGACATTGGTTTAAAGAGGTAAATGATGCATGTTGATTAGATATTTGTTGGAATGGATTAAATGCTTAGATGTGATGTATTTCTGTGGTATGGAGTAGATGTATTGATATTCAGGTTAAAAAAATGATACCTCTATGATACTTCGATGTGTAAAAAGTCAATATTGTAATTTGGTATCGATACCTTACCACAAGTATTGATACCCGTGGTAAAATAATCGATGCTTTAATAAAGGTACCAATAAATTTTGGGGTTTGATTTTTAGACTAGAAATAAAATTCTGTTTTGGTATCGATTTTCCAATCGGTATCAATACCATATAAGAGAAATATCAATACCTTTGTTTTAGTATTGATACCTACTTAACTTGTTTTGGAATTTTGCTAAGTGACTCTAATGCATGTTTAATTGATATTATAAGTTGTTTTAAGCATGTTTGGCACGTTTTAATGACGATTAATATATGCTTGACTTAAAATTTTGTAAGAATGCTAATAAGAGAACATTTGCCTATTAATGTGACATTTTATAATGTGTGTGATTCATGACGGTGGTGTGACATCTTGATATTCTAGCCTGATGATCGGGCCAGGTATAGGGTGTTACACGAGTAAATAGCTACCAAAAGAGTTGACGAATAGTGTGATTCTCCAACGACGGTCCAATCGATAGCTCGAATCCGATAATCTACAATGAGAAAAACGAAACGAGATAACCTTACTCAAAGCTTAGTAAGTTCGTATAAAACTTGTCGAAACCATTTTTAAATCGAGTTTTGGAAAATGGGAATCGAATTTAAGATAAATGAAAACGGGAGTCGCCACCAATCTTTTTAGGTGTGATTGGATCACCTTATAAAATGTTTTGTTTTAAAACATTAATTTTGGTCTCGAAAGTCGAGAAAACGGATTCGAGTCGGTTACGCATTTGAGGAAGGATTAGCACCCTCGTAACGCCCAAAAATTGGCACCTAATTGATTATCAAGTGTCTTTAATGTCGGAAATTTGAAAGTTTTAATATGCAAACCTCTTTTAATTAGAATGTCTCAATTTTGAAAATTAAGGCTCACTTATTTCAAACGAGTCAAAACATCACATCCAAAGAAGTTAGGGCGCAACATTTTAAAACCTTCAAACTAAACTCGTCTTTCAAAATTTCTATCTCGAAACAACAAAACACCATATCCAGTAAGTTAGGACACTATGTTTTGAAATCTCAAAATAATTGTTTAAGTTTTGAAAACTCAAAATCACTTAGAAGGGTGCTTGACTATTTGAATTCAACGAGAAAAGTCGCAACCCAGTAAGTTAGGGCACTACCTTTCTCGAAGTTTCCAAACATCAAGCATTGCCATTTATTTTATTTTTTAAAAAAAAAAACCTTGAAATATTATTTTAAATGACGTTTTAGGATGACATATTAATGCATCATGAAGCATAGATGTACAAAATATTCTAACATTTCCATACAAACATAAATAATATCATTAAGACAAAACTAAATGACATGAACATACGTTTAATGAAAAAATTATACTAGGGTAAATATAAGATAATAAACAAATAAAAACATGAGTAAACTAAAAAAAAAAAAACATAATACATGCAAAAATTATACAACAATATATATCATAAAATAGCACATGAAAGAAATAATTAAGCATAACATATAAAAAAATGAAACTATGCACAAATAAGATAAATGACATACACTAAAAAAATGAATAAATAGAACACTTACAAATTATAAAAATATAATGCAATAGTTCAAAATACATGAAATGATAATATAATATATATACATGCATAGAAATATATATTTAAAAATAAACTATATAAAAAGGTTGAATATTATAATATATAAAATACATAATCAAATGTATAAAAGATAGGAATAAATATACATATTTGAAACATGAAGAAATTAAAAAAAGGTTGAAAAACTAAGATAGACGAAGAATAAAATAAGAACAAACCACAGAGAGTAAGAACGCAAGAGGGAGAGAAATTTGAGTGAATGCTCTCAAGAATTCTTATTGCTTTCCAAAACTCAAGTGTTTTACAATGAAGGGAGAGGCCTCTATTTATAGTTGAGCCTCCCCAAACCCAACGGTACAGATCAATTACATCAACGGTTAAGATTAAAGGATATCTACAAATTAAATCTCTAAGATTACAAGATCATATCTTCAAGATTGCATATCATATCTAAGACTGCATATCATATCTAAGATTGTATCATATCTAAGATTGCATATCATATCTAAGATTGCATATCCTTAAAGATTATATTTTCATATGAGTCAAGCTTGTAGATGGACCTTAAATCTTTTCAAGTAATGGGCCATTCTGATCGGGCCAAATTATATTTGTAATTCTGGACTGAACTTGGACTTCGTTTTTTTTTTGGGTTTATTATTTTTGTTTTTGGACTTATTTCTAGGCCCGGGAAAAATTGAGTGTCTACAAAACTTAAACACAACGTACCTAATATTTCATATTTTTACTTAATATAGTTAACCTACATATGAATCATTCCATATCACATACACCTTTCACAACATAACCAAATAGATTAGTACATTCTTAAAAACAATCTATTAACATGATAAGCACATGATTCAAATCTATCTCACATTCAACATTTTCATTTATTTCTTTATTCTATTTTACCTTGACAACTATAGTAAATTAACTTTGGATACACGGGGAAATTATGCTCACACAAGCTGACAATTAGGACATTAACCATTACTCGATACTACTCACACAAGCTGTCAAGAATCTGCATCAAATGCTAGATTCCAACCATCGAATGGTGTCCACCACCGTTACAAAGTACCTGATAATATAACATCGACACAGAGTGCCTGATAACTGTAACACTGGTACAAAGTACCTGATAACTGTAATCACCAGCACATAGTGCCTGATAAACCCTAATGACATGTCATTTGTATCCTAATTATTCACTTAGCTTACATGAGCCTTAACTCATTTCACATATTCTTTCAAACTTTATAATATAAAACCATATTCATCATGATCACTTGCATACCTTGTAATAGTATAAATCATTTCAAACACGTATAATTGCAATACTTTACATTTCAATCCTTTGATTCCATATCAATACCAATCTCAAATAATCATATTAACACTTATACATTTATACACATTCATAATTCAATACAAAACAGTTAATAACCAGAATAAAGCTATTATGAACTTACCTAAACAAAACAACAACAGATACTATACCGAGGCTACTTGACGACTTTCCCCTTTTCGTGATTATTGATCGGTTGATCCGTTTCTTGATTATATAATAATTTAATTCAATTACCAATTTCAAATACCTTAAAATATCTAAATACATGTATTTGACTTTTTAACAATATCTTACATTATTACCCTAAACTTTTACCTTTTATTCAATTTAGTCCTTAAAACTAAAACTTACACATTTAGCACAACTAAACCAAAAAAATCTTATGTCGAATTCTATATAGTCCCTTAATAGCCCCTAAGCAACTATTTTTTACAAGAATTCCTTATTAAATTCCATCTTTACCAATTTAGTCCTTAAACTCAAAATTAACTAAAATTTATTTGCAAAATATTTCTATTTAACAACCAAACCCTTAAATCTATTATTCAACTTCCCAAACATCTAAAAAAACATTAATTACAAGTTCTAAAACCTTTAACAGTTTTACGAAATAGTCCCTGCGTTAGCTAGATTAAGCTACAACAATCTAAAAAACATAAACTTTATTAAAAACGAGTAAAGACATCACTTACATGCAAGGATTTTTGTATGGCTAAACTTGGGAAGCTTTAACAATGGTGTTTTGGGTGTTTATTTCAGTGGTAGAAAAAAAATAAAGATGATAACTCATTTCTTTTGTTTATTAATTTATATATAATATTATTAATTAAACATATTTTTAACATATAAAATACATAATATTAACCATTTAACCATCCACTTAGCTTATTTTATGTCTAATTACCTTTTAAAACCTTCAACTCATGTTTTTATATCCATTTAACACATAAACTAATAGCGAATAACTTTTATAGCTTTTACGATTTAGTCTTTTTTCCTTAATTAACAATCCAAACGTTAAAATTACCAACCCAAATTTTAATAAAACAATCTAATAACCTTGTAAATATTAAATAAATAATATTTACTGACTCACATGTCAGAATTGTAGTCCCGAAACCACTATTTCTGACACCACTGAAAACGGGTATTAAAACCCTTGAGCAAAGAGGAAAGGTATTCAAAGTTACAAATGTGAAGGGTATGTTCATGTTCAAGTCGAGTGCCCAAACACTATGAGAAAGAATTTTTTATGTGTAACTTTGAGTGATGAGGATTCCTTAAGCAACTTAGATTTAGATGAGAAGCACTTGAGTAATTATATGGCCTTCAGTACAAAGGTTATTTCCCCTAGCGTGACTGACTCAAACACAGATAGTGAATCAAACATTGAGTCAATTTCTAAGTTAATGCAAAACTACAAAACAATACAAGAGAAACAGAAGGAGGTGTCTGATGTGAATGCAAGGTTGATAGATGAAAACTCTAGCCTCAAGGAAGAAAACCAAAATTTAGGTAAGAAAATGGAGTTGAAATTTTCTCTACTTGTTGAGAAGTTTGCTAGTTTAGAGAATACACATAAATATCTTATAGCTGCTTAATCCATGGTAGAAAAATTCAATGCTAGCAGTGGTGAACTTGATGAAATTCTTGCTATTGAAAATGGGGATTTAGGGAAAGGTGATTTAGAAAAAGGTGGCATTTGTTATGTTGAGAAGAAAGGAAAAACTATGATGAAAAGTCGAACAACTTTAGTAAAAGATAGAAATAGTGTTGATCAAGGTAAATTCTTCAAGAATCATATTTTGATCCATATTAAAAATAAGGTAACATCTAATCACCAAGTTATTTGTCATTATTGTCGAGTTCTTAGTCATATTAGACCCAAATGCTTCAAAATGTTGAAAGATCAAAGATGGAAAAATGAAGTGCCAACTTCTCACATTGCGAGGTTAGAAGTAAGAACCAGGTTAGAGGAAAAATGAGATGTCATTACATTGTATAGAGAAACATAAGAAGAGAAGAATTGGTTGCCATTATTGTATCATTGTTGGTCATATTAGACCATATTGTTATAATATTTTGAAAGATCTAAGTAGGGTAAATGGTAAAAGACAAGTTGCAACTCAGCCAAGTTACAACCAAAAATAGATATGGGTGGGAAAAGATCAACGATTGATTGATTTACTAATGAAACATGAAGTGGAAACTGATGCTACAACTTTTGAAAATTAGCTTGAAGATATTTCTACTCTCTCAAAATCTTGTGGTAAAGAACCTTGTTGTTCTATGAGCTACATCTTTTACATACAAATTGTTGATGAGTTAGCATTTATTGAACACTTTGTTAAAACATATTATTTAGGGGATTGACTTTATGGAGGAGGAAGAAGTGCAAGCTAGGGAGTAGAATTTTTCTAGGGTGAAATCACTAAGTGTTTTCTGTACAAGGGAAGTGGTAAGAGGGATTATTTATGAAGGTAGTGAAAAGTTAAAATAAGGTTGGGAAACATGTGCTTATGTAATAGCTGGTTGTGATGGATATGTAGTATAATAAGAATAACATACAAGAGGATAATTTTCATGATCATAATAATAGCCTCTAGGAAGGGTCTCGTACCAATTATAAGGGGGCATCACCTGGTATTTTAGCCCCATATGATTGGTGACTGGAAAAAAGCAGCGTTATGGGGTGTGAAAGTTGTAAAGTGATCTATGAGTTTTCTTGTTTCTAAAATTTTCTATTTTTTCTTTGGTAGATGGGAGGGGTGTTATGCTCTTTAGGTAGAGACATAACGTGGTTTCTCACAAATGTGACCAAATGTTAATACAAAGTTTAGGTGTGGGGAAGGAATATAGGTTTACATGGTAGTGCAAAGAGCTTTAAGGAAGTTGAGAGAGAGTAACGTGTGTCTTTGGGAAGTTTTTAACTTCTTGTGATATTTCATTTGGAAATAGCATTTGTGTTTTAGAAAGAATGTGGAGTTTGGTTATGAAACCTTTCATAATAGAACCCTCACTATGTAAGTGTCTTTTTGTAGGAGAGTCATTAGCTAAGTCTTCAACATGTGCTTCTAGACGTGATTCAAAAACGCATTGTCTTGCTAGTGGATCCTTCTGCAGGTCCCGGTGCAATTGACGAAGGTTCACAAATATTTGCATGTTGTGCATCATGGTTTAAAAGAAACTAATCAGAGTAATCCTATGATTAGACCTCCATTTAATATGGTGGTGGACCTCTATTATATTTTGTAACATCCCGGTATTTTGGGATTAGAAGTTTTGAGTTTTGTAGGTAAGGTTAGTGGCTAGATCGGATAATGGGGTTGTTGTTGTGTTTTAGTGTTAGAATGGGCCTGCTAGTCTGGTGGTTAGTTGTGTGTTAGTTTAGCTTGGGGTTCTGGGTTCGAGTCCTCATGCATGCTTTGAGGAGTTATTTTTGCACTTTCAATTTGTTTTAATGTGAAATAATTATTTATTTTTTAAAAAATAAAGCAATTAATTTTTATTTGTAAAATTTTTTATTCCACGTTATTTTTCCCATTTTTTCCTTGAACATATTTTTTGGCTCCCCTCTCTCCTCGTTTCCCCTTTCTCTTTTGATTCTGTTCTCTTCGCATTTTTGTTTGATGACTACGGGAATTGCCAAAAAGGTATTTCGTTCGTTTGGGATTCGAGATCAGAATTGGGATTGGAGGAATCGATCATTTTGGGTGTTGTTCTCTCAAATCAGGTGTGAGATTTGAATTTTACTTTTACATTATTGAAATTCTAAAATGGATATGTAAAATTCAACAATTGTAGTTGCGTTTCAAAATTGTTTAGTTTTGATATTGGATTTCATGGAGTTTAGTTGTGTCTTGAATACTACGGGAATTAAACCGTATGTTTTTGGGATTAAAGCAGATATGAGTCATTTTAAAGTAATTTCGGGGTGGGTTTTAGATCTACTGGTTTTGGGAATGCATTTTAGGAAGGAAAGGCACGACTTGCAGCCAATTTCGATATGGTTTCGTGACCACACGGGTGGCTACACGAGCGTGTAGCCCCACACGGTGGTTCACACGGTCGTGTATATTTAGGATTTAAGGTTTCAAGCAAATTTTGGTGGCACACAGTCGTGTGGTGAAATTGGGGATTTTAGTCGACTTCTACACTGTCATGTGCCTTCCTCACATGGACGTGTGTGTTTGGGAATCAGGGTTATGAGATTTGATGACACACGGTTATGTGGCCAATTTGGGGATTTAAGGATCCAACACGGGCGTGTGTTTTGGACACATGGCTGTGTCTGGTAGGTCATACGGGCATGTGAGACCCTCACACGACTGTGTCTGTCCTGTACCCTATTTTAGCTCAAACGGACAGAGAGTTACACAGTCGAATCACATGGCCATGTCCCTATGTCACACGGACGTGTGCCTCTCCACATGGGCATGTTGACTTCCATACGGCCGGAGCACACGGTCATGTGGCCTTGTTTTACAATTTTTTGTTCTGTAGCATAACTTATCTGTTCTGTTTCTTGTGTCGTCCAACGGTTGTTGGGGCCTATGTATAAGTATTAAGGACTTTGATACGATTTAGGGTTGTGTGATTAACTATAAGCGTGGTGTTAAACTTTCGATTTGATAGTTCGTATTTGTAGTATGCTCTGCAAAATGAAACTGTGTCTGATAACTGTGAAGAAATTTGACATGGAGTTTGTGCGTGTAAGAGCATTCTAATTATGTACCCTGATTCTGTGTGTTTGATTCCAAAGAGTGTGTATTTTTGTAATCACACGAAATTCTATTTTTAGTTAACTAGTGTTTACGACCTTCTGTGTCTATGTGACTATTCGTATTTGGTGTGCATTGTTGCATTTGCATCATGATTGTGGTTTGGTAGTGAAGAGAAAGAAAACTGATTCTGATCTGATCTGGCAGTTTAACTTCAACATATTTGTACAGCAGTTTGCCGCAATGCACTGTACTGAATATACGTCAGCTTTGCTGCATACTATTATCTGAGTGGCTTAGTCCACATACATGGTTTTAGGGTTGGATGGGCCTTTCGAGGTCTTATGTGGTGTGTTTGGTTGGATAAGCTTAAATAGCTCTATTGAGGAGTGATCGAGGGACGGAGAGGTGTTTTCACTACTTGACTGAATTCAAAGCGTCTGATTAAGTGATTGGGTGTAAGTTTGTTTGTCTACACTCTGTCTGTTTGACTTATCATTTGTGATTGTTCTTGCGTGTAATGACATTTTGTAACACTGTGTGTGATGATAAGTGCTTTGATTGAGTACGTTCGTTTGGGACATTAGCTTCGTGTATACCTTCTGCTTATGTATATCTCTGTAAGTATGTTTCACTGTTGTACTACTATCTGGAATTTCAGTCTGTAATTCTGTTGTTAGTCACGTCTTGGACTCACACGGAGCTCGTGTAGCTCACCCCCTTAGTGTTTCCCCTTTCAGGTACATTTTCGAATTCTAATATAGGACTCGGCACGCCAAAGGTCTCGAACTTATGCGTTTTAAATAATTAGTTTAAGTATTGTTTCGAAAACTGTGATATAAACTTTTATATTAAATACATGTAAGCGTTAATTGGACTGAGGTTTTTGTAATACCGGGATTTTATATCTAAGAGTTTTTACATAACTTAAATACTGTAACGTTTTTTGGTTTGTTAAACTAAATTTTCCCATTATCATTTCAGTGATCAATGTGACCTCCGAAATTCGGTCTATACTCCTAAGCCGGGTATTGAAGTGTTACATATTTAGCCAAAAATTATCCAGAGATCTTAAAATCTATCTTCTCATTTTCCCTTCACATCATCAAGATTCAAGTGTGAGATAATATATCATAGAAAAATAAAAATAAAAAGGTTCATGTGATCAAAGTCATAATATGAAAAAGTTGTCCAGGAGGGTTTACCTAACTTGAAATTATAGCTAGTAAGTTTAGTTATAGAGCAAAAAGTAATATAATCACGGATTTATATTTTGCAATTTGACAAATTGATGAAAAGTTGCTGTGATAGCAATTTACTGTGCCCAAAAGATGTACATATTGGCCTAAAAAGGGACTTTATGTTAAATTTTATTTTTTTTAGTGAAAATCTAATTATAAAAAACTAAAGTTCAGCTTAAAATATTAATATGCCTATACTAGAAGGACTTATAAAGAGATGTGACCCTGGTTTGTAATTTTGCAATTGGGATCTTGTTTTAGTAGTTAAATTGTCAATCAATGTTTTAAAAGATGGGCAACTCTATAGTGGTAATTATAATCAAATTTAGATATAGAGTGAGAATAATTCTTCATATCGGTTCATAATTGATTAAATAGTTAAATAAAGGTGATTTTGTTAATAATATTAGTTTTTTTGATGGATTGAAAAGGCTTTAACCAACTTTTCTGTGAAAAATGAATCTTGACAAAGTAATCAAACATTAGCTTTTGGGATGATCATTGAGCATACCAATTTCTAGTCTAATCATTATATTTAAAATTATTGCTAAGGAATAATTACAACTTAAGAATGAAATTCTTTTACTAGGATAGAATAAAATTATTATTAAAACCCAAAAAATAAAATTAACCAAAAATTAGTAGATAAAACACCAAATTTGCACACCAAAATTTGAAAGAAAAGTTATTTTATAAATTAACCAGGTTATAATGGCATCTTGAGTTAACCTTATTTACTCAATTACAAGTAGTACAAGGATTGTCTCGTGCATTTTGAAAGTGACTAAATTTTTCTTTACTTTATAGTTGTATATTCCTGCAATATGCATAGGTCTGTTGTACATATATATCTTTTAAAATATATTAAATTATTTTTTAAAATAATTTCCAAAAATTTAACTTTTTACAAATAATATAATTAAAAGTTAAATTATAAAGTATTTGTTAGTACAAGTTTTTTCTGCCGACTACAATACTAGTTGCAACTTAAAGAAGAACTGACATTATGATAAAACTTACCTTAAATGGATTGGCATATTTTAGAATAAAATTGTTTGGACCTTTAATCATTGAATCTTCAAGAGTGTTAGAAGCCCATTTGTAATGATTGAACGTACGAGAATCAAACTAAGCAAAGATCAGATTGAAGACTTCCAATATAATTCAAATTCCCTTATATAAAAGACTAAATCTTAAAGAGAGTTTGATGCTAACAAGATCTCAACCATTATGAGGATAATTGAAGACCATTTTACTTAACTATTTCAGTGAGATAAGATGATTTTAATTGATTGTAATTGAACAAGCTTTATTAACATTTATATATGCACGCCTTGTTTAAATTATTGGTATGAGATTTGAGAACACTTTATTCATTCATATAAAATTGATTTATTGAGTGCAACTTTAATAAGGGCATTAAGCTAATCATGTTACATCTAAACTTTTAGGGAGGAATGTCTTAAAAGGAAATTTATTTGTGTTGAATATAGAGGTGAGATTACTAGCCAGTGAATGAGTGTGACTTGCATTATAGCTTATACTCGTCGAGTACATCGATTAACTCTTTAAGCAAATCCTCACAAACATTTATCTAATAGGCAAAAATCAACATTTCTTCAATTTCAATATTTAATATTTTAATAATGATATATTATATTATAATGATTATAAAACTTAAAAATAAGTTGTTAATAAAAATAAAAATGAGTTCAAAAAGTTATATTGTTAAATCAATCAAATAAAAATAATGAATGTGATATTTATTCGTCCTCATTTACTCAAATTCTAATTCTGAATAGTATCAAAATTAAATTGTTTGATGTATTTTGAAAAAGATTAAATTACTCTGTTATCTTATAGTTTATTAACACAAATACTTATTAATGTCTGTAATTATTTTTGTTTTTTTTTTTTTTTAACAAGATAATAAGAGCATTAATTATGATCTAAAAGTAGAATCAGGATTAGATATCAACAATTGTCTATTTATTCATATCTGATTGTCAATGGAGATACAACATGAAAGATTCTTTAAGGCAATGAAAAGCCTTTCATCATATATCAGAAGATCTAAATTACTTCTCAGCCGATAGTAATTATGTATAGACATTGACTAAACCAACGATGAGATTGAGAGATGACAATTCTGAATCTGATTAGCCTATAAGGAATAGTTTTTGTGATAATTTACTAAGGGTTGGTAAGTAGTAAATAACAAGTGACGATTTCAATACAATGGCAATAATATATTTAAACCCTAAGATAAGAAAATGACTTTACCCTCTTGGAAACCAAAGTTACATTTTCTGAATCACAAGTTTTTTTAGACTAATAAAACTTTCTTCCTTTAATATATATCTTCACTTAATTGAGAAAAAAATCCCAATTTTTTACTTAACTTATACTTTCATTATCTATTCAAATAAGTTCTTAATGTTTTTAATTTGCACTTATAATCTCTAATTTATGCCAATCAACTTTTAATTTTTATATAAATTATTTTATTTCTATGAAATAATTTTGTAAAATCAATCCAAGTTGACTTCTATGTGGAGAAACAAAATTAACTAGCATTGAGAATAATAAAACTTAAGTATCCATACTTATTTATGTATGAACTGACGGTTGAGAATTTATTTGAGTTTAATAAAATATAGAAAATTTACCTAGAAATTAAACCCTCATTGGTAATTTAACTTTTCCGTTTTCCAATTTTCCAGTCATAAATTTATGTAGAAATTGTTTTTTTATTTCTCTATCATATTGATTTAAAATATTGTAAATATTAATATTTATTTAATGGCTGAACGTTTTCTTTTAACATAAAACTAGTCAGGAATTTTTAATTTATGTTAAACTTGACATGCGTGATATACATGAAAAATATATTGAGTATGATGGTTGGATTGTTAAAATATTAATAGTGTAAAAAGTTATGAAAGAGTCAATTTTACACTGGTGTATAAAAATATCAAAAATTGTTGTAACTATATAAATGCTTACTATTATGTGTATTGAATTGAATAACTAATTCAACAAACTAAATCGTTCATATTTGATTTTTACGAATAAGAACTCAAACCTAAATGCTTAAGATCCCATTGTTTTAACATTACTATTTTAACAAATGTCTCATCGGTTATATGTATGCATGTAAGTGTTAATTATTATATTTAATATAAAAAAATTAATGTTGAAAAACATAAATTTACGTACGTTTATCTTTTTATTTAAAGGTTTGAGGAAACTATGAATATTGAAGATTGGGATAGTATGAAAGGTAGAAATGAGAGAGTAAGATTATGTGTGTTTGAAATCACATGGAGAGAATAAAAAGCAAGCAATAAAAATACAAGAGGAAAGGATTAAAATTGTTTTATGCCCTGAAAATCCGCTCAGAAAATCTTGTCGGCAAAAATAAAAATTATGGAGAAAAGGCTTAAGCTTAGCTCCAAAATACCTAGAGGAGTGAGTGGGGTCAATCCATGATTTTCTTTCTTTCTTTTTTGTCTAAATATTAGAAAAACAAACATTTCGTAAATGCTAATGTAGGAACTGTTTTATGCTTTGCACAAAAATGATTGTGTAGTTCAATTTTTGAATCCTTAAAATAGATTTGTTTGAATAATTTGCATTCTTGTCAAACCTTTATTTGTAATCCCAATATCTCATCATATACCAAAAAATTACATATGATTAATGTTGCAACTCATATTTTCTATGTTATTTTGACTTTTAAATTAAATCATGTGTATGTTGTAATTGTTTAGGAATAATGTTACTTTAATTTTCAATGTATTCTTTTAGTTAATATTTTTAATTTTTAGTTTAAAATGTTTACCATATTTACTAAAAAATATTGAAAGTAGAAAACTACATGCACATTATATGCATTTACTTAATATCATAACAATAAAACTATTGATAATATTTCATAAAAATTTTCAATGTCTACACTTGTTATCATTTTTTAAGATACACTTTTGATTCCATGAAGAATTTTTTTTCTTTTTTTAGTATCATAAAAATATATCTAAAGTGAATTTCGTTTTAAAATATCAAAATCAAATAAATGTTTGATGGAAAAAGTTGATGAATTTTTTTGATAAAAAATTTAAGATTGAATTTTTATTATTATATTTACTTTATTTTTATGTTAAATACTTTAATTTTGGATAAATGTTTATTTTATTTTTACACAAGTCCATTTTTCAGGCTTAATCTTTTTGCACAAAATCTCCTAAATTTCAAACGAACCTTCGAGTTTAGGCAGGTAGTCCAGCTCATGAACAGGTCTATCATAAACAACTCAACATAGTTTTTACTATTTGTAATGATTAACTCGAGCCCATTTAGGCTTGCCCATAATTTTTATATATAATAGAAAAAAATGACATTATAAACTTGAAAATGAATGACCCTTGGGCTTCGAAAATTGAAGCCTGACCCTTATTTTTCGTTTAAGCCCATTTTAAGGTTTAATAATTTTGTCCAAACCCTCTTAAAATTCGAATAAACCTTGGGATTTGGACATGTAACTTACTCATTAAACAAGTTTTGATTCAGATATTATAATTATTAATTAAAATAATTCAAAATAAACACATTAATAACTATATTCATATTTGAATTTGCATTTGCATTTGCATTTGCATTACTTATGTGAATAATACATTTAAAATATCTAAATTTGATGTTATTTTATGGATAATGAATTTAAATTTTAACTTAATTATGCATATTCAAAGTTTAATGGTAAACTACTTAGATAGTTACTCAAGTATTAGAGTGTTTCTATTTTGGTCATTGAACTTTTCGTTATCTCGTTAAGTCAATGCCAAATTCTACGGACTCTACCTTTAAAATGTATTTAGTCACCTAATGAAATACTAACACAACCCCTTTTATTGGTATAATAACAAATTTAGCTCTCAATATTTACACATTTTATTATTTTAGTCCCAATTTTAAAAAATCAACAAATTTAACCCTCAATATTTACATATTCTATCAATCTAGTCCTAATTGTGGAAATTAAATAATATATATATACTTATAAAAAATTTCAAAATTCTAAAAGTATATAAAAAACAAATCAAAATTTATAAAAAATATTATAAAATATTAAAAATTATAAAAAAAACTTAGATTTTTTAATTTTAAAATATTTTGACACCTTCCTCTCTTTTTTCATTTTCCTTTTCTTTTATCCTGGTTGCTAATTTTTTTTAGTTTTGTTTTTATTTTTAGCTATTTAACCTTAACCTTTTTTACATTATTCTTCTTCTTCTTCTCCTTCTTCTTCTTCCGGAAAACCATGATACTTCAAGTAGGTTTTCTATCTCACTTAGTCTAATCTCCCCCACTAGCGGTTGAATCAAACTCCAAACTAGATTGGGGCCTCCTTTCATCTCCCCCTTCATTCCCATCGTTTGAATTCATGAGGCGACATCCTGAGCATCGAGAACCCCCTAGGTCAAATCTTCAACAATGATGGCTTTCTCTCTTTTTTTCCTTATATTTTTCTTAACTTCTACCAATAGTTTCTCTATAACCTCTCCAACCCATCCTAGATGTTAAGCCCGAATTTGGGAGATTACATTGGCCATCAAAATGACTAGTACGATTGAAGACTTATAAAATAGTCATATTTAAAATTTCATTTTATCTTAGAAGAAAACTTACACTACAGCAAAATAGATTTTTAGCGGCATTTTTTTGGCCTATAAGCGCCGCTAAAATAGTTTGCAAAAAACACCGCAATAGATAGCATCGCTAAAATTTACGGCATTTATGTGGGAAAACGGCGCTATAGAACATTATCTTTAATGGTGCTTTTATTACAAACGCCGCTAAAGAACATGATCTTTAGCGACACTTTTTTTTTACAAACGCTGCAAGAGAGTCGAGCATGTTGTGGCGTTTGTAGCTAGAATTGCTGCAAAAGATCATGTTCTTTAGCGGAATTTGTAGTAAAATCGCCGCTATAGAACATGCTCTATAGCGGCGTTTGTGGGAAATCACCACTAACATTAACAGATTTTACCAATCCATTTTATTTCGTATAGAACCCGAATTTTTAACATATTTTCCTGTAACTTCAAATCCAACAAAAATCTTCAAATCTAAATGATACTATCACGAAAGAAATATGTATATGATCTAAATTAATAACTGAAATAACAAAATATACTCAAAAGTTATATTGTTAAGATATTTTCACAATAAGAAAACAAAAGTCTAAGATGGCAGATTCTACGATTAATTCTGCTGAAACAACTTCATCATATTTTGAAGCTGTAGCTGGAGTTCATCATATTTTTTTGTTGACTCTGTTTCCCTTGCTGTTGCCTTTGCTTCCCTCGCTGTTGCTTCCACTTTAAGTTGTAGCTGGAGTTCATCATATTTTCTTTTAGCCTCTGCTTCTCTTAATGTTGCCTCTACTTTAAGTTGAGCAATTTGTTCAATTGTGCCCGCTTGTATCTAAGCCATCTGGTCTCTTAACCTCTGAACTTCAGTTTAAGCCTGATTCGCCAAAGGCAAGTATTGCTGTGAGCAGGATCCAAAATATTGGGTTAAGCTAATGAAATATTATTGAAATCGAACCCGACCATACCTTTCAGGACCCAAAACTTCAGTAATAACTTGGTTATCAATGTCGTCTAAATTAACAAAACTATCACTTGAAGCCATAGCTTCATACTCCGTCCTATTATCCTTTAGTTTCTCCTAATAAATCAATTAAAGAGTTAGAAACAAAATATATAATCAAGCAAATACAACATAACTTGACATTATTTACATTACAAACGAAAAATTAAACCATTATAATTAAACATGATAAATATTTAAAATAATTCAAATTTTATTAAGTAAATATACCATAATTTTTGCAACTTCAATAGTCATAGGAGATTCATCTTTCTTTCAATTTGTAATGTCAAAAGCGTATATGCCTAACTTTTGACTGATTTACGGTTCCTACAATATAGTAGGAAAAATATTATTTAGTAGAAAGTAATTAATATTTGACACAATTAATAAATTCAAAATACCTCATTATCAGCTACATAAGCAAAACTTTTCAACCCAACTATGTTCGTGAATTTTTGTTTTTACCTACTTGTAGTTCCAACTCGCTCACGATCCTACATTATGAAATTATTATAAGGTATATAGTAAATACTATAAACCGAAATAATTATAAGACTTTGGAAGTATGTAATACCTCTCCTTTCTTTGAGTTCTAAAATCTAGCTGCATCTTCCCATTGGTACATCAACATTCTCAGCGGGACATTTTGCAATTTCTCTTCGAGGCTTATATTTTTCTTAAAATATTCCTTTTTTAAAGTACTTTTATGGTCTCTCCATTTCTTTGCTAATGCTTTCTTCACATAATTATCCAAGACCTCTAAAGCAAATCTCTCCTACAAATCTCTCCTGCAAATAACACAAGTTTAGAAAGTAAATATAAATGAAAATTAAACCAAAGCATTATAAATTACATTCATGTTATTACCTTAATATTATCTACAACATGATTTTTGTTACTATCAAGCATATGATGCCATGACTCGTAGTTGATTGGCAAGAGATTGACATTTCGTGCTATAATGCCCAAGTATCCTGCTAAAACTCGAGCTCCTGATCCAAGTCACAGGACTGTTTCTAGATACTTTGACATGCTCCACGGAATTTAGATTGTATAAATCCTTTAATAGCGTTCGTCCTCGAGTTTTGCGCCTCTCATTATTTTCATCTAAAAAAATTGTATATGATAATATAAGAATTTGAAACAAAAATCAATAATAAAAGTCAACATGCATGTAAATTAAAGTTAACATTATTTTAAATTTCTACAGGTTTGTCAACTGTATTCGAAACATTCGAAGATCCAATAGCAGTTTGTTGATCACTATTTGTTTCTTCTGAATTTAGAGGAATTTGAATAATACTTAGATCTCGCAATCTTCTTCTAGGCTTATTATCCCCAATACACATAAAATAGTTGAAATACTAATAACTAATTACAACAATAATGGTAATGGATATATCTAACAAGATCAAGATTTAAATTATAAAATTACATATAATTAAAAAAACGTAAAATCTTACTACATCATGATTCATAAATATCTTCATCCACATCCTAGCGAACCCATTGAAATTGTGTACTAGTACTAGGGATAGTTTCATTTAAGTTTTGTTCTAGAAAAGGCAAAGTTTCTGATTCGTCAATGTCATCTCTACTTCCATTGCCGATGTCAAACAAGTCTCTAGGGGTGTTACGGAGTACAACGTACCAACCCTCATCAGTTGGATCTTTTGAGTAAAAAACTTGTTTGACTTGAGAAGAAAATACATATAGCCCGTCTATTAATTGTTGTCCAGTGTGAATTAATCGAGAGAAGTTCACCATTGTAAAACCAAATTAATCTTTTTTAATTTCGCGAGCAGCATTAACATCAGCCCAATCACATCGAAACAAGACAACCTTTCGTTTCCATAGTAATCCAACTCAATAATGTCCATAAGAAATCCGTAATACTCTACATTTCTCTCAACAGGATTACTGTCCCTGGCAATAGCATAACTTGTAATTGAAGAATTAACAACTATTCCACAATTTTGAATCTTCCTCAATTTTTCAAGAGATTTTGTATGAAACTTGAATCCATTAATGAGAAAGGCATTATATCTTTTTACTAATCTATTTGGACCTTGGAAAAGACATTTAACTTCTGTAACACCCCAAACCTGGCCTGGATGTTATGGCCGAATCTAGCGATGTCACATGAGAGTGTTTTTAAACAAACCGATCGAATCACAACCCGTTCTAGTTGTTATCTTTTACTTAGTTAGAAACCGTGTCATAGTCATATGGTTTGAAAACGTTTCTTTGTCACGGAAGCTTTTGAAACCCATTTATTATCATTACTTTAAGAAATCGTTTCTATTCACGAAAAACTCTTATTTTATTTAAGGAAAACTATATTTTGACACTTGCAGCTTATAATTCGTATTCACGGCTCCAAAGCCAAATTAAAACTAGAAGTCCAAGTCTAAAATTACATCAAAATTCCCAAAAATAAAGAATAAGCAAAAGCAAAAAATTCATAACCCAAAACGTATGTGGTCGTGGTCACCGTTGAGTCTTCCACTATACTGATCCGCCTATTACCGGGGATTACCTGAACAGACAAACAAATAAAGGGGTTAGTTTTCGCAAACTCAGTGTCTACATCCCCACAGTTCAGTAAGCATAGAATCAGATAACAGAATACAGTCATAATTAGGGCCTGAGCCCTTACAAAATTGGTATGGACGTTGGCCCACTCAGAAAAAGGATCAGTTACGACTTAGGGCCTTAGCCCATAGTAGATGTAGCATTCATAACAGATTAAAATAACAGAAACATGCCTACCAACCCTACACACCAACTCTGTCCAACCCAACATACCATGTGGGGATAAAATCGACCCACCCATCCCTGCACACCAAATATGGGGATAAAATCAACCCATCCAACCCTGCACACCATAGAGTACCGTGATGTGGCACATGTCATAAATATGCAGCTTAGTTGCCAGATCACAGACTTATGAAGTCTTTCAGTAACTTCTTTCTCTTCTTCAAACCTACCTCGATGCAATGCATCATACAAGAATGGCACGCTATAATGAAGATTAACAGCCATATACTCACAATCAGAATAGAAAATATATACATACTAAGTGTAACATATTATCTCACACATCACAACATCATATCGCAGAATAGGGGTCTAAGTAATGCTTATCGACCCTACCACAGGTCACAGTCGTCTTGAGCGACCCGTGCAACCTTACAGTGTATTTCAGAAAAATGGGCTCACACGCACATATGGCCTGCCCGTATGGGCCCACACGCCTGTATGGCCCACACGACCCAGATTGGCCTTGGTAGTGTGGACCACACGGCCTAGCCCAAATTCCCACACGACCGTGTGTGCCCACACGCTCGTGTGGCCCACACAGCCTACCAGCCATCACACGGCCGTGTCATTCGCACTCGTGTCGCGTGCTCACTGCCTGCTTCGTCGAGCACACGCCTGTGTGACGTCTACTAAATTGTTTTTGACTTTCGTCGATTCTCGTCTTCTATGCAATCAGAGTACACACCTGGTATTGTTTCAAAACTAACGCAACCATGAGCACTCCAGAACCTAATATCGAACAGTACGCCACTTAGTTAGTCACTTAAATCGAGTTACTAAGGACAGGCAAATCCTGAAAGTTAACGACGACCTTATCTCTAACGATCAACGGTAATTCCTCGCTGACTAGAGTGTCGTTTTAGCAGTCCACAGCACATTGATTGTCTCCTAAACAGAAAAGAGTCTCTTAATCAACCTAACAATCATAAAAATGATACAAAATGCATCCCTACACTTATCGATTTCACGCCAAACGCAGAGATAAGTAATGATGATGGAAAATGACCAAAAACTAATATTAAAAAGAAGTAAAATCGGCAGCAAACAGGGGATTTTTGGCTGGGGAAAAAAAAAGAAAGTGGAGAGGGGAAACTTTGCAGAGAAAATTCGACAGAGAGGGAGAGCAGAATATTTGGGCAACTCTCAAATTTCTTGTTTTGCTCCCACTAAACCTCAACTGTTGCAAATACTCAATATCCCAAGCCGACCCAAACACTCCCACGACATTAGTAGCAAAAATACTGTCTCCGTTCAGACTTGAACCGAAGACTTTCCCCATACCAGTACTCCACTTATCCACCAGACCAGCAGACCCATTCTTGTATTTACTAAATAAATACTTATAAGCCTACTAACCAAAGGTAAGGCTTTATTCAAATAAAAACCAAAATTTTTCCCAAGCTAAGGCTTGAACTCAGGACTTCTCAAATACTCCCAGATCACATAGCCATTGAAGCAGACAGATATTTGTGCCAAATAATTATGGAAACAAATTTATAAAATTTAGGGCGTTACAACTCTACCCTCTTAAAGAAAATTTCGTTCTTGAAATTTTACCTGATCAAAAAAAGTTGAGGATACTACTGTCACATCGAATCATCCGGCTCGCAAGTGGCCTCCTTAGTGCTATGATTCCGCCACAACACCTTTACTAAAGGGACAGATTTCCTACGCAGAATCTTAACGTCACAATCTAGAATCTGAACCATCTCCTCCTCGAATGTTAGATCTGGTCTAACCTCAATCTCCTCCACAGGCACAATATGTGTGGGATCAGAGCGATAGCGTCTCAACATCGAGACGTATAATACATCATGTATACGATCCAATACTGGAGGTAGCTCCAACTGATATGCGACTGGCCCCACTCGCTTCAAAACTCGGTACGGCCCAATAAACCGAGAGCTCAGCTTGCCCTTGCGACCGAAACCTCAAAATCTTCTTCGAAGGCGAGATCTTAAGGAAAACCATATTCCCTACAGAATACTCGATGCCCTTCCTCTTTAAATTAGCATAGGACTTCTGTCTGTCCGAAGCCGCTTTCAGTCGATCTCGAATCACGCGGACTTTCTCCTCAGTTTCTGATACCAATTCTGGATCCAGAACTCGTCGCTCACCCAACTCAGTCCTGCATAAGGGAATGCGACACTTACGACAGTACAGTGCCTCATAAGGTGCCATCTGTAAACTAGACTGATAGCTATTATTGTAAGTGAACTCTGCTAATGGCAAGTACTTCTCCCAATTACCTCGGAAATCTATCACACAACTCCTCAACATGTCCTCCAGTATCTGAATCACCCTCTTTGACTAACCATCTATCTGAGGATGGAAAGAAGTACTGAAGTATAACCTCGAACCTAAAGCCTCATAAAGCTTTTGCAAGAACTGAGACGTAAAACGAAGATCTCTATCAGAAATAATCGAGACTGGTACCCTATGTAGTCTCACAATCTCAGAAATGTAAAGTTTGGCCAACTTCTGCAGGGAGAAGTCTGTCCTCACAGGGATGAAATGTGCGGTCTTCAGTCCACGATGACCCAAACAGAATCCCTCTTAGTGGGTGTTAGGGGCAACCCACCAACGAAGCCCTTTGTTACTCGCTCTCATTTTTACATCGGTATCTTAACCGGTTGCAACAAACCCGAAGGTTACTGATGCTCAGCCTTAACCTGTTGACAAGTCAAACAGCGAGCAACAAAGTCAGTAACCTCACGTTTCAACCCTGGCCACCAGTACAACTCTCGAAGATCTCGATACATCTTGTTCCTACCGGGATGCATAGTATAAGGGCTACTATGCGCCTCCCTCAAGATCGACAGTCTCAAATCTTCATCATTTGGTACTCAAATCTGACTGTAGAAACATACTACCCCATCACTGTTAATTCCAAAATCAGTCGTAACACCATCCTCTACATGACGAAAACGCAACTCCAGAGACTTATCCTTCTTCTACTTATCTCTGATCTGATCAATCCAAGACGGTTTAACCTGAGGCTCGGCCAACAGACTCCTATCATCGAAAAGGCTTAGTCGAGCAAACATCGCACTCAGATCAATCATAAACCTACGGCTTAACGAATCGACCACCACATTGGCCTTATCAGGATGGTAATCAATACTACAGTCATAATCCTTAAGTAGTTCAACCCATCGATGCTACCTAAGTTTTAACTCCTTCTGCGTAAGGAGATACTTGAGGCTCTTGTAATCAGTGTAAATGTTACACTTCTCACTGTATAGATAGTGCCTCCAGATCTTAAGAGTAAAGACTACTGCAGCCAGCTCTAAATCATACGTCGGGTAATTAGCCTTACGAGTCTTGAGTTGATGAGACGCATACGTAACAACCTTACCATCTTGCATCAGAACACAACCCAAACCCACATGGGACGCATCACTATATACTACGAAGTCTTTACCCGGTTCAAGCTGAACTAGAACAGGTGCCTGAGTTAACATGATCTTGAGCTTCTCAAAGCTCTCCTGCTGTGCATCAGTCTACACAAAAGGAACTCTCTTACGTAGTAACTTAGTCATCGAAACAGCGATCAAAGAGAACCCCTCTATGAAACATCGATAATACCCTGTCAACCTCAGAAAACTGCAAATTTCAGACACACTCTTTAGTTGTTTCCAATCCAACATAGCCTCAATCTTATGAGGATCCATCTGAATCCTCTCTGCAGAAACTACATATCCTTATATATCACTTCCTGCAGTCAGAACTCACACTTGCTAAACTTCGCATACAGCTGTTTCTCACAAAGAATCTGCAGAACCACTCTGAGACGCTCATCGATTTGATCTTCCGTCTTAGAATACACTAAGATATCGTCGATGAAAACCACTACGAACTGATCTAATTAGGGCTAAAACACACAGTTCATCCAGTCTATGAATGCCGCTGGTGCATTAGTCAATCTAAAGGGCATAACTAGAATCTCGAAATGTCCATAACGAGTCCTAAATGCCGTCTTATGCAAATCGGCCTCTCTTACTCTCAACTAATGATAACCTGGTTATAGATCGATCTTAGAGAACATTGAGGCCCCTCTGAACTGATCGAACAAGTCATTTATCCTCGGAAGTGGGTACTTATTCTTGATCGTCAACTTGTTCAACTAACGGTAGTCGATACACATCCTCATTGTACCGTCTTTCTTCTTTACGAACAGAACTGGTGCATCCTACGGAGACACACTAGGACGGATGAACCCACGATCTAAAAACTCCTAAATCTGAGCCTTAAGTTCAGTCAGCTCTTTTAGTGCCATTCGATAAGGGGTGATAGACACCGGAGCTGTACCCAGAAACAACTCAACCCTAAATTCTACCTCACGATTAGAAGGTAATCCCGGTAGTTCCTCTAGGAAAACATCTGGAAAGTCCCTCACCGTTCGAATGTCCTTAACCGAAGAGTCCCCAGAATCAGCAACACTGATATAAGCCAAGTATGCCTCACACCCCTTCTTTACTAACTTCTTTGCCACTAATGCAGATAACACATTAGTCAGATAATCTCGTCGTTCCCCAATCACGAATACCTTAATATCCTCCTCAGCTCTCAGAACAATCCTCTTTGCAGTGCAATCCAGACTCACTCGGTGTTTGAATAACTAGTCCATACCCAAGATCAGATCGAACTCCCCAAATGGAAGCTCCATCAGATCAGCCAGAAATACAGTCCATTAGACCTCTAACGATATGTCTCTAAATAGTTTATTAACTCCAACAGACTGCCCCAACAGACTCACCACTGTTATCTCACTAAAAGTGCTCTCAAATGGTAACCCTAAGGTCTCAGACACCACACTAGCTACGTAAGAATGTGTAGAGTCTATATCTATCAATGTAAAATAAGGTACATTAAAAATTAAAAACGTACCTGTGATGACGTCCGAAGCATCTCAATCCTCACGATGACGTGCAGCATAAACCAACGCAGGCTGTCTCGCCTCAATCGATCCAGCACCTCTACCCGATGCTCTCTGTCCTTGGCCCATGTCGTTACCACCCCTAGCTTGACTTCGGCCCTTAGGTGGCTGCTGAACTACCATCGGTGGCTGTGCAGTCTCAATAGTCAGAGCTTGCATCTGATTAATCCTCAATGGACAGTCCTTAACACGGTGCTCAGTAGACCCACATCTAAGACAGGCTCTAATAGCCCTCCAACACTCGTCCGGATGGCGTCTATTACAGTGCTGACAAATTGTCACCCTAGTAGGTGCAACAGTAAGCCCAACTCTTACGGACCCATCAGACCTGGTCTTTTTTCTAAGCCTCATCCTAGAATTTGAAGGCTCTGCATCCCTCTGGGCCTTCCCTCTGTCTCAATTTTGGTGCTCAGCGTGCTTTACTTCCTCAGTAATCTTAGCCTTCTCGACCAACACAGCACACTCACGCTCCCTCTGCGGAGCTATCAGCACCCTCTAATTATCCTTAAGGCCGTCCTCAAAACGGACACAGCGCTCATACTCTGTCGCCACCATAGCCCGCGCATAACGGCTCAGCCTTAGAAACTCGACCTCATTCCCGGCCACTGAATGATCTCCCTGAGTAAGATTAAAGAACTCCCGCCTCCTAGAGTCAATATAACTAGTCTCCACATATTTACTCTGGAAAGGCATCTTAAATAGATCCCATGTCAGTCTGTCGGGCTGAGTGCCCTCCTTAACCATTAAGTACCACTGATACGCTTCATCGCGAAGCAGTGAAACAGCCCACTTGAGCTTCTACTCAGTAGAAAAATCCAGATCATCCATAATGTGCTCCGTGGCCTCCATCCAGGACTCGGCTACATTAAGAGCAACTCTAGTGATGCTCCTAAATACCTTAGCCCCATTGGACTAGAGTCGTTTCGTAACTGACCCACGACCTCCAAAACCAGTGTTGAGCCCAGCGACCCTCTCCAAAATTTTTAGCATAGCTTGGGACAGTGCGTCGTCCCCAGTCGCACGATCATGAGATCCAAACCCAATCTCTGTCGTAGGTGATACCGGCGTCTCACTGGTATCCAGATTTAGAATCGTATCAGATGCTAGGGATTCAACTCGAGTCCCTCTACAGCCTCTACCTCAGCCTCTAGTACCCCATCCACGAGTACCACGTGAGTTCATCGTAATTTTAAATTAATCTGTATTAAAAATTTTATGCCAATCAGTTTACAATTTCGATATTTGTTAACAGATATTTTATGCAGTAAGGTTATCAGATTATTCAGAGTCTGTTATCGTAAGTCGCAGTTTACTACGGTTTTCAATTTACACTACCTAAAGTGTTTCGATAGAGTTTATTACCTACAGTAGTTTCATAGCACACAACAGTATTTTCAAACAGATCCAAACAGTATATTCTAAGCATACTTTCAGACAATTCTAAATAGAGTTTCAGAAACTTACAAGATCGGTGCTGGAGACTCAGTGTACCACGATTTATCAAAAATATTTCAGATTGTTTTACAAATCATTTCTTAAAAACCAAATCTAAAACCCAATCCACAGCCGAGTTTTATAACCTGACTCTGATACCACTAAATGTAACATCCCAAACCCGGTCTGAACGTTATGGAAGAATCTGGCGATGTCACATGAGAGTGTTTTTAAACAAACTGTATCGAATCACAACCTATTCTAGTTGTTATCTTTTACTTAGTCGGAAAACATGTCATAGTCGCATGGTTTGAAAACGTTTCTTTGTCGCGGAAGCTTTTGAAACCTATTTATTATCATTACTTTAATAAACCATTTCTATTCATGAAAAACTCTTATTTTATTTAAGGAAAACTATATTTTGATGCTTGCAGCTTATAATCCGTATTCACAGCTCAAAACCAAAATTAAAACCAGAAGTCCAAGTCCAAAATTACATCAAAATTCCCAAAAATAAAGAATAAGCAAAAGCAGAAAATTCATAACCCAAAACGTATGTAGTCGTGGTCACCGTCGAGTCCTCCACTGCACCGATCCGCCTATTACTGGGGATTACCTGAACAAATAAACAAATAAAGGGGTGAGCTTTCAAAAACTCAGTGTGTACATCCCCACAATTCAGCAAACATACAATCAAATAACAAAATACAGTCATAATTCGGGCCAGAGTCCTTACAAAATCAGTGTGGGCCTTGGCCCACTCAGAAACAAAATTAGTTACAACTTAGTGCCTTAGCCCATATCATATGTAGCATACATAACAGATCAGAATAACAGAAACATGCCCACTAACCCTACACACCAACTCCATCCAACCCAACACACCATGTAGGGATAAAATCGACCCACTCATCCCTGCACACTAAATATAGGGATAAAATTAACCCATCCAACCCTACACGCCATAGAATACTGTGATGCGACACATGCCATAAATATGCAGCTTAGTTGTCAAATCACAGGCTTATGAAGCCTTTCAGTAACTTTCTTCTCTTCATCAAAGCTACTTCGATGCAATGCATCATACAAGAATGGCAAGCTATAATGCATATTAACAGCCATATACCCACAATCAGAACAAAACATATATACATACTAAGTGTAACATATTATCTCACACATCACAACATCATATCGCAGAACAGGGGTCTAAGTAATGCTTACCGACCCTACGACAGGTCATAGTCGTCTTGAGCGACCCATGCAACCTTATAGTACATTTCAAAAAAATGGGCTCACACGCCCATGTGGCCTACCTGCGTGGATCACATGGCCTAGCCCAAATTCCCACACACCCATGTAGTTCACCAGTGTGGGCCCACACGCCCAATAGCCCGAGCTCGTGTCTCGCTCACGGCCTACCAACTATTATACGGTCGTGTCTGTCGCGCTCGTGTTGCGTGCGCACGGCCTGCTTCGTCGACTACACGCCCGTGTACTGCCACACAGCCTACCACACGAGCGAGCACTCGCTCGTGTGGCGTCTACAGAACCATTTTTTACTTATGCCAATTCTCGTTTTCTGTGCAATCAGAGTACACACCTGGTATCATTTCGAAACTAATACAACCACGAGCACTCTAGAACCTAACATCAAACAGTACGCCACTTAGTTAGTCACTAAAATCGAGTTACTAAGGACAGGCAAATCCCGAAAGTTAGTGGTGACCTTACCTCTAACGATTAACAGCAGTTCTTCGCTGACTAGAGCGCCATTTTAGCAGTCCACAGTACATTGATTGTCTTCTAAACAAAAAAGAGTCTCTTAATCAACCTAACAATCATAAAAATAAGACAAAACGCATCCCTACACTTACCAATCACACCAAACGCACAGATAAGTAATGATGATGGAAAATGACTAAAAACTAATATTAAAAAGAAGTAAAATCGACAGCAAACAGGGGATTTTCGGCTAGGGAAAAAAAAGAAAAGAAAGTGCAGAGGGAAAACTTTGCAGAGAAAATTAGGTGGAGAGGGAGAGCAGAATATTTGGGTAACTCTCAAATTCCTTGTTTTGCTCCCACTAAACCTCAACTATTGCAAATACTCAGTATCCCAAGCCGACCCAAATACTCCCACGACACTAGCAGCAAAAATACTGCCTCCGTTCAGACTCGAACCCAAAACCTCCCCCACACCAGTACTCCAGTTATCCACCAGACCAGCAGGCACATTCTTGCATACTTTACTAAACAAATACTTATAAGCCTACTAACCAGAGGTAAGGCTTTATTCAAATAAAAACCAAAATTTTTCCCAAGCTAAGGCTTGAACTCAGGACTTCTCAAACACTCCCAGATCACATAACCATTGAAGCAGACAGATATTTGTGTCAAATAATTACAAAAACAAATTTATAAAATTTGAGGCATTACAACTTCTTCATGAATGTCCTTTCCACTCCAAACCTATTGAATTGAAAGTAAATTGATTAATTATAATGTTATACGAAAATATTATTATTTGTCATTGAACGCTTCAGTTGCATACCGTCTGCCCTAACCATTCATGAAAAGATTTTGTGAATAACTTATGAATCTTTTGATGTAGTAATCTTCGATAGCATGAACGAGATCTCAAGACTTGTTTAAACTCACTATGTTAAAAAGTGGATTACTTGGTTAAAAATAAACAAATGAAAAAGATAAATATTTATCAAATTCTAAAACTTACTTGCGTAATGGTTCAATTGAGTCGTAGTGAAAAAGAACATATAGATGTGCTTGTACCCAAGATCTATAACGCCCCAAAAAATTATTTTTTTGGCTTTTGTAAATTTTGGCACACAAGTGTGTATCTCTTTCAGTGGTTAAGTGTTCTGGGTGTGTGTGTGTGAGGTCCCAAGTTCAAGCCTTGACTTGGACAAATTTTAAAATTTTTAATGATTGAAACTTTAGCCGTGCTTAAAGCATTTAAGTAGAGTTGTTTGTAAAATAATGTCAGAATGGGCCTGCTGGTCTGGTGGATAAGTGGAGTGCTAGTGTGAGGAAGGTCTTGTGTTCGAGTCTGTACTTGGGCATTATTTTTGCTGCTAATATCGTGTGGGAGTTTGAGATGGACTGCAATACTGAATTAGTTGAACGGATGTGGTTTAGTAGTAGCAAAATAGGGGATTTGGGAGTTAACTAGTTATTTTTCTCTCTTGTAAAAGAAAATCTCTGCTGTTTTCCTCTCTATTTTTCCTTTGCTACCGAATTTTACCCTCCCTCTTGCTGAATCCACATTTTTCCTTCATTTCCCTTTTCAACTTTGTTTTTAATTCATCATATTGCACAACATAGAGTCACACTCATTCGGTAAGTGATAAGGTTGCTTTAAAATTTTAGTTTTTAAGTTATTAATTGGGGAACCTTTGTTTAATTGTGTTGACAGCCAAAAATCTGGTGTGAGGGGCTATGCTAGTGCCAAGTTATAGAGGGAAGCGTCTGTAGTTCGTAAGGTAAGGGTTTTTTCGCTTGGAGGATGACTTTTTCGTTTTGGGGTTAAGTTTAATTCGATCACTTAAGTGACTAATTGAGCGAAATGTTAGTCAATAATAGGTTCTGGAGTGCTTGTGGTAGCTTTAGCTTCAAATCAAAACTAGGTGTGTACCCAAAACGCAGAAAATAGAGTTCGACAAAAAGCCAAAAAAGCTTACTGTCGATGTTATATGGGCGTGTGGTCGCCCGTATGGTAGGCTGTGTGACGGAACATGGGCATGTGATCGATGCGCCAAGCCGTGCACATTAGACACGATCGTGTGATAGCTAGGTAGGCCGTGTGCGACACACGAGCTCAATCGATTCGGGTAATATGGGCCACACGGGTAAACCACATGGTCGTGTGGGATTCTAGGCCAGGCCATGTGATCCACACGGCCAAGGCCAATTTGGGTCGTGTGGGCCCACACGAGCAAGCCACATGGGCATGTGAGCCTATTCTACTGAAATGTTTTATAAAGTTGCATGGGTCGTCCAAGTCGACTATGAACCTACTGTAGAGTCGGCAAGCACTACTTAGACCCCTAGTTGACTTAAATGACTATATGACTGATATATATATATATGCATGAATTGATACTGCATGCACTGTTGCATTGATATAGCATGTCATTACTGTATGTTACATTGCATTGGGATGGGGGTTGGTATTATTCGGAGGAAGTGTACTGAAAGGCCTTGGGCCTAATTTACTGGTAGCTCAGCTGCAAACCACTGTTTAGTGCCGCATTCGATACTTTTTGGAGTGTAGGGATGGGTGGGTTGATTATATCCTCACATAAAGTGTAGGGTTGGACGGAGATATTGTGTAGAGGCTGGTTATGTAGTATTTTGTTGCTAAATATTGCATGACTGTTTCTGATACTGTGATGGGCTTAGGCCCTACTACTTACTGAATATTGTACTGAGATGGGCTAATGCCCAAACTTTCACTAATACTAAAACGGGCTTAGGCCCAGGACTGTTTTGACTGTTTTGACGGTACACCATAATTGACTATTGAATGTTTTCTGTAGGATTACACACTGAGTTTACGTAAACTTGCCCATTTGTTTAATGTGCACAGGTAATCCCCAGACATAGACAGACCGGTGCAGTGGAGAACTCGGTGGTGACCACGGTTCTGGACTCTCATGGTTATATCCTATACTACGATTATTGGTTTATTTTGATGTAAAATTACGAACTTTCTGGGACTTTTACTTAAATTAGGTTATTATTTATTTTTAGAGATTTATAGCTACTAGACATTTAAAAACTCAATTTTTAAAAAGGCAAAGTTTTCTCTAAACGCACGATTTACACAAAACGACTTTTAAAATCTTCCGCAACGAAATGTGTTTAAACGATTGACTAAATAAGTAACGATTTTGGAGTCAACAAGTGTAAACAAATGAAAATTATTTTATCGTAACAACTTAGTTTCAAACGCTATCATGTAACATCTCCAGATTCGGCAATAATGTCTAGGCCGGGTTTGGGGTGTTACAAGATCTATCATCTAAGTGTGCAATTTCAATTTTACCAATTGGTTGTCCATAACTTTGAAATAGATAAGTTTCAACTAAGTTATGATTAGTGAACCCAGCATTTCTACTTGGTCTATTCAGTCTTGTTTCAATATCTTCTAAATATCTAGAGCAGAAAGTCATACACTCCTCTACTAAGTGACCTTCAGCAATTGATTCTTCTGGATAACGTTAAATATATACTATTTACGGTGCTAATTCCACTATCGCCACTATATAATTACTTATTGCGGCGTTTTTCGATTAGCGCCACTAATGGTATATATTTGTGGTGTTTTTCAATAAAATCGCCATTAAAAGTTCAACCTTTGCGGCGTTTTTGATCCAAATGCCACTAAAAATGCCACTAAAAGCTTAATTTGCTGTAGTGTTAGTTAATTTTCAATCTATTCATTACTTCAAATTTATTTATAATCTAGCTGTGAAAAAAAGTGATATCTAATTTAGTTTTAATAAAAATCATATTTCATGCATAATTTAAAATCCATAGTTCAACATCCTAAAATTGAAGTAAATATTATGCATGTGAAATAACCCAAAAACCTAAGTCTCATTCCACAGTTTAATAATAAAACACTACAGTCTCTGAATACTAGAAAATGTGAATTATAAACCTATAATACTTAAATTAATTAATTAATAAATCGTTCTGAGCAGAGACCCTCCATATTTCATGTCTGTGTCCTAACTTAGTGAGTTATCTATAGAGACGAAAATAAAATTGGAGTGAGCTATGAAGCTCAATATGAGTTCCATCATAAGAAAATCATTACAAACAGTTAATAAAACATACTAAATAACAAAGCATAGAATAAGCATCATCAATTATCAATACATAGTTCACAGTTAATGTATGCACGTCTTTGTGAATGAAAATGCAATTTTCATATATCAAAATCAGATCATACCCACCTCTGCTACACACTACAATGGGAGTTTCCGTGAACTCTAACCACCTACACACCGGGTTATGATTAAACCACCAATGGTTTGCAGATAAACTGCCAGTGGCTGTGGACACACAGCAAAATCCTGCAGATAGAATCTGCCTCTAGCTGTAGATACACAGCAAAAATCTTATAGATGAAATTTGCCTCTGGTTGTAGATGCATAGCAAATATCCCACATATGGAATCTACCTCTGGTTGTGTATACACAACAAATTTACAAATAAATTACCAATCTTCCTCCATACATATCGCCCCACCCCATGCAATGCAATGTGACATATTTATAACAAATCAATACAATAACATTTAATATGCTTATAACAGATCAATAAGGTAGCAGTTAATATGATCATAACAGATCAATACGGTAGTAATTATTATGCTTATAATAATTTAATCTAGTAGCAAAAGACATGTTTTATCATGCATTTGGTTTAACTGTAACATAAGGCATGTTGATCATACAATCTGAAATCATATACAATAATAATTCAGTCATTTGGATCATGAATTCCAATACTCATATTATTAGGGGCTCAATTTTGAGAAATGAAACTTTAAACGGGAACTATTCAGGGTCTAAACTGAATAAATCATAAAATCCTGGGAAAATCTATATAAAAAAATAGGCCACACGATCGTGTGGTCAAGCTGTTTGAGAGGCTATAGGGTCATGTGGATGGGTTACATAACCGTGTGGCCAGGCCATGTAACAAACTGTGATTGTATGGCATTTGCAAAAATTTCCCTTCATAGGAGACACGGCCGTGTAGCAAGCCTTGTGGAGGGTCTCTGGTCGTGTGAGATTCGAACTATCCTAGGGTTTTAGAGGTACATGACCGTGTGAGGGGCTATGTGGTCCACACTCCCATGTGACAGACCGTGTGGCCCTAATCCTAGGCACAATTTTCCCCGATTCGTTTGTAAAAGAATACACACCTTTCATCGAAAGCCCGATTAACGTCCCTCGAGATGAAATATGATCTGATGCACCTAAAATGAGTTATTCAAATGATATTTATACACAAGTTAACATTGGGTATCAAGAATCAATCAAGATTAAAGGAAGATTTCAGCAAGAATCGCAAAAGATCGTAAAGATTGATTAGATTGAATGAAGAATTAGCTTTGGATGAAAATATTACGAAAATTTAAAATCCAAACATCGAAAACGAGATGTACTTACTGATTTTTGGCAAGAATAAAGATGTTATTGACGAAAATCTCAAAATCGATAGAAAGAACAGTTGAATAGAGGATGATTTGATTCGGGAAAGAAAAATAATTATCAAAAATTAAGATAAAAATATGGTGTAAAGAAAAGAGAAATAAAATAAAAAGATGGAGAGCAAATCCTATTAAGATTTGAAAATAAGAAATTTGAAATTCTAGTTAGGAAAAGGAAAGAAAAAGATGGTGGAATTCTAATTCTATTGGAATTTTGAGAAGGAGCAAGTCGTGAATTCTAATTAGGAAAGAATTGGTTAAATTCCTAAGGTTTGTAAGGGTGTCACTTGCAATTTTCCCAAGATTTGCATAAATTGAATTTAAAATGAAGGGGGGGAGGAAGGCCATCAAACTTGGATTTGGAAAAGCTCTAGCGTTTTAACCATTGAGCCTACAACTGATTTCTTGTCTAATTTAGACACTTAATTATACATATTTCTTTCTTTTTAGAGACTTGCCTAATTCCAAAAATAAAAGGGGAAGAAAGGGTTCAAACTTGGGATCACAAGGGAGGGAAGCTAACTCTTAACTATTAAACCTGAAGTCTATTTCTTACTTAATCTTATTTCTTAATTATATATATTTATTCCAGCCTCAACTTACATATTCTTTATTTTATGCATTTACTTAATTTTTTATTAACCTATTTAACTTATATTACTTAGCATATTCCACTTTAGTTTTTATATAACAATTAATACTCATAGTCGGGTCTCGTTATTAATATTTTAATTAATTTCACCCTTAGTAAACTCTAATAAAATGACTTAGATACACGAAAATCATCAAGCCTAATATTCATTTCTTATTTAACATACGACATAAGTAACATTCGTAATTCAACAATTAAATCATACATACAGCATAAAACAATTTAATAAGGGCAATAATTGAAAGAAAATACAAGAACTGATAAGTAAAACTCATTTTATTTTTAAATCAAAGTTTAAGGAGTAATTCGTAAATTTAGTAAAATATTTAGTAAACCCTTTTTGTAAAATTGAAAATAAAATTATGGAATTATCCATATAAGACTTAATCATGCAAATTTTTAAGTCATTCTATAACAATAATTCACTAAGCACATGCATATCATCCATCATGCATCCAAAACTTTAACAATCATGCGTATTCAAGCTTAATCCAATCAATCAATCAACCACAAACTTATTTCTTCTAATCCCATTTTTGGGATGTGACATTCTCCATTTTATTTCAAGTTTAAGGTTTGATTTGAATTTTGATGTGTTGATTTTGATATCATTTCTAGTTTGGGAATGGGTTATTGTCTTGTTTAGGACATTGGGGAGGAGCTTAGTGGTAAGAGTGTTAGTAAGGGATTGATGGAGTTGGTATCATTGGTGTTGTGGTAGTTGAAGGTTTGACAAGGTGATGGCTGGTTGAATGTTTCAGTTCAGAGGTTTCTGAAAAGGAGAGAAGTTGTGCTTGAATAGATGTTGATGATGGTGAAAGTGAAGAAGGGTGCTCAAGGGAAGGTTTTGCTTGGTTAAAGGGTAATTAGAAGCTTGATGATGTTGGAAGTTGTTGAATTGAATAGTTGTTAATTGCTTAAAATTTAAGTGCTTTAGTTGCCACTACAATGAACAAACTGAATGACAAAGTAAACAACTAACACAAATGATTGTTTACGCAATTCAGTTCCCCTACGTCTATGAAACCTAGTTTAATGATAGTAAATCCACTATCTTTAACCCCCCAATATAACAAATGATTTTGGATTTGAGTCCAAACTTTGGGCGTTCAAGATAAAAAGAGAAAAAGAAAAGTATATATATTGAAAACAAGTTAGAATAGACAGATTAAAAGTGAAACCAAACCTTAAAACACATATTCAGAATTCAATTTATCAAAACTTCGACTCAAAATGGAAATATGAATTAACTCAAAACCGACTTTAAAAAGAAAAAAGAAATATATAGAAAGAAGTGGTTAAGGTTAATTAGTTAAAAAGAGGAACATATATTAAAATTTAACAATTTTAGGTTTTTTTTAAATTATAATTTGAATATATTATAATTTTTTTGAATTTTTTTATTTTTATTTTTTGTAATTTTTAATATTTTTGAATTTTTAGAATAAAACTAAATTGAAAAAATGTGTAAATATTGAAAGTTAAATTTATTAATTTTTTTTAAAATTGAGACTAAAAAAACAAAATAGGTAAATGTTAGGGACTAAATTTATTATTATACCAATTAAAAGGGTCACATCAACATCCGTTTAAGTGACCGATTATATATGAATAAAGGAGTGATTAGAATTTGAAATTAACTTAATAAGTGGTGAAATTAATAAAAAAATATCCGGTGATCAAAATAAAAATACCTTAATACTTAGAGTGATTGCTTAAGTAGTTTATTCTAAATTTAAATATTAAAAACACTATTATTATTTGGTTTAATTCACTATTTGACCTATAAATATACTTGTTTTTTTCACTTTGGTACCTAAATTTTTTTTGTCTCAATTTAGTACCTAAAGTACACTCAAATTCTCAATTCGGTACCTAAAGTATGCCTCTGTTATATTTTTTAGTCCATTTTGGAAGACATTAAAAAAAATTTATTATAGCCAATCACAAATCTCCATATGATGTCTTTATGTAAAAAAAAATCTCTTATTAAATGTATATACAAAGGCGAATCTAGGGGGCTGGCAGTGGCCCCGGCCATCTAAGATGGAAAATTGTTGTTTAGGCCCTTTAGAAAATGTTAAAATTTTAAATTAGTAGATAAAATTGCACTTTGGCCCCCATAAAATCATAAAAATTTGATTTAATCCTTTAAAAATTATAAAAACATACACTATTAAAAATTAAAATTTCATTTTGACCCCCTCTAACAAAATTTTTTGCCTTCACCCCTCTGTATATACACATTAAAAATACAAAAAATAGAAATAAATATATAAAAAATTCAAATATATATAAAACCTAGAAAAAAATAAATTATAAAACATTTATAAAAATAAAATTTACAAAAGAATACGATAATTGAAAAGAAATTAGTTGAAATTAATAATATTATTAAAAAATGTAAAAAATTGTAAAACTTATAAAAACTTATAAAATTCTAAAAAGGGAAGTAATTTAAATATATTTTTTATTTTATAAAGTTTTTCAATTTTTATATATTATTTTAACTTTTTAAAATTTATAATTATATATTTTAAAATTTTACAAAAAATATTTTTTAAAATTATATATATTATATATGAATTATTTTACATTTTTAATCAATATAATATATAATATTAAAAAAATTTGACACGTGGCTGATCAAAGTCAGTCAACCGCCAATCAAACTCAAGTATTTTTTAACGTTTAAATATTTAATATTATAAATTTATTTTTAATTTAAATTTAATATTTTTATTTTAAGTAAATCTAATTATCTCGTGACATTTTTTTTATTGGCCAAAATATATTACATGACGCTTTTTCATTAACCAAAATTACTTAACAATTTTTTAATTACAAAATAGTTCAAAAATAGAAAAAATTGATGATTAAATGTGAAATTAAAATGACAGCACCTCTCGATGTGGAGAGAGAAAGAATAATAATATTGAGCGAAAAAATTAATTTAATTAGTTATGACATCGCTTTGCAATTAATTCAAATGACTAGAATAGTAATAAATATGAGTAGATACATATGAATAGGTATTTTAATTTATCTGCCTCAATTATTAAAAAGAGGTTGAGGAGCCCAAAGGATTGAGTTTATATGAGAAAAGAGGAGACAGTGGGGGCAATTGCAGAGGGTGAGAATGATAGTGCATTATTCTTTCCAAAACCAATTGGAGGGCCAATTTCTGATTTTATTGGATAACAATTTATGTTAAATTATACTGTAAATAGAAAAGTTTATTTGGTTTTCCGAATGTAAATCCAGGACTTTTAATTAGGTCTAATGGCAATTTGCAAGTTCATGTATCTTCAAAATCATAGTTCCCCAGGTGTATATCACACTGATTGTATAAAAATATGTGGGAGCAGCATATGTTGAAATCATGCCTGCATACCTGTTTTAACCATAAATATATACATATATAAAATACTCCCTTTGTGGATATTAAACTGAACTGTGAATGTATTATAGTAATTTTTTACAATCTTTTTCAAAAAGACATTTTATCTTTTACCTTTTTATATATAATTCCCTTCATTTTGAGGTAGTCTATATTAGTATTTTATTGTATGAGAAATGTTTGGTTATGGGTCAAATTCCATCAAGCTCTTACAAATTAACTAGTTTTATACATTTGATATAAACTTTTTATTAGTAATATTTTGACCCAATTACTCAATTTGTTGAAATATTAAAAAAAAAATTGTAGAAATCTAATCTGATATATATAGATTTAGATTGTAGATGAGAATGTTATAGGATGCTCTTCATGGAAGGGAGCCTGATTATATATGCATGTCATTGTCTGAAACCCCACCACTAATCTCTCTTTCAATTCAATCTCTCATGCTCTCTCTCCCTTTAAATCAAACAAATGACAAAAGGTGGACTAAAAAGATATAAAAGATGGTGAGGGAAATTGAAAGGAAAAATAAAATTAAAAAACAAAAAAAGACTATTTCTTCCCTAAAAGACAAACCAAACCTACTTTCATAAATCAGCTGCTATATTTGCAAGGCTTTTCCCACATAATCTCTGGATTTAAACCATATATCTGAGGAGAGATCCCCCAAAAGGAAACTGAAATCCCAAGCTCTGATGAACATGGGTTTTAGGAGCTACCATGTAGCAGAGGACAAAACCTTGTGTTTTCAAGCTCCTACCTTCATTGAATGGCTCAAGCCATCTTCATCTTCATCTCCATCACCATCACCATCATCATCATCATCATCATCATCTACTATTTCTTCTTCTTATGTGGCTCAGCATGTTCAGCTCATAAACCCCATGAATATCATGAAGCTGCCTCTCATCTCATTTCAACAACAACAGCAGCAGCAACAATATCATGATTTTCATAAGCATCAGGTTGGGGAGGAAACTATTCAATGCCTGCCCCTTTTGAGCAGGTTTACAGAGAACAAACCATTGAAAGAGGAAGCTTTGCAAAAGGTGATGAGTGTTGGAGATGTAAAAGAAGAAAAGATAGAGAAAGTTACAGTTTCTTTACACATTGGGTTGCCTAATAGTAGCGCTGCTGCTGCAGTTGAAGGAGATGATAATATTCCAGTTGTTGATCATAAGATTTTAAAAGAAGAAGAACCCATGAAGAAGACCTTCCATGGATGCTCTTTCAACACTATGAGTAGGTTTTGGATCCCAACTCCAGCTCAGATCCTCGTTGGCCCCATGCAGTTTGCTTGCTCCATTTGTAGCAAGACTTTCAATAGGTACAATAACATGCAGGTCAGTAGAGTTCTTCATCATTTCCATACTTTAGATTTTATCAAGTAAATCACCGTATAAACCCAAATTTACTGGGTATAAACCCAAATTTACTGGGTTTTCTTTGATACAAAAGTAAAAAAAAAAAAAAAAAATCATCCTTATTGCATGCGAAATCATTCTTCTTTTTTTTCGAAACTTCGTAGAGTTAAAAGTTCAAAACCATCTTCCTTTTACAAAGGAAACTAGATATCAAACCAATGCAACATCCATGGAAAGTGGAAAAATAGATTGAATTGTTTTTATTTGTTCATGTAAATCAAAAGAACATAAACAAGAAAGAATACATAGAAATATAATGATAAAAACTAGACAACTGCCGAGAAAAAAGATACAATTGTTTTAAGGGCAAACTGTGATAGTAATTTCATTCTTTTTTATTTAAGAGAAAAGTAGAGATTTTGTTTTCTTTTATTGGAAACACTTTCACACTGGATATAATTCAAAACCAAACCCCATCTATAATTTGGATACGTTTTTTATTTTGATGCTCATTGAGTTCCAATCAAACGTTAACTTTTATTATCAGTTCCTTGGGATTCAAAGATTAGATAGAAATTAAGAAACAGCTAACAAACAATACAAATAATAACTGAGAGCCAAGAAAGTCCTAATTAATCAGTCTAAATGATCATATTCCAATCTTAATTCCTTTTCCTTATAACCCTTTGAGTAGTTTCATTAGAAATTTTGATTGGCATAGCAGGCACCCTTTTTTTCAAAAAAAAAAAAAAGAAACTAAATTTGAAGTGAAAATTGCAATGAAAAATTGGCCCTTATTTCCCCCCTTAATGTAACTAATCCATATCCAATTTTCTTTTGACTTTTGTCCTTGATTGCTTCCCTTTTGGGTGGAAAGCTGTGAGGGAAGAGAGCAAGCTGGGGTACCAAAACAAACATTCTTTACCATTTTCATTTATAAAGAAGTTCTAGTGGTAGGAACTTGAAATTGATTAGGCAAAATAATAATTATAATAATAGGGGGCCAGGGGTTCCGAGAGAGGGCAATTAAATTTAAGAGCTTTGGATTCTTATCTTTAGTGGCTAATTTTCACTCTTTAATCACTTTAATTATTCAACTTTTTAATTTAAAAACATACCTTAATGATCCTTGTACACTATTTAAAAGAGTCAGGGGTTTCCTTTTGCAAAGGCATGATAATCTTTAATACAACATATCCAATTTTTTTATGAAGTATGATCCACCCATGATAGCCAGAGCTATTACATACACTAATGAACTTTTGAGTTATGAAATCATGTAATGCAATAAATACATAACCAGTTGTTATTAATACAGATGCATATGTGGGGGCATGGATCTGAATATAGGAAAGGGCCAGATTCGCTTAAAGGATCACAACCAGCAGCAATGCTGAGGCTGCCATGCTATTGCTGTGCCCAGGGCTGCAAAAACAACATCAACCATCCCCGAGCCAAGCCATTGAAAGACTTTCGAACACTTCAAACTCACTACAAAAGGAAACATGGTGCCAAGCCCTTCATGTGTAGGAAATGTGGCAAGACTTTTGCAGTCAAAGGGGATTGGAGAACCCACGAAAAGAACTGTGGCAAGCTATGGTACTGCACTTGTGGCTCCGATTTTAAACATAAAAGGTCCTTGAAAGATCACATCCGATCATTTGGCAAAGGTCATTCCCCTCATCCTTCTCTTGAAGGATTTGAAGATGACAAGGAATGTATCACCGGTTCCGAAGACGAATTCGCTCACTAGACAACGACGGACTCTCTCGTATCCGACAAGTACTCTTCTTTTCTTTAGTTTCCTTTGTTTTTGATATCATTTAGAGAGATGTAGTAGCTTTAAAAGTTTCTTAGGCTTACCCCAATTGAGCTTTTGCTCTATAACAAAAAATTTCCCAAACAAAACATGGGGAGAGTTTTGCTATGGAGCCCTTGCTGATCAGGGGTTGAGCCTCAGTAACTTTTTTAGACACTTTGTGGTTAGCCACAATTGGGAAATAAATTAGAAAAAAAAAAACAAAAGGGTTACCTCAAGTGGTGAAGTAGATGAATTTTCTTCTCTTCAATGATGAAGGTTTGGGAAAAAAATTTGGTTTTTTTTCTAAGGGAGTAAATTTATCTGCTTCATTGCTAACTGGTGATCTTTATTAGGACTGGATATTGTATTGTTTTCTAGACAATTTATTTATCTTTTTATATATATGTTTTCTATCTCGTTTTCTATGCCTAATTTTATTTCTAAATATATATGGTCTGCATGCATGAGAAGCATTGTAGATAATTATTAAATTGCTAAATCTGAAATTCATTTGTATATACATCTCTAAGTCCCTTTAGGTTTTTAAATACAATTTGTATTAAATGTCTTATTATTAATATACATATTCATTTTACAAAATATAATTATTATATATATTTTTTGGTATTATACAATTAATAGGTTAGTAAGCATGCACATAAGATGGAGATATACTCACATCACACATGCACACGTTACGTTCAAAGGGAATTGTCAAATAAAAACTTAAATATAATTATGAAAATCGCTAGAGAAAATAACAATTAATTTAATAAATCCTTTTTACCATAATTAAAATAATTCATGAAGTATCAAAATCGGAAATTAAGTTGAAAATTTGAAGCTTAGATTCCTCAAACCATGGGAGTTGAATTAATTAAAGGATGCATTATTATATTATTATCATACCTAATCAAAATCTAAAGTGTTGAAGTCTAAACACAAAGATTTGTACACGCGTGCATATAAGATCCATAGTCATCAACAACCCAACAAGTTAAAAAGAAAGAAATATTCCACATACAAGCTAATATACATAGGCAAAATAAGGACAATATTCAACATTAAATAAATAAATAAATATTTATGCATAGTGTAAAAGGTTTCCCACATGAACCAGTTAATTAATTAAATTAATGTGGTTAATAATTGATAACATGCTTTCTTCATCTCTTTTGAGTATTTTGGTTGAATGCTAAAGAATAAAGACACCAATTGGTTGAAGTTTAAACTTAGCTTAATTACGCCTATCACGGCACCAACCCCACACTAACACTTCAATTAATTTAAGTATTATCAGTTGGATGGATTCAATTTGGTTCCATATAATTTCTTTTTTATGTTTCAAGTTTTAATTATAAAAATTGGTGGAAAGTGTGATTTGTTGGGACTGGATTTAGATTTTGAAATTAAAAATAAAAATAAAACTGATTTTTAGATTTCATTTAATTATGGAAATTTTTATTATTTAATATTTTTAAGTTCACGTTTTAAGTTAATTGTCATTGATATTATTTGAGCACTTTTAAGGGTGTTTATCCTGAAAAAAAATTATGCATATTCGTATAAAAAGAATTTAAATCTAATTTTATGGTGTTAAAAAATTAAATTAAACATTGCTTTGAGAAGTTATTTTAGGTTTAGATTTTGAGAAATGAAAAGGGAGACCTTGAAGATAAGAAAGGAGGAAACTATAAAATAACCCTTCAATATTCATATAGAAGTATAAAATAAATAAATGACGTCAAAAATCAATCAACCACAGTCACTGCTTATCTAACAATTTTCAAAAGCTACAGGTGGGAGAGATCGAAGTAAGTCTAAGTTGGACGCTTAACCAATAAGTACTAACTATTAATTAAGTTGAAAAAGGGAAATGTTCATAGTTTTACAAAATAATTTTTAAAATTAAATTTAATAATAGTAAAAGAAATTTAAATGTTAGAATTTAAATATTTGTTATTTTTAAAAAATATTATACAACAAATTAATTGAATGATGCATATAATTATTATATATGAAGATGATGGTGATTATATGTTAAGTATTGTGAATTTGTTTTATAATTGTGAGGCAAGAGATGAGATTGTTAAAGTTCATGTCACACACTACAATCTTATTATTAGATTAAGGGATTGTTTGTTATATATTAACATTGATTTAATGGTAAAAAAAAAGATTTTAACAACTTTAGAATCAAAGCTTGAGTTTTATTGTATATAAGTTTGATACTAATATTGAAGTTGTCTAGATGTGTTATTTATTAGTGTGATGATTCAATTAATTAGCTCATATATAGTTAATGATTGAGTGTGATTGTAACTTAAAAAATAATTTATATATGATACGTTATTTAAGAGATCATAAAATACTTGGTGATGAGATTTTGTTGTTGTTGACGATAGTTAAGATTTTGGATCTTTTGAGTATTTAATTTCAAATATTATTATACTCATTTGTTATGTGTGGGTCTCGAGTCCCACTATCTGCCATTGCTATGTGTAGGTTTAATTTAGTAGATCGTTTTCTCTTAAATTATTCTTATTCATAATCTATTTGTATTTTATATTTGTTTAATTCTATTTTATAATTATTCGAATATGTATTAAAAAGGAGAAGAGATAAATTTTTTGTGTTTTTGTAATGACTTTTTAGGATGAAAACATTTTAAAAATCAATGAAATCGAGTCCTATTGGATTAGGCTTGACCGATTGAAAAAATTGTGGGGAAAACGTGAGGGGTATAATTTTTAGAAAGAATTGGGACCTCCACCATGCTTTGTCGGGTAAAAGGCAAAAAAGAAGAAGAAAAAAAAGCAGTAGTTAAGGCAAAATTGCTTAACCAGTTTTGATGAACTGGTTTTAGCTCAACTACTTTTACTGGAATCTATAACAAATGCCAAATGCTGAAAGAAAGAACCCCCAATATAGTTTTGCTAGATTGATTCAACCCAATCACTAACAAATAATATAAAAATAAGAATATCTATTACTCTTGATTGCGATTATCTTTCGGCCTACATTTTTCTGATGCCGGTGCTGCTTTAAGGTTTAGTCGATGTGTGTTTGCATTTACTATTTAAAAATGTTGGGTTTCTAGATTGTTTTATATATAAATATATATAATGACGAATGTTATAGCAATGCAATAAAAAATTATTAAAAATTTTATAGAGGTGCTTAAAAATAATTTATGATAAATAATTAAATTTAAAATTTAAAATTAATTAATAATAATACATAAAATATAACATCTTCGACCCGACTCAGGAGTTTCGACTAAGTCGAAGGCATTACATTGATCACTGAAGTGATCCTATAAAGCCCTACTTTTACTTGAGTTGAATTTTATGAAAATTTTTCTTTTGTTTTTAAGAAAACATTCATTTAATCAAACCTACTTTACTTATTAATCTAATTTCAATATTATTAAAGCGAGATTTTTGAGAAAACGATTAAGATTTAAAATGACTTATCAAAAACAATAATATAAGTAATGGTTTTTTAAACCGTTTAGCATACAATTATCAGAGTAACAACTAAATATCATGCTTTAAAAATTTATAAACTAAATAATCTCAAACCACAGTTATAAAAGCAATAAATAATTAATAATTTACAACCCTGATAAATAAACCTAATAAAATGATTAAGGAAAGCTTTAATGGAAACTTTTAAATAATAACGAATAAAAAAAAAGAGCTAGTTCAAGGTTCGTGGGAGGTAAGGAAAAGGGAGGAGTGAACTTATGGCAACCCAATGTGAGTCTAACTTATAAACCATTATATGTATAATAGTTCAAACAGTAAAGTATTTGATTTATAGCATCATAACAATATACGGATAATGTAAGGAACATTCACTAAGTCAATGCATGTACAAATTATGTTTGTAATGTAATGCAATTTTAATTTTAAGATCCCACCCATCCATCCTATCGACCCTCGAGCATCGCTCTACACTCCAAAACCTATACTAATAATTTATCATCCCAAATTTTCCAATGACAATGGACGTTCACTTGTCATCCGTGACAACTTTTACTACAATAACTTACCATTCTAGGTTGCCCAATTTTGATGGTGTTTTTAAACTATCATCCCGGTTTACCCGATTTTGATGACATTGTCACCTACTTCAAGCAATACTAACTTTCGGTGTAGACTTAAATTGTCACTTTCTCCTACAGAACTCCTCAATTCTTCATACCCAATTTCATATAATTAAGCACATAAACTCAGCATTGTCGTGCTATTTATCAACAATTGATGCTATACTTGTCAAGTACCTTTATTATTTCATACTATTATCAATGGCATGTAGTCATGCATTCATTCATAACAATTTCATATATACAGTTCCTTCATGCGAACTAAAAACTTACCTCAATATATTAGCATTAGATTGATAACATGCCAATTAGGCTAACACACACATAACAGGTTCGCATATAAGGTTAGCACACTAAATCATAAAGGGTTACATATAAGGTTCAGACATGCAAATTCACATACTATATCGCATAAAGGTTCGCATAAAGGGTTCACATATATATTCACTAAGGGATCGCCTACATGTACTAAAGGTTCGCTTAATAGTTCACATAAAAGTTCGCATAATAGTTCATCTAGGGTTCACAGACATGTACTAACAGTTCACTATGTCATACTATATAACATAAGGGTTCGCATACTATGTCTTACTATATAACGTGAGGGTTTGCATACTATGTCTTACTATATAATGTGAGGGTTCGCATACTGTGTCATACTATATAACATAAAGGTTCGTATACTATGTCATATGGGGTTCGCATACTGAATCCATAAGGGTTTGCATGTGGGTTTGCATATATTCTCTAAAGTGGTTCGCATACATGTACTAAGGGTTTGCTTAACAGTTCACATAAAAGTTTGCATAATAATTCACCTAGGGTTCACATGCATGTACTAACAGTTCACTATGTCATACTATATAAAATGAGGGTTCGCATACTATGTCTTCCTATATAACATGAGGGTTCACATACTATGTCATACTATATAACGTGAGGGTTTGCATACTATGTCATACTATATAACATGAGGGCTCGCATACTATGTCATATGGGGTTCACATACTGAGTCTATAAGGGTTTGCATGTGGGTTTGCATATATAGGAGTTCACATACATGGGGGTTCGCCTAACAGATTACCCAAATTTCTAAGATTCAATTTATAGACAATGGCTTTAAGTTAGATCCCACACCCAAAAAAAAAAAAAAAAACCTTAATTTTTGGATGATGAAATCGACAATCACTAGGAGGAGAGGGATGTATTTGAAAATTTTGAAATATTTTAAGAACCCTAATTGCAATGAGGGTTTTGGTAATAAAGAAAAAGAGGAAAGAATTATGAGAGCTTTTCTTGAAAAATATTTTAAATATGAATTCTAGGTTTTTGAAAAGATTGGCTATTTAAAATTTTTCTTCCCTAATTGCAATAGGATTAGGAATTTTTTTAGAATTAAGATTGATTTAAATTAAGGATTAAATTAAAAACAATTTTTGGGTTGGGGTTAGTTTGAAATTTCAGACCTTTTATAGGGTAAAAATAAGAAATAAAATGTTTTGGCTAAAAGTGCACAAAGGGTTTCGAAATTTAGACAAAAAAAATGCTAAGTCTTGGCCATTGAACTAGCAAACTCATTCTTAATATAAATCTTTAAGAAAATGTTTTTAAGGGTTTTGGCAAGTATAAGTTAAAATTAAAAAGAAAATAACGACAAAGGGCAAGAGGGTTTAAACCTATGACCTTATCTCTACCTAACACCTACCCATTAAGCCTAGTGGTTTATCCCTATTAATTCCTTATCAAAAGAATTTTTTAAGGCATTCTAAGTTTGTTTCTCCTTTTTACTATGGTTAATAAAAAAATAAAAATTCTAAATTTTATCCCTATTTCTTCTAGCTATAATTTTGGGATGTGACATAAAATATATACGATATTAAAATGAAAACAATATAGATTAAATTGTTAATAAAACAAAATTTAAACTCGTAAATACATCATATTAAAAATATTAAATGTCTGTTTAGACAACACAGAGTAATTGATTTCAGACTAACTGAACGAAAATATAATTAGTAGGATAGTAATTACACTCTTTTGTAATTATAAATAATTTGTAATTCCCTAGACTTGTGTTGAATAACAAAGTGTAATTACATCCTAATTGCCACAACCCGAAAATCGAGTTAGAAAAAATTGGGTTAATGAAACCAAGAGTGGTCATGTTTAGTTTTTGAATTAAGGTTATAGGAATTTTGGCTAGTGAGTTAATCTGATTCAATGGATAGGTGTTGTGCTTGTGTGCGAGAGGTTCTGGTTTTGAATCTTTTCCCATGAATTTTTATTATTTTTGTCCTAACCCTATCCTTGAACGTCTAGCTTATATATTATTTTCGCTCAATTGATAACAAAATGAGCTCGCTAGTTCAATGGTAAGGCTTCAGCTTACCCTTTGGTTCCATGGCCGTGTGGCCCATGAATTAACGTTCAGGTATGTAACTCGATCTCGTAAATCAATAAACAACAAAAAGCTGAAAAACTCACTGTCGACGTCACATGGCCGTGTGGCACACTATGTGGGCCCATTGTCTGGAAATTTCACCTAGGGTCATATTTGTCTATGATGCGTATCTAGCCACTCCGTAAGGTCCATATTGTATAAATTGGACTTAAAAATATGATATCTAATAGTATGATACTGTAAGTAATGTAGAAAAGGTATGTAATATATATATGCATGAACTATATACTAATAATTTTGATGGCATCTTCCTGTTTTGCTATGTTTGTATATGAGCATATGATGTTTAATTATATTAATTTGTATATCTCTAAATCTGTTATATGACCATGCATGTGATGTTATGGCAAAACTGATTTGCTTTTGTTGAATTTGTGACACATCTGCTCTGCAAAAACGTGGAATTCCATGCCTTTTGATTTATGCTATTGTACAATTGCATGTCTTACATGCTTTTCATTCAGATTCTATATTTGCATGTCATGTCACATTTCATGAGGTTGGGATAATATGGTAATGAGGAAGTGCTAGCAGTTTAATGATCTGCGCTATCTGGTGGTTTAACTACATGTATCTAATCTGTCAGTTTAACTACAACTCTGGTGTCAATGTCCATAATTATCTATTAGGGTGCTGTTGGATGGACGAGTTTTGGGAAACTCCTTTTGGTGTGTAATAGAGTTGAGTAGGAAGTTTTCTGAAAAATCTACTGTAGCGACGTAAAAATTTAGCTCGGTCGCTAATTGTGGCGATTTAGTGAAAATTTGAAAACCGACTTTTGATTTTACTAAAAAGGAGTCGCCACTTTCTTCTAGGTGTGATCGGACACCTAATAGATCATCTTTTTAGAGAAGAAAATTTATTCTTGAACAAAAATGAAGGCCTAACTTGAGTCTAAGCGAAAAATCCAGAGGAAAACAGGGTTTGGAAGTCAGTTACACACGAGGAAGGTATTAGCACCCTCGTGACGCCCAAAATTGGTATCTCATTAAACAAGTGTCGTCTTAATTTTCAAAATTGCAAGTTCAAAGTAACATTTAATCGTGATCAGATCAAAACACGAGAAATTTCAAGTTTTGTTTTCTTTTGAGAAGGACATACCGTTTTAACATGAGTCAATTGATATTCACCCAACATAGCGATGAAATCAATGACTTAATGTTAAATCGGTGCGTTGCCTTATTTATTGAAATAAAAATGAATGAAAATATTCCTTTTAAAAAAAGTAAAAGGAAAAACTAGTATTGGTGTTGAAATATGATATGAACTAATATGGTAAATTCGGGACAGACAAATAATAATAAAAAAAAAGTTAAGAATATACGAAGCAAATAATATATAAAACATTAACAATGTATATGCGATAGTATAGTATAAAGCAATAACAAATGCATATGGTATTAAACATGATAATAATAGTAATAATGTATACATGAAATAGTAGTGAACATATATATATAAAACATATAATACTAGATTAAAAATATATATGTATATTTTAAAATAAATACATAGTAATATTAGAATAAAATAATAAGTATAATAGTAAATATAAGGATATATGAAAATAACACTATTTATAAAAATTGTATACGTATACTAAAATACTTATACTAATATTAATAATAAATATGCTAGGAACAAAAATTAATAAAATAATAATATATATATATATGATGTGGTATTTAAAAGGAATATATATGTAATATTATTCAAGAGGATATGAAAAATAAAAATATACAAATAATATGGTATTAGAGGTATATGCATAACATATATGAAAATGCAATATTTAAAGATACATACACAAAATATATATGAAAATGTTAAAATATTTGCATAGTATATGCATATATAATAATATTAAAAATACGTATATAGTATATATATACATATAATATAATTATTAAGAAAATACATACAATACATAGGGTATATAAAAAGAATACATTTAAAAAATATTTACATATAAATATACACTATCATTAATACTAATAATAAATATAGTAACAATTTTGATAACAAAAACAAATATAATATAATAAAAATATTGAAATAAAGTAATTAAAAATAAAACCACATATAAATATATATACATATACCTATATAACAGAAAATATATACTAATAATAATGATAATAATAATAATAATAATAATAATAATAATAATATTGAAGTAGAATAACGAAAGAAAATAAAAAGGACGAAATTGAGTTGAGGAATTAAATTTTGGGGCCAATTCGAAATAAAAAACAAGAAAAATGACTTATTAGAACACGCATGAAACTATAGGGGGCCGAATGGGCAATTTTCCCGAATTCTAAAACGCACAGCGTTGAACTGGACTAGATCAGAAAGCACAACAAATAAAAGGGCTAAATTAAAAAACATAATAAATTTGATTGTAAAACCATAAGAAAGCGGAGGGGCTGAAAGCGCAATTAGCCCCTCCAATAAAAAAACACGCGGATCCTAGCGGGTAGGGTCGGCTTGACCCGATCCACGGCGAAACGACGCCGTTTCAGCCCTGAATTTTAATGCCAAAAACGGCACCGTTTTGAAAGGCTATAAATAGCCTAAAAAATAGAAAAAAAATCATTTTGAGTTGGGAAAGAAAAAAAAGAGGGAGAGGGGGGAGAGAAAAGGAAATCCGGCTAGGGGGCCGGTCACCGGTCTGTCATCGGACCACCGTCGGCGCCGGCCACCGTGCACAGTGGCCGGAAAAGGTAATTTCTTCCCCCTTTTTTATTATTTGTTTTATATATTTTTTATGTGTTTTAGTATATATATATATATATATATATATATATGTGGAAAATAGGCCTAAAAAAACGAAACTAAAATAAAAAAGATCACCTTAGGTTTCTAGCTTTTTGTTTTTGGTGTTTGGTTCTCCGATTCGTGACTGTTCTTCTACTTTGACACTGCTATATTCACTTGTTTTTGCTTCTGTTTTTCTTCTATATTAGATCTGCTCAAAAAATTCTAGTTCGTATTTTTTTGTATTCCAAAAGTGCCGACCCTCTCACAATTTTTCATTTGGGTTTTTATAACCCCTTTTACATCCATTTCCTATTGTTTCTGTCTTGTCTCTTTTATTGTTTGCAGGTGCAAGTTGATGGAGTTCAGGGGCTGACATGGGCGGTGCTGAGGTGACCTTGGTAATGGAGCAGGTGGCTAGGTCGGCGGCTGATAGAGGCAAGTGGGGAGGCTAGGGTTAGCATCTTTAGGGGGCTAGGGTTTCTGTTTGGGTTAGTTTAGGTATTGGGCTTGGTTGTGGTTGGGCTGAGGGTGTAATTTGGGTTTAATTTGTTGTGTCTTGGGCTAATGGGTATTGATGTAATGGGTTTAAATTTTAATGGATGTGGGTTGATTATTTTTGTAGAAAGGCCCAAAATTGGCTTACAACAGCTACCCCTCTTTGCTCATTGTCGTGTAACAAGAATAGAGCAAAGACACAAAGAAAGGCCAATTTTGCCCAGTCTTGCCGAGTCTTGACTTCTTTGGTGCTCTTCTTGTTCAGGTAGTCTCCTTTTAGTCCACTGTATCTTGTAGCTTTGAGTTCAATCCACTGCATCTTCTGATATATGCCTTGTATCTTCAATATACTCTAATGTAACTTCAAGGATATGAGATTTGTGGCTTCGATCTGCTTCCATGTAGATTCATAAAGATCAGGTCTACAACTTCAATCATGTTTTTCTGTCGCTTCAGTGAGATAAAGTTTATGGTTTTCTCTTCTACTCTTTGGAAAGGCAAAATCTGATATCCTCGATCAGCTCCACTGTACCCTCAGGGAGTCAAGACTTGCAACTTTGACCTACTCCACTGCAACTTCGATCAGCTCCAATCTTTATTCCTTACTCCGCATATGATCCTCTCGCAATATGAGTTGATTTTTTTGAAAATTAATTTGAAAAGTAGATTTTGAAAATACCTCATCATGTGACCCAAGGCTCAACTCATCTCTCGCAATATGAGTTGATTTTTTTGAAAATTAATTTGAAAAGTAGATTTGAAAATACCTCATCATGTGACCCAAGGCTCAACTCATCTCTCGCAATATGAGTTGATTTTTGGAAAGTATAAATTGAAATAAATAAGAACTGAAACTACCTCAGCATGTGAGCCAAGGCTCAACTCACCTCTCGCAATATGAGTTAATTTTTGAAAAGTATAAATTGAAAAACAGAAAGTAAAAATAGCTCAACACGTGAGCCAAAGCTTAACTCACCTCTCGCAATATGAGTTGATTTAAAGACAAACATAAATTGAAAGTGGCTCAGCATGTGAGCCAAGGCTCAACTCACCTCTCGCAATATGAGTTGATTTTTAAAAAACAAAAATTAAAAGGCTCAACTCACCTCTCACAATATGAGTTGATTCTTTGAAAAACATAAACTGAAACAGAAATTGAAAATACCTCAGCGTGTCCTGAGGCTCAACTCACTTCTCGCAATATGAGTTGATTTTTGAAAAAATACAAATTAAAAATAGAATTTGAAAATACCTCAGTGTACCCCGAGGCTCAACTCACCTCTCGCAATATGAGTTGATTTTTGAAAAGCATAAATTGAAAAAAACATAAATTGAAAATACCTCAGCGTGTCCTGAGGCTCAACCCACCTCTCGCAATATGAGTTGATTTTTTTTTTTTTGAAAAACAGGAATTAAAACATCAGAGTACTAAAACATGTCATCCAGTGGAACTCAGGTGTCTTTTCCTTTGATTCAGTACAGCTATCATCACATCCACTTGCTCTACCTATATATGTAATGCATCATGATATACACATGTTTGTCTTAAATGCCTTTATGCCTACATGATTATGCTATGTGCCTTAGGCATGTTAATCGCATGTCCTTTTTCGTCACGATTCTTGTGATAATCCGCATTCATTACTTCAGCTCTTGACTTTCTCTTTAGGCCCTGTACCCGTCTTCAGACTTCACGAACACTCTGTTGTTTCTCAGATATCACTCTTTTGCCCCTGGTTGAACTTTGTCCTTGTTTTGAGACTCTTGTACTTATCAAATTCTTATCCGAGTAATGCTTAACATTTCTTTTGTTTAGAGTATGTCATTTCACTATTTATTATTTAAATAAACCACATAATGAGATGTAGGAAAATGGTCAGGTAGGGACAAAAATGATACCTCGCATTTATTTATTTTAGATATGGCAAATAAAGAAAGTTAACCAATAATAAGAGAAAAGAGATCGCATTCAACGGGTACAAATGCTCTAGATATTCAACGCATGAACTCTTCCCCATTCCTCAATCAAGAATCTTTTCGAGCATGGCCTCTTGCGTAAAAGATTTCGAGCTTTCAAAGATGCTTCAAATACTATAGTCTCACTGTTCGACCCATCGTTCAAATCGCCTTGCTCTTTAAGCCCGAGTTTACTTCGTTAGGACGCCCTCTCAGGTTTTCATCCTAATCTTTTGTGTTAATCAAGACGCCCTTTTCGGGTTTTCACCTTGATCTCTTTTTTTTTTTTGAGATGCCATTTTCAGGTTTTCATCTTCATTTTCTTTTTTCAAGCATAATATTTCTTCACAGCATCTGAGTTCACTGGATTCGGTAACTCCTTCCTATCCATCTCGGTGAGAATCAAAGCTCCACCCGAGAATGCCTTTTTTACGACGTATGGTCCTTCCCAATTTGGTGCCCATTTTCCTCGCAAGTCCTTTTGTATTGGGAGAATCTTTCTCAACACGAGTTCTCCTTCATGGAATTCTCTTGGCCGTACCTTCTTGTCATAGGCCGCGACCATTCTCTTCTGGTACATCTGTCCATGGCAAATTACCTTTAGACGTTTTTCCTCGGTGAGGTTTAACTGGTCATATCGAGCTCGAACTCATTTTTCTTCCTCTAATTTCGACTCCATTAAGACTCGCAGAGAAGGGATCTCAACTTCGATGGGTAACACAGCTTCCATTCCATAGACCAGAGAGAAAGGAGTTGCCCCCGTAGACGTCCATACAGATGTGCGATATGCATACAAAGCAAATGATAGCTTCTCGTGCCAGTCTTTATAGATTTCGGTCATTTTTCCAATGATCTTCTTAATATTTTTGTTCGCCGCTTCAACAGCTCCGTTCATCTTTGGGCGATAGGGCGAAGAGTTATGATGCTTTATTTAGAATTGCTCACACACTTCTTTCATCATCTTGTTATTCAGATTCAAGGCGCTATCTGAAATGATTCTTTCAGGCAAATCATATCTACAAATGATTTCCTTTTTCAAAAACCTGCAAACTGCGGTCTTCGTCACATTGGCAAACGAAGCGGCTTCTATCCATTTTGTGAAGTAATCAATAACCACAAAAATGAATCGATGTCCATTAGAAGCTTTTGGGGAAATTGGCCCTATAACATCCATGCCCCACATAGAAAAGGGCCATGGAGAAGTCATGACATGAAGGGGCGAAGGGGCTGCATGAATTTTATCACCATAAATTTGACATTTGTGGCATTTTCGTGTAAAACTAATGCAGTCACTTTCCATCGTCATCCAGTACTAACCGAGTCTCATAATCTTCCTGGCCATAGTGAAACCATTGACATGTGTCCCACAAATTCCCTCATGGACATCTTCGAGTATTTTTTTGGCTTCAATGGCATCTACACATCTCAGAAGCACTTGGTCCTTTCCTCTTTTGTACAAGATGTCTCCATTAAGAACAAATCCCACTGACATTCTTTTGATTGTTCTTTTGTCGTTCTCATTTGCTTGTTCGGGATATTTTTTATTCTTGACATATTCTAGGATATCATAGAACCATGGCCGTCCGTCAGCCTCTTTTTCAATGCTACAACAGTGTGCAGGGACCTCGTATATGCTCATTTTGAGGGGCATTATTTCTGCTTCTCTACTTGCTTTGAACATTGAAGCCAAAGTGGCTAGGGCGTCAGCCAATTGGTTTTCTTCTCGTAGGAAGTAATGAAAAGTTATTTCTTTAAATTCTTTGATCAATTCAGCCACTAGATTACTGTACTTAATCAATTTCAGATCCCTCACTTCCCAATCTCCACGAATTTGGTAAACCACTAGGGCTGAGTCCCCGTACACCTCTAGGGTTTCGATATTTTGTTCAATGGCTGTTCGAAGTCCCATGATACAGGCCTCATATTCTGCTATGTTATTGGTACAGAAGAAGTTTAGTCTTGCAGTGAACGGATAATGATTCCCGTCTGGTGAAACTAGGACTGCTCCAATTCCATGCCCCAAGGCATTCGACGCACCATCAAAACTCATCTTCCATGACCTCACTTTTGATGATTCGGATTCCTTTTCAGTGATGCACATTAAATCTTAATCTGGGAAATCAAATCTCAAGGGCTCGTATTCCTCTGTTGTTCGATTTGCTAAGAAGTCAGCTATTGCGCTTCCTTTTATTGACTTTTGGCTCACATAGACGATGTCGTATTTCGATAGGAGGATCTGCCATTGTGCCATTCTTCTTGAGAGTGCCGGTGATTCCATCATGTATTTTATTGGGTCCAGCTTTGAAATTAGCCATGTCGTGTGATACAACATATATTGCCTGAGTCTCCGAGCTACCCAAACCAAAGCGCAACAGTATTTTTCAATGGACGAATACTTTGCCTCGTATTCAGTGAACTTTTTGCTGAGGTAGTAGATCGCCTTTTCTTTCTTTCCTGACTCGTCGTGTTGCCCCAGTACGCAACCCATTGAATTTTCGAACACAGTTAAATACAATATCAATGGTCTTCTCGAGTTGGCGGTACTAGCACTAGAGGACTAGAAAAATATTATTTTATCTTATTAAAGGCCACCTGGCATTCCTCATTCCATTCTCCCGGGTTATGTTTTCGAAGAACCCGAAAGATTGGGTCATATTGGTTGGTAAGTTGAGCGATAAATCGGGTGATGTAGTTTAATCTCCCTAAAAATCCTCTAACTTCCTTTTGCGTACGTGGAGGTGGTAACTCTTGAATGGCTTTTATTTTATCTGGATCAACCTCGATACCTCTTTCACTGACAATGAAGCCTAGCAACTTTCCCGAGGTAGCCCCAAATGTACATTTGGCTGGATTAAGCTTTAGCTGAAACTTTCTCAGCCTTTCGAACAACTTCTTGAGGTTCACTACGTGCTCTTCTTCCCCTCGGGATTTAGCAATCATATCATCAACATAGACCTCTATTTATTTATGCATCATGTTATGGAATAACGTCACCATAACCCTCTGATATGTTGCCCCAGCATTCTTTAATCCAAATGGCATCACCTTGTAGCAGAATGTTCCCCACATTGTTACAAAGGTGGTTTTCTCCATATCCTCAAGGGCCATCTTGATCTGATTATACCCCGAGAATCCATCCATGAATGAAAACAATGAATGTTTGGCTGTATTATCCACTAATGTATCGATGTGTGGCAAAGGAAAATTATCTTTAGGACTTGCTCGATTCAGATCACGATAATCCACACACATTCGTACTTTGCCATCTTTCTTTGGTACCGGGACTATGTTAGCCACCCATTCTGGATATTTGGAGGCTTGTAGGAAACCAGCATCAAATTGCTTCTTGACTTCCTCTTTTATTTTCAACAGCATTTCGAGCCTCATCCGTCTTAGCTTTTACTGAATGGGTTTGCACTCTGGCTTCAATGGGAGCTTATGGACCATTACATCTTCATCTAGTCCTAGCATGTCCTGATATGACCATGCGAATATATCTTTGTACTCGCAGAGCAAAGGATCAAATTATGCCTGGTGCTCCATGAAATAGAGGTCCCAAACTTCACTTCTTACTTCCTTTCTTTAGTTCCTAAATTTATTGTTTCAACAGATTCTTGATGAGGCAAAATCTATTTATCCTCTTGTTTCACCATTCTTAGCAAGTCAAGAGACGATACATAATCTTCAGAATTTTCTTCGGCTTCGAATTCTCCTAAACAAACAGCCTTCTCAAAATCAATTTCAGGACTCGTAACGGGTTTGTTCATGCTGTTGATATCTGAGCACCTGAAAGTTGAATGGAAAAGGAAACTACAGAGAAGCATCCAAGTATTGGAAACAACAAACAAAATGTTATGGCATGGCATGAGGCAAATGTAAGGATAGGCTATAAAATGAGAAAATGATTATGAAATTAGTGATAATGTGAAAAATCGTGACAAAATGCATCTTCATTGATATTCATTTGAATGATAAAGAGCGAATGCAAGCTCTTACAAAAGAATTCTATTATATCTAAGGATACAATAGAGGATTAATGTTTGAGCATTACTCTAAAGACTTATAAACTACAAGAAGGTCCTCGGCAGTCCAATTGTTCAATACGAAACCCGGGAACAAGGGCGTATCCTTGCGACGTCTTTACTTGCATCAGCCCATTTGTCAATGACATTTATACTGACATTCTGAATACCCTTTTTAATTATCAACAACGTGTTTCGTGGATTATCTTGCTCGGGGTATATTATTCCTGCAGATGTAAATGTTTTTGACAAAGGAGGGTACGTTATGGGCTCCCATTTTGGTTCTCGGCCTAAGGTTCTCGTGATCTTTCTTTCCTGATCTTTCTTCCATTGTTTTCTTCTTTGACGTGTGTCTAGCTGGAAACCTAAACCGTATCGAGCCTTATGATGCACTGGCCTTAGAGCCCTAACTATTCCTTGCTGAAATTTTCTCAAACCTTTCCTCGCTTAGGCTTCTCTCCCCACAGTCAGCTTGATACCCATCCTGGTATTTCTTGACAGTTTTGGCACAGGAATTCTGTTTCCCTCAGCGACGAATGTGGCATTGATGAATTCAAAGGATCGGAAGGAACATTCTATAGCATCTTTACTTACTTCAATGTATGGTGTATCGGTAAAAATAGATGTTACAATGTCTTCTTGTCCCTCGACAGTGACCAAACAGCCATCCATGATAAATTTCACATTTTGATGGAGGGATGATGAGACCGCTCCAACGGAATGGATCCAAGGTCTTCCTAAAAGGAAATTGTATGATGGTGTAATGTCCATGACTTAAAATTCAACATCGTATATATAAGGGCCCATTTCTAGAGGGATCTCAATCTTTCCCATGACTTTACGCCTTGTCCTATTGAATGCCCTTACCGTGGAATGACAAGGCCTTAAATAGGACAAATCCATCGAAATTCTAGAAAACGTGGCCAAAGGCATGACGTTGAGTGCTGACCTATTATCGATGAGCACGTTTGGTATTATGTAGCCCTTGCAGCGAGTCGTAATATGCAATGCTTTCACTGAGCCTCTACCGTTTGGCGGCATCTCATCATCACTAAAAGAGATGAATTGTCCGCGTTCAGATTGTTCTCCCACCTATCAAGCTTCTCAACAGATATGTTGTTTGCTACATAAGCTTGATTTAACACCCTCAACAAAGTGTTCCTTGTGTGGCTCTGAATTTAACAGTAGAGATAAAATCGAGATTCGTGCTGGTTGCTTATTTAATTGGTCCACCACATTGTATTCACTGTGCTTGATAAATTTCAAGAACTCCTGTGCTTCTTCCTCATCTACAGGCTTTTTAGTTTCTTGCACGGGTAGAATTTCTTGCTCGACTTCGGCCTCATGCATCACTGCTTTCCCTTTTTGTTTTCAGTCACTATTCTTCTTCACTGGTTCGACCTTTTTCGAATAACATCTTCCACTTCGGGTAAAATTACCTACCTCTCCAACATCTCCAGTTATGACTTTGGACTTTTCACCTTCCAGTGTGATGATATTGATGTCATATTTTCATGTTACGGCTTTGTCATCCTTGTACGGGAAAGGAGACGGTACTTCAATTATCATTTTTGGTTTCACCAGCTCTTTCGCCATATTGTAATAAATTACTAACGATCGATCAGCGCTATAAGGAGGACCTGATGACTGGCTGTCAGAGGCGCACATTTCTCTTTCATTGGCCTCTTCCCTCTTGTTAAGGACCTTGATCTCCTTATTATTCATGCGGTCTTGAAGTAACCTTTTAAAATCCTTACATGACTGAATGTCATGTCCTACAATTCCATGGAAATTGAAAAAACTTTGATCTTCTTCTCCAAGAATTCTATTGGGGTGACAAAGCAATCCTTTCTTAACCAGTACCTCCCAGATTTTCTGCAGAGGCGTCCTTATTTCTGAAACACATCTTCTGACTTTCTATTCGTCCTCTTTCCCCATTGTGCTCACATTCCCTTCGGTATGGTTAGGGAACAGGTTCCCAGTTGCGTTACTGGCACTATCGAATCGTAGGATACCCGCAATGAGTCCTTGAACTCTCCTCTTAAAAGCTAGGCAATTCTCCGTGGAATGCCCCTGGTTCCCCGCGTGGTATGCACAACTAGCGTTTGGATCGTACCACTTTGGGTATGGAGGTTTAAGGGGTGCCATGTAATGGGGAGAAATCAGGTATTTCTCCAAAAGTTTTGGGTATAATTCCCCATACGACACAGGGATGGGAGTAAATTACGGTCTCTCGGAATTAGGCCTTGCTAGTCTTGGTTAGTTTTTGGGCTGGCTTTGAGTGGGTACCATGTTTTGTGGGAATGTGGTGATGGGTCTTTGGTTGTTTGTGGCGTATACGGGGTACGAAGGAGGTGGTGCTTGGTAGTAAGGAGTTTGAGGGGGATAATAAAAATTTGGAGGTGGATAATTTTGAGGTCGGGATTGGTTTGGATATGGATTAGAGGCATAACTGCTTCCCATTCCCACTATGTGGGCTTCTGGTTCTTTCTTCTTCATGGGCGCTGCCCTTTTTGAACCTTCTGAACCTTCCATTCTACCCCTCTTGACAGCACTCTCTATGAGCTCACCGGATATTACAATATCCGCAAAATCCTTCGTGGCAGTTCCCACTAGTTTGTCATAAAACGGTGCCTTTAAGGTGTTGATAAAGAGAACGGTTATCTCCGTTTTTGTTAGTGGGGGTTCCACTTGGGCCGAAACATCCCTCCATCTCTGTGCATACTGTCTAAAGGTCTCTGACGGCTTTTTCTCCATCATTTGCAAGGTCATCCAGTCTGGCACCATATCCGATACATGCTTGTACTGCTCACAGAACGCTGATGCGAAGTCCTTCTAGGATCGAATCTTTTCCCTACTAAACTAGTTGTACCACCGAAGAGCCGATCCTGCTAGACTATCTTGAAAACAATGTATGAGTAGTTTATCTTCGTTCACATAGCCGGTCATCTTTCGGCAGAACATGATGAGATGTGCTTTTGGGCACCTTATCCCATCATACTTTTCAAAATCAGGCACCTTGAACTTCGGAGGCAAAATTAGATCAGGTACCAAACTGAGTTCTTTGGCACCTAGTGCGGAGAAGACTTCAGTGCCTTCTATCGCTTTGAGTCTTTCCTCTAGACTCCTATACTTCTCATTTGCGTCATGATTATCTAATTTCAACCTAGCTATTGCTGGGTCGTCCATATCTGGAACTAGTGGATCAGTAGGACTAGCCCCTGGGTTCGACACGAACATTCCTTGTCCCAAGTTAACAGGTGGTGCAGGCCGTTGCTCCGGGCCTATAAGTTCTCATTGAGTGTATCCTCTTTGTGTCGCTGGGCGTGCGGTGGAGTAAATCCTGGCGAATGGGGCGGATCTTGATCGAGATTACCCCTTGACCGTGGTTCCACAACGTCAGGGTTCATAGGTCCCTTTCCTTTAACTAAAGCTGACATCATTTCCATTATCTTGGCCATTTGATCCTTCTGTTCGAGCGATTCTTCTCGGGATCTCACCATTAAGTCTCTTGTCTCTTGCTGCGATTTGGCCAGTTGCTCTTGTAATTCCCTTTGAATTCTTTCCATCCTTTCAATCCTTTCGTTGAATTCGGCCTCCATTACTCTAGCTTGTCGGCGCATTCTATACGAATGACGTGGTTTGAGTCTTGTGGTATTACAACTGCGAATTGTATGTTTTAACCTCAGCGAACAAGTATGGGATATACAATGAATGAATGAATGCATGAATGAATGCATATTAGTCATGAAAGAAATGCAAGAAATTGGTGTTGATTTCAAGATAGCCCCTATTTAGGCATTTCATTCATCAAAAGAGTTTATTACAAAACATTTTACCGTTTTTGATTCAGCTATTACACAAACTTCCTAACTATATCGCCATATTTCTTTACTCGCTCTAAGAATTCCGATATGCTCGATCGTTGGCTTGGCGGGAATTGGCAACTGAGATTCTCTGCTTCATCTGATAGTTGTACCACGTGCATGGCTGCCCCATGAATTTCATTGATCAAATAGTTAAGTTGCATTTCTTTTTCCTGGAGGCCCTCTTCATAGACACGAACGTCTCTATCATATTGACTATTCTTTTCTTCCAAAGCCTTCAAGAGAGTATCTAGCTGTTGTTGACGATCTTGCAGGATATCTTCTAATCCCCGTATTCTCTCTTTTAACTCTCGGCATTCGGACCGACTAATCGTAAGTTCGGCAGACACATTTTCATATTTGGCGATCTTTCTCCTTAGTTCTATCATAGCCCGCGTAGCTTTTTCCCTTTTTTCTTCACTTTTCCTTTCCAAAATTCCATTCCGCCTTTGATGTTGCTTATTTCTTCTTTCCATTCTCATTGACGACTTACCCAAATTTCTCGTTTTATTGTGCCTCTTAACTTCTTATTTGCCAGATGAAGATCTCTTAAGTCATTTCTTATGACTTCAGCCTCTTTTTGCACTTTTTCGGTTTTGGATCTTTCAATCTGAACGTCGATCTTCAATTAGTAGTTTTCTTCTTGAAGGGCACTAAGGTCCCGAGACATCTTGGCCTTTTCTCGTTCAAATTCTTGTCTTGCCATTTCTAGCTCAGACGGCATTTCCTCCGAGAAAGGATTCTGGACGGTGTAGTTTGTTGATGAGATTTGCTAACTATTTACCCGCTGCTTCCTCCATATGTCGTAATCTTAGGTTAGGGTATCAGCATATAGGGCCAATTCCATCATATGAATTTTCTTTCAAGATTTTGCAGTGTCTCGGACCCTCTTCATATATCCCTCACCCTCAAAAGAAAACTCGGACTGCGCTAATCCTCCGGTGGTGGGTATGAATTATCATGAAAAAAATTGCCTTTGGACTAATAGTGGGGCATATCCAACTCCTCCCCATAATCCGAGTAGTGGCACCCAGTCTTGATCTCCGACCTTATATAGCAAAACCGAAGGACGTATCCACGGTGCTCTCCACGTTATATCCTCGGCGCGAAGGTTCTGAAAACTGAGACCCAATATTACTCCGTGACTTCCTTTGGCCATTCTTTCTTGAGATAAGCTTCCAACGAGGCAAATGTTTTTGAAAACATATGGAACGGGGTGCGCTTTACTTTCTAGAAGTGGCTCAAAATCCAAACATTGAGCAACTACGCGCATCCAATAAATCGTCCCTCCCCTTTCCTTAGACAACTATTCAGGGATCTGAAGGTCTCGGCTAGGATAGTCGGGATAGGGTTGATTCCTTGTTTTAACCTTTCAAAGAAATCAACTACTGCAACTTCAAGATGTCTGAGAACTTTCAGGAAAATGACCAAACCGTAAATGGCCAAAGCGAATAAATTTACCCTTTTCAGCATATCGGGATGGTTCAGAACCAAATCTCGTAGGGAAGACCATGGAATGCAATTGGTTTCATTCTTCTTCTTTATCTGTTTTTTGGCTCATGCGTCAGTCATGTCTGTCAATCTCACTAACTTTTTTCTTGAAGGTCATCGACTTAGGTTCTTTCACATATATCTTATAGGGTTGTACATTATCGATACGAAACAGAGCAGCATACTCTTCTATAGTCGGGGTCATGTCTTCCTGGTTGAAAGTAAAACATTGATAAGCCGGATCCCAAAATCTGATCATGGCTTGAATCAAACGCCTGTCTATGTTGATAGTGATCAAGTGGGCTATATCTCCGTACCTCTCAGTGAAAATACCCCTAGTGTCCGAGTCCCACTGATTCCAAACCCGAATGAAATTTTCAAGGTTATTCTGGCGAACATTCACAGTTACATGCTCGAGCAGATTGGCAATACATCCCTCCACTAGACTATCCCCTTTTTCCTTTTGAGTTTTTAGAGACCAGTCCCGAACCACGACATTTTTCTTGGTTGTTTGTATAATTGACTCTTCCATTAGAAACCCGTTTTTTGGCAATCGATCTTTAGTCAACACCTTTCTAATATGATGCCTTAAATGCATGATGAAAAACAATAAGGCAAAGACAAACAACCTTGATTAGTAATTTAATACAGGCAGAAAAACATGGAGAATTCAACAAATCGAACTACCCGATCTAGTTTATTAAACAGACCCAATCCCCTTGTATAGAAAGTGAAAATGCAAAAGGCAAGAGGCGTTCCTCCCGTGCACTTATTTTGGTGACTACTAAACAGACGGAGGTTCGGCATGGCTCTAGTTAGGTGGCTCGTATGGTTCATTATATGTGGTTTTGGTTCTAGATAGGTACTCGAATTGTCCGTACTGTCATCTGCTAAGATTAGTACAAAGCCTCGGTCATAGCCCATCACAGGCTCACGAGTTCAATTCGAAGGATTACATTTACTTATGCCTATGCGGAGGGACAAGTTAACTCACGAAAGCATACGTCATATGTAACCCCGAAAGTATTCACTAGCCTGTGCGGAGGGGCGAGTTAACTCACGAAGGCGTAGCGTTTACTTTCACTTAAACGGACGGAGCCCAGGTAGAGAGCTCATGTTATGCGAAAATGCAAGTGCACGATGTGTGGGGAGAAACTCACAAGCCTTTACATTTTATTTAAAAACTAAACCAAAAGTAAAACCATAAAAATTTAAAGCTGAAAAATAATCAGATAAACAAGTTAGAATATATACAACACGATGCAAATGCATGATTTTTTGAAAACAAAAATTTGATGATCATGACTAAATGTTAATTTGAACAAGGAACTTTGAAAATTTTGATAACGCGAGTTTAATTCCAGACACGACTCTCAAAAAGGGGTCCCTAGTGGAATCGCCAGCTATAGCGACGCAAAAATTTAGCTCGGTCGCTAATTGTGGCGATTTAGTGAAAATTTGAAAACTGACTTTTGATTTTACTAAAAAGGAGTCGCCACCGATCTTTTTCTTCTAGGTGTGATCGGACACCTAATAGATCATCTTTTTAGAGAAGAAAATTTATTCTTGAACAAAAATGAAGGCCTAACTTGAGTCTACGCGAAAAATCCAGAGAAAAATAGGGTTCGAAAGTCGGTTACGCACGAGGAAGGTATTAGCACCCTCGTGACGCCCAAAATTGGTATCTCATTAAACAAGTGTCGTCTTAATTTTCAAAATTGCAAGTTCAAAGTAACATTTAATCGTGATCAGATCAAAACACGAGAAATTTCAAGTTTTGTTTTCTTTTGAGAAAGACATACCGTTTTAATATGAGTCAATTGATATTCACCCAACATAGCGATGAAATCAATGACTTAATGTTAAATCGGTGCGTTGCCTTATTTATTGAAATAAAAATGAATGAAAATATTCCTTTTAAAAAAAGTAAAAGGAAAAACTAGTATTGGTCTTGAAATATGATATGAACTAATATGATAAATTCGGGACAGACAAATAATAATAATAAAAAGTTAAGAATATACGAAGCAAATAATATATAAAACATTAACAATGTATATGCGATAGTATAGTATAAAGCAATAACAAATGCATATGGTATTAAACATGATAATAATAGTAATAATGTATACATGAAATAGTAGTGAACATATATATATAAAATATATAATACTAGATTAAAAATATATATGCATATTTTAAAATAAATACATAGTAATATTAGAATAAAATAATAAGTATAATAGTAAATATAAGGATATATGAAAATAACACTATTTATAAAAATTGTATACGTATACTAAAATACTTATACTAATATTAATAATAAATATGCTAGGAACAAAAATTAATAAAATAATATATACATATATATATATATATATATGATGTGGTATTTAAAAGGAATACATATGTAATATTATTCAAGAGGATATGAAAAATAAAAATATACAAATAATATGGTATTAGAGGTATATGCATAACATATATGAAAATGCAATCTTTAAAGATACATACACACAATATATATGAAAATGTTAAAATATTTGCATAGTATATACATACATAATAATATTAAAAATACATATATAGTATATATATACATATAATATAATTATTAAGAAAATGCATACAATACATAGGGTATATAAAAAGAATATATTTAAAAAATATTTACATATAAAACATACACTATCATTAATACTAATAATAAATATAGTAACAATTTTGATAACAAAAACAAATATAATATAATAAAAATATTGAAATAAAGTAATTAAAAATAAAACCACATATAAATATATATACATATACCTATATAACAGAAAATATATACTAATAATAATAATAATAATAATAATATTAAAGCAGAATAATGAAAGAAAATAAAAAGGACGAAATTGAGTTGAGGAATTAAATTTTGGGGCCAATTCGAAATAAAAAACAAGAAAAAGGACTTATTAGAACACGCGTGACACTATGGGGGGCCGAATGGGCAATTTTCTCGAATTCTAAAACGCACAGTGTTGAACTGGACTAGATCAGAAAGCGCAACAAATAAAAGGGCTAAATTAAAAAACATAATAAATTTGATTGTAAAACCATAAGAAAGCGGAGGGGCTGAAAGTGCAATTAGCCCCTCCAATAAAAAAACACGCGGATCCTAGCGGGTAGGGTCGGGTTGACCCAATCCACGGCGAAACGACGCCATTTCAGCCCTGAATTTTAATGCCAAAAACGGCATCGTTTTGAAAGACTATAAATAGCCTAAAAAACAGAAGAAAAAAATCATTTTGAGTTGGGAAAGAAAAAAAAGAGGGAGAGGGGGGAGAGAAAAGGAAATCCGGCCAGGGGGCCGATCACCAGACCACCGTCGGTGCCGGAGCCGGCTACCATGCACAGTGGCCGGAAAAGGTAATTTCTTCCCCTATTTTTTATTATTTGTTTTATATATTTTTTTATGTGTTTTAGTATATATATGTGGAAAATGGGCCTAAAAAAACGAAACTAAAATAAAAAAGATCACCTTAGGTTTCTGGCTTTTTGTTTTTGGTGTTTGGTTCTCCGATTCGTGGCTGTTCTTCTGCTTTGACACTGCTATATTCACTTGTTTTTGCTTCTGTTTTTCTTCTATATTAGATCTGCTCAAAAAATGCTAGTTCGTATTTTTTTGCATTCCAAAAGTGCCGACCCTCTTACAATTTTTCATTTGGGTTTTTATAACCCCTTTTACATCCATTTTCTATTGTTTCTGTCTTGTCTCTTTTAGTGTTTGCAAGTGCAAGTTGATGGAGTTCAGGGGCTGACATGGGCGGTGCTGAGGTGACCTTGGCGGTGGAGCAGGTGGCTAGGTCGGCGGCTGACAGAGGCAAGTGAGGAGGCTAGGGTTAACATATTTAGGGGACTAGGGTTTCTGTTTGGGTTAGTTTAGGTATTGGGCTTGGTTGTGGTTGGGCTGAGGGTGTAATTTGGGTTTAATTTGTTGTGTCTTGGGCTAATGGGTATTGATGTAATGGGTTTAAATTTTAATGGATGTGGGCTGATGATTTTTGTAGAAAGGCCCAAAATTGGCCTACAACATCTACATTTCGTTTTCTAAAATATTGCTTTGCCATAACCATGCGTGCACAGTTTTGCCATTCAAGTTTGATGAATCCTCTACGACATTTTGATCTGTTTATTGTGCTATTTGTGATTCTGTTTTAGTTTAGTTACACACTGAGCTCGTTAGCTCACTCAATTTTTCCAACTTTTCAGGTAGTCGAAAGAATTAGAATTGGGTGGCGTTTGGGGACTCAGATTGGTCTCTCTCATAAAATGGTTAGATATGTTACTATTCAAACTTTCTGGACTTTTGGTTTTGGTTTTTGTTATTCAATTAAAGATTTCTGCATATTTTTAGTTACTTAAAAATAAATGTTTGGTTTTCAAAAATTAAACAAGCTAAAGAATTTTCGCTGCAAAGTTTTATTTAGAATTACGAGTTTTTCGAAACAAGTGACTTAAACGCTATGATTTCATAAAATTGGGTTTTTAAGTTAGCAATTAATAAGTTCACATAAACGTTTTAAGAATGACAAATTTTCCTGACAAGGAATTATGGCAAGTTTTATAAAACTTTGATTTTCGTTTTCGTAACGAGTCATGTTCTAGAAAATAAAGATTTCAATGTATTTTTGTAACCTTCCAAATTTGGCTATAACGTTTAGGCCGGGTTTGGGGTATTACACTAATTCTTTATGTCATGTTTGGTAATACAAATTGTAATTACACAATTACATAATTTATATTTTTAAAAATATTAATAACTATAAAAAATTATTAATATGGTAAAAAATTTTCTAAACAAATAAAAAATTTAAAATTAAATAATAATATGTATTATGTTAGTCTAAAAAAGTAGTTGATAATACGGTTAGCAATAAAAATAGCAAGAAAAATGAACATCATATGTAACACCCCAAACGCGGCCTGGACGTTACGGCCGGATTGTGAAGGTTACATCGATATTTAAAAGATTGCCCGTTTATTTTCATACAAATCTTAAGTTTTGAAAGACATGATGAATAGAAATTCATGTGAATTCAACTTCAATAAGTTATTTTATTAGTCATTTTTAAACAAAACTATTCTGCTTAACCTATTCAATTTGTAAAACCCATTCTCAAAATCAGATTTTCGCAGTGAAAAATCCCTTAGAGTTATTGATTTTGAAAATATTAAACTTCATAGATCATGCTGACTTGTCCAATAATATCAATTAAGAAATATGTATATTCGCAAAAATCAAAAACCATAATAAATGTCCCAAAAACGAAATAATTAATTTGAAAATCTGAAAAGTCTGTAAAGTCCATATAATTTCAAACGTACTTAAAGTTCAATTAATTGAACCAAGCTCCGGAATCACCGCCAAACCCTAAGTCTAAGGATTGCCTAAAATATGGTAAATTAACTGAGTGAGCTAAAAAGTCCAGTATGTGCCTTGGCCTACAAATAAAAATCATACCAGAATATGCTTATATGCAAAAATCAGAATATCATATCAGAATATGATAATCCTTCCCCCAACTGCTACATACCATCTCTGTCCAATCAATCACACCAAGTAGGACTACAAAAGTCTATCCATCCATCACACCATATCGTGGTTGTGTGCCACTCAAAAATAATGCAGCTGAGCTGCCAGACAAATAATGCGGATTACTGCAAAAAATATAATAATACTGCTATAATCACACTTCCTCCAACACAAATCATATCCCACCCCAAATGCACCTACATGATCATACTAGTATTTCATGCAACGTAATCATATCAAAATATAGACATAGCATACCTACATCAATGTCATAACTACAAATTTTATCATAAAGCTTATACAGAGTTATAAGTCATAAACATGCTTACTAACTTACAAATACTTAAATTTACAGTCTTACATGCTTACAGATCCAAGCCCAAATCCTATTTTCGATCCTAAGAGGGCCTAACAAAACAAACCATAAAGGCCCACATTGCCTACCCAAACTGCCCATGTAATTACGCATGCATGTGTGCTCCACACGACCAGTCACACGATCGTGTGACACAAATTATTGTTTAAAAAAAAAACTACTTTTTTGAGATTTTTCGAGTTTTAGTGGTGTTTTCGTGTTAGAAACACTCACCTGGTGCTACTGGAATAACGACACTAACGCAACAAAGAGATCCTGAACACATCAAACACAACTATGATCAAATTATCATCTAATTACAAAACCAAAATGCAATTACAATGCCTAACACTTAAAAACAATCCCTTAAAACGACATTCATGTACAAACCTTGGAAGTAACAGTGGTCCTAAAGCACTTAACTCGTTGAAGGAATGTTGTGAAACTCACGTCCTTCACCTAACCAAAAATGCGAACGATTATCATCAATAGTTTTCAAGAATCCAAAATCTTCCAACAAATCCACAATACAAAATCAATTAAAACAAACAATCGGAAAATACACATACTCACCTTTACCGAGACAACAACACAACCCTTTTAAAAATGGCACCGAAGCAATGAAAGGAAAATAAAAGTAGCACAAAACTAGAGGTAACGACACTGAAAATTGGGAGAACAAAAAGGGAAAAAGAAAGAGCCAAAAGAACAAAAGCTTGGAGTAACAAAAGAGAAAAAAGAAAAAAAAATGTGAATTTGGTAAATAGGGGTAATGGACGATTGTGGGGAGGGATTTTAAGAGAAAATATTTTAAAAATAATAAATAAAAACAATAAAATATTAACTAATTACAATCCTAACAAATCAGGTTATTTCTATCCTACCCAGCCACTAGAGTTCAAATATCACCAACAACCTACTACCATGGGCGGCACATAGGAGAATTAGCAAAATTTATTTCCACTTTGCACTCATGAGGATTTAAACACAAGATCAAAAGGTAAGTTAACACCTTACCACTAAATCAACAGGCTCATTCTGCCAACAAACTCCAAAAAAACAAAAGATAAGCCCTAAGACTCAAATCTAACATAATTCAAAATTAATGGAAATTTCAAAAACAAGAGAATTGAACTCAGAACCTAACATAAACATTCAAAGCACTTAATCACCAAACCAAATGAAATTTCTTAACATAATTTAAACAATTTAACTATAAGAAAGTTGGGGTGTTATATCATATGCAATTTTATCTAATTGTAATTCTAGTGCATTTTTGTTGAGTTATTCCTACTTTAATATTTAACATATGCTCCTTATCATAATCTATTGGTCCTTAATCAAGTTCATCGTAATCTGAATTTGAATTTGCATCATTAAAATTATCAAGATTTCTTTCTTCCTTGTACTATTCGAAGTATGGATTATCTTAATTCCACGTATGATTGAAGTTATGAAATGTGCAACAGTTAGTATGATCCAACCTTGATTTTTTGTATTATACTAGGGTGATGTTGTTAATGTAGAAATATTTTATAGAACCACAAATATCTTATCAAGCATATTTCAAAGCCTTGAATGTCTCAAATTAAAAAAATCGTGAGTTGTTTATGGCACTTTTGTCTAGCACCATTCTCTCAAATGATATATATTATACCCCACAATATGGTACAAGAAAAATTTTTCTATTTGCATAATTAGCATCGACCTCATAATATTTAGGTTTATAATCCAAACAATCTATAGCTTTAATTTTAAAAAATTATATAAACTTAATTTGGAGAAAGAGGTTATATCTTTTTTATAATACGTAAATTAAATAAAAAATTTATAATTTATAATATATATAACTTTTATTAAAAAGATTTTATAAATTGTCCAAAACTTTTATAACTTTGTCATAACTTTAAAAAGTTATTTTTTATAAATAAATTATGATAAAAAAAAAACTATAACATTTTTTTATGAATATGTATATTATTTTTATAATATAACATAGACATATAAATAAGTTATGTTCATACTCGATCATAACTTTTTATAAATAAATATATTATAACTTAAATTATTTTTTATAATAAACTTCTTTTACCATAACTTTAGAAATGTTGTAGGATTTAAATAATATTTTTTTTTATTTTAATTTTATAAAATACACAAATTATTTTTATAATATAATTTTTTAGGATTTATATTATGAGAAATTGTTGCTCATAATCATCCAAAACACTCATATATGTTTATATTTATAATATAATTTTTATAACTTGTTTAAAAATAAATTTTTAAAATTGAATTTGAGTGTAATTATCCGCGCAATTACTCTAATTCACACACTCTCTCTAAGAATTGAAAATTATAATTAAGATTCTCCAATTACACCTAATTACCCAAACATATCACACTTATGTAATTACAAACAATTACTAGGTGGCATTCCAAACACTATCTAAATGCATTACAATTGTTTATTATAGTGTTGTTATAAATCTTGAGTTGGTGTCAACACCAACTCAATCAGCAACATTATCAATACTAAAAATTCTATCACACACGCGTGTAAAGACAATGTATTTTGAATTTAGAGTTGTGTTTAAAAAAAAGTACACAATAAATAATAAAATCTATGGTTTAAAGCTAATTTTTAATAATACATAAAATATGTACAATGTTAAAATGAAAAAATAGATTAAATTATGAATAAAATAAATTTAAACACATAAAGAAATCATATTAAGAATACTAAAAGCACTACAATTATTTATGATGATGTTATCATCAACCTTGAGTTAATTTCACGTTAACTTGTGACGCCAACTCAATCAACAATATTATCAATATATACAATTTATGAAGGTAATATTGTGTGAATATATTCCAAAAAGACGAGTTCATAGTTAGATGAGCTGTGATGTAATTAACCATAAAAAAATATATTCCAAAAGTGCTGTCCCCCAAGTAGATGTCGACTTCTTAGCTTAGCTTCCTCTTTAAAATGATAAATATATATAATAAAATCCTAAAATGATAAAATTATGAATAATAGTTAAAAAAGAATTTTTAAATAATTAAATACAAAAGCAACAAAATAATCTCTATAATTATTGCTTGGTACACAAATTTTGCTCATCTTGGAGCCGCATGTAAACAAGATTAAATGCCAATTGCATATATTAACTCGAGATTCTAGTATCATTATGACATGCCAAAAATTAGCACAAAGCATAACAATCATATTCCAATTTTAGTAGAATAATGTATGATCACGTTATTTATGACATGTATGTACACAATTAATGAAGGTGTCTAAGCCAGCCCCTTGTTGGACCCATTTGTCTAAAGAGGACCCAACCCACTAATTCAAAACCCAAATCCGAATACACACAGCAAAACAAATACTAATTGATCTATAAGCTAGATGAATGAGTTTGAATTTCTAGAGGCTTACAATACCTTAAAGGGACTTACTCTTGAATCCCCAAACATTGCACCAGAAAGAACAAAATCTCAAAAGTTCAACAAAAAGCATATGAAGAATCCATATCTTACTTCATATTCTTAGTTTCCAATTTTACATTTCCTATTACCCTAAACCATCTTCGACAGTGCAGGTCCAGAATATGAAACACAGATCTTCAGCATTTGTGTTTTCTTTTGACTATCCACTACAGAATTACTGATACACCATGGAAAACACTGATTTAATCTTGACCAACAAAACAAGGACAAAATAAAATTAAAAAAGAAACCAATCAGCCAAAATCATTGATAGAATACCACAGGAGGGAACCTGAATTTGTCCGAAATGAATGGTATTGCCCATGGATTCTTCACCAGATCATGATAAAATGCATATTCCGCCTCATAATCATGTAACCGGAGCTCAGCCTTCTGGTTAGTATGATAATGGTGCTTCGCCAAAGTCGATTTGCCAAAGCCAAATATACTAACTTTGTCACAAATTCCCAAGGCTAACATAACAGCTTGCATACCAGATGAATAGTGGAACATGGAACCATCATGAGTAGACCCCCATTCACTCAATGCCTTCCCTGTCTCCTCCACAAACCGTTTCGCTGAATAGTACTTCACAATCCTAGCACACAACATATCAAAACGCGGATCTGTAATCAACAAAGGTGCCTTGTGAGACGAATTGCAAACCAAATAGTCCATGAAATGAACCGGTTGGCAGATATACATAACCATAGGAACATTCCCTCCGTAAGGGTGACAAAAACATCCATCCCTCCTAGCACAAAGATGCAGTATATTGCTATTTACAAACGAAATGCTGGTTTTCGACCCCACATTCTTTTCGAACCTCTCAGTCCTAGCATTGTTCAATCTAATCACGGCCTCATGACCATCAATGAACTTCCCATGATCAGTATTCAGTAAAATCCCACTATTCCCCACAACAGCACAAGATTTATACTTGTTATCCGAACTCATTAAACCATTGTGGCTATCAATAGGAACCTTTACTAGTGTAACTAAATCCATCATAATATCAGGTTGGAACATTCTTTTTCTAGCCCAATTCTGTAAGTTCCTCCTAAAATCTAACCAATACCGATAAAATTTAGGGGACCTGAGCATTACCGGCATCCCATTAGAATTCCTAGCTTTGACATCATGATGATTGAACCTCCTCCATGTTGCAAAAGTCCTATACCTTCCTTGACTCGCAAAGTTCCCTTCCAGCAGCTGCTCTATTTCAAGCTTGGATTTTGCTTCACCTGTATCAACCGCTGCAAACTTGAGCAAAGTTGAGTTAAAATTTTGGATTGGTGGGGGTTGGATTAGGACCCTGGACCTGGTGGTCTGCAATTCAGCTGAAATAGCAAATCCACCACCGCTGCCCCCGCGGATGGCAATCCGACAGCTTAATGTTGCAGCTAATGCAACAAGCATTAAAATGCTTATCAAAGGTCTAAACGACCTCTTCATGGGAGCAATACAATTGCTTGAACCGTAAAATTGGGTTTGCTAGATATGGCCAAAAGGGTTAAAAAATACGGATCTTGAATTTATCTGTATTAGGTTCAGATCCATCTCTCAGGTTCAGTAGATTTTGACATCCACAAAGATGGGTGCCTAATCATAAATAGAAACAATCTGGGATTTGTAAGAGACAAAAAATGGAGGGGGGGTGGGGGGAAGAAGATCAAATGTATTTCACCCAAGGACAAATATTTTTCCTATTTTGAGGAAAACCCGGAAAAGAAAGAGACAAAGATGAAATCTTGGAGGGAGAAATACGGCAAGAAAGAGTAGCATGAAATTGCAGGTGAAAGCTAATGATAGGAATGGTATTGTTTGATTAGTCAAAAATGTTAAGGTTTATTGTTTAACATGATCTTAAGAACAAGAATTAAGCACTGAACCAACCAAATGCCTAAAACTAAAAGCAGACACTGGAAAAAAGAAAAAGGGGGGAAATCGAAAGGAACCTGCAATGCAAACCCTAAAAGAAAGGGTTGTGGATGAGGAAAAAGCAAAAGGAGTGGAGTGAGGAACAGTCTTCTATTCCTCTTCTTCTTTGCCCCTTTAAAATCCATGTGGTTTTGGGGACATATTTAAATGCAGGTGATTTGCAGCATCATTGCCATTGGTAGCGCGAGGTAATGTTAGAAATTATTACCATTACTACGCAGGTAACTCATCTGACGGGGTTCCATCCCTTCAATCGGAATTCATTATCAATCATTTATAGCATTGAGGAGATGGTCACTTTGGTTTACACAAAAAAAAAAAAAAAAAAAAAGTGTAAAATTATAGTAAATTTTTAAAATAAATTGAATTTCTTTGAAGGTAAATTCTTAAAATGAGTATCAAAATGTTCTTCACCCCATATTTATGATGTAATCTATCTAGTAAAATAAAAATCACAAAATTCGACGTTTTCCTTTTTCTTTTGTTTGTTATGTATGTTGTTGTTACAAGTCTTACAACTTAGAATCCAATTTTAATTAGTAAATGACAATTGATTAATAGTATTAAGAATTAACTGGAATTAGGCTCTAGGCAGTGAGATTATTTTTTTAACCCTTGACTTGTAACAACATGAATAACAAAGACAAATGTTATTGAATAAACCTTTATAACATTCTATATACAAACTGAAAATATATATGGATGGTCCTTTTTTCTTTCTTTGTTGTGGTTGGGAATGAGTTTGAGTGTTTTGGTGGGTAGGGAGTGTGGTTGATTGAAAGGGCTTAAATTTTAGATCATTAAGGCATGGGAATGGAACAACTTCTTTTTGGTTTTTACTATTTATTAAATTCCAACATCTGTTTAAATTTTTATACTTCCTTAATGTTAAGAATTACTTACCCAAATTTTTTGGTTTGGTCTTCTTTTTTTTATTATTAAAGATGTTGATCAATTTTATCAGAAAAAATAAAAGTAATAGATTATTGGAATGCTATATTTTTTATATTTATTTTTTTGAATTAAGATTCTTTTTTCTTTTTTTCCATTTACTACTCTAATTTTGTTTCTAATCTATTTAGATGCTTGAATCCACTCTAACTACCGTTTCTTAAAATATGATATCTTGATTTTTATCAAAAACAAATTATGATGTATTGATGATGCCATAAACATATCAATATTTTAAAATATACAAAATATAAATTATTTAACACTACACCATGTATATAAGCGGAATGCTAATTTACTTCTACTTGTTTGAAATTCTTTTATTTAATAATAAATATAGATAGATTGGTAGTAAACTTGTATTTTAATATTATTGAATGTGTACTAAAAGATATTATAAAAGTATGAAAAGACGAAAATGATATTATAATAATATTAATTACAATTTAAAAGAATAGATTATTCTATAATTTTATAATTAAGTTAGTGATCTGGTTAAAGATAACACCAAACTTAAAAAAATGCTTAATTATAAATATTAGATATTAAATTTTTATTTGATTTTAAATATGACTGTAATATGATAAATTAACATAAACACTGCAAAAAGGTATACAAGTATTATCTTATAAAAGAAGTTTTTCCTTTTATAATATTAGGTTTTGGTTTGAAAGATGAGTCTGTCAATGTGATGCAATGAAGCTACCTAATTAGATTGATTTTAAAAGTGTTAAAAGAAAAAGAGTTTGTATGTGATATAGTAAAATTACACATGATGAATAGAATGTCGAACTTCTTAAAAAATTGATAAAAACAAATATAAATAATCAATTTTATTAACTCACAATATATTAAATTATATAAAACCTTAAAATTATATATTACTCCATTTGTTTAAACCATTTTAATCCTTAGAAAAAAAGGCAAAAAGATCAATCAATTTTTATTGCACCCAATTGTTTTGGATAATGAAGGATTATCTAATTAGTAATGATCATTCAAAAGTTGTAAACATGTATTTTGTTTATATGTCTTGTCAATGATTAATCAAATCCCTCAACAACCTCATAAACTTAAAAAGCCCTCATCAATTATTGAAAAATAAATAAATGAGTTGCATAATTTATTTTTGTTAATCCAAAATAAATAAAAAATATTTTTTATAAGAAAAAGTATGAAAATTAATTAGATAAGAGTTATTTATGATTTAATGGAGAATATTTTCAATTAGTTATATTCTATTTTATTTGTTTTAATATTATGTTATCCTATGAAAATTTTATAATTTGATTTTATTTAAAATAAGTTGAAATTGGAATGTTTAAAAATTAAAGATAAAAAGGTAAATGTCTACCTTTGTCGCACATTTTAGGTTTTTCTATTGATTTGTTCCACTTGCTCTGAGGGTTTTTGTTTCTATTTAGATTTGGTTTCTCATTTTGGAAGGTGTATAAGGAATGGAGGAGGATTTGGCTAAGCTTGCTATAAGGGATGAAGAAGAGGAGGCGTGGCAAATTGAGGATGGAATTGAGGGGAGAATGGGGCTATGAGTATTGGGTTCCTTTCTTACTGCAAGTGTTGTTTAGTTTTAAGTTATGCACAATATGATGGCTAATCTCTGGCACCCGTTGGGGGTGTATTGATTACGGGCATAGGGGGAAAGTGTTTCTTATTTCGGTTGTACTATAAAGTGGATATTGATCAGGTTGTGTCTGAAGGGCCTTGAATATTCAATAATCACCTACTTGTGACTCGTAAGCTGATGCTGGAGGAGGATCTAGAGCAGGTTCCTTTATTCTTCGTACCTTTGTAGTTTTAGATCCATGATTTGTTGCTTGGTCTAGTTTCAAAAGTTTTAACCAGACAATTTGGTAATTTCATAGGGAAATATTGGAATATGATTCTAAAGCTATAGCTAAAGGTGTTATGAGTTATATGCAGATCCGAGTTCAAATTCATGTACGAGTTCCATTGAAGAGGAGGAAGAAGATTGTTTTAAGGGTGAAACAGGAGATATATGCGACACTTAAATATGAGTGTCAATCTCTGTTTCATTTTCTTTGTGGTAAGATGAGGCATAGAGAAAGCTTTTGTTTAGTGCAAATGGTTCAAGGCGGTAAGGAGCTTATTGGTGAATGAATAATTCGTTGCGAGTGTTTCCATGAAAAGCATCAGCGATGACAAGTTATTGTTTGCGAGATGAAAGAGAGAATGATCCGGGGATTTTTGAGGGATTTCGTTATGGTAAGGATAGATTTTTTGTTGATTTTTAAAAATCTAATTTGTTACAATAAATTATTTTGAATTTGGTCGTGAATTTAGGATGAAAATTAACCATGAAAAATAGTGGTGATAGAAAAGAAAAGGTGGTTGTTGAGCGAGTAGATGTTGATATGGATTTGAGCTTAGGGGAAAACCCACTAGGAGGTATGTATGTGAAACAAATGCCACAGTTTGGGTTGGGTATTTCTATCATTTCTAATGGCGTGGACTTGAGGGACTCTACTGTTGGAACTCGATATGGTTCTCAAAATGCTAGATCAACAAACTCCCCAAGGCAAGCCAGTCGGGTACAATGAAAATTTTATGTTGGAATGTTTGTGGGCTGGGGAACCCATGGATAGTCCAAAGACTTTAGTATATGTTGAGGGAGTATAATCTCCATGTCGTTTTCTTTATTGAGACTAAATTAACTGTGAGTCGTATGGAGGGGTTCAACGGAGATGTGGTTATTTGAATGGATTTGATGTAAGTACGGATAGGTCGATGGGCGGTTTATCAATAGGATGGAAATAGGGATTTGTAATGTAGTTGAAATGTTATTTGAGGAGTCATATTGATTTCGAGGTACAATAAGATTTGGAGGGTAATGCATGAAAATTCACTGGTTTTTAAGAAGCACCAAATGAGAGATTTAGATATCATTCATTGAGTCTGCTTCGTCAATTAGCCCATGGTCTGAATGCACCTTGGCTAGCGGTTAATAATTTCAACAAGATTGTTTATTCTTTTGAGAAAATAAGGGGTCGAGTACGAGAGAAAAACTTGATCAAGGGATTAGAGAAAGTTTGCTTTTAAGGATTTCCATCTAGCCTTTAAAGGCCAATGGTTTACTTGGAAAATAAGGAGATTTGTATATACTAATATCAGAGAAAAACTTGATCGAAGGGTGGCTAATGGGCGGTGGTCAGATCTTTTACCAGAATATATGATTCAACATTTATCTCATGGGTTCTCGGATCATTGCCTTTTATTACTTCAAACAAGTTCGAGGGTAGCGAGTAATTAAAGAGATTTTGGTTTACAACCTTTCTATTTTGAATCTTATTGGACTTTAGAAGAGTTTTGTGAATCTGAGGTAACAATAATTTGGCAAAATTGTGTTGGTTCGATTCCTAATCGTTTTGTGCAGCTTGGTCAAGGTTTACATGAATGAAGTTTATACTTTAAAAACAATCAAGGTCGACGTTGCCAATTTTTTGCACACTTTTGGCGGAGTTGAATACGTGTGAGCCAGACAACGTTACTTTAGAAGAGGTTGTGTCAGTGAAAGTTGAAATGAATTGGTAGGTGGATTGCAATGAACGATATTTGGAAAAACGAGCAAGGGCAAATAGGTTGAAGAATGGAGATTGAAATACTGGGTTTTTCCATTAATTCGCTTCTCAACAAAGAAGAATAAACACGATTTGAGAGTTAGAAAATGAGGAGGGGAGTTGGATGGAGAGTGAAGTTCAATTGGAGACTGTTACTATGGATTGTTTTTGAGGGTTTTTTTCTTCCCAAGGAAGAGGTAACGTGTCCCATGTTCTCTCAGGAGTTGTGCGATGCAGTAATGATGAATTAAATGACTCTTTATTAATGAAGTTTAAAATGGAAGAGCTCGTGTGAGCAGTTAATGTAACACCCCCTAACCCTGAACCGTCGTCGGAACAGAGTTACGAGGCATTACCGAATGTATCAGACAACTTATGAATAATTCACAAATAAAATAACATTCATAACATAATTTAATTACTAAATCCCTATAATGAACTCTCAAAGTTTAAAACATACGTTTAAGTGAAACGAGACTCGTTTAAGTACTCCAAATTTTTTTTATATAAATTTCGACAGTATTTCTGCTTATTTTTACATAAAACCCCCTGCAATTAAAACCATATCCATTTCAAACATAACCAATTCAACCAATTCATTTCACACATTCATTTTCTATTCTAAATACCCTCTAATCAACTTAATCAATATCAATTTAAATTTATCATTGTACTAATTAAATTGAAATGGATAAACTTTTTCATTATAATTCTTAGACTTGTAATACTAACATTTTTAACCATTTATATTCAAAACATAATAACCTTTATACATATCCTATATACATGCCACATTATCAAAAGAAAATATACATCACCAAAAGTTTGCTGAAGTCGGGTCTGGCTTTGGATGTTGGTTCAGTACTTGACTTCTACAACCTGTGCATGGAAACAACCGTACGCTGAGTATGCATATACTCAGTGGTATCACTATAATTCAGTTTATAATTAAATACATTAAATCACACATAATTTTACATTACAATTATCATCACTTAATGAATAATTCAATCTTTTTATGTTATCATTCAATTATATATATATCATTCTTATTTATTTATTTCAATTCTCAACTTTCACATATGCCATAGTATTCAAATTTAGTTTTATCAGTAGATTTATTTCATTTGTCCCTATTAACTTGACTCGGACTCGGCGGATACACGGATTCCAACCAACACACCAGTACGGCACATAATGCCTCATCGGTCGAAGGCGGAATAAAGAATAAAGATATGATGAGCGATGCGCTACACGAGTACCTCATCGAACAAATCGATACGATAGTAACGCGATAAGAATGCGATGTCCGACACACAAAGTGCCGAAGCGGTAACGATATGATAACGATAACGATGTGTGTCACACATAAGTGCTCGATCGATGGCCGGCAAAAACCCGTACTCTTTCATATCCTATGGCATGCCAACTATATCCGACTAGCCCGACTAGTTAATAGGGTATTTAAATCATTTTTCAATACAATTTCCATTTCGATTCAATATTAATTATAATTTATTATTTTGATAAATTTTCACAGTAGTACAGTAATTTGCTTCATTAGAAATTTTACAGTTCAATGTAATATACGTGACATTATTCAGTAATTTCACACTTCAATTCGATCTTCAAAACAGTATTCAATATCCCATAATTCAGTTCAGTATCAATCTCAATTTTAATACCCAATCACAAATTTTATCAGTTCATTAAATACTTACCTTAAAATACTTACCACACATTCATATTAAATTAAACATGTATTAATTATAAAGCTTGAGTTATAGTGATACAAACCAGAATTCTCTTCGGATTTAATCCTCGACGATCTTTCCTTTTCCTTTTTGGGCCGATGCTTCAGGCTCGATATTAGCAATCAAACTTCAAGCTTTAAAGCCTTAATTTTCCTTTTTTTCTTTCTTTCTTTTTCCTTCCTTGCTCTGTTTCGAAATGTTCCCTGTTCTTTTTTTTCTTTGTTTCTTTTTATTTCATTCTTTTATTCTTTAATTTACTTTGTTTATTTAATTAACAAATATCTTTTACTTTAATATTAAGTAAATTAATTATTTTATTACAAGTGTACATATACCTATTTATTACAAATGTACCAATATTTTTATTACAATTGTCATTAGTCAATTTGTTTGTCAAATAAAAATCTCATAAATTAATTATTTAATTAATAAATGTCTTTAACTTAATATAAAAATGATAATAATAAATATCTATTTTAATATCAATTACATATATTACATTTGTACACATACATATTATTACACATCTATATTTTGTTACCATACAATTGTCTACTATTTAATTTATTTAATAATAATACCAATTAAACAATTATAACTTAATGTAAAACCATAATAATAATAAAAATAATAATTTAATATAAAACCATACTAATAATTAATAATAATGATAATAAAATCTTAGAAATTTTTTTAACACATATGCCGCCTCATCTTTTGTAAATGGTTTAATTACCATTTTAATCCTTTTTATTTTATTTTAATCTATAATTAGACTTTCACTTTTTATTCAATTTAGTCTTTTTTCCTAATTACTTTAAATTAAGCTAAATTTACCTAACTAAAACCTAATTAGACACACCACTAGGCTCATAAATATTTTTAATAATTATTTTTGAACTTATTTCACTAAGACGAAGGCCCGATAACACACTTATCCGGTGCCCACAGATTTTGGGTCGTTACAGTTAAGGATATGGATCCGATTAAAGCCTCGGGTTATGACGGGTACCCAGCCTTGCTTTATCAAAACTACAACATGTTGTAGGCATATGGATATTGGGAGGTAATGTCTTGCTATTATTAATTAAGAAATTTCAATTTATGAAATTAATTGAGTTGTTATTATTTTTGTGAAAACCAAATTTTGCTCGGGCCTATTACAATAATAGACAAAAAAATATAAAGCCCAAATTTTGTGAACCCAATCCTAAAAAAACAAAAACCAAACTAAACCCAACCTTAATAGCCCAATCAGCCAAACCCAAACTAAAACAAGCCCAAAATGGCCCAAACCTAAACTAGTTTCAGCATCCAAGAAACCCTAGCAGTAGTGTGCGCCGCTACCCATGTGCGCCGTACCCCTACTCCAGCACGCACGCCGCTCGAAGCTCTCCTCCTTCAACGCCTGCAAACAAGAAACAGAGAGGGAACAGAGACAAGAAAACACGCAAATAGTACGAAAACAGTAGAACTAAATAGTGTATTTCGGCTATAAAGCCATCACAAGTCGATTGTAAAAGTGGGGGTTTTTGTTTTTTTTTTTAAAAAGGACTGTATTATACGATTTAGGCAATCAAAAGAAAAAAAAGGTTGAATCTCATTTCTTTTTTATTTCCTATTTCTCATTTTTTTATTTTCAAATCGGTTTTAAAAAAATAAAAGGGAGAGAGAAACGAAGGCTCACCGGAACCTCGGGGTCACGCTGTCGGAGTCCCCGCTCCGTAGTCGAGGCCAAATCTTGAAAAGGAAAAGGGGTCTCTTCTCTCCGACCTTTGGGCACTTCAAAACCAGAGTTAAAAAACCCCTCTTCGTACGGCCCAACCACCGCTCACGGTGGACCGGCGACGACCGCGATGATGGGTTGGTATAAACCCTAGCAGAGCAAATAAATGGGAAATGGGGAGCGTTTTTTCTGTTTTTTTTAAAAAAGAAGGAAACAAAAAAAAAAATCTTTAGTTTAAATACAGGCACGAAACGGTGCCGTTTGGTCCTGGTCACCAGCGTCAAAACGGTGCTGTTTGGGTGCCAAACCCGTGTGACCCGACCCGTGCAGGCCAAGATCTGCGTGTTTTCTCCCTGATGGGTTATTTGCGGATCCGGTCCCTCATCTTTGTGGTCTGTCGTAATTCGGCTTCGTTCCCTTCTTCTTTTCTTTTGATTTTTGGCCCTGTAATTTTCACAGCGTTCAGATTCAGTCCCTATTGAAGTTACGCGTTTTGGGGGACGGGGGTATTGCCCCACTCAATCCCTTATCTCATTCGCGTATCACAATTTGGGCCTAACATTTTATTTTCATCCCATTTTGCTCCTTCTAATTTTGTTTTGGTTTTGATTTACTCCTTTCTTTTATTTTCATTCATAATTTTATCTCGAATTTCTGCTTAAATTTTGATTGGGCCCTTTTGTTTGTCCATTTATCTATTCATCTATCTATTTGTTTATATATGTATTCATTGTTCTCTGGTTTTACTTGTTTATTTATTTATTAGTGTATATTACTTGTTCATACTATTGGAGTCATTTCGTAATTCTTTTATTTCTTTTCAATATTTTATTATTTTTTATTATTTTATTATTTATTCATTCATTTTTTATTATTTTCTTTCATTAATTACTCATTCTATTTATATCTTCATTATTATTGGTGTTGGATTATTTATTTTTATTATTAATATTATTACGGCTATACTATTAAACTAATTTAGTTAATATTTAATATCTCTTTGTCTGTTATTTATTTCCTTATTATTATAGATTGGTTTTATTTTTATTTTGACCCTTGTTATTATCATTTTTATCATCTATTTTGTATATCTTTTTGTACTTTCAACTTTATATTATCTATTTTATTACTTTTACTACTATTATTGTCCTTAATATCTTATGTTCGTTTTACTTAATTTTACATTTACCTATACTAATTTATTTATTTTTCATTCTTTCGTTTTCAAACATTTAAGTTTAACTTCGTGTGTATGCATCTCACCTATTTTCATATCAACATTTTCTTTCATCTTTATTATTATTATTATTATTACTTTCATCTTTCTTAATGTACTATTTTTCGTTTTATTATTATTATCATCTATGTAACATTATTATTAATGTGCTATTATTATTATCTCCTATTTTATCATTATTATTCTTACTATCATTTTTATTTGTTTTATTCAATATTTTTCATTTTACTTAATTTTTTTATCATTATCATTTCAACCCCTTTTTTTTGTTTAAATAATTTTGTTTATTTACTTATTGCTTTCATTAACTCTTTATTCGTTTTATTGATTATTTTGTGCTCATCATCATCATTTATATCATTGCGTTTGTTATTTTTGTTGTATGCATGTTAACATTACAATTTCATTTTGCATAAGATAACAAAATCGTGTCACAAATTTTATCCAATCCCTAAAAAGGGATTTCTTTTAAAATAAAGGCAATATTCTTTTTTTGGGGAATTCGAAAGATTGTGCCCTACGTGCTGGGTTTCGATTTTTTCGTTTGACTCCAAATAGCCGAATAACCTTTTAAAATTTCAAATAAAGGCAATATTTCGTTTTTTTGTAATTCGAAAGATTGTGCCCTACACGCTGGGTTTCGATTTTTTCGTTTGACCCAAATAAACGAATAGCCTTTAAAAATTCCATGTATGAGTTTTGGAAATCACGAGATGATTTTGGTATTGAAGGTTTGAAATGTCGTGTCCTACGTGCTAGATGTGATATTTTATTTCTTCGAAGCAAGAGAATCTTAATATCCACTCCAAGTTATCCAAACATTCGTAAAAAGAGATAGTATTTTAAAATTCATTCTAAAATCTTTGCAATCTTTGACATTAAGATGTTAATTAATCGATTAGATACCAATTTTGGGCGTGACGAGGGTGCTAACCCTTCCTCGCACGTAACCAACTCTCGAACTCGTTTCCTCAACTTTCGTAGACCAAAATCATTTGTTTTAATAAATCAAAATCTTTTATTAAAACAGCCAAATTTCTAGGTGGTCCGATCACACCTAAATAAAAAGGATTGGTGGCGACTCCCAATTTTTGTTTCTTTTCAAAACCAAAGTCGATCCCCGTTTTTCAAAAAAAATGGTTTCGACAGTTTTATTTCCTAAGATTTCAAACCTAAAAAACATGACCCATTGAGACCTATTAGCTTATACACCATTTTGTTAAAATAATTGCATTGATATTGCAACAACAAAAGGACATAAATTCGAGCATGCTTAAGCACATTTTTTTCCCCTTTAATTTAAGGGTGGGAATGGATTATGGGTAGAATTAGGCTTTGCATAAAAAAATGTTAATATACCATTTAGGACATGAGTTTGGCTTAAATGTTCAATGTGATACCCAATTTTTTTCTTCAAATTGCTACCTAAATTTGGCTTTCGATACACAAAATGGTATTTGGAACTGTGGAGTGTGCCTCGTATTTATCAGACATGTTGCAAGCACCATAGACGAGAATTGACGAGCAATCGAAGAAAAGCAAAAATAGGCCCGATGTCGGGACAAAGAGCATCAATTCGTCAGGATGATGTGATGGACGACATTGTAACAAGGCGAATGGGACATTGCAATGTCACGACATGTTCTCCTATTTGACAACTGCATCTTAGACTTCAAGCAGGACTTCTTCTCCTAGTTAGACTCTGATTATTCCAGGATATTTTAGTATGATTAGAACTCTAATCTTAGCCTATTTAAATGAGTCATTGTATCCCTGTTTTGGTTAAGTCAATCAAGATACAATCGTAGGCTTTTTCTTTGAGGGTAACAAGATGTAGTAACATATGAGTTTTGGTGAGAGCTTCGTGGTAATTATAAAGTATTTTGTACCCCTTTTGTGAGTGCCCTATGAGATTTAGAGTTTTGTTTATCGATTTTCTCTTTGGAATTTTGATCTTTGTATTCGGGATTTTGGGTAATGTATAAGTTGTATGTTTAGGTTATTTACTCCATATTGTACTCTCGTTTGTTTACTCATTAGTGAAAAGTCGAAGCTTTCTTTGCCTGTGGTTTTTCCCTCTGAAGGTTTTCTATGTAAAATATTTGTGTTCATTCTTTACCACTTTTACTATTTCGTTGTTTATACAGGTTGATTCCCAACAAACTAGTATTAAAGCTACGGTTCAGCTTTCACAGATCGACTTGTTCAGTGCCACAACAATGTTTTTGGATATCGAGAAATTTAACTGACCACAAATTTCAATTTATGGCAGTTTTAGATATTACGAAGGTAGCTGATGTAGCCAAGGACAAGGGTAATGATTCATTGTTCTCCACACATGATCAGGTTGAAGGTGGAGTTGTGTTAGATGCCGAGCATGTGTCTGATTTAGAGAAGAATCTTATCCCCTTTTGGTTTTAAGGACTCGAATGGTTCACAGAGGATTACAATCAAGGTGGAGAGAGTTAATGTTTTCTCTCCCATTTGGGTATTATTGGCGCTTGTTGCATTATACAACTTTGATTTGAAGACTAGAAGTCTTTCAGTTTCAAAGTTCGAGCACGATATAGACTTGGTTGACATTATGCAAAATTCGAGTTTGGCTCGTGACGGGGCATGAAAAAGGAGGCATAATATATATGAGTCAAGATAGAGATTTGTGGGGTATGCCTCACATTTATCGGACACGTTGCAGGCACCTTAAGTGAGAATCGACGAGCAACCAAAGAAAGCCAAAACATGCCCAATATTGGGACGATGAAGCCAACCCATCGGGACAATGTGATGGACGACGTTGTGACTAGGCGAATGGGACGTTGCGACATCACAACGTGTTCTCCTATTTGGCAGCCACATTTTAGACTTTAAGCAATACTTCTTCTCCTAGTTAGACTCTAATTATACTAGGGATATTTTAGTATGATTAGAACTCTAATATTATCCTGTTTAAAGGGGTCATTGTATGATTTGGTTAAGTCAATCAAGATTTAGTCGTAGGCTTTTTCTTTGAGGGCAACAAGATGTAGTTGCATATAAGTTTTGGTGAGAGTTTCGTGGTAATTATGGAAATTATTTTGCACCCCTTTTGTAAGTGCTCTATAAGATTTAGGGTTTTGTTTATCGATTTGCTCTTTAAGATTTTGAGCTTTGTATTTGGGTTTTGAGTAATGTACAGGTTGTACTTTAGGTTATTTATTCCATATTGTACTATTGTTTGTTTATTCATAAGTGAAAAGTCGAAACCTCCTTTACCTATGGTTTTTCCCTCTTTAATAGTTTTCAAGTAAAATATGTGTGTTTGTTCTTCTCCACTTTTATTATTTCGTTGTATATACGAGTCGATCCCAACAAGAACAAATAATGCTAACTTTTTTATATTATTCGATGAATATTTGACACGTGAGCAATTCAATACTTAACAAGTGGTGGCGGTGATGCCATAATGATGGTACCATTTGAAAAATATAAAAATTCTAAAAAATGCACTTATAAAAATTTTATAAATAAAAAATAAACATATATATTAAAAATTAAAATATTTTTATAATGTTTCATAAAAATAAAAAATATAAAAAATATTTTTTATACTTTTCATAATATTTTATAAAAAAATTCTTATGAGAAATAAAAAAATTATTAAAAAACATTTTTTTGAAAAAATAAAAAAAGTTTCATAATTTTATAAAAAATAAAAATAAATCAAAATCATAAAAACATAACTCAGGTATCAAATAATGTACTAATCCTTTAAAATCAACTTGAATAAATAAAAGAACTTGGAACAAAAATGATTAAGAATGTAGTATGAATTATTAGGGAGCATTTTGCTTTCGTTATTGGAATAATTCCTTGCAAAAGCAACCAACAAATCAATTGGAAATCAGCACCCGCATTAAGATTAAAATACCATTTGAATGTATGTCATATTACAAGCACCAACGGCCGGCGAGACCATCCATAACACAATCACAAACAATCCCCTTTTTCCTTTAGATTTTCTGAAGCTTCTCGCCTTTGACAACCGGATTCGATTTGGCAATCTGTTGTTTTCCCATCCCTTTGAAATCGAAACTACAACCATGATTTTCAGGGTACCTATGGGTGCCACAAAACACCAGCCCACACCTGCACTTGAACCCCGTCAGCCCCACGCGCTTCTTGCAAGTCATGCATCTGTTAGGTCGAACTTGAACGTGGACCTGAACCTCCGCTTGGACCACCTCTTCCTTGGTTTCCGCCAACGGTTCATGCTTCACCGCCAAGGAAACCGAAAACGACGATGATGAAGAAGAAAAGGAAGGGAGGAGGGCTTGATTAAAAGCTTGTTTGGCAGCAGAGGAAGATCCTTGTTCTTTAAGGTGCTGGAGATGGCGGTAACATTGAGAACAAAGATTTTGGGTTGCTGGGTTTCCGAAGAATCCACAATTGTTTGCACATTGTGGTGGTGCTTTACATCTATGTTCTTCTGCCATATCTGATATCTTCTTTTTTCAATTCTCTAAAAAGAAAAAGAAAATTACCTGACCGGAGAGTTTCAGAGAGTATTAAACAAGAAATGAAACCCAAATCTAATAACTAATTTCTTCTTAACGTTGAAATGACAAGGAATAAAAGAAAAAGTGAAGGGAAAGGCAAGGAAAAGGCAACAAAGGAAAGGAATCCCCACTATGGGGTTTCTTAATTTCTCCTTTTAAGGTCTTATATACTATTGTTACAACGCGTTGAATATAAAAAAGTAAACAACTGTTTGAAATGAATTTTACAATTTTCATATATACATACAAGGCAGAATTTGAGGGCTTTGTTTCATTCATGGCTGATAATGACAAACGAGAAAACTTGAACCGTCCTTCTTGGGAAGATCAATAAACATTTTGGTGGACGTAATCAGCTGCGTATCTCTATCGTCCGTGTCGCCGCCGTGTTTGCCATTTTTTGCCCATGAATGTTGAATGCCGCCGTGGCCACTTCATCCCATGGCCCACCATGACACATCAATGATTAAGCTACGCCATTCCTTAACACGCCTTCCATATTTTCATTACCACTTTATTAACGATATAAATTATTAATTATTGTATTTAACATAATATCTATCTAAGTGTTTTGTTGAGTTGGTGTAATAAGTCATCTGGACACTGATTCAATTATGAAACTAGTAAAATACTATCTCATGTGTAAATTAAGTTATATTTTTATGGAATTATTTTTTATAATAAATCAACATAAATTTAATCATAATAATTTTTGAACCCAAACATAATAAATATATTAACTTTATCATTATAAGTTATAACCCAAACATAATAAATATTTTTATTTTTATTGGTAGCTGTTAAAATAAAAAAACTAAGTGCCATAAAAAAATATAACTTATTCTAAATATGAATGACATTTCCGTAATTTTTCTAACATTTTGATGTACGGTTGACTTGTTACACCAATTTAGCCAAGGGCTTTAATAATAGTATATAAGTATAGATATACAACTGACGGAGATAATAAATTGTGCATATTAAAACAAAAAAACGTATAAAACACATCAAAATGAATCTTTGACTGAGTAGTGAATTTGAGGTTTTATCAATTCAATTAACGTGGGTTTAAATTCCACCATATGCATATAATTTTTATTGGTTTTCATTAAAATAAAAAATTAACTAAAGTAGCTTCAAATAATATAACTTATTTTAAATACAGAAGGACATTTTCGTAATTTTTCTAACCGAGTTAGTGTCCAGTTGACTCATGTCACCAACTCAGTCAGTGACTTAAATAATAGTATAGATATTTATATCAAATAAAATATGCTTGACTAAATAAATCCCCTCCGTTCACAATGTAATAAATATTAGGGATAAAACAATATTTAGTCCTTGAATTCGGTAACTTTTCCTAACTTGGTCCTTAAACTTTTCTAGTTCACATTAGTCCTTGAACTTGGCAACTTTTAGGTGATGATCGGACACAATCTCAAAGTGTAATATCATCACATGTAGGGGTGAGCGAAACTCAATTCGTAACTAAAAAAACGAAAAAAAATTTGAATTTCGAGTTAATCGAATCGAGCTATTCGAGTTATTCGAATTATTTGAGTCAACTCGAATAAGTAATTTGAGTTTCGAGTTTGAATCGAATTGAATTTTACGTTTCAAATAACTCGAATAATTCGAATAACAAATTGGTATAAATACCCTTTTGGTCCCTGTCAAGTTTGAAAATAAGCAAATTGGTCTCTCTCAACAAAAATTCAAAATAATTTTCAAAAATTCAAAATATTTATAAAAATTTAAAAATTTATATTTTTAAAAAATTATAAAAAGTTCAAAAAAAATTAAAAATATATAAAGAAAGTTGAAAATTTAAAAAATTTCTAGAATAATAATTATGGGATCTAAATAAGTTAATTAATGATTCAAGTTTATTATACTAAAATATATATATATATATATTTTTTTTTTTTTTGCTTTGAAAATTTTTTCAAATATATATTGTTTCAAATTTATGTGCTGGAATTAGCTATACTGTAACAAGATTTTAATTTGACATATTTAATTTTTTAATTTAACTCAAACAATTTTACTCCATTCGACTCGATTTGAAAAAATGTCAAATTGAGTTAGGATGATAAAATAGGACTCGTCAACTCGATTAAATTGAAAATTTTTCACTCAATTCGACTAGATCCGGTCGAACGCCCACCCCTAACCACATGACCAAAGTTGAGAAAAGTTGTAAAGTTTATAGGCTAATATGGACCAAAAAATTTAGAGACCAATTTGAGAAAAATTATCAAGTTTGAGACTAAATGTTGCCTTCTCCCTAAATATTATTTTGAGAATGTTTTTAATTTTTTATATTTTATATAAAATCTATAAAAACTTAATTTAAATCAACACACTGAGATGTGATCATAAATAATCATAGTTTCCAAAGCCTTAACTCTAACAATTCAACCAAACTCTCATCTGTTTTTAATATGATATTTTTATAAATGTACTTTTTATACAATTTTTTCTATCCATGTCATAGGTGTGTCATAGTTTAGTTTAGATGAGAAGTGAGATTAAATCCTATGATATTAAAAATAATAGTAGTAATGAAATTAATTACTATAGCAATGAGACTAATGGTAGTCAAAATATAAAATGACCATTAAAAACATCAAATTAAACCCTATATATAATTAATCCTATAACATATTCAATAAATTATTAAATATTATTAAAACATTAACAGTTATTCAATATATCAATTTAAAACATTTTACTTAATTACTTATTCAATTATAAAATATTATATCGTTTTTTCTGAAGACATTTAAATAATTAAAAGGTAGAATAAATAATTTAAAAGCTATTAAATTCAAATTTTAAGAAAGTATAAATAGTTTATATATATATATATATATATATATATATATTTTTTTTTTTGGTGAGAATAACAGAATAACATCAAATACGTAAAATAATCATTGTCCTTTTTTTCTTGTAACAAAACACTTATTTTCTCTGGAGCCTCATTAAGGATTTGAAGGCTTGTTTTTCAACTCAAGCTAAGTTTAGTTAGATGGTCTGCAACCAAATTTCGAGATCTTGGGATGTGCTTGATCTTCCATTTTCCTTCCGCCTTCATGATGCACTGAATCCTTCTGAGTACGGCGATTCCAGAATCTTCTAAATAGTTTATATTATAATAATAATATTTAAAAGCATAAAAGAATGTAAAAGGAGAAAGAATAATAATAACAGTAAGAAGGAGACATGGTAATAAATAAAAGAGTTAAGATATAAATGTAAAAAAATATAAGTGGACATACAATATTTTCATTGGAGTTTAAAGCTTCAGAAGAAAAAATTTATAGTGTATTGGTGTAGCTCATTAATTAAGTATTAATTCTATTAGAAAATTAATAAAAATTTATTACTTTTATAAAATAAATTATATTAGGGTAAAATATATAAATAGACACTCAATTTTTATCTCAATAATAAAATAGTCACTCAATTTTTAATTCAGTCACTTAATTTTCAAAAAATAACAAATTAGTCACCTACTAACATTTTCTGTTATAGGCCTAATGGAACAGTTGACGTGACCAGTTAACTAGCTGACGTGGTCTAACTTGTCATAGTGGAAACTCAATTTAAGAACCAAACAAAACAATAAAAGAAGAAGAAGGAGGAGAAGAAGAAGAAGAAGAAGAAGAAGAGAAGAAATGGAGATGCTGAAACAAGAAAAACCATCAGAGATTCAAACTTTTCTTTCCTCACCGTTTATTTACCCCCTCCCAACTTCCCGTCGCTTAACCCGATGAAGAAGAGCTTCCAATCGATTTGTAAGTTTCCTTAATGATTTTATAGATTTCCTTAATGATGTTTCGTCTGTGAATCAACTTCAATTTTATAGATTTTTTTAACGATTTCTAGATCTAGGGTTAACTTCTATTAGGAACTGGGACTTTTATAGATTTTCTCTCTCTGTTTTTGGGTTGAGCCATTACAATTAGTTAAAAAAGGGTGGAAATGAAGAGGCAGGGACTCTTGTTTTCATGTGGACGAGCCCTGGTTATTACAGGAGAAGAAGACCTAAACTTCTCTCTTTTCTCTTTAGCTTTTCTTTTGCTTTATCTCATCTCTATAAACTCTTCTTTTTTCTTATCTTGGGTTTGGATTAGTTGTCTCTATTTTTTTTTGCTCTCTGTTTATGAGTCTTGACTTCTCTTTCATGTTTTTTAACAGAGCCTTGCTGGTAATCAAAATGACAGCCTTACTGGTGATATGGTGTAAATGCTCCTTTTTGTTCTTCAATCTCTAATGGTTAGTAGTTAGTACATTTTTTTTTCTTTTTTGCACCTTCTTGGTATAATCAAACAACCTTTCATAAAAAAAAATTGGCATCTCCTCCTCCTCCTTCTCCTCTTCTTCTTCTACTACTATTATTGCCCATATAGGGTTCTTTAATGGGATTGTTTAAATGACAACAAACCCTCCAACATGGCTGATTAAATGACAATAAGGACTCCAATGTGGCTGGTTAAATGACAAGTCACTTTTTCATTACATCTGTAACGGAAAATAGTTAGTAGGATTGATTTGTTATTTTTTGAAAGTTGAGTGACTATTAGTATTATTTACCCATTATATTATTCTAAGTGTATTTTTATTTTTATTTTATATTTTTTATATAAAACCAATAAAAATTTATACACGGTAAAATTTAAGCTTAAAACATCATAATTTATAACTATTCAACTTTACAATTAAAGCTTTATTTAACTTTTATATAATTTTTACATGTTTCCATTTACCAAGTATATTTAGTATTTTTGGAAAAAAGAAAACCTTACTTATCTTTTAAGAAAGCTTCTGTATTTTAAAGCTACTACCACATTTCTCCTAAAAACATATCTTCCCTTCTAAATGTATTTATATTATATTTAAGCTCCATACTTTGTTCATGCACTCAATTGAAAAATGATTAAAATATTTTTCTATATACAAAATAAGTTATATTATTATGAGAGTATTTTATCTTTTTCTTTTTATATTTTAATATAAAATCAATAAAAAAAACTCATGATTCAAACCTAGAACATAATGTATTTCAAATTTAAATTTTATCATTTCAACCAAAGCTTTATTTGATTCTTATATGAATTTTTAATAAATATATTTATTGCATAATTTTTTTCACTTATGTCATAGGTGTGTCATAATCTAATAATAATAACTGCTACCAATTTACTTTGTGTGAAGAAGTTTAGATTGAGGATTGATATTTGATGCAACGTTGATCCAAACGTCTCATGCATCATTAGTTAATAATAAGATGACATATCGTTATTGGTGTAAAATTAAAAATATCGAAGGACTTAAAAATAAATATAATTAGCTTTTTTGAAACATAATCAAATATTAATTATAATTAATTTGTTTCTATTTTGGTTTTGGGTTTTGAATTTCTAATTTTTGGTTTCAAGTTTAGAATTTGATGTTCTTGTATTTATTTCTAAACCTTTCAATATATATATTTGTTTTATACAAATGACATGTCATCTTACTATTAATTGATGGTGCATGAGATTTATGCATTGGTAGTGTGTTAAATGCTCTCCCCTCCCTTTAAATTAAACTTCTTCCTACAAATTATATTATATTATTATGAAGCTATTATAATGCCCTGAATATTATATTTCTGTTTTCATAAATATTTGACACAAACATGTATCAGTTTTAGTGGCTAAGTGTCTTGGGTGTGTGTGAGAGGTTTTGGGTTCAAGTTTCACTTTTAGTTAATTTTGATTATTTTAGATTCAAACCTTATCCTGGTTGAGTGGGCTTATATAAAATTACTTGTTAGTTTATATTAGAATGAGCTTGTTGGTTCGAGTGGTAAGGATTTGGGGAGTTATCAAAATATTTTATTTTTTATTTTCAAAAAATTTCCTTTCTCTCTCCGCTAGAATCTCTAACGTGAATTCCTCTTCCATCTTTTTTCCTAAAATTCTCTTCTCTGACATTTATTTTTCTTTTTCTGTCTTTCTCCCCTAATTATCGTTGTCTTATCTGATTTTTGCTGAAATCTTTCATTCAATCGTTGCTGTTGCAAACTTCTGGTCCTTTATTTGGCTGGTAAGTAAGACCTTGTATCCTCTTCCTTTGATTGGTTTAGCGATGTTGGCTGTGAGATTTATTGGTGGATTTTGTGACCAGGAGAAAGTTGTGAGGCAGGAGAAGGTTGTGAGGCAGAAAATCTCACTTCATCGGCTTGATTCGAGGTTAGGGTCGTTTTCGTTAGTGGTAAGTTGGTTCTGTGTATTTAGGTATCATATTAGACTTGTGGATTGTTGCTAAAAAGTGTGGATACTCTGTTTTTAAGTTTCGGAAGGCTCGGGAGTGGTGTCGCATCAAATCGATATTAGGTGTGTTCTCAAAATGTGAAAAACGAAGTTTTGGCGAAAGTAAAAAATGCTTACTGTAGACGCCACACGAGCATGTGGGTGGCCGTGTGCGAGACACGGCCATGTGATCAACGAAAGTTTGGCCTTGCGCAAGGCACGACCGTGTGGTGGTATAAGGGTGGCCGTGTAAGCCACATGGGCTAGGCCAAGTTGGGCGTGTGGGTTTTGGGCCAGATCGTGTGGGCCACATGGACAAGGTCAATCTGGGCGTGTGGGCCCATAATTTTAGAATTTTTTCTAGGGTCGTATAGGTTGTTCCGATCGACTGTGGGCATGCCGTAGGGTCGGTAAGGGCTAACTAAACCCTAGATTATGTGATCTATTATTCTGATAGTATGCTTTGAGTGGGACATTGTTATGCATGTTTGATTATTCTGCTATATGTATATCTAATATCTGTACACAAACATGATAAGCATGTTATATCTATATTTGTACCTGTATTCAGTATTTGTTTTGGGGCGAGATTTATATATGTGGAGGAAGTGTTTTGTATGGCGTTCACCGCTTATATTCTGGCAGCTTGGCTGCACTTTATTTGATATGTGTTATAATGGCACGATACGGTGTGTAAGGTTGGGTGGGTGTTTTTAACCCTACATGGTGTGATGGGATGGTCGGAGTTGATGTGTAGAGGATGGGGGTAGGATTCTGTTTATTTGATCTGCATATCTGTATCTGAAATGGACACGAGTCTGAATCTGTATTTGACTGTTTATGTTGATTTTTGTATAAATTATTTTCCTAATTCTGTTGGATTACATACTGAGTTTACGAAAACTCAAATATGTTGTCTGTTCTGTTCAGGTAATCCATAAACTTAGGAGGATCGGTGCGACGGAGCCTCTTGATGACTATGAATTTATAAACTGTTAATAATTATGATTTTATAATGGTTTTAAGGATTATTTCTGGAGTTTTGTAATTAATGGATTATCCGAACTGTTTGATTTTATTTTGAAATTTGGATTTTGATTTGACTATTAATTTGCGATGGTTTACTTAAACAACGGTTTTCTGAAAATACAAACGGGATTACCAAATTATACATTTTATGACTTCCGTTGTAACTAATGTTTTGACAAATAAATAAATTAAAAAAAGTTTTCGAAAATGGATATAAACGATTTTGAACTCTAAAAACTTGAATAATTTAAGGAAACGACTCCATTTTCAAAACCAACCTTTGTGACATCTCCAGATTCGGCCATAACGTGTAGACCGGGTTTGGGATGTTACAGCTATTGTTGTCTTTTTATGTTTTTATATAAAATTAAATTGACAATGATGTGATTTGAACTTAAAGCGCTATAATTTGTAAACCTTCAACCATCTCAATTAAATAATAAGTGTGCCATAATCTGATATTAATATTTATTTTATAATTTTGACACTCTTCTATGTTTATAAAGTATTTTTATAAGGTTTAACTCACAAATTGGTATATAAATTATATAATTTTTCTTATATTGATATTTAAACTTTTTTTGCCATAAGTGGTGCCTAAATTACTTTTTTTTCCCCAAAGTTGGTACTCCTATAGTAAAAAGTAATTAAATCTATTTTAAAAGAAGGCTTAAGTCATGAATTAGTACCTAATTTATATCCTTTCTCCCAATACGGCACTTAAACCTTTTTTTTTTGTCACAAATAACACCGAAACTATTCTTTCATTACCCACTTTACACCAAAATGTTATATTTGTTAAAAAGATTTCAGCCAATAATAGATCGCCATGTCATATAAAAAAATTTATATTTTTTAATTCTTTAATTTTCTTTTACATTATTTCTCTTTTTATTATTTTCTTCTTCTTTTATAATGTCTAGCAATACCAGTAATGCTCGAAGTGCACCATCCCGAGGTCATGTTGGCAATTTAATTATGTTTTTGAACTTCACCGCCTGCCTCCTCAACCAAATAAGATTGAAAAAGTTCTTTCATCAATCAAAACTAATGTTTTCAGAATTAAACAGGACTAGTCGGTCGGACTGAGAGTTGATTGGTATACTGGTTCAGAGATAGAGATTGAACTGATTGACCCATGAACCGATATAGACTGGTTGAACCGGTTTTCTCTATTTTAAAGTTTTTTTATTTACGAAATTTTAATACTTATTTGATTGAACAAGATGAATAGGTTGAACCGAAAATTGATAACCTAATTGGTTCAATCATCGGTTTGATTCTAAAAACCTTAAACTAAACCATGACACCTAAAATGCTCACACTTATAAAAGAAATTCGATATGAGAGGAAAAATAAATAAAAGAATATAAAGTAAAAACAATATACATATATATATATATTAAAGTGAAAATATGATAATTTATTTTTTTTGTCACATAGCAATTTTTTATTGTTATTTTTTAAAAAATAGACTTAATGATTTAATTAATTATTTAACCAATAGAGACATAAATTCGGGAAAAAACAGTATGAGAAATGATAAAATATATATAAAGATTAAAATGGAAAAAAATGCATAAATTTTCTCATAATGTATTCAAATTTATTGCATAATAACATTATTGTTATTCATTGTGTAATTATAGATCCAATTAAATGTGCGTTAGAAAAAATACAAATTTGTATGGATGATGGTTAAACCATGCTATTATTACCCCTTCTTTATTGTATGTAAAAAAAGAAACTTAAAAGCTCATGACTTTTCCGTTTGCACGAATGGCTACTATTTGCAAAAGACTCGGTGGGATTTGGCCAACCCAATCAAGTTGGGCGGCTCTTTACAAACATACTATTTGCAGCCATGCACCATCCTATCACATACCAACATCCTTGCAATTATTACTTAATTTTTGGAATATATATGGATGAAAAGGAATATTTACAAATCTTTTATTAAAATCAACTAACACTTTAGAAATTTAAAAATCATCTATTGTATATTGTTTTATTAAAAAAAATATGTAAAGATTTTTTGGTCATTTCCAAAGTTGTGTTTTTCAAATTAAGTTGTTGTTCGGATATTAATTCAATTAATTAGTTAATATAGTATAGATACGTAATAATTAAAATCTTATAATAGAAACGAAAAATAAAATTTACGGGCTTTCTATCTAAATAATATAAAAAATTATTAATTACAAAAAAGGTATTAAAAGTAAATTAATTACGAAAATAGATATTTCCTACATATTTTGTGACAACGTCAAACTTTTAAAAGAGTAAATTACCTCATAAATTCTCGTTATTTATTATTTTCTTTTATTCTTGTTTAACATTCAAAACGGAGAAACTTCTTATTGGTTAGTCCAATTTTTTTTACCAAAAAGTATTTTTATAAAAATTTTCTATTATATGCTTATTTTAATAATTAATATGTTATTTATAAATTTTTCGTAATTAATTATTTTTTATATTACTTGAGTAAAAAACCCAAAATTTACATAATAAAAAAATAATTGAAACAAAAATATTATAAATTATAAAATTTATACACTGGTATAAATTAATTTTTAGTTATGACGAAGGAACCTTCCTCGTCAAAGCCTCCTCATATGATCGATCGCAAGGAGAAAGAGGTGCAGAATAAACTTTCCCTAATTCATTGCAATTAGCATCAGCCAAATCCCTACCTTACATCCTTCCTATCCTCCCATCCAATCCCTAAATTTCACAATGAACAAAGAAAAAATTGATTAATTTTTCATCGATCCCATGCAATTTCTTTGAGAAAATATATCTAATACCCAGAACAAAAGAAGAAAGAAATGTATAGCAATTTCAAAGAACAAGCGATAGAGTATGTGAAGCAAGCGGTTCAAGAAGACAATGCTGGGAACTATAGCAAAGCTTTCCCTTTATACATGAACGCGCTCGAGTATTTCAAGACCCATTTGAAATACGAGAAGAACCCCAAAATTAGGGAGGCTATTACCCAGAAATTCACCGAGTACTTACGCCGTGCCGAGGAGATCCGTACCGTTCTCGATGAAGGTGGGCCTGGACCGGCTACTAATGGGGGCGCTGCTGTTGCCACTCGCCCCAAAAGTAAGCCCAAGGATGGTAGCGGCGGAGGGGAAGGAGGTGATGGGGAGGATCCCGATCAGGCTAAGTTGAGAGCTGGGCTTGATTCGGCTATTATTAGGGAAAAGCCTAATATTAAGTGGAATGATGTGGCTGGGTTAGAAAGTGCTAAGCAGGCTTTGCAAGAAGCTGTTATTTTGCCAGTCAAATTTCCTCAATTTTTTACTGGTTAGTTTTTCTTGGGGGATTTTGTTATTGATTTTCTGAGGATGATTTGAGTGTACTTATATAAAACTGGTGGCTTTAGGTGGCTTTTAGTATTTACTAATTGGCAATGAAATGGGTTAAATTTTTATTGCTGAATTATCCAGGAATTTTATGTTATTTGCGGTTACTTGGTAGGAGTGGTTTAGGATTTTTTCTTAACTATAGAATTATTGACTTTTTCTAATTTCCTCAATTGGAAGAGCATAGTAAAATGGTTTCTTGTTGATTGTGGAACTGTTAAGAAATTTATTCTTTTTAGTGATATTATTTAGATGCCATGCAATCTTGGTGTTGATATTTGATATTGTTAGGACAAACAAGCCTGTTTCTTTAAGTTGATTGTAGTAATGGAGAGTGCCTAATCTTGTTGCATTGTCAATTAATTGTTACAAATTTCCTTTGCTTGAGTTTGTTAGTCTTAAATGTGAATAGCAGATTTTAGTTTTTCTGTTTTTTGAGTACCTATGGCACACTGCATGCGAATATAGCTCCTGTCAATTTCTATTGGACTGTTGAAGGCAGAGAGACTTTAGCAAATTATTGATATGGCTACTTGTGCTGTGTCTTGCTGTCATTTTCATAGGCAGTATTTGAACTGATTCCTTGAATATCACAAGCATCAAGGCTAGATTTTTGCTCACTAGTAAACCATATGATGATCTTGAGGGAGTTAATTTGAGAAAGCATAGTTGCACATTTGAAACCAATTATTTTGCTGTTGTGTTGCTAATCTAATGATCATAGCTGTTAAGTGACAATGGCCATACAAACATCATTGTCATTGTCATCACTTCGTGATTATCATCATCTTCTTCACTTCTTGTGAAACTTAAATGTGACAAACAACCTTTGACATCACCTTGCTAATATTTGCTTGCTACCTCTATTAGTGTCAAATTTATTGCTACCTCTATTAGTGTCAAATTTATCTTATAGAAACTGTTGCTTGGCTGCTTGCATGGTCACAGACTCCCTCATTTGGAGTTAGCAGCATTGCCATTTCAATCAGATGGGCTAATTTGGTTTTGACAGTCAAGTTTTTAAATATATTTTACGGTTCCATTATAATTTTCTTGTAGGATTTGTTGGATTCACCTTAAAACTTGTCTTGTAATTCATTTCATTTGCTGTCTGACTGAAATTTTGTTCCCTCTTATGATATGGAGTTAAAGAAAGTGTTATCGAGCTTGCAATATGGTAGGAATAGAGCTCTATCATTAACCTGTCCATATATTTTCCTACCTTTTCTCGTATTGGCCTTGCTAGAGTATTGAGTTAGTAAGATTTGAACTGCTTTTGTATTATGTTTGCTCGAACTGTAGTTGGGATGTGGAGTAGCAAATCACTAAATAAAATCTTTTTCATTTAGCTTCTTTTTCAATTCTATTTATTGTCAATTTAAACATTAGATATGCTGGGATACAATTGGATTAATTTTGTTAAAATTTTCCTACTTCTCTCAGGAAAGAGAAGGCCATGGAGAGCTTTTCTGTTGTATGGGCCACCCGGGACTGGTAAGTCGTACTTGGCCAAGGCTGTTGCAACTGAAGCAGACTCTACATTTTTTAGGTAATATATACTTCCATATTTGAATACTTTATCTGCCCATAACAAGAATTTGAACCCTTTTTATACTTTTTTCAAATAAAAATTTAGGCGCATATTGAATCATGAAAACAATGGGGAAAAAGTCATCTCTAACATGTTTGATGATGTTGTGTCATCTACCCTTTCTCTGTGATGCAGCCACCACTTTCCTTTTTATCTGGAGAAAAGGAAAGGTGGCGGTAGTGAAGACTCCAATATATGCATCACTGGATTGCATTGGCAAAGTGTTGGCAGTGTTGAGAATTTGTGGTTATGTACTGCAAGTTTCCCCACCTTTCTTAATTCCATGTTTGTCCTGTTAAGTGAAATTTACATCCGCTGTGCTTGGGAAGTAATGTGTGAACCATTTTATGATATCTAACACCACAAAAGGTTGATGCAGTCATTGTAGTGCTCCATTTTATGTGATTTTGTTTCAACAATCCGGGATTCTGTATATCATGCATTCTAGTGATTGTCATTCAGGAGCAGATTACCAGTTACAGTTCCTTCAACCTTAGTTTATTGTGTACTATATTGAGTTTATATTAGTCGAGAAGGTTCTAGGCTTTTAGGTATTTTATTGGAATCTAAGTTGATTATTTGCATGTAGTTTTCTGTCATGAAACTGAATCATAGTGGGTTATGGAATAATCTAGGAATTTTTATAAGCACCAATCAGATGTGTATATTTCTCTTGGCTTTTTTTAAAATTTATTTTTTATATGTAATTATGAACATTTTGTTTATTGAGCATGGATGCCTAATATCCCTTTGTTCTGTTTATGTGCATGTATTATGGATAGGCTTCTGGTTGTTTCTGTTTTAAAATTTAATCTCTTTTCCTTTTTCTTTTCTGCTAGTGTTTCTTCATCAGATCTTGTCTCAAAGTGGATGGGGGAAAGCGAAAAGCTAGTTTCAAACCTTTTTCAGATGGCTCGTGACAGTGCACCATCCATCATATTCATTGATGAAATAGATTCCTTGTGTGGACAGCGTGGTGAGGGCAATGAGAGTGAAGCATCAAGACGTATCAAAACTGAACTTTTGGTGCAGATGCAGGTATGTCAGCGTGGTGAAATTGCTAAGAAGAGTTTTAAAGTTTCTTTGCCAGATTCAAGAAATTATTTTCCTTTCCAAAATCTTATATATTTAGAAAGACTAAGTTTATATTGTTTAGAAATTATTTAAATATTATGCAAGATATTTTTTGCTGCTATATTCTGCAGTATGCTAGCATCTTTATCCCAAAATTTTGAGAACCTCCATGATGGCGTGTTTTTTGATGGTGCTCATGTCTCATTTACACCCATGCTAGATTGTGACACATGGCTATTGTTTCCTTCCAAGATTTTTAGCTTAATGAATGAATTTTTTTTACCTTGTTTATGTTTTAGGGCGTTGGAAATAATGATCAGAAAGTCCTAGTGCTTGCAGCAACAAATACTCCTTACGCGCTTGATCAGGTAAAGGGGAATAGGATGTTGTTAATGAGCATCCTTAGGGGGCACTCTTATTAACATCTAATGCATTGAAAATGATAAATAAAGTTGTTCATATTGAATTGGTAATGAATTCTTTTACTAATAAATTGTTCATATAGGCCATCCGCCGGCGTTTTGATAAGCGTATTTACATACCTCTTCCAGATTTGAAGGCTCGGCAACATATGTTCAAAGTACTTGACCTTTCCCTTAACATTGTCCTTCAAAATATTGTGAAAAAAAGAGAGAAGAAAATGCTTGGTTTTTTTTTTTTTTTTTTTGTCTTTTTCATAATAGAATCATTAAATCACTTTTGTTTCTTGACATTACTGCCATGTTTTGGTAAAATAAATTATGACAGGTGCATCTGGGTGATACTCCCCACAACTTGACTGAAAATGATTTTGAAAGCTTAGCTCATCGGACGGATGGGTTTTCAGGGTCAGACATATCTGTTTGTGTAAGTGCAGCAACTATATGGAACATTTTAATATTTTCTGTTCATTTATCTTTCTTCTTCTCCATTCTATGAGTTCTATCTTGGATGCGAGTTTTACTATGAAGGGCCAATATGGAGTAGGTCACTTTTGCACTTCTTTACTTGTCTCTGTCTTGACAGGTTAAGGATGTTCTTTTTGAACCTGTTCGTAAAACCCAAGATGCCATGTTTTTCTTCAAGACACCTGATGATATGTGGATGCCATGTGGACCAAAGCAACCAGGTGCTGTCCAAATTACTATGCAGGAATTGGCTGCCAAAGGACTTGCGGCACAGGTATGGAGTTGCTTGAGATAGAAAGTATTTGAGTATTAACCTTTGTGTTCCTATGCTTCTCATTGCTGTAGGAGATTCTCTTAATGTTGTGATTTTTGAAGTAATTAAATATCTATTGGTTGATTAATGCCATTGCAGATTCTTCCACCACCTATTTCAAGATCAGATTTTGACAAGGTGCTTGCAAGACAGAGGCCAACAGTGAGCAAAGCTGATCTTGAGGTCCATGAAAGATTTACAAATGAGTTCGGAGAGGAAGGTTGATAGATTTAATGTAACTTTTCACATTGATCTACACTAGTTGTAAGTGCAAACACTGTATTTTATTTATAACTTCTGGATCATCGAATGAATGTTTGACACAATCCGAATCTCCTGTTTATACAATGTAAATAAGATTATAAGAAATTTGGCTTATAACGCATGAATATGAGCTGTACCCTTTTTCTGCAAAATAATTTTCTGGTTTTTGAAATGATCTGAATTTTGAGGTAAGCATTTGGAGTATTTACTGTACTACTTGCTGGCCTACCAGTTGGGAGTATGGGCTGGTTTGGAGTGGAAAGAGAGGTGAAAGTGTATACGTTTGAATGTGATTTATGAATGGCCTCTACTTTTCATATTATTTTGGCTTTGATGCAGAATATTGAACTCTATAAACTCTCTTTACTTGATAAAATTGGTGCTTAATGGTTCTGAGTCTCAACTCTTCAAGTTTGCCTCATCTTTTTTACTTGGTTTGGGTGTAATTTTCAAGGTTCATAACCTGAAGATTGATTCAATTCTTTTAATGACTGCTGTTTTTGGGATCCAAAAATCACATGAAGGGCATTGTTTTACATGCATAGTACATCTTTGGATGCCCTAAATTAAAAGTGAAATTTGATCATTTCATCAAGCAATATTGAAGCTTTACCTAATCAAATATAATCTATCATTTTCCTTTGAGGATGCCAAAATTTATAACTAGTGGACTTTACATCGTTTTCATTTTATGTGGTTGGATGATAGCAAGTCGATGCCCTAAATGAATGGTAGAACAAAAAGATGGCTTGGAAAGAAAATAAAGGAATAAGCACTCAGGGAGGTCTGTGTAGTATATTATTCAGGGTCTCAAAATAAATCGGGTAATTTAGTTCTTATTCTATTACAAAGTAAAAAGAACAGTTAACGATTTTCATTACTAAATTATTATAAGCAATTTAATCCATACGGAATAAATAAGGATAAGTGAATACAAATACAATTAAGAAAATATCTAAAAATAAAATAATAAAAATATTATATAAAATTCTAAATATTATGAAAATTCAGAAAAATAGAAAAAATAAAACTTAATAAACATTTCTAAATTCTAAATAAAGAAATTATAAGTACAAAAAAAGTCTTTAAAGATTTTTTAATTTTATTTTTTTAAATAATTTTTTGTTATTTTGATGTTGTAGAGATTTTTTAAGATTTGTTTTTTTTTCTCAAAATTTTGGAATTAATTATTAACTATCATTAAAATTTTAGAATATTTTCTAAGTTATATGAATACCATATAATGTTTTATTTTTAAAAAAGTTTAATCAATTCTGCATTTACAAATTATTTTTTTCACATTGCAATTAGTTTTTTTTTTCTTTTGGCCACATTAAATTTTATTAACAAAAATAATTTAGGCCACTTCAGCTATATTTAGTTGTTCAATTTTGAATATTATAAAGATTAAATTGACCCATTTATTTTGAGAAAGATTAAATACTTTCCGACTTACATTGATCTTCTAAATATTTAATCTAAAAATAAATCCGAACTCCCTTGATTAGGCTGGTAGCTAAGGACTGTTCACCCTTAGAACCCATCCAGGTTTGAACCTCCATGGGAGCAGTGGAGAACTCCCTTTAAATGTGATTGTTAAAAAAAATTAAAACTCGAAGTCAAGTTTGGTTTGATCTATGAACACTTAGATTCCTCCTTCGGTTGAAGTTTCCGTTGATGTAATTGCGAGGGCCTCGTTTACTTTAGTAATGAGGTGCAGGTATTGCATCTTAACAACATATCAGAGTGTCGGACAAAGATATGCAATCATTGTCGAAAGAGTCCATGTGGCAGAGGATGAAATCCTGATTTATACCAATGAAAACAATACATTCACAATTACTAAGAGTAACAACAATCAGGAAATAACAAAAGCACAAGGGCAACTCAAATGAATTGTCACTTGCCTCGTCAAACATGTTCACTGAATGCAAAATCAGGAACACATGCAACTGCCACTTTGCCTCTGATAAATGTAAGCCTTACTGCTCAGCAACCATCACTCTACCATGGCCGACTCGTATGCATATAAATAGGGTTGAATTGCCATCCCTAGCACATGAGATTTATGTTATATTTCTGCCCTTTGTTGCACCTAGATGAATGGAGTAACACTTCGGAAGTTGCAAGCTGCAACGATAGATGGTTACCAGTAATCACCACAAGAACATCTACCTGCTTTGAAGTGGTGGAACCGGTTTGTATCCCTAACAACTATATATCTTCCTTCAATCAGTGATATTAACTTAATAACAGTGTGACAGTCTCCGCATACTCTAAGGTTCTTAACGATCTGAAGTGCTGTTCTGGGAGGAGTAGCAATCAACCCGAAAGCAATAGCCAGTCTCTCACTGTGTTGAGACAGGATGGTTTCTTTATCTTCATCTGCAATGTCCTGAAGTACATGATCAGTATCAGGTTGATACCCCATGTCCTTCAGTCGCATTTTTAGCTCATCAAGTTTTGAATAAATTTGATATGACATGGGATGAGAATGATCAGAGGCCAAGAATGAGTGAGTCTTGTTCTTAACTTCAATCCAGCTGTAACCAGCCTCCTTTTTCACTTTTCTCTGGTCCATCAATTTCCTCACATTCCTTCTTTCATGCCAATTTCCTGCAGCAGCATAAATATTGGAGAGCAGAACATATGCAGCTGAATCTTGTGGCTGAAGTGAAATAAGCTGTTCTGCAGCAAGTTTCCCGAGCTCTAAATGGCGATGAACACGGCTGGCAGCCAAGAGAGTTCGCCAGACAGTTGCACCAGCAGGGAATGGCATCGTGTTAATGATATCCATGGCCTTGTCAAGCATGCCTGCTCGGCTATATAGATCAACCATGCAAGAATACAGCTGCATTGTTGGAGAAATACGGTGTTTTTCTATCATCACATTGAAGTACTTTTCACCTTCATCCACTAATCCAGCATGACTACAGGCAGAAATGACACCAATAAATGTTATATCATCCATTTCCATGTTTTCTCTTCGCATTTCCTCAAATATCTCAAGAGCTTTCTTTGCATGACCATGCTGTGCATATCCAGAGATCATTGAGTTCCATGACGCAAGATCTCTTTCCTGCTGCCTCCTAAAAACTTGATATGCATTATCTATATTCCCTCTCTTAGCATACATGGTAATAAGAGCACTACATACACATAAAGCATCACTTAATTTTGATTTGATTGACCATGCATGAAACTGTTTTCCCTGTTCGAAAGGTGCTGTAGGTGATGCACAGGCATTTATAACACTCGAAAAGGTGAATTCATTAGGTTTAATCCCCTCCTTTACCAGCTGCATGAAAATATTGGTAGCTCCCTCAGAGTCTCCTATTTGAGCATAACCAGCTAGCATTGCAGACCATGCAACAATGTCCCTCTCATCAATTTGTTGGAAAGCTTTAGCAGCTTCCTCAATATTTCCCAGCTTAACATAAGCATCTAAAATAGCAGTTCCAACGGACGGCGACTTCTCATAATTAGCTTTGATTGCTTGTGCATGTATTTGGAAAGGAGAAACAGCTGGTTGAGCTGTAAGGATGGTAGAATAAGTAAAATCGTTTGGTTTAACACCTTCCTTGTTCATTAGACAAAAAAGTTTAACTGCCTCTTGAATTTCACCGTTCTGCAGGTGCCCACAGATCATGGCTGTCCAAGATACAACATTTTGAGCTTCATGCATTGTTGAGAACAACTTGAATGCATCGTTGATTTCGCTACACTTACTGTAAGCCACCATAAGTGCAGTTTTGATTTTAGGGTCGAAATTAAAACCATCTTTCAAAACTCGACAATGAAGCTGCCTTGCAAAACCCAATTCCTTACGATTAGCACATAACTTAATAAGAGGAATAAAAGTCATTTGAGTAAACTTAACACCAGCAAGCCTCATATCGTAAAATGTTTCGAGAGCTGCGAAATCAAGCCCACTTGTTACAAAACCTGAAATCATACAATTCCATGTCACAGCATTCTTGGTTGCCATACCATCAAAAACAAGTCTAGCATCTTTACCCATCCCTGACCTCAAATACATACTAATCAAAGAATTGGACACAAAAGTTACTGTCTTGAAACCCAACTTTACAATCAAACAATGAACTTGAACACCCTTCTCTACCATCCCTTCAGACGCCAAAGCTCCAAGAACAGCCGCAAAGGTATATGGATTGGGTTTTATCCCTTCCATTTGCATTGTCAGAAACAATTCTAAAACTTCCTCATTCATTCCATTCTGTGCATAGCCTCCAAGCAATGAAGTCCAAGAAACCACATTTCTTTCCCCCATATGATCAAAAACTCTCCTACCATCTTCCACATTCTCTGTTTTCATATACATATCTAAAAGAGAAGTCCCTACACTGACATCCTCAAGTAACCCAAGTTTCAAGCATTGGCAATGAACTTGTCTTCCAGCTATGACATTAAACAAACATCCACAGACCTTCAAAACACAGGATAAGGTCGATCCATCGACTGGTAAACCAAAACTATGAATACCCAAAAAGAGATTTAGAGCTTCCTTGTTGTTGTTATTGCGAGAGTAGTCAAAAAGCAAACCGTTGCATTGGGCAAGGTCTGGTTGAGGACTTTTTTCAAACAGGTGAGGAGTGTGCCGTAAAGAAGCAGATTCAACACAAATCTTTGGAGGTTGAGGGATCGACGCATTGGTTTGGAAAACGGAGAGAAATTTGTGGAATGGGTTGTTGAGAGTTTTGAGGAGTTGTTTTGCTTGATTTCTCGTAAGAGAGAGGCTCGACGTCATGCTAAACGAGGTTTTAATTCAAACTTGTTAAAAACCATACTACTATACGATACTGCACATATAGAGCAAATTAGACCCTAACGCCAAAACCAAAAGAATAAAGTGAGGTTTGAATGGTAGAATTCATGGAAGGGCAAAAGGAATGAAGGGCATTGGAGTTTCCAATGTTCAATACAATAGGAAAAGAGGCAAAGAGTGTCATCAACCTTTTTTCTTTTTAATATTCATGTTATGATCGGAATTTGTAGTTGTCTTTAATGTTCTTATAATCAATCACTCATTGATTAATGAGATTGTTTATATTAATTTAGTTTAGATATATTAATATATCATATTATCCACTTGTCGTAACTTCAAAATTATATGCTTAAAAAAAAAAGGGATAAAAACATAAATCTTCGTTCGGTTACTTAATGTGATAATACAAGGAAAAATTTATTTATTATATGATATTATAATAATTAGATATAAAATAAATAATAATTAATACATATTTAAACTTAGAACTAAAAAGATGAGTAATAAGCAAAAGAAAAAAAAAGTCATTCTATTTTTCCATAACAAGTCATGTGGGTGGCTAAAAAATACTAATTGAAATTAGTGTACGCCACATATAAGTGTCTCAACTTTAGGGATAAAGCACTGATTAAATTTTTTTATACAACATCTGGGTTTTGATTAAATTCGATATTAAATTAGATCAAACTTTTAAATGAGAGGTAAAATTCTCTTTAAGGTTATTTAATTCTTCCACAATATTCAAATCCAAAACCTTATAAGAGACATCAAACTTCTTATCAATCAAGTCAACAATTACATTTAATATATATATATATATATATGAAAACACAATTTTAAAAAAAATTGTTGAACTAATAAGAATTCATTTACTTTCCATTATATTATTAAATTTACGTTTAAAATAAAAATGTTGAAGTAAAATAGAAGGTGTGATAATTATATATTTAAAAATAATTATAATTTAGTTGAAGTTGTGATAGTTATTACATATTTAAAAATATTATAATTTAATTTATAATTATTAGTTAAAAATATTGTGTTAATTTTAAAATAAAGTTATTACTTGAATAGATCTCTAAGCATAAAATATTAGAAAAGTTTTATTATAATTATAATTATAATTATTAGTTAAAGATTTTTTTTATGTAAAAAAGGTTATGCTAATGTTATTGATGTAAATTGTAAAACAGAATTATTACTTGAATAAAATTCTAAACATATTAATTATCACTTAATAACATATTAGAGTTAACTAGGTTAATCAACTATTATTTTGAATAATGTTATTTTACAATAATTACACAAAGTAAAACTATAATATAAGTTGAATATGTTAAACATGCTTTAATTATGATTTGAAAATTTTCTATTATAATATTTGAATTGATAAGTTAATATATTTTAAATATGTTCAATAATTCAAATAAGAAATATTTTTTTACGTTAATTACTACAATTAAAAATATAATATTTAAAAATAAATTAAATGTTAAAAGCATAAAATCACATGCAATGCATGTGTTATAAAAACATGAGTTTAAAAAACCTTTTGAATCCACGAGAATACCCTTTATTTTCTACCATATTACTAAATTGACATTTAAAAATATTTATAATTTAATTTAGAATAATTAGTTATAACTCTATTAAAAAATTATTTGTGATAATTTATTGACCCTAAAATTGTAACATCCTAATTTTCAGTGGTATCGAGAATAGAGATTTGAGATCACCAAATTCGACGGGTGAGTTAAAAATTTAATAAATTAATACCTATGAGTCAAATGCGAATATAAAAGTATTTTTGAATTAGTGAATTTGGTATTTAAAAGAATTAATTAAGTAAATTGGGTCGAGAGTGAGGTATCGAGATCTCTACTTCATAAATTGAGCCATAAATATTTTTAGAAATATTTATGGAGTGTTGGTGAGGTAGTATTAAAATTTAGTCAGAAAATTTTGACGTTTGGGTGGTTAATTAAATAAAAGGACTAAATTGAAAAGGGTGTAAAAGTTGCTAGAAGGATTAAATAGCTCAATTGTCAAATGAGGAAGGACCTAAAGTGCAAATAATCCTAAAGGAGATATTTTTGGCCGCAATAGCTGAGAAAAATCAGGAAATGGATGAAATAAGGGCAAAATTGGAAAATTGCCAAAATTGGCTAAATAAAAATAGGACTAAATTGGAATATCTAGAATTCTCTTCATTTCTCTTCATATTCATCAGCTGAAAAACAGCCATGGAGGAGGGTTCAAGCTGGTTTTCATACTCTTGCTTCATGTAAGTTTAATTCTTGCTTTCTCCTTGAAATTTTTATGTTTTTGTGACCTTTACAACTAGGTCCACTTGTTGAATTCATTAGTTTTGATTCTATGAAAGAAATTGAAAGTTGCTATGAATATGTGCTGGAAGTACATGATGATTTGGCATGGAATTAGAGCTTTAAATTATTTATATGCTGATTTTATTGAAAGAATTGAATAGAAAGTGAATGTTTGGGACCTAATTGTAAAAGAGTTTGAAGTTAGAGTTTTATATGGAAATTCTGAATTTCAATAATTATGAAATAACTTATAATGTCTAGGAAAAGTATTAATTGAGAAAATTATCTTAATTGAGGGGTTAATTGACCAAGGACTGAATTGTATGAATTGTGAAATTTGGGACAAAATGGAAAACAACATTTTGCACTAAAACAGTTTGGACAGCAGCAGTAGTCTAACTTTGAAAAATCACAAAAAATTGTAGAAATTGAATTAGAGGATGAATAAAATATTAAATTAAAGCTTATTGAGTCTAGTTTCTTATAGAATAAATTATGTAAGCAATGGAATTGTAAATCATGAGATATGATAAATTTTGTGAGACAAGGTCAGAATGATTTCGGGTTCCCCTGTTCTGACTTTGAAAAATCATAACAAATTGAAGAAAAATAATTAGGGACTTAAATTTATATTTCTAGAATTCTGAATGAGTCTATTTTCAAAAGAAACAAACGGGAACATCATTCGAATCTTGTACGAGGAGATAATTAATTTTTAGTGAAGAAGGGTCGGAACTGTCAGATAGCAGAACAGGGGAGACTTTAATGAATAAACTGTATTAATTGGCCCAACCAAAAATTATGAAATTTTTATGGTAAGAAGGTATATGAGTCTAGTTTCAGAAAAAATTAGCGGATCTTAATTTGGAGTTCTTTAGCTCAAGATAAAAATAATTTAGTGACTATGGCACAGATGGACAGCTTGAATATTCACATAAGTAGATAGTGAAAATTATGGATAATGTTACCTACAAGTGTATTGTTTATACTAAGGATGTGGAATGGAGAGGAGGAGGAGGAAAAATATGTATGAATATTCATCTAGCATGGCTAATTTGTATGTTTTAGGCTCAAGGACTAAATTGAATAAAAGTAAAACTTTATGGGTAATTTTGTAAAAATGTCAAAAATGACTAAATTGAAGGGAATGAATTGTTTTATTATCTAAATTAATAAATTGAATGAAATTATCAATTTAAGATTGGGTGCAATTTGGGAATATGGTAAATTACCAATATGCCCCTAAATCTTGGTATTTCTACAATTTAGTCGAGTAGATTAATATATCCTGCATGAACATGTAAATATGAAAATTTAAGTATTGTATCGTATTTTATATGATATTTTGAATTGAATATATATATGAAAAGAATGTTACATGAAACATGCAAATGAATACTAAATAATATAAATTAATTGAAATTATTCTGAAAATCTCGGTAATGCCTCGTATCCTATCTCGGTCTCAGGTACGGGTATGGGGTATTACAAAAATAAAGTTATAACTTGAATAAAAGTCTAATCATACTCACTATCAATAAGTTAAAATAACTGATAATTAAGGTTAAAATATTATTTTTAAAAATTCTAAATTATTTTTATTTTTTTATAATTAACTTATTTTTATTTTCATATTTATTAATATAATAAAATAAAGTTATAACTTGAATAGAAGTGTAAGTATATAAATAGAGATTGATTTTATATTTTATTTATCATTTAATCAATGTTAGAGTTATATATCAATTAAAATTTAAGTTTAGATATATAAATAGCATTTATTTGTTAATAGCATCTAAGAGAATGGAAATTGTTATCATTATTAAGTTAAAAATATCTCAAAAAGAAATATTTGAATGACAATGACACCAAAGAAATATGTAAGATTATTTTAATTGATGATGACATTATATAATATAATATTATTTTTAAAAAAAAATTATAAGTTCTTTATTCTGTGTAAAGCAAATACTCTTTTATACTTTCACCATTATTATTATAATACATGAAGTTGTAAACGAATGAGAGGGATTTTTAAAAAAAGTAAAAAAAAATTTTCATATAAGATTTCAATATTTAATTTTTAATCATCATTATTACATGTTTTTATTGCTTTGATGTAAATATCTTTCGTACTTATTATGAATAATTATTATAATTGATGCATGTTTGATGGGTGTTCAATTGAATCATTTGAGACATAAACTCCAACAAATTCAATTAATGACTCTAATTAACCCTTCAAGAAATAATTCTTGACAAATTGAGGGATGAAGAATGAAAGAAAACAAAAATAAGATGGATGATGAAAAGATTGTCCCCTTTGAAGAACAAAGTTTCAATAAAAACAACAAATGATGATAGAAAATCAATGTTCTATGGAACCATTTGAAGAATGATCTTCAACAAATTTTACAAATGGCTCTAACCAACTCCCTAAGGTTGAACCCTAATAAATTAGAGGGTGACAGTTCTCCCACGACTTCAAAACCAACAAGAAAACCTATTTCAAAAAAATAAACAAAAAGTGAAATCTCATAAAGAGAAATCTGACAAAGTGGAATAACTTAAAGAGTTGAAATTTGTTAATTAAAATCTATCTCTAATGAATAACGAAGAGACCTTTATATAGGTTAGTTAAGTACATTAATATAAAACTCTAATTAACCTAAAGAAAGTTTTAGTAGAACAAAACTCCTAAACAACTTTAAATACTTAAAAATATCTTATAAAATAATAAAACCTAATATATTGGACTCATATATAATAAAAAATTAAGTCTAAAGTTGAACCCAATATAATTTAAACTCAAATTAAAGTCCAAAACTTGTAATTTCCCGTAAAAATCCTGTCCAAAAGTCTTGCTCACAGAATCTTCATTAAAATAATCATAACTTGAGTTCCCGATCTCAAAATTGAGTAATTCAAAGTGCGTTTCAAAGCTAAGAGAGAGTTGTTCAAATCCTATGTAGACATCTCAACCCATAACTGCCTGGATCCGATCCAAAAATTCGTCGCAAGTTGACTAATATTTTGAGCTTGAAAATTGGCCGCTTAATTGAATTGTCTTTAATAAATTTCACTCACCCGCACATGTATAAATGTTGTTTTTATTTTTTTATTTTAATTTAATATTATTATTTATTTTCTAATATAGTTCTAAATTTTTATGAAATATTATTTATTTTAAATATCACTTATATTAAATATGTTATATATATTAAAAATAAAAGCGTTTATTCACTTTCAATACAAGTAAAAAAGAAATCTAATTATGTAAAAATCTCAAGTGGGCCAATTAATTTAACTTTAGGAAAACTCTATGTGCAACTGGAGTTAACCTTTTAACTAGTGTAAGGTGATCTAAAGATGGAAGGTAAAATTGTAGTGTTTTTTTTTTTTTTTTTTTTAACTAGGTTTAAATTTTAGATTTACTTTCAATATTTTCTTTTGGCATGATTTCATCCTTCAATTTATATAATATTAGTATTATTTAGTTTAAAAAATTAATTTTGTTAATTTTTCTGATCAAAGTATTAAAGTGATTTTTTGAAAAAGAATTCACTCCAAGCCCCCCAAAAAAGAAAAAAATATGATGAGTCAGAAAGAAGTATTTTTAAAAAATCTAAATTAAAATTTTAATCAAAATAATTAAGGGCATCACTATTTGAGCTAATGATACCATAAAAATTTAGGACTAAATGATATTAAATTAAAAGATACAGACTAATTATCTATAATTTTAAACTTTAATTTGTAATTTATTGATCAGGTTTGAATCATACGAATACCCAAAAAAACATATAGACTAAAATCTCAAATTCAAGAATAATGGATAAACTACTAAAACCATAATTAGGCCAAAAAGTGAACATGATCTTTCGGCCCTTAATGTTGGGCTAAGTTTTGAATTGGTTCCTAAGCTGTCTAGTTACCAAGGCTCATTGAGCCATCAAGCTCCATCCATTAGCTATCACAATAATATGTATTGACTTTTTTTTCTTATAAACACAATCATAATTTTGACATCTTCATCACATAAGAATCAGCAATAGATCTAACTAATGAAATTTACCAAGTGGACTTTTCCTCAAATGTTGAATAGAAATAATCTCCTATGATGGTTTAAAATAAAAAATAAAAATCTCCGATGACATAGAGCTATCAAAAGTTAGCCATATATTGACATCTTTATCACCTAACAATTAATAAATTGGTCCAGCTTCGTAAAATATAGATGTGCCAGCATATCCAAACTCTGGGTCCAATGATTAGGTGAATATTAAAATGTGTTTATTTAAATTTAATTATAAGCTTATTAATATAATTTTGTTTAATATTTGATGATACAATTATTTATTTACGAATAGAAAGGTTAAACTAAGGAAGAAAATGGTTAGTAGTAGATTGGACCCATTGACAATAAACTTTCAGAAAATGTAAGTCCAAATATAATCAACCATAGCAAACAAAACAAGAAAGGGAAAAAAATCACAACCAATTTTGAAAGAAATTGACTTAAAGAATGAGCTTGTTCAAGGCTCAATGGTTGAATATCGGTTACTTGATGTTTTGATAAACAAAATTGGTTGGTTGTTTTATCATTAATTAATAGTAATTCAATTTCTAACCATGTTTGTTGATGGACTCAGACATGTTGACAGCTTATGGATGGTGCACCCGTTTAATCGATAGCCGAATGAGGTTTTTGGGAGGCTTTGATAACGAGTAATGTATGGGGAGTTGGTAGAGGGGTGAATTAATTAATGTTCTTGATTATGTCTCCAACAGGTTTTTAAGGGAGGTTCCCTATGCGTTCAAGTAAATTATATGCCTTTCCAGTGATTTGTGAGTTGTTATTAGATGCTTTGCTGCGTCTTTTTAGGCAGGTTTGTGATTTGACCTAATGCAGCATTATTATACCATATGTGAATAATAGATGACATCAATCTTGTAGAGTGAGGCACCCTTCTCAAGTCGTTTTAAGTAGGTATGTGATTGGTGAGTGTGGAAACCAACAAAAATCTAGGAAATCTACTTAAATAAATTAGTTATAGTTACGCAAATTATTTAAAGAAGTTTACGCTACAAAACATCTATAACGAAGAATCTACTTAAAAAGACTTGCGCAACAAAACATCTATCACGGAAAATCTACCTAAAGAGCATATGTGAAACCTACCAACTATAGAATTACTAACAGCCTATAAATAGCTTATCGTTTATGGTTAAATATCACACAAAAAATATAAGAATTAAAAACGACAATGTTGGCAAGTGTACGGGTTAAATTGTAATATAGTTATAGTTAAATATCACACAAAAAAATATAAGAATTAAACACGACAATGTCCGCAAGTGCACGTGTCAAATTGTAATATAGTTTAGTATAACAAAATACTTTGTAAGTATTCCGAGAATCATACCCAAGGGAGGATGGAATAAACTATGAAAACCTTTTTACAATAATAAGTCTAATTAGTAGTACTTAATCCCTATATTACGATAAACCATAAAATAAGTTGAAGAGATAAAAACAAATAAATAACGAAAAGAAATAAATGAAGAAAAATGAACAAACGAAATAAATCAATAAACCAATCAAGAAGATTAACTCGCTTTAGGGTTTGTAACTAACTTCATATTAGGGTTTTAGGGTGGATTAGTTACCGATTAACCAATTATTAACTCCCGGCCTCTAATTAACTAATTGATTGGTTGATACTCACTTATTTCCCAACCTCACTTTCTCAACTAGAATAAATTACGATTTACTCGGTTCGACTTATCTTTCGACCTCGTCTAGCATATGGTAGCTTCCTAGGGTTGCCAATCCTTGTAGATTAAGCACACATAATTCATACCAACTAATCCCTCTAAAAAAACCTCCACTAATCACATTCTCATCCACTCGTTAATCTCCCCTAAGGGATTTAGCCAATCATGTTATTCATAATCTCAATCTTGATTGAATAAATTATGTGAAGAACACAATCAATTCGAAAAAGGAAAGAGATTGAAACAATCGTGGATTGGATATCAAATAGGGAATAATGTAGCTAATCACTCGACTGGAATAAAGAATTAAATCGAATGCAAAAGAAAATAAACTAAAATACTTGAATTAAATAAATTAACTCTTGAATCAAAATTGATTTCAAGAGGAAAAACAAAAGAGTAATGAAAAGCCGAAAAGAAAATAATCTAAATCTACTCTTAAACAATTAGGGTTTTTGAAGGTGTCTAGGATGACTTAGTTAAATCAAACCCCTAATGTCTTATTTGTAGAAGTAGTGGCAGCCCAAATTAAGTCTTCTGCACATCTTAGGTCTTTGTATACGTTTGATTGCGTGGATTGAAATAACCCTGAATTACTTGGGTAGGAAGTCGACCTGTGTTGCGTCACACCCCTTGCGTGGCGCGACATGACACCCCATTCCAGCCTTGTTTCGTTTGTTTTGTTCTTTGACATCCTGGGAAGCTTGTGCATCACTCATCCCTTGCTTCCACATCAATTGGGCCTTTATACCTTCATCCTACGCATCCAATTAAACATATTAGCACAACCTAAGGCTCGTGTCAACCTATTGGGTCACAACACTTATAAAATGTGTTAAAAAATACTTATTTTATTAATATTTTATCCTAAAGCCTAAATACTGAAAACGTAATATAAAATCCTAAATTGCCTAGAAAACAAGCTCATTAAGTGTGGAATTGGCCCAAATTGACTACTACATTTGACGACAGGTCAACTACCTAAATAAATTAATTATAGTTACACAAACCCACCAATTACAGACCTACCTAGATAAATTATTTTGTTGTGTAAGTCTCTTTAGATAGTTGGTGGGTGTAGAATAAATAAAACCCCTAGGAAACCTATTTAAACCTAGGTAGGTCTATAGTTTGATCATTGATGCAAAAATAAATTTTAGTATTCCTTAATAAATTAGTTATAGTTATCGACATCGTGCCTAGCAAACAATCTGTCCTTACCTTTTCTATAACCAAGAGGAAGCTTGCAGAAATTATTTCCCTTATTAACAAACAACCCTATCACAAAGAATTTAGGATTTAATTTATTAATAACATTAAAAAATAGAGAGACCTAATTCTAGCCAACAGACACACACACGCAATGTTTATTTAGACTCGACCACATATCCATGCAACATGAACTCCATTCGTAACATATACCTAATCATGCTATTCGTCACGCATATTAGAATAATTAAACAATTACAGATTTAACAATTCCAAATGACAAGATAAATTTTCTAAGTTATCAAATACGAGCACTATATTTAACAAACTTGAATATTTGTAATTAAATCAATAGGTCATTGCTTTGGCATTATGGCATGAACAGGGTATTAAACTTGGGAGCTATGAGCTGCTATTGGAATATCATTTTGGAACAATTTTTTGCTACACAACGAAGCAAACATAGGATTTGAAATATTCAAATAAAATTGTTGTTAGCTTTTACCCTAGATTTCAATTGTTTTAAATTAATATTTTAAATGTAATTATTTATGTTTACCTCTATAAATAAAGGATTTTGTTAATAAATCAAGTGGATCCATTTCATAACCTTCTAATCACTTTAACATTGCATCTGAGTCTTTTGTTTAATGAAATGGTTTTCAATCTTGGCCTATATGTCTTTTTTTGCTACCTTTTTGCAAACCAAAGTATAATATGAGTTCTGCGCCTCATCGGTATAGATCAAAGTATAATTTTAACCTCCCCAACCCAGTCTAGACATTATGGACACATTATAAAGGCTATATTACCTATCAGAATGGCTAAACAGACTACAACCGCTTTTTCGAAGAAAACTCTAACTAGTCTAGCTTTTAAAAAACTATAGTTGTACTTTGGGTTAAGTTAAATTGTTCATTCATTAGGCCATCTAATCCTTAAAGTTCATTATATTGTTAATGTCAATGTTTTAGCAAAACCATTGCATCATCGATTTGTTTTTCGTAAAAACTGAGAATTCATAATGCAGTGGAAATAAAATTCTGCTGGTTTTTACTTAGACTGAATAACATGCAATTACCAGTTATTAAGTCTGAATTAAATATGCATGCATAAAATATTTCCCTAAAACATAACTACTAAGACACAGTCTAGTTTAATAAATTACAGTCCAAAAACCAATGAAAAATTATAAAAAAAATTATTTATTGTAAAAACAGCCTAAGGGAGAGTCATCCGTATGCCGAGTCCGATCCTAGTCTTGAGCACTACCTGAGAAGTACGAAACTATAGGGGTGAGCTTAAGAAAGTTCGGTTTGAGTCTAAGAAAAAGTAGACATGCATTCAATCAGTGTAGCATACCACTCAGTATACAATCCATATGGCTTACATTGGCATAATATCTCATGTAGATGGCATGTTCAGTGAAACAGTGCAATAATCCTACCTATCCATCCGCTACACACCATGAGTTCCCAGAACTTGCCTACCGAACTCCAACCAGTGCTAGCTAAAGATCGATATGGATAATCCACTAGTAATTTTATAGACAAGCTGCCAATAATGCGATTGAATCGCCCAATCTCCTCAGTACTCCGATACAGTGCACTGACAATAATATTACGAACTTTAAATGCCGTCGGTAATTTACGGAACTCCTCTGTCATCCAGCAAACCCAATCCCATATAGTGCAAAATGGCATACCAATCCTGTAGTATATCATGCTAAACAGTACAATTCAGTAACAATATCAATGGCATGTTCAACATGTTTTGGTTTAACAGTTTTAGAGACATGATTTCCATGAAAGTAATATTAACAATAGTAATCCATAGCATGCTTACATACGAGTATTATCATAACAACCACGATCATAGAGTCAATAAATCAGTAATGAAATATCAATCATACTTATAGGAGTTCTATCATACAAGGAATTACTCAGGGATTAAAACGAAACATTTCACAGAACAATGGAAAAAATAGTGAATCAGGGATCACGTGGTTGTGTGAGGAGGCTGCGTGAGGGGTGTAAAACGTGTTACTGAGGTACATAAACGTGCGGCCAGGCCGCGTAACTCTCTAAGGTCGTGTGACAATCGATAACATTTCCCCAACAATGGTCACACAGTCGTACGTCAGGTCGTGTGGCCCCATTTTAACCCTAACATTACAGTGGCACACGACCATGTCGACCACCCTTATGGGCCAAAAACCACACTCGATTTGCTAACTTTTGGTTAGAACACACACCTGGTAAATCACACTTTGAAGTACTGCCATTAATCACAGCTCTTAATCTTCAAAATCCAACTAGATCGAGTTCAGATTTGTACCTAACACCAATATCAAACATTTAGCAAAAATCTCTATGATATACTTTAGAATCCAGTTAGATCAGAGGAACGAAAACCAAAAATTCAGGTTTGGATTTCTAGAATTACTTACACTGCTACTAATTGATTAACTAATGCAGACGTCCTACTTCTTCACTACAGATTTGAGGTGTAACGCCCCAAAAATTTGAATGTTGACTGTTGAATTCTGTCGTATTTAGGTCTTTGTATCTGTGGCTCTGTGCTTTGTTTATGTGTTCGAGGTCGAGGTTTCGAGTCTCTTTAAAAAGTCCTACTATTTTATTTTTTCTGAATCCCTATATGTGAACTATCAACTTAAGTTTAATTCTGTGTAAATATGTGTCAAGAATGAGCCTGCTGGTTCAACGGTTAAGCTTCCGTTTACTTCCTGGTCCTATCTTTGACTCTTTACGTAGACGATAGAGAAGCATTTATTTTGTGTGCTATCTGTTAAATGTTTTAAATGTTTTTGGTTAGTTTATTTCTTTTATTTGACGTCCTTCATTCCTTCATCCTATTTTCATTTTCTTTTCATTTCTACTTCCTTTCTCTTTTCTTTATTTTGTTCGATTACTTTGGCAAATTTGTTAGGGGGTTAAATTACGGATACTGTGTTATTCATTGTTTTGATTGAAGAGTTCTGCGTAAGTTTCTTGTTGTTGTAACTTTGCTTCATTTTTTTTCAATGTTGCTTTGTGAGTTTAGAAATTACTGTTAGTGTGCCTCGAGTTCTCGATAATTGCCTATTTTGTTTTCGTTTAGGTGGAGATCCTGAGAGGAGTATTCCTCTGACAATTTAAGTTCTGTTTAAGGATTGAACGATCTATGGTAAGTGAATGTTTTGTGTCGAAGTTTCGACATAGTTTAATTTCAACTTTGGATTAGCGTTTTAGTTCAATTAAGTTGTTAATGGAGTTATTAAATGGTCATTTTAGGCTTTGAAAGTCTGCTGCGTTGTTCCTACTTTGAATTGCTAATAGGTGCATACTGAAAACATGACTTTTTACAAATTTCAGACGCTGAAAACCATGACTATCAATGCCGCACGAGCAAACCGTGTCACTCACTGTTCACTACTTAGAAACACACAGGCCAGAGACACGAGCGTGTGTCTAGGCTATGTGACTTACTGTTTGCGTGTTAGGACCACACTGACCATCGACATGGGCGTATGTCAGGCCGTGTGAGACACACGTATAGGCACACGAGCATGTGCCAGATCGTGTGAGGCTACACGGGCTAGCTGTGCAGGCCGTGTGAAATCACACGGGTGTGTGGATGAAGAACTGGATTTTTTCTCGGGTTGCTTGCTTCATTTGAAACGAATGTCGGTCCTCTGTGGGTTTCGTATGAATTGCATTGAATTGTGTAAATTGTTATTCTGTGATTCTAGACTGGGTACTAGATATCTGTATGCGTACGGCATGTGAAAATCGTTAGCAATGTTGATATATATTTTTTGCACGAGCTTGATCTGTATCTGAATGGTTATATAAACTTCTGCATTAATCGTCACTTGAATTCTGTATTTATATTGGGTTGGGAACTGTATATTGGAGGTAGTGATCTGCTCTGAATCAGTGGCTAAGACATGAAGATTGTAATTGAATTCGGCATTTAATGCAATTTGTACAACAACTAAGCTATAAATATTCTAAAATGTGTCATATTGACACTATGTGGTGTGTAGGGTTGAATGGGTATTAAATACCTATTGTGGTGTGTTGGGTTAGACGGAGACGATGTGTAGCACATGGGGGTAGGAAATTGCATTTGATTCTAATATATTCCGTATCTGAAATTGGTTACTCTACTAAACATCTATTCTGTTAAGCTGAACCGTACATTTTTTGTTTTTGATTATCTATATGGTTGAGAAGTTACATTTGCAAACATGATTCAATTGATTGTATTTTGAATCCGTTTGTTGAGTTAGTTAGTAACTTTTACTGTTGATTGAATTGTAGATAACCCACAAGGTTGATCGGGTTGACGAATCAGGAGCTCAGTGGTTTTACTTATTATTTTTTACGTTATTAGTAGTTTTAATATGCTTTTCGTATATTCGATTTCTTAGGATGTTAAGTTGTGGATTGAACTTTATGTTTGTTAAGTTCCTTTGATTCTAATTGTTTTTAAAGAAAAAACAAACTAAACATTGGGAATTCGTGTTTTTGAGAAATCATAGATGTAATTCTCTAGACTTGGCATTGTCGTCTAGGCCGGGTATGGGGCGTTACATGAGGGATCCAAATCTAAACCTTCACCAAGGTTTAATTCATGAGATCACATATTTCGTCAACACAGGAAAAATAAAAAATGGAAGAAAAGAAAACGTAAATTCAGATCTAACTCAAAGTATCTTACCCTTCTCGATCCAATTCTATGACAACGAACAAGTAAAGAAATAGGAGAATGAAATTTAGGGATCATAACAACAGTGATAGGAAAAGAAAGGAAAAAGAAAAGAAAAATAGAGATAAACAGAGAAGAAGAAGGGTTAGGCAGCAATGAGAAAATAATATGAATGCAAAAGGCTAGTTTCTGAACTAAAAGTTGGTATTTAAACCTAGGGTTTTTACTAGGTTGGATGACACACCTAAGGAAGGGAAGCAAAAAATTACAAAAATAAAATTTAAACGTGTAAGGGGAATCAAACTCAAGTCTCAAGGACATCTTTATTAACTATTAACCTCTAAGCCAATTACTCATTCTTGAATTAATCCTACAAACTTTAAACCAGAACTTCTGGATGTTACAATAATCTCGTACACTAATCCTATGGTATGCTAACTATACCCGACTCTATATGAGACATTTAATAGGGTAACCAATAAATTAATACATATATGTTCATGATCAAATATCATATTTTCATACCATGCTCGTTTATACTATGCTCAATTTAATTCTCGACATTCTATATCATTATATACAAATTGAGTCATGAGACAAGTAATCAGCTTACCTTAATAGCTAACTTGCAACAATCATGTATGTATGGATGTATGTGTATATATATATATATATATATATATTGAACTCAAATCATAAAAGTACAAATTGTATTTTTATTACTCGTTTACGACTCTCGTCTTTCCTTTCTCTCGAGACGGCCTGACGTTGTCTTTAACTACATTCGATAATTCAATTATAAAAATGACATTAGTTCACACCCAAATCACATTCAAACACATAATCAACATATTTTGCATTTTATTCATTTTAGTCCATATATTCGAAATGCTCATATTTTTCAATATCTAACATTGGATTAAAATCTAATTTCATATTCTTTCATTAGGGACCTTGTAATTTTCATCTATAGTATAATTTCATGATAGTTTTCAATTTATTCAATTTAGTCCCTAATGTCACAAAATCTTTTAACAAGTTTAATTTAATTTCTAACTTAATCCTTAACATAATCTAAGTTTACCATCTAACAATCTCTTCAATTTCAAGATTAATTTCATAAATTATGCTTTAATGAAAACTTGCTAAACATCAAATAATTGAAGAAATTAACACATGGACTAACTAGATCAAACTCCCACAATTCAAAATCTATAATAATAATAATAAAGAACTAGCTTGATTACCTTAATTGATTTTGGATCACAGTGGGAAGGAAACAAAGAAGTTTTTCTCCTTCTTTTTAGCTTGGACGGTTGGAGCTTAAGGGAGAAGATGACAATGTTTTCATCTCCCACTTAAATTTATATTTATACTTAGATTAACCTTTGATTAACCATAATTAATCAAGTTTAATCCATTAATTTAAAGAATATATATTTACTAATTACAATTATGAAAGTTTAATAGCTATCATCATCATTTCCCACTTTCTCATTTTTAAAAATGGCTAAATAATCATTTTGATCTTTTGAATAATTGTTAACTAGGTCCTCAAACATATTTAGAACTAAAATTCGATAGCGATTGAATTTTTATAATTTACTCTCTTCTTTAATTAACGATTTTCTCGGTTAAATTATTGGACCAATATTTAATATATTATCATATTAACTCTATAAATCTTCCTATTTCATCATTACAGATTTAGTTTGCGGAAATGAAATTTTGAAACTTTATTTTCTAATACTGACAAAAGTTGAGTCATTAGAAAATATCTCTTTCAAAACCTTTATTTTATTTATTAAAAAAATTACCAATGCTCGTATATAAGCTTGCTAATTGCTATCTACAAATTTTATTTTGAGTAAAAATTTATTTTCATTGAATTTGACACACATTATTATTTATTAATAAAATTATTTTGTTTAAACATAATTATAAATATATATTAATATAAAATATTATTATGGACAATGATACAAGCATTCTAGCCAAATTTAAGCAATAATGTGATCAAATTCAAGCTAAGATTTGATTCCATCTTCGTACAAATCTATCATCCTTAGTATGTTTTTCTTTTCCCTTTGTTGTAATTAGAAAACATTTTCTAGGTTTGGCCCTTCTTTTTGCACCACTCTTGATTTCAATTTGTTCTAGACCTTCACTTCTTTGCTGCTCATCCTTAGTGCTTCTCATGCTCAGCGGTTCTGATTTTGTTTGTGTGCTTGGCTTTTATCTTTTTCTCGAGAGATTTGAAAGCGCTAATTATGAATATGATGGATATGGAATCGAAGCTAATGATGATATGACTTTACTATGATATATTTTGTTGCAAGTTTTTCATTGTGTTATAAATTTATCCTTTTCGTGTGGAAACAAATTATGTCATTGCCAACACCCTACATATTTTGGGAAGTCATTAAGATCATTATTTGAGTCCATGCCTATATGAATTTATCATATCTTTGCTTTGTTAATTTTCTTGTTTGTTTGAAATTATTGAATGAAATGTTGATTGTTGAAAAAAGGAAAAAGCCCTAATCCTAGACTTTTCTTATTGATTTGATAGATAACTTTGAATACTGTATCCCATCAAAACAGCATCATACTGCTCACCTAATTCTATTACACTTGTACTATAAATTAATGTTTTCAAGAAAAAAAATCGTCTTAATATATTAATTGCACAAATAAATACTTCAAAATTTATTCACATATCGCTTTTAAATAGAAATAAAATAAATATAAATATTTTATAATAAAATACCACACCAATTTTTATTTTAAAGAAAATGAAGCCTACTTTCAAGTTCAACTTCCAACAAGACATGCAACTCCCGCCAATTTAATAATAACGAAATAATTATTTTCCTTCATTTAGAAATCGAAATTTTAGGGGTTAAATACAAATTTGGTACTTAAATTTATCCACTCTTTTTAAATTGGTATTTGTTTTTCTTGTCTCGTATTAATATCTGAACTTTTTTCCGTAAACTAATTTGGTTAAGTATGAAACATGTGTCAGCACTAGACAACTACACATGCCATTAATGATATCATGATCATGTCATAATTTAAAATATATATTAAAATTTAATAAAAAAGTTTAAATATCATAATCTAAATTTTTTTAAAAATTTTAAAAATCTAAAAATATATATAAATGATAAATTATAAAAGAATTCTTCCTGAGATTTTCTGAATATCTCCATCAAATTTGTTCCATTTCCTTTTGCTTGCATTGTCTTTTATCTCCTGCTTCATTTCTTTGTCTTACAAGAGCTTTTATTATTTATTTTCTATTTGAGTTGGATGTATTCAACTTGAGTTTATATCGATTTTATTTTCATCGAGGTTTTTTTTTCATGTTAAAGGAGAGCATGTTCTAAGAATTTATGGGATTTTACAAATCAATTTGAAGAAAATTGAACAACACTATCAATAACCCAATAATACATTGATTCCAGATAATAGATAGACATTCAAAAAATTAATATTAACTAGTTTTCTATGCAAAAAAAGAAGAAGCAATGTTGATTCAAGATAACACGTAGACACAAATTCAGAATAATATTGAAAACCTAGTAATATTACAGCCACTTGCTAAGAATTTGAAATGGATATTCAACAAAACCAAATAGAATATCAAGAAACAAAAGAAAAAAAACTCAAATTTGAAATTGTGAAAAAAAGAAAACCCCAACTCTGCAACAATTTTGTTTGCTTACAAGAAACTACAATAACGGGATATAAGGTACTTGAACCATCAACTCCTAACCTCTATCAATCAACCTTCATAATACCAAGACCCTCAAGCCCCATGACTACAAAAAATGATTCTACAAAAGCCAAAAATCGACCACCATGGTTGTAACAACCAACCCATTTGAGAGATTGGAGCAGTGAAACCCATTTGAGAGGTCTGAGTGGTGAAGAAATTCATCATACCAATCATGGTGGTGTAGGCTAGGTGCTGGTTGTGGTTGTGGGAGGAAGAAGGAGAAAAGAAGGAGATGAGGAGAAATAGGAAAAAAAAAAGAAGAAGAAAAGAAACGAGGCAATATATATTTTTAAATTTATTAATAATTTTTAATTTAATTTTTATATGGTGACATCATGATGATGTCACTAATAACACGTGTCACTGTCTGGTGTTGTCACCTGTCCCAGACTTAACAATGTTAAAAAGGTGTACCAAACTAGTTGACCGAAAAAAAATTTGGGTATCAATCTGGGATAAAAAAACTTTTAGTGTCAATCTGAGAGAAGTAGACAAGTTTAGGTACCAAATTTATATTTAACCCATGTAGGGCCCAATTTTAGCCCGGGGCCCAATAAACAATACAAAGTCCATTTACAACCCAAATACCAACCCTCAGACCTAATTACAATACGCCCAAACCAGAAGCCCAATCCAAACACCTAACCCTAGCCCAAAATTCTAGCCCAAAACCTTAACATTTTTGAGAAAACCCTAATCTACCTAAAGGTCTCAGCCGCCGCATGCCCCATGCCTCATTCGCGCATCGAACGCCACCACCTCGCAACGTGCGCCGCTCCACCACGCCACGTCAATGGCATGCCCACACACGCATCTGTAAACAAACATGAAAGAAGGAACAGCAGCAAAGAAGTTGTTTTTTTTTTCTTTCGTTCGGCTATAAAACCAAAGAGGATCGAATGTAAAAGAGACCTTTTTTTTCTCGCATTTTACACATACTGAATACAAGCAAAAATCAATAGCAATCAAAAATCGCCAAACTTTAAAAGGTTGTTTTTTAATCTTTTGCTAAGATCGTCTTTTCCTATTCGTGATTCCTTTGTTTCTTTTTTCTTTTCGTGTTTTCACAAACTGTTTTTAAATAAAAAAAATTAAGGAAAGGGCAAAGCACCGATGACCCCATAAGTTGACCACGGCGGTGGTACGACGATGCCGGCGCCCCGAAAGCTAAGTTTAAAACCCTAGCATAAGAGAGCATTCTGTTTTTTTTCAGAAAAATCAGGGGCCCAAATGATTTTTTTATGGAAAATTTTGGATTTATACTGCACAAGAAACGACACAGTTTTGTGCCTGGGGTTTAAGCGTCAAAACGACGCCGTATCCGCGCATTGTCTATTAGTGGGATATTTCTGCAGTTGGGCCCTCCCTCCTGCGCTGTTATGTGATTAGGTCTTTTACCCTTTTTAATTTGGCCCAGAAATTTTGTGAAAGTTTCATTTTGATCCGCGTTTAAACGCTGCGTTTAGCAACCTGGGGGAATTTCATTCTCAATCCCTGCACATTTGCGCGCGTTGCGTTTTAGCCCTTAGTTTTGTTTTAATGTTCTATTTTACCCTATTTAGTTTAATTCTATTTCAATTTAGTTTGTTTTTTCATTTCAATAGTTAATTCTCTCATTTTTTTTAATTATTTACTTAATATTCATTTATTTTAAAAATTATTTAAATATATGTTGTGAATTACTTTAATCTTTTTTTTTACCTCATTTCAATTTGGAGTTTTTTTCGTATTTGTTTTTTTATTTATTTAAATTGTATAGTCATTGTTTTAAAAAACCTTTGCATATAATGTGGTTTTAAAATTATGTATAATATTTTATTAAATTATCCTTATATATTATTACATATATATAGTTTATATTTAAATTAGTTCGACCCTATGTACATTCTCAATTTCATGATTGCTTTATATTTACATTTTCTTTTAAATTTAGTTATATATAATTTATTTCTCTTAAAGGTCCTATTTTACTATATATATTCTGTTTTTTAACACCCTCATCCATTATTATTTTATATATATTATTTTTATTAAGTTTTTCACTTCATACACATTATTTGTTTTAAAATTTTGCATGGCCATATATCATAATTTTAAGTTTTAAATTGTTTTGTATAGCATTAATTTTAAATTTTCAGTTTATAATATTTATTTTGACATTCATTTATATGATAGACCTTATATTCTATGCATTAATTATTTTTATTTTCATTCATTTTAAAATCTATTTCAAAAGTTTTGCATATATTGTTTGTTTATATTCATATAATTTATTTTATGTATTTTTTGTTGTTTTTTGTGTGTTTTAATTTACGTATTTTACACCTTTGTATTATTGTTGATAAGTGGTGTAGCACATTAACCATGTACATGTTTCATATTAGTTACCTCGTTTTTTAGTTCCGTGTATTGATGTAAAATTGAGATTATTAACTTGTTTGCTTTAAATTTATCATTTCATTCTTTTGTATTTCGAATAAACTGAATAAATGTACTCCACTACCTTTATAACCACCTGCGTTTTAAAAAATCTTCTCAACATAAGGAAATATTTCGTATTTGGAACTCGAGAAATCGTGCCTTAACGTGCTGGGATTCGTATTTTTGTTCAACTGAATAACGAAATATCCTTTTAAAGTTTCATCCGTGTTTTCTAAATTTTAAAACAAGGCAATGTTCTATGTTTGGAAATCTGAGAAAACGTGCCCTAACGTGGTGGGTGTCGTTTTTTCGTTGGACCAGATAATTGAATGTCCTTTTAGTTGCATGTTTTGGAAAACATGAAGTGATCTCAGTTCTTGGAGGTTTAAAATATCGTGTCCTAACATGCTGGATGTGGTATTTTATCCCTTTAGAACGAGAGAATCTTCAAATCCAACTCGAGTTGCTCGCACATTTTTAAAAGGATCATATTTTAACATTTTTTTAAAATTTTCAACATTAGGACATTGATTAATCAATTGGTACCAATTTTGGACGGTACGGGGGAGCTAACCCTTCCTCGTGCGTAACCGACTCCCCAACCTTGTTTTCAATTTTCGTAGACCCAAAATCATTGTTTTAATAAATCAAAATGTTATATTAAAATGATCAACCTCAAGGTGATCCGGTCACACCTCAGAAACAAATTCGGTGGCGACTCCATACCTCGTTTTAAAGTCGATCCCCGTTTTTGAAAATAAAAAAGGTTTCGACAGCTTGGCGACTCCACTGGGGACTAATAAGAGAGTCAAGCCATAAAATTGATTATTTTCTGTCCTTTAGTCGAAAAATTAAAAATTTGATTTAAAAAAAAAACATGATTCTTTTGTCGCATTTGTTGGTGTCATGTCATATGTTTGTTGTGATTTGAGACTCGTAGGATATTCCTGCATCATATTGCATGACTGTTGTGGTCATACCTTTTAAGTGGGAGTGAGAAACTAAATCCTTCGTGAGGTTTTCACCTCCGTGCAGGATAGTGGATCGCTTTCGGGATACATCCGTACCTATGTCTTCGTGAGGTTTTTACCTCCGTGTAGCCATAGGGAAATGTATTCCTCTGAATTAAACTCGGTCCATATGAGCCTATAATGGGTGAGGATCGAGGAATCTGCTGGTTCAAGTACCCTTTCTTTAGAACCAAACCACACAAAGCCCTAAAAGCTTACCCTAGGTAGGACTATGCTAAACCTTAGAAATCACCCAGATAAGTGCTTGATTATTTTTCATTTGCTTTGCATTTTATTTTTGGGTATATGATACTGAATCGTTGTGTTTTGTTATTGTTATGATTGCATGTCATTTCATATAAACGAGGTGTCAGTTCCTGTTCGGTTACTAAATTAGAAAGCTGGTTATGGAGAACGAATTCCTTGATAAAGTGGAGGATAATATGGTTGTCCGTATGTGGTCAGAAAAGATGCAGTTAGAGAAAGGGGACAGTCTAGCCGAGGGGTATACATCGAAATTATGTGATTACACCCGCATTAGTGTAACGCAAAATAATCTTCAGGAATTGAAAGAGATATGGAACCAGTGGGATGAAGAGGCTAAGTAGTTGTTTTACGGTAATTATGGGAATTTTCCTTACTTGCTTGGCATTAAGGAAGACGAGCATTTATTCTAGGCCCTCGCTCAGTATTGGAATCCTGCCTACAGTTGTTTTACCTTTGGGAAGGTAGATTTGGTACCCACTGTAGAAGAATATACAGCTTTACTTCGTTGTCCGAAGATCCAAGTCGACAAGGCTTATTCGAGAGCCGCTTGTGTCCCAACCTTTTGGAAGAAATTGATGAATATCACTGGGATGAGTGAGCAATGGATTATGGCAAGGGTCAAGCAAAAAGGTGAGTGTAAATGCATCCCATGGAAAAGCTTGAGGGATTTGATTCTGGTGTATCCTAATGCGAAGAATAGAGTCGATGTGTTTGCTTTGAGCATCTATGGTTTAATGATTTTCCCTAGGGTATTAGGGTATGTAGATGAGGTAGTCTCGTACCTTTTCGACCGACTTGACAAAGGGGTTACGCATGTTCCTGTAAACTTGGCTGAGACATTTAGATCTTTGAATGCATGTAGGAGAGCCAGCGATGGCAGATTTGTAGGATGTGCGCACTTATTGTTAGCTTGGTTCCACAGCCATTTCTGGAAGGTAGATAAAGTTTCTTATCGGGTTTTCTCCGGGAATTACTCCCAGTTAAAGGAGATAACAGCCATGCTCAGGAGAGATGACATATTAGAGAAGAATTGGATCGCACTCCAATGAAATCTCCAAGAAGGGGACGTTGAGTGGAGAGCTTCTTGGTTGGTTCCCGACGAGATCTTCTATCAGTGTGGGGGTTTTGATTGGGTACCTCTGCTTGGAATTTGGGGAGCTGTTGGATATGCCCCTTTGCTTGTTTTAAAACAGTACGGATCAAGCCAGTTTATACAGATGACGCATGGGCTAGCTCAGAGTGAGTTCTCGTATGGGGAGGATAATTATAAGAAGAAAGTTCGAGAGATTTCTGATGCTTGGAAACAGAGACACTGGATGAAGAGATTGGCTGTAGGATCAATGACGACTCCTGAATACAAGGGGTGGTTGAGTAAAAAGATCAATGATAATACCCCTAGGTTGAGTTTAGAGAGCATTCGATCGATGGAGAAATACTTGCAAGTGATCCCCTCCGAGCTAGAAATCATAAAACGGGACTTCGGAGAGAGAAATATGGAGTTAGCAAAAAAGATAGAACGATTGGAGGAGGAAAAGATGCATTTGAGGTTAGATGCTGATGTTCAGAAACTCGAGGCCGAAAAGTTGATAAAGGGGAAAAGAAAGGTTAAAGAAGACTTGGACAATTTGAAGACTGATTACAAGAAGCTGCGTACGCCGATGAGAACTGCTGGATTGAGAAAGACGTCAGAGCAGTGGCGACAAGAAGTTCAAGAAGAAAATGATAGAGCTGACCAGTGGGAAAAGAGGTTCCATGATGCTAGAACACGTGAAAATACCTTAAAAAGAAGCTTGGTTGAGGGTCAAGATGAGAAGGAGATATTAGTAGCTCGGGTAGCGGAGTTGACACTGCATCAGCATCGTGGTCGTAACCCTGACATTGAGTTAAGAGTCAGCCTGAGTAGGATCGAGGATTTGATAGAGAAGGTAAAAGAACTCGAAACTGCGCTACAGAACTATAAACTTCGAATTGAATTCCTGGAGTCGAATAGTGAGCAGTGGAAAGAACAACTCCATCGATCACAATACCAAGTCAGGGATAGATATTACATCATGGGCGAAGCCATAGCTCAGATACGAGAAGTGGCGGATTATTTACAAACTTTAGCAGTTCAAGCTGACGTGTTAAGTGTGAAGTATGAGTTGGAGTCAAATCGGGGTCGTAAGCTGGCTTGTCTTCTTAAGAGAGTTAAAGCTTTGAGCATTAAGGCCAAGCCGTATATATAATCTATTTTATGTAAAGATTTTTGTTTTCTAATAGAGTTTCCTAAATGAAATTGAATCAAAACCGATGCCTCTTTAGTCTTGCATTCATCTCATGCATTTGCATTACATTGGATCATGTGTATTAAATTTCACGAAAGAACCCTAATTAATTAGAAATCGTGTTATAGTTACCCTGGAACATCACTACTACACATAGAGAAAAACCAAAGTTATGGATCAAAGGTTAGAAAAACTGGAACAAATGCAGAAGGAAATGCAGGATCGGCTGCAAGAACATATGCAAGAGCAACTGACCAAGATTCAGCAGGATATGAAGGATCAGATGCCGGAATCACAAAAGAGCATGATGAATCAATTAACCCATCTATTGCTTGGAGAACCAGGAAAAGGAAAGAGCCCTATGGTCAATCTCGGGGATGACAGTGAGGATCCTGTCTATCCACCGGGTTTCACCCCAACAAATACCCCTGCACAACTCAATGCATATCCACCGAGGGTGTCCGTTAATATCAGTCCTCAACATCAAGCCGGCGTTTTGACATTAACACACTTCCCGACAGGCTTAGGTTCCGGAGACAATCCGGTAAATCTCGGTGTCTCTGATCTGGATGACATGGTAGAAAAGGCAAAAGGAGAACGTCTAAAGCAGTTGGAAGACCGATACAAATGGCTGGAGGAGAAGTTGTAACAGCCTAATTTCAGTGGTGTCGGAACAGTGATTCGAGATCACTAAATCTGAGAAATGAGTAGGAAATATTATTAATTTAGTGAGTATAAGTTAAATGTGAAGTTAGGAAAAATTTTGAAATAGTGAATAGTGTACAAAAAATATATATATATTAAAATAATTAGAATCGAAAACGAGGTATTGAGACCGCAAAAATTTTAAATCGAGCCATAAATATTTTTATAAATATTTATATAGTGTTAATAAGTTAGTATTAAAGTTTCGTCAAGAAATTTTAAAGTACTGATAGCTAATTAAATAAAAAGGACTAAATTGAAAAATGTGTAAAAGTTGCTAAAATGATTAAATAGCTCAATTGACAAATGAGGAAGGACCTAAAGTGCAAATAAGCCCAAAGGAGATATTTTGGGCGGCAATAGCTGAGAAAAATCAGAAAATGGGTGAAATAAGGGCAAAATTGGAAAATTGCCAAAATTAACTAAATAAAAATGGGACTAAATTGGAATATCTAGAATTCTCTTCATTTCTCTTCATATTCATCAGCTGAAAAACAACCATGGAGGAGGGCTCAAGCTGATTTTCATACTCTAGCTTCATGTAAGTCTAATTCTTGCTTTCTCCTTGAAATTTTTATGTTTTTGGACTTTTACAATTGGGTCCAACTTACTATTTCATTAGTTTTTGATTCCATGGCTAATTTTTGAAGTTTTTATGGATGAGTACTGGAAGCATATGATGAATAAACATAGAATTGAAGCTTTAATTTTGATATATGGTGATTTTATCAAGTAAAATTGACGAAAATTGGTTTAGGACCTAATTGTGAAAGAGTTTGGAATTAAGGTCTTGTGTTAAAGTTCTGGTTTTCAAGGGTTATGAAGTAGTTTAAAATGATGGAATAAAGTATTAAATGAGAAAAATTATCTCAATTGAGGAGTTAATTGAGCAAGGATTGAATTGTATGAACTATAAAATTTGGGGCTAAATGGAAATCAATATTTTTTCACTAAAACTGTTTTGGGCAGCAGCAGTAGTCTAACTTTGAAAAATCACCAAAAATTTTAGAAATCGAATTATAGGATGAATAAAATATTAAATTAAATCTTATTGAGTCTAATTTTTTATAAAAGAAATTATGTAAGCAACGGAATTGTAAATCATGAGATACAATAACTTTTGTGAGACAAGGTCAGAATGATTTCGGGTTCCCCTGTTCTGAATTTGGAAAATCATAAAAAATTGGATCAAAATAAATAGGGGCTTAAATTTATATGTTTAGAATCCTTAATTAGTCTATTTTCAATATAAATAAGCGGGAATATCATCCAAACCTCGTACGATGAGATAATTAATTATTAGTGAAGAAGGGTCGGAACTATCAGACAGCAGAACAGGGGTAACTTTAAAGAATAAACTGTACTTATTGGATAAACCAAAGATTCTTAAAATTTTATGGTAATAAGATATGCAAGTCTGGTTTCAGGAAAAATTAGCGGATCTTGATTTCGAGTTCTGTAGCTTAAGATATAAATAATTTAGTGACTATGACGCAAATGGACAGTTTTGAATATACATATAAGTAAATAGTGAAATTGTTGATAATGTTACTTGTTGCATGTTATATAAATTAAGGATGTGGAATGGAGAGAAGGAGGAAAATATGTATGAATATTCAGCTAGCATGGCTAATTTCCATGTTTTAGGCTCATGTACTAAATTGAATAAAAGTAAAAATTTTATGGGCAATTTTGTAAAAATGTTAGAAATGACCAATTTTTATGAAATAGATTATTTTATTATTTAAAATTATAAAATTGAATGAAATTATTAATTAAGCTCAAGATCAGGGAAAAACATGTTTTAAGGATCAAATTGAAAAGTGTTGAAATTATGAAAAATTCTGATATTTTATAGAATTCATGGGTTGTTATCAATTTGTTTGAGAATAATGGCTGGGAATAAGGATTAAATTGCAATAATTTTATTTTATTTTAACCTAAAGATGAAATCGTCATTAATTAAAAGTTTAGGGGTAAAATGGTAATTTTGTTTAGAGTATTAATTGAATGTATTACAACATGAAATAAATGAAAACGATGATCAAATTTCTTTATAAAGATCCGGATAACTCGAATACGAGACTTGAATGTGGAAAAAAAAAGATATCGGATTAATGAAATTATAAACATGTACAAGCAACGAGGTAAGTTATTGTAAGTTGAATTGTATTTTTAAATGCATGAAATATCAATATAATGAATTACCTGATTTATGTTTATGAAGAAATGGCAAGAGAATGATATTTATCATGACATGTAAATAGGTGATTATTTTTGATACGTTGATACAAGGAAATTAATTAAATTGAGACGAGTAATAAATTCAAGTAAAACATATCGAGAAAAATAAGTACGTTAAGGGACAATATGTTTGATTTTAATTAGTTCCAAATATGAACGTTAGATGAAATGAAATATCTGATAAATAAATCGGTAACTCCGGTAATGCTCGTAACTCTATTCCGGTGACAGATTCGGGTTAGGGGCATTACATTTAGTGGTATCAGAGCTAAGGTTTAGTCGATTCTCGGACCGAATGTAGTACATGTGAAGTCTACAAATACATTACATAACCTGTGATAGTATGATATCTTTTGACTCTGATGAGATTTATTTTACTTAAAGATAGAGATGTTTTCCAACCGAGCTAATTCCGATAATGTTGAAAGCGATACTTAAGTATATGAGTAAAAGATGATTATGATGAGTCCGAACTTATAAATGTATGAATAAATGCTATATTTAAATTTATGTGTATAGTAAGTAAAAATTTTAAGGTAAGTATCAATATTGAATTGAATGAAATTGAGATAAATATTTGATAGTATGTTGTTGGAAAGTGAATTTTAAAGTGAATTGTTATTGAATCGAAATTGAAATTAAAATGTAAATTGATTAGAAAAGTGAAACAAATAGAATACATGAGAAGTTAATATTGGAATGGCTTTGATTCGATGATATGGAAATGAATAGATTTGAAATGTGAAAAGTGATTGGAATTGAATCAAATTGAATTGAATGTGATTATTTGAAATGTATATTGATTGAAAAGAAATTAGTGATTTTAAATTTGATTGGACAATAAAAAAATATGAATTGAATAAAAATAAATTAAATTATAAATATGTGTAAATATATAAATTGTGTATTGATTGAAAAGTAGTTGGAATTGAATCGAAGTATGATTATGTGTGAAAATCTGAAATATGTATTGGTATTGAATTGTATACTGATTAGAAAGTGGAAAAGTAAATTTGAATTGAATTGATTTGAATGGAATGGAATTATGATTAATTGAAATGTGTATTGGTTGGATACTGAAATATGAGAAATTGTGATTAAATTGAAAGCGAATTTGAAATAGAAAAATGATTTGAATACCCTATTAACTAGTCGGACTGAGTCGGATATAGTTGGCATGCCATAGGATTGGAAATGTTTAGGGATGCTTCGACCTCGAGTCGATGAGACACTGGGTGTCACTATATTTCTTCGGATAGATTCGATGAGGTACTGGGTACCAACTTTACTTCGGCTAGGCCGATGAGACACTGGGTGTCAACTATTACTTCGAACTATCCGATGAGGCACTGGGTGCCATATTGGTGTGTTTGGTTGGAATCCGCATATCCACCAAAGTCCGAGTCTTTTTAATAGGGCTAAATATGAATATTAAGTAAAATTGAAATAAGTATTAAATTCCCTATTAACTTGTCGGGCTAGTCGGATATAATTGGCATGCCATAGGATTGGAAGAGTACGAGGTTTATCGGCTTTATTGATCAGGCACTTATGTGTGAAGTCTCGTTATCGCCATCATCGCTATCGTTACTGCATTCGGCACTTTGTGTGTCGAATATTGTTACTATTACGAATTCACCGATTCAAAGACTTTGTGTGTCGAATATTGTTATTCTTTATCGCGTTATCGATTCGGCACTTTGTGTGTCGAATATTGTTACTGTTACCGTTACTGATTCGACACTTTGTGTGTCGAATATTGTTACTGCTACCGTTACCGATTTGGCACTCTGTGTGTCGGATATTGTTACCGCATCTTTATTCGCATTACAATTGTTCGAAAAGGTACTTCGTACCTTACTATTACTTATTCTTTTTTGATTTATTCCGATAAGGTATTCTCGTGTGTCTTCGTCTTGCTCATCATATCTTGTTTGTTCGGCTTTAGTAGATGTGGTGGCACTATGTGCCATACTGGTGTGTTTGGGTTGGAATCTGTGTATCCGTCAAAGTCTGGATTGTTAATAGGGTGAACAACTGAAATGAGAAAATTAAATAAATTTGATTGCTCATTACTATTAAAATATATATATATATATATATATATATATATATATATATATATATATATATATATATATATGAAAAGAAATTATGAGTTGAATTCTCAATTGAAATGTAATGTGAGATTTGGAAAGGTTCATGAATTGATTAAAGATAATATAGATGATATATGATGTCTGAAGTATGTGTTTACTGAAAATTTTCCCAAATTGGTTTTCGTTAGTGAATGGAATGATACGGGGTTCATGATGATGAAATTAGTCGGAAAAATGATAATTGAGTAGTAAAGATGTTTGTGTGTGATAGTCTGATTGAAACGAATATGATCATCTTTTCTAGGTATTCTATATATTCTTTTATCCTCAAAGATATGTGTGTGGTTATTCATTCTGGTGGAGTTCGATGTTTTGAGAATGCTAGTTAATTATGATGTTAGAAGAAAGCTCTATTGGTCCAGGTTCGGTTTATGATCGTCATTTCTTCATCTTTTGGAATTCTATTTTAATATGTTGGAAACGAAGTTAATGGTAAAAATTTATGTGAGACTATTCTTTTGTTTCTACCGATTATGATTTTGTTTTATACATGCGGAAATATATTATCTCTGTTATGATGGAAGTCCGAGTCGATGAAATGTGTGTTTTTCTTCTCGGCTTTCTTTGAGAAATTATCAAGATCTTTATTATCTCTTCTTGTGAGCTAGATGTAATAGTGATTGCACGAGCGTTACATAATATTTTTGAGTTCATGTTCAGATGTCTATTTGTTAGCAAGTAAGCCGAACATTAAGAACATTTAGGATTATTATAGTTAGTGATAATACTAGTATGTTATGAGATAGAATGACTATAGATTTTGAATTGGGATTGTCATTAACATCGGAAAGGAAAATATTATTTAGTTTATGGTTGTTCATTTGACAAAGAAAGATCTATATGATCATTTCAGTAGGTACAAAGTTTTCATTTGACAGATCAACTGAATATATGTGTCCTTGAGAAGGTAATTTAGAATTTTGACAGTATGATCCAACATTGTGTTCTAGAGTTCAAAGGTGACAGGAAAAAGATAGTCGAGGTTAAATCAAATTGTGATTCTGAGAATTTAGTAAAAGTGTTTTATGAGTGTTGAAAGTAACTTCTTCTGGTAAGATTTTCGGGGACGAAAATCCCTAAAGGGGGGAGAGTTGTAACAGCCTAATTTCAGTGGTGTCGGAACAGTGATTCGAGATCACTAAATCTGACAAATGAGTAGGAAATATTATTAATTTAGTGAGTATAATTTAAATGTGAAGTTAGGAAAAATTTTGAAATAGTGAATAGTGTACAAAATATATATATATTAAAATAATTAGAATCGAAAACGAGGTATCGAGACCTCAAAAATTTTAAATCGAGCCATAAATATTTTTATAAATATTTATAGAGTGTTAATAAGTTAGTATTAAAGTTTCGTCAAGAAATTTTAAAGTACTGATAGCTAATTAAATAAAAAGGACTAAATTGAAAAATGTGTAAAAGTTGCTAAAATGATTAAATAGCTCAATTGAAAAATGAGGAAGGACCTAAAGTGCAAATAATCCCAAAGGAGATATTTTGGGGGGCAATAGCTGAGAAAAATCAGAAAATGGGTGAAATAAGGGTAAAATTAGAAAATTGCCAAAATTAACTAAATAAAAATGGGACGAAATTGGAATATCTAGAATTCTCTTCATTTCTCTTCATATTCATCAGCTGAAAAATAGCCATGGAGGAGGGCTCAAGCTGATTTTCATACTCTAGCTTCATGTAAGTCTAATTCTTGCTTTCTCCTTGAAATTTTTATGTTTTTGGACTTTTACAATTGGGTCCTACTTACTATTTCATTAGTTTTTGATTCCATGGCTAATTTTTGAAGTTTTTATGGATGAATACTGGAAGCATATGATGAATAAACATAGAATTGAAGCTTTAATTTTGATATATGGTGATTTTATCAAGTAAAATTGATGAAAATTGGTTTAGGACCTAATTGTGAAAGAGTTTGGAATTAAGGTCTTGTGTTAAAGTTCTGGTTTTCAAGGGTTATGAAGTAGTTTAAAATGATAAAATAAAGTATTAAATGAGAAAAATTATCTCAATTGAGGAGTTAATTGAGCAAGGATTGAATTGTATGAACTATAAAATTTGGGGCTAAATGGAAATCAATATTTTTTCACTAAAACTGTTTTGGGCAGCAGCAGTAGTCTAACTTTGAAAAATCACCAAAAATTTTAAAAATCGAATTATAGGATGAATAAAGTATTAAATTAAATCTTATTAAGTGTAGTTTTTTATAAAAGAAATTATGTAAGCAACAAAATTGTAAATCATGAGATACAATAACTTTTGTGAGATAAGGTCAGAATGATTTCGGGTTCCCCTATTCTGAATTTGGAAAATCATAAAAAATTGGATAAAAATAATTAGGGGCTTAAATTTATATGTTTAGAATCCTTAATGAGTCTATTTTCAATAGAAATAAGCGGAAATATCATCCGAACCTTGTATGATGAGATAATTAATTCTTAGTGAAGAAGGGTCGGAACTGTCAGACAGCAGAACAGGAGTAAATTTAAAGAATAAGTTGTACTTATTGGCTAAACCAAAAATTCTTAAAATTTTATGGTTATAAGATATGCAAGTCTAGTTTCAGGAAAAATTAGCGGATCTTGATTTCGAGTTCTTTAGCTTAAGATATAAATAATTTAGTGACTATGACGCAAATGGACAGTTTTGAATATACATATAAGTAAATAGTGAAATTGTTGATAATGTTACTTGTTGCATGTTATATAAATTAAGGATGTGGAATGGAGAGGAGGAGGAGGAAAATATGTATGAATATTCAGCTAGCATGGCTAATTTACATGTTTTAGGCTCATGTACTAAATTGAATAAAAGTAAAAATTTTATGGGCAATTTTGTAAAAATGTTAGAAATGACCAATTTTTATGAAATAGATTATTTTATTATTTAAAATTATAAAATTGAATGAAATTATTAATTAAGCTCAAGATCAGGGAAAAACATGTTTTAAGGATCGAATTGAAAAGTGTTGAAATTATGGAAAATTCTGATATTTTATAGAATTCATGGGTTGTTATCAATTTGTTTGAGAATAACGGCTGGGAATAAGGATTAAATTGCAATAATTTTATTTTATTTTAACCTAAGGATGAAATCATCATTAATTAAAAGTTTAGGGGTAAAATGGTAATTTTGTTTAGAGTATTAATTGAATGTATTACAACATGAAATAAATGAAAACGATGATCAAATTTCTTTATAAAGATCCGGATAACTCGAATACGAGACTTGAACGTGGAAAAAAGATATCGGATTAATGAAATTATAAACATGTACAAACAACGAGGTAAGTTATTGTAACTTGAATTGTATTTTTAAATGCATGAAATATCGATATAATGAATTACCTGATTTATGTTTATGAAGAAATGGCAAGAGAATGATATTTATCATGACATGTAAATAGGTGATTATTTTTGATACGTTGATACAAGGAAATTAATTAAATTGAGACGAGTAATAAATTCAAGTAAAACATATCGAGAAAAATAAGTACGTTAAGGGACAGTATATTTGATTTTAATTGGTTCCAAATATGAACGTTAGATGAAATGAAATATCTGATAAATAAATCGGTAACTCCGGTAATGCTCCGTAACTCTATTCTGGTGACGGATTCGGGTTAGGGGCGTTACAAGTTCAAGGCGCTAGAAAGCGCTGATTATCAGTGTGGCATGGATGCTAAGGAGTTAAGTTTGGTTCCGGATCTAATGCTTCCTCTGAAGTTCAAAATGCTGAAGTTTGAAAAATACAACGGAACCAGCTGCCCTGAGGCCCACATCACGATGTTTTGTCAGAGGATGATTGGTCATGTCAATTATGATCAGTTGTTAGTTTATTATTTTCAGGACAGTTTGACTAGGGCTGCGGCTAAATGGTACAATCAGCTAAATCGTTCCCAAGTTAAATCATGGAGGGATTTAGCATAGGCCTTAATGAATTAGTATGGCTATGTGAAGGATATAGCACCTGACAGGATCACATTACAGAATATGGAGAAAAATCCGGGTGAAAGTTTCAGGCAATATGCTCTGAGGTGGAGGGAAGTTGCTGCACAGGTCCATCCACCACTGTTGGAAAAAGAAACAACCATGCTCTTCATTAATACCTTTAAAGCACCCTTCATTAATCACATGCTGGGCAGTGCAACTAAGAGTTTCGTGGACATAGTGATGTCCGGTGAAATGATAGAGAATGCGATAATGTGCGGAAAGATAGAGGTTGGGAAAAGCACCAGGAGGTTAGTCCCGAAGAAGAGAGAAAATGAGGTTAGCAATGTGAGCATGGGTTATGCGAAACCAATCACAGTAAATTAACCGAGAACGGTGGCCATGGGCCAGCAGGCTGCGCCAAAACAAGAGCCTAATACAAAGCAAAACACTGAGAAGCTCCAGTTTACTCCCATTCCAGTAATGTATCGGGAGCTGTACAAAAGTCTATTTGATGCGCACGTTGTAACCCTTGTCTACTTAAAACCATTGCAACCCCCATATCCCAAATGATATGACGCAAACACTCAATATGAATATCATGAGGGAATAGTGGGGCACTCGATAGAGAACTGTCTCTTTTTTAAAAGGCTAGTCGAGAGGCTCATCAACATGGGCGTTGTGAAGTTCGACAATGCACCTGATACAGGAAATTCGTTACCCAATCATACTGACAATGGGGTGAACGCGATAGCTGAGAATGTGGGAAGGAAAATCAAGTTGAATGTTGTAGAAATAAGAATCCCTTTGAGAGAGGTTTGGAGGGAAATGGTCGAAAGAGGTCTAATTTTGCAAAATTTAGGGAGCAAGTCTCAAGAAGCGAGGAACTATTGTGAGTTCCATGGAGAGAAAGATCACGAGATTCAGAGATGTAGTGAATTCTAGGCCCTGGTGCAGGGTCTAATAGACAACAAAGAGCTAGAGTTCTTTGAGTTCACTAAAGGAAAGGACGTGTGCACTGCAGGAGAAGGGTCGGTAGAAAAGGTCTGTGAGACTAGTCACCCTGTGGTAATTATCTCATGGCCAAAGATCAATAGAGCTGGAGAAAAAGTTACACCAAGAGTTGTAATTCAAAAACCCGTAGCTTTTTCTTATAAGGATAGCAAAAGGGTGCCCTGGAATTACAATTGTAATGTAACATATTCGGGAAAGGAAAGTCTGGTCAGCATGCCAGGTACGAAAGTCGAGCCTGGAAAAGGAAAGTCCCTGATGGTTGAACAAGGGGAAAAATGGTCAGAACCACTGGTCAATGAACTAGTAACTGAGAATGAAGCCAAAGAGTTTTTAAAGTTCCTAAAACACAGTGAGTATAGTGTTGCGGAGCAGTTGCACAAGCAGCCAACACGTACGTCGGTACTGGCTTTGCTTTTAAACTCGTAGATGCACCGTAACGCGCTAATGAAAGTTTTGAACGATACCTATGTCGCTGAAGATATTCAGTGAACAAGTTAGATCGCCTTGTCAGCAACATAAATGTCGATTACTTTATTTCTTTCAGCAATGATGAGATACCGCCAGGTGGCGTGGTGTCCACCAAGGCTTTGCACATCACTACCCGGTGCAAAGGGTATACACTACTGGGGGTATTAATTGACAATGGGTTGGCACTGAATGTCTTGCTCCTGTCCACATTGAATAGGTTACCTATAGATAGCTCTCATATGAAGACATTCCAGAACATAATGAGAGCGTTCGATGACACCGAGAGGAAAGTAATAGGTAGGATTGAGATCCCCCTTCTGATCGGACCCAATACGTACGAGGTGGACTTCCTCGTGTTGGACATCAGACCCTCTTATGATTGTTTATTGGGGAGGCCTTGGATTCACTCGGCGGGAGCAGTACCATCATCATTGCACCAGAAGCTGAAGCTGGTGACGGAAGGTCGCCTGATAACCATAAATGCAAAGGAGGACATTATTGCATCCATTACTAGTGATGCACCGTACATCGAGAATGATACTGAGGCGATAGAGTGTTTCTTTCGGTCGTTAGAGTTCGTAAATACAACTTTCATCACCGAGAGAGGCAGGACCCTAATACCGAAAAATATCCGAAGCTACAATGATGAGCTTACGACTGATGGTAGGAAAATTAGCATTGCCTGGAAGGGGACTCGAAAAATACCTTCACGGATGGGTCAAAATGTCAGGTTTGGCTGGCAAGCGGAATCATTTTGGTTTGGGGTATAGGCCAGACGCCAAACAGAGAAAGGAAGAATTGGAAAGGAAGCAGGAGAGAGAAGGGCACGATTGAGTGGGGCAGAGGTCAAGTGGGAGTCAGTGACCTTCCTCCATATATCCAATACATTCAGGTCGGAAGGAATTATTCATCTTGAATCGAAGATGGTAGGAGAAGGAACGGCTGAAGATATGATGGGCAATTTGAGCATCAATGCCCTATCTGAGGAGAGAGTGATGGAAGGAGACTTATCAGGCATTCGCCCTCATGAGCCTGGCAGTATTCTAAACAATTGGGCTGTGGAAGAAATTCCTGTAGTTCTTAGAGCTAATACAGAGTAATGTTCAGAACACACTTATTGTTTTAAGCCTAGAAACAATAAGAATCTTTTGTGAAATAGGCTCATGTTCAAACACCTTTATTTTCAATAAGAAATGCATTTTTTATGTCTCATTCTGGGAAAATATTCTTTAATATTCTCATTACATTCATAATCATGCCATACAAATAAGCTACTCTTAGATTCATTCTTTGGATATTTCTTTCGTGTTATAATAGATCTCCAGATATCAACGATACGAGCGATACTTTTACGGACCCAGAATCTCCTTTTGAACGAGATATGTGTTTAGAAAGATCTCAGGATTTTGAAGATGACGAAGATTGTGGGTTATCTCCGGATTTGTTAAGGATGGTAGAACGGGAAGATAAATAGATTCTACCCCATAAAGAGACAACCGAGAATGTGACCTTGGAAGAAGGGAAAGAAGTGAAAATCAGAACCTGCATAACCAAGGAGACAAGGCAAGACCTCATTAAACTACTGCAAGAGTTCAAAGATGTCTTCGTGTGGTAGTATCAAGACATGCCAGGGTTAAGCGCTGATATTGCAGTACATCGAGTCTCCATAAAGAAAGAGTGCAGGCCTGTTCAACAGAAGCTTCGAAGGATGAGACCCGATGTTGCAGTAAAAATAAGGGAGGAGGTCAGGAAACAATTCGATGTTGGGTTCTTACAAGTGGTGAATTACTCGGAATGGGTAGCCAATGTCGTCCCAGTCCCTAAGAAAGATGGAAAGGTACGGATATGTGTAGATTACAGAGACCTAAACAAGGCCAGCCCAAAGGACAACTTCCCGCTGCCCCATATCGACACTCTGGTGGATAATACGGCAGGCTAATCATTGTTCTCTTTCATGGATGGTTTCTCTGGATACAATTAGATAAAGATGCATCCTATGGATATGGAAAATACCACATTCATAACCTTATGGGAATATTTTGCTATAGGGTGATACCATTTGAGTTAAAAAATACGGGAGCAACGTATCAAAGAGCCATGGTAATCTTATTTCACGATATCATGCACGAGGAGATTGAGGTTTACGTCGATGATATGATAGCAAAATCTCGAACAGAAAAAGAACATATACAGGTTTTGAGGAAATTATTCTTGAGGCTGAGAAAGTTCCAGCTAAAGCTCAATCCAATAAAATGTACTTTTGAGGCTAGATCAGCAAAGCTGCTCGATTTTGTCGTTAGTGAAAAAGGAATCGAGGTTGACCCCGACAAAGTAAAGGCTATACAACAATTGCGCCACGCACTCAGAAGGAAGTTCGAGGTTTTCTGGGAAGACTAAATTACATCGCCCGGTTTATTTCGCAACTAACTGAGAAATGTGACCCCATATTTTGTCTTCTCAAGAAACACAACCGGGTGTGTGGGATGATGAATGCCAGAGGACCTTTGACAAGGTTAAACAATATTTGTCCAATCCCCAGTGTTAACGCCACTTAGTTAGAATAGACTATTGATATTGTATTTGGCAGTATTTGACCATTCAATGGGATGTGTGCTTGGTCAACACGACGAGACAGGAAAGAAAGAAAAGGCGATATACTACCTCAGTAAGAAATTCACTGAGTGTGAGATGAGATATTCGCCAATTGAGAAGCTATGTTGTGCTTTGGTTTGGACAACTCAGAGGTTGAGTCAGTACATATTGTATCATACGACCTGGTTAATCTCAAAATTAGACCCTCTTAAGTACATGATTGAGTCGGCCGCTCTGAATGGAAGGATGGCCCAATGGCAAATTTTGCTTTCTGAATTCAACATTGTTTACTTGAACTAGAAGACTGTAAAAGGGAGTGAAATAGCAGATTTTCTAGCCAGTAGAGCTTTAGAAGATTACGAGCCTTTGAACTTTGATTTCCCCAATGAAGATCTAATGTATGTGGCAACTACCGAAGAAGACACTCTAGAAGATCATCCTTGGAAATTGAATTTTGACGGAGCATCAAATGCCGTTGGTAATGGAATTGGGGCAGTCCTAATATCCCCAAGTGGAGATCATTATCCATTCACTTGCAAATTGGATTTTGATTGCACAAACAATATGGCAGAGTACGAAGCATGTATCATGGGAATCCGTGCGGCCATAGAGCGTAAAATCAGGGTGTTAGAGGTATATGGGGATTTTGCACTGGTGATCTATCAGCTCAAAGGTGAATGGGAAACAAGAGACCCAAAGTTGATCAACTATCGAGAGCTGGTTTTGGATTTAATCAAAGTGTTTGATGATATCACTTTTCATTATCTCCAGCGAGATGAAAATCAGATGGTTAATGCCTTGACTACGTTAGCTTCATGATTAGAGCAAATAAACAAGAGGATATGAAGCTGATCCAGATGAGTATTTGTGATGCTCCAGCTCATTGCTGCAATATTGACGAAGAGGAAGAGAGGGATGATCATCCCTGTTATCATGATATTTTACGATATGTGAAAAATCGTGTATATCCTGATCAGGCAACTGAAAATGATAAGCAAATGTTGAGGAGGCTAGCCGGTGACTATGTCCTAGACGGGGAAATCCTGTATAAAAGAAGGAAAGACCAAGTGCTGCTAAGATGTGTTAATGCTGTTGAAGCAAGAAAAAATCCTCGAAGAAGTCCATGAAGGTGTCTGTGGGACGGATGCCAATGGATTCTCAATGGCCAGACAAAACATGAGATTCGGGTATTACTGGTCTACAATGGAAGGAGATTGCATCAGTTACGCCAAGAAATGCCATAAGTGCCAAATTTATGGTGACAAGATCCATGTGCCTCCTTCACCTCTTTATGTTATGACTTCCCCATGGCCTTTCTCAATGTGGGGCATGGACGTCATTGGGCCAATTTCGCTGAAGGCTTCTAACAGACATCGATTTATCTTTGTGGTCATTGATTATTTCACCAAGTGGGTGGAAGCTGCTTCATACACCAACGTCACAAAGTCAGCGGTCAGCAAGTTCTTGAAAAAAGAAATCATATGTCGATATGGCATGCCAGAGAGGATCATATCTGACAAGGCATTAAATTTGAATAAGAGCGTGATAGTGGAAGTCTGCAGTCAATTCAAAATTAAGCACCACAACTCATCACCATATCGCCCAAAAATGAATGGGGCAATTAAGGCGGATAATAAAAATATAAAGAGGATCATGGGGAAAATGGCTGAGACTTACAAGGATTGGTATGAAAAGCTACCATTTGCTCTCTATGCCTATCGAACGTAGGTCAGAACTTCTACCGGGGCAACACCTTTCTCATTGGTTTATGGGATGGAGGCAGTTTTGCCTATTAAAGTCGAGATTCCTTCTCTCCGGGTTCTATCAGAATTGAAGCTGGACGAAGGAAAATGGGTCCAATCCCGGTACGATCAACTAAACTTGACTGAGGAAAAGAGGCTAAAGGCTATCCGTCATGGTCAAATGTACCAGAAGTGAATGATACAAGCTTACAACAAAAAAGTTTGCCCAAGAGTATTCTAAGAAGGGGACTTGGTATTGAAAAAGATTCTCCCCATGCAAAAAGATTTCAGAGGGAGATGGATGCCAAATTGGGAAGGATCTTATATAGTGAAGAAGGCATTTTCGGGAGGGGCACTGATATTAGCGGAAATGGATGGTAAAAGCCTTCTCAACCCAGTAAATTAGGATTCGGTCAAGAAGTGCTTCACCTGAAAGGGGAGAGACCAAGACGAAAACCCGCAAAAGGGCGCTTTTTTAAAAAAAAAAATTAAAAGGCTAAGGTGAAAACCTGTAAAGGGCGTCTTGAGACCAAAGGGGTTTTGAGTTGAAAACTCGAAAAAGGGCAGCTCAAATTATGATCAAAGAGGGGGCATGTTGCGGTCTTGTTCTACCAAAAATAACAAGAAGTAGGAACATTACATCTTGGGGCATCAACGAAATACTTCGAACCTCCTAAACACATATCTGGCTCCCAATGGTTTTCGAACAGTCTGAATAGAGAAGCTCACGCTGCGATATTTGGGGCACCTATTTTCCATCTTATACATTTTTGTACCTTAGCAAAATCTGTTATCTTAACTAATTTTCTACTTCGAGCTTCGTTTCCAATAAAATTTCATCTTGTGCATTTTGATAATCTTTATAAGCTTCTCTTATTGAAATATTGGTTAATGGACTAATAAACACTTTCATAAAAGGAGTTCTGCATATTGCTCTAGAGGCTTCTAAGTAGTGCAAGAACCCGAAACAGGTAAGTTATTTAGAACTCACCAAGCTTAAGGGTTGGAGTTACTTGAGAAGAAATAGGCTTCTAAGACTATTGCTTCAGATGTTCTGTTAAAGATATCAGTTGAACGAGAAGAAATACGTCAATAACAAACAGTGAGCAATAACAGCCTAAGCGTTAAAAGGGGCATTCTCATGACATTCTGCATTCATACAAATGTCATTCATAATATATCTGGTAGGAGCATTTGATTCATTTTGATCATAGCATCCTAGTCATTTGGCATAAACATAGGCATATGAAACCGAGTCTACAGGACATGTTTCCCAGAGGACAGTGTAGCGATATCGGTGAAAATTACAGATCTTATGTCCTTAAGTAGTAGTAGAGCAGATCGAAGACAGTGAGCCTTAACCCTCTAAGTAGTAGGGTAACAGGCTGAAAATTACAGATCTTATCTCCCTAAGCAGTAGTGGAGCAGATTGAAGACGAAGAGCGTTATCCCCCTAAGCAGTAGGGAAATAGGCTAGAAATTACACCCTATCTCCCTAAGCAGTAGTGGAACGGATCAAAAATGGTGAGCTTATCCCCCTAAGTAGTAGGGAAGCAGGCTGGAAATTACAACCTATCTCCCTAAGCAGTAGTGGAGCGGATCGAAGACAGTGAGCCTTATCCCCCTAAGCAGTAGAGAAACAGACAGGAAATTACAGATCTTATCTCCCTAAGCAGTAGTGGAGCGGATCGAAGACGATGAGCCTTATCCCCCTAAGCAGTAGAGAAACAAGCTGGATTACACCCTATCTCCCTAAGCAGTAGTGGAATAGGTTGAAGACGGTGAGCCTTATCCCTCTAAGCAATAGGGAAACATCCTAAAAATTACAGATCTTATCCCCCTAAGCAGTAGGGAAACATCCTAAAAATTACAGATCTTATCTCCCTAAGCAGTAGGGAAACATGTTGAAAATTACAGATCTTATCTCTCTAAGCAGTAGTGGGGCAGATCGAAGACGGTGAGTCTTATCCCCTAAGCAGTAGGGAAACAGGCTGGAAATTGCAGATCTTATCTCCCTAAATAGTAGTAGAGTAGATCAAAGACGACGAATTTTATCTCAATGTAATGGCAATGGAACAGATTTAAGCCACCAGCCTTATCTCCCTAAGCAATAGTGGAACAAGCTGAAGATTACAGATCATATCTCTCTAAGCAATAATGGAGCAGATTGAAACAAAATTTCCTGTACCCCTGAAAACGCAGTGGGTTAAAGTAAGGCTACCTGAAGAAATGGAGCATCAAGAAATCAAGACTCAGCAAGACCAGGCAAAATTGGCCCTTTCAAAGTCTTTGCCCCATTCTCGTTACACAACAATGAGCAAAAAGCGGCAGCTGTAGGGCCCAATTTTAGCCCAGGGACCAATAAACAATACAAAGTCCATTTACAACCCAAATACCAACCCTCAGACCCAATTACAATAGGCCCAAACCCGAAGCCCAATCCAAACACCTAACCCTAGCCCAAAATTCTAGCCCAAAACCTTAACATTTTTGAGAAAACCCTAATCTACCTAAAGGTCTCAGCCGCCGCATGCCCCATGCCCCCTTCGCGCACCGAACGCCACCACCTCGCAACGTGCGCCGCTCCACCACGCCACGTCAGTGGCATGCCCACACACGCATCTGCAAACAAACATGAAAGAAGGAACAGCAGCAAAGAAGTTGTTCTTTTTTTTCCTTTCGTTTGGCTATAAAACCGAAGAGGATCGAATGTAAAAGAGACCTTTTTTTTTCGCATTTTACACATACTGAATACAAGCAAAAATCAATAGCAATAAAAAATCGCCAAAGTTTAAAAGGTTATTTTTTACTCTTTTGCTAAGATCGTCTTTTCCTATTCGTGATTCCTTTGTTTCTTTTTTCTTTTCGTGTTTTCACAAACTGTTTTTAAATAAAAAAAATTAAGGAAAGGGCAAACTTACCTTCGTTGGCACAGGTGGAGGTGCACAAAGCACCGATGACCCCATAAGTTGACCACGGTGGTGGTACGACGATGCCGGCACCCCGAAAGCTAAGTTTAAAACCCTAGCATAAGAGAGCATTCTATTTTTTTTAGAAAAATCAGGGGCCCAAATGATTTTTTTGTGGAAAATTTTGGATTTATACTGCACAAGAAACGACACAGTTTTGTGCCTGGGGTTTAAGCGTCAAAACGACGCCGTTTCGGCCCCCAGGATCCTCGTGCTGACCCGACCCGGGGAGGATCCGCGCATTTTCTATTAGTGGGATATTTGTGCAATTGGGCCCTCCCTCCTGCGCTGTTATGTGATTAGGTCTTTTACCCTTTTTAATTTGGCCCAGAAATTTTGTGAAAGTTTCATTTTGATCCGCATTTAAACGCTGCGTTTAGGAACCTGGGGGAATTTCATTCTCAATCCCCGCACATTTGCGCGCGTTGCGTTTTAGCCTTTAGTTTTGTTTTAATGTTCTATTTTACCCTATTTAGTTTAATTCTATTTCAATTTAGTTTGTTTTTTCATTTCAATAGTTAATTCTCTCATTTTTTTTTAATTATTTACTTAATATTCATTTATTTTAAAAATTATTTAAATATATGTTGTGAATTACTTTAATCTTTTTTTTTACCTCATTTCAATTTGGAGTTTTTTTCGTATTTGTTTTTTTATTTATTTAAATTGTATAGTCATTGTTTTAAAAAACCTTTGCATATAATGTGGTTTTAAAATTATGTATAATATTTTATTAAATTATCCTTATATATTATTACATATATATAGTTTATATTTAAATTAGTTCGACCCTATGTACATTCTCAATTTCATGATTGCTTTATATTTACATTTTCTTTTAAATTTAGTTATATATAATTTATTTCTCTTAAAGGTCCTATTTTACTATATATATTCTGTTTTTAACACCCTCATCCATTATTATTTTATATATATTATTTTTATTAAGTTTTTCACTTCATACACATTATTTGTTTTAAAATTTTGCATGGCCATATATCATAATTTTAAGTTTTAAATTGTTTTGTATAGCATTAATTTTAAATTTTCAGTTTATAATATTTATTTTGACATTCATTTATATGATAGACCTTATATTCTATGCATTAATTATTTTTATTTTCATTCATTTTAAAATCTATTTCAAAAGTTTTGCATATATTGTTTGTTTATATTCATATAATTTATTTTATGTATTTTTGTTGTTTTTGTGTGTTTTAATTTACGTATTTTACACCTTTGTATTATTGTTGATAAGTGGTGTAGCACATTAACCATGTACATGTTTCATATTAGTTACCTCGTTTTTTAGTTCCGTGTATTGATGTAAAATTGATATTATTAACTTGTTTGCTTTAAATTTATCATTTCATTCTTTTGTATTTCGAATAAACTGAATAAATGTACTCCACTACCTTTATAACCACCTGCGTTTTAAAAAATCTTCTCAACATAAGGAAATATTTCGTGTTTGGAACTCGAGAAATCGTGCCCTAACGTGCTGGGATTCGTATTTTTGTTCAACTGAATAACGAAATATCCTTTTAAAGTTTCATCCGTGTTTTCTAAATTTTAAAACAAGGCAATGTTCTATGTTTGGAAATCTGAGAAAACGTGCCCTAACGTGCTGGGTGTCGTTTTTTCGTTAGACCAGATAATTGAATATCCTTTTAGTTGCATGTTTTGGAAACCATGAAGTGATCTCAGTTCTTGGAGGTTTAAAATATCGTGTCCTAATGTGCTGGATGTGGTATTTTATCCCTTTAGAACGAGAGAATCTTCAAATCCAACTCGAGTTGTTCGTACATTTTTAAAAGGATCATATTTTAACATTTTTTTTTAAATTTTCAACATTAGGACATTGATTAATCAATTGGTACCAATTTTGGGCGTTACGAGGGTGCTAACCCTTCCTCGTGCATAACCGACTCCCGAACCTTGTTCTCAATTTTCGTAGACCCAAAATCATTGTTTTAATAAATCAAAATGTTTTATTAAAATGATCAACCTCAAGGTAATCCAATCACACCTCAGAAACAAATTCGGTGGCGACTCCATACCTCGTTTTAAAGTCGATCCTCGATCCTCGTTTTTCAAAATAAAAAAGGTTTCGACAACCCAAATTTTAATTCTTTATATTAATGTATTTTTCTAATCTATTTTATAATTAATGAAAATTAATCTTTTCAAAGTTCGTGATTACCCCTTTAAAAATTATCATTTATAATCCAATAAACTTATTCATTTTGAGGTTCAATTGTCCTTTTTAATAATGTCCTTCCTAAAGTTTAAATTTAAGTTTTCTACCAAAAAATCTAATGTATTTTACCACTACATGGTGATAATCAAAATTCAGTTAAGTCCATTCCTAGAATATTTTCACTGATTATTAGAATTAATACTTTAGATTTTTGTCTCTTTTATTCCGATAAAAAAAATTACAAACCGCTTGCTGAAGACTTGGCTCAATCCACGGGATCCGAAAAATCAATTATATATATATATATATATATATATATATATATATATGTATTAGAAGTTTGTAATTAAATAAGAATGTTGAGATTATAATTTTTGACAATTGGTGTTTTTTATTTAAAGTATTTATTTTTATTTTGAGTTTTTTTAAATTATATTAGATGATTTACTTTAAATATAACTTAATTATTATACATATATTACAATTTATAAGACTCTCATTATTATTTTTTATAATAAAAATTCTTTTTGTTATTGTTAGTTATAATTTTTTTTCATAGATAAATTTATTTGTTATTACAAAATTTTATAATAAAATCTTGACATATCTATTTACTAAAATCATTTTAATATAATATTTCAAAGACATATATATTTATTATGATCATTTTAATATAATATTTTCAAACATCATAACAAAACATATATTTTCTATACTACTGATATGTATTAACATTAAGTTTACATTACTTTTTATCTCTTTTTAAAAACAATTACATTGACAAACACTATTAGTATGTACATATGCAATCTAGTTCAAAATATATTAATATATTAAATAAATATTTTCATCTAAATTTAAATAAAAATAATTTTATTAAAATAATAATTTGAGTATTATATAATATTTTAAATTCAAAATAAGTCAACTTGTTATGAAAAATAAATAAATAAAGTAAAAACCATAAGATATAAAAGAACGAAAAGAGAAGTATATATTTTATTCATCAATAGGAATATTTCTCTTCCAATTTGTTCATCGTCTCTTTAGCAGTTGATACCTTGCTTTGCATTGGAAGTGTATTGCTTATATTAGCTAAGATATAGCAACGAGCTATCTCCTTAGAGTTTTTCCAATTGGCCTTTGCCTCTGGTTGGTTAGGGCTTGGGCATCTATTATAAAAAACAAACTTGAGTTTTTCATAGCTTAGAATAATACGTAGGTTCATTTTTCATTCCTCATAGTTGTTTCCATTCAGTTTTTTTTCAGTAATAATATTGATCTATTGAGTTGGTATCATTTTTCAAAATGTAAAATAAAAATTTCCATCCATTAATTATCCTTGTATTAAGCAAATATTGAAAAATTATTTTGCAACATACAATATGCATTAATCACGATATGTGCATCTTACATTAAACCTTGAAAAATTGTAAGTCATTGCAACAATAATTCTCACACTCATTGAATTAAGTTACTATGAGGGTAATCTTAATCAATTAGTCAAGAACATGGATTTTCATACAATTAATATGTGAATCTAACTATTTAGATGCCACATATATTAATAATCATTTCACGTTTGGCCAATTTTCTAACTTAAATAGAGTTTCGTAGGAAGTTACTTAACAAGAATAATCTTGATTGTATAACCTTCAACTCAATACCCATCATAAATATGTAGTTTTTTTATGAGTCATCGTGAGATAATCTCAATGAGTAACATATATGACTAGTTATAGTCTTAAAGGAAATCTCCCAAGTAAACCCACATTATAATACTTATCATAAGTGCAACCAGGATAAAATTGACTCAAAATACTATCATGTTAGTATACAGAGACCATTGATGGAGGCTATAGGCCTTGTTTAGGGACATTCTCCTATTTAATATTTTAAAAATGATGCATGATTTGAATTTCGATTTCAAGCATTAATGATTAAATATCTAGGCAAGTACGAGTGACATTCTTTTTAAAACTATATGGCATGCTTAATCATATATGGATGGACATACTTCTTGATTTATCATCATTTAATTATTCATAATATTCAAAATATCATAATCGTAATAGAAAAATAAATCAACTCTAACCAGCCAAAAATTTTCATAATTCCATCTTAGGGAAAAATAAAATAATTAAAAATTAAAAAAAAAATTCCTAAAGCATTCTTTGAGTCTTTTGGGTAAAAGCCAAATATCCTAAAGTTCTACCTAAAAAGAACTTGTTTGACAAAATTAACACTGGTATGCGAGAACCAATAAACCCGAGCACTGAGTAACCAAGGAAAACGCGAGTGGCATCCCCATTGCACCATTCAACCGCCCTCACCAACATTTTCAGACCACCACCACTACCAACCCTATAGGATTGATCTGACTCTACAACTCAGTGCGCGAGTGTCCCACGCACAAGGCATGTGAAATCCTTCAGTGTTGTTCGATATGCTCTACTTGGGTAGGGCATGATGTCCTAACCTCTACTATCTCTGCTGCACGCACAACTAGACGTGATGCTCAATTGCCTCCAACGCGTTGTTGGTTTAACACCCAAAATAGGGTCTAGGAGTTTTGAGTGTATTTTAGGAATTTTAGCCTATATGTGCTCAAAATTTCGTAAGGTTGGTATTCAATAATGTTTTCAGCTATAGCTATTAGGGAATTGAGTCAATTTCTGAAAATGATTTTTAAATACCTTAATTCTAGAAAAAAGGGTTGATTTGTAACAGGGTCAAAACAGTGAGCATTTTTGTTGCAGTTTTACCAATTTTTAAAACTGAACCTAATAAACCCCCATTCCCAATTCTATTTAACAATGGTTGCTCTCCAAAGTTTGCTATAGTCGTCCCTTGCTATCCCCTTGATCTTTCAATTGATTTTTTATTCCTAAATCATAATACTTTGATTTCTTATCATTCCCAAGTCAATTACCTTAATAAATCTCCAAGAAAAACACTAAAAAACTCTATAGATTTCGTCATCTTCTTCAATCGTGGGTTTTCTGAATTTGCATCAATACTCATTTAATCTTCCACCAAAGGAAACCATTCACTTTCCCATTGGTTTTTAATGTTATCTAGACTTTAAAATTGAGTTTTTAGTTATGAAATTGCATGTTTTAATTAAAACACAAAAATTGGGTCACTAATGGTGGAATTCGAGATTGTGGATGAAAATGTGATTTAAAAGTGTTTTTCAACTTGTTTTAACTTGATTAGAAGGTTTCTAAAATTACTTCAAAGTTTCGTTAAGGATTTCTCGTGTTTTAATGAATTTTCATTATTATGGCCAAAACTTATAAAAAAATGTCGATACATTGAAATGTTTAATTTTATGTGGTTTAAAGGTTGGGGTTATGTCGTAGATGAATATGGGGATGAATCAAACTTGTTTCATGTGAAAAGGTAAAGTGTAGATTGAGATATTTGCATTTTAAGTCTGTCATGTTGTAACGCGTAGGTTTGTGCAAGTGTACACAGTCGTTATCAAGTAATAAGTAAGTACCGAGTTATCGTCTCCACAGGGGTTGTATTTGTGCTAAGTCACTTAATTTGTAAAATTATATTAACAATTTGGTAAATAAAAACACAATTTAGTTGAGAAGTGATGATTAAAATATATTAGACTAAATGCAATAATCCCTAATGCAAATTAACCTAAGTATGAAAACTATATGAATGAAATAAATTTTAGCAAAATTAAACACAATTTCCAACAATTATAACATAAATAAACTAGGACAATTACTTAATTAAACTCAACTTACTATTAACATGCTTAATAATATTCGGAAAAACATTTCATGGCAACTCGATCTTTCATGAGTTTGGAAAACACGTTAGGTCCTTTCAGAATCCTTTACTTGGTAAATACGCATTTTACTGATCCTTATTTACTAAGGGTTTCTTATTATTCGTGCGAGGTAACAGGGACGTGTTAGGTTTGAAATAGTTTAATCACACAAATCTAAAAACTATGCAGATAACAGAGCCTGGTTAGGGTTGTTATGCAACCTACAATTTAATCAGGTTAGGATCTAAATTGAGCATGCACATTTCAATTATGCGTCCACTAGCCGTCATCTGGTTAGGATCGCTCAGCTAATTCAGGTGCATTTCAATCACGTATGAACGAAATACAGACTTGATTTTAATTGAAAACATGATCGATTGAAACACAAACATTATAAGCATGAATCTAATAAATATTATTTAATAAAAGTAATCATCCTAGCTTAAATAAAATTAAACTAACCCTAAACCCTAAACCCTAAACCCTAAACCCTAAAACCCTAAACCAAAAAGAATTTAAAAAGAGAAAAGTTAATCTTGGGCTATTGGATAAACCCTAGTACACTTGGTTATAAAAGGCCAATGAAGGAGACCTCAATGGGAGAGAGAATGTAACAGCCCGTTTTTGGGTCAAATCGAAACAGTGGTTTTGAGACCACGAATCCAAAGTAAAAATATTTATTTTATTATTTTAATAAGGTTTACAGCATGATATAATTATTATCTGAAAGTTTCGTAAAGAAATTTTACCGTTTAAATGCTTAATTTGGTAAAAGGGACAAAATCGCGTAGTGCGTAAAAGTAGAGTTCTATTGTTTAAAAGCATTATATAGCTATAGCTTGAAATATGCGAGTCCTTGCATGTCAATTAGACCTTAAATAGCATAGTGGAAGTTGTTGGCTTGGTATTTTTGATATTATCAAATGTTATAAAGGTTAATTTTGTAAATGGCTTATTAAGTTAATAATAATAAAACAAAACCAAAATCACATTATTCTATTCATCTTCCCAAACTAAAATTGAGAAAGAAAAATCAACCATAGCTAGGTTTTACATTCAACCAAGCTTGAGTGAGCAACTAAGGTACCGTTTTTGACTCGATTTTTAATATTTTTACGTTTTTAAGCCCGTTGCAGCTTAATCTAGCTAGTCTGTACCTTCGTTTTTAAAACTGTTAAAGATTATGAGATATGCCATTGTTGAATACTTAAGTATTTTGAAGTTTCTGGTTAGATTATTGATGGATGTTAATAGTTATACAAGTTTTATAAAGTGATTTTTTACAAAAATGAGAATTAGGGATTAAATTGTAAAAGATAGAAATGTTGTGGTTGAAAATGTGAATAAAATGAAAATATGGGCTGCTATGTGATTATGTGAAATTCGGCTATGCATGGGTTAAGGGTAAATTGCATAAATTTTTCATTTTGTGTAAAAAGGACTAAATTGTAAAGTAGTTAAAAGTATAGGGGTAAATTTGTAATTTAGCCAAAATGAGTGCTTTAGGCTAAATTGAATTGAATGAAAGTTTGAATGAGTTAATTTGATATCATATAGATCAAGATAAGCAAATACCGAAATTAGATCGGGGGAAACGAAAGGTAGACGATTAGACGATAGTTTCCATCTGAGCAACCCGAGGTAAGTTCGTATAATTAGAATCAAACTTTACTATACTTGTAATGGTTGAATTGAACGTATTTAACTGAATTATTTGAAATATGAATGCCTCGATGATATATCAAATTTGTTACCGAGCCTTATTTGAACTATGTAAATTCATTGGATACGAGTGACATGTTACTGGAATTACCGTAATGGTTGAGCTCCTACATTTGCTGTGAACTCACCATAGCTCGTATGAGCTTACTGTTTCAGCTCATTGAAGCTTACTGATTCAGCTCAAAAGAGCTTAATGGTCAGCTTATTGGAGCTTACCGTTTTCAGCTCAATAAAGCTTACTGTTATTCAGCTCAGTAAGAGCTTACCGACCATGACTCGAAAGAGCATGTATGATGATGAATTGATAGATTATTGACATTGTTCACTCGATTATCCTTTGAAGTTCTAATAGTTTCAACTAGCCTAAATAATGTTATATGAACAAGTTATGGTTTATGTTAGTTCAATGACTAACACGTGATGATTATGTGTTATTAGGTGATGGTTAAATTAAATTGTTGGAATTTTATTATTGCTTTGATTACTTTAAATGGTAAGTTTAATTCTGAATTATACGGGCTTACTAAGTTTCGAATCTTACTCTGTTTATGTTTCTACATCTTATATAGGTTCGTTAACTCGCTCGTTCTGGACAAGTCAGAGTTGCACGTCACACTATCCAAATTTTCGTTTGGTATTTTGAACTTATGAACTTATGTCAATATGGCATATATAGGCTAGTTTGTTAGTAAAAGTTATGTTTTAGTGTCATGGTTTAAGAATGAATTTGTATATAAGTTAAGCCATGTGATTTGGCTTATTTTTGTACTAAATTTGGATTGCATATATGTGCTTAATGATATCATGTTTTGGTATAGTAATATTTGAATGAAATTATGCAAAATAAGTCTTGATATATGAATGTTAGATGAATGAATTGTATATGAAGTTATATAGGTATATGGATATGTAAATGGCAAGTTTGATTATGGTTTATAATTTGCATTGAAATGGTTGATTTGGTTGCCAATTGAGTTGCTTAAATGTGGTCAAATATGAATGTATATGCTCATGTTTTAAGGTGGCAAATTTGGCTTTTCAGATGGCCTATTTTTGTCCACACGGGCAAAGACACGGGCGTGTGTATCAGTCGTGTGCGACACACGGTCATGTTGCATGGCCATGTGTCCCTTGGGGTACCCTACAATGGTAAGTCAGGCTTGAGCACGGCCAAGGCACACGAGCGTGTGGCTAGCCGTGTGACCCAAGTCAGTCTTGACCATGGCTAAGGCACACGGGCATGTCTTATTGCTGTGTGAACAAGTCAGTATGTATGCTCTGTTTGACCATGGCTTAGATACACGGGCGTGTCTAATGCCATGTGAGGCACACGGCCTGTTCATAAGGGCGTGTGACACTTTAAAAGTTGAAAAATTTTCTAAGTTTCTGAAACTTTTATATGTTATCAAATTGGTCCCAAATGCATGATTAAAGCTTTGTATGATTGATTTAAATACATTTGAATGTGAATGATTAATAGTTATTGAAATGAGATGGAATTTGTTAAATGAATGTTTTGAATTGAGTTAAGGGTCCGGTAATACCTCTTAACCTATTCCGGCGATAGTTACGGGTTAGGGGTGTTACAGAGAACAACAAGACAATAAGATCCTAAGGCAAGAGTAAGAGGGTTCGATTGAAAGAGGAAGTCATCCTCTCGGCTAACACAGGGCATTGTGCTGCTAAAGTGTGGACCAGTAGAAGCTGTTCTCCCGACGTTCTTCCATTATTTCCATCGTGTTCTCTTGTGAATTGATTTGGTTGTAAATGATGGTGATGGTTTGGAATTTTATTTCCCAACCGATGAGTTAAATCTCATCTAGTTTGGATTATTTTTATGACACTTAACTATTTTTAATTTTCATGGAATAAATCTGATTATCTTGTTGCCCATTCAATTGTTTAAATGCAATTCTTAGGAATAGTCGATGGCATATTATTCTTGTTAAGTTAATTTAATACGAAAAATTTTAGATTAATTTAACTAACATCAGATGGCATAAGCAAGCATTCGAATGATGCTTATGTCATATAGAAAGAATTACACAGGCTGCTGTAATAAGACCCTGTATGAGCAGGGATAAGAACTTGAGGTTTTGCCCCCAAAAGAGACAGACCACTTTAGGACTCTTCTGCATAGTAAGTTAATCAAGATTTTGCCATAGCATTATCGACAATGAAGGTTGATTCTGAATAATCCCAACCTACCGCATAAATATCATAGACACTATATCTTTATTCTTTGCTGAAGTATCTTTGCTACAACATATTTAGTAGTTATTTATTTATAAAATATTTGCATATCACTATCACCTTTGCCATTACATTCCTACTATCACCTTTGCCATAGCATTCCCAGTTATTTACTAATTCCATATATTACTCATCATTGCATATTTACCTTAGTTTTGCTACAACATTTCATTCAATCGTTTTGCCATAGCATTAACCCGACTTTATTAAAATAACTTGACCAACTTTGTGCCTTAATTCGATCCTCGTGGAAACGATACTCACTCATCACTTTATTACTTGATTCAACATGTATACTTGCACAAATCGCATATCATTTCACACGCGACAATGAATCGTTGCAGGGATTCAACAAGACTTGCAGCCTATTTGTGAGCCATTTTCTTGTGTAATATGAAATCGTTGGGGAACTAGGATGTTTGATAGATTCGGCCAGGTTGAACTTGAAATAGAATTTGTATTTGAAAATGTTGTTTTGTATTTCTAGGTTTTCGTATGTAGTTTTGTTGGGCTACATGCCAAACTATTCAATGATGTTAGTTAATTGGAAATGAACTTTTAACTTCTGCTAGAGTGGTAACTTGTTTATGATTTCATTCGAACCTGCGCATGTTTACAAGGCTTTCACCAAATGATGTTTTCTTATTCCTTAGCTATAAGTGGTGTAATACTATTTTAAATTGCGTTTGATTTATTATATGCTTTTCAATACATTGGGACATCGCTCCGATACGCAAAGCTAAGATGTTTGGTTTATAAATGGTTTTGTTAGTTCAGTGATTTTAACTTGTGACGCTCCATACCCGGATCCAATAATCAAGTCGGGCGTGGGGTGTTACATTACCAATGAGCCTCGAATACTAATGTATGCATAACATGTAATGCTCCTTTAATCCGTTTTACCAAGGACATGTGTAAGGTTATTCTTTCCATGGATCACATGTGAGGCTGTACCAAGCCTATGTCAATTGCATCATAGCCTATCGAGGGATATTTTACTTTTTAAGTGGTCAACCATGACAAGATATAATGTGCACATGCCAAGGCATGAGGAAAGGAAGATCACTCTCACCTATAGGTTTTCATCCTTAGCCTTAGGAAGGTCTTCTTCTTCCTCTTCAACTCTTCACCTTTAAGCATTATACATCTCACTCCTTTAGCAGCTCTCAGCCTCACCACCGTGTGAACCGTCATCTCACCTGCTACTTTTGTATGTCAACAAAATATTATGAGAATATGCTACAACATACTACTAAGTTGTTTAACCCATATTTGGAACATAAAAAATAACAGTTACACTGCGTACGTAGCAATTATTTTGAGGTGTTCTTCCATAACTTATGTACTATCTATAAATAGAAACATGTAATGCAGGAGACCCTCAACTTCAACTACACTTATCTTTTGATTTTTTTTCTCAACCCCAATACATGGGGCATTATTATTCCAATGTGAAATTTTACTCATTCGATAATAAAAGTGATTTCATATACGTTAGTTTATTATTATTATTATTATTATTATTATTATTAATGAAGCTATTCATTTGAATATTTGAAAATAATATTTAATTAGTACAATTGACAATTTTTTTAATAAAATAAAAAAGAAAATCACCAGAATTGTGATAGACAAGGAGACTCCATCCAGCCAAGAAACTAAAATGAATCAAAGCATGCAAGTCTAAACACGCTAAAAGAACATGAACACTATTTTAGGAATGATCATGCAACAAAAGGAAAACCTTCAAGCCAAAGGGATATCGTTTATAGGCCAAAACTTCTGGCACGAGGAACTGAACCAAAGCTTAGTGACATGAGTACTAGATATTTGTGTGAATCAAGTTTCACCTAATGCATTGATTCATCATATCTTCGTAGAGATATCGAAGGACCACTAAACAACCAAAAAAATCCATCAAAAGAGTGCAAAACCAAAACAAACCCTTGAAACCCCAAGGGAAAGGAAAGGATCGGTGAGTCTCGGAGGCGAAATCCAATGAGATAATTAAAATTCATAAGGTTGCGTTTGAGAATTTGAATTTGAATTTGAATTTGAAAATTTTAGCTTTGAAATTTATGATTTATAATTTCATTATTTTTAAATTCTTTGTTTGAAAATTAAGATATTTGAAATTTAAAATTTTGAATTAACCCAAATTCATTGTTTGGATAATTCAAATTTAGATTTGGATTTTAACTACTTCTAAGTCTTAAAAATATTTTTTAATTTTATTATTTAGGAGAATTTTGAGTATTGTTGTTTGAATCGGATTGGACCGAACAGTCAAGCCAAAAACTGGCCGGGGTACTAGTATGGAGAAAGACATTAGGTCGATTGATCTGGGAACCGATACGGACCAATTAATTAGTTGGTTGAATCAGTTATACCAATTTTTAATTTTTTTAATATTTTTTTATAAAATTTTAATGATTTATTTAATAGAACCAAATGGACAAGTTGAACCAATTGTACCAGTCAAACCAATCGAACAGGTTGTACCAGCAAACCGGTAGCCTAACTATGGAAATTATAAACTAAAATTCATGGGTTTATAAATTCAAATTGTAAAAATTATAGTATAAATGAAATTTTTGAATATTTATATTGTATTAAATTAAATGCATGAAGCTTCGTCAATATTTTCAAAACTGGTCAAACTGATTGGATTGGGAATCGATTGGAGTACCAATTTGGAATAAAGAGTCAGACCGGTTAATTTGTGAAATAGTTGAACTGATGATCAAACCGATTGAACCGATTTTATCTATTTTTATTTTTTAAATAATTTATTTAATCAAACCGGGAACAAGTGGTCTGACCGATTCGCCTACTAGTTCAGTTCTAAAAACATTGAACTCCATTGATGATATATTATAAGTAAAATTATTTATTTATTGTTTGGGTTTTGAAGGAAGTGTGAAAGAAAAGAGAACAAAAAGTTCTCATGTTTTTCAAATCAATCTTGAATTTTGAAAATTCCAAATTTTAAAATGGATTTTGAAATCTAGAACTTAACTCTTATGAAATTAGACTTGGATTTGTCCAAATTCAAAATCCAATTCTTTTTATTTGTTATCCAGATAAGAAAATTACCCAAATCATTATTTTCAAACAGGTCATAATTTTTTTAAATTCTAATATGCCAATAGTTGTATAATATTTTTTTAGAGTTACTTTTTTTTTTAAAACTAGGGATGGCAAAAAAAAATCCTGAATATGATGGTTTGTGACCCAAACCAATCAATTAGGGTCGAGTTTTTTTTTTTTTTTTTGAAAATCAGGTTTTAGGCAAGTCGATTTGAGTGAAGTTAAAAAAAAATAATCGAGTTAGATCGAGATCGAATTTAAGATAAATTTACCTCACCTCACCGCAAAATATTTACAAAAAAGTCCTTGATATATATTAAAATTTTTCTTTTAATAAATAAATATATAAATATATATATTAAGTTTAGGTCTAAACTCAAAAAATAGATTTTATTTAATTCAAAGTAAAAATAAATTAAGTCTAAACTCGAATAAGGTGAAGGTAAATTATTTTAAAAAAGTTAGGAAGAGAAATGAATCAAGCGAGTAGGGATCCGTAGTGGAAATTGGAAACGGGGCATTTATTATATTTTTGACGAATTTTTTTATTTCTATTAAATGTTTTTTAGAAGAAAAAGATCTCTGACCAAGATAGGAGTACAATGTTGTGGTCCTAAATATGTAGCATTTAAATTTGTAGCCATTCTCATAAATGGGGACATCAATCTTATTTGTTTGAGTGCCATTGTTTCATATATTTTTCATCTTTCCATTATAAGATTTAGATCTCATTAATTATTAAATATATAAAAGAGATTTCTTACTGATTTTACATTTCTTCGATTAAAGATTACATCTAACATATTTGTCAAACAATCACTATTTTCAATTAACATTTCATTTTATTCCATCCAATTCAATTTTTTTAATTAGAATATTGTGTAGATAAAATATGATATTATTTAAAAAGTGATTTAATATAATTACTTATAGTTATATTGGAATTACATATTTGGATAACCTCAATTACACTCTAATTTTAATAGGGAGGCTGAGAATTCTCTTCAGTGTTGAAAAATTACCTAATGATTGAATTTAGATATAATTGTTTGTAATTACATAAGGATGGCATGTTTGAATAACCAATGTAATTTGTAGGTCTCATTGCAATTGGTGTAATTGAAGCACCCCAATTATAAGTGTAACAGCTCGTTTTCAGTAAAATCAGAACAGTGGTTTTGGGACCACAAATTCGAAGTTAGAAAATTTATTTTATTATTTTATGGTCTACAGTATGATAGAAAAACCGTATAAAAATTTCGTTAAGAAATTTTACCGTTTACATACTTAATTTGATAAAAGGGACTAAATTGTGTAAAGTGCAAAAGTTGAGTTCTAATAGTAAATGTATTAAATAGCTATAGAATTTTAAATTAGAGGTCCTTATATAGTAATTAGCCATTAAGGTTGTTAGTGGATAAGCATGGATTGTCATTATTGTAATTTGAATGAATTATTAAGGTTAATTTTGGAAATTTGTGATTAAAGTTATAATTAATTAAATAAAACAAACTATTATCATCCATTATCATCATCTTCCACCAAAATTTAAAAAAAAAAAAAAAGAAAAGGAAAACCTAGCCATGGAAGCTTGAAATTTAAGCAAGCTTATTTTGCTCAATTAGGTATGTATTTTTATTCTGTTTTTGATGATTTCTATGTTTTCGAGACCGTTGTAGCTTAATCTAGCTAGCTCGGGGATTACTTTGCAAAATTGTTAAAGTATTAGGGTTTTTCTATTGATGAACATGCTTGAGTTTTGAAGTTTGATGATAGAAAATGAATGGTTGTTGTTAGATAAATAATTTTTGTAAAGAGATTTTTGGTGAAATCATCAATTAGTGACTAAATTCAAAAAGGTGATAGATTTATGGTAAAATTTGTAAATTTTGTGAAATATATGGGCTGCTATTAATATGTATAAAAAAATGGTTAGGCTTGAGTAAGGATTAAATTGCATGAACTTCATTTTTTGAGCCTAGGGACTAAATTACAAAGGAATTAAAAGTATAGGGCAAAATGGTAATTTTGCCAAAATTCCATGTTTGATTAAATTAAATGAAAATTATATTGAAATGAGTTAAATTTATTCGTATAGATCTTGTTAGACCTCGTACAGAGTTAGACTGAGTTAAAGAGAAAATATCGGATTAGTCGTCTCCGTATCTACGTACACTTGTCGAGGTAAGTTCATGTAATTAAATTGTGTAATTTATATGCTTTGTTTGAATTATATAATTTGTATTATCATCATATATGAATATCAATTGCATATCCAACGGCATACGACGATTACCGAGCCTCGTTTGAACCTTAGGAATCCGTAGGATACAAATGACATGTCATTAGGGTTACCGATTTCAGCTCTTATGAGCTTACCGATACTCAGCTTTTATGAGCTTATCTTTATTCAGCTCAGAGGAGCTTACCGTTTACAGCTTGTATGAGCATACGTGTACATGAATTGACGGATTATAGTTCAATACACCTCGTGTGTACCACCCGCGTATCCAATGATATAAGTGGTTCAACGGCCATAGTTTAGTTACTAGTTTATAAGAGTTCAATACGAACTAGTATAGGTATTTACATGAATTACATGGAAATGATTTATATATGATATAGGGATATATGGTATAGACATTACATGTATATGGAATTTGAATAGTGGTTGAATTCATACATGTTTCTTGATATTATATGAATTACATGACTAACATGGTTGTTGAGGATATGTGATTAGGCTTTTGGCCAAATTGAGTTGGATGTGTTTTGTATGCTTACCTTAAATGTGATTAAATAGTAAGTTAATTTTTTTGTTATACGAACTTACTAAGCTTAAATGCTTACTCTATGTTATTTTCCATGTTTTATAGTGATTCAAAAGCTCATTCTAGTTGTAAGCGTGCCGGAGCTATATCACACTATCCATAGGTCATTTAGGAATTAAGAAGGCTATGTGTGATTTAGGGGCCTCCATAAATGTCATGCCTTTTTCTATTTATGAATCACTTAACGCAGGTTTTTTGACAAAAATAGGTGTTACCATTCAATTGGCAGACAGGTCCATTGTGCATCCCGAAGGAGTCCTTGAGGACGTATTAGTCAAAGTCAATCGGCTTATCTTCCCTGTAGATTTTTATGTGATAAAAATGGAGGAGGATAACGCTCCTGGGTCTTCAGACATCTTGTTGGGGCGACCTTTCCTTAGTACTGCGAATACTAAGATTGACGTATGAAGCGGAACCCTCAAGATGGAGTTTGACGAAGAGATCGTGAAGTTTAACGTTTATGGCACTATCAGTCACCCAAGTGAAGTCTTGGGCGTAACCGTGTCGACATAATTGACTCATCAGTAGAAAAAAAACTTTTGAGTCATCTTATGGAGATAAATCTAAAATGATGTTTGATGATTTTGAATCTGTTAATAAATTATTGGCTTCTATGGATACCAAACTTCTACCTTCTGTTGTGCAGGCACTAGATCCAAAATTAAAACCACTTTCCGAGCATTTCAAATTCACATTTTTGGAGAATGATGAGACCATTGCCGACTTAAAAGGGATCAACCCCTTAGAAGAAAATATGAAACCAAGGAAAGAGACGCAAGAACGATTAAACCCAAATATGGTGGATGTGATAAAAAAGGAGAATTTCCAAACCCATATGAACGAAAAAATTTCAACTCAAATAGTCCCAATACTAGTTGAGGCGTCAAGCTAGCGACGTTAAACAAGCGCTTATTAGGAGGTAATCCAATTTTTATTTTATTTTTTCTTATTATTTTATTATTTATTATTTTCATATATTAATAAAATTCTCTTTTTTTGTCTAGGTAAACCGAAGCAACAATAGGGAGAACTCATTACCATAATGCGCGAACGACAATAACTACACGGGGAGCTCTTCTAAACTTTTCTTCTACCTATTTATTTATTTATTCCACATCGAGGACTATGTGTTTTAAGTAGGGGGATGCATTCCTCATTATTTCTGTCGTTTTAGATGCTGATTTTTTAATTGTTGCTGTTGCTTTGGTCGTTGGTGTCCATATAATTTTTTTTTAAGAATATTTTGCCTCTTTTCATGCCCAAGAATTTGACCACGACTTGCCCACTGTTTGACCCACATGCATGATTCTTATCTACTGAGTTAATTATGATTTTGCTTGATAGATTTCATCTCCACTGTTTTATTTCTTTTAGTTTAAATAATTATGATTAATGGAGTTAACCCTATCTTAATTTTGGTAAATTTGATTAAGTCTAAATATAAGAGGACACTTAATACAATTGCATGCACAAAATATGTTCATGACTATTAAGGTGATTACTAAAACTTATTTTTGACACTTCTTAGTCCTCCAAAATTAAGATTTCATTTATTAATAATAATATTTCCGTGGTTATGAGTGCAGCTTAAGACGTGACTAGCTGAGTAACCGGGGTAGGGTGCTTGGGTTGTCATCCTATTTCGCATCAAAAGGTTGTGTGACGTGTTAGGTAAAACTCTGCTGACCGGAATTAATTTTTAAGAATGTGTTGGGCTGAGTAACCGGGGTGAGGTGCTTGGTTGTCATCTCTTTTCGCGTCAAAAGGTTCGATATGTTCCTAAGAAAAATAAAAATTAGGAATGTGTCTTTGAAAGTAACCGGGTGAGGTGTGCTTGGTCATCATCACTCTTCACACGTCAAAAGGTTCAATATTTTCCTAAGTGAAAGTAAATAAATAAAGTTGAAATTAAAGTAAAAAGAAAAAGAAAAAATAAATATGCATTAATAAAATTTGGGGACTAAAGGGAGAAATAAATAAGGTGTCTTGATAGGTTTGGTAAATTACCTAATTTACATGAAATAATCCAAGTCGATCTTAATTTTGTATGTGTTAATTGGAACACTTTTTCAGTTTTACTTAAATCAAGCTAAGGGTTCTCTTTATTTTTCATATGCATTTTGACTAATTTTTATAAAACTTTGGAGTAGAATTTCTTTCATGGCAGGATCTAATTTTCACAGTGGACAGGAACTATACTTGAGGGCAAGCATGGGCTAAGTAGGGGGGAATTTGATAATACTCTAGAACGTCATATTTTTATGTTCTAATTGCATATTTATTTTGAGTATGATTCTAGTAATTTGGGCTATTTATGGTCTTTTATCTTTTAGGGACTAAATTAAAGGCAAAAGTAAATTTAAGGGTGAAAAGCGTGAAATTAAAGATGAATTGGGCCAACATGCAATGGAGGGAAAAAGATGGTGCCGAAAATGCAAACATTGAAGACCCAATGACAAAAATGCAAAAGAAGGGATTTTATAGCACAAGACCCTATTTTAATTTCAATTATATTAGGATAATTATTAAGGATTTTTATTAGATTTAATTTTAGGATTTATTTTCATTTATCTTTAATTATCTTTATTTATTTGTATTTATCTTTTAGAATTTAATTAGGAATAGACTAGGTTTTCTAGTACTATAAATAGGGGATGGAGTGGCACATATTGGACATCTCTTTTTCTTGTAAACACTACCTCTCCCAAAAAATTTGTCTTTTTGTTCTCTCCATATTTTCTTCAATAAAAATCCCATTTATATTATATTTATTTCTTTCCCAAAAATCATGAGCCACTAAACCAATCTAGCCGAAGGTTGTCAAAATTCCCCAAAAAGGTTCATGAGGCTTAGAATCCGCGCTTAGTCTTCTCAACAGGGTATTCATCGCTTCTCCGCATTACGGGACTGACGCTTCCGTCCATGCCCCTTAATAGGTGATCTTTTCAACTTGTGCAAGGAACGGCCGCTTTGTACGTTTTGGGAAGGTTGCACAGTCAGTTCGTTGGCTTTCTACGTCAGAGGTTGGCGAATCCAAGAGATAAAACGGCGTGGTATTCGCTGTTGGGAAGAGGTGATCTAGCAGAAGATAGTCCCACAACAAATGATTATTGGCTGAGTCGTCAGCTCAGCCAAATCTTAAGTCCAAATCCTTGAGCCGGTGGTCGTGGCGCGCCTCTTTCCACTATAACCGGCTTATCCTGCTTTCGAGAAGGGTTACTTAAAAGCCAAGGATTGAACCCAAGGCGGAACGAGACAACCGGAGGCTGGAATCTGACCACATAAGAAACTTTCTCTTTTCCCAACTCTATTTATTTTTATATTTCTCATTTCAATATCTGCAATTTATTTAATTTCGCAATTCCAATTCACTTTAAATTCTGTTTTTATTTTTCCAGATTCTTAATTCTATTTTTTTATTTTTTAGGATCGTAGGTTTTCTTGGCCAAGAAATTGTCCAGGATTTCAAGAAACGAGCATCCGTACAATTCGGTCCCTGAGGATTCGACCCTAATTCCCCTTTACTATTATTTTTACTATTTTATAGGAAATAGGATATTTTTGGTGCTCTCAACGACACATCATTTTCCATGTTTCATAGTGATTCGGAAGCTCATTCTGGTTGTAAGCTTGCCAGAGCTATATCACACTATCCATCGGCTCTTTTGGTACTTTCGGTTAATTAATCCCGGTTATAATGGCATGTATAGGTTAATTTAGCCAATGTTGGCATATAAGTGTTTTGTTGAGATTAATCACTTATTTGGCTTGTGTTTGGTATATTTTGATGTATATATATATGTGGCCTTATCATATTTAATGTGTGTTTGATATGGTTGAATGATGAAAAACTTATAGGTATATTGATGATTGGTTTAAAATGGTATATTTGGTATTGATACCAAATGGGTGAACTTGATAAATGATCTATATGATAGGTTTTGGTACAATTATGCATATATATATTAAGTCACTTAGGTAAAATTGGGGTACATGGTTGACATATTTGCATATTGTCATTTGAAGTGCCTAAAGACGTATTGGTTGTATGTGATGATTTTACATGTTTAAGGCTTAATTTTGGCTTGTTTTGGATGCCTAATTGTGACTTGTATATATACAAAATGTTGAGTATAGGTGGATGCTAAATTGGGTGAGAAATATGGCCTGTAAAATGGCTATTTTCGTCCACACGGGTGTGTGTCACACACGGCCGTGTGTCCTTTGTATCTTCTTAAGAATGCAAGTCAGTATGCTCACACGGCCTAGCACACTGGCGCATGGCTTGGCCATGTGACCCAAGTCAGAGAGTTACACGGGCACAAGCTGGGACACAGTCGTGTGTCCCTATTTTGAATGTCCACACGGCCTAAGACACGAGCGTGTCTCTTGGCCGTGTGAGTCACACGGTCTGGCCACACAGCCGTGTGACCCCTGTAGCTTTGAAAATTTTCAATGTTTTTCGAAAAATTCTTTGAGTATCCGATTAGTCCTGACTTGTTTCTAATGCGTATTTTGGGCCTTGAGGGCTTGTATAAGGGACAATATGTTTTATTTTGATTGGCTTCTAACATGAATATTATATAATATGAAATGTTTGAAAAGTCTGTTTATTTGAGCTGTAAACTCCGGTAACGCTCCGTAACCCTGTTCCGGCGATGGATATGGGTTAGGGGTGTTACAATAGGGGAGGGTGAGAATTAGAACAATTACGTAGGTAATTAAACTCAATTCCAATTACCCTAAAATTTTCCAAACACTCGTATATAAAAAATTATATTATAAACAAAAATATGTATGAGTGTTTAGGATGGTTATATTCAAAATTTTCTAAAGATAAATTATGAATGCTAAGAAGTTATATTATAAAAATAATTAATGTGTATTTTATAAAGTTATAAGCAAAAATTATATTATTTAAATCCTAAAAAATTTCTAAAGTTAATGGCCAAAAAGTGTATTATAAAAAATTATTTACGTGTTATAAAAAGTGTAGAATATACTTATTTATAAAAAGTTATGGTCAAAAAGTATGGACATAACTTATCGAGATGGACCATAATATATTTATAAAAAAATAACTTTCTAAAATTATGACAAAAATATTATAAGTGTTTTGAAAGTTATCCAGCACTTTATAAAAAATCTTTTGCCAAAGGTTATATATTATAAATTTTATATTATTTTTAACTTAATTTACTTATTATAAAAAAAAGGGTTATAATCTAGCATAGTCTTTCTCCAAATTAAGCCTATATAAGTTTTTATAATCAAAGCTACATAACATTTGCATTGTGAACGCAAATACAATGCGGTAGATGCTAGGTGTGCAAATATAAAGGTTTTCTTGCACTATATTGTGGGGGATGATACTATCTAAAAGAATGGATTTGACACAAGAACCAAAGACAACTCATGAACTCTTTAATTTGATACATCCATAGCTTCAAAATATGATTAAAAGGACATTTATTGTTCTAAAAAAAGATTTCTCATATTAACAACATCACATCAGTATAGGATTAAAAAAAAAAACAATGTTAGATCATACTAGCATGTTGCATACTTCATAACTTCATTATAGATGGAATTGAGATGATCCCTACTTTGAAGAGTATATAGACTAAGGAGATCTTGATAATCTTAATGATATAGATTTAGATTCAAATGATGATAAGAAGTATATGTTAAATGTTAAAGAGAAAATAACCTAACAAATATGGAATGCTAGAACAATTAAATAAAATTGCCTGTAATATTTATTTTTCTTGTTATTGTTATTAATAATCATATTGTTGACTACTTTCTTGGACTAACATATTACATATGATGATTTGATTTCGATTGTTGTTACTTGTTTAGATTTTTTTTTTATCGTGCTGATATTTTTATAGTAATTAGTATTTTTTTTAAAAGCATAAATTATATAACTGTGTATATAACCCCCTTTACTAGGCCTAGTCGCCAAACTTGAGCTATAAGAGGTTACCACGCGAAACTCACAAAATATTTACATACTTAAAACATACGTGGTGGATTATGCCACTGACCAATAAGTGGCAGATCGCTCCGAAGTATCATTAAACTATGTATAGATTTTCAAATGACTGAACTGTAGATTATTCCGCGGACACAACTATTTCAAAAAGTAAGGTGGACATCAAATTTAAAATATTTCTACGAATATCCAAAAATGGTGGATTGTTTCGCGAATACCCCATACTACATTAGGTCCTGCGAAACATAAGAAGCAAAACATTACAAATCTGAACTTCATTTTTATTATCATACATTACGAAAATTCAAATTAATCACATTTGAAGTTTAACAAACTTGTTTACAAATAACCCACCAACTATATACATGTCACTTAGACGGACTCAAATGAATCAAGAGTCTACCACAACGCCTGATGGATAGTGCGAACTTCTTGTTAATCTGATCAATGCACTCTAAACGCTCAAAATCTACAAGATAAAAACCGTCTAGGCGTAAGTATTTAGAATATTAGTAAGATCATACAAATTAGATAGTTTACTTACCTCACATAATAATTATATGATAATTAAACAGCAAATACAGTTTATGTAACACCCGAACATCACTATTTAACCCAAAACTAAGGAAATTAGGACTAAATCGAGAGGGTTAGCGAATCACAGGACCTCACCGGGTAAATTAGAAATTTTAGTGGCAGAAATTCAAATAGTTATAAGTCAACCCTGGTTCGGTTAGGACATAACTAGTTGGTTCCAAAGTGAGAGACATAATAAATAGGAATGAGTGGCGGCAATATTTTGTAGAGATCGTGCAGAGAGAGTGTATATATATAGGTATGTGCAGGAACGGAATTTCCCCTTACTTTCGCTTTCCAAACCCTTGTCTCTAAGCATTGTCTTCTTCAGTTGCCTTGAAGAAGAAGAGGATATAGTTGAAGGAAGTCTTATATGTTATACCCATCGTGTAGATTCGATTCTAGAAGTAGAAAGATTGGGAATTGGTAAGTTTCCTTCACCTTCTGAACTTGTAGATTGGAAAAAAAAAAGTAGAGTATGAAATCTCAAAAGTTCTGGGTAATTGTGGAATATGGGTCTCAATAGTTAAACACCTTTAGATTAATCAATACATGGTTGTTATGCTTAGCTGCCAGGATGAATGAGGCGCCAGCATTCGAAGAAGCTAAGCTAAAGAGGCAAAATAACAAGGTAAGTTCCTATTACAGCTCACAATAGGGCCCACTATTTTGTCTTTGCCTTTGGGCTAAGGGTATTGACATTCCCTGTCCCTGGTACTGACATTATCTGGGCCTCCTTTGGCTTTTTGGATGCTTGCTTGCGGAGTACGCGGTCTTTTATGACCTTAGGACTGACTCTCCCAACGAACCTCGCACTTGCCAGTCACAAGCAAGGGTCCTCTTTGCGGACGTGGCACGCGACCTCGTCCCTACAAAGCTTACGCAAACTCTCCTCTTACGACCTCATTCATACAAGGCTTACGCGAGCTCCCCTCACGAGCTTCCTGCACGAGCTATCTTTGCGAACATCTTGCATTCCCGCGAAGTCCTCAGCTGACTATGCCTGTAGGCGAACATTCTTCTTCCGAGTCGAGTTCATCCGAATCGAAGGTCCAGATCCTATCAGCCACTTGGGCTATCAATTCCCAAATCCTGACAATATTTATATTTTATAGGCTAAAAAAAGCTTCCAACGGAAGTTAAATCTTACAATAATTGCTATAAGTATAACATTAAATGGCGTTGAAAAGTCATCATAATTTTAGTCATTTCTTGCAATAATTTGATATTCTTACTCTTTTATTTTTGTATTTTGTTTTGATATTTACTGTAAACCCTATTTTTTTATGATAATCCCAAACCACTTTTATTAGATGAAATATATTAATCTTTTTACTCTTGCTATAATTCTTTTACTTTTTATTGTAATTTTTTTTCTATACTCTTTCTTATAATTACACGTGACAAATTATTATTGTGACAAATGGTAGCTTATAAGATGTGCCACATAGGATTTATTTCCTTAATTGTGACTTTAAATTGCTATAATATATATTAGATATGTTAAGTTAGGGCAAATTACCAATAAAAGCCCCCTTTTTTTTTAATTTACTGAAATGGGCCAAGTCAGAAATTATTTACCTAAATGGGCCAGCTTTTTACAAAACGCGTCCACGCCGGTAGCGTTGTCGTGAAAGCAGAAACGCTTCCTCATGGCGCGCAGCCTACGTGACGTAAAACGCTTCTTGAGGGCGCTTTACGTCCACGTAGGCAAAGCGCTCCTTGAGGAAGCGCTTTCCCGTGTTTGAACAAAGAGCAACGGCTACTTTTTAACCGCTGGTAACCCCAACGGTCCAAAAAAACTATAAAACCCCACCCTTTTCATTTTTTTCACATTTAAATCCTTTCAATCTTCAATCTTTCAATATTCTCTCAAATTTCTCTTAAATTCCTCTCAAAACTCTCGTTAAATTTTTTGAAAAATCTCTAATTTTATTTTTCTAAATTTATTTTTAAAATAAAAAAATTTGATCGTGTTAGCAATGGCTGTGAGAATTAATTTGCTTTCGATGATAAACACATATCCATTTAACAAATGCAAATGGTAAGTGTTAAATTTAATATTTAAATATTATTTAAGATTTCTGTCATTTATGCAAATTTAAATAATTTTTATTTTATTATTTCTTATAAAAGTCCTGTAGATCGGATATTGCAATACTATATTCGTAACATGACCGGTCCTCCATCACCGTTGATAGAGGATTACCTATAGGAAGCAGGTTTTTGGCATGTGGCGATGATAGGCCGGGGGTGCAAGTTGGACCCGAAACTTATTAGTGCGTTGATAGAAAGGTAGAGACCCGAGACGCACACATTTCATCTTCCATGTGGAGAGTGTACTATCACTTTGGAAGACGTATATTTGCAATTAGGATTGCCGGTGGACGGGACGCGCAGCCATCGGGTCCGCTTCATTCATTGATTGGGGAGCGGTATGCTATGAACTTTTTGGTGCTATTCCGAATAAAATTAACGGAGGTCGGATCGAGATGGGCTGGTTACGAGAAACATTTTCAGAGCCGGATGATGATTCTACCGAACTAGAAAAAATTTGATATACTCGAGCATACATTCTTCAGATAATTGGAGGTTATCTGATACCGGACTTGTCACGAAACCTTGTACATCTGAGATGGCTACTGAAACTCGTTGATTTTAGAGCAACTGGTGAATTTAGTTGGGGGTCTGTCGTGTTGGCAACACTGTACCAGGAGATGTGCGGGGCTAAGCGATCGAATAAAGCAAAAATCAGAGCACTACTGCAATCACGGGCACGGTTTCGCTTTCCATTTTTACGTCCTCGAGTGGACCACCCATATACATTCCCACTCATAATGAGGTAAATTTTATATTAGATTTTACAATTATTACGTATATTTAAAATATAATCGTATGCTAAAAATTTATTTAATTAGGTGGAACCATTCGGCAAGTTATGCTCGATTACCTACCTGTCTTGAAGATATACGGCTTCTATTAGAGCAACGGTCGGAAGCACAAGTAAGTATTAAAAATATATATATACATACATAATAAAATACTGGATTCGTATTTAGTATTTAGTATTTGGTATTTTTTATTTAACTAATATTTCCATCATTTTTATATAGTTTCAATGGAAACCATACGAGGATCCGGCAATTCGGGCAGTAATTCTGGATGAATACTTGCAAAATCTGAACGCTTGGCACGTGAAGGTCCCATTGGACAACTTTGCTATTGTGGAGATGCACCAATCAGACAAAGTATTACGGCAATTTGGATTCTGACAACCGATTCCTGTGGCACCTGAGGTGTTGGATGATCATCACAAAATCAACTTACGGCAATTGCATACGGATTGGCCGAGATTCTGGTCACACTATATCCAAATGTGGGAAGATCGGTATGATTATATACCTACTCGGGAACCGATCATCGTTCCAGAGTTAGCGTGCGTGCCGGAATACATGCCATGGTTTAGGATCCATGGCAAGCCATATTTACTGTCAGAAGAGGAGAGGCAATGGCAATTGCGTGTCCAAAGGGAACGACGCGGCCCTTTAAATCCTAGAAGAAGGGACGATGACGCAGGCCCATCAACAGTGCCCACACAATCACCCTACCCAAGAACAGACCTCCACACAACAATGGCCCAATAGCTTCAACCGCCGTCGACACCTACAAAGACAACCTCTTCGGATGATGCCGTGCACGATCCTAGCCCTTTTATGTATCCTAGCCCTTATATATTTCCTTTTTCTAGTCCTATGGCAGGTTGGAATGCATGGCTCGGTTCATCTCCATTTCCGATTACTCCGAGTGGACCGCTGATCTATAGGCAGCCTTCGCACAAGGGATCGCAGGAGGGGCCGTCGGAGAGCTCTTCTTTTTACCAATCCCCATCATCTTATGGGTTTCAAACACCTCCGCCATTAATGATGCAAACACCTCCACAGTCACTATTCTATCAAGGCGGGTCATCCTCCCAACACCCACAACCAGAATCCTAGCCGGAGCAAGCACAACCCCCGCCGAAAGCTAGACAAAGGGGGAATCCAACGCGTAACCGTCGACGACCTCCATGTGGCACTGAATCCGACCGGCACGGACATTGATTTTTATTTTAATATATTTGTACAAGCATTTTGAATCTTTTTTATATTATTTCATGTAATTAGATAAAAGGTTGTTTTAAATAAAGTAATTTTAATTTACTTTTATATTTTTAATAAAATGGAAATTATTTTAAATAAGGCTACATTTTGAATATTTTTATATTATTTTATGTGATAATATAAAAGGTTGTTTTAAAAAAAGTAATTATAATTTACTTTTGTTTTTTTAATAAAATGAAAATTATTTTAAATAAAGCAATATTTTGAATATTTTTATATTATTTCATGTAATAAAATATAAATAATACAACATATTGACAATTACAACAAATTATCAACTATTGCGATATGGACATGATCTACTTGTATGGCCTGGGTTCCTACACCATCCACATAACTTCTGTTGATTGGTTGTTTCTCAGATATCTATATTGTTGTGTATTCTAGTCGAGCAAGGTCGACCCTTTGGTTTACACCGCAACTCTCTATCTGGTAACAGCTTAAACGGAGCATGCGATACAGAGAGCCACTTACGCTCATCTGGGACCGGTAGGAATATGTGTCTCCACACGTTGTACATGTATTCCAATTTGTACACGTCGTCGACATAGCTCATGAGATCCAGACGAAGATTTTGACAAGCTGCAATTACATGAGCGCATGGATAACGAAGTGCGTCAAACCTCCCACAATCGCAAGTCCTATTTCTTAAGTGTACACGATATTGCCCGCCAGTAATACCTTGGTGCGGTTTGTCAAACTCTGTCACACTAAACCATAAGTTGTCTCGATCGTGACACACTGTGTGCATAGTGTTCGTCCGTGCCTTCGCCTTGTTAATTTCTTGTAATACCTTTGCGTACCATACATGGCCTCCCTGCATTTGGCCTGCATAGCTCACTGCTCGTTTCGAAAATAGTACCACTAAACGAAAATATGTCTCTCGCACAACTGATGTTATCAGTGAATGACGTGTTCCTTTCAGAACAGAATTTATACATTTGGCCAAGTTTGAGGTTATGTGACCATATCGTAAGCCGCCGTCATATGCTTGTGTCCACTGTTCGGAAGGTATATTACATAGGTAGTCATGGCCCTCTTCATTAACTAAATGGAAAACTGCCAACATCTCATGAAAATGGTCCTTACTTATTTCATACCCTGCCAATATAAGTTGATAGCGAAAATTACATACCACTTTTTCATTTAAAATAAATTCAATATTCCAAACGAAATTATATTAATAGAGATAAAGTTAAATACCCATGTTGGTCACTTGCCGTCGTTCACCTTTAGATGGATATTGCCTGTAGTAGTTAGAAGTAATGTGCCTTAGGCAATACCGATGGTGTGTGCGATGCCATAGGCTTCCCTGTCGCTCAATTGCAGCTAGTATCCTGATGCCTCGATCCGATATAACGCATATATCAGGTTGGGGGCAAACATGCATCCTTAACTTAGAAAGAAAGAAATCCCAGTCATCAACTGACTCCCCCGGTGTTATTGCAAATGCAATTGGAAGGATTCTTCCACTACCATCCTGTGCGACTGCTAGCAATAGCCGATGGGTATATCTACCGTACATAAAGGAACCGTCAATTTGTACCAATGGCTTACAATATGCAAATGCGTCTCGGCATTGCTTAAAGCTCCAGAAGAGACGCTTAAATACTTGGCATCCACGGAGTAATCGGTCGTTGTAGTATGCAGGTTCTGTTTGAAGGTCTGTCATGCAACCTGAGACGTATCTCTCTAGCACTTGACACCACTGCCATATTTCATTATATGAAGCGTCCCACCTACTATGCATCTTTTCCAAAGCCTTCGGCTTAGCTATCCAAGCCTTGCGGTAAGAGGGCGTGTACCCCATTTGGTTACGAATATTGGCAATTAAGACCGCAATCAAGTCCTAGGATCTGCCTTCACCGTGGGTAGTATTAAGCTAGCTAACATAGCTGAATCCATCTTGGGATGATCTTGTGAAATACCTGTCAACGAAGTATGTTAAATAATGTAACATTACATAATAAAAGTATTATTCAAAAACCTTAAATAATGTACCTGCAGCATATGTATGTGGACCTTTATACTTTTTTATCTCCCACAACCCTGTCATTTTCCTCAACAAGGCGTAGATTTTCTATGAACAACTTCCATCTTGCACTGTACACTTCGCCTCAAACTTATCGGATTTAGATTTAACCACGTGGTAGTTAACACTGTTATTGATGCTATATTGTTTCAATGCACCAAGAAAACTATCCTTATTGGAAAACTCCTAACCAACTTCAAATTCACTCGAATCCAATAATGAACTTGTATGATCACGCGTTCTGTGTGGTAGATCTGGAAACTCTAATGCATCATCTGCAGATAAATCAACATTATGCATGTGGGCTGGAGGCGAGTATGCCCTGAATCGTGGATCTTCTTCTTCATCTGAACCCCCTTCAACATCTTCAGGTTCAGTTGGAATAGGCTCCGGTTCAGAAAATAATCCAACTTCTGTACCATCGCGCCAGGCTCTCGAGGTGGATCCACATCGGACTCATCATCTAACCCACCATCATCTGCGACGTATGAGGTCCCCTCACCGGTAGACGTCATGGGGAGTACATCATCCCTTCTTCTAGGCGTTTCATAACGCCCCCATTGGATGTAGATTGCCAAGCAAGTATAAGTTGATGTCGCTCTCAAAGACGTATTTCCAAAGATCAAACATCGACCCACCTAGGTGCATGTCCCATCCACTAACAGAGTGTCGTGCGGGGGTTGTGTATTTCATATCGCTACTAAAAATCGGCGGCTTAGTGTTATGTAACCCACTAACGGAGTGTCGGGCGGGTCGTCGTATTCCTCTCGAACAAAGAAACGCAAAATGTATCATTTGGCGATGCAAACTCGTATATATAACTCAATATATGGTACTCCACTAGCAAGATGAGTCTCGCACCATTGCCTCCAAGCTACGAGCACCTTTGATGTCGAACGAGTCATATGTTACTTTGGATCAATAGAAGCACAAAATCGATACCTAATAGACAACACTTTCATTGGCGCTGTTCAATATTTTACGCCTAATCCTTTTACGAAGTTCTCACAAATCTATGTTCTGTTTAAAAAACTAGTCGTATTGTATTCTCCGATAAAAACAACACCACCGTTCTCGGTGCAGACGAACCTCACCATCATAGTAAATAACAAAGACTAATGCGCTCACTCATCTTTAATTTTTATCCTTCTTAGCCTCTCTATTTTTTTTTTTTTTTTTAGTTTATGCAACCCGAGAACAAAATTTGGCTCATTTATAGCCCAAGTTATTTCAGAAACCATCAGAGCAAAAAGAGCTTCCACGTGGGAGCTTCTTTCAAGATTTTTGCTAAAAATGCATCCTCGCTTGAAGCGTTTTTGACACTATTTATGCGAACACGCCTTCTCAAAATTATTTTTCAGAGACCACCGTAGCAAAAAGCATTCACGTGGGAGCTTCTTCCAATAATTTTGCTTGAAAATGCATCCCGCTTGAAGTATTTTTACTACTATTTGCGCAGAACATATCGCCTCTCAAAATTATTTTTTCAGAGACTCATCAGTAGCAAAAGAGCGTCCACGTGGAAGCTTCTTTCGATTTCTTTTTGCTAACAATGTATCCTGCTTAAAGCATTTTTTACACTATTTGCACAGACAAGTCTTCTCAAAATTATTTTTCAGATACTACTGTAGCAAAAGAGCATCCACGTGGAAGCTTGTTTCAGTACTTTTGCTGACAATGCATCCTGCTTGAAGCGTTTTGACACTATTTGCGCAGACACGCCTTCTCAAATTTATTTTTCGAAAACTATCAGAGCAAAAGAGCGTCCACGTAGAAGCTTTTTTAGATTAACAAATAATTTAATTAAGTTACCCTAAATCCCAAACCCTAATTTATTTGATTTTTTTTCTTAAATACCCTAAAACCCTAAATCCTAAAATTCTAATCTAATTTTTTTAAAATTTATAATTAATTTACTCAAGTAACCCTAAACCCTAATTTATTTGATTTTTTCCTTAAAAACCATAAACACTAAACCATAATCTAATTTTTTAAAATTAGTAATTAATTTAATTAACAAACATTAAACCCTAATTTATTTAATTTTTTCCTTAAAACCTTAAAATTTAAAACCCAAAATTCCCAAAACCCTAACCCTAATTGCAAAACCCTAATAAAAACACGGGAAACGCTTCAAGGAGGCGCTTTGCCTCACGTGACGCAAAGCGCCTCAAGGAAGCATTTTTCATCCACGTGGCAAAGCGCTCTTTGAGGAAGCGCTTTCTTTTTTCCCGACAACGCTACCGACGTGGGCGCGCTTTGTAAAAACTTGCCCATTCCGGTAAATAATTTCTGACCTGGCCCATTTCGATAAATTTAAAAAAAAAGGGGCTTTTATTGGTAATTTGCCCATTAAGTTGTTTATATTTAGAAATTTAATAAATATATATAATGGTAATGTATATATATTTTACTAAATATTAAAGAAAAATAATATATTTTAAAAAACTTTAAAAATAATGGACGAGTCTAAATTGGCTCGGATTTATCATTTACAAATATGAATAAATTTAGACAATATTTGATATTTATATTTCAAACTAGACAAGACTTGAACAAATGTATACGATACATGAACCTAATTTAACTCAGTTTATAAACACGTGCAATCAATCATGTATGAGTAAAAAAATTATATATTTTTCTTTGAAATTGAATTTGAGTAATAAAATTTAAATAAAATCATATTCAACATGAAATAGGAAATAGGAAATAGGAAATGGAGATATATTTTTAGAAAAACGGGTTAGGTGCAAGTGCCTAGTTAGGGGTGATAGGACCCTAACCCTTAAAATAAAAATTTTTTTATTTAGACCTTTTAAAATTTTTAAAATTTTAAATTAATAGAGATAAAATTACACTTTGCCCCTAAAAATATAAAATTTTAATTTAATCATTTAAAAATTATAAATATATAGACTATTAAAATAATAAAATTTTATTTTTATTATCGTAAAAATTGTAATTTAATTTTCTTAAAAAAATTTTCTAACTTTGCCTCCCATAGGTGACGACACAAAGTAGCCGTAAGACAGACATTGCATGGCCATGGGAGTCAAGGACAAGTAGGTATGTCAGCTCAAACCCTCAAACCGCAATACCTTAATTGCTGATTCTTATTGTAGGTTCACCCTTCACGCATTTCTTACATTGCATGCCTGATTTTATTTTTCTACCCAAATATTGTCAAAGCAAAATAACATAATAATTTATTTTGATATGATTTTAGATTTCATCATATATTTTATTAATTCCACAAAGAAAGTGAAAATATAAAGGAGGAGCAAGGGGCATGGGAAAGCAATTACACGTCCCAACTACTTAGGTGTACGCCACCCCTCATAAATTGCCCACCCTTTCTCTCTATATAATCTAATTCATCATCCCCTCCAGCTGAATGAATCATTGGATTTCCTTTATAAGCAATCCTTTCCTTTACACTTTAGCCTCACTATCATCCCTCCTTTCTTATTTTTCCCTTTTTGGTTCCTCTCTTTCTGTCCTTACTTTGTAATGGAATTAGGAAGTGCTCTTCGGTTCCTTGATAACAAATCCATTCTAGTCACTGGTGGAACTGGGTTTTTGGCAAAGAGTAACAGTAACTCCTCCTTTTATTCATTTAACTTATTAAAGCCCACACCACACCTACAAATGTTTTAATTTGCTTCCCTTTTGAAATGCAGTATTTGTGGAGAAAATACTAAGAGTTCAACCCAATGTCAAGAAATTATATCTTCTCGTAAGAGCAGCCGACTATAAATCCGCCATCCATCGTTTGCACCATGAGGTTCTCTTCTTTCTATTTATTACTATCATTTATTCAAGCAGCGCATATCTGTTCAACAACTGCACCATTTTTGTTGTGATACAGATAGTAGGGAAGGATCTGTTCAGAAATCTGAAAGAGAAATGTGGGACCAATTTCAGCTCTTTTATATCACAAAAAATTACAGTTATACCAGGTGACTTAACCCATCAAGATTTGGGTCTCCATGATTCTGATTTGCTTCAACTCCTTTGTAAGGAACTCGATGTTCTTCTTAACCTTGCTGCAACTACCAACTTTGATGAAAGGTATAAAACCTAAGTAATTTATTTCTTTTTTTTTTTTAAAAAGCCATAAAAATTATTAGAAACTTATCTTAATGTTTGTTGAATGTAGATATGATGTGGCGCTAGACCTCAACACATTGGGAGCTAAATATGTTGTGGACTTTGCCAAGAAATGTGCCAAACTACAAGTGTTGGTTCACGTATCCACAGGTTGCTATACCAAAAAAGAGTTAAAATATTACATAAGTCCCTGTGCTTTTCATAAATTTAAAATTCGGTCCCTATACTTTCATTTCTAAGAATTTAGTCCTACTTTTCAAAGTTTAAAATTTAGGTGCAACAGTTAAATTATTTTGCTATATTCAAGTTCATCACAATATCTGTTTTTTTCATTACATGGCAATCAAGTGTATGTGTGGTTTTTTTTTTTCAAAATTTCATACCAATAAATTTAATAAAAAAAATTAACAGTGTTAATAATTGGACTTAAATTTTAAAATCTAAAAAATAAAGAGATTAAATTCATAAAAATAAAAGTAAAGAGATTAAGAGAATATAAAGACCTATGACATATTTTGATTTAAAAATCTATTCCATTTCTTAATAATATACTCGATAAGTATATTCAGAACATAAAAAATTATTCGTTATTGTTAAAAACAAATATGTCTTTCATTCCCATCTTATCGGAAATGAACTCAGTTGGTAAAGAACAAAGATTTTTCGTTGGTTCCTTTTTGCAGCACAATATAATATATTTAGAAATAGAAGAAGAGTTGAAAACTCTTCACCCTTTGCTATTTTTTTTTTTATAGCACCACCCCTTGCTATTTTATTCAATCATTTGGTGCCTATATTTACTTTTAATGTTTAATTTGATATTTAATTTTTTTAAAATTTAATATTTAAGTATTTTAAAATTGATACCTAATTTTTTCTTTTATTTTAATTAAGTATCTATATTTTTTCAATAAAATACATATGTTAAATATTTATTAAATCACATAATATTATTTAATTTAAATACTAAATTAAATACCGTATTAAACATTCATGCAAAATATAAAAAAACGCAGGAAAGCAATAATTAATGGTTGTGTAATATTTATTTTGGACAGCATATGTGTCAGGGGAAAGGTCAGGGCTTATAGTTGAAAATTCATACAGAATGGGGGAAACACTTAATGGTGTGTCAGGCTTAGATGTTAACATTGAGAAGCAAGTGGTTGAGGATCAACTTCATCTTCTCCGTCTCCAAGGTGCTTCTGATAAGGATATCACCATTGCCATGAAAGATCTGGGCATTCAAAGGTCACTCCATTTCCAATTCTTTAATTTTATTTTTCAGTTAATAAATAAAATATCAATATGTATATGTATATGTGTTTGACTTCAATTAAGCATTAAAAAGTATGGTTAACTTAAATAGGTCACAGTAATGGGTGGAGTTGTCATCGACATGAATAAATAAGAGAGGATAGGATTCTCGTGCATGAACTTTGACATGATAGTAACTTGACATCCACCTATCTAATACACTCTATTCATTCAGTAAAGCTTATAAGCTATCATTTATATAACAACAAATAATAATTGAAAATTTTTGCTATTTTTCATTTTTTTAATAATTAACGATTAATATTTTAAAAAAAAACAAACAAATAACTTTAGATTTGATAATTGGTTCAACTATCTATCATCACAAAAATACATCTAAATATACATGCAATAAATAAATGAAAATTTTAGATATTATTAAGTTTCTATGGCCCTGTTTGACAATTAGATAATAGCTGGTTTGATCGACTGATTCTATTAATTGATTTGACTAATTAATTCTATTAACTGTTTATTCAAAAGTGTATGACAAATTAAGGCAGGATACATTTTATTGTTAAGTATTTATTAATTTATAATACTTTAGTCTTTATCGGGTGAAATTATTGAAATAAAATATTATTGCCAATGAATTAAAACATCCATTATAGAAATTAATTAATGAATATTTTTGAAAATTTAAATAAACAAATTTTTTAAGTTTCTTATTTACAAATATTAAACTTGCGGAAATTTATAAATATTAATAGTCTATCAATATAATTGTAAACTATATTCTTAGTGATAATTAATCATGTTCTTAGTATGTAAATTAGTGATAATTATGTCACACTCTGGATAAATTTGTCAAGTAGCATATTTCAATTAATATGAAATTGCATAAGAAATCATTTGACACAAGTAAATTGAAAATAAATTAAGAGTACATAAATATTGAAGGAATAGATACATATCTCATTAGGTTTGAGAGCATGTGGCAAAGGGAGTAACTTTTGAGTAAGCATGATCAGATATGTCATTCCCAATCAGCTATCTGCATTTACTATTTTGAATGTTTTAGCTCAACAAACTCTTACAAACTTTCATTCACTGAACATTACAATTAAAGGATTTGACTACTAAATCTTCCATTTATGCCCAAATCAGTTTAAAAAGGCTCAAAACCCTGTTTACCAAACACCCTTATATATTTTTATTTGAAAATTAAAGTTCAAATGATGATATTATTAATGGGTTTCATTATTTGAACATGTGGCATTTCAATATTGAAAAGCTTAATTTGAAAATTAAAATCCTTAACACATTCAGATTTAATAATGATATTAATTACACTAATTTTACTTTTTGATTCAAACAAGTAGAAAAACTAAAATGTTAAAATTAAAAGTTGAATGATGAAATTTTAAAAGTTGGGGGAAGAGTAGAAAGATGAGGACATTAATAAGGTGGTGAATTATACACCAAACACGTACAACCCCTGCCGGCCAAAAGTGATGAAATTAAAAGCAAAGAGAAAAACAACAGCCATTTTTCCCTTCATCTAATCTTCGCATATCTAGACAAAACATTTATTCATGAATAGGACAGAATTTATAGTGGGGTCTCCATAAGCATGCAATTTCTGTTGGCTGTTATGTGTTTCAACTTTTAAATTTGATTCCGTATATCTTACTAGATATTTATGATTAGTATCGTATATTTATACAATCAGAAAGACAAGTCACGATACTAACAATATTAATATATTTTTCCAAGAAAAAGACGATATGATTCTATCCATAAGCTTGTTTTATGCAAACAATTAAGTTTGGTAGAAATATTTTTGTTTTATAAATAATAATATATCGTAAAATAAAAAGAAAAGGGAAAATGAAACAGGGCAAGGCTGTATGGATGGCCAAACACGTATGTGTTTACCAAGGCAATGGGAGAAATGATGGTGGGGGAATTAAAAGACATTATACCAGCAGTCATCATTCGCCCTACCATCGTAACTAGCACTTACAAAGAACCCTTCCCTGGTTGGGTCGAAGGTATCAGGTATTTCTATTTCATTCTGTAATCTTTTTTTATTGGGAAATAGATATTTTGGAATTAAGCTAAGCTCTAATGAGTAATTCTTGCGTTGGAATTTTTTTTTTTCCTTTTTAACTAGTACTTGTATATGTGTTTATGATAGAACCATTGATAGCCTAGCAGTTGGTTATGCAAAAGGGAAATTGACATTCTTCCTGGGAGATCTGGAGGCAATAGTTGATGTGGTGAGTTTTATTTTTATATTATTATACAATTTTCCATTTATCAATGAATGCTAATTGGGAGGGGTTGTTGATTATATAATAATTGCAGATACCAGCAGACATGGTGGTGAACGCCATAATTGTAGCAATGATAGCTGAGGCAAGACATCAACAACCCCAAACCATTTACCAAGTAGGTTCCTCAATCAGAAACCCCCTAAGGTATTCTAATCTTCAAGACTATGGCTTCCGCTACTTCACCAAGAATCCATGGATCAACAAAGATGGAAAACCTGTGATTGTTAGCAAGGTTACGGTTATGAACAGCATGGATAGCTTCCAAAGATACATGGCATTTCGTTACTTGCTTCTTTTGAAGGTACCCCTCTATAACCTTTCTTTTCAACCTCCCTTTAATGGGGTTCCTCATTATTCAACAAAATTATCATTTCATGCGTGTTTGCAGGGATTGGAATTGGCTAATGCAGCCTTCTGTCATTTCTTTCAAGGTGTTTACAGCAATCTGAATAGGAAGATCAACTGGGTCATGAGATTGGTCGACATTTACAGACCTTACTTGTTCTTCAATGCCACGTATGTCCTCTTCTACTTTCTTACTCTCATTCAATCCCTGTTTACAAAAAAGAAAATTAACTTTCCAGTTTTGTTGAGTACAGTTTCGATGATTTAAACACCGAGAAGTTGCGAATGACAGCAAGAACGAGCTTGGTGGAGAACGATATGTTCTATTTCGACCCTAAAAGCATTGATTGGGAAGATTACTTCATGAACATTCATATTCCTGGCATCGTAAAATACATTTTCGAGTGATTTAAGAGGCAAAATAAGTGAAATATTTCCTTAATGCTTTTCAAATTCATGGTATAATTAGTGTGGCAGCATGAATATTATGTTTAGCTGTTGACGAAAAGTGTGTTCAGAATATCATCAAACCATATCCATCACATTGTGTTTCTAATATATATTGCATTCATGAATATATCATATATGCATGTATGTGTTAAAAGTTTTTGGGATTTGAGATACCCAACTGAAGCAACCATATTATGGTATTCCATTCGTTGAATCCCAATTTTTGAGACTTGTCGGACCAGACAGGTCGTCGGTTTAAACTAATAGAAGGGGTGAAATTGCTGCAAATGTAAACTTTGACCCAAAATTGGAAAGATTATTTGGATTGGCAGGTTCAATAGTACAAGTGCAAAAGAACTGTGGGCTTTGAAACAGGCTTTGCCACTTATAAATTGAATAACAGTAGCAATGTAAATCATGGGGATCTCTCTTTCCTTTTACCTGTCATGGATGTGGTTTTATCATCACACTTTTCATTATTCCTATTCTCACTTGACTTGCAGCAGGGACCATTAACAATTTCACAAGTTTCAATGGTGGAACCAGTTTTACCTTCATCTTCACACCCACCTGGCCTGGTAATGCAGAGCCAACTTCTCAATGACTCCTCGTCGCTCTCACATACAATGGGAACATGCCATAATCCTTTTTCTGATTCCTGAAACACACATTCATTTCTTTATATTCCAATGGAAACTACAGTTTGACAGCAGCTAAATCATGACCTTGACCGATATGAAAATACAACAGCAAATAACCCATGAATACCTGAATGACGATAGAGTATGCAGGTGGCATCTGAAGTTTCAGGGCTCCTTTCAGAAATGTATATCGAACCTGCAAATAAAACCAAAATCATTTTGCAAAATGGGATCCGGTTTAACGCTAATCATGAACTGAGCAGGAGCCTTTCCTTGAGAATTCAAACAAATGTCAAAATAGAAAGTCAAGCATTAAAATCCATGTCCAAAATCAGAATTGGACAATTTGCCAACTTATCAGAGCATAGAAGAAAATGTCTTATACAGAGTCATAGACTGGTCCAACCTAAGTGGCATTTCTGATGCAGAAAAATAAAAGAAAAAGGTAAATGTAAATTTTAAAAATATTGCCAAAAATGCTTTTTATTACATCAGAACAAGAACAACTAATATGAAAAGTAGAAGAAAGATCATATGTCAAGTAGGTTTGCAGACAGCACAAACCTGGTGCCTTTCTTTCCATTTGAGAAAGAAGCTACTTCCTAGGAGTTCAAAAATGTGATCCCGCATTTCATCATTTGTCACGAGCAGACATCTAAGTTTTACAGTGGCATAAAGCCAATACCTGTAGAGAGAAGAATTCTTTTTATCACAATCAAATTAGCAATTGAAAACCAGAACAATCCTGCATGAATTCAGTGCCACCAATAGTGCACACCAGCACTGTATCCCCTTCAAATACTAAATTTTATAGCGCAAGCATAGGGAGACTTCTCAAGTTATAAAAAAAGTGCCGAGTCAGATTGAACAAAAAATAAGATATTAAATCAGATTTAACATGTGGAATGAACAAATGAATCAAAGTTAGTTTGTCTTTTCAACATCCATACCAATCATCATTGGAACCATGTGGCGTTGTATAAAGAACACCATTAGCCATCCATTCTTCAACCAACTTTCTATGGGAAGGATTTTCCAAGAGGGCTCGCACACGCTTATTATGCAGGATGACAAGTGGCCATTTATTCCCACATCTAGTATACATTTCTTTTATGACGGCATCAAGCTGTTCTATTGCAATTTTACAAAAAAAAAAAAAAAAAAAAAAAGAATAACAATTAGTAACAGAAATTAGGTGAGCACAATATGAAAGCAGAGTAGACAAGCCAACCGCTGGATATACAACCTGAAGAACACTGAATCCACCCTCTGCAAAATTTTGTTGGTAGAGCCCAATATTTGCTCCGTCCACTATGGCTTCATAATCCGCATTTTTTTCCAACCAATCCTTTATTAATGATATAAATGAATAAGAAAACCATAAAGGAGAAACTGTAAGAATTAGGTACAATGGGAATTTGCAATATCAAGATATCATTTTACATGTCAATATTATAATGAAATTGTAACAAACAAATTAATCAAAATATCAAACATTCTGCAACAGGAACAACAAAATTCGGAGTGTCAACCTGCACTAATGGTCTAAAGTCTAAACCTAGTTGCCTACAACTCTGTTTTAGAGGTTTATTTCACTTAACATATATATAATCAATCATAAAAATAAAAAATAAAAAACATTGCATAATGAAAAAGGAGCAACTTGCAAATATGTTCCTCACCTGAAACTCCCTAAAGTTAGCCTTAACCTCTCTCTCCAAAGCCAATCCTGCAACTGAAAGAGCAAACTTCTCAGTCTCCACATCATCAATATCAACACAATCCAACTGCTCCCCGCAGCAGCAACATTGACCATTCGGCTCCACATTCCCTTTCTTCACCACCCATTTCCCTTCCCCAATCCACCCTAACCCATGCCACCCCCCACCATTCCTCAAAATCGCTTCTTTCACTGAACCCACATCAGAACCAATCTCGCTTGCTTTACAGCAAAACCAGTCCTCCAAAACCTTGCATGTTTCCTCACTGACCCACCTCACGCTCCTCCTCAACTTATGCAAGTAATTATAAACTCTCTCCCTTCTCCCCGTATCCGCACTTAGTTTCAATAAAGCAGCAATTTGAGGTTCCTCCAAGCTCAACCCCATCTTATCTATATCCTCCTCAACTTCATAAGCCTTCTCTGCTTCCAACTTCTGGCAAAAACAAAACAATGCAGGCTCGTAAGTACGAAGCCGTGGCGAAACCTGATAATCACCCAACTTCTTAACCATTTCAAAAGCGTAATCACCATCACCTTTGGCCGCAGATAAACGGGCAATGGAGGTAATAGAAGCTTCATTAGGGTGGATATTTAAGGCCATCATGTGGTCAAAAACTCGAAACCCGTATCGTAAAGCAAGATCTTTGGAGTCAGGGTCGGTGGCAAAAGTGGAGCAAAGGTAAAGCAGGGTGTTGAAATGGGACTGGTTGAGGCGAGTATTGTTGGAAAGAGCAGAGTCGTAAAGGGAAATAGCGGCTTTGAGGTCTTTGGATTTGGAGCAAGAATTGAGTTCATAAAGAAAATTGGCTTCAGGGTTTTTGTGGGTTTTCTTTTTCTTGGTTGAAGGAGTGGGGTTTTGGTGATGGCTTGGGGTAGCCATGGATACTACTTTCCCCGGATATAAAACCCTAAAGATTTGCTTCAATATCAGAACCGCAAAAACCCTGCCTTTCCTTTGATTGCTGGGATTCTGGGGAAGTTGCAGTTACATATCATTTATAAGCTAGAGCTGGGCTGACTCTGTAATTTTACATTGGGCTTTAAGCTCTGCTTTATCAATTAAGCTTTCAACACATAAAATGAAAAAAAGCATATTATTATTATTATTAGTATTAGTATTATTAAAATAGAAAGTAACATTTGTCAATGAACAAGAAAATTTTAAAATAATCATTTCAAATTACCAATCATATATATATATATATATATATATATATGTATATATATGTATGCCATACTGATTCTAAGTAAAGTAATGGTCCAAAAATCAAGATTCAATTTTCTTTACTAAAAACAGAGATATTTATGGTGGATAATAATATTTTATTGTTTTAAAAAATTTAGTAAATTATAATTTTTTTATGAATAATTGAGTTGTAAAGAGGTAATTTTTGTATGTAAAGTTATCTTATAAAGTCATAACTTTATATTACATTGTTTTGTAAAGTAATACAATCTTATAAAATAGTATCTTATTAAAAGATATAATCTATAATATATATACAAGTATGAGTTTAAAGATTCCATCTACGGTATTTTTGTTGTGTGTCCACAGCCATGGGCAATTTATCTGCAAACCGTTGATGGTTAAAACCATAACCCTATGTGTAGGTGGTCGGAGTTCAGAAGAACTCACATTGCTGTGTGTAGTGGTGGGATAGGACCTTTTTTGTTAAACCAAAATTGTATTGCATTTATAAAGCATGTGCATACAATTTTGAGATTTCTAATATGTTATATATGTACTGTTGAATGATTTGAAATATCAATATTCTGAAATTGCTATTGTAAGTTATTCTATGTGTCGTGTTTCTTTATGCTTAATAGTTTGCACTGATTTTCTTGTGATGAAGCTCACACTAGCTCACCCCCTTTTTTATTTCCTTTTCTACAAATAACCCATTAGGTTAAGACGTGGACATGATATACGGAGGGCTCGGAAACATTTTATTTATATGAAAGTGTTATTATTAGGCTTATTTTTATAATTCCTGTTATTTTGGAACTTAATTATTTATATTGTAGCATGGGATTCATATTTAGGGTTATTTCGCATGCATGATTTTTTAATTTGAATTTAGGATAATGAACCTGGAATTAAATTTGATTATGCACTAAATAATTCCGTTTTAGTTTAATTAAAACTAAATTAATATCTGTCAAAAAAAAAACTAAATTGAATATCACTTGCTAAGTTATGACTGAATTTTGGGTAATAAATAAACTAGGAATTAGCTAAAGTTTCAAAGGAAATCACCATTATAAGAAAATGTATAATTAAATCAATTTTTATTAACTCATGAGTTTTTCTAAAATTTTAACTAAATTTTCTTCCAAATTAAACAAATGTTTTAATACAACTGTTTTATAAACTTCGATAGTTTATTGGACCATTCCTGTAACAATTCATTTTTAGTAAAACCGGAACAATGGCTTCAGGATCACAAATATAATGATTAAATTATTATTTTTTATTATTTTAATGTCTATGGGACGTTAGTAAGGTTATATTAAAATTTCGTTAAGAAATTTTGACATTTGCATGATTAATTAAGTGAAAAGGACTAAATCGTAAAAAAAGTACAAAAGTAGAGTTCTATTAGTTAAAGGTGTCAAATATCTATGAAACTTTTAAAAAGGGAAAAAGTAGAGTTCTATTAGTTAAAGGTGTCAAATATCTACGAAACTTTAAAGTGAAGGGACTTCGATGGTAATTAGACCATTTCTATAGTTAGTGGTTATTCATGGCGAGGTTTTATTGAAATTTTGAATGTTTTTAAAGGTTAAAAAGGTAAATGTGTAATTAAGGTTAAAATAAATAAAACTAAAATGACTCCATCTTCTTCCACCAAATTTCGAAAGCAAAATATTCATTTTTAGGGTTCATTGATTCGACTACAACAATTACTTGCATGTAAGTGTTTTCAACCCCATCTTTAATGATTTCTATATTTTTAAAGTTGTTTTAGCTTAATCCAGCTATCCTGGGGATCAATTTTTAAAATTATTAAAGATTGACGGTTACGCCATAAATGATTTTGTATTATTCTTGATGTTTAATGATAGATTATGAGTCCTTGTTGATAAATAAGCAAGTTTTGAAAAGTGATTTTTGATGAAAATTGCATTTAGGGACTTATTTGTAAAAATAGTAAAATTTCATGTTAAATTTATGAAATGATGATTGGTATGGGTTGGTTTAAGTCCCTAGAGAAATTTTTTAGCTTGAAAAGAGGATTAAAATGTTTAAATTTCAATTTATGAGCTTAAAGACTAAATTGTAAAAAGTTAAAAGGTTAGTGGTAAAATAGTAATTTTGCATAAATATGAAATGTGGACTAAATTGAATACTATGGGTATTAAATGGATTGAATTTGTCTATTTAGATCAAGATAGACCACGTACGAATTTAGATTAGGGAAAAGCTAAAGCCTCAGATTAGTTCAACTTTGTTTCTACGCCTTAGTCGTCGAGGGAAGTTTGTATGTACGAATTACTATATTTAGGTTATGTAACACCCCTAACCCATATCCGTCACCGGAATAGGCTTACGGAGCATTACCAGAGTTTAAAAAACAAATACAATTAATTCATGTTATTTACTATTCATATCTGAAACCAATCATATTCAATCATACTGTCCCTTAAATGAACCCTCGAGGTCCAATTTACGCATTTGAAACAAGTCGGGACTAAATCGGGAACTCAGAGAAGTTTTCGCTAAATTTTAAAATTTTTCTTAGGTGCAGGGGACACAAGCCCGTGTGGCTAGGCCGTGTGGGCATTCAATGTGAGGCACACGGCTATATCCCAGCCTGTGTCCATACCCGTGTAACTCTCTGACTTGGGTCACACGGCCAACCACACGCCTGTGTGCTAGGCCGTGTGAACAAATTTAATTTGTAATAATTAAATGCAGGGGTCACACGACCAAGTCTCATGCCTATGTGCTAGGCTGTGTGACACACACGGCTGAGACATACGCCCGTGTCTCTGTCCGTGTGAGCAACTTGAAGCATTTTTTCTCAAATTTTAAAATGTAGGGGACACACGGCCAAACCACACACTCATGCGCATGGCCGTGTGTCACACACGGTTGAGACACACGCCTGTGTCTCTGCCCGTGTAGACAAAATAAGGTCATTTTCAAGCCTTATTTCTTACCCAACCTGGCATCAACCTATCCAACCAATTTTTGTACTATTACAAGTCACAATAAGACTTTCAGTTCAAACCAATTTCAAGTTCAATACATATCATAACATCTCATTTATCCAAATATTTAATCTTACCTAAATGACCATATAAAATATAAGTATATTTTACCCATTCATGCAACCATTAATATATTTATGTAACTTCCATCATTCAACCATTTCAATACACACATCAAGTATGATAAGGCCTTATATAACTACATCAAAATATGCTTAACACTAGCCATTCCAATAGCTAGTTACAACCAAAACATTATCATGCCAACATTGGCTAATTAGCCTATACATGCCATTATGACCAAAATTAGTTTTCTAGTTGTACCAAAATGAGCCGAGGGATAGTGTGATGATACTCCGACCAGCTTCCAACCTTTATGAGCTTCCGAGTACTATAAAATAAAGGAAAATAAAAAATAGTAAGCATTTAATGCTTAGTAAGTTCGTATAACTAGAAATTTAACTTACTATTCATTTCCAATAAAGTAAACATACAAAATGCATCCAAGAAATTTGGCTAATAGCCTAAACACCCAACTTCATCAAAACATGTTAGTCATTGTAATTTACACAATTGTCAAGAAACATGAATGAGCTCATCATGTAATAACTTTCATATACATATACTTTTCTTATCGTATTTCCATATAACATGTATCTTTCTATGACAAATCATTTCAAGTTCATTTTAGCCATGTCAGAACTTTGCCCGTTGAATTTATTTTAAATATCGATGGACACACATAATATACTTAAAGTGTACAAAACTGTAATCCGTCAATTCATATTCAGGGGTACTCATTAGAGCACATAATCAGGAAGCACTCTCTCGAGCCATATAACAGGAAGCTCATGTGAGCCATGTAACAAGAAGCTTATCCGAGCTATAACAGGAAACTCATAAGAGTTTAAAACAAGAAGCTCATTGAGCTTAATAGGTAACTCCGAAGAGTTATTATCAGGAAGCTCCGGATAGCCATATAACAGGAAGTTCAAGCGAGCCATATCAGGAAACTCATAAAGAGCCTATATTGGGACGCTCATAAAGAGCTGTGGTATGTACGCATTATATGCAGGATCCATATCGATCATATAACAGGACGCTCACAAATAGCTGCGGTATGTCTGCAACACATGCAGGATCAATATCGATCGGGATGTTCGCAGGAACCATGTAACAAGAAGCTCGAGAGAGCTTATAACAGGATGCTCTTTCGAGCTATGGTATGTCCACAACATATGCAGGATCACAACCAATATGGGAAATACTGTATCCATCGAGTTTTATTTATTCAACCTAGACTTATTACTTATCGGGTATTATCAGATATGTGATCATGACATATATACAATTCACATATACAACATCCAATTCAAACATATAAATAAACACAATTTAGTTACATGAACTTACCTCGTCACTTGCTCCTATACGAAAATCTACAAATTTGATACTTTTTCTTTTCCTCGATCTAACTTTTTATTTGATCTTTTCGGATCTATATAAATGAATTTAACATCAATTTAACACATTTCATATTCAATTCAATCCAGCTTATATCTTAGGCAAAAGTATCATTTTGCACCTATACTTTTAATTAATTCCAATTTCGTCTTTAGTCTTGGAAAAAAAGAAATTCATGCAATTTAATCCTTATTCCAAGCCTAGCCAAATTTTCCATATAACATTTACAGCCCATGTAATTCATAAAATTTAGAATTTTTCCATGAATTTTACATTTTTACAATTTAGTCCCTAAATCACAATTTCATCAAAATTCTCTTTACAAAAGTTGTTTATCTATCAACAACATTTCATTTTCTACCATAAATTTCAAAATTTCAGCATACTCATCCATGGTAAAATTTTAAAACTTTTATAACTTTGCAAATTGATCGCCAAAATAGATAGACTAAGTTATTATGATCTTGAAAATGTAAAAATTACTAAAAACGTGACAAGATTGCTTACCTAATTAAGCTTGCTTGATGTATTCTCTCTTAGCTAGGGTTTCCATAAAAGTAAACTGGGGAAGATGATGAAATAAGATGATATTAGATTTTTATCATCTTTAATTATTTTAATTTTCAATTTAGTCCTTTTCTTTTCTTGAATTTCCATGGATGGGTCATTATAATTATCTACTAACTCCATTTAATGGTCTAATTGCCATGTAAGGACCTCAAGTTTTGAATTCCATTGCTATTTACTACCTATAGCTACTAGAACTCAACTTTTGCATTTTATGCAATTTGGTCCTTTCTATAATTAAACATGTAATCGGTAAAATTTTTATAACAAAATTTTCATATGTCTTTCCTCTCATAATACAAACCATGCAATAATATTAAATTAAAATTTCTTTCTAACTCGGATTTGTGGTCCCAAACCACTGTTCCGATTTCACTGAAAATGGGCTATTACAGGTGATTCAATTGTATATTATTATGTATTTATAATGACATTAAGCAATGTATATCCAAAACAATGCTATGATAGTTATTAAGTCCCGGTTGAACCTTAGGAATTCGTAGGATAAAAATAACATGTCATTAGGGATTTCATGTTTCGGGTGCTGGTCTTGAATGTCCTACCGATGGCTGAGATCCTGCATTTGTTGTAGATACTCCATAGCTTGTGTGAGCAGCATCATGTAGCTTACATTCTGACCAACAACTCGTGTAAGCAGGCCCATTTCACAGCTTGTGTGAGCAATGATGTAAAGGAAATGTTACAGTTATATGTTTAAGCACACTTCGTGTGAGGTTTTCTGAGTATCTGATGATATTCTAGTTGGTTCAACGAGCAAGAAAAGGGATTGAAATGGTAAGATTCCAAATGGTAATATGCATATGTTCATGGAAGAGATGAATGATTCAAATGATATATTTTCATATGGAAATGACCTATGATGTGGTTAACCAAATGTGTTATGTATAAATGCACTAACTTGTGTATTGATGATGATGTTTAGGCTTGTGCCAAGCTTGTGGTTTGAATTACATTATGCTTATGCTTATTGTTATGTAAATGAAATGGTAAGTTATGTTTCATTTTTTGTGAACTTACTAAACATTATGTGCTTACGTAGTTTCTTTCCTATGTTTTATAGATTATCGAAAACTCAATCGATTTGGAAGCTCGTTAGAGATCTATCACAGTATCCAGCATAATATCGGTAGTTTTTGAATGTTTTGGCCAAGGTTATAATGGCATGTATAGGTGGACTTGTAATGGTGTTTAGTTGAATGTTTAATGGATGTTTTGGTATGTATAACTTGTGCAAGTTGTCTTGGTTGGTACCATTTGATACATTGTTGGATTGTGTCATTTTGAGTACTTGTGATGCATGAATAGAATGACTCAAATGGTATGTTTGTAGTGATGTGTTAATAGTCATGTTTGTGGCATGATTTGATAGAAGTTGAATTATAATTGATGATGGAAATATGACCAAATATGCATGTTTAGGTAAATTTTGATGTTTGCATTTGAGGTGCCTTGAATAGCATATTGGTTAGTTGATTTGAGGACTCTTGAGTTATTCATTACATGTATGTTTTGATAAGGTTTTGATAGTATCTAAAGGTTTATGCATGATGTGGTGTTGGAAATGGCTTTAGGTGTATTTTAGGTCTACACAGCTTGAGACACGGGCGTGTGACTCAGCCTTGTGTGACACACGACTTGGCGACACGGTCGTGTGTCCCCTGAAGATCTCTTTGCATACAAGTCAGTCAGTTACACGATCTAACACACAGCCTGACATACGAGTGTGTGAGGCAATTTCGAGAATTACACGGCCTGGCACATGGGCGTGTGACACGGCCGTGTGACCCTATTCAGAGAGTTACACGGGTGAGGACATGGGCTAGGACATGGCCATGTGTCCCTAGTTCGAAGGCTACACTGCCTAAAACATGGGTGTGTGTCTCAGTCGTGTGAGGCACAAGCCTGGCCATACAGCCGTACGGTAATGCTCGAAGGCTTGAATTTGGGACAATATGTATGCGAATGGTTATTTTATATTATGTTTATAATAATGTATGAAATGTATGTTTAAATGTTATGTTCGTACGATAATGCTCCATAACCCTAATCTGGCGACGGCTATAGGTTAGGGGTGTTACAATTTCGGTGGCTAATGTAATCTTTCGAATTCGATTCTAACGTCTAAGCCGGGTTGGGGAGCTTACATCATTTTTATTTTTTAAAATTTATATTTTTTATTTTTTAAATTTTTTTAAAAATGTTTTTGAATTATTTATATATTATATATGCTTTTTTACATATTTAAGCAATTAAAAATATATATATATAATATAAAAATAATTCAAAAAAATATATTTGAAAAATATATTTGAAAATTGAAGTTTTTTTTTCATTTTTAAAAGTAAAAATACATTTTTTTAATTTTTATAAAAAAATTTCAATTTTTATATAATATTTTAATTTTTTTAGAATTTTTGGAATTTTTTATTTTTAAAATTTTTTTGAATTGTGTATATATTATATATGATTTTTTTACATTTTTAAACAACATATTATATATAATATTAAAAAAAATGTGTTGTGGCGCATTCAAATAGCGCCATGTGGACGGTCAACACAAGTCAATGATCTGTTGACACCGATCAACAACGGTCAACACTAGTCAACGTCTGACTAATGGTGGGTCAATGCTTTATTTTAAATAAGCCTAAGTGCCACATGGCACATTATGATTTGTTGAAAGGTGCCATGTGGCACATTCTTATTGGTGCCATGTGGCACATTCTTATTGGTGCCACGTGGGTTCTTAAAAAATCAATATAAAAATTGGGTTGAACTGGATAATGAAATGATAGTTTAAAAATCAATCTTTGACAAAAATAAGGTTTACTAAAATGAGAAAATAGACATGATTCGGGGTCAAATTGAGCGCTAAGCCTTTTGCTTATAATATTAAGAGCTTTATTGTATCTTAAAATCATATTAACAACTTCAAGAAAATATTCTATATGCCTCAAAGCTATAATATTTTACTAATACTATTTTGGGTAAACTACACTAGTAGTCACCCAAATATAATTTTTTTTTTCGTCATTCAACTATGAAAAGTTATAAAATGGTCACTCAACTATTAGTAAATTTCTTTTTTGGTCACCTAATTATGAAAAGTTACAAAATGTAAATATTGAGGGTTAGATTTTTTTAGAATCAAGACTAAATTGATATAATGTATAAATGTTGAATGTTAAAATTGTTATTATGCCAATTTTAAAAACTGGAGCCAATTGGTGAACAAAAAGACAATTGAATAATTGGATGACAAAAAAAAATTAATAGTTGGGTGGTCACTTCATAATATTTTATAGTTGAATAATAAAAAAAAATTACAAACAGTTGAATGACTATTAGTATAGTTTATCCACCCTATTATTTTTTATTTTTCTTGTTTCTATTTTCTTATTTATTTTTTCTGACATATAAAACATTGGTTGAGTGATAATTACTTGAGTAGGTAGAATCTTCATCGACAATGACGAACTATGTATGCAGCCTAGGGACTTGTAAGCTAAAACAGACATGATGGTTGCACCATGGTAATCAGTAACAAGAAAGATGGCAGAAGAAAGAGAGATGAATGACCCACCCATGAATTTTTTATATATATTTTTAATAATTTAACCAAAAATCAATAGTTTTGACCATCAATTCGATTATGAAACCTTGGTTTTACTTGTGTTCGATTATGAAACCTTGGTTTTACTTGTGTGATATGCTTGGAAAGATTCTTCCCAGCACATAATACTGAGATCTAAAGAATGAATACCGTTATTTATACATTGATCATAAGAATAACACCAACAAGATGGCCTATATGTATCTGTATGTATAGACTATAGTTACATATTTCATGGGCAGCTTCTACCATGAATCCCGACAACTGCATTTGCCATCTCTGAAATGGTGAAAGGTGCAATTGTCCTTAACAACCAATTCTCGATCTACAAAAGTTGACATAAACTTGCATGCATGATGACAAGTACCACACATCCTAACGCTTTTAATCACCCTTACCGGCGTTCTGTGGGGTAACGATAAGAGCCCGAATGCGATGGCCTTCATCTCAGTATGACCAAGACCTGCACCATCATATTCTTCCTCTTCTGCATCATGCAGCAAATGGTTTCTATCTTCTACATATCCCAACTCATCCATCTCTCTTTCTATCTCACCCAACTTATACAACACTTCTTCACTTGGTTTTTGGTCGGAGACAAATTCAAATATTTTGTTTTGCACTTCTATGCAACTGGAATTTGGTCCTAATGTTTTCGTCTTCGATGCATCTTTCCACTTACCAAACATCACCAGGACCTTGCCAAGCATTAGATTTGCAAAGCAGTCATTTGGATCTATTTCCAAAAGCTTCTCCAAGGCAAATTTTGCCATGTCCATGTTACCTATAACACGGGCCGATGAAAGAAGAGTGTTCCAAATCTTAGTATCATTTTTATCTACAACAACCTCATCGATGAAGTTCTCAAGTTCTTCAAGCATTCCAGCTCGAGTAAAAGCTTCAATGACGCAGGAATAATGCTCTTCCGATGGCTTAACTCCGTAAACCACTTCCATGGACATTAATAGGCTATGTGCCTCATCTACTCGACCCATTTGGCTGCATGCTTTCAAGATTGATTTTAATGTGCTTGAGTCTACTAATTTATTCCTCCTCCGCATTTCGTTAAACAATGTCAGAGCTTCAGATGGATGTCCATGTTCCACTTTTGCGGAGATGATAGATGTCCAACACGGAGAACTCTTCTCAGGCATCGATTCAAACACCAAATCAGCCTCTGCAATTTGTCCACATCCGGAATACATCTGAATGAGACCATTTCCACTTGTAGGATGCGAAAGAAGACCCCTTTTGGTCATGTAAGCCTGAGCTTGCATCCCCATATTCAAAAGCACTGGGCTGCTACAGGATCTGAAAATATCACAAACAGAGATCGGTTCAAGGTACCCAAAGCACGATTGAATCCTCCCGAGAAGTTTGTGAATCATTTCATAGTCATTTGCCTTGAGGCTGGCCTGTATCAATAAATTCCATGAGATCTCAGCATCTGAAACCAAGGAACATAGCTTGAGCGCTTGTTGGTGATCTGATAATTCCGAGTAAAGATTAATGAGCATGTTAACTATGGAAACGTTTGATTCATAACAAGTTTTGAGTATCTTGCAATGCAATTCTCTTCCCTTTCTAAGATCACCTAAAGCCACACAAGCCAGAATAACAGATGTTAAGGTGAACTCATTTGCTTCAATACCATTAAGCTGCATTTTATTGAAACATGTTAGTGCTTCCACAAACCACCCATTCCAAGAAAGTCCAGAGATCAGAGCTGACCAAGTTACGGTGCCTGGGTTTTCTACTCTTTCGAAAACCCTTAAAGCAGCCTCTGGCACCCCACACTTGGAATACATGTCAATCAAAGCGCTTATAACATATGGATCAGAATCTACAGCTAATTTGTTGGCCAAGGAGTGGAATACTTTCCCTGCATCAAGATTTGATAACAGAGAGCACCATTTTAGCATGCTTGCAATAATAATACACTGATTGGCTTCTCCTCTTTCTAAGCCAGCATACACCTTCAAAGGAACTTTTTCCCATTGTTCCCAGCTCTCATGTTCAATGCACTCAATATACATATCCAGAAGAGAGCACATTACATAGCTATTTGATACAAAACCTGTTCTAACTATATATCCATGAACCTGCCTACCATAGCCCATGTCATGTAAACTAGAAATTGCTTTGAGAATACTTGTTATGGTGAAATCATCACAATAACAAATATCATGCATTAAAACTCTAAAATTCCTAAGAGCTTCAAAGTAATAAAAATTATGTACATAACCCATAATTAATGTGTTCCAAGAAACTAAATCTTTCTCGTGCAGCTGATCAAAAACCTTTCTTAATCCCTTCAAATCCTTACATTTTGCATAAAAATCCATTAAGCTATTGTCCAAAAACAAACAAGACCCTTTCCCAAACCCTTTCTTAACCATTAAACCATGTACTTGAATTCCCAAGTTTAACTCCTCCAAGTTGGAACATGCCTTGATAACCATTGAAAACACAAAAGCATCCAACTTAATTTCCTTAGAGACCATATCAAGGAAAACACTCAAACCCTCTTTTTCAAATCCATTTTTCACGTAAGCACTTAACATTGAACTCCAAGCAACCAAACCAGGCTTCTCAATCCCGTCAAAAATCAAAACAGCATCTTCCAATTGGCCACAACTTGAATACATATTCACCAAAGAATTCTCCAAAAACCCGTCAAGAAAAGCCTCTCCTTTCTTCAAAACTTGGCCATGAACTCCTTTCCCAAACCCCAATTCTCTCATTTCTCCACAACTTCTCAACACAACCGCATAAACATAGGAGTCAGGACGTAGGCGTGTTTTATGATTATCACCAGACGACAGCATCTCTTTGAACAATGCCAACGCTTCCGTACTAGGACCATGTTTGGCATAGCCTGACATGAGGATGGTCCAAGATATCAGAGTTCTTTCAGGCATTGAGTCAAATAGATTGCGCGCCTCTTGCATGAAACCAGCATTGATATAGAGCTGAAGGTGGAGATTGAAGTAAAAAAGAGGTGGTTTTGGATTAGCATGCGGTTTAAGGAAATGGGTTAGTTTTAGGTGTTGTGAATTGTGAGGGGTGATGTGATTGAGTTGAGGGAAATGGGTTAGTTTGGGAGTATGGCTTTGAAGAAGAAAAGGAGGGGAAGAAGGGATAATGGAAGAGCATGTGAGCAGGGAGTGCATGGAGATTATGTTGTGGCAATTTCTTTGCAAGGTTCCTTTGCTTTTTCTGCGAGGAATAACAGTTCAGAGTTGACAAGGAAGAAGTGGAAGGGGAAATTATGGATGGTGGTGGGTGTTTCATTCCATGGATGGATAAGAGATCAACTGATTTATGTTCCTCCACTCCTAGCCAAGATGACCATGGGCAGCTAGAGAAAATTAAATAAATTAATTGTATTATCATCTCATAAGTCTTTTACACACAAGTATCTCCCAATCATATTTGTCGTCCCTAAATTTTTTTTATTTTTCAATTAAATCCTCCCTCTACCCTTCATGTTTATGAATTTCACTTTCCATCTTAAATATTTCATTTTTTTCTCCATACTCTTCCCCATCGTCTTATGCAGGTGAGCTTCACTAAAAATATTTTAAATAGTTAATTAAATTAAATTATTCGTTGGATAAATAAGTTGATTTTTCAAATTTAAGTGAACTCGAGTATCTAAAAAATCAATTAAACCAAACGATGTGATTTTAGATTAAGGTATAATTTTAGTTTTAAGTTTTTTTTTTAAAAATATTTTCCAAGCCTTTCTACTCCTCGTACATTTAAAATTTAGTCTTTCTTTCTTTACTTCAAAGAATTTAATCTCTCTATTTTGTAAATTTTTTAGTCCCTCTAATTTTATTTCAAGGTATTTAATCTCTCTTTCGAATTTAAAAATACAAGTCCAATTATTAATACTTTTAAACTTCTTCTATTAAATTCAAGTTAATTTCAACATCATTAGTATTATTACATGACTACCAAATGAGTATATTTTATTTAAAAATATCACACCGAATAATATCAATAAAAAAATTTTAACGAAGTTAAAAATTTAAAGAAAATATTGGAATCTAAAAATTAGATGACTAAATTCATATAAATAAAAATAAAGACAGAGTTCAAGGACTTAAACACATTTTAACTTTTTTGGTTTCTGAGGGATAAGATACGGACACACATACAGGTATGACACTAAACAAATATGCCAGTTTAAAAAGTATTTAAATATGCCACAAATCACTTTATTCTTTATAAATTTAAAATTTAATATCTCTACATTTTATTAAAATTCAAAATTCAAATTTAACCGTTAAAGTTATTAAATTTATTTTTTTAAATCCAAGTTTACTGCCAAGTAAAATTTTTTATTTCAAATATCACAACAACAAATTTAATAAAAAAAATTAACATCATTACTTTTTGGCTTACAAATGTATGGATTAGATTATAAGAATCTAAAAATATATATTATTTGGACAAATCCAATCTATAGGATTAGTCAATTCTAAATTTAACCCATCCAGCCCAACAACATCGACCTCTAACACCTTTGTTCCCAGAGAGGAATACAAAAGTGTAATTTCAAATGAACACACTCATATCAAACTATAGCTGAAGATGTGATTTGGAGTACGGAATTTGTAAGATGGGAAAAGAAAAAAAAAGCTCAACACCCCCCCTCATGTTTTCAAAGTACTTTGGCATTGATCTCTTTCAAGGAGGGTGGGACAGAACAAGGATTTCACAACTAATAAATTCCATCCTCGTATTACCTACAGCCTACAGCACGCTAAACCAAGACCCATGTCTTTTAAGTGATGGACCCTCGTGATGCATCTTCTTGTTATAAGCACCTGAGGCCACCACTGTTACCAAAAGAATCCACTTTTCCTGGTTGGTGTTTTGCTTGGTTCATCCTCTTTTCTCTTCTCCATCCCCAGTTTTAAGGATTCCAGCCTTTTCCTGCACATACTTAATGTACGATTAAACAAACATGTCTTGTTTACCAGATTACTCAAATTTGGTATAAAAGAATGATCAAGAAGATTCATTTATGGGATTCTACTAATGAACATACAATGTACGGAGAAGATAAAAGGATTTTTTGTAAATAACAAGCATTACTTGGTATCTGTAAGTCGTCCATGCAGACTCCATCTTTGACGAAATCCTTCAATGCCTTCAATTCCACTTGCCAGAATCAAGCGCCTATAGAATAGTCATGAATACATGATAACATATCATTCAGTTTCAATTGTGATCAAATAATTCTATACTACTGTAAATAGAAAAACAAAATGCTATGGTTGGTAAAGGGAACAAATATAAAGGATGACAATTAACTAGGGGCAAATCCTATGTAAAACAAACTCATTTTCCTTCCAGTACCGTGTCTAACACTTGAGTCCCACACATATCAGTACACAGAAAAAACTTAGAACAAATTCGAGATATCCATGTCAGACATCCGTATCCACCACTTACATCCGAGGCCAAGTAAATAGGACAAAATGGTTCCTCAACAAGAACATGTTACTTTCCTACTTTATCCATACTTTTAGTCATCAAAGATGCTGCAATAGCAAAGAGCAACTATGAAAGTAAGATACTTCAAAGAGTTATAAGTTGGATCTTTAATTTTCATAGAGCTGGTACTAAGACATCAGAAACGCTGATATTTGCAACTTCCTATAGAAGATTTATCAATATTGATAAAGCAATTTAGCTTTGCAATTGAATGCTAAAGAATCTTGACTCGGTACTACCAAGTAACAAATGCAAAAAGCACAATATTTTAGGACTACCAAGATTCACGGATTCTTGCAAAAGACATTAATAAAATCCTAATCAATTACCTCTCCAATGATGTGACTTCTGATTCAAGCTGACTAGCTCTTTCCTTTGCTTGATCAAAAGGCATTGACAACCCCAACTTTCTCTCGCTATCTTGAAGCCGTTGCCTTAGTTCCTTGTCCTGAAACCCAGATTTTCAAACAAACTCAAGAAAGCCTTTTTTTTTTTTTTTGAAGAAACTCAAGAAAGCTAATTCGATGTACTTATTCATGCAACAGGAATAACCATTAGAAACCTTACCCTCTTTTCAGCACATTGTCTATATAATGCCAGCTCATCTTGACAGAAAGGCTCGATATCATTAATCTGCAAACCTACAGCATACAGCAATCATAAAGAATGTATGGCTGTACACAAAATGCATGAGAAAGTATTTGGTCTACCATTTGGCAAAATTAAGCAAATAATCAATCAAGTCACCAAAAAGAATGAAGATATAATATCAGTCAATCAATGCTATACATACTCCGCCTTTTACATAAAGATTGTTAAGTTAAAACAACAGAACTTACACAAAAATAAATTCCGTAAGATCCCATCACATAACTCGACACCTTCAAGCACATGAGATGCGATTTCTTGCGGGATGACAGGAGATGGTGGCCCCATCATTAGGTCATCACCAACCAATATAGTTTCCTCCATAGTTGGTTGTGAATCAACTGAAACCATACAGCAGGTAACAAAGAAAATCAGTCAATGAGTATTGGTCATTCATAATTTTAAACAATAACTAGAATTGATAGAGAACAAAATTCATATATCTTTGCAGAGACATGAACACAATATTTATGTTAAACATTTAACAATTGCTAGGTACTAATTTCAATTTCAAAACAATAACTATGTTCAGCCATAGTCCAGAATATAACAAAAATGAAAAATCTTTCACATTTAAAGTAAAATCACAAGCAAAATCTATCGCCTTAAAACTTTGAAACCAAAAACCAAAATTCCTCTACTTAAAACTGCAATAACAAACATCTAAACTAAAAAAAGAAAAACCTTCACATACCATCCATGGCTGCTTTCTAGTTAGCTTTCCACCTAGTAAGATGAACTTGGTATTCAATTATTGCTCAGCGTCAGTTAGAACCTGTGAAATAAAAAAGAAGAGAATAGAATCAACAAAGTTTCTTAATCGTTATTGGAATATTTGTAACAACAATGCCTACGGCCAGAACGAAGCAAAGAGAGATTCAAATGGGGCATTATTGTACTGTTGAAACGTGAAAAGTTTCTTAATCATTATTGTACCTTACCTGTTACTAAATAGAAGCAATTAGTAAGAAGACATCAAACAAAAACAAATTAAAGCAAATACAGAAATCAAATTCGATCATTACATCAACTCTGAATATCTCATAAACCTAACATTACAACTAAAGCAAAGCCACTCACTAGTTAAAAAGAGATGCCTATATAAACGAAAATGCACTAACTTATTAGCAAGCATTTGAACTTAGAAGCACTAACGAGACGCTAAAATTCATAAAACTAAGAATAACATTACAAGTAAAGCAAAGCCACATCCTAAGCATATTATCAGCAAATACATCTAACCCATTAGTTAAAACATGTAATTCAATGCACAAAACCCACAGATAAAATCAACAAAAAAATTGACCTCAAATACAGCATTTAACGCTATCAGTTATGGAAGGCAAAACACCCATTTCGAATTAAGCAAAGAAAAAAAAAAGTACCTAAACAATATAACAACCGAGAAAAATGAAGCCAAGAAACGAGTTAAAAAAAAAAAAAAAGCACGCTGTAAAGAAACCTCGAAATTGACAGAGAATGGAATGGAAGAACAAAGTTAGGGTTTCGAAAATTGGGAGGATTATTTTTGCTTAATTGGGGAAGACCACCGGTTGGAGAAAACCTAAAAACCTTAAAATTGGTTGATTACCGGCTGGTAATAAAAATGAAAGATTCCTTTGGATGATGGTATTTAGGCCCATTTAGGGCCTCTTGTCTGCATTATCGCTTTTGGGCGAAAAAGAGTAATAATAAAATAGGGTAAACTTAAAAATAATCACTTTTATTTACCTCAGATTACATTTTAGTCACTTATGTTTGAAATATTACGTTTTAGTCATTTACGTTATTATTTTGTTACAAAGTGGTCACTCTACCGTTAAACTCTGTTACCTCCTTAACAACGGTCCTTTGTGTCAATCCAAATAGGTTTTAAATGCCAACTTGGATGTCCTACGTGGTAGTTCAAATTAAATTTATTTAATTAAAAACCTATTTTCATCCCAGTAACTGGACATTCAAGTTGTTATTTAAAACTCATTTGGAATGCCACATAGGACTACCATTAGGGAGGTAACGGAGTTTAACGGTAGAGTGACCACTTCGTAACAAAATGATAATATAAGTGACTAAAACATAATATTTCAAACATAAATAACTAAAATGTAATATGAGACAAAAAAAAGTGACTATTTTTACAATTTACCCTAATAAAATTCGTTTGAAATTAGTTTGAAATTAGTTTGCTCTGTTCTGCTCCACCAAAAAAGTAGTAAACAAAAACCCTAAAAGATTTCCACACTCATCAAATTATCAACCACCGTTGTTCATCCACAACGCCTCGTCAAAATGAAGGTGATAGCCGCTTTCTTGCTTGCCGTTTTGGGAGGGAACACTAACCCTTCTGCCGATGATTTGAAGGCTATTCTCGGATCAGGTTTTTTTTCCCTCAACTCTTTTTTGTCTTACATCTACTGTATTCTTTTAACTCTATCTTTAATTGGTGGTGTTTCACTTATCTTTTAGGGTTTAATTTAGCTATGATTTTTTTGTTCCTCCATTTTTAGGCATATGGTCTATCTGAACCCAATTTATGGGAATCTACTACGTATCTCTATCTTTAGTAAAAAAATTTTGAACATTTGTCAGTATATATCATTATTTTAACTTCAAGGTGTAAATATTTACAAATAGCAGAAAGGAAGTTGTAAAAACCAAGCCTTAGCTCACATGATTCATAGAGTCATCTTTAGGAGTATATAAGATTGGATTTCAGCATCTGTGTCAAATTGCGGACCCAATAAATTAGTAGCGCTCTAACCCTAACACCAAAGCTGAATGTTGGGAAGTGGAATCAAATTCTTGGAGGATTCTTTGGCATTCGTACAGGAACAATTTTTTTTATACCCTTTTTTCGTTTAATATGTTGTAGTTGGAGCTGAGGCTGATGATGATAAGATAGAGATGCTTTTATCCGAAGTCAAAGGAAAAGATATAACCGAGCTAATTGCAAGTGGAAGGGAGAAGCTGGCTTCAGTTCCGTCTGGTGGTGGTGGTGTTGCTGTTGCAGCTCCTACAACCGGTGGTGGTGCTGGTGATGCATCTGCTGCCGAGGCCAAGAAAGAGGAGAAAGTTGAAGAGAAGGAAGAGTCCGATGATGTAATCATTTCAATCTCAGAAATTGAGTTGTACCCATTCCCTTTATTGGTGTGGCTTTTACTGATGATCTCCTTTTTGGATGCAGGATATGGGTTTCAGCCTCTTCGACTAAGCAAGTATTGCAAATATCAAAGACTTCTTATATGCAGTTAGTAATGGTTATGTAGTTGGACATGGTTTTAGATATTCTAGGAATATAGTAAAAAATAGTGACACTTGTTATAATCGTGGATTTCTGGATTGCTGCTGCTCACGGTTGAGTTTGCTGAATGATGCAGAATACCTTATATTTCTAGCTATACTTTAGTTACGGAATAAATCTGTGGTTTTGATCTGTTACATATATACTTGGGAATTGCTGAAATATGGTTGATTTAATGCTGTGCCTACAAAGTACAAAGGAATTGAGTCATTAAGGTATGGGAGGAATGATATAATAAAAATAAGCCAAGAAGTTGCTAAAAGAGTAAATAGTGGATCATGCTATTGACGGAGGGGATAAAATGAAACTGGGGTAATAATTTCTCAATTTTGTACCATGCCCTAATTGATTAAGCCCTTCGCATTAACGACACAAATGTATTCATTTAGGTGTAAAGTAAAAAACATTAAATAATGATTAAATAAGTTCAAATTGATATGAAAAAACTTATCCACTTGCTAACAAAATAATGACAATGGCAAGAAGAGTAAGTTAAAAATATCACATGCACAATCATGGCCAGAGTTTTAAATATAAAACCAGTTTCCTCCATGTAATTCAAAGAAAAGCCCTTACCAGGCTGGAAACATACAATCTATATTTGGTACCACTCGATAATGAAATATCAAAATTCTATATCGGGCAAAAGTCATAATTCAGGAAGGTTAACATAAAACAAAAGTTCAACGACTGCTCAGCCTATGACCGCTTGATGAGGGAAAAAGTATTCTGATTCCAATCATGTTCTAGTCTGATATACCTGGCAATGTGAAAGTGCTCCAACACAATAATCTTGACCTGCTGGCTAAACAAATTAGAACCAATATGGAAGCTGAACATTGGTAAAATGAACTTTCTAACATGGACTAAACAAACCAACCAGCTTCTCATGGCCAATTGTTAATGCAGGTCAAACAATATCCAAGACATAATTCACCACGGCAAGCAACTCTTAAGACTTCGGCACAGTCACATTTAAGATTTTAACATCTTGATATGGCTTGTCAGCTTTGTCTGTCTTCACTTTCTCAATACCCTGCCAACAGTGCATGAGAATAATAAGACATCATACATACCAGGACATCACATATGCTAAGTTCCAAAAAAAAAATTCAAACAACAAAAAAGGAATTCAATTACAGGGACTATTAATTCAAAACCTTCAATATTTATATATTTTTCATCGTTTGAGAAGCAAAGCAAAGAACATACTGAATCCTCTCGTAAGATATGCATGTGTGTGTAGGGAATAAAAAAAAGCAAGCAGCAGCCATATGATACTGACTGTAGAGATGTACATACCTGCACCACATCCATTCCCTTAACAACTCTACCAAATACCGTATGCTTATTGTCCAACCATGGAGTAGCCACTGTGGTAATAAAGAACTGTGAGCCATTCGTATTGGGGCCAGCATTAGCCATCGACACTGTGAAAGGCCTGTCATGTCGTAAACTGCAAGGGTAGAAATGTTCCATCCAGCAGTCAGTTGAGCTTTAAAGCAGTTATAAATCCAATAAATAAAAACCATGGGACTAGTAACCTAAGAACATTAATACTAGTATACCAAGGAAGTAAAACATATTTGCATCGTTGTATATCAAATAAATTCCAGCATAATGCCAAATCAACTGTATTCCCTATAGCGTTTATAGAAAGCCTCCAATAAGCAAAGCTAACATGATCATCATTGAAGGCAAGAGCCATCAGGAAGGGGGTACAAACAGGATAGGGGTCAGAATGTAGCAAATATAAAGTCAGTGTGATTCACACCTCAAAATTCCAGGTGCTACAAGTTCCAGGTGGCAAAAATGCTAATGCTTAATCTAGAAAAAGCTAAACAGTTACCTTTTATGAAACTCATCCTCAAATTCCCTTCCCCAAATAGACTGCCCACCAGTGCCGTCTCCCAATGGATCTCCTGTTTGTATCATGAATCCTTTGATGACACGGTGAAAGATTAGATTATCATAATAGCCATTCCGACAGTGTGTAGTAAAGTTCTCCACAGTTTTTGGACATTCTTCTGGGTAGAGTCTCATGTGAATGTCGCCCATCGTGGTGTGCAGTATCTGGAAGAATAGAGAGCCAATCAGAAAATAATCCAAGACATGCACATAAAATGAAGATAAGGAACTAAACTATGTCATAGATGATATACTTAAAAGAACCCTCTGCTGAAAATAAAAAGAACCATTCCCTACATGCCTATAACCTTTTTAACTTCTAGAACAATATAATTCTTTGTCTGTGGAGACAAAAGGTTTCAAATAGATATTTTGTTCTAATAACTGCTCTGATCAGTCTAATAACCATTAAACTTCTTGACAAAATTTGATTTGGTTATTTCCATGCAACAAAAAGGACAAAGAGAAAGAGAGGGAGATCATAAAGGAATTCCTTTAGTACCCTGTCCTAATTCATGTCTTATAGAAGTTTCAAACTAATTATTCTCAAGTAAAATTTAAAAATGTTATGTCATATGCCATTTCCTTTATACTCTCAAAGCTTCAAACAAAGGTGTCATCATTGTTATGCATTTTTCCTTATTAAACTCTCTTATGGTCAATATTGAGAACAGAACCAAGGAGGGCACAACAACTCAAAGTTTTCCTTTTCCATGCACATTACAGAAAGAAAACTCACCACATTGTCAGGAAGAGAGGTTGTAACTGCTTTTCCAATATCAGATACAGCCAGAAGCTCATCAGCAGGTGGCTTTTCATTGAAGACATCCCTTCCTTTTGTGGCATCTTCAGGTTCTTCTGGCTCTCGTCGACTATATAAATCATTAGAACCATCAGAGTAATTATATGTACCCCAAAGGAGAAACAGAATATTAACTATAAACTGTAGACAGAAACCTCAAAGTTATGGTGAAATTTATTTTTAAAGGAATAACCTATGAAAGCACATAAGCCAGACATGTGAAATGTTGTCAATATAGATGGCAATGCACTATGACACCTGACTTTTTATTAAAATAAATTTATATTTTGCTGTGAGCTTATGACATCAATAACTGATCATCCATCAGACCTCAATAGATGAGTATCTCAATGGTGATTCATCCATGTAGTGTTGCAAGTCACCCTTTGTGGCATGAAGCATTACATGAGAATTCTAAATTCAAACATGCTGTTGCTAGACAGTAGATGTCGTGCTGCAGATTCTTATACCTGAATAGATAGATCCTATGCTTCTTGAAAGCACAACACAAGAGAGTTGGATCTGTTAATGGGTCTTTACTTTCATTGACATTTGCTGCAGCAGCAGGAATTTTTCTCACTTTCTTGCTGCTTCGATCACCTTGATATAATGCGATTCTCAAGAATCTGTCATTACTCTCAACCTTTCCAAGTATTCGAGCAACTTTATTGGTGTGTAAATTAACCATCTATCAAAATGAAATATGAACAAGTATTAGAGAATTTAGAGAGCATAAAAATTTGTACTTATTGTTTGTTCTAAAAAATAGTTCAGCTTGTTATTTGCTGTAGAATCTATTAAGGAAACAGTTTCTTACTTTTATCCCCAGAAGAGTAGCATATATGAGGAAATTAGAGCTTTCATCAAAAACTGCATTTGGTTGAGGTGCAGTTTCAGTTTTCTCAATTTCCTTCTCAACAGCCATTCTTCTGCCAAAGTCGATAGCTTCCAGCCGATACATGGGAGCATCACTTCTCTGAAGATCTTGAGCTACCTACTCAAAGGGTACTGACAATTGTTAGCAATTCCAAAAAGGATTTATGTAAAAATCCACTGCTCACTAACTTTTACCTCAAGTGATTCATCATAAACTCGCCTTAATTTACCAGTTCTGAACCAAAACACACGTATCCTGCGATCAGGCGATGTAATAGAAAATTGCTTACCATCCGGGCTAACCTGAATAGCAATAAAATGAAGTAGAAAAAAGAATGAAAATTTTAATAATTTACAAAAAGCGTTCAAAAGAATCGTAGCAAAGAAATCCAGAGAAAAACCAACTCCAATGGAAGAGTTTTGTACCTCAATTGCAGAAATAGTTGTCTTGCATTTTGCAATTTCAAAGAGATTAGTATCACTTTTCAATCTAAAATTAACCCTGCATGCAGCATATATACAAATTATGAAATAGCAAACAATGTGCATCAACAAGTGAAATGCTCAACATGTCAACACCATAATCAGACTACAGCATTCGCCTAAAAATAGAAAGAAAGTTTCTACAGTAATCTGTAATCCAAACAAGAAAATATTCATCTTTAAATGGAGCTAAAACTGTAAATCTTCCATGTAACTAGAGTACATTGCTAATGATTGTATACGTGAACATTGGCACATACTCGCTTTCTGGAAACTGAAGTGTGGCAGGGCTCCAGTACTCAATAATTCCTTTCTCATCACCAGATATTACAATGTCGAATGCAGAATTGTACCTCATTACTTTCACGGGCCCCAGGTGTATCTGGAAAATATTAGTCCAAGCAGGAAAATGAAAACAGAAATCAGTTTACTTATAAACAAAAGTAAAAGGAGAAAAGTTCAAAAATTGATAATCGTGCAAACTTTCGACAAAGTATAGATACCTCTCTAGAGATAATGGGTTCGTTTGAACCAGCTCGTGCATCATATATATGAACCAATGATGAATTTCTATCACTAATGGCAAGCTTAGCTTTGACATCGCCTTGCTTGTAGACCCATTCAACAGCACCAGGAACATAAGGTAGGCGAATCATAACCATCATGTCATAGTTGACCACATCATATACCTTTACAGAGCGGTCACTAGAAATTGTACAGCAAAGTAAACCATCTGCACTAACCTGCATAGCTGAACAGGTCATGGTTGATGAATGCACCAACAACAAACTCATAGAAGACTGAATGAAAGATGATAAAATACCTTAAAAAAAAAAAAAAAAAACTAAAGGGCGTGCAGATTCAAAAGAAAATTCTGAATGTTAAAACAAATCATAAACAACGAAATGCAGAAACACCCATATAGTTCAACCATTCACTTCCGAGAAATGTATCTATCAAATCAAAATCACATATAGGAACTATGGAGAGAGAGAAAAAGAGAAGTGAGTAAAACTAAACAATGCTGATAACAGTCTTTAACTGTACCTATGTATTTTATAGAAACATCAGTTTTCAATAGCATAATATTTAAAAATCTTATGTAAGTTGTCGATGATATACAGCTCTTAAATAAATGAAGGATTAAAACATCAAAATGATATACGAGTCATTATAGTCCTGTACATCTTTTTTTTTCTTTTCAGAAAGGTTAGTCCTCTACATCTTTAAACAGCAATCATGGGGAAAATATAAAAATCAGAACATCAACAGAAACAAAAATTCACAGGATGAAAGAAGATAACAAATAGCCTGTGCAAGATCTAGGTGGACTAGCAATCTAAAGCAATCATGGGTTCATTGTCAATGAAATAAAAATCCGCTATTAAAAAGAAGCAGTGACAAATGTAATTAGACAGGAGATCAGAAATTAACTAAGTAAGTCACAATAGCTGGTGTTAATTATCACAATAACACCAACTTTCACTTAAACCTTCCATAGCAGTCAATAAAATAAAAAAGAGGCCTATCAGCAATAAGCAATTTTAATGTGCATGTAAAATAACTACAATAAGCTACAGCCTACGCGCATAATATTATTAATTGAAGCATAGAGCAATTGAGAAGAAAAAAAGATTCAAACTTTAAACACAATATGCATATGGGAAATAAGGAGGGAAAGCTCACCGCTAGACCTTCAATGGGATCCAGGTGGGATCTAAAATGCTTTGCAAACTCAATCCCAACCGCTTTCTTCTTCCAAAATTTCAAATGCCCTAGTAAAAATAAATAAATAAGTAAAATGAAGACAAGCAATCTATAAGCCAGTACCAAAATCCCATTCACTGTTAAAGCCTCAAATATTACTGATAAAATTTAAACCAAAAACCCGAATGAGGAAAGAAGCATATATACACTTAAAGCAGACTTTAGATAATGACACTTTTTTTTATCAATACAATATTGGGACTTTTAGATATTGTTTTATAAATATTGACATCATAAAGCTTACCATCAACACTTCCAGTGATGAAAAAATCTGCGGACGATACAGCAACATGAGTAACTACATCTCGATGCATATAGCTTTTCTCGTACCTAGAAATCACACACACAAAAAAGAGGCATACATCATGAGCTCTTGGAGCTCTTTATTCACAACTTCAGTAAGGTTTATTTTGTCGGTTCCTTTGCTCCTTGCTTCTTTTTTCACTTAAAAAAAAAACAAAATGAAAAAAGGCTGAAGCTTGAATTCAAAACCCTAAACTCCAAAGCAAAGAAGACAATTTCATTAAACCCTAAGGAAACCATGAGAAAGCGAAAAAATTCCAATAAATAAATAATTACTGAAATGAGAAGAAGAAGAAGAAGAAAGTTACATGTTAGCTGAAGGAAGGGAATCGAGATATGCTTGTTCAAACTGGAGCGGGCGCTTGGGTCGAGCTCGAGGGGCGGGTCCTGGTCCTATAACCGGCTCCTCCTCTTCCTCTGCGATAGTATTTAACTTTCCGTTTCCGTTTTGAGGTTCTTCCATTTGCGTTGTTTTTCTCTTTACCTTTTTTTCTTTTTCCTCTGCTGAGATGTATGCAAAAAGAGGGAGAGAGGGGAAGATGATGATGAAGAAGAAAGGAAATAAAGAAGAAAAAGAGAGAATATAGGTGGGTATGGGTCTCTATTTCAAAATCTTAGCGCGGTGGATTCAGCATTAAGCCCATTGTTATAGGCAATGGCCCATTTATGGGTAAAATATAAAAATATAATATCATTAAACTAATGTTAAAATTACTTTTCAATCACTTAACTTTAAAAAAATTATTATAATAGTCACCAACATTATTAGTTTGTTATAATTTGGTCATTAGTCAATTAACTTTCATTATCACTAATCAAATGATGATGTGCTACGTTAATTTAATGGACTAATAACTAATTTGGCATTTAAACTATAGCTAAAATATCCATTCAATACATTTAGATTTTTTAAAATAAATGATAATTCTGAAAAATCTGTGAAACATTCTAAAATTATCAAAAATATATATGAAATTGATAATTTATTTTCTAAAATTATAAAATAATTTTTTTAATTATCATTATGCAAATAATTTAAATTTTCTAAGAGTCATAAATATCAAAAAAATATTTAATCAGATTTAATCCTAGCTCAATTCATACAATTAAAAAAATTATGTGATTATTGTAATATAAAATTATAAACTGTATTAACTAAAACTACATATATATATATATATATAAATATATATATATATTATAAAAGAAGGTAAAGAAGCAAAAATAGATATTTTGAGTTCTGTATTAATCTTTTGAGTTTCACAGTACTTCATTTTTTAATTATATTTAAGGTGGATCCTATTTTTACAGTAAGTTTTAAATATGATTTTTTTACTATTAATAATCATATAAATTATAACAAGTTACATACCCTAGCTTTGCGCCATGTGACACATACACACTCTCCATTTTTTCATTTATTTTTTTATTTTTAATTATTCATTATTATTTTTTTGTAATAAAATTATATTACAGCTATATCATCAAATTTTTAAATGAAAAATCTTATCAAAATAAAAACAATATCTATTTATTATGATTAACAGAAATTAATGTAATATTATGGATATTTTTTATTAATTATATCATCAATTAAGGTAAATAATAATATTATAAAAAATTATTTTTTATAATAGTATTGATGATTTATTACAAAATTAAAATATTTTAATTGATGATGGATTATAAAAATATATTAAAATAATATATTTTATAATTTTTTATTATAGTATATTATTTATGATAGTATATTAATTAATGGACGGATTTGTGGCTAAAATTCCCAAAAATACCGATTTTTTTGGAAAATTATCGAATTAGGTAGACTTTTTAAAAATTTATCGAATTAGGTCGAAAAAAAGAAAACTCGTCCAGCTCAACGGATTGGTACCAAAAAGAAAAAAAGAGCCCAATTTGGTAAAATTTTCAAAAAATGATAGGTACCAAAAGGGTATTAACAACAATCGTGTATTCAAATTGTAAAATTAATTCGATTCGAAATCAAAAATCAACCTACTCAATTCGATTAACTCTTAGTTCATATTTTTTTTGATTTTTCGAATGGAATCGAGTTTTGATCATCCGTAGTTTACGGCATGTTGAGGTCCATAAAAAAATTTTCAAAAAATATTATCCCAGGATATCTGATGTGTGAGTGGGAAGTTTGTAGGAGTTGAATTAGGTAGTAGAAAAATGATCCACGTAGGGCGCGTTTTCAGTGCAATGTCAGAAGAATACACTAAAAGCCTGCCCAGCTGCACGAATTTTTGTGCCATGTCAGTTGAAAATGCATCCAGCTGGATGCACTTTAAGTGCAATTTTCTGACATTGCACTGAAAACGCGTCTAACTAGGCGTGTTTTCAGTGAAGTTTCTGACATGTCATTGAAAATGCACCATACGTGAAGCGTTTTCCCTCTACCAAATTCAACGCGTGCAAACTTCCCACTCACACGTTAGATATCCCGAAAATATTTTCTGAATCAATTGTCACTCACTCTTGTTGTATAAAAGGATGGTTTTAAGCATTGAGTGCCATAAGGCAATTTTGAGCAAACTAAATTGCACGAAGAATCATAAGAGGAAGAAGTTTGCAAGGCGTTTTGTAAGGCATAATTTGGAGCAAAAACGTAATTGCATCAAGTAAGGTTCGATTTTTGTTGTTCATATATAATTATTGTTGGGAAATATGCCCATATTGTAGTAAACGTGTAATTATTTTCTATGTTTTTGAACGATAAGTAAATAAATAAAGTTAATTTCATATTTCACTATTATGTCTTTTTTTTTATATTTTGCATGCATAGCGAAATTGTGACAAGCAAATATTAACTCATTGATTGTCTAAAGTTCAAACTGGATATAAGTGGCATTGTAAAGAATGATTACATTGCAAAAAAGACAACTTACTTCAGTAGATAATCTAAATGAGTCTGTAATCCCGTAAAAGAATCAAAGTGAGTATTTGATTCAAATACTTAGAAGGATTATTTTGTCGTCTACAATTCCAATTTGGGAGACGGCTAGTGTTAGCTATATAAGGAATTGACTCCACGGGTAGAGAAATAGATGTATTCATTGGAAGAATGATACATTGGACTAGACCCAAGATGAATTAATCTTGAATCCATTTTTGAATTAATTCAGTTATGACATTAATGGTATGATTTACTTAAATCCTAATTTAGTCATTGATCATGTGTATGTAACTCATGTGCTTTGATATAAGGGAAGTCTTATGCTCTAAAGATGATCGAGCCCATAACCGATATGTTGGGTACATGACTTTTGTATGGCATGGGTTTACTAGAAAAAATGAAATTCATAGCTCGACTAAAGAGTTAATGATATACTCTCATTGGCATTATGTGGACTGATAAGTATTAAACGCGGTGATAGGTTGCATGTTCTCAAACAAGCAATTTATCACAGTCATTTGTTGACAATGATTATATTAATCATTAAAAAGATACAATGGTGATAACGAGATAAAACAGGATTGTATTGAGTGAACGAATTTAACTCACATGAATCAAGGATGTCATATGAGGGTAACACATGCATGACGAGTGCTAGGAAATGTGCCCATATTGTAGTAAACATGTAACTATTTTCTATTTATTTGAATGATGAATAAATAAATAAAGTTAATTTCACATTCCACTATTATGTCTTTTTTATTTTTTATCTTTTATATTTTGCATGCATAGCAAAATTGTGAGAAGTAAATATTAGCTCATTGATGGTCTAAAGTTCAAACTGAAGATAAGTGGCATTGTAAAGAATGTTTACATTGTGAGAAAGACAACTTACTTCAATAGATAATCTAAATGAGTCCGTAATCCCATAAAAGAATCAAAGTGAGCATTTTATTCAAATACCAAGAAAGATTATTATGTCATCTACAATCCCAACTGGGGAGATGGCAAGTCTTGCTATCCGAGCAGTTGACTCCACGAGTAGAGACATAGATGTATTCATTTATAGAATGATACATAGGACTAGACCCAAGATGAATTAATTCTGAATCCGTTTGTGAATTAATTCACTTGTGACTTTCATGGTGTGATTTACCTAAATCCTAAGTTAATCACTGACCATGCGTATGCAACTCATGTGCTTTGATGTAAGTGGAGGTTTATACTCTAAAGATGATCGAGTTCATTGCTAGTATGTTAGGTATATGACTTGTGTATGGCATGTCTTTACTAGCAACAGTGGAATTCGTATCTCAATTAAAGAGTTAATGATATCCTCTCATTGGCATTGTGTGGATTGATAAATATGGAACATGGCCATGGGTTGCTCGTTCTCTAACGAGCAATTTATCACAGTCATTTGTTTACAGTAATCATATTAAACATTAAGAAGATACAATGGTTACAATGAGATAAAATATGATTATATTGAGTGAACGGATTTAACTCAAAGGAATCAATAATATCATATGAGGGTAACACACATATGACGAGGTCATTGGATAAAGCAGTTGGATGAATTACTTTCGTAAAGAGTATACAATAAAAAGTTTTGAATCATGATACTTCTTGTGGACTGACTCCATGATTAAGTAATTGCGAATTATCGGAACGATGCTTCTGGCCATAATTGCAATCACTAGAGCCTAATTGTATATGTTTGATTGGTCTCTTTGCTAGCTCAACAAAAGCTTGATTGGACTGTATTTGAATTAGAAGAAAATTTTACGACTTTGGAAATAATTTAACTGAGTCGATTTATTCAATGTAAAATTAAATTAGGTGGTCGTAAAAATTGTTCAACTAGAGAATTTAATTAAAAAATTTTCTTGAAAAATTAATTTGGAAAATCTAAGTATTTTTTGAAAAAATTAATTTTGATCAAGTAAAATTAAATTAATCAAATTAATTAAAATTAATATAATATTTTTGGAAGTTAATTTTCAAGTCAGACAATTAGTCCAATTGGTAGTTGAATTTAAAAATTGGACTTGAAATCGTAAATTGACCCCGATAGCACAAAATCGAGACCAAGACCCCAAAAATTGGTTGAATCGGGTCCGATATGTGAAACTGTACCGATGGTCCAACCGGTGGCTTGACTCGGACCGGTCGGATCATCATTGACCCAAACCGAGCCAGTAGCAGCTGAACCGGATCGGGGTGCCGTAAGGGTGTCGCACTTGCATCATTAGACATGGCGATGTTGCTGCCAGTGGCTGCGACAATGGCGTCCCGGTGGCTAGCGGTAGTTGGTCGTTGGTGGTTGAGCAGTGGAAGAGTTACACTCCTACTGGGACTCTACTAGAGAATTTGATTTTAAATTAATTATTCAAAAATAATATTATTTTAATAGTTTAATATTAAATTTAATTTAATGTTTATCTACATTCTATTATTTTAATAGGATTTAATATTTAATTAAGATAAATATTATATTAATTAAATATTAAATCAATTAACTTTAATCATAGTTGAACTCTCTAAACTCTCCCTATATAAAGAGAGCCTTGGTTCATTATTTATATACACTTGAGTTCAAGAGAAAGTTGTAAAGAAAAAAATTTTCGGAAGAGATTATTCTAGAAAATTTCTAGAGATATTTTTTTTATTTACAACTTGACCATAAAGTTTAGAGAAATTATAAAATTACCCCACTGGTAATTTTTATGAAAATTTTTCTGATTCGAAGCAAGCCCCCACTCAGTAGACGTGAGCTTGAGGATAGCGGAGAAGACCACTCGGTCGAAGCGCTTATCCTAGATGAGTTAGGTATAATTTTGATTAAGTTTTTTATTACTTTAGATATCACAACCAAGATTTTGTTTTGGAAAAATTCTTTAAACTCTTGTTTTTCCCTAAATTTATTTTTCATTGCATTTTTCAAACTCGTTTTGCCAATAACGAGGTCATTGGACAAATCAGTTGGATGAATTGCTTTCGTAAAGAGTATACAATAAGGAGTTTTCAATCATGGTACTTCTTGTAGACTGCCTCCATGATTAAGTAAATTTTCAATTACCGAAATGATGCTTCTGGACATAATTGCAATTATTCGAGCCTAATTGAATATATCTGATTGGTCTCTCCGCTAGCTTAACCAAAACTCAATTGGACTGCATTTAAATCAGAAGAAAATTCTACGACTTTAGTAATTATTTAATTGAGTTGATATATTCGATGTGGAATTAAATTAGGCAGTCGTGAGAATTGTTCAAATAGAAAATTTAATTAAAGAATTTTCTTGAAAATTTAATTTTGAAAAATGTAACTAATTTTGGAGAAAATTAATTTTAATCAAGTAAAATTAAATTAATCAAATTAATTAAAATAAATATGATATTTTTGGAAATTAATTTTCAAGTCAGACAATTGGCCCAACGGGTAATTGAACTTGAAAATTGGACCTAAGATCGAAAATTGTGCTCAAGAACTCAAAACCAATACCGAAACCTAAGAACTGGTCAAACCGGACTGACAATCTAATAGATGGCGAGAACCCGATTCGATCCGGCCACATCGCCCAAATCGAACCAAAGAATAAATAAACCAACAGGGGGTGCTATGAGGGTGCCGCTTTGTGATGGCACCGATGATCTTTGGCGGCAACATTGATGACATTCTAGTGGCCAATGGGTGGTCCTTCGGTGATTAAGTAGCAGAGGAATCACACTCCTACTGTGACTCTACTAGATAATTTGATATCAAATTAACTATTCTAAAAACAATATTATTTTAATATATTTAATATTAAATTTAATCTAATAAATACCTTGATAAGTATTATATTAATTTAATACTAAATTATTAAGTTTAATTATAGTTGAACTCTTTAAACTCTTCCTATATAAAAAGAGACATGAGTTATTGTTTTACACACACTTGAATTCAAGAGAAAGTTGTAGAGAGAAATGTAACAACCCGATTTTCAGTGGTGACTGAACGTTTAGATAGTTAAGCAGGAGAAATGGACAAACTTGAAAAAGGTGCAAAACTTGTTAAATAATGCATTTAAATGATTAAATGGTTTAATTAATAATTGAGGAATGACTTAAGTGATAATTATTCTCTAATCAATATAGTGGGACCGCAAAGTAAGGGAAAATGACAAAATAAGGTGATCATTAATGGCAAATTTGTAACTTAAAGGAAATTAAAAACAAAATTAAGTAAAAGAAATAGGTTTCTTCTTCATTTTACATTTTCCATAGTCGAAATTCATATTTCTCAAGCTAGGAGAATCGGCCAATCCAATTTCTTTGCATTTGAGTTTAATTCTTACCCGTTTCTTATAATTTTTATGTTTTTGAGATCTTGCAACTAGGTCCAACTAGTCCGTACCTTCGTTTTTTTATTCTGTTAAAAATTTTGGAAGTTGCCATTAATGAATATTGAATTTTTTTAATGAATATCATGTATTTGAAGCTTTGATTATGTCATTTGATGAATTTGTAAAGTGATTTTTTGTTAGATTTTGATTATAGGATTAAATTGTGAAAATGTCAAAATTTTAGGGTTTAATAGTGAAATTAATATTTATTAGGAATAGTGAAATTAATATTTATTAGGGACTTTTAAGGGCCTAGTATATTTGGATAAAATATTGACTTGAGAAAATGGTTAATTTGATGAATTTCGGGTTAAGGGACTAAATTGTAAAAATTGTAAAAGTTTAGGGTAATTGTGTAAATTTAAAAAATAAAAGGGTATTAATTGTAAAATGAATTGGAATGTGAAACGTAAGCTGATAATCGAGGAATTCTATGTTTTAGATCAAGATCTCGTATATACTTGTGGAAATAGAAAAATAGCGGGATAGTCTCTGAACTTCTACAACTACTACAATTCAGTATAGGTAAGTTCGTACGGTTTAGAATTTAATATCAATATGAATTGTTGAGTAAATTATCATGGAACAACTTATATATTTATTTTTAATTGTTGATAATGAATGGTAAATTGTGATATATTATTGAATTTGATGCTCGGTTTGGATTGAGTGCTGGATAGAGTACAATTATGATTTGGTGTGTTACGGGGGTTTGGAGTGGAAATGGTATTGGGGAGAGATATTTGTATATTACCTGAGTAAACCGAGGTTTAGCATTTGTTGCTAACACTTGTGTTATATTATCTGTTTGGCGTGTTTCGATTGGATCAGCTCTTATGAGCTTCTGTTTGGTGTGTTTCAGTTGGATCAGCTCTTATGAGCTTCTGTTTGGCATGTTTTAGTTGAATCAAACATTATGAGCTTCTATTTGATGTGTTTCGGTTTGATCAGCTCTTATGAGCTTCTGTCTAGTGTGTTCGGTTAATCTGATGATGTACTCTTATCTATAAGTCGTTCTTCGAATGGAAAATATCAGTAAGATAATCTGTTTAATGAATTTTGAAAGATTTGTTATTTATTAAATATTGATCTGAACATAGATGAATTCATCAGTTGAAATTGTGGATGACAGGGAATTCTCCTGGTTGATTATTATTATTTGAACTATTGTATTTACTTCAGTAAGATTATTCGTTTAAATGCGTCGAACTTACTAAGCTTCATTAAGCTTACTTGTGTTGTTTTTATGTCATTGTAGATACTTGGAAGGTTGGACGATCAGATCAATGCTCAAGTCACACTATTCGGCTTAATTCGGTAGTTTTTAGAATGTTTGGCTCAGTTTAAATTGCATGTAATAGGCTTTTATGTTGTTATTATTAATGTTTTGGGATATGTATGTATCAAGTATAATCTTTTTTGCAAATGGCCAACTATTATGATATATGAGAATGAGGTATAGTTTCTATGCTAATGTGCATGATATGTATGAAAGAAATTTTGTGATTGAGATGCCTTTGATAGGTAATTTAGATAGGTATTGATTGAATGAATTGATGAGTTGAATTGATGATTATTTTGATGCATAATTATATATACTTATGGTACCAATGAGGGTATATTGGTTAGGCACTTAATAGGTGGTTTTGGTGTGTTTTTGGCTCAATTAATGTCATTTTGATTTTGTATTTTGGTTGGTATTTGAGTTTCTTAAGGTCTAAGCAAACTTGGAATGGTAAACTTGTGTTTTAAGGTTTATTTTGGGTTGGCACGGCCTGAGACACGGGTGTGTATCTTAGCCGTGTGTTGCGACACGACCATGTGTCCCATGTAGGTTTTTGGGGTTGGATTTTGAGAGTTACACGGCCTAGCACACGGGCGTGTGGCTTGGCCATGTGGCCCAAGCCAGAGAGTTACACGGGCACGGACGCGGGCTGGGACATGGCCGTGTGTAACACCTCGAATTTTGGGGCTAAAAGTTTTAGGGTTTTGTGGTTAGGGTCATAGAGAAAGGCGAGCTTTAGTGTTTATTCTCATGTTTAAATGACAGAATGGGCCTGCTGGTCTGATGGTTGTGTAAGTACTAGTGTATCTCTGGGTTCTGGGTTCGAGTCTCTAGGTGTGCATATTCTGTGATATATATATTTTTTGAAGTTGTTAAATAGCAAACTGGTTTTTAAGTTTTAATTATTAATTGGTTTTATCATTAGGGTTATATTTATTTTTTCTTTTATTTTTGTCATTTTTTTTATGTTGTGATATCTCTTAGACGTTTTTCTTTTTTCTGCTTTTTGGCTTTTTCTCTTTTCTTTTTGGGACAAGTGGTGGTTTTCAAGAGACTTCAATTTCTTGGTGATCGGGTCGGCATCTGAATGTTTTCGTTCACGAAATAGGTGTGGGATTCGAATCTTGTCTACTTTTATTTTTATGAATTATTGTTTCAACAATTCTCAATTGTGCTCTAAACTGTCAATTTTGGGTGCTAGTTGCTGAAAAAGGTTTGGGAAATACAACATATCCTAACTCCCTTCTGTCATTGCGAAGGTTAGGGCTGCTACGATGGCTGAAACGATGTTTTTAGCTTGTTCCGAAGTGGTTTCGTGGCCACAGGGGGTTCCACACGGGCATGTGCCAGTTTACATGGCCATGTGCTTTTGGGAATTAGGGTTTCTGAGCTGAGTTGAGCACTACACGGCAGTGTGGCCGATTTGGGGAAATTAGTCGATTTTCTCACGGCAGTGTCCCCTGAGCACATAGGCGTGTGTGTTTGAAAATTAGGGTTTGGGTGATTTAGTGCTACACGGCCTGGCCACATGGCCGTGTGGCTAATTTAGGGATTTAAGATTTCCACACGGGCGTGTGTTGTGGACACACGACCGTGTCTGGTGGGCCCACGGACGTGTGACACCCTCCCATGGTCATGTCAGCCCTGTACTCAAATTTAGTGCAAATGGACAGAGAGTTACACGGCTTGTTCCCACGGTCATGTCCCTGGTCCACACAGGCGTGTGCCTCTCTTCACACGAGCGTGTGCCTTTGCTACACGGCCATGTGCCTCTCTTCACACGGGCGTGTGCCTTTGCCACACAGTTGTGTTGTAACACCCCTTACCCGTATCCGACGTCGAAGCCGGGTTCGAGGCATCACCAGACTTAAACACAAATTAACATACAAGACCGAGATATAAATTTCCCTCCAAAATTTAAAACATTTCATTTTCAATTATGTCGTCCCTAAAACGAACCTACGAGGCCCAAAACATGCATTAGAGGTGGTTCAGAACTAAACTGAGAACTTTAGAAAATTCTACAACACTTAGAAAATTTTTCATCAAAACAGGGTCACACGCCCGTGTGGCTTGGGACACACCCATGTGGCTTGGCCGTGTGGTCATACACGCTCGTGTCCCTAACCCTTGTAACTCTCTGTTTGTGACGTCATGCATCAAAGGAAGTTACATGGCCAAGTCACACGCCCGTATGCTAGGCCGTGTGGTGAATTTAATTTTTGAAATTTTTCATAAAATAGGTGCAAACTTCACACACTTTGGACACACACCCATGTTCCTAGGCCATGTCATTCACACTATTGAGACACACGGCTGTGTCTCTGCCCGTGTGGATAAAAATAAGGCTATTTACCAAGCCAGTTTGTCATCCTCTCTTGCACCAACCTATACAACAACAAGCAACACCAATCTAAACATATACATACAACCAAATGAGCCACAAACAAGATATCAATACATCATTTGCACATACTAACATCTATCATGCATAAACATCACATACTTTCTTTTCCATTCATGCCAATTTCATCTTCATGATAAGCATCATCACATAAACACACCAATGACCAATACAATTAATATTAGCCAACTTCCAATAGCCATATGCAAAATGAATCATTAACCATTAAAATGCCAACATATTTGGCTAAACCAATATGACATATAACAAAATGACCAAGTCCTTATACATGCCATACTCAAAATACTGAAACCAAGTATACCCAAAACAATCATTCGATAGTGTGAATCGACCTCCGACGTTCCTCGATCCCCGAGCTAGCTTGGCAGCACTATAAGGAATGGAAAGAAAATGGGAGTAAGCTTTAAAGCTTAGTAAGTTTTCATGTAAATAATCTGTAACATTAATCATACGTTGATCATATAATTATTCAACATAAGTTAACATAAATATCATCATGTATCTTAGGCACAACTTACTCATTAGCATTCTTACCAAGAATTCATCTCATATTAAAGTTCATACTCATGAGTTTTACATACATACCTGTACCAACTCGTAACATAGTTGCATACTCTGTAAACTTTGACATACTTTTTGAATTACCCGTTGAACACTTGGAATACTATCGGATACACAGAAAGTCTTACACAAGTGTCACATATGTAGCCAATGCTACCTCATATCTCATAACACATAGGGCTCACACACGAGCTAATCACGGGCCTGCTTACACAAGCTGTTAATCAAGACGTAGCTACACGGGCTGCTCACACAAGCTGTCAGGTATCCACAACACATGCTGGACTACCCAGCCACCGGTAGGACGTCATGACCAGCACCCAGATGCACATAAATCACATAACACATGGTTTCCTAGTGACATGTCACTTGTATCCTAAACTATTCCTGAGGTTCAACCAGGGTTTTTCTCATCGTTGAAACTTCATTGAATATTTCCATAGAAATAATTTACTAAGCATTAAATACATAATATAACATTGCATTATTTACACACAAACTTACCTCGGTACAAAATAGTAGAAAATGGACTTAATCGTCAATAACCTTGTTCTTACCTCGATCAAGGTCTAAACTTCGTTTTTCTTGATCTATAATAGAAAATTTAACTTATTTAATTATCACATTACTCAACGCTATCCAAAAATCACATTATGGCAAAATTACATTTTTGCCCCATAACTTTTTACATTTTTACAAATTAGTCCTTAGGCTCGTAAAATGAAATTTATCCATTTTCTTTGTTACCCAAGCCTAACCGAACCTAAATCATGCTAATAACAGCCCACATTTTTTATCAAATCATATTTTTACTACCCATTTTTACAACTTTTACAAATAAGTCCTTTTTATGTATTTTTACTAAAAATCACTTAGTAAAAGTTATTTATCACACCTTAAACATACAATATATTCCATCAAATATCAAAATACATACATGTCACAAATGGGTAAATTTTTAAATATGAACCCTACTTTAAAGTAATGGTAGAAATAGGTAAATCGTATGATAACGACTTCAAAAATGTAAAGAGTATTAAAAAGAGGCTAGGATGTACTTACAGTCAAGCTTGAAAGTTGAAGAAACGCTAGCTATAGTGAGAATGGAAATTTCGGGACTTGAAGAATAAGAAGGACACCAATTTTGACTTAATTTTCCCTTTTTATTCTTTTATTTACCAAATGACCAAAATGCCCTTAATGTATAACTTTGAAATTTTACCCATTCATGTCCATTTTTGTCCAATAACTTATCCAATGGTCTAATTACCAACTAAGGACCTCTAATTTAAAATATCATAGCAATTGGACACCTTTAACAAGTAGAACTCAACTTTTTCACTTTTTACGATTTAGTCTTTTTTACTACATTGAGTGCCCAAACGTCAAAATTTTCAAACGAGATTTTCACAGAATAGTTCCATAAGACTATAGACCATAAAAATATAATAAAAATGAATTTTTCTACATCAGATTCGTGGTCCCAAAACCACTGTTCTGACTAGCCCCAAAATCGGGCTGTTACAACTCTCCCCCCTTTAGGTATTTTCGTCCCTGCAAATCTTACCAGAAAATAGGTTTGGGTACTGTTTTCTCATTGTTTCCTCTGGCTCCCAAGTAGCCTTTTCAACCCCATGCCTTTGCCACAACACTTTCACAAGAGCTATACTTTTATTTCTCATTTTTTTACTTCTCGAGCTAATATCTTGATTGGTTCCTCACCGTAAGTCAGATTCGGACGAATATCAACTTCTGTCAGTGAAATCACATGCGAAGGGTCTGATCTATAACGGCGCAACATAGACACATGAAACACGTTGTGAATCCTTTCCAACTTAGATGGTAAAGCTAACAGGTATGCTACAGATCCTATTCTTTCGGTAATCTCATACGGCCTAATAAATCGCAGACTTAACTTGCCTTTACGGCCAAATCTTAGAATTTTCTTCCATGGATATACTTTCAAAAATACCTTATCACCGATCTGAAATTCAATCTTCTTTCTTTTCAAATCCGCGTACGACTTTTGTTTATCTGAGGCAACTTTCAAACAATCACGGATCACCCTTACTTTTTCTTTAGTTTCTCTAACCAAGTCAACCTCGTGAATCTGACTCTCTCTGAGCTCTGTCCAACACAATGGAGTTTAGCATTTTCAGCCATACAATGCCTCATAAGGTGCAATTTTTATGCTCGACTTAAAACCGTTATTGTAGGCAAATTCAACCAACAGTAGATATTTTTCCCAACTACCTTGGAATTCCAGAACAAATCATCGGAGCATATCTTCTAAAATCTGAATTACTCTCTCAGATTGACCGTCAATTTGTAGATGAAAATCTGTACTAAAATTCAATTTCGTACCCAAAGCTTTTTACAACTTTTTCCAAAACCGCAAAGTGAACCTCATATCTCTATCCGATATAATAGAAATAGGTACTCCATGAAGCCTAACAATTTTAGTAATGTAGAAATCAACAAGCTTATCAAGTGAGTAATCAGTATGTACCGGTATAAAATGAGTTAATTTCATCAATCTGTCCACGACAACCCAAACGACATTCTTCTTTTTCGGAGTCAAAGGTAAACCTGTCACAAAATCTATAGTAATTCTATCTCATTTCCATTCGGGAGCCATCATAGGTTGAAATAAACCCAAAGGTACTTGGTGTTCGGTCTTTACTTGTTGTCTAATCAAGCATTTCGAAACAAACTCTGGAATATCTTGTTTCATACCTGGTCACCAATACATTTATTTCAAATCACAATATATTTTTGTACTGCCCGGATGAATAGACAAACAACCACTATGTGCCTTATTAAGAATCTTCTAAATCAGTTCTGTATCTTTAGAAAGACATATCCTACCTCGGAATCTTAAACAATCATCAGAGTCAATCTGAAATTCTGAGTCATCGCCCGATTCACACTGAATTCTGTTGGTTTGCAACCCACTGTCACACTTTTGAGCTTCACAAATCTATTGAAGAAACATAGGTCTAGCTCTCAACTCGGCTAGAATCGAACCATTATCGGATAAATTCAACTGTGTATTCACGGCCCTCAAAGCAAACAAATATTTCCTACTCAAAGCATCGGCCACTACATTCGCCTTTTCTGGATGGTAATCGATCACAAGCTCATAGTCTTTTAATAACTCAAGCCATCTCCGTTGTCGCAAGTTCATATCTTTTTGAGTCATCAGATACTTTAAACTTTTATGATCGGTAAAGACATGACATTTCTCACCATACAAATGATGTCTCCAAATCTTCAAGGCAAACACAATGGCAGCCAACTCTAAATCATGCGTCGGGTAGTTCTTTTCATGCGGTTTCAGCTGTCTCGAGGCATAAGCTATCACTTTGCCCTCTTGCATCAACACACATCCTAATCCATTCAATAATGTATCACTATAAATTACAAACTCTTTCCCCGATTCAGGTTATACTAAAACTGGTGCCTTAGTCAATAATGTCTTCAACTTCTCAAAACTTTGTTGACATTTTTTGGACCACTCGAACTTAACACCCTTTTACAGTAATCCCGTCATAGGAGTAGCGATCATAGAAAATCCTTTAACAAACCGTCTATAATAACATACTAATCCCAAAAAGCTTCTAACCTCAGATACATTCTTTGGTGGTTTCCATTCAACAATAGCAGAAATCTTGCTCGGATCAACTCGGATACCATCACCTGAAATAATGTGTCCCAAAAATCCGACTTCTCGAAGCCAAAATTCACTTTTACTAAACTTAGTATATAACTATTTTTCTCTCAAAGTCTGTAAAACAGTTCTTAAGTGCTCTACATGTTCTGCCTCATCTCGAGAATAAATCAGTATGTCGTCAATAAAAACAACCACAAACTTATCTAAATATGGTCGAATAATTTGGTTCATTAAGTCCATAAAAATTGTAGGAGCATTTGTTAGTCCGAAAGGCATAACAAGAAATTCATAGTTCCCGTACCTTGTCCTAAAAGCAGTCTTTGGCACATCCGACTCTTTAACTCACAACTGGTAGTATTTGGATCTCAAATCTATCTTTGAAAACACTGTTGTCCGTTTTAGCTGATCAAACAGGTCATCAATTCTCGGCAAGGGATACTTGTTCTTTATAGTCACTTTAATAAGCTGTCGATAATCGATGCAAAGTCTCATAGATCCGTCTTTCTTCTTTACAAACAATACCAGTGCACCCCAAGGAGAATAACTCGGTCTCGCAAAACCCTTATCTGTCAATTCTTGCAACTGAGTTTTCAACTCCTTTAATTCGGTCGAGGTCATCCTATACGGAGCTATCAATATCGGTGTAGTCCCAGGGACTAAATCAATACCAAACTCAACTTCTCTAACTGGAGGCAAACCTAGTAATTCTCCCGGAAACACATCCGAATATTCACACATTATTGGCACTGATCTAATTTTCAATTCGGATTCCTTTGTATTCAACACATAAGCAAGATAGGCTTCACAATATTTTCTTATACATTATTGAGCAAACAATAAAGAAATCACAATTGGTAATTTATTTGACTCATCTGATTCAACTCGAAGAATTTCATTATTTCACATTTCAATTCAATAACTTTCCGTCTATAATTTACTACAGCATCATACATAGTCAAACAATCCATACCCAATATAACATCAAATTCATCAAACGGCAGCAACATCAAGTCAGCCAGAAAACAGTGACCTCTAATTATCAAAAGACATTTCTTGCATACTTTATCAACTAATACACGATTGCCTAAAGAGTTTAACACCTTAATCATAAATTCCGTAGACTTAATAGGCATATTCTTACTAATTACCAAATTCATGCATACATATGAATAGGTAGATCCTGGGTCAATCAAAGCAATAACAGTAGTATCATAAAGAGAAAAAATACCGGTGATAACATCGGGAAATGTCGCTTCTTCGCGAGCACGGATGGCATAAGCCCTAGCAGGTGCTTGAGCTTTAGATCTTGTAGTTGAGCCCTTCGTCAAATTTTTACTGCTGGCTCTATTCTCGGTATTTCTCAGGGGTCTTTCTCTAGAAGTAGTATTACTCGGTCTTGTACTCTAAAACTTTTCTTTTTCAGTCATCTCGGGGCAATCTTTAATGAAGTGATCTTGGGAACCACATTTGAAATAGGCTCTGTCATTTATTCGGCACTAGCCGGGGTGACGTCTTCTACAATGTGGGCAACTAGGTCTATTGGGTCGATTACCAACACTCGTAATAGAAGTAGTTTGAGCTTTATAACCCGAATACTGATTCTCAAGGTTCCTATTTGAAAACCCAACTGAAGTATGAGAACGAGAATACATCTCTCTAGATTTCTTAGACTGAGATTGGAACGACTTACTCATCGACCTCTTTCTTGCATTTCTAGCCTCGAACTCGGCTTTTCTCTTTTTTTTGGTCAGTTCATCTACTTTACAAGCCTGATCAACGAGCACAACAAATTCTTTCAGCTCAAGAATACCCACTAACAGTCTGATGTCTTCATTAAGCCCGTCTTTAAACCTTTTACACATAATAGCTTCAGAGGAAACACACTTTCTAGCATACTTGCTAAGCCGAACAAACTTTCTTTCAAACTCAGCAACTGACATGCAGCCCTATTTCAGCTCAAGAAATTCTTAACGTTTCTGATTGATGAATCGCTCGCTGATATACTTCTTTTAGAACCCCTCTTGAAAGAATTCTCATGTAACCCTCTCTTCCAGAACCACAGATACTAGTGCCTTCCACCAGTGATATGTTGTGTCCCTCGGTAAAGATATAGCACATTTCAAGCATTCATCGGGTGTTCAAGATAACTCATCGAATACTCTAATAGAATTCTCGAGCCAAAATTGTACTTTTTCGAGATTATCATCAGCATTTTCTCTAAATTCTTCAGCCCCTTGCTTTCTAATCTTATCAACCGGGGTTCTATTCAATCTCATAAAGTCCATACCTTGAGGCAGTATGGGGACAAGTTAAGGATTATGAGGGGGTGGAGCATGTTGTTGTTGAGCGGCTGGGTTTGTTCGAACGAACCCTGAGAACCACTCGTTCATCATCTGGAAGAAGGCTTCTCGAGCCTCTCTTCCCTGACTCACAATTACGGGTCTACTCTCAACTGGCACCATCTCTTGGGCGGGAACCGACGAATTACTTTCTACATCATTTGCCACAACTTGTTTAGGATCCATTACTATATGAAAATATAGTTTAAAATTGTCAAGAGTCGCCACACTATCACAATTTATATATGGCATGTATAGCTAGATTCGTACACACGCTACGTTAGTTCGAGAACCGACTAAATCGTAGCTCTGATATCACTAAATGTAACACCACTTACTCGTATCCGACGCCAAACATCAAAATACATGCATGTCACACATGGATAAATTTTTAAACATGAACCCTACTTCAAAATAATGGTAGAAATAGGTAGAATCGTATGATAACGACTTCAAAAATGTAAAGAGCATTAACAACGAGGCTAAGATGTACTTACAATCAAGCTTGAAAGTTGAAGAAACCCTAGCTATGGTAAACATGGAAATTTTGCACTTGAAGAAGAATATGGACACCAATTTTGACTTAATTTTCCCTTTTTATTCTTTTATTTACCAAATGACCAAAATGCCCTTAATGCATAACTTTGAAATGTTACCTATTCATGTCTATTTTTGTCCATTAACTTATCCAATGGTCTAATTACCAACTAAAGACCTCTAATTTAAAATCTCATAGCAATTGGACACCTTTAACAAGTAGAACTCAACTTTTACACTTTTTACAATTTAGTCCTTTTGACTAAATTGAGTGCCCAAACGTCAAAATTTTCAAACAACATTTTCACAGAATAGTTCCATAAAACTATGGACCATAAAAATATAATAAAAATGAATTTTTATATGTCGAATTCGTGGTCTCAAAACCACTATTCTGACTAGCCCCGAAATCGAGCTGTTACACGTATGGCCCTTTTTATATGGGCTTTTGACCTCTCACACGGCCTAGGAATTTCCACATGACCAGAGCACACAGGCTTATGGTTTAGGACACTTATATTGATTCTCTGTGTATTTATGATCTGAATATGTGTTTGTGTAGGTGCTCCGACCCTTAGCTAAGTTTAGTGAGGGTGTTCTCGACTCGATATCTGTGATGGTTGTGTGTGATGTATGATTTTGAATCTAGTCTGTGGGTGTGTAGCATATCTATTCCATCTGACTAACTGTATAAATGTCTCTGTTCTCTAAATTTGTGTGTATGCGTACACCTGCATTAAGTAGAGGTTTTTGGGTGGGTTTGTAAAGAGAAGGGAGTCCGATTTACAGTGCGATCTAGCAGCTTTCTTGCATTATATTGTATCTTGTAGTTTCTCTGCATCAGATCAAGCGTGTGCGCGCGACTTTGCTGCGTACTATTATCTAATCTAGCAAAGATAATTACAACAGATCAGATCTGACTAGTTACTGCATTACATTGTACAAAGACATATGCCGCTCTCTATCACGTATTAACATCTGAGTGGCTAGGTTCACATATGTTGTGTATAGGGTTGGATGGGCCTTTCGAGGTCCTAAGTGGTGCGTTTTGGTTGGATGAGCTTAAACAACTTTTATGGGGTGTGATTGGGGGACAGAGAGGAGTGTTGGCTGGATGGGTGGGTTTTATCACTTGACTGCATTACATACGCATCTGTCTATGAGATCTGACTGTAAGATTGGTTGACTATATTCTGTTGTCTACTCGGCACTTTTGTTGAGTTTCGGTGTACTTTGAATGTTGTGTTTTGTTGGGACATTTGTCCCAACTATGCTTCCTGACTCTGTGAGTATTTGAGGATCTGTTGTGCTACTGATTGGACTTTCTTTTCTTTTGTCTCTTGTTTTGTTTCAAACTCACACTGAGCTCAAGTAGCTTACCCTCTTTTAGTGTTTCCTTTTCAGGTATCCTCTCAGAATTTTAACGTTGGACTCGGTGTGCGAAGGTCTCGAACAGTCTTAGTGAAAATTCAATATAAGTTATATATTTTCAGTTTCTATTTGTCATTCAGTTTTGAAATGTAAGGTTTTATAAAGTTGTGGTACAAGTTCCGTATTAATTTTTGTACGTTCATTTAATTCTGATTTATAGTAACTTAACTATAACTTTTATTGACTGAATTTAAATAATTAAATGATTCGGTTTGATGCGACTACTTGTTTTGTAAAAATTCACCTACGATCACTTCAGTTATCAATGTGACATTCGAGATTGGGTCTAAACTTTTAGGCCGGGTTTAGGGTGTTACACCGTGTATCCCTACTTCGAATACCTACACAGCTTGAGACACAGGTGTGTGTCTCAACCATGTGAGTCACACGAATTGGCCACACGGCCATGTGATCTCTTCAGTTCAAAATTTTTAACTTTTTCCTAAACTTTTCCAAATCTTTTTTATTTAGTCCTAGATTGTTTCTATAGTAATTTTAGGGCATCGAGGGCTCGATTAAGGGACATTATGAATTTAATTGAATGAAAACAAATTATGATTGCTTTGATGTATGAACTGAATGATTTACTGTTCCGTTTGTTCAATAATACTCTGTAACCCTGTTCGGGTAACGGATATGAATGTTACAAGAAAATTATTTGAAGAAATTATTTCAGAAAATTTCTAGAGGTATTTTTCTTATTTACAACTTGGACCAGAAGTTTAAAGAAATTTTTAAATTATTGCACTTGTATTTTTGTGAAAAATTTTCTAATTTAAAGCGAGCCCACACTCGACAGACGTGAGCTTGAGAATAACGAAGAAGACTACTCGGTTGAAGCGTGTTGGAAAAAACCCAGTTTGAAAATGGTTTTAGTGCACAACAGAATATTAAAAATTTAAAAATCAACCCGGTTTGTGATATTTATAGTAATAAACCTTAGACCGAAATTGTATCTGTTTTTTGGATAAGCGGATTCTTGATGTTTTCCAGCTTTCAACCAAATGATCTTTTCCGCTATTCTTGTACCACAAACTACTTTGAGTGTGGGCTTGAACCAATTAAACTAACACATAGAACTAGAAAAAGTTTTCCTTTTGGGGTGAAAATGAAAATTCTCTCTTCTTTAATAGAAACTAGTAAAATTGTTATTTTGAAAAATATATTTATAAGTTGAGAATAAATTCTCTCTACTTTTCAGTAGAATAACAATCTCTCAAAATTTCTGTCAATAGGTTTATTGGTGCCATCTATTTATAGTAAGAGAAGGTAGAAACCCTTGTAAAGTTGTCAAGGTTTATTTTAAATAGAAAAACAACATCGTACTTAGAGTAGGAGAGGGGTGAACGACTCATCATTGTATTTCTACTAGGGTTGCCGCCCTCTTCATGTTACATGAGGGGTTTTGGGCCTCTCTCACATCGGGTTCAATTGCGAGTACTTCTTTATAACGACTTAGAATTTACGATTAACGGAAAGTGTATTATCGGGTCTCCGTTTTTGGAAAATGGACTCGTAAATATTTATTAAAAAGTTAATTGAGTGGTTAATTAGAGTTTAGTTAGGTGAATTAACTTAAATTAAGGTTAATTAGGTATAAGGATTAAATTGAATAAAGAGTGAAAACTTAATTATAGATTAAAGAAAAGTTAAAAGGATCAAATAGCCAATTATGCCTTTTTTCTAAAGTTGAGGCTTAGATTGTTATGTTTTAAATATATATAAATATATTATTTAATTATAAAGTATATTATTATAGTAAATTATATTAATTATATTATATTATTATATTATAAATAAACCAAAAAGGTGACAAATGTATGGTGCATATGATGACATGTGGAAAAATGAAATACATATATTAGTAATTATTACGTATTTACTTATTATTTAAGTAAATAATATTATATTATATTATATTATTTTTTTTATTATATTAAACTAATTAAATAAAGGAAACAAAAAGAAATAAAAGATAGAAAAAGAGACAAATAGAAACAGAATAGGCAAACGAAACAGAGAAAGAAAGAAAGAAAAGGGAAAATTGGGGTTATGAGATTCCAAGCTCAATTGTTAAGTTAATTTTAGTTTTTTTTTTTTTTTTGTAATTTTTGAGTTTTTAAAAACCTAGAACAAAATATTTCATGGTTTATGTTGAAATTTTGGAAGCTATTAGATTTCTAGACATTGATTATGTTGAATAAATGAAAGAATTAGGGGATTGTTTTGATAGAATTGGAGGTTAGATTGTTAATTTTGTAAAGTTTAGGGATTGCTTTGGTGAATTGTTCCTTTGTGTTGGAAATTTGAGTTGAACTACTAAGTTTAGTGAGTAATTAAAATATTTTGTACCATGAGTTTTGTTAATATTAGCTTTCAAGGAATTTAATGCTATAAATTAAATTAGAATGGTGTTAAGTTATAAAATTCAAGAATTTAGGGATTGTTAATAAATTATATGTATAATTTGTTAATTATAGAAATGGTAAATTCAAGGATTAAAATTGTGAATTAATTTAAAGTATGAGTTGCTTTGAATCTTGTGGAATAATTGGTTGATATGATGGATTAAATTGTATAGGATGTAAATGTTTTGGGGCAAATGTGTAAAAGTATAAATAAGTAGCTAAGGTATTGAATTGAATGGTAGTGTATTGATAATTTTCAATTGTTTTAGTTTCCGTAGTTAACGTTATTCCGGAAAACCTCAGCTAAGAAAGGAAAAGGCAAAGTCAACGAGGGTTAGCTCGAAAATTACGGTTTGTATTTCTATAAACCGAACTAAATATTTAATTGTTGAAATTATTATTTAATATATATGATAATTGCATTGAGATGATTATTTGAATTGGAATGAACATTGGTTGAAATTGAAAAGTGAATTTAATTATTAATTGTTGTATTTGATTAAATGTTATGGTAAGTAATTAAGGTGAGAATTATTTGTATTGTGTTTTACAATTGAAATGGATTGATTTGGTATGTGATAAATTTATTGAATTTATATGGATATATGTGATTGATGTGGAAATTGAATATTGAATGTATGTTATATTGAAAATTAAATTAATCGGGAATGTAATGAAATAAATATAAATATGTGATTATTGTGGAATTTGAATATATTTTAATGAAAAATAAATTGAATTGTATTGAATTATTAATTTATGTGATTAATTGAAATGTGTATTGATTGGAAACTGAAAATTTATTAAAACCCTATTAACTGTATTGGGCTAAGTCGGATATAGTTGGCATGCCATAGGATTGGAAGTGTTTAGGGATACTTTGACCTTGAGTCGACGAAGCACTATAAGTGTCGTACTGTTACTTCGACCTCGAGTCGATGAGGCACCATGCGTGTCGTCTTTATCTTTACACATCGGTTTAATCCGGCGAGGTACCGAAATCCGCATCGTTATCTTACTTTACTTCGGCAAAGCCGATAAGGCACTGAGTGCCGTACTGGTGTATTGGTTGGATCCGTGTATCCATCAATGTCCGAGTCATGTTAATAGGGGTGAATAAAGGTACTAAATGACTGACTATTACTAAATAATTGATTGTTACTGAATAACTGATTGTTACTGAATAACTGATTGTTACTGAATGATATTGATAAATTGATTTATATTGAAAAATATTGGCTGATATTGAACTTGGAATAAAATAGATTACTGATTGAAATGTGAATTGTTGAATATTATTTATTGATATTGACCAGTGAACTGGAACATGATTGAAACACATGAATTATGTAACTCTGACTGGGATATAAGTGAATAATACTAATGTTCAAATGAATTGTGAATATATATATTGTGGAAAATTATACGGGTTAGTAGATGAAAGAATTGATTGAGTTATAAAGGATTTATCTATGAATTGAACGATTATATAATTGTGGTTGTTATATGATTTTTAAGTGAATGTTATATTTTCATATTATTAAGTGCTCGGGTTATAGAAATACCACTGAGTTCATACTCAGTATACGGTTTATTTCTGTGCGCAGGATAAGTTAAAGTCAGATCGTTGGATCAGCATCCCAAGCCAAACCCAAACTCTAAGTGGAAAGGTATATTATTTATTGGTAATGGCATGTACCTAGGATATCTTATTCATATGAGTGTCATTTTGAATTATGAATGTAAAGGTGAAATAAGTAAATTTTAGATTTGATAATGGTATATGGTAGGAATTGGCTTAATTAGTATGAATTTGAACTATTTGAAAATGTATGAGAAATACTTAAAAAGATTTATCATATAGGCACATAAAATATCTAATTTAACATGTTTTGAGTAGGTTTGAATGTGATTTAAAGTAATTGAACTGTATTAACTGGTAATGCCCTGTAATCCTGTTCCGGAGACGGATAAGGGTTAGGGGGTGTTACATTCTTGAACCTTTTTGACTGAGTACCTGTAATATGATCCAACCCGATTTAATTTTTTTTTTTCCCAAAATAAACTTTAATATCTACAAATTAAATAATTTTCTCACCCAATTTTACCCTAGTAAAATTTTGATGATTTTATTCCCTGTAAAATTTTGAGAAAATTTGTTCAATATGTCATAACTCAACATGTTTACTATGACCGAATGAATTATTTTTATTTTTGGGCTTCAAAACAGTCCAAAAATATAAACTTATTCTTCCATCATTTTTTAAGTAATCTTATATAGGATTGCAAGTTTTCATTTTTATTTTCATTTTCATTTTCATTTTTGAAAACCTAAATTCATTTCCAAATGATTTAATTTCTCCATTTTAGAAAAAAACCATAATCATTTATGAATGTTTCTCATTTTCTATTTATTCCTTTCATTTCTATTCAAACACGCAATTTGTTTCTGGTTTCAACAACGAAAATTGTTAATGAATGGGCTTAATTGATTTTTTCGCATTTTCTTAAGAGCTACTTTGAAATATAAACCTGTTATAATGGTTATATATTATAAATTTTATATTATTGTTGACTTAATTATGCATTATAAAAAGAGTTATAACCTAACATAAGTCTTTTTATAAATTAACTTTATATAAGTTTTTATAATCAAAGCTACAAATTGCTTGCATAGTGAACCCAAATATTATGCAATAGATGTTTGTTATGCAAATATTAAAAGGTTTTTTTACATCATTTTGTGGGGTACGACACCATTTGAGAGAATGGTATCAGACACAAGCACTAGAAAAGGCTCATGGACTTTTTTAATTTGAGACATTCAAAACTTTGAAATGTAACTAAGAGGACATTAGTTGTTTAAAAAAAAAAGATTTCTCATATTAACATCACCTCAGTATAACATAAAAAAAAAGAAGAGAGATTGGATTGTGCTAGCATATATCATAATTCATAACTTCATTTATAGGTGAAATTTGGATGATTTATACATTAAAGAGTACATGAAAGAAGAAGATCTTAATACTCTAAATGATACAAATTTAGATTCAGATGAAGAATTCAGTCAATGACTGGCAAATGATGATAACAAGTATATGTTAAATGTTAAAAAAAAGGAATAACTCAACAAGTATGAAACGCTAGAGTAATTAGATAAAATTGTATATAATGTTTATTTTTATTTTTCTTTTTATTAATAATCGTATTATAAATTACTTTCTTGGCCTAACATATTACATATGATGATTTGATTTTTATTACTCATTTAAAATTTTTTTATTGTACTAATAATTTTTTATAATAATTATAATTAATATTTTAAAAAACATATAGATTATGCGATTGTGTAATTACAATTTATACTATCAAATATGATATAGGAAATTATGATTTAATTACACTATATCAAACAAACACATTTAGGAAATTAAAATTCGTTGTAACTACAACTTTCATCCAATTACTCTTAGTTATCTAAACAGAACCTTAACATAGTAATTTGATCCTAAAAACATAAATGAGGTAATTAATAACGTGTTAAAAAAGTAACATGTGGCAATATTTTATTAGCTAACATGCAACATGATAAAAGAAAATTAAGAAGTTGAAATATTAAAAGGAAGATTATAAAAGTAAGAATACATGAAATCTAGTACAATACAGTAGTAGAGCAAAAAAATACCATTATGACATTCTTTTACATATACGATAACTTCATTTACATATAACATTGTTGTTTGGATTTGCAGTAGATGCCAAAGAAATAAAAATTAAACCATTGGATGGCATCAACATGGAAGTACGCAGTGATCATGTGAGCCGATCTAAAGGAATCATGGCGAAAGTCCCCACATTTTCCCTATGTAGTAAACAAATCACATGGTGGGGGCAATCATCTTAAAAGGCACCAATTTCCTTTCCCTCGTGTATTCTCCTACCCTCCGTGATCGGTGGACAGCCTATCACGCTCGACGCCACCGGCTTTCCTCTTCCCGAGTCCATATCGATTGTTTTTTACAAATGCATTGTCGGAATCCAATGAACCAAAACAATTAACCTCCAACTGGATGCTTACAATAATATATGCCGATATTTAAAGATAAATGAATACTTGTTGCAATATAGATTCCAAAAAGTATAATCACAAGTTACATGATTGCTATAGGGGACGCTTGATTCTTTTTTAATTTACTGATCATTTCTTTACTTCACCCTAATAATACTCTACTGGGGTCTCTGGACAGCTTTCATCTGATACAACTTCTTTACTAAAAGGTGGAGGTACATATGGTGGGGTCGTGCATCTTAGCAATGCCCAATTGACCCCTTGGAAGAATGGGTGGTGCTTGATGGCTGATGCACCCATTGTGGACCCTAAACGCCTTGGAGGATCCTTCACCAACAGCTGGGAAATAAGATCTTTAGCCCCAGCAGGAACCATGGGTTCTTTAGGGAACTCAAGGGCTCGAGCCACAATGTTGGCCAAGGTTAGCTCATGGTCCACGCCCTTGAACGGTGTTACCCCATAAAACAGTTCATACATAAAGATCCCCAATGTCCACCAATCCACAGGGCTACCATGGCCCTCACCGGACACAATTTCCGGTGCCAAATATTCATGTGTCCCTACGAAAGACATGGACCGGACATCAATGGGCTCAGCCACAAACTCAGGCCCACCACGATGGGCAGACTTCTTTTTGCGTTTGCGTTTTGGGTGGAAACATGAAACAGCAGGTACAATACAATTTGGGATGATGCAAGAAGACGATGTGAAAGGAGGATGATCTTTAGGATAGTCATTCCGCAGACCTGGTACAGGCGGTTTTTGATCGGAAACAATGTGGGGCGTTGATGTGGACTCATCGCATTTCAATGAAAGGTCGAAATCCGTGAGCATAATGTGACCATCTGATCGAACCAACACGTTTTCAGGCTTTAGATCACGGTAAACAATCCCCATCATATGGAGGTACTCTAAAGCCACCACCACCTCCGATGCATAGAACCTGGAGACACCAAGAATAAGCAAAGCAATCAACTACCTATAATTTTAATCAGTTTCATCATTATCTCATTAAACTAATTAAGATCAACAACCTGATAATACTAAAATCTCGAGCCAGGGTCCATTGATAGGTGGAGTTAAAGAAAGAAAAATAATAGACAAGAAAATAATTGAGATGCTCATAGTGTCATGAACTTTATGATCGCATTAGCCAAGGAACATAAAGGACCCTACTACTATTATCATTCATCCACTGGGGTTTTACACTTGCTTACAAACTAAACTAAGACAAGAAATTATTTTGCTTCAACCTCTACTACATCATATAGACTATAAGGGACCTACGTGTCTCGTTTTCCTGGTTCCCTCAGAATCTTTTCATGCAAGAGATGGATGTAATGAGGCAAAAATCTTCAACAGGTAGATGTAAAGCAATCAAAAGTTTCTCTAACTTGTGTCCTTACATTGAAGCATATTCCCCTAGCACTCTTCCTAGATGTTCCCTAGTATTTTGGGTATCTTACAATCATTCATAGCTGAATCTGAATCATTAACTGTGGAAATACTAATAAAATTATGGTGGGTGTGAATATCAAATTAAGTACTGAATCTACTAGAACAAAGAAATAGCACATAAATGAAAAATAAGCTTATAGAATTTCTCAATCATGTAGTATTGTATAATTGCATAAAGGAAACAATATTTTTATCAATCATGTAACGACTCAGTGTTCATTATCAAAGCGGAACTATTTGCATAAAGTTTGTTGTTATCTCTTGAACCTTACCTTCTTGAACTACAAGATCCATTCAAAGTCGAAGCAAATAATAATAATGATTTCTTTGATTTGAAAGCTAATTCCCCCTAAATAAATGGCAGTTATATAAACATCTTATCACCGTTGTCATTATTAGTAATGGATGGCTAGGTGGCAGTGACACAGACAAGAGACTAACTAGAGAGGGACCGGAGAGCTTTAGAAAATAAAATAAAATAAAATGAGAACAGGGTCTACCATCCATCCATCCATCATCAAAGATGCTAAAACAAATCCCAGAAATCCAGAAAAGAAAAAGGGTATTCAACTCTAAGAGCTCGGAAACCGGCTGTATCCTATATTCAATTCTTTTCTAAATTTTTTATATCGTTGCAGAAGTAAATTTTATACTGAACAAGGTAGATTCAAGTACAGAAAAGTTAAAGCAACATAAAACTGAATTTCCTGAGGTCAAACAAAAGGGAAAAAGTTAATTATTCGATTACCCATGTTATTCGAGTTAAACGTTGAAGATGAGTGAAAATAAAGTAAAATTTTTTCTATCCAAATGTATTGGATTTTTTTAAAACAATAAATAACATAAACCTAATGGCTTCACTATTTGCTAATTAATACAATCTGGAAGCACATAATACTATTTAAGATGCACAACTTTGCTTTAGAGCTAATCCTATTCTACTAAATTTCTCACTCATAATAATTTACTTTTAACATATATAAATTTATAAATAAAGCTCACAAACGTGATGAGTAACTTCATAGTAAGTATTAGACATGCACACATGTATTAAGGTACCTAAGTTAAGCCTAGAAAATAAAGTTATAGAATAACATAATACAAGATTTGATAATTATTTATTTTCTTTTTGGTTCTGGGGTCTGTAAGTACTAATTTTTAAAATGCTTCATACTCAAAATGAAAATCCAACCTAAAAAGGGATCTTTATCATCTCATTTTACCCGATGTTTAATAATTAATTAATTATTATTGAAAAGAAATACTAAATGATGGGATCATGATATTGCTTTGTCTGCCGTGTTATTGAGCTGAGTTGGCTTTCCCTTAAGTATTTTTAAGAATATAATAAGGCAACAGGAGTAATTTAATTGGCGCTTTTACCCAAAAATTAAAACGGGGTCAAGGTGGCCTTGATGCGATATTTTAGGCACTATAGTTCATAAATGTACTTGGATACGCGTTTGAAAGTTATTGGTTTACTAGCTAAAAAAGTCAAAATCTCAAACATGTTTTGACCTTAGTAGCCCGAGCCAATCCCCCGGATCTACCGTTAATCATAGCCAAAAACAACGAAATGAATCTGATCCGATTTACAGTCGATTGGGGCCCCCACCCTTTTGAGCTCATTTCGCCCGATCCATCACTCTCAAATATCCAAAAACAAAGAAGGAAAACGTTTTTTTTTCTTTTAACGGAGGACGTACCTGACGGCGGAATCGGGGAAACGTTTGAGAGGTTGACGTTGACGGAGGACATGAAGGTCGCCGCCTGGACAAAACTCCGTCAACAGACAGAACCATTTAGGGGAATCGATAACGGCGTAAAGCGAAGGTAAAAAAGGATGTTCTAACAATTCGAGTATTTCCATCTCGGTCCTCGCTCTCCCTTCTTTACTCCTCGACGCTAGCTCTTTCTTGTCCATCACTTTGGCTGCAAAAACGACATCGCTTTTTCTGCCTTTGTTGTTGTTGTTAGCATCGGCGGCATTGGTGTCGGGAGGCGGGGGTTGAGACTTCAGTTCGGCTAAGTAGACGGAGCCTATATCGCCGGAGCCGAGGCGGATAGAGAAGCGGAGGTCGGCTAGGGAGAGGGAGCCGGAACGGATGGTTTTGGAAGAGAAGGAGCCGTGAGCCGAGGGAGCAAGAGAGGAAGAGCCGGAGTTGGAGGCAGACCCTGAACTGGTGCTGCGGTTAATTGTAGCAGTGGAAGTGGAGGTGAAGCTTAAGCTCTGTAGATCGTCGGCTAAGTCGTCGAGGAACGGCTCCATTGATAACAGCGAGAGAAGAGAAAAAAGAGAGATGGGTGAAAGAAAAAGTGTATTTGATATTTGAAGGGGATGATGGATGGATCGGGTTTGGTGTTCGGGCCCATATTTTTCTTTATTTGCACCGTGACAATTAATATACGTATAAAAGGAAACAAATAAAAAGGACTGATATTATGGCTGAATTTATGTTGTGTTGGGTGTATCCGTGAAGTTTAGTTATAATATAGACCTATTTTTTGGGATTATTATGGTCACCAATTTATTTTTTTTCTTTTTTGTTTTGCTACTCAACAACAATTAACACACTTTAATTGCATCCATCTCATTCCTTTTTATACTCATTTTTCACTATTTTCCCTTTTTTCCTAAATTCAATAGTTAGTCCTCATGCTTTATGAAAACTAAAATGTCAGTCCATTTGAATTACATTCCAAATTATTTACAAGTAATATCAAAATTTCCATAAAGCACCCATATTTAATTTTTATTTGAATTTAATATAAAATATATTTTTCAATATAAGTTTAAATTCAGTAACATATATATTTGAACAATATTATTATAGATTTTGATTATATTTGCTTTTTTTGACACAATGTCTATAGCTACTTATAGTCTCTCTCCAATCCATAAATAGGAAGATAATATATTTTAGCACATTCGAACTCATGTCTTCTTATATTTACAACAATACTCACACTAATCAAGTATAGCTTAATTCACAAAATGAATATGCAATTTTATTTGATGCTTGTATAACTTTACTTACATACTTTTTATAATTTCAATTTAAAATTTTAAAATATTTTATTATTTAAATTAAATTTGGATAGAATCAAATTAAGCCACATGTAACGTGGGCAGCATCATGCAATTTATATATTCACCTATTCTTCTTATTATTATTTGGCTTAATATATTAATACTTGTTACATGAACTTAACACTTTTTCCTAATTTAGTATCTAAACTTTTTTGGGTCCAATTTGGTACTCAAACTTGACAAATTTCCCTAATTGATACCTAAACTTGAGACTTTTTCTTAAGTTGGTACTTAAACTTTTTGGTGTCTAATTTGGTACTTGAACTTGACTCTTTTTCCCAATTTGGTACCTAATCTTTTTTTGTTTGATTTGGTACTTGTCAAACATTTTACAAATTACTCCAATATGCTAACAATGTTAATTTTTTTAAGAGGTAGCGAAAATAATCAATATATGACTAACATGTGACAGATTATAGGATATTTTTTCATTTTATATGTTCAATTAATTTTAGTTTTAATTAATTAATTAATTATCTTATTAATTGAAAATAATGAATTTCTTTTAGTTTGGGATTTTAAAAAAATCTTTTTTTCTTATTTAATATTAATTCGTTAAGCATAGCTCAATACCTATTTTTTTAACATGAATTTCCTCTAATGTTGGCAATATTTTTGTAGCATAACAATATATATATATATATATATATATATATATATATATATATATATAACATTTAATAAATTTAAGTACCAAATTGAACCTAGGTACCAAATTAAGAAAAAATGTCAAATTCAAGTACAAAATTAGGCCCAAAAAAGTTAATGTGCCAAATTGGAAAAAAGTATGAAACTCAGGTACTAAATTGAGCAAAAAAAATTTAAATACCAAATTAAGAAAAAGTGTGAAATTAAAGTACCAAATGTTATAATTTTACTTTCATATTAAAGCATTCTAACTAATCGTCTGACTCCCTGTACTTTTTCTACTTTTATAATCAATTACCCTTTATGAGGTTAATTTACTCCCATTAATGTAGTTAATAAATGTTACTTGCCGACTCAACAGTTTATTTATGGATTCTAATTCTAATTCTAATTCTAAAGTTTTTGTTGGTTATCATACCAGTTATTATGTCGTATAAATTATTTTTAGGTACAGATTAAAGTTTATTGGTTTAAAAAATTAAATATTTAACCATGGTTAGAAAGGATAATTAAAATATCAAAATAAATTGAATGAAATTTAAAAGGTATTGTCAAATAAAGTAATAATTCTTTTAATTAATTCATAAAAAAAATTAGAAATTAAATTTTCATTTCAACGATTTGGAAATAAAATTAGATTTTATAGAAAAAAATGAAATGAGATTAGGACAGTCATTCACATCAAAATAGGCTGGTCGGTCCCTTTTATACAAAGTCCCACGTCCGTACGAATTAATGGTGGCCTATTTTACACAACCCATCAAGGTAGAGGTGTGCATGGCCGGGCTACTCTGCCCGAAAAATGAGAGAGTTCGGGTAAAAATATAGGTCCAAAATATGAGTTTGAAAAAAAAAAGAGGCCTGTTTAGAAAATGGGCCGGGTCTCAGGTAAAACTTTTTTGGTCCGGCCTGGCCCGGCCCGAATTATATACTAAATATATATATACATTTTATTTTTAAACATATTTACATTTTATTTTTAATTTTAATATAACCACTTTTTATTATATTTTTAATTTATGTATTGTTTTAAGAATTGTTTTAGTCTTTTTTTTTACTTGTTTCTTATTTTAATATTTATTTTTATGTTTTTAAATGTATTTAATTTATTATATTTTAAAATTTTTTATTTAATAAAATAAGCTAAAAAAATTAATATGGGCCAGGCCGGGCTGGGCTCGAGCTTAACAATTTTATTTTGGGCTAAACTTGGACAAATTTTTAGACCCATATTTTGAGCCGGGCTAGACCCGAGCCTAGAAAACGGGCCTAAAATTTTGTCCAAACCCAGCCCGACCCGGCCCATGCACACCTCTACATCTAGGTCGATCCTATAGGAATGGAGCAATCTAGTTACTAATATTATTAAAAAGTGAGTTAAAATCAATAAATAAATAAAATAAAAATAAATGAATACGGTTTACGATTATAAATATAGTATAACAATAAGGTTTTAATATCATCAATTGATTGGATTTTGAATATTTAAAAATATAATAAAATCCTTTTAAACAATTATAAATTGAAATTTTTGAGTTTTAGAATATATAATTTTTGAACTTTTTTATAATACTTTGAACAAGTTTTTTTTTATTTTATTATTTCAAAATTTCAAAAGTAATATAAAATTTTCCATTTTTATTTTTGTTATTTAAAAAAAAATCAATTATGCACTTAAACCTAGCCATTCTTTTCACATTAATTTAAATAGGGGTAAATCTCAAAATTATACATGAATTTTGATTTAATGTGCAATTGTATATATGAACTTTAATTTTGTGCAATTATACACGTAAAACTCTAATTGTGGTTCAAATATATACTTGAAACTTTAATTTTAATTTAAACATGCGTATTTAAAAAAAATACATCAATTTATTTTTATATTGGATAAATATAATTATTTATGTATGCAATATATTAACATAACATGATATTATATCATTAATTGTGTTAATAATTTACAAGAATTGGATCAAATCAAAATTTCATTTATAAAATTACACAAAATTAAAGTCCATATATACAAGTACACATTAAATCATAATTCATGTATAATTTTAAGATTTATCATATGATTTCAGTTATCCCCATTTGTTGAGTTTCTAGTACAGTAAGGACTTGGTTTATTAACAAAATAGTCTATTATCAAATTGGTTTGCTACTTAAGAAACTTGTGTATGGTTAAATAAGTTATATGGAGTGAAACATAGGGTTGGATAAGGCTACTAGAAATAAGAGAGGGTGGAATTAGCAGCAAAGGCACCATGATGATGGGCGGCATGTTTCACATCAAAGCAAGCGATGTACAAATATACCAAGACAAAATGGACTTAGTTGTGGATTGAAAGGCTTGAATAGTCCATATCTGTTTTTAATGCTTTGATTTGGTCTGCTCGCCTTCTCTTACCCTCACGAATATTTTTTTCTCTCATTCATGTTTCTATATGATAATGACACTCTTTTCACATTTAATGCTGTTGCATTTAACATATGGATCCAATATATATCCACCCGATTTTGAGATTAAATTTTGGAAGGTTTTGGAATATTTTCAAAAATTTTAAAAGTTTATCGAGATTTAAAAAAAAAAAAATTTGGGGTTTAATTAATTTTTTTTTAAAATTTTTAGTGAGATTAATGAGAATTTTTAAATATTTTAAGTGAATTTAATTGAAATTTTCATAAAAAATTAAAAATTATAATGAAAACTTTTAAAAATGTGAGAGGATCTAATTAAAATCTTTTATAAATTTCAAAGGAAAAATAAAAAATTTCAAAAAATTTTGGGGAAGCAAGCCGCCTATGATTGTTTTAATATAATAAAAAGAAATAAAATTTGCCATGTATTTGATATTATGTTAATGTTCATCGTGAGATTTGCAATCAAGTTTTTTCCCTATCACATAATCACATAATTAAAAGAATCAAGAGAGTTAAAGCTTAAAAAAATATGTTAAAATAATTTAAATTGAATAATTATTTTTTGGAAAACCAACCTTCCCCTCCCCCAACTAAAAATTTTCCATTTATATCTCTTTATAATTTATAAAATTTTAAATTAGTAATGATAAAATTATCTATAAAATAATAAAAATTTAATTTAATCCTTTAAAATTTATAAAGATATAGATTATTAAAATTGAGAAATTACATTTTGTTATAATAAAAATATACAATTTAATTCCGACCCCCCAGAAATATTTTTGACTTCATCCTAAGCTAACTTGACCTAATAACTTATTTTTTAATAGATAAAAATAATTTTTATTAAATTTAATTATAAAAATAAAAAAATATTAATATAATATGAGTTTGTATTTGATACACTTATCACTTATTCATGAACTATAATTATCTATAAATTAATGAATATTTTTAAAATTATTATAAATAAATATAATTCTTATATATATATATATATATATATATTTTTTTTTTTTAACCAGTGTTGTTTTGAGGTTTTAAAAACTCAAGTGTAGTATAAAATTTTGAGTTTGATGAATTAAGTCTTGCAAAAATACATATTTACTATCTAAACCTGGTCTGATCCGTAAATAGTTTAACTTCCACCTAGATGCACCCTGGATGATTAATTTTATTTATTTTTTTGGAGTCAAACCAATTTAATCTGAAATTTCATACATTCAATATTTATTGATATTTATCTAAGTCTTTTTTTTTAGATTAATATTTATCTAAATATTTAAATAAACATATTCACACATTTATTTTGGTACTAAATATAAAGTAATGTTAGTTGATTGGGTTTTAGCTCAATTAGCATGAGTATTGTTGATAATGCTGGAGGAGGTGAGTTTAAGTGTGCTAAAGTACATTATCCTTTTATTTATGGGTTAATTTTACAAATTGTGTCAAAAGAACATATATGATCAAAATTTATAATAAAATTGTTTAAAAATATATATAGTAATGTTACATTAATTATTAGAAGGTGAATGTTACGAAATCTGCAAAAACGGGGGGCTTGTTTGTTGTATTAATTAACAATGGATGAGAAGTTGGCTTCCTCAAACTAACTAATTAATTTTATGATGTATATTATTATTATTATTATTGTTGTTGTTGTTGTTGTTAAATTATGACACAATTATGGATTATGATATAGGTCAAAAGTAAAATCATATAATAAACATTTATAAAAATTAATATAAAAAATCATCTTTAATTGAAATGATAAAATAGAGATGTTAAAACAATAATATATTAAGTTCAAATTTTATTATGCAGGTGTATTTTTTTATTTTTATATAAAAGATATAAAAAATACCAGAACACTTGAAATTGTTATAGAAAAATTAATAAAGCAATAAATAAAAGTGGATGAAAATAGAAGAGATTTTTTCTCGTATCTTATTTCACTCAGGTAAGGATTTTATTTATAATTTATAAGTAATTAACATTCAATGCAAAACCATAAATGAAGCTTACTTAAGTGCTTCATTAACGCATATATTAAACATTGCATAATGAATGAGAGGTTTTATCTCATAAATAAGGGGGGTTAGAATGTAGACATTCACATTTATTTATAATACTCCCCCTTGGATGTCCGCTAGAGAAAATAGTGCCTCATTAAAACCTTTATTAGGAAAAACCCTGTGGGATAAAAACCTAATGAAGGAAAAAGAGTACACAATCTCCTATTACAAGTTGCCTCTTTAAAACCTTTACCAGGAAAACCCAATGGGACAAAACCTTGGTTAAAGGAAGAGAGTACAACGTGTTTTAGACTCCCCCTAATGACGACATCACATTATATTTTTAAGTCGACGCATTCCAATCTTGTTTCGTAGTCTTTCAAATGTTGAAGTTGGCAGTGCCTTGGTAAAAAGATCTGCTAAATTATCACTAGAACAAATTTGTTGAACTTCTATGTCACCTTTCTTCTCAAGATCATGAGTGAAGAATAATTTTGGTGAAATATGTTTCGTTCTGTCACCTTTGATATAACTACCCTTTAATTGAGCTATACATGCTGCATTATCTTCGTATAAGATAGTTGCCATATTTTCCTGTAAAGGCAAATTACATATCTTCTGGATATGTTGGGTTAATAACCTTAGCCAAACGCACTCTCAGCTTGCCTCATGTATTGCAATTATTTTAGCATGATTTGAAGAGGCAGCAACTAATGTTTGCTTTGTTGAACGCCATGATATGGCAGTACCTCCACATGTAAATAAATATCCCGTTTGAGATCGACCTTTATGTAGATCCGATGAATATCCAGCATCAGCATAACCAACTAACAGGGATTTTGAATCATTTGAATAAAATAACCTCATATCAATGGTCCCTCTAAGATATCTAAATACATGTTTAATTTCATTCCAACGTCTACGTGTTGGAGAAGAACTAAATCTTGCTAACAAGTTTACAGCAAAAGCTATATTAGGTCTTGTGTTGTTTGCAAGATACATTAATGCTCCTATGGCACTTAGATATGGTACTTTAGGACCAAAAAACTCTTCATCATTCTCATAAGGACGAAATTGATCTTTATTCACATCTAACGATCGTACAACCATGGGGGTACTCAATGGGTGTGCTTTATCCATATAAAATTTATTTAAGATCTTTTTCGTATAAGTTGACTGATGGATATGAATTCCATCTTTTAAATGCTCGATCTGCAGGCCAAGACAAAATTTTATTTTTCCAAGATCTTTCATCTCAAATTCTTTCTTTAAATAATTTACTACATTTTGAAGCTCTTCAGGAGTTCCAATAATATTTAGATCATCAACATAAATAGCAATTATCACAAAATTTGATTCAGACCTTTTTATAAAAACACATGGGCAGATTGGATCGTTTTTATAACCTTCTTTTAACAAATATTCACTAAGGCGATTGTACCACATACATCCAGATTGTTTTAATCCATATAAACTTTTTTTTAATCTGATTGAGCAATTTTCCCGAGAAACTCTATATCTTTCAGGGATTTTAAATCCTTCTGGGATTTTCATATAAATTTCACTATCAAGTGTACCATACAAATAGGCTGTAACAACATCCATTAGACGCATGTCAAGTTTTTCACATACTGCTAGACTAATAAGGTATCTAAACGTGATTGCATCCACCATAGGAGAATATATCTATTCATAATCAATGTCGGGTTTTTGCAAAAATCCTTGTGCTACAAGTCGTGATTTATATGTTACGACTTCAATTTTTTCATTTCGTTTTCGTACAAATATCCATTTATATCCTATCGGCTTTACATATTTAGGGGTTTGGACTATAGGTCCAAAAACCTCACGTTTAGAAAGTGAATTTAATTCTGCTTGAATTGCGTCTTTCCATTTTGGCCAATCTTTTCTATTTCTACATTTCTCAATAGATTTAGGCTCATGATCCTCATTTTCTTTTGCTATTTCAATAGCAACATTATAAGCAAAATTGTTGTCGGCAACTATATTTTTTCGGTTCCATCTTTTTCCTGAAGTAACATAACTTATTGAGTTTTATTCGATATCATAATTTTCAGGTACCTGAACCTCTTCTGGGGTTTTTTTATTAGTTATATCTTTGGCCTCTTTTGGGGCACTTGCCTCCACAATATTACCATCTTGAATAATTGCTCCTTTCCTTTTACGAGGATTTTTATCTTTGGAACCGATTGGCCTTCCACGCTTCAGGCGTGGATTATTTTCTTTTGCACTAACAATTTGTCTTATTGGGATATCAATTTGTATTGGAGCATTTTCAGCTGGTATGTGGGATTTTGTAATTCTCTTTAGGTCAGTAAATGAATCTGGCAGTTGATGGGCAATGTTTTGCAAATGTATAATCCTTTGAACTTCTTGTTCACATTGAATTGTGCGAGGATCTAATTGAGATAATGATGATCCATTCCATGTAATTTCTTTTACCAGTTGTATTTTCTCTCCCCCTAATGTTGGGAATGTTGTTTCATCAAAATGACAATCAATAAATTGTGCAGTAAATAAATCTCCAGTTAATGGTTCAACATATTTAATTATAGAAGGAGATTCATAACCAACATATATTCCCAACCTCCTTTGAGGACCCATCTTTGTGCGTTGTGGTGGAGTAATTAGAACATATACTGCACATCCAAAAATTCTAAGATGGGAAATATTTGGCTCTTAACCAAAAGCCAATTGTAATGGGTAGTACTTATTATAACTTGTTTGTGACAACCCTATTCTGACCCTAGTCGGGAAGTGGTTTCGGGACCACTAAACCGAGTCACAGAAATAATTGAATATAATAATTTATGTCTAAAATATGTGATCATGCATGTGTGATATTGGAATACTTTGATTTTTGTCAACTTTAATGTGTTTCTAAATAAAAAGGACTTATGTGAGAAGCTTTGAATATATGTGTGGCTTATTTTAAGTGATTAATTATTGAATGATGCAAATAAGTGGGTTTGCATGTCAAATTGCCACTTTTAATGTTAGTGGCCGGCCATGATGGTTTTGGTGAGCAAAATAAGCATATTTTATATGTATAATAATGAATTGATATTTTTTTTAAGTAGTTTATTGATATTCATTATTATATAGTTATTGATAAAAATAAAATAAGAATGGGGGTGAAGAAAACAAGAACTCATCTTTGTTTCTTCACCCAACCGAAATTCATAAAAAGAAGAAGAGTGAAGGATGGTTTTGGGGACCGTTCGGTCAATTGAAGGCAAATTTGAAGGTAATTTGATGTCGTTTTGTAAATTGTTGATGAAATTGTGTTTCTCTTCTTTTTCTAGCTGAAACCCACTTGATAAATTTAGTTTATGAGGCATTTTAGATTCGGCCTTAGTGAAAATGAGTGAGGAAATTTGAGTTGAGGATAGAACATAGTAAACGAATGTGCAGTGGTCAATTTGATACCAAAATTCATATGTTTATGAGCTTGTTTTTGAAAAGTATGTTACATGTGAGTGATTAGTTCACGAAGGGATTTTCGGTTATGTTTGTTTTGTATGAGTAATGGATTGTTGAGTTCATGCTATTATGAATAAAATTGATTAAGAGAGGCTTGAGATAATTAAATATGCATGTTGGTGGTAAGATGACCATTCGGTTTTTATCATGGAAGCATAGGGAGCTTGTTAAAAGTTGAATTTTATAAAAGTTAAATGTATGTGTGCTTGTGCTAGTGCCGAATGTGCCTCGGGTGATTTAGCATTGAGTTTGGTGTTATATGAATTGAGTTTTATGGTTTTGGATTTTTAAGTGTTGTTAAATACTTTGAATAATATAAATAAGTGGCTTTGATATGTGAAATTCGGCCAAGTGGTTATAAGCATGATTTTAGAAATTCAATGATATTTGGCCAATTTGAATAATTCATGGCACCTCAAGCAAATTAGTTTTAGATGTTATTAAATATTGAAGATTATTTAAGCATATTACCAAATGTGATTTTAGTTAATGTTCGGTTATGAGTGCTGATTTTGTTTTATAATTAGCCGAATGTGTATATGTATGCTATGAGGTGGTTTAGCTTAAAGAAAATTAAGGTGCTCGGAAGGTGATTGCCGTGGATAGTTTAAGTAATGAAATTTAATTTCTGTTATGTAAAGTGATGACATTGCCGTTTGCAAATTTGAAGTTAAAAATTGTTGATTGAGCATCAAGAGCTTATGGGGACAAACTCGGATCGAGGAAAAAACAAAGATAGTCGTGTAGTCGATATAGCCGTACGATAACTTTTGAAGTAAGCTCTTAAACGATTAAGTTGAATTTATGTGTGTAAAGATTAAATGAATATAGAATAAAGTTTTAGTATATGTAATATATAAATATGTATATTTTCGAATGATTAATAATGTTCATAATATGAGCCGAAAATGGCTAACTTACTCGATTGAATTGTGCACGGAAATGAGGTATATGCTAAAAGAGTTTTAGAGAATGATATATGATCTCTGTGTTTCGGTTAAGTAATGGTAAATAGAATGAGTATGAATTTAGTGAGGACTTTGTGTGATAGCCAAATGTCTTATGAACTAATATGTGTGAATGGTATTTTGAATACATGAGATAAGATGGAATAACCGAAAGCATCATGAGTTAAGACGCGAATAAAATACTATGAATTTCTTGTAAATGCCGAATAGTGATTACATTTGGCTATGAAATTATGCTTCAAATTCTTGAATGTATTTGAAATCAATATAAGGAAATGGTATTTTAATAAATTATGTGATGAAATTACCGAATGAATTATGAGATGAATTGTGGATTAATGTTACAAAGTAAGTGAAACTACTAATGTGATTAGGAAATTGAAGAAGGAAAATTCAGATCTTAGTAAGTTCTTAAGTGTTTGAACTTTTGGAAATTTAAGAGTAAATTGTAATAGATCTGCTTGGGACAGCAGCAATAGCGTGATTTTAGAAAATCACCATAAATTGTTGGAGTTGAGTTAGAGGCTAAAAAAATTATGTAGTTAAAGCTTAATGAGTCTAGTTTCAAATGAAATCAACGAGAACATATTTTGAATTCTGTACAATGAGAAATTTGATTCGAAGTGAAGAGTGGTCAGATTAGTCATACAGTGAAACAGGGGAAAAATTTAAGAAAAATCTGGTATTGATTGGCCAAACCAAAAATTCTGAAAATTTTATGGATGAAAGATATATGAGTCTATTTTTAGGAAAAATTAACGGCACTTGATTTGGAGTTTCGTAGCTCCAATTACAAATAATTTAATGACTATTGCTCAGGAAGACAGCTTGTAGTGAATTTGTCATTATGTTGTAAGCATTGATAAAACTGTTTGAGCTACTTATAAGATATTCATTAAAACCACATGTGAATTTTGAATTGTGATGTTAGGAAATAATATATAAGTGGTTTTGATATGATGAAATTGATGTATGTATATGTGGTGGGCCGAAATGGCTAAAATTAAACGTGTGCAAGTTATTTGAATGGCCTTTATGAAAATGTGTGCTATCTTATTTGTATAGTGAGGCCAAATGGTTACTTAGAAATGTAATATGGCTGAGTGGTTATTTAAATGAAAGCAAAGTATATGATGTATTAGCAAGTAATGATAAAAGCATTATCTTATATATGTGCTTGTGTATGTGGTGTGACCGAATAGGCAAGTGTGAAATGCACATATGTTTATGTGTATATAATGTGGCCGAATGACCAATTGTGAAAAGTGGGTATTATTAGATATTTGATGAGGCCAAAGTTATACAAAATATATATATATATAAAATAAATTGTGCTGAGATTGTATCCGGGTTTAAAGTCCCGTAGGCTTCGTGCTGGTGTTATGTTCGGGTTTTATACCTCGCAGGCCAAATGCTAGTGAATTCGATAAAGTATATGACCACGAGATCTTATGCTAAGATGATAAATTGAACTCGTATTACATATTAAGTGATTCAGGTACGTGATATATATATTAATTATGTGAGATTGATCTGACGAGAATTAAGAATGTGTAATGAGAAGCATATGAAAAGATGTGGTAAATTCATATGTATATTTGTATATGTGTGCATTCAGTTATTATGCAAAGTTACAAGATAGTTTTCGATATGCCATTTAACTACGAATGTTGAAAGTAAGTGTGGGTAAGAAATGATACACTAGTGAAATTTGAAGGAATTAAAGTTAATCCGGAAGCTTGTAAATACTATGTTTTTATGAGTTTGAGTGTAAACAGAGTAAAATGATATGTGTTTGTGCATAATTGGCCAAATAGTATTGTACTCAGAAAGTGTTATGTGATTTCAAACATTTGGTTTGTTTTTCAGTTCAACTGTTTAAATTGCTTAAGACTTACTAAGCTTATGAAAGCTTACTTTGAATGTTATGTTTCTCTGTTTATTTTTGTAGATCGTTGACTCTTACTATTAGCTCGGGGACCGTCAGCACTTCGTCACACTATCTACTATTGTGGTAATCATGTGATCTGGACTTAGCTTATGGCATGTATAGGTTAGACTATAAGTAGAATGACATTTTGACTATTGTATATAAGCAATGCAATATGGCATCTTATAGAAGTTTACTTTTATAAGTTTTAAATTCGATCTTTGTTTGTGTCTATTAGTTATATAAATAAATGATCTTTTATTTAAGAAAAGGTTCAAAATTTTACTGTTCTAATCCGATTCCAAATTTCTGGTAACGTCTCATCCTATTCCGGCGACAGTTACGGGATAAGGGTGTTACATTGTTGGCCTTAAGCACACAAGTGTTACTGCATGCAGAATAGCATATCCCCAAGCTGTATCAGGGAGTTTTGTTCTCATGAGCAATGGCCGAGCTATTAGTTGGAGGCGTTTGATAAACGATCCAGCTAAATCGTTTTGTGTATGAACATAAGCTACAGGATGTTCAACTTTTATCACAATTGACATACAATAATCATTAAAAACTTGAGATGTAAACTCACCAGCATTATTAAGACGAATAGTTTTGATTGCATAATCTGGAAATTGTGCTCTTAATCGAATTATTTGAGTAAGTAGTCTCGCAAACGCCAGGTTGCGAGTCGATAATAAACACACATGTGACCACCTACTAGATGCACCTATTAATACTATAAAATATCTTAATGGTCCACATGGTGGATGAATGGGCCCACATATATCACCTTGAATACGTTCCAGAAATACGGGAGATTCAATCCCAACTTTAGCTAGTGATGGTCTAATAATCAATTTTTCTTAAGAACAAGCGACACAAGATAAATCTTTAAATTCAAGAATCTTTTGGTTCTTTAATGGGTGTCCAATTAAATTCTCGATGATTTTTCACATCATAATAGATCCGGGATGGCCTAATCGGTCATGCCAAATAGTAAAAGTATATGGTTCTACAAACTTCTAGTTTGTAGTAACATATGACTCAATTGCACTAATATGTGTATAATATAAACCTGATGAAAAAGCAGGTAGCCTCTCCAAAACATATTTCATTCCACATTCAACATTTGTAATATATAGATATTCAACAATTTTCTCACTCATAGTCTCATTATGATATCCATTAAGACGAATATCTTTAAAACTCAATAAATTTCTTTGAGACTTAGTGGAATATAAAGCATCATCAATGACAATTTTTGTACCTTTAAGTAATAATATAATAGCTCTTCCAGAGCCTTCAATAAGTTTTGAACTACCCGATATTGTATTAACATGAGCATTACTCATAATCAAATGAGAAAAATATTTTTTATCTTTGAGTATCGTATGTGTTGTAGCACTATCTGCAAGACACATGTCTCCATTGATTTTGGGTCCATCGAAATTTTGTTGAATATTCATATTCGTATATAGTTTAATGGGAGTTATACGGGAAAATTATATAAAGTCGAAATGACGTGAACTTCACTATGAATTCGTAGAAACTCGTGCTCATAACGTGTTATAGAAAAATTAATAAAAAAATAAATAAATGTGGATGAAAATAGAAGAGAATTTTTCTCGTATCTTATTTCACTCAGGTAAGGATTCTATTTATAATTTATAAGTAATTAACATTCAATGCAAAACCATAAATGAAGGTTACTTAAGTGCTTCATTAACGCATATATTAAACATTGCATAATGAATGGGAGGTTTTACCTCATAAATGAGGGGGGTTAGAATGTGAACATTCACATTTATTTATAACAGAAATAATATTATTTACTTTGTAAAGTAATAGGATTTTAGTCATTACCTAGTTAAAATGGTGCCTAGTTAACTCGTGATACCAACTTAGTTAGAGGCTTAATATAATATATATTTTAGATTATAGACTATTAGAATAATTATTAGGCTTAAGGGTTGAAAATTTCTTGAAGTTTTTTTTCTAAACCAATTAAGTTTATGCAGACTTTTTACACCCAATTAAGCTATTGAGTTTAGAATATACATCAAGAACCCCTTTGATTTATGGTGTATGTTTATTTATAGCCTTAACTACCATTGACTATTAAGTTTCAATGTTTGATATAATATGTTCATTAATGGTTGTTGATTTAGCCTATTATGATGACGTTTCATGCCATGTAACACCCAAAAATATATAGGGTCGGATGAAATAAAACGCTCCTTAGAGATCTTAGGTTCTATCTACTACTCTCTTATATCTTTTCAATTTAATTTCAACAAACTAGGATGAAAATCATTCTAAAATAAATATTATTTAGAGTAGAAACTTAATAAGAATGAGCAACAATTTAAATACTTAAGTATTACTCTTTTCACACTTGTATCTTGCGTTTCAGTCACATCATTCACCCCTATTTCCCTTTTTATTTTTGATAAGATCAGTTAATTACCCAAATAGCCCCTAAAGTTTGAAAATCCTAAGTATTTAATCTCTTTTCCTAATCACAAAAGAACTATAATTTCATTCCCAAATTAAAATTGAATTTTTCTCTCTTATTCCCAATTTCTACTACCTTTTTTGTTTATCATCTCTTTTACACAATATTTGCTCCCTATTACTGAAATTATTTTTATCCTCTCGAATCAAAATCAATCTCCATTAGCTCGTTTTTCTATCAGCTTATCGTGTCGCCATCAATTGCATCTCTAAACCTTGCTAAGAATCGGTAAGCGCCTCCGTTTTGTCAATTGAATTTTGTATTTCGTAATATCATGACTTTGGCACAAATCTTTCATCCAATTAATAAAATCTTTTATGGTTTCTTGCCAAATTCTTAAATATCTTGACAAATCTTAATTTAATTGTTAATCTGAGCATATTTTTCCATTGAAGGACCTGATTTAGGTATCTCGGATCAGACTTGAACGTGAGAAATGTCACTTGAGACCTCAATAACAAGTGTGTGTGTTCTTTTACAAGCAAATTAGGGCAAATTGTGCCTCGAAATAGGGCCACACTGGCTTGTAAGCCACCTATGTGGACCACACGACCCCCTCACATAGACATGTTCCCCCTAAAACCTTAGGTTTTTCTATTCTCACACGGTTTAAGACTCTCCACATGGTTTGTCGCACGATCGTGTCTCCCCTATAGGTTGATTTTGCAAATGTCACACGGCCTAGCCACACGACCGTGTGTCCAATGTTTCTTAGATTTTACAGTTTTTCCCAAAATTTTATGTTTTGTTCAATTTAGTCCATGATTAATTCTCGAACTATTTTAGTATATTATCTCTTTCAATTAAGTCCATCATATTATGAATAATGTGGAATCGATGATTTGATTGATTAGTTTTGCATGATATGTATTGAATAAATGCCTTCTATGACTGAATTACTGATAAATTGTTACTGGTACTAGTATCACCAAATTATCAATTGCATGAACAACATGCTTACTATATTGATGAACAAAATACATAACAAACATGTCTAGTACTATTGTTGATATAAATTGATAAAGAATGAGACGGATGAATGCGGAAGTGGATCGTAAAGTTTGCCAAAGTCAAGGATTTGACTTAGGGCTCTAGATGTTTGGGAATAAACTTGGATTTTGACATAACCTGAAACGAAATTGAATCTAAGTTAGATAAAACAATTAAAATAGATAATAAAATAAAATAATAAATCAAATATTAAGGAAGTGAATAAAGAAGATAAGTTGAAAGATAGAATGTGGCGTGTAGAAGTCCTAAAAAGCCTTGGAAACATAAAGAACTCACAACCCCCTTCAAGCGACTCTAATTTCCCCTCCAAGAAAGAAAACTTGGCAAGAAAAAGTTTGAAAATGATCCCCACAGTCTAAAAACATTGTTTAAACTCTTCTAAAAGAAACTCAAGAGAAATTCTTGAAAAGAAAACTCAAAGAGAATTTATTAACTCAAAAGAGAAGTTGAATAATAATGAATTGTATGAATTGTGTACAATGCAAAGACCTATATAGGCTAGCTAAATAAATCTAGATAAAACTCTTAAGTATACTAGAACTCTAATTTAATCTAAACAAGTAGTTTTAAACTAAACTTTCTTGTTAACATAAAACTCTTAAATAATTTAAAATACTTAATAATTATAAAAAATTCAGAATAAAATAATAAGATCTGATAAATACAATATTGGGCTCATATATAATAAAAAGTAAGTCTAAAACCCGAACCCAATATGATTTAAACTCAAATTGAAAGTCCAAAATTTGTAATTCTCGTCATAATCCTATTCAAAAATTATGCTTGTGCAGCCTTCACTAAAACAGTCATAACTTGAGCTCCTGAACTCAAAATCGAGTGATTCAAAATGTGTTTCGAAGCTAAGAGATAGGTTTTCAAAAACAATGGGACATATCAACCCAAAAATGCCAGGATCCCATCCAAAAACTCATCGCAAATCTGCTGATTTCCCAAGCCTGAAAATTGGCAGCTTTGGTGGTTGGAATTTAATAAATTGCATCCATCCATTCATGTATCATTCTCTCTTTCCTCAAAAAGATTCATCCTCAAATATTGTCTTTGATCTAATCTTGATTTGATTTGCTTAGCCTTTAACATTGTTGTTGAGCCTTAAGGTAGTGTGAGTTCATCACATTCGTGGGTCTGAAATTGTGTCTTGAGACTTGCATCATTCCCCCCTTCCTCATGAAGATTCGTCCCTGAATCTTTAGCTGCATAGAAAGAAAAGGGATTAGAATAAATAACAATAACATGAATAAAATACTTACCTAAGCTTTCTTGTACGCCAAAACTATCTCCAGGATCAAAGATATGATTTTGATATCCCAAATCAGCATGGATCAAGTATCTCTCCGTAAAAAACAAACCATCAACACTAGACAAAGAAATATTAGGCACATGAGTGTTCAAGTAAAAAACAACTTGTAACTTTTTTTGAATATGTATGGTCATCCATAAGAATTTCCAACAATGAGTTAAGAATTTCACATAATTATAAAAATAAAGTAGTTTAATATTATTATGTAAAAATTCATATTTAGAGTTTAAGGCAGAAAATTTTTTTGCAAGATCAAATGCATGAGGTTTTTTAATAAACATATCGAATGTAACAAAAGTAAACTTAAATACCTAGATAAACCCATAAAATCGATTGAACTTTCAGACCATTGTTTATTGAAACTTGACCAATGAGAATGCATGTCGTAAGAAAAAATAAAATTAGTAGCATACTTATCAAAAACATTCAAGGTATTGCCTACATATTTCAATTTTCGATGTATCATTACTTTTCTTAACTTCTAGCACCTGTGGAGAATTATCAATGTTTAACTTACCTCTTTCCCACAAGTAAAATTGTTTATTGATGGTAGAGTAATATAATTGAGAGCCCGTTAGTGGATCCTTGAAATCCTGTAACAAAGAAACACCACTAAACAAATTTAAGTTAGAGTTAGTTAAAACATAGTCATTCCTTATTTTTGTATGGGTATTTTCTTGCTTTTCATTTTCTTTTTCCACTTGAGAACTCTCCAATTTTACCTCATATGGATTTTCACTCACCAAATTTGGACCATTAAGTAGACTTTTATCATTAAAGGTCTCTTTTCTCTCTATCTTTTCACATGATTTTTATTCACTTCCCATATCCCCCTCACAAGTATTATGAATATCCAATTTAGTACAATATATCTCAGTAGGAGAACATGACGTTTCTATTTCATCTAACTCTAAAAAAAAAAATTTAATTATCATTTTTTTTTCGGTTCACAAAGTTTGCCATCTTCTTTGATCAACAAAGTTCTTGTGTTGGCACAATCACGACTATAGTGTCTATGCCTTTTACACGTAAAACATTAAATGTCATGAGCTCTTTGCTGTTTTGGTGAAAATTTAGTAGAAATGAGTTTTTTGAAACATGTAGAAGAATGTTTTGTAGGAGCCTCACTTTTCCACTCAAAAGGTTTAGTCTCAGCGTGTTCTAACAGCAACTTATTAATAACATAAGAAGGTTTTGAATTCTTGAAAGTAGAATTAGAACTTGTACATCGATAATAGTATGATGCGCCAAATAGACAAGATTGATGTTGTTGAAATTGTTGCTCAACCTCAATTGCCTTGTGTACCATCTCCTCAAGATTAATAGAGGTTTGAATATTAAGAGTATTGGCTATCGAAACGTTCAAGCCATCTACAAATCGCACCATGGTAGTTTCTTCATTCTCTCTTATATTTTCTCTTTGTATAAACATATCCATCTCCTTAAAGTACTCATCAATAGATCGATTACCTTGAACAAGGCGTTGAAGTCTTGTTAAGACCTCTTTATAGTAATGAGAAGGAACATAACGCTTTCGCATAACGCTTTCCCATCACTTGCTTCATCTTATCTCATGTTTCAATTACCCTTTGCGGTTTCTTTGACGATCAATTCCAAGTTGAATCCACCAACTCAACATATAATCTAAAAATCCAAGGGTCGCCAATTGGACTTTTTCCTCTTCCCGACATTTATAGTAACGAAACATAAGTTCAATTTTTTATTCCCACTCACAATATGCTTCGGGATCATACTTCCTTCGAAATGTTGAAATGCTGAACTTTGGTTTAGCTAAAAAATGTTGCCTACGATCATTATTAATCAAAGTTTAATCATTTGCAAGAGAGACACGTCGAGCATTATTTGCACGAAGACGAGGTTGATCAACCTTATCTTCCCACTTACGATTCTGACACTCAATTTTGGTACATAGACATTCTAAATTTTTACTGGTCATGTCTAGAATAGTGTCACGTTACTGATCTAGAGCATTTCAAACCTCTTGATCCTTTCTCAACTTCCCAATCATAGTATTGCGAATCATTATGAAAGCCTGAAAAGAACATAACACTCAAGAATATAAAAATTAAGCAAACCTCACTGTTATGCACTCAGAAATGAAAATTAAATTCTCAATGAGGTAAGAATTAATCTTGTGAGTCTTTTAAAAAGTGTCTATATCAATCAATCAGAATGTATTAGAATCAAACTAACAAAGCAAACCTAATAGCACTGTGTAACGTGCTTTAACCTACTAACACATGAAACAATAAAGTGTTAGAATGCATAAAGGAACAATAAAAAGAAAGAAAAAACAAACGAAAACCTAAGGCGTTAAAAATGTTTACTATTTTTATATTGTATTGATGCTCGCATGTCATACTGCATTGCATGGGCAGGATGCTTCGAAAGGAGGAAGTATTGGCAGTTTTAATAGAAAACACTGATGGTTTATCCACAAATTATCGGTGCTTTTTAATCGCAACTCACAGTATTCATTCACAACCATCAAAGATATATTAACCAACAAACACTAATGGTTTATCCACGATTTTTATTGGTAGCTATTATTTGCAAACCCGTTTTGTATTCACAACTACTAGCAGCATATTAACCTGCAACACTTGTGGTTCAACCACAAATTGGAGTGTCCGGGATATAAAAGTTCTAGGGAGCTCTTACTGTGGAGTTTAGCAGTAGGGTAGGACCTATCTTTACTGTTAAATTGTATTATATTGCATTGACACGCATAAGCATGATCGTTGAATTGCCTAAAATACTACTGTATTATATTATTGTTACCGCACTGAATACTGTTATTATTTGTTTGGTTTAATAATTTGCACTGATTTTCTTGTGATGGAACTTACACTGAGCGTCATAGCTCACTCCTTTAATTTTTAGCCTTACAGATAACCCACTAAGTTAGGATGCAGATGCGGCATCCGAAGTGTCTCGACTTGGTTTTAATTATTCATTTATTTTAGGCTCATTATTGGATTTATTTTATTATTCAAGGACTGTAATATTTTATTTTGAACTGCGGCATGAGACTTAAGATTTAGGTTTGATTTTATATTGCATGACATCTAATTTAAATTTTAGGAGGCTTAAATATGATTTTTAAGTAGTTATGCATGAACCCCGATTTTTATTAAAAATATAAGTAAATATCACATTTTTCCGCTGTTAAATTATAAATTAAATTTTGAGAATAATAAATTGGTATTTAACTATGTTTTCTACTAAATTAAACAAATGTTTTAAAATAACTATTTTCAAAACTTAAATAGTTTACTGAGCCATTTTGATGACTAATGTAATCTTGCGAATTTGGGTCTAACATCTAGGCTGGGTTGGGGATGTTACATGTCATGTATATAATGATGTCATTATTTTATTTTATATGTCACATTAATAAATAATTGTAAAAAATTGTTTTAAAATTATTAAAAATATATAAATAAAATGACATTGCAACCTCGATATAAGGTTAGGTTATGAAAAGAGTGGAGTGAGAGGTGGAAGGTGCTTGTGATGGGGTAATGTGGAAAGAAAGGCGAGTGGAGAAGATTTAGTTGAAAGAGATGAATGGGGAGGTTGGGGTTGGTTTGGGATTAATGAATGTGCTTTAGTTTAGCCCATTGAGAGAAGTTGATGGCGTGCTACATATGGATGGCTATGCTGTTTTTTTTTTTTTTTTTTTTTTTTTTGGGTCATAATTAATATGAAACATGAGTAGCCTAAGGAGTGAAGGGCCTTCTTGAGTTAACAATTAACACTGGTATTGGTGGGTCGTGCTGGGAGCTTTCCAGTAATGGTGGAGGCAATGGAGTGAGGTTTTGGGTTTACTCTCCTCTCATCAATGCCAATAGTGGCGACGATGGAGTGCTTTCGGGTAATTTGCTGTTTTCTCATGCTTATAACAACTATCTTATTTCTTGCATAAATATTTATATATATATATTTTTGAATTTTTATATATCAATGTAAATTTTCTCTTTGGTCGCGTTATTCAACCACATCAAAATATAGTTTTGGTAATCAGATTAATTTGGTAAAAGTATTACAAAGATTCTTGTATTAAGAGTCGGATTGCATTGTTCATTCTACTTTAAAATGGACAACTTAGTTCTTGTGCGTTAGATCAAAGAGCAAATTGGTCATTTTAGTTAAAAATTTCATTCATTTGTTTTGTTAAAAATTGATGTGGATATTGAAAAAATCAGATAGTAACATGTACCTCATGCTGACATACAAAAACTAGTATTTAACAGCAGAAATGAATGAAATCTTTAACAGAATGACTAAGTTGCTCTTTAATCTAATATATAAGGACCATTTTTCCCATTTTTTGAATAGAGAGGGTAAAATGTAATCTGACTCTTAGTATAATGAGACTTCATAATACTTTTACCGATCAATTCGAATTATTATTTAATCAGATCTAACAAAAAGTTATTATTATTTAATTACTCTTTTTGTCTTAATATATTTGTCATATTTTGATATTTGGTGCTAAAAAAATTTCAACTTTAAATTATTGTTAATTAAAATATATTATTGATAAAAAATAAAATATACTAAATTATTGAACACAGATGATGTGGGTGAAAATTTTATGTAACAAATTTATGAAAATTTGATATAAAATTCAAATGAGACTTCAGTTGAAATGATAAAACTAAGACGTAAAGATTATGATGTTTTGAATTGAAACTCTATCATGTGTGTCTATTTATATAGATTATATATAAAATAAAATAAAAACAAAAACATCCCTAAAACAATATTTGTTGTTTTGATAAAATAATGAATTGTTGATAATTTAATAATTAAGTTGAGATTCAATTGATGGGTTACTCAATCAAACTCTTAAATAATAGCATAAATATTTTAAAAACTTTAAATGCATTAGTTTTTTTTATAAAATTAATTAATTAAAATATTTAAAATGAGAGTATAAAATTGAGCATAAAGAAAAGGCAACTATGAGTCTATGACAACATATACAATTGTGTGTGCGAGAGAGAAATAAAAGGATTCAATAGCTGTTTCAACCCATGAATTTTTCGATTCAGATGCTTTATTTGAGATTTCAATAACAGTATGTTTGGTCGAGAAAATTTAAAATTTATAAATTATTAAAATGTTATTATTTATGGTTATTTTGTTTGAATAAATATTTTTTTAGAAAAAAAATAGGTTATTGAATTCAAATTAAAAAAAAAAAAATATTAAAAATAAATAATATCAACAAATGCAATATGGATATCATTTGATTCGTAAACATATATAAATTTTAATAATATAAAATATAAAAATATATATTAAAATTAAATAAAAATAAATTTTGAAGTTTATTTTTTTAAAATCTTTATAATACTGTAACGTCCCCTAACCCTATACCGTCGTCGAAACAGGGTTACGAAACATTACCAGTCAGTACAATCTAATTTCAGTCATTAATTAAAATAAATATTCATACTCATCCTAGTTTTAAGATGTTGTCCCTTTAATGGGCCCTCGCGTCCAATATGGATGATAAATTCAATTTGGAACTAATTTAGAATCAATACGAATTTTTTTTTTTTTATTTCAAAATTCATACTATATACCGTTGTCAACCATAATTTACTTATTTCATCAATACTTTTACAACTTAAATGACTCCTATTAAACATCCTAGGTACATGCCATTATCAATACTCAACATACTTTACCTCATTGAATTCGGGATCGGTCTAGAATGCTGATTCAACAGTCTAGCCTTAACTTAACTCACAAGACGAAACAAACTGCATAATCGAGTATACACTCAGTGGTATTTCTATAATCCGAACACTTGATAATATAACAATTAAACTTAAAATTACAATAACAAATACAACTATTTATTTATTTATTTTATAGATAAGTTTCATTTACTTACCATAAAAATTCTATACAAGCCATATAACAAACACAACAACTTATTTGCTCAATTCTTTTCATTTGCTTACCATATAAATTCTTTACAATATATTCACAATTCATTTGTATTCACACTTTACTTCTTAACAATATAGTATTTTAATTCATTCTAACATCAATCATCATCCATTTGAACTTCACTCATTTCATGAACCTTTTGGTTCATGTTTTCAATCTCATATCTCAATTTCAATTCTCAATTCAATTTCTCATTTCATTCCAATAGCTCAATCAATCAAATTCACTCGATTTATCTTTTCACTTATTTACCCCTATTAATAAGACTCGGACTCTGATAGATACGTGGATTCCTCCCAAACACACCAAAATATCCAACCCAAACACACCAAAATATCCAACCCAAACACACCCAGAATATTATAAATCCTCCATAACACACCAGTATATCATATCCTCCCAAACACACCAATAAGGCATTAAATGCCTCTTCGGATAAACCGAAGTATATAATAACAGAAACATCTTCTCGGCCGAACTACAAATCTCCTCATCATATCATAAATCCAATGGCATGCCATTTGTATCCAATCTGTCCGATCATCATAATAGGGTATTTGATTCACTTTCTCGATTTAATAAATCTTTCATCAATATACCATTCTAATAATCACATATATTCACACATTTTCATAATTTCATACATTTTCATTCAATTCAACAAATATATTTCAATTATTCACATTAATTCATAATTCAATACAACTCAATTCACTTTTCAATATCAAATATTCAATTATCACAAATCTCATATATTCATATCAATTCCCTCATATTCCAATCAATATAATTTTTCAATATAACATTCATTCAATATTCAAATTTTTACATAAATCATATATATAATATATATTTCAATCAATATAAATTCAATCAAAATAATTTCAATCAATATAAATTTGATAAATTCATCACATACCAAAATCAATCCATTTCAATTGTAAAACATCATAATTCTAACACTAACAATTTTCATATGTATATAAATATAACAATAATGACTGAGTTCGGATTATAGAAATACAAACCGTAATTTTCGAGCTAACTCCCGTTGACTTTGTCTTGTCCTTCCTTAGCCGAGATTTTCTGGTACCACATTGACTACTAAATTAATACAATTCATAATCATTAATACATTACTAATTTATATCTTGAGTTACAGAATTCTAAATTAAGATCCGTTAATTTTTCCTGAAACTAGACTCACAAATCTTCTTACCGTAAAATTTTCAGAATTTTTGGTTTAGCCATTAAGTACAGTTTATTCTTTAAATTCACCCCTATTCTGCTGTCTGACAGTTTTGACCCTTCTTCACTAAAAATTAATTATCTCACAGTACAGAATTCGGATAATATTCCCATTGATTTCTCCTAAAAATAGACTCATTAAGGATTCTAAACATATAACTTTAACCCTCTAATTATTTTTCTCCAATTTTTGTGATTTTCCAAAGTCGAAACAGGGAACCCGAATTCATTCTGACCTTCTCTCACACAATTCATTATATCTCATAATTTACAATTCAATTGCTTAAATCGTTTCTTTTATAAGAAACTAGACTCAATAAGATTTAATTATATATTTCTACAATTTTTGGTGATTTTTCAAACTTAGACTACTGCTGCTGTCCAAAATAGTCTTAGTGCTAAATGTTGATTTTCTACTTTTAATTTCAATTTAATCCTAACTAAATTCACTTAATTTTCTATCTTAATTCATACTTTATTTCTACTCAATTTTTAACCAAACTTAGACATAATTATCTATTTTTCATCATAAAACCATAATTTCAAAATTCTTTCAATTTAGTCCTTAAAGCATAAAACTTATGAATCACTTTACAATTCAATCCTTATTTCATTTCTAACTTGAATTTCTATCAATTTAGCCCTTAATTCATCATTTTACTCAACATAATATCAACTTAATTTCATCAAAACTTTGTTCTAAAGCTTTTAAAGCATCAAAATTAAGTAAAAATGGCTAAATTGACATACCTATTAAAGTTTAAAGCTTCAAAACCTTGATTTTCTCTTTTCTCCCTTTCTTTCTTTCTTTCCTTTCTTTCTCCCCTGTTCTTCTCTGTTTCGTTTCTTTCACTATAGCAAAACTGACTTTTAGCGGCGTTTTTTTAGGCCTTTAGCGGCGCTTTTAGGCGCCGCTAAAACTCTTTGCGGCGCTTTTACAAGCGCCACAAAAAACGCCGCTATAGATGGCGCCACAAAAGTTAAAAACGCCGCTAAAGGTCATGGCCTTTAGCGGCGCTTTTCCCACAAACGCCGCTAAAAGCCGTGACCTTTAGCGGCGCTTTTCTCACAAACGCCGCTAAAAGCCGTGACCTTTAGCGGCGCTTTTCCCACAAACGCCGCTAAAAGTCGTGGCCTTTAGCGGCGCTTTTTCACAAACGCCGCTAAAAGCCGTGGCCTTTAGCGGCGCTTTTCCCACAAACGCCGCTAAAAGCCGTGACCTTTAGCGGCGCTTTTCCCACAAACGCCGCTAAAGGTCATGAATATTAAAATTCATTATCAAATTAAATTTTGTATGAAAATTTTAACTTTAAAACTAAATATAAAATTTGATGAATTCAAATTTAGAATTTAAAATAATAAATTAATAACAAAACTTAGAACTCAAGTTATTAAATATTAAAATAAAAATAAAAATATAGAATCAAAACTAAAATAAATAATAAAAATTAGATTAAATATAAAGATATAAATAAAATACAGCAAGTCTTTTACTAACAGCAAGTCCAAATACAGCATCTTGTTTATTAATAAAAACAACAAAACATCTAAATTGTTTATAGATATCCATGATACATCATGCATGACCGACACATCACCTATTTAACCACCAATCAAATACACAATCAGAGATTCTAAATTTCCACTCCTCACTAAATTCAAAGTATACATCATTAGACACAATTTGTCCAGTTTGATTTGAGATGGACTGATAAAGAAGAGCTTCGGTTCAATATAGAACTAGGTACAATCCTGAACCAAGATGGCATATTATATGACATTCTTTTACTCTCTATCCTTCTTGTTGATATCGAAAACACATACTATCGAAACATCAAATTTGAAGTGGACCAAATTTCCGCTTTTTCATGTCAAACGTTGAGTGCATACCAACCATGATTGATAGACAACAAGGATCTAGATAACCAAGGACCATTACACCTACTAGACTACCAAAGAAGCAAACCAATGAGTTGTCAATATATCCACCATCAACCATGTTTGACACAGATCCAAAATTCTTGCCAAGATTGTCAGTTTGTCAGAAATTACTCAAACAAGCATCTCAAGTCCGAGCATCATAGATTAAAACCAATTATTGTAATCATGTCATCGCTTTATACACCAATGAAAGAGGACATTAATAATAAAAACTAGGCTGAAAGAAGGGAAGATGGTACTGGAGAGGAAACAGACCAAACTAATCAAATTTAGAACCAGATAACTGGTCTTTAAGAATCAATGACGGCATGCAGCCTTAGCTTCGTCGAAACCCCAAAACACTAATGAAAAGAGAATATTCAATTGGGGAGTTTGAAGGTGACTAATAACTTGAAATGACCCTCATATAGTCCCCCAAGTACCTCTAGAATAAAAGAAAACATAAAAGCAAAAAAAAAAAAATATAACCTTGAAGCTCACACCTCGCAAGATGTGCTTTTCTCCAAATGATTTGTACACGTTTCGGCATTCAATGAGAACATCAGAATCATCTTCATGCTTCACTTCCTTGCTCCAATTCCCAGATTTAGATGATTCCTACAAACATATCCATGCAAATCACCATGGTGAGACTAGAAAACTATATATATATATATATATATATATATATATATCTAAAATCAAGTCTTTAAGGTCCTAAGGCTATTTTACTTGAAATAAAAAAATATATATATATAATATGTTAGAAAAGATATTGCGATTTAGTTATTTGTTCCTTTGTAATATACTGGTTAGGCTTTCTAGTTTATCTGAATAAAGGTCGAGTGATCGGCATAAAATGGGAATCAAAGCAACTGCAGTGAAGGTCCATATCAATTCATCATACTACATAATAATAAAGAGAATTTAGGAGCAAAAATGTAAAAAGTGTTTATGAGCAGAAGAATGCTTACATTTAAGGCAATGATGTGAAGTGACAAATGTAAGGCAGTAGATAAAATCTTTGGTTGCAATTACTGATTGAAAAAACACTTGAACAGCTTGTAAAGTCCTTGCTCTTGGCCTCTGCATAACATATAGAATAGGTTCAACACAATAAAAACCTGCAAGATAAAAAACAAAAGTAAGGAAAAAAGAATCTAACAAAAATATGTATATGAAGTCAAAATGGCCCAAGTTACAAGACTAGCAATCAAGCTAAATATTACATCTTATAAATTTAATTATACATTAATGACCATTGAAACGAGTTCTTACAAAGATCGTAAAATAAATAGTGCGGGCCATGCAAAATAACAACAAAGTTCAATGACCATGAACAATACTATTTCAAAGAAAAAGTATCACATGAATCTGTCTATCAGAAATAAATATTGCAATGGAACTCACATAAGAAACTCTCCCAAGTAAACCAGTGTTTCCCCCAGAGCGTTGAGTGCCAGCAGACAAAAAGCCAAAGAAAATAAAGACAAAACAAATTTACATGTAATCATTTTGTCCTTATGCTATTTTCTGCACTATTGTTGTAAATAGAGATAACAACAAGTGAAATATCTACAAATTTATTAACATAAAAATATGCAAATCTATTTTAAAAATTGAATTAACTATTTTAGATAAAGTAGATAAAGTAGAAAAAGAAATACTCGTTGGGAAAAGATTAAAACGTGATACTGAAGAGCAAAACTGACAGACAAAACAAACCAACATTTCATTAAAAATTATCCAAATTAGTTAGATTTGTTCAATTTCTTAGAATTTGCGAATCAAAACTGATAGCTGACACTTCGATAACCACAATAAAATGATGCTGCATGAAGTCGTAACCATGCACTAATGAATATGGATTACAAGTACAAAGCAGATTAAAATCAAGAAGAAACAACCAAATTCAACTAATAATCAAATGATACACATATATGAGCAAATACTTGAAGCGAAAGATAACAATTATACGCTCGTTTACCCTCCCAACATACCTTTGAGGACAATTGTGTCTACCACTGCATCCTCGTGTCTGGAGGCCAAACGGCTGTCTTTGCAATAAGATCACCAAAACTCTTGTATTGCCCCACTTCCATCCTCTAAGTATGAATATGATGCTTGGATATCACCTCCATAAGCTCCATATGGTAAGGACCAATTCATCGTTTTCCAACATAGTCCACTCCCATCCATCTTTATATGAATCGAGACCTGCCTCCCCAGTTTGCTTGACCTTCTTGCTGAAGAAAGCAACCTCTACCTCTACCTCCACCCATAAATAGATTGAGATTGTTGGCATAATCCCAAGGGTTAAACCCCTCTTCTTTGTTTAGCATGACCGTACACGAATCATCGAGTCTTCACCAACTAGGACATGTAAAGCAACATTTCTCGGCAATTGCAAGCGCCTTCCTCATCAAGCCTCTGCTACTCTTCCTTCTTTTTCTCGCTTCTTTTGTTCTAGTTCCGAATGAGATATAGCGCAGAAGTAGCAAAGGCTTTCTCCAACCGCCTCTTTTTCTTCTCACTTGTTTAATTCGATCCAATTCATCCTTCACTTGCTTCTTTTTCCCTTTTCTCCCTACTGGTTGCACTTTATTTCATGCCTTGTTATCCATGAAAACTGAAAAGCTTTAGACCTAGAGTTCTATTAGCTTGTTTTTATCTTTCTTCGAAACAGCTCCTCTAAATAGTATACATTTTCCTGTAAATCTATATTTTTTCCTCTTTTACTTTATTTTATCTACTTTATCTACTGCCTTACATTTGTCACTTCGTTTACAAATTATGATTGTCAAAATAAAAAGGGGGGGTTAAAGTAGCTAAGTCAAGCAAATTATTACTCGAAATAAAAGAAATAACCTTGAACTTCGTTTACCTGTTTTTTGTTGTAGGCTTTCATTTGTTTTTCATACTCAACCTTCCTTTGTCCAGATTTGACCTCATAAGGGGCTTTTTCCTTTATAAATACAAGCATTAAAATCATAATGATAATGCATATGCATAAATTCAGAACAGTAAGCCACACAGAATTTCTGTCATTCAAAAATCAATGCCCATCGAAAACTAGAACACATTGCTATCCATATAAAAAGATTTCCAGCACTTACTTCCTCAGACATGGATTTCCACATCTCTTCCGCAGCTTTACCAACCTTCAAGCAAAGAAGTTCAAAGAAACAACCCCCAAAGTCATTTACAAAACATGCATCCAATATCATGCTCAAAGGGGTACTAATTCACTTACAGCTGATACAGCCTTCACATTAGGATTTTCCTTCTTGAAAATACCCCTAAATTCCTCACTGGCATTTAATAAGAAAATAAAGAAGAAATTGAACAAAGAATGCCTGTCAGACTGAAAAAACAAACACAATGGTTAACGCACCAATAAGCCATCAAAGACAAAACATACAAGCACTTACATCTGAAAATGACTTTAAAAAGTTAGAACGATTGCTTTTCGGGGATGGGGTCAATGCTCTTTGTCGTAGAACATGATTTTCATCTTCTAAATGTGAGAGCTTCTTCCTCGTTCTCCTTCTCTTCAACTTCCATTTGTTTCTCCAAAAACCCTAACAAATCGAGAGAAAAGAAGTAGCTATGGTGGGTGAATTTAGTGCAATGAAATGAAAAGGAAAAAGGAAACTTGGGGGCAAATTTTGAAAGTAGAAGGGAAAAAGAAATTTGAGGGATTTGGTTAACGAGCGGTATTTTGTGTTTTTTTATAAAAAAAATAATGGCCCGGCGTTTTCTAAAAAAACGCCACTATTTCTTAATTTTAATTTTTTTAGTTCAACTTTTGCGGCGTTTTATTCAAAAACGCCACTATTTCTTAATTTTAATTTTTTTTTCATTTTTAACATATTTTTTTCTATTTTTTTCTTTCAAAATTTTTATATTGAGATTATCATTTTTTTTTTAATTTTTTTATTTTGAAAATTAAACTTTTTAACTGAAATATGGACTAAATTTTCAAATATTAAATTTTTAAGTTTTTATTTTTGATTTAATCATAGACATTTTAAAAAATAAATACATCAATATATTTTTATATTGAATAAATATAAATATTTATGTATGCAATATAAATATAAAACGATGTTATATCAATAGTTGTGTTAATAATTTACACGAACTAGATCAAATTAAAATTTATATATACAATTGCACCCTGATCCCCATATTTATCCCTAAATACTAAAAATTAAACCCTAAACTATACACCCTAAACTATAAACCCTAAACTATAATGATAATTAATTCAATATTTTAAAATTAATATTATCTCTTTTATAATTATATAAGAAAATATTTATCATATAAATTAAAAACACTAATTAATTTAAACCCTAAACTCCTAATCTTTAAACCCTAAACCATAAATCCTAAGACATACTTGGCCGAATCCTAAGACATATTTGAGACATTCTATTTAATCTAAATATCTTTAAACAAAAAAAAAAAAAACCAGATAAAAATACACAATAGCATTATTATTTATACAAAGTTACATAACTTTAATAAAACAATTTCTCTATTGGAACACTGTAGTTATAATGTCCACTCTGTAAGCTATTTCTATGTTATATAAACTTGGAAATTATACATAGTTCAAAAAAATCCAAAAAAATATTTAAGCTTGCCACAATCAAAATCACCCTTTCTTAATAGCATCCCAGGTAAGAATCTGGAAAGGAAATTATCTTATAAGAAGTTAATAATTGTCCAATTTTAAACTTCAACCCTAACCTTTAAATCCTAAATCATAATCTCTAAACCCACATCATAAACCTTCAAATACTAGTTAACTCTTAAACTTTAAACCCTAAACCGTATATCTTAAACCATAGTTAACTCATAAACTTGCTTAAACCCTAAACCATATATCTTAAACCATAAACCTTAAACTGTAATGATAATTAATTCAATATTTTAAATTCAATACTATCTCTTTTACGATTATATAAGAAAATATTTAATATATTGTATAACCATAAATTTTAATAATTATTATTTTAGGGGTTATAGATTAGTGTTTATGATTTTTTTAGGGTTTAGGGGTTATATGACTTTTAGCGGCGTTTTACCAAAAGCGCCGCTAATGCTCAACTTTTAGCGCGTTTTACCAAAAAGCGCGCTAATGCTCTAACTTTTAGCGGCGTTTTAACAAAAGCGCCGCTAATGCTCTGGTTTTTAGCGGCGTTTTACCAAAAGCGCCGCTAATGCTCTGTTTTTAGCGGCGTTTTAGTAAAAAACGCCGCTGTTGCTCTGTTTTTAGTGGCGTTTTACCAGAAACGCCGCTATTGCTCTGTATTTTAAATTTTTTGCGGCATTTTTTGATAAAACGCCGCTAAAGCCCTATTCTCCTGTAGTGTTTGTTCTTCTTTTTCATTTCTTTTATTTCATTTATTTCATTTATTTATTTTATTATTAAACTATTATAATATTTATTATTTATACATGTGTATATTTATTAATACACATGTTTATCACTTACACTTGTCATAACTTTTATTTATTTAATTAATTAATATAAAATAATATTAATATAATATACTTTAATTATTATTATTTTACTTATATAATAAGTAAATACACATGTATAATACATGTGTACCATTTATATTTGTACACATTTAACTTATTTTAACCATACATTTGTCACCCCTTTTGGCTTATTTCCTATTTAGTCCCTTCACTTTTCTTTATTCTATAATTAAACTTTCACACTTAATTCAATTTAATCATTTCCACTAATTACTCTTAATTAAGCTAAATTTACTTAATTAAAGTCTAATTAACCATACAATTGACTTCGTAAATATTTTTAATAAATATTTACTTAATCTATTTTTTAGAAATGGAGACCCGAAAATTCACTTTCCCGATAACCGTAAAATTTGGGTCATTACAAATACGGCCATGTGTATTAAATGAAATAAGATTATAAAAAAATTTTAAAAATTTTTTTGCATTATTAAGGGCGTGTTTGAATGAAGAATTTAAAAAATTTAGAGATTTTTAAAATACTAATATTTTAAATTTCAACAATCCAAAATGCTAGCAATTATAATTATTTTGTTTGGACAAATAAATAATTTTAAAAAATTAGGTTATTGATTTTTTTATGAATTAAAGAATAATTATATAAAAATAAATAATAAAAAAGTATTCAATTTGTATATAATTATATTTATAAAATATTTTTAATAATATATATTAGAGTTAAATAGAAAATATTTTTGAAGTTTTAATATTGATATTATAGTGAGATATGTGTATTAAATAAGATAAAAAATATAAAAAAATCACCCAAATATAAATTATTTTGATTTTAGACACCTATATTATACGATTCACTTCCGGTGGCCGCAGCTGAGTTCCTTAATGTTCGCCAACAAACAATAGTCAAGGGGAGGACATCATTTGAGAAAGGCTTCAGACGACCTATTCTACTAGACGCTCCTACATAAAAAGCTTGTAGGTTACTGGTTAAAAAAGAGTTTTTAAGGGTTTAATTTTAAGAATTTTGGTAAAATGTTAGATATTTGGTAAATCCAAAATGTTTATTATTTTAGTAAATTGTTAGATACTTTAGTAAATAAATATAAAATTGGTAAATAATAGAAATATTGATAAAGTCTTAGATATTTTGGTAAATTTAAAGAAATATTGATAAATTCATATAAACTTTGGTAAATAGTTAAAGATTTTGGTAATTGTTAAGACTGGTATAGGGTTAGAAATTTTGAAAATAATGGTAAAATCTTAGAAATTTTAGTAAAGCCTCATAAATGTTGGTAAATCTATAAAAATTTTGGTAAATAGTTAGATATATTGGTAAATCGTAAGATATTTTGGAAAAATCATTGGAAATATTAGAAAATTGTTAGATATATTAGTAAATCATTAGATACATTAGTAAATCCTTAAATATTTTGGTAAAGTCATACAAATTTTGGCAATTGTTAAGACTTGGTATAAGGTTTAGAAAATTTGGAAATATTGGTAAAATCTTAAAATTTTTGTTAAAGTCTCATAAATATTAGTAAAGCGATAGAAATTTTGGTAATTCGTTAGATATTTTCGTAAAACATTAAAAATTTTGGTAAATTGTTAGATGTTTTGGTAAAACCTTAACAATTTTGTGGGGTGTGCCTCGTATTCTTCTCTCAGTTAAACTCTGTTATTTTTTCCCAAGTAGACTCTGATTATTCTAGGGATATTTTAGAATGATTAGAACTCTAATCTTAGCCTATTTAAAAGGGCCTTGTATCCCTATTCTCATACGCCAATTAGTAAGGGCTTTTCTTTAAAGGTGACAAAAATGTAGTCGCATATGAGTTTTAGTGAGAGTTTCATGGTAATTATAGAGAGTATTTTATACTCCTTTTGTGGATGCCCTATGAGATTTAGAGTTTTGTTTACCGACTTACTTTTTGGGATTTTGAGTTTTTGTATTTGGGGTTTTGGGTAATCTACGTTTAGTAAATTTAGGTTTATTTTCTCTATATTGTACTCTTCTTTGCTTACTCATTTAGTGAAAAGCAGAAGCCTCATTTGCCCGTGGTTTTTCCCTTTTTAACGGTTTTCTACGTGAAATATTTGTATTCGTTATTCTCCACTTTTACTATCTCGTTGTTTATACAAGTTGATCCCCAACAAATTTGTATTAGAGCTACGGTTCAGCTTTCGCAGATTGACTCGTTCGGTGACACAACAATGATTTTGGATATTGAGAAGCTCAGTGGATCACGAATTTTAATTTCGGATAATTACGGAGGTTGCTAATGTGGCTGATGACAAGGGTGATGATTCTTTACTTTCCAGATAATCCAGTTGAAGGTGGTGTCGTGTCAAATGTCAGGCATACGTTTGATTTAGAGAAGAATCTCATCTTTTTTTTGGTCTTTAGGACTCGAATGGTTCGCAGAATGTTTTGAGGCAAGGTTAGTCGTAGAGGGTTACAGTCAGGTGGAGAGAATTGATGTTTTCTCTCTTGTTCGAGTATTATTGGCTCTTGTTGCATTATACAACTTTAATTTGAAGACTAGGAGTCTTTCAATTTCCAAGTTCAAACACAGTTTAGACTTGGTTGACATTCTCCAAAATTTGAGTTAGGCCCGTGACGAGACATGAAAAATGAGGCGTGATAAATACAAGTCAAGGTGGAGAGTTGTGGGGTGTGCCTCGTATTTTTTTCCAGTTAAACTTTGTTATTTTTTCCCAATTAGACTCTGATTATTCTAGGGATATTTTAGTATGATTAGAACTCTAATATTAGCCTATTAAAGGGGCCTTATATCCTTATTTTGATACGCCAATCAACAAAGGCTTTTCTTTAAAGGCGACAAGATGTATTTTGGTGAGAGTTTAGTGGTGATTATGGAGATTATTTTATACTCTTTTTGTGAGTACCCTATGAGATTTAGATTTTTGTTTACTTGCTTGTTCTTCGGGATTTTGAGCTTTTTATTCGGGGTTTTAGGTAATGTACGTTTAGAACATTTAAGTTTATTTTCTTTATATTTTACTCTCGTTTGCTTACTCATTTCATAAAAAATTGAAGCCTCTTTTGCCTGTGGTTTTTCCCTCTTTGAGGGTTTTTCACGTAAAATATTTGTATTCGTTATTCTCCACTTTTACTATCTTGTTGTTTATACGGGTCAATCCCCAACAAATTTGTATTAGAGCTACGGTTTAGCTTTTGCAGATCGACTCGTTCGGTGACACAACAATGATTTTTGATATCAAGAAGTTTGATGGATCACGAATTTTAGTTTCGATAATTACAGAGGTAGCTAATGTGGCCGATGACAAGGGTGATAATTCTTTACTCTCAAGGTAATCCAGTTGAAGGTGGTGTCATGTCAAATGTCAGGTATGTGTCCGATTTAGAGAAAAATCTCATCCTTTTTTTGGTCTTTAGGACTCGAATGGTTCACAAAATGTTTTGAGGTAAGGTTAGTCGTAGAGGGTTATAGTCAGGTGGAGAGAATTGATGCTTTCTCTCCTGTTCAGGTATTACTGGCTCTTGTTGCATTATACAACTTTGATTTGAAGACTAGGAGTCCTTCAGTTTCCAAGTTCAAACACAATTTAGACTTGGTTGACATTCTCCAAAATTTGAGTTAGGCTCGAGACGAGGCATGAAAAAGGAGGCATGATAAATACGAGTTAAGTTAGAGATTTGTGGGATGTGCTTCATATTTTTTTCCCAGTTAAACTCTATTATTTTTTCTCAATTAGACTCTTATTATTCTAGGGATATTTTAGTATGATTAGAACTCTAATCTTAGCCTATTTAAAGGGGCCTTATATCCCTGTTTTGATATGCCAATCAACAAGGGCTTTTCTTTAAAGGCGATAAGATGTATTTTGGTGTGAGTTTCATGGTGATTATGAAGAGTATTTTATACCCCTTTTGTGAGTGCCCTATAAAATTTAAAGTCTTGTTTATCGGCTTGCTCTTTGGGATTTTAAGCTTTGTATTCGGGGTTTTAGATAATATATGTTTAGCACGTTTAGATTTATTTTCTCTATATTATACTCTCGTTTGTTTACTTATTTAATGAAAAGCCGAAGCCTTCTTTGCCCGTGGTTTTTCCCTCTTTGAGGGTTTTCCACGTAAAAGATTTGTATTCGTTATTCTCCACTTTTACTATCTCGTTGATTATACGGGTTGATCCCCAACAAATTTGTATTATAACTATGATTCAACTTACGCAGACCGACTCATTCGGTGACACAACAATGATTTTGGATATTAAACAGTTTGATGGATCATGAATTTCAGTTTTGGATAATTACGGAGGTAGCTAATGCGGCCAATGACAAGGGTGGTGATTCTTTACTCTCCAGATAATCTGGTTGAAGATGGTGTCATGTCAAATGTCAGTCATGTGTCTGATTTAGAGAAGAATCTCATCCCTTTTTTGGTCTTTAGGACTCGAATGGTTCGTAGAATGTTTTGAGGCAAGGTTAGTTATAAAGCGTTACAATCAGGTGGAGAGAATTGATGTTTACTCTCCTGTTCGGGCATTACTGGCCATTGTTGCATTATACAACTTTGATTTAAAGACTAGGAGTCTTTCAATTTCCAAGTTCAAACATAGTTTAAACTTGGTTGGCATTTTCCAAAATTTGAGTTAGACCCGTAACGAGGCATGAAAAAGGAGGCGTGATAAATACGAGTCAAGGTAGAGATTTGTGGGAAGTGCCTCGTATTCTTTTCCCACTTAAACTCTGTTATTTTTTCCCAATTAGACTTTAATTATTCTAAAGATATTTTAGTATGATTAGAACTCTAATCTTAGCCTATTTAAAGGGGCCTTATATCCCTATTTTGATACGCCAATCAACAAGGGCTTTTCTTTAAAGGCGACAAGATGTATTTTGGTGAGAGTTTCGTGGTGATTATGGAAAGTATTTTATACCCTTTTTGTGTGTGCCTTATGAGATTTAGAGTTTTGTTTATCGGCTTGCTTTTAGGGATTTTGAGCTTTGTATTCGGGGATTTAGGTAATGTACATTTAAGTTTATTTTCTCTATATTATACTCTCGTTTGTTTACTCATTTAATAAAAAGCCGAAGCCTGTTTTGCCTGTGGTTTTTCCCTCTTTAAAGGTGTTCTACGTAAAATATTTGTATTCGTTATTTTCCACTTTTACTATCTCGTTGTTTATACGAGTTGATCCCTAACAAATTTGTATTAGAGCTACAATTCAGCTTACGCAGATTGACTCGTTTGGTGACACAACAATGATTTTAGATATCGAGAAGTTTGATGGATCACGAATTTCAGTTTTGGATAATTACGGAGGTTGCTAATGTGATCGATGACAAGGGTGATGATTCTTTACTCTCCAGATAATCCGGTTGAATGTGGTGTCATGTTAAATATCAGGCATGTATCTGATTTAGAGAAGAATCTCATCCCTTTTTTGGTCTTTAGGACTCGAATGGTTTGCAGAATGTGTTGAGGCAATGTTGGTTGTAGAGGGTTGCAGTCAAGTGGAGAGAATTGATGTTTTCTTTCCTGTTCGGGTATTACTGGCCATTATTGCATTATACAACTTTGATTTGAAGACTAAGAGTCTTTCAGTTTCAAGTTCAAACACAGTTTAGACTTGGTTGACATTCTCCAAAATTTGAGTTAGGCCCGTAACCAGGCATGAAATAAGAGGCATGATAAATACGAGTCAATGTAGAGATTTGTAGGGTGTGCCTCGTATTCTTTCCCAATTAAACTCTGTTATTTTTTCCCAATGAGACTCTAATTATTCTAAGGATATTTTAGTATGATTAGAACTTTAGTCTTAGCCTATTTAATGGGGCCTTATATCCCTATTTTGATTCGTCAATCAACAAGGGCTTTTCTTTAAATGCTTCAAGATGTATTTTGGTGAGAGTTTTGGTGAGAGTTTCGTGATGATTATGGAGAGTATTTTATACCCCTTTTGTAAGTGCCCTATGAGATTTAAAGTTTTGTTTACTAGTTTACTCTTCAGGATTTTGAGCTTTGTATCCGGGGTTTTAGGTAATGTATGTTTAGTACATTTAGGCTTATTTTCTCTATATTATACTCTCGTTTGTTTACTCATTTAATGAAAAGCCGAAACCTCATTTGCCCATGGTTTTTCCCTCTTTGAGAGTTTTCCACGTAAAATATTTGTATTCAGTATTCTTCACTTTTACTATCTCGATTTTTATAGAGGTCGATCCCCAACAAACTTGTATTAGAGCTACGGTTCAGCTTTTGCAAATCCACTCATTCGGTGACACAACAATAATTTTGGATATTGAGAAGTTCAATTGATCACGAATTTCAATTTTGGATAATTACAGAGGTAGCTAATGTGACCGATGGTAAGGGTGATGATTCTTTACTCTCCAGATAATCCGGTGTAAGGTGGTGTTGTGTCAAATAACAGACATGTGTTTGATTTAGAGAAGAATCTCATCCCTTTTTTGGTCTTTAGGACTCGAATGGTTCATAGACTATGTTGAGGCAATGTTAGTCATAGAGGGTTACAGTCAGGTGGAGAGAATTGATGTTTTCTCTCATGTTCGGGTATTTCTGGCCCTTGTTGCATTATACAACTTTGATTTGAAGACTAGGAGTCTTTTAGTTTCCAAGTTCAAATATGGTTTAGACTTGGTTTACATTCTCCAAATTCAAGTTAGGCCCATGACGAGGCATGGAAAAGGAATACGAGTCAAGGTGGAGATTTGTGGGGTGTGCCTCGTATTCTTCTCCCAGTTAAACTATGTTATTTTTTCCCAATTAGACTCTGATTATTCTAGGAATATTATTTTAGTATGATTAGAACTCTAATCTTAGCCTATTTAAAGGGGCCTTATATCCATGTTTTGATACGCCAATCAACAATGGCTTTTTTTTAAATGCGACAAGATGTAGTCGCATGTGAGTTTTGGTGAGAGTTTCGTATTGATTATGGAGAGTATTTTATACCTCTTTTGTGAGTGCCCTGTGAGATTTAGAGTTTTGTTTACCAGCTTGTTCTTCTGGATTTTGAGCTTTATATTCGGGGTTTTGGATAATGTACGTTTAGTACATTTAGGTTTATTTTCTCAATATTATACTCTCGTTTGTTCACTCATTTAGTGAAAAGCTGAAGTCTTCTTTGCCTATGGTTTTTCCCTCTTTGAGGGTTTTCCACGTAAAATATTTGTGTTTGTCATTCTCCACTTTTACTATCTCGTTGTTTATACGGGTCGATCTCCAACAAATTTTGGTAATTTGTTAGATATATCGATAAATCCTTAGAAATATTGGTAAATTGTTAGATATTTTGGTAAATCCTTTGAAATTTTGGTAGAGTATCATAAATATTGGTAAATCGATAGAAATTTTGTGAAATTGTTAGATATTTTGGTACAACTTTAGAAATATTGGTAATTTATTAGATATATTGGTAAATCCTTAGAAATTTTGGTAAATTGTTAGATATTTTGGTAAAATCATAGAAATTTGGGTAATTGTTAAGACTTGATCTAGTGTTTAGAGAATTTGAAAATATTGGTAAAGTCTCATAAATATTGAAAAATCTATAGAAATTTTGGCGAATTGTTAAATATATTGGTTAGTTCTTAGAAATATTGATAAATCGTTAGATATATTGGTATATACTTAAACATATTGGTAAATCCTTAGATATTTTGGTAAAGCTGTTTATTTAATTGAAAATGATTTCTAGAAAATGATTTACTTTTTTGGAAAAAAAGCTAATATTTCCTGGTGTTTGGATGAGTTTGTGTAAAATATTTTCTGTTATTTGGTAGATTTCTTAAAAATATTTCATAAAAGTTGTTTTCAATAAAACAAACATACAATTGAGATTTTCTTATTTTTCATTATTTAATTGAGTTAATTTTTATCTATAATTTTATATTTTACATTGTTTTTGCATATATTAAAAATATTATGTTAAATTCAGGTTCATTACAATGTCATTTTTTAATTACATGACTACCAAGTGAGTATTTTTTATTTAAAAATATGACATCAACAAAATTGACAAAAAAAATTAACGATGTCAATAATTGGACTTGATTTTCAAATTTGAAAAGTAAAGGGTCTAATAATATTAATATTGAATATTTTCAATAATATGTAAATAATATTATGTAAAATTATTATTTTAAAATTTATTATTAAAATAAAACTGAAATATTAAATAATTTATTAAAATAACAAATTATATTTATTATATTAATAATTTATTATATGACTAAATATAAATAATTAAATATGTATTTTTAATAATATTAAAAAATATAATATTTTAATAATTTTAAATATTTTTAGAAATAAAAATAAAATTTATTATCAATATAATAATATTAAGCTTAATTTAAGTTAATTTTTGTATAAAAATAAAATTATCTATAGGGGAGCTCTTTTCCGGAAAATGACTTACGCTTTGCAAAAGGGTAAGTTATTTTACAGGAAAATGGGCTTATTTTACGTTGACCAAGCTGTTTTCTATGATCCAAATACAGAAAAATATAAAAAATATTCTTCATAAAACTTTTTACATATATACAATCAGACCCTACATCTTATCTTTTTTTGTTGTTTTGTTTTGCTGGACTTAATTTCACTTGTAAGATATGTAAATGAAGATTTTGGTTTCATCGTGAAACATAATTAACAATGTTATTCAAAGTTAAAAATGTCGTCACATTTTTTACAAATTAGAAATTTTATTTGTTTACTTTTATTTTCAAAAATTTATTCTCTACTTTTTGTATTTTTAAATTCAAATCTAATTATTAACATTATTAATTTTAACATTTTCAACAATTAGATATGAATTTTAAAATCTAAAAAGTAAAACTAAATTTTAAAACAAATAACAAGATTTTTTGACCCATAAATTTATTTTATTTACTTTGGCACCTAAATTTAGCAACAAAATTCATTTTAATCCATAAACTTAGATTATGTGAAGATTTAATTGATTGGTTGAACCAATTAGATCGAAAATTGATCGATATACTATTCTAAACAAAGAAGTAGAAGTAGAACTAATTGAATCGAAATTCGCTCGAACTTGGTATAGATAAAAACTATGATAAAAACCAATAATCAAACATGTTTAGTAATTTTTTTATTTTTAATTAATTATTTAATTATTATTGATCTCGTGATTAAACCAAGATCAAATTGACAGAATCAAAAACTAGTGATTTGATTGACTAGTATGAATATTAAAACATTATATATAATACTTTTAACATTGTACCAAATCATCACCTAAACTTGAAAATTTATGACTTTTAAAAATAAAATTGATACGATCTTATAATGTGATACCATCAAACTTTTATAATTTTCAAATTAAGATACTAAAATGGATAAAAGAAAGTATAATTACAGATGTAAGTATCAAGTTTAAGAATAAATGATTATACTACCCCTTTCTATAGATTTACGAAGAACTGACATTATTTAACCTTTTAATTCTAAAATTCATAATTTTCATAAATTTAATTAATTCTAAAAATAGTCCATGTACAACTATTCGATTTCAATATTCCGAAAAAGATTTGAAGTTAAAAATGGACAACTTTTAAGTTCAAAGTTGATAAACTTGGATGGTGGAACTACAATCTGTTTTGCAAATACCGAATCTGTCATTTTGTCAAAGTAGTAGTGAAAACAAAGGCAAATCCTCTACCAGCTTACATTTCCTAAAAATAAACCCTAAACCTCTTTTTGTGGTGAAGAAAACAGGGTGTTTCAACTGGAGTTGTAGTTTCTATTTAACAAAAACACCACCCATAGTATGCCTGGGTTCAAAAACGCAAAGCCTGCACTTACCTCTTCTTATTTACTTTCTATCACTTCTCTTTCTCATTCACTGTCAAGATGAGCATCAGCAATGGCATAGATTCCCTTCTTGCTTTTAACTATCGAATGACTTTTTGTCTTGATATCGAGTTTATCCAAGTCGCCAGCTATTCCCAAGTAGCCATATAACACGTCTTCCAACTTGTGTTGCGTTTCTCCACTGTTGCAATTGACTCGCTGAAACTCAGCCCTCCCGTGTTTGTTCTCTGCGTACAACTTATGAAGTCTCTCGGCTTCTTGTAGCCCTGAAAAGGTTCCGTGGAAGATAACTACCATAATACTCTGATTTACCGGTTTCCCACGACACACCTTTGATATCCCACGACCAAACCCCGCCTCTGCAATTAAAGAAAAGCAAAAAACACAGAGGAAAAGAAACCAGTGCATCACATAAGAATTAGTCCTACGATGAGGTAATCATGAAAGGCAAGCTTGTTGTGAAAGGGGAGAACTAAATCGAGCGAGTTTTGAAAGCATAGATCAATATGACTAGCCAAATGACAAGCACCGGGCTCCACAAAAGATTTGGCCATACCAAACTAAAATCATAATGATGAAGTTAAAAATCTGAATATTTGTGTCTACCATGATTTCGAACAAGGGCAATGATGAAATGGGATCACAAAATCCGAACAAGGTTTTTAAGAAATAATTTGTTACGAAAATAGTTCCATGAGAACTTTGATGTAAAAAGATATTTTTTGTCAATGAGGACCGAGAGTAGAAACCATATGAATTTTATCATTTTAATATCACTAAAACATAGTGATACCAGCAGCTACCATTATTGTAAAGGTGACTTACCCCTGAGAAATGCCTCAAGCTCCTCGATACTTACAACAATTCGATCACCTGAATTTGTAGTTCCTATAGAACAGTTATGCAAGATAACAACAGGAGGCCAGACAACAAGATCTTCCTTCATAGCCAAGGCTTCAGCATCAGGCAGTGTCTTAGGGGCCCATATACCTTTAGAAACTGCCACTGAGTCCCATCCCATCAACAAACAAAGGGCTTTGTGCAAACCCATGTGCTCTACTCTACACCCAACCTTTTGGGAAGCGAAGGCATGCATCGCTAAGCTTAGAGTATTGACAAAATCTTCGGATTTGCTGATAGACCAAGACAGTCAAGTACTCATTAAAGGAGTATGTTTAAACCAAAATCAGTCAACAAAGAGCAAATTGTAGAAGGCTAGAAGCATCATCAACCAAGTTTGGTGAGAGTTATAGGACAAGAGTGTCAATAACTTGTGTCATAAAAAGTGCAAGGTTATTCACAAATCAGAAGCTTATATTATATATTGACAATCATTTTCATTACTTCACTAATGGGCGTATTTCCCATCTCTATAATATACCGATGAAAAAGGAAATCTTTCTAACTCCGCATTTAATCAAAGCATAGAACTATAGTAATTCTAAAGACCAAGAGAAAAAAGTATCCCAAGTCCAACGAGGTCAGAGAGTGAAACACAGCTCATCATAAAAACAACTGACCACCATCTTATGCTCGAGATCTGAGTTCCCCTGGAAAATGTGTTAGAAAGACAAGGACAAACTTGTCATGTTGCATATGCTGCTAAGTAACCATTTAGCTCATATAGTTCACTGGTTATGGAATAAACAGTAAATTGAATTCAAAGAGGCTGCTCTCTAAAAAAAAAAACCAAAGATGTAGATGACAAACCTGCCACATACACAGCATTTTATGGTCTCAACTTCTCCTTTATTTGTGTATTTCCTTCTTTGAGCTGGGTTCTCATTCAACACTTTGACGAATTTAAAATAAGCGCGATGTATTAGCTGCGCGAACTCATCAGAGTCCTCAGGTGGCACAGTCCTTCCACGTTTCACAGGATGTGAAACAACACCTCGAGCTTGAACCCTTTTGCAAAACTCATTAACCTTTTCCTTTGCCAGTTTGCTCGGTTTATGCCTTTCAATCCTAGGAATGGAAATTGAACTATGAACTTGATAGGATGGCCCTAAACGCTGTTTTACAGTTGTCCTATTATGGTGAACTTGACAAGATGGCCCCAATCGTTGCTTTATGCTTTTCCTATGCGGAGGATAAGGATAATTGACTCGACAAGGCTCCCCCAAACGCTGCTTTACACTTTTCCTATTAGTGAGTTGGGTAAATTCTAGCATACGAGGAGAGTTCCTTGGAAGACTGGAATCTTCGTCACTATATCGTTGACCTTGATATCCGATATCAAGAATCTCATCATCTGAAGCATCAGAAGTTTGAGTTAATGTACTAATCCAACTATCTCTAATCTTCCTCAGGTCGATAATACGTTTCTTAGGATGTTCCATTGAAGACTGGCTATTGATGCATACCTCCTCTGTTGCTGAAATATGTGGGGTGCTACCTTCATTGGTACTGACATCATCATCATTCGGAAAGGGATAGATTTCCATGGCACAATCTTGCTGCAACTGCTGCATTTCACCACGAAAATAAGCTTCCTTGTCATCCTGAGGATAACACATTCTTGAACCCAGAACTTCAGTTTCTTGCTCCATCACCGGCGGTTCTCCATTTAAACCAAAATGATGACCAGGTAAGGAATGGCTGAAATCATCTTGTATTTGCAGCTCTTCACCATGCAAAGACGTTACATTTAGTTTAGGATGATGGCTCATCCTAGAACCCAGAAGCTCATTTGCTTGCTGTTTATCATCGGGTTCAACATTAAAATCAAGATAGCGTTGGGGTAAAGCAAGAGTATGATCTGCAGATAACTCCGGTCTTTCAACTTCCGAAAGCGCCATCTTCTGGCCCTTAGGACGAGTCGTCCTTGAACTGAAAACATCATTTGTTTGCTCCGTTACATGTGATTCTCTGACGAAAGTTTGAGCTAAAGAATGGCCTTCAGCATGGAAAGGAACTCTCTTTGGACTCCGATGACATTTCATCCTGGAGCCGAAATCCTCATTATATTGCTTCATCTCATCATGTGATTCTCGACTGAAATGAGCATAACGTTGTAACTGCTGGGTTTCACTAAGAAAAACCTCTCCATTTTGACTCTTACCGCCATTAAAACAACTACCAACCACCTCAATTTCTCGCTCCAGATTCCTATGTGCCTTTTCCTTTACATCAGGAGAAAGTTGAGGAAATAGCCGCCTTTCACCATGGAAAAGAGCTCCCTTTGGGCTGCAAAAATGATTCATCTCAAGACCCACAACTCTCTCTCCTTCTCCACTAAAACCAACATAATGTTGAGTTAAAGCATGACTGCTACAATCTTCTCTCCGAGGAAGCATCTCCCCATGCAAAACTTCTCTCTTTTTCTCAGTCATATACTGTTGGGGTAAAGAAATACGTGGCTCCATATCCATGGCCCCGCTTTTCCCTGAGCCATCGATTTTATCTACGATAGAATCAATAGCACTGGCTCTCGCTCTTACACTTTCCATCTTCCTATAAGCTGATTCAGTAACTTCCTCGGTCCTCCTAATCCGGCTCATGGCCTTTTGAAATATCACTGACGAAGAATCGAAATCCAATTTTTCTCCAAACCCATCAAAACCAACTGTTCCACCGATCATTCCCTCCTTTCCAATATCTGGGCATCCAAAACCTTCGCCATTGTTGATAAAACCCAACTTCACTTCCTTCAAATGTAGTGGCCTTGAACCAACGAAGCGATTTTCTTCACTTAAATCAATCCCCATTGGACTCATCGAATAAGGCGACGATGTTCCATCGTTCGGCATGGTTGGTTCGGGCTTACTAGCCGCCGCCGCTGCCTCTTTCCCGGGATAATCGGATAAGAGACGGTTCCCTTGGAACTTGGTGGATGTTGACTGGTGTTGGCGCCGCAATGATTCGTTAAACTCGGAAAGCTTTTTCATGCAGAGTTCGCTTTCATTATCATCTTCATGGTTACTCCTAGCATACTGTAGTTGTTTCTTCGGAAGGGATGACCGCTCCGGTTCCAAGCGTTTCGAGCCGGACAAAGGGTCCCGGTGACGTGAACGTGGATACGAGTATCTTGAACCCGATCTCGTGGACGACATAACGGTGAAACAGGGGAGGGCGATGGAAACCCTAAAATTAAAGAGGGAAAACGGGATGTTTCAAAATCTCAAAAGAGAAGAAGGGTTAGTTTCATGGCGAAGTTACTGTGTGAGAAGTGCGAATAAAGAGAGGATAAAATCGCGAATTTAGGAAGAGGCTTGTGGGGCACGCTTCTGAGTTGGGCTGCTTCTGCTGGGCCTTTCAAATCAATGGGTTAGAATCAAGACTCGTGGCATTATTATTTTCTTTTAAGAGAACACATGGCAATATTCTTTATTGTTTTACACTTTATGCTTGGAGAATTGGGTTTTGAAAAAAATATTAATTTCAAGATTTAATAGTAGGATTTAATCATTTTAAATAATTCTTTATCTTTTTTTAGTTAGTATATTATCATCAATTTATTTTTTTTATATGTAATTTTATGATTCATGTTCAGAATTCGTAATTATTTCTTCTAATAATGTCACTTGTAAGTTCGAACTTTTAGGATCTAGTGCTTTAAGTGTAGTTTGTTATTCATTTGTACTTGTAACTTTTTAAACAATTTGATTTAAATAAAATTCCATTATTCACATTAATATCGTTTGTATTTGTCCTCAACAATTTTTATACAAAAAACAAAATGTAAGTAAATATTAGCTCAATGATTGCCTATTGTTTAACTAATACTAAGTTGGATTACGTGGTCGAATTGTAAGGCAAGAATACAATTTGTAGTAGTAGAGTCAAAATTGAGCAAATTGGTTAAACAATTATTATGCTTCTATCAAATCCGAATGGAGAGATACATTGTATTAAGTATCAGATTGGTTAACTTCTAGAAGATGGAGACATCGATGTGATTATCTAGATTGACAATACATTGAATAAGACCCAAGTTGAATTAAACCATAGATACGTTTATGGATTAATTCTCTTGTGACGTTCATAATGTAATTTACCTCTATCCTAAGTGATTGACTATGTGTGCTTAACTCATACACTTTAATGTATTAAAACCTAAGTTCGAATAATTACAAAACTAAAAATCGGTACATTGGATATATAACTTTTACATGACACAACCTCATTTACAATAGTAAATTTCATAGCCGAATAAAGGAAAAATGATATCCTCTAATTAACATGTTAAATGGAAAAGTAACGTGATCATAGATCATTTATCTAGAATAAATAATTTAATTATTATTTGTTAATAATTGATTTGTTTAATGAAGGAAGATGTAATAGTTATTATGTGATAAAAAATTATATTTGCTAGTTATTTCAATAGAATGATTTTACGATTAAATAATATTATATTTTTTATATTAGATTTTTATTTTATTGCAAGAAAAAAAAAAGAAAATTTTCGATCTTTGAGATGCATGACGTGAAACCAAAATGTGAAAGGTAATTTCTAAGTTTCAAAAAAAGAAAATTTATAAAAGAATTATTTGCAAATCAATATATTATTCTAATAAAAATAGATTACAATAGTTTTATTAAAAAGTTGTAAGATTTATAATATAATTTAGGAAATAGTTTATATAATTATATTAAAAAGAGTTGAAAAAAGAAATAGATTAGTGTAGTTATATTAAAAAGACATACATGTCAAATTTTTTTTTAAGAAAATGTGATAAATTTAATTAACTTTATGTATTAAATTCGCACTCATTTGAATTTATGTTGTTAATAAAAGAATCAATTAAGCTTCTTCATTAATGGTTTCTGTCATTCATCTTTCACCATGCTCTCCATTAAACAAATTAACGAACCAATTAAAAAGTGACACGTGACAACTTCTGATTTAATATAATATTTCCTTATGATTTAAAATAAAAAATATATATATAAATTCAAAAAATATAAAATTTATTAAAAATTAAAAATATTTTAAAAATTATTAAATTTAATATAAACTTATAAAAATTTTAATAAAAACTTATAAATATTATAAAAAAATCTAATAATTTATAATTTTTTTATAAAATTGATAAAAATAAATTTTATAAAAAGGTATAAAAATTCTTAATAACTTATAAAAAATCATAAAAAATATTAAAATTGATATAAACTTATAAGAACTATAAAAAAATTATAAAAACTTGAACCAGACTGGATTAGTCAGTCGAACCAGTTAGACCGAAATCGACAAGGGTACCAATTCGGAGCAAGACATAGATTGGCTGACCTGAGAATCGGGTGATTGAACCGATTTTTTTATTTTTATAATATATATTTTTTATTTTTTTGACTTTTTTTAATATTTTATTTAATTAAGCTAGACTGCTCAATCGAATTGGAAAACGGGTAGCCTGACCGGCTCGACCATCAATCTAATTATAACAAAAATACTTAATTTTGAATTTGTTTTTATTGATTTTATAAAATTTCATTATCCAACTATTAGCATATGTCACTATGAAATATTCTTACTAATATTTTGAGAACCGGACGTATGGTCGAACTAATCAAGCCACTGATTTGTTAGTTCGATCAGTCCGTTCAGTTTAATTAAAAAAAGTATTAAAAATTAAAAATTAAAAATTAAAAATTAAAAATCGGTTCAACCGTTCGAATCCCAACTTAACCAATCTAATGGCTTTCTTCAAACTGGTACCCTTGTCGATTTTGGTCTAACTGATCCGACCGACTGATTCAGTCTAGTTCATGTTTTTATGATTTTTTTAATAATTTCTATAATTTTCGTTATTTCTATTATAAGTTTTTAAGAATTTTTATACATTTCTATAAAATTTTAAATATGTTTTATTAAGTTTATAAAATTTTTATAATGCATTAAAATTTGTTAGATTTTTTATGTTTTTATAATTTTTATAAGTTTTTATCAATTTTAACATTTTTAATTTTTAATAATTTTAATATATTTTGTTATTTTATAACTTTTTATGATTTCTTTCTGATTTTTAATCATTTGTGAAATTATTAGATTAAACTAAAAGCTGCCACATGTCACCGTCTGAGTGGTCCATCAGTTTTTTATTGGTCAACATGGTCAATGATGGAAATCATTAACGTAAGGGTTTAATTGATTTTTTTATTAACGGTAGGGGCTTAATTGGGTGCAAATTTAATACAAAGGCTTAATTGATTTTTTTGACAGTTTTTTAAAGGATTTTTTTTAAACATATAAGCCTATTAAAAATAGTTGTGATAATTATAATATGAGTTAATAGAAAAAAACATCCCGAGAATATGACCCCCATTTTAAATTGGTCCCTAAACTTTAAAACGTTCTAATTACATCCCCAAACTCTCGATGTTATGTAATAATCCAATTTTAAGTAGTGATAGAAAATGCGATTTCGAAATCCCATTTTCGTAAACCAAGTTCTTAAAGGTAAAATAGGAATATTTACGGAGTTAATATGAAAATATATTAAAAACCGATTAAGTATTTAACTGATAAAATAGTTAATTAAAACTCAGGGACTAGATTGTAAAAGTCCAATCCCTATTGACTTTTAATTTATAACATTTTTAAGGACCTAATTAAAAATTATCCAAAGGACCAAAATTATTATCTAACCCATTTCAAACATCAGATAGTGGAAGATAAAGATGGTTTCGACAAAATCTTAATGTTATAATTAAGTAAATAAACACACTTAATTAATTAACTAATCATTATTAATTAAGTTAATTAAATGTTAAGCAATCTATAAATAGTCAAGTTAGTGGATGGAAATATAACATTGTCATCTGCCTTCCCAAGCCATAACCATTAAAAGAGAAATTCAAAGCTTTCAACTAAACTTTCGGCTGTCAATTTGTTGAGGTAATCAAGCAAGTTTTTTTTGAAATTTTTATAGATTCCTAATCATGGAAGCTTGAATTAGCTAGCCCATGTACCAATTTGTTCAATTAAGTGATATTTAGCAAGTTGCCATTGTAGTAAAATTGATGATTTTGAGCTTAGTTTGAAGAAATAGAGAGTTAATAAGCTTTTAGATTTTGATAAGGACTAAATTAAAAACTAAATTAAACTTGTTAGATAACTTTGTAACATTAGGGAATAAATTGAATAAATTGAAAATTGTCATGAAATTATGCTATAGATAGAAAATATAAGGTTCCTAATGAAAGAATATGAAATCGAAATTGATCCAATGTTAGATATGAAAAAATACGAGTATTTGAAATATAGAGACTAAATTGAATAAAATGTAAAATATGTTTGACTATGTATTTGAATATGAATTGGATGTAAACTAATATTGTTTCTATTATTGAATTATCGAACGTAACTAAAGACGACGCTAAGCCATTGCGAGAGAAGGGAAAGATAAGAGTCGTAGACGAGTGACAAATTTGGTTTGTACTTTTATGATTTGAGTTTAGTACATAAATATATATACATATGCATATATACATATATGTGATTGTTGCAAATTTATCTATTGAGATAAGTATATTACTATAGCATGATTTAGTTTATACATGATGATATTTAATGTCGAGAACTAGACTGAATTAAATATAGTAGAAACGAGCATGATATAAATTCATAAATGATATATGATGTGAATTGACGATAAAAAGTATGAGATAATGATATGTGAATTGGTTTATACATGTAACTAGAATATTTGTACCCTATTAACTATTTGGATAGAGTCGAATATAGTTGGCATGTCATAGGATTAGATTGTGTGCGTGTTTATACTTCGATTTATCCAATGATGCACTATATGCCAGTATGATATGATAGCGCTGAGCGCAAATTACTTCGGTTTTTCTAATGAGATGTGCTAGTATATTTACTTTAGTTTATTCAATGATGCACTAATGTGCCAGATTGGTATGTTGATTGGATGATTTGTGTATCCGTCTTAAGTTTGAGCCCGATTAATAATGATTATAAAATATGAACTTGATAAATGATGTTGAATTGAAATAATGATATAGAATGGTACTATATATATAGATTAAATATGACTAAATATGGCCTTGAGGGCTGATATGGTAATGAAATGAATCAATATATTCGAGAAAGAATGAGATAAAGAAATAAATAGATAGTATGAAATGGAATGGAAATGGATATGTTATGTGATTACAATATATATAACTTGATATGTGTATACAAACTTGGTTAAATGAGAATGTGTATAATCTTAGCATTTGATACCTGAATTGTAATTAACGAGTTCATACATGTTAATGATTAATTGACTTGAATCATAAAAGTATCATTGAGCTTTATCGCTCAACGTACGATTTGTTTATTTCATGCGCAAGTGTTGGTAGATCTCAAAAACTCGAGGAGTAATCCAGCATCCAATCCGCAACTCTCAATTCAACAATGTTTGTATATTTCTTTTACATTTTGACATATGACATGTACCTAATTTTGAGTCAATTTATAATGTAAACGATCATTTTGGGACTTGGAATTAGTAAATGTAAATTTTAGCTTAAACATACGAATAATTAATCATTTATGTAAATATTATAAGGTAGAATTATTTAAGCTATGTAATAGAGTATATATATGTGAGTTGAAATGCATTTTGAGGTTTAAAGACTAAATGGGATTTGCAAATTGGCAGGTTGAATCAATTGATGTAAGTTTGATGGAGAATATCTTTAATGTCGCGACACCACCCTACAAATGTCATGACATCAGCCCTCAACGTCTTCTGTTGAGGTCACAATGTCAACGACTTGTTTTTGATGTCACAACATTGCATTATGGAAGTCACAACACCAAGCTTCTGCCCTTGAACTTGCAACCTGATTCTTTCATGGTCGCGACATCAACCCATAAATTTTAAAAATGTTCATTTTGGTCATCAACAGGTCTTGGGCTACCGAAAGAGCTTTCGTAAGCTCGTTTAAAGCCTAGATTCGATTATGTAACATGTTGTAAATATATAATGATCTTAATAGCATGTATTAACATTGAATTAAATTGCAAATGGAATTGTAGTTGCTTCGGCAATGAATGTGGCAGCTCAGACCGAACGATTGAGTTGGGTATGGGGTGTTACATGTTATATCAATCAAGTCTTTTTTTTATTCAAAACCATCAATTTAACCATTAAGTAACACATCAAATTTTATAATTTTTTAAAGAAATAGATTTATCCAATGATGCACTATGTGCTAGTATGATATGATAGCGCTGAACGCAAATTACTTCAGTTTATCTAATGATACACTATGTGCTAGTATATTTACTCTACTTTATTCGATGATGCACTAAGGTGCCAGATTGGTATGTTGATTGGATGACTTGTGTATCCATCTTAAGTTTGAGTCCGATTAATAATGATTATAAAATATGAACTTGATAAATGATGTTGAATTGAAATAATGATATAGAATGATACTATATATATAGATTAAATGTGGCTAAATATGGCCTTGAGGGCTAATGAAATGAATCAATATATTCGAGAAAGAATGAGATAAAGAAATAAATAGATAGTATGAAATGGAATGGAAATGGATATGTTATGTGATTACAATTTATATAACTTGATATATGTATACAAACTTGGTTAAATGATAACGTGCATAATCTTAGTATTTGATACCTAAATTGTAATTAAATTGGTTGAATTTAGATACTATATTGAATGAGTTCATACATGTTAATGATTAATTGACTTGAATCATAAAAGTATCATTGAGCTTTATCGCTCAACGTACGATTTATTTATTTCATGCGCAAGTGTTGGTAGATCTCAAAGACTCGAGGAGTAATCCAGCATCCAATCCGCAACTCTCAACTCAACAATGTTTGTATATTTCTTTTACGTTTTGACATATGACATGTACCTAATTTCGAGTCAGTTTATAATGTAAATGGTCATTTTTGGACTTGGAATTAATAAATGTAAATTTTAGCTTAAACATACGAATAATTAATCATTTATGTAAATATTATAAGGTAGAATTATTAAGCTATGTAATTGAGTATATATATGTGAGTTGAAATGCATTTTGAGGTTTAAAGACTAAATGGGGTTTGCAAATTGGCAGGTTGAATCAATTGATGTAAGTTTGATGGAGAATATCTTTAATGTCGCGACACCACCTTACAAATGTCATGACATCAGCCCCCAACGTCCCCTGTTGAGGTCGTAATGTCAACCACTTGTTTTTGATGTCACGATATTGCACTATAGAAGTCACAACACCAAGCTCCTGCCTTTGAACTTGCAACATGATTCTTTCATGGTCGTGACATGATACGAGTAACTCAGTCCAATTCAAAGGCCATAATAGAGATGAGCTTAGTTTCCCTCAAGGCCCAATTACGAGATCCAAATCCAAACAGATAAAGTCAAAACTCAACCTAGTGGTTCAAGACTTTATCATGAAAAAAATTCGAGAAGAAAAGTTGAAGTTTCAAGACAATGAATTCTGGAGTAATGATGAATAGACTAATTATGTTCGTGGGCCTAAACTCTCAATCTATGATGACAAGCCCATGTGGAAAATGCTAACAAGCTTAGGCATTTCACTTCAAGAACCCCAATTGATCTCACAAGCCTAGACGTTTCATATTGGGTTTAAGTTTTAGGCTTAATTTTTATTATATATGAGCACAATATTTTAGTTATCAGCTCTTATTATTTTATTATTTTATTCTGAATTTTTGATAATTATTAAGTATTTTAAGTTATTTAAGAATTTTATGTTAACAAGAAAGTTTAGTTTAAAACTACTTCTTGTTTAGATTAAATTAAAGTTCTAGTATACTTAGGAGTTTTATTTAGATTTATTTATCTAGCCTATATATAGGCCTTTGCATTGTACACAATACATTGAATTCATTATTATTATATTTCTCTTTTGCGTTAATAAATTCTCTCTGGGTTTTCTTTTCAAGAATTTTTCTTGAGTTTCTTTTAGAAGAGTTTTAACAATCTTTTTAGATTGTGGGGATCATCTTCAAACTTTTTCTTGCCAAGGTTTTTATCTTGGAGGAGAAATTAGAGCCGCTTGAAGGGGGTTATGGAATCTTCGTGTTTTCAAGGCTTCTTAGGACTTCTACACGCCACGTTCTATCTTTCCATTTATCTTCTTTATTCGCTTCCTTAATCTTTGATTTGTTACTTTATTTGTTTGTTTTAATCTGACTTGGATTTAATTTCGTTTCAGGTGGTGTTAAAAATCCAAGTTTCTTTCCAAATGTCTAGAGCCCTAAGTCAAATCCGCCACTTTGACAAACTTTACGATCCGCTTTCGCGTTCATCCTTCTCATCCTTTATCATTTGGTATCAAATTTGGGCGTTTTAGGTGTTCTTTTTATTTTATAAACTGATTTCTAGAAAACAACCTCAAAATAAATTTTTACCCCTATAGTTTTCAAAAAAAAAATTCAGTCACTATCTGAAATTTTACATACTATTTCTTGGGACTATTTTAGAGTATAAAAAATATTTCCCGCAAAAAAAAGTGATCAAAAAGTACAAAAAAATAAAATACGAAAAAATAAAAAATAAAAAAATATTATGTGGGTTGGATTTTGTGCCGAAACTTTGTAGATCAAATCTACATTATTTGGAGAGGCTACGGTCTAAATTTTGTGATTTTTGGAAATCGAGAACACCTCGAACGAAGTTTGTCAAGTTGCTTCGCAGTTTTTTGGGTTTTCGAGTTTCAGCAACTTTCATTGACTCTTAGCTTTAAGTTTTCATTTGTTTTTTCATTTTTATTTGTTCCTTACGCATTCTAACACTTTCTTGTTTCTTGTGTTAGTAGGGTAAAGCACGTTGCATATTCCTTCCTCCGTGCAACAAAACTTTTTGTTGTCTAAGCCAATTTTGGACTCATAGTGCTATTAGGTTTGCTTTGATAGTCTGATTCTAAAACATTCTGATTGGTTGATATAGACACTTTTAAAAAACTCACAAGATTAATTCTTACCTCATTGAGAATTTTTTTTGAGTGCATATAGGTGAGGTTTGCTTAATTTTTTTTCTTTTGAAGTGTTGTGCTTTTCCAGGCTTTCACTATGACTCGTGACACTCGTGCCCGTAAAAACCATGATGAGATACCATCTGATGACAAAGAAAAATATGTTACATTGGAGAATATTGTGGGGATGGTAAAATTTCAACATCAACAATTGAACAAGGTACGTGATACATTTGAGGCCAATTTGACTACGTGTCAAACGGAACTACAAGAGAACATTAATCAGCTTTCCAATCATATTCAACTGCTAACTCAAGCTGTTGCTCGTTTGGAGACTTCTTCAATCGATGATCTCGTGCTAGTTATGATGATAGAGATAATGAACAAATTCATATTCGTTCTAATACTGGTAGACACGAATATCGTAACATTGATGAAACTTTGGGTATTTCTAATCGAGGCCATACTTCTGCCGCTAAACCAAAGTTCAACATTCCACCATTTCAAGGAAAGTATGATCCAGATGCATATTGTGATTGGGAGGATAAAATAGAGATCATGTTTCGGTGTTATAAGTGTCTGGAGGAGGAGAAAGTTCCATTAGCTATATTGGCATTTTCGGATTATGCATTGAGTTGGTGGACTCAACTTGTGTTGAACCGCCAAAGGAATTATGAACGAGATGTTGATTCATGAGAACAGTTGACACAAATCATGTGAAAACGTTTTATCCCACCTCACTATTATGGGGATATTAAACGGAGACTTCAACGCCTTGTTCAAGGTAATCGATCTATTGATGAGTACTTTAAGGAGATGGAGATGTTTATGCATAGAGCAAATGTCCAAGAAGATGAAGAGACTACCATGGTGTGGTTTGTAGATGGTTTGAACGTTTCGATAGCCAATGCTCTTGATCTTCAAACCTACATTGATCTTAAAGATACGGTACACAAGGCAATTGAGATTGAGCGGCAGTTTCAATAACGTCAATCTCACCCATTTAGTACTTCACAATATTATAGAGGTACGAGTTCTCATTCTACTTTCAAGAATTCAAAATTTCCTTCTACTACTAATAAGTTGCTGCCAAAACATGACGAGACTAAACCTTTTGAGTGGAAAAGTGGGGCTCCTACAAAACCTTCATCTTCATCTTCTAAGCAGCTCACTTCTACTACTTCACCAAGACAAAAATTGAATGTTTTAATTGCAAAGGACGTGGGCACTATAGCCGTGATTGTGCCAACACAAGACTTTTGTTGATTAAAGAAGATGGTGATTATACTTCTAATTCCGATAAAAGAAATCCAGATATGCCCGAATTAATTGATGATGTCAACCATGGCGGTAAATTTTATGGAGAAGAAGAGTTGGTGGAACCACTAACTCATCCTCGTTGTTTAGTTGTGAGGCACACGCTCAACATCCAATTGAAGGATGATCATGATCTTCAACGGAGTAATATATTCCATTCGAGGTGTTTGATTAAAGGTACGCTTTGCTCATTTATCATTGATAGTGGAAGTTATGCTAACATTGTGAGCAGTTACCTTGTGGATTCTCTTACTTTGCCATGTAGCAAACACCCTACACCATACCATCTTCAATTGTTTAATGAAGGTTCGGAGGTCCGTGTAGTAAAACAGTGCTTGATCACTTTTAAACTTGGGACTTACATTGATGATGTTTAGTGTGATGTTGTTCCCATGCATGCCGCCCACTTGTTACTTGGTAGATCATGGCAGTATGATCGTGATGTTATTCATCAAGGTAAATTAAATTGGTATTCTTTTATTTTCCGTGGGAAGAAATACACTTTCACCCCTTTGAATTCAAAAGATATTCACAATGATCAAATCGACATGATGAAGTTTTGTAAGGAGGTTATGGGAAGTAAGACACAAAAGTCAAAAAAGGCTGAGAGAAAACAGGTCTCTAGTGAAAAAAGCCAAATTAATGATAACCCAATGGTGAGTGCATCCTCTTATGAGAAAAAAAAGAGTGGTTCATAATTTTTATGCGAGTGGAAAAGATGTGCGACGAGCCTTACTCACTAAACAACCTTGCATCATTATCCAATTTAGGCAAAATTATTTATCTTTGACTAACCTTCATAACTCTTTGCCTAGTGTTTTTGTGTCTTTTTTATAGGAAATGAAGATATTTTTGAAGAAGCACCTAAAGGATTGCCACCTTTGAGGGGTATTGAGCATCAAATTGACTTAGTACCTAGGTCAACAATTCCAAATCGACCAGCTTATCGAAGCAATCCCGAGGAGACGAAGGAGTTACAAAAGTAAGTAGATGAACTTTTGGCGAAGAGTCATATTCGTGAAAGTTTAAGTCCTTGTACAGTGCCGGTAATTTTAGTGCCAAAGAAAGATGGTTTTATAGCAAGTGCTCAAGGTATTCATGTTGATAAGGACAAAGTAAAGGCAATTAGAGAGTGGCCCACTCCTAAATCAATTACCGAGGTGAGATCTTTTCATGGTTTAGCAAGTTTTTATAGACGTTTTGTAAAGAATTTCTCCACTATTGTCGCATCATTAACTGAGATTATTAAAAAATCTATGGGTTTTAAGTGGGGAGAAGTTTAGGAAAAAGCTTTTCAAACTTTAAAGGATAAGTTATGTTCTGCTTCGGTTCTTAAATTACTTGATTTTTCTAATACTTTTGAACTTAAATGTGATGCTTCAGGTATTGGAATTGGTGCCGTGTTGATGCAAGAAAAAAGGCCAATCGCATATTTTAGTAAAAAACTGACAGGGGCACAATTAAACTACTCAACTTACGATAAGGAGTTGCTGCCATTAGTTCGAGCTCTATAAGTTTGGCAACATTACTTGCTGCCAAATGAGTTCATTATCCATACAGATCATGAATCCCTGAAATGGTTAAAGGGATAAGGTAAGTTAAGCAAGAGACACGCTCAATGGGTAGAATTCATAGAGACATTTCCATATACAATTAAGTATAAAACAGGTAGAGAAAATGTAGTTGCTGATGCCTTATCTCATAGATATTCTTTGATAACTACATTAAATGCTAAAGTCTTAGGGTTTGAACATATAAAAGATTTATACTTAAATGATATTGATTTTGCAAATGTTTTTTTCTAATTGTGGGAATGGAGCCTTTAACAAGTTTTATCTTGTAGATGGGTTTCTTTTTCGCCTAAACAGGTTATGTGTTCCACAATGTTCTATGAGAGAGTTATTAATTCGTGAGGCACATAATGGAGGCCTAATGGGACACTTCGATGTCGCCAAGACACTAGATATTCTACATGAACATTTTTATTGGCCGCACATGAAAAAAGACGTTGAAAAGGTATGTTCTAATTGTATTTCTTGTAAACAAGCAAAATCTAAGGTAATACCTCATGGACTTTATACTTATTTGCCGATTCCTTCTTTGCCATGGGTAGGCTTATCCATGGATTTTATTCTTGGTTTACCATGAACCAAAAAGGGTCGAGATAGCATCTTTGTTGTTTTTGATAGGTTTTCAAAGATGGTTCACTTCATTCCTTGTCACAAAACGGATGATGCTACACATGTGGCTGACTTATTCTTTCGAGAGGTGGTGCGCCTACATGGGATACCTCGCACCATTGTATCGGACAGATACGTAAAGTTCCTAAGCCACTTTTGGAAAGTATTGTGGGGTAAGCTTGGTACTAAATTATTGTATTCTACTACATGTCACCCCTAAACTGATGGACAAACTGAGGTAGTCAATCGAGTCTTAGGTACCTTACTACGAGCTGTTGTTGAGTTTGCATATAACCGATCTATTCACTTTACAACTGCCTATTCCCCATTTGAACTTGTTTATGGCTTTAATCCACTAATTGTACTTAATCTTGTACCATTGCCTATAGAAAACATTTCTAGTTTAGATGGTGAGAAGAAAGCTGAATTGGTGAAATCTATGCATGCAAAAGCAAGACAATGAATCGCCAAAACAAATGAAACAACTGCCAACAAAGCTAACAAGGGGTGCAAGCAAATTATCTTTGAGCTCGGTGACTGGGTTTGGGTCCACATGAGAAAAGAGCAATTTCCAACTAAACGCAAAATAAAATTGGACCCACGTGATGATGGACCTTTTCAAGTACTCAAGCGCATTAATGACAATGCATATCAAATCGACCTTTTCGGTGAATATAATGTTAGTGCCACTTTTAATGTCGCTGACCTTTCTCCTTTTGATATTGTAAATTCGGGGACGAATCCTTTTGTGGAAGGAGGGAATGATACGAGTAACTCAGCCCAATTCAAAGACCATAATAGAGATGAGCTTATTTCCCTCAAGGCCCAATTACGAGATCCAAATCCAAACAGATAAAGTCAAAACTCAACCAAGTGGTTCAAGACTTTATCACGAAAAAAATTCGAGAAGAAGAGTTGAAGTTTCAAGACAATGAATTCTGGAGTAATGATGAATAGACTAATTATGTTCATGGGCCTAAACTCTCAATCTATGATGACAAGCCCATGTGGAAAATGCTAACAAGCTTAGGCATTTCACTTCAAGAACCCCAATTGATCTCACAAGCCTAGACGTTTCATATTGGGTTTAAGTTTTAGGCTTAATTTTTATTATATATGAGCACAATATTTTAGTTATCAGCTCTTATTATTTTATTATTTTATTCCAAATTTTTGATAATTATTAAGTATTTTAAATTATTTATGAATTTTATGTTAACAAGAAAGTTTAGTTTAAAACTACTTCTTGTTTAGATTAAATTAGAATTCTAGAATATTTAGGAGTTTTATTTAGATTTATTTATCTAGCCTATATAAAGGCCTTTGCATTGTACACAATACATTGAATTCATTATTATTATATTTCTCTTTTGAGTTAATAAATTCTCTTTGGGTTTTCTTTTCAAGAATTTCTCTTGAGTTTCTTTTGGAAGAGTTTTAACAATCTTTTTAGATTGTGGGGATCATCTTCAAACTTTTTTCTTGCCAAGGTTTTTATCTTGGAGGGGAAATTAAAGCCGCTTGAAGGGGGTTGTGGAATCTTCGTGTTTCCAAGGCTTCTTAGGACTTCTACACGCTACGTTCTATCTTTCTATTTATCTTCTTTATTCGCTTCCTTAATCTTTGATTTGTTATTTTATTTATTTGTTTTAATCTGACTTGGATTTAATTTTGTTTCAGGTGGTGTTAAAAATCCAAGTTTCTTTCCAAGCGTCTAAAGCCCTAAGTCAAATCTGCGACTTTGACAAACTTTACGATCCGCTTTCGTGTTCATCCTTCTCATCCTTTATCACGACATCAACCCATAAATTTTAAAAATGTTGCATTTTGGTCCTCAATAGGCCTTGGGCTACCGAAAGAGCTTCTGTAAGCTTGTTTAAAGCCTAGATTCGATTATGTAACATGTAAATATATAATGATCTTAATAGCATGTATTAATCATTGAATTAAATTGCAAATGGAATTGTAGTTGCTTCGGCAATGAATGTAACAGCTCAGACCGAACGGTCGGATTGGGTATGGGGTGTTACATGTTATATCAATCAAGTCATGTTTTTATTCAAAACAGTCAATTTAACCATTAAGTGACACATCAAATTTTATGTAGCTAAATTTAAAATTAATTTTTTTAAAGAAATAGATTGTAGTCTCATAACTTTTAAAAGGGAAAAAAACTAAAAATAAAGTAAAACTCAAAAAAAGAAGAAGAAGTGAACAATAAAACTTTCGTAAAAATTTCGAAAACCTCAAAACTAATATTTTTAAAATATATGTTTTTACAATATGTATTTAAAATTTTCATTTTAAATTATGTCACATAAGATTTGTCATGTCGTTTTATAGTTAAATTAACACTTTTATAAGGAAAAGACATGATTGATATAACATAAATAGTTTATGGGTGTAATTAAAATGATTTGAAGTTTAGGGACCAATTTAAAATAAAAGTCATAGTCTAGGGATGTTTGCTGCAATTAAGCCTTATAATATAATTTAGATTTAGATTTATTAGTTAAAAAAATCATTTACTGTAATTCTTTTAAATTACAGTAATCTTAAAAGTTGGAAAAAAATAGATTATGGTTATTATAGTAAAAAAGTCGGTGATAATTATAAGATAATTTAGATTTATTAGTTAAAAATAATATACAATAACTTTCTAAAGGTTAGGTATATTAAAAAAAATTGTGATAATTATATTTTATTAACTTAAAAATAAAGTTATAATTTGAAAAAAAAGCATAAAAAAAATTCATTATTGGGAGTTGTATACTAATTAAAATTTAAATTTAAATTTATAAATAGTATTTAGTAGTTATACATATTTAATAAAGTGGCATTTAAGAAAATTTATTAGTAAAAAGAATGGAGCTTTTTAGCACTAATAATTTAGAAGTATGCACTAAATCAATTGTTCTTTGAAGAGGAACTATCGAATTATATTTGAATGACAATGACATCAGAAAGATACGAAAGATTATTTTAATTGATGATAAGTTAATATAATATTATGATGTTGTTATAGTTATTATTTGGGTAAATTGTTAAAATAGTCACTTTTATTTACCTCAAGTTACATTTTAGTCACTTATGTTTGAAATGTTACGTTTTAGCCACTTACGTTATCATGTTGTAACATTTTAGTCATTGAGCCGTTAATGGTGTAATGGTAAACTGACGTGGCACGTTAAATCATCATTTCAAATAAAAATTTTAGGTTAATTTATATAATTAGTCCCCATATTTTTCTTTTTGAGCAATTTGATTTTTTTCTTTTATATTTTTTTAACTTTCCTTTTTTTTTTCTTTATTTTCCGTTCTCTTCTACTTCTCCCTTTGTTTTCCTCCCATCTCCATTTCTTTTAACGTAGTTTTTCTATGTTTTCCATTTGTTAAAACTAGTCCCTATACTTTTATTTTTTGAACAATTTAATCTTTTCGAGTGAGGCGAGCTTGTGGGCTAGTTTTAACAAATGGAAAACATAGAAAGGTACGTTAAAAGAAATGAAGAAAGGAGGAAAATAGAGGGAGAAGCAAAAGAGAATGGAAAAAAAAAAGAAAAAAATCAAATTCCTCAAAATGAAAAAATATAGGGACCAATTGTAGAATTTAACCTAAAATGTTTGTTTGAAATGATGATTTAACGTGTCATGTTAGCTTATCGTTATCCCGTTGACAGCAATTAATAGCTGGGTGACTAAAATGTTACAACACCATAATATAAGTGACTAAAACGTAACATTTCAAACATAAGTTGTAACAAAAGCAAACAAAAGTATTTTATTTAAAAATATTAATAATTAAAAAGATTAAATTGTGAGATATGTGAAATATAGAGGAGTAATAGTCTAAATTAAAAAGGCAATGAATCCATTATATAAATTGATTTGGAGAAGGGACTTATTATCATATAATGAATTATTAGTCAATTATTAAAGATTTATTCATTATAATGTATTTGGAAAAGAATTGTTTATGCTAAGATTTTTTAATCAAAATTTTAAAATTAAGTATGTTCAAATGTAAATTATCTAAAGTACATGTTTAAGGTTTTTTAAATTTGAGTAATAAATTAAAAATAATTTAATATTGAGTATTCAAAATTGAAATATAAATACACATGTTTAATATGTAATTTGATGTTGCTATAGTATATATTAGGCTAGAGATATTATTATTTTTATTATTGCTAAATTTAAATTTTATTTTTTAAACAAAATTATAATTAATATAAATATGAATATATGATGTCGTGCCACAAGCAATCAATTGGATACCCAAATTCTTATTAACTAACAACATCATTGGCAAAATTTATTACCTTTAACATCCGCAAAATTCGCCATTTTCAACCACTTTCCTTTCTTATCCAAAACAAACCAATAAAATTAAAAGAAAAAAATTCAAAATTTTAATCCTGGTTATTTTCTCATCCCAAAATGGAATAAGACAGGAAAAACAAACCAATAAAATTAATGTTGGTGTTTCTTAATTTCAAAATTGGGTAAACTGATCACTTTAAAAAAAATTAGAGTAGTTTAATCTCTATTAATTTCGAAAATGAGTATATAAGGACAAATAATCATGGTGTTAATGTTTTTTCATCGATTATACATAAATTTGATGAGTATGATAATAAATTTAACCCTCAAAATTTATACATTCTATCAATTTGGTCTTGATTTAACAAATTTAGCCCGTATTATTATAAATGTTGAGGGTAAATTTGTTGAATTTTTAGAATTAAGATCAAATTGAAAAAATACGTCAACGATTAAATTTGTTATTATACTAATCAAAATTTTATATAATTGATGGAAGACATTGACATCATAATTAATTGTTTTTAATTGCACACTTTTAAAATTTACAATGATTATTTTGAGGAGAATTTTTTTTTCATTTAAAAAAAATATTTTCATGTTATGCATTAAATTTATTTATATTGTATTGGAAGTTACAAAATTTGCAAACTAGGCGGCGGCTCCAAATCTGTCCTACTCTGTCTTTACAATTAAGGCTTTTCCCCCCATGACTTGTGGAGGTCACCACTTCATGCCCACTCCACTCCACTAACTCTTCACCCCCAAGCATTCCTTTACCAATACCCTTTACGACCCTTCAACCACTATATATTTACAGCACCATTATTATATATCATACAATAATTAAAATTTAATCTTTAACAGAAAATGAAGAGATGTTTAGAAAATGGGAAGAAGAAGAAGAAAAGAACATTTGATTTAAAGGTGAAAAAATCATCTCAAACTTCATGATTACAAAGTAAGGAGACAAATGGGTCAAAAATTCCATCTTTTATATAATGTAATCACTATTTGTTTTGTGATAAAGTAAGGTATTTGGTTGATTTCATAGCTTTAAAGCTAACCAGCCCTTCCAATATAACCACCTAAAGAGACCCATCAAGCAAAAAAAAAAAAAGGGAGGAATATAGCAGCAATGGCGACGCCAAAGCAGCAGCAGATGTTGGAACAACAGCAATCACCGATGCAGCGAGTGAAGAACTCGGGGGTTATGATGATGATGAGTGAGAGCCCAGTAAACGATGAGAAGGAAGAGGAAATGGCGGAATCTGCATTGGCGTTGTTTCGAGCGAAAGAAGAAGAGATCGAGAGGAAGAAGATGGAGGTTAGGGATAGAGTTCAGGCTTATATGGGCCGCGTCGAGGAAGCAACCAGGCGCTTGGCTGACATTCGTGAAGTAAGTTATTGTTGGACTTGGATCCTATCCTACTTTTACAAACTTTGAATTAATCAATGAATCCCATTTCATTTACATGGAGAAATCTGAAAACTATAACAAAATTGAGATTCAGCTTAATCATTATCAATACTAAAGATACAATTTGTAACGAGAAAAGGAAACAGTGAAGAAGCTTTCTTGTAGCTGAGTTGGATTCAAATCTATGATTTTTGCTTATTCAGTAATATTTAATGTTATATAATGGGGATTCATTTGGATTGATATAATGTTGCAGGAGCTTGATGACCTTGTCGATCCAATGAGGAAGGATGTTGCAATTCTACGCAAGAGGATCGATACCATTAACAGGGAGATGAAACCACTAGGACAGACCTGCCAGAAGAAGGTACAAATATCATTCCCATTTCCAATTTAAGTTTATTAATGTTAATTGTTGCATGATTAATTATGTAATTATCTTAAAATTATAATTTAATTTCGGGTCTTTGTTGCTATTCTATATGTGAATATATGGATTTTTTTATCAAATTTATTCAAATTTATTAGTTTTTGACTTATTGTATTATTTGGTACCGAGTTTGACACTTTTTTATTATTATTATCTAATGTGGTACATGTATTATGTTTGGTCTAATGCGGTACTCATATTTGACAAAAGTTATATATTTTGGTACTAAAAGATAACAATGTTGACTTTTTGTGTTTAATTCGGATTTTATTGTTGACTTGATGAAAGTTAATTGCTAATGATATTAGGTCTGAATTCTCATTATTTTGTTAATAAAATAATTTTAGTGTTAATTGTGTATTTATTTAATTTTGTGTTTATTGTTAAATACAACTTGATGATTGATTTTTTTTAAGCTTTTAAGGTTGATTTAATGAAAGTTAATTGTTAATATTAATAGTTAATTATGAATTTTTATCAAAATAACCATAAAACCCGAATTAAATACTAAAAAGTTAACACCATTAACTTCAGGTATCAAAATATATAACTTTGGTCAAACACATGTATCACATTGAACCAAAACATAACATAAGTACCATATTAAAAAAAAAGTATGAAACTCAAGTACCAAATGATGTATTAAACTTAGTTTTTTTTTCAATAATTCTAGTTGATTGAAACTTGAGATCAAATTAAATTTAAATAATTAATTTATTAACTTGTCAATAGTTTTGATAATCACAGGAAAAAGAATACAAAGAAGCCCTTGAAGCCTTCAATGACAAGAACAAGGAGAAAGCACAACTAGTTAGCAAATTAATGGAGGTCAGTGTATATATATATATATATATATGCATATGCTTTATAGTGTCGTAGGAGCATTCATTTACTTGAATATTTAGAATTTGTGAGTAACATATTTGGTGGTGCTTGTGAAATGCTGGTTAGCTGGTGAGTGAAAGCGAGAAACTGAGGATGAAGAAACTGGAGGAACTCAGCAAAAACATCGAAACCCTTCACTAAATTCTGCTGACTACAACACCACCATATGCTTTTGTATTCCTTTCGTATGGTTTGATTTACGTTTTACTTGTTCTTTCAATGGGAACTGTTATGATGTAGGAAAGTAGTCCCTGAACAGCTTTGTCACCGAATTGGGTCAACTTTCTTGGGCTGGATTTGATGTATGAAAATATCCTTAATTGCTGACCTATGATTGCATTCTGAATTAATAACTCTCCTCTTCTAAGCCACCTATCTAACTCAAAGAACAAACCAACCAATACAAATGGCTCATAGTTGACTTTAACTCTTGCATACTTTTAATAGTTTAAACTTAAAAAATATAATTGAATTTGTGCATATGATAATAATTTAATAACAAATCATCGGAGGATTTATGGAGTACTTATTGGACAATTTCCTATGATAAGAAGCAGGATTTTGATGTTGATAGATATATTTGAATAAAGGGTTGTCATATTTTAGTGGGTAAGTTCTTATATACTAATCATTCGAGATTTCATTAGGCACATGAACTAACAAAAGTAAATCATAGGACCAGGCTTATGATCTACCTAACCAAACCCCTTCAACCAACAAAGAAAACTAAAAAACCCACAAAAATGAAGGGAAAAGTATGCATCAAGCAACCAAAAAGAGCACGACGACAACAACAATCTTGCATGATCCAATGCAAACCTCCAACAAGTAGATCGACATGATATGGTTTCCATGGCCAGATGGGAATATGAGAGGGGGCGGGGTATTTAGGTAAACTACATGAGGATCAAGCTTACTTTTTAAATTCGAAATAATTTGGATTACCAAAATTTAAGAAAAATAAAATAAAATAAATACTCAATTTATTATATATTATATTTATTTAAGTATATTTTTTTACTTAATTAATATTTAAATACTATTTATACTTAGATATTGCAACTATCAAATTTTATTTTTACTAAGTTAATATTTAGATATTACAATCATTCAACTTATTAGGATATAATTCTTGTTGGTATTTTATTAGAAAAGAAAACTAAAATGATGAAGAAAATTGAACTGAGAAAAACTTATTGAAAAGAGAAAACAATAAGTCAAGTAATTGAAATGGAAAAAAGTACTTTTTATTGAATTGAAACTAGTGTTTATATAGTAAACAAGTTAACAACTGCTAACTAAAAATAGGCTACTAACATAATCTCTAAAAAATTTGAAACAAATTAAAGAGTTATGATTATATCTAAAATTAGCTAGGTTATGATAACTGAAACAAATTTTCAACACTCCTCATTGCTTCAGTTGTTGCAAACACCAAGTGTTGTTATCAAAACTTTAAATTTGCTTACTAGGAGCGGCTTGGTGAAGATATCTGCAAACTACTCCTCTGTTTTGCAATGAACCAGTATAATGTTACCTTTTGCACTTCCCTTAAAAAGAAAAGCTTAATGTTGAAATGCTTAGTATTCCCATGAAATACTAGATTATGAGAAATTGCAATGGCAGCTTGATTATCAACGGAAATCTTTGTGCTTTCATTCTGTTCAAGGTTAAGATCACTTAATAATTTTCTCAACCACAAAGCTTGATTAACAGCAGCTGCTACAGCAACAAATTTGCTTCAGTAGTGGATTGAGCCACATTTCGAGCTCCATGAGAAGACATCAGATCCAAAAGTAAAATAATAGTCTGATGTGCTCATCATGTCATGAATGGAACCTCCCCAATCACAATCAAAGAAGCCAACAAGCTTGAACTCCTTGCTTCTTGTGAATTTATCATCAAAATTGCTCGTGCATTTGATATAACGAACTACTCTCTTGGCAGCCTTGAGATGTAATTCATTGGCACAATGCATAAATCGTGACAAAATACTTACAACATTTAAAATATCAGGACGTGTAACTGTAAGATACATTAATTAACCAATTAAACTTCTAAAATATCCCTCATCAACTTTATCAGCTCCATCTTCTTTACACAACTTCTCCTTTTAATTCATAGGAGTGCTTACTTTCTTGCATTCTTCAAGTTTGAATTTCTTTAAGATTTCCTTGGCATACTTCTTCTGGCAGATGAATACTTCATACTCAGCTTGTTTAATTTTCATTCCAAGAAAAAAGAACATCAATCCGAGATCTGTCATCTCAAAAACCTTCATCAACTCTTACTTGAATTCCTCAAGTAACCGTGCATCATTTCCCATTAGCAAGAGATCATCAACATAAAGAGAGACTATCAAAATATCATTATTATGACATTTTACATAAAGAGTGGTCTCGAATTTTTTTTTCAAAACCCAAGCTCAGCAAATGATCATCTATCTTACTATACCAAGCTCTTGGAGCTTGTTTCAACCCATAAAGAGCCTTTTTGAGAAAAAAAACACCTTGTCTTCCTCTCCTTTCTTCACAAAACCTTCAGGCTGCTCAACATAAATTTCTTCTTGCAAAATTTCATTTAAAAAAGCTGATTTTACATCAAGCTGATACACTCTCCAATTCATTTGAGTAGCTACAGCAAGTAAAAGTCTTATGATGTCCAAACGAGCAACTAATGCAAAGGTGTCTGAATAGTCCACACCAAAAACTTATGCATAGCCTTTGACCACATGTCTTGCTCTGTGCTTGTTGATTGAGCCATCAACATTAAGCTTGGTTCTGTACACCCACTTGAATCCAATCACCTTCCTATCATGGGGTCGATCAACCAACTCCTATGTTTTATTTTTCTCAATCATGGACAACTCCTCCTTCATTGTAACCATATTTTATGTCCTTCATTTTCGTGGCAAAATCTGCAGGTTCCCATACAGCTATATTACATCTTGTATAAATGTCAGTGGGTAATCTATTACCTCTTTTTGGAGCATCATCCACCAACTCATTCAGCCAATTTTCATCTTTATCTATGGTTGAAACAGGAAATTTAAACTTCAGATCTACTGTGCTTTGGCCACTTTTCTCATCCTAGTTTCACTCTTCATTTTTCACGAAATGAAAATCTCTGCTTATAACAATTTTCCCAGACTGCAATTCGAAATTTTTTATAAGCTTTTGCAATAGTGCTATAGCCACTAAAGACTCCTATAAGTGCATTTTTGTCTAACTTGTCTCTCTTAATCTGTGGAATGTGAGTGAAGCATAAACAACTTTTGAGAAAATTTAAAGATGGTTTATTACCATACCAAGCCTCATAGGGTGTTTGATCCTTGACCGCTTTTGTGGGCAATCTATTATGTAGGAAAACTGCGGTATGAGCTGCTTTTGCCCAGAACTTTTTGTAAATTTTTCTCATGCAACATACATCTGGTTATGTTTAAGATGTATTTGTTTTGCCTCTCACTAACTCCATTCTGTTGCGGAGTATAGGGAGCTGTTAACTGATGTTCAATGCTAGCTTCTTCACAAAATGCATTGAAATTTTCTAATGTATACTCCTTGCCATTATCGGACCTCAATATTTGAATGTGGTTTCCACTTTGATTTTCCATAGTCTTCTTGAATTTCTAGAATACTCCAGCCACTTTTGACTTGAATTTTAAGAAAAAAAATCCAACACATTCTTGTAAAATCATAAATAAAAGTAGCATAATATCGACTACCTGCTAATGAAGGAGTTCTTTGAGGTCCAAAAATGTCTGTGTGAATTAACTGCAATTTACAAGTGGCTCTCTATGTTGTCTTGGAAAATGACTTTCTATTTTACTTTCCAAATTAACAAGCTTTACATGTCGATATGTAATCATCAAGTTCCGGAAGATCAATTGCCATTTTTTTGGACTTTATCTGCAGTACCCCTGATGGTGATAGCGTCTGAGTCTTTTATGTCACAACATTGTGAGGCTTTCTTTGATTAGAGAAGCTAATTGCTCCTCCTGCATTAGATTAAGGGAAAAACTCCTTTTTGCCATTTTAACTTCGAACATATTTTGTCCTGTAGCATCCTCTATCACACATTCCTTTTTCATGAACTTCACTCTAAATCTTTTCTCTACAAATTGACCAACACTAAGCAAGTTTTGATCAATATCAGGTACATATAAAACATCAATAATGAACTTGGTACTTGAATAGCTTATAATGGCTATAGTTGGATAGCTTGTAATGGCTATAGTACCCTTTTTTTACTGCAATATAGTCATCGTTCCCAATTCTGACCTTCTTGGACTCGGTACTTCATATGTCATATGATTAGTGCAACCACTATCAATGAACCAACTTTCACTTGTTTCATGACTAGTGAAACAAGTTGCAACAAAAAGCTAATTTTCTTCTTCTTGATCAGTTCTTTGCAGATCTGTCACTTGCACTTCATCTCCTTATTGTTGATTTTTGTACTTAAAATAACAACTTCATTTCCCATTTGGTTACACTTACTGCACTTTGCATCTGGTCTTTTCCAGCACTTGAAAGGAGAGTGACCTTTCTTACCGCAATGTTGCAATGGAGGATAATCCTTTTTTACTCATGATCTTCTATTTTTAGTTTACTTTTGTTCTCAAATACAGAGCTTTCTCCACTCGTAACGTGAAAAGTTTTGTTCTTTGACCTCCTGTTCTTTCCATCATCTTGATGCTTAACTGATTGGGCACCTTCAACAGCCCCTTTTTGACTCATTACATGCCTTTGCCCTTGTACTTGTAAAGCACTTAAGAGTTTCGCCAAAGTAATCTTTGACATATACTTCGTGTTCTCTAAGGTGGTTGATTGTGATTTTTCGTGATAAGTTTTATAAATTTATGATTAATCGTTCTTGAAACTAACTATTATCACGATGTAGGCAAGTGTACCTATTGAACAGTAGTATAGCTTTAGCAAGACCGGATTGTCAAACCCAAAGGAACTAAAAGTACTAGTAATGACTGTCTTTTTATTATCTAGCCTAAGAATAATGGGGTTTGTTTTTAATTAACTAATTAACTAAACTAAGAAATCACAGAAAATAGAATTGGGGAATTACTTTTGGAAAAACGATCGAATTAAAACAATACCTAAGGAAAAATCCACCTAGACTTCACTTGTTATTTTGACTCCGAATCAGACGCTTTATTCATTTAACTTGTTTCGTAGAAATCCCTAAGTTATGTTATTATCCCTATTCAAGACTAATAACTTCTAACCCTAGATTGAATAATTGAAATTTCTTTCTAATTAACACCCTAGGGTTGCATTAACTCGATCTATGGATCCCCTTATTAGGTTTTACCCTAATTTGGCAAAATCTTGTCACACTATCTCTAGGTGATCAATCAACTCCGCTTAATTATGACAAAGTCACTCTTAGACAGGGGCTATTCATCCTCCAACTAAGAGCATAACTTGAATCAATATCTTGAAATACTGAAACAAGAATTAAGAACACATAATTAAGAACAAGTCAAATATTTATCATACAATTCAGAAAATAATAATAAGATTTGTCTTAGGTTTCATTCCCCTTAGGTATTTAGGGGTTTTAGTTCATAACTAAATAGGAAAGCATCTCAGAAGAATAATGGATACAAAACATAAAGAAAACCCAAAACTTTTGAAGGGAAATTAAGGAGAGATCTTCAATCTTGATGTTGAATCCGGCTTCTGAGATGGATCAATCGACTCCCTAGGAGTAATTCCTTACTTCCTACTCTCCGTCCCCCCTTTAGTCCTCTTCTAGGGTGTTTAAATAGGCTTTAGAATGCCTAAATGCCCTAAAAATCACCCTTTTCTGAATAGAACTTAACTAGGGCTCGGTAGGGACACGCCCGTGTGCGATTACTTCAGGTTGTGGTCGAGCCTGTTAGAATGGCACGGGCGTGTGTTCTGCCCGTGTGAGAAGTCCAGGCCGTGTTGTTTTCCCACTTCGGCTCATTTTCTCCGTTTTTGGCCCGTTTCTTGTTCTTTTTGCTATTTTATGCTCACCTAAGTATAAAACATAAAATTAAAGGATTAGAAGTATCAAATTCACCAAATCTAAGGAGAAATCATTCATAAATGTGTTAAGAAGGGGATAAAAATATGTATAAATTACGATTTATCAAATACCCCCACACTTAAGCGTTTGCTTGTCCTCAAGCAAAATCCTCAATTCATAATTAAGAATTCCTTTATCTCAACTTATAATTCCTATCAATAATATCTCAAACTAATTCATAAGTACTTATACATTGAGAATTCAACTAGAAGAGTATTAAAGTTTCAAACATTCCAAGTTGAGTATTTAATCACGGAAAACATAGGCATCTCCCCTTATCTAAGTAGTTACCATTGATTCGAAATCTCACAGAGTTTAACATTCTCACTAAAGATTCACTCAACTCACTCACAGTGTTTAAGGATAATGAAATCAACATTCAACAGTCAATATGAAAAGTTATTACCATAGGCTTGTATAAAAATCAAATCTCCACCACTATATATTGAGGTGATACATCAATCAAAAGGTCTTTAGAGGGTTGTAATGAGGCTCGGTTAGGGGGTGTAGTCACAGGCTGAAAGAAAATGTTAGAATCGAGATTGAGTTGAAAATTACTTAACTTGAAAAATATTTAATCATCACTTGCGTACAACAGAGCTTCTTCTCAGAATATGGAATTTAAATACTTAAGCTCAAAAACAAAAAGATCACTACTACTAATATGTATTATTATTATTTTTTAAGAACAAGTCAAATAACATAGACTAACTACTAAGAACAAGACATAGCTAAGCAATTTATTCAAATCAAGTCTCGACAAAAATAGGTATCAAATTATTGAGGGGATTTCAACAATAATGAGTTACGGATTAATATTAAGGGTAATACAATGAATGGCTTGTTATGCTCAAAGGGGTTTACTAAGGGTTAATCGTGGAGGTAGGCTTTTCATGGCATTAGTGGGTTAATCCTAAGTGCCTCTATCATCTTGACATATCAAATCAAATGGTGTGGTCTTGACATGCATGATCAAGCAAGTTCTAGAATAACAATTTGATATTGACACACTCAAAGCAATAATAAAAGTGAGCATGAAAGAAATAATAGATGCTCTTAAAGGCTTAATAATCTCACAAAAATTATGGCTTTTTGATGTTTAAACTTGTGGATTTCAATTCAAGATAATACCTAAACTTGAGGAAACAACCTAAAATTTTAAATTCTCAAAAATCAACTTATCATGCTTAATTCTCTAATGTCTTAAAGTTTAAATAATCAATGCATGACTGCCTATATTTTAATTCAAGATATATCAATAAAAATTATAAATTAATCAAAATTCATCCTAAAAATCATATGATAGATTTGCAAGAGAACAAGGCAATATTCAGGGATTTTTCTGATAATGAAATGAATACCCCCCACACTTAAGATGTATATTGCCCTCAACGTACAAAGATAAATATACTGAAAAATCTAAATATAAGATCATAAGATAGGGAGAGAAGTGAAACTTCCTGAGTTATGAATGGATAGAATCCCTGGATTAGCGAGAGCGAGAATTGAAAATAGAGCTGGAGGGAAGGCATGATTCTGAGGAAGAATTAAGGATAATAATCATAAAGATAAGCCGCGTTTTAGAACAAATGAATCTTTAAAAATAACTAAAAATAAAAGTAAAAATAAAATAAGAGAAATAATCTAATTTTGCAAGTGGCACGGCCGTATCACACACACGTGTTTGTCGCGAATTGAGAGTTCATCGCACGGCCTGAGGACACGCCCGTGTGTCTAGGCCGTGTGGCTGCATGATCGTATCGCACTACTTTGTGCGATGTGGTTCGTTTCTTCCACACTCGTGTACCTATACGCACGCTCGTGTTATTTTGGTAGTGTCGACCGCGGGTGCTAGGCACGGGTGTGTCGCACACTCGTGTCATTTTGGTAGATTTGCCCACGGCCCGCTCACACGATCGTGGTAATTTATCGCATCCCGTGTTTTTGGAAAAAAATTACTCTGTTTTCACATGGTCGTATCGCACGACCGTGTCTCTTCTCATGTTATGGGCACGGCCTAAGGCACGCCCGTGTGCATGGCCGTGTGGATTTTGTGAACCTGTGTTCAAAGATTCAGTTAGCGATCTAGATATTAAAATTTTGAAATTTAAATAAAATTTAAATAAATGAAAACTGTTAGTACTCGGGTTACCTCCCGAGAAGCGCTTGTTTATAGTCTAAGCTCAACTTTCCCTTGTTGGTGTATTCAGGGAGGTTCGTGGAGTCGTAGCTCCTCTCCATCGTCCTTAAAATTCTCACCGTTATAAAGTTTGAGATGATGATCGTTTATCTTGAAAGTTCCTTGTGATGGGTGACTTACCTCTACTGTGCCATATGGAAAAACAGATTGAACTACGAAAGGCCCTGACCATCGTGATTTAAGTTTCCCAGGAAACAATTTGAGTCTCGAATTATATAGCAAGACAAAATATCTGACTTTCAATTATTTCTGTTGCTTTAAACGAGTGTCATGGCGCCGCTTTGTTACTTCCTTGTATAGGCGTAAATTTTCATATACATTGGCTCGCCACTCATCTAGCTTGTTCAACGCATCAACCTATTTTTACCTACAAGTTCGGGATCAAGGTTTAGAAATTTAATAGCCCAAAAAGCTTTATGCTCTAGTTCAAATGGTAGATGACAACTTTTTCCATAAACAAGTCTGTAAGGTGATGTTCCTATGGGAGTCTTAAAAGCAGTTCTATAAGTCCATAAAGCATCATCTACTTTCATCGCCCAATTTTTCCTGTTTGATTCTACTGTCATTTCCAGAATCTGTTTGATTTCTCAGTTTGCCACTTCGACTTGTCCACTAGTTTGAGGATGGTATGGGGTGGCTGTTCTGTGATGGACTCCGTATTTCTTAAAGGTTTTCTCAAATTGGATGTTACAAAAATGAGTACCCTTGTCACTGATAATTGCTCTAGGTGTTCCAAATCTAGAGAAAAGTTTTTTAAGGAATCGTACTACAACTTTAGCATCATTAGTAGGTAAGGCTTGGGCCTCCACCCATTTAGACATATAATCAACTGCTACTAAGATGTATTTATTCCCAAATGAACTAGAAAATTGACCCATGAAGTTGATACCCCAAACGTCAAATATTTCACATGAAAGCATATAGTTTTGAGGCATTTCATCACGTTTGGAGATGTTACCTGTCTGTTGGCATTTGTCACAAGAAGTAACGTACCTGCTAGCGTCTTTGAATAACGAGGGCCAATAAAAACCTGATTCAAGTATTTTATGTGTGGTTTTAGTTCCACTGTAGTGTCCTCCAATCGGTCATGAGTGGCAATGTTCCAAGATCTTTGATGTTTCTGACCTTGTAACGCATCTTCTACTGACTTGATCTGCACATATGCGGAAAAGAAAAGGGCCGTCCGAAAAGTAGTTTTTCACATCATTAAAGAATCGTTTCTTTTGCTGGTATGTCAACCCTTTTGGGATAATGTTAGCGGCTAAAAAATTCGTAATGTCTGCAAACCAAGGTACCTCAGAATCAGATATAGCAAAGAATTGTTCTTCAGGAAATGAATCATTTATTTTAGCTTCATCTAGTTCTTTGGTATTTGAGTTCTCAAGCCTGGAAAGATGATCAGCCACGAGATTTTCAGCTCCTTTCTTATCCTGAATTTCTAAGTCAAACAACAACAAAATCCATCGAATGAATCGAGGTTTTGCATCAGTTTTAGTTAAAAGGTAGCGAAGGGCAGAATGGTCAGTGTAAACGACAACTTTAGACAATATGAGATATGATCGAAATTTATCAAATGCAAACACCACAGCTAGCAATTCTTTTTCCGTGGTGGTGTAGTTTTTTTGTGCGACTATCAAAGTCTTGCTAGCATAATAGATAGGTTGAAAGTGTTTGTCTCTTCGCTGTCCCAAAATTGCACCTACTGCAAAATCACTCGCATCACACATTAATTCAAAAGGTAAATTCCAGTCAGGTGCAATTATGATTGGAGCATTAATTAATTTATCCTTTAAGGTATTAAATGCTTGTAAACATTCCTGATCGAAATTAAAAGGTACATCTTTTTCTAGTAATTTAGTCAAAGGCTTAGCTATTTTAGAAAAATCCTTAATAAATCTTCTATAAAAACCAGCATGTCCTAAGAATCTTCTAATAGCCTTGACCGAACTAGGAGGGGGTAATTTTTCGATTGTCTCAATTTTAGATTTGTCAACTTTAATCCCTTTACTAGAAATTTCATGCCCTAATACAATACCTTCTTGAACCATGAAGTGGCATTTCTCCCAGTTAAGCACAAGGTTCGTTTCCTCACATCTTATTAAAACTCGTTTTAAATTTTTGAGGCAAAGATGGAAAGAGTTACCGAATACTGAGAAGTCATCCATAAATACCTCCATGATGTCTGTAACACTCTTAACCCGTATCTGTCGCCGGAACAGGGTTTCAGAGTATTACCAAAATTTACAGACCGTTTTACAGAAATTTCGCTTCACATAACATTCATACCTGAAATCAATCAAATTAAATCATAATGTCTCTTATGTGAGCCATCGAGGCCCAAAATGTATATATCGGGACTTAACCGAGAACTCGATATTTTTTTCCAAAATATTTAAAAATTTTCAACACTGTAGGGGTCACACGGCTGTGTGGCCAGGCCGTGTGGTTCAGACGATACTCATGAAGCTATATTCATCAATTTACAAGGTGAATAAATCCACAGCATCAATTATACATATCATCTCTAGCTTAGTAAGATTTTAAATAATTTTAACTCTTCCTAGTTTCTTTATTTTCATATCTATTTCTTTACTTTCCACACTCATTCCTTGTATATAACACACCGGTCATAAGCATACTATACCATCATAACCACAAGCTAGTGCAGTTGAACTTAACCCTTTTCAATTAATCATATGATAAGCCATTTCATAAGATATTGCGTAACTTTAAACTTGCCACTCTCTCACGATCACAAGTATATTTTTATTTGAGCACTTGCCCTTTCAACACATCATATAAATAAACATATTACCATTTAACCAATAGCTTGGCACTTGTCTAAGCATCAACATTAACACTTATTAACATATTTGAACACATTCATATAAATTTAGCATAGATAAACTTATTTTCTCATCATATCACACTTGAGTTTATTGCTCCTCTCAACATACATAATTTCCTTATAACAACATATTAAAGATAATCACATTTTTACATGTCATGATACATATCATTCTTTTGAAGTTTCTTTATAAACATATATCATTCATTTCATTATATCAATATTTCATGTACCATCATTTCCATATATTTCAGGTGTATACCGGTAATAATTCATTTCAAACTCATGTTATCTCATATCAGAACTTTACCCGTTGAATCATTTAAATATCAATGGTACACTTATTTCAGATCAATATCAATAATAACCATAAATCTTCCAATATTACTTTCATATGTCACTTACCAATCTTTGTTAAATTAGAGAATGTTTTGCGAATTTGAATCCGTCGTTTGCTCAGTGCCACGATTCACAACTTAGTATGGTTTTCCTCATTGAAATACCATACCTACATTTCACAACTCGGTATGGAAAACACCATACCTACATTTCATGCTCGGTATGGAAAATACCATACCTATATTTCATAACTCAGTATGGATGATGCCATACCTACGTCTCATAGCTCAGTATGGATGACGCCATACCTACGTTTCACAGCTCGACATGGAAATACCATACCTACGTTTCACAGTTCGGTATGGAAATACCATACCTACGTTTCACACTTTGCTTTGGATCAACTATGGTCTTATCCGTCAATTCATCACTGATCATTGAACAGTTTGCCATGTTTGGCACACTTTATCACTTTGCCATAGCTTAGCTATGGTTTTACACTTGAACACTTGCACTCTGCCATGATATAATCATGGTTTTATCCACAATCAATTAAATCACTATTCACTAAACAACCATACTCAATCCTGCGTTCTGCTAAATTTGAACTTTTGCTTCGATTTTCATGTCATTACAATATTCATGATTCAATAACAAATATATATACAATAATACATTTAGTCATTCTTTATTTAGTAAACAATTATAAAAATTTAACCATATGAACTTACTAGGTTAAATTAAAGAAATATCAAGATTTAGGGGCATTTTAGAAATTTTCCATTTTTCCTGATTTTCACCTGATTTTGATATTTATTAATTTAAACACTAAAACAATTCATTTTCTTCAATTTGGTCTTTTTTACATTTTTACAGAATTGCCCCTAAAGTTTTGCTCTTACACAATTTAGTCCTTGAACCTAAAACATGCAAATTAGCCATATTTTTTAAAGTAAACCCATACTAGCTGAATATTCATATATTTTCCTCCTCCTCCTCTCCATTCCACACCCTTAATTTATACATAATTACACTATTTACTTATATGTTCACATCAAGCTGTCCACTTGAGTCATAGTCACTAAATTATTTATATCTTCAGCTACAGAAATCCAAATTAGGATCAGCTAATTTTGCCTGAAACTAGACTCAAATATCTTCTTACCATAAAATTTTTAAAATTTTTGGTTTAACCAATAAGTACAGTTTATTCATTAAAGTTACCTCTATTCTGCTATCTGACAGTTCCAACCCTTCTTCACTAAAAATTAATTATCTCCTTGTACAGGATTTGGATGATGTTCTTGTTTGTTTATATTACAAATAGACTCATTAAGGAATTTAAAAATATAAACTTAAGTCTCTAATTATTTTTCTCCAATGTTTTATGATTTTCCAAATTCAGAATAGAGGAACCCGAAATCATTCTGACCTTGTCTCACAAAATTTACTATATCTCATGATTTACAATTCCATTGCTTACACCGTTTCTTTTATAATAAAATTGACTTAATAACATTTAATTTTATATTTTATTCATCCTATAATTTGATTTATACAATTTTTGGTGATTTTTCAAATTTAGACTAATGCTGCTATCCAAAACTATTTTAGTGAAAAAGGTTGTTTACCAAGTTTATAACACTCTTATTCCCCTTCTCTACAATATTTCCCATCACTTTCTCCTATTTCCCTTCACTAACTCATCAAGAACATAGAACCTTATGTAAGAAGACTCTACTATAACATTATTTCCATGCTTTCTCAATAATAACAAACTTAAAAATATATTAAAATCTTGATGTACTTACCTTGTTCTATTGATTCCAATCTTTAATTTGATTTTCTCTCTCCTCCAGCTTCTATTCCTTGAATCCAATTTGATATTCTAACTCCACATAGTCTCCTTAACATTTTTCTCTCGTGGTAGCTATGGAAATTCTTTTGATTTCTAGGTGAAAATGGTGAATTTTTGGTGGAAGGACCAAATTGTAAAGGAAAGAAAACTTTCTTTCTTTTCTTCTCTTCTAACGTTTGCATGCATGGAAAGATGATGAGAATTCTTCATCTTTCCTTCCTTATATACTAAATAAATAATAATAAAATAATAATAAATATCTCATTAAAATATTAATAAAATAATATTTGTCTAATTAATTAATTTAAAATGTCATCCACATAATCATTACATTCTAGAATTCTCTCTCTTACTAATTGACCATTTTGCCCTTCATGATCTTTTAGAATTCCATTCTTTAGTCATCACTTAATTTGGTAAAATTTCCACTTAGTCCCTCATAAATTTTCACCTATTCAATTTGGTCATAATTCATCCATTTTCCTTAGTTTCTAGATCATTCCACCCTTAAAATATTTTCACTATTGGTCCTTTAACTTTTTCATATTTACACTTTAACCCCTCAAATTTTAAGTATTTACTCTTATGCCACAAGAATTTTCTCATCTTTACAAGTTAGTCCTTTCTTGAATTAATATATCATAATATATTTCCCAAGGTTAACACAACTCAAAATTTCCCTTTTTGTCACTTTATTTTCTTATTTTACTATATCAAGGATAATATCTTACTGTAAAAATTTTCGGGGTATTACAATGTCTTCCACGAGTTCGTCAAAGATGGCCATCATACAACGCTGAAAAGTGGCAGGAGCATTACATAATCCAAAAGCCATTCTACGATAATCAAACGTACCATATGGGCATGTAAATGTCGTCTTTTCTTAATCTTCAGGAGCTATTGGGATTTGGAAATAGTCAGAGAGTCCATCTAAAAAATAGTAGTATATGTGCCCGGATAATCTTTCCAACATTTGGTCAATGAATGACAAAGGAAAGTGATATTTTCCTGTGGCATCATTCAGCTTCCTGTAGTCAATACAAACTCTCCAACCTGTGACTGTTCTTTTCGGAATTAATTCGTTTTTCTTGTTGGTCACAACCGTCATGCCTCCTTTTTTAGGAACAACCTGCACTGGATTTACCCAAGAACTGTCAGAAATAGGATAAATAATTTCAGCATCTAGAAATTTAATTACCTCAGCTTTAACAACTTCTTTCATGTTAGGGTTTAGTCGTCTTTGAGCTTGCACACATGGCTTATATTCATCTTCCATTAAAATTTTATGGGTGTAAAAAGAGGGCTAATCCCTTTGATGTCAGAAATTTTCCAAACTATGGCCCTTTTATGTTCTCGTAATACTTGGAGTAATTCCTCTTTTTCCTTGGGTTGTAAGTTAGAAGCAATAATCACTGGTAAGGTAGAATTATTTTCAAGGAATGCATATTCCAAGTGATTTGGCAATTATTTAAGTTCCAGTTTGGGAGGTTCTTCAATAGAGGGTTTTTGCTTAAGTTCATTGTTTGTCTTGATACCCTCATGTTCTACATGTCTTGAGACTGGTTTATCGGAGTTCTGTTCAGTTTTTACCTCACCTATCTCAGAATCATCATCATCTACCTCCTCGCTTTGGGCAAGACACAGTTCCAACATGTCCTCATGTATGATCTCCTGAAAAGAATCTTGAGTGGCATGGTCAATAGAGTCAATAAAGTAATATGAGTCATCTTACTCCCTAAAAAATCTCATGGCATCATAAATCTTAAAAATAATCTCTTCATCACCTACTCTAAGTACAAGTTTACCATTCCCCACATCGAGAATAGCCCTAGCAGTGGCTAAAAATGGACGACCTAAAATCAAAGGCACTTCAACATCCTCATCCATGTTAAGTACAACAAAATCAACAGGGAATATAAATTTATCTACTTTTACAACTACATCCTCTATGATACCCCTGGGATATTTAACAGATTTGTCAGCTAATTGAATACTCATCCTAGTGGGTTTAGGTTCCCCGAGACCAAATTGTTTAAACATCTTATATGGCATCAAATTAATGCTAGCGCCTAAGTCAGCTAGTGCTTTCTCAGCATTTAGATTACTAATTAAACAAGGGATAGTGAAACTTCCTAGGTCTTTTAGTTTGGTCGGCAGTTTATTTTGGAGTATGGCCGAGCACTCTTCGTTGAGTTCCACTGTAGATAAGTCCTCAAACTTTTTTTTTACTTTTTAGAAGCTCCTTCAAAAATTTTGCATATGTAGGCATCTGCTGTAATGCCCCTAACCTGTATCTGCTGCCAGAATAGAGTTTCAGAGCATTACTACCATTTGCAGATCACTAAAAAAAATTCACTTAAATACTTATTAATTCAATGCATCAATAAATATATTACCATTCAATCAATGGCTTGGCACTTGCCTAAGCATCAACGACAACACTTGTTAGTGTACTTCATTTCATATAAATTCTTATTTTCTCAATATGTCATATTTGAATTTAATACTCGTCTTAACTTACATATTTTCCTTATGTTAACATATAAAAGATAATCTCATATGTACATGTCATGATACATATCATTCTCTTACCGTTTCTTTAATAACTTATATCATTCATTTCATTATATCAATATTTCATGCACCATCATTTCCTTATATCTTAGGTATATTTATTTCGGTAATAGTTCGTATTAAACTTAACATAATTTAAATTCCATGTACCTATACTTATTTCATTTATCTATCTTATAAATTATTTCAAACAACTATTTTGTATATTTATTTCCATATGACCAATTCCTGTAAACATTTCACATTACCATTTTGTATAACCAATTCATTTAACCATTTGTTATATTACCTGAATATTAGTCGTTCAACAGATATCTTGGCGTTTCTCTTCCATGATCTTATTTATCTTCGACATGATGCCAAAGTGTCTTTCAACTATGGCCTTACTCATTTTCTGTCATGTTGCCATGGTATCATTCAACCATGGTCTTATTCATTTCCCCATCACGTTGCCATGGTATCTTTCAACCATGGTCTTACACATTTCATGTCACATTGCCATGGTATCTTTCAACCATGGTCTTACACGTTTCATATCAGGTTGCCATGGTATCTTTCAACCATGGTCTTACACGTTTCATATCAGGTTGTCATGGTATCTTTCAACCATGGTCTTACACGTTTCATATCAGGTTGCCATGGTATCTTTCAACCATGGTCTTACTCATTTCATGTCACGTTGCCATGGTATCTTTCAACCATGGTCTTACACGTTTCATATCAGGTTGCCATGGTATCTTTCAACCATGGTCTTACACGTTTCATATTAGAGACCACACTCCCGCGAACCTCATCCTTACAGTGGGATTACCAGTCCAGGCTAAATCCCCTGCAACGACAATTACTCTAATGAGCTTGGATCTGAATTACCAGTCCAGACTAAATTCAGACCCTAATTCGGATTACCCGTCCGGGCTAGATCCATTTTCCACATATTCTTCGGGAGGGCTATATCAGGATAGGATCACCCGTCCGGGCTAGATCCTTTTTACCGTCAATTCCTTTTCAGAGATCCATCGAATTTTCCTTCCATTCAACAGGGATTTATTTTCAAGTTATATCGAGTATTTACCAATATTTCATCAATTATCATAAATTGAATATTCAAATCATATTTTCATTACATAACCACATATTTCAAGTGTTTAAAAATACAATTCAAGTTACACAAACTTACCTCATTGATTGTTCGTGTTTATGATTTCATTATTCTGATATATTTTCTTTTCCATGATCAAGTCTCGTATTTGTGTCGTCCGGATCTTTATAAATAAATTTGATCATCATTTTCATTCATTTCATATTCTAATGCATTTAATTAATGCTCCAGGCAAAATTACCATTTTGCCCCTAAACTTTTAATTAATGACGATTTCATCCTTAGGGTCAAGAAAATAAAATTCTTGCAATTTAATCCTTATTTCCAGCTATTATTATCATACATATCGATAACAGTCCATGAATTCTATAAAATATCAAAATTTTTCACAATTTCAACACTTTTCAATTTAATCCCTAAAACATATTTTCCCCCGATCTTGAACTAAATTGATAATTTCGTTAAATTTTGTAATTTAAATAATAAAATAATATATTTCATGCAATTTAGTCATTTCTGACGTTTTTACAAAATTACCCATAAAGTTTTACTTTTATTCAATTTAGTCCCTAAGCCTAAAACATGCAAATTAGCCATGCTAGATGAATATTCATACATATTTTCCTCCTCCTCCTCTCCATTCCACATCCTTAATTTATATAACATGCAACAAGTAACATTATCAATAATTTCACTATTTACTTATATGTACATTCAAAACTGTCCATTTGCGTCATAGTCACTAAATTATTTATATATTAAGCTACAGAACTCGAAATTAAGATCTGTTATTTTTCCTGAAACTAGACTCACATGTCTTCTTACCATAAAATTTTCATAATTTTTGGTTTATCCAATTAGTACAGTTCATTCATTAAATTCTCCCCTATTTTGCTATTTGACAGTTCTGACCACTCTTCACTAAAGTTTAATTATCTTTTTAAACAGAATTCAAATGATGTTATAATTTGTTTCTTATAAAAATAGACTCATTAAGGAATTTAACCATATAAATTATGTAACAAAATTATTTTTTTATAATTTTTAGTGATTTTTCCAAGTCAAAATAAGGGATCTCGAAATCATTCTGAACCAGTCTCACAAAAATATAAACATCTCAGAATACAGAATTACTTTACTTTCTCTATTTATTTTATATAAAAATAGACTTAATAAGATTTAATTCCATATCACCCTTAGCTTCTAATTTAATTTCTATCATTTTTGGTGACTTTTCAAAGTGAGCCTATTGCTGCTGTCTAAAACTACTTTAGTGCAACATATTGATTACCAAGTTTATAACACTCCTATTTCCATTTTCTACCATATTTCCCATTATTTTCTCTCATTTCCCTTCACTAATATATCAAAAACATGGGACCATATAAAATAAAACTCTACATTAACATCAATTCCTTGCTTTTTCAACAATATTAAACTTAAAAATATATTGAAATCTTAATGTTCTTACCTTTTCTTATTAACTTCAATCTTTAACTTGATTTTTCTCTCTCCTCCAGCTTCTATTTCTTGAATCCAACTTGATATTCTTGCTCCCCATCATCTCCTTGCTGTCTTTCTCTCTTGATGGTTATGGAAATTCTTTCAATTTTTAGGTGAGAATAATGAATTTTTGGTGAAAGGACTAAATTGTAAAGAAAGAAAACTTCTTTTCTTCTTACTCTTTCTCACGTTGGTTTGCATGGAAAGGAAAGATGATGAAAATTCTTCATCTTTCTTTCCTTATATACTAAATAAATAATAATAAAATAATATTAAATATCTCATAAAATATTAATAAAATAATATTTATCTAATTAATTAAATTAAAATATCATCAACATAATCATTACATTCTAGAATTCTCTCTCTTACTAATTGACCATTTTGCCCTTCATGATCTTTTAGAATTCCATCCTTGAGTCATCATTTAATTTGATAAAATTGTAATTTAGTCCCTCATAGTTCTTCACTTATTTAATTTGGTCCTAATTCATCCATTTTCCTTAGTTTCTAGATCATTCTACCCTTAATATATTTACATTATTGGTCCTTCAACTTTTTCATATTTACACTTTAACCCCTTAAGTCTTGAGTATTTACTCTTAGGCAACAAAACTTTTTTGACTTTTACAATTTAGTCCTTTCCTGAATCGAGATATCATAATTTACTTCCCAATGTTGCCATAACTCAAAACTTCCCTTTTTATCACTTTATTTTCTTATTTTATTATATCAAGGATAATATATTATCTTGTAAGATTTTCTGGTATTATATTTTCTCCCCCTTAAAATAAATTTCGTCCTCGAAATTTCTTTAGTTTTATTGACCATGAACTTTATTATCACTTTATTCTTTTATTTTACTTATTCAAAAAAAATGCATAATCTAATTATCTTAAAATCGTCCCTTCGATTTCATATACTTATGTATATATATTTTTAATTCATTAATGACCTATAACCCTTATATCGTTCTTCAAACTCTTATCATAAATATGGAACTTTTCACCTGAATATACTCTTCATTATTCCTTCAAATTTCACTTATCATCATCCCTTACTTAATTCACCCTTTAACATGATGTATATCTATCAGTTTATAACAATTACCCAATTGTAACAGCTATGTTCAAATGTCTTATTTTTATTTATTTATTTTTTTCATTCACTAATTCATTGACTAGTATAGTCTTTAATAATTTCACATCATTCAGTTCACTCAAGAAACTAATTCGAAAGAAATTTTTAGTTAACTATTTTGTAAATACCATATCTGAATAAATCGATTTTCCTATAAATAACTTCTTTCTTTAAAAGTGGAACTATATATTTCAAATAGTTTTCGTAAAAACATGATATCTCTATTTAGAACCCATCTTTACTTATTAACTCATTCTCGATTCATTTGTATTATCAATTGCTCAACTATTAAACTTTTCATTTTTACTTTTGAACTTAATGAATATAAATCTCATGAATTTCATTGTATATAATCATACTAGTAAAGGGGTATAGATCATAAAGTGTCATAATTTAATTTTCATATATTTACTCATATAACATTTTTCATTCTCAAGTCTTCAGAAACATTTATCCGTATTTTTACTGAGTTCCGCCTTATCATAACTAACATTTTTTTTACTCGAGAGATAATCCTTTATCTTGTAATGAAAATTTCTTTACTTTTTACTTAGCAGAGGCCCAGATGAGACTAGATAGAACACGCCCGATATACGAGACTTATACAGAGGTGCATTATTATGCACTAATGAACAGAGAGCACTGAAGTGCTATACAGAGAGCACCGCGCGTGCTAATAATCGAGAGCACCGGCGTGCTAATAATCGAGAGAGCATCTTTGGTCCCTTAATATCCTAGTAGTTCTAATCTTGTCTACTTGGGCAAATTGTTTTATGCACGTATATCACTATTACACCTTTTGTATAATACTTTTACATGCTTTACAATTTAATCCTTGTACCAATAATTCATATACTTATATCTTCTGTATCTTCAATACATGTAATACATTTCAAAATTCACAATTCATTCATAATTCTCTAATAATCCTTATCATGTACTTCATATATTACATTTATATATTTTGTAATTTAGTCATCAGCACAATATTTCATGTAGTAATATAATTTGCTTTTAATAATACATATAACATAATATTCATCATTGACATGTATTATAAAACATTTATTCATACTTTTTTTTTCTTTTTTTTTAGTTGAAAAACATCTCTTTCATTAAGTAAAACAAATCTCATTAGAGTCGAGAGATATCACACTATCACATATTTTAATGACATGTGTTTTTAGACTTCACATATACTACGTTTGGTCCGAGAATCGACTAAACCATAGCTCTGATACCACTAAATGTAACGCCCCTAACCCGTATCCGCTGCCAGAATAGGGTTTCGGAGCATTACTACCATTTGCAGATCACTAAAAAAATTCACTTAAATACTTATTAATTCAATGCATCAATAAATATATTACCATTCAATCAATGGCTTGGCACTTGCCTAAGCATCAACAACAACACTTGTTAGTGTACTTACACATATTTCATATAAATTCTTATTTTCTCAATATGTCATATTTGAATTTAATACTTGTTTTAACTTACATATTTTCCTTATGTTAACATATAAAAGATAATCTCATATGTACATGTCATGATACATATCATTCTCTTACCGTTTCTTTAATAACTTATATCATTCATTTCATTATATCAACATTTCATGCACCATCATTTCCTTATATCTTAGGTATATTTATTTCGGTAATAGTTCGTATTAAACTTAACATAATTTAAATTCCATGTACCTATACTTATTTCATTTATCTATCTTATAAATTATTTCATACAACTATTTTGTACATTTATTTCCATATGACCAATTCCTGCAAACATTTCACATTACCATTTTGTATAACCAATTCATTTAACCATTTGTTATATTACCTGAATATTAGTTGTTCAACAGATATCTTGGTGTTTCTCTTCCACGATTTTATTTATCTTCGACATGATGCCATAATGTCTTTCAACTATGGTCTTACTCATTTTCTGTCATGTTGCCATGGTATCATTCAACCATGGTCTTATTCATTTCCCCGTCACGTTGCCATGGTATCTTTCAACCATGGTCTTACACATTTCATGTCACATTGCCATGGTATCTTTCAACCATGGTCTTACACGTTTCATATCAGGTTGCCATGGTATCTTTCAGCCATGGTATCTTTCAACCATTGTCTTACACGTTTCATATTAGAGACCACACTCCCGCGAACCTCATCCTTACAGTGGGATTACCAGTCCAGGCTAAATCCCCTGTAATATAAACTCATAGAGTATTGTCGGGATTACATCCCAAGCTAAATCCCCGCAACGACAATTACTCTAATGAGCTTGGATCCAATTACCACCCAGCTAAATTCGGACCCTAATTCGGATTACCCGTCCAAGCTAAATCCATTTTCCACATATTCTTCAGAAGGCTATATCGGAAAGGATCACCCGTCCGGCCGGATCCTTTTACCGTCAATTCCTTTTCGAGAGATCCATCGAATTTTCCTTCCATTCAACAGGATTTATTTTCAAGTTATATCGAGTATTTACCAATATTTCATCAATTATCATAAATTGAATATTCAAATCATATTTTCATTACATAACCATATATTTCAAGTGTTTAAAAATACAATTCAAGTTACACAAACTTACCTCATTTATTGTTCGTCTTTATGATTTCATTATTCTCATATATTTTCTTTTCCATGATCAAGTCTCGTATTTGTATCGTCCGGATCTTTATAAATAAATTTGATCATCATTTTCATTCATTTCATATTCTAATATATTTAATTAATGCTCCAGGCAAAATTACCATTTTGCCCCTAAACTTTTAATTAATGACGATTTCATCCTTAGGGTCAAGAAAATAAAATTCTTGTAATTTAATCCTTATTTCCAGCTATTATTATCATACATATCGATAAGAGTCCATGAATTCTATAAAATATCAAAATTTTTCATAATTTCAACACTTTTCAATTTAATCCCTAAAACATATTTTCCCTCGATCTTGAACTAAATTGATAATTTCGTTAAATTTTGTAATTTAAATAATAAAATAATCTATTTCATGCAATTTAGTCATTTCTGACATTTTTACAAAATTACCCATAAAGTTTTACTTTTATTCAATTTAGTCCCTAAGCCTAAAACATGCAAATTAGCCATGCTAGATTAATATTCATACACATTTTCCTCCTCCTCCTCTCCATTCCACATCCTTAATTTATATAACATGCAACAAGTAACATTATCAATAATTTCACTATTTACTTATATGTACATTCAAAACTGTCCATTTGCGTCATAGTCACTAAATTATTTATATATTAAGCTACAGAACTCAAAATTAAGATCTGTTAATTTTTCCTGAAACTAGACTCACATGTCTTCTTACCATAACATTTTCAGAATTTTTGGTTTATCCAATTAGTACATTTTATTCATTAAAGTCTCCCCTATTTTGCTATTTGACAGTTCTGACCACTCTTCACTAAAGTTTAATTATCTCTTTAAACAGAATTCAAATGATGTTATAATTTGTTTCTTATAAACATAGGCTCATTAAGGAATTTAACCATATAAATTATGTAACAAAATTATTTTTGTATAATTTTTAGTGATTTTTCCAAGTCAGAACAAGGGATCTCGAAATCATTCTGAACCAGTCTCACAAAAATATAAATATCTCAGAATACAAAATTACTTTACTTTCTCTATTTATTTTATATAAAAATAGACTCGATAAGATTTAATTCCATATCATCCTTAGCTTCTAATTCAATTTATATCATTTTTGGTGATTTTTCAAAGTTAGCCTATTACTGCTGTCTAAAACTACTTTAGTGCAATATATTGATTACCAAGTTTATAACACTCCTATTTCCATTTTCTACCATATTTCCCATTATTTTCTCTCATTTCCCTTCATTAATATATCAAAAACATGGGACCATATAAAAGAAAACTCTACATTAACATCAATTCCATGCTTTTTCAACAATATTAAACTTAAAAATATATTGAAATCTTAATGTTCTTACCTTTTCTTATTAACTTCAATCTTTAACTTGATTTTTCTCTCTCCTCCAGCTTCTATTTCTTGAATCCAACTTGATATTCTTGCTCCTCATCATCTCCTTGCTATCTTTCTCTCTTGATGGTTATGGAAATTCTTTCAATTTTTAGGTGAGAATAATGAATTTTTGGTGAAAGGACTAAATTGTAAAGAAAGAAAACTTCTTTTCTTCTTACTCTTTCTCACGTTATTTTGCATGGAAAGGAAAGATGATGAAAATTCTTCATCTTTCTTTCCTTATATACTAAATAAATAATAATAAAATAATATTAAATATCTCATAAAATATTAATAAAATAATATTTATCTAATTAATTAATTCAAAATATCATCAAAATAATCATTACATTCTAGAATTCTCTCTCTTACTAATTGACCATTTTGCCCTTCATGATCTTTTAGAATTCCATCCTTGAGTCATCATTTAATTTGGTAAAATTGTAATTTAGCCCCTCATAGTTCTTCACTTATTCAAATTGTTCCTAATTCATCCATTTTCCTTAGTTTCTAGATCATTCTACCCTTAATATATTTACACTATTGGTCCTTCAAATTTTTCATATTTACACTTTAACCCCTTAAGTTTTGAGTATTTACTCTTAGGCAACAAAACTTTTCTGACTTTTACAATTTAGTCCTTTCCTGAATCGAGATATCATAATTTACTTCCCAATGTTGCCATAACTCAAAACTTTCCTTTTTATCACTTTATTTTCTTATTTTATTATATCAAGGATAATATATTACTGTAAAGATTTTCGGGGTATTACATCTGCGATATGGCTTCAACAAAAGGTAAGTTGATATGTAATTGCTTAAAAAATTTTAAGAAACTTACCGAATTGTGCATCCATGCAGTCTTTTTTCAACTTTGCTGGGTATGGAACTGGTGGTTTATATTCCTTTGGCGCTGGTTTGTCATTATCTTCGGTTTTTCCTCCTCTCTTTTGCTCATCACGACTTCTTGTGGTAGCTTCTTTTAAGATTCAGCTAATACTTTCCCACTCCTTAGTGTAACTGCCTTTATATGCTCTTTTGGATTGGGTTCGGTGTTACTAAGTAGACTCCCTAATGGTCTTTCAGAAATTAATTTAGACAACTGGCCTATCTGAATTTTGAGCCATTGGATCGATGCTTGTTGATTTTTAAGTGCCGTCTCAGTATTCTGGAAGTGAGTTTCTGACATTGCGATAAATTTCGTTAGCATCTCTTCAAGGTTTGGCTTTTTCTCTTGTTTGTAAGGTGGTTGTTGAAAACCCGAAGGATTTTGTTGCCTTTGATTTCCTTGACCACCCCATGAGAAATTTGGGTGGTTCCTCCAACCTGCATTATAGGCATTACTGTATGGGTTATTTTAAGATCTAGAGTTATTGTTACCCATGTAGTGGACTTGTTCCTCGTCGGTTGTAGGATTGAAGGGTTGATAATCTGTATGTACGTCTCCTCCACTTGAATCACACCTCATCATTGGATGTACCTGCGTAGAACCAAGTAAACCATCAATCTTTTTATTTAGAAGTTCTACCTGATTTGATAACATGTTAACCGCATCGACGTTATAAACGCCTGTTGTTTTGGTTGGCTTAGTCCTCATAACTTGCCACTGATAGTTATTCAGTGACATCTCCTTAATAAATTCGTAAGCTGCTTCAGGTGTTTTGTTGTTGATGATTCCACCAGTGGCTGCGCCAACCATTTGTCTAGTCGAGGGATTCAGGCTATTGTGGAATGTTTGAACTTGCAACCATAGAGGTAACCCATGGGGAGGGCACCTTCGCAGTAGGTCCTTGTATCTCTCCCATGCATCGTAAAGTGTTTCTAAATCCATCTGCACAAAAGAAGAGATATCATTATGTAATTTGGTCGTCTTAGCCGGCGAAAAATACTTTAATAAAAACTTTTCGGTCATTTGTTCCCAAGTAGTGATTGACCCTCGTGGTAACGAGTTCAACTACTGTTTAGCTTTGTTTCTCAACGAAAAAGGGAATAACCGAAGACGAATGGCATCGTCAGAAATTCCATTAATTTTAAATGCATCGCAAAACTCTAAAAAATTTGCCAAGTGAGTGTTGGGGTTCTCATCCTGTAATGACCCGAAATTCACGGGCACCGGAAAAGTGAGTTATAGGGCCTCTGTCTTAGTGAAATAAGTTCAAAAATAATTATTAAAAATATTTATAAGCCTAGTGGTGTGTCTAATTAGGATTTAATTAGGTGAATTTAGCTTAATTTAGAGTAATTAGTAAAAAGGATTAAATTGAATAAAGGGTAAAAGTTTAATTATAAAGCAATAGAAAATAAAAAGGATTAAAATGGCAATTAAACCATTGACTACAAATGTAATATCCTGAATTAGGGCTTAATCGGAATAGTGGTTTCGTGGCCACAAATTCGAGATAGAAATAATTATTTTATAATTATTTTGATGATTATGATATGATTGCATGATTGTGTGAAAATTTCATGATGAAATTCTATGCCTAAAGTGTTTAAATTGAAAGTAGGGACTAAATCGAATAAGTTGCAAAATTTGTATTCTAGAAGTTTTTAGTATGAAATTGCATTGAAATATTAATTAGGAGGTCTTAAATAGAAATTTTACCAATTTTAAGTTCATGGACAAAATTAGGACATGGAAGGAATTTTTGGAAAGTTTAGTAGTAAGGGCATTTTGGTCATTTAGTTATTAAAATGAATTAAAAACAACATTAAAAGCCAATTTTTGTCCATCTTCTTCATTAGGATGAAATTTCAAGGGTTCTCCATAGCTAGGGTTTGTTTCAAGCTTCCAAGCTCCATAGTAAGTGATTCCAAGCCCCGTTTTTAATGTTCTTTACGTTTTTGGAATCCCGGTAGCTTGATTAAGCTTATGCTAGCATTAATTCAACCTAGGGTTTATATTTGGAAAAATACCTTAGGTTAAATTTGTGTATTTTGATATTTTATGATAGAATATGGGGTTTTAAATTATGTTAGACAACTTGTACTACTCGGTTTTGAGTGAAAACGAGTAAAAGGGCTTAATCGGTAAAAATACCTAATAGTCATAAGTACATGTTAGAGTGTGAATTTGATATTGTCATAGAAGGGAAAAATGATCAGCATGTCATAAAACATAAGAATAAGGGATAAAGTTTAATTCCCGAGCCTAGGGGCAAAAGTGTAATTATGCAAAAGTTTAGGGGCAAAAGTGTAATTTTCCAAAGTTCGTATTAAATGCTGTTTTGATGAATGTATGTATTAAATAAGATTAATTTGGCATTATAGATCAAGAGAAACGAGATTCAAGTCGCGATCGAGGAAAAGAAAAAATTGTGGACTAAATTGCATAATTGTTATTTTGGTACCAAGGTAAGTTCATGTGTAAATAATGTAGCATAATTGTTATTTTTAAGTTATTGATGTTAATTATATGATATGCTGATTTTTTTTTATCGTGAAATATTATGCTTTGTGGTTAATGTTGAGTAATATGCAAATTATGTTTACTACTTGATAAATATGAATTGCTACCGAGTATCGGTTCTGATATTCCGTGGAAGACGGCAAATGTAAGATCGAGGGAAAAAGCCCGTTTGAACCTTAGGAATAGTTTAGGATACAAGTGACATGTCACTAGGATGGTTGAGCATCCGAACTCGTTGAGTTGAGTCCGAGTTCACTTATGGATGCAAATGTTCGAACTCGTTGAGTTAAGTCCGAGTTCGTGAGATGTAACTAGGCATCCGAACTCATTGAGTTGAGTCCGAGTTCACTTATGGGCGGGTTACATGATTGCTTGATTACATATGTGGCACTTATGTGCAAATTATCCGTGTATCCGAGTTATATTCCGATGTGTTCAACGGGTGAAAATTTCTATGAAATGGAAGAACACTTAAGATGCAAGTGACGTTTTGGTAAGTGTTGTGAAATAGGCACTTTGGACAGGTATGTACTTAACCCTCGGGTTGAAAATAGATACAACAACGATAAAGTGGTAAGACGATGAGTGATGTTTAGAAATGTGATATATGTTTTGGTGATGCCATGCTAAGGTTGTTTGGTATAATTGTATTGTTATGTTACTTGTTATTTGCATATGAACTTACTAAGCATTTATGCTTACTCCCTCCTTTTCATTCATTGTAGTTTTGAACAAGTCAGCTCGAAATGGGACAGTCGAAGTTTCGATCACACTATTCCAAGGATTTCTATTGGTAAATGGCTTGTAAAACTTAAGTATGGCATGTATAGCAATGTACCTATTTTGTGTAAATAATTTTATGATATGGCCATGTTTGGTTGAGAAAATGTTTGATATTGGTAAGTCATGGTGATGGCCAATTAGATCATGTTTGATATCATGGAAGTTTAATAGGTTATCTAGTTCATAAAAAAATTCATGGAAAGATAAAACTTGCCTTAAAACAGAATATTCTTGTCATAGATGAATGACATGAATTTGAAAAATCACTAAAAATAGTATAAGTGGAACTAAATGATGAGTAAATTATGAAATTGAAGCTTAATGAGTCTATTTTCATGTGGATTGAACAAAACAGGCATATAAATGCGATCGATTTCTTCGTCAAAAAGTAATGGTCTCGATGGGTTAGTAATAAACTATAAGAACTTGTCAGAAGAAAGGAAAAGAAAATTTAGTAAATAAAAAAAATTAAATTTGAGTGTTCCTAATATTCTAGTTCCCCGGCAACGGCGCCAAAAATTTGATCTTGATTTTTCGTGATAAGTTTTATAAATTTATGATTAATCGTTTTTGAAACTAACTATTATCACGATGTAGGCAAGTGTACCTACCAAACAGTAGTATAGCTTTAGCAAGACCGGATTGCCGAACCCAAAAGAACTAAAAGTACTAGTAATAACTGTTTTTTTATTATCTAGCCTAGGAATAATGGGGTTTGTTTTAATTAACTAATTAACTAAACTAAGAAATCACAAAAAATAGAATTGGGGAATTACTTTTGGAAAAAACGATCGAATTAAGACAATACCTAAGGAAAAATCCACCTAGACTTCACTTGTTATTTTGACTCCGAATCAGATGATTTATTTATTTAACTTGTTCCGTAGAAATCCTTAAGTTATGTTATTATCCCTATTCAAGACTGATAACGTCTAACCCTAGATTGAATAATTGAAATTTATTTCTAATTAACACCCTAGGGATGCATTAACTCGATCTATGGATCCCCTTATTAGGTTTCACCCTAATCCGGCAAAATCTTGTCACCCTATCTCTAGGCGCGCAATCAACTCTGCTTAATTATGACAAAATCACTCTTAGACAGGGACTATTCATCCTCAAACTAAGAGCATTAACTTGAATCAATATCCTAAAATACTGAAACAAGAATTAAGAACACATAATTAAGAACAAGTCAAATATTTATCATACAATTCAGAAAATAACAACAAGATTCATCTTAGGTTTCATTCCCCTTAGGTATTTAAGGGTTTTAGTTCATAACTAAATAGGAAAACATCTCAGAACAATAATGAATACAAAACATAAAGAAAACCCAAAACTCCTGAAGGGAAATTGAGGAGATATCTTCAGTCTTGATGTGAATCCGGCTTCTGAGATGGATCAATCGGCTCCCTAGGAGTAATTTCTTACTCCCTACTCTCCGTCCCCCTTTTAGTCCTCCTCTAGGGTATTTAAATAGGCTTTAGAATGCCTAAAACCCCTAAAATTACCCTTTTTCGAATAGAACTTAACTAGGGCTCGGCAGGGACACGCCTCTGTGTGATTACTTTAGGCCGTGGTCGAGCCTGTTAGAATGGCACGGGCATGTGTTCTGCCCGTGTTAGGAAGTCCAGGCCGTGTTGTTTTCCCACTTCGGCCCATCTTCTCCGTTTTTGGCCCGTATCTTGTTCTTTTCGCTCTCCTATGCTCACCTAAGTATAAAACATGAAATTAAAGGATTAGGAGCATCAAATTCACCAAATCTAAGGAGAAATCATTCATAAATGTGTTAAGCAGGGGATAAAAATATGTATAAATTACGGTTTATCAGTGGTGATGGTAGCCTCAAACCTTTCAGATACTGTTACAAGGATTTTCTCCATAATCCTTGAACTGCTAGAGATGAACCTAGCAACCTGACCTTATTGGCTATGTTAAGGAGCCTTTCAGAATACTCCTTGACTGTCTCAGTCTCCTTCATCTTCTGCAGCTCAAAATCACGTACAAGATTCAACAATTGCATCCCGCGAATTCTCTAGTCTCTCTTGTACTTAGTCTTGAGATAATTCCATATCTCCTTTGCTGACTTTAAAGACATAATTCACGTGAAAATAGTTGGTGAAACTGCAGCAAACAAACAGGCTTTCACCTTTGATTCTCTTGTCTTCTTTTCTTTTTGTGTTTTGATTGTGCCAGGTGGGGTTGGTATGCAATATACGAATCTCGTAGTCTTCTTCCACTACTTCCCAAAGATCTATATCCTCCAGGTAAGTCTCCATTCGCACTGCCTAAATCTGATAAATATCTCCATAAAAAATAGGTGGCGCAATTGAAGAGAAATTAATTTCAGCTTCCATAATGCAACAAACACTAACACAGGTCCATCAAGAAGAAAGCTCTGATTACCAATTGTTGGTATTTTATCATAAAAGAAAACTAAAATAATGAAGAAAACTGAATTGAAAAGAACTTATTGAAAAGAGAAATCAATAAGACAAGTAATTGAAATGGAAGGTACTTTTTATTGGACTGAAACTAGTGTTTATATAGTAAACAAGTTAACAACTACAAATTAAACATAGGCTACTAACATAATCATAATCTCTAAAAGAAATCTCTAAAAAATCTGAAACAAATCAAAGAGTTATGATTATATCTAAAATTAGCTAGAATATGATAACTGAAGCAAATATTCAACAAGTCTAAATAGTTTGATTGTTAATGTATTCATCTCTACCAAAAGCATTAGTTGTTGATTTGTTTGACTATGTTAATAGTTAAGTTTGTTTGATTAATGGGAAGGTTACTTAGGGAGAGCATCTGGTTCTTTTGTTGTATATGTTCTCTTATTATGGTTTTGGTCAAAAATTTGCCAAATGTAGAGATGGTTGAGGTAGCATATTAGGAGTGCCTACTAGTGTATAACATTGTTCAAACTCATAAAGTTGTCAATGGCAAATTTTGGTAACAAAATCCTTAAGTTTTGATCTTTGTTAATATTTTAAGTGTATGCAAGTGCATTTATGATATTCAAACCATTATAGCAATGTATCTTGAAGATTGGTTTGGATTGTGTAACACCAAAATCCCAGCTCTGTTGCCAGATTAAGGATTCAAGTGATATAGAAACAAACAGAACAATTTATCTTAATTCAGAATAAATATTTAATTAAAATATAAACATATAATAATTCATAGAATAATTATTGAATTAGGCCTTATTTCAGGTTTACAAGGCCTTAAAATTTGATTGAAGGTATATTGGGATCAAATTGTATCAAAACATAAGTTTTTAGATAAACTAGAAAATTTGGAAAACAGGGGTCACACGGCCGTGTGACACAGATTAGACTGTGTGAGCATTCAAAGTAAGGACATACGGTCATGTCCCAACTCATGTCATAGACCGTCTCACTCACTAACTTGGCTCACACGACCGTGATGCAGGCCGTGTGCTAGCCCGTGTAACTCAGTGACTTGAGACACACGGTCGTGTCTCAGTCCGTATAAAACCTGCACTAAAACTAATAGAATACACATGACTATATGGGTGACCGTGTGTAGCACACGACCGTGTGACAACCCGTGTCTCAAGCCGTGTGCTTCCAAAATTACTCATTAAACAATTTAAAATCAAGCCGAAGCTTACCCAATAAGGTACACATAAAACATAACTATCCTATGACCAAAACCAACAAAATTCTAAACTCAAAACATATCAAAATTAGTATCCTAGACTTCTAACCAATGTACCATTCATAGGTACCTCAATTCATAACAAAAAATTTAAATAACTTAACAAGACTTTGTCTATTTCCAATTTTATCGGATTTAAGCTCCTAAAACTAACTATATTATTACCTTATGAACTTGCTTCAAAATTTACCAAATAGACATTAGAATTTCCATTTATACGTAAGATTTTGTATTCCACCATTACAAAACATACACAAAAGAAGCTAACAAATTTTTTATCTACCAATTACCATCAACCTTAATAACTTACAAACAAAACCTATATACACATGCCACAACTCAAAAAGAGATGCAAAAGCTACCAAAAACGACTGGATAGTGTGAGCTTTTTAGTTGATCCTTCCAAACAGTCAGCGACAATTACCTACAGAACAACGATAGGAAAAACATAAGCTTACATATCCTAGTAAGATCATAGTATAACTTTTACTTTAAATTAATTAAACTCGGTTTATACAATAGGTCAATACTCTATTTTCAATGGCATCAATGATGTAATATCGAGGAACTAAAGTGAATTTAGAGTATGCATGTGCATTCAGGGATACCGAAGTACAAATAGGGGCACGTATGTGTATTCAGGGGTACCGAAGTATAAATAGGGGCACATATGTGCATTCAAAAGTACGGAAGTACAAACAAGGGCACATATGTACATTCAATAATATTTTCTTCATTTTCGAATACATACTTAAATTCATTTCATTATTATATAATTTACCGTCGTTCCAAGAGAAACAATACAATGTTCTCTATCAATTTCATAGATACAAAATATTTGTAACTTTCATAATTATATAAAATTCTCCAAACTAAACTAACCTACTTACATATATTCATCAAGTAATTAAACAAAATTAATACAATTCACTAGAAAATTATATTTAAAAATTGAAATACTATGAACTTACCTACTATTCACTTCCGGTTGAAATGCAGGGACTAGTTCGCAATTTTTCCTTTCCTTCGGTTATTGTCATTTTTATTCAAATCTTGATCTAAAATAGTAATTAAATATCATATATTAATTTCATATAAAATTAATACTCAATTTAATGCACATGAACCTCAACTTTCCATTAATTACACATTTTTCCTAAGCTTTTACATTTATCACAATTTAGTCCTTAAATCCAAAATTTTTAAATTATCAAAATTTCTAAATACCCTAAGCTTGCCGAATTCATTTTCATATTAGTACAACCCAAAAATATTCAAAATTCACAAGAATACAATATCCATTTCGATGTTTTTTCAAATTACTCCTTAACACAAAAACTAACAAAATTATTCAATAAAAAAAAATTATAGTTAACACCTAATAACTCATATCTATTCTTTAACATCATGAACAACAATATCTCATCAATGCTACCTTTCAAAATCTCTAACTATTTTAAAAACGAACGTTTGGGTTATGAGGATCTCGTTGCAACGATCTCAAAAACGTAAAAATTACAAGAAATAGGCTAAAAATTCATACCATGCATGCACCCAATTGTTTGACTGTACCTTAAACACCCCAAAATGGTGTTCTTCCCCTCCAATTTTTGACACTAAGCTCTTCGGAAGATGATGACATCTTTTTTCTTTTTATTTTATTAAATTATAGTTTTAATTCTAAATTACAATTTTACCCTTTAATATATCATTCAATTAGGCCAAACTTAAACCTATTACCGTCCATAATGGATAGTGATGGTCTAATTACTATTTAAGGCCTTCAAATTAAATTTCTAAAGCTATTAAACCCAATTTACCAATAACAACTAACTTTCACAATGTTTACTAATTAGTCCTTTTTACTTATTTAATTATCCAACATTAAAATTTATTAACCATATTTTAACAAGAACTTAATGACTTCATACATATTATATAAATAATATTTACAAACTGACATACCGGAATTTGTGGTCCCGAAAAAACTATTTCATCACCATTGAAAAACGAGATATTATAAATTGGATCGGATTGAGTACACTTAGAAATATATCCTAAAGATTCAAGACGTATCTTGGACTTACTAAAGATATTCTGAGAGTTAATTAAATTGTTATTTTAATAGGAAGATTGATTGTAATTGATCTAATTTGTTAGCAAGTCTTGGACTTGTATAATTGTTGTACTATATTGAAAGCACTTATTCTTGTTCATTGAGTGACGTCTTTTTAGAGTGCATTAAGTGTAAAATCAAAATGTGTTAGTTTTTGTCCTACGTTTTTAGGGGGAAAACAAAAGTGATCTATATCTTAGGTGTAAGAGTGAGATTTTAATATTAAAACCCATCCCCATGCAATGCATCATGCAAGATGTCATGTTATATCATAATATTATACATGTACTCAATACAGTTAAAAATAGCATGCTAAAATATGGTTATACATGAACATATATATATGTATACATCACACATGGGCATAACAGTCATTCAGTCAATTAGGGGTCTAGGTAAGCTTACCGACGCAACAGTAGGTCCACAGTCATCTAGGGCAACCCATGCAACCTTAGCAGTCAAACAGTGAAAATGAGCCCATGGCCCATATTACGGGCCCATGTGGCCTACACGGCCCAAAATGGCCTTGGCTGTATGGATTACACAGCCTGACCCAATAATTTTCACACATCTATGTGGTTTACCCGTGTGGGCCCCACATGCTCGTGGGGCCCACACGGCCCAATTCGGCCCAACCCATGAATTCGCACATGGTCAGCCTCGTCGATCATACGCTCATGTTTAGTCCCACGGGCTACCACACGGGTAGCTGCACGCCTGTGTGGTGTCGACTATTCACACTTTTCGGCTTTTTGCCGATTTATGATTAAGGGCAGTGTTTACACACACCTTGTTTGTGAAAGTGCGCAAATAGCTCACGAGCACTCCAAACATACATTCAAACACAACATTCGGTTAATCGCCTACTACTTGAATTAGAAAGAACACTAGCCAAACACTTATCCCCTTAGTCGACAACTACTAACCTTGATTGAGCAACCGAGGCTTCACGCCTTCACATCGTAGAAAAAAATAACCACTAGCTTCTCGGTTGTTACCTGCATTAAGCTGAAACTTCTATTAACAGTTACTTACAAGAACAGTTTGAACCACAACGAGTATCAAATTTACCGAAAGCACAGAATCGCGCAAAAGAGATGAGTCAATTGGAAAGAAATATCAAAACCAACCTTCCCTTAAAACTTGATCAAAATAAAGCTATAGATTACCCGAAATTGACTTACCTCGAGTCGCAAAACTCAGTATTGAGTCGAAAGAAAATATAAGAAAGAGGAGAATGAACGAGGGAAAAAAGAACCAAGAACCCAAAAATTCGGCACCACAGTAGGGAAGAACCAATAAAAAATCACTATGGCACCCAAAGATAGAAAAGGGAAGAGAAACTAGAAGCAACCACGTTTTGGGAAAGGAAACAATTCCCTTTCGGCTTGAGAAAGAAGGCTAAGAAGAAGAAGAACTCTCAACTTACCAATTTTGGCAATAGCTAGAGGTTGAGAAAACCCAACTGGCCGTAAAAGTAATAGAAACAAGAAGAGAGAAAAAAAACTAAACTATCAGCAAAAATTCGAAAAGAACCAAAGGTTAGTCGAAATTCCTCCTGCCAATTTCGGTTCTACCTAAACACTCCTATCCACTCTCCCCAAAATCACTCTTAAAATCACTTCTAAGATCACTCAACCAAATCCCCACTTATCCACATCCTTTAACAACCGAAATTCCCTCCAACAACCTCTTAAAATTCAGCCACAACTCCCCACACTCCTCAAACACTCAAGTTTCGGTCAAACTACAACTCTCCCATGGCCAACAGTAAAAATAAATTCCCTGCTTGCGGTAGTACTCGAACTCCAGAGCTCTTGCTCATTAACACTCCTTTTAACCACCAGGCCAGCAGGCCCATTCTGTCATGTTTTGTAACGAACCGAATTTTACGGTTGTCAAAAAAGTATATTTTTGGGTCTATTTTTGAAAAAAAAAGGATTCGTAAATATTTATTAAAAATATTTACGAAGTCAATCGAGTGATTAATTAAAGTTTAATTAAGTGAATTTAGCTTAATTAAAAGTAATTAAGTAAAAGGACCAAATTGAATAAAGTGTAAAAGTTAAATTGCAGATTAAAAGAAAATGAAAAGGACCAAAATGGCAATTATGCCATTTGTCCTAAGTGAGGCGGCGTAAACATAAAAATCAGAGATTTTTATGTGTTAAAATATATATTAAATTATTATTATTGTTATTGTTCTTATTATTTAAAATGATATTATATTATAAATAAAATAAATATAAGACAAGTGTATGGTAAAAATAATTTATATGTGTACCAATGGTATACATACACCTGTAATACACATATGTTTGCTTATTATATAAGTATATTATATATTATTATTAAAAGTAAAGTAAATAAAAAGGAAATAAAAGAAAGAAATAGAATGGAAAGAAACAAAAATGGAACGAAACAGGGGAAGGAAGAAAGAAAAAGAGAAAAAGAAAGAAGAAAAGATGAAATTAAAGGTTTGAAGCTTGGAAGTTTAATAGGTAAGTCAATTTAGCCCTTTTTACTTAATTTGATGTTTTAGAAGCTTTAGAACAAGGTTTTGATGAAGTTAAGTTGATATTTTGAAAGATAGTTAATTATTAGACATTGTTCATATTGAACAAAAAGATGAATTAAGGGCTAAATTGATAGAAATTCAAGTTAGAAGTGAAATAATGATTAAATTGTAAAGTAATTCATAAGTTTTGAATGGTAGGGATTAAATTGAAAGAAATTTGAAATTCTAGTTTTATGCTGAAATTAGAGAGCTAATATTAGTTTAAAGTGAAAATTGAATGAAAATATTGAGTTAAATGTGAAGAATAAAAGTTAGTCTCGGTTTAGGACTAAATTGGAATTTAGACAAAAGTTGAATAAAAATTAAAACATTCAATGTGAAAAATTATACTGTATTAATGATTATAAATTGTATTAATTTCATAGCTAACGGGGTGTCAGAAAATCCTCGGTTAAGAAGGGAAAAGATGAGGTTAACGAGGGTTAGCTCGAAAATCACGGTTTGTGTTTTTATAATCCGAACTTAATATTTAATTGTTGAATTTATTATTTAATGTGTAGGTTGATGCATTGAAAAGTGAATTTTAATTGTTAATTATTATATTTTGATTGAATGTTATGGTAAGTAATTAAGGTAAGCAAAGCATTATTGTATTTTATGATTATTGAAATGAATCAAAATGTATATTGTATTGCAATTAAATTGCATGTGGATTGATATGGAAAAATGTATTAAATTGAATTGAAATTAAATTACAAATGAAATTGAAAATTTGAAAGTTCACTGAATACCCTATTAACTATATCGGGCTAGTCGGATATAGTTGGCATGCCATAGGATTGGAAGTGTTCAAGGATATTCTGACTGTGTGTCGATGAGACACTATATGTGTCGACTACTGTGATTGTTCCGGATTCATTCCGAAGATGTACTTTGTACCTGACTGTTACTATTACTATTTCGGATTTATTCCGATGAGGTACTTTGTGGATTGCTACTGTTATTGTTATCGTTACGGTGTATTCCGGGTTCGGCCGATAAAACACTGTATACTATCCCCGATGTGTGGGTTGGATCTGTGTATCCGTCCAGGTCCGAGTCATGTTAATAGGGGTAAATAAAGATACTGAATAGTTGACTGCTACTAAATAATTGACTGTTACTGAATAAACGACTGATACTGAATAAATGATTGTTACTGATTAACCGATTATTACTGTTGACTGAGTGATACTGAACAATAAAGATCAATTGGTTGTTACCAAATAATATTGACTGTTATTGAAATGAAATAGTACAGAATATTGAATGAAAGGTAAATAATATTATTATTCAAATGAATTGTAAGTAAAAGTACTGAAAAACTAATTGTTGCTAAATATTGGACTGTCTGAATGATACTAAATACTGGTTGTCACTGAATAAATATGAAAAATCGACGGATAATGAATAAATATTAAAACTGTATACATTTCATAGAAAGTGATTAACAAGATCTTAGTATTATAAATCAAAAACAAATGATTGAACTATTAAGAGTAATAGATTGAATTCCCAAGGTTCATTAATATATGATTTACAATTGCTTTAAGTATCGGTTATAGAAATACCACTGAGTTCATACTCAGCGTATAGTTTGTTTCTGTACGCAGGTTAAATAAAGCTAGACCGTCATCCCAGGCTGATCTCGAATTCAATGAGGTAATGCATGTATATTACTGGTATTGGCATGTACCTAGGATGTCAAAAGTGGTCAATTTGGAATGTTAATGTAAATGTTGTTATAAATGGTAATGGTTAAGTATAATTAAGCTTGATTTAGTATTGGCATTTGTATTAGTTGTGGTTTGAAATTTGCAGGGTTGGCTAGTAAAGTATGAAAGGTTCATTATTGAATCCACACAGCTTGGAACACAGGCGTATGACCAGACCGTGGGAGACACACGGCTTGCACACGGGCATGTTGTTAGGCCATGTTTAAAAGTCAGTGTTGCACACGGGTTGGGGACACGGGCGTGTCCCAAGCCACAAGGGCATGTTAAATTAGCCACACGGGCATGTGGTACTGTTCAAAAGAAGAAAATTTGAAATTGAACGAGAAATTTTCTAAGTTTTCGATCGAGCCCCAGTTTATTTTTAATTATATTTAATAAGTACTGTGGGCCGATTAAAGCTATGTTTAGATGTATAAAATTACGTTTATTCTTGTTTTAAGTGCAAATATACTGAAATGACCGGTAATACTCTGCAATCTTGTTTCGGCGATGGGACGGGATTAGGGGTGTTAGATGTTTTACCCACATTTAATTAAAAGCCTACTAACTAGAGACAGATGTTTATTCATAAAAAACAAAAATTTTGCACAAGCCAAGGCTTGAACCCAAGACTTTTCAGACTCTTTCCAAGACACTTAACCACTGAAGCAGACACTCAATTGTGTAGCACAAACATATGGAAATAAATATTAAGGACTTTTGGGGCGTTACAACTCTACCCCCTAAAAAAATGTTGGCATCGAAATTTTACCTGATTAGAATAGGTGAGGGTATTGTTGTCGCATTGCCTCATCTGGTTCCCACGTGGCCTCCTCAAAGCTGTGATTGCGCCAAAAAACCTTCACTAGTGGGATAGACTTCCTCCTTAAAACCTTGACATCATGTTCTACTATCTGAACCGGCTTCTCTTTAAAGGTCAAATCTAGCCTCACCTCTATTTCCTCAACTGAAATAATATACGTGGGATCAGAGCAGTAGCGCCTCAACATAGAGACGTAGAACACATCGTGAATCTGACCTAGCTCTGAAGGTTACTCCAACTGATAGGCAACCGGTTCCACACATTTTAGTATGCGGTAAAGCCTAATAAACCTTAGCTCAACTTGCCCTTACGTCTGAACCTCAGTACCTTCTTCTATGGCGACACCTTAAGAAAAACAAAGTCCCTCACAGAATACTTAATCTCTCTATGCTTCAGATCCGCATATGACTTCTGTCTGTGTGATGTCGCTTTTAGTTTATCTCGAGTCTGTCTGGCTTTATCTTCGGTATCAAAAACTAATTCAGGACCCAGAACATGACACTCGCCCAACTCAGTCCAACACGAAGGAGTACGACACTTACGACCATATAATGCCTCATAAAGTGCAATCTCTATGCTAGACTGGTAGCTATTGTTATAAGCAAACTCTGCTAGCGGCAAATAATCCTCCCAAGTGCCTCGGAAATCAATCACGCAGCTCCTTAACATGTCCTCGAGTATCTGAATCACCTTCTCTGACTGACCATCTGGTTGAGGATGGAACGCAGTACTGAAGTCCAATTTCGTACCCAGAGCTTCATGTAACTTCTTCTAAAACCGAGACATGAAGCGAGGACCCCTATTGGATATTATTGAAGCCGGTACCCTATGCTGTCTCACTATTTTAGACACATACAATTTAGCTAGCTTCTGCAAAGAGTAATCAGTACGAACTAGTATGAAATGGACAGATTTGGTTAATCGATCCACAATGACCCATACTGAATCCTTCTTAGTAGGCGTTAGGGGCAACCCATTTACGAAGTCTATAGTCACTCTCTTCTACTTCCAAAGTGGAATTTTAACTGGCTGAAGCAACTCTGAAGGTAACTAATGTACAGCCTTAACCTGCTAGCATGTCAAACATTTACCCCCGAAGTCGGTAACTTCACTCTTAAGTTCTGGGCACCAATATAACTCACAAAGATCTCGATACATCTTATTTCCACCAGGATGCATAGCATAAGGACTACTATGTGCTTCACACAGTATAGACTGACGCAAATCAGTATCCTTAGGTACACTTATCCTCCCATGAAAATAGAGCACCCCTTCACTATTCAGCCCAAAATCTACAGTATCTCTACTCTCAACTTGTCGGAAACGAAGGCCTAATGACTCATCCACCAACTGTTTACCCTTAATCTACTCAATCCACGTCGGTTTAACTTGGAGTTCAGCAAACAAACTACCATCATCAAATAAACTGAGGCGAGCAAACATTACCCTCAGATCGGTCATAGCTCTATGACTCAGTGTGTCCGCCACCACATTGGCCTTCCCAGGATGGTATTCGATCATACATTCATAGTCTTTAAGCAGCTCAATCTATCTACACTGCCTAAGATTTAGCTCATTCTGAGTGAGGAGATACTTGTGATCCGTGTAAATGATACACTTTTCATCGTACAGGTAATGCCTCTAAATTTTCAATGTGAATACCACTGCGGCCAACTCCAAGTCGTGCGTTGGATAATTTGCCTCATGGGTCTTAAGCTGATGAGACGCATATGCTACCACCTTACCCTCTTGCATCAACACACATCCCAAACCAACATGTGATACATCATCAGAGACAAAGTGAACTCTTTCCCGCACTGGTCAGATCAAGACAGGGCCTCAATCCATAACTTTCTTGAGCTTTTCAAACCCCTCCTGCTACACATCAGTCAAGCTAAACGGTACACCCTTACGTAACAGCTTAGTCATAAGTGCTGCAATCAATGAAAACCCCTCTACAAATAGCTGATAATACCCTGCCAGTCCAAAAAAAATTGTGGATCTCAGATACAGTCTTAGGCAGCTTCCAATCCAAAACGGCCTCAATCTTTTGAGGACCAACCCTAACCCCTTCAGCAGATACCACATGGCCTAAAAATGTTACTTGTCGTAACCAGAACTCATATTTACTAAACTTGGCGTACAGTTGTTTCTCCCCCAGAATCTGCAGAACCACTCAGAAATGTTAATCATGTCCATCCTTAGTCCTCGAATACACCAGGATGTCGTCAATAAAAACCATTACGAACCGATCCAGATAAGGCTGGAACACTCAGTTCATCATATCCATAAAAGCCGTTGGTGTATTCGTTAGTCCAAATGGCATCATTAGGAACTCAAAATGACCATAACGAGTACTAAACACTGTCTTGTATACATCAGTCTCTTTGACCCTCAGTTGATGGTACCCAGATCAGAGATCAATCTTAGAGAAAACCAAAGCTCCTCGAAATTGGTCGAACAGATAGGGGGTAATTATTCTTAATGGTTAATTTATTCAATTACCGGTAACCAATGCACATACGCATAGATCCATCCTTCTTTTTCACAAATAAAATTAGTGCTCCCCACAGAGACACACTAGGGCGGATGAACCCACGATCCAATAATTCTTGAATTTGAGCTTTAAGCTCCACAAGCTCCTTCGATGCCATTTTATAAGAGGCGATGGACACAAGAGCTATACCAGACAGGAGCTCAATCCCAAACTCAACTTCACGATTTGGAGGTAACCCAGGTAGCTCATCAGAAAAGACATCCGAAAAGTCTTTAACCATTTTGATGTCTTTAATAGAAGAAACCCCAAAATCTGAAATACTGATGTAGGCCAGAAATGCCTTACATCCCTTACGAACCAACTTTTTCGCCTTCAGTGCAGAGATCACATTTGATAAGTAGTTCCGACACTCCCCAATTACAACTACCTCGTCATCCTCTGCAGTTCTTAGTACCATCCGTTTGGTAGCACAATCCATGCTCACTCGATGTTTAACCAGTCAGTCCATTTCCAATATTAAATTAAATTCTCAAAAATGAAGTTCCATCAAATCCGCCAAAAAGATAACCCCTTAAACCTCTAAAGGAACATCTCTGAATAGTTTATTTACCCTCACTGACTGCCCTAAAGGACTCAGCTCAGTAACCTCACTCGCAGTACTCTCAACCAAGACACCCAAAGTCTCAGACATAGTACAAGCTATATAGGAATGAGTAGATCCTATATCTATCAATGCAGTATAAGGTACATTATAGATAAAGAACGTACTCGTGATAACATCCAGAGTATCTCCATCCTCTAGGTGACGTGCAGCATAAACTAGAGCTGGCTGCCTCGCCTCAGTATGCCCAGTACCTCTGCCTGGTGTCCTTTGACCACGGCCCAAACCATTATGACCTTTGACCTGACCCCGGCCTCTCGGTGGCTGTTGAACACCCCCTTAGCGGCTGTGTAGTACCCAAACCTGTAGCTTGCATATGATAGGACCTCCATGGACACTCTCTAATACGATGCTTTAATGATCCACACCTTAAACATGCCCCTATCATTTTTCAGCACTCGCCCTGATAGTGTCTCTCACAATCAGCACAAGACTACGGTCCAGCAACAGTAACAAGGGCCCTAACTCTAGCTGGCCCATCAACTCAGGCCTTTTTTTAGGCCTCAAAAAGGAACTTGAGGGCTCTGAATCCCTCCTGACCCTACCTCTCTCTTTCTCACGATTCAGACACTCCGTGCGCTTTACTTCATCGGTGATCTTCACCTTTTCAACTAATGCAGCAAAATCTCGCTCCCTTTGTGGAGCTACCAGAACCCGTAAACTATCCCTGAGGCCATCCTCGAAGCGAACACATCGCTCGTACTCAGTTGCCACCATCCCTCGCGTATAGCAACTTAGTCCCAAAAATTTAGCCTCATATTCGGCCACTGACTTATCCTCCTGAATTAGATTCAGAAACTCTCTCCTCCAAGCATCCACATAACTAGCACCCACGTACTTTCCCTGAAAAGCAGTCTTGAAAAATTCCTAGGATAGTCGATCAGGCTGAGTGCCCTCTTTAACCGTAAGCCACCACTGGTAAGCCTCATTCCTCAGCAGTGACACTACACCCTTTAATTTCTGCTCGGAGGTGCAGTCGAGATCGTCTATAATCCTCTCTGTGGCCTCAATCCAATATTCAGCCACATTAAGGGCAACTCCAGCAATACCCTTAAAAATCTCAGCTCCATTAGACCAGAGTCGTTCCATAACAGACCCACGGCCCACAACACTAGTATTAGGCCCAGCGATCCTCTCCGGAATTCTTAACATGGCTTGGGACAGTGCGTCGTCCCCAGCCGCTCGATCATGAGACCTAGTCTCAATTACAAATGAAACCGGTGTGGTGTTTCACTAGTTTCTAAATTAGGTATGTAGCCAGACAATGAGGATCCAGCTCGAGCACCTCCACGGCCTCTGCCACGGCCTCTTGTACCCCTTCCGCGAGTACCTCTGGTGCTCATTATCAAATTACGTTTTATCTGTATTAACAGTTTTATGCATCAGTTTACAGTTCCAGTATTTATTAATAGATATTTTATGGAAAATAGTATCGGTAATTTAGGATTCATTTTCGTAGATCGCAGTCCTACTATGGTTTTTAGTTTACCCTAACTAGAGTATTTCAGTATAGTCTACTACCTACAGTAGTCTCAGCATTTCAGTTTAAACAAACAACAGTTTCAAAAGACTTACAGAATCTGCGTCGGAGACTCGGTATACCACACATTCAGTAAAATATTTCAAAATACTTCAAATCATTTGAAATAGTTCTTTTAGAAATTTCAAGTTTTAAAATAAACCCAAATCCACAGTCGAGTTTTGTAACTTGGCTCTAATACTACTAAATGTAGCACCCTAAACTCGGCCTGGACGTTATGGCTGAATCTGGCGATGTCACGTTTAACTATTTTTCATAAAGTGTGATATCGTTAAAAACTCAATCTCTATTTAATCTCTTTGTGTGATCTTAAAGATGAATTAAAGGCGTTCATTCATTTCCAAATATGTGAACCGTTTGTCAAAAAGTTAACTATTTTAAAATGTCATTATTATTTTCACTAAAACGTTATTTCTTGCGGAAGTTCTTAAAACGGGTTGTGTATTCGTGGTATCTTTGAAAAACGTTTATCTTTTTGAAAACTCGCGTCTTTTCCTACTACTAGTAGTATTAAATCAAAGTAAATCCCAAATTAAAAATAAAATCCAAAGAGGCCTTATTACAATAAAAATACCCCAACTAATAATGCTTATAATTAAAACTAAATGCGAAAATGGTAGTAGTTGTGTGGCCACCTCTGAGTTTCCCACTGCACTAATCCACCTAAGTCTGGGGATTACTTGCACAGATAAACAAAAGGGTGAGTTTACGAAAACTTTGTATGTAATCCAATATCAAACAACCATACAGTAAGCAAATATAGTCTGGGCCTAAGCTCAATTCAGTAATGGTTCAGTTTCAGTTAGGGCCTTAGCCCATTACAATATCAATATCAGTTTGGGCCTAAGCCCATCTCAGTGACAGTAATGGTACATATATGCAATTAGGAAAATCCTACCCAACCAGCCTCTACACTCCATCTCTGTCCAACCCTACACTCCATGTAGGGATATAATCAACCCACCCATCCCTACACTCCAAGTAGTACCGGTTGCGGCACTAAACAGTATTTACAGCAGAGCTGCCAGTACAGTACACTTCTTCCAATCATATTAAAACCCATCCCCATGCAATGCATCATGCATTATGCAACATGTCATGTCATATCATAATATTATACATGTACTCAATAAGTTAAAAATAACATGCTAAAATATAGTGATACATGAACATATATATATATATGTATACATCACACAGGGGCATAATAGTCATCCTGTCAATTAAGAGTCTAGGTAAGCTTACTGACCTAACAGTAGGGCCATAGTCATCTCGGGCGGCTTGTACAACCTTAGCAGTCAAACAGTGAAAATGGGCCCACGACCCATATTGTGGGCCCACCCAAAATGGCCTTGGTCTTGTGGATTACATAGATTGACCCAATAATTTCCACACGTCTGTGTGGTTCACCTGTATGGGGCCCACATGCCTATAGGGCCCACCTGGCCCAATACGACCCAATATGGCACAACCCATGAATTCGCACATGGTCGACTTCGTCGATCATATGCCCATGTTTAGCTCCACGGGCTACCACACGGGTAGCTGCACGCCTGTGTGGTTCCGACTATTCACACTTTTCGATTTTTTGCTGATTTATGATTAAAGGCAGTGTTTACACACACCTTGTTTGCGAAAGTGAGTAAATAGCCCATGAGCACTCCAAACCTACATTCAACCATAATATTCGGTTAATTGCGTACTAATCGAATGAAAAAGAACACTAGCCAAACACTTATCCCCTTAGTCGACAACCACTAACCTTGATTGAACAACCGAGGCTTCATGCTTTTACATTGTAGAAAAAGAATAACCACTAGCTTTTCTGTTGTTACCTACATTAAGCCGAAACTTTATTAACAGTTACTCACAAGAATAGCTTGAACCATAACAAGTATCAAATTTACCAAAAGCGCAAAATCATCAAAGGAGATGAGTCAATTGGAAAGAAATATCAAAACCAACCTTCTCTTAAAACTTGATCAAAATAAAGCTATAGATTACCCGAAATTGACTTACCTCGAGTCACAAAACTCATTATTGAGTCGAAAAAAATATAAGAATGAGGGAAAAAAAAAACTAAGAACCCAAAAATTCGGCAACACATTAGGGAAGAACCAATAAAAAATCATAATAGCACACAAAGATAGAGAGGGGAAGAGAGACTAGAAGCAACCGCGTTTTGAGAAAGGAAACAATTCCCTTTTGGCTTGGAAAAGAAGGCTAAGAAGAAGAAGAAGAACACTCAACTCACCGATTTCGACAATAGCTAGAGGTTAAGAAAACCCGACTAGCTGCAAAAGTAATAGAAACAAGAAGAGAGTAAAAAAAACTAAACTATCAGCAAAAATTCAGAAAAAACCAAAGGTTAGCTAAAATTCCTCCTATCAATTTTGGTTCTACCTAAACATCCCATCCACTCTCCCTAAAATCACTCCTAAAATCACTCCTAAGATCACTCAACCAAATCCCCACTTATCCACATCCCTTAACAACTGAACTTCCCTCCAACAACCTCTTAAAATTCGGCCATAACTCTCCACACTCCTCAAACACTCAGGTTTCAGTCAAACTACAACTCTCCCAAGCCAACAGTAAAAATAAATTCCCTACTTGCGCCAGTACTCAAACTCTAGAGCTCCTGCTCATTAACACTCCTTTTAACCACCAGACCAGCAGGTCCATTCTGTTATGTTTTACCCACATTTAATTAAAAGCATACTAACTAAAGACAGAGGCTTATTCATGAAAAACAAAACTTTTGCACAAGCCAGTGCTTAAACCCAAGACTTCTCAGACTCTTCCCAGGACACTTAACCACTAAAGCAGACACTCAATTGTGTAGCACAAACATACGAAAATAAACATTAAGGATTTTTGGGGCGTTACAGGTTTCTTGGTTTGCAAATGAGATAGTTAGAATATCATACACCTGGGCAAAACAATTTGTTTCTTTTTGCAGGAAGGAATTACTTAGACAAAAGGTACCAAGGCCAACATACCAAATGTTGGAGAATTGGATCAGCCTTTGTACTGATGGTACAGTTTAGGTAGATTCTAGTAAGGCTGTAGCAGGAAGAGTCTTGAGGAATGGTAACAGGGAGTAGATTATGGGATATAATAGGTATCTGGGTGCATGTTTTGTCTTAGATGCTGAACTGTGGGGTATTCTTGACGGCTTGAATCTTATCCAAGATAGGAGATACAATGCAGTAATGATTCAAATGGATAGCTTGAAGGCGGTTAAGGCCATTCAGGAATCCTCGCTGACGAATTCAAAATTCGCCCTTATTAGACGCATTCATCATCTGTTGGAGAATATAAGATTATGAGATTTGCAGCACATTCCCAAGGACCACAACAAAATAGTTGATTGCATAGCCAAAATGGCCTTTGATACAAATTATAGCCTGATGGTGTTTAAAGATATTCCAAACAAGGTCCTAACTATTTCTTCTGCTGTTCAAGTAAGAGATAATCTTGCTCAGAGTTTTCTTGTGTAATTAGTTTGAATTGCGAGCTTGTTATTATTTTTACCAAAAAAAGAAAGAAAGAGCATTCTTAAAATTCATAATTATATACATACAATCAAAAAATCCTGAAAAGCATTCCCAAAAAAATTTCATTTAAAACTAAAATTAATTTTGCCATCACAAGAAAATTTATTCGACAATTAAAAGAAAATTTTTCCATTTTAATACAATTTTCAGAATTTATCAATTAATAAAATTGCATTCTTAACATGAAATAAGATTCAAACAATAAATTGAAATAATTAGTTGACTTATCTATCATAGTAACCAAAGATCAGACAATATTTGCAATTTACAATTCTAGCTTCAGACTCGATCTTTAAACAATCATTTTGGTTATAAACTATTATTTTATTTTGTTCGCTATTATTGTCTTAATTTTAAATCTCATATGAAAATCATATTAAATCCTTAAAATTATTAAAAAAATAAATAGAGACAATAGCAAGAAAAGATAAAAACTAATGTTAGTAAAATATGATGGTCTTAAAGCATATAGAACATTTTCCTTGAGGACTTAATATGCCTCCAGAATACTACAAAACTCTCAACACTTTAAGCATAATAGTGAAAATGACTTGAAAAGCTAATAAAGTCTTAGCTCGATTGACATCGACATTATTGCCAATGCAGGAGGTCGTGGGTTTGAGTGTGCTGAAGTGCATTATCCTCCTATCTAAGGGTTAGGGTGCGACTATGAGTAGTTGTAGGTATTGTATAGAAAAAAACATTATTTATGGTACTGAAAGACACCCTACACGAATGGAGTACAGCTTGAAATTCTCCATTAGGTAAAAAAACCCCAACATTACTAATAGAAAAGCCCTTTACAAAGACATCCAATAATTGCATATTTCCATAAGATACACTTTTATATAGGGATATATCTTTTAATGAAATACCCTTTGATAGAATTATATTGTTTTGCAAGATTACTTTATATAAAGTTATGGCGTTATAAAATAAGGTTCAAAAGTTGAGTCTTTACAATACAACTATTTAATCAATAATTATAATTTGTTAGACTTTTCTAAATAATAAAACACTATTACCTATCAATATTATAAACTATTAACAATCATTAATGTATTTTTGAATATTCACTATCAATCTATAATAATGGTTTTGCTTTTATAATGATTTGGATTTTACAAGTTCCAACTTTTTAAATGGAATTCAAATTTTAGGTTTGATCAAGTTAGATTTTTCCAAATCCAATTTTTTTTTTAATGGACATCCAAATGAAGTAGGATTTAAAAACTCAATTTCAAAATTTTGAACTCAATTCCAAGTTTCTAGAAGAAGCATTAGGTACTAAATTGAAAAATAAATTATCAGGAAGACTAATTTTATATATAACCCTAATTTGTATAAAACATCCGATATAGGAAGAGTTAGTTTTGTATATAAGCATAATTTATATAAACCAGCCAATATATAGAAAGTGAAGTTTTGGATATTTGCTTAGGAAAAACAAAGGGCATATTCCAAATGCTTTGTTCTCCTAAATCTGTAAATTATTTTTCATGGCAGGGACAGCCAAGCTAACTTTATGTTATGTCATTACCTGTTATGTCCTTCACTATAACTCAAACTATATGTATTTATATGTATATATTATATATTACAAGTTGTTAGTAAACACTAAAGAACAAGCTGGTTTAGTTAAATTAGTCAAGTAAAACATTAAGCCTCTCTCTTCCTTTGATTTTGAATTTTTTTTTGTTAGGTAAGCTATGTTAACTTATTATTAATTAATCTTTTTATTATTTGGATCTTTGTACGTGTAATATATTTATTTGATTGATACATATTTAAGAATTTATAAGATAAAATATTCATATTTGAATAGAAATTGAATATAAAATTTGTTATATCTCTCTATGTGTCCCTTCATGTGTCATCAATGAGCAAATTATAAGCTAATGTATCTACGTACGTGGGATCTTAGATTCATTGATTGCTTGACTGTTCTAAAAAGTCATATCACAGGACATTAGATCACCGCGGTTATAAGGGGATAATATGCAATTCTACTATCAGTAGGATTCAAGATGCGTGGAGTCTTTCATCTCTCGTATATAAGCTCACCACAACACCTAAGGAAGGAGACTAAGATATAGAAACCACTTGACCTTCTTCCTCTTCTTCCTTTTATCTAAATTTATTTCATCAAACAATTTTACCAGACACTTTATTTAATGTCTCTCGGTCTCAATCAAGGGTAAATGACAATCACAACCACCATCTTTTCTTCTTTATTAATCTCATTGGTTAACAAAATTAGTTTTTTAAAAAATAAAATAAAAAGGAAAAGACATGAATATAATATGCATGTAGTAAATAGGAGAATTAGCAGGTTATTTGTAGAGTTTCCTTATCAAACAATTAATACAGATATCTGCAAATAAAATTCTTAATGCCTTTCATAGAAAGAAAAGAAACTCTGAATGCCTAATTATAGTGATGTAGACATAAGTCTCTCCCTCCATTTTCGTATTCATAGCTGATTCAAAATTTAATTCCATGTTTGACTCTATATATTATAATATGATGATGATCATCTCGACCACAATTGAGTTTAGGGTTTGACTAAGTTTATTCATCTCTCTCGAAAGGGTGAAAATCTTGGAACACTGCCTCTAACCTTCAGTGCTTCATGTATATCTATAAAAAAAATATTATTCTTTAGAGTATAAATTATATCAACAACAAAACAAAACAAAACAATTGTATTTATTCCTAATATAATTTTGGATTTATAAAAGTTAATATCTCACGAAAAAAGGGTGGAGAGGACGGACGCGGATAATAATAAATAATAAAAATGGCTCCTGGCAATGGAGGGAGTCACAGTCGCCCAAATCCGTCCTGTCCCCATTTAAATTACTTGTTTAATAAAATCAGCGAAATCGTCGTCAAAGCCAAAATAAATATCTAACGCAAAAGCATTGCCTAAAGGACAAGTCTCACCGCTAACTAGTTTTGAGCCACAAATTTTATCTTTATTCTATTATAGTCATATATCTCCTCCATTTCAATGCTAAAGATAGGGTTTGGAGCCTAAGATTTATTCTTTTCCTTTTAATTACAATTTTCATCCAACCTTCTTTTATTCACTAAAATATTTTTAATTTTATCATTATTGAGAAAATTGTTTCATTCATTTTCATAAATCAACAACAAATTTCGAGCCACATAATTAAACCACATCATCAAATTGTAATATTATTTTTCTATCCACCAAATTCCCACTCCGGAATTTATCACATAATATCGAGTTGGCAGCCTAGCTATACCTTTCGTTTTCACTTTTTTCAACTATTTTCGTCGTCCAATCAATTGCAGGTTTGACGTCATGGAAATAATGAAGCACACTCGTGCTAGACTTTTCTAACCTAAACCCAATTGGTGCGCCTCTTTTCTCTCCCTCCAAACGCCATTTTCTAACCCTTCATATATATATATATATACGCACGCACTGCCTTTTAGTCTAACTCATTCACCTAAGCAAAGATCAATTCCCCAAGGTTCTTTTTTTTTTTTTTATGTATCTTCTCTTTGAGTTGATCTTTTAGTGTCGGTTGACTCGTAATCTTATTGTTCTCAAGGCTGGAACCTTTTACACGAATGACAAAGGTTTTTCCCAACGCTAGTTTTACCATCGGTGATGCCATCTCGGAGAAACAGCCACCGCAGAATAAGCTGTTATCGGCGGGTGAAACAAGTGAGGAGACGATTCTAACCGTCTGGAAAAAGTCATTGCTTTTCAACTGCAATGGCTTCACGGTGTTCGATTCTAAAGGTGACTTGGTTTACAGGGTCGATAATTACATGGAAGGCAATAAGGGTGAGATCCTTCTCATGGATGCCAGTGGCAACCCTCTCCTCACTATCCGCCGCAAGGTAAAACATCAGTTTAAAATGGTTAAATCTATTATTAGTTAATTAGTTGCAGTTTTACTGATGTTGTTATGTTTGGATATCGTCAGAAAATGAGCCTCGGTGATAGTTGGCTGGTATACGAGGGAGAATCCGTGGAGAAGCCCCGACTTTGCGTTAAGAAATCAGTGAATATCTTAAGCAAGTGCTTGGCTTACGTTAGCTCCGGCAACAATAACAGTCGGAATAACATCATGTACGAGATTGAAGGCTCGTATTCGCAACGAAATTGCGCTGTTTTCGATGATAAGAGGCGGATAGTAGCCGAAATCAAGCGGAAAGAAGCTGTTGGCGGTGTCGCCTTTGGAACCGACGTCTTCCGCCTTATTGTTCGGCCGGGATATATCACAACGGACTCCGCCATGGCTCTACTTATCCTTCTCGATCAAATGTTCGGATCTTCCAGACGATAAAACTTTCTTTTTCTTCAACCGAAAACATCTTTGGTTTCTATGAAATTTCTCCGGTCGTCCCCAGTAAATCATTTCACTTTTGCAAGAACAAAAAAGAAAAAAGAAAAAAAAAGAAACTGAAGCTGGTTTTATTGATCTTGGGGCTTGGTTTTTTCGTTTTAGATAAAAAGCCAAAGGTCCCAATGGGGATGTACATGCGTTCAACAGATCAAAGAATAAAAAATTTTCAATCTCCATGATTGTTATGATGTGATCTGGTTTGTTCTTTGTAGAGATAAAATCAAAAGGAAAATCCAAGAACATGATGAGTTGGTTTTCTATATATATCGTATTAGTGACGATAGAGATGGGATCTTAGCCCACGAGGGAAAATAAAAAGCTTACAGACCATATTGCCAATGCGAAACTTCATTGTCGGTCATGCTTAAAATAAGGAATAGAAAGCGAAACTCCTTTGAAAAATAAGGAAAGCAAAATCAATACTTAAGCAGATGTAACATTGAATTTTCTTTTAGAAATTAATTTTTAAAAATGTTTTGGAAGTCTTATATTATTTTATTTTATTCTTTATTTTTTAAAATATTTTTCATCGAATTTTAAAATTACTAAATATTTTATGTTAAAAAGAAACTAAATAATTTGGACAGCTAAGTATATTTTATCTATAAAACGGGAGTTATATGTGCAAGACAAGTTAGAAGAGTATGATTTCAGAGCTGAGCTCGTCTTATTCATTCTAACACTTCCTAGAAGCTTCGGGATTTCAGTAAAACTGCTATTTATTCCTTTTACTATCTTTTACACTTAATATTTGAATAAATTAGTCTATATAAAAATGTAAATTAGTCTTCTTCTTTTTTTAAATTTCATCCATTTCTGTTATTAAAATTTAATCCTTATACGTCTACATGAGATATACTGGCACGTCATGTGTAATTATCTGATTATTCCGTCAATCACATTAATTTTTTATAGTAAAAATTAGATAAAAATTTTAACTAAAAAGACTAATTTACTTTCTTATTTAACATACAAGGACTAAATTATTAATTTTTTCAGTAAAAAGGATAAAATTGTAATTCGACTTCTAGTATAAATACTTTGAAACTAGATTGTTACCCTTAAAATTCCCATACCAAGATATTAAATTCTTTATATACTTGGCTGATTTACATTTTGTTTATCGTTTGTTGAGTTGAAACTGGAATGTCACTGTTCATTATATTCTGAGGTCCTAAAATACTATTACTGATCATATAACCAAGTGTATGGTGACAAATTTCATAGAAATTCATTAATTTAAAGAGCACCCACAATCAACTAGAAGCTTCATTAAAACGTATTATGTTACTTTTTTGAGAAATTAGTGTATTATTTTCGCTTTAGGCTGTTTTTATTTACCAAAATGTATATATGTTGAGACACTGACTTTCATGCTCAACAAAGTATGTATCAACTTATTATCCCTGGCTGATTTTGTTTTTATCGGAACCTAGAGCATTTGCTATGGTCTGCTAGCAATGACAGCAGATTATGCAATGTCACCAAATAATTCCATGTTTTTATTTGAACCCAAAAAAGAGAAGAAAAAAAAAAGAAAAAGGAAATTACGTAGATGAGTTCGGTTTCCTAGAGGCTTGATTGATCTGTGGTTTCATAAGCTTATAGTTATGTAGTCTTTGGTGGTTTCATAAGCTGCAGTATTCGGTCGATTGCTACATTTGTTTCCTCTTCTCCTTTCAATCTTTGGCCAACCTCTTTGGCTCTAGTCCTCAATATTTCCCCCCCTTCTTGCTCTATTACTTCATTGATAATCCTAGCAATTTCCTCACTTTTAAGCTTGCCATTCTCTCTTGGCACCTTTATACCCACACCAAGTTCTGTCACCACCTTGGCATTAAAGGGCTGGTCATTTTTCATTGGCATTGCTATGATTGGTACACCATTGATGATGCCTTCTAGTGTTGAATTCCACCCACAATGACTCACAAATCCACCTATGTTTGAATGGCTAAGTATTTTTGCCTGTGGAACCCATCTTTGCACCATCAAACCTCTCTCCTCAAATCTCTTGGAAAAGCCTTCCAATAAAGCGGTGTTATCTCCACCTTGAAATCTCACAGCCCATATAAAACAAATCTTGCTAAGTTCTAGCCCCATAGCTATCTCCTCCATGTCTTCCTTTGAAATAAAAAGCTCACTTCCAAAGGAAACTAACACAACTGAACCAGGTTTCTTCTTTCCAAGCCATTCCATGATATGAACATCTTCCTCTCTGTTGCCACATTCTTGAACGAGGGGTCCAACAGGAACTGTCTGTTTCCCCACTAAAACAGACACATAATCAATGTACTGAGCTTCAATCATTCGTGAGGTATTGATCAGCACCATGTTTGAAGATCTTTCCAAGCATTCCAAAAACCTGTCTTTGTTTCTAACACCATTTTCAGTACCACCAAACCATTGGAGAAGATATTTATTGAGTTCAGCCTCTTGGATAGAGTGTTCCATGTTGGGGTTCTTAAAATAATGGACCGCTGAGGAGATACCAGCGGCACCAGTGGTTAAGAACATGACAGATTCAACATCTTGCTCATTAGCTGCTGCTGCAGCCCATGGCTGCAAAAAATCGTAGATCACTAAATTGGGTTTAAGGGTACTCAAGATATTGGAGAAATTAGGCTTTGCTGCATCAAAGGCTGGTATGAGAAAAGGGAAAAGGTGAGGAGGGAGACTTCTGGTGGTGTGGTGGCGTGGGGGCAGTTGTGGAGGTGAAGGAAGGTGAAGATCTATGAGTTGAATTGAAGATGACTCAACTTGAACATTACCACTTTTTCTTATGGAATCTAGATTGATGGGAGTTGAACAAAAATATATGATGAAATTTCTGGCGGAAAGCTTCTTGGCAAGCTGAAGGTAGGGTGATATGTGGCCTTGAGCTAACCATGGTAGCAGCAGAATACTTGGATTCTGTTGTTGGAGTTCCATTACTCTTGGTCCGCAAGCAAGATTCGTATTATTGTTTTTTATCCTTAAGATGTTTAAACTGCATATAAAGGAAGAAACAGATGGCAAAAGTGATTTGAATTCTCTTTGTTGTTTCTTTATTTAGAAATTGACCGACATCATCGTGAATTGAAGTAACGTGAAAGTCATCCTAAAATTTGGTGATGGAATTTCTTCGATGTTAATCCAACCAATCTTGCGATAATAAGCTTTGGGTTTTCGTATCGATACTTTATCACAATTTTCTGCACTTTTAAGTTTCTTATCACTTTAATCCCCTGTTCAATTCACAAGTATATCAACCCAAATACAATTCAATCATATAAACTTTCAATTCCACCTCAATAATCAAATAACTCATCATGATATCTTCTAATTATAACAAAGTTCATAATATTAACACTGAGTATTTATAATTTACAACTAGGTCCAATAATACATTTCATTTGAATCGACTATATCTATGTACATGCCATATCTAAAACCAAAATATTAAGCCTTACTCTCTTTCAAGCTAGAAGATGTGATGAGATGAGCCCCGTCAATCACTGTCCTAGCTCGTCAAAACAAGCTTTTACCAATTCGTTGGAAAGAAACACGTTAGCCTTGTGACGGCTTAGTAAGTACTACAAGAATTTAAATCTTATTTCTAAAATATAATAATATTAATTACAATCACATGAATAAGTTCACTTCATTCTTCATATTAATCCAAATAAACAATTTTTATCAACTTATAACTTTTAAACCACTTACCCCATTCACTGTTAACCGCACTTACCGGATGTTTCATTCCTCTTTCTTAGCCCATTGTAGACTAGACAGAACACTTAGGATATTTAGAACAGATACAAAGGGCACTGAAGTGTGTTAATGGAACAAAACAACACCAATGTGCTTATCGGAACAGAACAACAATGTAGTGCTTATCAGAATAGAAAAGCACCAAAGTTCTTAAACAGAACAAAAAGTGCGCTAAATTTCCATAATGGCATGCCATCAATATCATAATAGGTCTTATCTTATCTACATGGGCTTTAACAAAATCAATTCAACTTTTCACATCTTATAATTTAGTCCTTGAAGTCATAAATCTTAAAGAATATATAATTTTACTACACATTTGACATTCACAATATATATACTTTAACGGTTGTTACATTTATTTTTCTTTTTGTCCTTATTTATGTCCTTGTGATATGTTCTATTTTCTTTAAATTTAGTCATTTTCTATTATAACAACATATTTATAACTAATTAACTAAATAACATACTTTATAGTTTAAATCTAAAAGGAATGAGATAAAATCCTTGAAGTACTTACAACCAAGGCTTGAATAGAGTATTTTCTTCTCTTTTTACTCTTTGGCTACTCCTTTTCCTTTGTCTTCAATTTGATCTTCTCATTTCTTTTCTTTTCTTTTCTTCATTTTCATATCAAAACACATAACATCTACTTGTTAAAATCATAATTAAATAACATATTTATGCTTAACTAATGAAACTAACAGGAATTCATGAAGAACTTATCATCCTTTACCTTAATCTCTTGAAATCACAATCTAGTGCTTATTTTTTCTCACTTCCAAGACAAATGTTGCCTCTCTTTTCATGAAACTAAGATGACTACTAGGTTCCTTTATTTATTTTGCTAAGGAAATATGAAAGAAATTGAGCTTAGAAAAGCTTAAAAATGGTGGAATGACCTAATTGTTATAAAAGAAAAAGTTGGGTTGGATGGTTTTGGTGAATGACGTGAAGCATATATGAAAGATGAAGGGTTCTTCTCATCTTTTCTACATAATTATACTAAAATAGCTCTTAATTAAATAATCGAAATAATGATTTGCAATTTAGTCCACCAATCACTATTACACACAATTTTATCCTTAATCATTAAGCTTTTTCATAGTTATATAATTTAAGTAATTACTATTGAACTCTTCAACTTTCTCTACATACTATGCATGATTCATGTTTTATTTTGGTAAAATTTCACTTCTAGTCCTTCCTCCTTTTTTCTCAAATTCAATGTAATTATCTCAACTTTTGATTTTCGTACTTTTGCCCCAACATTTTCCATTCTCTTACAATTAAGTGATTACCTCAAATTAATATTTCTCATCTCGAATATATTTCTAATTTTCTTCTTGCTCTAACTATTTTCTATATATTGCTCTAAAATTCCTATTAGATCTTTCTTTTGTTTTTTTAATTCTCTAATATTCCTAACCCGACCTGTTATTATATCAAGCTGATTGTACATTAAAGATGTCACGGAGATTAAATTAATTAATTTCAATATTATAGTAACAAATTGTCTGACACAATCAAAGGATACAAAATTTCCAACAATTTATTTAATTGGTTTTGATATTTTGGCATTTAAAATTTCAATTCTAAAAGAAATTTAGAACTTTTGCAATGGGGTAAGCAAGTATAATATGATAAATTTTTAATGCATTATTTTAGTTTCTATCGCTTTTTCACAAATTAATGTTTTGTATCCTGATCAATAATTAAAAAAAAAGATTTTTTTTGTGACCAAACAGAAGCGATTTAGAAGTTGAGTGACCAAAATAAAAGTATAAACATGATATGACCTATACAACCAACCGCCGTTAAAGATTTAACGCTTGATTGACTAAAATGAAAGTGCTCTAAAAGTTGGGTGATAAAATTGTAAGGATTTTTTTTGTATAACCAAAATGAAAGCGCCTTAAAAGTTGGATAACCAACTGAGTAGTTTATCCATAATTTTATAAATATATTTTTTAATATATAATATTTTCGTTCACTCACATAGTGAGTGAATGTTATAAAATCTAGTAAATATTAAGTAAGTTTTTCACTCTCCTATTAGTTATCGTTAACTCAATAACGAAAGTTTAACATATGTTTTTTATTTGTCTAATAATAAAATTAGTCTCCCACGCTTACATATTCTATAAATTTTATCATCTAAAAAATTCAACAAATATAATCCTTGAATTTTTAATATAAATAAAACAAAATAATAAAAAATTACAAAAATAACATGGGTTACAAATTAATTATCAAAATGACATGTTTTCTACAATAAATTACAGTGGCGCATATGAATTGTGCAACACAAATAAAAAGACCCGTAATAATTATATAAATATTAAAAATTATTTTTTAAGAATATTTTTTAAAATTTTAATTTTAAGTTAAAAAATATGCCATAAGTTTATGAATTTTTTAAAAATTTAGAATTTAGTCTTTCTATTTTTCAAATTTCAAAATTCATTCAGGTCCAATTGTTAATCATGTTTTTCTTTTTGTTAAATTTGTTGTTTTGATATTTTTAAATTAAAAAAAATGATTTTATTATTGCTTTTTTACTATTAATAAATTTTGAATTTTGACATTTTTATTTCAAAATTTAAAATAAAAATCTTATGTTAAATTTTATTTCAAACTTTAAAATAAATAATAGTAAGAAACAAAAAAAAATAACATAAAGGTAAAAAAAAGGAAAAAAAAAACTTAACATATAAAATAAAAAAATTTCTTTACATAAAATAAATTATGTTAATTTTTATTTTAAAATATCATAGTAACAAATTTAATAAAAAAAATAACAATGTTAACTGTTGAACCTAAATATTAAAAATTAAAATGAAAAAAAGATTAAACTCTTAAAAATAAAAGTAAATGATTAAATTCTAAATTTTCGACAAGTACATAAACTTATGATATATTTTAACATAAAATTAACATAATTTAGAAAAAAAAAACTTTATTTTTCTTTTGAGAGGGGTGTCGCTTTGATGGTATGCGACTCCCTTTTGTATAAAATATCATGTTTATTTATTTTTAATATTTATATAATGATTGGTATATTTTTTATTGGTGTTGCATACTCTAAAATAGAAAATATATTATTTTGGTAATTAATTTGTAATTAATTTTATTTTCGTAATTTTTAAAAATATTTTTATGCTATATATATATATATATATATATAAAAAACCTTTTATCCTGCACTTAAAAAAATAGTTTTGTTTTAATTCTAAAAATTTCTAAAAAATATATTTTTAAAAAATATTTTTTGATAAAAAATATATTCAAAAATAAAAAAAGTATAAATAAAAAATAAAAAAAATCAAATAACCCTAAAATTTTCCATCAAACAAAGAAGAGTTTACCATCAACTCGCTTGTTAGGTTTTCCTATTAAAATAATCAATCCTCCAAAATCTTGGAATCCAAAACGTAATAAATCATAAACTTAAGATGAAGCCAGATGAAAATTTACTCCAATTTCACTATTCCTTTTCCTAAAATTTATAAGCATTAGATCTCAGTTAAAATTTACAATGGAAGAAAGAAACTCCTCAAAACAACTAGTTGTATAACTTCTATCAATTAGAAATCAAGCGTCCTATGTATGCACAAATATTAGGAAACACCAAATTTGAAAGAAAGCTAATCCAAGTACCTTAAGATTAAGATTAAAGGAAGAGAGCATTAGGTCAAATGCAAATTATAGAATGAAAAATATGTATATAGTTATCCCGATAGAATGTGTAAAAATAACTATAATGATAAATTTTGTAAACATTAAGAGTTAAATTTTTTAGATTTACAATCAAATTGATAGGACCAATAAAAAATTCCTACATTTTTTTTAATATTTTTCATGTCTGTTTTACTTTCCATATTCGGGCTTCGTGGCTTTTCTTCCCAACAATATCCTCTTCAAAGTTTGAACCCTGTTTTTCTATTGAGAGTGCGATATATTTTATCATTGCACCTAACACTTATAAGTAAAAAAAAAAAAAAAAAACTACGTTAGACTTTCATTATTAAGTTAATGCAACTAACGAGAGAGTAACTAAAATATTTAATTTTAAAAAGTTGAGTGATTGAATAAAATAATTAACAATTAGGTAACTAAAATAAAAACAAACTCATAATTGAGTGACTATTCTTATAATTTACCCAAAAAATCCAAAAGAGTAAGACTTTGCCCTTTTACCTTCAAAAGAAAAAAAGAAAAATGACTTTTACCTTTTTAACCAAGTATCCAATGTGATCCAAAACCAAATATCCGTAAGCCAATCTAGACTACCTCGACATAGCTTTTGCTTTGGGAATCATCACCGTAAGCAAGCCTCCCACCATAGCCTAGCCGAAGCGAACCGAGCCCAGCTTTTGCCCCATCATTGACAAATCAGATGCAACGGTGAGTTACTTCGATGAGAAATTTACACATTGGGTAGGATAAATAAATTAAACCATTGGGGGAAATGTGCATTGGACGAGAGAAATAAATTGAGAATGATAAAAATATATATGTATATATATTAATTGTTGGTTTACGACAATAGCAGCCTTAATTACGAGCTTAAGGTAATTAATTCTTCGATTAATCAAACATTAACGTTACTGATCATACTGAACCTGTTAAGTAATCAACCTACAATGTTGACTTTACACTTTTGAATTAATAATTGCGAAGGAAAAGAAGGTTAAGAATATGAAAAAATATATTTTGTTTTGTTTGGATTATTAAAATTAATAATGCAAATGAAAGAAAAAGAAACGGAATTTAACCATTTTTGTTTGGTTAAACTATGAAAATGAAAGGAAATGATTGAAATAATTATAATTTCTTTTTGTAATATAATTATGTAAAAAGTAAGGATGGTAATTAAAAATATATTTACTTTCCTTTCCCTAGTTTTCCCTTCATTTGGGTAATTAAAAATTTGGCAGGGAAAGTAAGGATACTCAACTCCCTTAGTTTTCCCTTACTTTAATTAAAAAATGGGTAATGTTTAAAAATAGCCATTAAATTCTTTACTTTATTCTATTTTGGCCACTTTAACTATTATTTTTTTTATTTAATCTCTAAACTTTTCGAAATTAAATATCTTGGTCACCTTCCGCTAGTTGCCATTAGATTTTTTATGAAAAGCTAACACAGAATTTTTGAAACTTCCATGTAATTTTCCTAGTTTTCCACAAGGGTAACTTTTTTCTTTTTTCTTTTTTTTTTTTTCACTTTTGACTGTCTCCTCTTTCCTTGTTCTTTCTTGACCTTCCGGTTTTAGGATTTGGGTTTTTTTTTTTTTTTTGCTAGCCTTAGTTGCCCTCTCTAATGAACAGAATTTCTTCAAATATTCAATTTTTGTTTCAACATTTTCACTGATAAATATTCAATTTTTATCCGGTGTTTGTTTCAACATTTTGATTGGATAAATTTTGTTCCTTCGAGAAGGAAACTATGGTTGGCGAAAAACAACAACCCCAAGTCCCAAAATTAGAAGGTCAAGAAAGAACAACAACTAGAAAAGAGAAGACAGAAGAACAATCCAAAAAATTGATGTCTACGGAATTAACTAAAAATTTGATTAAGGTAAGTACACTTATCAATTAATAGTATAGCTATGGTGAGCACAAATATCGTTCACACGAAGACTAAAAGTATTAGTAATTACCGTCTTTCTATTATTTAACCGGTAAATTCGAGTGATTAATTAAAAACTAAAATTAACTAACGAACATAACAAAGAACAAATCAGGAAAATAAACAATTAATCACCAAGAAGCGGAACAATACCCAAGAAATAATTCACCTAGATTTCATCTATTATTATCAATCTAAATTACTCAACTTCTTCACTTAGTATCTTGATCCGTAGAAATCCCTAAATTATGCCAATGTCTCTTTTGAGAATAAGAGCAACTAACTTTAATTTGATTAATTGAAGTTTCTTTCTAATTAAAACCCCTATTATAGTATTAACTCTATCTATAGATTCCCCTATTAGATTTGATTCTAATATGGTAGATTTATGTCGTCCTATTTCTAGGATTGCATGCAACTCCACTCAATTACGCTAGATCTACTCTTAAACAGGGTCTATTCCTTATCTGATTTAAGCACATCAAACATGGATCAATAATCTAGAAATATCAAACCAAAAATTAAGCACACATAATTGAAAACAAAATCTAAGTATTTATTGAGTAAAATAAAAACCAAACGACATAATCCATCATAAGGTTCATCTCTTTAGGTATTTAGAAAATTAGTTCATACTTAAAAATAAAAAATCCAAGACACAGTAGAACCGAAAGAAATAAAGAAACTCATGATTATCTCATCAGAAATCAAATGGGAGTCTTTAATCTTGATGGAAATCTGCTTCAGAATCGGCTTCAATGGTGTTTTTCGAGTTGTTTTCTTGAATATCTATGACAACCCTCTCCTATCTTCTTATTTTTGTCATATATACATCTTAGAATACCCAAAAAACCTAAAAAATGTGATTTTCCACTATTCAGGGTGCAAATCCGTGCAATCAACACGACCTGCTACATGACCGTGTGGTAGCTCATGTGGCTCTTGTAGCTTGCTCCGATTTTCTCTCGTTTTTCGCTCTCAAATGCTCTCCTAAGTATAAAAACATGAATTTAAAGTATTAGGAGTATAAAATTCACAATTTACATCGAATAATCACCCAAAAAAGCATTAAGAATGAGGTTAAAATATGTTACTTTTAGCACTTATCAAATAACATAAGAAAGAAAGAAAAAAGATTCGGTCAAAAGTAAAAAAAAAATATTTACCCACATAGAAAATTGAGAAAATTACATGGAAATCTTAAAAAATTCAAATTAGTTTTTCATAAAAAAAAAAAAAACTAACCACAACTAATAGAGAGTGACCAAAATATTTAATTTTTAAAAGTTTAATGACTAAATCAAAAAAATTAATAGTTAAGTGATTAAAATAAAACGAAACTAATAGTTTAGTGTTGGGGATAAATTCATGTAAGTAACGAATAAGAAAAATAATGAAGAAATTGAAAAGTTAGAACACATCTATTTTTTTTGTGGAAAAATCCCTCTGAAGAGGATAAAAAAATCACGGGTAAAGATAATTTCATTAAATCGGCAAAAATGAAGAGTACAAAGATGAAGATAAAAAACTAAACCCCAAAACCCAAAAATAAGAACCATCAAAACTTAAATAGAAAATTCCTTGAAAGCTTGTAAAAGTTAATACTTAAATGTGTTATGGGTTAATCTTTCTAGGGTAGAAAATGGTCTATTTATAGGCTAAATTTGTAGATCAGATAATCTTAAAATAATCTACACTAATCAAAGTACGACTGGGACAAATAATCAGAATTTGACTGGAAGAAGAAAACTGAGAAAATTGCATGGCATGTTGCCATGTCCCCTATTGTGTCATAGCGACGTCGTTTCTGCTTCTCCCCTATTTCATCGTCGAGTCGTCGTGACATCGCATGACTCTTTGTCACAATGTCACTCTCTATTTGTTTCTTAATTTGATCAAAATGCGAGACATACTTCATATTTAGTAACTATTTTTCTATTTTACCCTAAAAATATTTATTCAAACAAGAAAAAAGGTCTTCCTTTCCCTTCCTTTTCTTTTCTTTTCTTCCCTTCCTATTATCGCAATCCAAACATAAGGTTAAAGATTGTTAAATATGAATTTATGGGTTTATGGTAATAACATCTAGTATTACAAACTTAAGATAATTAATTCTTCGATTAATCATACATTAATGTTAATGACAAATTTGAACTAGTTTAAGTAATCAACCTACGATATTGACATTAAAGACCTACAAGTATGAGTTTAGGGTTTATAATAATAACATCTAATAAATATTAATGTGTAAGTCATTTTGCTAAAAAAAATTTTATAAGTAATATTATTTTTATATGAAAATTAACTTGAATGAAGTCTAATACTATTATATTATTAATAAATCATTTAATTAATAATGTAATTATTTATTATTAAAATTTTAACTGTAACAAATTTAGTTTTTAAATAATATTTTATTATATTATTAAAAATACTTATAGTAATGTTTTAATAACAAATATATATTAAAGTTTATAAATATTTAATATAAATGTTTTATGGTATAAAATATGATTATTTTTTAAAATCATTAATATTAACTTTATTTATCGCTTTCTATCTCTAACGCATCTCCTTCTACATGTTAATTTTGCAATTTTTTTGTTTAGTTTTACTATTAGGTTCTGATTTCCTGTCGGGTGGGCCTGGCAAATCCATTACCAACTGTTTATAATCAACTTTTTTATCATACCCACTGTTTCAAACTACATAAATCAACCCAGTAACTCATTGCCTTGTTAGGTGATGTTCATTTGAAATAACATAAATCAATTCTGATGGATTTTAAATCTAGATTTTTTATTTGAAAAGTAGATGTGAGATGAGGTAGGATGAATTTTTTTCATTTGATAATTGTTTGTCTCGTCCCGCTATACTATATAAAATTACTATTTTATCTTTGTATATATAAACTATTAAAAATATAAAAAATAATGAATAATATAAAAAAAATCATATATTTTAGGTTTTTTTGAAGAATTATGTTTAAATATTTATTTGACTTTAAAACGATTGAAAATATTAAAGATAAATAACAAAAATTAAATTGAAACGAATCAAGATAGGAAGAAGGTGAGGTGGAAATGAATGCATCCAACATCCGTAAAGATATTAATAATTTTTAATTTTATATATCAATAATGAAACGGGATGAGTATCCACCGTGCTCCATTCACATCCATCCATATAAACTACTAATGTCAACTAAATTTGAATCTTGTTTGAATCATTAGAATAGTGAACAAGTTTGAGAGCATAATATTACTTTTAACCCATAGAAACTCCATCAGGCTTAGGGATTTTTGAGCTTTTAAGACCTTCATAAAATTATGGCTAGCAAGCCAGGTGTGCATTCAAATTAATTTTAGTGGGAAAGTTGCAATTTAATCACTATTATATATTGTATTATTATTTTTATTGTGGACTACTCTCTATGCAATATCTTGTAGAAGTGGAGGTTTGAACAATATAACTAATATTTCATGTATTTGTTATCATTATTCTACATTTGTCACTTGATTCAACTACAACTTATTTAATATGTAATCTTAATATAAACCAATATTTCTTTCAAATAAAGAAACTCGAAATGATGTATAATTATCATTTTATGCTCAAGGCATATGCGGTCAAAAGAGTTTTTATTTAACTAAAACAATATCTTAGTATTATAGGCAATTGATATGAAACAAATTTCTAGAGGTCTTGTTCTCATCACACTAAATTGATGAAGGCCAAAAATGGCTATATATTGAAGACAAAACTTATGTTAGTGTTGAAATTAAGATGGCACGGTTTTGTTCATGAGTGCAACCATTATAATTATATGACAGTAAAGTCGCAACAAATTAAATGAAATTGAGCTTAAATCATCTCTTTAATGGATTATTTTTGAACAAAACCCCATAATCTATGGATTTGTATTAATTGTGTGCTTTTTTTTTTTATTTTAAATTGCTACTAGCAGTTTCAAAATTCCTTTACCAAATTAACCTACAACTCAACATTTACATAAATTTTTAGTATATTTAGTCCTTTTGCCTATTCCTAGAATGCCTGAATGGCAATGATGGCATCCATTTGCAGGCACTGCAACATCCTCTTTGGTTTTTACTTAAAGTAAAGAGAACCATAGACAAAGTCAGAGAAAAGAAAAGAAAGAAACATTGTATTGTCAAAATCTTTACAATGATAGCATTTACTTTTCAGTTAAAAGCAAATTGAATGAGACAGAAGGGGAAAGAAAAAGAAAACAAGAACATTGAGCAGATAGATATCCTTTAAGGTTTTCAATGCGAAGTGCACGGGTGAGACGTGAAACTGTTTGGTTAAAGAGTCACGATCACGATGTTGCTTCTGGAAATTGCAATGGGTTTCTAAAGTTTTCTTTGAGTTTGGAAATGTTGTGTTTGGTTGCCCCGAAAACTGTCCTGGAAAATTGTAAACAATGAAACTGGTCAAACTAGAGACTATTTTATTATTATTATTATTATTATTATTATTATTATTATTATTATTATTATTATTATTATTATTTTAATTTTGCTTTCATTACTAATTAATTTGATATTGTCAACTTGAATGAACTTGTTGGACCCAGTGTTGGAGATGTAACAGACCTGCACCAAAACTCATTTCCTGTTTTTATCCATTCAAGAGTGTTGAAGCTCTCACGGATTGTTCAAAATAAAAGCAAGTCACAAGAAAAATGCAAGAGGAATTATGACCCATGGTCCAAATTTTGAAAAAGAACTTCAAACTTAGCTCAGTTTTTTCATACATGTCATAAATTTAAAGTCTGTACCTTTTTATAAGTGATTCTTCACCCTAACAAGAAAAATTTATGGTGGAAAATCAATTTTTATTTCTTTCTGCATGCTAACATAACCAAAAACTCAAACCCCACCCTCCGTGGAAGGGGCAAAATTTCAAGTTCATTGCCTTCTGGATGTTAAAATAGGATAGAATTTTCAAAGAAAACTTTGGGAATGCTTACATTATTTCCTTGACTTTAATGAAATCCAAGATCTATACATAAAATATTCCTAACAAATCCCAAATAGAGCATCACTCTTGGGTTTCAAGAGAAAAAATAATAATAATAATTTCCCTGCTAAAAAATAGTAACAAAAGCACATATATCAAAGAATCACATACTTTTGCCATTTTGTGTTATGATGGATGTTTGAAATTTTCTCCCTCCAACATTACATAATGCAATATTGGAACATTGATCAATGGTGTTGGACACCTCAATTTAAGTTTGTCTGCTTTACACATCACTCATCTCTTGAGAGTTATATATCGTATTTGGTGTTTTTTCCCTAATTCTGAGTTAATGTTAGCACTAGGTCTCCCCAACAATACCAGAAACATCAACTCAACTGTCATAAAAATTTAAAATTTCTGTTTAAGATGCCAGCAGATCACAAATCTGTGTCATAAACGGATTTTCTTAGTTGTCCTCATTAAAATTTCACATGTAAAAAGAAAGGAGGTGGAGCCATTCTGACGCTCTTTTAATTGAATCATGTTTATTATCATTGGTCCGACGAAGAAACTCGAGATTTTCAACTTGTGGACCAAATATTAAACTGTAGAGGGCCAAGAGAACCATTGTCATTGCTGAAGACTGGCTAATGCCAAGTCCAACCATGCTTAAAGCTCGTTCAAACTTTATTTAATGCTTGATGGAAAAAAACCATGTTTATCTGCATATTTGTTTGCTATTAGATTGATTGTATAAATCGATTAAACTATGCTTACTACATGCCTAGAATAACATTTAAAGGTAAGTTCTGATTTTTCAAAAAGAAGAAAAAATTCAAACAAAAACATGGAACAAAGTGTGCTTCATTTTATGTGTTCTTACAGGCATAAATCAACAATGAGAATCCATGTCTATCTTGATCTTTCTGCAACAACTTCTCCTCCAACCAAAGTCGGCTATCGAATCCACTTCTTGTCCTAAACATGAAAATTGCAGAACCCGTGACAGGTTTGAAGAACCAATCATGAACATCCCACATCAGATCAACTGATAACCCATCAACAAATATGGTCTGGTTTCCTCTAAAATTCCATTGCAACCTCTTCACACGAATCACTGTCTTCTTATCGATGTAAACTGATAAAACAGGGTGCTTTAGGCCTTCATTTTCCCCACCAAATCTTATCAAAACATCATGAACCATGCCCGTATCAGAGAATTGAGCCTTGGTGGAGTAGAGGGTATTGCCTGAACAATGTTCTTGTCGGGAAATGAGGGAGACTTTAGCAACTGGGGTCGTCTTTTTGAACTTCCGGGTGACGGTTTCTTCATCAACGTCGCCTAAAACAAGGCTTATCTCTGAGTCAATCATGACTAACACATAGAACCCGTTAACCGGTTCGGGTCCTGCATCATATTTAGCGGTGGAAAGATCCCAAAAGACTTCAATCTTTGAATGGTTAGCTTCGATCACTTTGTTACCTTTCTTCTTCCTGAAAAACCTCAAATTGGTGTTGAGTTTAAAGCAGGTTGAAGGGTCATCTTCATCGTCGTCACGAAAGTTTAAGATAAGGCCCTGACCGGTTTGGTTCTTGCACCATGTGACCCGAACCAAGAGTGGCTTCTTAGTAGAAAGAATGACTTTGTAAATAGCAGAGACTTGGTTCTGGAATGAAGGCACTAGTAATTTAGGGGAGAGCATACAAGCATCATTGCTTGAATGGCTTGAAGAACATGAAGAATGAGAAACGTTTACTGCGTTTTCACTGAAACAAGAAACAATGTCTCTCATTGTAGCATAATGAACAACAAATGTTAAAGATGATGATATATTGAAAACTGGGAACAAAATGGTTTTTTTTGGGGATTTGAAGGGAGAGGAAGAAAGATGTGAAGGTTAGAAGTGATGGGTATTTTCCGTTTTGGGTGATTGCTGTAAAGAAGCAAATTTATGTGTAGGAAATAAACAGACAAGTCCATATGTGTATTAAATATCAACACTATATAATAAAAAAGACTTGTTTGTAATTTTACGCCATTTTTATCCCTTTTTAATATACAATTAACAGTTAAAGAAACATAGGAGAGATGCAGGAAATACTTATGCTTTTAATTCCCCAACCTTGGCTTTTGTGATAATAATGTCAATTAAGCTTTTCATGATATCAATTTCAAAATCAAAATTTTTAAATGAAAATAAAAATATAAAAACTTTAAATTAATTATCCTTAATTCAAACTCATATAAATACAAAAAAAAATCAATAATTTTAATATCATGATTCGAAACTATATAAATGTAACATTATTAAAATAATATAAACACCATCAACCAAATAATAATTCATCTTACCATAAAAAGATAGCATCATAATCTCAAGTGGAGTACTTCACGGCATGAAGTGCAAGGAAAGAAACAAAAGTATATTTGCATTAATTTCATGCCATAAAGAGTTGACATATAAATGCTTCAATTAATTATTTATATATATACACATGTACATATTAGAAACTACAAGACATAATTGATGCATATCAATACAAGCATCTAAGTAAATAAAACCAAATAAAAAAGAGGCAAATGTCATATGAGATTTATTAGCTTTCTAACAAAAGGGATAAGACAATTATCTGAAATCGGTAATTAGGCTAAAATGAGCTCACATGCATATGCGTTAAGGAAATGCTGAAATGTAAGCTTATTCTCTCAAGTAACCAAGACTAACAAGCAGTTAAGCATTGATAAAATCGGTGAAGAAGACAGGATTCTAGGTATCAAATGTTGAACCTGGCAACAAATTTTTTTTCCTTCCTTTTTTATGATAATATTATTAAATGATAGCAGTAGCATCACAATTATAAAAAATAGTTTGTAAAACCATTAGAAGTTTATAGGATTTTAAAATCCTGATGTATACAACTTAATTTTTTCCTCGCAAAAACACACAAAGTTATGAAGTTTTGCTATCGAAATATTGTAAATTCAAGTCAAAATTGAATAAAAAACTCCAAAAGATTTGATTAGCCGTTATTTGCACAGTCTATAAATACAAAAATAACTAATATTTGAACTGGTTGTGATTTTAACTACTAATTAATATATATGAATTTAAAACCTCAAATCTAGCAAACCAGATAGTCGAGCAGATCCTCACTGAAGTTGTTTAGTACATGAATCAATTCAATAGTCGATAGGAACTAATAACTAATCAAACAAGTACCAGTGATTTAAGTGAAATATTCTAACATAATGAATAAAAAAGAATTAAAAAAACACATAATGAATCAATGTTTTGGGCTATGTTGTTGCAATATATAGTTGTGATACCAATGGAAACATAATGTGCGACGGCGACAGCGATGACTGAAGGCTGAATGTTGGAGCGGAGAAGCTGACAGAGGAAGCGGGAGACAAACAAGCAGCGATGCTAGAGGTCTCTGAGCAGGGTGGGGTGTCGTCTCTATGAATAAGTGAATGGGTGGGTGGGGGAACTGAGGTTGCAAAATTTGCAAAAGGCAAAGAAGTGAAAAGCAGTAGTGGCAACTGGTGAAGAAGCGAGAAGCAAGAAGCTAAAACCAGCAGAAGGCAGAGAAGCAGTAGTGCGAAAATAGCAAAGAAATAAGAAGCAATAAGCGAAAAGCAGCAGAAGGCAGACAAGCAACAGTGGCAAAAAACCAAGTAGGAAAAAAAATTAGGGATTAAGGATTAAAGAAGGGGAAATAGGGGCTGGAAAGGAAAAAAGGCATATGCGGGATTGGGTCTGTTGGAAACAAAGGTAAAAAATTTAGGTTAATAAAATCAGGTCGGGTTGGCCTGGGTTGAAAATTCTTTGCCCAAAGCCTAACCTATTTTTTAAATGGGTCTCATTCTTAAACCCAAGCACATTGTTTGAGCTTATATTTTTGCTTAAATCTTTTCATATTTTGGGAGGGCCTTCGGATTGGATCGGGTGGCCCGGCCGATGGATAAGTCTAGTTCAGTGGTAAAGTTTTAGCTTATCCTTAGGTCCTAATTTCGAATATTGTTGTGCCCAAAACTAATTACATTTTTGCTCTATTCCTATTGTGCCATCCAAGCCATCAGAATGTTGGTCAAATTTAAACTCTCAATAGCCTGATAGGATAACAACTGATCAAATATGATAATATTTGATTAACTAAATAGATTTTTTATTTTTAAAAAAATCTTGAGAATTATCCCTAAAATCTCTCCCTTGTTGTCGTCCTCCATTTCCCCACATCCTCCACTTTGTTTTTTTTTCCTCACGTTCGTTTTTCTTTTAGTTGTTGTAACTTCTCTATCATTTCCTCCTCCTTCTTCCTCCCCTCGTTTGATTTCTTTTATTTTTAAGCCATTATTTTTCATCTTTTGCACCACCATTTTTAACATTTACCACCAAACCACCACCGCACCAACCGTACGTCCCAACGCCGTACAACAGCAGTAATTATCGCATCTTGTTGCACGCAATCAGCAGCCATCACATCTTGTTATGCACAATCAACAACCATCAAATTATGTTGCTCCCTGTGTACCACCAGCCAATAGCAACAGCAATAGCAGCACTTCTCAACAGCCCTTTGGCGACCCGTGGTTGATTCTCTCAACAGTTGGCAACCCTTATTTGCCACCCCTAGCCCATCCTCTACATAGATCAAGTGTGGGTCATTTTGTTGTGTGTTTAGAGGTATTCAGTTAATATAATTTATTAATACAACATGTTATTTGTTGGTTTTTAGTATATGGCCAAATGGCCTAGTGATGTTAAAGGAGTGTCGAGCCAGGTAAGTATTAAAAAGACATGGTTGTATGTTAAAAGACCTAATGTTTGTTAATTGGATATGTATGTGTGGATTGATTATATGTCTGATATAGGTTGATTGAATGTACGTTATGATATGCTAAACATGTTGATTTATGAATTGTATGTTAAGCATGTTGCTGATTTTTGTATCTACCATATGCACGATATGATAATACTCACTCATAATATGATATACATTCATTTTCTAGTCCTATAAAAGCTTATGAAAGCTCTTCAAATGACTCAGGGTCGAATAATGACCAATTTGTAAATTTTGCAAAACTATCATGTTGACGTTGATACTTCGAGGGTTCCTCGTAGCGATGTTGACGATAAGGACCCGATGTCGCGACGTGACCATTTGTTTTGAAATAGTCCAAATGGTACCTATTCAAATCACTTAAATAATTCAACATTTATTCCATTTCAACGAATTTAGCATTCTAACATTTTCATATGATAAAGTTTATCCATTTTCATCAATTATACCTATACATTACACAAATCATTATTTCACATTCAAACATATGACAATTTCAACCATTTCAACCTCTTTATGCCATGAACATATATACATATATGCAATTAACAAGTTATGAATTGACTCAAACCACAATGCCAATTTGGAATTCATAATAAACATTTTGATATAAAGTTGACTCGTAATGAAGTCGTGCATATATATAAATGTGCTGACCCCGGGTCAATCAAAATAGTAACATCAGTATCAAAGATAGAAAATGTACCAGTGATAACATCTAGTGCTAACGTTTCCTCTCGTGCACGGATCGCGTAAGTTCTAGCCTGTACTCTTGCCTCGGATCTCACTGCAGAGTCCTTTGTCCCACTACGATTATTTCCTGCATTTTCAGTGTTCTGTGGCGGTCTACCTTTCACAGCAGTGTTGCTTGGTCGAACAGTCTGAGCTTTTTCTTTTTCGGTTATTTCCAAGCAATCTCTGATAAAGTATTCATGCAAACCACATTTAAAACATATCCCATCTTTCATTTTGCAATCACCGAAGTGTCGACATCCACATTGTTGACATTCAAGCTTGTTACTCTTAACACCGTCTATGCTAGCTACAGACGTAGCCTGAGGTTTTGAACTCGCATGTTGTTTTCCTCGATCTTTACCAGAGTAACCCACTGAAGCTGTCAAATGACTGTGGTATTCTTTTGACTTCTTTGACAATGATTGATATGATTTTTTCGCTGATCTCTTACCCTAATCATAAGCTTCATAATCAACTGTTCTTTTAGCTTGACTCAATTCTTCAGCTTTATGCGCTCGGTCAACTAGAACAACAAATTCCTTCAATTCTAGAATCCTGACTAACAGCTTGATATCCTCGTTCAATCTGTCTTCAAATCTTTTACACATAGCAACCTCTATCGGTATGCATTCTAGGGCATACTTGCTCAATCGAACAAATTCTCTCTCGTACTCAGATTCTGTCATCCGACCCTGTTTTGACTTGAGAAACTCTTTATATTTCTTGTCAAGAAACCTCTGACTCTTGTATTTCTTTCAAAATTCTGTTTGAAAAAACTCACAATCAATCCGATCTCTTGGCACAACCGAAACCAGAGTATTCCACCACTGATAGGCTGAGTCTTTTAATAAGGAAACAACACATTTCTCGCACTCTACCGGTGTACAAGATAACTCATCGAAAACCATTATTATATTTTCTAACCAAAACTCAGCTCTCTCTGGATCATCTTCAGGCGTAGATTTAAACTCTTCAGCCCCATATTTACGGATTTTATCGATCGAAGGCTTGTTCAATCGTACTAGTTCCAAACCCTAAAGACTACGGGGACCGATTGCGGAATAGGTGGGGGTAGAGTTCGTTGAGCCATCGAATACATTCGTACGAACTCGGTAATTCATTCGTTTATCATCTGGAAGAAAGCTTCCTTAGCCTCTCTTCCCTAACCCTCAGATACGGGCCTACTACCACTTGACACTGCTCCGTGAATGGAGGCTTGTGCATTACTTTCGGCCTCATCAGAATCAGCTCGGTTGGATGGCATTATCTATATAAAAGCATAATTCAAATCGAGTTAGGAGTTATCACACTATCATAGGCTATATAATGGTATGTATTTCTAAACTCGTATACACTACGTTAAGTCCAAGAACCGACTAAACCGTAGCTTTAATACCACTAAATGTAACTCCTCTAACCTGTATCTATCACTGGAATAGGGTTACAAAACATTACCATAAAAACGTAACATAAAAACATTCATTTCCAAACATTACAATAATCATAACATAATCCATTCACATACATGCCTATCGTCCCTTAATCGAGCCCTCGAGGCCTTAGAAATACTTTGAAAATGATTCGGGACTAAATCAAAAACATTTGGAACATTTATGAATAAGTTAAAAAAAGAACTGTAGGGGTCACACGGCAGTGTGGCCAGGCCGCGTGACTCACATGGCTAAGGCATACGCCCGTGTATCAACCGTGTAACAATCGAAATAGAGGCACACGGCCATGTCCCAGCCCATGTCCGTGCTCGTGTAACTCTCTGACTTGGGTCACACAGCCAAGCCACACGCCTGTGTGTCAGGCTATGTAATACTTGAAATGGCCTCACACGCTCGTGTGCCAGGTTGTGTACTAGGCCGTGTAACTGTCTGACTTGCAATTATTAAAACCTACAGGGGACACACGACCGTGACACACGACCGTGTCACATGACCATGTGTTACACACAGCTGAGACACACGTCCGTGTCTTAGGCCGTGTGGACAAGAAATTGGCCAAAATCAAGCCATTTCTTTCACCCAATTCAAACATGTACCTAGAAACAATTTGCATATATGACCAAAGCATTAGTACATACCCAAACATGCATAAAATGACCAGTTCACTAAACCATTAATCTATACAACCAATATGTCAATAAGGCACCTCAATCATAAACTATTTAACATATCTAAGCTTATACATATTTGGCCATTCATCAACCATACACAACTAACTAATTTCCATACCAAAACATATTATAATTGACCATATACCATGACCATAAAAACTTACCATTTAGACCATTATTCATGTACATCATAATCACATAAATGACATAAACTAACCATTTTCAAATATTACCAAGCAACCAACTTATATATACATACCAAATTCAATATTTAACACTCATGTCAAACTTTAAACATAAGTTCCCTATATATGCCATTATAACATTGACCAAAATATCAAAATCTACTGATATAATCACTGGATAGTGTGACAGGTTTCCGACGAGCTTCTAAACTAATCGAGCTTCCGATAATCTATAAAACATAGGAAAGAAAACTATATAAGCATATAATGTTTAGTAAGTTTGTATATTATGAACATAACTTACCATTTCAATGCATAACTTTAAAATTAGACATGATACAATCCAATTAATAGCTTGGCACAAGCCTAAGCTTCATCAACAACAATTGTTAGTGCTTTAACAAATAATTCAATAGAATTATCACATGGTAAGGTAAATTCACATAAATATAATGCCGTTGGATTCATACTTTCCATAAACTTAGATATACATTCATAGATCATTTCATACCTTTCCATAGGTTTATAACATAGCCATTGGAACACTTATCGTCCCTTCCCTTTTTATGCCCATTGAACCACTTAGAATAATATCGGATACGCGGGAAAGCTCATACAAAGTATGTTAAACACATAGTCGAAACCATTTTTTTCCTCTTCCTTTACATCATTGCTCACTCGAACCATATAATCGATTTGCTCACACAAGCTGAAGGCCGGAATGTAAGCTACACGATGCCGCTCACACAAATTGACGAGTATCCACAACAAATGCTAGAACTTAGCCATCAGTAGGACATTCAAGACCAACACTCAAAACATAGTAACCCTAATGACATGGCATTTGTATCCTATATATTCCTAAGGTTCAAACGGGGCTCAATAATTGTTAAAACGTCATTGGATTTCTATAATTTCATAACATGATAAGTAGCACAATAGCATATATATCAAAATAATATTAAAACATTATTTAAACCATTATTTAAACATACGAACTTACCTCAATTACAAAGATGCAAAACAATATCACAAATTTGAGGCTTTAGTTTTTCCTCAATCTAAATCCGTACGAGGTTTATCTTGATTTAAATAAGAAAATTCAATTCATTTAATAATCTTAATATTCAATTTAGTCCAAAATTCATACTTTGCAAATTTACACTTTTGCTCCTAATGTTTTAAATTCTTTACAATTTAGTCCTTAAGCTCGTAAATTGACATTTATGCAATTTCATCCACATTTCATGCTAGCTGAAATACCTAAGGACTTGTACAACCTCATAAAAATCAACGTTTCACAAATTTATCTTGGTATTTTACTACTTTTACAAATAAGTCCCTAAATGATAATTTCATCAAATTTACAAAAGTTATTTATTTAACAACAATGACTCATAATCTTTCATGACACTTCAAAAATCATACAAAAATATTCATGGAAAAACTTTAAACCTTTAATAGGTTTGTAAATTAGTCCCTGGGCTGGCTAGATTAAGCTACAATGACTTCAAAAACATAAAAATCATTAAAAACGAGACAATAACCACTTACATGCAAGCTAAGAGAGTTGGTCGAACGTAGCAAGCTTCCATGGAATTTCTATCTCTTAATATTCAGTGGAAGAAGACAACAAAAAAGATTATATCTTTTGTTTTCTTCATTTTACTTAACACATTTATTAAATTACATATATAACCTTGTTAATTTACCTTAAATTCACTTAATTTTATGTCCATGAATGTCCACTTATAATAATGGTCTAATTACCATATAAATCCCTTTACCATTTAATTTCTTAGCTAATAGATACCTTTAACTAATAAAACTCTATTTTTGCACCTTTTATGATTTAGTCATTTTTACTAAATTAAGTATACAACCATTACAATTTCTTAACCAAATTTTTATACGACCCTAAATTATACCGTAGACATTAAAATAATAATAAAATAAAAATTTACTCGTCAGATTTGTGGTCCCAAAACTACTATTCCTATTTTACTGAAAACGGGCTGTTACACGAGCCATGGTGACCACTGTAATCAATAAATCACTTTCAGTAAACAAAAATTGTAGGTCATAGTACAAGGTTTCTTATGTGGCGACATCTACAACCCTTTTTTACTTTCTAGAAGTCTTTTTTTGTAGGGTATTAGGTCGCTTTATTTTTTCTATTATCATTTGGCTCAACTCATTAGCAACTTCCAGCAACCAACTATTTATTTGTATAGGTTACACTACAAGGTTTATTTGGTCCCTTAAATACTCAACATTGGTAGGAACTACATTATTAGGAATCTTCCCCTTAAAACAGTTGACCCAAATGAGGTTGAACCTTAGCAACTTAGCAATGAAGAAGCACTTACCCTGTTTATAATGGTTGAACTAACCCACAACAATTTTATTTTTTAGATGGTCCTTTTGATCAACTTTCAAGTACTAGCTTCCTTCCATATTGTTAGAAAGAGGAAGATACTCAAATGATCTTCTACATAAATATATCCACTTGTGAATATAGGTACGTCGACACATTTATGTTGTTGAAAATAATAGTCATTGCTGATATTGCTCATGGGAGAACTGGACGAAATTAAGGTTAACTACATGGCTTATTTTCCCTTATGCAACAATCTAGAAAGAAAGCCATTAATAAAACCAAGAACCTCTAGCCAGCTACCTTGATGCTACACTAAAGGAAGTGAAAACCCTCATGAACCATGGACGCAAGAGTAGATGAAAGCTTAATAAGAAAATGTATAGGGGCAAAAATATGCCCTTTCCATTATCTACAACATCAACTAACTGATTTTTTCTACTTCTGATGAAGAACTTATAGCAGTAATTGGGATCATCAGTGTAACAGTCCGGTTTAAACCCTAGTCGAAATAGTAGTTTTAGGACCATATATCTGAGTCAGAAAAATATTTAAATGTTATTTTTCGTGTTTATGATATGTGAATTAGTATGTGTGGAAGTTTCATATGAAGATTTAATCATTTGTGTGCTTAATTTGATAAAAGGACCTAATCGCGTAAAATGTAAAAGTTGCCTGCTACTTGTTAAAAGTGTCTATTTGATATGGATTTGTAAATGAGAGGTCCTTATGTTGTTATTATGCCATTGAAATGGTTAATGGACATTAATGACCTTCCAACAAATGATTTTTATATGTTTTAATAAAGGGCAAATTTGGTATTTGATTAATAAATATAAGTTAAATAAAACAAATGCATGAAATAAGCCATTAGTTCATCTTTTTGGCCGAAAATCACAAAGGAAATTAGGTTTGTAAGAGCTTTCATATTTGACACTTTGATTTGGTGAATTAGGTATGTGTTTTGCTCGGTTTTTTTATAATTTTTATGTTTTTGTAATCATTGCTTCGTATACTATCAAACCCATGCCCCAATTTCTGATTTTGATAATGATTTTGAAATGTGCCATTGATGAAATTATGAGTTTTTTGAAGTTATTTGTTGATCAATGAAAGTTTGATGTTGGGTTTACATGTTTTGTCTTTGAATTTTTGATGATTTTGAGTAAATGGACCGAATTGTGAAATTTGTAAATTGAAAGACTAAAATGTGAAATAAATGAAATGTGTGGACTTGTATGAGAGCTATGAATATTCAGCCAAGCTTGTGTACAAGCAAATTATGTGTATTTTGTGATTTTGTGAATTAGGGACTAAAGTGTCAAAATGTGAAAATGTGAGGACTAGTTTGCAAAATGCATTAAATATGTGTCTATGGATTGTTTTGAATGATTTGGTGAATAAAATGGTTAAATTTGAATTTATATAGATCGAGAATTAAAAATACAGAGTTAGATCGGGGAAAGTCAAAAGTTGTCGAGTAACCAATTTCATCCATCCGAACTCATATGAGGTAAGTCGATATACAAATAAACATGTTTAAATTGAGTTATTAGTGTTCATATGATATTGAATTGTGATGAATGAATATTTAAGCTCAATGTGTGCTATCCGAGAAAGTATCAACAAAGTTCCAACGTCTGAAAAGCCCCATACGAACCTAAGGAATAGTTAGGATACATATGTCATGACATAGGATTTCGATATGTGTTATCGTGTAAGACCACGTCTGGAACGTTGGCATCGACTTCTGTTTTACGTGTAAAACCATGTATGGGACATCAACTTTGTATCTAATTTCGTGTAAGACCCTGTCTGGGACAGTGGCATTGATATTTGATTACATGTAAGACCACGTCTGGGACGTTGGCATTGTATATGATTTCTGAGCTTTTCATGCATCCTTACGTTTTCAAACGGTTTAAACGGGCATTCCGAGAAAATGAATGACTTTGTGAAATTATATCCGATTCAGGTATGTTTGCTTTGTATAGCCTATTTGAGAATGAAAAGTAAGTATATGAATATGAGATTTGTGTTAGCATTTGTCTACAAAGTATAAATGATTGATGATACTTATTTACTTTGAATGATATGTTTATTTGTATATAGCTTACTAAGCTTTTGAAAGCTTACTTTGTATGTGTTTGCATTGTTTTATAGATATCGAAGCTACTGTGAGCTCGGGGATCGTTGAGGATCGTCACCACACTATCGAACCTTATTTTGGTACTTTTGAAAATGTATATATTAAAGTATGGCATGTATAGGCTAGAAGTTATTGGATTATGTTTTGTGATGTATATATTTAGCCATGAGATATAGCTTAGTATAGTTGTGATTATGATATGATTTTGGTATATGAAATGTGAGACTAAATGATGTGTTTGATGTGTTCATGTATGGTTAAAAGAAATGGTAAGTTTGGTAAGTTCGTAGTATGAGATTGAATTATGTGTATTAAGGTATATAAACCATATGTTTTGATATGATTTTTGCCTTATGTTTTGGCATAAATTGGTAAGATTTATTAGTATGTAAATGGTTGATAGTGTTATGGTATGAATGATGTAAGTTTTGGCATAGAAATTGGCTGAAATTGGTGTGCAAATATGTTTGTTTTATTGCTTTTAGGTTTGACCCAATTGGGGTGGCAAGTTGGCAATTCAAGTGACCTATTTTTGTCCACATGGGCAGTGACATGGGCGTGTGTCGCACACGGCTATATTGCAGGGCCACGTGTCCCCTAGGGTACCCTACAATTGTAAGTCAGGCTCGAGCACGGCCAAGGCACACGGGCGTATAGCTAGTCGTGTGGCCCAAGTCAGGCTCAACCACGGCCAAGAAACACGGGCGTATCTTGTAGCCATGTGAGCAAGTCAGTATGTATGCCCTATTTTGACACGACTTAGACACACGGGCGTGTCTAATACCGTGTGAGGCACACGGCCTGTTCACACGGGCGTGTGACCTGTACTTGTTTGAAAAATGTTTAAGTTTTGAAAAAATTTTGCATGTGTTCGGTTTAGTCTCGACCCATTTCTAATGTATGTTTAAGGTCTTGAAGACCTACATAAGGGACTCTATATCCATGTTTGATCTCTGATGTTTTGATGATTATGAAATGAATGTTAAATGTTTCGATTGTCCAGTAATGCCTTTAACCCTAGTCCGGCGATGGATATGGGATAAGGGTGTTACAATCTGTCCCTTCAACTAAAGGACTCATTGCATATCATTTTCCATGACGGTACAAAGAACCCAGTTGCTAATGGTGAGACAATCATCCCATTGATTTCTTTTTTCCTCTTACTAGACTTTATTAATAGATCTACCACTGATGCAAAACAAACATGAAAGAAAAGTGACATAATGATAAGACTCAAGTAATGACAAAATAAAATAAAAATTTACCAAAATAAAAAATGAATTTGGTGAACTCAGAAAATAGAAGGAACAAGTTAAAGAATAAGAACACTTGGGAAAATGGAAAGACACTTAAGAAAGTTTGAAATGAGAGTTCCCCTAAAAAAAGGCCTAAGACTTTTTTTTATAAAAGAAGAAACATGTTGGTTAAAAGAAAGAAAGGATAGAAGAAACAAAAGATCCCTAAAAGCGGCATGATTGCTAGCTTATTAAACAACGCCGCATCAAAAGTTAGTAATCACGACCATTAAAGACGATGTTTCAAAATTTTGAAATTACTTCGAAAGTAATAATTGAACCTTACCATCGATATACCAATGGACATCAATCTCCACATTCCCAAAGTCACACCTTACCACTCTAACATCATAATCTTTTTAGAGAAGCTTACTTTATAAACATTTCTTCGACTAGAGGGACAATTTTTATACCCCTGCACCTAAGCACCTCCCATGCCTCAGCACCCTATGCCATTACAGATGCATTTATGGAAAGAGCATTGGTATGGTGCTACCAAGGACAACTGTCACATTAAATCCAATCACATTAATGTTTTCAACTTCCTAAGCTCACCAACCTTGAAGATGATCCTATCTAGATCATACCCCAATATAAATTTAAAATGGACTCTACCAAGGAGGTAATTGTGGGATAAGGGCACCATTTGAAGCCCTCAATCTATAAATGCCCCCTTTTTCAGAAAGAGAGGGGACAAGTCATTAAACACATATCCATACTTTGCTCAAGTACAACCTCAACCCTCTCAAACTACTACTTCTATCAGCTTACTACACTATATACGGTGTGAATCGCCCCATCCTAGTAGCTCTCCGCATCTCTTACAATGTAAGCTGTCATCTTTATACTATTCTGCATTTTATATTTCTTAATTGTTATAACAAATATATAGATAAATATTATAAGATTCAAAAATTAATTAACAATAAAGTAGTTTTGTTACATTTTTAATAAAATAATATATCATACAACTTGAGTTTTTTCTTTCCCCAAAATCATACGATTTGAGTTTACTTACTATGATTCATAAAGCTATTTTTAAGTCATAAAACTAAATTTGGAATCTTAATTTATGTAATTTTTGGAAATATTTAAAAAGAACATGTGATTACACCCACAATTAAGAGCTCCAAGTCAGGATTAAGAGCACTCCAAAGTAAATGAATAAAGAACCGCCTGTTTACATCTCCAAAAAATAATAAATAAATAAGTAAAGAGTAAAGTTGAAGCATTGTATACCTAAAAGAAAGAAAACCCATGATTTGAATGATTTAAAAAAAGCTTAAAAGGAAATACCAGAAATTAAAAAATACTAATAAAATAACACTATAACATGCATGTGGGTTTTATGTTATCATTAGGCTTTTAATCAAACGCATTTTAATCACATCTTATCATTAAATAATAAATTAGGGAGACGTGTACAGAAGATAAATAATAATATGATATCTTATTATTAAATAAAATAAAATTAATAAAAGGACTATAAATAAATACTAATGATTTTATTTAAATATAATTAAATAATAATTAATTTTAAATAAATGTTAAAATTTTAAAATCTAAACTCGACATCCTAGATTTTAAAATTGAGACCTTAAAGTTCAGATTCTAAATCCGATAGTTATTAATATTTATTTATAATAATTATGATTAATGATTAATTATTAGTATTTATTTACAAGTCCTTTATATTTTCTATTTAATTTAATGAAAACGTATATTATTATTTATTAAAATGGTGCATGAGACTTATACACCGATGATACATCAAATATTATTTCTATAAATTATAAAATATTTATATATTCGTACGGTATTTATTTTTATCCTCGCAGTACCAAGTTATTTTGGATTGACCGCTTGGGATTCAGCTAAGTAAATGAAAAAAGAATTTTGTTATGAGATTGGAGTGTAAATCAAATATAAGAGTAGGTTGAAGGATAATTTTTGTCCTTTGAATGAGAAATTGACTGATAGGAAATATAATATGAAAGTAAGTAAATAATTTTGAAAGTTTAAGAGAAGCACGCTAGAAATTGCCATGCTTTTCCTCTACCTAAACCAATTACTACCACATTGTAAAATCATTTTGTATAATTGTTAAACTATATTAGAAGATAATATATTTATACAGTTGATGAGTTCCAAACATCTGGAGCACATGCCTCGTACGGCTTCGCTAGCTTCTTCCCTATCCATAGAAAGTCAACCCTAGAAAATATTTTATAAACCAACTTGGCTAGACTTAAGCCAGCTCATGGATCAATATATAATCCTTTTAGAGAATCAAGTTATAACTTTAAAAGTTAAATATAATATTTCATGTTTTTTTATTAGATTTACTTTCTAAACTAAATGATAATGTGATATCAAAATTCTCCAATTTTACTACTGCTTTCTACTTTCGAAAAGGAAAACAAAAAAGCACCTGCTTGCTTGTTAGTATTTGTTGAGAATATAATAATAGTTTATATATGTAATGGCCCAGATAAAAATAAATAAAAATAATAAAAGTTCATTAACAAAAATTTCATTTACAAGCTCAAAATCCTAAATACTCAATCTGTTTGCCTAAAAACTAAACAAGAAACCCTAGCCACCTCTAAGACTTCATTAGCCGCCACCGCTCCTGTCCATGTCAGCAGGCGCGTTGCTTGAGGTCTACCTTCATTTCACCAAAATGGCAAGGCGTGGTTTTCCATCACCGTTGACTGCCCCAAACACCCACAAAAAAGGGAAAAAAAAAACATAAACAAAAAGCAAAGAAACAAAAACAGGAAAACAGAGAGAAAAAAAAAGGAGAAAGTATATTTTGTAATATATGTTTGGCTATAAAAGCCAAAGACGATTGTAAACAAAAAGAATAAAACAAATCAAATACAAAATAACGAAGTTTAAAAAAAAAGATAATTTATTTTATTTGTTTTTTTATCTCGAAAAAATAAGAATAAACACAAAGTTGAAATTTTTACCTGTTAAAAGTCGTCGTCAAGAACCACTTTCGATTATCATGCATTGTTATATTATTTCACTATTAGTATTATTATATAATATTATTAATTGAATATTTATTTATTTATTTATTTTTATTTGTAGTCATTATATTATTGTCATTTTATTTTATTATTTATGTTATTTTGTTAATACCATAATTTTTCCATCAACATACATTGTAAATAATTGCTACATACACTCATCCATTTTTCGGCATAAACACATAAAAAAGTAATAATTAAGACCAAGGCAATATTTTTTCTTTTGAGGATTTGAGAAATTGTGCCCCAACTTACCGGGTACGATTTTCTCCTTAAATCGAAATAATCGAACGTCCCTTCTCTTTTTTCAAAAAAATAATTAAAAATATAATATAAGTAAATGGTCAGCTTTTTTATTTTCAAGAATTCGAGATTTTTGTGCCCAACTTACGAGACATGATTTTTCGTCTTGATCAACCCAAAATAAGAACGTTTCCTCACTAAAAAAAATCAATTTAGATCGAGATTGTATTTTAAATTCTCTTCAAATTTTCAATTTGTGACATTAAGACATTAAGTAATACTAATTTTGGGCGTTATGAGGGTGCTAACCCTTCCTCGTATGTAACCGACTCCCGAACTCATTTCCTAGATTTTGTAGACTGAAAATTATCATTTTAATAAATCTAAAATTTTATTAAAATGACCAAGTTTTGAGGTAATCCAATCACACCTAAATAAAAAGGATTGATGGTGACTCCATTTTCATTTTAAAATAAAAAGTAAATTTCAAAAAAGGTTTTGACAGCTTGGCGACTCCACTGGGGATCGAATAAGAGAGTCAAGCCTCGAGTTGATTACTTTTTAGTCTTTTGTTGAAAATTGATAATTCGGTTTAAATTGACGATCCCTTCATTGCATTTCATCCTCTATGTTGGTGGTAAATAATGTCTTTGTTATCTCGGGTTACATAGCGATATAATACATCTGTTTTATTGGTTCGAGAGTTTCTCTTTATGTTTCCACATATTACATGGCATAATCGTTCTATTATACCCTTCTTAAGTGGGAGTGAAAAGCTCTTCCTTCATGAAGTTTTCACCTCTGCATAGGATAATGGACCACTTTTGGGATACATCCATACCTCTGTCTTCGTAAGGTCTTCACCTCCACACGGACATAGGGAAATGTATTCCCCTAAACTGAACTGTGTCTGTATAAGCCTATAATGGGTGAGAATCAAGGAATCCGTTAGTTTAGGTACCTTTACTTTAGAACCAAACTGTATGTAATGAACCCTAAGAGCCAGCCCTACTAAGGACCATGTCAAACCTTTAGTGGTCACCCGAATAGATGCTTTATTTATTATTTTTTGCTTTGTATTCTAGCTTTATATAAAATGTACTAACTTGTTTCGTTTTATTTTGCTGTGATTGCATTGCATTGCATTTTAATCTTAGAAAAAGGGTGTGATTCATGTTCAATTGCTAAATAGAGAGCTTATTATGGAAAAGGAGTTTCTTGATAAAGTGGAAGATAATGCGGCCGTACGAATATGGTTCGAGAAAAGGCAACAAGAGAAAAGTGACAGCTTATGAGAGAGGCAGGTCAGAGATATGGACCACCTTATGAGCAAAGCTTTGGCCCGAGTACAAGAAATGGCTGACCACTTGCAGACACCAACTGTTCAAAACTTGAAATATGAATTGGAGTCAGATCGAGGCCGAGAATTAGCTTGACCTGTTGGGAAAGTTAAGGTTTTTAGTGTTAAAGCGATGTCGTATATGTATCCGCTTTATGTAAAGAAACTTGTTTTCTAGTAAAGTTGTTCTAATGGAATTGAACTAGAATCAACACCTTTTTGTATACATCTTTTCCATTCATTAACACTACATTTCATTACATGCAATAAATTCCACGAAATCCAAAAGTGCGTAGAGTTCAAAACTCTAGTATAGAGCTTGATGGACAACGAAGAACTAGAATTCTTTGAAGACATTAAGGATTTGGAAGGGGAAGATATTTGTGGCTCTGAAGAGGGAACTGAGGAAGGGAACTTATCAAAAATTCATCCGTATATGCCCAAAAGTGTTTTGAACAACTAGACTATAGAGGAAATCCCTGTAGTATTTAGAATTATTTCAGAGTAATGTTCAGAACACACCTGCTGCTCTAGGCCTGGGAGTAATAGGGATCCTTTTGTGAAAATGCGCATGTCTTATATTTTTATTTCAATGAAAATAATGCATATTTGTGTCCCACTTGGAAAATATTCTACTTTTTTCTCTTTTTTCTCGTACTCATACTACACATTTAATCATTCTTAAATTCATTTGCTTCTTGGGTCTCCTTTTATTCGTATGATAGGTTTGCGGATCTCAATAATATGAGCGACACTACTATTAACTCAGAGTTTCCTTTCGAGCAAGATATGTGTCTAAAGGAACCTCAGAACTTTGAAGATGATTGAGATTGTAACTTGTCTCCTGATTTGTTAAGGATGGTAAAGCAAGATAAGAAATAGATCTTGCCTCACAAAGAGTCAGTGGAAATTGTGAGCCTAAGGGATGAACGAGAAAAGAAAGAGGTAAAAATCAAAACTTACATCACTGTAGAGACAAGGGAGACCTCGTTGAGTTACTCTAAGAATTCAAAGATGTCTTCGCATGGTCGTATCAAGACATGCCTGGTCTAAGTACTGAAATCATAGTACACCGTCTGCCCATAAAGGAAAAATGCAAGTCGATTCAGTAGAAACTTCGAAGGATGAGGCCCGACGTACTGTTGAAAATAAAAGAAGAGGTTAAAAAATAATTTGACGTTGGTTTCCTACAAGTGGTCAAATACTCAGAGTGGGTAGCCAATATAGTCCCCGTCCCTAAGAAAGATGGAAAAATACAAATGTGTATAGACTACAGGGAGTTAAACAAAGCCAGTCCGAAAGATAATTTCTCGTTGCCTCACATCGATGCCTTAGTGGACAACACGGCAGGCTATTCGTTGTTTTCCTTCATAGATGGTTTCTCCGAATACAACTAGATAAAGATGTATCCTAAAGATATGGAGAAAACCACATTCGTGATAATGTAGGGAATATTTTGTTATAAAGTGGTGTCATTCGGACTAAAAATATGGCAGCAACATATCAAAAAGTCATAATTACTTTGTTTCATGAAATGATGCACAAAGAAATTGAGGTTTATGTTGATGATATGATCGCAAAATCTCAAACAGAAAAGGAGCATGTGAAAGTCTTGAGGAAACTATTTTTGAGGTTGAGAAAATTGCAACTGAAACTGAATCCAGCAAAATGCACTTTTAATGCCACTTCGGGTAAACTATTGGGATTTATAGTTAGCGAGAAAGGGATCGAGATCAACCCAGATAAAGTCAAGGCTCTACAAGAGTTACCACCTTCACATTTCCAAAATGAGGTTCGGGTTTCTTAGAGAGATTAAATTACATTACCTGGTTCATTTCACAACTAACTGAGAAGTGTGACCCCATATTCCGTCTCTTTAAGAAACATGACCCAGGTGTATTAGATGAGAAATGCCAGAAGACTTTCGACAAGGTCAAACATTACTTCCAATGCCCCAGTGCTGATGCCACCTAGCCCAGATAAACCACTGATCCTTTACTTGGCAGTATTTGAAAATTCTATAGGATGCGTACTTGGCCAACATAATAAGTCAGGAATGAAAGAAAGAGCAATCTATTACCTTAGCAAGAAGTTTACAAAATGCGAGACAAGATATTCGCTAATTGAGAAATTGAGTTACACCTTAATTTGGACTGCCTAGAGGCTGAAACAATACATGTACTATACGACTTGGCTCATCTCGAAGATAGATCCTTTAAAGTATATAATGGAGTCGACCGCGTTGAATGGAAGAATGGATCGATGGTAAATTTTACTCTCCAAATTTGATATAATGTATGTAAACCAAAAGGCAAAAAATGGGAGTACAATAGTAAATTTCATAGTTAGAGAAGCTCTAGAGGATTACGAGCCTTTAAATTTCGATTTCCCAAACAAGGATCTAATGTATGTTGCAACCACTGAAGAAGGTGCTCCAGAAGAATATCCCTGGAAACTAAATTTTGACGGAGCCTCAAATGCCATGGGTAACAGAATTGGGGCAGTCCTAGTATCTTTATATGGAGATCATTATCCTTTCACCAGTAAACTTGACTTTGATTGCACAAATAATATGGCAAAATATGAAGCATGCATCATAGGTATTCATGTAGCTATAGCACGCAAGATCAGTGTGCTAGAGGTATATGGGGCTTTTGCACTAGTGATCTATCAACTCAAAGGTGAATATGAGACGAGAAATTCCAAGTTGATCGATTATCGAAGGCTAGTCCTTGAGTTAATTAAGGAGTTTAATGATATCACCTTCTGCTACCTCCCGCGAGATGAAAATTAGATAGCCGACACCTTGGCTTCTTTAGCTTCCATGGACAAAATGAACAAACAAGAGGATGTAAAACTTATCCAAATGAGTATTTATGAGGCCCCGACCCATTGTTACAACATCGAGGAAGAAGAAAATGATGATCACCCTTGGTACAATGACATATTGTGAAATCTAAAGGACCGTGAATACCCTGAGCAGGCAAACGAGAATGATGAAAGGACACTTAAAAGACATGACAATAAGTATGTCCTAGATGGGGAGATCCTATACAAAAGAAGAAAAGATCAGGTGTTACTAAGATGTGTAGATGTCGTCGAGGCCAAGAAAATCCTGAAAGAAGTCCATGAAGGTGTTTGCGGAACACATGCTAATAGTTTTACAATGGCTAGGCAAATAATTAGATTTGGATATTTTTGGTCTTCCATGGAAGGGATTGTATCAATTATGCTAAGAGATGTCATAAATGTCAAATTTATGGATATAAAACTCGTGTGCCTCCCTCACATTTTCATGTTATGACTTCTCCATGGCCTTTCTCTATATGAGGCATGGATGTCATTGGGCCGATCTTGCCAAAATCTTTCAATGGTCATTGATGCATCTTTGTGGTCATCAATTACTTCACCATGTGGGTAGAGGACGCTTCTTATGCCAATGTCACGGAATCGGCAATTAGTAAATTCTTGAAGAAAAAGATTATATATCGATAGGGAATGCCAAAAAGGATTATATCTGACAACGTATTGAATTTAAACAACAACATGATGTCAGAAGTCTGCAGTCAATTCAAGATCAAACATCACAACTCTTCACTATATCGCCCAAAAATAAATGATGTAGTGGAGGCAGCAAATAAGAACATTAAGAAGATCGTGGGGAAAATGATAGAGACTTATAAAGATTGGCATGAGAAATTACCATTTGCCCTCTATACTTATCGATCATCTCTCAGAACCTCTACTAGGGCAACGCCTTTCTCATTGATTTATGGAATGGAGGCAGTTTTGCCCACTGAAGTCAAGAATCCTTCTCTCTGAGTTTTATCAGAGTTGAAGTTAGATGAAACAGAATAGATCTAATCTCGATATGATCAGTTGAACTTGATCGAAGAGAAGAGGCTAAAAGCTATCCGTCATGGTCAGATGTACCAAAAATGAACGATGCGAACTTATGACAAAAAGGTTCGCCCTAAACAATTCCATGAGGGGGACTTGGTGTTAAAAATGATCCTTCCCATACAAAAAGACTTTAGAGAAAAATAGATGTCAAATTGAGAAGGACCTTATGTGGTAAAAAATGCCTTTTTTGGAGAAGCATTGATTTGACCGATATAGATGGTAGAGATTTGCCCAACCCTGTGAATTCAGATTTAGTCAAGAGGTATTTCATCTTTTAAAAAAATGGAGAGGCCAAGGCGAAAACACACAAAGAGCATCTTGAGACCAAAGGAGTTTTGAGTTGAAAACCCGAAAAGGAAGGCTCAAATTTTGATCGAAAATTGGGCATGTGGTAGTCTTGTCCCCTCAGAAGTAACATGGAGGAAAAACATTGCATCTTGGAGCATCAACGAAGTACTCTAGACCTCCTAGACACATATCAGGCTTAAAATGGTCCTCAAGAAGCTTGTGCGGAGAAGCTTATGCTGCGATATCTAGGGCACCTAATCTCATTGTTACCCACTTTGTGTTTTAACAATGTTTACTAGTCTGATTAATCTTTTCATTTAGAGTCTTGCTCCCAATGAATTTTAGTCTTGTTCATTGTTACGACCTTGTTCAAGCATTTTTGCATTGAAATAACGATTAATGGACTAACAATATTAAACTAAAAGGATTTCTATATGTTGCTCTGAAAGATCTCTAAATAGTACAAGGACATGAAACAGGACCACTAGTTAGAACTAACCAAATTTGAAGGTTGGAAAGATCATAGAACGAATAGTCCAAATTGTGGTTACCTCTTCGAGTTTCCTGTCAAAGATACCAGATCTGAATAAGAAGGCATGGTAACACATCAGTGATAGAGCCTTGAAGAATAATGAGCAATGTTAACCTAAACACTAAAAATGAAATCATTCTAAAAAATGCCATTCTGCATTCATACAAATATCATTCATATACATCTAGTTAGGAGCATTTGATTCATTCTGATCACAGCATCCTAATCACTTGGCATAAAATATAGGCCTATGAAATGAATTCTATAGGTCTTGTTTCCTATAGAACGGTGTAACAGACCAGTGAAATCACATATCCTATACCCTTGAAGTTGCAGTGGATCGAATTGAACCTATCATAGCAAATCTTATCTCCATGAAGTTGTAGTAGAGCAATATGCAGCTACAAATCCTATATCCCTGAAGTTGCAGTTTATCGAATTAAAGTTACAATTCATATACCCTTGAAGTTGCAATGGATCGGAATGAAACTATGAGGGCGAATCTTATCTCCCTGAAGTTGCAGTGGAGTAAGATGAAGCTGCAAATATTAAACCCCTGAAGTTGAAGTGGGTTGGAATGAAACTATAATAGCAAATCTTATCTCCCTAAAGTTGCAGTGGAGCAAGATGAAGCTACAAATCCTATATCCCTGAAGTTGCAGTGGATCGGATTGAAGCTACAATTTTTATACCCCTGAAGTTGTAGTGGATGGGATTAATTCTACTATAGCAAATCTTATCTCCCTGAAGTTGCAGTGGAGCAGATTGAAGCTACAAATCTTATACCCCTGAAGTTGTAGTGGGTTGGATTGAAACTGCAACAACAAATCCTATACCCCTGAAATTGCAGTGGTGCAGATTGAAACTACAAATCCTATACCCCTAAAGTTGTAGTTGGTCGGATTAAATCTACCATAGCGAATTTTATCTCCTTGAAATTGTAGTAGAGCAAATTGAAACTACAAATCTTATACCCCTAAAGTTCCAATAGGCAGATTGATTCAACTATAGCGAATCTTATCTCCCTGAAGTTACAGTAGAGCATATTGAAGTTACAAATCTTATACCCCTGAAGTTGCAGTGGATTGGATTGAAACTACAACAACAAATCTTATCTCCTTGAAGTTGCAATGGAATAAGATGAAACTATAACACTAAATCTTGCCTTCCTAAAGTTATAGCGATGCAAATACAGTGAAGTACAGTAACCAATGGATTGAAAGAATGAGCTACTTGAAAAAGAGGAGCACCAAAGAAATTGAGATTCGACAGGACCAGAAAAAATTGGCCCTTGTTAAGGTCTTTGCTCCATTCTCGTTACACGACAACGAGCAAAAAGAGGCAGCTGTAATGACCCAAATCTATCCAGCCCAGAAAAAGATAAATAAATAAAAATAATAAAAGTCCATTAACAAAAAGTCCATTTATAAGCTCAAAACCCTAAATACCCAAAACCTAAAAACTAAACAAGAAACCCTAGCCACCTTTAAAACTTCACCAATTGTCACAGCTCTTCTCCATGTCAGCAGACGCGTTGCCCGAGGTCTACCTTCCTTTCACCGAAATGGTAAGGCGTGGTTTCCCATTGCCGTTAGCTACCCCAAACACCTGCAAAAAAGGAAAAAAAAACATAAATAAGAAGTAGAGAAACAGAAGCAGAAAAATAGAGAGAAAGAAAAGAAAATGTATATTTTGTAATATATGTTTGGCTATAAAAGCCGAAGACAATTGTAAACAAAAATAAAAAAAAATCAAATACAAAAAAATGAAGTTTAAAAAAAAGATAGTTTATTTTATTTCCTTATTTATCTCGAAAAAATAAGAATAAACACAAAGTTGAAATTTCTACCTGTTAAGAGTCGTCATCAAAAACCACTTTCGATTTGAGAAGCGTTGGAATCCCTCTGGGTTTCCATTAAGGGCCTCGCCGAAGAAGGAAGAAATCGAATGTTTTTTTTTCTTCCTTTTTCTTTTTTTCATCAATCTCGGCCTTTTTTGGGTGTTTCATCCCTAGGTCTAACTCTAGGGTTTCGAAAGGATTTTAAAAAGGGTCCTTTTTATTTTTCAACCACCGTAGGCGGCCATCGACGCCGATGACCGGTGGGCACGGCGACGTGCTGCGGCTTTGTGGCCGAAGCAAAAGAGGGGGAGTTTCAGAGAAGAAGAAGAAAAAGGGAATTTTATTTTGAAAAACTAAAACCAAATGATTTTTTCTAGAATTTTTTAATTTATATAGGCCCCTAAAACAATGTCATTTTGGGCTTGGCTTCAGACGCTCAAAACGACCCGTTTTGGCACGACCCAAAAATTCGACCCAAATAGTCTTAGGGGTCCGTGTGTTTTCGCACTGATGGTCTATTTGCTATTTTGGTCCTTCGACTTTTTTATCCTTTTTTAATTTCGTCCTATTTCCTTCTTTTATTCTATTTTTTCCCTTTTATTTTATTCTTGTGCAATTTTGTCCCTTGACCCACTGAGGGAATGACACATGTTAATGTGGTAGGGATAATTGTCCTCTGAGTCTCTGTACTTTTCTATCTCATTTTAATTTAATCCTTTATATTTTGTTTCCTTATAGTTTAGGCTTTTAATTTTGTTATATTTTCAAATTTAAACCTTTATTTTCCTTTTCTTTGTTTTTTTTTTAATTCATGCTTTAAATTTTGTTTAAATTTTAATTCAATCATTTATTTATTAAAGCTAGCCCATTTATTTCTTCTTTTTATTTCTAACATTTATAATTTGTGCTATTTATATTCTTGCCCATGAATTTCCCTAATGTTTTATTCTGGTCTTTTATTTTTAATTATTGATACTATTAATATTATTAAGTAATCATTGTTGTTAATTAATATTAATTTTGTTAAAATTCGCTCAAAGAATCAATATTTTATGAATGTAATTATGTTATTATCATGCATTTTTATATTATTTCACTATTAGTATTATTATTATAAAATATTATTAATTGAATTTTTTTTATTTGTACTCATTATATTATTGTCATTTTATTTCATTGTTTTTGTTATTTTGTTAATACCATAATTTTTCCATCATCATACATTGTAAATAATTGCTACATACACTCATCTATTTTTCGGCATAAGCGCATAAAAAATAATAATTAAGACCAAGGCAATATTTTTTCTTTTGAGGATTTGAGAAATTGTGCCCCAACTTACCGGGTACGATTTTCTCCTTAAATCGAAATAATAGAACGTCCATTCTCTTTTTTTTAAAAAATAATTAAAAATATATAATATAATTAAATGGTGAGCGTTTTTATTTTCTAGAATTTGAGATTTTTGTGCCCCAACTTACGGGACATGATTTTTCGTCTTGCTCAACCCAAAATAAGAACATTTCCTCATTAAAAATTTCAATTTAGATCGAGATTTTTTCAATACCATCAAATAACATCATGCAAAGAGGGACCGTATTTTAAATTCTCTTCAAATTTTCAATTTGTGACATCAAGACATTAAGTAATCAACTAGGTATCAATTTTGGGCGTTATGAGGGTGCTAACCCTTCATCATACGTAACCAACTCCCAAACCTATTTCCTAGGTTTTGTATACCGAAAATTTTCATTTTAATAAATCTAACATTTTATTAAAATGACCAAGTTTTGAGGAGATCCAATCACACCTAAATAAAAAGTATTAGTGGCTACTCCATTTTCATTTTTAAAAAAAAAATAATTTCAAAAAAGGTTTCGACAATATATTTCTAAATTTTATTAAAATCATGAAATGGAATAATAATTAAGTTTTACAAGAGTATTAAAGTAAACTATAGTAGTGGTTCATATTATATATAGTACGGAGAGTCATCGAGGATGGAAGCTTAGGATATAAAAGGAAGTTGGGAAAGAGTTAGTTGCAGGGTGTATATATTATATGTAGTTGAGTTCTTTTATGTATTTTGGCATTGAAGGAAGGTATTTATAGAAGGAGGTTGGCTTGGTGTGGAGCTCAAACATCAAATACTCTACTATATAGTACATATGGTACTGTGGTAGGATGTCAGCTAGGAACATTGTTGGAGTCAATGTGAGGTAACTAGGTGGAGTGATGTCAAGCCTATGAAGGTGATGGATTGATGGGTGTTGGCGGATTCTTTTCCATATATACCTTCTAGGGATTGCATCGGCCTATCTCATGTGACATGGCATTTGCTGAGGTAAGGTCTAAGCCTTTAGGGAGGTCAAGTTTTGCTAAATTCTATCTTCAAGCGTTAGGTGATGTACGAGTTTGACTCACTTAGGAAGGACAATTGCCCATTAGATGAAAGGCAAGTTAAAAAATTACATGGGTTGAGTCGAAGCACTAGTGAGGCTTTAGAATTTCTGGTGAGTCCCAAAGAGACCTCAAAAGCATCATGATTAATGCTTTGATTGTTGCGCCTTAACACTAACTGTTCTTAGACATACGTGTTAGCACATTTTCAAAATCAATTGGGAAATGATCTATTAATGGATCAAAACAATACTTTTGTTTTGAACGGTGATAACATTGTTGAAACATTTGAACAAACTTCTATCGAATAAAAGCATTATGACCATTCAAGAGAGCCTTCTCAAACCAAAAAGTTGTGTTATTGAATCCAACAATTACTTTTAAAAGATCGGATTGAAATGATTTATTGAAACCAAGAAGTGTAACTTTAAAAGTGATGTCATTTTAAAAAGGCAATTAGGCACGTATTGGTGCATTGTAAATAGACAATAAGATTGGAGAATTAAAATTTAATTCATTCTATCCTATTTGTGAGTGTAATTTTTTAGTAAAAAAGTATTCTTTCTTTTTCATGATATATATTTTATTTGAGATATGGAATTATTTGTTTATTAGTAACTAAAATTTGGATATTATTAATGAGACATTGTTTTAAGTGTATTCATTGCTAAAAATGAAAGTTTGTAGATGATCATATAATATGAATATTCTTGGTTGTTTTAAAAACTAATAATAATCATAAGCTAAATGGGTTTTATATAAGACTGCACATTTTATTAGTCCACGTTATAAAGATTGGACTAGAAGTGATTTTGATTGGAAATGAAATAAGTCATATGCAATATGCATTATTAATTTTTCTAGTTAAGGTAGAATAGTGGAAAGCATTAGTTGATATCACAAGATCACTTTTTTTGCATGAAATCTTCTATTGGAAATGTGAACGTGATAATCATATATTTGAAGACAAGATCATATCATGTTTCTATGGTGAACATGGTATTTATATATGGCTTGGATATGATCTATAATCTCTTGGTTCTATAATTTTGAGATATAGTAAAATTTTGAAATTCACTTTAGAAGCCATGAATCGAATATCTCGTGAGTATGGAAATAACAATATTTATGCTATTTGACCCATTTAGGTGATGGGCATGGTTTTGATTATAGTAACAAAATGACTAAAAAATGTCCACAATAAAGAGTGTAAAAATATGTGATGTTATAGTCAAATTATTGGACAATTGATATTCCTTTAATGTGATTATGTACAAAAATATATGAAACACCCTTAGTTTGTTGAGAAATAATATTCTTTGAGTATGCGTACATGATAAGTTTTAAAGGTCACCTATTGACTAACAATTTTAAGGTTTTGTTCGCCTTTACTTCTATTTTGGTGTGAAAAAAAATTACTAGAAAATGAACCTTGAGAATACAATGAAACCCAATGACTGTTAACATTTTTCACTAACAAAAATAGTCCACTGAGCATTGAGTTAAGCATAACAAGAGTATCAATTTCTATAAAGAACTTCTATAGTAATTCTTTATAAACAATCTAGGAATATTAGAAGATGGAAGAGAATAAAAAGAAACTTTTGTTTTTAAACTTTTTATGTGTTTTTTATGTGTCTTGCAAATGAAAGTTCACTCATATTTATAGAACCTCCATCAGTTAGTAGAACCGGGTTAGTTGTTACTTCCCATAAATAGGGATAGTAGAATCAGGTTTGTGAAACGAGTGTGGTCACGTCCCGATTTTTAAGATTATATTTGTGCGTTTGATAAATAAATGAGTTACTATTCTAATGGTTAAGTGTTAATGAAATTGTATTTGAAACTCGAGTTTGATTCCCTTCCCTCGCATCATTTTTATTATTTTCGAAATTTTGCTTTAAACCCTAGTAAGTGCCATGCCTTATTTTAAAATAAATGCTGTAAAAGTTCTGGCCTAATGGTTAAGAAGTAGTGTAAGTTTCATTCCCCTCTTCTGCATAATTTTTGTTTACTGTATTTTTGCCCAAAACCCTAGTGTGTCGCCCCTTGCATAGAAACCCTAGTATATAACATTTTTTTTGTCATTTTTAGCCTCTTTTGATCAATTTTGCTCCCCTATCGCCCCTCTCATTTTTTCCTCTCTTCTTTTCCGTTTTCTCTCATTTCTTCTTATTTGTGCCGTCCCATTGTTCATATTCTCCTCTTGTTTTTCTATTTTTTGTTCATCTCTTCTCCTATCTCTTTGGTCGAATTTTTGCTGTTGATTTTTCTTCTATTGTTACACCCTTTTTGCCCACTTTTCTTTTATTTTTGTTGTTGAAATCAGCCTCCTATCTTGGCCGACTGAAGTGTTCATCCATTTTCTGTTGATTCATTATTCCAACTCTAGAACTAGGAAGTGTAAGTTGTTTAGATCTGACTTGATTTTGTTTTTCTTTTCTTTTTCACGGTGGTGGTCGAATCTATAGAGTACTAATTTTGTGAATTTTTCTTTGTCAAAGGTCTAGATTTGAATCCCTCAGATCTCCAATGAAGTTTAAGCCCATTCATATTTTCGTCTGATCAGTAGAAGTGTAAGTGATCTCGAAAGCTCAGATATGAAGATTGGGTTGTTTCTTTGATTTAACCGAGCCTTATAAGATGGCTAAAGGTTGAATTTTAATGTTCGCTCTCTATGCTAGGTACATAACTGGTAGGTGCCGATTCAAATCTGAATTGTAGAGGTATTCCAGACAATTGTTAATGCTTTTCAGACGTGCATTGAGGCGTATGTCCTATTCATAATCAAATTTTTGTGTGCGTACCCTTAAGCTTTGTCCAATGTATAGTGTCCTCTGAAGTGGCCAAATGTGATGTGTGTTAATTTGGGGTGCTTGCCGAATGTGTTTATGTTTATTTTGTAGTTGGTCGAATGTGCCTAAGGGTTTGTCTGCTATGACTAAGTATGTATAGACTACTAATGTATGATATGGAATTGTTATCACATGTTTACTGAATGCATGAGGACATGTTGTTGCTTCTGTGTCTATTGATTGCATGACTGAAAGCATGCCATTGTTTTTATATTTATCGAATGCATGAAAGGAATGCCACTGCTACTGATTTATTGATTGCATGTTAAAACATGCCACGGTTCTGCATTGTATCTTATTCTGACATGCATGTTATGACATTCTATTGCATGGGGTTGGGAAGATTGGTAACAGATGAGTTCTGTGGAGTTCTAGCGGTTTATCCGCAATATAAGAATTTTGGCAGTTCGTCCACAAACTTTTTACTAGCAACTTAACTACAAATTACTGGCAGTTTATTTGCAAATATTTAATGTTACTGGTGGTTTGTCCACAATAAGCTACGGCTCTTACTATTATAGTGTGTACGAATGGATGAGTTCTAGGTAACTCATAGTGTGTGGTGGATAGATGGGTAGGAAATTGCAGTGACATTCATGGACATGTATATACATTTTGAGAACTCTGTGATTCTGTATATTCTAAAACACTGTGATCTATGACACTATTATTACTGTTATCTTTATTTACTTTCATGCTTTTGAGATCTTTGGTATTCTAATTTCTTATGAATAACACTCATATTGAGCTTTCAAGCTCACCCCCTTAGTTTACTTCCTACAGATAACCCTCAAAGATAAAATCAAACTCGATATACGGAGGTCTCGTCTCAGTTTTATTTAATAAGGCAATTTTTAAATTTTACTTTATTTTATTATAGTTTTTGGGACTGTAATCTTGTTAATTATAGACGGTGGCATGGGCTTGTTTGTTTTCATTTAGGATTTTATTGCATACATGCAACTTTGTTAAAAATCGAACGACACTAAAAATTGGCTTAAAATTTCTAAAACACGGTTTTCATATAAGACTAAAGGCATCACCTTTTCCGCAGCGTAATATTGCAAATTGGAGTTTAAAAAAGGCAATTTGACATAAACAATTAAGCTATCTTTCAAACAACACAACTTTTAAATAAATTGGACTTTAATTATAGACAACCTATTAATCTGACATTTTAAACCTAAAGCAACCACGCTAAGTTTTCTAAATTGATCAAAACAGTGGTTTTTAAACTAAATGAATTTACTTGGCCATTTCAATGGCTAATGTAGCCTTCAGAATTCGTCAATAACATCTAGGCTAGGTTTGGGAGGTTAGAATCCATTTTATTATGTATTCTTTGAGTGAAAGAATATATTGAGAGCATTTACTCAAACACTTTGTGCGTGTTGCTTTTCTGTGGTTATTTTGCTCTTTTGTGCTTTCTTTCATTGTGAGTTTGCTTCCGCTATAATTTTGGTGCCTTGGAGGATTTCTGTGAGAATCCTGACCTTGCGAGAGTTAGGTTAACTCAGGCGCATTTGAAGCGAAGAAATCGCCTAAGGTTACACAGATTGCGAGACTGAAAGTCTAACCCTGTGACACATATACATGTATATATATCGAAATAGGTATTGGCATGTTTAATTTATTTAATTTTTTTATATATTCAAAGATCATAATTTATATTTAAATTTAAATAATGTCAACTCAATACTAATTTTGAAGGTGTAAAAAGGGAATGAGACTAAATGAGACAATTTACATTGAAAGATTAGTTTAATTTTAAATTTCATCCTTCTCCTTTACAAACATTGAGTAGTAATCCTTTTAGTTTGTCATAATTCAATTGTCATATTTTATGAAAACTGAAAAGTTAGTTGATTAGGTAACCCTTTTCCATTAAAGCATTAATTTGGAAATCAACAATTCAATATTTTATATGCATGAAATTAATAAAAATCAACAATTCAATAATTTATATGCAACAAAGTAGCCAAACTTATCTATTCAAAGTTCGAGTGTATACCAACTGGACTAACTTCTCAATTTTCATAAAGCACTGAGACAAAATTTTGATAAATTAAAGGGGATAACTTCACAATTTTCATAATTAAACCTCGGAAGATCCTTTAAAACATATCCCTTTACGCTTCACTTTTATGCATCACAAAAATTAGATATGACAAGAAAAGATATACCTATCATTAGACTTGTTCACGGGTCGGGCCACCCGGCTCGACCCGAAGGCCCGCCCGAAATGTGGGAGGGTTTGGACAAAAATATAGGCTCAAAAAATAGACTTGAACAAAAAAATAAGGCCTGTTTAAAAGAGGGTTGGGCCTCGAGTAAGGCATTTTTTGCCCGGCCCGAATTCACTAAATGACAAAATAAATATTTTTTTAATATTATTTTCTTGTTGTTTTCTCCCTATTTTGCTACCATTTTACTATTATGTTGTTACTATTTTGTTGTTATTGTTTGGATATTGTATAAAACTTATTTTATTGTTAATTTTGTTATTATTTTAGAGACATTTGCTTGTTAAATTGCATCTATCTTAGTGTTATTTAAATATATATTTTTTAAAATCTATTGGGAAATATTTATTTTGATATTTTTAGTATTTTTGATGTATTATATATTTTTTAAAATTATATAAAAGCAATATAAAAATTGATATGGGCGGGCCAAGTGGGACCTGGATTTTAGTATTTTTATCCGGGTCGGGCTTGGGTAAAGTTTTAGTCTCATTTTTTGGGCCGGGTCCGGGCCTAATAAATGGGCCTAAATTTTTAGTTGAGCCCGGCCCGGCCCATGCACTCCTCTACCTATCATAATCTATATAACACAATTTTAATGCATCAAAATGCAAATTAGCATACAACACAATAAAAACAATTATGACATGAAACGATATCACAAAAATTACATAAATACATAGATTACAAGGTTTTCAATCAGTACCCAGAAAGTAAGAACACAGGTGCAATCTGATCACAAGAAAAAGAGAACAGCTTTATTCTCAAGGTAAATTAAAATGGGAAGTGATTCGTCATCCACCGAACTCTAAGGCATTTCTCTCACTTACAGTTTTTTCTTCATTTTTCTTCCTTTTCATTTTCCCATGTTGAGTTCTGCTTGTCACAATATGTATGACCTTTAGCAAGGGGGGCAAGGATGCTGCTAGGTAGGGCAAGTATAATTCAATACTGCCATGGACTTAAGTCCTTACTTTTTCAACTATTTCAATTTTGGATGATAGCCCTTTATATATTTTGTGGAGCCACAAAGCTGGAACCGGGTCTTCATGGCTGTTAAAAGCCTGTCAAGCACTTGAGGTGAAGCAGCAAGAAAGATAATCCCAGTCTGCTTTCTCTCTCATATCCAGCTTTTGTTCGAACATCTATAATCATGTATGCTTCTGCGTATAAGGACCCTTGAAGGCTACGAAACACTTAAAACATCATCGTGCCACCCACCTCAAAACCGTTCTAATTAAGGTTCCTTTCCCTTTCAGTTCAATCGCACACATTCTCACATTACTCTCCAGCTATGCTGCTGCAACATTTTTTTTTCCTTTAGTACTTATGTTCAACATGTGTAACATGTGTAGGGTAAGTGCTCAATCGAATCGAGTCAAATGAAAAGATTATGAGTTATTTAAATTGACGAGTCTCATTTTATCATCTTAACTTGATTTGATATTCTTTTTTCGAATCAAGTCAAGTGAAATAAAATTGAATTGAGTCAAAAGAAATTGTTCAAAGTAAATTAAAAACTATTAAACATGTCAAATTAAAAGCTTGTTAACAATATGACTAATTCCAAGCTAAAACACATAAATTTAGAATCATATATATTTAAAAACTCTTCTGAAGCAAAATAAGAAAAAAAAAGTATTTTAGTAGGATAAACTTAATTTGATAATTTACTTGTTTAAGACCTCAAATTTATCATTTTGAATTTTTTTTAAAAAAATTATAATTTAACACTTCTATATAATTTTTAGATTTTTTATTTTTGAAATTATCTATATTTTTTTATAAAACTTTGAAATTTTTTAATAAATATTTTAATTTTTTGAATGTTATTTTGAAATTTTTAATAAATATAATGAATATCTACATCAATCTATCATTGAAGTTATTCGAGTTGTAAAATACAACTCGCGTTGAACTCAAAATATCAAATTACTTCTGAGATGATTTGAAAAAACTAAATAATTTGATTTTTTTCCCCTTTTTTAAGTTAAATTGAGTTTTGCTCGTCACTCCAAGAATCCTGGTAAACATTTAGGAAAAGCAAAGCATACCCGTATTCAACATTTACTTATAACCATGTAACATAGATCTCTAGAAAAGAAATTAGCAGTTAATCAAAGTGCAGGCACTTCACAATTCAGCCATATGACAGCTTCATAATCTATGTAATACACCCTTTCCAAAAAAACAACTGGAAGCAACCAAATCAAGCATAGCTAAAAAAGGCACTAATATTTGCAGTGCTTACCTGAATTCGAGTGTAAAAGACGCGTATATGTCTGAAGCAAGTACAACAAGATTTTTCTAGTTGAAACATCTTTAGAACTCATATCGTTGTATCAATCAACAAAAATAAAGTACCGGTAGCATTCACCAACATCCAGCAGATCAAAACTGGATACAAACTTGGATTCATTTCTCTATCTATTTAGATGATTTAAAACATATAGCAAAAGAACCATCACCCAAAGCTAAGTTAAAATCATCACAAAACAAAGAGGAGATAAGAGCATCTTAAATAAACAGATTTCAAGCCAATTGATCCTGAAAAGCTGAATTCTGATGTACAAAACAAAGTAAGTAGCACCACTTCGACATTGACTTGCTGTTAGATGGGACTAAGATAGTTAGCAAATCGACCTGCCATAAGCAAAAAGGCAAATCATAGTTAAAGTCGAATGCATATAGTTATCCAACCAATAAACGATGAATTTATTATCTGCCAAATGATTTGAAAATTACGATGATATCCAGACAGTACAAGCAACTTGAGAGGATGAACCGTCTCCTTGTTACTATAAAATGGTACTTCATAAACCAATCATCTATCTTCTACTCAAGCAATAGATTTCACACAGAGCTAAATCCAAATAATGTAATGCTCGAATGCACTGGCCTGTTATTACCATAGTGCTAATAAGATCAGCATTGGAATGTACGAACCTTTGGCTGATATTTAATAGTGCTCCATTTATGATAAGTGATAACTTTCTAGCTACTGTTGAGTGGCTTAAAGTGCAAAAACTGCTAAATAAAGCTAAACCCTAGTTCAAATTATGGAATTTGCAGCAATGGATGTGGTATAAAAGTGCCTAAACCAAGAAAAATCGATACCTTCAGCACAATTGTTGGCATCACGGGGAAGCTTGGAAACAAGGCAAGCCGATGCAACCGCACTGTGAACCGGTTGAAGAGTGCTCAGTTCTCGTCGAACCAACCTTTAACACAGAACCCAAAGGAACCAAAATCACCGTACAGTGACATATATAAGGAAAAAAAAAAACCCAATTCATTCTATTAACAAAGAAACATTTTACAAAAAAGTACGGAGAAAGGCGGGTAGAAGGACGAGTGGAAGTGGAACGAAGTGAAGAATTGGGAACCGAGAATGAGATTCTTGATGCTGTTGCTGTTCTTAAGACTGGACGAAGAAATGAAGATCTTGCTGCAATTGTAGCTGCCATCTCTTCAAAACCCTGGTTCCCAAACCCGTAAATTTGCAGGTTACTTTGCTTGGTTTAACAGAAGAGTTGAACAAAACAAGCCCATTTGCTTGTAGTTGATAGAGCCCAATTCAATTGGTAAACCAAAACACCCAAATCAGAAAATAAAATGAAGCTACCAACAATGCCCCGATAGCAAAGGTAGCAGCTAGCCTTCAAAATCATTCCCCTACTGGCTGGAACCTTCCATTCCAATGCATATCCCTTCGTACCTTTCGTACTTCAATTTAATTTTTTCTTTTTTTTTCTTTTTTTTTTTTACAATTATATTAAAAAATAAAATACAGCCATATAATTAATAATTTTAAAATCAATATTTATATAAATATATTTAGGTTAAAATATGCCATGTGCTTTTTACAATTTTGAAATTTAATCCCAATATTGTAATGGAAATTCTAGATTTGTAATGCAAAATTGTAATGGGAGTGCTAGATTGCAAATGCCACTACTGATTAGCATTGCAAAAGCTGTGCAAACAAAAATACAAAGAACACTAAGATTTGTTTATACAGTCCAGTTTCTCTACATTTGCAAAGTCTAATTCAATAAGTAATTCCACTATTTTTAATCCATAATATAACAAGTGATTCACAATCTATCACTTTCTAAGTAGAGAGATTTCAACTTTATACCTAAAGACTAGAACACTTACCTCCAAATCCTCTTACTGAGAACTTGAGCAGTAAACACTCAACAATATTTGCAATAACTATTTGCACTCTCTCACAAAAACAATTCTTCAATAAACAAACTAGAATGCACTCAATAAGTTCTTATACAAAACCTAGACAAGCCTCAAAGCATAATATCAATTTTCAGCTTGCTAACATAGAATATAAGTGAATACAAAATAACTCATTGAAAATAGCTATTGCATCATTAACAATTAGAGCACAATCAATCAAAGATACGATTCTCTAAATTCAGCAATGTAATCTCAATCAAATTTCCACATTCCAAATGTTGAATTGATTCACTTGTATCCAATTCAGTTTTCAAAAGTCAATTATTGATTTCTATAGATGGACCATAATATCTTCAATATAAAAGTATATTAACAAATCTAAAAATTTTCTTCATTAAATGTCAAACCTAATAAAGCAAGTAATAAACTACCTCAGCGGCAGCCAATAGTGAAAACTGTCAAGTGCCGCTCAACTCAAATTCTCACATCTTGCCTCAACATAGTATATATATATATATATATATATATATAATATTTTTTAAAATATTAATAAATTTAAAATGATACATTGAAACACATCAATATCATATATGCTAATATTAAAACAAAAATAAAACATTCATTGATACCATACTAACGGCGTCCAAATAAAACAATTTACAGGAGCTAGCCATTGGTTAGAAAGCACGTCAAAATCCAACAAAGCATATTGGACAGAGTCAAAGAATTTAATGTTTCAAAATAAGATTTCAATTTAAAAATGTGAAAAAGAAATATCCAACTCTGAAATAATCCAAGTGTTGGACAAGAACTATCATGAACTTTGCTCATTTGATATAGTAGGGTCAATGACCAAATCATACACATCATTTTCCAACCCCCACTTTTCTAACAGCTAGATGGGCTTTACCACCAAATTTTGCTAACCCTCTTTCTCCCTCTATGCTTAAAATCGATGTCTCGATTTAGAAATTGTTGAGACTCGCATATAAATTTATCAAATACTTTTATTTAAATTTATTTAATATAAATAATTACATATGTTTTGAAAATAAAAAAGAATGATATTCAAAGCTCAAAGGTTAGAATTTATTGTTAGGCGTTGCTTTCCCCAACTGGAAGGGGTCTAAATTGGTGGCAGTTCCTTCCCACCACCAAAAGATCCAGCTAGCAATCTTTTTTTATTTTTGCCTTTCAATCAATTAGCCTTTGTGGCTTGGCTGACCCATCATCACGTTTGTCTATATATTGTACATATAGATGTTGGGACCCCCCCCCCCCCTTTTTCTTTTGCCATCAAAGCCAGCTTTCACATATTACTATTCATACTTGTCCATTTTCTTACTTTTTTTCTTCAACAAAATTTCCCCATTCCTCCATTGCCATTGTTATCCTAGTATGATGACAAATATGGCTGGCTCCACCCACTCAATACTTACATTAAAATCAATACTAACTCGATATTTAGTTTATTAGTTAAAAATGTTCATTATATCTTTAAGATTGTGAGGTTAATTTGTTTATGTGTGTAAAAAATTGTAACATGCTAATTAAATCTAACAAAAATTTATAATAAAAAAATAAAGTATGTGTGTATATATATTATGAATTAAGTTGAAGAAAATGGTTAGTGAGGATGCATAAATATAACAGGTGAGATCACATGAATTGGCACCATATCCACTGTGGTTTTTATGATGGTCTTTCTTTAAATGCTTGGAAATGAGCAGATTTGAGGGCATTTCCTTTAACATTAAAAAGAAAATTAAATAAATCAATTGTTGAAAAGTATTATCTAATGAGTTTAATTTTGAATCTTAAAGTTCACAATTTCTTTCTTTATCAAAAAAAAAAAAAACAAGATTAGTCTTAAAATTACATAGATGCATCTGGTGAAGAAGACAAGGTACATGTGTATTGTAATGAAAGGTTTCTGTCAATCTAAAATTCAGTTTAAAGGGAAATTTTATTTAGATGAGATAGGGGGAAAAAGGTATGTTAATTAACTTTGTCTACTTAAATATTGCAATTTTGCAACTGTTGTATTTAGTGATTTTTATGATTCACCATAAATGACTATATCCAACTTTCCCCCCACCCATTCCCTTAATCATTTTTTTTTTTTTGCATCTTTTTATGTTTGTTTCCCAAAAATTAGTTTCATTAGTAAAATTAAATTTTGGGTTTATAAACTTTTTTTTTGAAGTAATGACTAATTAACTAATTAATTAAAACTATCTCAATTTACTAATGACCAGATGATGAAGTAGTGAGTACCGGAGTGGTTCAATTGATTAATATAGAGTGTGATAATGTTACCCTTACATTTTTAAGACTCTTTCAAAATGTTTCAAATACGATAATCACTTCAAACTCAAAGCTTTCTCTCGTCGACTATCTCGATATCAATGCTCCAAGTGCTAATTAGACCAACGCATGACAATCATAATCAACCAATCATCCTAAAATCACTTCACATGCACATTCAAACAATTACCCACATAACAATTTAGCTAAAAATGGATTCTAAGCATAAAATATCAACAACATTAACCATCACAATCAGTTTTGTATGAGAAATAAAATAAAAAAAAGGGTTAAAAAATGTTCAATAATGATGTAGTGGCTCAATATAGTTGAAATCTAAGCTTAAGTGCATTTATGATTTTGTGCAAGAATGGGCTGCAACTGTTCCGCCTGATTCTTCCAGTTCGCTAGAAAGAAATGCTCTTATTTCTTAATTGATTAATGAATATGTGGTTTATGTCCTGACCCTTCCTCGGGTGTTACTAGCTGATGTGGCAGGTGTTGCGTATCCTACATCAATCTCTTCATTATTGTACTAGGGATTGTCCCTCCTTTTATAACCATCTTTTAAAAGTGTAATGAGTATTTTAGCAAATGTTTTTCAATTGAGGGGTGTAACAAAATGATTTCATTAATTTAGTTTTAATTCATAATCTAAAATCAATCTTTCACATTTGATTGGTTCTTCATCCAATTTTTAAGGAGTTGAAATTTATTTAATTTTTAGAGCGTTTTTATTTTAGTGACTCAGTTGTTAAATCTTTAATAGCGATTAACTGTAGATGCCACATCATATTTATACATTCATTTTAGTCACCGAACTTCTAGATCACTTTCATTTTGGTCAGTTAAAAAAATATCATTTTTTAAAGTATTAATCAGGATAAAAAAAATTAAGGATTAAAGTGAAAAAGTGGTAAAAACTAAAATAATGCTTTAAAAAGTTGTCAAATAGTACTTGCTTACCCCCTTGCCAAAAGTTTTAGGCTTAGTTTGGATGGACGGTGTGTTTACCTCCGGTGAGGTTAAAAACAATGATGATGGTGAGATTGAGTTCTTTGTGGCGGTGAGATTGGATCTCAGAGCGGTGAGATTAGAAACAGCGGTGGAGTGTGTGTTTGGATTCAAACGCAGCTGTAGCGGTGAGGTGAAAATAAAAAATGACTATTAAGGACATCAGATTAGAATTAATATATAATAGAAGTTTTTAAATTATTTTACTTATATAAAATTATTAAAATATGTAAATTTATAAATTCATTTAATAAAATATTAAAATTTATCTTCCAATATTTTATTATAAATATTTTAATAAATTATATAATCAATTTAAATTATTTATTAGATAAAATGATAATAATTTTTAATTTTTTATAGTTAAATATTCTTTTATAACAATGATAAATATTATTTTCGCAAATAGTAACATTATACTTGGATCAAATTTTGAAGTATCTAAACTAATGATTTTTAATAAATATATATATATATATAGTAACATAAGACATAACAAGTTTCATTATTACTAGAAATTAGGTTATGATACAAAATTATTTTTACAAATATTGATTCATTAAACTATTTGCAATGGTTTCCCTTAAAATTGCAATTTCAAGGTCACTTTCACTGTTAGAAGAACTCGATTCACCTCTATCAAAATGGCCTGAAGAGATTGGCATGTCGGGTATATTCTCAAATTGTCGAAAATCCTTATTATTTGACCAAGCATGTCTTCGAATATAATTATGCAAAACCATTGTTGCAATAACTATTAAAACTTACTTGTCGAATGAATAGCTTGGAATATCTCTTAATATTGGCCATTTTTTTTCCACACTCCAAATGTTCGTTCAATCACAGAGCGTAACGAAGAATGGGCATGATTAAAAATTTCTTTTTTTCCAGATGCTCGATGATTACCTCGATGAAAGTCAGGTAAATGATATCGTTCCCCCCTATATTGACCTAGAAAACCTGCCATTTGTGGATATCCTGAATCCACAAGATAATATTTTCCTACCAAAAAGTAAAACATAATATCAAGTTTAAAAAAAAATTAAAAATTTTAATATTGTTTTTTATGTAAAGATTAATTAAAAAAATTAAAGTTCAACCTGGTGGAGGGTGTGGAAACTTTAACTCTTGTTTTCTAAGTGCTTGCAAAAAAATTCTACTGTCATGTGCTGTTCCTTCCCAACTAGGAAATGCAAAAATAAAGCACATGTTGAAGTCACAAACTGCCATAATATTTTGAGTTGGTTCACCTTTCCGTCCGATATAAGGTATTTGACAAGAAGGAGAAATGCATGCTTTTATGTGTGTTCCATCTATGGCCCCTATACAATCCTTTAAAATCAATACAAGTAATGAGATAAAAGTTAGAAATAATTTATATTTTAAAAATATAAAGATTGTGTAAATTTTACCTTAAAGTGAGGCCAATATCTTGTATCATGTCGAATATGGTTCGGTACTTCCTCGAACTGACCTTCAGTGGGTTTAATCGTGCCTATTCACATTCGAGCAAATATATGTAACATATCAGTAAAAATTTGACTAACAGTTTCCTCAGATCGTTGAAATCGCTCTGCTGCATTTGAATTTGATTCTCTATTTCCAAGAATATACAATGATAATGCTAACTTCTCCATCGCAGATACATTCCCATGCTTTAAGCCATAATTGGTTTGCAAATTATGCAACAAGCTTTGAAATATATTTTTTGGCATCCTAAAACTATTCATGCAACGATCATCATGCCCATTTAATATTTCATCCACCCACATTTGACCTGTATAATTTGAATCCATACACGGTTGCTTAGTGAAATAAGTTTCATGGTGTAGCAATACACTGCTTAACACTTGTTCTTCCTCTTCATGATAATTGTTGTGCTCAACTTGTGTAACATTTGTGGCTATTCTTCGTTGAGCTTCTTCATTTAATTCAGGGGTATCATAATTCATATAAAAACTATTATACATATTGTTAAATTCATCCATAACCTGAAAAAGTAATCAAATGAAAATAAATTAATAACTTGTGACATTCTATACAACATAAAAAATTGAATAAAAGCATAGCTAAAAATACCCAACATAAAAAATATCATACATTAGGTTTACCTATAAAAAAGTAGATCATACATTAGTTTTGCATATAAAAAAGTATATCATACATTAGGTTCACATATAAAAAAGTAGATAATACATTAGTTTTGCATATGAAAAAGTAGATCATACATTAGTTTTACATATAAAAAAGTAGCATAGTTATATTACAATAATAATTCTAAGGAGCTTATGGTGGAGGTGATGGATGGTATGGTTGGAAGGGAAAGGAGGATGTTGCTACCAAGGATGAAAATGATGCAATTGGATTTTGTTCAGCATACTCACGTCGAAGCCACCAAACCCTAACATCTAGATCTAAGTTCAAAAACACTTCTCGTTTCACCGGTATTTGGAACATTTTGATGGCAAAATAGTACAGTTCATCTTTTTTTGGAATTTCATCTCTCAAATCACGCAAAGCATCCATTGCATTTGAAATAGTATATTCAGAGTGAGGAAAAACAATTTCATTCACTGACTTCCTTGGACTATACTCTCACACAATTTCTCAATATGAGTAGCCAATGAATCTCTTGATGATTTTCTACTTGAACTTGATTTTTTTTCCTTTACCGTGTACAACCCCAAGTGTTTCCTTTCTTCGATTAGGAGTTTCACGAGGAGGGTTTGATGGTACCTCATTAGGAAGGATACTTTCATTCTCATTACTATTTTCATCTGAATCACCAAATCCTTCATTAGGTGTATCATCTCCCATAGGAACCCCACTTGGAAGAACACCAGACGAAGGTGCCCATGCATTCTCTCCAGTGGCTACAATGCCACCAAACATTTGTCACATTAAATCATTCAATCGTGGTTCAATTCCTTTCTTCTTAAATCCTTTAAAATCAGGATTTTCCTACATAAAAGTTTAAATGTTATACTCAGATATTTATATTTGTAAATTATTAATTTCACTAAACTTTATGCATTAAAATAATGATAAAGTTAACACTAACCTGTATTTTTCAGCCCACCATTCTTCGGTAGCATCGACCGTCTTTTTAGATGGACACCATCCAATACCTGTAGATTCCTTAAGCAACTCCCACCATAACCTCCATTCCTTTTTTAATGTATCCCACTTGTTTTTCAATTGAGGTTTTCCATAATTTTTTTATGTTTTTGCTTGAAAAAGAGCAATGACATTTTCCCATCCTTTTGAGTTTAGATGAGTTGTTGGTCTATTACCAGCATTGACTTCATTCATGCAAAGCTCACAAAATATCAACGTCAGCTCATCATCCCAAACAGCTTTTGTTGCTAAGGTACATCTCCCTCCACAAATTTTCGTGTCTTTACCATCTATTATTATTTTGATTTTAAATGTCAACCGACATAAAAACATAAATATATAATTAGATATAATAATATAGTTTCATAAAAAAATTAAGAATAACACATCACAAAAAGATGAAAGCCATAAGATGAACAGTAAAGAAAACTTCTCAAAGATCCATGGTAAACAATTATGAGGATACAGAAAGGATAATTGATTATCATATGCTTCATAAAATTAAACAAAGACTAATTGTACTACATAACTTGTTTTGGAAATAAATTTTAGACTTAATATATCATTTGGTACCTAAGTTTGACTTTTTTTTAATGTAGCAGTACCAACTTTTTAGTACGTAATTCAAGTTTTAGGGTTAATTTGATAAAAATTAATTGCAAATATTATTAGATTTAAATTTTCATATTTTTTAATAAAATCATAACATTTCTTTTTATCTTCAGATATCATATAGTGACAGAACCTGCAATGCCCTTAGAGGTCAGAACTCAATAATTCTAAGAAATTACCAGAGGAGTACATCTTGTGCTTTTTAAAACACTTAACACTGACGGGTAACTCGTGTTTAAATTTTAAGGTTTGTGTGCTTAATTAATTAAAAAGGATATGATTGCAAATTATGAAAATATTGAGGCGCTTTTAATAGGATCGAATTGTATGTGGTTTTATTAATTAAAGTGTTTGCATGGTTATTAAACCATTTAGTTGTAATGGACGGTAGAATAATAATTTAAATGGCATTATGCATGATTTTTTTTATATGTTATTTAAGGTTATTTTGGTAAGATAATTATTATTGTAAGTATTATAAAACATAAAAATTAGAAAGCCATGCATGCATTTATTTTAGTGCCGAATTGGATTGGTTTTATAAGTTTGAGTGCTTATGTTGTAAATTAACCTTAGACAAAAGCATAGACGGTAATTTGGAGATTGTTAAGATGAAATTATTAGTGAAGATTGATTTTAAGTACTTAATTGGTAAATAACCCTTTTAATTTGATGAGTGCCGTATATGTCCATGCTATATGTGCCGGTTTAAAATCAATTAGAAAGGCTAATATAGTAAATTAGTAATAACTCAAATATTGATAAAACAAAACACAAAAATGTTAGTTCTTGCATGTTCATCTTTTGGGGAGCCTAATGTTGGAGAAGAAAAGCTTTGAAATTTCGGCAATTTGAGATCAAAATTCAAGGTGAATTTCTAGTTAATTTTGTTACATTTTAGTAGTTTTGAACTCCTTGCTTAATTCTCTTCAAAACCCACTTGATCATTTTTGTTATAGTGACTAATTGATAATCGGCTATGGTTTAGAAAGCTATGGAATTTGAGTTTTTATGATAGAAATTTAGATATAAATAATAAGAACAAGAATTCTTGATAAAATGAATTCCATAATTCTCAGCTTATTTGAAATTTTCTCGGGAAACAAACATAAAAGTACTGTAAACTAAACCAAAACATAATAAAGTTAAAAGAAAAAAAAATTTATCGCCATTTCTTTCTCTCAAAGAAACTTGAGAAAGAATACCCAGATTTCCCAATAAAAAGAAGCTACTTTGTTATCAAATAATTTTTTAAGAACCCATGCCATTGATAAAGTTTGACCTTCCACTCTCTTCTCTTTTTTCTTTTGGTTTTTTTTATCTCTCTGTAATAAAAATCTTTGCTCCTTCTTAGTTTCAGATTTAAAATTTTAATAGTACATGTTGAATATAATTTAAATTGATAAATTGTTCTAGATGTGGTATATTTGGATTACTGATTGTAAATGTGAATTGAAAGTGCTGGAGTAATGACTTTTACTAATGTTTCGGCTTATGAAAGTTAGCATGATCAGCTTAGAAAAGCATGAACTATGCAAGTGAAATGACTTTTGTTTCGGAGTAATGACTTTCATTTGTCTGCATTTACATATGCATGAAGCGAATATAGTTGAGTGGGCTCCTATCAAGAGTATTTTTGAAGCATGACAATATCAGATGTCTTTAATAATGGTAATACTACTTGATAGGATTGACTTTTGTTTTGTTCTACAGAAATGGCTTAAAATTGTTGATATGTTTTCATTTTCAGGAGGCTGATGCATAAAACAGAGTTTACTTCAGACTTCACAGGATTTAAGAAAGATGGGGCACAATGGTTGGTTGATAACACAGACATCAAACTTGTAGGTAAGATTTTACATTTTTCCTCGCAGTTACACGATTTTAAACAAGTTTCACTATTTCAAATACATACCTTGCCTGCTTCTACACTAACAAATGAAGTAGGCACCTCAGAGCCTCCAACCTGCAAGACACAAATCATAAGAACAAAATATTGAATGTTGAACTAAGCTCACTTTTTTTTCTCACATTTCATAACAAACAAACAAAGAATTTATATAATTGTAAGGTTCATTTTCTTCTCACTTTTCATAGCAAACAAAAAAAGAATTTATTCCAATGCACTTCTAAAAACTCAATCCCATCAACACAACAAGGACTTTTTTTTTTCAGTTCCCATATATTTTTTCAATTAACCAAATTCAACTAAGTTTAGTTTTGGTGTTCAGGACTTCAAATTTGAGTGCCAAAGAAAATCAAAATAGGCTCATATGAAGAAAACAGAAATGGGAAAAGTTCATCTTGCTTTTCCTCATATTTATTAGCAAACAAACAAAGAATTATTTGTATGTACTTCCAAAAACTCAACCCCATCAAGGCCAAAGTCTATTTTCTTTTCAATTCTCCAAATTCAACTAAGCTCATTTTTTGCTGTTCAGGGTTTTAAATTTGAGTGCAATAATAACAAAACAGAAATGGTAAAAGTTCTTTTTTTAACCTCACATTTCTCAGCAAACAGACAAAGAATTAACCAAATGCACTTCTAAAATATTAGATCATTAATCTACTACTTTAACATCAATAGTCAAAAGGACTAACAATCATGAAAGAAGAGTAGAAGAAGCTTGAAACTAGAGATAATAAGAAATTAATGAAAATACCTCAAATACAACCAAGAACAAAGCAAAAAAGAGGGGAGAAATCAGTGTTAAAACACTGCTAAACCAAGAACAAAGCAAAAGAAAATGGTTGTTTCGTTCTCAAAAATAATAGTAATAATAATAACAACCGTGACAAAAAAGAGTAGAAGAAGCCAGAACTAGAGATAACAAGAAATTAATGAAAATACCTTCAAAAAGCAGCCACAACCAAGAACAAAGCAAAAAAGAGGGGAGAAATTAGTGTTTTACTTCTCAAATATGAAAAAGAAAATGGTTGTTTCGTTCCCAAATCTGAAAACAACTGTGGTTGGGGAAGAAATTAATTTAAGTTTCAAGGCTAAAATGGTAAAATAATAAATAAAAGTATGGGTACGTTTGTCTCAAAAAAATACCTACAATTGTACTAGCCTTCACTGCAGCTGAATCCTCCAAACTTGTTTTCGTGATATCGATGTGGTAAAAAAAGTTTTCATTTTGCCTTTGTCTTTGAACTAACCAAAAGATATACAGTGAGTTTACTATCCCTCACTGCACCACACTGGCCTTCACTGGTAAACCAAAGGAGGCCTTAATTTCTTTTCAATATTGAAATTTTAAATTTCAAAACAATCAAAATCAAATAAATAAATTATTAAAAATCGTTTATCCCTTAATAATGTCAACCAATTTACTACTATAATATTAAAATTAATTTAATTAATTAATTTAATCTCCTTCTAAGTTGTAAATTTTTATTTTATAATTCTAAATTAAAATAAACTCAAGTAACTCTTTTAATAATTGTATATGAAACCCAAACGAAGAACAAGTGATTAATTTAATTAATTGCAAAAACTTTTCATTGTTTTTAGCTTTGCATGGAAGATTGGAGATTATATAATCAAAAGAATTTTAAGTTTCATTGACAATTATTAAATATGAGTTATTTGAGTTGTTTTCATTAAAAATAATTTAGAATATAAAATAAAATTTTAAATTTTAAAAGGAGATTAAATTAATTAATTTCAAATATTACAATAATAAATCAGTTGATATTAGTAGGAGATAATAAATTTTCAACAAATTGTTTAATTGATTTTGATGTTTTGAAATTTAAAATTTTAATATTAAAAATATTATAATTTTCGACAATGGGATAAAGAAGTACAATTTGACAATTTTTAATGTATTATTTTAATTTTACCAGTTTTTCACTTTGTTTCTCTTTTTTTTTTTCTTTACTCCAATCAATACTTAAAAAAAAGATATTTTTTTAGAGTGACCAAAATGAAAGCAACTAATAAGTTAGATGACTCAAATAAAAGTATAAACATGATGCGATGTGTATTTAATCGTTATTAAAGATTTAACGAATAGATAACTAAAACAAAAATACTCTAAAATTTAAATGACAAAATTATAAAAATTTCATTTTGAGTGAAAAAATAAAAACTTCCTAAAAATGAAATCAGCATCGAGTAGTTTGCCCAATTGTTCAATACCCAAATCAAAGACTTTTGCATCATCCTTGCCTCTAAAATTCAATATTTTTTATCCTTCTGTTTTGAATTTGAGTTGCATGGTAAATAGAATTAAGTTTAGACAGTAAAAAAATTTTACTTATATAAGATTCGATCGACTCTAGCAATAAAAAATATTTCTTCATTTAATATATTAAAATAAATGTGTATTTATTAAATAATAATCTAAAACGAACGAAACTTGGTAATGCATCATATGAGTTAAAACTTTAAATTTTAAAATATTTTAATTAAAATTTTAAAATATTAGTATTATATCAATCAAATTTTTTTGTTAATTTAATCGTTAATTGGGCATTAAATATTAGTTCAGATCTATCATGGATAATTTAAAACATAAAGATCAAAATTCAAACACACGTTTCGTATTTTTTAACTTTCCTTTTTCAAGTTAAACTCTGTTTTTAGTTTTTCACTTAAACTCTGATTAGTGTTGGTTATTTTAATATTATTTGACCTACAAAATTAGCCTATAAATAGGTCATTTTTCTAGAAAAATAATCCATTACACATTTAGGTATTAGCTTTTACAAGTTTTCAGATAATTTTGTATTTATATTTTAAAGGTTCTTATTTCGGGTTTGGGGTTTAGTTTTATCTCCATCTTTTATACTATTCATTTTTTCCATTTCAGTGAAATTATTTTTGTTCATGGTTTTTTATACTTTTCAGAGGGATTTTTCCATGTAAAATATTCGTATTCAATCTTTTCAATTTCTTCGTTGTTTTACTTGTTCGTTTTTTAACCTAATTTATCACCCAACAAATTGGTATCAGAGCTAGTTCAATTTTCATAATTAACCCATTCAGATATGGCAGCAACAATGTTTGATATTGATAAGTTCGATAGCATCACAAGTTCCAATCTATACCAAGTTCGGATGACGGCAATTTTGATTCAAGGCAATCTTGAGAAGGTTTTTATAGAGAAGAAGCCTTTAGATATGGATAAATCAGAATTGGATAGGTTAGATAAAAAAGGCTTTATCCACGACTCAATTATGTTTAACAAATGATGTGTTGCAGGAGGTTTTAATTGAGAAAATGACATTAACCTTGTAGAAAATGGTTAAAAACACTTTATGCGACAAAATCTCTAGCTAAACAACTAGTGCTAAAACATCGGTTGTACATGTTCTGCATGAACGATGTGAGCACCTTAGAGATCACATCAGTCAATTTATTACTCTTTTGAATGATTTAAAGAATGTTGAGGTTCATATTAACGATGAAGATCAAATTATGTTATTATTATGCTCTTTACCCCCTTCATACAATTTTTCAGGGAACCCTGATTTATGGCAGAGTTAATTTCTCATTCGAGGATGTGAAAAGTCATCTGTTGAGTAAAGAAAAACTCAACAATGAGTTTAGTTCAAATAGCAAGTCGGGTAGGCAAGCATTGGTTTTGGTAGCATCAAGGAAGCGAGACAAGAGATGTTATTGTAAGAAGTTAGGTCACATCAAGGAAGATTGTTACAAACTGCGAAATAAAAGGACTGCTGAGGGCAATAAAGAAGATTTAGTTGGTGCTAATTTGGCCAATGACAAGGGTGATAATTTCTTGTCAGCGTAAACAAGTGAAAACTCCGAGCTTACGTCTAAATGGATCCTGGATTTGAGGTGTTCTTTCCACATGTGTCCCAACAAGGTCTGATTCTTCACATACAATTCAATTGAAGGTGGAGTTGTGTGCATGAGGAATTGTTCACCCAGTAAAGTAACTGATATTGGTACTATTTAGATTAAGATGCTCGATAGATAATTAGGACACTGCTAGATGTAAGGCATGTGCCTGACTTAAAGAAAAATCTTATCTCCTTAGAAATTTTGAACTCGAAGTGTTGTAGAATTAACATTAAGTCAAACAAAAATTAATGTATCTCATGGGCTCTCATTTTGATGAAAGGTAAAAAGATTTATAATCTTTATGTTCTGGAAGGATCAACGGTGATCAGTGAAACAAGACGTCCCTCGTCTATTAAGCAATCGAAGTCAACTCGTTTGATGCGGAGACAATTTGGTCATAGGAAGGGAAAAGGTACAACCGTTTCGTATAAGAGAGTTTCTCTTTTGGATGCAGGTTTTGAAAAAATAAGGCATTGCGTTCGTGGAAATTAGACTCGGGTCAGTTTCGATTTGATAGTGCACAAGTCGAAGACTAAAAGACTTCCAGCTTCTAAACCCAACTAAGACTCAATTAATATCCTGCATAGTTCGAGATAAGCCCATGGTGGGCTTTCGCAAAGAAGGCGTTGTGAAAATACGATTCAAGGTGGAGATTTGTGGAGTTATGCCTCATATTTTTCGATTTTTCTTCTCCCAATTAAACTACGTTTTTAGTTTCCCACTTAAACTCTGATTAGTGTTGGTTATTTTAATATTATTTGGCCTACAAATTTGGCATATAAATAGGTCATTTTTCTACCCTAGAAAAATAACTCATTACACATTTAAGTATTAGCCTTTACAAGCTTTTAGAGAATTTTGTGTTTACGTTTTGAGGGTTCTTATTTCAAGTTTCGGGGTTTAGTTTTATCTCCATCTTTTGTACTCTTTGTTTTTGCCGTTTTAGTGGAATTATCTTTACCAGTGGTTTTTTATCCTCTTCAGAATGGGTTTTTTCATGTAAAATATTTGTGTTCAATCATTTTAATTTCTTCATTTTTTTACTTATTTGTTGCTTAACCGGGTTTATCCCTAACAACACATTTGTACATATTATATGAACAATTTGTATCTCAAGTGTTAGAAATATGGAAATAATCCTCCTAAATTTTAATATCACCATTTTGTTTTTTTCTCTAGCATATCAAACCTAAACTGAACATGTCATATTATATATTTGTTTAAAGTTTGATTTATGTGGTTTTAGAGAAACTTCATGCGAAATTTGAGTTGATTTTAGGTTGATGGAAAGATCTAATCGATACTGATACTTTAATGATTCAATTAATACATTTTGAAATTTATATTTGGTATGATTAACCCGTAAATCCATCAACTATTTTTTTAAAAAAAATTAAGGTAATTAACTTGAATTATTAATTATTTAAATGTAGTTATAAAATATTTAAATTTTGATAAAATAATAAATTTTTTTTAGTTTTTTTGTATAATAATTTTTTAATAAAAATATAGAATTTAAAATTGATTCAATTTGATAACCTTTAAACATGTTTATTTCGAATAATTTATTTAATCTAACTTCTGTTAATAAATTAATCTAACCTTTAAATCCAACAGTTGCATGACACTATATGAAAATATCCAAAATAGAATAATTTTGATACGCTAAATACACCATATGCCAAAAATAAGAAGGTTAATTGACTAAATAAGTCGTTTTTTTTTTGAAAATTTAAGGAAACAGTTTTTTTTTTCTGAGAGAGATCGTGAGAGCACTTCCAGCTGGGCATAATTTCCCTTTAAGCTGCATTTTTTTGACTTTTTTTAATGTAATCAATTTTTTGTTAGGTGGTTAAATGTTAGTGGCTTTGTCTTCGAGTTGACATTTGTATTTTTTATTATAGGTTGTTTTAAGCTTTTTTTAATTAATATTTTTTAACATATTAGCTCTCTTGGTTAGATGGTTATATAATAATAATTTCTTTGCATGAGAGTTTAAAAAAATAAATTTTTTTGGTGTCGGCACTACAATAGTCGGCACCAGTATGTATTTTTTCACTCATATTTTGTAAAATACAGGTATTATCTAGTTCAAATAATAATAATTTTTTATTAGGTGTTGCCGTACATGTGGCCAACACCGCCAAAAATAAATTTAATTTTTTTCGGTGTTTTTTGGTGTCAGCATTGTGGTGGCCGACACCCATGTTAGGTAAAATAAAAAATTGATCCAGTGTTTCTAGTGGCTGATACCTAGTAAAAAATTAATTTTTTTTGTTTTTTTTATGTCAGCATTGTGGTGGCCGACACCTATGTCAGTATTTTTTTTGATCTCATGTTTCTAATGGCCGGTACCCCAGTAAAAAAATTATTTTTTTTGGTGTCGACCTTCCATTTGCCGGCACCCGTGTTCGAAAAAAATGATTTTATTTTTTTCAACTATCTCATTGCTGACACCCAAATATGCTATATATTGTATTTTTCTAGGTTTTGGTTGAGGTTTTTTTTTTTTTTTTTTAACAGTTTAAAGAAAAAAATAGAGCCATATCGGTGTTTTGTTAAAGATGAATAACCAGATATTATTAGTGTATGTTCATTTCGATGGAGAAATGGTAAATACAACTGAAGAAGGTTGTGTATTTCAAAGTCACCAAAAAATAGGAATGAGATTCAATAAGTCTGCAATGCTGGCGAAAATGAAACAGAAGATTAGTGCAAACATTGCTACCCATTGTGGAAAGTAGATGTCAAGATTGTTTTACAAATTTCCAATTTCAATGGATCCGTTGAAGCTCTTGGATATGGAGCTTGTAGATGATGATGATATAGCCACAACAATCACAATTTATTGCACCCCTGAGATCAAGAATCCTCGATCGATTGTTTTATTTGCATAGTTAACTGATCCTGAACCCACTCAAATTGTTCCTCTAGTGAGTCAGCATTACGGATTTGATTTTGATCTTAATGTCTGCTGGAAAGATCAGTCAGACTGTAGAGGGACATTACAAACACCCGAAAATCCAAATTACGGTGGATGTTTGTTTAACAACCCAATCATGGGTTCTCGTCTAGAGATACATCTAGAAGTGTTGGGCACCATAGCAAATAATGATAAAGGGTCTGATAACAAAGATCAGTCCTCCATGATCTTGAAGAATTTATTTACCCCAACTTAGGTGAAGTCCCAGAATATATAGTTGATGAAGGCATGGTGGAGGGTCAATATGTGCACCCCCATTCGGTCGGGAACACGAGATCTAGTATAGTTATAGGAAATAATCCAGGGGCCCATATGTCGAGTGTAAACCCCGATGCGGCGCTTGCATACGAGTTCCCCAAATACCTAACTATAGTACTTGCTCACTTGATGAGGGTAGATTTAGAGGTTGAAGAGTTATTCGTAGGCCAACAATTCGACAATAAGAAAGACTGTATGTATGCAATAAAGCGATACAACATGAAGTTGTCAGTGGACTACAAAGTATCGAAGTCTACACAGGCTTTATATGTTGGTAAATGTTGGAAGGTCGACAGTGGTTGTAATTGGCAGTTCAGGCTGCATTTATGCAAAGGACTCAAATGTGGACAATTAGAAAATTAGAAGGGCGTCATACCTGCATGACTACATGTATGACGCAAGACTACCGAAAATTGGATGCAAAAACAATCTACAACTACGTCATGCCGTCGGTAAAAAACACGCTCACCATTCATGTATCAGTCTTTATTGCAAACATGCAAGCTCGATTCATCTACAAGGTGTCCTACAGAAAAGCATGGGGAGCAAAACAAATGGTGATAGAGTAGTTGTATGGTGACAGGGATGCGTTACACAACGAACTTCAAGAGTGGATAGTCGCGATGTAGGAGTATGTGCTAGGTACCATGATTGATTTGTAAAAACTATCGCACAAAGGCCCGGACGACAAAATACAACTGGGGAAACTAGTTTTCCACCAATTGTTTTGGACATTCGATCTCTGTGTTAGTGTCTTCTCCCATTGCAATTCGTTGGTGTAGGTGATAGTACCTAACTTTATGGTAAATATACACAAATACTCCTAGTTACAGTTGCACAAGATGATAATCGAAACATATTGCCGGTCGTTTTCGCCATCGTGGAGTCAAAGAACTTCTAATTGTGAGAATTTTTCCTGAGAAATTGTGGAGGCATGCTGTCAGGCAAGATAACATTTGCATTATCTCCTACAGATCGAAGGGACTACTAATTGCGATTAGGCGTTCTGGGTTTCTGTAAAAGTATGTTTACTACATATAACACATCGCTTCAAACTTCCACAAGGATTTCAAAAAAAAAAAGACTGACGCAAAGAAGTCATGAACATGGGTAAAAAATCCCAAGCCTAAATTTATATGTTCATGTTTTATTTTTAATCCTATTTTTAAATTATTGGTATCTATTCATAATTTTTTTAATATTTTTTTTAAATTATTGGTATATGTTCATAATTTATTTTTAATCTTGTTTTTAAATTTATCTGATTATATTTTATTTTTAATCTTGTTTCTAAATTTATCTGTTCATATTTTATTTTTTATCCTATTTTTACATTATTGGTATTTGTTCATAATTTATTTTTAATCTTGTTTCGAAATTTGAAACACTATCATATTGAAGTGCATATACAAGGTATGAGCTGGAACCATGTCGATTCAGGCAAAGACTGGCGAGGCTTTAGGCTCAAATGGTAGAGTTACCAACTACTTTCCGGTAATAGTTGGGTAGCATGGAGCTGTGGCAATGGGCTCAATGGTACGATGATGGGTATCGGTATGGTCATATGATGACTAAACTAATAGAGGCGGTTAACTCCATCTTGAAGCGTACACATCATATGTTAATTTCAACTGTTTTCTCAGCAACATTCTACAAGTTTACCACATTGATGCAAAAAACGGGACTGAGACAAGCGAAGCAAATGGAGGTCGGACATGTGTACGTTAAGGAGGTCGAGAATACCATGGAAATCAATGTTTAGAGGGCACGGTTGATGAATGTAGAATTGCATTCCTTGGACATAGAATCTTTTTTGGTGCAATAGTACATTAGCCATCGCGCAGAAGTTCTGTCTAGGTCCTATGCAATCAATCTCAAAAACAAGCGTTGTGGGTGTGGAAAGTTCCAAACCCTTCAATATCCATGTGCGCATGTCCACGCAGCTTGTGCGACCGTTAATTTGAATATTGAACAATTCATAGACGAACTTTACATGCTGCAACGCACATTATGTGTATGGGGGAATAAGTTTCCCATATTACCGAATGTCTCAAATTAAGAAGTACCACCTCCTGCATTCGAGATGCTAACAGACTAGCAACTCTGTAGGCATCCTAAAGGTCAACCGCACATGACGAGAATTCGTGGTGACATGTTAAGGAGATGGGCAAACCTAAGCATTGCGAAATGTGCCGAACAGCTGGCCACAATCGGACCACTTGCCAAATCATACCTACCATGCCGGTCAATCTTCTCGATCGAGGGAAGAGAAGATGAAGTAAATATTCATTATGATTAATTTTTTATCTCTGAATTGTTTATTAATTTTTAGTTTTCCTAACATATTTTTTTTCATATAACATTTTCTTACCTTATGAATTTCATAATTTTTACCGGTTCGTATAATATTTGTTACATCTTCAACAAAAATTTTAAAATATTTGTTTTATTGGTAAATTATCGGTTAACATCTCATGAAAAAATTTGCTTCAGTGTTAGTATAATATTCATATAATATTTGTTCTATTCGTATAATATTTCCTTACCATGTTACGAAATATTTTTTGATCATCCAAAAAATATTTTTTTTTCATTCAACTTAAATTTACAAGTTAAAAAAAAGTTACACATAAATCAAATTTGTTTGGACCCGGACGTTGTCCTAGGCCGCGACATGTAACAATCTGGTGACCTCCGTCAATAAGGGGGTGCACATTTGTGTGGTGAATCATACGCACCCGAACTGACTTTCGGTGTTCCTTGAGGTGTACTCAAGAAACTGTTAAAATAGTTCGTCCCATCATCGGAGATACTGGGGTATTGTAAAACCAGAAGTGCCAAGCCAAAAATGTCTTTGAATAAAGGTGGTTGCTGCTCTTGATGACTAAAATTGCAACCACCCATCTCTGGATGATACGAGCACACTCTGGAGGCCAAATGTTGGGGCTCGAGATTGGGAGCCGAGACAGGTTGGGTTACATCAAATGATGGACCTCGACAATTGCGTGCTTGAGTCAAGCCTCATTGCTGAGACTTTTGTCCGCGCATGTGTTGCAGGACCACCATAAATTGACCATCATATATAAATGGCTTCCTGTTCTCCACGTACCACCTTTGGTACTCAAGCGAAGGCATGAAGCTCGTCTGACAACACTGTAATTTAGGTTGCCTCTCAAGTTGGGTGTTCCACAAAGTGATATATTAACTGTGTTCGACTGCCCAATTCTTACCGTCTTTACCCCTTTTGTTAATGTCATGGACATTGTCAAACATTTATGGATCGTTCGGAATATGTTGAATGCACCCAAATTATCTCAGCAGCCGGTCAACATTGTGCCACTCCACCGTTGAAAAGTTAACCAACGATGTGTTGGTTTTCCACACTAGTTGTTGTTGGTGTACCCATGCTGGAATGACTACTACAACTTCTTCCCCCGAATACGATATCTACACAAACTACACAGTATTGACAAATTATATAGTTAAATAAATCTATTTGAAATGTTACAATTAAAAAAAATCATAGTACTTAAATATTGTAATTAAAAGAAATAAAATTTAGAATAGTATTTTACATTGCACCCGGATTGCACCTCAATCATTTGGAGGTATACGACCATTGTCTCCGACCTCTTGATTCCTGAAGTCGTTGCCTATCTGAAAAATAAATTATAATTTTTTAGCAAGTTCGCACACATAAAATAAAATTATTTTGCAACAAACTTTTCACATTATTTTTACTTATTAACAAGTGGCCACATGGGTGGCTGGTGACTCACTAATGCCAAAAATGGCATCTTGTATGGAGCCCAAGTGTAACAGCCCGTTTTTAGTCAAATAGGAACAGTGATTTTGAGGCCACAAGTTCGAGGTTGAAATAATTAATTTATTATTATTTTAATGTCTACAACATGATAGTATGATTGTGTGAAAATTTTGTTAAGAAATTTTATTGTTTAAATGCTTAATTTGATAAAAGGACTAAATCGCGTAAAGTGTAAAACTTGATTTCTATTAGCTAAAGGTGTCTGATAGCTATAGAACCTTAAAGTGGATGCCCTCATGTGGTAATTAGACCATTTTAAATATGAGTGGACATTTATGGACATATATTAAGTGATTTTAATGTTTTATAACAAAAGTTAAATCGGTAATTTAATAAATAAACTTAAGTAAAATAATAGAAACAAAGCTATCATCTTCCTTAGTTGAATTTTCCACTAAAAATAAGAAGGAAGAAACACCATTTTTCTGCTTTTGAGGGTTCGGTCATGGTACCTTGAGCATGTAAGTGATTTTTGACTCGATTTTTAGTGATTTTTATGTTTTTGTGATCGTTGTAACTAGATCTAGCTAGCTTAGGGACTAATTTGCAAAAATGTTAAAGGTTGAGGATGTTGAAATTGATGAATATGTGTGAGCTTTAATGATTGATGATAGATTATGAATGTTTGATAGTAGTTATACAAGTTTTGTTAAGTGATTTTTAGTGAAAATACAAATTAGGGATTAAATTGTGAAATGTTGAAATTTGGTGGTTAAATTGTGAAATAAATGAAAAATATGGACTAATAGGGACCTAGTTGAAAATCAATTAGCATGGGTTGTGGTTGAATTACATGAATTTTTAATTTTATGAAATAAAGACTAAATTGTAAAAATGTAAAATATTAGGGGCAAAAGTGTAAAGTGGCTTTAAAGTGTATTTTGGATTAAATTGAATAGATAGGTTATTAAATAAGTTAAATTTGATATTATATAGATCAAGAAAAGAGAAATACAGACTTAGATCAATGAAAGAACAATGTTTTGGATTAATCGACTTGTTTTGCCCTTTTTGCATTCGAGGTAAGTTCGTATGTAATAAGCATTATCTTTATTGTATTTTAAATACCTTAATATTTCTCAAATTGTGAATTATGACCTTACGGGCACATTCGACGAAGATTCGACATTGGAAATCCCGGTTGAAACTTAGAAATAGAGTAGGATACAAATGACATGTCATTAGGAGATTCATTGAGTTGGCTTCGGGCCATGATATTGGCACTTCGGGTGCGAGATTCATTGAGTTAGCTTCGGGCCATGATATTGGCACTTAGGGTGTGAGACTTTCGAGTATTGTTTCAAATGGTTCAATGGGTATATCGAAGATATAAAATGATGAGAATAGATACGGAACAGTACAAGTATGTACGGAAACTATGGGAGCATCGAATTTATAGAAGTTATAAGTTCATGGTTATAGTTGTGATTGAATACAAGTTAACATTTTGATTGGAATGTTTTGTAGCATATTATGTTTATATTATTTGATTGTGAATAAATGGTGGGTTTGCTTATTAATTTATACGAGCTTACTAAGCTATATAGCTTACTTTGTTTATTTTCCTTGTTTTATAGTGAAATCAAAGCTAGCTCGGATTCGAGATTGTCGGAGACTTCATCACACTATCCTACTATTACTTTGGTACTTTTGACCTTAAGTATTTTGAGTATATGACATGTATAGGAGTTTGGTCATTTTGGTACATGTATCAGGCCAATTTTGGGCCTAACCCATCAGACCCACTAACCCCCCTAACCACTACCCAAAACCTGAATGGCCCATTACACTAATCCATACCCACTAAAACACTACAGACCAAGCCCTTAACCCATTAAAATACCCACAACCAATTAAACCCTTTACAATTAAACCCAAATCTACCCTAACCCAAGACCCAATAGCCCACTGAGCCCAACACCCAAAATCAAACAGAAACCCTAGCCACTAACTTGTCAGCGCCGCAACCCTCCCCTCTGGCCTCTGACTTTCAGCTACCCTAACCCGTCGACCTAGCCTGCTCCGCCGCTCCACCAGGTCATCTCCGCCGCAGTACCTGCAAAATGAAATAGACAAGACAGAAAGTAATAAAAAAAAACAAGAGTTGTAAGGCTATAAAGAGCCGAATCAAACATTGTAAAAAGGGGGGCTAGTTTTAATACATACAACATATCTTCAAACAAAAAATAGATCAGTATCACAGATAGTTCAAACCCAGATCAATATCAAAGAGGTGAAAAATCTATTTACTTTTTTCTAATTTGTTTTTTCGCGCTTCTTCCTTTTTTTTCAATATACGTTCATACACATACGTATATTTCCACAAAAGAAAAGAAAAGGAAAAAAGAAGAAGAAAAACATACCTTCGGCGATTTCCGGCCACCGTGTACGGTGGCCGGCGCGGCGGAGGACGATCGGCCCTTGCGACTGGAGACCTTGAGCTGAGAGAGAGAAATGAGAGAGAGAGCTATTTTTTTCTGAAACGCAAGGAAATGAAATTTTTTGTAAAGATTTTTGCTTTTATAATATCACAAAACGGCGCCGTTTTTTACCTTCAGATCCAGGGTACAAAACGACGTCGTTTTGCCCTGGATCGGGTCGACCCGACCCTACCCACTCAGGATCCGCGTGTTTTTTCCCTTAGGGGGCAAATTGCACGCACGGTCCTTCCGCATTTTTGGAAGTTTTAAATCAAGTTTGTATTTACTTGCGGATTGACCCAAAATTTAATTTGTTATACAAATTGATCCCTCTCACTACGCTGCGTTTTAGAATGTGGACATATTGCAATTCTGATCCCCCTAGGTTACGCGCATATGACGATCTAATCCTTTGCCCTTTATTTTTTTTAATTTGCCCCAAAACTTCATTTTTAATTCGAATTTAGTCCTGTTTTTAAAATTTAAGTTTTTTTTATATTATCTTTGTTGTTTTATTATATTTTAAATATTATTTATATTATATTTATTACTATTATATTTTATTAATATCATTATTATATCTATCATCAATATTTTGTCATTATTATATTTAGTTACATATATATGTATATTTATTCTAAAATGTCCCGTTTTTACTATTACATATATGTATGTGTTTATTATTATAATTATAATTATTATTAATATTATTAATTTTCACTTAGTATTTATATATATGTGTCTACATGTACGTATTTATGTAATGTACTAATGGTTTTCTTTTTTCTAATATATGTATATACTGTATATATTCTCATGTATATTATATATATATTTTAATGTTATTTATTGTATACTTCGTTACTATTCAGATATTTTTATGTTAATTGTATGTATATATATATATTTTATATTATTAGTTATGTATATTTTTACTATTTCATTGTATGTTTTTTATATATTATCCTTATTATTTGTATTGATATTAGTATATGTCTTATTATATGTGCATACATCTTTAATATATATATAGGCATAGATTTATGTAACATTGTTAATAAGTGTTTTCAACATTATTATTATGTATATATATTATGTGAATATTTTAACATTATATTATATACGTATTTATATATATTATGTTTATATATCTTTTAATATTATATTTTTTATATCATATATATATATATATATGCTAAACTCTATTATATGTATATGTTTTATACATCATATTGTATATATATTTTATTATTACATTTATTTTATTCTTATTATATTATCAGTACATATATTTTATTATACATGTATATATTTATATATAATATTATTTTCATATGTTATTATACTCATTAATATACTTATTATTTTCCTTATTGTCACCTATGATCTTAATATTATTATATGTTATTTGGTGTATATATATCTTTATTGTTATTATTGTTACTATTAGTATTAGTATATGCATTTTATTGTAAATATATATATATATATGTTTTTATAAATAGTATTATTTTCAGATATCCTTATATTTATTATTACACTTATTATTTTATTCTAATAATACTATGTATTTATTTTAAAATATATGTATATATTTGTGAAGTATTGTTAATGGATATAATTTTTATGTTACTAGTATTTATAATGCATCTTGCACATGTTCATTTTTATATAATATGTAGGTATATATTACTTATGTATTTTAGTATTACCATGTATATACATTTTTCACTCTTATCATTACACATACTTTAATATATCTATATATATATATATATATATATATATATATATATACTATTAGTATTTTTTTTATTATGTTTACGTTACTTCATTTGTTGTTATTATATGTTTATATATATTCATTGTTTTTTTCGTATTTGATACTATTATTACGTCTAATATTGCATACATTTTATCGTTTTTTAAAAAAATCATTATCACGTTTATTATTTGCTTCAATGTTTTCTTTCAGTTATTCATTTTTATCAATTTGCTTTACATTATTTTGAAAATCATATTCTTGTTTTGCTAGTTAATTTCAATAATCAAGGCAATGTACCGATTTAACATTAAGTCATCGAGTTCATCGCTATGTTGGGTGAAACGTCGATTGACTCGTGTTAAAGCGATATACCCTTCTCAAAAACCGGAATAAACTAAAATTTCGCGTCTTTTTAATCAAATCATGACTAATTTTTTACATTGAATTCGTATTTTTGAAAATCAAGATGACACGTGTTTATGAGATACCAATTTTTGGGCATCGCGAGGGTGCTAATACCTTCCTCGCGCGTAACTGACTCCCGAGCCCTAATTTTTCTCTGGCTTGTAACATAGACCTAATCTCGGCCTTTTTTTGTTTTTTTTTAAAAAACATCTAATAGGTGTCCGATCACACCTAAGAAAAAGGATCGGTGGCGACTCCCTGTTCGTTTTAAAAATCAAAATTTAAGTTTTCAAGTTTCAATAGATCGCCACAATTAGTGACCGAATCCACAAAATTTTTACGTCGCTACAGCTGGCGACTCCACTGGGGACCGCATTTTTGAGAGTCGTGTCTAGAATTAAACTCGAGTTGTCAAAATTTTCAAAAGTTCCTTGTTCAAATCAGCATTTAGTCGTGATCCTCAAGTTTTTGTTTTCAAAAAATCATCATGCACTTTCATCGTGTTGTATATATTCTTCTAATTGTTCATCTATTTGTTTTTCAGCTTTAAGTGTTTATGGTTTTAGTTTTGGTTTAGTTTTTAAATAAAATATAAAGGTTTGTGAGTTTCTCCCCACACACCGTGCACTTGCATTTTTGCATAACATGAGCTCTATACCCGGGCTCCGTCCCTTTTAAGTGAAAGTAAACGCTACGCCTTCGTGAGTTAACTCGTCCCTCCGCACAGGCTAGTGAATACTTTCGGGTTACATATGACTTATGCTTTCGTGAGTTAACTTGTCCCTCCGCATAGGCATAAGTAAATGTAATCCATCGAATTGAACTCGTAAGCCTGTGATGGGCTATGACCGAGGCTCCGTACTAATCTTAGCAGATGATAATACGGGCAACTCGAGTACCTATCTAGAACCAAAACCACATATAGCGAACCATACGAGCCACCCAACTAGAGCCATATCGAACCTCTGTCCGTTTAGTAGCCACCAAAATAAGTGCACGGGAGGAACGCCTCTTGCCTTTTGCATTTCTACTTTCTATACAAAGGGATTGGGTCTGTTTAAATAAGCTAGATCGGAAGTTAGATTTGTTGAAATTCTCTATGTTTTTCTGCCTGTATTAAATTACTAATCAAGGTTGTTTGTCTTTGTTTTATTGTTTTTCATCATGCATTATAGGCATCATATTAGAAAGGTGTTGACTAATGATCGGTTGCCAAAAAACGGGTTTCAAATGGAAGAGTTAATTATACCAACAACCGAGAAAAATGCCGTGGTCCGGGACTGGTCTCTTAAAACTCAGAAGGAAAAGGGGGATAGTTTAATGGAGGGATATGTTGCCAATCTGCCCGAGTACGTAACAGTGAATGTTCGCCAAAACAACCTCGAAGATTTGGTTTGGATTTGGAATCAATGGGACTCGGACACTAGAGGCATCTTCGCTGAGAGATATGGGGACATAGCCAACTTAATTGTTGTCAACATAGACGAGCATTTGATTCAAGCCATGATCAGGTTTTGGGATCCGGCCTATCAATGTTTTATTTTCAACCAGGAAGACATGACCCCGACTATAGAAGAATACACCGCTTTGCTCCGTGTCGATAATGTGCAACCCTATAAGATATATGTGAAAGAGCCCAAACCGATGACCTTCAAGAAAAAGTTAATGAGATTAACAGAATGACCGATACATGGGCCGAAAAACAGATAAAAAAGAAGAATAAAACCATCTGCATTCCAGGGTCTTCCCTACAAGATTTGGTTCTGAACCATCCCGACATGCTGAAAAGGGTGAATCTATTCGCCTTGGCTATTTACGGTTTGGTTATTTTCCAGAAAGTTCTCGGACATCTTGAAGTTGCGAGTGTAGATTTCTTGAAAGGCTAAAACAAAGAATCAACCCCGTCCCGACTATCCTAGCCGAGACCTTCGGATCCCTAAACATTCTGCGGAAAAAATGGGAAATGGCGCTTCATCTGGATGCTGCAGCTGATTGTTAAATGTCCGGATTTTGAGTCACTTCTGGAAAGTAGAGCGTACCCCGTTCCATATGTTTTCTAAGACATTCTCCCCGTTGGAAGCTTATCTCAAGAAAGAATGGCCAAAGGAGGTCACTGAGCAACATTGGGTCTCAGTTTTTCAGAACATTCGCGCCGAGGATATAACGTGGATAGCTCCATGGATACGCCCTTCAGTTCTACTATACAGGGTCAGAGATCAAGACTGGGTACCACTACTCGGATTATGGGGAGGAGTTGGATATGCCGCACTATTGGTCCAAAGGTAATTTTCTTCACGACAATTCATACCCGCCACCGGAGGGCTAGCACAGTCCGAATTTGCTTTTACGGGTGAAGGATATATGAAGAGGGTCCGAGACACTGCAAAATCTTAGAAGAAAGTTCACCTGATGGAATTGGCCCTATATGCTGATACCCTAACCCAAGATTATGACATATGGAGGAAGCAACGGGTAAATAGTCAGCAAATCTCGTCAACAAACTACACGGTCTAGAATCCCTTCTCGGAGGAAATACCGTCCGAGCTAGAAATGGCGAGACAAGAATTTGAACGAGAAAAGGCCAAGATGTCTCGGGACCTTAGTGCCCTTCAAGAAGAAAACTATCAACTGAAGATTGAAGTTCAGGTTGAAAGGTCCAGAACTGAAAAAGTACAAAGAGAAGCCGAGATCGTGAGAAATGACTTAAGGGACCTTCATTTGGAAAAAAAGAAATTAAGAAACACTATAAAGAACAGTGGGCTGGGAAAGTTGTCTGTAGAGTGGAAAGAAGAGATAAGCAACATCAAAGGTGGAATGGAATTTTGGAAAGAAAAAGCCAAAAAAGAGGAAGAAAAGGCTGCGCGGGCTACGATGGAGCTAAGGAAAAAGAACGTCGAATTATGTCTGCGGAGGTAATGACCAGTCAATCTAAACGTCAAGAGCTAAAAGAAAGGATACGGGATTTAGAAGGTATGCTGCAAGATCGTCAAAAGCAACTAGATACTCTATTGAAAGATTTGGAAGAAAAGAGTAATCAATATGATAGAGATGTTCATGCTTACGAGGAAGGTCTCCAAGAAAAAGAAATACAACTTAACTATTTGATCAATGAGATTCGTGGGGTAGCCATGCACGTGTTACAATTGTCAGATGAAGCGGAGGATCTCGGCTTGCCAATTCCATAAGCCAACGATCAAGCATATCGAATTCTTAGAGCGAGTAAAGAAATATGGCAATATAGCTAGGAAGTTTGTGTAATAGTTGAATAGGAGACGGTAAAATGTTTTGTAATCAACTCTTTTGATGAATGAAATGCCTAAATAGGGGCTATCTTGAAATCAACACCAATTGTTTGCATTCATTTCATAACTAACATTTTGACATTCATGCATTCATTCATACAACGCATATTCCATACTCATTCGCTAAGGCTAGAATCATATAATTCGCAGTTGCAATACTTCAAATCTGGAACCGCGCCATTCGTATAAAACGCACCGACAAGCTAGAGTAATGGAGGCTGAATTCAATGAGAGAATTGAAAGGATGGAAAGGGCTCAAAAGGAATTACAAGAGCAACTGGCCAAATCGCAACAAGAGACGAGAGACCTAATAGTGAGATCTCGAGAGGAATCACTCGAGCAAAGAGATCAGATGGCCAAAATGATGGAGATGATGACAACTTTGGTCAAAGGAAAAGGACCCATATAGAACCCCGATGTTATGGAACCTCAGTCAAGAATTCACCACGATCAAGATCCACTCTATCCCCCAGGATTCACTCCACCACCCGCATATACAACACAAAGAGGGTATACTCAAGGGGAACCCATAGGCTTAGAACAATGACCTATACCACCTGCTCCACCCACTAATTTGGGGCAAGGAATATTCGCGTTGAACCCAGGGGCTAGTCCTACTGATCCACTAGTTCCAGATCTGGATGACCCAGCAGAGGTAGCCAAGTTGAAATTGGATAACCATGACGCAAAATATAGGAGTCTAGAGGAAAGACTCAAAGCAATAGAAGGCACTGAAGTCTTCTCCGCACTAGGTGCCAAGGAACTCAGTTTGGTAACTGATCTAATTTTGCCTCCGAAGTTCAAGGTGCCTGATTTTGAGAAGTATGATGGGACAAGGTGCCCAAAAGCACATCTCATCATGTTCTGTCGAAAAATGACCGGTTACGTGAACGAGGATAAGCTGCTTATACATTACTTTCAAGATAGTCTAACAGGATCAGCTCTTCGTTGGTACAACTAACTTAGTAGAGAAAAGATTCGATCTTGGAAGGACTTGGTATCAGCATTTTGCGAGCAGTACAAGCATGTGTCGGATATGGTGCCAGACCGGATGACCTTGCAAATGATGGAGAAAAAGCCATCAGAAACCTTCAGACAGTATGCGCAGAGATAGAGAGACGTCTCGGCCCAAGTGGAACCCCCACTAACAAAAACGGAGATAACCGTCCTCTTTATCAACACCCTAAAGGCGCCGTTTTATGACAAATTAGTGGGAAGTACCACGAAAGAGTTTGCGGATATTGTAATATCTGGTGAGCTCATAGAGAATGCCGTCAAGAGCGGTAGAATGGAAGGCTCAGAAGGTTCAAAAAGGGCAGCACCTATGAGGAAAAAAGAACCAGAAGCCCACATGGTCAGAATGGGAAACCGTTATACCTCTAATCCATATCCAAGCCAACCCTGACCTCGAAATTATCCACCTCCAAACTTTTATTATCCTCCTCAAAACCCTTACTACCAAATATCACCTCCTTCCTACCCCGTCTACGCCACGAACAACCAAAGACCCGTCACTACATTCCCACAAAATACGGTACTCACTCAAAGCCAGCCTAAAAATGAACCAAGACCAGTAAGGCCTAATCCCGAGAGACCGCAGTTTACTCCCATCCTTGTGTCGTATGGGGAATTGTACCTAAAACTATTGGAAAAACAACTAATTTCTCCCCATTACATGGCACCCCTTAAACCTCCATACCCGAAATGGTACGATCCAAGCGCTAGTTGTGCATACCATGCCGGGAACCAGGGGCATTCTACTGAGAACTGTCTTGCTTTCAAGAGGAGAGTTCAAGGGCTCATCGATGCGGGTATTTTGCAATTTGATGGTACTGGCGGTACGGCCGGGAATCCATTCCCAAACCATACCGAAAGGAATGTGAGTGCAGTAGGAGAAGAGGACAAACGACAAAGTAAAAGATGGGTTTCTGAAATAAGAACACCTCTGCAGAGAATCTGGGAGGTACTAGTTGAAAAAGGGTTGCTCTGTCGTTTTAACGAAGCATCCGAAGGAAAAGATGTAAAAGGTCACAGTTTTTGCGAGCTCCATGGTATTGGGGAGCATAACATTCAGTCCTGCGAGGAATTCAGAAGTTTACTACAAAGTATGATGGATAATAAGGAGATTGGGATTTTTTATAAAGCCAAAGAGGCCGATAGTGGAGAAATATGTGCCTCTGACAATCAATCATCAGGTTTCCCATATAGTGCCGATCGACCGTTAATAATTTATTATGACGCGAAGAAAGAGCCGATAAAACCAAAAATGATAATCAAAGTACCATCTCCTTTTCCTTATGAGGACAACAAAACAGTACCGTGGAGATATGATGTCAGTATCGTCACACCGGAAGTTGGGAAGTCCAAAGCCATAACTGAAGATATTGGGGAGGTAGGTCATTTTACCCGAAGTGGACGGTGCTATTCTAAAGAAGTTGAACCGGTAAAGAAAAGTAGTGACTCGAAGCAAAAAGGGAAAGCAGTGATACACGAAGTCGAAGTCGAGTAAGAAATTCTACCTGTGCAAGAAACTAAAAAGCCTGTGAATGAGGAAGAAGCTCAGGAATTCTTAAAATTTATCAAGCACAGTGAGTATAGTGTGGTGGAACAATTGAGTAAGCAGCCAAAGACACGAATCTCGGTCTTATCTCTCTTCTAAATTCGAGAGCTACACCTAATGCTTTATTGAAAGTGTTAAACCAAGCTTATGTAGCAAACAACATATCTGTTGAGAAGCTGGATAGGTGGGTAAACAATTTGAATGCGGACAATTTCATCTCTTTTAGTGATGATGAGATACCGCCTAACGGTAGAGGCTCAGTGAAAGCACTGCATATTACGACTCGTTGCAAAGGCTACATAATACCAAACGTGCTCATCGATAATGGGTCGGCGCTCAACGTCATGCCTTTGGCCACACTTTCTAGGATTCCGATGGATCTGTCCTATTTGAGGCCTTGTCATTCTACGGTAAGGGTATTCGATGGGACGAGGCGCGAAGTCATGGGAAAGATTGAGATCCCTCTAGAAGTGGGCCCGTACGTTTATGATGTCGAGTTCCAAGTTATGGACATTACACCCTCGTATAACTGCCTTTTGGGGAGACCCTGGATCCATTCTGCTGGAGAGTCCCATCATCCCTCCATCAAAAGGTGAAATTTATCATGGACGGCTGTTTGGTCACAGTCGAGGGTGAAGAAGACATTGTCGTATCTATCTCTGCTGATGCGCCATATCTTGAAGTAAGAAAGGACATAATGGAATGCTCTTTTCGATCCCTTGAGTTCGTCAATGCCACTTTCGTCGCTGAGAGAAACAGAATCCCAGTGCCAAAACTGTCGAGAAATACCAGAATGTGTGTCAAATTGACCATAAGAAGGGGAGCTCGAGCAAGAAGAGGTTTAGGCAGATATCTGCAAGGAATAGTCAGGGCTTTAAAGCTAGTGCACCACAAGGCCCGATACGGTTTGGGGTTCCAGCCTGACATGCGTCAACGAAGAAGACAATGGAAGAAAGATCAGGAAAGAAGGATTGCAAGAACTTTGGGCCGAGAACCAGAATGGGAACCAATAGAGTACCCTCCTTTGTCAAAAACATTTACATCTGCGGGAATGATGTACCCTGGACAAGATAGTCCATGAAACACGCTGTGGCTAATTGAAAAGAGTCTTCAAAATGTCAGTATAAATGTTATTGACAAAGGGGCTGATGCGAGTAAAGACGCCTCAAGGATACGCCCTTGTCCCCCTAGTTTCATGTTGAACAATTGGACTGTCGAGGAGCTTCTTGTAGTTTATAAATCTTCAGAGTAATGTTCAAACGTTAACATTCTATTGTGTCCTTAGATATAATAGAATTCTTTTGTAAGAGCGTGCATTCGCTCTTTATCATTCAAATGAATATCAATGAAGATGTATTTTGTCACGATTTTTTTCGCATTATCGCTAATTTCATAATCATTTTCTCATTTCATAGCCTATACTCACATTTGCCTCATTACCATGACGTGACATTTCGTTTGTTAATTCCAATACTTGGATGCCCCTCTATAGTTTCCTTTTCCATTCAACTTTCAGGTGCTCAGATAACAACAACATGAATAAGCCCGTTACGAATCTTGAAATTGATTTTGAGAAGGCTGTTTGTTTAGGAGAATTTGAAGCCGAAGAAAATGCTGAAGATTACGTCTCGTCTCCTGAATTGTTAAGAATGGTAGAACAAGAGGATAAACAGATTTTGCCTCATGAAGAATCTGTGGAAACAATAAATTTGGGCACTGAAGAAAGGAAACAAGAAGTGAAGATTGGGACTTATATTTCAGATAGCACTAGGCATAATTTGATTGCTTTGCTCCGCGAGTACAAAGATGTTTTCGCATGGTCATACCAGGATATGCCAGGGCTAGATGAAGATTTAGTGGTCCACAAGCTCCCATTAAAGCCAGAATGCAAGCCCATCCAGCAAAAATTAAGACGGATGAGACCCAAAATGCTGTTGAAAATAAAAGAGGAAGTCAAGAAGCAATTTGATACTGGTTTCCTACAAGCCTCCAAATATCCAGAATTGGTGGCTAACATAGTCCCGGTACTAAAGAAAGATGGCAAAGTACGAATGTGCGTGGATTACCGTGACCTGAATCGAGCAAGCCCAAAAGATAATTTTCCCTTACCACATATTGATACGTTGGTGGACAACACAGCAAAACATTCATTATTTTCTTTCATGGATGGATTCTCGGGGTATAATCAGATCAAGATGGCCCCTGAGGATATGGAGAAAACTACCTTCATAATAATGTGGGGAACGTTCTGCTACAAGGTGATGCCATTCGGGTTAAAAAACGCTGGGGCAACATATCAGAGGCTATGGTGACGTTATTCCATGACATGATGCATAAAGAAGTAGAGGTCTACGTCGATGATATGATTGCCAAATCCCGAGGGGAAGAAGAGCATGTAGTGAACCTCAAGAAGTTGTTTGACAGGCTGAGAAAGTTCCAGTTAAAGCTCAACCCAGCCAAATATACGTTTGGGGCTACCTCAGGGAAGTTGCTAGGCTTCATTGTCAGTGAAAAAGGTATCGAGGTTGATCCAGATAAAATAAAAGCCATGCAAGAGTTACCACCCCCACGCACGCAAAAGGAAGTTAGAGGATTTTTAGGGAGATTTAATTACATCGCCCGATTTATCGCTCAGCTTACCAACCAATGTGACCCAATCTTTCGGCTTCTGCGAAAACATAACCCGGGAGAATGGAATGAGGAATGCCAGGTGGCCTTTGATAAAATAAAGCAATATTTGTCTAGTCCTCCAGTGCTAGTACCGCCAACTCCAGGGAGACCATTGATATTGTATTTGACTGTGTTCGAAAATTCGATGGGTTGCGTACTGGGGCAACATGACGAGTCAGGAAAGAAAGAAAAGGCAATCTACTACCTCAGAAAAAAGTTCACTGAATATGAGGCAAGGTATTTGTCCATTGAAAAATTTTGTTGCGCTCTGGTTTGGGTAGCTCGGAGACTCAGACAATACATGTTGTACCATACGACATGGTTGATTTCAAAGCTGGACCCGATAAAATACATGATGGAATCACCGGCATTATCAGGAAGAATGGCGCGATGGCAAATCCTCCTCTCGGAATATGACATTGCCTATGTAAGTCAGAAGTCGATAAAAGGAAGCGCAATAGCTGACTTTCTAGCAACCCAAACAACAAAAGAATATGAGCCTTTAAGATTTGATTTCGCAGACGAAGATTTAATGTGCATCACAAAAATGGAATCGGACTCATCAAAAGAGAAGTCATGGAAGATGTGTTTTGATGGTGCGTCGAATGCTTTGGGGCATGGAATCGGAGCAATCCTGGTATCACCAGAGGGGAATCATTATCCGTTCACTGCAAGATTGAATTTCTTCTGTACCAATAATATAGCAGAATATGAGGCTTGTATCATGGGGCTTCGCGCAGCTATTGAACGAAACATCAAAATTTTAGAGGTGTATGGGGACTCAGCCCTAGTGGTTTATCAAATCCGTGGAGATTGGGAAGTGAGGGACCCAAAAATGATTAAGTACAGCGATTTAGTGGCTGAATTGATCAAAGAATTCAAAGAAATAACTTTTCATTACTTCCCCGAAGAAGAAAACCAATTGGCTGATGCCCTGGCTACTTTGGCTTCAATGTTCAAAGCAAGTAAAGAAGCAGAAATAATGCCCCTCAAAATGAGCATATACGAGGTCTCTGCACACTGTTGTAGCATTGAAAAAGAAGCAGACAGACGGCCATGGTTCCACGACATCTTAGAATATATCAGGAATCAAAGGTATCCCGAACAAGCGAATGAAAACGATAAAAGAACAATCAGAAGAATGGCAGTGGGATTTGTTCTCGATGGGGACATCTTGTACAAGAGAGGAAAAGTTCAGATGCTCTTGAGATGTGTGGATGATGCTGAAGCTAGGAAAATACTCGAAGAGGTCCATGAAGGAATTTGCGGAACACATGCCAATGGTTTCAATATGGCCAGAAAGATCATAAGACTCGGTTACTATTGGCTGACGATGGAAAGTGACTGCATCAATTTCGCAAGAAAATGCCACAAATGTCAAATCTATGGCGATAAAATTCATATAGCCCCTTCGCCCCTTCATGTCATGACTTCTCCGTGGCCTTTTTCTATGTGGGGCATGGATGTTATAGGGCCAATTTCTCCAAAAGCATCAAATGGACATCGATTCATTTTTGTGGTCATCGATTACTTCACAAAATGGTTAGAAGCCGCTTCGTTTGCCAATGTGATGAGGACTGCAGTTTGCAGGTTTTTGAAAAAGGAAATCATTTGCCGGTATGGCTTGCCTGAAAGAATCATTTCGGATAATGCCACGAATCTGAACAATAAGATGATGAAAGAAGTGTGCGAGCAATTCCAAATAAAGCATCATAACTCCTCGCCCTATCTCCCAAAGATGAACGGGGCTGTTGAAGCAGCCAATAAAAATATTAAGAGGATCATTGGGAAAATGACTGAGACATATAAAGATTGGCACGAGAAGCTTCTATTTTTTTTGTCTGCATATCGCACATCTGTGCGAACATCTACGAGAGCAACTCCTTTTTCTCTGGTCTATGGAATGGAAGCTGTGCTACCTATCGAGGTTGAGATCCCTTCTCTGCGAGTCTTAATGGAATCAAAGTTAGAAAAAGCAGAATGGGTTCGAGCTCGATATGATCAGTTGAACCTCATCGAAGAAAAACGTCTAAGAGCAATTTGTCACGAGCAGATGTACCAGAAGAGAATGATCGCGACCCATGACAAGAAAGTACGGCCAAGAGAATTCCACGAAGGAGAACTCGTACTGAGAAAGATTCTCCCAATACAAAAAGACCTGCGAGGAAAATGGGCACCAAATTGGGAAGGACCATACGTCGTAAAGAAGGCATTTTCAAGAGGAGCTTTGATCCTTACCGAGATGGATGGCAAGGAGCTACCGAATCCAGTGAACTCAGATACTGTGAAGAAATATTATGCTTGAGATGAAAACCCGAAAAGGGCATCTAAAAAAAAGATTTTTGCTTTATAATATCACAAAACGGCGCCGTTTTTGACCTTCAGATCCAGGGTACAAAACGACGTCATTTTGCCCTGGATCGGGTCGACCCGACCCTACCCACTCGGGATCCGCGTGTTTTTGCCCTTAGGGGGCAAATTGCACGCACGGTCCTTCTGCATTTTTGGAAGTTTTAAATCAAGTTTGTATTTACTTGCGGATTGACCCAAAATTTAATTTGTTATACAAATTGATCCCTCTCACTACGCTGCGTTTTAGAATGTAGACATATTGCAATTCTGATCCCCCTAGGTTACGCGCATATGACGATCTAATCCTTTGCCCTTTATTTTTTTTTAATTTGCCCCAAAACTTCATTTTTAATTCGAATTTAGTCCTGTTTTTAAAATTTAAGTTTTTTTTTATATTATCTTTGTTGTTTTATTATATTTTAAATATTATTTATATTATATTTATTACTATTATATTTTATTAATATCATTATTATATCTATCATCAATATTTTGTCATTATTATATTTAGTTTCATATATATGTATATTTATTCTAAAATGTCCCGTTTTTACTATTACATATATGTATGTGTTTATTATTATAATTATATTTATTATTAATATTATTAATTTTCACTTAGTATTTATATATATGTGTCTACATGTACGTATTTATGTAATGTACTAATGGTTTTCTTTTTCTAATATATGTATATACAGTATATATTCTCATGTATATTATATATATATTTTTAATGTTATTTATTATATACTTACTTACTATTCAGATATATTTTATGTTAATTGTATGTATATATATATTTTTATATTATTAGTTATGTATATTTTTACTACTATTTCATTGTATGTTTTTATATATTATCCTTATTATTTGTATTGATATTAGTATATGTCTTATTATATGTGCATACATCTTTAATATATATATAGGCATAGATTTATGTAACATTGTTAATAAGTGTTTTCAACATTATTATTATGTATATATATTATGTGAATATTTTAACATTATATTATATACTATATTTATATATATTATGTTTATATATCTTTTAATATTATATTTTTTATATCATATATATATATATATATAAAACTCTATTTTATGTATATGTTTTATACATCATATTGTATATATATATATTTTATTATTACATTTATTTTATTCTTATTATATTATCAAGTACATATATTTTATTATACATGTATATATTTATATATAATATTATTTTCATATGTTATTATACTCAAGTAATATACTTATTATTTTCTTTATTGTCACCTATGATCTTAATATTATTATATGTTATTTGGTGTATATATATCTTTATTGTTATTATTGTTACTATTACTATTAGTATATGCATTTTATTGTAAATATATATATATATGTTTTTATAAATAGTATTATTTTCGTATATCCTTATATTTATTATTACACTTATTATTTTATTCTAATAATACTATGTATTTATTTTAAAAAATATGTATATATTTGTGAAGTATTGTTAATGGATATAATTTTTATGTTACTAGTATTTATAATGCATCTTGCACATGTTCATTTTTATATAATATGTAGGTATATATTACTTATGTATTTTAGTATTACCATGTATATACATTTTTCACTCTTATCATTACACATACTTTAATATATCTATATATATATATATATATATATATATATATATATAGCACTATTAGTATTTTTAATATTATGTTTACGTTACTTCATTTGTTGTTATTATATGTTTATATATATTCATTGTTTTTTTCGTATTTGATACTATTATTACGTCTAATATTGCATACATTTTATCGTTTTTTAAAAAAATCATTATCACGTTTATTATTTGCTTCAATGTTTTCTTTCAGTTATTCATTTTTATCAATTTGCTTTACATTATTTTGAAAATCATATTCTTGTTTTGCTAGTTAATTTCAATAATCAAGGCAATGTACCGATTTAACATTAAGTCATCGAGTTCATCGCTATGTTGGGTGAAACGTCGATTGACTCGTGTTAAAGCGATATACCCTTCTCAAAAACCGGAATAAACTAAAATTTCGCGTCTTTTTAATCAAATCATGACTAAATTTTTACATTGAATTCGTATTTTTGAAAATCAAGATGACACGTGTTTATGAGATACCAATTTTTGGGCATCGCGAGGGTGCTAATACCTTCATCGCGAGTAACTGACTCCCGAGCCCTAATTTTTCTCTGGCTTGTAACGTAGACCTAATCTCGGCCTTTTTTTGTTTTAAAAAAAAAATCTAATAGGTGTCCGATCACACCTAAGAAAAAGGATCGGTGGTGACTCCCTGTTCGTTTTAAAAATCAAAATTTAAGTTTTCAAGTTTCAATAGATCGCCACAATTAGCGACCGAATCCACAAAATTTTTACGTCGCTACAGTACATATATGTTAACTATGAATTTAGCCATTTAAGTTGGCTTGTAAATGTTAATATTTGGTTTTGTATATAGCCATCTAAGTTGGCTTAATTTGCTTGATTTGGTTGTGTATATAATTGTGCATATGTCTTGTGTGTGAACTTGATGATGGATATATGTGATGCTTGTTGATAATAGGTATTGCGGATGTCAATTGGTTGATGAATTAAGAATAAGTATACTTGTGAGTTTAGACAAGTTGATGCATGTTTGAAAGTGGATATGTAGTTGAATTGGGAATATGAATTTAGTATAAAATGCAATAGCATTTTGTGATACATGTGAGACTTGTTGTTGTTGGTATTGAAATGGTATATTTTATGCTTGGTTGAGATTGGATGAGTGCCTATATATGCTATGTTTTGTGCCATTTGAGTTTGGTGTAGGTACATGTAAATTGAGTGGCAAAATGGCTTGGTAAATAGCCTATTTTTGTCCATACGGGTAGAGACACGGTCGTGTGTCTCAGCCGTGTGTGACACGCGGTCAGGTTGCATAGCCGTGTGTCCCCTAGTGTTAAAATTAAAATCAAGTCAGTATGCTTCATACTGCCCAGCACATGGGCGTGTGACTTGGTTGTGTAGCATAAGTTAGTATACCCTACAGGTTTGGCACGGCCTAGCACACGGCCTGGTACACGGACGTGTGTGGCCATTTTTATGGCACACGGGCTAGTCAAAAGGGCGTGTGTGTTGGCCATGTGACCCAAGTAAGAGAGTTACACCGGGTCGGATACGGGCTGGAACACGGCCGTGTGATTCCATTTCGAATTTCCACACAGCCTGTGACATGGGCGTGTCTTTGGCCGTGTGAGACACAATGCTGGGCCACACGGGCGTGTGTCCCCTATAGTTTGAAAAATTTTCTGAGTTTCGTAAAAATTTCTTGAGTTCTCGGTTTAGTCCCGAACCATCCCGAATGCATGTTTTAGGCCTCGTAGCCTTATACTAGGAACAATATGTATGATATTGAATGATGATTGTATGATATTGGAATATGAACGTGAATTGTAGGTATAATTGTATAAAATGTTCGGTAATACTCCGTAACCCTATTCTGGTGTTGAATACGAGTGAGGGGTGTTACACCAAGACTGCAACAAAAGAAGGCAACCACTTATGTCTTGTTTCTCGTGCTTTGCCGCTCGACAAAGCTCAGGGTACAACATCGCCAAAACTGCTAAGCGCCAACTGTAGGCCCTAGCCATTGTTAAGATCTTTTAGTAATGAAAAGTACATAATGTGGACTTTATTCTGATTGGAGTTTGGCATTAGTACCCCACCTATCAACAACAGAATATTCGCTCAAGCAACGAAAATAACCTCAGACTCGATGGAAATGCAAAGGCCCCAAGGATCAACCATTTTACTATACCCCGTGACTGCAAGTCCATCAATCGAGAGCCTTAGTTGAATCAATACGTCTTTTAGTGTTATCGTGCACTCCCCACACAGAAGATGGAATGTGTGGGTCTTTAGGTGCCATCGTCCCACCAAGGCAGATATTAAATCCGGCCTTAAGTCAAACATCTGAATGAATGACACTGTGCCAAACTTGGCGGCATCTAAGTATGGTATAATCTGATGGTCAAGAAAGTATCCCGAAGATTTGAGTCGAGGCCTCAATACTCGATACTCATCCTATACACGTAATAAAATCGATATTTGTTAATTTTGATAAATTTAATTTTTACAAATAATGAATAAGTATTATTTTTAAAGAGATTGACTTCAAAAACATTTTTAAAGAATAAATTATATGGTTTTATTTAAAATTGACTTAGACCACATTTTTTGAGTCATAAATCATAAGTGCTATGTGATCGATAGCTCGGATAAGAGAACCTATCGCGATTTCTACATAAATATCAATTAAATTATCAATTTCCATTCAAAAATAACAACAATTATTTAATAAATCATTCAAATTAACAACATGCTAAATTACCTTAAACCTTCAATCTTAATACACGAAAAAAAATTCGGTGAGTGCTAGTCGATTAGCCGGTGAAATGTGGTGGTGGGAACCAATTAGGCATATATATAGCGGGAAAGGAAGAAGAAGAATAGAACAAGAAGAAAGGAAAAAAAAAAAAAGCCTAGATGAACAATAGTAGTGTGATCATCAGGTTACATCGGCGTCAGGTGGCAAGCTGATGCTGGAGAATTACTGGCCGACACCGGCCTACCACCTGACGCCGATGTGACCTAACGGTCACACGACTACTGTTCACATAGACTTTTTTTTTCAAAACATAACACTGGCAAAACTTTTATATTCAATTAATAGATTTGCTTAGTATTATTTAATACGATATTTTCGTTACTTCAATATTTGTTTAGTATTATAGTTCGTATTTATAAAAAATAACAAAATTTGATATAATATTAGTTTTTTAACCCTTTTTTTATATTTTAAAAAACATTATATCAAAACTTTTTATTATTATTCTCAATTTTATATGAGTTCGGCTGTGGATAAAATTTACGAACTTATGAACAATAATTTTTTTTTGTAACTTAAAAATAATTCCTTTCTTTTTTATCATACTAATATTTACATTAAAAATTACTCAAAAAATTATTTACCTCTATTATTGTCAGTTTTTTTACAAATTTACCTAACTAATTTCATAATTTATGAAAATTCTCCAGGTGCAACAATACTTACTAAATTTGGATTAATCAAACTACACAGTTTGCTAATGTATTTTGAAAAGTATTTTCTTCAGCAAATTCATCTTTTGCTTGAATTAGGTCTATCAATGCATTTTGTAAGATTAGGTTCAGCCGCCCTCAATCAAATACACCTGTGTTGCTTAATTTTAGTATTAATTGCACAGAAATCGTAACGACTTCTCTTATCCAAGCTTCAAACCAAACAACGTTGAGCCGAGCTTTAAATGGCTCCATCGGGAATGTCATGCCCCAAGTTTGGGGTTCTCGTGATATAAGGTTTGACCCACGAAGACTGCCACCTACTCATGTAAACAGTAACTAGCACCTTCGTCCCTTAACAACATAACCTTTGCAGTTCCGTGATAGTATATAATTCAACTCCGTTAATGCATGACCACCAATACATAATATAAATCTCCAATTGATGGTAAACTCCCCAAACAGATAAAACATTTTTTCAATCTTTCTCCCCATTTTTTTCTCTTCATTTTTTTTTTCTTTTCAACAAGACAATCTCAATAATTTTTTTTCACTCCCTATTTTATCAGAACTCAAAGTGCATCCATGACTGGTATATATAGCCTATTGGTGCTAACAAAGGAAAAGCCGACACAAAAAAAAAGAAGGTTTTTTATTGGGGTGCCAACCACTAGAAACACGGGATCAAAAATAAAAAAAATTACCGACAATGGGTGCATGCACAAAAAAAAATATTTTTTTCCTAAGTGCCTGCCACTAGAAACATGAGATCAAAATTTCTTTTTACCTGACATGGGTGCTAGCCACCACAGTGCCGACCACGTGTGTGTACGTCAACACCTAATAAAATTTATTTGTGTTTGAATTGAAGAATACTTGTATTTTACAAAATACGGATGAAAAATACATATAGGTGCCGACCATTGCAATGCCGACACCAAAAAAATTATTTTTTTAAACCCCCATGCAATCAAAAGATAATGATTGGGGATGATTGACTTGGGCGTCGGCCATGGGGGTGTCGACATCGGTCGACACTGTTTATTTTAAGGTCATTCCTATCATTGTTTTTGAAGTTGGGCCATTCTTATAAATATTTAATTTTTTTTGTGTTAGCTAGGTAAAAAAGCTTATTATAATCTGTATTGTGGGTATGATATTTCAAATATCATTATATTTATATGTGAAATATTATCAATACACATATAAAAATATATAATGCTAAAATTTGCTACACTTGTGATATAGATTGAAAAATAAATATTACACATATAAAAATTATATTTACTGAAAATAATGATTTTTGTAATAATTATTTGATTTTATAAATAAAAGAGTTATTAATTAAAAAGATAAATAAAAAATAAAAAACTTGAAACAATATGAAATAAAAATTACAAATGTGTTCAAAAGATGAATTGAACCTAGGAGTAAACGATAAAATCAATATTATTTAACCAATAGAGCTAATATGTTAAAAATATTAATTAAAAATAAAAAATTTTAAAAAAATAAAAAATATAAATATGAGTAAAAGAAGAATTGAACGTGAGACTAAAGACAAAATTATTAATATTTAATTATTTGACAAAGAACTAATGATATTAAAAGAGAAAAAAAAATGTGGCTTAAAAGTTTGGTGCACTTTTTTGCCAACTGTACAAGAAATATATCCAGTTAGACGTGTTTTTACACACTCTCTTTAAAAACAATCTATTTCTTTTCATATATGGTGTATTTTGATATGCATTTTATTTTATTAAATATATATATATTTTTTGCTATAAAAGAGTTTAGTTGGCCGTTAACAAACATGGTTTCAAACAAACTCTAAAATATCTTACAGTAATTATTAAAATATCCATATTATATCGGGGAAAGTTAGATTTGGCAAATTTATACACGAGACATATAAATGTTTAATATTAATATAAAAATGTAAAATATTTTAATTTTAATAATAATAATAATAATAAAAATAAATGTAGTACCTAATAATAAACGGATAATTTAAAAAATCAAACACCGTTAAAAGAAAATGAAGTAGGAAAAAGAACGCGGTTTTGGTTTGGCTCCATCCACCACAGTCTCTGTTGTCTTTTGTCATTTTACTCTTTTCAATTTTCTTTACTCCACTTCACCAAACAGTTGCCCCTTCTCTCACTCCCTCACTCCCTCACTCTCCCACTTCCCCTTTTTATTATCTTTCTCTTTTATCTGTACTAAAATGTCTAAAGTTAGCTCATTTTCTTCCTTTCTCTTACTACAAACCCAACAGAAACTTCTCTTCTTCTAGTCTTTGAAAACCTCTCCAAAAACCCTAAAAAAATCACTGCCTTTTGAGCTCCTTTTTGGAACCCCAGATCTGTATTATTCATCTACAAGCTTAAAAGCTATGACCCACTAAGAGATTTTGCTCTTCTTTCTTTTCTAATGTCGAGTTCTGACCCCAAAACCCGACCCAAACCTGTAACACGGCCTCCTGCTCCCGTTCCGCCTTCATCTTGGGCAAAGAGAACTGGGTTTAAGCCTAAATTCTCCGGGGAAACAAATGCGAGTGACTCCGGTCAAATAGCTTTGCCTCCGAGGTCTAGAGAGAATGAGAACCAACCTGATCTTGAAGCGGGTCGGGCTCGGCCAGTACCACCGGTTGTGAATGGGGAGCAGCCGGTGAGTGAGAAGGGTCCAGCAGAGAAGGATCAGTCGGTGAAGAAGAGGAGGGAGGCGGATGGGACGAATAAAGGGAGCTCAGCTGCCGCTGCTAACGGACATACAGTTAATAATGGGGCGGCGCCACAGCCGCAGCAGCCAACTAGGAGGCCTTCTAGGAATGAGGATGTGGTGGATGTATTGCCACAGAATGTGGATGATGAAAGCTTCGTTGGAAGGCACTCACATATGAAATATGAGCTTAGAGATACTCCTGGTCTTGGTAATTTTCTCTCTTACTTTTCACTTTAGTTTTCTTTTTAAAGCCGGGGGAGAATGAACGACTTGTTCGTTGAAATGGGTGTTTGTGATTCTTTTTACAAGTGTGGCTTGTTTGTTGTTGTTGTTGTTTTTCCCCCCTCCACGTTACCTGAAAGTAAAAGATCCTTACCTTTTTAAATTTTTTTTATTTAGTCTTTGAGGTTTTGCTTGTATATACTGTCATATTTGTCTGAATTGACAACTGAAATAGGCTATACTTATTTATTTAATTTTTGGAATATTACTTGTTTATTTATTGATTTATTTTCTATTTGGAGTGAAAATTCTGTGCTTTTGTTGATTAGTGGCTATACTTATTTGTATGATTTATTGCTAGCTTTCTTTTTGTAGGTTTATTAGCCGTTTTGGGTGTGGCCAATGTGCTCTTTGTTTCATTTTACTGATAAAATTATTGATAATTTTGATGTATCATTGCTTGTAAATTTATGATAAGACTGTTGATTTGGTACGAAACTAAGAAATTCTTTTATATGTATTTATGTTCATTTCGAATGGGTAAGAACATTTTATGTTTTTCGAAATAGATTAGATGCTATTACAACTTTACAAGAATGCATTTTTGGTGATTTGATAATAATTATGTTTTAACTGTTTCATTTCTTTTTTCTTTTTCAGTTCCTATTGGTCTTTATGGATTCCAGCACTATCTTTCTATGTTGGGTTCATTGATTCTTATTCCACTCGTAATAGTCCCTGCAATGGGTGGCACTTATGTGAGTGGTTAAATTATGTTTTATTTCAATTTGAAGCGCATTTGTCTGGGAATGTAGACTGTGAGCTGCTTGATCTGATTGGATTAGTGGTTGTAGGAGGATACTGCAAATGTGGTGTCGACGGTGCTCTTTGTGTCTGGAGTGACCACACTATTGCATTCCTTCTTTGGGTCACGGTTGCCTCTGATACAAGGTTCATCATTTGTTTTCCTGGCTCCTGCATTAGCGATAATCAACTCTCCAGAGTTTCGAGGACTAAATGGAAATGTATGCTTCTGTTTTCTGGTCATGGTCACTTTAGTAAAAGTGTTCATTTCCATTTATCTACCATTTCATAAATTATTTCATCTGTATGCAGTTGCATAGATTATAAATGATTTGATTAATAGAAAATACCATTTCATGTATTTAGCAGTTTTTCTATTAGGATTCAAGTGCATGATATTGTCATCCGAAGTAGGATTATCATTTACTGTAATTGACCAAAGAAAATGTGGAGGGCTTAAAATTTAATATTGAAAATCCGAGTTTGATTTGGGGCTTGGTTTTGAGGTATTTACTTTGTGAATAACTCCAATAATTGGAATAGAGAAGTAAATACCAATGATATCACCCGAGTCATTGTTGTTTTAGTAACCAATATTCTGGATATTTATAGACCATTTAAACATTCTTTAGGATTAATATTACAAATAGTTTACTAACTAATAATCATGGGGTATCAATTTGCATCTTGCAGATTTGTCCTGGATATGAAAATCCTTCTGAGTTTCTAAATTACAAATTAATGAATATAACTTGTTTTTTCTATACTTGATTGACATTACACTTGCAAACTGATGGAATTAGTTATTTGATCTAGTTACATTTAACACTTTTCTTTCTGTAAAGGGCTGAAATCATTTCCATTCTTGCATCATCATTGTTCCTTTCCATTTTCTAAGTTCCATTTTATGCAATGGAACATTTGAGTTTGTTTGACATCTACAATGTTGATTCATTTCAACTTGGCAGAACTTCAAGCATATTATGAAGGAGTTGCAAGGTGCAATTATCATAGCTTCAGCTTTTCAGGCGTTACTTGGTTATAGTGGACTAATGTCATTATTCTTGAGGTATATTTCATTTGCTAGTCTCTGAACTCTAAAATTAGCTGCTATATCATAAGTCCTTTTACTGGTGAGAATTGGCAAATACCGGAAATATTAGTAACTGGATATAGTAACTATATGATTGACCATGAATTTGATATATCGATAGTGAAGGGTTCTTTAAGGAAAAGGATTGAACATAAAGTCTCTTCATATTGTCCATTCATCCGTAAAGGCTTTAAAATTTACAATTCTTTTAATTTTTAACTTTTTTTATTTTGAATTTTGGAATTATACATACCATTTTCCCTTTTTATTTTCTGAAACATTTTAAAAGAAATTTCCTTTTTTAATTTTTCATGTTGATATGATGCGGTGATAACTAGGTCGTTTTGCCACTTAGTCATATTTTTTTGGGTGTTATGTTCACTTCAGCTGGTGTAATACTTTTGGTCAAAGTTCTTGATGGAATTAATGGTTAGGTACTTAATTTCAAATTTTAACTTTTCAGATATCAAACTGACAGAATACATAGTACTGGGGCGAAATCTGTATGTAACCCTTTTTTATACAATTTTTCTTTAATTAATCTCAAATATCAACTTTAACGTTTAGGCAAAAAAATAGATTAGCCTTCTCTAAACCTCATGTCAAACCAAAAATAAGTTCCACACAACATAATTTAGCTGTTTTTTTTGTATCATGCTAATTCTACGTGCACTAAAATTTGTTGAATCAGTGGTATGCACATATCAAGTTCATTTGTATCTTTTTTTTCAGGTTAATCAATCCTGTAGTCGTTGCACCTACTGTTGCTGCTGTTGGACTTTCTTTTTATAGTTATGGTTTCCCACAAGTGGGGAGCTGTCTTGAGATTGGTGCTGTGCAGATATTGTTGGTTATTATTTTTTCTCTTGTAAGTTTTTTTTGAACTCGTTTTACTTTTTTCAAAGCTTTTGTTCTTTCTAATTATTGGCAATCATATCTTTGTTGATTGAATGCCAAAATAACTTTGATCTGGGTGTTTCTTTATTGGCAATCATATCTGAAAATGTTTCCATTTTTGCAGTATCTTCGTAAGATATCTGTTCTCGGCCATCGCATATTTCTAATATATGCGGTAAGTTTGTAACATCATTGTTCTGCATGTTTATTTTGGCTTTTTGGTGTACATTTTTAATGTTTTGACAGATATTTTCTGACCATGATCTGGCTTTTCTGCTAACTACCAGGTCCCATTGGGCCTTGTAATCACATGGGCAGCTGCTTTTCTTCTCACTGAGGCAGGAGCCTATAGCTATAAAGGCTGTGATACCAATATACCTTCCTCAAATATAGTATCAGAGCATTGCAGAAAGCATGTTTCGAGGATGAAGCACTGTAGGGTTGATACATCACATGCATTCAAATCTTCCCCATGGTTTAGGTTTCCTTATCCATTACAATGGGGAACTCCTGTCTTCCACTGGAAAATGGCCATTGTTATGTGTGTGGTTTCAATAATTGCCTCAGTAGATTCGGTTAGTTTTCTATCATCTATGACATTTATTGCAATTTGAACTTGTGTTATAGATTCTAATTTTTCTTCCTTAGTTGCATTACTGGCGATTCATATTATCTGATGTGGGTTATCATTAGTTATTTTGTTTTGGAAGATCCTGGAATTTCTATGCAAATAAAAGCACTAATTTCTTTATTGTCATTATTGACTGTATATAGGCAATGATTTTGGGTCTGACCTACCAAGAAAGATGGGAAATTAAAAAAAAAAAAAAAGTACTCTCTTAACCATGGTTCTGGGAAGAGCACATAAGAGTCTGAAACATATGCTAAGACTGCTGAATTTTTTTTGAGTTCTGTTTGAATGGTGTTGTGATCTATATCTACTGCTAAGATGGTAATGTGAAGGGCGAAAGTTTAGGTATTAAAATGTTCAAGGAGGGAATAACAAATTGTTGTAATCATTTATCTGTTGACTGAGATGTCAGTTCTCTATCATCCCATTTGAAGTGCCAATCCAAGTGCACAGGTTTTATTTTAATATATTATGATCATTGGGTTAGATTCCTCTTAGGGGTTTCAATCACCTTGGTTTAATTTAGCCGATTCTTACGCTATGGTATTACTACCAAGTCCTATCGGTTATTTTGCAAAACTTTGGAAAGCTTGTGGATTATGAAATTGTCTAAGCTATCATATGCATGCATGGATATCTGTTTGCATGCCTTCATAATATATATGCAGTTTTTGATGTGCCATAGGTGGAGCTGGTGCATATATTAGCCAAACTGCCTCACATCTTGAGACCATTAAACCATAAAAGAATTCATGTTGGCCTGAAATGGCAATAGATTAAAATTCATTTTCTAGATTTATGGAAGCACTTGCACTTTATGAAAACTTGTGGAAACTTAAATTACCTAACCTAGCATATGCGTGCATGTATATCTCTTGCATGCCTTCATATCTGTTCTTGCAGTTCCCTAGGGTCAAAATGGTGGCTGTGTTAACCATACTGATTCACATCCAGGGACTATTGAACTCTAAAAGAATTCATGTTTACCTGAAGTTGCCATGGTTTAAATTCATTTCACAAAGTTGATGGAAAAACATGCACTTTTCCTCTAAGTTGCAAATATGACCCTGAATGTACTCGTGTTTCTGAATTTCTTAGGTTGGCTCATACCATGCGTCATCATTGCTGGTGTCATCCAGACCTCCAACTCCCGGTGTTGTTAGCAGAGGAATTGGTCTTGAGGGTCTATCCAGTATAATAGCTGGTCTCTGGGGTACAGGAACAGGATCTACAACGCTAACTGAAAATGTGCATACAATTGCAGTAACTAAGATGGGAAGCCGCAGGGCTGTTGAATTGGGTGCATGCGTTTTGATAGTCTTATCCCTTGTAGGTACGTTTCAATCATGCTTCCTTTTGGAATTTTCAGATTGCTCCGTGATGCTAAAATTTGTAATAATCCTTGTTAATCTGTCAAAGCTGATGATATAACCTTGTTTGTGTAGATCAAATAGTTAAGAGAAATCGAATTAACTTTTAATGACTTCTTGGATTGATCTTTTCTGCTTTATTTGGAGGTCACATATCTTGTGGGTTTTATTTTCATTCATACTTGTTAAGCTACCAGTTGTCATTGTGCTGCCGTCTTTTATAATTGCTTTTATATTTTTATATATCCGGTTTATTATGATAGTTTTACAAGATCTTTGTCTTTGAGAGTTTCTTTTAGAATAAAAGCCTAGCACATAATGATAGGAGGATTATTACTAGGCATGTTTGTGGCATTCCTGTCTCACACTTCCATAAAATGGTAGTCTCTTCTAACATCAATGGTGGCATTGAGCAAACAATACGGAGAAAAATGTTATCCCATGGGGATAAATGGTGCTTGCCATTTAGTCTGATGGTGGCAGACTGGGTTTCGTTTTAAAGTAAGCCCTAGGCTCATATGAGTTGCTTGTTTTAGTTGAATTTTGGAATTCTATATGCAAAGGTCCAGGGATATATGTCATTGATAAGTTCAATTGTTTCATCTCATAAATTTGCAATGCCTTGTACATATGATTTGGATCTAATGGTTCAGATTTGAAGCTCATCTTTTTTTTTATCCCTTAATTTGTATACACTGCCTTCTTGCCGTACACAGGTAAAGTTGGAGGTTTTATTGCTTCAATTCCTGAAGTCATGGTTGCGGCTCTCCTGTGCTTCATGTGGGCGATGCTTGCAGCTTTAGGTTTGTCAAATCTACGTTATAGTGAGGCGGGAAGCTCTCGGAATATCATAATAGTTGGATTATCTTTATTTTTCTCCCTCTCGATACCAGCTTACTTTCAGCAGTATGGCATCTCTCCGAATTCCAACTTGTCTGTTCCAAGTTATTTTCAACCATATATTGTGACATCACATGGGCCTTTCCGCACTAAATATGAAGGGGTATGCATCTTATTAACTTTGATTTAGCCATTAATTGGATATTTGCATTTTCTATCCATTTTTTGTATGAAGGGGTATGCATCTTATTAACTTTGATTTAGCCATTAATTGGATATTTGCATTTTCTATCCATTTTTTGTACTTATTGGTGAAAAATGGAAAGGATATAATGAAGACCGGTAGGACTTGCATTAGAATTCCCCCTTCTCTTCTCTCGTAAGAGTTTGTAGTTGCATGCTATGTTTCCCGGATTCTTCGTTCTCTTAATTGCTCGTCTGTTGATACTTTTCCCAACTTGGTCATTGCAAACTCGGCAATTTTTCTCAATTTTGGATGTGGCACTTTGATATTGTGTCATGTCATCAGTTAAAAAACTATAGATGTTGCCTTATCCCCTTGAATATATTCTAAATCATAGCTTGCTGTCATATGTTACCAAGATTCAAGCAGACTTTTCATTAATGTCCTTTTTTTGTAGGTAAATTACATTATGAACACATTGCTATCATTACACATGGTAATAGCTTTCATTGTGGCTGTTATACTCGACAACACTGTACCTGGAAGCAGGCAAGAACGTGGGGTTTACGTATGGTCTGAGTCTGAGGCTGCAAGAAGGGAACCAGCAGTCGTCAAAGATTACGAGTTGCCTTTCCGGGTCGGTCGGATCTTCAGATGGGTAAAATGGGTTGGTCTTTGACAATTCTTTTTTGCAGAGGATAATCACATGGTCCAAGTTCGTCAATATCATGGGGATGACTACTCATATCGGTAAATAGATGTCTGAACTGTTCTTTTTTTTTTTTTTTTTTTTCCCTCACACGATGGAACTGTGTTTTTTGGGGGGCTAATAGAGATTCAAGTTATTTTGTGTACATTGAAAGATCCAGAGGGATCCAGTTGTGTTGTAATCTTATAATTATTAAAAAAAATGAAAACAAAAACATTGTATCTTGGTTTTGTTCGAGTCACTGAAATTGTCCTGTTGGACATTTTCACTTTTGTTTTGGTCTTTTTTTTTTTTGTATATTTTTATTCCCATTATTATTTGATAGCTACTTTCTAGATTTTTACTGGATTCTCCTCATTGGAATTATAATGTTGAATGTTTCAAATAGTTTTTAAATTAAAAATATTTAATTAGGTTGGTGTGATTTTCGTAAGTTTTCGTGATCGGTTTTATTGTTTTTAAAATATTTTTAAAATTAATTTTTTTAAAAAATATAGAATTTAATTTGAATCAGAATAGAAGCTTTGAGGGATGAGGATTGGATTCAAACTATTCAAGGGTCTAATCAATGTGTGACAACCTGTCCTAAGACTAGTTAATTGCAATGCGATTGGGGACCAAATGAATCTTAAAAACAAGTTAGACGAAAAATAAGGCTTATAGTTCAGGTAGAAGGGATGAACTATGACGAGAGTGGCTAGATTTGAGGTCATAACATTGCTTTTTGCTATTGCAACTTATTTTAATATCAAGAGTGTATCTGTTAATAAATAAAGAAGTGTACGTAGAACAACTCAAGGGACTTGAGAATCTTAAACATACAAACTACGTGTTTAAGCTCGCTAACGCTCATCATGACTTGAAGGCACCTAGAGCATGGTACGGTACGAGAGGCTGTCAATGTTTTTTCTTGATCAAAGTTATCGAAGAGGCAAGCTTGACATAGCACTGTTTATAAAGAATGAGAAAGGTAACACCACTATTATGTGAATTTATGTAAATGACATCATATATGATTCGACTTCTTAGAAGGGGAAAGATGGTTTTGTGAAGATGATGCAATCAGAGTTTGAGATGAGTATGGCGATATTTCTTGGGATTCTAAACTAAGTAATTAAGGATGACATTTTTAAAAGTATGTAAGGAATCTAATTGCTATCAAACGTGCGGACGTTTGGACTGAAAATACTACAAAAAGATATGAAATTAAAGCAGCAGTGCCTGCAAGTATACGTGTCAAATTGTAATATAGTATTGTACAACAGGGTATAGGAAGTACTCCGAAGATCATACCCAAAGGAGGATGGATTAGATATAAAATTATCTTCTACAATAATAGGTTTTTGGACTAGACGGATCGTTGTCGTTCCCGGCTTTCAACCAAACAACCTTACCTGCTATTCTCGTATCATTAACTATTTTCAGTGTGAACTTGAACAATTCCGAATCAAACACATAACTAGGAATATTTTTCTTACTTTCAGTAGAAAAATAGAATTCTCTTCTTATAAAAACCAGTAGAATTGTTATTCTTGGGAAATATAATTTATACTTATAAATAAATTCTCACTATTTTTGGGCAAAATAATAATATCTCAAAAGTTGTGTAACTTATTGTCTTTTTAACCCTACTAGTGCCATTTATTTATAGGGAGAGAAAGTGAAACCCTAATTGAATTAATAGGATGCATTTAATGTCTATTTAACAGAAAAAATCATTTCCCTAGTTGAACTAGGAGAGAGAGGTGGCTAATAGGGTGTGTTTCCCTTCATATGTATTATATGTTAGAAAAAAAATAGTTTGAAAACAGTTTTTTTACACAATGGAAAAAAATTTTGAAAATTGAGCCAATTTGTGATATTTGTAGCAATAAACCCTTTACCGAAATCGCACATCTGTTTTCGGCTAGACGAATCCTTGTCGCTCCCGACTTTCAACCAAATGACCTTCTCCACTATTCTCATACCACGAATTTATTGAGCGTGGGCTAGAACGAATTTGAATCAAGCACAGAACCATAAATTCTTTACTTTACTTTCAGTGGGAAATCAAAATCTATCTCAATAGATATCGGTAGAATTGTTATTCTAGAAAATAAGATTTATACTTAGAAAATAAATTTTCGCGATTTTTAGGCAGAATAACAATATCTCAAAGTTTTATATTTAGTCCTACCAATGCCATCTATTTATTGGGAGAAGAGGTGAAACCCTTGTTGAATTGTATAAGTTTATTTCAATAGAAAAACGAACTCTTAGTCTAACTAGGATTAGGTACCCTAGTTAAACAAACTAGGGTTTGCCGTCCCTAGCATTAAACATGAGGGGCTTTTGGGTTTCTCCCATATTGAGTCCAATTACAAATACTCCCTAGACTTTTAACCCAATATTTTATAATTCAATCCAACCCGATATTTTTTTTATTTTCCAAAATAAACATATTAAATTAATTTCCCAATTAAATAATTTTTCAATCCAATTCTAATTCCATTAAAATCATTACGATTTTACCATAAAATAATATTTGAGAAAATATATTTAATATTTCTACATTCAGCGGATTTACCATGGCCAATAAATTTATTTCCATTGTCGAACTTCAATTATTTAATTGATGAATTAAATAATAATTTAAAAAAACTATAAATTCATTTTTCAAGTGATTTTCATTTAGAGGGAACAACATTAATTTCCAAATGTTTCTCATTTCTATAACTTTACCATTTCCATCCATTTCTGCTAATCAACTTACAATTCATTTCTGGTTTCAACGAGCTAGCAAAGGGACCGATTGGACATATGCGACTAACACTCAAATGATTTATAATTAAGTTCTAGCTTTTCGCCTATTAATTATAAACTCATTTAGTTACTAAGTTATTCCACTATAGTATCGTGATTGAGCCCTCCTTACGACATACTATTACCAAAACAACTTGATCAGTGCTCGTCCAATGACCTTGTCATAAGCGTGTTACCTTCTTAGGGTATCCTTAATCTTTTTGGGATAAATCCGCTCTCCCAATATGATTCTATTTTATCTCATGGTAACCATTACATCTTCCTTCATGAAAAGTCAATTATTATCAAATAGTAATCAAGTCACTCGTCACAAAGACGAACGATCCAATGCCACGTTTTCTTTTCATCAACCATGTAATGCCAGTGAGAGAATATCATTTACCCATATCTCGGGTAATGAATTCCACTATTGTGAGTGAATCTACATACTGGAGAAGTCGCATACCTAACGCATTAGCTTTCAACTCCTTATCTATTTAAACTCAGGCTTTTACTTACATCAAAGTATACGAGTCACACATACATAGTTCGTCATCCGTTCAAGATTAAAGTATGTCACGCTTTAAATGTCACAAGTGAATAAATCCATAATTGAATTTAGGATCGATTCTTCTTGGGTCCAGTCCAATGTACTGTCAGTCTAGTCAGTCACATCTGTCTCTATCTTGTAGGAGTCATTCGCTCCGATGCCCAAGACAAGACATCTCCCCAATTGGACTTGATAGATGACATATTAGACTTTCAATCAGTTTGCTCACTTTCAATTAGACTAAGGACATATTTAGGTTCGTCTACTAGTATAAGTTGTCTTTCCGTATTATGATCCGACCACACAATACCACCTAGTATTAACTTAAATATTAGACAACTAATGAACCAATATTCGTTTTTATTTTTCTTTGCATGCAAAAACCACACGAGGACAACTAGACAAAGTATATTAATGTAATTCATGAATTATTTTATTAATCAATCTGTTTAAAAAAATTAAAAATTTAGAAACGAATATACTACACTCAAGATAATAGATCCAATATTATAATGGAGATTTGGGTCTCTTCTGTATTAAGTCTAATTATATGTGTTTCTTAGACTTTTAACCCAACACTTTATAATTTAATCCAACCAAGTACATGTATTTCTATTTCTCAAAATAGACATTATTTATTAGAAATTTAAATAAATTAATTTTCCAGTTAAATAATTTTCTCAAACCAATTCCAATTCCGTTAAAATCATGACAACTATACTGTAAAAGAATCTATGAGAAAATATATTTAATTTCTACATTCAACGGATTCACAATGACCAATTAATTTAATTCCATTTTCGAACTTCAATTATTTAATTAAATAATAATTCGAAAAACTTAATTAATTCTCAAGCCATTTTCATACTTAGTGAGAAACCACAATTATTTCTGAATGTAACATATTTCTCTAACTTTATCATTTCTATCCATTTTTGTTCATTTGATTCAACATGCAATTGATTTATGGTTTCAACGTGCTAGTGGAGTGACCAATTGTATATTTGTGATTAGGGCTCAAATGATTTATAATTAAGTTTCAGCTTTTTTTTATTAATTATAAACTCATTTAGTCACAGAGTCATTCCATTATAGCATCGTGACTAAGCTCTCTCCAATTACATATCATTACGAAAGCTATTCGATCAGTGCTCGTCCAATGACATTGTCATAAGTGTATTACCCTTATAGGATATCTTTAATCTCTTTGGGATAAATTCGTTCTCCCAAGATGATCATATTTTATCTCATGGTAACCATTACATTTTCTTTCATGAAGAGTCAATTAGTATCATAAAGTAATTAAGTCATTCATCACAAAGACAAACGGCCCGTGACCATGTTTATTTTTCATCTATCATGTAATTCCAATGAGAAGATATCATTTACCCATGTCTTGGGCTATGAATTCTACTATTTTGAATAATGTTACATACTGTAGAAGTTGCATACCCAATGAACCAACTTTCGATTCCTTATCTATTTGAACTCAGACTTTTACTTACATCAAAGTATACAAGTCATGCATACATAGTCTATCATCCACTCAGGATTAATGTATGTCACACTATGAACGTCACAAGTGAATAAATTTACAAATGAATTCATGATCTATTCTTCTTGGGTTCTGTTCGATGGACTGTCATCAGCTCCGATTCCCAAAACAAAACATCTCTCAAATTGGACTTGATAGACGAAATGTTAGTCTTTCAATTGGATTACTCATTTCCAATTAGACTAAGGACATGTTTAGGTTTACTAACTAATATAAGTTGTCTTTCTGTATTATGATTCAACCATGTAATACCGCTTAATATTAGTTAAACATTAGACAACCAATGAGCTAATATTTACTTCTATTTTGCTTTACATGTAAAAATCACGTAAGGACAATATACAAAGAGTATTATGTAATTCATGAATAATTTTATTAACCAATTTGTTCAAAAAAATTACAATAGTACATAAACAAAAATACTACATTTAGGGAACCAGATCCAACAGTTAATAGTATGTTACTTGATATTTTCATATGCTTACTATGTTACTTAGATACCTTGTATTTTACTTTTTAATGCTTCTGTTTCCTTTGCATTAATGGTTGAATGCTTGGTTGAATTCATAGTTAAGTGTATGCATTAAAGGGGAGTACTTGTAATGCTTCTAAGGATTTTGTTCAAAAATTGCTAATGGGGGAAGACTATTAGTGCCAACATTGCTAGCCAACATCAATGCAAGTGCAACTTTAAAAAAAACGGGCAGAGTGTGTTAAACTATAATTTTTTGTTGGCATATTTTTTTTCCTAAATATACTTAGACTTTTTTTAGTGAACCATGAGAATTATTAGCAGTTTATTATTGAAGCCAAACGTGCAGATACAATACAAGTAAGGGAAATTTCAATTTCAATCATTATGTGAACTTTTGAAGATATGTTTTTGCAGCTACTTTGGTGGAATTAAGTGAGTATAATTTAACAAGCTATATTAATTTTTATATATGCATCACTTGTTTATGTTTTTTGCACGAATTGGAGAGCATTATAGTTATTCATATAGGAATTATATGTTGCGTGTAAAAATTATAGTTAAACTGAATTGAGTAAAAACATTTACAACTAAACTTTTAGGGGCAAAGTATTAGAGGAAAAATTGTCTAGATTGAGTATAGGAGTGAGGTTGCTACTTGGTGAGTGAGTAAGATTTGTATCTCAACCTGTACTCGTTGAACATAATGAATTAACTCTCGGGACAAAATCCTGCAAACTTAAAAAGTTTTTGAATTGCATGAACAAACTTTTAATATTCATCTGTTTATTTGTTACTTAGTTGTCACTTGACCCAATTACAACTTAGCCTATAAGTAAACTAATATTTGACGAGCAACAATGAATAAACTTTCGAACCACACTTCCAAAAACTACCTATTGAAAATCCCACCACTGGAAACAAACCCCTAAACCTTCCATGATAACGTGCAAACACAAAAAAAAAAAAAGGCTTCCTCGAAGCCATTACAACAAGAATGAAATACTTTTCTTCAACACAAGCAGAATAAAACATTAAACTTTAGCAAACCCACACGAGTCTTAATGTTCACAACATTTTTTTCAAACAGTTGACATGCTTTTGACATTTTCCAAATTTGGCCTCTAAACATGGTCGCCCACATCATACTTCTCTTCTATGAAGTATCGTTCTCAACACCATAACACCATCATCACTTCCAACATAGCTCTATTATTATTAATAATATTTGAGATGCCTAACCTTTCAAAAACTTTAGGCCTACAAACAACACTCCACCTTACTTCCCACATCTTCCTCTTATCACCTTGACCACCTTAAAGGAAGCCTCTTCTCGATTAGTCAATCTTTTTAAGCACTCTCGTTGGAGCCTCAAATATTAGCATATAAAATATTGGAAGAGAACCTTGATTTTAGGTGACATTGATTTGCAAATTGCCATGTTTTTCGAGTTAACCCCAAGAGGGATCCCACGATAAGTGAAGGGTAATGAATCCTATAGCACCTAAGCACATTTTCCATTGGTACAACAATCGCTCACTTTGACATTGCATATTTTGACAACTTGGTGTAACGCGTAGGTTTGTGCAAGCGTACATAGTCGTTATCAAGTATAAGTAAGTAAAAGAGTTATCATCTCCACAAGGACAGTGTATGTTAATCAATTAATTGCAAAATTAAAGTTTTACAAATTGATGATAAGAACACAATATTTCGAATGATGGATGATTAAACTAAACTAAATTATCTAGATGTAAGATGATCCCTAATGCAATTCTAATCTAAGTATGATAATTAACTAAAATGTCTGAGATGAATTTAGCAGCAACAACACAAACTTCAACAATCAATAACATGAATAGGCTAAAATAGTTACATCAGTCAACTTAATTCATTTTTCTCATGTTTAACAGTGTTCAGAAAATATTCCATGGCAACTTGATCTTTCATGAGTTTGAAACCAAATTAAGTCCTTTCAGAATCTTTTACTTAGTAAAACATGCATTTTATTGATAATATTAAACTATAGGTTTCTTAGAATTCATGTGAAGTAACAGGGGCGAGTTAGGTTTGAAACAATTTAACCACATAAACCTAAAAACTATGCAAGATAATAGAGCTCGTTAAAGTTATTATGAACATTTAATTTAGTTGGGTTAGGATCTAAATTAAGCTTGCACTTTTCAACTATTGTGTCCATTAGTCGTCGTTTGGTTAGGATCGCTCAGCTAATTCCAATGCATTCAATTACGTATGAATGAAATACATTCTTGAGTTTAATTGAAAACATGAAGGACTGAGACAAAAACACTATAAAAATGATTTAAACAAACTTCACTAAATTGATGCAATCATTCTAGCTAAACTGATTTAAGCTACCATTATTGATGACAAGATAACAAATCACAATGCAAACATGATTAAAATCAAAGTAACAAGTAAAGAAAGAATAAACGCTGTTCAAATCAGCCTAGCAAACTCCGATTGAAGAAGTTTCCTCCCGTCTTAGTGTTGCTCCTTTGCTAATGGCTCCTCAAGGTTGTTGGCCAATAAATGATCTTATCAAGGTTTTGCTGGCTAAGAAAAAAAGGAAATATGGGATGCTATGCGTGGGAATGAAGAGAGGGAATGAGAGAATGGAAGAGAAATGTTAAATGAATGATGAATGAGGGATGATTGAAATGTGAGATGGGAGTAGGTATTTAAACTTGAGGTTGGTGAAGGAATTTACTAAATTTGGCATCAAAGATCCCTTAAATTTCTCCCACCTTTGGCCAACCATAATATGTGGAAAGGAGGGTGAGTTGGTTGCTTGATTCAAGCATAAAATCATACTTAAATCATGCAAGGGGTGGACGGTTTCTTGAACAAATGTAGTGTGCTAATTTTCAATGATTTTCCAAGTGTAGAGACCTCCAAATAATTATCCCAAAACTTGATTTTTGACTGCCCAAATAATCTTGTCGAATTGGGCTTCTCTTCTCCTTTTTTAGATGGTTTTGTGACCCATTTAATAGTTAGACTTGTCCACCATGTAGCACCATTTTTCACTGGGTCAAAGCAACATCTTCATGACCCAATTTGCATGGTTTTGCCGTCCAAGTAGGGTAGAATTACTCATGTCTATGCAAAAATTATAGTAAGCTATTTATTAAATCAACTTCATGGTCCCACTGCATTAATTAAATATAACACGTTAATAAATAACATGAAATAATTTAATTTATGCACAAAATTAACATAATAAAGCACAAATTTACATATTTTATAAATTCATGTCCATTATCAGAATATAAGCAAAATTTACTTAATTAATTAACAAATACTCGAGATTAATATTATTTTTAAGTAAAAACTACTAGAAAAAATCTATATAATTTAGAGTTTACACTTGGTGAAACAAAGGAGGTTACTCATCTCAGCTTTGTAAAAACTTACAGAATGCACCCTGAAGTGTTTTTGGAAAGATTTTGGCAATGTTATGATGGGATATATCATGCCATTAAAAGACATGAAATTATTTTGATAAAACTTCTTTCCAGTTTGAATAGATTAAGTAAAAATCTTTAATTGTTTAGAATTGAGTTCAAGTGTAACACATGTTTGTGAGTTTATCTCTTATTGTTGTTCATTTTTTAGAAGTAAATTTTGATAGTTTGAAATGTCCATAACCCCAACCCCAAAATCTGAGTTTACGTTTGCTTATGTCCCAAATCAACTGATAATCATATTATGATTCATACATAATAGGATTTCATTTTGATATCATCTATTAAAAATTAATTAATATTTTAAAGATATATGATAATATAATTGTACACTAACATGATGTTTGGACTGTGGGGAGATGATATTGACATCAAGGGTTTCTCCTCAACCCAAATTCAGGTGATTGAAAATCCATTTCTGTGAAATGTGACATCTTTTAACATGGCCCACATCTTTTAACAATTTCAGATGGTCGATGATTTCTTTCTTAGGCTTACATGAAATGTTATGCTTGATATCCTTAAACTATGCTTAAATTTTAAATTGGTCCCTAAACTTCAAAATATTCTAATTGAATCATGAGTGACTTCTTCTTTTTTTTTTCTTTTTTCCTTTTTTTGTTGTACTTAATTTTACATAATAAATGCAAATAAAATAAAAATAATTTATGTTTTAATTAAATTAATTTCTAGATTTATAATTAATTATAATATTTTGATATTTATTAATTTTATAAAATATTTTTAATTTTTTATATAAATAAATACAATGAATAAACCATATTTAATATTATAAATAATATTTCATTAAAATCATTTATAAAATACTGAACTAAGTTATAATTAATATTTTAATAATATTTTTCTTTCCACTATTCCGGTTTTTCTTCTTATTTATTTTTTGATAATTTTTTTTTTGTTAAAACAATAATGTTTTCAATTTGTTTGATAAAACGTTGAACAACAATGATTTGAACTAAAATTATTCTAAAGGAAAGTGAACACCCAACCAATACACTACAACTTGAGATAAAAAAAACAATAAATTTTAATAGCTCATAAAAGTACTCAATACATATTTTTATTTTTTCTTATCATTTTTATCAATTTATAAATCAACTATTAAATTAAAATAAGTAATATTTCATATTATTTAGTATAAACTTTATTTTCAATAATTTAATTATTAAGAAAATAAATACATTCTTAATTAGTTAAGTTAAATAAACTTCTATATTTCATTAATAATTTATGTTTTATTATTGAATATTTTATTAATAAATAGAAAAAAGAAAAGAAAAGACATTTTATTTTATAAAATTAATTTAAATTAATACATTTTAATAAATTATTTACTAAAAATATTTAAAATATTATACTAGTTATTATTTATATTTATATTATCGTAAAAAATTAAAATATTTTTAATAAAATAAATTCAAATAACTTATAATTAATTGTAAAATTTATACGTTATTTAATTATAAAATAAATTATTATTTATATTTATATAAAACAAGAAAACATAATAGAGAAAAAAGTATAAATAAAATTAAAATGTGTCGCAACTAGACATGTCATGGATAAACATAACAAAAAAGTTAGCGAAACTACTTGGGAAATGACTAGATTGGAATAATATGATAATTTATTTTTTAAAATAATTTAAAATCTAGAAATCTGATTTATAATTTGGGAACGTTTTTGTGCTATTAAGCCAAATGTAAATAATTTAGTACAAGAATTCAATAATAAGGATAATAACAATAATGGTAATGATGATGACAACCATGATAATTGCCATTACCATATTTTATCCAGTTTAAATTTTATGACATTATTATTTTATGAAATGATATTTGATCTATTTTCACTATATAAATTTTATGCATTATTAATAAATAACAGCATGACACATCATCATTAAATTAAAAAAAATACAAAAAATTTGTAAAAGAATACTAATAATTTTACTTAAACATTAACCGCAACTATTATAAATAAATATTAATAACTCTCGAATTTTAGAGTATAGAATCTAGATCTCGAGTTTTAGCATTTATTTATATTTAAACAAATTTATTAATATTTTCTTATAAATCCTTCACTATTTTTATTTTATTTAAGGATGATTCATCATAATCTTATTATTTATTTATCATAGATTTTGTTTCTTATTATTTATGATTTGAACAGGAGAAGAGTAACCAATCATCATCCATATAGCCACCCTCTACTATTCTTATAACTGTAGAGAACAACTGAAAACGAAGATGTAGTTAATTTCCCCACGACTTTTTGCATAATATATCAACATAAAATCCTGGAAGAATAGAGCCTCTGCCTTTTTGTTTGCTTGAGAACCAAGATACATAATTTTATTGCTTAATTACTTGATAGTTAGTACAGATAGAAAGACGGAACTATCATACCATGAACGAAACTACTTGAAGCAAATGAGAGCTCCTTCAAACAGCCAAACATTTACATGGCACTCACAGTGACGACCGGTGGCTGAATCCAAACAAGATTACCCTGAGAAAAGACATGGCAAACAGCGTTTCCTTGCTTAATACCATGCATGCGAAAAGCAGCATGATCGGTGCTCCAACCAGAAGTATCCCTATGGCAAACAACAAGAGCATCGACTTTATCTCCACTAATGTCACCAACTAGTTGGAGTCTGAAAGCTTTGGTCTCAGTGGCATCAAAGTGGCAAAAATGACCTGCATAAAGATATGGCGTTGGATGACATGCCGCCTTCTTTGGAGATTCAATCTCTCGAGGAGATTCCAAAACTGTGTAATTTTGAAATATTGGGGTTGTGATTGTTGGGTGCCTTGTGCTGATGAACTTGAAATCAACCTCGGGTCCAAACGCGTTACTTAGAAAATCAAGTAAAGATTCTAACGAGGTAGCACAGATTTTGGTCTCCCCTTGAGCTGCTTCAAGTTCTCATTTTTTGAGTGTATCTTGAACGGCTTTGCCTTTTGGAGAGTTTGGAGAAACTGAGAAGAATTGTAGAATGTTGGAGAGTTGTGAAGATGAAAAAGGGATGGTGTCAGCGACTTCTTTGGGTAAGAAAGGAGGGTAAAGAGAGTGTTTTTTGATAGGGAAAAAGACAGGTAATTTTTTCCCTACATTAAAGCCACGTAGTTCATCTATGGTAAACAAGCCTATCTCTGCACTTCCAACATGATTATGGTGGTTGTGGTGATGTTCCATGTTGTGATTCTCCATTTCAGAAGATTGCTGCAGAGATTTTGTTTCCAAATCAAACGCCTTGTGAAAGTAAGCCGTGGAATATTTGTCTTCCAAACTCTTCATTACTTTCCTTTCACCATGACTTTCAGAATTATGTTGGTGTTTAAGAAACAAAGCAGCTTGGCTAACTTGAGTCTTGAGCAACATGGCTCGTTCCTTGAGGAGGAAACAAGCAGAAATTTGTTAAGAAAACAAGAACAGAATTGAAAAACAAGAAAAGCAACAGAGCATAAGAATGAACAACAATAATTTTTCATTAAAAAGAATTTTGGCACATTGCCATTACATATACCAGACAATGGCTGGTCAAAATAAACTTAATCTTACCTAATAGCTAACTAACTCCACTTAATACATTAGAACTAGGTGAATTTTGCTTGCACACTTAAACAAAGCTGGTGATTAGCTCTTTCACTATCAAATTACATCAAATACAAACTAAACTAAGTTCAAAATAAACTAGACAACATTACATTACAAAATGAACAAAATATAACAGCTCTGTTAGAATTAAGTGACCTGAATCCTTATTTAAATAAAATACAGTGGTAAAATAAAATAAAAGAAGGATCCATATAGAATTACACTTCTTTTATTTTATTTTAGAATAAGGTTTTTTAAACCTTATTAAATTCCATCTATTTGATATTGATTAGAATAAGGTATTTCAGTCTTACTAGAATATGACTTTACAAGCCTATAAATAGACATAGTCTATTCCTCTCATAATTGATTTGAATTTGATATAGTGAATTTTCTTCTCCTCTGCCCGTGGTTTTTTCCCGAAAGGGTTTTCACGTAAAATCTGTGTTCTTTATTTTTTATTTTATTTTATTTTATTTTTTACAAATTGGTATCAGAGCTTCTGGGTTGTTCATCTCGATCACGGTAATGGCGTCTTTGAAATATGAAATTCCGCTGTTGGATCGCAACACCAGATTTGCGTTGTGGCAGATTAAGATACAAGCAGTTCTTGGGCAGATGGATCTGGAGGATGCCCTGCTAGAGATAGATAAGATGCCTTCGACATTAACAGATGAAGAGAAGATGCGTTAGGATCGAAATGCATTAACATAATTACATCTGCATTTGTCCAACGAAATTTTGCAGGATGTGATGAAAGAGAAGACCGCCGCTGATTAAGAAAAAGGCTAGAACAAATATGTATGTCGAAAACTCTAACAAGCAAGTTGCATATGAAGCAGCGTCTTTATGCTCGTCGTTTAGAGGAAGGTGCGTCTGTACACGAACACTTAACAGTGTTTAAAGAAATTCTCTCAAACTTGGAGGCCATGAAGGTTCAGTATGATAAGTAAGATCTAGGGTTGATTCTACTTTTTCGTTGCCCCCATCTTAGTCAACCTTTAGAGACACGATTTTATATAGCCGCGAGTCTCTCATAGTTGATGAGGTTTATGATTCTTTGACCTCGTATGATAAGATGAAGCATCTTATGGTTAAACCCGACTCTCAGGGAGAGAGTCTTATTGCTTGTGGGAGACAAGATCAGAATGCTAATAATGATTGTGGAATGATACAGGAACGGAATCCTCGCGGTAAATCTAAGAGTAGATCGAAGTCTTCAAATAGAGGTAAAACTTGTAACTTCTGCAAAAAGAAAGGGCACATTAAATCTGAGTGCTATAAGCTACAGAACAAGATTAAAAGGGAGGCTGCGAATCAAAAGGGAAAACAACCGAAAAATTACGTGAAGGCGATATTGTAGAAGACTACAACGATGGTGAACTTCTAGTCGCTTCTGTCAATGATTCTAAAGTAAGCGAAGAGTGGATACTTGATTCAGGCTACACCTTTCACATGAGTCTCAATTGGGATTGGTTTACAACTTACGAAACAGTGTCAGAAGGTGTTGTTTTGATGGGAAATAATGCTTCGTGTAAAATCGTAGGTGTTGGAACAATTAAAGTTAAGATGTTTGATGGAGTTGTCAGAACACTTAGTGATGTGCGACATGTTCTAAAATTGAAGAGAAATTTAATTTTGTTGAGTACTCTTGATACAAAAGGGTACAGATACACAGCTGAAAGTGGGGTTTTAAAGATTTCCAAAGGTTCCCTTGTTGTGATGAAAGGGCAAAGAAAGACTGCCAAGTTATATGTTTTGCGAGGGTTCTCATCACATCGGGGGATGCAAATTGTCGCTTCCTCTTCCTTGTCAGATAATGATATTATTAAACTTTGGCATATGCGCCTAGGGTATATGAGTGAGAATGGCATGGTAGAATTGAGCAAAAGAGGACTTCTTGATGGGCAAGGAATTTGCAAACTAAATTTCTGTGAGCACTGTGTTTTTGGGAAGCAAAAGAGAGTTCGATTCACCAGAGGAATCCATAACACGAAGAGAACGTTGGAGTATATTCATTCTGATCTGTGGAAGCCATCCAGAGTGCCTTCAAGAGGTGGAGCTAATTATATGCTAACCTTTATTGATGATTTTTCCAAAAAAGTTTGGGTGTTCTTCCTGAAGCAGAAAAGTGATGTGTTTTTCGTATTTAAGTTTTGGAAAATTATGATTGAAAAATAGATGGGAAAACAAATAAAATACCTCCGCACAGACAATGGCTTAGAGTTCTGTTCTGATGAGTTTAATAGATTGTGCAAGTCAGAAGGGATCGTGAGACACTTGACAGTTCGTCATACTCCATAGCAAAACAGCATTGCAGAACGAATGAACAGAACAATCATGGAGAAGGTTCGATGTATGTTGTCAAATGCCAACTTACCGAAGTCGTTTTGGCGAAGCAACCTCTCATCAGTATGTTTTGATCAACCGATCTCCATCCGTTGCCATTGAGAAAAAGACTCCACAAGAGGTATGGTCTGGTAATCCTGCTAATTATTCTGATTTAAAGATCTTTGGGTGTCTTGCGTATGCTCATGTTGATAATGGAAAATTGGAACCGAGATCCATTAAATGTATTTTTCTTAGTTATAAAGCTGGCGTAAAAGGGTATAAGTTATGGTGCCCTGAAAATAGAAAAGTTGTGATTAGCAAAGATGTTGTTTTTGATGAAACTGCTATGTTACCTAAGTTATCTCTTAAAGACTCTTCCAATAAAGAAAATCAAAAGCAGGTGGAGCATCAGATTAATACAGAGTCGACTCTTTAAGCTAGTATAAAAATTGAGATAGAGTTACTTCTTCACCGCAATACTCTATCGCCAAAAACAGAACTAGAAGAGAAATTAAACCTCCAAAGAAGTATGCCAAGGTTGATCTAGTTGCTTATGCTTTAAATGTGGCTGAAGATATAGATACGAATCAAAAGCCATCTAATTATTCTGAGGCGATTAGCTGTGAAGACTCAGAAAAATGGATGTTTGCTATGCAAGAGGAGATGGAATCACTCCACAAAAACAAAACATGGGATCTTGTGAAACTTCTTAAAGGTAAGAAGATTGTTCGTTGTAAATGGGTGTTTAAAAAGAAAGAAGGGACCCCAGGAGTTGAAAAACCCAGATATAAAACAAGGCTTGTTGCAAAGGGTTACAGTCAAATTCCATGAGTGGACTTCACAGATGTGTTCTCCCCAGTTGTGAAGCATAGTTCGATTCGATCTTTGCTTGGTATTGTGGCCATGCATGATTTGGAGCTTGAGCAATTAGGTGTAAAAATTACATTTTTACATGAAGAACTTGAGGAGGATATTTACATGCAACAACCAGAGGGTTTTACAGTCTCAGAAAAAGAAGACTATGTTTGCTTGCTGAAAAAGTCCCTTTACGATTTGAAACAATCACCAAGGCAGTGGTACAAGAGGTTTGATTCCTTTATGGCTTCTCATGATTTTAAAAGAAGTAGTTTTGACAGTTGTGTTTACTTTAAGAAAAACAGTGATGGTTCTTTTGTGTATCAACTTCTTTACATTTGATGACTTGTTGATAGCAGCAAAAGATAAAGGAGAGATAAGAAAGCTCAAAGTCCAACTAAGTGAAGAATTTGAGATAAAAGATTTGGGACCAGCAAAGAAGATACTTGGCATGGAGATTCTCAGAGATAGAAAGACAAGTAAATTATACCTAAGTCAGAAGGGGTACATTGAGAAAGTTCTTTGCAGGTTCAATATGCAGAGTGCTAAGCCTGTTAGTACTCCTTTAGCAGCCCATTTTAGACTTTCATCGGCGTTGTCTCCACAATCAGATGATGAGATTGAGTACATGTCACATGTTCCATACTCTAGTGGAGTGGGATCTCTCATGTATGCTATGGTTTGTTCACGTCTAGATTTATCATATACAGTCAATGCAGTTAGCAAATATATGGCGAATCCCGGTAAAAAATACTAGAAAGCAGTTCAGTGGATTTTAAGATACTTACGAGGTACTACTGATGTTTGCTTACGCTTTGGAAGAAGCCCGAAGATGGAGTCATTGGGTATGTTGATGCTAATTTTGCTTTGGAGACCTTGATAGAAGAAGATCTCTCACAGGTTATGTCTTTACAATCGGAGGTTGTGCAATAAGTTGGAAAGCCACTTTGCAAACTCTACGGTCACTTTGTCTACTACCACCAAGCCGAGTACATGGCGATTCGAGGCTTGTAAAGAAGCTATTTGATTGAAGGGACTCTTTAGTGAACTCAATGAAGACCTTCAAATCAAGCCACGATATTTTGTGACAGTCAGAGTACCATCTTTCTTACAAAAAATCAAATGTTTCATGAGAGAACAAAACACATTGATGTTCGGTATCATTTTGTTCCTGATATTATTGCTCGTGGTGATATTGTTGTGAGCAAAATTTGTACTCATGAAAATCCTGCAGATATGATGACTAAGTCACTTCCTATAACCAAGTTTGAGCATTGCTTAAACTTGGTTGGTGTTCATTGTTGAAGTTAAACCCTTAAGGGGTTTTATGGAAGAGGTGGAGAACTTGTTCGTTGAGAGTTCACGATAAAGAACTTGTTCATTGAGAATTCATGTCAAGGTGGAGATTGTTAGAATTAAGTGACCCGAATCCTTATTTAAATAAAATACAGTGGTAAAATAAAATAAAATAAGAATCCGTATAGAATTACACTTCTTTTATTTTATTTTAGAATAAGGTTTTTTAAACCTTATTAAATTTCATCTATTTGATATTGATTAGAATAAGGTATTTCAGTCTTACTAGAATATGGCTTTACAAGCCTATAAATAGACATAGTCTATTCCTCTTGTAATTGATTTGAATTTGACATAGTGAATTTTCTTCTCCTCTGCCAGTAGTTTTTTCCCGAAAGGGTTTCCACGTAAAATCTGTGTGTTCTTTATTTTTTATTTTATTTTATTTTTCACAAGCTCCAACACATGGCTCAACAGCCTCTTGCTTGGCATGAGCTGCTCAATCTGCCTGCTGGTGTATGTGTTGCATGGAAGGCCACTTTCTAACACTCCTCATTGGTCTCCATGCTACTAACTCCTAACTCCTTCCTTAGTTTGATGAACCTTGACACATTAAGGGCCTTTGTAAAGATATCAGCAATCTGTTCCTCTGAATTGCAATGAATCAGCTCCACCTCTCGAGCTTGTTCCATTTCCCTTACCACATGTAGCTTGATGCTAAAGTGCTTAGTTCTACCATGGCAGACAGGGTTCTTTGCAATTGCAACAGCAGACTTGTTGTCACAAAAGATCTCTGTTGCTTCCCTTTGATGTAGTTCAAATCAGCTAGGATTTTCCTTAGCTAAATGGCTTGGTTAACAACATTTGCAGTTGCAACATACTCAGCCACTGTTGTTGACTGAGCTACTATCGATTGTTTCTTTGAACTCTAACAAAATATTACTGAACCAATTGTGAATGCATAACCAGAAGTACTTTTCATATCATCCTTTGAACCAGCCCAGTCACTGTCAGTATAGCCTATCAATTTTAAGTTTTCAGCTTTTCTAAACTATAATCCATGGCTCAAAGTGCCTTTGATGTACCTGAGCACTCTTTTTGCTGCTTGAAGATGCTGCTTGTTGCAGCAATGCATGAACCTCGATAGCATACTCACAGCAAACATGATATCTAGTTTGGTTGCTGTTAAATACAATAAGCAACCAACTAGACTTCTATAGTCAGATTCACTGACCTGTTCATGATCCCCTTGGTTTGACAGTTTCATTCCAACAGCCATAGGTGTGCTTGTTGGCTTGCAATTCTCCATAGAGAACTTGCTTAAGATCTTTCCAGCAAATGTCTTCTTTCCTAAGAAGATTCTACATTGAGTTTGCAGCACCTCCATTCCAAGGAAATATGTCATCTGCCCCAAATCTGACATCTCGAACATGTCCTTCATTTTGGCCTTGAAATCAGCCAATATGATCTGGTCTCCTCCTATCACCAAGAGATCATTAACATAAAGGGACACAATGAGCTGTGTTTCAGCTTGTTCCTTCTTGACATACAGTGTTGGCTCAATGATACTTCTCTCAAATCCCAGGCTAACCAGATAGCTATCAATCCTAGCATACCAAGCTCTAGGAGCTTGTTTCAGGCCATAAAAGGCCTTTTTAGGCCTGTACACCATATGTTCTTTGCTAGACACAACAAAACCTTGAGGTTGGTCTATGTAGATTTCTTCTTTAAGGAGGCCATTGAGAAATGCAGACTTCACATCCAATTGATGAATGATCTACTGCCTTTGTGCAGCCAAAGCAACTAACAACCTGATTGTGTCTAGTCTGGCTACTGGTGCAAAAGTTTCCATGTAGTCCAGACCATATCTTTGACTAAACCCTTTAACAACAAGCCTAGCTTTCAGCTTGTTTAAACTGCCATCTGCATTTTGCTTGGCTCGATAGACCCATTTGACACCAATGGTCTTTCTGTTAGCAGGCCTTTCTACTAGCTCCCAGGTTTGATTCTTGTGGATCATTTTGATTTCATCAACCATAGCTTGTTTCCACCTTCATGTGCTTCAGCTTCTTCAAAACTGCTTGGCTCCACTATGTCAACTTGTGCTCTCATAAATTTCAGCTAAGGGTCTGGTCTCTCTGACTGGCTCATCATCAAAGTCTATTTCTGGACCAACTTGATCAGGTTCAATCTGGTCTGCTATGAGTTCTTTAGAAATAGCTTCTGGCTCATTACTTTCCCAGTTCCAGCATACCTTTTCATCAAAGATCACATCTCTGCTCACTTGGATCTTGTTTGTTGAAGGATCTAGGATCCTATACCCTTTCTTGACTATGCTGTAGCCAACCAAAATGTCAGGCTGAGCTTTTTAGACAGTTTGTCATTTTTACAGCTGGTATATGGCTATAACATAGGCAACCAAATACCTTTATATGAGCCAAAGATGGCTTGAATCCAAACCAAGCCTCGAATGGTGTTTTGTGAGTCAGTTTTTTTGTTGGAAGCCTATTCTGAATGTAAACAACAGTGTTAACTGCTTCAGCCCACAAGGTCTTAGGCAAATTCTTCTGAAATAGAAGGCACCTGGCCATATCCATCAAACTTCTATTTTTCCTTTCACTTACCCCATTCTGCTGAGGTGTATAGACATTGGTTAACTGATGTTTGATGCCTGCATTATCACAGTAAGCCTGAAATTTAGCTAAGGTATACTCAGCTCCATTGTCTGACCTGATGGTCTTGAGCTTACAGCCTGCTTCAGTTTCAACAGCTACTCTAAACTTCAAAAACACTTGAGCTACCTCAGACTTGTGCTTCAAAAAGAAAATTCAGCAATATCTGGTACAATCATCAATGAAAAGAATGAAGTACCTATTACCAATAAGTGACTTAGTTTTTATAAGGCCACACACATCAGTGTGGACCAACTGTAGTCTCTCAGAGGCTCTCCAGGCTGTGTTTGCAGGAAGCGGGAGCCTAGCTTACTTTCCTATCTGAAAAACTTCACAAACATCCTCCTTTTGAACTGACTTAGTGAAGTTTTCAACCAAATCCTTACTGACTATTCGAGCCATCGATCTGAAGTTGGCATGACCAAGCCTTTGGTGCCAAAGCTTGGATTTTCAGTAGAAGCAACACAAGCTGAGTGTGAGTCACTTGGCCAGTTGACTTCAAAGCATTTATCAGTCATAGTGACTTTCATGAGGCTTGACCCATTTGGATCAGCAATTTGGCACTCCTTGCCCTTGAACACAACTGAGTAGCCTTTTTCAAGTAGTTGATTAATGCTGAGAAGGTTCCCGTCAATCTTAGGCACCAGCAGCACATTTGTAATGACTTTGTCACCTGTGGGAGTGCATATCAACACATCCCTTTTTCCTTCAGCCTTGATAAACTGCCCATTACCAACTTTCACTTTGGTTTTGCAGCTTGTGTCCAAAGTTTTGAAAATGGTTAGATCTGGTGACATGTGGTTAGTGCAACCACTGTCCAATAGCCATCTTTTTGAGCCCTTCTTTTGACCAGCTGAACATGACACAGTAAAGACCTGTTCCTCATGGTCACTGCCTTCTTCAGCTACTCGAGCTTCAACCTTTGGTTAGTATTGGTTCTGCCTTGGTCTGCCTTTGTCTTTGCAGACTCTTTCAACATGCCCCATCTTCTTGCAATGTTGGCATTGTGCATCTAGTCTAAACTAGCATTTGACCTCTGGATGACCAGGCAGTGTCTGCAGGGTTGATCCCCTCTTCTTGCAGCATCAAGCTTAAGCCTGTTTCTCCAGTTCTTTTTGCCTTTATAGGCAGAGGTGCTCGAGGCAGCCTTGGCCTCAGCTTGAAAAGCACTTTCTTGGTGCTCCTCCATCCTGCTAGCTCTCATTTGCTCCTGAGCATAGAAGGCATTAATGAGCTCAGTTAGGGAGATGCTTGCAAGGTCTCTCGAATCCTCAAGGGATGAGATTTTTGCCTCATATCTTTCAGGCAATGTTGAGAGCACCTTCTCCATAATCCTTACCTCACTGAACTGTTCTCCTAGCAACCTTATGCTGTTGACCACAACCATAATCCTATCTGAGTACTGTTTCACTGTCTATTCCTTATTCATCTTTAAATTTTCAAAATCTCTTCTCAAGTTCAACAACTGCTGCTACTTTGTCCTCTCTGTGTCTTGGAACTCTTCCTTGAGCTTGTCCCAGGCTTGCTTAGGAGTCTCACAAGCCATGATTCTGGTGAAAATAACATTTGACACATAGTTCTGGATACAGGACATGGCTTTGTGCCTCTTGGTCCTCTCATCTGCGTGCTACCTGATTTGAGCCACTGTGGGGTTAGATTTGAGTGGAGCTGGCTCAGCATCAGTTTTTACAACTTCCCATAGATCAAAGGCTTGCAGGTAAGTCCTCATATTGACTATCCATATGTGGAACCCTTCACCATTGAAAACTGGTGGTGCTGCAGGAGAAAAGCCTGATAAAGCCATGACTTTATGATTCAGTTACAACAAGTCCACTAAGACAAAAGCTCTAAATACCAATTGTTGGTGTTTAAGAAACAAAGCAGCTTGGCTAACTTGCTCAAGAAGGCTCGTTACTTGAGGAGGAGATAAGCAGAAATTTGCTAAGAAAACAAGAACAGAATTGAAAAACAAGAAAATCAATAGAGCATATGAATGAACAACAATATTTTTTTATTAAAAAGAATGTTGGCACATTGATATTACATATACCAGACAATAGCTGGTCAAAATAAACTTAATCTTACCTAATAGCTACCTAACTCTACTTAATACATTGGAACTAGGTGAATTTTGCTTGAACACTTAAACAAAGCTGGTGATCAGCTCTTTCACTATTAAATTACATCAAATACAAACTAAACTAAGTTTAAAATAAACTAGACAACATTACATTACAAAATGAACAAAATATAACAGCTCCAACACATGGCTCGACAGCTTCTTGCTTGGCATGAGCTGCTTGATCTGTCTGCTGGTGCATGTGCTGCATGGAAGGCCACTTTCTAACAAATTAGAAGTTTGATGAAAATAAGTCGTAGCATATTTGTCTCCCAAGCTCTTCACTACTGATTCTGAATCAGAAGTTTTGTGAAAATAAGCCGTAGTATACTTGTCTTTCAAACCCTTCATTTCTTTCCCTTCGTCATGGCTTTTAGAATTAGAAGTTTTGTGAAAGTAAGCCGTAGTATACTTGTCTTCCAAACCCTTCACTTTTTTCCCTTCACCATGGCTTTCAGAATTAAAAGTTTTGTGAAAGTAAGTCGTAGCATACTTGCCTTCCAAACCCTTCTCTTCTTTCCCTTCACCATGACTTTCAGAATCAGAAGTTTTGTGAAAGTAAGCCGTAGCGTACTTGTCTTCCAAACCCTTCACTTTTTTCCCTTCGCCATGGCTTTCAGAATCAGAAGTTTTATGGAAGTAAAAATTAGCATATTTATCTTCCAAACCCTTTACTGCTTTACCGTCGCCATGGCTTTCAAAATCAGAAGTTTTGTGGAAGTAAATATTAGCATATTTATCTTCCAAACCCTTCACTTCTTTCCCTTCGCCATGGCTTTCAGAATCAGAAGTTTTGTGAAAGTAAGCCGTAGCATACTTGTCTTCCAATCTCGTCACTTCCTTTCCTTTATCAAGATTTTCAGCATCAAAAGCTTTGTGGAAGTAAGCAGTAGAATATTTGTCTTCCAAATTCTTCACATCACCTCCATCAAAGAGATTTGCAGAATCAGAAGTTTTGTGAAAGTAAGCTGTAGCATATTTTTCTTTCAAATCCCTTCCCGCATTGCCTTTTCCACACTAAAAGAAGAAGAAGAAGCAAGAGTTAGTTAAAGAAAAATTTGGTTGATATAGATTGTAGTATGTCATATCTTTGAGAAACTAAAAATTACCATTAAAAACACAATGCATAATAAAAGAAGTGGAAAAGCGGATGGAAGAACCATTTCCTTTGATTTTTGGGAGCTTTCTTTCTGTGATGTTTTTAGGATGAAAAGCTTTGAAGGTTATAAAGCTATTTATAAGCAAGGGGAAGGCTTTAATTATGGATCTCATTAGTGAGTCTTTACTTTTTTATTATTTAAATACGTACGGATTAGTGTAATAACCCAGCACAAGCAAATAAAGCACTTTTGGATTTTTAAATACGTAAGTTGTGATAAAAATATTGTTAAATAAAATGTTTTTTAATTTTTTAAAAATGTTTTTTTGGGTAAAAATTGTCTTACAAAATAGAAATTTTTAGTTTTTACTTAAAAGTGTTTTTTATCTAAGGGTCCGTTTGTTTACATGTAAAAAGTTTTATGGAAAATATTTTTTGCATTTTCTTGTATTTGTTTCACAGAAAATAGTTTAGTCAATGGAAAATGACTTACAGGTCAAGGTAAAATAATCCCTTTTTCCTGTAAAATGACTTACCCTTTTGAAAAGCGTAAGTCATTTTCTAGAAAAGAGCTCATCTATAGATAATTTTATTTTTATATAAAAATTAACTTAAATCAAGCTTAATATTATTATATTGATAATAAATTTTATTTTTATTTTTAAAAATATTTAAAATATTATAATTTTCAATATTATTAAAGATACATATTTAATTATTTATATTTAGTCATATAATAAATTGTTAATATAATAAATATAATTTATTATTTTAATAAATTATTTAATATTTTAATTTTATTTTAATAATAAATTTTAAAAATAATAATTTTAAATAATATTATTCACATATTATTGAAAATATTCAATATTAATATATTAATAATAAATATTTATTACAATTATAAATATATTAATAATAAATATTTTGTAGTATAAAGGTTAAAATATGTCATAAGTCTATGTACACTTCACAGATTTGTAATTTAGTCTTTGTACTTTTATTTTCAAGAATTTAGTCCATTTACTTTTTAAATTTGAAAATCAAGTCCAATTGTTGACATCGTTAATTTTTTTTGTTAAATTTGTTAGATGTCACATTTTTAAATAAAAAATACTCACTTAGTAGTCATGTAATTAAAAGATGACGTTGTAATGAATCTGAATTTAACATAATATTTTTAATATATGCAAAAAAAATGTAAAATATAAAATTATAGATAAAATAAATTCAATTAAATAATAAGAAAATAAGAAAATCTCAAATTTATGTTTGTTTAATTGAAAACAACTTTTATGAAATATTTTTAAGAAATCTACCAAACAACAGAAAATATTTTACACAGATTCATCCAAACACCAAAAAATATTAGCTTTTCTAGAAAAGTAAATTATTTTTCAGAAATCATTTTTCGGAAGTCATTTTCAGTGAAACAATCGGAGCCTAAAAGTACTCCTGAAAACTAATGTTAAACTGACCCTAATTATTCTTCATACAACCAATTTTAATGAAATTATTTAGGAAAACGTTGGTAAGTATTTAGTGGCATTAGTTTAAAAAATATTCAATTCATTTTTTTAACAAGCTCGTTATTCATATCTGGCTTTTTTTTTTTTACATAAAATATTTAGAATTACTCTTAATCTCTCCTAAATCCATAAATTGGAGGGTAATACATTTCAACGTACTCAAATCAACATCCTTCTACATTAACAACAATACCTATATCAGTCAAACTAAAACCCAATCGATTTATTCAAAAAAAAAAATTTAATTTACACTAGCTCTAATATAATGCATTATTACAAGCATTAAATCAAGTTGATAACTCAAATCATAAAATATAAATTTGAACAATAATTAAAGATATATTAATATAGTAATAAAAAGAATCCAAACCAAATAATATGTAAGTATAAGTAATGCATATTTCTTTTAATTAAATAAGACAAATAACAATGTATTTTTTTTATTTCACAAGCAGCCTTTAAAAAATTATAATGTATGTGTTTTTTTTTTAATATTTATTATATATTAGAATACTTGTCAACCATTTAACCTTACTTGTGAATCTAAAAACTCCACTAATAGATTATTAAATATTTTCCAGTAAAAAAATATTTAAAAAAATACCAATATACTAAAAAAACCTCTTAAACTACTATACTTTGTTTAAACAAGTCCTTACATTAAATTTGTAGTTAAATAGTTATGATTTTTACCCATAAAACCCCTTAGTTTTAATATTAAAGTAAAAATATTAAATGTCCCACTAAAATGTCATAGTTAGACTTTTTTTTAGTAAAAATTGATCTCTATTATTTAAAATATTTTAATTAATTAAATTTTATAAAATATATATTTAATGAACTACTTCATTGGAAATTATTAAAATATAATCTTCTCAAATTTTTATCACAAATATATGACAACTTTACTGGAATGAAGGTAGTATTAATTAATTTTAAGTAAATATTCATCTAAAATTTAATATAATATCCCAATATTTCTCATTACATATTCTCATTTGTCGAGGGTAAATCAAGTTTATTTGATGTTTATATTATCAGTTTGGTTGTCCGATCCATTATAGTAAAATCTTATAATTGTATCAAGTTGGACGAAGAATCTTTAGAGTTTCTAATTAATATAATAATACATTTAATTTTCAAACTCACACATTATATTAATTTAATTTTAATTAATAAATTTAACTTAACCCTACCTTTTTATAATTGGCTTTTGTCTGTTCTTCAACTCTATCTAAATCTTACAAGCAATCGACCTCCTTATCATCAAAACCACAAAATTAAACACACTCATGTAACTTCAATCACATCTTTAACCCCCTTTTTTGTCATTAATATTATGCATCCAAAATTTTCAGGTCATAATTTGCTTTTAATTTTGACCCTCTAACCTTTGTAACACAGTCTTCTTTGCTTTCTAAAATAAAATGGGTGTGTTATAGCCAGGCCAATTATGTGGGTAGCAATGATATCAATTGAAGCTGGTGGATTCTTTGCCTTGTTGATGACAATTATTGATATAGGATAAAGGGTAGGTTGGGATGTCTCAATGATAGAATTTGGTATTAGTATTAACTAATCAGATTGATTGTTTCATATAAAAATTGGCTTCATATGATTTTTTAATATTCAACAATTATAAAAATATATTTAAAATTATTGTATACAAATTTGACTTCCTTTTAGTTTATATTCATAATAGTAAACAAATTCTTGTAACAGTACGTTGGGGTAAATAATTGTAATGGAAAATAAAGGAAAGTAAAGTAAAAAAGGAAGGTCAAGAAAGGGAAAATAATGATATTATATCTGTATCATAATTGTTTTTCTTTAATTAATTTAAATTAATTAAGGAATAAATATTATAATTTTATATTATTGTAATGATTCAAAATTCACAGGCACCGGAAAAGCGAGTTATAGGGCCTCCGTCTTAGTGAACCGAGTTCGTAAATATTTATTAGGAATATTTGTAAGGCTAGTTGTGTGTTTAATTAGGTTTTAATTAAGTGAATTTAGCTTAATTAAGAGAAATTAGGAAAAAGGGCTAAATTGAATAAGGGGTAAAAGTAGAATTATAGATTAATAAAAAGAAAGGGGGACCAAAATGGCAAATATACCATTCACCATAAATGAGGCGGCAAATATTGATAAAAATCTAGGATTTTTATTATTTAATTATTATTAAATTATAATGTATATAATTATTTTATTATATGGTAATTTATATTAGTTATAAATTAAAAATATTATATTATATGAATAAATCAAAAATTTTCTAAATGGATGGTGATGATATTGTACAATTGTAAAAAATAAAATACGTGCACATTTGTAATACTTATATTTAATTAGTAAATATATATTTATTATTTATTATGACTAAGTAAAAGATGTTTATTAGATAAATAATTAAATTGTGAGATTTTTGTATAATAAACAAATTGAATAGTGACAATTGTAATAATGTAAATATATAAATTTGTATTATATTTATTTATTTACTTGAAAATTAAGTAAAGGTAGTTATAAATTAAATAATTATATTATGAGATTTTTGTGTATGATAAACAAATTAAGTGGTGACTAATGTAATGTAAATATATGTTATTAAAAGATATTTATTATAATTATTATAATTATTAACTTTTATATATATATATATAAAAGATATAAATGAAATGAAATAAAAAAAAAAAAAAAGAAAGAATAGCAGAAGCCATTCGAAAACAAGGTGAAAGAAAAGGGAAAGAAAAGAAAAGGGGAAAACTAAGGTTTGAAGGTTTAAAGCTTTAATAGGTAAGTTAATTAAGTCCTTTTTACTTAATTTTGATGTTTTAGAAGCTTTAGAACAAGGTTTTGATGAAATTAAGTTGATACTTTGAAAGTTCATAGGTTTATAAGTATAGTTCATGTTAAACAAAAAGATGAATTAGGGATTTAATTGAATGAATTTCAAGTTAGATTTGGCAAGGGATTGAATTGTAAAAGAAGCTATAAGTTTTGTGTTTAAAGGACTAAATTGAAAGAAATTTTAAATTATAATTTTATTATGAACACTAGACAGTTAAGTGAAATATGAAAGGAAATTGAAATTAAAATGCATGGCAAGTAAAATTAGGTAAGCAATTGCAATGATGATATTGATTTGAATGAAATTGATTCAAAAATGTTTATGGCTATTGAAATTGAATGTGAATAAATTGGAAATTAAAAGTGATTTGAATTAAGTAATTGAATTATGAATTATGTGAATATTTGAAAGTATATTGATTGGAAACTAAAAGTGATTTGAATTGAATCAAATTGAATTAAATGAAGAAAATATGTGAGTATTTGAAATGTATATTGATTGAAAAGTAATTAGTGATTTGAATTTGATTGGAAAATGAATTAAAAATATGAATTAAATAAAAGTGAATTAGTTTATGAATATGTGTGAATATGTGAATTGTGTATTGATTGAAAAGTGGTTTGAATTGAATCGAAATATGATTATATGTGATTATCTGAAATATGTATTGGTATTGAATTGTTTATTGATTAGAAAGTGGAAAAGTAAATTTGAATTGAATGAGAATTGAATTGAATGGTGAATGTGTATGTATAATTGAACTGCATATTGGTTTGAATGTGAAATTGTAATTGAAAAGTGATCTTGAATTGGAAATGAAAGTGAATTGAGAATTAAAATACCCTATTAACTAGTCGGGCTGAGTCGGATATAATTGGTATGCCATAGGATTTGGAAGAGTACGGGATATATCGGCTTTGCCGATCAGGCACTTTATGTGTCGTATATCAGGCACTTTATGTGTCGTATCTCAGGCACCTTGTGTGTCGTATCAGGCACCTCGTGTGTCATATCAAGCACCTCGTGTGTTGTTTCAAGCACTTATGTGTCGTATACTGATTAGGTATTATGTACCGTTTTAGACACAATGTGCCGTACTGGTGTGTTTGGGTTGGAATCTGTGTATCCATCAAAGTTCGGGTTTGTTAATAGGGTGAATAATTGAAATGGTTGTTAAATAAATTTGATTGATCGTACTATTAAAAAAATGAGAAAGAAATTATGAGTTGAATTGTGAATGGAATTAAGATGTGAGGTTTGAAGCATGAACTTAAGGTTCATGAATTTGTTAAAATATCGAATTATTACTATTGAAATCAGTTGAATAAATGAAATGAGAAAATCAAATGAATTGATCGATTGAACTATTGAAAGTATGAGAAAGTGAAATTATGAATCGAAATGTGAATTGAGATTGAGATATCGAAATAAGAAGTGAAAATAGAATGAATTGGAAATAATGAAATAGTGTATAAGTTAGTTGAATATAATCTTATGAATTAATTATAATTATTTTTATTGAAAAATGTTGGTTTAAATAATTATTGAAAGACTAATGTTGTAAGGTTTTAAATGTGGAATAGAATAAGTTATTGAATTAGGATATAGAAATGAAATATATGAAATAATGATTTTATGAAATAGTTATTGATGAAATGCAAGAAATGAATATTGATATAATAAGAAGATATATAAATTAAAATAAAGAAAAGCTATTTAAGATATATATTATTAGAATAAATTTAAAGTTTAAATGCATGAATGATTTATTGAAGGTAAAATAGTGGTAAGATTTAATGTGTATATATATTGTTTTTACCTTAAGTATATGAATTATAGTAATACCACTGGGTGTATACTCAGCGTACGGTTTGTGAGTTTTATTTCAGATTACGAGTCTTCATCTCATCACATCTTCAAGCAACAAGAGGGTACGTTTTAAAATTTTGAATAGAATGGCATGTACTTAGGAAAAATTAAGTATGTCCCTAATAGTAGTAATGGATTTAAATATTTTTATTTTAATTTATTATTTGTCCGTTTTTATGTTCAAATATAATAGTAATTAGCCAAGAATTATTTTGGCACCAAATGTAATATTCCTATATCAGGTTCCTTGAGTCGAACATGGTATAGGGGTGTTACAATTATTATTAATTAAAATAATAATAATTAGTTTGATTGGCATGGGCATTGTTGCTAATACAAGAGAACGTGGGTTCAAATGCGTTGAAGTGTATTATCTTCTTATTTTACAGGTTGAGGAGTAAATAAAAGAGTTTAAATTATTGTAGAACAATAAAATTTTATAATAACTCTCTTTTATTCAAGTAATTTGTACTATAAGTTCCCAACTTATTTTACACCTTCACAAGTTCAAGAAATTCAAAAATCTCTGCAGAATTCTTTAAAAAAACAAAAGAACTTAAAGAAATTCTGACAGACACTATAACTGTTTTGAGGAAAAGTCATATTTTGATTCAGTTCAACCGTGGAGAAGAAGCCAAAAGTCATTTCTCTCGATCCAAATTGAAGAAAGGAGGTCCAAACCCATTTTAATAGCAAACCATGACGACACTTGAAGCAAATCCACATCTATCCAAGATTAAGTCAAATGATCATTGGATTAAACTCAAACCAAAGAGAAGAATTAAAGAAGTTTTCTCTGCAAAGAAATCTAGAGATTTTAACTTTTCTTTCCAAAATAATCAATAAATTTGACTACAAAATTTTAAGTCAACTTTCGATTCGAAATTTATGTGTAAAAAGTTAATGGTTTTTTATGACATTTTTTGCTTAAACCATGAAAAGTTAAAGACAATAATTGTTTATATTGATTTTTGTTCCAATTATATTATTTTATAATATATTTTAGTTAAGAGATTAACATGATAAAAAGGATATTTCACATTCTAATAAAAACTAAACTTTACTTTCCGTAGCCTTTCCCCCAATTACGGGTAAATACATATCAAACAATGGGTTTTTGATAAATTTTTTAATTCATCTAAAACTTGATTAATGGGTGATATTAATTCAATCTACCCTTTAATATATACTAGAAATCCTATTACATGTATATGCGTGTAAAAACTACGAATTTTGAAAATAAATATGTGTTTAAGAATAACATATAATAAATAATAAAACGCGTGGTTGGAAACTAATTAACCATAATATCACGTGAAATATGTATGATATTAAAATAAAAAAATTAGACTAAATTGTAAGTAAAATAAATTTTAAACATATAAATACTTCATATTAACAATATTAAATGTACTACAATTGTATATGATATTGTCAGCAATTGTGAGTTTATGTCGAATTAACTTGTGACACTAACTCAACCGGTGACATTATCCATGCTAAAAATCCTATTACACGTGCATACGTGTGGGAACCATATATTTAGAACACAAGTGTGTATTTAAAAATAACTTACAATAAATAACAAAACAAGATTTGAAACTAATAATAATAACAATACAAATTCAAATAAAAAATAGTCTAACTTGTGAGTAAAAGAAAATTGAAATAGGTAAATACATCATATTAAGAATATTAAATACACTTCAATTATTTATCATGATATTATCATTTTTCTATAACATGTCAAAGTTATCAAATTAGTAAAAAGAAAATTTAATATTAAAATTTTATTTTTTCACAAGTTAAATTTTATACTCATACTTGCTATTAAATTAATTAGAAATTAAATATTAAATTATGAGATTAAAATTTTATTAATAGTATAAAAGATATAGAGAATAAATTAGGAATTAAATAAATAACATTAACGTCCATACAAATTTCAAGTTCCCATATCAACAACGAAAATAATATTTAATATTAATGTATAAAAAAATTGACTCGAAGTCTTTGAATATATATGCGCACATACCAATTCTTTCGATTGAATAAATTAGAAAATAAATAAATAATATGAAAGTCCAGACAATTTTTTTTTTATTTCATTAAAGAAGATAATATTTAATTTTTTTTACATAGTAGCGGTCTAAGACCACTTTAAATAATAATAACCTTAGCTCTAGCTACACCAATTATGTTCTTCTAGATAATTTTTGGTAGATTCTTGGAGAATGAACCAGCTTAGTTATATCAAATGGTTCTTGGAATGCCCAACTCGTCAAAAAATCCAAACACATATTAACTTCACGATAAATATGAACAAGACTACAAGTCCAATTGTATTGAAGTAACTCCTTACAATTCCAGACCATTAAGGAAAGAAGATCATATTGTTGCAAGGGAGTCAAAATCTTGTTAACAACCATAAATGAGTTTGACTCAATAATATTTATTAGATTTATGATACACCAATTTTGCTCAAAAAAATTTCACTACCAATTACAGTTGTTGAAGTTGACATAAAATTAAATTAATATTTAGTTACAATAATAAAGTTAATTATTTATCATGCATGATATTATGAATTTAAATTTATTATAATCAAATTTTTATTAATTTCACTACAACAAAATTGACTTTTAGCGGCCTTTTTTAGACCTTTAGTGGCGTTTTTGCAAGCGCCGCAAAAAACGCTACTATAGGAAACGCCGCTAAAGGTCATAAAATTTAAAAAATATATATTATAAAATATTATAAAAGTCATGAAAAATATAAAAAAATTAAAATTCATTATCAAAATATTGAGAAGAATAATAATATCTATGATATAAATATATATCCCACTAAACAAAAAGTTTATTAATAACAATCAAACAAAATACCGCACAGTTCAACTTTAAACCTCAAAATATCTAAATATATTGATGCTTAGAATGCTTAATATTGTGGACAACTAACACAATAGTCTAATACTGGTTTATCTACTATGAAAAAAATACTTATAATATTTCAATTATTTTCACTTCAGAAAGCACCAAAAGAGTTGAACAACCTGCCTAAATTTCATCTGTTAAGGTGGAAAGCCTCAGTTACACAAAAGCCTCTCTAAGCCTTTTTGAAATAAATAACTAGCAACTACTATGAATCTTATAGCAAAAATATATATAAGAACAAGTATCTTACCTCTGCAACAAAATGCCATAATTTGCTCAATTGCTTGTTCAACCATTTTGCCTAAAAGGACAACACAGTGTAAGACAGTAAGCAACTACACTGCATAAAATCTTAACACCAAAATGGAAACACCTTTTTCTATACCTAACACATGCAAATGTATCTAGTCTTTGAGATGCATATTTTATGCCTTGTCGCATAATGCTCTGACCTAAACAAGATAACACGAAAACAGAGTTACAACCAATTATAACCCAGATGAAACAGGGAAGAAAAACGAGGACTTCCATTGATCAACCTGAGAACAAAACTATACAAGTAAAACGTAGAAAAGTCTTGCAGCGAAAACACAAAAGTTCTCGCGCAAATACACCAAGTTCTTTCGAAATCAACTACATCAAATAAATCAAAAGAATATATAAATGTTTTAAATGGAAGAGAGAAAAAAGCTTATTTTTTTTCATTAATTATAACTAAAAATTCACACGGCGATAGAAACTAATGCTATTGGAATAATATCTTAAAACAAATTCAATTCAAAATCGTTTTGGTATTCATTTCGCAGCCAAATATAGCCTAATCTATTAAAATAATTATACAATTACATTAAGTGGCTGCATTATACAGGTGGTCTGTTGTTTCCTTGAAAATCCCTTGACGTCTGATCAGATACAAAGAAAGAGAGAAAATCATTTACATATGATCTTAAAGACAGCTATGTTTTTCTCCTCTCCACTAAATTCATTATAGTTATCTTCCTACTCATAATTGCAATGATAATTGGCCTGTAAAAGGTACCGAATGTAGCCCATTCTCAGTGTCTTATAAAATACCATAAAAGATAACCAAGGCAACTATATTTCCATTTCTAATCACTTGATTTAAATCAGATGCAAAATATTAATGCTTAGTTGCAAACTATATCTGCTAAAGCATTCGCCTTCAGATGTCAACAAACGGTGTGGTTTCAACAAATTCTTGCATTAAAAAAAGAAGGGATAGGAGTAGCAACAAGATTATCATACCTAGTTGCTAAAGCATCAATTTCATCAATAAATATAACTGATGGTTTATTTACTTGCAAAAGATCATAATTTCTCAACAAATTACACAAAGTACACAGCACAACCAAGTATCTGTAAATAAAATAAAAGGAATCTGTACTTATAACATAAAAAACAATAACACAGAAAATACAGCAAGCTGATTTATAGGTGGCCCAACCATCTGTAACATTTTATCTGTTCCCTCATTATTATCATATGCCCAACAATTAACAGCTACATGCTGCATTAGCAATCAAATATAAGAAACTTATAGCATTATCACCTTGGCTCTCTTAAACAGATCCCTGATACGAGCAGAACCAACACCGACTAAAACTTCCACAAATTCTTAACACCGACTAAAACTTCCACAAATTCTTTGTATTAAGTTACTAATTCTTTGTATAATAAAATTAGAGGTGATCTAAAAGGCATAGAAAAACAAATGTAAAATTTCTTTGTATTAAGTCACTTAGTCCCATATTCCAATAAATACATCCATCCATGACAAAGAAACAAGAAACTGACCTGTAAAGGAAGCATAGATCAGTCCTGCATTAATTAAAGATAGAACCATAAAATTAGCTTAATTCTGCTGGGCAAAATTGCCAAAGATCACATGTAATTCCTATTTTAAGTAAAGTCGAAGCCTTAAGGGCTGGTACAAGTTACTAATATCACATGTAATTCCAGTTCATGGCTGTTATAATGGTATTGTACAAGTCAAAAATAACTTTGCTCATGTAATGATGAAAATGCCCCATCCAAGTTCAATTAGTTGCTGCCAAACTCAAAAGAGCTCATATGACTATTACAATACAGATATACAGAGAAAGAGCAAGTTCTACCTTCTAAAACAGGAAAAGAACAACGAACTCACAATTTAATTTAAGAACCCACTTCCTGTTTGAAATGGCCATGAGAACTTTAAGTGTCCCAGTGCATGCACCATTCTCATCTGTAGAGGCAATTACATCCGGCCTCCAAAACTTGGATACAATTACACTAATCATTTTTGCAAACTTGACCAGAAGAAACTGCAATAAGATAAAACAATAAATAACTAAATAAATACCATATGAGAGTAAATTGCTGTGAAAAGAAAAGCCCATTAAAGGTATTCTATCAATCGAAGAATTTCCAAACTAGATTTGGCGTATCCATTTCATCAATCATGAAACTTTTAACACCAAAAAGAATCAATTAACGAGAAATTTCAGTACTTGCAAAAATATCATTTAACTCTTGCATGAAAGATGATATTTTACCTTTGGTTATTTATGATAATAATATGCATCTCTTCACATAAACACCAATAAAATCACAAAAATTTCTTCCTAATGGAAGAAAGAAAGATAAAGAGTTTCAATTTGAAGTCATAACAAACCTTATTACATGCGTCAATGGACTTTCTGCATTCTCCCATTTTGAGGAAGCACGCAGCTACATTCAGATGTAAAGAATTCTTCATGCAATAAATCAGGAAAGTAGAAATTAATAGTATCCAGAAACAGCTATCTAATATCATGTACCAACTGATAGATCAAAGGACAGGGTAAATTCTTTCAGTTACCATGAGGCAGGAAGAAACCAGCAGGGCAAAACTAATTTTTTAAATTATATTATAATATTTTCACTTCGTGGATGAAAAAAATTATAATTGATATTTTGATTATGGTAAATTAATTGTTTATCATTCATAATGTTTTTTTTAAATTATATTATAATAAAATTTTTATTGATTTATTGTATTAAGAAAATAAAAATATCATCATAAAAATATAACTTAATTTATGTATAAGAAAATATATTAATAATTTCATGACTGTAATAATATCCTATTAATCTATAACTCTAACTCATAAAAATAATATTTAATATATGATTTAATAAAAAAAATTGCCCCTATATATATGCACCGTGCACGTACCTCTACTTGTGATTGAATAAATCAGAAATAACATAAATAATATCAAAGTCCACAAATTTCTTAGTTTGGATAAGAACAAAGAATATGATATTTATTAATGATAAAAATAATATCTAATCGTTCAAGTCTTTTTTTTTTTTTGGTGAAAAAAAAACAAAACAAATTACAACTTAAACGACATTAAGGAAGACTAAAAAGCTTTATCCTGCTTGATAGTCGTAGCCACCACATCAGGAGGGACTTCAAATAACTGGAGGGAGGTTTGCCAAGAAAGACTAAGCTTTGCCAATTGGTCTGCAATTAAATTACACTCTCGAGGAACATACTTGATAACCCATTGATCTTCGGAAAGCAAAACTCATTTAACTCTTCTAAGCAAGGTAGTGCCAGAATCCACACTTTCTTCCATAGTCAAGGCCCTTACCACTTCTAAGTTATCCGTCTGAATCTTAACCTTCTTATGCCCTCTATTCAATAAAATGAAGATGCCGTCAAGAATGCCCCAAAGTTCTGCCTCCATAGGTGAACATCTACCCAGATAATGAGTGAATCCCAAAATTCAATTTCCATCTTGATCACGAACCACTCCACCTGCTGAGGCTTTTCCTGAGTCTTTAGCCACTTCACCATCAGTAAATAATTGCACCCAATCATCAGAAGAATGGAGATGGATCTCCGGCGAGGGTGAAACAGCCTTATTCCTAAGTAAAAAGGGCTCAAAATGTTGGGCCCAACTAAGAGAGGACTTAAAAACATCATAAGCCGTCCAATTAATGTTTTGAAAGATGAACAAATTTCTGTTCTTCCAAATTCTCCAAACTATTAGTCCAAAAAGGCACAACCAAGTAATTCCCTTTTCCTACAGCTTAAGATGACAACAAAGATTAGTTAAAAACCAAATTTGAAAAGGATCAGAAAAGAACCTGGCTTGCTTCTCTGAAGGAACAACAAGCTTCCAAACTTCCTTGGACATTGAGCAATCGCGGAGAACGTGCATGATGTCCTTAGTATCATGACCACATTGAGGACACTCACTGCTCTGCCCAATACCTCTCCTGACTCATTCTAAATTAGTAAATAATCTGCCTAATACCTCTCCTGACTCATTCTAAATTAGTAAATAATCTTTGCTTAGCCACAATCCAAAGAAAAAGACGAACCCTCTGAGGGCCTTGATATTTCCAAAAAACCTTCCAAATATCTTCTCTAGGACTCCAAGAATTTTCTTTTAAGGCCTAATATGCACTACGAATGGAAAAGGAACCTGATCCGGAGCGACCCCAAATAATTCTATCCTCACCACCAGCCGAATGAGGAGGAAGAATACTTACAATATGTCTTATCATGTCATCATTTAACCAAATGTGAAGCATGTCAACATTCCAAGAACCATCCTGTAACACCCAATCCTTTAGAGTACTGTCCAAATTAAGACTATTATGTGCAGAAACATATGATACGAGAGGCCCAACATCAGGTATCCAAGTATCTTTCCAACCACGGATTGTAGACCCATCCCCAACTGACCACATAAGATTTTCACATAAGAGGGGCCACACCTTAGAGAGGGATCGCCAGAGGTGAGAACAGTTGCTTCTATGAATAGAATCAGGAAGCTGAGTCTTCCAACCATACTTCAAACGAAGGACTCGAACCCATAAGGCATCCTTTCGAGAGACGAGATTGAAACCAATTTTCATAAGAAAAGACTTATTTTGATCATGAAGATGTCTAAACCCAAGCCCTCTATGAGCCCTAGGTTGGCAAATGTTGTCCCATCCTACTAGAGCTACTTTTGGATGTCCAACTGAACCGCCCCAAATAAACTGTCTTGCAATCCTTTCTATCTCATCACACACCCCTTTTGGGACTAACAAGGACTGCATGAAATAGTTAGGAATAGCTAGAAGGACAGACTGCGTAAGAGTAACCCGTACTGCAAAGGAGAGTTTACGGGCTTCCCAATTTTGAAGTTTCCTCCTCACTTTTTCGACCACAAAATTTAGAGTGCTTTTAGTAACACGATTATGGAGAAGAGGTACCCCCAAATAACTTCCAAGATTCAGAACTTTCTGAAAGCCAAAAAACTGACTAATGTGATCACCTAGGATAGTGCTAACACCTTTTGAGAAAAAAATGTTACTCTTCCTTGCGCTAATCTTATGACCAGAGAAACCACAGAAACTATTAAGGATTTCCTTCAACAAAAGAACTTGATCCATCTCCACTTTACCAAAAATGACAAGATCATCAGCAAAAAAAAGATGGGATAAATCTGGTCCCGATCTAGATAACTGAATAAGATGCCACCTACCATTTGTGATCTCAGATCTGAAGAGATGACCTAACCATTCCATACATAGTACGAAAAGATAGGGTGATAAAGGACAACCCTGTCTAATCCCTCTCACAGGTTTAAAAGATTTAGACGGGACTCCATTCCAAAGAATCTGCATGGTAGAGGAGGAAATGGCATCCATAATAACCTTTCTGAGAACCTCAGGAATCCCAGCAGCACTAAGGGACACATCGATAAATTCCCAACTAATCTTGTCATATGCTTTCTCCAAATCTAACTTAATGGCCATCCAGTACCTACCAGCTTTCCTACTACGCATTGAATGAATAACTTCCTGCGCTATAATGACATTATCCGATATGTTCCTCCCCGCAATAAACCCTGCTTGCTCAGGTGAAATAAAATTCGGAAACACCACTTTAAATCTATTGGCAATCATCTTCATCACCAACTTGTATAAAACTGAACAAAGACTGATTGGTCGAAATTGACTAAATTCTTTCGGACGATCCATTTTCGGAATAAGCACAATGAGAGTGTTATTAAAAGCCTCCTCAATTTTATTGCCAGCAAAAATTCCCTGAACCCACTCACAGACTGCCCCCAACTAAATCCCACTGACTTTGGAAGAAGTGCGCATGGAAACCATCACTTCCCGGAGCTTTCAGCGGAGCCATGTCAAAAAGGGCCTTTTTAATCTCGTCATTCAACATTGGCTTTTTGAGAAAATCAATATCCTGCTCCTTAAGACGGGAAAAAAAATTAAATGGAGGATTAGACTTGGCACTTGGTTTTTCACCATATAATTTCTCAAAAAACTTGACGGCCTCATCACTGAAAATAGACTGGTCCGGACACCATTTCCCATTACTAATGCGTAAGGCCAAAGTACGATTAGATTTCCTCCTTTGCATAGTGCAACTATGGAAGAAACTAGTATTTCCGTCTCCAAACTGAAGCCAATCACACCCAGCCTTCTGCCTCCATAAAAGCTCCTCGTGGTTAAGCACACTCTCCAATTCATCACGAACCTCTATTTCCAAATTAGCTAATCTTCTAGATGTGGACTGATCCATGGCCTTTTGAATGCTCACAAGTGACTTCAAGAGTTGCCTTTTACGCATTCCTAGATGACCATATACGGACCTGTTCCAATCTTTAATGTGAGATGTAAATTCAGATAATGAGTCAGCCATATTACCTGAGAAACTCCATTTGTTATAGACCAAATCCTTGAAATTCACGTGCTTCGTCCAACCTACAAGGAAACGAAACTGTCTCCCTCTCCGACCACTGAGCTCAGGATTAGTTTTTAAAAGAATGGGTCTATGATCCGATTTAATACGAGGCAGGTGATAGACAAGCGAATGCGGAAAGATAGAAAACCAATCATCGTTCACTAGGGCTCGATCTAACCGCTCATGCGTATTACCTCTTTTCCAAGTAAAGGAAGGCCCTATAAATCCAAGATCCTGCAAATTACACGATTCAACAAAATTTCCAAAAAAATTACATCTCTTACCTTTTGACCGGTCACTTTTTTTATCCATGGGAGAGAGAATGGCATTGAAATCGCCCATCAACAACCATGGTAAAGGATCCTGTGGCAAAATATCCATTAAGTCTGTCCAAAGGGATTTCCTCTTAGCTCTGTCTGGACTTCCATACACAAAAAAAATAAAAAAATCATTATAACAATTATTCCCATGTACACAAAGAAGCATGAACTGAGGATGGTTATGAATAATACTAATAGAAATAAAGTCCTTCCATCCGACCCATATGCCACCTGAAAAGCCAACAGACTCAATGCGGTGGGAACGATCAAAACCCAATTTATCAATGATAAAGTTAGCTTTGTTACCACTAACTCTTGGCTCCAACAGACACACAATGTCTGGTCTATACTCAAAATTATACTCTCAACAAGCACGGAGAAATTTGCTACTCGCACAACCTTGACAGTTCCAAGAAAAAATTGAGAGATTTAAATTCATTAAAATAAATTATAGAAAAAAAGAAAAAATAACAACCTAAAGCTTCACCCAACAAACAAAACAGGACAATACAGAGCAAATTTTAAGAACCTTTACCCGTACTAGGGTCAGAGGCACCTGAATTCTTACTATTAAGCTTGGAAACAGACTGAGCCAGCCTGGACATAGAATCACTCAAAGGGATTTTAGAAGAATTTTTATTTTTGAAATAATTCCCTTTCACATACATAATTTTGTTTATTTTCCTAGTGGCTCGAAAACTCCCATCTTTTCCTCCCATTAATTTCCCCGTACTTTGATTCTTCGTAGTACCAGCAACTGGTCCTTTTTCTTTAAAAGAAACAGGAGTATGTTTATTTTGATCTGGAGCACCATAAGCATCAGCTACCTGAAGTTCAACCAGGTCTGGCATCAAGGTAGCAGACTTAGAAACCATTGAAGGTTCGTCATTCAAGTCTTTAAATATATATATATATATATATATACACGCGCGGGGATAAATTTTCATGTTCAGATATGAACAAAGAAGATATTATTTAATAGTGATAAAAAAATGACTCGAGGTCTTTAAATATATATACATACATGTCCACATATGACAGTCTCGAATTTAGTCAACTTAAAATTCAACAATTGAGAATTCTCTCTAAATCTTTTTAAAGTATCGAAAAATATTGTGGAAGTGAATTTGAAACAAAAGAACAGCGAGAAAATTGAAAACCTATAAGAAAATTATCCATACAAGATGCTTGAATAAATGCTTTTAATATATAACTTAAGAATAGAGCCAAGTACAATAGTATTATTACAAATAAAGAGGGAGGTTTTTATTTATAGTTGAGTTCCTTAGATCTAATGGTATAGATTAAATTACATCGACAATCAGGATTAAAGTTTATCCACAATTGAGAGTCATAATGGATTTAAACTCTAATATTTTATCTCTTAAGATTTACATTAATTACCTTGATAACTCTAGTTTTACTAGAGTGTTTCACGTCACCAAGGTTTCAAGTGGATGGATTTTTCTATAAATTTTACGAATCGAACTAATTCAAACGAGTCAAATAAACTTCATTTAATAGGTTAAGCCCCGTAAGATATTCTATGCATAATAATCACAGGTTTATCTGCTACCCGTGACACATTGTGATTGAATAATTAGAAATTAAATAAATAATATCAAAGCTCTGTTACGGTGAAGTCTCATCCATCGTTGCATCAAATTGGATGACAAAAACTTTGGAGTTTCTAGATATTCTTTCATCAGATTGATTCTTTTTCATATTTAAAAATGTTTACTTGAAAAAATATTTAAAATGACTTCCATATTATGTAATGGGTGGTAAATTAAAAATAAATGTTGGAAAAATAAATATAAAAAAATTAAGTAGTGAAAATTTAAATATTAAATTTAAGTTATAAAATTTATTTAGTATATTATTTAAAATTAAATACTAAATATAATTAGATTGTTTGATAAAAACAATATAATCTTAGATAAAAAAAATAACAATTGAATTTATTTCTATTAAGTGATAAGTAGGTTCTTATCTACTTATCATTTTCTATATTTTTGGTAGAAAAAATTCTATCGAATAGTTTTCATTGTGGGTTGATTAAAAATTTTCAAACACTTTATCAAGCAGGGCCTTAAACTAAAGTTTTTAGTCAGTAATAAAATTTCACTACATTATTAAATTTTAAAAACATAAAATTATTATTATACACCTATCTATATTCAACCTACCTTCTAACTATAATTAGATTATTACATAAATAATTAAAATAAAAAATAATCTATTAATAAATTATATGATTTTGAAATTAAGGTTTTTTTTACAGTTTTTTATCCCACTGTTTATCCTTATCATTAATAAAATATTGATATTATTAAAAAAAATTCTCAATCAACAATTTAATTCATAATAAAAACTAAAATACAATCTCATTATTTAGAAACTCAAATTTCATTTTCCCAATTGTGAATCTCACTAATCTCAAGTAAACTTTGTGAAAAAACTTCTACTAAAGTTATGACTTAAAATGTGTTCTCTCTTTTATTTTTCTTTATTTTTACTTATTTATTGATGTTAGTTTATTATTTGAGGGAGCTTTAATCTAATTTAATGAAATTTATTTATTTTTGTTGCAAAAGTGAAGAATTGCCTTTTATATACATTTATGAAAAGTAACAATTTTATTGCATTGAAACTCTAATAATAAGAATAGTGTAATTTTTAAAGTTTATATGTTATTTGAATTTTTTATTTTAATTACTTTTGTTTTAAAATAATTTAATTAAAGTTGGAAAGTAGGATAAATATGGATGGGTCTATAATAATAATAATAATAATAATAATAATAATAATAATAATAATAATAATAATAATAATAATAATAATAATAATAATAATAATAATTTATTATTATTATTATTATAACGACAATTTTCGGTGGGGTCAAAAAATGTGGTTTCAAAATTTCATTTCTATAAACCGGGTTCGTAAAGGTACAAAGAAAATATTTACGGAGTCATTATGAAAATATTATAAAGATCGATTAAGTAATTTAACCGAGAAAATAGTTAATTAAAGTTTAAGGATTAAATTATAAAAGTATCGCTATTGAGTTTTAATCAAGAAAATACTTGAGGACCTAAATAATAACTAATCCGAAGGACCAAAATGGTTATTAGATGAATGTTTTTTTAAAGTTAGTGGATGATGGATTTCGCTTTGTTTAAATTAAAATTTAATTATGTATATTCAATATATTATTTAACTAATTAAACTTAATTAAATTAAACTAAACTAATATTAATTAAGGCATATATATATTAGTGGAAGGAAAGATAAAAAGAAACATTCTCATCATCTACCTCCAACGTCTACCACAGTAAGCGAGAAAGAAAAGCTTCAAACCATTCAAACATTCGGCCATTGTAAAATCTTTAAGGTAATTAAGTTTTTTCTTGTAATTTTTATAGATTTATGATCATGGCATTTTGTTGTAGCTAGTCCGTTGTTCAATTGTTAAGTTTTTAACAAGATGTCATTAAAGAGAAATTGATAAATTAAGCTTGAAATTGATAGATATTAAGTTTAGATCACTATAAGGACTAAATTATAAAGTTGATTAAGTTTGTTAGATAACTTTGTAACATTAAGGACTAAATTGAATAAATTAAAAATATATCATGAAATTATGTTATGAATAGAAAATATAGGGTACCTAATGAGAGAATGTGAAATAGGATTGTAATTCAATGTTAGATATCGAGAAATATGCATATCTCGAGTATAGTGACTAACTTGAATAAAATGTAAAATTGAGTGATTATGTATTTGGTTGTGAATTGAATGTAAACTAATATTATTTTTATTATTGAATTATCAAACGTAGCTAAAAATGACATTGGGCCATTGCGAGAGAAAGGAAAAGTGAGAGCTATTGACGAGTGTCGAGAGAAATTCGATTTGTACTTTTATGATTTGAGTTCAATATATATATGCATGATTTGTTGCATACTAGCTATTGAGGTAAGATGATTAATTATCTCATAAATTGTTTCATGTTTGGTGATACTAAATATTAAGAATTTGAACTGAATTGAAAATAGTGGAAACAACCATATTATAACTTGTTAAATAATTCATAATATGGTTGATGAGGAAATTGGTATGCAATTATAATATTGAATATGAAATGATATGTAATTGGATATTGGTTACTCTACTAACTTTCTAGACCAGAGTCGAGTTTAGTTGGCATGTCATAGAATCATCGATATAGTGATTGAAAATCATCGTTGTCGGGTCACTCGGGATGGTAAAATATGCAAAAAATAAAAGCCATCATTGTCGGGTCATCTGTGATGGTAGAATATGTAAATAGTGGAAACCATAATTGTCGCGCCATTCGGGATAAAGCCATCCGAGATGGTAGAATATACAAATAGTGAAAGCCATCATTGTTGGGTTATTCGGGATAGTAGAATATCAAAATAGTGTGAACCATCATTGTCAGGCCACTTGGGATGGTAAAGTGTGTATATAGTGAAAACCATCGTTGTCGGGTTATTTAGGATGATAGAATAAGCAGTTGGTAAAAGCCATCATTGCTGGGCCATTCGGGATGGTAGAATAAGCAGTTGGTAAAAGCCATATTGACTGGCCATTAAGGATGGTAGAACATTCGAATTCTAAAAGTCATCGTTGTTGGGTAACCCGGGATGACAAAGTAAAGTAAGAAATAATGAAATATTGATATGGTCAAAAGGTATGAATCGTAATGGGAATAAATTTATTTTTTATAGCTGAAAGTTTTACATGGTATATTTATATTGAGTTGATGATTGTAATATAGTATGATTGATATATATGTATATGCATGTTATGAAAAGGTTGAAACTTGAATTATGCTTTGATTTCATATTATGTTAATATTTTTTGTTTTTATGACTTGAATCATGAAAATACCACTGAGCTTTATCGCTCAGCTTACCATTTGTTTATTCCATGCGTAGGTATTAGGAATCTTGAAGTCTTGAGGATTGATTCAGCATCCAAATCGCAACTCTCAACTCAACAAAGTTTGTATAGTTCCTTTATGTTTTGAAATATGACATGTAACTAAGGTTGAGTCAAGTTATAGTGTGAATGGTCATGTTAAGACTTAAAATGGTAAATGTAGATTTGAAATTAAATATACGATTGTAAAGGCATTTCTATAGTTAATATGATGTTAAAGAAGTATGTGATGTAAATGATCATACAAGTATTGAAAAGTAGTGTTTTGCTATGTTGGTTCCGTGAATGAAATGTTGTATGGCTTGTGGCATATGTAATAGGCCAATTTGGCTCACTTACATTTTCAAACAAATCCCTTAACCCATAACCCAATTTAACCCACAAAACCCAATTACATTATAGAACCCAAACTAAAACCCGTTTACACACCGGCCCAATACAAACCCAACCTAACCCAATGACTAAAAACCCAATTACCCTTTTTATAATATCAGCCCAACACTAACCCAAAACCCAATTATCCCCTAACCCACTAAACCTAACCCTAGCCCCCCACTTGCATCTGACTAGCGCCGAACCCCACCTACCCTCTGCGACCCCACACCACCAGTCACATCTGCCATGCCCACCTGCTCCTTCAGCGCCGCCCATGCCCTGAAAGGACAACAGACAAGCAAAACAGAAGCATAGAATAGCAAAATGATAAAGTATGTAAAAATATAGGATATAAAAAAGGATCAAAGCAACAAATGTAGAGGTTCCTGGATTCGGCAGTTTTGGAGCATTAAAAGAGATAAGAAATTTACCCAATATGAAAGAAGCAATTCATTGAACATTCAAATGCAATAGCAACGTTCAAAAACAAATAAAATCATATATATCAACGAATCAGAAGTTAAAAGACCGGAAGGTAATTTCATTTTTTTCTTTTCTTTTTACATTTCCATTTGGTTTTAAATCCTATTTCAATCCCCTATATATGTTAAAATATAATAAATAATAAGATAATACAAGAAAATAAAAAAATTAAAAATTTTACCTCTCCTGGCCATGTGTACGGCCACTTGCAAGACCATGGACGGTACGGTCCGTCCAGATCATCCGATGATCACCACCGTGGCCGGAGCTTTTCCCCCCTCCTCCCTTCCTTCTCTCCTCTCTCCCCACCCTTCCTTTTTTTTTCTTTCGGCTGCACAAATGAGAAAAAAACAAAAAATTTTGACTTATATAGGGGTCCAAAACGCACCGTTTTGGACCCCCCTCTGTTTAAGCTAAACGACGCCGTTTAGGGCTTCCGACCCGTCCGGTCAGGGTCCGCGTGTTTTTGAAGCGGGAGGGCTAATTGCGCGATCGGCCCTTCCGCATTTTTGCTATTTCACAATCAGGTTTTCGCTATTTTTAATTTGGCCATGTAATCTTTCACAGTTTTCGATTTAGCCCCCTTACCTGCACAGCGTTTTAATAGCTGGGTATATTGATGTTTTGGTCCCCCCAGGTTGCGCGCGTATTGCAATCTGGTCCTATCCTCTTTATTTTCTTTTAAATTAGCCCTAAACTTTATTTTTAATTCAATTTAGTCTTTTTTTTACCTTTTTCTCGTTATTTTACTTTAGTTTAATTATTATAATAATTATTATTATTGTTATTAATATTATTATTAGTTTATATTTTATTATATATATATGTGCTTTAAATATTATGTTATGTATATATACATATTTTCAATATTGTGTTATATTTATTATTATTATATATATTCTAGTATATATGTATATATATTTATGTATAGTTTATTTTTATATATATTTATTATATTTGTTTTTGGTATTTTAATAATATTATCATATCATTATAATAGTGAATACTTTTATTTATGTACATAGATTTATATATGATGTATTTTTTTTTGTTATATTTTATTGTATTTTAATACCATTACTATTATAATTATTAACATAGTAAATGCCTTGTTATATGTATATACATTTTTAAATGTCACTTACATATATTTTAATATTAATTTTATATATATATGTACCTATCTTGTATATATGTTATCTTTATTATTATGCATATTAGTATATGTTTTATCACTTATATATATATTTTTAGTACATGTAGGTATATGTTTATTATTAATATTCGTTTTCCACATTATTATGATATGTATTATGTAAATATTTTAACATTATATTATATATGTATTTATATATATTACGTATATATATACCCTTTAATATTATATTTTTATATTATGTATATATTTTTAAATACTGTATTGTATATATATCCTTAGTACCACATTTCATGTATATTATATATACGCTTATTTTGTACCCCTATTATATTTAATATTAATACATTTGTTTTATCATATATATATATACATATATACTCTTAATTATCTTCATGTGTATATTCATTGTATTCTCCTTGTGTCCCTTAATTCAATACTATCATCACACTTAATCTTGCATGTACGGTTATTATTTTTAATGTTATGGTTATGTTTGGTATTAGTTTCAATGTGCAACGAGCCTTTTCATTTGCTTATCTTAATCAATTATGTCTTGCATTATTTCGAAATCATATTCTTGTTTTGTTAATTAATTCCAATAATCAAGGCAATATACCGATTTAACATTAAGTCATCGAGCTCATCGCTATGTTGGGTGAATGTCAATTGACTCGTGTTAAAGCGATATACCCTTCTCAAAAACCGGAATAAACCAAAATTTCTCGTCTTTTTAATCGGACCACGACTAAATTTTAATATTGAACTCGTATTTTTGAAAATTAAGACAGCACGTGTTTATGTTTTACCAATTTTTTGGGCGTCGCGAGGGTGCTAATACCTTCCTCGCGCGTAACTGACTCCCGAACCCTAATTTTTCTCTGGCTTTTAACGTAGACCTAAACTCGGCCTTTTTCTCGTTTTTAAAGAAAAAAGAAATCTAATAGGTGTCCGATCACACCTAAGAAAAAGGATCGGTGGCGACTCTCTGTTTATTTTAAAAATCAAAATTTCAATTTCTAAATTTTTAATCGCCACAATTAGCGACTCGAAAGCAAATTTTTATGTCGCTACAGCATATATGTTTATTTGTGTCAAATGGTTATTTGGTTTAGATGTTGATTTGGTTGAAAGCTAAGTTGCGGTTTATTGGATTTTGTCAAACAAGTGGCAACATCGCGACTTGGAACCCTTGAAGTCGCGACATCAACCCAATAGTTTGGAATTTTACATTTTAGTCCTTATTCGACCCCAGGTTATTATAAGAGCTTTTGTATGCTCGTATATGATTGTAAATCATGTTGTAATGATGTTATGATGTAAATAATATGTATTAGCTGTTAAATTGAATTGAAATTGATTATATTTGCTCCACCAATGAATGTGGCATCTTGTAGCTCAAACCTAACGATCAGGTCAGGTATGGGGTGTTACAATAAATTCATATTTTTAAAATTTGATTATGTGATGAAATTTTATTGGTTCCTAAAAACCTTAATTTTTAGGATCATTTATTCTTTTTGTTAGATATCATAATTTGAGGAAAAAAATAGTAAAAGGAAAACAACTCAGTTTTGGTGAAGAATAGACCTGATCATAGGCCGGGCCACCCGCTCAGGCCTAAAGGCCTGCTCCAAAAGTGGGAAGGTTTGGGCAAAAATATAAGCCTAAAAGATGGGCTTGGACAAAAAATAGGTAATGGTTCAAGCCTCGACTAGGATTTTTTTTGTCTAAGTCCGGCCTGAATCAGCCTAAACTTTCTTTACTATTGCCATTTTGCTATTATATTACTACTATTTTATTGTTATTTTTTGGATATTATATAACTATTATTTTATTATTAATTTTTCTACTACTATAGAGACATTTGCTTGCTAAGTTGTAACTATCTTAGTGTTATTTAAGTATAAAGTTTTTTTTAATGTATTTTCAATTTGTTGGGAAACATATATTTTAATGTTTTTAATGTACTTGATGTATTATATTTTTTAAATTTATTTTTATATAAAAAAATATATATGGATGGACCGAGTCAGATTTGGGTTTAGTATTTTTAATCTGGGTTGAACTTAGATAGAATTTTAAGCTCATTTTTTGCAATAGGTTGGACCCAGGGCTAAAAAACAGGACTAAAATTTTTCATTAACCCAACTCGGCCCATGATCAAGTCTAGTGAAGTATCACATCAGTAAAAATATCTTTTCATTCATGTTTTTTTGAAAATGCATATAATGAGACATACTTTTTGTCTGCGTGACATATCTTGTCATAATTTTTTGGGTAAGTTGTCTCTTTAGTCATTTTTATTTTGATCACCCAATTTTATTTTTTTTTTGTTAATTTAGTCCTGTCATTAGAAAAATGGATCACACTAGTCACTCTATCGTTAAATGTTAATAGAATAATGCTTTTTCAGGTATTTTTCTATCTTTTAATTTATTTTTATTTCCTTATTCTTTATGCTTTCTTTCTTTCCGTTCTCTCTCCTCACCATTTGTTACGTGTACCCCAAATGCAAATCAAACGATACATGGCTTATTGTAATTATCGACACAACATAGTCAAACTCTAAGGGGAGACCATTGAGAATCGCAGATTGATGCTCCTCCAAAGACACATGTTGACCACAGGCCGCAAAACAATCACACAAATGTTTAATTCTGGTCAAGTACGCTGACATAGAAAGTTCATTTTTCTTGAAATGATGAAGGAAAGATCTATACCTCATGGCTTTGGTCGTGGACTAAGTGCCAAAGATTCTCGTCAGAGCCTTCCAAAGTTCATACACAGAAGATGAACTGCCAATTAATTAATTATGTAGCGAAGAACATATTGTGGAAAAGGAGCCATGCTGATAAAGCCGAATCTTGATGCTCGTACTGGACGTACGTTGAATTCTCAACAGAAACCCCATCATCACCAACGATAACTCATGGTGGCACAGTAATCAACCCATCAATGAACTAGTGTAATCAATGAGTCTTAATTACAAGCAACACATGATGTTTCCAGGCCAAAAAATTACTATCATCTACAAGAATTGCCACTTTTTGAAAGCAAAGGCAAGGGGAATGAACTTCCCATTTTTCGATTCTGCTGAGATTGCAAAATTCGTGATTGAAGCAACGATCAACAAAAAAATAGCTTTGATACCATACTAGAAATCTAGAAGAAGAAGAAGAGTAATTCATTAATCATGCTCTTAGAATACAGGGGCCTTGTTGTATTTATACACCGGAGGCTTAACAGAAATGGATAACAGAAATAGTAACTGCTTATAACTAGATTTAATTGAGCCTAATTTACAGCAGTTGCATAGTTACTTCCTCTAATAATAGATAATGTACATCATTAAAACCTTACTAGTATAAAAACTCTGTGAGAAAAAAATTTATTAGTGAAGGAAAAAGAATACACTTTTCTATATTACGCATAGTTACCTCATTAAAAACCTCACCAGGAAAATTCAATTTCAATGGGACGAAACCTCAATTAAGGAAAAAAAGAGTACAATACAAAATGGCTTAAATCACAATATGATACTTTAACTATATATTTTTTCCTAAGTTGGCACTTAAACTTTATTTTGGCCACAAATGGTACCTAAACTATACTTTATTACCTAAAATAATACCTAAACTATACTTTGTTACCTAAATTACCCTAGCCATTAAAAAGACCTCTTAACTAATCATTTTATGACACATGTCACTTTTAAACTAAAATTAAGATTAAATTAAGAGAAAAGAATTAATTTAATTTAATGTAAAAATAAATTTAATTTAATTAAAACTTTTCAACTTTTTACGTTTTTTCTTCCACGATTCTTTCTTCTCTTTGAATGCACTTTTTTAACTATTAGATAACTTTTCTTTTACTCAGATTCTTCCTAGTATTTTGATTTCATGCATCATCTGGGTTTTTACATTATAAAGGCTTACCCAACTTTAAATATTTTATATAAAGAAAAAACTTATTTTTAAGAGAAATAATACATGAGCTTTGAATTGGGGAGAGAAATGAATCGAAATTGAGGTTTAAAAATGAAAAAAAAAAGTTCACTGGAATTTGAGTTTTGTCTTTGAAAATTAGGTTTGGGTGAGTTTTTCAACATATTCTTAAATTTTCCCTCACTAGAGTTATTGAATGAAGAACAAAAAAGATGAATATGTTTATAAGTGTTTTTTAAAAGTTTGAAAAATTAATTTTTTTTTTTAGGATTTTTTAGTTAAAAATTGCCGCATGCCACAAAATGATTGGCCAAAAGAATTTTTTTAACGATTAGAGTACTTTGAATAATAGAATATAATTTAGGTACCACTAATTTGGATAATGCAATATAATTTAGAAAAAAAAATTATGTACCAACTTAAAGAAAATATATAGTTTAGATAGCATTTGATAGTTTAGCCCACTACAATCGTTACAGTTGAATTCAATTAGATATTTTATCACTGATTTTGAACTAAGTACCTAATTTATCAACTACAATAATTAATTGACCAACACTGATATCTTCGATTTTATCGGACCCAATCTGTATACCCATTGAAATGAACCCTGGACCCAAACAAGGCCTATTGCCGAGAACTTGGTCCAAGTAATTGAACACTTGTTAAGTTTCTTGACTTTAAATTTTGTATTTCTTGAGACATGACTCCGGCATTGAAACAAAATTGTTGCTGAGATTCAAACTCTGTATATAAACTGTCATGTCCATTTTAAATACCCAATTATTCGTTTTGTTGCCCTCCGCTGAGCTTCGATTCATATATACGGTCTTTAGGTGATAACACTTTCAAGTGTTGATCATAGCAGTTGGCAGAGTTTTCAATCAGCCACGCCAACTATTTGAACTTGGATTTACTTCTTTCGGTTCAACAAGACTATCATCAAATCCCCCAGCTTCCACTCCAAGATAAAAATTCAAATCTCAAAGTTCTTTCAGATACAACTTTGCATCAAGTTGCTTAAACTAACTCCTCAACTTCATCTTGTTCACTTCCTGCAATCACAATGTCATAAACATACAGGGGGCAAATTTACAAAAATATTTAGGAGAGATTAGAATTAAATTATAATTTTTTTAAAAGTCATATATATTAATTTATGATTTTATAATTTTGAAAAGACATTTTTAGAAATTTTACCATATTTAATTTTTTGGGCAGAAAATGGATGGTGGGCAATCCTGTTGCATTTTATATTTTCCCTAAAGAACATAGACCCAAAAATCCTACTAATGCGTCTCAAGAGAAAATCCGAAAAGATTTGTTAGAATTCCTTAGAGATCAGAACCCTAAACCCCCCACTATCAACTGGTATACAAATTTGTACTCTTCTACCAAGAGGCAACTTTAGGGGTCACATCGGTTTAATTTTTTGAATTGAATTGGAGTATTTGATTTTTTTCATTTCCCGAATTGGAATGGAATAGCTGGACATAAAAACTGATTATTAACAAACTATACTAAATCGATTCGGTTTGGTTCGAGTTTCTATATTATTTTTGGACTTTGAATTTGGTTTTTTCATCTTTAATGAGTTCATTTAACGTGTAATTGCATATATAAACTTTAAATTGGTGTAATTATACACGTGAAACTTTAATTGCGATTCAAATGTATATTTAAAACTTTAATTTTGATTTAATCATACACATTTAAAGAAATAAATACATCAATTTATTTTTATATTGGATAAAAATAACTTTTTATATATGCAATATATAAACATAAAATGATGTTTTATCAATAATTGTATTAATAATTTACAAAGAAATTGGATCAAATTAAAATTTCATGTATAAAATTGCACAAAATCAAAGTTCATGTATACAATTGCATATTAAACCATAGTTTATGTATAGTTTTGGGATTTATCCTCTCTTTTTTTTTTTAACTATACATAAAATCTCAATTAATATTTTATCTAAAAGTAATTTGTAAAATTTATAAATCGCATTCAATCTTCATTGAACATAATTAAATGTTAAATTATTTATATTTCATAACTCTTAATGTGTAATTACAGCAAAAAGAACACTCAACTTGAAAATGTTAATAATGATAACTAAAATTTTAAAAGTTCAAACAACAATAACAATAGAAAAAAGAACACAATACATAATAAATAGTTTTTTATTTAATTATAAAATATGTAAAAATATAATAAAAGTAATATTTAGAATTTAGAAGCAATGAGTTTTGTTTTGGGTTTTAAATGGATTTATATATTAAGTTTATATGTTAAAAGAATTGGTTTTTTTCAACTTTTCAATGTCCAATGAAATAAAATAACTGAATTGACGTGGGTTAGTGACATTACCTAATTAAAATCAAATCAAATTATAAAAAAGTCTAAACTAAATCAACTCAATTTCTCGATTCAATTAATTTTTTCTCGATCTAGATCGATAAAAGAATTCCAAATGAAATTTGGAGCAAGAGAGTGAATAAGCTTGCAAATACCCGCACCATAGAAAGAAATAAAAATGGCAACCTCTGAGCAATTACTAAACTAATCTAACAAACTACCGAAAATCTTTTAAAAAGTCCAACTCATATTCCCCTTTGATCTTGGTATATGTTATCCATTCTTTACTCGTTTAAGTACGGAAACCTGTTGTTAGAATCGTCCTTTCAACTGTTTCTTTGATAATCAAATCCAAGTTAGGTCACTGGGTACTACTATCATTATCTCATATCCCTGCATGAGATGTCCTAATCAATTTTGCTTCATGTCTTTTGGGACAAAACCGAGCACCCACTAATCAAATTTTTAAAGACTATTTTCGTGGGTACTACTGTCGTTATCTTATATCCCTATTCATGTTATGAGAATAGAATTTTAATTTAGCAAACTTTGTGGTATTAGGTAGATTTTTTGAATTTAAATTTCTATAAATTAATCTTATATTTGCAGAATAAAAATTCTTTAAAATACTGAAGTAAAGCTGAACTAAACTCAAAAGAAAAAAAAAGTCACAAAAAAATAAAAAAATTACAAGAAAAATAACAAACATAAAGTGTTTGATTAAATGCTCTCAATAGTATTCAATTACTACAAAAGTTTACAACTGAGCAAGGGCAATGCCTCTATTTATAGGTAAGCTTTCTTAAATCTAATGGTGTAGATCGAATTACATCAACGATTATGTACAATATGAGAATCTTAAGGGATTTAAACTCTATGTATTTTTATCTTTTAGGATTTATATTAATATTACAGGAATGTTTTGTTGAGCAACCAAGACTTCAAATAGATAATTTTTTTCATATATTTTACAAATCGAATCAATTCAAATAAATTAAATATTTTATGAGTTAACCTGTATAAACGTTTTGTATGAAATAATCACTTTCTTTTTTATCTCAAAGTGCATGGATAATTAATGAGTTGGTGATTTTTAATATTTAAAAATTTAATTAAATCGCTGTTAAGTCTGACCGTTGAAATATTTTTGGGTTGTCTATTTTAGGTCTTGTTTTTGAGATAGTGTGGGCTTTACAGATCGTGCTTTGTTTTAATTTTAATAATAATCCAACCATTCTCGTTTCAATTCTCAATAGAATTTTTTGATAAAATAGACAACTCTGCCAGCACAGAATCCAATCCCAGCAATGGGTTTCTTTTGGAAAAAGAAAATCATTAATTCCCGCTGCAAATAATCACCATTTTTCAAGTTTTAAAAATAGTCCATTATTAAGAAAAGAAAAGCACTAAAAATAAAGCGGTTCCTCAGTCGCCCAACCATTGTTAGTGGAAACATGACACCACTGTGTTCAATAAAGATTGCACAATCTTTTTCCCATGCAAACAAATTAAATAGCATGAAAACCGAAAAAGGAAAAAATGAACTTCATTACAATCATCATTTACACTTGTTTTAAAAACATGTGATGATGGGCAACAACTGTCAGCATCTCCAAAAGGTTGACTTTGGTGACACTCTTAAGAGTTAACCATTAATATTACCATCGAATTTTGCAGAGTTCTTGGATTTTGCTTGGACCATTTACCATTATGGCAGACAGTGACTAAACCCTCTTAAAAGTCTTACCCTCTTTCTCTCCACCCTCGATTTCTAGTATTTGCGTTGAGGTGTGTGAGGAGCCTCAGCATAGCGTGTCTGAAGCTGAAAACCATGAAGCCAAGCTTTCTTTTTACTGCTCTTCTTCTCTTCTTTCTAATCCTAATTTCCTCTTCCCATTTATCCGCTCGTTTCTTGGAAAACAAACAAGGTGAGTGTCTTCTTAATCTTATCACCTTCCTTCTTTTTGCTATATAGGGATTTAAAGTTGAGCATCTTCTGCAGGAAAAGAAGAGGTAGAGCTTAGTCAAGTTACAGATAGGGAGGGCTTTGAACTAATGAATGTAAGCTTAAAATATATCTATACATTTCATCTACTTGGCTAAATGTTGTTGTATGAGGTAAAAATTGATGTTTTTGTTTTCCTATGCTTTGCAGCAACTAATGGGGGTGGAAGATTGTGATGTAGGAGATGATGGGTGCTTGAAGAGAAGATTAATCTCAGAGGCTCATTTGGACTACATTTACACCCAGCATCGTAAGCCTTGAGACATTCCGTATCCTAAGGATTTGTGGAAGTTGGTATTTTTAACTAAAGAATTAAGCTCTTGTTACCGTTTTCATAGTATGAGTGGAATAGGCTTTTTCTTCTTTTCCCTGTTGATGATCCTAAATATTAGCACAAACTTAGTTGTTATATCTGTACCTTTTGTTTTATCATTCCTCATCTTCGAGTTTGGGTTTTTGGGTATTGAATTTAATATGTTCAAATTTCTCTCTCAAATATTAGGATGGTATAAAATGGTGTGAAGCATTTGAAATTTAGATGAAATTCGAATGTCTTAAAAATTCAGATAATATTTTTAATAAAATTTATAAATGTAATTTTATTTATTAAAATATGATTAATAGTATTTTTACGTAAAATTTAAATATATTATTAAAATCAAATTTATGAAAAAATGTTAGAACATATATATAAAAGAAAAAGCTTTAACTATTATATAATGAAATGTTGATATAAAAGTTTTTAAAGTTTAAGTATAGGATTAAAAACAATTAAATAGATGGCTGGGAATTTTAGTGAGGGGATCAGTAGTTTGCTTATTTCTTTCACTGGATTGAATTGGATAAATCAACCACTTTTACTCAAGCCTGCCAATTCATCTCATACCTCCTAAATACTTTAACTTTTGCTATTAATTTCTATATTTTTATTTGGTTAGTTTTTGTAAAATTTTACTTCTAATTAAATAATAAATTTTTTTATTTCTAAAATTTAATGTGCCAAACATGTTATCATATATATATATATATATATATATAATGTCATGTTAGCTTATTATTTACATATATTACTCACCAAAAATCCAGTAAATGGATTATCAACTGTCGTTTGTGTTAAACCTGAAATTTTAAAATTCGAAAAGCATAGAGATTTAGAATGATTCAATTGGAGAAAACGGGTTAAATCTACAACTGTATGCATAATGCAAAACCAATAATTAAATTAAATTTAACCAAACGGATTTAACTGCGTCAAGATTCAAATTTCAAAATTTGAAAAATATAGCGTCTAAAATTTATTAATTCAAGAAGTATAGAGACTAAATTTGATCAAATAAAAGTATAGGGATTAAATTTACAACTACTATAAAGTACAAAGACTATTAACAAAATTTAACCGTAATATTTAAAAGCATATTAGGGTGAAAGAATAAGAATGAGGGCTATAATTGAGGATAGATTTGAATGGACAGTGGAATGCCGTGTGATGTATTTAACTTACTTTTTATCTCACACTATAGTATTATTACAATATCTAATATTAACGCTATCGCTATTTTTACACTAATCGCAATTAAACATAACTCCTCTAAACCCACCTTTATCAGACAATTGCGTAACTCCATATTTCAACTTCAAAGTGCAATATATATATATTTATATATAAATTATTTATTATTATTTGCAGACGCTGGCAAGCCTTCTCATTTGTGTTTTTTGGTGTGGCATAGGCATAGTGCAGATAGAAAGCAACCCATGGGCGTAAAGGATATGTTTTAGATGTGCTGCATAGTGATGGGTAAAAAAGGAGAATTGTAGATATCGAATTTTGTCCAGGCTTAGATTTAATCTAATTTTAAGAGCTTAATGAATTTGCAAATGATGAGCTCATTTAATTTGATTTAATTAAACCTATTTCATTATTTTATTTTGAACTGCAAAATTTGTGTTCAGCCTTTCTAAAAGTGGGTTCGGCTTAAGGCCCAATTTGATTTGAGCTGATTAGTATTCTATTGACACTTAGGCTCATCCATTTTGGGTTTATATAATTATAAATATTTACTATACATTTTTGTTACATAATTTCAAAAATACAAAAAAATGGAAAATTTACAAAAGGACCCCTCAATTTTTACAATTCGGTCCCTACACTCCCATCACTCTTACCACCGGCAACCAACTCTCATCTGCCACTCTCTCATTGTCATAAACCCTCCTATGACTAGGGATGGATCTAGGGGTCAGATTTTAATTTATCATATATTTTAGATTTGGTGTTTACATTGTATAACATTCGTCTCATTGGCAAATTGTATTTCATATAATTCGCCTCCTTAATCCATAAGATTATACTTTATATTAATAAAGTGTTTTTCAATTTTTAATTATACAACTTTAATAATAATCAAATATTAATGTATGACGGGTTTTAAAAAACTAAATTTAAAGACCCAATATGAACTTTAAAGCTAAATTACAGAATTAATTGATTTGGTCCATACCCATACATATTAGGTTAGTGACTTTCTTGTATATTAATTTGTATGTCTTGCTAAGGAATTATCTTCCTTTGGTAAGGTGTCGGCACTGCCGAGAGAAAGAAAGGAGTTGATGCCGAGACTGGGAGCACAAAGTAAAAAAATACAAATTACCTTCCTCTCCACTCTTTATACAATAGATCTCTGGGTAAATATTTTTGCATAAATTACGTTCTTTATTTATTTGACTTATTATCTTTTTCTTTTTTCTAATATGTTGTTTAATATATTATTACAGTTTTCAAGTTTCTTGAGAAGAATTGACACTTTTTTACGTTAAAAAAAATTGTTTGGATTTAGAAGTTTTGCCCTTTTGGAGTAAAATCCCGGATCCGTCCCTGCCTATCACCATGCCCCTATCATCTGTCAACAACCACCAACCATCCCCTACGCCTTAATCACTCGATTACTTCCATTTGTAACTTCACCAAAATCCACGCCAAAGTTCATTTTATAAGCTATACAAGAAGAAAGGGGGCAAGCTGCGTTTTGGGAAATTCAGAGCAAGAAAGTCAAAGCATTTTTTTTTTAACTTCGCTCAATATTCAACACTATTGCCCACTATCTCACCTTGTCACCCGTCACCCACAAATTCCATCATCACCTTACCATATACCTTTAATCGAGCCACTCTCCTCAACCCCACAACCATTACCATCATTGGCCACCACCAAAACACAAGACCACCTTCATAACCACCATTTATCTCTTCTTACTATCAATCTTGAATCACCAAACTTTCTCATCGTACCCATTGTTGGAACATTTTCAAATACTTATAATGTTCTAAGAACTATAAATGAAACGGTGTAATTAATTAAAAGTTATATCTTTTGATTGTTGATCAAGAGTTATTACTATCATAATAATAAGTTAAGTCTCTTAAATACGAAGAGTTATATCACTTAATTTTTTGACAAAAAATTATAACTATCTAAGAAATATTAATTGAATAGTTATGTTTATTTAAGAAATGTTACTTGTATCTCTTACTTTAATAGTTATATACATTTAAGAGATATTAGTTAAATAATTATGTCTATTTTAAAGATGTGATTATTCAGAAAAGATACCTACTGAAAGTTATGTCTCTATAAAGAGACATGAGAATTCCTATAAATAATTGTGAGATTTCATTTGGAAAATATACCAAAAAATTTTCGGAAGTTCATTCTATTCTTCCCCTATCCTTTACTATTCTTAGATTGTTCTATAAAGAATTTCTAACTATAGAAAATTTTTATAAAGTTTGATTTTCTTGTTATACTCTATTTTTTTCAATATGAAATGCAAATAGTCACTGGGCTTCATTGTATCCTCGAGGTTCATTTGCTTGAAACTCATTTACACACCAAGTATAGATGGGGACAAATAGAACCTTAAAGATAGGGGTTTGATACATGCCTAGGGGCCTTGTCCTATTACTTCGTTTTTTTTTTTTAAGTTATTGTTTGTGTTTCATTCATTTGTTCGAGATTTTCCTCACCAAAGTTACACACTAACAAATTTAAGGTCTTTTTCATTTTCATGATGGCTACTGCAACACATGAAAGTGGAACACTAAAAGAGTCGGCTTCTTATCTCGTCTCGATGTGCGTGCACCGATGTTATAAAAAATACAAATAGAAGATATAAAATATGGTATACTACAAGAGAAGAAGTCAAATTTTAATATAGTTTTATTTACAATGAAATACGGAAGTATTCTGAGGATCGTACCCAAGAGAATGCCAAAATTGGTGATCATTGCTACTAAATTAATTATTCAAAACAAGTATCAATTTAATTGAGTTACGAATTAGTAGTGTGAATCCATGATTAAACTAAAATGAAACTAATTAGAATAAAACTAATTCTAATTTTCTAACTACTAAATGAATTCCTATTTCCCGATTAAATAATGTAACGATCAATCAATTAATTAATTACTAATTAAGCTAAAATCTTAACCCGGTTGAATTGTTACTACCCTTACCCAGAAATACCTTTTAGGTCTTATCCTACTTAAGGATTACCATCTAAGATACCCTTCCAGCCTCACTCAAGGGGCATAACTTGACTAAATCAATACCGACAAAATACCTTTTCGGTCTCATCTACCTAGATATTCTACTAGAAGTGTCAATTCTAGTATTTTAGTTATCTGGAGAAATCAAATAACAACTCATAATTGAATTAGAATCAAAACCAATCAAATAATCAATTAACTAATTAATTCATAAAAGATGTTCACATAACTCATTCTCATCAATAAACAAACATTTGATCAAACAAATGACAAAAGAAAATATAAAAATATGATTAAGTGGAGAAAATTCTTATTATTGGAATCTGGTTGATCACGAAGTCTTGAATCTTCTTCAAATGCAAAGTTTACTCTACTGAATATTTGTTCGTCTCCACTGAACGTCTCCCCTTAATTTTGAGTAGAATGTTGATTATATAGTGAAGAATCCAAAGAACAAAGTGCTCATTCATTTATTACAACAATTAGTGTAACACCCTTAACTCGTATCCATCACCGTAACAGGGTTAAAGAGTATTACTGGAGTTTACAGATCAAATAAATAGACATTTCATATCATATAACATTCATGTCACAAACCAATTGAAATCAAACATATTGTCTTTTATGCCAGCCCTCGAGGCCCAAAATACACATTAAAAACAAATCAGGACTAAATTGGGTACTCAAAAAATTTTTCAGAATTCATTGAAATTTTTCAAAGTTGCAGAGGTCACACGGCCGTGTGACTTACACGATCAGGAGACAAGCCTGTGTCTCAGGCTGTGTAGACATTCGAAATATGGACACACGACCGTGTCCCAACCTATGTAACTCTCTGACTTGGGCCACACTGCCAAACCACACACACGTGTGCTAGGCCGTGTGAGCATACTGACTTGTGCAATTTAAAAGATACATGGGACACACGACCGTGTCACTTGGCCATGTGTCACACATGGCTGAGACACACGCTCGTGTCTCTGCCCGTGTGGACGAAAATAGACCATTTTCCAAGCCACATTTCTTACCCAATTTGGTACGAACCTAAACACAACAAATTGCATATCAACAAGCCATAACGAGGCATTCAAAACAAGCCATAATCAAGTCTTAAACAAGTAATATCATCACATACAACCAAATATCCAAACTTACCTAAATAACCGAATACATATATGCATATTCAAATCACATTTTACTTTTCATCATTCTACCATATTAAACACACATCAAATATGGTAAGGCCACATATATATACATCAAAATATACCAAACACAAGCCATATAAATGGCTAATCTCAACAAAACAATTATATGCAAACATTGCCCAATTAACCTATACATGCCATTATAACCAGAATTAATTTACTGAAAGTACCAAAAAGGACCGATGGATAGTGTGAAATAGCTCCAACCAGCTTCTAACCCGTACGAGCTTCAGAATTACTATAAAACAAGGAAAATAACACAAAGTAAGCATTTAAGCTTAGTAAGTTTGTATAACACAGAATTTAACTTACTATATATCCATAAAATAGGTAAGTAAATAAAATATATCTCAACCAATTTGGACAAAAGCCTAAATACATTATCTCCAACATATTAGCCATGAAAATCACATATAAAATCCAACACACATGGTTGAATTCATCAAATAATCATATTTCATGTATTTCATGTAAATACCAGTAATAGTTCATATCGAGCTCATATAATCTCGTAACAGAACTGTGCCTGTTGAACCATTTAGAATATCGTTGGATATACGGGGTAGTACACACGAAGTGTACTTAACTGAAATCCGTCAATTCATGTACTTGTATGCTCATACGAGCTGTAAACAGGAAGCTCATGCGAGTTGAATAATGAGAAGCTCATGCGAGCTGAATAACAGGAAGCTCATGCAAGCTGAATAACAGGAAGCTCATACGAGTTGTGGTGTGTTTGCAACACATGTAAGACCCAAACCAAATCGGTAACCCTAGTGACATGTCATTGGTATCCTACGAATTTCTAAGGTTCAAACGGGACTCGGTAATCATCGGATATGCGATTAGTATTTATACATGGAAATTATACAAATCACAAACAATTAATTCAATTTAAAACATATAAATACTCAATTTAATTACACAAACTTACCTCGACAAGTGTACGTAGATACGAAGGCGACTAATTCGATATTTTCTCTTTACCTCGATCTAACTCTGTATGAGGTCTGACAGGATCTATACGAATGAATTTAAACATTTCAATATAATTCTCATCCATTTTAATGTAACATGGAATTTTGGCAAAATTACCATTTTTCCCTACACTTTTAATTCCTTTATAATTTAGTCCCTAGGCTCGAAAAATGAAATTCATACAATTTAATCCTTACTCAAGTCTAGCCGATTTTATACATATTAATAGCACCCATATATTTCACAAAATTCATAAATTTTACCACAAATTTGTCATCTTTTTAAATTTAACCCCTAATTGATAATTCCATCAAAATTTTCTTTACAAAAGTTGTTTATTTAACAACAATCATTCATTTTCTATTATCAAACTTCAAGATTCAAGCATATTCATTAATGGCAAAACCCTAATACTTTAACAGTTTTACAAATTAATCCTTGAGCTAGCTAGATTAAGCTACTACGATCTCGAAAATATAAAAATCATAAAAAGGGGACAAAAATACATACCTAATTGAGCAAAATAAGCTTGCCCAAACTCAAGCTTCCATGGCTATGTTTCTTTCTTCTTCTTCTTTTTTTGTGTGGAAAATGATGAGAATAGATTATTTTATTTTATTTATTATAACTTTAATCACTAATTTCCAAAATTACCCTTAATAATTTATTCAATTTCCAATGATGACTACTCATGCTTAACCACTAAGCACTTTAATGGCCTATTTACTATATAATGACCTCCAATTTAAAATTCTATAGCTATTTAATATCTTTAGGTATTAGAACACAACCTTTACACTTCATGCAATTTAGTCATTTTTATCAAATTAGGTATGCAAACGGTAAAATTTCTTAACGAAATTTTTATACGATATTTCTATCATATTGTAGACCATAAAATAATATTAAACTAAATTTTCTAACTTCAAAGTTATGGTTTTGAAACCACTTTTTTAAATTTTACTAAAAATAAGCTGTTACAATTAGGGTTTTAAAGATGGAAAAAGAGCTCGAATTGCTCTTAAAATCGAATTCAGCACGCATAGGAAATCATTGTGACGTCGAGTGCTTCCTCGTCGCGACGTGGAATCTGTTTTGGCCCTCCCTTGCATCTATCTTTAATGTCGCAACTTCTATGTCCTGTTGTCATGACATCAGTAGCAGTTTCATCCCAGAAGTTGCATTGTCAGCTCCTAATCCATCCTACATAACCACATAATCTTTATTAGTAATAAAATACCATAAAAACTATTAAAAATTATACTATTACTGCTTAGACTCTAAAAGCAAAAATTATTACTAAAATGACTCAATTTTACTCTTAAACATGCTATAACAAGTGTAAAAGGATATAAAATAAGCATGATAAATTGTGGTAGATTAGTTTCTAACTTTGCCAAGCTTAATCGATTCGATGGTGGCAATTTTCGATGATGGCAGAAAAAGATGCATTTCTTGCTATCAACTTTGAAGATTGATTATGTTTTGATACTCCAAGATTGGAAGAGAATTGAAACGAATCTATTGTTGTAACACGAGAAAGGCAAAAATGGGACAATGTTGATTACATGTGCATAAGCCACATATTGAATAGTTTATCCGATGGTTTGTTTAACACCTACCAAAACGAGGTCACCGCTAAGGAACTATGAGACAAATTGGAGACAAGATACATGTCTGAAGATGCTACAAGTAAGAAATTTATCATTTTGATAATTATCAAATGATTGATGGTCGTTCTGTTATGGAAAATTTTCGTGATATTCATAAAATGTTGAATCAGTTTAAACATTATTATATGAAAATGGATGAAATGATTGATATATCCTTCATTATAGACAAATTTCCTCTATCTTGTAAAAACTTTAAAAGAAGTCTAAAACATAAGAAAGATGGAATATCTTTTAAGGCTTTGGCAAGTCATCTTCATATTGAAGAAGAATATCGAAAGTAAGATCAGAACTTTGATTTTGAAAATGCCAAAGTGCATATTACGAAGGAAGTACAAACTACTAAACCATCCAAGAAAAGTTTCAAATAAACTGCTAGAGCACCTAAGTTCAAAAAGAAACAAAAAAGCTTATGCTACCATTGTGGTAAGTTGGGACATTGCAAGAATGAATGTCTATTTTTAAAGAAGAAATATTCTTCTAAGGTTGATAATAATGAACAGTTCATTGCCGTGATTTCTTAAATTAATATGGCACAATATGATAATGCATGGTGGCTTGATACTGGCGCAACCAAACATGTTGCAAAGACAAAAGTATGTTCACAAAGTTCACACAATGTGAATATGGCAATGAGTTGTATGTAGGGAATTTTTCCACCTTAGTAATCAAAGGCAAAAGGTTTGTTGAACTACAATCTACTTCTGGAAAGGTTTTAATATTGAATGATGTATATTATGTACTAGAAGTTAAGAAGAATTTAGTGTCTCGAAGTTTGTTGAATAAGTTTGGTTTAAAATTTGTTTTTGAGGCAGATAAGTTTATTCTATCTAACAGAGGGATTTTTTTTGGGGAAAAGGTATATGTATAAAGGTATGTTAAAACTCAATATTATTAATAAGAATAAATATATTCTTTTTGGTTATATGATTGAATCTTCTTGTTTGTGGCATTATAGATTAGGTCATTTAAATTATAGAAAATTGGATAACATTCATAAGTTATATTTAATTCATGTTTTTAATAATCATATTGAAAAATGTAATACATGTATGCTGGCTAGAATTACTAGAAACCCTTTCCCTAAGGTTAAAAAGAACAAAAATGTTTGATTTGATACATAGTGATTTATGTGACATGCATAATGTTGGAAAATCGAGTTTGGAAAACGCAATAGAAAAATAAGTTTAAGGAAAAATAGAGTTTTAATTTTTTTTTCCAAAACTAGAACTTGGTTATGATATCTAAGTAACAAACACTTAATCAAAATTGTACCATTTCGATTCATTTAGGATGAACGCTTAGACTGAGTAGTCTTCTCCACTATCCACAAGCTCATGCTTGTCGAGTTTCGGCTTGCTTCGAATCAGAAAATTTTTCAAAAAATTACCAGTAGGGTAATTCAACAATTTCTTTAAACTTCTAGGCCAAGTTGTAAATAAGAAAATATCTCTAAAAATTTTTGAAATAATTTCTTCAGAAAATTTTCTCTCTACAAATTTCTCTTAAATTCAAGTGTTTCAAAATAGAGAGAGTTTAGAGAGTTCAATTATTATTAAACTTAATTATTTTAATATTAAATTAATATAATACTTGTCAAGATAAATATTAGATTCAATTTAATATTAAGATCATCATTTTAATATTAAATTAATAAAATACTATCATGATAAGTATTAAATTAAATTAAATATTAAATTTATTAAAATAATATTATTTTTGAAATAGTTAATTTGAAATCAAATTATCCGATAAAATAATATTTATTTGTCATCGGAATGTCACCGTCGTTGCCGCTAGCACCATCGCATCCGATGGTGCCATCGCAAGTGCGACAGCCTTACAACACCCCGGGCCAATTCAATCTAGGCTAGTGATGGCCCAATCAATCCGATCTTGCCATTGGTTGGACTGTCGGTCCGGTTTCAAATATCAGACCCGATTCGACCAATTTTTGGGTATTGATTTTGGGTTATTGGGCCCAATTTTCAATCTCGGATCCAATTTTCAAGTTTAATGACCCATTAGGACAATTGTCTGACTTGAAAATTAATTTTAAAAAATATCATATTAATTAAATTTTACTTGATTAAAATTAGTTTTCTAAAAAATCACTTAGATTTTCCAAATTAATTTTTCAAGAAATTTTTTTAATCAAATTCTCTAGTTGAACAATTCTCATGGCCGCCTAATTCCACATCGAATAAATCGACTCAATTAAATTATTTTCAAAGTCGTAGATTTTCCTTCTGATTCAAATACAGTCTGAACGAGCTTTTGTTGAGTTAGGGGAGAGACCAATCAGACATATACAATTAGGCTTTAGTAATTGTAATTATGTCCAAAAGCATCGTTCCAATAATTCGCAATTTACTTAATTATGGAGTTAGTCCGCAAGAAGTACCATAATTGAAAACTCCTTATTGTATACTCTTTACGAAAGCAATTCATCCAACTGCTTTGTCTAATGACCTCGTCATGCGTGTGTTAGCCTCATATGATATCATTGATTCCTTTGAGTTAAATCCATTCACTCAATATAATTTTATTTTATCTCATTGTCACAATTGTGTCTTCTTAATGGTTAATATGATAACTGCCAACAAATGATTATGATAAATCGTTCGAGAACAAACAACCTGTGGTCACGTTATATATTTATCAATCCACAAAATACCAATAAGAGGATATCATTAACTCTTTAATCGAGCTATTAATTCCATTATTGCTAGTAAAGCCATGCCATACACAAATCATGTACCCAACGCACTAGCTATGGGCTCGATCATCTTTAAAGAATAATCCTCCACTTATATCAAAGCACATGAGTTACATACCCATGGTCAGTGACTAACTTAGGATTTAGGTAAATCATACCATAAACGTTACAAGTGAATTAATTCACAAACGAATTCAGAATTAATTCTTCTTGGGTCTAGTCCAATGTATCATTCTTCTAATGAATACATCTATGTCTCTACCCATGAAGTCAACTGCTTCGATAGTCAATACTAGTCATCTCCCTAATTGAAATTGTAGATGACATAATAATGCTTCTAAGTATTTGAATCAAATGCTCATTTTGATTCTTTTACGAGATTACCGACTCATTTAGATTATTTACTGAAGTAAGTTATATTTCTCGCAATGTAAACGTTCTTATAGTGCCACTTTTCCTCAGTTTGAACTTAGACAATTAATGAGCTAACATTTGTTTATCACAATTTTACTATGCATGCAAAACATGAAAGAAAAAACACAAAAAATATAATAGTGAAATGTAAAATTAACTTTATTTATTTATTCATTGTTCAAATACATAGAAAACAATTACATGTTTACTACAAATGGGCACATTTCCCAATAATCTCCTACTTACCCTAGTGAAGTAAATGTTTCATGTTTCACATTCCCATATTCTCGACGTGTTTGTTAAAACTCCTAGCTACAAGAGTCTTAACAAATAGATCCACAAGGTTATCTTTAGAAGCTACTTTCACTACATATAATATTCCTACTACGAAATAGATATTTGGACGTGTGCAAAACATCTCATACATAAGGCTTTCAACTGTCAAAGCATATAGAACCTTACTCATATGTTCTCTTTCTTTCGCTACTTAGGACAATCATCCAAAGAAAGATGAAAACTCGATACAGTTGACTGAGCGTCTGGCTTCGTATCGATCATTGCAAACTATTCCAGTACCTTACGGTGTGTGAAGCTTGTGATTGAGCTATTACGATGTGTGAAGCTTGCGATTGAGCTATCATTTTATTCTTTCGATCCCTAAGGATTCGAATTCTAAGAATATAACTAGCTTCAATCAAGTCTTTCATGCTAAACTGTTGACTTAACCACAGTTTAACTAATGACAACTCTTCTACATTGTTTTTGATAAGTGGAATATCATCAACATATAAAATAAGGAATACCACATTTTTATCCTTTATACGCTTATAAACACAAGTTTTATCAGCATTTTGCTCAAACCCAAAAGTTTTAATCGTTTGATCAAATCTTTTATTCCATAAGCGGGACGCCTGCTTAAGTCCATAAATGGATCTTATCAGTTTGCAAGCTTTTTGTTCCTTTCCTTTGACAACATAGCCAGTAGGTTGAGCCATGTAAATGGTCTCACTAAGATAGTCATTCAAGAATACAGTATTGACATCTGTTTTTCAGATCTTGTAATTGTGAGCAGAAAAAATGGATAAGAGTATGCGGATAAACTTGACCATGGCTGCTGGAGAGAAGGTCTCATCGTAATCGATGCCTTCTTTCTATGTGTAGTCTTTTCTTACAAGTTTAGTTTTATGTGTTCCTATTTTCCTTTCCGCATTCTCTTACTCTTGTAGATCCACTTACACCCTATGAGTTTAATCTCAACCGGTAAGTCTACAAGTTCCCACACTATATGGGATTTCATTGAATCCATCTCGGCATCCATGACTTGTTTCCAAAGCTTGGAATCAACGTCCTGCATAGCCTTCTTATAAGCGAGTGGATCATGATCCTCATGATTGACTTCTTTATTATAAATACCACCATCATAGATAAAGAAGTCTGGTTTATTAGAAACTCTCCCACCACGATAGATTCCTCTATGTTATTGATTATTTGTAGGTCTTTCAACAACTTTCTCAAGAATTGAACTTGGTGATTGTTCTACAACTCATGAAAGTTCCTTAAGTACCACGTTTATAACACCTTTAACCCGTATCCGTCGCTAGAATAGGGTTACAAAGCATTCTCGTAAAAACATAACTTAAAAACATTCAGTTCCAAACATTTCATAATTCATAGCATAATCCATTCAAACATATGCATATTGTCCCTTATTCGAGCCCTCGAGGCCTTAGAAACACTTTAGAAATGATTTGGGACTAAATCGGGAACATTTAAAACATTGAGGGAGAAGTTAGAAAAATTTATACTGCAGTGGTACACAGCTGTGTGGCCAGGCCGTGTGACTCACATGGTTGAGACACACGCCCGTGTAACATTTGAAATAGGGACACATGGTCGTGTCCCAGCCCGTGTAACTCTCTGAGTCGGGTCACACGGCCAAGCTACACGCCCATATGCCAGGCTATGTAACTTTTGAAATGGCCTCATACGCCTGTGTGCCAGGCCATGTAACTGCCTGACTTGTAACCTTTTAAAACCTACACGGGACACACGGTCGTGTCGCATGGCCGTGTGTCACACACGCCTGCGACACATGCCCGTGTCTTAGGCCGTGTGGACAAGAAATAGGCTAAAATGAAGTCATTTCTTTCATCCAATTCAAGCACGTACCTACAAGCCATTTGCACATACAACCAATATGTTAAAACATGCTCAAAACATGCATAATAAGACCAATTCAATAGGCATCTCAATCACAAACAAGCATTCATACCTAAATTTATGTTTAAATTGTCATATTTTATCCAAACATACTTAACTAATTTCTATATCAAAGCATACCCTAATTGATCACATTGCAAAAATGCCAACACTTACCACTTTGGCCATAAAATCGTGCATCAATTTGACCATATAAACACCAACCATCAAACATCAAAGTGCCAAAAGCACACCAACCATAATACCATGTATACAAGCCAAACATAACAACTAGCTTATTGAACACAAGTCTACCTATACATGCTATTATAACCATGACTAAAACATCAAAATCTACCAATATAATCTTTGAATAGTGTGAAAGGTCTCCGACGAGCGTCTAAACCTGTTAAGCTTCTGATAATCTATAAAACATAGGAAAGAAAACAACGTAAGCATATAATGCTTAGTAAGTTCGCATAACATGAACACAACTTACCATTTCTATGCACAACTTTAAAATTTAAACATGAACCGATACAACATAAGCTTGGCACAAGCCTAAGCATCATCAACAACACAAGTTAGTGTTTAAACACATAACTTAACAAAATCATCACATGGTAAGATAGATTTCATGTACATAGCACATTTGAATTCATACTTTCCATAAACATGGTTATACATACTTTGATCATCAACAATTCATACATTTCCATAGGTTCTTAACTTAGCTATTGGAACACACTTACCGTTCCTTCCCTTTTCATGTTGTTGAGCCACTTAGAATAATATCGGATACGCGAGAAGCTCACACAAAGTGTGCTAAACATATGGTCAAAACCATTCCTTTTCTTTTTCATTTACATCGATGCTCACTCGAGCCATAAATGGTTCTGCTCACATAAGCTGACAGTCGAAATGTAGCTACATGATGCCGCTCACAAAAGTTGGCGAGTATCCGCAACAAATGCCGAAACTTAGCCATCGATAGGACATTCAAGACCAGCACCCGAAACATGGTAATCCTAATGACATGCCATTAATATCCTATACATTCCTAAGATTCAAACGGGGCTCAATAGTTGTCGTAACGTCATTGGATTTTTGTTGTAACATGATATGATAAATAGCATAATATTATATAAATCAAATAACATTAAAACGTTATTAAACATATGAACTTACCTCGATTTTAAAGATGTCAAAATATAATCACTAATCCGAGACTTTATCTTTTCCTTGATCTAGATCCGTACGAGGCTTAACTTGATCTAAATAAGCAAATTCAATCCATTTAATATTTATTTTATTCAATTCAGTCCAAAATTCATACTTTTGAAAAATTATATTTTTACCCCTAATATTTTAACTTCTTTACAATTTAGTCCTTAAGCTCATAAATTAACATTTATGCAATTTCATCCACATATCATGCTTGCCGACTTATCTATGGACTCATATCAACCCACACAAATTAGAAATTTAAAATTTTATCATGATATTTTATTACTTTAACAAATAAGTCCCTAAATGATAATTTCATCAAAAATCACTTTATAAAAGTTGTTCATTTAACAACAAGGACTCAATCTTTCATCAAACCTCATAAATCATGCAACAAAATTCATGATAAAACCCTAATTCCTTAAAAATATTACAAATTAGTCCCTAGGCTAGTTAGATTAAACTACAATGATCCCATAAACATAGAAATCAATAAAAAAAAGGATGAAAACACACTTACATGCAAGGGAGATATAAATGAATGCTCAAGGTGCAAAAATGGAGAATTCTTCCTTTCTCAATTCGATGGAAGAAGACATTAAAAGATGATGTCTTTTGTTTTTACATATTTTACCTAATTTATTTATTAAATTACTTTATTAACCTTTAACTTTTAACTTAAAAATCATCTAATTTATGTCCACTCATAATAATAATGGTTTAATTAGCACATAAATCCCTTAAAAATTTAATTTCATAGCTAATAGACACCTTTAACTAATGGAACTACACTTTTGCACCTTTTACGTTTTAGTCTTTTTTACTTAATTAAGCTCGCAAACGACAAAATTTCTTAAACGAAATTTTTATACTACACTACCAACATACCATTGACATTAAAATAATAATAATTTTTTTTTCACGTCAGATTTGTGGTCCCCAAACCACTGTTCTGATTTCACTGAAAACGGGCTGTTACAACTTTACTTCGAGGCTTAAAGTTATCCATGTAGCTTTTCTCAAGAAAAGTAGCATGAGTAGAAAATTTAATCGTATTATATTTTGGCTTGTAGAATAATCCACCCTTTGTTTCCTTCGAATATCCTACAAACATGCATAATTCAATCTGTGCATCACACTTCTTTGCATCCTTATCCAGAACGTGGGTCGGACAATCCCATATTCTAAAGTAATTTAGAGCGAGTTTCTTTCCATGCCACAGTTCATAAGGTGTCTTACAAGTAGACTTGGTTGACACATCACTTAGAATATAGTAAGTCTTTTGTATCGTATATCTTAGAAGGAAGTAATGAGTTGTGAATAGCTTAACATTGAACGAACCATGTTAAGTAAGGTTCTATTCCTTCTCTCAGCTACGCCATTCTATTGGGGAGTACACGGCGCAATCAACTAGGATAAAATCTCATACTTTATGAGGTATCCTAAGAACTTGTTGGACAAGTATTCCTCACCTCGGTCAGGCTAAAGATTCTTTATGGATAAATCTAATTGTTTTCCCATTTCTGCATGAAACTCTCAAAATTTATCAAAAGTTTCGCTTTTACGTTGGTCTCTCACGCGCTGCCACGTGTCATACTCTTTGGCTTGAAAAGCGTGAAACTCTCGAAATTTATCAAAAGTTTCACTTTTGCATTGGCCATTCACGCGTTGCCACATATCACTCTTTTTGGCCTGAAAAGCTGTCCTCCTTTAATTATTTTTCATTTTATTTTATATTTTTAAAAACCCTTTCATTTATTTATTTTTCCTTTCTCTATCTCTACCTGACCTATTCATCTTTTACCTCTCTTCTATTTGTTTTGTTTTTTTTTTTTTTTGTCTTTTTATCCTTTTACCAATTTTTCGTTTTCTATCTCTTTGTATTATCTGTTCATAACGCATATATTGAAGGAAGAAAATAATAAAAAATGTCAACGATTTTTAGTCTTCTCCAACTTCATCTCCTTCTTTTCTTAGACTTTTCAAATCTCTTTCATTTCCTTTTTTCTCAGATTTTCAAATCTAAAAAACTTTCAATCAAAGCTTTTTCTCTGTTTCTTATTTATGTTTAATCAAAACCCTTTTCAATATATGTTTGGAAAAGGGAGATTTTGGGTTTATAGAGAACATGGATAGGTTTTGTTTTAGGAAAACATGGAACTTGTTTCAAAAAGGGTTTTGAGAGTTCAAATTGGATCATTGAGTAGGGACTAAGTTTAGGTTTATGGGTTGTTGCAGAGTGTTGTAATAGAAGCTAATGAGTGAATTTGGGGTTTTGGTATTGGGGCTTGAGGGTTTAATGGGGAGAGAAATAGGAGGTGAAGATTGGACATTAATGTTTCGTGGAGGAAGGTTTATTTCTTAATTCTTTAAACCATTGTAGTTATGGAAAGTAACCTGAAAAAAAAGGGAAATAATAACCATTTCTTATTTTCACTTAACATGGTATTCATCATGTCTATTGTGTAAAAAGATGGTGATAAACTCTTCATCTATCACAAAAGTTATTAGCAATAGTTTTCCCTTTAAAATTTATATGGTAGGAAATGTCTTTTTGCACTTTTTTGCTTCTTTGTTGTCTACATGTGTTCAAAACATTCATGAGATGAAGTTCACGAGACTGTTAGATACATTGTTGAATGGCGATTGAAATTTTTTTAGCAAAATTGGTTGTTTGGTTAAGGAAGAGAGGTGAACTGGATTTTTTTCTCGAGAAACAAACAGAAAAAAGTAAATGGAAGAGAAGGATTTTAATGTTGAGGAAGGAAAAGATTGGTGTAAAAAAATAGTTGACTGTTACTGCAAAACAAGAAAGGAAAAAACGAAAACAAAAAAAAAAAGTTGTAGTAGCCAAAGAGGTAGAAGAAGACGATGGGGAAAAAATTTCAAAGGAAAAAAAATAAATGAAAGGCTTTTTCAAAAAAATAAAATGAAATGGAAAATAATTAAAAGAAGATAGCTTTTCAGGCTAAAAAGAGTGGCACGCGGCAACATGCAAGTGGCCAGCGCTGCCACATCAACAAAAATTTAATGCCATTAGGCTCAGGTACCAATATAGTGGACGAAAAAACAAGTTTAGGTACCAGTCTGGGACAAAAAAAAAACCATAAGTACTATTTTGAGAGAAATGTACAAGTTCGAGTACCAAATTTATATTTAACCCTAAAATTTATAATTTCATACTGTAGTTTGAATGGATGTCATACTCTGATTCGATTCAATTTTTGGCGAATCGCAATATTTGGCACGCCAAAGTGCCATTGATAGTTTTTGCAATGGTTGAGAAGCACAAATTTGATCGAGTGATGCGCCAATTCGAGTTTAGGCATGAATCTAATCGAGTGATGCAACAGTCCTACAGGACGCGCTTTCAGCCTCATGACTGCCACCTTAGCAGAAAATGCTTCTCTTGGTTGCTATCTCAGCAAAAAAACACTTCCTAGAGGACACATTTTCAGTTTCTTTCTTGAAAATTGATCTATTTTCCTAAATTTAAGAAAAACGACCTATATCCATAATTGACTTTTAAAATAATCCTTTTTATCTAATTAAAAAAACCATAATTACCAAAATCAACATCAAAATTAAATCTAGATACCAAAAAGTACATTTACCCAAAATTGAAAGGACAAAAATCACTTAAAAGACATAGAAAATGCCAAAACGCCCAAAACCCTTTTGAAATGATAAACCGCTGTCTTCAATCCTAACGATCCTTTTCTTCTTAACATTCTCTACCTTATCTTCTTCAACCTCTCCCTTCTTTCTACTGCAAAGCAATGTCGAACGAAGAGGAGCAACAACTCACTGAGTCACAAGACCCAGAAGATGATGAAGAAGAAGAGCAAGCACAACAACTTACTGAGTCGCCACAGCAATACCCAGACTCCGACTCCGACTCCGACTACTCCTCCTCTTCCTCTGACGACTACATCGAGGAATCCGATTCCGAAACCCTCACTTACACCCGACCCGGAGAGGCCCCACCTGAAACCGTAAACACCCCCGAAACCAACATCCGCAGGTACACTCGGGTGCTGGAGAGCAAGAGAATCAAGAGGATCCAAGAGGAAGAAGACGAAGACTACGTTTACTTCGAAGACTTATGGGATTTTCCACCAGACCCCGAGAATTGGCGGGAAGAGGATTTGAAGGAGTTTTGGGTGGATGCTCCGCTGGAGATGACCAAACCCGGTTGGGACCCGGTTTGGGCTGATGAGGAAGATTGGGAAATTATTAGGGATGAGATTAAGGAGGGCCGGGACCCGGGGATTGCCCCGTTTTATGTTCCTTATCGGAAGCCTTATCCGGTTATACCGGACAATCATTATGATATTTCGAACCCCAAAGCAGTTATTGAAGAGTTGGATAGGATTGAGGAGTTTCTCAATTGGGTCAGCTACATTTTCCCTGATGGAAGCTCGTATGTTAAACCGACTCTCTCTCACTCTTTTCCCCTCATTTTGTTACTATTTGTCTTGTTAAGGCATGCAATTACTTAATTGCAGTGTGGTAGTTTATTTAGGATTGGGGAGTTTGTAAATGAGGTAGCTAAATGTGCATTTGGATAAGTTTGAACTTGGTCAATTCCACGAAGCAGAATTGTGGCTTTATGTTGAAAGTCAGTCCTCCACTCGTTTTTAACCCAGTAGTTTGCTTTTGACATTTTTGAAGTTCCGGGTAATGGTATGCCTGATTCTTGTCTTGCTTTGACTTGTTTGATTACTCATTATAGTCATTCTGCATTTTGTTTAAGGTATGAAGGCACGGTTTGGGATGATTTGGCTCATGGCAAAGGTGTTTATGTTGCAGAACAGGGGCTGGTCAGGTTTGTCAATGCTTAACTCTTCAGTCTTGATTTCTTATATGTTTGTATCTCTTTACTTTATCATAATGCTGTTTTCTGCTTTCTTCATACATTTGTTCTCGTACCATCCTGGATCAAAGGATCCTTAAACATGCAGATAAGATAGTTTATAGTTGTAGGAGTCAGTGATGTCAAGCACTGAGGTGCTAGGGTATAAAAGCAATGAGACCCTTTCGGGCAAGGCACATTAGATCAGTCACATACCTGGTGGCTGGTGCACCTAGGTGAGCTTTCTTGTATGGCGGTAGGTGCAAATAGAAGCTTGCCCAATTGAAGTACTCTTGCATTTCTTTTATTGTTATTATTATTAATAAAAAAAGTGGACAATATCAAATTCCTTACCTGCTTGGCTCTAGTGCCTTGAGTGCACCTTGTGCCCTTGACAACATTGGCAGGATTGAAATTGTCACGTTTGCATTATTCAACCCTGAGAGTGCTCTTTGAATATTTCATTTTCCTCTCTTTTATGGTTCCATAAATTGTTCTGTATTGGACTAATAAGTTGCATCAAGTACTTTTGAGCTGAAAAAAAATTACAAGATGCTTCCTTTTATAGGTATGAAGGTGAATGGCTGCAAAACAACATGGAAGGTCATGGGGTTGTTGAAGTTGATATACCCGATATAGAACCTGTGCCAGGTTCCAAGTATGTAACAATTTGTGAACTATTTATGATGCACTTTGTTATAGCATAGGTTTCACAATCTCAGCAATGGATTTATAAATGATACAACGAAGTTGGAATTTTCCCATTTTGCTAGGCTTGAAGCAAAAATGCGAGCTGAAGGGAAAATTATATCAAGAGATTTCATGACTCCAGAAGATAGAGAATGGTTAGAGATGGATGTTGAGGATAGCATCCGCCTGGCGGATGGGCAATATGAAATACCATTTTATGAGAGTGATATATGGATCAAACATTTTGGCAGAAAACCGTATGTTTCTTTATCAAGTATTCTATTTCTTTCTGTCTTATTATTGTCGTCATTGCATTCGAACCTGCCTCATTTTAATTTTTGATCACATGCATGTTGCTTTTCCTAATCTACTCAATGGTCCAATCTGCACGTGCACATATTGAGCATTTACATTGTATCATGCGAGGTACTTGTACCTTTTTCTGCCAAACTTTTGAGACTTTAGCAGGCATATATCTCAATTTGTGGTGTTATGAAGACAAACATTTCTGTTTCAGGGAGAAGGGTCGATACCGTTATGCTGGCCAGTGGAAGCATGGCAGAATGCATGGGTGTGGTGTATATGAGGTCAATGAGCGCACCATCTATGTATGTGCTTAAAATATAAACCATTTTGTTTGAGTCTCAATTTGTGTAATTGAATCCATTTCTTCCATGAAGATGTAGTGTACATAAGATTCAATAATTGTTGCTGCAGCTCAGTTTTGCCCTCTACTTTATAGGCCTCAGTTTTCTTTAAAAATAATGCTTTCTAGTAACATAATAGTTGAAAAATAGAAAATTTATTCAATATTTTTCAAAAGAAAGATGTTAAGATATAATGGTTTTAAGAGAATGTAACACATTCATCGATTTGGTGGTTGATACTATATATACACACACAGAGAATATATTATTCTTTACTTGTTGTATGAACCATTTCAGCTACTCAAACTCTCTTATAAAAGTGCTTGACTGCTTTTGTGTTCCATAACTTGTAATGGTGCAGGGTAGATTCTATTTTGGAGAGCTATTGGATGATTTAGATGGTTGCGATGAGAACATTTCAGCGGTATTCTTAGATTTTTTTCTACTTAATAAATAGTTCAAAATGAAGTTGGGAGAGAGAAGGGGGGGGGGAGTAAATTCTATAGTATGGTATTTCTCTGACATTGTATTTTTTCAGATGCATGCTGGTATTGCAGAGGTTGCTGCTGCTAAGGCTCGGATGTTTGTTAATAAGCCAGATGGAAGTATGTAGTCTTGCTTTATTAACTATTTGATTTGCATAGCCACAAAATCTTGTTTGACACAGTAACTTCTATAATTTTATACATAGAAACATGATAGAGCTGTGTGTGTTGTGGACACTTTTATTGGTTGCATATTTAAGAGGAAAAAGGCATCCGTCTAAGTCTTTAAAGTACAATTATTTACTTTTTATTTTACGTTACTTTTACTTTGGGTTTAGTTTATTTTAAGCTATTTTTAATTATTAGGATTTAGTTGTTTTATTTCCTTCTAGAAACATAGTTTTATGTAATTAATCCCTATTTAAGGACTTATTGGAGAATAAAAACATAAGCAGAATTTCTATCTATTTTTTAAGAGATGTAGGTCTCTCTCTAAATGAACCCTAAAGGTTTCAGTCTCCCTTCGATGAGTTGATCATCAATCACCATAGGTTGTTCTAGGGCTAGTGATAAAAGGAAGACCATCGCTTCCAGCGTTCCTGTTAATCACCCAGTGACTTGGTCCTATCCCCACGTTCTCAACACTGCAAGTTTCTTCGACAAAAATGCATAAGGTATATTTGACATAATTCTCTTATAAATTGTCCCTACAAGCATCTGTCATGGTTGACACAAGAGTTCTGTCCACTAGTGTCAATCATGCCAACTAATGTTCAAGCTTGTGCTATATAGATCATGGTTGTAGAGCTATGCTCGAGTAAGAAACAGAAAGAGAGGAAAAGTAAAAGGAAAATAGAAGTGGCTGAACTTTGTACCTTGTGGTAACTGGATAAGTCAACGTGTTGACTTGTGATGAAGCTGACTATATTGAAGTTGTAGATTCTTATATTTAGAGATGAATATGGGCTATAAGTTATCGATGCTAAACCCTCCCTTGAAGTCTTCTGCTTTTCTGTTTATTGGGTGCAAAAGAAAGCTCTTTGGAGATTCATGGAGCCTCTTGATGACTGTTCTGTATAATTTGTTATCTGAAATTTGAATGCATGACTTTTTCTGTCGGATTTACCCTCTACATGATACTTTGGAATCCCTAATCCCTATGCCGTTTTACATTTAATCACTGACAATTTTAAACATTAACCTTATATAATCTTGACTTGCACGTATAGTGGTTAGGGAAGAGAGAGGTCCTTATGGTGATCCTCAACATCCCTATTTCTATGAGGAGGAAGATGTGTGGATGGCACCAGGCTTTATCAATCAGTTCTACGAAGTAAGTAAAAGCTTTTCTTTTGCATGGTGGATTCTTCCTGTAATAATGAAAAGGGAGAGAAAATAAGTATGTTAGTTGGCACTTGGCAGGTTCCTGATTATTGGAAGACGTACATGCATGAAGTTGATCAGGAAAGAGAAATGTGGCTAAACTCATTTTATAAAGCTCCCCTTAGGTTACCAATGCCTGCAGAGCTTGAATATTGGTGGTCGAAAGGTGTTCTTTATTCACTTCAGTTATTATTTCTTAAGTCTCCGAAAGTGATATCAAAAATTCTTTTTCTTTTTTTGGTTTTTTTTAAATGGATGTTTACATTTTCTTGATCAGATGAGACTCCTGAATTTGTACTTATCAACAAAGAACCGGAACCTGATCCTGAAGATCCGTCAAAGCTAATATATACTGAAGACCCACTCATTTTGCATACCCCAACTGGACAATTGATCAATTACATTGAGGATGAGGAACATGGTGTCCGATTATTTTGGCAGCCACCTCTGAAAGAAGGTGAAGAGATTGATCCAAAGAAGGCTAAGTTCCTGCCCCTTGGATTTGATGAGTTCTATGGACGGGAAGTGATTCAAAAAAGGGATAATATATGGAAGCGTCTAATAACGGCAATAGAAAATGCGTTGAAACCAGGGTTTGATAAACTAGAAAAGTGGACTGACGAGAAGAAGAAGGTTGGTGAGTTGAAGATGAAGCTTATTGAAAAGGAACTTGATCTTATAGAGGCTGAACTGTGTTTGGAAGAGGCCATTGAAGACATGGATGAAGAGCTAAAGAAGAAAGAGAAAGAGGAGGAGAAGAAGATGGAAATGGGTTTGCTGGAGGATGAAGAAGGTACCTCTGTCGTGGCTAACCAAGAGGAAAAAGCCATTCCCAAAGATTTTCACAAAGTTGTCGATGAAGAGGAAGATGGAGAGGAAGACGAAGACGAAGATGAAGACGAAGAGGATGATGATGATGATGTTACACCGTCCAGTTTTGGATCTGTTGCTGCTGATCAGAAGGGAAAGAAGCCTAGGGAGCCTCCATTCTCTTCATCTTCATTGTCGTTTGCTTCTTGCAGCCTTGTTTCAGCGGTAAATTCTTATACAATTCAATTTTATTTCCATGTTTTGTTCTCATTTCTGTTCTAACTCTGTGATTTGCATGTGGAGGAAGAAATGGTCTATGAAGGTATGGCCTTTGCTCTTTGACTAATAGGGAATTTGTCTGAAAAGCCTTTATTCCGATATCAGATAGTAACCGAAATGACCATTTATGTCTATTCTGTTTATTTTCACAATTCTTTATGCTAATTGAATGGGTAGTCATTTGGAAGTTGCATTGCTTTTATATTGCTGATTTCAATAGTTACTATCTTTTGCTTTACAGGTTCCATCTACATTGCGAGAATCAATTTTAGCACTGAAACAACGTAGATTACCACTAAAATCCCATCCTCCGTCAAGTGTGGAAAGCGCCAGTGATCCATTGAAAATAATTGATTCAGTCAGTTTCCCTTTGGTGCTAAGCCACAAAGGAAGGTTGAGGGCATTCAAGCAAGATCATCATAAGTTTCCACCACAAAACCAATCTAGTGGAAAGAAGTCTCAGTTACACTCCTTATGCAAGATCTTATCATGTCCTTCAACTACTACCAGAAGTCGTGTTAGACGACCTGGAAATCTTAACCGTTCTGAGCTGCATGCTGCACCGAAGAAATATTCAGACATCTTATCTTTGCATATTCCGGTTTGTTATTTGGAATCATACCCAGATACTAAAAGGCATTGAGCCTCATTGTAGGAACTTGAATGATTGCACTTACGAGGGTCAGAGTCTTTGTTGAGGTTGCATTTGATTGCTTTTTTGGCCAATCTTAATTTAAAGTATACACTTAGCTTTTGTTTTTTAAAAACAGAGAAAAATAACGTCAAAGTTAAGACATTGAAAAATCATTTTGAGCTATGGCACATTTTTTCCTATACAAAGAAAAGCTTAGACGATGGGCAAAATCTCTTCTGGAAGATTTCTTGGATGCTTTGATTCTTTTAAGAAAGTTGAAGGATCAACGAAAGTTTCATTCAGGCAATTGGGATTTGGGGTGAATGATCAACTTCAGTACTTTTGGTTCTATTGGTTTTAATTTCATGTAAAATTTCACATTGGGTGTGCTGTGACTAGGAGTGTAAATGGGAAAAAATTATACTCTTGGAAATTTTTTTGAATATTGGAAATCAAATTTGAATTCTTCTTTGTGATTTACAGCAAGTTGTGCTATCACATGAGCTTTAATATTTGAGCTTGACTTTGATTCGTATTCGTATCAAATTTTGAACATTAACAATCGAATATGAATCATGAGAATTGGTTTTATTTTTTATCAAGTAAACATGGTAAATGGAGCAATCTCAAGATTGATGTTTAAAGTAGAATTCCCTTGCATTTCAAGTCAAGAACATTTGTTTAAACCACTATAAAATTCCACCACTTCTGCAAACTGTGCACCCGAAGCTCAAGACTCCTCAGCAAATATTATGGTCCAAATGCAACGAAATTTAATGTTTAAACCACCATAAAACTCCATTACTTCTCCAATCTTGAAGAACTAACATGGTATCTGGACGTTCATAATCATGTGCTTTAAGTACAAAGACTCCTCAACAAATATTGTGATCTAAAAATAACGAATACTAATAATTAAATCACCATAAAACTCCATCACTTTTGCAATTTTGAAGAATCAACATGACATCTAACACTTGGAGGCTCATAATCATTTGCGTAGGTACAATATATTATTCTTTGAAATGTTTATTGTACTTGTGTTGTCAAATGTTGCAACACTTTGTTTAACACCATAGTGACATCTAACGCTTGCTTTATCTAGAGAAGTTGTGTACGGTAACTTCAAGCAAAGATATGCTTAGTCTTTATAGTTGATATGGAGATAGAAATTTGCTTTCTAATGTCAGTGCAGTCAACATAAATATAGCAATTTAAATCCAACAATGGAGGTTTCTATTGGATAGTCTAGCAATTGTCAAATATAATATTTCAATAATTCTAACCCAAAAGTTTAGCAAATGAGTTCATAAGCAATGGATGATGAACTATAAAAGTTTATCTGTTTAAGTTCAATCTAAAAATTTAACCTAAGAAAAATGTGCGGAGAATTTTATCTAGAACCATGAAATTGTTGGTGCCTCCTTCCCTGAAATAGTACCCTTGTATTGATTCTTTTTATGTTTTTGTTTCACCCGCTAAATTTTAATTTCTATGTAATATTTTTTAAAAATTTAAAATTAAGATAAAATTAAGAGAATGCATTAAATTTAAAGGTAAGCATTTTAAAAATAGAACCAAGTTAATAAAAAGGTGTAAAATATTATTATCTACCAAATTCACATGAAAAAAATATCATTTGTCTATACTTACCAAAATGAAAATAGAAAGCAACCATGGGTACCACAAAAATCACTTAAAAGACATGGAAAAGGCCAAAACGCCCAAAACCCTTTTGAAATGATAAACCGCTGTCTTCAATCCTAACGATCCTTTTCTTCTTAACATTCTCTACCTTATCTTCTTCAACCTCTCCCTTCTTTCTACTGCAAAACAATGTCGAACGAAGAGGAACAACAACTCACTGAGTCACAAGACCCAGAAGAGGATGATGAAGAAGAAGAACAAGCACAACAACTTACTGAGTCGCAACAGCAATACCCAGACTCCGACTCCGACTCCGACTACTCCTCCTCTTCCTCTGACGACTACATCGAGGAATCCGATTCCGAAACCCTCACTTACACCCGACCCGGAGAGGCCCCACCTGAAACCGTAAACACCCCCGAAACCAACATCCGCAGGTACAGTCGGGTGCTGGAGAGCAAGAGAATCAAGAGGATCCAAGAGGAAGAAGACGAAGACTACGTTTACTTCGAAGACTTATGGGATTTTCCACCAGACCCCGAGAATTGGCGGGAAGAGGATTTGAAGGAGTATTGGGTGGATGCTCCGCTGGAGATGACCAAACCCGGTTGGGACCCGGTTTGGGCTGATGAGGAAGATTGGGAAATTGTTAGGGATGAGATTAAGGAGGGCCGGGACCCGGGGATTGCCCCGTTTTATGTTCCTTATCGGAAGCCTTATCCGGCTATACCGGACAATCATTATGATATTTCGAACCCCAAAGCAGTTATTGAAGAGTTGGATAGGATTGAGGAGTTTCTCAATTGGGTCAGCTACATTTTCCCTGATGGAAGCTCGTATGTTAAACCGACTCTCTCTCTCACTCTTTTCCCCTCATTTTGTTACTATTTGTCTTGTTAAGGCATGCAATTACTTAATTCCAGTATGGTAGTTTATTTAGGATTGGGGATTTTGTAAATGAGGTAGCTAAATGTGCATTTGGATAAGTTTGAACTTGGTCAATTGCACGAAGCAAAATTGTGGCTTTATGTTGAAAGTCAGTCCTCCACTCGTTTTTAATCCAGTAGTTTGTCTTTGATATGTTTGAAGTTCCGGGTAACGGTATGCCTGATTCTGGTTTTGCTTTGACTTGTTTGATTACTCATTATAGTCATTCTGCATTTTGTTTAAGGTATGAAGGCACGGTTTGGGATGATTTGGCTCATGGCAAAGGTGTTTATGTTGCAGAACAGGGGCTGGTCAGGTTTGTCAATGCTTGACACTTCAGTCTTGATTTCTTGTGTATGTGTATCTCTTCACTTTATCATAATGCTGTTTTCTTCTTTCTTCATACCTATGTTCTAGTACCATCCTGCATTGAAGGACCCTAAAACATGTAGATAAGATTGTTTGTAGTTATACGAGTCAGTGATGTCAAGCACCAGGGTGCTAGACTATAAAAGCAATGAAGACCCTTTCTTCTATGGCAGCAGGTGCAAATAGAAGCTTGCCCGATTGAAGTTCTCTTTAAATATTTCTTTTATTATTGTTATTTTCTAGAAGTTTAGTATTAGTAAAAAAGTGGACTATGTTAAACTCCCTTTGTTGTGGTCTCTAGTGACTTGAGTCTTGACAACACTGTTAGGATTGAAATGACAGCGTCTGCACTATTCAACCCAGAGAGTGCTCTTTAAATATTTCATTTTCCTCTGTTTTATGGGTCTAGAAATCGTTCAGTATTGGGCTAAGTTGCATCAAGTACTTTTGAGCTGCTTACGCTTTTTTTAAAGAAAAAATTTACAGGATGCTTCCTTTTATAGGTATGAAGGTGAATGGTTGCAAAACAATATGGAAGGTCATGGGGTTGTTGAAGTTGATATACCTGATATAGAACCTGTGCCAGGTTCCAAGTACGTAACAATTTGTGAACTATTTATGATGCACTTATATTATAGCATAGGTTTTACAATCTCAGCAATTGATTATAAATGATACAATGAAGTTGGAATTTTCCCATTTTTCTAGGCTTGAAGCAAAAATGCGAGCTGAAGGGAAAATAATATCAAGAGATTTCATGACTCCAGAAGATAAAGAATGGTTAGAGATGGATGTTGAGGATAGCATTCGCCTGGCGGATGGGCAATATGAAATACCATTTTATGAGAGTGATATATGGATCAAACATTTTGGCAGAAAACCGTATGTTTCTCCGTCAAATATTCTATTTCTTTTTGTCTTATTATTATTTTCGTCATTGCATTTGAATCTGCCTTATTTTATTTTTATTTTTGATCATATGCATGTTGCTTTTCCTAATCCTACCCAATTGTCCAATCTGCACATGCACATATTGAGCATTTACATTGTATCATGCAAGGCACTTGTATCTTACTTTTTCTGCTGAACTTTTGAGACTTTAGCAGGCATGTATCTCAATTTGTGGTGTTAAGAGGACAATCATTTCTGTTTCAGGGAGAAGGGTCGATACCGCTATGCTGGCCAGTGGAAGCATGGCAGAATGCATGGGTGTGGTGTATATGAAGTCAATGAGCGCACCATCTATGTATGTGCTTAAAATATAAACTGTTCTGTTTGATTCTCAATTTGTGTAATTGAATCCATTTCTTCAATGAAGGTGTGGTTTTATTTTTACATAAGATTTAGTATGTGTTGCTGCACCCAAGTTTTTGCCTCTGCTTTATAGGCCTCAGTTTTCTTTAAAATAATGCTTTCTAGTAACATAAATGTTGAAAAGTAGGAAATTTGTACAATATTTTTCAAAAGAAAGATGCTAAGATATAATGGTTTTAAGAGAATGCAAAACATTCATCGTCCTATTTGGTTAATGGTTGATACTATATTACATGCACATATGGTATATTATTTTTCACTTGTTGTATGAACCATTTCTGCTACTCAAATTGTCTTATAAAACTGCTTGACTGCTTTTGTGTTCCATAATTTGTAACGGTGCAGGGTAGATTCTATTTTGGAGAGTTATTGGAGGATTTAGATGGTTGTGATGAGAACATTTCAGCGGTATTCTCAATTTGTTTCCTGCTTAATAAATAGTTCAAAATGAAGTTTCAAAAGGGGGGGGGGGTTGGAATAAATTCTATATTATGGCATTTCTCTGACATTGCAGTTTTTCAGATGCATGCTGGTATTGCAGAGGTTGCTGCTGCTAAGGCTCGGATGTTTGTTAATAAGCCAGATGGAAGTATGTAGTCTTGCTTTATTAACTATTAGATTTGCATAAGCACAAAATCTTGTTTGACACAGTAACTTATAAGATTTTATATATGGAAACAAGATAGATCTCTGTGCAAGTTTCTTCAACATCTTTAAAATTCGACTTGTTCAGGTATATTTGACATATAATTTTCTCTTATAATTGTCCCTACAAGTGTCTGTTATGATTGACATGAGAGTTGTGTCCCTTAGTGTCAATCATGCCAATGTTTCAAGCATGTGCTAATTAGATCATGGCTGTAGAGCTATGCTAGAGTAAGAAACAGAAAGAGAAGAAAACAAAAAGGAAAATAGAAGTGGCTGAACTTTGTACCTTGCGGTAACTGAATAAGTCAACTTTTTGGCTTGTAAGGAAGCTGAATCTTTTGAAGTTGTACATACTCATATTTAGAGATGAATATGGGTTATAACTTATAAGTGTTATTGTTGCTAAAAGCCTCCCTCACAGTCTTTTGCTTATCTGTTTATTGGGTGCAAAAGGAAGTTCTTTGGAAATTCAAGGAGCCTCTTGTTGACTGTTTTGTATAATTTGTTTAATGGGTCCTCTAGAATATGATTTGAAGTTCAAGTGCAGTTTGTCATGTCGAATGTTCCTCATTGCGGAAGGCCTGACTTGACTATACTCTGAAATTTGAATGCATGACTTTCTCTGTTGGATTTACCCTCTACATGATACTTTGGAATCCCTATGCCTTTTTACATTTAATGACTGACAATTTTAAACATTAACCTTATATAATCTTGACTTTTTATCTTGGTTTGCACGTATAGTGGTTAGGGAAGAGAGGGGCCCTTATGGTGATCCTCAACACCCCTATTTCTATGAGGAGGAAGATGTGTGGATGGCACCAGGCTTTATCAATCAGTTCTACGAAGTAAGTAAAAGCTTTTTTTTTTGCGTGGTGGATTCTTTCCACAATTATGAAAAGGGAGAAGAAATAAGTATGTTTGTTGGCAGGTTCCTGATTATTGGAAGACATATGTGCATGAAGTTGATCAGGAAAGAGAAATGTGGCTGAACTCATTTTATAAAGCTCCCCTGAGGTTACCTATGCCTGCAGAGCTTGAATATTGGTGGTCGAAAGGTAATTCTTTATTCGCTTCTGTTACTATTTCTTAGTCTCCAAAAGTGATATGAAGAATCCTTTTCGTTTTTGGTTTTTTTAAATGGATGTTTACATTTTCTTGATCAGATGAGACTCCTGAATTTGTACTTATCAACAAAGAACCGGAACCTGATCCTGAAGATCCGTCAAAGCTAATATATACTGAAGACCCACTCATTTTGCATACCCCAACTGGACGATTGATCAATTACATTGAGGATGAGGAACATGGTGTCCGATTATTTTGGCAGCCACCTCTGAAAGAAGGTGAAGAGATTGATCCAAAGAAGGCTAAGTTCCTGCCCCTTGGATTTGATGAGTTCTATGGACGGGAGGTGATTCAAAAAAGGGATAATATATGGAAGCGTCTAATAACGGCAATAGAAAATGCGTTGAAGCCGGGATTTGATAAACTAGAAAAGTGGACTGAAGAGAAAAAGAAGGCTGGTGAGTTGAAGATGAAGCTTATTGAAAAGGAACTTGATCTTATAGAGGCTGAACTGTGTTTAGAAGAGGCCATTGAAGACATGGATGAAGAACTAAAGAAGAAAGAAAAAGAGGAGGAGAAGAAGATGGAAATGGGATTGCTGGAGGATGAAGAAGATACTTCTGTGGTGGCTAACCTAGAGGACAAAGCAATTCCCAAAGATGATGTTGACAAAGTTGTCGATGAAGAGGAAGACGGAGAGGAAGAGGAAGAGGATGATGATGATGATGATGATGTTACACCTTCCAGTTTTGGATCTGTTGCCGGCAGTCAGAAGGAAAAGAAGCCTAGGGAGCCTCCTTTCTCTTCATCTTCATTGTTTGCTTCTTGCAGCCTTGTTTCGGTGGTAAGTTCTTATACAATTCATTTTTATTTCCATGTTTTGTTCTCATTTCTGTTCTAACTCTGATTTGCTTGTGGAGAAAAAAATGGTCTATGAAGGTGAAGCCTTTGCTCTTTGATGAATAGGGAATTTGTCTGAAAAGCCTTTATTCTGATATCAGATTGTAACTGAAATGACCATTTATGCCTATTCTGTTTATTTTCACAATCCTTTAGGCTAATTGAATAGGTAGTCTTTCGGAGGTTGCCTTGGTTTTATATTGCGGATTTCAATATTTATCATCTTTCGCTTTACAGGTTCCATCGACATTGCGAGAATCAATTTTAGCATTGAAACAACGTAGATTACCACTAAAATCCCATCCTTCGTCAAGTGTGGAAAGCGCCAGTGATCCATTGAAAACAACTGATTCGGTCAGTTTCCCTTTGGTGCTACGCCACAAAGGAAGGTTGAGGGCATTCAAGCAAGATCATCAGAAGTATCAACCACAAAACCAATCTAGTGGAAAGAAGTCTCAGTTACACTCCTTATGTAAGATCTTATCATGTCCTTCAACTACTACCAGAAGCCGTGTAAGACAACCTGGAAATCTTAACCGTTCTGAGCTGCATGCTGCACCAAAGAAATATTCAGACAGCATCTTATCTTTGCATATTCCGGTTTGTTATTTGGAATCATACACGGATACTAAAAGGCATGGAGCCTCATAGTAGGAACTCGAATGATTGCACCTACGAGGGTCATTCTTTGTTGAGGTTGCATTTGATTGGTTTTTTGGCCAATCTTAATTTTAAAGTATGCACTTAGAAAGAAAAATAACGTCAAAGTTAAACATTGAAAAAGCATTTTGAGCATTTTCTCCTATACAAAGGAAAGTCCCAGATGACATATTCCTTGGATGCTTTCATTCAGGCTTGGGGGGAATGATTAACCGGAATTTCATGTAATTTTTAGCTTTGATTAATCGGATAATTTATACTCGAAAATTATTTGGAATTTAAATTTTATTCAAGTGATTTTTTTTTATTATGTTTGATTAGCATTGAAAACTCTCAAAGCAAAATTTGAGCATAAACATTCGAATTTTATCTAGTTATAGATCCAAAGGACCTTTTGACAGGTGGCATTTTCATCATGAAGCTTTTTTTTTTTTTTTTACATTTTAGAAAATGGTTAAATTTTAATTTTAGTCATTATAATATGTTTAAATTTGATATTTACTTTATAATTTAATTTCTAATATAATTTGGTCCCTATTTTTTATAATGTTATTAATTAGCCTCAATAGTTAATATTGTTAACTTTTTTTTGCTCTTTCTCTTTTTACACGTGCCACTTTCATAGTGAAGCGCTTTTTTTTTTTTTTTTTTTTTTTTTTACATTTTAGAAAATAGTTAAGTTTTAGTTTTGGTCATTCTATAATTTTTAAATATGATATTTACTCTATACTTCAATTTCTAACATAATATGGTCCCTATATTTTGTAATGAGTCTCAATAGTTAATATCGTGATATATAATTTGAATGCCTTAAAAGTTGTAGAGGCTGACACATGGATTTTTCTTTTTTTTAGGTTTACTTTGCTTCTTCTTCTTCTTCTTTTTTTTTTTTTTTTACTAAGACAATAGTCAAATTTTAATTTTGTCCCCTAGACTATGTAAGAAACTTGAGATTTAACTTATATGCTTTAGTTTCTGACATAATTTGGTCTCTCTACTTTTATAATGCCATTAGTAGAGGTGAGCAAAACTCGAGTTGATTCAAAAAATAAAATAAAAATTTGAATTTCAAGTTGAAAAAATATTGTTGGATTTTTTCAAGTAAACTTGAATACGTATTTCAAGTTTCAAGTTCGAGTCGCGTTAAATTTTACAATTCGAATAACAAATTGGTGTAAATACTCCTTTTGTCCCTATCAATTTTGAAAATGAGTAAATTGGTCTCTCAACAAAAATTACAAAAAAGAATTCAAAATAATTTTCAAAAATTCAAAATATTTCTAAACTAAAAAATTCTAACAAATATATAAACAAAGTTAAAAATTTAAAAATTTTCTAAAACAATAATTTTGAGACCTAAATAAGTTAACTAATTATTAAGTTTATCGTATTAAAGTTTATTTATTTATTTTGCTTTGAAAAAGTTTTCAAATATATAGGGTTTCAAATTTATGTGCTCTAACATGGAACTAGTTATATTATAACAAAATTTTAATTTGACATGTTTAATTTTTTAATTTAACTCGAACAATTTCACTCTATTTGACTCGACTTGAATTTCATTTCATTCGGCTCAATTTGAAAAAAAAATTCAAACCAAGTTAGGATTATAAAATAGGACTCAACTCAAAATTATTCACTTGATTCGATCAAACGCTCACCCCTAGCCATTAGTTAGTTTAAATAGTTAATATTGTTAACTCTTTCAATCAAAATGCTAACCTTAATTTTTCTTAAGAACACTATTCCAACAACAACAACAAAAAAAAATTACAATGACAATTTTGAATTGGTGTTTTTAAGAAAAAAGTCCTAATAAGTATTTCAACATTATTTTTATTATTATTTAACTATCAAGTGAATATTTTTTTTAATTTAAAATGTCACATGAAATAATTGAATAGAAGAATTTTAGTAGTGATAACAACTGGACTAGAGTTTTAAATAAAAGTAAGAGATTAAATTTAAAAAAAAATTAAAAAAAACATTTTAACCTTTAAATTTTTTTCTATAATTTGATACAAATAAATAAACACGTGAAATATAATCATACTAATTCAATGTAATTATAATGCATAACCGAATACAAAATTAATGGGGACTCTTCAACGGGGTTGAAGGTGTCAAAATCGCTAATGAAGAATTCAGCACATAATATAAGACACCAAACCTACTGTTGTTTGCTGAGAAATCAACTTCATATCACCGTCAATTTAGCACTCAGAAAAGAAATGGTGCTGCATGCTGTCTTGTTATGAAAATGGCACAAGTAAAGCTAGGAAACATTGATGATTTGGACCTAATATTTATCCCTCCCACACTCAATTTCAACCTTAATTATTGTTAACTATAACCCCAAGTTTTCCAATTGGTCTAATTTGCAAGTTCAATGTATTTGAACAGCAACGGACAAGCCACATTAAGACAAATGTCAGCTTCAGCGCACTGTCAACATGTGTTATGTTTGATACTCTTAGTGTCTAAATTTGTACATTAATGGTAATCATGTAATGTTTTTTAGGGTATATATAACAATATTGGTGAGGGAAGGAAATATTAGGGTGTTAGCCCATTCTTTTTAATAAAATATTATTTAAGTGTAAGACTAGAGTTTTAATCTTTGTTCCAATTAAATCTTATTGATTATATGATTTTATACCTTGAAACTTGAATTGATTGTATTTATTTTAAATAATTTTGATGAAATATTTGTTGAAAATTTTGAGATTTTCTGAAAGAACTAAATCTCATATTTCTAAGAAAAACTTTGAGAATCTTGTTTATAAGTCATTATATTTTATTGAACTAATAAGAACCAAGTTATAAGGGTGGATTCACGCATGTGAGAATTAGGCATGAATAACAAGTGTAGTGTAAATTAGTGAATTTCTTTCAATGTGATTATATCGAGACGTTCAAGTCCTTTTATTTTTAGAATTATTTTTACTGAATTTTTAAGAGTCCAAGAAAAATAAATTACTTAACTATTAACATATTGATATAAATTTAGCCAAGTTCAGATTTATTACCATTGCTCACGGCTCACTTTCTATCTATAAGTCCATATTCATTACCATGGCTCATTTTTCTTAAGAACTCTATTTTCTCCACTCACTCATCCTCTCCATCCTTACCAGATTGTTGAATATTTTTCTAATGTAATCTATTGTTGATTTTTGCTCTCGTTTTATAATGGAAGAGCTTGTTAAAATTTGAATTCTATGAATACACTATATAGTGAACTATCCTTCATGACAATATCCAACACCCCTTGAACTATTCAATTTAATCCCAATTCATCAACTCGGTGTAATATTTACCAATAAAATCAATATGTGATCTATTATAAATATATAAGCTTATGCATTAATGTATCAAACACAAACCGACAGATTTAAGGGTTAATTGGTTTTCCATAATACAGTCACTTGGCAAAATTTCTAAGTCATTTGTAACAATGGAGCTCAAACCTTTAAAATTACAAGTTGGGAGCAAGGTATACTATAATTCAAACCGAATTAAATTAAGAATGTATGTGAACAAAATAAAATGTGGGATATGAAATGTTGGACTATATTTTACAAGGCTCATATAATTCAAATCAAGTAACAAATCTTGACCCAATGGTTAACCACCTTCAACGACTCAAATGGTACAACTAACAAAGTAGCCAACAGTAACTTTAATATCCACCCCAAAAATATGACGTATGGTATAATGGTTGTTAAATTCGTCATTTAATTATATAGTCGAAGGTTTGATACTTACTTATTAGAATGGGACATATTTCATTACCATCTATTTACCTCTTTAAAAAACACTCATAATAAAAAAAATTAATCACTACTACTAACCATAAATACCCTAATCTCAATAAAAAAAATATAACCAATTTGCAATTATTGAGCATGTGACTATTAATCTTTTAACATAGGTCACTTTTATGATGGAACTAATTAGTTCACTTGGCTTAGGTATTACATATGAATAACATACGTTGAATGAATGGTGTTTCCAATCATCCAATGCATCGTTCACTTCATTTTAATTTCCCTCTTAACTATTTCACAGTTGGATGCAAAGCCTCCACTATTCATGCCTTCTTTCTTTTTAAGGTAAAAATATTATGAAGACTCTTATACTAAAAGTCATATTATATTTTGATTTTTATATTAAAAAATGAGAAAAATGGTTCATATATGTTAGATCAAATAGAAAATTAGTCTTTTGTTAAAAATTTCATCCATTTTTACTATTAAAATTGGTCGTTGTACATGAGCATTATGTACACGTGGCATGCCACATGTCACAGTTTGGTTATTCTATCAGTCACAGTAAGGACTAATTTGATCTTTAATCTAATATACAGGGACTAATTTGTCTATTTTTTAATATAAGGGCCAAAATACAATCTAACTCCTAATACAAGGGCCTCAATTGTACTTTTACCTTCTTTTCCTTATAAATTTGCAATGATATAATTGCAAATATATGTATTAGAAATTTTATCACACGCGTATGTGTCACGGGGCTAGATCTTTAGTTTGACAAACCGTATGGCTTTAGGCGATTTCTTAGGTTCGAATCTTGCCTAAGTCAGCCTACTTTTGGAAAATGAGAATTCTTGTTAAAATTCTCTAAGGCACCGTAGCAAAATTGAAGAAAACTTGAAAGATAAAAGAAGCTACGAATAAACAAAAAGCCACAAAAAAACGCACACCAAGTGTTTAGTAAATACTCTCAATAGTATTCAATTACTATGAAGGATTACAACTGAATGATTATAGATGAGAGGGAAGGCCTCTATTTATAGTTGAGCTCCCCCAAAATAAATAGTACAAATTGAGTTACATCGACGGTCAAGATTAGAGCCTATCTATAATTGAGAGTTCTAAGGGATTTAAACTCTATACAATACTATCCTTTTAGGATTTATACTAACTACCCTGGTAACTCTAGTTTTACTAGAGTGTTTCGCTGGGTCACTAAGGCTTTAAGTACATGGGCTTCTTTATGAGTTCCATAAATCGGGCCAGTTCTTGTGGATCAAACGAGTCACATTTAATAAGTTGACCTCTATATAGCATTCTGCGCGCAATGATCACGAGCTTTGATCTGCAGCCCATGTGATATGAACGTGGGAATTACATATTTAAAATACAAAAGTATCTTTAAAAATAACATATATTAAATAATGAAACATATGGTTTTAGACTAAATAATGATAACGCATGCAATATGTACGATATTAAAATGAAACAAATTGGATTAAATTGTAAGTAAAACAAAATTTAAGCACCTAAATATATCAAACTAAGAAAATATTAAATGCATACAATTGTTTATCATAGTGTTGTCATCAATCTTAAAGTTGATGTCGAGTTAACTTGTGACAACTCAATCAATAATATTATTAGTATATAAAATTGATAGAGGTCATAAAGTGTGCATAATAAAATTAAAATGTATACAATATTTTATAATAAAACATTGGTTGAGTGGTAAAATTAAAATTTTGTCGACCCAAATGTCATTGGTCCAAATCCCACCATTTGCAAATTATTTATTCTTCTTTTATATAAAAAGATAAAAATACCTTAAAATAAATTATTTTAAATATGAAAGGATATTTTCATAATTTCTCTAATCGAGTTGGTACTCGGTTGACTCGTGACACCAACTCAGTCAAGAATTTGAATAATAGTAAATATAAATATATAATTGACAGAGATAATAAAGTGTGCATAATAAAAAGAAAATACAAAAAAAAATCATGATAAACCATTATTTGAATGGTAAAGTTAAAGTTTTATCTACCCAAACATCATAGGTTCAAATCTTATCATATCTAAATTATTTATTATTTAAATAAAAAGACTAAAATACCCTAGAATATATATTTTATTTTAAATACGAAAAGACATTTTTGTAATTTCTCTAACGTTAGTGTTCAGTAACTCGTGACATCAACTCAATCAGATATTTAAATAACAGTGCAAATGTATTATGTATTGTTTTAGTATATTTAAGGTTTTGAATACGGGTTTTCAATTGGATATAACTACACCAAGAGTGAGCACCATTGTAGCCTTCTTCGAACCAGTTGTTCCAAAGAACTTGACTCCAACAAATATTGAACACCTTTCACCTCGCAATCTTGAACTTCCATGTACAGCGAAGCTAGAATTATTGATAAGGGAGGTTGATAAATATATATATATATATATTCAAAGTAGGCTCGACCCTATGGTTGGGCCTAATATTTTAATTTTTTAAATTTGAGATAATTTTGACTATTAAAATTTAGGAAAATTAAATTAAATTAAATGCTCAATTTTTATTAGATATTATAATTATCTAACTTTATTTTTACCAAATTAATATTTAGGTACTATTAGTTTATTAAATTAAATTAAAAATGTTACTAAATTTATCATAAAAAATTATAAAGTCTATAAAAGAAATCCAATTAAAAAACTTTGAAAATCTTTGGGGGGCCAAACACAAATTTGTCAGGTTATTGTTTACGATGCTATCCAACGTGTAAAATATGAGGCTCTTTCGACAATATGTTTCACTTGTGGTAAGTACAAGCATGTTAAAGAGAAGTGCCCATCGATTGTGACTGACAAAAACCCTGCGATTTTGTCAAACATGGCTGATAAATATCATGATGAGTCGTCGAACGTGGTGGCCTTTCCTCCTGGGGGGGTAGCATGGATGATGAAACAACAGGTTTAGGCAGTAGAGAGAAGGGACCGGGGTTTGGGCCGTGGATGTTGGTAGAAAAAAAATCATCACGGTGGGGGAAGAGGGATCCTTTGGCGGAGGTTATGGCGAAACAAACTAAAAACCCGTTAGGGTCCAGATTTTTTGCGTTGATGGAGAAGAAGGAATCAAGTGTAGATTCGGAGTGTCTGTTGGAGAAATTTCAGGGGAAAAATCAAATGTTGTAGTGGCTGCTAACTTAAGAAATTTTAAACCTAGGGTTAATAAAAAAGGAGATGGGGTTTCTTTAGTTGATGCAGGCCATAGTAGTAATGTGGGGTTAGGCTCATCTAGGGGGCCCGTTATGAGTGATAACTTGGGCAGTTTTGGAGTGGAAAGTTTGGGCCGAAATCCCAAAGCTTCTTTGGATAAGTCAATGGGGAAAAAGCCAATGGGGATGGGTGGGCTTATTAAAAATAATAGGGGGCTTATTGCTAAAATACCCATTTCTAATTTGTCCTATTCTGTTTTTGCAGGTTCAAAGCAAGAAGGCTTACAAAGAAATATTTCAATTGATGATGCAAGCATTCAAGGCAATTTGGAATCTAAGGACCAGGCTAATATTGAAGCTAGAGATTTAGAAAAAATTAAAGCGCATTACAATCTTGTGTTTGACGAATTCGAAGGATTCATTATTCCTATATTCGATAACACACTTTATCCAGGTAAGCACTCAGCAGTAACTTTTAAAAAATGTTCAATCTAATCAACAGGTTAAATCAGGCTTGCGATCAATGGAATTCCTGGATTCGGCCTCAAGTTCGAATTTAACAAGCCCTAAAGATCGAATGAGCGGTGCTAGAGACAATGGCAGCCAAAGTAACCGAAAGACCTCTTTCGCTTTACGGGGTCAAGGGAATCGTTTTAAACCTTCGGAGAACACGCGTATTTCATTAGCTGAGTCTATAGAGGTGATGGCGGAGCTCTTATCTCCTCAAATTCTCAGTAAAAGTTTGAATGCCAAGCTAGACGGTGCAGTTTCAAATTCCAAAGCAATGTTGGCCTTGAAAGTTAGGTATGATCTCCTAATTTTTATCTTATTTCATGAATATTACTATCTTTTCATGGAATTGTCAGGGTTGTGCAAATGTTAAATTCCCTAGAATTTTTCGGGAATACAATATGGAGTACAATCCTGATATTGTTAGTTTGCTCGAACCGAGAGTTAGTGGAGCCAAGGCTGATAGCATTATTGCTAAGTTAGGATTTTAGTATTCTTATCGTGTGGAGATGACCAGCTTTTCTGAGGGTATTTGGCTAGGATGGAGAGATTTTGTTCACCCTGAGGTGGTCTGTAGCCATCCGCAATTCATTTTGACTCAGGTTTAGCAAATGTCTTCTTCACATCATATTTTTATCTCTTTTGTCTATGGTAGTCCCAACAGGCAAACGCGCCAATTTCTTTGGAATGATTTGAGGTCTACTAATCCGTTTGGTTAGAACCCATAGATTGCTATTGGTGATTTCAACGCAATCCTCTCCTCTCTGAGAAATCTGGTGGCCTCTCTAGGGGCAGGAGATGCCCACATTTTGGTGACTTTGTTGATTCAACTGAACTTCATGATTTAGAGTTCAGAGGCCCACCCTTCACTTAGCATAAGGGCTTTTTTTTCGAGAGATTAGATCGTGCTTTAGGAAGTGAAGCTTGGATCCGTAATTTTTCTAACAGCATGGTTTCTCACCTTTCAAAGATTAAGTCAGATCATCATCCTCTCCTTTTGGTTTTGAACTAGATTTTTGGCTGGATGGGTTGAACATCTGGATTTTGATGGTTTTTTGAAAGAAAATTGAGATTTCTTTGGTAATATGTCTGATTCTCTTGGTAAGCTCACTCATAAACTTAAGGAGTGGAAAAAACATGTTTATGGTAATATTACCACTCGCAAGAGAGTACTTATCAAAAGAATTGCCAACATCTAAAAGAAATGGAATTACTCTAGTTCTTACCGCTTAAATCAGGTGGATTTGTCTCTTCGCCAAAAACTTGAGAGTGTGCTTCATTACGAAGAAATTTGGAAGTAAAAAGTGAGGTGTGACTGGTTAAAATTGAGTGACTGGAACACTAAGTTTTTTCGTACTCGTACTTTGCAAAGGAGGAAAAATAATCATATTACCGTAATTTACAATTCTGATGGTAATTGGATCTACGACTCTAAGGCCATTGAAGGTAAGGCGAACGAGTTCTTTCAAAGATTGTATAGAGAGATTCCTGAGCCTTTGGGTATTTTACCTCCTAGCGAATTTCATTAGCTTGATCCAGTTGATATTAGTTTTTTGGGGAAATTGGTGCCGAATTAGAGATTAAGGAGGCTCTGATATAGCACCTCTTAAAGTACCGGGTAGTGATGGTTTTCATGCCCTTTTCTTCTAAAAGCAGTGGGACACTATTGGGGGAACGGTTTGTGATTGGGTCAGGAAGGTCTTCGATGGAAATTCTGTTAACCTTGACCTGAATAATACCTTGATTGTTCTTCTTTCGAAGGTTTAGAATCCTAAAATTTTTGGTCAATTATGTCCTATAAGCCTTTGCTCTGTTCTCTACAAGTTGACGATGAAGGTAATTGTTGATCGTTTTAAGCATATCTTTCTTAAAATTATTACGCAGGAATAGGCTGGCTTTATTGCAGGAAGAAATATTAACAAGAATATTATCTTAGCACAAGAGGTAATTCATACTATGAGAAGTCAGAAAAAAGGGAAATGGATGGTGATTAAAATTGACTCGGAAAAGGCTTATGATAGAGTTAGTTGGGAGTTCATTGACGCTTCTCTCCGAGCGGCAGGTATCCCTGATTATCTCAAAAATGTTATTTCGTCCTCTATCTCTAATTCTACTATGCATGTTATCTGGAATGGATCTTCATTATCTAAATTCAGACCTGTTAGAGGTATCCGTCAAGGGTGTCCTCTTTCTCCCTACCTTTTTGTGCTCTGTATGGAGTAGCTTGGTCATTTGATTCAATTTGCTATTTCGAAAGGAAAGTGGAGCCCTATTCATCTTTCTAGACACAGGTCTGCTATCTCGCATTTGTTTTTTGCTGATAATTTGGTTATCTTTAGTAAAGCATATTCAAAGTATGGTAGAGTTTTAAAAAACATTCTGGATAGATTTTGTGTGTTATTTGGGAATAAAATTAATGCTAAGAAGACCAACATTTTCTTTTCTAAAGGCGTGGATGAATCTACCGTGGATACGATTAGCACTATGTTTGGTTTTCAGTGTGTTCATAATCTTGGTCATTATCTTGGAGTTCTTCTTTTTCACCAGAGAGTCACTAGTAGCACTCTTCAGTTCATGGTGGAAAAAGTGCGTGGTAAGTTACAAAGCTGGGAAGCCAAAAATCTCTCTTTAGTTGGCCGCGTCACTTTAGCTCAATCAGTCCTTTTATCTATTCCTAGTTACTTCATGCAGTCCATGATGATACCTAGGAAAATTCACAATGAGATTGAAAGTTTGGTCAAATAGTTTATTTGAGGGTCTTCCGAGAGGAAAAAGAAGATGTCCCTAGTGGGTTGGGATTTTATTTGTCAACCAAAAGTATATGGTGAACTTGGACTGAGGAAACTCTGAGATCAGAATATATCTTTTTTGTTAAAGTTGGGGTTTAAAATGGTGTTTGACAAGAAAGCTTTTTGGATTCGTGTGCTTAGATCGAAGTACCAAATGAATGATGCGTTACTAGTTTGCATTGATAGGGATAGGAGTTCATTTCTCTGGAAATCTCTCTCCAAAATTTGGGCGTTACTTCGTGAAAGTTTACTTTGGTCTGTTGGAGATGATCACAAAATTCAGTGCTGGAAGGACAATTAGATTCCTAATATTGGGCCTTTGGTTAGACACATTCCTCCTAATGTTAATCTCAACTCTGACTGCCTCCTGCATGGGATGACTACTGAGGAAAGACTGTGGAATTTTGATCTTTTTTGGGTTTGGTTATTGGAAGATATGATCTAGGCTATTAAGGGTATCCCTCCTCCTCATCCTTCTGAAGGTCCCGATAAAATTTCTTGGAGTCACACTTCGTCTGGTGCTTTTTTCTGTTAAAACTGCTTATAAGGCTCTTAAGGAAAGAGACTGGAATCTAAAAGATAAGGAATGGAAGAATGTTTGAAAGTTTCCTGGCCCTTAACGGATTCGTGTCTTTATTTAGACGGCTTTACAGGGAAGAATTCTTAGTAATATGGAAAGAGTTTGGAGAGGTCTTTCGGATGAATCCTCCTGTCTCATTTGTAGGCATCACTTAGAAGATATTTTACACATTCTACGAGATTGTCCTGATGCTAAAGATGTTTGGGCTCAGGTTAATCCAGGTAAGTACCTTTCAAAATTTTTCTCTATTCAATCTTAGGATTGATTTCTTCTTAATATGCAGGATGATAGGTTGATTCACGATTGGGGAGCTAGTTGGGCCTTTTTTTTGGATTGCTTATTTGGCGTATATTGAAAAATCGAAATTTATACATTTTTCAAGGTAAACCTTGGATTTCAAAAGAAATAGTTCAAGGATCCTATCGTTGGGCAATCCATTTCTTCTCTTCATCTCGAGAAGTTCCTTCCGGATGCCTTGGACGCTCTTTTGAAGCACATACCACTGAGGAATGGGTCAATCTTAATACTGATGGGGCAGTGCAACTGGATTCTGGACTTGCTACAACTGGGGGTGTTGTTCGCGATAAGGAGGGAAATTGGATTGTTGGATATCACCAATTCCTTAGTAAATGTTCGGTTTTTGATGCAGAACTCTGGGGCATTCTTGACGATCTCAAACTTGTTCAACGAAGGGGCTATGATCAAGTTACCATTCATTCTGATAGCTTGGAAGTTGTTAAATCCATTCTTGGAAGCTCTTCCACTGTTTCAAATTCTGCTTTGATTAGGCGAATTCATAATATTTTATCTCAAGAAAATCAGTGGTTTCTGCGGTATATTCTGAGGGAACAAAATCAAGTTGTGGATTGTTTAGCTAAGCAAGCTTTAATAGAGAAAGACAATTTGCAAGTTCTTGACGTTCCTCTTGTAATGGCTCATACCTTTATTAATAGGGACAAGTCTATGGGTGTTACTTTCACTCAAACGTTGTTTTTGTAATTAATTTAGTGCTTCATTTTTCTCACCAAAAAAAAAATCCGAATTGTAAAACTTCAGTAATGTCAACATCGTAATTATCAATAAATTATAAAAACAAATTAAAATTTTAATTGGATTTCAAGCTTTTCCCAACTAAGTTCATGATTCATAGTGCTTTCCTTTTATTATCATTATTATCTTAATCTTTTAATGCTAATTTTGGGATTTGAAAGATACAAAAATTGATTTTTTTTTTTTAACATTGATATAATATCTTGAATTATTCATAGCTCCTCTCTCCCCAACCCATGAATAGGGGGATAATGCACTTCAATGCACTCGAACTCACATCTTTCTGCACTGGCAACAATGTCTATGCCAATCGAGCTAAGGGTCAATTTAACATTGTTTCTTAGAAGTACTTTTGGAATAAAAACATTACTAAACAATATGTTTTTGAGACAAAAAACTACTTTACAAAAACACTTTTTTTACTAAAAGCAGAAGCAAAAAATTGTAACTTTTACTTAAAAGTATTTGTGAGAAGTAATACTAAAGTAGCTTTAAGACTCAATCGATTAAAAAAAGATGGTTAACGACTAAAAAAAATTACTTACGTGTATCAAAAAAAATCATTTATTAAAAGTTAGTTTTATTTTTAAAATTCATTACACGTAAAAATGTTTTCAAATTCATCCAATTTTCAATTAAATTTGTATTTATTTAGTTAAATTTATTATTGGTGGATAGAAATCATTATAAATTAAATGTTAAACACATGAAAACTACAGGTGATTAATGGATTTTACTCGATAGCTTTTATGTTAAATCACGAGCTTGCTTAAATTAATTATAAAACATGTTTTCTCTGCTATGATTGGCCTGAACATAATTTTATTCTCTCTGATATATTTTGTTTATATTTTATATACTTGTCTGGCGGAAATTTTAATATTCTTTTTGGACATAAATATAAATTATTAATATGTTATATAAATTTTGATATGTTTATTTTGTATCTTATTTTAATTATTTTTGCTGTGCCATATAAATTTCTTATAATGTTCCGCCCCCAAAATTATCATATATGTTTGTATTAAAAAAATTGAAAGTTTTTACTATTACAAATATATTACAATATAAATATAAATTTGAGCAATTTCAAAGTAAAATTTAATTAATATAAAACATAATAGACGAATAATTAAATAATATAAAATACAATTCATTCAAAATAAATATATATATGTTAGAATTAAAGATCCACACATTATAAATGCACATAATAATACTTGAACTTAAGTATTTGAAGCCAAATTTGTTTATCTATTTCCCTTGTTTTTACTTAAAATAATTTATTAATTACATCTCCAAACTCATTCATGCAATTTTTTTTTCCAAATTAATCTCATGTTTGTTTTTTTAAGTGTCATTATTAATACGATAGTGTACAACTTTCGATCAACTACAATGATACATAGAATCAATCCAATATAAAATACAGCGAACGAAAAATTTGAAATAATCCACACATGACACATGTATAAAGTGAGATAGATACTCACACTTGTCACGTACGCATGGTGAGATTTGAAATTAAATCTCAAAGATTTAAGGCCTCTGTTCGCAATTAAACTCATGTATTTTATATATGAGAAGAAAAATAATATTTATAATTTTCTTTGATAGCCTAATATGAGAAAGCCCTTGCTTTCCTTTCTTTGTAATTTGAATTTAGTAAGGGTTAAATTAAAGTAAACCAAAACAAAACTTAATTTCCACAACAAAAAGAGGTAAACATGAAAAATCCCAAGACGTATGAAAGGATTAAAATTTGGTTAAAACACGGAAAGGTGGAAATTTCAAAACAAAAACACATTGAAAATCCCGCAAGATTGAGGATAATGTTGTGGCATGCCATCATCCAATTTATAATCATAGAGGCGGGAGGCGGGATATCTCTTCTAATATAATATTTGTTCTTTTCCACTTGTTCACGTCTGTATTTTTACCCTCTTTTTTGGTTGAAAAGTAAGAGCGATTAGTTGTTCAAAAACATAAATTATGAAATGTGCATAACTCTTTTTCCTTTATCATGTTCTTCTCAGCAAAATGTATATGGTTAATTGATTTATAGATATTTTTTTTTATCCCGTGCATAACAAATCTGAGATTTACTCATGTATCATCTTTAAAAAATACAGTCGTTTCCTATGTATATTACATTAATTTATTCATTTAATATTTTACTGTGGTTAATCATTATTCTTTTATAATGTGGGTATTTTATTTAAAATCTGGGTGTAAGTGGCAGAGTGAAATAAAATACGGGAGCATGCAAGGAGTAAAGACAAAGCCGAAGGAGTGGTAGGCTGATGCTGAGTCACTGCTTGCATTACATTTAAGGTTATCTATGATGATGAGTTGTGAGAAGCACCTGCACCAGTCAAGCCCTTTTATGATCAAGTGGTCTGGTCCTTTCAGTCTTCTGTTGCAGGCTAAGGCCATTGAATATGTCACCTTCCCTGGCTGTTACTGAGAAATTTATATTTTATTATGCAAATCAGAATCTCGACCTACCTCTCAATCAACCATCTAACCTCCCAAAAAGAGGCTCTTACTCAAATTTAATTTTGGTTGATTCAATTATAATTTAAACCCATAATTTATAAAAATATTTTTTTATTCTATAATTAACATTAACATTAAATGATAACGTAGATAAGATTGAATGGATTTAAATCGATAAAAATTCAATTTTAAAATGCTAGGATTCTCAATAAATATAATTCCAATTCTATATTATGAAATTTACTTTTTAAATACTAAAATTTTAGTTATTTTACCAAAATGATCCCAAAAAATTAATAATTATAAAAATGACTCAGATTAAAAAATAATAACTCAAATAACCTGAAATGAATAATAAAATGGAGTTGGGAGAACTTAATGCCCAACACCACCTTGATTTTGGACCCAATCATTGCCTAATGATTGTGTCAGGATTAAAAAAATAAATTTTTGGGGTTGGAGGACTTAATAGTCGACACCTGAGTATTTTTTTTTTTCATATAGTACCATATTGCTATACATTTATACTAGTATTTGAAAAAAAAGACTTTTGGTTGGGGGGATAAGTGGCCGACATCGCTTTATAATATTAAAAAAATATTTTTTTTGGGTGTCGGCCATAACTTTATTAGATAAAAAAATTGGGTTGGGGGCACTAGATGGCCGGCATCAACTTTTTCAGATTAAAAGAATAATTTTTTTGGGTGCTGGCACAGTAATGGCCGGCACCCACTTTATCAAATAAAAAAAATTTGGGTTAGGGGAACTATATGGCCGGCGTTGAAAAAAAAATTAGGTGCTGGGACACTGATGGTTGATACCCTTTAAATATATAGAGTTGTTTTGTCTACCATTTGAGCTTTTTTGTTTGCTTTATAAATTGAAAACCAATACTAAGAATATCAGTTTTGTTTGTTGAGGAGGAAGTAGAAATTGTTGAAAATGAGTTCCCAAATTCTGCTTGTTTATGTTCGTTTTGATGGTGAAATGTTAAATACAGCTGAAGAAGGTTGTGTCTTTCAAAGCCGGTAGAAAATCTAAATGAGATTCAACAAAAGTGTTTTGTTGACGAACTTGAAACAGAAGATCAGTACAAAGATAGCTACCCGTTGTTGGAAGTAAATGTTGAAATTATTTTACAAATTTCCAATTTCAACAGATCCGCTCACGTTTTCAAAAATGGAGCTTGAAGATGATGATGATCTAGGGAAAATTATAGCGATTTATTGCCCCCTGATATGGATAATCCCAACCGAAACCTGTTCAAGTTGTAGTTCTAGTAAGTCAATGTTCTGGAATTGATTTTGATCTTAATGTTTGCTGGGAAGATCAATTGGGTTGTGGAAGGTCATTGCAAACTCCCGAAAATCCAAACTACGGCGGATGTTCTTATAACGTCCCAATCCCAAGCCATCGTCTAGAGATTCATCTAGAGGTGTTGGCCACCATAGAAGATTGTGATGAAGGGTCTGGTAATAAAGGTTCCGAAAATGAAAGGTCTGATAGTGAAGATTTAAGTGACCCCGATTTGGATGACATCCCTAAAGACATGGACGATGAAGGCTCTATGAAGGGTGAAGATGTATATCTTCATTTGACCGGAAACATGAGATTCGGTGTAGTTATCCGTAATAATCCAGTGGCCTTTATGACTGATGTAGATCTTGATGCGACACTTGCGCATGAGTTCTCCAAATATCCGGATATAGTGCCGGCTCACCTACTGGATGAAGAATCAGAAGTTGAAGAGTTGTTCATAGGAAAACAATTCGATAACAAGAAAAACTACTTACATGTAATGAAGTAGTATAGCTTGAAGTTGAAGTTGTCTGTCAACTACAAAGTCACGAAGTCAATGCAGTCTTTATATGTCGGAGAATGCTAGAAGTCCTCAAGTGCCTGTAAGTGGCGTGTTCAAGCTATATTAATACAACAGACACAGATGTGGACAATTAGAAAAATAGAAGGTCCTCACATATGCACAATCGCTCATATGTCTCAAAACCATCAAAAGTTGGATGCAAAAACCATATGCAACTGCATTATCCTGTTGGTGAAAGACTCGCCCACCATACTTGTATCTACGCTTATTACGAACATACAAGCTCAATTCAAGTACAAGGTTTCCTATAGGAAGGCATAGTGGGCGAAGCAAACGGTTATGCAACAGTTGTATGGTGACTTTGATGTGTCATACAACAAACTTCAAGGGTGGGTAGCTGCGATACGAGAGCATGTTTTAGGGATGGTGACTGATTTGTAAACACTGCTGCATAGAGGCTCGGACGATGACATAGAACTAGGGAAATAAGTTTTCTATTGGTTTTTTTAGATGTTCGAGTCGTGCGTTAGGGCCTTTCCTTACTACAAATCGATGGTGCAAGTGGATGGAACTTGGCTCTACGACAGATACACGCAAATACTCCTGATTGCGGTTGCACAAGAAGACAACCGGAATGTACTTCCTATCGCTTTGCCATTGTGGAGAGTGAGAACTTCGAGCCTTAGAAATTTTTCTTATTAAATATGTGGAGGCACATTGTAAGGCAAGACAACATTTGCTTAATCTCGGACAGATCGAATGGATTATTTGTTGTGGTAAGGTGTTCAGAGGTTCCGTGGAGGTCCGTTTATTGTATTCGACACATTGTGTCAAACTTCCACAGAGAGTATAAGAATAAAGAATGGCGCAGAGAAATCATGAGAATGGATAAAAAAACATTGTTCCAAAATTGATCTGATCATATTTTATTTTTTGAAACTGTTTGTATTTTTTTCAAAATTTATCAATTTGTATTTTTAAATTTAATTTTTCTAAATTTATAACGGTGTAATTGTTTTAAAATATTTGTTCAAAATTGAATATATAGGGTACGAGTTAGAACCATGAAGATTCAGGCAAAGGTTCGCGATGCTTAAAGCTCAGATGTCATCATTACTCGAAAATTGATGTCTCTGTTAGTGGTTGGGTAGTATGGAGAACTGGTAGTAGAGTCAAAGTTATAATGATAGGTTTCGGTATGGTTAGATGATGACCAACCTCGTAGAGGCTGTTAACTCGGTCTTGAGGCGTACATGTCATTTGCCAATTTCTGCTGTTTTCTCGACAACATTCTATAGACTGGCCATGTTAATGTTAATAATGGGGCTAAGACAAGTAAAATAGATAGAGGTTAGGCACGTGAATGTTGAGGGCATCCGAAAGGCAATGAAAGTTAATGCAAATAGGGCACAGAGGATGAACGCAGAACTGTATTCGTACGACTTAGAGACTTTCCAGGTTCAAGAGCACGTTGGTCATCGTTCAGGTCTTCCACCTAGGTCGTATGCAGTTGATTTGCGAAATAGACATTGCGAGTACAAGTTGTTCTAGACTCTTCGATATCTATGTGCGCATGCTCATGCAGCGTATACGCGTGCAAATCTAGATATCAAACAACTCATAGACGAGGTTTACACGCTGCAACACACATTGCATATCTGGGGCAATGAATTTCCAATAATTCTGGATGTCTCCAACTTGAAAGTTTCACCACTTGCTTTCGAGATGCTGTCAAACCATAGTCTCTGTAGACACCCTAAAGGTCGACCACAGTCGATGAGGATTCAAAATGCATGGATGTCAGAGAGACATGCGAACTTAAACAGTGCACAGTATGCCGAACATCCGGTCACAACCGATCCACTTGCCCATATCATGTCTATGTTCCGGATCAATATTCTCGTAATGCTGGATTGAAAGATGACGAGTGATTTATTAATTTCCCATGATTCAATTAATGTATAAATTAAAGTATGGATAATTTCCCATGATTTCTTAATTTTAATTACAAAATCAATTTAAAGATTAAATAAAAATTAATTTAATACATTTCAATTGAAAAGATTAAAACCAATTAAAGTATAGATGATTTCAATTAAAAAATAAAAATTAAATACATAACGTTTAACTTAATAATTAAAGTTTGAATTAAAAATTAATTGAATTTCTTAATTTTAATTAAAAAATCAATTTAAAGATTAAATAAAAAAACAATTTAATACATTTCAATTGAAAAGATTAACCAATTACAGTATAGATAATTTCAATTAAAAATAAAAATTAAATACATAAAGTTTAACTTAATAATTAAAGTTTAAATTAAAAATTAAATGAATTTCTTAATTTTAATTACAAAATCAATTTAAAGATTAAAACCATATTAAAGTATAGATAATTAATTGAAATAAACTTAATAATTAATTGAAAAAGAAAATGACAAAAAACGAGGAAGGGGATGGCCAGTAGGCCTGCTGTGTTAGGCCCAAGTTGGCCATGCGAAGTAGGTCTAGGGTGGCCATAAGATGGCTAGTGTCAGGCCCAGGCAAGCTTACTGTGTTAGGCCGTGCTTTTAATTGCTGGTGTCAACCCAGTCAGTAGGGCCCCGGTCCTTTGGTGGCTGGCTTCAAGCATGCACCGACGTGACCCAACGGGCACGGGTCATAGTGCTCTCAGGTATTTTTTTTCTTTTTTCTTTATAATTTTCCCTCATCCCAATGGTTCCCCTACTATAAAACCCCCCATTTGAACCCCAACCATCCCACCACTGCAAGTTCCATCGCCGACCATCGCAAGTTCTACCATCGACCACTGTTAACTATCGCCTAACACCGTCGACTACCGCCGAACACCGTCAGCCACCGCCAGTCACCGAAATTTTTTCCCCATTTTTTGGGTACTTTAAATATGTTAGTAACTAAAACATTTCCATCAAAATTAAAGATTTTTCAGTTATTTTTTAATTTTTAAAATTGTTAGTGATAATTTCTTCGATTTTTACGCAGATATCGAAATTGCGACTAAATTTCTTCTAAAGCATGTCAACCACATTGCTAAACTTGTTCACAATACGGTAAATTATTCACTAATTGACCTTTAAACATAACTTACAATAAATTTTTTTTTAATGATAAACAAAACTTATTGTTTTTACTATTTATACAGGAATGATATCAGGTTGTCAAACCACGACTCCATGATCCATGATATTTTTTGGATTAGAGGGTTTTGTTGTATTTGGTTGTCGTGGAGTTTGGGGTAGCTGTGTACATTTAGATTACTGATCTACGGGTTGATTTAATATCAGCACTAGTTGAACTATGGCGCCTGGAGACATACATATTCCACCTCCCATGTAGGGAGGCAATAATCACACTGTAAAACGTAGCAGTCCAGCTAGGGCTGTCTATTAATAGAGAAGAAGTGATTTGGCTGAGAAAAGTGACGGATCCGTGGGGCATTTACCGCTAATTATTAAAAAGTAACTTTGAGAATCTCCCTAATCTTCTAACGGAGATGAACATTATCTACACTACTAAAGCATTTATTCTGCAGCTCATAGGTGGGATATTCATGTCGAACGTAAATCAAAATAAAGTCTACATAATGTACCTTCCCTTACTAGAAGACCTAGCCCAAGCTGGTAACTATAGTTGGGGCTCTGCAGTACTGGCGTACTTATACTGCGAGCTTTGTCGAGTGACAAAGCCATCCATTAAGACCATGGGTGGTTGTTTCCTTCTACTGCAGTTGTGGGCCTTATACCAGATGCCATTTCTGGGAGAAGTGAACTACTAATCGCTGTCCTGCCCACTCGTAAATAGGTGATTTATCATTCGACTATACCTTTTGTTTATTAATTTTATAGTATAGTACTTTTTGCATGAAACAAAATAAAAATTGAAAATATTCATGTGTATTTCAGATGGGCAACAGTGTCGGGAATTGAACGATCATACACTGTGCCCGTGTACTGCCAGATGATGGAGACTCACTCTAGGGATTAAGTAAAATATGCTTCCGAGTTTTTTTTTTCTCCAAATACAATATTTTTAAAAAAAAAAATTAAACTTAGTTAAAAATGCCTGCTCTATATTGTGCAGTTTTTATGGATGCCATATTCGGACAAAAAATTTACTCCACTCATACCATCATGGGTTCATGACCAACAGGCACTGTTTGTGACAAACGTCCCATTGATAATTTTCATATGGTCGAGTGGCATACCGTGGATCGGGTCTTGAGACAGTTTGGTTGCACGCAACCTATCTCAGACCCTCCATATGATTTCAAAGAAATATACGAGATGGACAAAAAGGGGAGGGACCACATAAATTGAGCGAACCAACATGCTCTGTACATCATTCTTTGGAACACCAGACATGAGAGGCGACCCCCTTTGTTTGTCTTAGAGACAAGGTTCATTCATTCGCGCGAGTACGTAACATGGTATGTCGAAAACGGGTTTCCCTAAATATACCAAGGTCGATACATGATGATCCCCAAGCACGCGGAACCGGAATCTACTCGATGGCGTGTGACTGAAACATGACCACGTCGTAACCGAGTTCTACCATTTGGGAACACAAAATCTATCTCAAACCCCGATCCCGAGCCCGAATATGAATTATCTGAGGGAACCTCGCAAACCCCTCATTCGAATCCTCTTTTGTCGATGACATATTTGGCAACGACCCCGAGCCTTAACACTCGGCACACTCCGGATCTTCCTCATACCACCATTTGCTCCATCGACAAGCACCTATACCTAACATTGAGGATATTTTTGGCTCGACACCTCTAGCTTGCACCCCTTCACCCTTGACGATAAGGTATACAATTATACAACTTTCTTAAGTACACTAGGAGGGACACTAGAGGTCGGCCTAAGCAATTATCAAACGTCTCCTTAAGGTGCACGCCATCGCCAATGGAGGTTGCCCGATCGTTATACACTGGCCCCCGGGACGTCGCTGAGATTTGGATAGTTTTGATTTTTTTTATAAATATTAACTTTGTAATTATTCTTCCAATACGGAATTTTTTAAAATTTTTAACTTAATTATTTCTAGGCATAGATGAGTACAAAAGATTAAGTAAAAAATAATAATTTGAAAAAATAATAAGACCCCAAAAAAATTACATATACAAAAAAATACGAATATCCCAGAAAACTAATATACAAAAATATATAATTGACTAACAAATAATACCGACTAATTTTTATTTGCATATACAAAATTAATACGGACATTTTAAAATTTTGATATACGAAAATATAAAATTTGACCGGCAAATAATGCAGACTAAAATATTTTTACAGATCCAAAAATAATACAAACATTTTACAAAACTGATATATGAAAATATAAATTTCGAGCAATAAATAAAACAGACTAAAATTGATTTACGGATACAAAAATAATACAAATATTTTGAATAGTAGTTTCTCCATAGTTAGTCGTCTTTTGCTTGAATCAGGTCTACGTTGCATTTAGTAAATTCGGCCATGTTCGCCCACCGTATTCTTTAACCATAACTGGTTTACACAACTCGCCATTTATGACGGAGAAAGTCATCCAACCTTTGATGGCATAGCCTTTACGGATCATGTGACAATCTATAATTCAACCCCGTTAAAACATAACAGTATATAATTCAACCTCGAAATTCTATTGTACACTCCCATCTGCAATCCACTACATCACACCTATTTGATGATACACTCCCAAATACGATATCCCCATTTGATGGTACATACACAAACACTCCTATTTGAGATGATCTTAACATTTTTTCTCATCCAGTTACAATACCACAACCAAATAGCTTCTATATATAGAGACTTAAGAGGGTTTCAGCCATCAGTGTTCCAGCAACCAATTTTTTTTTTCAAATCTAGTATTGGGGTGCCGGCCATCAGTGGCCCAGCACTCGAAATTTTTTTTGGTCTCCAAAAAAACTAATGCCAGTCATCTAGTACCCCTAACCCAAAATATTTTTTTATCTGATAAAGTGGGTGCTAGCTATCAGTGTGCCAGCACCCAAAAAAATATTTTTTTAATATTATAAAGTGGTGCCGACCACTTATTCCCCAAATAATTTTTTTTTTCAAATACTGATATAAATGTATACTAATGTGGTATTGCATGAAAAAAATACTCATGTGTAGACAATTAAGTCACCCAATTCTAAAATTAATTTTTTTTAAATCTGATACAATCATCAAGCAATTTGAATCTAAAATCAAAGTGGTGCTAGCAATTAAATCCCCGATCCTATTCTACTATTCATTATAAATAATTTGAGTGATTATTTTTTAACATGGATACTTTTTAAAATGTTAGGATTCTCAATAAATATAATTCGAATTCTTTATTATGAAATTTACTTTTTAAATACTATAATTTTATTTAAGATAAATAAGACAAAAACAATAATTGCAAACAGACGCCAATATATATTTTTTTGAAAATAAAAAATTACTAGTTCCACAATCTTTTGCCACGTGCCATAAGCTCACTGGATCTTACATTTTTACTGCTATGCTAAGCGATTCCAAGCAGTAATAGTTTAGGTCAATGATACTTCCACGTAATATCTACTAACCTTCAATAATTCGCACGTGCAAATCACGTCATTTGTGAGTAGTCCCAATTTCCAAACGAGTAAACCAACAGCCGCCTTAAAGCAAGGGAAAACGATATTGTTACCCGACATGCTAAACACCCACGCGAGTCTCGGAGCCACAAAGGCCACAGAATCCCTCCACGTGTACGCTGTAGTCACCGAAAGAACCTACACCAGCGCACTTTAGCACGATGCAATTTACCAGTTAGCCCTCAAGGCTCAAGCAGAGCCATACAAATGTCGTATCCGCGGGCAATTGCCGGTCACCACTTGATTTTATCAGTTATCACGCGGAAGACGGAATTTCCCATCAACCGGACGTAGCAGGTAACCCAACAATAATCAGAGATTCATAGCCGTTTCTCACTCTTTTTCTTCGCTTTCCTTCCCATATAAATTGGCTACCAGAGCTTGAGGCCACTTTGTGTCCTATCCGCTTCTCATTAGCTTCTCTTTTTGCCCCCTTGCCTTCTCTGTTTATTTACGGATATAGCATTCAGGGTATGATAGCTTTTAGTGACCGGAAACCCGAGAGCCGCCGCACCGCTCCCGCTCTCGGTTTCCCTCGCGTTAGGTTCTTCCGTTTCCGGCGCTTGAGGTAATCGTTGACTCCGCTCCACCCGTATTCCCAACAAGAAAAAAAAAACGGAGAAGAGAAGTTCATTAATTTATTACTTTTTTTTATTTTCTTCTTTATATTTCTCGTTTGAATTATTGTATAATACGACACTTGGAAGATGCCGAATTCCAAAAATAATCGTAAGGAGCAGGAGAAGAACCGGAAGGGTAAGTTATCTGAAAAGGCGTCGTCGTTTCACGGGAAAATCCCGACGGTGGCTCCCTCGGATCTGAGGCGGCCGAAGACGCTGTCCGACCTATTCTCACAGAGGACTATTTCCGTCTTACCGGATGCGAGGCCGAAGTTGACGAAGCTGCTGTTGAACGTGACCATTCAAGGGAGTCTCGGAGCTGTACAAGTAGTGCTGTCGCCGGAAAACAGTGTCGGTGACTTAATAACCGCCGCCGTTCGTCAGTATTCGAAGGAAGGTCGCCGTCCGATCTTACCGTCAACGGACGCCTCGCTGTTGGACCTCCATTATTCTCAATTTAGCTTAGAGAGTAAGACAAAACCTTCTAATAAAGAATAACTAGACGTTCAATCAGTGATGCTTATCTTTTTGAGCACTCTTGTACGTTTGAGATTGATTCCTAATATTTTTTGTGTGGTGGGGCGCAGGTTTAGAAAGGGGAGAGAAGCTGATGGCGCTGGGATCGCGAAATTTCTTCTTGTGCACCAAAAAGGCGGCGTCGAAGGACGGCGACAACCCAACGTCGTCGTGCTCCAAAGAAGCGGAGAAGGTTACAAAGAGCGTAATAATACCTTGGCTCAAATTCATGAATTTCTAGTTAAAATAAAAATGTAATTTTTTTGTTGCTTTCCATCATTTTCGAATTTTATTTTTGTAAAATTATAATAATTAAGATAGTTGTGTATTTAGATTATGAACAAGATATACGTGCGAATTTGGAGTAAATTTGCACGTTGAATGATGTTTATTTTGTTTAAATTAGTTAATGGAATATCTGTATAGTTTTTTCTAGACTGGATCTGGAATATTTCATTCCACATTTCCTTAATTTGTTGATAGAATGTAGCATCATACTTATTTTGGATTAAATTGAGAAAATTTCAATTCTATAGGAATTCAAAGCAATATTTCCTAATTTAATTGTCTTTGAGATATGAGATGGTTCCTTTTCTGTTCACTTTAGTAAACCAGCAAAGTGAGTCCCCACTTATATTGGAGAAAGGATTGTATGAAACAATGATGTGCGTCAATGCATGTATCAGATCTTTTCCAATTGTTTTATCTTGCCACATCAATCTTTTATCCCGAATTTCAAGATTTTATCCTCGAATTTCAGTATTTTAATTGGATTTAATTTTTTTTCGTGATAAAATCTTGAAATTCGGGATAAAATCGATGTGGCATAAAACAATTGGAAGAGATATACTGCATGACGCGGCATCAAGTTTTCATCAATCTTTCTCCATATTGAGGCTCTATTGAAATACAATTTAAACCCATGTCGAGGATATTTATGTAATAAAAAAAAACTAATATATCTTCCGAGAAGGTAATAAAAGCAGTGGGTAAGAGTCTAAAGTTGATGAATTGTCGATAAGGATTGGAGGCTTTGGCGGCTACTCAAAATAAACTTGGAAATTATTTCATGTTCAAACTTCCACCTTTCAACTACCTTCTAACTTCCATCTTTCAACTAGGTGTCATCTATACTATTAAGAAAAAATAAATGACTAAATAAAATCATAAGTTATTATGAAAAAAAAAATCATCTATATTATTCTTTAAATATCTTAATCAATTTGTGTGTCACCAATTAGCTAAATTTCTCTCACCAATCACCTAAATTTAAAATAATTAAAAAATCATAAATAAGTTATATTATTATAAAATTACTTTTTTTTCCTTTTATATTTTTATAAAAAATCAGTAAAATCTACCCATAATGATATTTGAACCTAACATCATAGCATTTAAGTACTTCAATTTTACTATCTCAACCAAATCTTCATTTAATTTTAACTAAATTTTTAATATATATTTTTTACCTAATTTTTTAACCCACATTATGTGTATACTATAATCTAATATCCATTATGTCTCCAATCTATAATATATATAAAAGCACATGTTTGAAAAAACTTTTGAAATGACGAGAATACCTTTTATTTTCCGTCATAATATAAAATTCACATTTAAAATGTAACACCCCCAACCCGGCCTAAGAGATTCGACTAAGTCAAAGGCGTTACATTTGATGACCGAATTGATCATGTAAACCCATTCTTTTGTTTTAAGATGGATTGTATAAAAATCGCTCTTCTGTTTTAAAAGAAAACATCCATTAATTAAATCGGCTTACTTAGTAATTCAATTGCAATATTATTAGTGTGACATTTTGAAAATGGTTAAAGTTAACAAAAAAACTTTTCAAAACTTAAAAGTATTTGTAAAGAAGTGAAAATCATTATTAAGAATGATAGTTTTCTAAACCAAATAGCATGCAATTATCATAGTATTAACTAAGTATCATACTTTAAAATTAAAAAGCTAAACAAACCCAAAACCTAAAAAACAAGAAATTAATAATTACACCCCGACAATAAGTGATAAAGGAAAAACTTTAATGGGAACTTTTAAATATAAAGGAAAATGAGTTGCTAATCCGTGGTTCCTCCAATGCCATTTCGGTCCTAATTCTCTGCGTTACCTGGGAGGTAAAGAAAAGGGGGGTGAGTTTATGACAGCTCAACATGAGTCTAATTTTTAAACCATTATATATAAACATACAAATAGTAAATCATTCAATTTATGGCACAATAACAAATTAAGCATATCATAAAAAGCATTCGGTAAATCCATACATGTACAGATTATACTCACGATGCAATGCAATTATAATTTTAAATTTCCCTCCCGTCCATCCTATTCGTCCTTGAGCATTGCTCGACACTCCAAAACACATATCAATAACTAATCATCTCGGATTTCCCGGTGAAGATGGGCATGCACTTATCATGACAATGACTTTTACTACAATAACTTACCATCTCGGTTGCCTTATTTTGATGGCTTTTTAAACTATCATCCTGGTTTATTCAGTTTTGATGACATTGCCACCTATTTCGTGCAATACTGACTCTCGGTGTGGACTTAATTTGCTACTTTCTCCTACGGAACTCCTCCGTCCTCTATACCTAATTTCATGTATTATGCACATATACTTAGCATATTATACTATTTATCATCAATTGATGCTATATTCGATATTTCATATTATCATTTAATAGCATGTATTCATGCACTTGTTCACATCAGTTTCACATATACAACTAATTTATGTGGATTAAAACAATTTCACATATACAATATCTTCATATGTATTCAACAAGCCTAGTTCTGTTATCACATACATTCAGGTTCACAGCACATGTTGGGTTCACATATACAGGATTCGCACATCTAAGGTTTGCACATACAGGGTTCGCATGCTAATTCATGTTAGGGTTCGCACAATTAAATACACGAGGTTCGCATATTACTACTTGTAGGGTTCACATAAATACATATATAGGGCTCGCATGATAAACATATAGGGTTCACATATTACAATATGTAGGGTTCGCATATTACTACTTGTACGGTTTGCATAAATACATGTATAGGGCTCGCATGATAAATATACAGGGTTCGTATATTACAATATGTAGTGTTTACATATACATATGAAGGGTTTGCATAATTAACATATATGGTTCGCAAGATATTCATATGGGGTTCGCATAAATATACAAAGGGATCGCATATTGATTCTTATAAGATTTTACATATGGGTTCGCAATAGGGTTCGCACATATCTGCTACAATTCACTTAGTGGATCTCACATATATAACAATTTACATAAGGGCTCGTACTTAAGGTTCTCTTCATAGGGGTTCGCACATGTAGGGGGTTTGCATATAGGGGCTCGCCTATAGGGTGTTCGCATACAAGGGCTTGCCTATAAGGGGTTCGCATACAGGGGCTTGCCTATAGGGGTTCACATGAGGATTTGCCTATAGGGGGTTTGAATATAGAGCTCACCTATAGAATGTTCACATGTAAGGGGTTCGTGTATAGACTTCCTACTTTCTAACAATTCAATTAAATATACATAATGATTTAGGTTTAGATCCCACACTTGATTTAAAAACACTAAAACTTTAATTTGGATAAGGAGATCGATGATCTACTCGGAGGAGAGGGAAATCTTTGGTTGAAAATTGATTCAGAAATGGAAGAGAAAAAAAAAGAACTTTGGGAGTTTGTCTTGAAAATTTTGCTAGATAAAAAAATCTAGGGTTTGAAAAGATTTTATATTTATAAAACTATTTTTTCCAAGTTGAAATAGGTTTTAGGAATTCATTTAGGATTAAGATTGATTTAAATTAAGGACTGAATTAAAAAAAATAGTTTTTGGGCTGGGCTAGTTTGGAAATTCGACACTGGTGCGGTCGTTGAGAGCACCAAAAATATCCTATTCCCTGTAAAATAACGAAAAAGAAATAGTAAAGGAGAAGTAGGGTCGAATCCTCAAGGACCGGATTATACGAATGCTTGTTTCTCGAAATCTTAAGCAGAATCGTGCCCAAGAAAACCTGCGTTCCTGGAAAAAAAATAAAAAAAAAGAATTTAAGAATTGATTTTGGAAGCGAAAATAAAATAAAAACAGAATTTAAAGTTTACTGAAATTATGATACAAAAATAATAAAAATAATAAAGAAAGTTTTAAGAGAAAAGAAATTCTTATGGGAAAGTTCCAGCCTCCGGTTGTCTCATTCCGCCTTGGGCTCAATCCTTGGCTTTTGGATGATCCTTCTCGACTCAAGTAAGCCAGTTATAGTGGAAGAGGACACCTACGACCACCAGCTCCAAATATTAGACTTACGATTTTTAGGGAACCTGACTCTAGCCAGTAATCTATGCTAGATCAACGCTTCTCAATGGCAAATCTCACGTCATTTTGTCTCTTTGGCTCGCCAACCTCTGACGCAGTAAGTTAACGAACCGACTGTGCAATCCTTCCAAAACATACAAAGCGTCCGCCTTTGCATATGCTGAAAAGTTCACTTCTTAAGGGCCATGGACGGAAGCGTTAGCCCGTAGTGCGGAGAAACGATGAATACTTGGCGAGAAGGCTAAGTACAGATTCTAAGCCTCAAGAATCCTTTTTGGGAAATATTGACAACTTTTGGCTAGAAGGGTTTTAGTGGCTCATGATAATGGTGGGAAAGTAAATAAAATTATGGAAAAAGAAATTTTATTGAAAGAAAAAAAATATGGAAAGAACAAAAGACTTTGGGGGGAGAGTGTTTACAGAAAAGATGAACCCAAATAGAGTCACTTCACCCCCTATTTATAGTGCTAGGGAGATAGTCTAATTTAACTTAAATTCTAAAAAGATAAATACATTTAATTAAAGATAATTAAAGATAATTAAAATTAAATCCTAAAATTAAATAATCCTAATATTTATCTTAATATTAATTATCCTAATATAAATAAAATAAAATAAAATAGAGTCTTCCAAAATAAAATCTCTTCTATTTGCTTTTAAGTCTTTGTGCTTCCATGTTCGCACTTTTGGCACCATATTTGTCCCACGTTGCATATTGGCCCATTTAATTTCCAAATTGACGCTTTTTCCCTTGAATTTACTTTTCGCCTCCAATTTTGTCCCTAAAAGATAAAAAGACATAAATAGCTCAAATTAGTAGGCTCAAGCTCAAAATAAACACATGATTAATATATAAAAACACGTCATTTTAGAGTATTGTCAGACACTTTTATGGGGTAAAAAAATAAGAAAATAAAATATTTTGACTAAAAGGTGCACAAGAGGCTTTGAACTTAGAACCTAAGGGAAAACTAAGGCTTTACTATTGAACTAGTAGACTCATTCTTATTAATTTTTTTTATTACAAATAATTTTTAAGGCTCTTTAATTCTCTTACCCTATGCTTAAAAAAAAACCTAAATTTTATCCCTATTTCTTCTAGCCCTATTTTTGGGATGTAATATAAAAATAATTATAATATTTAATTTAGAATTATTAGTTAAAAATGTTGTGCTAATTGTAAAATAAAGTTATTACTTGAACAAAACTTTAAGCATAAACTATAAAAAAGGTTGTGATAATTATATTTATAAATCACAATTATTAGTTTAAAAATGTTAATATAACAAAAGTTATTCTAATTTTATTTTTAGAAAGTTGTGTTAATTTTATTGATATAAAATAGAGTTATTACTTGGAAAAAAAATCTAAACATCTTAATTATCACTTAATTAATATTAGTGTTTGAATAGTGTTACGTTGCATTAATTACATAAAGTAAAACTATATTGTATGTTAAATGTGTTAAAAATGCTTTAACTATTATTTGTAAATTTTCTGTTATAATATTTGAATTGAAAAGTTAATCTATTTTAATTATGTTCAATTTCTTATTTTACATTAATTACTATAATTAAAAATACAATATTTAAAAAAACTAATTAAATATTAAATGCATGTGATATTAAAAGTTAATTTTTTAATAGTACTATTTAACTTTTTTATTAGTTTTTTTTATACAATGCCTATAACTACTTATAGTCCTTCCCCGACTCATAAATAGGAGGATAATACGCTTCAGCACACTCAAACTCACATCCTCCTACATTAGTAACAATACCTATGCCAATTGAGTTTTTACTTATTTTTATTCTAAATATCTTCATTATTATAAAAAGAATATTTTCACTCGTTTACTTTTCTTTTTATCCATACAAATAAATGATCATTGCCAACCACCATCTATCTATTTTTTAATTTTATTTAATTATTTTTTAAACATAATATATTTAATATTTTAAATATTATTTTTTTCACTAATAAAGTGGGTGCAATAGAAATTTTGTAGTGTTATTGAATTCTTAAACTGATTCACAAGTTATGACTTATTGGTCTGGTATATTTTTAAAAGTTGCCTGAATTTGAATATTGCACGAGCCTAGTGATATCAACTCAAATTGAAAAATAATTAAAAATTATTTTTTTATAAATTAATAAATTGTATTATATGAGAATTTTTTTTACTTTTAAATATTTTATATTAGAAAATAACTAAAAGACCAATTTTTATAGGCATAATGACTTTTTTTGGCCCTTCAACTTTATAAAAAAAAGTTATTTTAGTCCTCCATTTAATTTTTCGCTTGTTTAGTCCTTAAATTTATTTATTTTTGTCAAATCACCCAAAATGAATGAAAAAGTTAATGTTTGTTAATTTTGTTGATGTTTCTTTTTTTATAAATTAATTATATTTTATATTATTTTAATATATTTCATAAATCAAAATAAATATAAATATTCTATTAATTAATATATTTATTATTTTTAACATATAATTTTAATAATTTGCAATTACTATTTATCATAAATATTATATTAATTCATAATATTTTATTTAATATAAATATAATTTCAATAATTTTATTATTTCAACTTATAATATAAATATTCAAAAATAATAATTTCAAGAATTCCTAATTTGTATTCAAAATATATACACCTTTCTGTGTTGGGATTAAATATAAACATATATCCTTATCTGTGGCTAGAAACATGTTTGATTCTAAAATAGAAAGTTGAAGAAGTCAAGGCTCCCAGCCCCAAAATTGTGATCCCAAAAGAAACTACGGGAACTTCATTCACTGAATTTACTTTTGGTTGTGGGAGCCATGGTTGGGCAACATAATGTAACTCTCCATTTATGGGTATACCAATCAATGAAAATTCCCATGTGGTTTGGGAGGTGAGCAAGGAAAGGTTTGTTGTTTCAACCAAAAAAAGGTGTGTTATATAGAAGAGAAAACAGGACATGGATCGATGGATCAATGATATGATGCAACATGTCCTTTTAACTTGTGTTTTGGATTGGAATGATTTTGATAGCCATTTTGTTTGTATTATTGCTTTTTGTTTACATAAGCTAAAGATTAGTTAGGCCACTACATGAGGTCTTTTCTTTTTCCTTTTTTTTTGCCTTTAATTTAGACCACAATTACCAAATCAGATTTCTTAATAATACTTTACTCTTTTTTATTATAATTTTTAATTTTTTATGATTTTTAATCAGTTTCTAATAATATTTATAATTTTTTTATGTTCTTTATAATTCCACAATAAACCTGGACACATTGATGTACGAATTTAAATGCACTAGGTCAACTATTTGTTCGAGTTCTTTGTGTACTTATTTTAAAAATAATTTTTATTTTTGTCTTCGTGAATCGCTACATCAAAATTTGTTGGTTAATGTAATGTCTATTAACAACCACATTAATGTGGTTGTTAGTTTTTAATGATTAACATTGGTTAAAAGAATTTTTTGGTTAAGATTAATAGTTTAAGGATTCAATGGGATGAAAAATTTAAAAAAGTTTATTTGAATATTTTATAAAAATCTAAAAGCTTATCGTAGCAATAAGCCTTCTTTCTACTATATTTACCAAACTAATACAAGTTTTGTTAAAGGAAAGAAATCAATTTGGTGAAACTGATTTTGCCTTTTTTTTTTTTTAATTTTAATTTAATTAAAAATAAATTTATTGATGGACGTGATAGATGGTCTCATGTGACCAAAAGTTTTTTCATTTTCCAAATCATCCATTTATTTATTTATTTATTTATTTTATAAAATTATTATTTTTAATATTATCATAATATTTACAAATAACTATAATTTATAACATTATATATTTATAATAATAAAATTTAATTCAATAATATTATAAAATTTATGACATCTTTATAAGATTCAATTTTAATTTTATAAAAATAATATTTAATTTTTAAAGTATTATTTTAAATTTTATAATAAGATTTTAAACATAGTCTGCACAACTTCGGGATATGGCTTGTAAAAAAAAAAAACCCTTCGGGATATGGAATATGAGCGGATTTATACAGAAAGACTTTATATTTATATATATATATATATATATATTATTTTCAATGATTTAATCTTACGTGCCGCTTAATTTTAAAATATAATTTTTATTCATGTTATAGTTATTTTAAATATTTAATATTTTATCTTTCAAAAAAATTCAATATTTTTGAATAAACTACACCATAGTTTGTTGTATATAATATATATTTATATGTTTTAAAAATTAAATTTTTACGCAAATGTTCAGTTAATTTTTTGAGTATTGATACAAATCTTTGGCTCGATTTTTGGGACTCATTTGATATACGAGTGGAGGAAGAAGTAATTCTAATTTTCGGAAATTTTTAAATTTGTTTTTAATATTTTTAAGTTTTGGTTTAACTATCTTTATTAATCTATTATTATTATTGTTAAGTATTGATCTCTTTATTCATGTACTATTATTGTTAAGTATTGATACACAATCCGGTTAACTATGGGTTAGGCATGTTAATGATAGAGAATTCCCGTAGGGATTTTTGGAGAGTATTCCCGTAGGCAATTTTAGTACTCCAAAAATCCTGATAGTAGAAGCCCCTGTAGGGAATACAAAAATAAAGAGATATTTCATTTCCTTAATAGAACCAATTATTCTATAAGCTTTACCTCCAATCAATTCTAAGAGTCTAACCAAACCTTAAAAAATATTGTAAATGAACAATACGAACTTTATGAAAATGTTCCCTAAAGATTTGATAATTGGACTCTTTCGAGAATTCCGACAAACCAAATTTATTAGAAAAAAACTTTTACAACTTTAAATTCTTTTTGTAGTTATGTTATAAAAATTGTAATGCCTCAAACTCGATCATTAAGGAGGATTCAGAAATGACGCGTCACTGTTTTAAAATTACTATTTCTTCAAAGTATGTTGGGCGCAAACCACAAATTATATTACACCATTACTCATGAACATATCTATATATATATATCTATAAATAAGAGGCACGAAACATTGATCAATCGAAGTTGTATAAATTTAGGCTTATTATGAAATGTAATAAATTTGTTGAATTCTTTTTAAATCTACATTTTCAAAAGCATAAGTTCAAATATACAAAGTTCATTATTCAAAAAGACATCTTCATGACAACACCCCCATGCCAGACATAATAAAAAATACTTAGAAATCTCATGGTGGTGATTTATCCTCTGGCGTAGTCTTTGGAGGTTCCTTTGCTTCATCAGCGGGCTTGAGAAGGAAAGGTAATTAAGTAAGTTCGAAGAACTTAGTGAGTTTCAAGGTAAACAATTCAAAATCCTGTACAAGTCAAATAAGCCTTTCCATTTCAGCATAGCCACACAATTCGCTAGTTGGCAAATACCAACACAGACAGACAATACACCAGACGCTATTCATTTGGCGTGTACACTATGCCCATGCAGTCATACAGACGACCTTCTTTATGTTAGCTAGAACCCTAGTCCATATTTAGATTCATATCATTCATTCGTTTCTTTTCCTTTGTCATGCATTGCCAATCTGGTTTGCAATAACACTTTCCCTACAGAGGCTACACAACCATTTCCATGTATCGCGATCTGTCAGTTCAATGTACATTTCATTAAAGGCATCTCCATGATTCCATTCTCTTTTCCCTTTCAGACCATATGGTTCATTTCAAAAGCAAAGGGGAAAGGGAGACAAAGAACATACCTAAAACAGACCACTAACAACACCTTCTACTTCACTTGCACAAGCATTTCATCTTCACAAGATAGGTATACTTACCTTAAACAATACATAGACGAAAGCATACACATATATACAGAGTAAAAAGGAACTCACAAATGGATGCAGAAAAGTTTAGATAGCAGGAACCTTTCCCTTATCTCGGGACCTTTCAGGAGTTTCTTGTGTAAGTATTTAATTATGGAGGAGTTAGTTAAATACATCAAATCCAATCCTTTAGGTAAGTCTTAGTGTTAGAGTTTTTTTTTTCTTGGGAAAAATGCAGAGAAAATTTAGAGAGAAATTAAGGTTTGCCAAAGAAAGCATAAACTTGCTTAGGAAGCATATGTTGGCTTTATATAGGTGCACACAAAAGTAAAACTTAATGGGGAAGTTTTATTTTATCAACTACCCTTCTTTCGGTGCCTGTTACTAATAACTTTATCTCTCATCTTAAATGCATATCTTTTCAATTTCAGAAACCTTGTCTTATTCTAACAAGTCCTTTTTAGACCAACTAAAAGGTTTAACCAAAACTATAAAATATTAATATAACCAACAGTTCTTTCAAGCTAAAGACTTAACACTAAGGAATAAACTTTAACGTCTATTAGCTAAGGCAACGTATATCCTGCAAGAGAGCCTGCCAGACCACCAAGCTTACCTTAACAAAGACTTCGCCCATGGGTGCATTCTATAGACTTTAAGCACTTAATCATATCTAGCACCTTATTTATTTAGGAATTATTCTATAAGCCTTACTTCTATAAACAATATTCGAATATTTTGATCGTTCAATATTTTGGATGGGCAATGATCATAAGGTACCTGACTGTAATATTATTTGACACATAGAGATAACACTTTAAATGAATGCATGCATTTGTCACCCTGAAGGTTAAGCTAAAAATTTATAGCACAAGATTGCTTTCCAAAGACGTGACTTAAATTTATACATTATGATCTTGCATTCCCCACCAAAAATGGAATGAACAACAATAGTAAAAAAAATTCAAAGAACACAGGAGATCAAGACCTGAACATGAGATTTAGGGGGGGAGTAAAACTTATTTTGATTTGCTTAATAAGGTAAAACCTCACTTCTCAACAATCCTAAATATCTTCTACAAAATTTGAAATGACTAAAGTAATGGATAAGACAGCCTAAACATGCTCTTCAAAGAGGAGTAAAACAAAGTAAAATGTAATTTGATTTGTTTATTAAGTTAAAACCTCATTTCTCAACATCTCTAAATATTTTCTACAAAATTTGAAAAGACCAAAGCAATGGAGAAGATTTTGATTTGTTTATTAAGTTAAAACCTTATTTCTCAACATCTATAAATATTTTCTACAAAATTTGAAAAGACCAAAGCAATGGTGAAGAAATAGATAGTGAGGGAAAATATGGTATGGTAAAGAAAAATTAGTTGCTAAAACAGTATAGGAAACAATATAACTTATAGGACAATTGAACAGAAGAAGACTGTGTTTAAAACTTTTCAAATAGTAATGCAGTCAAACACCATGACAACAGTTGCAACAAGCATGAACTTAAGGGAAAAAAATCAGTTCATATAAAAGAATTGTGAACTTGCACACCACTTGCATAGTGGAAAATTAGTTGTAAGCTATTTATTGAATGCATACTCTTGGTAGAAATATTTGTTGTTATACTCAATAAGAACATGAAAATTATTAATAAAAAGCTTGAGAGACAAACCAGACACAGTGATTTAATTTAGATTAGAGTGCTACCACAAGCGGAGGCTTCTCCTACTGTTGTTGATAGTGCTTATCATTATTCTATACATATCCATTGTTACGATTCTCATTGTTATCATTGGCAACATCTTTATCAATAATTTTAGCATTTTCTTATTGTTCCCTTTCCCAGTTCGATTGCTCAATCTTAGCACATTTCTCCTTCTTGCCTTTACGAATTGGGTTACAATTCCTTTTTCCTCTAGGGCTTCTACTTTGTCCTCTCCGATGGCCAGGAATTGTACTTTATTCCTTTTTCTTCGGCCTTCATGATAATTATCCCTATCATCATACCTTTTACTATGACCATGTCCGCCGTAAAAGTGCTCCTCACAGCTAGTACAAAACCTACTAGAGCTTCTACTTTTGCTTCGGCTATGACTTCACCTCCTTTTAGACCTCCCAAAAAACTAATGTATTATCTCCTTAATGAAGATGAATGCAATGAATAATAAGACCTATTAAACAATAAGAATATACAACTAAATTTGATTTGGAGAAACATATTATTGACTGATTCTATAAAGGTGCATAAAATTGCAATATCCACCACAATTATAAGTGTTCTCGTCATACTGCCTGCAAGTGGCTTCACAGAAGCCTATCATAGGTGAGAAGTCAACAATGATAGGCTACCTTGCATCAAAAAGCACAATACAATTTAATGATACAAGCAAGTGTGGAAATACACTTCTGAAATGATTAGCAAAATAGAACCTAATAGAAAAGGGCAAATTAATGAGGCAACCATTTATTAGAACTACCAAAAAGATAGTGTAAGAACACAATCATATACTATAATACAAGAATTACTAAGAGGTAGGAAATAATACAAAAGAATAATAATATAGCCTAAACCCGACCACTGCACATTGTTTAAGCTTGTTTTTTGTTGAACCTATTAGGCTCATTCATATTTCATATAGGTTGACCTATCTAACTACTATACAACTCGTTTGTACATTTTTAATGAATTGTGTTAACAAGTTGGCTATCTAAACCATTTAAACTCATTTATTGCATTATTGATATATAAAAACAACTTATTATTAGTGTTAAAATTTAAATAGGTTAATCACATCTAAATCAGATAATTGTGTCATATTTAATTGTATTTAAATGAATTAACAATAACTTGTGTAATAAACATGATGCTTTTGTTACAAGGACACTGACACAATTATTTAACTGTAGAAAACCATTTATTTGTTAAGTGTTCATCTGAAACTGTCACAAACTGCCAACCCTACCTTAGCCACACTAGAATGTGTTGTAATTCATATCCTAACCCAACAAAACATATATATATTGTAACACCCCAAACTCGACCTAGATGTTATGGCCGAATCTGGCGATGTCACATGAGAGTGTTTTTAACTAAACTATTTTGAGTCATAAACCATATCATTTGTTATCTTTTACATAGTCGGAAAAAAAACATGAAAGAGTCGTATTGTTTTGAAAACGTTTCTTTATCGCGAAAGTGTTTGAAACTCAATTGTTGGTTATTATTTTGAGAACCTATTTTTATTTACGAAAATTCTTAGTTTAATTCAGGAAAACCATAATATTGATATTGTAATTTATAAACCACATCCACAGTTCAAAACCCAAATTAAAATCCACAATTTCAAATCTAAAGCCATATCAAACCCCTAAACAAATAAAGAATAAACCAAAGTAAAAGTCATAACCAAAATGTATGCGGTCTTGGTCACCGTCGAGTCCTCCACTGCATCGATCCGCCTACTGTTGGGGATTACCTGAATGGATAAATAAATAAATGGGTGAGTTTTCGCAACTCAATGTGTACATCCCCACAACTAGCATGTATACAATCAGATAACAGAATACAGCCATAATTCGGGCCTAGGCCCTTACAGAATCAATATCAGATACAATCTTAGGGCTTCAGCCCATCTCAGATATAGCATGCATAAAAGATCAGATCAATAAAATATACCCACTAGCCCTACACAACATCTCCGTCCATCCCAACACACCATGTGGGGATAAAATTGGCCCACTCATCCTTGCACACCATATATGGGGATAAAATCAACCCATCCATCCCTACACACCATAAGGTACTGCATAGCAGCACATATCATAAGTATGCAGCTTAGTTGCCAGATAACGGGATTATGAAGCCCTTCAGATACTCCTTTCACTTCATCAAACCCACCCTGATGCAATGCATCATACAAGTATGGCATACTATAATGCAGACAAGCAGATCATAAATTTATTTTTAGAACAGATCAGGTAATCATGCCAGGTATAACATGCTAACACATACATCACAGAATTAAGAGTCTAGATAAGGCTAACCGACCCCACGACAGGCCACAGTCGACTTGGGCAACCCGTGCAACCTTACAGAACATTTCAGATTAAAGAGGCTTACACGCCCCTGAGCCCTACCCGTGTGGGCCCACACGCTCGTGTGGGTCACACGGCCCGACTTGGCCTTGCCCGTGTGGATCACACGGCCTGGCCCAGATACCCACAGGACCCATTTGCCTGAGCCCGTGCCTCACACACGGCCTATAAGCCATCACACGCCCGTGCCCGTCATGCCCATATGACACGCGCATGGCCTAGCTCGTCGATCACACGACCGTGTCTCGCCACACAGCCTCTACACGGGCAGTCCACACGCCGTGTGACGTCGATAGTAGTGCTTTTAGCTTGCGCTGAAACGCGATTTCAAACCAATTGGAGTACACACCTGGTATCGTTTCAAAGCTAACGAAATCTCGAGCACTCCAGAACCTATTATTGGACAATATTTCACCCTTTTAATCACTTAATCCAAGTTACTAAGAAACAGGAAAATCTCGAAAGTTAATGACAACATTACCTTAAACAAAAAACGGTGATTCCTCGCTGTTTAGATCGTCGATTAATGATCCACAGAACCCTGATTGTCTCCTAAATAGAAAACAATCTCTTAATAATCCAACATTTACCAAAACAAAACAGAACGCATCACCACACTTACCGAAAACGCGTCTCCAAAGACAAAAGTAAAACTATCTAAAAGAGAGAAAACGAAAAGGAAGTAGTGTAAAGAAATTTCGACAGCACAAGAAGGGAATTTTTGGCAAAAAGAAAACAAAGAGAAAGAACGTGGAGGGAGGAAAATAGTAGGGAATTTCGGCAGAGAGAGTTCTTTTTGGGAAAACTACTCAGAAAAATTTGATAAACCCTACCACTACAGTGTTTTAGTTCACCTCCAATTCTATCACGACCTTATTGGCAAAAATAATGCCCAACCAAAGATTCGAACACAGGACCTCTAACATAAACCCTTGCCACTTAACCACTAGACCAGCAGGCCCATTCTGTTAAGTTTTTACCAATAAATTCTTATAAGCCCTTTAATCAAAAGTTAGACTTTATTCAAATAAAAACCAAAATTTAGCCCAAGTTAAAGCTTGAACTTGGGACTTCCCAAACACTCCCCAGAGTACATAAGCACTTAAACCAACATATATTTTACGCCAAAATAACACAAAACAAATGTCCTGATATTTCCATGCTCAATAATCACAAAAGCTAAATTCTCAAAAATTTGGGGCGTTACATACATATAGTAATACAAATGGTTAGGAGATATCACACTATCACAAATTATATAATGGAATGTATAGCTAAACTCATACTTGCTACGTTAGTCTAAGAATCAACTAAACCATAGCTCTAATACCAATAAATGTAACACCCTTAACCCGTATCCGTTGTCGAAATAGGGTTACAGAGCATTACTGAAGTTTACAGAGTAATTTCATATAATTCATGTCATTTACTTTTCATATCCGAAGTTAATCATATTGTTTCTTGAATAGACCCTCGAGGCACAATTTAAACATTAGAATCAAGTCGAGACTAAATCGGGAACTTAGAAAAATTTTTACAAAATTTTAAAAATTTTCTTATATACAGTGGTCACGAGCTCGTGTGGGTAGGCCGTGTGGCTTACACGACTATGTGACATGCCCATGTCTCAGGCCGTGTGGGCATTCGATACGAGGCACACGGTCGTGTCCTAACTCGTGTCCTTACCTATGTAACTCCTTGACTCGTGCCACACTGCCCGCCACACACCCGTGTGCTAGGCTATGTGGTTAATTTAATTTTCATAAATCAGGTGTAGGTTTCACACGACTAAGACACACGCCCGTGTTCTGGGTCGTGTAGCACATATGGCTGAGACACACGCCCGTGTCTCTGCCCATGTGGCCAATTCTGAGCATTTTGTTTCTCAATTTTAAGATACAAGGGACACACGGCCAAACCACATGCCTATGTGCCAGGTCGTGTATTACACACGGTCAAGATACACGCCCGTGTGTCTACCTGTGTGGACAAAATAAGGCCATTTCCTAGCCTTATTTCTCACCCAAATTTAACCTTCAACCTACAACAACATTTGCATATATTTGCCAACCAATTCAAATCATATAAATCATGCAAACATCATTAATATATATGAAATAGTATCACATATTCATATCATCAAACTTAACTTCTTGTGTTGATTTATATTATAATCTAATTCAATCTAACCAACCACACACATATATGTTAAACATGACATATATAACCTTATATTATCATATCAAAATAATCCATTTTAGCCATTCCAATGGCTAAGTTACAGACTACTATTTATATGCCAACATAGGCCAAGTTAACCTATACATGTCATTATATCAAAATAAGATTACTTTTTTTATTGAAACAAACTGGAGGATAGTGTGATGATACTCTGACTGATCTCCAACCTTTACGAGCTTCCGAGCACTATGAAACAGAGAAAAGAAAAACTAGTAAGCATTCAATGCTTAGTAAGTTCGTATAACAAGAATTTAACTTACCATATATTTACATTTAAAATAAACATACAATAATGCATCCAAGCAATTTAGCTTACAGCCTAAAACACAACTTCACCAAATCATGTTAGTCAAGTAATTCACATAATATCAAGAACATAGATGAGCTCATCATTTAATGTCTTTAATATTCATATGCTTTTCATAATATTACTCCATATTACGTATACACTTTGATGACAAATCATTTCAAATTCAGTTTAGCCATGTCAGAACTTTACCCATTGAATTTATTAGAAATATCGATTGATACGCTCATAGAGTACACTTTAATGTACACTACTATAATTCGTCAATTCATTTTTAAGGGTGCCCAATTAGGACACATAATCGGGAAGCACACTCTTGAGCCTTGTAATGGGAAGCTCACACAAAGCCATTTCGGGAAGCTCATAAAGAGCCTATTAGAAAGCTTATCCAGGTTATATAACAGGAAGCTCATAAGAGCCATAATTGGGAAGTTCACAAAGAACCATATCGGGAAGCTCCAGATAGCCAATATCTGGAAGTTCAAGCCCATTATCGGGAAGCTCACAAATAGCCAATTAACGGGAAGCTCATAAGAGCTAAGGTGTGTCCACAACAAATGTAAGACCACAACCTATCGAGATGCTCCGAAGAGATTCACTAAACCATGTAACGGGAAGCTCAAGAGGGCTAATAACGGGATGCTCTTTCGAGCCATAGTGTGTCTGCAACATATGCAAGACCACAACTAATTCGGGAAAAACTTGTATCCATCGAATTTCACCTATTCAAATGGGACTAAAAAATTCTCGGGTATATAATTATTTTCATTTATATAACAAATTCATAATTCACATATATAACATTCAATTGAAACATAATAATGTACACAATTTAGTTACACGAACTTACCTCTATACTTGTTCACACACGAAATCTACTAATTCGAAACTTTTTGTTTTCCTCGATCAACTCAGTATTAGGTCTTTCAGGATCTATATAAATAAATTTAACATCAATTTAATTCATTTCATACTCAATTTAATTCAATTCACATATAATTTCCCCTATACTTTTCACAAATGACAATTTTGTCCCTAGGCTCGAAAAATGAAATTCACGTAATTTAATCCTTATTCCGAGCCTAACCAAAATTTTCATATAACTTTTACAACACATGTATTTCACAAAATTCAAAATTTTTCCATAACTTTTACATCTTTACAATTTAATCCCCAATTCATATTTTCATCAAAATTCACTTCGTAAAAGTTTTTTATCTATCAACAACCTTTCATTTTCTACCATAAATTTCACTATTTCAGCATATTCATCCATGGAAAAACTTATATAATTTGATAACTCTTCGAATTAATCCCTAAAATAGATAGATTAAACTATACCGATCTCAAAAATATAAAAATTACTAAAAACGGGACAAGAAAACATACCTAATTAAGCTTGATTAGTTTCCTTTCTCTCTCCTAGGGTTTCCATGGAATTTTTGGGATAAATATTATATAAAATGATTTTATTTCTATTTAATTATTTATCATCCATAAATTTTTTCACTTTTCAATTTAGTCCTTGCCTTTTTCCAAATTTCCATAGATGATTCATCAAAAATATCTACTAACTTTTCTTTAATGGTCTAATTACCATATAAGGACCTCTTATTTTGAATTTCATAGCTGATTGATCCTTTTAGCTACTAAAACTCAATTTTTGCATTTTATGCAATTTGGTCCTTTCCTTAATTTAACACATAATCGGTAAAATTTTCTTATCAAAATTTTCATTTGACATTCTTATCACAAAGCAGACCATGCAATAATATTAAAATAAATTTTTTTCTAGCTCGAATTTGTGGTCCCGAAACCACTGTTCTGATTTCACTAAAAATGAGTTGTTACACCTCCTATCCACAAAATTGAAGAATAATATGAAAGTAGAAAAAAAAGGAAATGAAAATGAAGAATAATATGAAAGTACAAAAAAAAGAATTCTAGAGTACAAAATTGTTGCATATGTTTAGACTCTCAATTTCACTGTACTTGCTCAGTTCCTATAACATCCTTGAAAACCTCTTGGTCGTAACAATATTATTTTGAGTAATTACGAATCAAATTTCTCAGAAGAAATAAAATTTGATTTATAAGTTTTATTGGAGAGGGTAGTAGGAGATCGAAGAAAGTTTAAAAGACTAATCTATTGAGAAATATTAATATGGAATATAGACTAAATTGTAAGGTTTTACAAGGTGTTGGGGTCAAAGTAAGAAATTAAAAGCAAAAAGGATTAAATTAAATTAAATTAGTGACGAAATATGTTAGGATATAGAGAGCAATTTTATCAAGATATAATGAATAATGATGATGGTTAGATTTTTATGAATAAGTTATAATTTTATATATTATTATTATTGGCATTAATATTATTATATATTATTATTATAATGATGATGATATTTTAAAAGAAAGATAGAGAAGATTCTCCATCATCATTATATTCTTCTCCTCCATGTTACAACCATTTTGGGGAGAAAGCAACTTTTCTTTCTTTTGCAATCTAGTCCTCTATCATCATTAAAGGCCTTTACAAGCTTGAAATCATCAAATTTGTATAGAAGCCTTAGCTAAATCAAGTTGCCCACAACATAGCAAGCTTAGATTTTTGAATAGAAGTGCTGGGTTCATGTTTAAAGAGAGAATCTAAACTATGTGAGAAACTAAAGATCTAAGATAAGATTTTCATGATTTAGCAACAATATCATGTTAATTTCAAATACTTGAGCATGAAAGTGATATGAATCAAGTGTATTGATTTATCATATTTTATGAAATTAAGGTAAAATGAAGAGAAAGACAATGAAGAAGATGGAAGAAGAGTAGACAAAGGGAAACAAGCGGACAAAGTTTGAAGGAAGTATAATCTAGTTAAAATTTGTAAGTACTTTAGAATTCTTTCTTACCTAATTAGATTTTATTAAAATGATGAATTAAAGAACTGTTATTGTCATGAATTATGTACTTGTAACTTAATGAATGTGTGAATAATTCAAGAAAGTAGTAAATGATTATGGTTATTGTTGATGTGATTAAATGTGTAGAGAAAAGAACTAAATTGTAAAATGTTAAAAAGTTATGTGTGATTATGAAATTATGAAACTTGATTGTGCTTGTGATGAATATTAGACTTATAATAATGTTAAAACCCTTATATACTTGTGGGATATAGATGGCATGCCATTAAGAGTTCCTTAGCGCGCTTGTGAATTTAGCATTTCAGTGCTTGTGTTGTAACACTATTAGTGTTCATAATAATCGAGCACTTACATGCTCATGTACTTCGTGATTATATTCCATATATCATTCTTGTTCACTCGAGTGTATAAGGGGCAATGTGAGTGGTATAAAATAATAATAATAAGTGAATGATGGAAGTATGGTAAGTGAAAGTGTGTTAGTTATCCTTGTTGCTATTATGTACTTTATCTTTGGTTTAATTCTTGGATTCAAAGGTAAGATATGAAATCTTGAGTACTTACAAAGTTTTCACAAGCTTAACGCATTTGTTTTGAATGCGTAGGTAAAGTTCGTTTTGAAGGCAAAATTTGAAGTGGCCATCTTCATCCTTTTTTCATCATCAAACAAGGACTGAAGTATATGGAAGTTAAGTTATTGGTAATAGAGTGACATGTACATGGGATTAGAACCATGTGAATTTTTGTTATAACATAACTAAGAGGTTCCAAAACTATGTCATGCATGCTTAATGCCATTTTATATCTTGAGATAATCTTCCTTAGATAGATATACTCATGTGTTATATGAAGTTTTTAAATGATAATTTGACATATTTTGGGTCCTAAAATTGTTTAGATGTGTTATGGAATGGTTAATGATAGTTCATACTTGGTTTTAGTTGTTTCAGACATGTTCAAGGTAATCTACCTTCGATGTCGCAACATCAGTCAGTGTCGTGACTCCCATTTCGCAATGTCGTGACATTGACCCTATTTAAGTAATTGATTTCCAGTGTCATGACATCAATCATTGTCATGACACCACTTTCCAATGTTGCAACAGGACATTATTTACCCTGTTTTGACTAGAATAAACCCCAAACGATTTTTGTTTGTAACTAAACTTTAAAATAAGCCTAAAAATGGCTTAAATAACTTCAAAAGACTTCATTTATGTTAAAGTAAAGTCTTGAAATTGATCCTCAAATTAAGTCAATCTTAGTGTCCAAATGTGACATCTCTTGCTCAATATGTATAAGTTCATTTCGAGTGAAGGTTGTTACTCAAATAAATCCTCATAAAATCCCTGCAAAAATTAACATTAAAGTTCAACATCTAATACTAAGTTGCTTGTTGATATTAGAAGGCTTTTTTTATAAAAATAACCCAAAAAATTTAATTAATCAAGATGACCCATTTTTTTTAATTAAACACGAAAATGACCTAAAATCTACAGTAAAAGTTGGTGGAGCCAAAGAGTTTGGCTCCACCAACATGCCACGTCAGCAACAGGAAAAAAAATTAATTTTTTGGTGGAGCCATGTAAAATGGCGTCACCTGTATAAATACCAGGGAAATATTGTAATTTCTGAAAAAATGGGAGACTTTTAAAAAAATTCCATTTTCTGGTGGAGCCAATTCATTTGGCACCACCAGATTCGCCTTACGCCATGTTACTTTATTATTATTATTTTTTTTTTTTAACTTTTGTCCTTCTTTCTTTTTTTTTTTTATTCTTTTTTTAAAGTTTTATCTTTGTCCTTATTTATTTATTTTATTTTTATTATTAATTTTAAAAAATTTGAAATGTATATTTAAAATGTTTTATAATATATATTTTTTAAAATTTTAAATATTATTTTTTAAAATTTTAAATATTATTTTTTAAATATTAAATATATTTTTAATAATATAAAACATTTAAATTTTTTAAAGATATGACCTCTCAAATTTATTACTAGTTTTATAATATTTTAAATAGTTTTTAATTTGTTTTATAATATTTTAAATTATGATTTTTAAATTATTTTTAAAGATATTCAAATTTTTTTAATTCTATTTAAAAGTTAAAAAAATAATATTTTATTTAAAAAAGTGAAATTTGAATTAATTAGAAAAAAAAGATTTATTTGTTAAAAAATAAATTTATTTTAAAAATAAATATTAAATATTAAAAATTAAAATTAAAAATTAAAAATATATTATAACTAGTCACATCATGTCAACAATGTGACCAGTCATAAATTTAAATATTAATAATAAAAAAAAGAAGAGATGAATGTTATATAAGAGGGTTTGGTCCCCCCTTTAGAAGAAAGAAAAGAGGAAAAAAAAGTAAGTTACTTAAAATTTTTATTTTGTTTCTATTTTATTATATTTTATAGTTATTGTAATATAATAATTAATTATATTGTATTTATTTTTTTTATATTATGCAGATATCAAAATATTTTCTGGAGCAAATATGGATCACACTTCATCGAGGATTAACGAAACAGTAATATTAATTATAAATTAAATAAAAAAATCATTTTAGTTTCTCTTTTTTTCTTGCTAAGCACCACTTTGCTTAACGTGTTTTGATTGCATGAAACTGATCTCTATTTAGTTATTATTATTCATTTTTAACTATTTTCTTGCATGAAATTAATCTCTACGTGTTAGTTATAATTTTTTAATTTTAGTACACATTCATAAATTTATATACTTAATATATTATTTTAATAGGTAAAGACAAAAAAAAATTCTTAATATATTTAAAATTTTAAAAAACTTAAAAAACTTAAATATATTAAAAAATATTAAGTATAACCAATTTTAAAATTTTAATATATTTAATATATTTTTTAAAAATTAAATATATTAAAAAATGTTAAGTATAACCAATTTTAAAATTTTAATATATTCAATATATTTTTTAAAAATATATTGTAAAATGTTAATATATTTAATATATTTTTAATAGGAAAAGAGAAATTTTTTTTAATATATTTAAAATTTTAAAAAAACTTAAAAAAATTTAAATATATTAAAATTTTAAATATGTTAAAAGAAAATGTTGAGTATAAAATATATTAATATATTATTACTTATTTAATTTAAATATATTAAATTTTTTAGGTTAATTTTATAAAAAAGTCTACTTTTTGTAGTTATATAGTTGCCTTTAGTTTTAATGCTTAACTATAATTAGGACATAATAATCACATTTGATTTCTACGTGTTAATATTAATATTTTATGACAAATCTTTATTCTATTATTAATATATTATTAACATATTAATATTTAATTTAACTTTAATAAAAAATACTTAGAATGACTACATTGGTATAGTATAAGTGTGATGTTTTTATTTTCTCAACATTTCAATTTTAGCTTTCAATATATAATTTTATGTTTAAATTATATCGATAATTGATTTATCATATTTTTATAAAAAAATTACCATACAGGATGGGTATCAAGTTTTGAGGTCGAGGTTTCATTTTCCCAAGTACGATCCGGAAGAGCGGGTCATGCCATACTTATAGTTGGCGGGATTTGAAGACGTCGCATTGATCCTGTAGCGACGTAAAAATTTTGGTTTCGGTCGCTAACTGTGGCGATTCATTGAAAACTGGAAATTGAAATTTGGTTTTAAAAATAAACCGGGAGTCGCCACCGATCTCTTTTTTTCTTCTAGGTGTGATCGGACACCTATTAGATTCTTCTTTAAAAAACAAATAAAAGGCTAGATTTAGGTTTACGTTAAAATCCAGAGAAAAATTAGGGTTCGGGAGTCGGTTATGCCCGAGGAAGGTATTAGCACCCTCGCGACGCCCAAAATTGGTATCTTATAAACACATGTTGTCTTGGTTTTCAAAAATACGAGTTTAATTTAAAATTTGGTTGTGATCTGAAAAAAGACGAGAAATTTTAATTTTATTTCGGTTTTTGATAAGGGTATATCGCTTTAACACGAGTCAATTGACATTCACCCAACATAGCGGTGAACTCGATGACTTGATGTTAACTCGATATATTGCCTTGATTATTGAAATTGATTTAAATCATGAATAAGGATATTGGAACAACATTGTAGGAAAATGCGATTTACAGATACATATGAAGCGAATGATGAAATAGTAACAAAAGATATTCACGATATATTTGATATTATGCATGATAACAATAACACTAGACATGAAGTAAAACAATGAATTATATATATATATATACGTAATATATAAGAATGAATATATACAAGACATATTATAGATACTAATAATATAAAAATTGTATATATTAACAATACTACACCAACATATACATATATTTAAAATAAATGCATAATAACGTTAGAATAAAATAATAAATATAATAATGAATGTAAAGATATATAAAGATCACACCATTTTTTTGAAAACATATATATATATATATATATTAAAAGTAATAAATAAAAATGTTTAGGCGATAAAAATACATACGTATGTGGTAATATCACTAGAAACATTTAGTATATGACATAAAAAAAATATATATACATAATACAAAAATATATATAACGTAGTACCAAAACATAAATACAATACATATAATTCGAAACTAATAAATAATAAATAAAAACATTGATAACATTTTACAAGTATAAATATATATATATACTAAAATATGTATAATAATACATAAAATATATAATAAAGTATTAAAATTTATGTATAATATATGTATAATAATACAATATCAAAACATTTACCTAATATATATATATATATTAAAGATAAATAACAACTAAGAATAATAATATTAAAAATAATAATAGAACATATAAACGTATATATACATACATATATAATATACATGCATTAATAATAAAAGTACTAATAACAATAATAATAATAATAAGATAAATAATGTAAATAAAATGATAATAATAATAATATTAATAATATGTAAAAAGGAAAATAAACGAAAAAGGACGAAATTGGAGTAAAAATAGAATTGCGGGCGAATTTAAAAGAAAATAAAGAGGAATGGCCTATTGGAACACGCGGACAACTCGGGGGATTAAAAGCGCAATATTCCCTATTGTCCAAACGCGCAGTGTAGGGCAAGGATTTAAATTGAAATCCATTGAAAATTATAGGGCCAAATTGCAAAATCTAGAACTTGATTGCGAAAGTCCGAGAAAAGCGGAAGGACCAAGGGCGCAAATAGACCCTTGGTCCAAAAACACGCGGATCCTAGGCCTCCCTGGGTCGGGTCGTCGGGTTACCCCCAAAACGACGCCGTTTTGGGCGCGTTTGGGGGTTCTTCAAACGGCGCCGTTTTAAAAAATTATAAAATCAAATTTTTTTGTTTTGTTTTCATTTGTAGCAGCAGAAGAGAGAAAAAAAAAAGGAAAGGGAAAGAGAGAGGGGAGAAAGGGGAGAGGGAGGAAGAAGAGGAGAAGTTCGGCCGGGGGAAGGGGCGACTCCATCCAATACGGCCACTGATCGTACCACCACCACATCACACACGCACCACCACCGCACGCGGTGGCCGGAAAGGTAAAACGCTCCCTTTTTTATTTATTTTCTTGTATTTTTATTTGTACACAAAATAAGAAATGAAAGAAACACTCTAAAAAAGGGTTTCGAAAAATAATAAGGAATACAAAAAAATCACCTTTTGCTTTAGATTTGATTCTGTTTCTGATTTTTTGTTTTGATTATGTTCTTCTTTTGTATTGATTTTCAAAGAAAGGAAAAAAAGAGAGAAAAAAAAAACCCCCTTTGCCTTTTGTTTCATGGCTTTTATAGCCTTACATATCTGTTTTCTATTATGCTTTGTCTCTTCATTGCAGGTACCAGTAGTGGTAGACTAGGGCGGCAGAGTTGACCGGTGGTGCAGGGAGTAGGTGGCCGACGGTGGCTTCAGGCTCTGACAGTGGTAGGCTGCGGCGCCACCTATTGTTAGGGGATTAGGGTTTTGTCATTTTCTGAAAATAGGTTTAGTTAGTGGGCTTCCGAATTGGGTTTGGGTTGTATTGGGTCTTGGGTGTTAGGTTAGCTGATGGGTTAGTTGGGCTAAGGGGTATTTTATTGGGTTTTAGGGCCTGGTGTGTATTGGGGTTTGGTGTTGGGTTGTTTAGGTTTTAGTTTGGTTTTTTTTTTTATTTAAAAAATTGGCCTATACAGCTGCCCCTCTTTGCTCATTGTCGTGTGACGATAATAGAGCAAAGACATAAAGAAAGGCCAATTTTGCTCAATTTCGCCGAGTCTTAACTTCATCTGTGCCCCTCTTGCTCAGGTGGTCCCATTCTAGTCCATCGCATCTTGTGGCTTTGGTTCAATCCACTGTATCTTTTGACATATGTCTTGTAGCTTCAATCTACTCCGATGTGACTTTAAAGATATGAAATCTGTGGCTTCGATCTACTCTGATGCAGCTTCATAAAGGTCAAGTCCACGACTTCCTTCTACTATTCTATTGTTTCAGTGAGACAAGGTTCGTGGTCTTTTCTTCTGTGACTTTAGAAAGGTAAGATCTGATATCTTTGATCAGCTCCACTGCAACTTCAGGGGAATAAGACTTGCCACTTTGACTGCTCTCTATCGCAACTTCGGGGGACGAGAATCGACATCTTCAATCACTTCAATCTTTATTCTTTACTTGGCTTGTGATCCCGAGTTCAACTCATTTCTAATAATATGAATTGACTCTTTAAAAACAGACATTAAAACAAAAATTGAAAATATCTCAGCATGTGAACTGAGGCTCAACTCATTTCTCGCGATATGGGTTGATTTTTGAAACATAGAAATTAAAAGCAGTGATTAAAAGGCTCAACTCACCTCTCGCAATATGAGTTGATAATTTGAAAAGTAGATTTCGAAAAACAAGAATTAAAAGCTCAACTCACCTCTCGCAATATGAGTTGATCTTTGAAAAACATAAATTAAAATTAGAAATTTAACATACCTCAGCTTGCCCTGAGGCTCAACTCACCTCTAGCAATATGAGTTGATTCTTTGAAAAACATAAATTAAAATTAGAAATTTAACATACCTCAGCTTGCCCTGAGGCTCAACTCACCTCTAGTAATATGAGTTGATTCTTTGAAAAACATAAATTGAAAACAGGAATTGAAAAGCAGAAATTGAAAATACCTCATCGTGCCCCGAGGCTCAACTCATCTCTCGCAATATGAGTTGATTTAAAACACAAAAATTAAAAATACCTCAGCGTGCCCTGAGGCTTGACTCACCTCTCGTAATATGAGTCAACTTTTGAAACATAAACTAAAAATACCTCAGTGTGTGGCCTAAGGCTTAACTCACCTCTCGCAATATGAGTTGATTTTTGAAACATAGAATTCGAAAAGCAGAAATTGAAAATACCTCAGCGTGCCCCGAGGCTCAACTCATCTCTCGCAATATGAGTTGATTTTTGAAAAACATAAATTGAAATTACCTCAACGTGTCTTGAGGCTCAACTCACCTCTCGCAATATGAGTTGATTTTTGAAGCATCAATTGAAAATCGAAATTGAAAATTCCTCAGCGTGTCCTGAGGCTCAACTCATTTCTCGCAATATGAGTTGATTTTCCTTGAAAGAAATGAATTAAAAACATCAAAATACCAAAACCTGTCCTTTGGTAGAACTCATGTGTCTTTTCACTTGATTCAATGCGACTCTCATTCCAAATTTCTTGCTTTGCTGGAGTACCTGTATATGCTATGCATGTTGTCATCATGATATGCACATGTTTGTCTTAAATGCTTTTATGCCTATATGATTATGCAGTGTTCCTTAAGCATGTTTGTCGTATGTCCATTTAGCCACGATTGTTGAGGATCTGCATTCATTACTTCGGCTCTTGACTTTCTCTTTAAGCCATGTACCCGCCTTCAGGCTTTACAAGTAATCAACGTTTCTCAAATTTCACTCTTTAGCCCCTGGTTGAACTTTATTCTTGCTTTGAGGCTCTTGTGTTTATCAAATTTTCATCCAAGTAATGTTTAACATTTCTTTTGTTTAGAATGTGTCATTTCACTATTTATCATGTAAATAAACACATAATGAGATGCATGAAGGAGGCCAAGTAGGGACAAAAGTGATATCTCATATTCATTTATTTCAAGTGTGGCAAACAAAGAAAGTTAACCAATGAGAGTAAAAATGTCAAAAAGAAAGAAAGGATCGTATTCAACGGATACAAATGCTCTAGATATTCAACACATGAACTCTTCCACGTTCCTCAATCGAAAATCTTTTCGAGCCTGGCTCCTTGTGTAGAAGATTTTGAGCTTTCAGAGATGCTTCAAATACTGTAGTCTCACTGTTTGTCGTACGGTTTAAAACACCTTGCGTTGTAAGCCGAATACTTGCTTCATTAGAATGCCCTCTCGGGTTTTCATCCTAATCTTTTTTGTTTGATCAAAGCGCCCTTTTCGGGTTTTCGCTCTGATCCTTTTTTTTTTAAATGCCCTTTTCGGGTTTTCATCTTGACTTTTTCTTTCAAGCATAGTACTTCTTCACCGCATCAGGTTAGCTGATGGGTTAGTTGGGCTAAGGGGTATTTTATTGGGTTTTAGGGCCTGGTGTGTATTGGGGTTTGGTGTTGGGTTGTTTAGGTTTTAGTTTGGTTTTTTTTTTATTTAAAAAATTGGCCTGTGCAGATCCGGAGGTTTGACATGAGGGAAAACTTAATATCCACCTTGGTTGAGCGGTGGTGTACGGAGACCCACACTTTCATTATGTCGTGCGGGGAGTGTACTATCATATTGGAAGACGTCGCTATGCATGTAATATCCCGAATTAGGGCCTAATCGGAATAGTGGTTTCGTGACCACAAATTCGGGATAGAAATAATTATTTTATAATTATTTTGAGGTTTATGATATGATTACATGATTGTGTGAAAATTTCGTGAAGAAATTCTATGCATAAAATACTTAATTTGAAAGTAGGGACTAAATCGAATAAGTTGCAAAACTTGCATTCTAGAAGTTTTTAGTATGAAATTGCATTGAAATATTAATTAAGAGGTCTTAAATAGCAATTTGACCAATTTTAAGTTCATGGACAAAATTAGGACATGGAAGGAATTTTTGAAAGTTTAGTAGTAAGGGCATTTTGGTCATTTAGTTATTAAAATGAATTAAAAACAAAATTAAAAGCCAATTTTTGTCCATCTTCTTCATTAGGACGAAATTTCAAGGGTTCTCCATAGCTAGGGTTTGTTTCAAGCTTTCAAGCTCCATAGTAAGTGATTCCAAGCCCCGCTTTTAATGTTCTTTACGTTTTGAGTCCCTGTAGCTCGATAAAGCTTATGCTAGCAATAAATTAAGTTAGGGTTCATATTTGGAAAAATACCCATAGGTGAAATTTGTGTATTTTGGTGTTTTATGATAGAATATGAGGTTTTAAATTATGTTAGACAACTTGTGCTACTCGGTTTTAGGTAAAAACGAGTAAAAGGACTTAATCTCAGTAAAAATACCTAATAGTCATAAGTGCTTGTTAGAGTGAGAATTTGATGTTTCCATAGAAGAGAAAAGTGATCAGCATGTTGTAAAACATAAGAATAAGGAATAAAGTTTAATCCCGAGCCTAGGGGCAAAAATGTAAATATGTAAAAGTTTAGGGGTAAAATTGTAATTTTGCCAAAATTTGAGTTAAGGATTAATTTGATAATGTGAGTATTAAATAAGCTAAATGTGTTATTTTAGATCAAGAAAGACGTGGAATCGACCTCAATCGAGGAAAAGAAAAGATTGTAGACTAAATTGCAAAATCTTTGTATTTTGGTACCAAGGTAAGTTCATGTGTAAATAATGTAGTATAATTGTTATTTGTAAATTATTGATGTTAATTATATGATATGCTGATTTTTATTATGAGATATATGCTTTGTGGTTATTTTCGAATAAAATACAAATTATTTGTATTATTTGTTAAATATAAAGTGCTACCGAGTATTGGTTTCGTGTATTTTACGGAAGATGGCAAGGATATGTGTTCGAGGAAAATCCCGTTTGAACCTTAGGAATAGATTAGGATACAAGTGACATGTCACTAGGATGGTTGAGCATCCGAACTCGTTGAGTTGAGTCCGAGTTCACTTATGGATGCGAATGTTTGAACTCGTTGAGTTGAGTCCGAGTTCGAGAGATGTAACTAGGCATCCGAGCTCGTTGAGTTGAGTCCGAGTTCACTTATGGATGCGAACGCCCGAGCTCGTTGAGTTGAGTCCGAGTTCGCTTATGGGCGGGTTACATGATTGCTTGATTTCATATATGGCACTTATGTGCAAGTTATCCATGTATCCAAATTATATTCCGATGTGTTCAACGGGTAAAGTTCTACTCAATTGGAGGAATATTCGAGATGTAAAGAGACGTATTGGTAAGTGATGTGAAATGGATATTTTGGACAGGTATGTATTTAACCCTCGGGTTGAGTATTGATATAATCACGATAAGGTAATAAGATGATGAAAATGATTAGAAATGTGATATGTGTTTTAGTGATGCATGCTAATGTTGATTGGTATGATCTGTTTGTTATGTTACTTATTATTTGCATATGAACTTACTAAGCATTTATGCTTACTCCTCCTTCTTACTCATTGTAGTTTTGGACAAGCCAGCTCAGAGTCGGGATAGGTCGAAGGCTCAGTCACACTATCCTAAGACTTTTGGTAAATGGTTTGTAAATTTAAGTATGGCATGTATAGCAATATACCTATTTTGTGTAAATGATCTTATGATATGGTGATGGAATGGTTGAGAAAATGTTTGACAATGATAAATTATGAAAATGGTTAGTTTAGATTATGTTTGATGTTAAGGAAAATTATTAAGATACTTAGTGCATAAAAACTCATAAAAGGGATGAAATTTGCCATAAACAGAATACTGCAGCAACACTGACCTGAGTTTGAAAATTTACTAAAAATCATAGAAATTGAATATGGTGATGGAATATACATCAAATTGAATCTTATTATGTCTAGTTTCACATGAAACAAATGAAATAGGTAAAGGAATTGTATGTTAAAAGATATTTGAATTTTAGTGAAACAGGGTCGTAACAGTTTCTAAATCCCCTGTTCCAACTTTAGAAATTCACTATAAATTTTAAAGATATAATTAGGTGGTGTATTTTATATCCTCAGAATCCTTATTGAGTCTAGTTTTAGTAGAAACAAACCTCATAGCCATATGAATTTTGTACAGAGAGAAATATGGTTCGTAGTAAACAGAGGTCAAACCAGTCAAGTCCTGAAACAGGGGTAACTTTAACTAATAAACTGTACTAATTGGCTCAACCAAAAATTCTAGAAAAAAATTAGTAGATAGGTATATGAGTCTAGATTCATGGAAAATTTACGGATCTTAATTTTGAGTTTTGTAACTTGAGATATGATTTTTCTTGTGACTGTGACACAAGTAGCTTAAAAACTGTGAATGTAGAAACAAATAATCCAAAGTTCTAAAAATGTTAAATTAAGCTTAGTAACACCTCATACTCGACTCCGGCGACGGTCTCGGGCGTGGGGGCGTTACATTTAGTGGTATCAGAGCAGGTTTAGTCGGTTCTCGGACTACGTGTTGTGTGTACGGATTTTGCTATACATGCCATATGTATAAATTGTGATAGTGTGACGACTTTCCGACCTTTTAAATGATTTTTTTATAGTAAATGGATCCCGATCCAGTCGTGTGGCGATGAAGTAGAGAGTAATGCGCCAGCTCCGCTGAAGGAGCAGCGCCACTGAAAAAATCCACCTCCTCTGTTGGTCGTGGGAGGAGGAGAAAGGGGTCGGGAAGCCTTTCTCCAAATGATGAGTGCATGGTACACTGAGTTCGTTCGTACGAACCCAAATGTACAACTCTCCCCACCTCCCCAATTCCTCAACCTGCACTTCGACGCCTCAAGGTATGGATCTCATGAAATTTCACAGAACTCAGCTTGATAGAATTCAAGCAAGGGGTCAAGAATTTAAAGCAAATATTGATGATGATGCCGAGAAAGCAGAGTTCTGGCTTGAAAATTCTATCCGGGTATTTGACGAATTATCTTGTACACCTGAAGAATGTTTGAAATGCGCTATATCTTTGTTGAGGGATTCAGCTTATAATTGGTGGAAGACTTTGATTTCGGTGGTACCGAAAGAGAAAATAACTTGGGAATTCTTTCAAGAAGAGTTTCGGAAGAAATATATTAGTGAAAGATTTATTGATCAGAAGCGTAAAGAATTTCTTGAGTCAAGCAAGGTAATATGACTACATTCTGTAATATGAAAGAGAGTTTGTTCGATTAAGTAAGTATGCCAGAGATGTTTCCTCAGAGGCCAAGATGTGCCGACGATTTGAAGACGGGCTCAACGAAGACATCAAGGTATTTGTTGGAATTCTTGAATTAAAAGAAATGGTAGTATTGGTTGATCGAGCTTGTAAGGTCAAGAATTGCTTAAAGAAAAGAAAAGGTAGAGGTGAGACTAGAAATTGGAAGAAAAGACCGATGAGCGCTTCATTTTCACAAAGAACTGGAAAGTCAAGGAATATGAATCCTCGTTCCCAAGCTTCACTGGGCAATCATATGGGAATTATAAGAAGCAAAATGTGGGTCCTAAATCTCTACTTCTGGCAAATGCAAGTAGGGGAACTCGAGATTTGTTAAACCCGAGTGCCAGTGGTGTGGTAGAAATCATTTTGGTCCGTGTAGAGCAAATGAATGTTTTCGATGTGGTTCTCCTGGATCATTTTATTAGAGATCGCCGCAGAGAGAGCTGAAAAGAAAAATTTGAATAATACAAAATAAGTGGGGCGGATTCGAGAGGAAGATATCCAAGAAAAGCTGGGAGCGAAGCAAGCAGTAAAGAATGTAGCCGTGGATGCACCAGCTTAGACTGAAGGAAGGGCTCCGCTAGAACTTATGCTATTAAAGCGCGTGAAGATGCTTCCTCACCGATGTGATTACTGGTACATTTTCTCTCTATAATGTTAATGTTATTGCTTTGATTGATCCCGGTTCTACTCATTCATATGTGTGCATGAAATTGGTGTCTAGTATGAATATACCGTGTTGAGAACACGAAATTTATGATTAGAGTGTCGAATCCGTTAGGCAAATGTGTGATTTGTTGATAAAGTATGTAAGAAATGTCCTTTAATGATTCGGGATCATTACTTTCCGGTGACTTGATGTTGCTTTGCCGCTTGATGAATTTGATGTTATTTTGGGTATGGATTGGTTGACATTGCATGATGCTATAGTAAATTGCAAAGAAAAGGTTATAGAATTAAAGTGTGAAAACGGTGAAACTCGAGGTTGAATCGGATAAATCGAGGTATTGTCTAGTGTGATTTCTTTGATGTTGGCTCGCAGATATTTGAGAAAGGGTTATGAAGCTTATTTGGCGTATGTAATTAATACAAAAGAAGTTGAAAAGAAAGTTGAATCAAGGTCTTGGTTGTGTGCGAATTTACTTGACGTATTTCCGAAGAATTACCGGTTTGCCTCACTGTGGAAGTAGAATTTGGTATTGATTTGATACCGAACAGCTCGATTTCGATTGCTCAGTATAGAATGGCACCAAAGAGAGTTGAAGGAATTAAAGTCGCAGCTTGCAAGAGTTGACTGATAAAGGTTTTGTGAGACCGAGTTTTTCACCTTGGGGTGCTCCTGTTATTTGTGAAAAAGAAGGATGGTTCTATGAGGTTGTGTGTTGATTATCGCCGATTAAACAAGGTGACAATCAAAAACAAATATCCGTTGCCAAGAATTGATGATTTGTTTGATCACCTAAAAGGAGCGACATGGTTTTCAAAGATTGACTTGAGATCCGGTATTACCAATCATGGGTAAAAGAGTCGGATGTGCCTAAAAGCGCTTTTAGAACAAGGTATGGTCATTATGAATTTTTAGTTATGCCATTCGGGTTGACAAATGCTCCCGCTGTGTTTATGGATTTAATGAATCGCATATTCACCATACTTGGACAAATTTGTTGTGGTGTTTATAGATGATATTTTAATTTATTCAAAAGATGATACAGAGCATGCCGAGCATTTAAGGATAGTTTTGCAAACTTTGAGAGATAAGCAGCTTGTATGCTAAGTTTAGTAAAAGTGAATTTTGGCTACGGAAGTTGGATTCTTGGGTCATATTGTTTCGTGTGATGGTATACGGGTTGATCCTAGTAAAATTTCAGCCATTGTTGATTGGAAGCCACCAAAAATGTAAATGAAGTTAGAAGTTTCTTGGGGCTAGCTGGGGTATTATCATGGTTTGTAAATGGATTTTCTATAATTGCTGCTCCTATAACTAAATTACTCGAAAGGATGTTAAATTTGAATGGACGGAAGAATGTCAACGGAGTTTTGAAGAATTAAAAATTATTAACAGAGGCACCAAAGTTAGTACAACAAATTTAATCAGTAAAGAATTTGTGGTGTATAGTGATGCTTCTCTAAATGGTTTGGGGTGTGTGCTCATGCAAGAAGGAAAAGTGGTGGCATATGCTTCGAGGCGCTTAAAACCTCATGAGAGGAATTATCCTACTCACGATTTGGAATTGGTCATGCAGTGGTGTTTGCTTTGAAAATTTGGCGACATTATTTGTATGGTGAAAAGTGCTGGTATATATCACAGACCATAAAAGTCTTAAGTACTGATGTCACAAAAAGACTTGAATTTAAGACAGCCGAAGATGGTTGGAGTTATTGAAAGATTACGAGCTTGTTATTGATTATCATCCGAGAAAAGCGAATGTGGTTGCTGATGCTTTGAGCGAAAAGTTGTTGTTTGCTTTGAGAGTTATGAACACTCGGTTGAAAGTGTCGATGATGGTTCGATTCTAGCAGAGCTAAGAGTAAACCAAGTTTTTACAAGAGATTTCAAGCTCAAAAAGATGATCAAGATTTGCAAGCCAAGAGAAAAACAAAGTGTGAGTTGATACAGAGTCGATTTCAGAATTGGTTCTGATGGGTGCTTAATGTTTAAAGATCGGATTTGTGTACCAAAGAATGAGGAATTGATTCAAAAGATCCTACAAGAAGCACATAGTAGTTATTTCTCGATTCATCCGGTAGTAATGAAAATGTATAATGACTTGAAGAAAATGTATTGGTGGAATGGAATGAAAAGAGATATATCGAGTTTGTGTCCAAATGCTTAATTTGTCAACAGTGAAAGTCAACACCAAGTACCTTCTGGATTACTTCAACCTATTATGGTTCCCGAATGGAAATGGGATCGGATTACTATGGATTTTGTTTCGTGGATTGCCATTGACTCCGTGAAAGAAAGATGCCATCTGGGTAATAGTTGATAGATTAACTAAGTCACTCATTTTATTCCTAGACGCACGGATTATTCTCTTAACAAGTTGGCTGAATCAGATATATTAGAGAAATTGTTAGATTACATGGAATACCATTGTCGATTATTTCGGATAGAGATCCAAGGTTTACCTCGCGGTTTGGCAAAAATTGCAAGATGCGTTAGGTACAAAGTTAAATTTCAATCTCGCCTTTCATCCACAAACCGATGGACAATCGGAGAGAGTAATTCGATTCTTGAAGACATGCTCGGATGTTGTGTATTGGAATTTCAAGGAAGTTGGGAAAGATATTTGCCGTTGGTAGAATTTGCTTACAACAATAGTTATCAAACGAGCTTGAAAATGGCACCTTATGAAGCATTGTATGGTCGTAAGTGTCGAACGCCTTTGTATTGGACTGAACTCAAGGAAAATCAGATTTATGGAGTTGATCTAATAAAAGAAATCAAGAAAAAGTGAAAGTAATTCGAGATTGTTTGAAAGTCGCTTGAGATAGATGTAAATCTTATGCGAGATAAAAACGAAAAGACATTGAATTTCAAGTTGGTGATAAAGTATTTTTAAAGGTGTCTCAGTGGAAGAAAGTCCTTAGATTTGGACGGAAGGGCAAATTAAGTCCGCGTTTTATTGGGCCGTATGAAGTAATTGAAAAAGTTGGACCCAGGTAGCATATCTGGCTAGCATTACCACTTGAATTAGAGAAGATTCATGATGTGTTCCACGTATCTATGTTACGCCGGTATCGTTCGGATCCTTCACATGTAGTTTCACCAATGTAAATTGAACTACAACCGATATGACCTACGAAGAAGAACCGATTAAGATTTTAGCTCGAGAGGTCAAACAACTAAGGAATAAAAATGTTGCACTTGTGAAGGTGTTGTGGCAAAGGCATGGAATAAAAGAAGCTACATGGGAATCGAAGAAACTATGAGAAATCAATACCCACATCTGTTATTTCTGGTAAGATTTTCGAGGACGAAAAATCCTTAAAGGGGAGAGTTGTAATATCCCGAATTAGGGCCTAATCGGAATAGTGGTTTCGTGACCACAAATTGGGATAGAAATAATTATTTTATAATTATTTTGAGGTTTATGATATGATTACATGATTGTGTGAAAATTTCTGTGAAGAAATTCTATGCATAAAATACTTAATTTGAAAGTAGGGACTAAATCGAATAAGTTGCAAAACTTGCATTCTAGAAGTTTTTAGTATGAAATTGCATTGAAATATTAATTAAGAGGTCTTAAATAGCAATTTGACCAATTTTAAGTTCATGGACAAAATTAGGACATGGAAGGAATTTTTGAAAGTTTAGTAGTAAGGGCATTTTGGTCATTTAGTTATTAAAATGAATTAAAAACAAAATTAAAAGCCAATTTTTGTCCATCTTCTTCATTAGGACGAAATTTCAAGGGTTCTCCATAGCTAGGGTTTGTTTCAAGCTTTCAAGCTCCATAGTAAGTGATTCCAAGCCCTGCTTTTAATGTTCTTTACGCTTTCTAGAGTCCCTAGAGCTCGATAAAGCTTATGCTAGCAATAAATTAAGTTAGGGTTCATATTTGGAAAAATACCCATAGGTGAAATTTGTGTATTTTGGTGTTTTATGATAGAATATGAGGTTTTAAATTATGTTAGACAACTTGTGCTACTCGGGTTTTAGGTAAAAACGAGTAAAAGGACTTAATCTAGTAAAAATACCTAATAGTCATAAGTGCTTGTTAGAGTGAGAATTTGATGTTTCCATAGAAGAGAAAAGTGATCAGCATGTTGTAAAACATAAGAATAAGGAATAAAGTTTAATCCAGAGCCTAGGGGCAAAATGTAAATATGTAAAAGTTTAGGGGTAAAATTGTAATTTTGCCAAAATTTGAGTTAAGGATTAATTTGATAATGTGAGTATTAAATAAGCTAAATGTGTTATTTTAGATCAAGAAAGACGTGGAATCGACCTCAATCGAGGAAAAGAAAAGATTGTAGACTAAATTGCAAAATCTTTGTATTTTGGTACCAAGGTAAGTTCATGTGTAAATAATGTAGTATAATTGTTATTTGTAAATTATTGATGTTAATTATATGATATGCTGATTTTTATTATGAGATATATGCTTTGTGGTTATTTTCAATAAAATACAAATTATTTGTATTATTTGTTAAATATAAAGTGCTACTGAGTATTGGTTTCTGTATTTTACTAAGATGGCAAGGATATGTGTTCGAGGAAAATCCCGTTTGAACCTTAGGAATAGATTAGGATACAAGTGACATGTCACTAGGATGGTTGAGCATCCGAACTCGTTGAGTTGAGTCCGAGTTCACTTATGGATGCGAATGTTCGAACTCGTTGAGTTGAGTCCGAGTTCGAGAGATGTAACTAGGCATCCGAGCTCGTTGAGTTGAGTCCGAGTTCACTTATGGATGCGAACGCCCGAGCTCGTTGAGTTGAGTCCGAGTTCGCTTATGGGCGGGTTACATGATTGCTTGATTTCATATATGGCACTTATGTGCAAGTTATCCATGTATCCAAATTATATTCCGATGTGTTCAACGGGTAAAGTTCTACTCAATTGGAGGAATATTCGAGATGTAAAGAGACGTATTGGTAAGTGATGTGAAATGGATATTTTGGACAGGTATGTATTTAACCCTCGGGTTGAGTATTGATATAATCACGATAAGGTAATAAGATGATGAAAAATGATTAGAAATGTGATATGTGTTTTAGTGATGCATGCTAATGTTGATTGGTATGACTGTTTGTTATGTTACTTATTATTTGCATATGAACTTACTAAGCATTTATGCTTACTCCTCCTTCTTACTCATTGTAGTTTTGGACAAGCCAGCTCAGAGTCGGGATAGGTCGAAGGCTCACCACACTATCCTAAGACTTTTGGTAAATGGTTTGTAAATTTAAGTATGGCATGTATAGCAATATACCTATTTTGTGTAAATGATCTTATGATATGGTGATGGAATGGTTGAGAAAATGTTTGACAATGATAAATTATGAAAATGGTTAGTTTAGATTATGTTTGATGTTAAGGAAAATTATTAAGATACTTAGTGCATAAAAACTCATAAAAGGATGAAATTTGCCATAAACAGAATACTGCAGCAACACTGACCCGAGTTTGAAAATTTACTAAAAATCATAGAAATTGAATATGGTGATGGAATATACATCAAATTGAATCTTATTATGTCTAGTTTCACATGAAACAAATGAAATAGGTAAAGGAATTGTATGTTAAAAGATATTTGAATTTTAGTGAAACAGGGTCGTAACAGTTTCTAAATCCCCTGTTCCAACTTTAGAAATTCACTATAAATTTTAAAGATATAATTAGGTGGTGTATTTTATATCCTCAGAATCCTTATTGAGTCTAGTTTTAGTAGAAACAAACCTCATAGCCATATGAATTTTGTACAGAGAGAAATATGGTTCGTAGTAAACAGAGGTCAAACCAGTCAAGTCCTGAAACAGGGGTAACTTTAACTAATAAACTGTACTAATTGGCTCAACCAAAAATTCTAGAAAAAAATTAGTAGATAGGTATATGAGTCTAGATTCATGGAAAATTTACGGATCTTAATTTTGAGTTTTGTAACTTGAGATATGATTTTTCTTGTGACTGTGACACAAGTAGCTTAAAAACTGTGAATGTAGAAACAAATAATCCAAAGTTCTAAAAATGTTAAATTAAGCTTAGTAACACCTCATACTCGACTCCGGCGACGGTCTCGGGCGTGGGGGCGTTACAATGCAACTTGAGTTACGAGTTGACAGTGCTGTGGTCACGGGTCGAAGCAAAGTGTTGGAACCTTCAGTACTATGCCACAGATTGCTTGGACGGTCCCCTAATGATGGGGAACAAAATTTCACATGCTTGACATTGGCATGGTTGAGAGTAAATTTTAAAGAGTTATCGAGCACTGCCACTGAGTACGAAGTGATATGTGCTGCTCGAACCTATATTATGCAGCTGATCGGGGGGTACTTATGCTAAACAACACGTCTAATAGGGTCCACTTAAAGTACTTACCTCTATTGGAGGATTTTTCTCGTGCTAGTAGTTACAGTTGGGGATCGGCAGTGTTGGCCGCATTGTACTGTAAGTTTTGCCGAGCAACAAAACATGGGTTAGTAACATGGCTAGTTGTCTGGGTCTGCTATAGTCTTGGGCTTTATACAGGATGCCGTTTCTAGCGGCTGTTAGGCACCAACCATATTCGCGGCCACTTATAAATAGGTAAGAATAAAATTATACTTAACATTTAATGACTCATAAGGGTGGATAATATTTTCCAAAGTTTAACTGCTAACATGTTTGTTTCGGTTTCTGATGGGCCACGTCTCCAGGAATTGGTGCGAGCCAAACTTTAATCATTTACCGCCAAATGAAAAAGGCGTACGCTGGAGAGAAAGTAATATATATTTATATGGTTTAAGTAATATTGATTTGACTTATCCACTTGTAGTACGTGATGTGACTTGACTCATTATGTTTTATTGTGCAGTTCTTATGGATGCCGTATTCTATACTGAACATTGCAACCCTTATTCCTCAGTGGGTTCACACTGAAGCCCATATGTGGTGTATTAACACGCTGGTGCTCAACTTCTCAACTGTTGAGTGGTACAACGGTGATCGAGTTATGCGACAATTTGGGTGTAGACAATTTGTGCCGATCAAGCCACAACAATTTGCTGATGTCCACAGTAAGACCATCAGAGGGAAACATATAATAGATTGGAGTGTGGAACATCGACCTTATGTAGCACTATGGAAAGCCCGGTACGATAGGAGGCCTGAGATGCACTTTTGCATGCTTGAATTCAGTCTCTCGATTGAATACATGTAGTGGTACATGACTCGATGGCATGCTTATTTATATGGTGGACAACTTATGATAGTATTGGGTCACAGCTACAGACGTAGAAATCAACCTATGAGGGAGCTAGAGGATCAACATATGGCGAAGCCCAACTCGGAGGACCAACTTTTGAACACATCGGACCAATGGGTTGATGCTTTTTGTGATGAGTCGCAGAGCAGTTAATATCACTCGGACATTGGCGGTTCAAGTTCATATGACCCGGACATGGGCGGTTCGAGTTCATATCACCTGGACATAGGCGGTTCGAGTTCATTTCACCTAGAGCAAGCACCGATATCATTTGATATGTTTGGTAATAACATGCATTCCACCCCGCCTCAGGCCACATTCAATTTAGCTGTCGATCCTCCTGATGTGTACAGTACACCCCAACGTCCACCACGTAAACGAAGGCCCGTAAACCACTATACCCCGAACGATGATAACACTCCTGGTTCTTTCCAAATTTGAGTTATGTAAATTTCAATTGTTATGTAATATTTATTGTATTGGTTTACGGTTCTGCAACTTATATATTAGTCTTTTTTTGTATAATTTATAATATCTTTTAAAGTATTTAAAGTTTCAATTGTTAATTTTAAATAAAAACTTAACATTAAATAATACAAACTTTATTTCTAAAAGATCATAAAATGCAAACACCAGGTACAACATTTAATTTCTTTTAGACCGTGAAGATTGATCAGTGTAGACGTTTCCATGGGGACATTTGCTCCGATTGTGGCCAACTGTTCTACATATGGTATAACGCTTTGGATCGACTTGTTCTCTTATATCCATGTCATTTCAAATCCTTATGGTTGTCGGCCTACCTTTGTCTTTCCTACGTAGTGACCGATCTGGCAACATCTCGAACGCATGTGGTTGCACTTCCCATGTTGATACACCCTTTAATACGGGGAACTCGTTACCCCAAATACGCAACGTACGTTTAAAAGTGTACACATTGTCGATATATTGTTTGACATTCAAACTATAGGTAACACACGTTGCAAACACATGTGCACACAGATACCGTAGTGTTTCAAACATCCTGCACTCACACCTCCTGTTTTGGAGATCAACTCCGTAGGACCGTGGTAGGATCCCCGACCGACGACCGATATACTCTGTCACTCGAAAAATTTCCAAATTTTGGACATATAGTTCTGCATTCATCGACCTAGCCCTTTGAGTAATTTTTTCGACGTACACGTGTCCTGCCTCTAACTGTTTTGCTTGTTTCAACCCCATTTTTGGTATTAAGGTTGCTAGCCTGTAAAATGTGGCTGAAAAAATCACTGAAATTGGTAAGTGACGCGTACGCCTCAAGATGAAGTTAATGGCATCAATGAGGTTAGTTGTCATTTGACCATATCGGTACCCCTCGTCAAAACATTGAGCCCATTACCAAGGCTCCATGCTATCCAACCACTGTTTGAGAGAAGAATTGGACCCCCGCCATATTAGTCTCTAACCTCGCCAACTTATATCTGAAACAATGTGCTTCCAACTCGTATTCTACATACGTATTTCGATAAAATACGTTACCATTCGAATTAGGAAATGGACTTGAAATAATTACAAATACGAATTTAAATACGATATTTTTACCCATGTTCATAATTCGTTTGCGCCAGTTTTTGTTCTTGTACTTATTGTAGAAGTTGACAGCGATGTGACGAATACAATAGATGAACCTCTACGAAACCTCAGATTGTCGAATCGCAGCAACAAGACCTTTCGATCTGTCGGAGATAATGCAAATGTTGCCTGACATGTCTCCGCAAGTTTCGAATGAAATATGCCCACGATTCAGAGTTCTCGGACCCCACGATGGCAAAAGTGACTGGTAGTACATTTCTATTACCGTCTTGTGTAATCGTAATCAGAAGTATTTGCGTGTATTTTCTATAAAGTCATGTTTCATCAACTTGCATTAGCGGTTTGCAGTGTGGGAAGGCCCTAACTTATGGATCAAAAGTCCATAACAGCCGACGAAAAACTCTTCTCCCTAGTTCTAATTGTCTATTATGGCCTCTATAAGGCAACGTTTGCAAGTCCACGACAGTTCCTGGGATGTACTCCACCATCGCTGAAATCCAACATTGAAGTTTATTGTATGACTCATCCTAGTCACCATACAATTGTTGCATAGCCATTTGTTTCGCCCACCACGCTTTCCTGTATGACACTCTGTCTGGAATCGAGCTTGCATGTTTGCAATCAATGTTGACACAGGAATGACTGGGCTATCTTTCATTAGTGGCATAATGCAGTTGCAAATACTTTTGGCATCCAATTTTCGGTGGTCCTAAGACATACATGCGACAGTACATGTATGACGTCCTTCTAATTTTTGTATTTGCCACTGTTGAGTCCTCTATATAAATGCAGCTTGAACTCGCCAACCACACCCATCGCCGGCTCTCCAACATTCCCCGACATACAATGTCAGTGTAGATTTGACAACCTTGTAATCAATTGACAACTTCATGATGTATTGTTTGATGGCAAAGACACAGTCCGCCTTGTTCTCGAACTGTGAATTTATCGCCAATCTATGAGCAAGTACTATATCGGCGTACTCAGGAAACTCGGATGCATACGCTGCATCTGGATCTATGTTCAACATGTCGCCCCCAGGTTCATTTCTTAAAATAATGTCACGACTCGGGTTACTGAATGAAGGGCCAACATCTTCAACCTCATCCGGGCCTTCATCATTGATATCGTCTGAAACCTCATCAACATTGGGGTCACTAAAATCTTCAACGTCTTAATAAGAATTTTCACCATTATTGGTCATTTCTCTGACATTTCCCTTTGTGTTTATTATCACTTCCAGATGTATTTGTAGACGGGGACCAGGGGCAGGGTTGTTATACGAATTCCCACCATAATTAGGATTTTTGGGTATCTGCGATGTCCCTTCACATTCTAATTGGTCTGTCCATCCAACATTAAGATCAAATTCAAATTCGTGATGTTGACTTATTGGACTAACATTCTCAACAGACTCTAAGTCCGCTAACTCAGCAAATAATTCAACTGGTTGAGGGTTCTCACTCCCAGTCGACCACCATATTTCCATCATAATGCCCAAGTAATCATTATCTAACTGCTGCATCTCATAAATTTTGAACGAATCTGTAGAGACTTGAAACTTGTAAAATAATTTGGACATCGCCCTTCCACAACGGATAGCTATTTTTGCACTGATCTTCCTTTTCATTTCTTTTAGCTTCACATTTTTTTGAATAGCAGATCTACTCTTTGCCGACCTTTAAATACATAACCAACATCACCTTTTATAATTTCACCACAAAAAAGAACATACACCAAAAACACCTCATTATTCATCTTGAATAGATTTTTTGAACTCTCCTAGTGAACACAACGATTTCACCATTCTATATATGGTAGAGGGCCAAGAGGTGGAGCCATAAAGAATGACTCCACCAAAATAAAATATTAAATATTAAATTTTTATATTAAAAGAATATATAAAAAGTACACTATAAAGTGATGGAGCTATTCTAAATGGCTCCACCAAATAAAATATTAATTTTTAAAATTTTAAATTTAATTTTAAAAAAAGTTTGAATATCTTTAAAATTAATTTTAAAATGAATAATTTATAAAAAATTATATTTAAAATTTAAAAATATTTAAAATATTACAAAACAAATAATAAATTTGAAAGGTCATATCTTTAAAAATAATATATTTTAAATAATTTAACAATTATAATTTAAAATATTACAAAACAAATTAAAATATATTTAAAATATAAAATATACATTTAAAATATTATAAAACTAATAATAAATTTGAAAGGTTATATCTTTAAAATATTTAAATGTTTTATATTATTAAAAATATATTTAATATTTAAAAATAATATTTAAAATATAAAAAAATAATTTTAAAAATATATATTTAAAATTTTAAAAAATATATATTATAAAATATTTCAAATATACATTTCAATTTTTTAAAAATTAATAATAAAAATAAATAAAAAATAAGGATAAAAAAAACTTAAAAAAAAAGGACAAAAGTTTTAAAAAAATTTTAAAAAAAAAATAACAGGGTGTCAAGCGAATCTGGAGAAAATGAAAAAAAAATTTTAAGTGGCGCCATTCTATATGACTCCACAAAAAAACTAAATTTTTTTCTTAGTTATTGACATGGCATGTTGGTGGAGTCAAACTCTTTGGCTTCACTAACTTTTACTATAGATTTTAAGTTATTTTCGTATTTAATTAAAAAAATAGGTCATTTTGATAATTAATTAAAATTTTTAGGTTATTTTTATTAAAAAGCCATATTAGAAGGAAATCTAAATTTTAATTAAATTGTAAAGCCCTAACACATCATTAAAACGTAAGTTTTTTTTTTTTAAGTTAAAAGAGAAATACCTCGAAATGCTCTTGGATCTTATAGGGGTTGATAGGGTTACCCTGGGCATCGATGCTGGGGGTGATCATATGAAGACACTGGTACATATTGGAGAGGAGGATAGTAGGGCTGATGACAGGTGCTAATCTTGAAGTAGAAGGGGCAGTTCACTCTATCCTTTTCCGTACCAAATATGGACGCTAAGTGCTCTGCCGTTTTTGTTTCCTCTCTCTTTCTTCCTTTGTCTCTTAAAGGATCTCTTTTGTTTTTGAATTTGAAGGGGAGAAGTATGTGCATGTGGGGATTATTGGACGGCATGGAGAGAAATGGAAGGGTTTATAATGGTATTAGAGTTTGTGCGATTTGATTATGACCGTCGAATCACAATGCCCTTTTCTTTCTAGATGTTTCCAAAGGATGATAGATTGGATATACTAATATAGATTACTTTGATGGGCATTGGCTAGCCCAAATTTAATGTATTAATATGTTTCATGGACATTCAGGTTGGAGTATGGTCCAAAAACCTTTTTTTATTTCTTTTCATTGAATCAATTCTAATTTATTGTTTATAAATAAATAAAATATGTATATATATGTTATGATCCAATTAATTAAAAATTATGGATAGAAATTCTCCACAACTACAATTAAACACATTTTAATATAATAAGTTATATTTTTTCACAATACTTTTCAAAAAAAATTTTCCAGACACAGTTTTTCAAAAGCACTTTTGAACCACAACAACAATGATAAATTTGGCGCTAAATTTATGTCGTCATCAATCAAGTCCAACTTAATCATGAAGTTACAAAAAAAAAAAAAACACATTATTTTTACAAAAAATTTTTTTTATCTTTTTTATATTTTATATAAAATTTAGAAAAATATATAAGATTTGAACTCAAAGTACTATACTTTTTGGTATCTTTTCTTTACTATTTCAACTAAAACCACAATATATTTTTATATCAAAATTTTTATATTTTTTCTCAACTCTTTATAAATTTGTTATATAACAATTTTTATTATCAGATTAAACTAACTATTTATAAAGACGCTGTCAAAGTTTAGTATGACTTGACTAGTCATACCAATTTTAATTGTGAAATTATAAATTAAAAAAAACACCATTTTCTTTTGTACAAGAATAGATACTCGAAGGAGTCTTAACAAAACTGATATTAGCAGCCTAAGTAGAGATGTAGCTCTCCCATGGTCTTGTGTCGAAGCTAGCAACACTATCCCTGGAGGATGATTGACCATCAACGAATAGAACGAGCCACCTCTGCTCATTTTTGCCAAGCCATCAGCACACATATTGGAATCCCAACTAATATGTCTAAACTTGAGCTGCCATGGTCTATGGCATAAATCTCTAATTTGCTGCACCTCAAAAATGGACGTTGATGCATCCCGGCCAGTGCATATCAAGTTAATCAATAACGAGTTATCAGACTCAACTTCTACCTGTCCGAAGCCTCTATTCCATGCTAGTACTGAGCCCTCGAGAAGTGCCTTCGCCTCTGCCCAAAAAATTCCAGCAACATTTAGCCCTTTACTGTATCCAAAAATCCAAACAACTTCATTTCCTCTTAGCACACCACCTATGGGCGATTCAGCAGTCACAACACTCATGGAAACATTCCAGTTTAGCTTGACCCACCCATCCTGTAGAGGGCACCAGGTAGCGGAGAGCTCATAATCCACAAATACATGCAGTTGTTGCACTTTGTGATTCGACAAGCTGGGAGCCCATGCTAGGCTGGTCACTATTACGTCCCTACTACTGTCATGACCCTCATTAAAGACTGGATCATTCCTATTCTTCCATACCTTCTAACACATAATAGCAAAAGCGAGCACTAGTTTGCATCATCAATCACATAATTATTCTCATTTTCTAAGTTGTGCAACAACCATTATTGTAGGGGTAAAGTAAAGAAGACCACTCGTAACCCAAGCGGTACCACAACATTCCAAACATTCTTAACGAAACCACAATCACTCAACATATCCAAACATGGTTCTACTTCAAGACCACACCTCGGAAAACGGTCACTAGTGTGCAAGTGCCACGAACTCGCTCTAAGTTAGTCAAAAAACCTATCCTGAAAAGCAAGCCTAAGGAATTGCCTCACTCGTTGTAGCACTGCAAATTTCCATATTATGTTCCAACATCGGTCCTCCACTCCCCAACTGGTAATCCAGCGCCTTGTATATCTTCGAGGCTGAGCACCCACCATGCTTCAAACTCGTCCACCAAAAACTCGTCCATGAGGATTAGCCAATGAAATATTACGTATTGTTTCAGAAAATATCAAAGGGATTTAATGGACAAATAAAATTTGATTTTAATAAAATGAAAAAACTAAACTAATCAACGACTAGCTGTTGATTAAACTTAAATGTAATTTTAATGGTTTTAATTTAGAAATTTTATTTTTTAGGAGAATGAAAGGTCAAGAGTCATTTGTTTATGGCTTTTATTAGATTTTAATATTTTTAATTTTTTTTAAGGACAATAGCCTATAAATAGTTTGTAAGCATTTGATATATTTTAGAGAGAAAAAAAAGCAAGAAAATTTAGAAGTTAAAGAGAAAATTTTTTTTCTATCTTGAGCAATTTGTCAATTTGGTATCAAAGCCATGGAGAGTGTGACCAGTAATGTGCCGTTGCCTTGACTAACGAAGGCGAACTACGAGAATTGGAGTATCCAAATGAAAGCTTTCCTCGGCTCTTAAGATGGTTGGGAGGTAGTCCAAGAAGGTTTTGTAGAACCGACAATTATTGTAGGATATACGGCGGCTCAAAACAAGGCATTAAAAGAGATGTGATCGAAAGATAAGGCTACATTGTACATGTTTCGAGTTGTTGACGAGTCAGGCTTTGAGAAGATTGCGAGAGTGACAACTTCAAAAAAAGCATGGGACATTTTGGCGAAGGTGTACAAAGGAGCCGACCGGGTTAAACAAGTCCGCCTTCAAAGTCTTCGCGGCGAGTTGGAAGGCATAAAGATGAAGGAATCGGAAGGTGTCTCCGACTATATTACACATGTTCAAACCGTAGTGAACCAACTTAACCGAAACGGAGAAGCGTTAACCGATGCGCGAGTTGTTGAAAAGATTTTGAGGTCGTTAACTGACAGTTTCGAGAATGTCGTATGTGCCATAGAAGAGTCAAAGGATCTAGCAACGCTCACAGTCAACGAAGAAAGAGGAGAAACTTAAGCAAGCACTTCAAACTAAGGCTTCAATCAAAGACGAAAAGATTTTTTATTCTCAAAACTTTCGAGGTAGATGGCGTGGCCATGGAGGTAGAGGAAATGGTCGCGATAGAAGAGGCCGCGGTTAAGAAGGGCATTATGAGGAGAATGAGCAATCAAACCAACAAAATTGGTGTGGAAGAGGCGTGCAGTCATGGAAGAGACGGTCGGTCGAATTATTCCAACATCGAGTGTTACAAGTGTGGCAAATATGGTCACTATGCGAAGGATTGCAACTCTGATAAGTGTTACAATTATGGTAAGATGGGGTATTTTGTGAAAGAATGTCGCGACTTGAAAAAGGTGGAAGAAACAACAAACCTAACCACGGAAGATGAGGAGGCGAAAGAAGGTTTTCTCTTGATGGCACATAACGAAGTCAACACCAACAACAACATGGTGTGGTACCTTGACACGGGTGCAAGCAACCATATGCGCTGGCAGAAACACCTATTCAAAGAGATGCGAAAGGTTGAAACGGGATATGTGTCATTTGGAGATGCGTCGAACGTTGAGGTAAAAGGCCAAGGTACCATTTTTTATTTACAAAAAGATGGGTTAGTTGGGTCTATCTAAGATGTTTATTATGTACCAGATCTCAAGAGCAACATTTTGAGTATGGGGCAACTCATGAAAAAAGGTTATTCGGTACTTATGAGAGATCAGGTGTTACACTTGAAAGATAAGCAAGGGCGTTTGGTCGCTCGAGTTGAAATGGGGAGAAATTACATGTATAAGTTAAATTTGAGAAGCGTTCGAGAAAAATGTTTGCATGTCGACATAGAAGATAAGGCGTCACTGTGGCATCTCCATTTTGGTCACCTACATTATGGTGGTCTAAACGAGTTGGTGAAGAAGAACATGGTGCACGAGCTACCAGACATGGACTACGAGAAAAAAATTTGTGAAGAATGTGTGCTCGAAAAGCATGCAAGAACTTTGTTTCAAAAGAAGGCAGAATATCGGGCTAAACAACCTCTCGAATTGATTCATACCGACATATGTGGACCAATCACCCCCGAATCTTTTAGTGGTAAAAGGTATTTCATTTCCTTTATCGATGATTTCTCACGAAAAACTTGGCTTTATTTTCTAAAAGAAAAATCTGAGGCGTTCGAGGTGTTCAAAAAGTTTAAAGTGATGGTGAAAAAGGCAACCGATGGACACATCAAATCTGTACGATCCGATAGAGGTGATGAGTATACTTCGACATTTTTTATGGAGTATTGTGAGGAACAAGGCATAAGACGATTCCTAACCACACCGTACTCTCCCCAATAGAACGGTGTGATAGAGAGGAAAAATCGGACTGTTCTCGATATGGTTCGGTCAATGCTCAAGAGCAAGAAGATGCCGAAGGAATTTTGGGCGGAAGCCGTGCAATGTGCCATCTATGTACAAAATCAGTGTCCACAAGTGAAGTTGAATGATCAAACACCACAAGAGGCTTGGACTGGACAAAAACCGACAGTTTCTCATTTCAAAGTATTCAGTAGTGAGGCCTATGCACATGTCCCGAATCAGCGAAGAACGAAGCTCAAAGACAAAAGCAAAAAGTTTATTTTTATTCGGTATGATAAGAAAACAAAAGGATACAAGCTACTCGACCCGATAAGTAAAAAGATTATAGTAAGTCGTGATGTACGAGTTAATGAAGCAAGAGAGTGGGATTGGAATAACTCAACGAGGGTTATCATCAAAGATGGAGAATCATCAACCGCTACACCAACTATCATACCGACAAATCTTGAAACTATCGATGATGAAGATGAACCGCAACAACCCAAAATGCGAAGTTTGTAAGATTTGTATGATTCATTAAGTGAGGTACACATTGTATGTCTTTTGGCAGATTTCGAGAGTATAAGTTTTGAAGAGGCGGTACGAGACAAGAAGTGGCAAATTGCCATGGACGAGGAGATTAAAGCAATTGACCGCAACAATACATGGGAGTTAACGGAGTTGCCGAAAAGGAAGTCAGCCCATTGGTGTGAAGTGGGTGTTCAAGAGAAAGATGAACGGTACAAGGCGCGACTTGTTGCAAAGGGATACAAACAAAATGAGGGAATCGATTATGACGAGGTATTTGCTCCCGTTGCAAGAATGGAGACAATCCGATTGCTCTTTTCACAAGCAGCTCAATTCAAATGGCCGATATTTCAAATGGATGTCAAGTCGGCATTCTTGAATGGTGTGCTCGAAGAAGAAGTCTACATCGAACAACCACCCGGGTACATGAAAAGTGGAGAAGAGAAGAAGGTGCTAAAATTGAAGAAGGCACTTTATGGGTTGAAGCAAGCACCGCGGGCATGAAATACTCGTATTGATACATACTTCAAGGAGAACGGGTTCAAACAATGTCCCTATGAACATGCCCTTTATGTGAAGAAGAATGAGGTAATATGTTATTTGTTGCTCTTTATGTTGATGACCCCATTTTTATGGGGAACAATGGTGAGATGATACAAGATTTTAAGAGCAAAATAACATAATAATTTGAAATGACAGATTTAGGTTTGATGAAGTTTTTCCTTGGTTTGGAGGTAAGACAAGAAGAGACAGGTATTTTTGTGTCACAGGAGGCATATGCAAAGGAAATTTTTAAGAAATACAAGATGGCATATTGTAAACCGGTTTCAACACCAATGGAACTAGGTGTAAAACTCTCAAAATTCGATGGAGGAGAACGAGTCGACACGAGCAAATACCGGAGTTTGGCGGGAAGTCTTCGCTATCTCACTTGCACAACGCTTGATCTTTCGCTAAGTGTTGGCATTGTAAGTCGGTTCATGGAGGAGCCGGTTTATTCACATTGGAAGGCATTAAAGCGAATCCTACAGTATATCCAAGGAATGGTATCACTCGGGTTATTTTATTCAAATGTGGAAGATTTCAAGTTGATTGGGTACTCTGACAGTGATTGGTGCGGAGACTTAGACGATCGAAAAAGTACATCAGGATATGTGTTCTTTATGGGTAACACGGCGTTTACTTGGCTTTCAAAGAAGCAACCAATTGTGAGACTCTCGACATGTGAAGCTGAATATGTGGCAGCATCTTGGTGTGTGTGTCATGCTATATAGCTCAGAAATTTGTTGAACGAATTGGAGCAACAACAACTCGATGAGACTGAGATATGAATTGACAATAAGTCAGCAATTGAGTTAACAAAGAACCCAGTGAATCATGAGAGAAGCAAACATATTGACATTCGTTTTCACTTCATCTGAGATCATGTAAAAGAAGGAAGTGTGAAATTAGTGCACGTGGCAAGCCAGGACCAAGTCGCAGATATCTTCACGAAACCGCTATCGATGGTACTTCTCGACAACTGCAAGAAATTAATCGACATGAAGGATGGCAGAAGCATTTAAGTTTACAGGGGAGTTTTGTTGATTAAACTTAAATGTAATTTTAATAGTTTTAATTTAGAAGTTTTAATTTTAGGAGAATGAAAGATCAGGAGTCATTGGTTTATGGCAATGAAAGGTCAAGAGTCATTTGTTTATGACATTTATTAGATTTTAATATTTTCAGTTTTTTTTAAGGACAATAGCCTATAAATAGTTTGTAAGCATTTGATATATTTGAGAGAGAAAAAAAAGTAAAAAAATTCAGAAGTTAAAAGAGAAAAAAAAATTTCTATCTTGAGCAATTTGTTACTAGCACCTTGTTTATGTTTGATAAGAAAGAACTTACTTTCATTTATTTCCTTATCGTTTTCATTTGGGAAGAAATAATAGCCTGTTGTATTCATAAAGGACAGATAAATCTCATAGTCTAATCATACAAAATTAACGAAAAAGCAGTCACTGGATTTTCAAAGCAAATACATAAATAAACCCACCTCCATACCCCAATTCCGCAAGCTTCCCATTTGCTATTGTCAATGGTATAAGGTTACCACCTACAGACCCTCCAATGACAGCTAAAACTGTTGCCCATCCAGTACGGGCGTAACAACTGTAAACATCACGTTATATATTGATGATGAAATGAGAAATTGCAAGTAGATCAAATATTCAACAACACAAAATTATCCCTTCTTTTATCCCATGAACATAAGAGATACAACATGAGACAGTCGATAAAAGTTGGGATGATAAGGAACCAGATGTTTGATCTCAGCTCATTACTAAATAAGCCTCAGCCTGTGGGTTAATCTAAATAAAACTACATGCTACTTAAACAACAACAATATACTTCCCAAATTTAGTTTATTAAGAACCATAGTCCATGGAAAAAAGGCCTGTGTATGTCACTAATCATACTCCTTTGCATGCATCTCACAGACATCTCTAGTGTCCGGAGTTATCAATCATCATTTCATCAGATACGGGCTGTTGGACTGGTGAGGTCTGCAAGTTGTTTGAACCTGCCATTTTTTGAGAGCTAAAGTCATGGTTTTCAGCTATCAAATTCTCTGTTTTCTGCAAGTTGTTTGGATCAATACTTTGTAGTGAAGTGGGGTTGATGATATTGTTTTCAGCTACATTGGTATTGGATTTCAGGCAATCTGCTTTCGTAATAACTGCTACTGGGGGTGGTGAAGTACACTTCTCATGGTCTTCTGCCATTGCAGAAACTTGATTAATGGGAGCATTCACCATTTCTGAACTGGCAAAAATGTTGGCTGATGCTGAAGTTCCTCCACTATACTTCCTTCGTATTTCCCGACCGATGTTTTGCTTGAAACTGGCAACAATTAGCTGATAAACACAAAGAGAACACCAAATGAGTACAATCAGAAGATCGATATAGTGCTGCAATCACCATTTTTAAGCTAAACCAACAAACTCAACCTACAAGTAAACTTAATGAAGTAAATCTAATTAAGTGATAATTCATGATCAAGTGAATGAAGAACAGTGCTGTCACGAATATCTATATCTATATAACGATAAGACTCAGGTAAACATTGAGGTTGAGAGAACTAAAGGGTCATACTTGGATAGGTCCAGGGCCAGCTGCAATCAGTGGACCTTCAACACTTCCACCAAAAACTCGTCCATGAGGATTAGCCAATGAAACACTCAAAAGACCGGTTCTCCGACGAGTCCCCGGTTCACCGGACACAACAGAGGAACCACTGAGAGTAAGAATTTCAAAGCGCCCCTGCATTAATAAGTAAAATTTAGTGTTCTGTTTCAGCCCTTCTTGTTGAATGCCAGTTCAGAAACAGCAAATTCTTGCTTTGGATTATGTATAAATATATGTATGAATGCATATAGCATGAAATGTAATAAAATTTGTGAAAGATCAAATCGACTACACCTCATATGTCAAAGTACCAACAGAAGAACCAGGCGCACATAAGGTGACACTGGAGACAGCACCACTAGCAGTAAGAACACAAACTGAACGAGAAGCCCTTCCACAAAATGATACTATCGTATTAACAAGATCCTGCTTCAGCAACAGAGAATTTAGAACAACTTCTTGAAGGGCATATTAACTAAAAACTCAGAAACTAACTTCCTTTATTTTATATAACAACTACCTCTCCTTTGTACACTGGCAGTACATGAGGTGTAAAGCTTCCTCCAGCAGTGTCCATATATTCAGCTTAATGAAACAAGTTCAAATATCCATAAAAAAAATACAGCAATATTGTAAAATCATAAGCTTCTATAACATGCCAAACATGAATCTAACGTTACAAAAACAAAAAGCCATAAAAGAAAAATAATGATAAAAAGATACGTAATTACAAAGTCTTGCATTAACGAAAACTTAACTATATCATTCTTATACCAACAACAACTCACCAAAAGAAGCCAAACCCTGAAACTTGCCAGTACCCTTAGGCCGTCCCCGAGGTCTTTTTGTCGAACAATAGGCCGCTGTTGGTAGTGGGAAAGCTTCCAATGAGCCATTAATGATTGGAATACCATGCTCGTACTTCCTTGGCCTCCCCCTTCCTCTCTTGTTAACGATTTCTTTACTGGTTGCAGTCCAATCTGACCCTTCCCCGGGCCCTAAAGCATTCGCTTGAACTTCCGGTGGATCCATAGATGACTTGTTTTGGGTTTGGTGATTAGCATTAGCAGCAGAGTCGGGAGAGAGAGCCACTGTTTTCTCTTCCATGAACTGTTTTCAATGCAAAAGCTGGAGAAAAGGAAAAAAACAAAAAATTTAAAGCACAAAAAGAAAGAAAATAACATTGAAAAGAACGTAAAGATATGAAAATTTACAAAGGGTTTTACTGAAAAAACCAACTTACAAAAGATGACGGAGGAGAGATTTTTGTGCAGTGTTTGCAGTAATTTTTATATCATCAAAAAGAACAAGGGAGAAAAAGATGGGGAGAATGTAATAAGTTTATACATATTTATATTTGGTAGGTTTTTATTATTTATTAGATTTTTTTTAAGAGTGAGTAAGAAAATAAAATTGTTATAATATAATTAATTTTATGTACTAATTAATGGAAGGTTATCTTTTTTTTATTTAATTATGAATAAATTTCAAAACATCTTAATTTTTATGATTTTATTAGATTCTTTTTTTGTAATTTTGTGATATCATTTCCAAATATATTAATTGAATATTGGAAATCTATTTATTAATAGTCGGTGTTAGTTGTTTTTAGAATTTTTATTTTAGATTTGTTTCTTCCCAAGATTTAAAAAGTAATTTGTTACATTTATGGTAATTACAAAATTTAAGATATGGATTTATTTCGTAAGATGCACGACAATCCATTTATTGTTTGTAAATGGATAATTCCAATTTATTAAAACAATTCATATTATGTTTTTAAAAGAAATTAAAATATAAATTAATTTAAAATATTTTTATGTTCACACTATGATATAATATATATATATATATATATATATATATATATCATCTGTTAAGACTTAATTGAAATAATAGTTTAGACACTCAGCTATTATCATCATTTCTCTTTTCTAACATCATAAGATCAAATGTATACAAATAAAAAAAAAAAAAAAAGTTTATGTCAGACCAAATAAATGCTTCAAATTTTTTAGGTTGCCTTTTTCTTTTCAATTTCCTTTTTAAACACCCTGAAAATGGTGGGTGTGTTTGAATTAGGAAGAAATGGAGCGTAAACATGAATATTACCGGTTTATTGAAATGAAATAGAGTTGTAATCAGTAATTTAATTGTTTAGTTAAATAAAATGAAATAGAATTGTAATAATATTATTGTATTTGGATAAATGGAATAGATATTATAATAGCATATGAAAAAAGTTGAAATGACCATAGCACTCTTAGCAAAAAAAATTTAAGTAGATAATTATTGTTATTTTTATTTTTATTAAATTTTAATAGGATTATTATTAAAAATAATTTAATAATATTCTTAATATAATTATTATTAAAATATGAATTAATAAAAATAATAAATAATATTAGAAAATTAATATATAGTCTACTTTATTATTTTTAAACTGCAATGCATATTTAATGTGCTAGAATATCATTAGCAAAACAAATAATTTAATTATCCTCTAAACTAAAAAAAATATTAGAAGTAATAAATAACTTGAGAATTATATTTTACATCCAAACATAATGTTCATACATCAATTTAATTAAAGCTGTAATTCAACATGTCCAGTACAATACATAAAGACGATACAAACAACACCAAAGTTTCGTAAACTAGATACATAAAATAACATAAACAAATTAATCTTCTACTATGTTTTAATAAATTTAACTAATTTCTAGATGCTTGTCATTCATAGAACATTTGATTAGCTACTTTCATCCTCCAAGTAGCCCATGCATCCGATGGATAAACATTTATAATATTCGGTTTATCGTCCTCTATCACATTACTAGGTAATCCTTTTCCCAACTCCGCTTCAATAGAATCAAGACTCATATAGGTTCAAATAAAATTATGGAGCAAACAACATGTAATAATGATTTTATTATGCACCCTCACAAGATAAGATGATGGACTCCTAAGTATTCCCCATCTAAATTTTAATAACCCAAAGCATCTTTCAATAGCATTGCACGTTGAAGCATGTTTCATATTGAAAAATTCTTCTGGAGTATTTGGTTAGTGACCCTGGCGCCATTCATTCAAATAATATCTTTGTCCCCTAAAAGGAGTAAGAAAGCTCTCACAATTTGTGTAACCAGCATCAATTAGATAATAAAAACCTATAAAAAAAACTATTTATCTTCAATAACTTTCCCAAAAAAATATGATCTTAAAAATTAATTCAAATTCCTCCAATTATGTACTTTATCATGAGGAACTTTTAGTCCATGTCTCCTACTAATGGCATCTCGAAGAACTCATCCATCAGCAACGAAATCTTCCCAACCAAGAAGAACATAAACAAATTGCATATCAGGTGTAGAAAACCTAACATATTTGTTGCTATGTCACCTTTTCGCATTCGATACCTAGGTTTATCAACTTTTGGAACCCTAATCTTGATATGAGTTCCATCCAAGGCGCCTAAGTAATTATACAAAAATAGTTTAAAAATCTCGGGTTAGGATACTATATTTAAATCACAATCAAGAGAATTATGTACAAGCTATATCTGAAACCCACTCTAATACCTTGAACCATTTCCACCTTGGATTTGTAGAATTAGATGTAATTGGCTCTGCCTTTTTAAATAACACATCTTGTAAGTGTATGAAAACATTTAAAATATTGTGAAATGGTCTCCTAATAGTTTTCACGGACCTATTAAAGTGATGTTTGATAACTCGATTTTTAAGGTGACGAGAAATGATATACAAGAACATTGCCACTTGCTCATCAACAAGCATGTTTTTTTACGACTTCAATCCTCCTAAAGTTTGTAACATCTCACATAGTTTTAAAAAAGTAACTCTATTCATCCTAACTTGTTCAATACAGGTCTTGTCACTAGCATGTATAAGTTTTTTCACATAATCTCGTTGTGCATAAAAATCTAAAATATATGATCTAATCATTGGTTTATAAGTATGTAGGCTAGAGACGCCACCCAACATAACTAAGAACCAACTCGCAACTGTAAACATTTGCAACCATATTGTCAATGCAAGACCAATTTTTTTTCGCCTCTCACTTTGTACTATTAAAGGCAAACGGGTTATTGCTGCAAGATATTAAAGTGTTACATATATTCAAATCATAGTATAAATTAATCTCAAAACAGAATGTGATGCATAAATTTAAATCATAAATACATAAAATTTACAATATGATGTTCATGGAAACAAGAGATACTATGACCCTGCTATTTAGTTGTGCACAAAATTCAAGCTTATGTTCTTAATTGGATTATTGCTATAAAAGCAAAATATACCATAAGAGAAGAAATAAAGATACATTATTTTCAATAAAGAATCAGTATAAACCTTGCAGAGTGGCTAGGACAATATCGCAGGCAATTATTAAAGTATATCTTAGGTATCCAAGTTAAAGTTATGAGTATCACCACCAGAACAATATAGATCCTATAAAAATTGCATCAATATAAAAACTACAACAAGAACAAAAACAAATATGGAAACAAGTGCACCAATGCAGAAATTTTGAAATAATATTTTTCACCTTCCAATTGAGCCTTTAAGGTGTGAATTTCATGGAAAAGTTCTACAATAGAATATAAAAAATAGAAAAGGTAGAGAATTCAATCAACTAAAGCAAGTCCTTTCTCATTCTATATTCTCTTGCAACTGTTAGAAACCACAATATGTAACTACTGTTAATAAATAAATCCATCATTTTTAACATTAATTTACAGATTTTTTGGAGCCATTGTTGATAAATAAGTCCATCACTTTTAATTCATTATTTCCTTATAAGCAAACACTTATTTTGGGGAGCCTATTTCATCTGCAACTTCTATATCCACTTTTAATGAATTACCAAAAGCAATTGGAACAATAACATAGTCCATGGAGAAGGCCTATAGAGAGACATGAACTATCCATTGGTGTTGTAATTGTGCCAATGATAACCAATCAAGGTAGGCTATTACATTGCAAACCAAAAGGTTTGCTTAAGGATCACAAAAGCAAACCGATTTTCAGTTGTAGTGGAAACCATACCAAAAAAATCCAAATTAATCAAATTCAGTATAACACTCCAAGAACCAAAAGAAAGATAAAACCCGTAACAAGAATCAAACATATTTGGTTTTTTTTTTTTTGTTCAACAAGAATTAAACATATTGGCAACATTAGTAACCAAATTCCTAAAGTCAATCAAGTTGTGTGATCGAATTAAAGAGTTGAAAGAATGATAGATCAACTGAGCAATAATCAAATAAATTCCAATTAAAAAATCAAAGTCAATCAACACTTCTTCAATTGATGAACATGAAACCCAAAAAATCAAAATCAAAATCGAAACACAATAACCTGTTAAGACATACATACCTCTTTAATTCGACAATCGGAGGTTGTTTGTTCCTCGTTTTATTCTTGTTTTAGGTTGGTGTCGATTGATGATTTAAAATAATGTGAGAAAATCTAAAGATAAAGAAGATTTTTTTTCCAAATCCAGAATCTGACAATAAAAGAAAAGAAAAGAAAAGAAAATAAATTGAGAAATGATTTATGGAAACAACAGAGGAATCTGATTCCTTTCTTGGTGAAAAACAATAGGAGTAGAAAAAAGAAGACAACAAATGAGAAAATATAAAAACGAAACTAAAACTCGAAAAATGAAAAACAAACTTAATAAAAGTAAAAATGAAATTTCTAGAAAAAAAATCCTAATAGGAAATTATTAGAAAAATATTAAAGAATACCCTAAAGTAAAAAAAGTTTATAGCTAAGACACCCTACTAATCATTCACTGCAAAAAAAAAAAAAAAAAACCATTTTCTCATAATAAATCTAACCATAAAATGAATGTGAAACTAATGAAATCCTTTGTAGTTTTATACCAATGAGTTTTGATTCTTGAAGTGAAAATTACATTTAAAAAATGGTACCCAGAAAAAAGAAAAGAAACCCATAAATGAGCTATGAAAGTTTAAAGACAAGAAACTGAAAAAAAAAAAAGAATAGTCTCCATTTATTTTTTGTGTTGATGAATAAAAAAGAAGAAATTAAATAAGTGAATTTGGGAATTTACCCAGTGAATAAAATGGGTATCGAAGGATGGAAACAAGCATCGGCGACAGAAGTAAGGTGGCCTAAGATTCAAACAAAAAATATGAAATACAAAGAAAATGAAGAGTAAATTACCCGATAAGGGCGATAGATTTTGTCTCCAACTTTGTTACTCATTGTAACATGAGCATCCAAAAAAATGAAAAGGGCAAATGAAAGGAGATTTTTGCCTTCAAAAGTAAAAGACTATTACGGACGACAAAGAATAGCCAATTCAGAGCCCAATCTATTGAATGGGTATTCAATGCTCACCCGTAATAGAGGCCCGCATGAAAAGAGGATTCGACAATAAAAATTGAACCAAACAAATCAAATATTGTTTAAATTTGAATAAGCACTGAACCAAATCCCTATTCCCCCAATCAAATGTGGTTTAAATATATCATTGCCTCTGTTCCATCATTCACTTTGCTCCATGTGGATGTATAATTTTGAAAATCATTACCACTTTCATGGATGTTAGATGCATCCATCCTGGCCCTACCCCACCTTACTTCACTCCAGTTTAATTTTTGTTACTTATCTTTAATATATTCAATATTTTTAAAGTTAAGTAAATATTTAAATATAAATCTTAGAAAAATATTTAAACGTAAAATTGATGAATTTTTTCTATAATACATTATTACATTTTTACCCTTTAATAGTTATATATATAAGGATTAAATGATAGTTTTATATAGTGAGGTAAACAAATAATATAATTGCTCCACACCTACTATCCAAAAGAAAAAATCCACCAGCCCTATCCCACATTCACTTTTCAAAAAAAAATCTATTCCATTTGAAGTAGATCGGTTCGAAATCATTGAGTGATTCAGATTTTGCCATCCATAGTTTAGACACTAAAGAATAAACGAATAAAATTATGATTATTAGGGTAATAATTACACACTCTTGTCATTACAAAGCCTAAAATCAAAACATCGTATACAATACGATAGTCTCAAAATTGTATTTGATAATACATTTACTAATAAAATTAACAAGAAAGATAAACATCATAAGCAATTTTATCTAATTACTCTAGCATTTTATATTGTTGAGTTATTCTCTCTCTAATATTAAACATTTACCTATTGTTATCATCGATTGATCATTAATCAAGTAAAAATAATTAATAGTAAATATTGTCTAATTTAGTTAAATTTAGCATGAATAATATATAATAAATACTATGTAATGTAGTTAATTATTTAATAGCCAATAAAAGTTTTAAATTATTTAAAAATTTTGAAAAAATAACATATAATTATATTTTTAAAAAATATATGTAAAAAAATAAAACTATTACTATTGCATAAAAACAACATTTTAAACTCAAATAATATACAAACATGTTTGGAAAGACATATGGTATTCTCACCCTTCCCTTAAGAACTGAAATGTGTAATTGGATGCTCCAATTACACCTAATTCAATATGACCCATTAATAACAGTGGTTACTCAAACATGTTGTAAGTGTGTAATTACAAACAATTATGCTCAAATCCAATCGCTAAGTTGCTTTTCAAGCGCACCTTTAAATATTTTTAAATATTGGACAATTGGGATAGATGAACAATCTAACTTGTAAACATTTAGGATTACAACTTTTGGTGGCTGCACATTGTTCCTGGGACCATCAAAAGTCACTGAGCAATCAAATGTTAAAGGATAAGAGAAATGAGTTTAGGTTTTTCGTGCACCTACATTCTAGAGTTTTGTAACTGTGGTGGTATGGATGACCCTTGACATCAATGGTTGTATGTATATTAGTCGCCCGAATCAATAGATGGGTAGATAATTTCTGTTTAATAAGGGAATGGGTTGTTTTAATTTTTTTTCATTGCATAATGTTATGTTTACTAACTAATTAAACTTGTTGACATACAATGTGATGTAAAATTTTAAATAAATTTTCTCCAATTGGATATTTTATATACATACGATATTAAATACACTTTGTGACTCATTATTTCTCTAATGTTTTAGCAACATAAACACAAACTGAAATCAAATGAATGAAAATGAATTGTACAAATTAAATTAAATTGGACCTGTAATATAATGGTAAAAATGAATCAAAATAATTTAATAGAATTGTACCAAAAAAGGATGAATTTGAATCAAATCAATTGGTGCATCTCTCTTCAAACAAACAAAAAATGTTTATATTTATCTAATTAAAATATAAAAATTAATATCCATTGCATTAACCCTAATTATTGCATCCTAAACCCTAATATCTATACATGTGATAAATATTTACTTGAGGTATAAGAAAAAAAATTCATTGCTTGTCTAGTTGGTGCATCAGATTTTCATCCATGATTTAGGCAAATCCAAGATCAACCTCACATATGCAAAGTTAGAACCTTCCATAGGCTCAACAAGTATAAGATCTATGGCGTCTTCAATAGGAATGACTCTACCTGGACCTCCATCTTTGGCTTAACCACCACATCTTCCTTGACCTTAACCTTATTGCTCAAATTCAACATATTTGACTACGCTTCGACCTCTACCATGAGGTCGTAGATTTCTCCCTCCTTTGAGTTCTACGGTTGCAATGATGGGACCACTTTTAAATATACAATATTAATATTGATATCAAACATTTATAATGCAATGCATTTATAAGATATACCACCAATTTTACCTTCTAGCAAAAGGGTATGATCTTGAGAAGGTAAATGTGCTATCCATGGAAGTTGATATCACCCCTCATAATTGCAAAATAATAAGGTATCCATTTATTTCGATTTGCCCTATTCTACATGCCTTACATGATGCCCGATATAGGCATGCTAAAATTGAAAACCTCTAATCATATGTTCCATCAATTTCAAACTTATTTAACAATGGGAGATACATTGTACAATGGGAGATACATTGTATGAACTAAGTTGCTGAATTTTTTTGGCATCAGGACACCTCCAATCAACTAAAGTATATAAGCTCTAACATTATGTTGAATATCTTCAAGTGTGGCATTTTGTAAGAGACGCTTGAATTGTTAGTTCAACTAGTCTAACATAGTTGGTATTTGTTTCAAATGATATGTGCTAGATTAAACTTAGAATTTACCGGTACTAGATGCCCATCCATTAAAAGGCTTGTTAGTAATGCTACATCTTCTAGTTTTATTTATCCCTTTGTTGAATGGAAGATGAAAATTATGGGTCTCTAATCTCCACCATTTAACTAGATAAAAGATGAAGGATGAAACAAAAGTAAATTTCCTAATTAGCTAGCATGATAGAAACTAGTGTATCTTAAGTGAGGAGTGATTATGTTGTTAAGCAGATTAATTTCCATATTACTTTCAATTAGTGCTACTAGAGAACACTCTATCGTTGTTGCATTATGACCTAAGCGTCCTTCTTCGGATCTCAATAAAGGGATAGCCATTATGGAGAAAAATTGAGAACTAGAATTAAAAAAAACACTTATATGTAGTATAGTATTGTAACACCCTCACCCTATCCAGTTGTCGAACCCAAGCTACAGAATGTTACCACTGATTACTTGAAAGATTATTTTCTTTTCTTTTTAATCAGTTCATAGACATAATGCTCACACAATTAATAATACGCACATAAAACTATACGCATAACCTACAACATGCTTAAAAATTCATTACGGACAGAATGTCCAACAGACTCCTATATTGTGAAATGTTAAACTAAAATGCATTTAATCCTATGCCTTATTCAAAATCATCTATGTAGATATAAAACTATTACATGCATAAGTATCCTAAAATGGGCGGGAGTCCCCTTCTTTTACAACATCAGAAGACAAACAAAAATGAATTTGATACTTAACAAGTTCGCATACTCATAGCCACCTACATACATGCCACAACCCAAACTAAATTAATCAAGTCTACCAAATCACTGGGCGGATAGTGTGAGCTTCTTGCGGATTCGATCAATGCGACTTGAACATCCAAGATCTACAGGACATATGACAACGCAGGAGTAAGTATTATGAGTACTTAGTAAGCTCATACAAAATTAAACATCAGCTTACCTTATGCACAATTTAAAAGTTAATCTGATATGCATTTATGGTTTACCAAACAAACCAACACCATTTTGAACATAATGAGCAATCACTTTATCAACATACTGTATATCAAGTACACCAAACGATATGCTAACACTTTCATACCTGATTCATTCCCATTCATTTTCAAAAGTATAAATGCGGACACTTTATCAATCACACAGAATAACAAGTACACAACATGGTATGTTAATACTTTCATACCTAATTCATTCTCATTCATTTTCTGCATATAAATACGGAGACTTTATCAATCACACAGAATAAAAAGTATGCAACATGGTATGTTAATACTTTCATACCTGATTCATTCTCATTCATTTTCAAAATAATAAATACGGACACTTTATCGATCACACAGAATAACAAGTACGCAACATGGTATGTTAATACTTTCATACATGATTCATTCTCATTCATTTTCAACATAATAAATGCAGACACATTATCGCTCACACAGAATAACAAGTACGCAACATGGTATGTTAATACTTTCATACCTCATATGTTTGATTATACCTAATTAAACATCGTAAAAGAACTCAAAACATAGGTACGCTTATCATCAGAGACTCGTCCAAGCTAATCATGTACAAAGGTGTCAGGTTACCCATTTGAGCTAAACCTTTATTGATACAATAATAGTTTGGCCAGGGCTATACATACATGTAAGGTTACCAGTCTAAGCTAATGTTGGATCTAGTGCCCTAAGTGTAGTATTTTCGTCTAAGTACACTTATAATTTTTTGAACAGATCGGTTAATAAAATTATTCATGAATTATATTAATTTGTATATTGTCCTCACATGGTTTTTATATGCAAAGCAAAATGGAAGAAAATGTTGCTCACTGGTTGTCTAATATTTAATGAATATTAAGCGGCATTTCGTTGTTGAAACGTAATACGGAAAGACAACTTGTATTAGTAGACGAACCTAAACATGTCATTAGTCTAATCAGAAATTAGCAAACCGATTGAAAGACTAATATGTTGTCTATCAAGTCTAATTGAAGAGATGCTTTGCCTTGGGCATCTGAGCGGATGACTCCCAGAAGATAGAGACATAGATGTGACTGACTGGACTGGCAGTACATCGAACAAGACCCAAGAAGAATAGATCCTAAATCTGTTTATGGATTTATAAACTTGTGACGTTCATAGTGTGATATACCTAAATCCTAAGTGGATGGTAGACTATGTATGTGTGACTCGTACACTTTTATGTAAGTAAAAGCCTGAGTTCGAATAGATAAGGAACCAAAACTTGGTGCGTTGGGTGTACGACTTTTGCAGTATGTAGCGTCATTTACAATAGTGGAATTCATAGATCGAGACGTGGGTAAACGATATCCTCTTATTGGCATTACATGATTGATGAAAAGTAAACGTGGTCACGGGTCATTCGTCTTTGTAATGAATGACTTAATTACTATTTGATAGTAATTGACTTTTCATAAAGGCAGATGTAATGGTTACCATGAGATAAAATATGATCATATTGGGAAAGCAGATATTATCCCAAAGAGATTAAGGATATCCTATAAGGATAACACACTTATGACAAGGTCATTAGACGAGCGGTGAGTAGTTGCTTTCGTAAGGGTATGTCATTAGGGAGAGCTCATTCACAATACTATAGTGGAATGACTTCGTGACTAAATGAGTTTATAATTAATAGGCAAAAAGCTAGAAGTAAATTATAAATCATTTGAGCCCTAATTATATATGTCCAATTGGTCCCTCATCTAGCTAGTTGAAACCAAAAATGAATTGTGTGTTTTGATCAAAATGAACATAATGAATAGAAATAGAGAAATGAGAAATATTCAGGAATGATTATGATTTTCTCCAAAATGGAGAAATAGAATCATTTGAAAATGAATTTAGGTTTCTCAAAATGGAAATAAAAATGAAAATGAAAATGAGAAATGATTCATTTGCAAATGTAGATGAATTAGTTAAAAATAATCGAGAGAATGAGTTTATGCTTTTGAGCTATTTTAAAACTCGAAAATGGAAATAAATCATTTGGTCATGGTGAACATGTTGAGTGGTGAAATATTAAACATATTTTCTCAAAATTTCACTAGGGATAAAATTTTCATAATTTTACCAAGGGTAAAATTGTGATGAGAAAATTATTTAATATAAAATATTGAAGTTTATTTTGGAAAATAAAAAAAAACAGAATCGAGTTGGATAAAATTACAAAGTAATGAGTCAAAAAATTTAGGAAGTACTCGTAATTAGACCCGATGTAAAAGAGGCCAAAAATCCACTTATGGAATACAAAGGGGCGACAACCCTAGTAGAAATAACATGCGGCCCTGTACTTGAGTCATTTATTAAGTTCGTCGAGACAAACTCACTTCATAATATAATTCTTCTTTTTATTGCAACTTAATGTCCTTTTTATCCAAACAACCCAACTCTTACTTACTAAATTTACTTCATGATCAATTCATGCACACATTTATACTTAAAAGAACAAAACTAAAATGGATTCATGTTGTATGAACTTACCTGGTAGAATGGTAACACAATACAGTAGAATCTACTCAACGGCTTTCCTTTGCCTTTGATCTTCTCTCGGTGGATGCAAATCTTGATCTATAACATAATTTAATTAAATTTGCAATCAACCAAATATCATTCCTCAACTTAGTATGCATATGAGTCAATTCAATTCAGTCACTCGCAATTCCTTTAAACCTCACACATTATACAGTCGAGCCTATTATAGCAACATTTATAGAAATCTCAAATTGGTTTCAAAATGTTTACACTTAAGTCTTGATATTCAAAACAAATTTTCATTTTATAAACTATTCCTTTTTATAACCTCTCCTCTAGCCTAATCATTTAACACCACAATTTCAAGCATTCAACAATGGCAATCTAATGAATCCTTAACAATTTTCTAAACGGACACAATTGCTAGCTAGATTGAAGTACAACGATCTCAAAAAAAAATCCATGTAAAATAAGCTCGAATTAGCTCACCATGCAATAGCACAAACTTGGCTAATTTCCCTATCTCAACAAAAAAGAAAGACGATGATGGAGAAGATGAAAGAACATGAATTTTTCCCTACTCCATCCACTATGCCCTAGTATATATATAATCTAATTATTATATAAAATTAAAAATATTCTAAATAATGCCAACACTTAACCGACCACTATCTATAAAGGAAATAACTAAATTATCATTCTAGGCCCTAACCAATAATTGATTATCATTAGTAAATAGAAATACATAAGAATAAACTTTTACTATCTTTACGATGTAATCCCTATACTAAATCAATTATCCAGTCAATTAAATTACCTAACCAGAATCTCATAAAACTCAACACTCACTCCATTTAAATAACCCTCTCAATCTTCAAATATACAATTACATAGATATTTTTAATTTTTAAAACTAAACTCAACATTCATAGATATCAAGTTTAATTTAAATATTATCCAAACCTATTATAAAATTAAATTTTATTGTTACTGTTCAAATTTTAAGTAATTTACTGAAAAATCATCACTCATATGTATCGAAATACTTCAAATAGTTCAATAATCATTCCCTTGATTCCATTAGGCGCAAAAAAAACTTAGGTTGCAAAAATTTAACACTCATAAGTGTCCATATAACCTTTAAAAACATTTTTTTTTTTTGCAAAATACATTTTATAAAAAGATAATTTAATAAATAATAAAAATTACTATTTTCAAGTAAAAAACTTAAAATATCTCTAAATCAGTACATTCATTTCAAATAAACCTTATATTTATTTTTTAATTAATAAGATATTTTATTCACAAAAATCAAATATACTCAATATTTATCTTTAAAAGAGATTTACATTTATCTTAATTTATATGGAGTCATTGATAAATTTCTTATTAAATAGCATAAGTTAAAAGTTTGGCATTCCTATCTTCACCTCAATATTGCATATAAAATAATATTTTGCGATTTTTTTTCAATCTCAATGTATTTTACAATTGTTTCATTATATGTTATATAGTATATGTTCTACTTTTTGGGCCGTAATGAGAAATTGAGATCCCATAATGGTAGTTTCATTTTTATTCCTTCAAATAGGATAGATATTAATATGAAAATATCTTTAAAATAATATAATAATACATATACAAATAAATAGACGAATATTATTAGTTTAATATTTCAAAATGTTGTTTGTAACCGAGGAATTTGAATATTTAAAAGTATTTTTACTGGTAGTTAAAATTAATACTTTCAAGGATGAAAATAAAAGAGTTGATGCTTATTTAAGTTTTTTTTAAAAAATAAAGAATAAAAAATTTAAAATTATCGTCCGTTAAGTAGTTAATTAAACACTCAACAATGTTAAAGTATTGTCCTTGTGGTAAGATTTTATCCCCCGTATTCTGTCGAGAGTCAAAGTTCCTTGAGAGGTTGCATGAAGATGTAACTCAAGTGGTACTATAATTGCAAGTATATTGCTTATATGCCTTAGATTTGGCAGTTTTAGCCTCCAAGTGACTTCCATAATTGTTGCTACTCACTATATTAACACATTTCTCTTGAGCCTTACAAGTCGTATCTCCGCCAATTAAGGTGCTTCTGGTTTATGAACTAGGCCTAGGGATGTTCAAACGGTCGGTTCGATTAATAGCCGAACTGAACTAGCATTAATCAAATTAACCGAACTGTATAATCCTTTAACTGTTAATCGAATCAAAATATTTCGGTTAATTCAACCGGTTAAATAAATTAACCAAAATTTATATATTTTTATCTTTTGGTTAAAACAAGTATAAAACATATAAAAAAAACACATTGAAATTAACCGAAATATATGTTTTTATCTTGAAAGTTAATAAAATTAATCGAAATTTTATGTCTTGAAACACTACATAAATCTTCAAATTAACACATAATTAATGCATAATATTAATTATTTAATTCTATTAATTACCTGATTTCAAACGGAATTAAACGATAATTGAAATTCCAATAAACCATTAACCGACCTCTGACCGAACTAAGTTCAACCACCAATCGATTAACCAAATTAGATCGGTTCAGTCAGTTAATTCGGTTTTAAACGAAGTTTGAACACCTCTAACTAGGCCTCTTCAAGCAACATTGTAAACCCCCACCGAGGGACAATACTTGCAAGTATATGTGTTATATTGACATGTTTCCTTTGAGCCTTATAAGTCATATCTCTACCAATTGAGGTGTTCTCGGCTTTGTAAATCAAGCCTCTTCAGGCAACCTCTTAAGGCATGTTAGCCCTCGACAGAGTATGAGGGCAAAACCCCTATTGGGAGATATATTTTAACATTGTTGGGGCTCAATCGACTATCCGACAGATAATATTTTGAAGACTTTTCTCGAAAGAATTAATCCCTCAACAAACATATTAATTTTTTAATATTTTAATTTATCCAACAATATATATTTCCTTTTGTTGAAATGAAGAGATGGGATATTCGCATTAATTAAGTTGAATTCAACCAATTGATTCAAATGGATGGAAGAAAATGTGCAACTTTGTGCTTCCATTTCAACCCATTTTGAAATGCTTGCCTAAAAATAACATTTTCCTTTTTATCTTCAGGGTTTACTTTTAAAAGATATTTTTTAAAAAAAGGTTGGTAGGACCAAGCATTAATGAAGGAAGAAAACAACCTTCAACATGAACAACAAAGCTGACACAAAATCAATTGAAAGCATGTTTTGACATATGGAAACAAAAAAGAAATTAAAATTTTCAAAGGAAGATAAATTAACTCCATTATTAGTAAATATACACTTTCGTCATTTAATTATAATTATTATAATTTAAACATTTAATTATTCAAAGTTGATGATTTAAGGCACTTCTCCATTAACTTGTTAATACACCTCAACATTATTCCTCAGTAAAAAAAATTTTGATACTCCAATCATGAGAAATTAAAAATTAATCACTATTGTTATAGACTTGTAATGTTTTGGTCACTCATTTATTAACTTCGTAATGAACTGATGATGTGGCACATTAATTTTTAGACTTAACAGCTAAATTGATTCTTGAATTATAGGTAAAATTACTATGATAGTCCTTGTACTATACCCCGAATTGCATTTTGATCTCTCTATTAAAAATAAATAAACTGGAGTTGCATGTTAGATAGAAGAGTAAAATAGTTCCTCCGTTAAAATTATATCGTTAAATACTTATTTCATCATTTTATATATATGGAATAATAACAAATTTAGTCTCAAATTTTACACATTTTTTCAATTTGGTCTCTACTCTTTTATTTGAAGTAAATTGGCCCTCAAACTTTCATTGTTGACATGACATATTTTTTCTTAATACATAAATTTGGTAACTAAGCTTTTTTTTTATCTAATTTGGTACATGATTTAACATTTTTTTTTTCTAATTTGGTATCTAATTTTTTTACCTAATTTGGTATCTAAACTTGTCAAATGTTATTCAAATTACTCGTAACACAATATTGACAGTGTAAGTTTTTTATGATGGGACAAAAATAATTAATGTAAGACCGACATGTGATAGGTAACATGAAATTCAATGGCAAAATGATTGTATTCATTTGGAGTTTTCTTTGTTTCACTAAACAATATGCTCGAATTTTACCTTTTATTGGGATTGAGATTACAAAAATATCATCAGTATTAAAGGAAATTTGTGTTTAAAAATTATGCTTTGAGCTAAGCTTAGTGAATGGATATTGAAGAAAAAAATAAGAGTTTTAAAGCCTTAAATAAAAGAAATTTGTTATGCTAAATTAAAAATTAAATCAAATCAAATTAAACAAAAAGAAATTGAACATTTAAAATACAAAAAAAAAATAATGTCATATATTACACGTTGATCATATATTGATTATTTTTATTACCTCATAAAAAATAACATTATTATTATTTGAGTAATTTGTATAACATTTGACGAATATAGGTATCACATTAGATAAAAAAGTTTAAGTATCAAATTAAAAAAAATCAAATATATATACCAAATTAAATAAAAATATTTTAAATATCAAATTAAGAAAAAGAATTAAATTCATATATCAAATATTATATTAGCTAATTGTTACGTTCTTATCTTCATTTAATTCTTGCAATATGATCATGATTTCCTTTTGCCTTTATCTTGAAGTAGATAAATTTCATTTGAAAATTTCTTTAAAAATGAGAGAGAGAGAGAGATTTTTAAGTTGATTAAGATGTCGAACATTGATGCGATTGGATGCGCCTACTGGATTTGGATTTTTCTACTCTTTCATCTTGTTTACAGTAGCATTAGCAATGAATATTTGATTGAGTCAAGTTCATTTGAATTGACGAATTTTATTCTATTAATCAAATTCAATTTAAATTTTTTTAAATTAAATTAAATCGAATTAAAAAATTTCGAGTCAAGTCGAGTTAATGAATCCTATTATTTATACTCAATATTGCGTTTACATGGACTGATTATTTAACTAGTACACGAAGTACAAGATTATTTAACTACGTAAACAATATAATGATTTTGCTTTTTAACTTAATGGGTAAACATTTATCAAAATGACGTAATTTTGTCTTTTAATTTAATGAATTTAAATTTTAACTTTTAAAAAAGTAAACATTTATCAAAACGGTGTAGTTTTGTCTTTTTTTATTCGGATTTTCAAATAACTCAAATTTATAATTCATATTCAAGTTAAACTGAAAAGCTTAATTTTTTATTCAAGTTGATCCAAATAACTTGATTAACTCAAATAACTAGAACTATTTAATTCAAAATTTAAAATTTTTATCAAGTTTTTTCGAATCCAATCGGATTTTGCTTACTCCTAGTGGCAAGATCGCAAAAGGTAAGAAAATGGAATGATAAAACCAACATTGGGGGGTGCCAACTTGTCATGTATTTAAAAAATAAATTGCATTAGTAGTTATCTAATTATTATTATATTTTTTATCACTCAATTATGAAAATTTATAAAATGGTCACTCAATTATTCAATTTTTTCATTTCTAGTCACCTAGTTATTTCAATTTTTTCTTTTTTTGGTCACCAGCCATGAAATTACTAACAGAAAGATAACTTGACAGCTTTCAAAATTGACATAATAGCAACTATAACCCTCAACATTTATTTATTGTATCAATTTAGTCTTGATTCTAAAATAATTAACCCTCAACATTTACACATTGTGCAATTTGGTAATTTTTTGCAATTTTACTTTTATTTGTGACATTGAGGGTTGATTTTAAAAGAATGAGAAAAGATGAAAAATATTATCTTGAGTGTTTTCATTTTCATTTTTGGTATATTTTCGATCAAACTTAGTTTATAGATTTGTTTTTTAGCTTTCTAGGTCAAAGGGTCATAAAAAAGTAAAATTGAAAAAAAAAAAAAAAAAGACCAAATTACACAATGTGTAAATGTTGAGGGTTAAATTTTTTTAGAATCAAGACTAAACTAACACAATCTATAAATGTTAAGGGTTATTATGTCAATTTTAAAAGCTACCACATCATCTTTCCATCACTTATGACCAAAAAAAAGAAAAATTTGAAAAGTTGGGTGATTGTTTTGTAACTTTTCATAGTTGGATGACCAAAAAAGAAACTTACCAAGAGTTGGGTGACTACATGTGTAGTTTACCCTTAATAAATATAATTTTTCTTGTATTATTGTTTCAACTTTTGTAATTTTTGTAATTTTATTTTATTTTTAGGTTTTATTTTTAAATTTTTGAATACTCTTTTTCAAAATTTTTGAAATTATAATTTTCTAAAATTTAAAATTTCAAAAAAAATTAAATTATCTATTGACTTGACATATATAATAAAATAATGTGACATCAACAATAAAAGGTTCAGGATCAATTTATTCCAAATAAAAGAATATCAGCTAATTTGAATAAATGTGTAAATATCGAGGGTTAACTTTATTATTATGCTTTATATAAAACTCTAAAATAAGCATTTAGCAACACATATTTAACATATAAACTATTTTGCTCATTCATCCAACGTGTAGAGACTAGTGTCACAGGCCAAGGTGCAAAGCTCGTGACCACTGCACAAAATGCGTCCCATAGGGGTCTATCGATTAGATGAGGATCATTTGACCCACAAGAGTTGGCCTGATTCGAAGAACAAGTGATGAAGTCTGTCTACTTGAAGCCTTCGTGGCCTAGTGAGACAAACATGGGAAACGAGGCTACTTGGTAAATAGGGAAACTAATCATAGAAAATGGATGAGAATAAAATTTGATAAGATTTGATTTGATTTGATTGTGTAATTCTTGTAAATCCCTTAATTGTAGGGATAGGCTTCATCTCGTCTGTCAATGTAAATTTAGCTAGATCGTTGTAAATCATCCATTGAATCCTAAATTTTTAAAGTAATAGAATTTTTGAGAGCATTTACTCAAACACCTCTCGTGCATTACTTTTTTGTGGTTATTTTGTTCTTTTAAGCGATCTTTTAACTCGAGTTACTTTCGCTATATAAATTGGTGACTTGGAGGAATTCTGCTAGAATCTTCATTTTGTTGGAGTTAGGCTGACTTAGGCATATTTGAGTCAAAGGAATCGCCTAAGGCTGCATGGATAGCGAGACTAAAGTTCAAACCTCGTAACAGTTGGTATTAGGGCTAATGTTGTGAAGGCATCGTTCGAGATGTCGAAAGAAGTTATCGATTAGAATGAGGCAATAGAAACCGGTGGGAATGCAAAAAAAAAAAAAGTAAGTTGTTCGAGGGACATGTTGTCAACTCTAGAAGGACAAGTGGTTAATCTCAAGGAGTTTGTGAGGGACATGAGGGTGACATTCGAGTTGGTCAAGGGATGCACATGTGAGTTTGACTCAATGGAGGAGCAGTTCAAAGATTTTGTGTTGGAGTCTCTTGGTTCCAATGTGGAAAAGATGAAAAGAGTACCCAATTCCATTACAAGTAAGCTGATGGGGAGGGATGATGCTCTTGAGGCTATGATGTCAAACTTGAAAGAGGAGATCGCGAAGCTTAAGAGGGAGCTTACGATTTGTAAAGCTGCTTTGAGTAATGGGATGTTGGCTTTAAAGCCGAAGCAACGAGCAATATATGTTCCCAAACTGGAGAAGTTCAAGGGTGTAAGGTCCATAAGGGAAACGGAAAACTTCTTGTGGGAGATGAAACACTACTTTCGAGTAATGAGCATCGAGGATGATGTCGTTAAGGTAAACACTACATCAATTTATTTTACTAATGTTACTCTCTTGTGGTGGCGTCGTAGGTCCACAGATGAGAAGTGCGGTGGGAACACGATTGAGACTTAGGAGTAGTTCCAAATAAAGCTGAAGAAACAATTTTACCTACAATATGCAAGGAAGGAGGCTCAGGCCAAGTTGCGTCGTCTTACTCAACAAGATACTGTTTGGGAGTATGTTCGGACGTTTAGTGAGCTGATGCTTCAAATCTCTAACTTGAGTGAGAAAGAAACATTCTATTGGTTCGAAGATGGGTTGAAGTCGTGGGCAAAACATGAGTTGCATTAGCAAGGTATCACCAAGCTTATTATAGCCATGGCTGAGGCAGAGTCATTTATAGAGCTTGGTCCGAGGACAGATAAGTTCGAGTCTTCCAAGCCCAATGGGAAGGGCAATGGTAGGGGAGACCATAAGGAAGATGAAGAGAGGCATAACGATGATAATAGTGTCAATAGGAAACCACAAAATAGGAAGCGGAGACCCAACAACTAAAGGACAAGGAGAACAAGATAAAATGCTTCATTTGTCAAGGACCACATATGGTGCAGAATTTTCTAAAGAAATTAATGTTTTCGGCTATCAGAAGGGATGATAAGCCGAAAGAAATGCCAATGAAACTTAGTTCGATTGTGAGTAAAGTTGAAGCCAAAAGGGCTAATGAGAGCAAGAAGAAGCCAGTGAAGTGTCTTTTGTGTTGTGGGCCACATAAGTTGCGGGACTATCCAGAGCAATTCAACCAATCCGCGATCAGTGAGGGAAAGAAAGTGAAACTTGATGAGAAGAAGGCATCGAAGCCTAATTCAATGGTACTCGTGCCTGCAAAAGGAGTAATAAGTAGGTAGGGTTGATGTTTGTGGACATAAACATCGCAAGCTAGAAAAAGAGTCCTCTTATTAATACGAGAGCATCAGACTTATTTATATCAAAAAAAAGTTGCAAGCAAACTTGGTCTCTCAATTAAGAAATCAAATAAGAAGATCAAAACGATAAATTTCAAAGAAGCCCCAACTGTGGGAGTAGCTCAAGGAGTGGAGCTACAAATCGATGAATAGAAGGCAAGGAAGATTTTAAGGTTATCCAGTTAGATGATTACGATTTGCATTCATAACATTGACAGGATTAAGGCGGTTCTTTTTCCTTTTGTCGATGCATTCATATCATTAATGGTTCGTTGTCACGAAATGTTATGCTAGTGAATCGAGATATGAAGGTTGGGACCAAGGTGTTGTCGGTAATCCAACTAGTCGAGGATGTTTCTATGGGAAGAACATTGACTCGGTAGATCAGACTGTTAAGGAAGTCCCTTTGGAAATGCTAGTGAGGCATGAAATTGATATGAAGCCTATTGAGCTATCATTGGAGCTACCACCTAGGAGAAAAGTGGGTTGTACATCAAACATTGGGGATAAAATGGTGATGCAAACTGGATAGTTGAGACGAGTAAATGCTGCGAGTAAGGTACATTTTGAACACTTTGGTAGTGTTTTACATTCTGACTTGTTAGCTTGAAGAGAACATAGAGACCTTTTTAGAGTTCTAAAGTAGGTAAGTCGATGGGCATACAGATTGGAGTTGTTGGGAAAACTCAAGGTCAACACAATGTTCAACATAGGCATGTAAAAGCCGAATTGTGTGGATCAAGCGGATCCTAATCAAGGCAAGTCACAATGTGGGCATGTAAGAATGACGTCTTCTTACAAACGAGATGTATGGACGAGTGAAACGGTTTGAGTTAAGAGGCGACAAAAGTCGAAGTGAATGTTCCAAGGGGCAAGACTACCTGATAGTGAGACTAGTCGAGAAAGATTTAAAGCAATGAGAAAGTTCCAAGGTGAATTAAGTTAGTGCCATTCCGAATGCACAACAAGGGCGTTGCGAGAATGAGTGGGGGAGAATATCACAGGCCAAATTGCAAAGTCTATAACCATTACATAAAATGCATACCATGGGGTTTATTGATTAGATGGGGATCACTTGACCCACGAGAGCTAGCCCGATTGAAAGAACAAGTGACGAAGCCTGTCTACTTGAAGCCTTGGTGGCCCAGTGAGACAAAAATAGGAAATTAAGCTACCTTGGTAAATAGGGAAACTAATCTTAGAAGATTTAAGAGAATAAAATCTAATAAGATTTGATTTGATTTGATTTGATTTGATTGTGTAAATTTTATAAATCCCTTAATTGTAGGGATAGGTTTCATATCGTTCATCGATGTAAACTTAGCTAGACTATTGGATTCAGAGGAGCTCAATTATAAATAGAGAGCCTCTCATTCAGTTGCAAACCATCCATTGTATCCTGAATTATTAGAGCAATAGAATTCTTTGAAAGCATTTACTTAAACACTTTTCGTGCATTGTTTTTCTATGGTTATTTTGTTCTTTTGAGCAATCTTTTGACTTGAGTTGTTTTTGCTATATAAATTGGTGTCTTGGAGGAATTCTACGAGAACCCTCACTTTGGGGGAGTTAGGCTGACTTGGGTATATTTGAGTCGAAGAAATCACCTAAGGCCGCACGGATTATGAGACTAAAATTCTAGCCCTGTGATAGTAAGATTAGATTTGATTTGATTGTGTAAATCTTTTAAATCTCTTAATTGTAGGGATAGGCTTCATCTCATCCGTTGATGTAAATTTAGCTAAACCATTGGATTTGAGGGAGCTCAACTAGAAATAGAGAGCCTCCCCTTTAGTTGTAAATCACCTATTGTATATTGAATTCCTTGAGTAGAGCATTTACTCAAACACCTCTCATGCATTATTTTTCTATGGCTATTTTGTTCTTTTGAGCATTCTTTTGGCTTGAGTTGCTTCTGCTATATAAATTGGTGCTTTGGAGGAATCCTGCGAGAATCCTCACTTTGTGGGAGTTAGACTGACTTAGGCATATTTGAGTCAAATAAATCGCCTAAGGCTACATGGATTGCGAGACTGAAAGTCTAGTCCCGTCACACTAGTTTGTTGAATTTTCAATAAAAGGACTAAAATGCAATCCAATGCATACTATAAGGACTATTACGGCACTTTTACCTAAACTATAACTAAAATAATAATTTGATACATTTAAATATTCTTAATTGAAAATCCAAAACAAATCCCAAAAAATCTATAAAAAAAATTAACAACACTTTAAAATTACCTAAATTTTCAACAAAATATATAATAAAAAAACTTGTCAGAGGTCGTTAGCTATGTGCTTTACATGATTAATTTAGCAAAAACACATATTTGATACTTTACTACCAATTTATATGTGATAAATGAATCATATGAAATCACTTAATTAATAGACAAACACAAGTTTTTAAAAATAATTATCGATAAATAAATATCATCAAAATAAGCATATATAGCATAATATTTTCTTCATTTTCCCTCCTTTCTCTTAATACTTGTGAAGATAACAAGCGCGTTTGAGTCAATTATCCAAAAGGTTTCTTTGGCATGATTCAAGACATTCTAACATTGTGCCTTCCTCCTTCAATGGCATTCTTCTCAGAATAAGTGAGCTCTCAAACATTCTTAACATGATAGAAATAATAACACGATGGAAAACTACAAAGATATAACATAAATTAGATAATCCATCAAGCAAAAGATAGAAACGGTGGCCTTATCATGTTCACCATCTTTAACTTGCTTTCGGAATGAGCACCCTCAACAAAAAAGATAGCAAAAAGAAAGAACCTAGATTTGCTTTGTTTGTCGTCTAGTGAAGCAAAGGAAAAGATCATGCGGAGGAGAGTCTTACAGTCGAACAATTGAATTTTAGGTTTTTTTTCTTTTTAATTTCAGAACTTTTTAGAATTTTATGAATTTTTTAAATTTTTAATAATTTTTTTCTTAATTATAATTTTAAAGATTCTTTTTCATAATTTTAGAAAAACAAATTATAAAACTTGAAGCTTTTTTAAAATTTTCTAATAATTTTAGATTTTTTTGGATTTTTCATTAAAAAATTTCTAAAAGTAACAAATTATTTTTTTTAATTATAGTTTAGGGAACAAATTAGTTATTAAGCCTATGAGTTAGTTTACTATGTCATTAGTTCATTAGTATCATTTTATAATTTTTCATAGTTGAGTAATCAAAACAAAATGTTATTAATAATTGAGTAACTTACCATATAGTTTACTAAAGAATATTTGAGAAATAGTTAATTAACAACTTATGTTGACATCGTTAGCAAATTAAAAAATGAGTGACTTTATATAAATATTCGTATTTCGAACCGTTAATGTAACAATAAGTATAATTTACCTAAAAATTGAAAAATCTTTATCCATTTTTTTTTTAGGCTTAATTTTCTTTGAAACATTTAACAAGCATTAGATGAAGGCATACTCATGGGCATAAAAAAAAAGTAAAAAATATATTTAATAACATTTTATGTAAGTAATTTTTTGAACTACTAAAATTAAAAGTTTAAAAATTATATTGTTAAATTCAAATGTTATTGTGGATTTTTATTAATTTTACATAAAATATGGAAAAGTTATAAACATCCTCATAATAATAAAATTTGTAAAAATTATTATTTTTTAATCATTTCTCAAATAAATTCAAGCTTAATTTATGGGTAGCACCAATTGAATGAGGCATTTAAAGAATAGTATAAATTTAAATATAAATACAATAATTTGATTTTTAAATATAAAAATAATTTTACATCAATAGGTTGAAGAGTTAGTATTTGGTATATTGGTATTTTTTTTTTTATTTCACAAGTAATCTTAAAATATTATCATATATTTATTTTTTTAAATATATTTTTTAAATATTTTACTATACTTCTATAAAAAAAAACTCATAAACACCCAAAATAAATATTTCCAAAAAAATTAAATAAAATAAACACCCAAAAATACTCCACGCAAATAATTTCCCTCAAATTCAACAAGCAAACAAATATTAGCAAAAACTAAAACGTCGCCTGAGAGATTCGAACTCTCGCGGGTGAAACCCATGTACTTAGCAGGCACACGCCTTAACCACTCGGCCAAAGCGACAATTGATATTGGGATTAGAAACTAAAAAATTTTAAACTTGTAGAAAAACTTGACCTATAAATAAGATTGACATTTAACATAAAGAGTAATATTTTCAACAAACATGGACATAGAAATCAAATGATGCGAAGTTTAGGACAACAATAACTTGACATTTATTTCATAAAAAATGTTTAAACAAACTTACAACTTGATTTACAGAAGTGTAGTGTGTAAGTAAATCCAAACATAAGCAAAGATGAAGATTACAAACAACGATATGATGGATACCATCTACAACCAGAAACAAATATGGTTCCACCAACCCTATTCTCTCTCTATTAACATTTATTTCAACAAGTGATGCTTAAGGTTCATGTCACCAACAATCTTCTTTCCTACACTCCTACTACACATGAGATCTTAACCATTCATGAAATTTATATGCCCAAAATCATGAATGGTAAAGATTTCATAATTAGAAAAATGTGTGACACCTATGGTAAAGATTTCATAATTAGAAAAATGTGTGACACCAAAACTGTAGGTGATATGAATCTCTTTTTCTTTTCACAAAAACTATATTTCCTATACAACAACAAAACACAATCTTTCTTTTCTTTTCTTTTCTTTTCTTTTTTGTTTCTTTGGACCGCTGTTTCTATGTCGAAACATTGATGTTAGTTTCCACGTGTGTTAACTATCAAAACAGGGAGAAACTTTTCCGATGCCTGGAATTACGGGAAGAACAAGCCTGCTCGACTGATGGTCTTGGAGTTGGTCCCGTGCTTCCAGCAACATCTGTTTGAGCATCTGAGGATTTCGCAAGGAGCTTGCATCCAAATTTCCGGGCAACTACACGGGGTGAACTGAGTGAGCTATGTGATTTTGTCACCCTTTTCATCTCTTGCTTTATTTTACTGAATTCCTCTTCAAGCTCTCCTACTCTAGACCTCATTTTTTCCATATCCACCTTTAAAACTCGGTTTTCACGTACAACTGTCACCCATCCATCTCTTTGCACGATCTGGCCGGCTGTTGCATTACCAGCTATCTCCCCTTGACCTGTAGGGGCACTTTCAGCTTCCAAGACATTGAGACAGCCGGCTAAAGCCATTCTTAAATGCATCTGCTCAAAGAACAAGACTTGCAGAATGACTCTGAGTGGCAGTCTTTCATTTTGGGAAGCATGAGCACAAGCATCAACGGAAAGTTTCTGGTAGTTGATGATATTGCAAAGTTCTTCCTTCTCTCCATCAGAAAGCCAAGGATGTGCCTGCAAAACGGTAGTAATAATTACAAACCTTGAAACCAATATACTCCATCTAAATAAAAGTAGGTTTAGTAGATTTAAACCTTGAAATAAATGTCCAGTGCTCTGTATAGCCCATCATGCAAAGGTCTTGAAGATTCTGGAAGGACCTCTGCAAGAGTACGTAACTTTCCGGGTTTCAAATTTACATCAGAAGCAACTTCTGCAAGATAACTATCCATTAACCTGGCAACTTTTCTTAAGGGTTGAGATGATGGTGATGACTCTAGGTCTAATGATGGTGGTGAAAATAATGTTAACCCTGATTCCAAGGACACAAAATGACGGACGATCCGTTCAACACAATCAGTATTATATAGGGTATCAGAATCTGAGTATGAAGGAATCAAAAGACCATCGAGGCTAGCCAGTTCCAGTTGCATTCCAATTCTCCTCTCCAAAGAATCCTGGCATGTTTGATTGACACCTAATATCAATGCAACACGAAGAAGTCCAAGTAAAAACCGGCAGAAGGACTTGCCCTTCTTTTTTGGAAGAAGCGTTTCAATGCTTTCCAATAAAACTTTCTGATCAACAGTGGCAGGAGTCAGGCTAAAACTTGCAACTGTCCTGGCTTTGCCACCCTGCATGCTCTGCCATCGGCCCAGACCTGGTAGATACTTTCTTGCATAGTACATGATGGCACCTGCTAGAAGTTCACATCTTATACCCCTTTCTTCCATTGTTTTAATGAGTCTTTCAAATAAACCTACACTGAAATATGAGATGTCTTCGAACCACCAATCAGATTCTGCACTTCTTATTCTCGCCCCAGTGTTTATTCCATTCCATAGAATGCTTCCACCAGGGCTCTGTAGGCTACCGTACATCATCATAGGCCAACCAAACAAACTAGGATCCGTACAAACCATCATGGATACAGCATTCAAACATTTCTTTAATATGTGGAGCTTTTCTGCCCTCGGCATGCATGACTCGCAACTTTGTAAAGCCAATATACAATCCTTCCAGTTGCGAAGTACATTTTTGTGGAGGAAGTTCTCAGACTTCAAAAGTAAATTATCTTCCCCATACTCATCCGTCATCTCAAGGAAGTCAGCGGCACAGTAGACCATTATTATATTTCTTGCTGTAAATTCCACTCGAATGCCATAGCAAAATTTTGCTGCAAACAAAAAAGCATCTGGGCCACCAGGGAATTCTTCAAGCTTGGTGGTAAAATTCTTATCGTGGGTACTCTTTAGTTCTTCAAAGATGGAAGCGATCTTCCCACATTTCGACATGAGAGGAAACTGCAGTCATACATGATCATAAAGCATAACCTGGTTAATCAGTAACATGATGAAGCCACATTACACTATTTACAATGCAAGGAAGTTGCCTAAACTGCAGGGTTAAATCATCTGATAAAGTGTTCATCTAAATTCAATTCTAGTTTACACAGTCTATCTGTTTCTTCCCTTTAATTCAATAGAAATCTAAACTCCTCTATCTGCAGATAGTCTTTAACTATCATGTAGTTCAATTATTTAAAGGACGAAAACAACAATAAAATGCCTCTACATGATCACAGAAACTATAGAAAAATTATAATCTTTTCACCAAAAAGTCCAGGAATCAATAATCATCTAACAACAAATTTATACATTATGTTGATCATTGCAATTCAAATATCAAGGTAAGAAAAATAGTCTCAAGACCAAACACCAAAAAACACCTCAGATGAGAGTGGAAACTGAAAATTGACTTACCTTATGAAGATGGAAGTTCACACCATCCACTATAATGGTTAAATCACTTGGCAACCCCGCATTAAAAAACCTGCAAAACCAATAGAAACTACACTATGAGCATAATTCTTTAACTCCATTAGATAGCCCCAACCTGTTGTCTCTCTTCTATTAATCCAAAACAAAGGGAAAAAGAAAAGCATAATTCAATCAAAAGATACAGAGCTTATATATATTATTCAATAACGAAATTGGAGGGGAAAAGAAAAAGGCAGTAATATTTCCAATTTAGTCTCAAAATTGAACAAAAAGAAGACAACCCAGAAAGGAAAATAGAGCAAAGAACTGTCAACATACTTCAATTACGATATGGATTGGAGAGATACAAGTGTAGCAGAGTTTTAAGTGTTGGAGCTTACCAGTCATTTCCATGTTTGTAAAACCCAGAAACCTTGGCAGGTGCCATGACTGAGAGAGAAAGGGAAACACGCCCAACTTTGAATTGGGATCTTATAATAAATGCCTTCCCCCCACAAAGGGGAAAACAAAAAACCCAAATATCAAAATTTTAAAATCAAAAGTAAATCAGTATAATTCTTCTTAAACATTAAAAAAGAAGCAGAGAGAAGAGCCAAGGGGACAAAGGCTAAATGGGGGCGTGTGGGCAACAGTGGAACTTTACAGCTAAGAAAATTAAACTCCAAGTGCCTTGTCTTCCTCCAACAAAAGCCGCAACTCCATTTCCATGGACCATATATATTACTAATTTACTACTAAACTCTTAAAAAAGAAGCATTATAAAAACAACAATGCAAAACACAGTTTAAAAAAAATACCCAAGTTATCGTCAGTCGAAAAAAAAAGGAGAATAAATAGAGAAATGTATTTAATGTTTCAGAAAAAAAGCATGCACAGATCACGACAGGAAAACAACCAAGCAGCGGGGGGGCATATGGAATACCCCTCTCTTTCTATATATGATATTTTATAATGGGAAATAAAAGGTGGGTCAAAGTGAAAAAGGGTAAAACAAGGAGAGGGAAACAAAAGGCAAGTGATTGGGAGATGGGAAGGGGGGGTGGGTGTGGCTTTAGCCGGCCAAGAAACAAGCCAAATGATAAGTGAGAAAAGTTTAAATTAAAAAAAGATACTATGGGTTTTATGTCTGTCAGACTTTCTTCATTTTGGGGTCTAAAACATTGCTTGCGAACTTCAAATCCTCATCATCATCATCATCATAACATAAAACGCGTGGTGATGAGAATGTTGGTTTTCTTTTTCTTCCTTTTTGTTGAGTTTTTATTTTATTTCATGATTTATGAAGCTGGATGTATTTAAGATCTGGTTGAAGTTTAAACTGTAAATAACCGGAAAGGACGTGACACAGCGTCCTATGTCGGAACTATCAACATTTTAGGGTAAACTGCAGCCTTGGTCACTTCATTATTCTTAAATTTACACTTTGATCCACCAATTATCAAAAGTTATAATTTGATCATTTAATTATTCGATTTTGATTGTTTAAATAACTTACCAAAGAACATCAACATTGCCAGTGCTCCTCAAATTTAGGCACCTAATTATTAGTAAATTTTTGTTTTGATCACTTGATTATAAAAAATTACAAAACGATCACTAATATTATCAATTTAAAACATTTTAATCACTCGTATGTTATCTCAAAAATGCACTAATGAGGTGACACATTAATTCATAAGCTTAATAGTTAATTTGGACCCTAGACTATAATTAAAATATCATTTTAATACTTCTAGATTTTTTAACAAAAAATTCAAATCAAATCCTAAAAATTCTTAAAATATATGAAATTTCATAATTCTTTTTCCTAAAACAATAATTATATGAAAAATCCTTGAAAATTAAAATATTCATAGAATTTCGAAAAAATGGTATTTTTCTATTAACTACTACAATTCACAATTTATCCATGCTTGAGAATTGTTTGCAAATATCATTTCATAATCTAAACCTAAACCATTGGCATCATCGTTTTCCTTTTGATGTGATTTGCATTATTAATTTAGCAAAAACATATATTTGATGCTTTCTATGATAAATAAATTATAAAAAAATCACTTGATTAATAAACAAACATAAATTCTAAAAATTCATTAGAGATAAATAAATATCATCAAAATAGGCATAAATTATTCTTTTCCTTTCTTCTAACCCTCGTGAAAATAACAAGCTTCTAAGCTAATTGATCAAATAATTTCTCTAACGTGATTCAACACATTCTATCATTATACCTCTCTCATTAAAAGGCATTCTTCTCGATCTAGGTAAGTTTTCAAATGTTGTAAACATGATGGTAATAATAGCATAATGAAAAACTACAAAGATATGACATAAATTAGATGATCCATCTAGCAAAAAACAAAAATTGTGTTGATATTTTAGTTATAACTCAATGAACAAATTAACTATTAAACCTATAAGCTAATGTATTATGTCATCAATTCGTTAGTGAATATTTTGCAAGTTTTCATACATCGATGACTAAAACAATAATTGGCTAATAGTTGAGTGATTTATGGTGTAACTTGCCCAAATATATTAAGGAATGGTAAATTGATGACCCACGTTAACGTTTGTTAGCAAGTTAATAGAGGGGTGACTTAAACGATTAATTTTGAATAGTTGAGTGATCAAATTATAACTTTACATAATTAGATTTAATTTTTTTTATGAATTATAAGAAGAGAAAATCCTAAAAATAACACGATCAGCGCGACTCAAATCTAAACTACACTTACAAAAACTATTAAATCACAATCAATTATTAAAAAAAATATTAACCCTCCCTAAAAAACAAGCATAAAATTATAAAATAATTTGTAAAGGCATTTAGGCAAACCCGAAGGCAGCAATGTCCTTTCTTCTCCAACAACTTGAGAATAAATGACATGATATTGCAAATTAATCCCATTTAATGACTTCATGCATTAATAATGTATTAGAAAGGTCGACTTAAATAAATTATGACCAATTATAGTGCTGAACCCAATTAAAAACAAAAAAAAGTCGGTAGATGCTATTTCCGGACAAGCTTACTATTTGAATAATTTATTAATTTAAGCATCGAATTTTCAATATTTTTCAAATTCATCCAACATCTCTCATAAATTCATAAAGTATGCTACTTATTTAACCTCCCAAATGATTAATTTGAATGACCTACCATTAAAAAGGGCAGTCAAAATTGCTTTTTAACCCATACTTCTTTCTTTATGTTTTATGAACAATGCATTAATTGATTGTATCTGCATTGATTGTAAAAGAAATAGTTAAAAAGGCTTTTTAAATGGGTGTTTATTTTCAATGCAACGCTTTTGGTTTTGTTTTTTGCTCATGTTATAGTATTATTACATTAACCACAAATAAACACAAAACTCGTCCAAAGGGATCTAAAGGATCTTAGTATATGTCATTTCAACCCAGTTCAGTTGTAACAGTTCAATTTAGGTATTTCATTTTTTTAAAAAACCCTTTTATTTAATAATATATTTATATATATTTAGGTTGAGATGCTACTTCAATTATTTTTATTTTTATTTTTCTTTTCTATTATATCAATATTTATAATGATTTAAATAAAAAAACTATTAATTTACAATAATATGTGATCCAAGTAAACTGAAATATGAGAAATCAGTGTATTTATCTTCTTCATAACAAATGCAATGGTTGTGTTGTGATTGCAAGTGTGGTTGTCCAAAATTATGAGAGACAAAGACGGGTTGTTTTTGGTAATAAATTTTAATCATAACTCACATGCTCTGTTTGAAACAAGCAATTATTTAAATGTATCAACCTCCCACACCTTAATATAAATAAATAAATAAATGTAAAGAAAGAGCCATTTGACACATGATTAAAAGTCCTTTTTATCTAATGTGTTTTCTTTTAGCATTTAAAAGCCTTAATTTCTTGAAATTGCAGGTTCCATTATTATTCTTGTCAGTGGTGCAAAGAAAAGATGGCTCAACTGAAATATTATTACCTAATTTCTAAGGGAAAAAAAAAACAGTATAATAATATTTATATAACATGCAACTGTCCCTTTATTGTTGCATCTTTCATCAAATCATTCATAAAGATTGACCTTGTAGAATTATTTTCTAGTTGTGATTAAACTGTAAATTTTGCAATCTTAAAGGGACTAAAGAAAGAATTTCCCCTATTTGAAAGAGTCAAGGCCGTGCGCATGGTCAGAACAAATGCAATTAAATATGCGGTTGATAACTTTGATTAGCCGCTAAATAAATTATATTCTTACAGAAAAATTTTGGTAAACATGTGTGTATCAAATTGTCTTCAAACACAACATTCTATGGGGAGCAGTGGTCCTGTTTTAAACTATGTGACATAGGGCAAAACTCAAAGGTCATAAATTTATTGCCGTTTGTAACTTTATTGACCCCAAAAATTTGGCTTTACAACAACTCCATCGCTCCTCAAATACAAATTTGCAGAGTTTTTGGAATTAGCTTAAAAATCATTACAGAACAGGTGAGATGTTCATAAAAAGACACAGAATCAGCAACTTCGTTTTTTCAGCATGAAAAGACGAAATTTTTTATGGTATATTAATATATGAGTAGGCTAGGAATCTGGGTGGTGACTTGCAAAACACCTGTATGGTAGTGTGTTTTTGTATGTGGATTTTAAAATTATTTATATATCATTTTCTATCTCATAATAGCTTAAGATTGCATATTAATGTATATGTTTGCAACTATATATCCTTAAAAATAATGAAAAAAACAAGTGATTACATTTTATTAAAATATGAATATTAAAAATATTTATTAAACAATTTGTATTCATATTAATCTAACTTTTTGAGTTACACTCTTACTGATATTGTAATGATATAAAACTATATAGATGTGTTAACATTCTTTCATTGAATCAACAGCTAGAAGCACACACATAAAAAAATTCATTATTACTTTCATTCATAGGTCTTTTTTATTGTTATAACATTTTTAATAATAAAAACAGTTAACATATTTTAATTAGGTTGAATAATATTATTTTACATGATTTAATGAATTAAAAAATAAACACCTAAAATCATAGGTAACATCGAAATTAAAAGTAGAGAGACTAAATTTAAAATGTATGAGACGTATAGGGATTGAGGGGAAGAATTAACCAAAAAATTAATTAAATAAAGTTAAAAGACATTGGGGGAGAAAAAGGGATCTTTTGAGTCAACCAACTAAATTACTGCTTTTTTCAACCTTTATTTCTTCCATTTTGGATTAGTGAGAACCAAAATTTAAACAAACCCCACTAACCCACCAACCCCTTTTTGATTCTTCTCTTAGGTCAAAGTTTTAGTCGGCTTGAAAGTTCATGTTATTGTCAAAATAATGTTAAAAATATATTATTTATAATTAAACGAGTTATTATTTCATAATATTTTATTTTATTAAATTAGAAAAAAGAGGCCAAAATAGATAATGAGAGTGACCGAATGTCCCATGCAGAAGAAATCGCTTTCTAAGTAGAAAAAAACATGGTCCCAGTCATTTTCCACCTTAACATATAATTGAGGGGTTGTCTCCTAACCTAATATTATCCCAGACTTTGATGTTAATGTATGTTGTTCTATCACTGAATTAGATAGGTTTATAAGTGGTGTTAATATATTTTACACATAATTTGATTCCACTTAGAATATATGCCTCAAATTATATCATAGCCTCGCTCATAATTAATTTAAGCTACTTTTAAGTTTACTTATATTATTCTTTTATATTTTTTAAACAAAAAAAAATGCTATTTTTAATTTAATATTTAATAATTGCTAATTGAGTCTTAGCTCATTTGGCATCGGTATTGTTGCCAGTATAAGAGAACGTGAGTTCGAGTGCACTGAAGAGTATTATCCTCTTATTTAATGGTCAGGAATGGGCTACGGGTAGTTCTAGGCATTGTATCAAAAAACAATAACTAGGAATCGTGATGCTACACTCATACGAAAGGAAGTAAATAAAAATAAGCAAATTTAATAATTAATATGTTTTTATTATACAAAATTTTCAAACATAGACAATTTTTTTTTTATGTTTTACATTATAAAGTTATATTGTTATTCCAAAAAAAAGTATTGTTATATATCATTATTGATTTAATTTTTATGTTAATAAATTATATAGTTAGAAAATTAGTCGAGTTGGACTCGAATCTTAAATGTGAGAGCTTGAACTTGATTAGTATTTCAAACATAACTTCTTCTTCTTTTCTGTCTAAACCTATTTTTCTGGTATAATATTTTTGCCCAAGTCCTATCAAATATTAGATAAGGTTTCAAGTTAGTTGATAATTCTAATATCTTAGAGTTATTTGTTTTTTGTTTTTGTAGGATCTTAGGATTTTTAGTTATTTTTATAAGTTAATTTTCTTAGATTTTAGAAATTTTATTTCATTGATGTTTTAAGTTAATTATATATTATAATGTTAAATCAAATTAATTTTTGGTGTGTTAATTATATATTTGTTCTTATCCAAGGTAGGTCCAACAAAGCATGAGAAAGAATAGCTTGACAAAAGCAGATTTTCATCCAATGGAAAACGTCTCTACCCCAATGGAAGGAAACATACTCTACTTCGCGGAACTCCAATGCAAAGATTTTTCGTTGGAGTAGCGCATATACTTCATATTTTTTAAAAGTTACTGTTTTTAAATGTTATAAAAAGGGGGAAATAAAAAAGGAGGAGAGAAGAGAAAAAAGAGGCAAAGCCACCCAAGCTTTCAAGCATCAAGAATCGACAGATTTCAAAGAGAAGATGAAGTTTCTCAATTGTTTTTCCTTCTTGTTTCCTTTTATTATGTCTAGTTATTGTTTTACTTTTAAGATGTTTCCAAATTCTCTATGAACTAAATATCTTTTCTAGGGTTACAATGGATTTCATGCTTAGTTAATTGAATATATCTAATTTCATCTCTTTTTATTGTTGATAGAGTTTAGATTATTTATTCAATTTTGTTCTTCTTTGAGAATAGTTCAACCAACTATTAGTTAGACAAAACCTAAAGAAATCAGAAGATGACTTTTTGTTTTAGGTCTAGAATGAATAACTATTAGTTTTAATTAGTTGGGTCAATTCATGATTTGTAATTAGGATAGGAATTATCTTGGGTAGCCATAATTGGGATAGTTCTTAATCAATTTGATTTACATTATTGGCATAGGAATATAGCTCAATAGTTGGGTTAAATTACTTCTTTAATTGCACGGAAGAGAATTAAAAGAATTTTAATTCCCCAAATAAATAATCAACTCTATTAGGATAAATTGGGCGGAGACAAATCAATTAGCTAACACATACGATGAAATTGTAATCTTAAGGTTTTACTATTGATTGTTTATTTTATTTAATTTGCATGGCTTATTTCTATTTACTTTTAAATTAGGTCAAAAAATTTATTATCGGTTAATTTGGATAACTTTTAGAGTAACATTTAATGATTGATATTTTGCTCTGTGATGTCGATATTTTATATTACTTGAAACAATATATATATATATATATATTTGCTTGTGAGATTTTCAATCAACACTAATGAAGATAAGCTTAAATTTATTTATATTGATTGTATCCTTTGTATTTAATCAAGAAATTCCATTTGAAAATGTTTGGTTTAGATTTAGAAGGATATTAATAAAGTAGATGAAAGAGTAGGGAAGGTCCCAGCAGAAAACGTGAAAATGTAGTAATGTAAGTAAGCAACAGACGGACACCCATGAACCATTGCTGGTGTCACTCATCTTCAACCTCTTCCTTCTATTAAACGTTATTCAAAACTCACACTTTAGCTTAGCTTAACCCACAGCTACCATCTTTTTTTCTTTTTAAATAAGTTGAGATTTGACCTATGGGTAATGATAAACCTTTTTTCTTTTTTTTTGGTACAAATGATAAAGCCTTTTTAAAATAAATAACGTTTTTCAATAAACATTTTTTTCATTTAAAATAATTTAAATAATTTTTTAATCAATTTATTATTATAAAATTAATGCGAATAATATAGTGGAACTGAAATTGTTAAGGTAGTGTTTGTGAACTAATATTTCAAAATTTAAATTCGAATTTCAAGAATAGTATTTATCGAGTGGTAAATAATTTAGAAATATAACATTTATGATCATTTTTTACATTCATGAGTTTATTAGAAGCTTGTTTAGCAAAGAATTTGAAATTCTTTAAATATTTTTGGATTTGATAAATCCATGTTTTTATACTTTTCTAGTATATGCTACATTGAATCTCGACTAGTTTATCCACTTCATTCTTATCATTTACATAATAATTGAAATTCAAATCTAAAATTTCAAATCCAAGTTCTCAAACAGGGAACAAAAGGTTATTTGGGAATTAATATGGATTATATACCTGAGGTCCATGACGTATTTCATTTTGGGGTCTTTTGAAGGATCATGAAATTTGATGATTTTTAAATCTTTAGCATTTTTTTATATTCTCCATGTCTATTTTACTGTTTATATTCGAGGTTCGTGACTGTCTCTCTCAACAATATTGTTTTCAAGGTTCAAACATACGCCTCCCTTTAAGAATTCAATGTACATTACTATTGTACTTAACACTTGTTAATAAATCTTAAACACTTCATATAAGAATAATGGACATTACTATAAATCTTAAACTTGACCAAAAGCCTAAGCACATAATCTCACCAAACATGTTAGTTATTTATTTCTTGTTAATATCAAGAATAAGGATAAGCTCATCAAAATTCAAGTTCCATGTATTTTATATATATATATATATATATATATATATATATATACAAATAATGATTTAATTTGGATTCATAAGTTCTCATGTCAGGATTTTTGCTCGTCGAATTATTTAAAATATCGATAGACACTAAGTGTACAAAATTGTAATCTGTCAATTCATATTCGAGAATGCTCATAAGAGCACATAAACGAAAAGCACTCTCTCAAGCCATATAACAGGAAGCTCATATGAGCCATGTAACGAAAAGGTTATCCGAGCTGTATAATGGGAAGCTCATAAGAGCTATAATTGGGAAGCTTGTGTGAACCAATAACGGGTAGGTTCGAAGAGCCATTAATCGGAAAGCTCCGAATAGCCATATATCAGGAAGTTCAAGCGAGCCATATCAGGAAGCTCACAAAGAGCCTTTAATCGGAAAGCTCATAAGAGTTGTAGTGTGTCCACAACACATGCAGGATCACAACCAATCGGGATGCTCCAAAGAGCTATTAATGGGAAACTCGCAATAACCATATAACGGGAAGCTTGAGAGGGCTTATAACGGGACGTTCTTTCGAGCTATGGTATGTCCGCAACATATGCAAGACTACAACGAATAAGGAAAATCTTGTATCCATCAAATTTCATTTATTCAAACGGGACTTGACATTTATCAATCTTTGTCGGATATGAAATCAATTTCATAAAAATAACAATTACACAATTCACATATATAACATTCAATTCAAACATATAAATATACACAATTTAGTTACACGAACTTACCTCGACAATATTCGTGTTCGTAGACTATTATTCCGATAATTTTTGTTTTCCCTGATCCGATTCTGAATTAAGTCTATCCGGATATATACGAGTAAATTTAACGCAATTTAATAAAATTCACATTCAATTCCATCCAATTCACATCTTAGACAAAATTACCATTTTGCCCCTATACTTTTGATTAATTATGATTTCGTCCCTAAGCTCAAAAATGAAATTCATGCAATTTAATCATTATTCCAAACCTAGCCAATTTTTACATATAACATTTTCAGCCCATGTAATTCATAAAATTTAGAATTTTCTCATGAATTTTATATCTTTTCAATTTAGTCCTAAACCATAATTTCATCAAAATTCCCTTTACAAAAGTTGTTTACCTATCAACAACATTTCATTTTCTTCTATAAAACTTCATAATTCATGCATACTCATCCATGGAAAAACCCTAGTACTTTGATATCTTTACAAATTAATCCCCGAGATAGCTAAATTAAGCTATTACGATCTCGAAAATATAAAAATTACTAAAAACAGGACAAGAATACTTACCTAATTAAGCTAAGTAAGCTTGCTTGAGCTCTTTTCTCTTAGCTAGGGTTTCTATGTTTTTCTATTTAGGAAAGATGATGAAAATGATGATATTTTCTTATTTTATTAATTTATCATCTTTTCATCTTTTACTTTCCAATTTCATCATTTTCTTTAATTAAATTTCTATGGATGAATCATCATACTTATCTATTAACTCCACTTAATGGTCTAATTGCCATATAAGGACCTCAAATTTTGAATTTCATAGCTATTTGATACTTATAGCTACTAGAACTCAACTTTTGAATTTTATGCAATTTGGTCCTTTATTAAATTAGACATGTAATCGGTAAAATTTTCTTAATGAAATTTTCATACATTATTCCTATCATAATGCAAACCATGCACTAATATTAAAAAAAATTTCTTTCTGACTCGAATTTGTGGTCCCGAAACCATTATTCTGATTTCACTAAAAATAAGTTGTCACACTTCTCTGTACGCAAAATTATGGAAAAAAAAGTCGTGTTTTTATCCTCTAACCGCAATTAATTTGCCCTAGCTCTCTGCTCCCAAAACCGTTCATCCTTATTGATCTCTAAATTCAATTGAAACTTGGTGTCAATTAGTTTTGAAAGATTGTCGTCATTTCTTTCCCCTACCATTAAATCCCCAAGCTCTCTTGTCAAAATTTTTTAATACCTACCTTCCTCATTCGTACCACTACTGCCCACCTCCCCAAGCCAATCCAAACGCGTTCTAACTTAGATAGAATATCATCATCTTCCCTCTCCCAAAGACATTTCACCTCCTCCTCGAAAGACTCCTCTATCACCCACCAAGCCTCAAACCGAAAACGTTTAGATCGAAGATCATAGGCATCTAACTCAGGCTATAGAAAAAGAGGACAATGATAAGAAAAAGAATGTGGGAGATGACGTACCACCGTATTAGGAAACATAGTTATCCATCTTTCCTTCGCTCCCCTCTATCTAACATTTCTCTGATATTTGTTTCCAGAAGGTACCCCTACCTCAAATATCCTACAACCCCAAATATCCCACATCTACAAGTTGACAATAAAAAAGAACCTATCTAAAAGCCTCTATTCTCCTTTCCTCCCTTGACACCACTCTTTCTTTTTAAAAGAGTACAAATTTCATTGAAATCACTCCCCACAATCTAAGAAAGATTATGTGATTGACCTAAAAGCCTTAGAAAATTCCAAGTCTCCTTTCTATGCAGTGAATCTATGGCCCCATAAAATCCCGTAAATATCTAAATTTTTCCCCTCCTCACCATCCTCCCTAACTTCAGTATCAATATGATGTTTCAAAAAACTCCTCAAAGTAATTGTACAATCACCTTTCCAAGCTAAACTCAAACCCCTTTTAAATCCTTCAGCTTCGACATCAAACCCATTCAAAAAACCAAATCTTCAGCAAACATTTTCCATTCTTCTTAAACTTAATTTAGTCTCCATAAAGAAGACAGTTTGAGGATTATACATCTTGAGCAAATGCAAGTCTCCGTACAGCCTATGGCCTCCCCAAACTACAGGCATTCCAACAAAATATTTTCATTGTGACCAGCTGGCATGCCCCTTAGCAGTGATCGATATAAAAAGAGTCCTTCCCACTAGATGATCCTCCCTAGGTACCAATGAATCTATCACTTTAGGAACATTGTGACTCTCAGTATCATTCCTTGGGCATTTCTTCCCCTTCTCTCCCTCAATTGGGTTCTCTTCGCTATCATGATCAAATATCTGCCAGTCCCCAATCTTAACCATGTTACCAACCATACCAAAATTATCACTACCATCTCCGTCCAAATTAACCCCTAAAATAGGGTCTATTTTCAAACCTAATCCCTACCTCCCACTCTTCCTGTTTCTTTTTTCCACATTACATCCTTGGGGCCCCTCTTCACCATCTTTTCTTAACCAAAAGCTACTCATTGCTACCTCTCTTTTCGATTGTGCTCGTATCGATAAGTCCCATCCTATTTCCACATTTTCTTCTTCTCTTGACATTCTAATTTGGCAAAAAGAATCACCATGCCCTAACCGCCCACAATAAAAACAAAACAAAGTCAATTGTTCATACTTAAAAGACACAAAAGTACAAGAACTGGCACACACATGATCTTTTTTCTTCGCTTCAAAGGCCTTCTCACATCCAACAAAACTCGAATTTGCATAAAACTTCGTGATAAGCTATAAAAGTAACATATTTTAATCTCATTCTTAATGCGTTTTTGGATGATTAATTATGCAAATTAGTGAATTTGATGCTCCTAATCCTTTAAATTCATGTTTCTATATTTAGGAGAGTTTTGGGAGCAAAATGAGTGAAAAACGAGCCAAAATCAGACAAATAGAGATATTTTCAGGAGCATACGGGCTGGGCACACACCTGTGTAAGCCACATGGGCTGGACATACTCCCATGTGCCAGACTGTGTCGATTTCGCACCCTGCTTCCCAAATGCGGAAAAAACCCAATTTTTATACTTTCTGAGCATTCTAAAGTCTATAAATACCCATTAGAAGAAGACATAAAAGGGACATCAGAGAAGATCGAAGAAAACACTCGAAGAACACCATCAAAATCAACTCAGAAGCGGATCCCCATCAAGATCAAAGATCTCATTTTAATTTCTTTCAAAGTTTTATTGAGTTTTTTTAAGTCTTGTAGTTATTCTGACTTTGAGATGTTTATATTCAGGATTATGAACTAATTCCCTAGATACCTAGGGAGGATGAAACCTATGATGAATCATTTCATTTAATTTTTGTTTTTATATGATAAATATTTGATTCTTGTTCTCAATTATGTATCATTATTTCTTGTTTTAATATTTTCAGGATATTAATTCATGTTTAATGTGCTTAATTTAGTGGAGCAAAATGCCCTATTAAAGAGTAGATCTAGCATAATTGAGTGGAGTTGTATGCAATCCTAGAAATAAGACGACATAAATCTATCGGATTAGAGTCAAATCTAATAAGGGAATCCATAAATTGAGTTAATATGACGATAGGGGTTTTAATTAGAAAGATATTTCAATTAATCAACCTAAAATCAGTTGTTCTTACTCTCGAAAGAGATATTAACATAATTTAGAGATTTTTACGGATCAAGACACAAGTGAATAAGTCGTTTAATTCAGATTCATAATAATATGTAAAGTTTAGGTGGATTCTTTCTTAGGTATTGTCTATCTCATTGGTTAATATTCAATTATTTCCTTGATTCATTCTCTATTGCGTTCTTAGATTAGTAAATTTAGATTAAAACACATCACTCCAAATTGTCGACTAAATAATAGAAAAATGGTAATTATTAATACTTTTAGTTCTCGTGGATACGATATTCTCTACTTATCATAGCTATACTATTGTTCGCTAGGTGCACTTGCCTTTATCATATTTATAGTTAGTTTAGTGACCATCACTTCGTAAGCCCTTACTCAAACTTTTAAAATCATACTCTAAAAATTTTCCAACAAAATCACAAAATTGCTTACCAAAAAGCAGAGAATCGTAATGGTATCTTAACCGAATCTTCCCTTACCTCCAGCCTATAGAACACCAAAAGATGATTATTAAAAGTCCAACGTGCCCTATTAACAACCCAATCCAGATCCATTTTATGAGAAAACTTAAATAAAAATCTTTTTTCCCCCCAAAATGAGATATGAACTCCTTTCACAGGATCCATAAATTTACCAATGTACTTTTCATGGCTGGAAAATGAACAATACTTTTTAGGCTCTTTTTTTGTTTTCTTTTCCATTTATTCTTTTCTTTTCACAATTCTTTCCTTTTATTCCTTTTAATTTTTTAAAAAATTGAATAAAAATGATAAAATAAAAATTTAAACTCACAGATTTTATTCCAAAAATACAATTAATCCAATTCTTTTTTCTTTTATATTTTTTCATTTTCTTTCATTTTTTTTTTTTTTTTGCTTTCTTTTTTCTTTTCTTTTCTTATTTTCTCTTATCTAGCTATTCTATCTTATCCTTAAGAATGGTAATGCTTCACCACCCACTACACTCAATTATAAATGTAAAATCTTAAAAACTACTATTACCTCTATGGGTTTTGAATGCATCCATCCTTACCCCATTCTATCTCACTTTGCTTCAATTTAATTTTTACTACTTATTTTTTTATATTTTTAGTTTTTTTAAAATCAAATAAATATTTAAATATAATTTTTTTTTAAAAAGTAAACATAAAATATATAAATTTTTTTCACATTACTACATTTTTGGCCTTTTAATATTTATTTATATACAAGGATAAATGATAATTTTATATAGTAAGATAGAATGGGACCAACAATAACCATAATAGATCTATACCTTGTCCAAAAGAAAAGATCCACCTAGCCTCACTTCCACATTCACTTTCTTTATTGAAAAAAAAAAATGCTACATTCAAAATGAAGATGATTCGGATTTTACCATCCTTACTGGTGCTTGCCCAAAAAACCAAGAAAGCCTCATATTCACCCATAAAACTCAGACATCTAATCCCAGCAATCTATTACCATAAAACAAATAGAAACCGGGAAACCAAGAAAACGAACCTTCTCCCAAAAATACCCTAGTTTTTGAACAAAACCAAAGAAATAAAGAAAAGAAAAGAAGATAAAAAGACAAATCTTGAACGAGCTTAGTAATAAACATCGAGCCCAAAAAATTTAAAAAAAAAAAAAAAAAGTAAAAGCTTTCTTCTTTTTTCCTTCAATGTCAAACACTATAATCGAGGCTTTGGAGAATGAAAGAAATTTGAGATTTTAAATCTAGGCTAAACTAAACAATATTCCAACCACCTCTTTCTACGAAAAAACCGATTTCTTGGCACTTAACATTTCTCGAAGCAATGAACGGTTTTTCTCCATGATATTTTTACCCAAAAATTAAAGAATAATAAATTACTTACAAAGAGCCAGTGTTTATTAAAATAAGAGTGTTACTATGAAACCACGCAACTCAAAGAGTTCCCATAAAAATTAACTTGGCAACCAACACAACGAACTCCAATAAACTATAAGGTACTGTAAGAAGATGACGCAGTTTCTAGTTTGTAATGCAGAGTTATATAATAGCTCTTACTATTTTAAGAAACAAAAGAGAATTTCCTTTTCAATTCTGAATGATTTTTATTTCAGTTAATGCTTCTAATCAATTCAAGAATCTCTGTATAAAATTTCAAATATCACTCTACAAAGAACCTGTGTGTTGACCGATCAACAAAATACAAGCTTCACGCAAAGTGCACGGAAATTGAGAAGGAAAAAAAAAAATAGTGAAATTGACACCTATAGAAACCCACTTCAAAGTCGATAATTTCAGTAACTAACTTCCATGAAGGTCAATTCACCCTAAGCACTGTTAAATTCCGTACGCTTTGATAAATAATTTCACACACAAAGCTATTTCAATAAAATTTTACATTTCATATATACGAAAAAAAAACCCACAAGTTCATAATTTTTTTAGACGGCATAATTTCGTGCACAACGTGCCGTGCAAAGTACAAATACAAAAACATATCCGACCAATTAGAATAATACATTAAAATTAACTCAGCACAAAGCACCGAATAGAAAATATGAGAAAACCCACACAAAGTGAAGTAAAATTAACTCAGCACAAAGCACCGAATAAAAATATGAGAAAACCCACACAAAGTGAAGTTTGCAAATGCGCGGTCTCACAGACTCAGGACTTCCACCTTAACCAACAAACCAAAGCCTCATTGGCCCAAGTTAATAATTTTTTTTACTTCGAAAAATCCAACTAATTAATCACAATATGTATTTCATTCTTCCAGTTAAATAGAAAAAATAAAATAAAACCCAAAATTTCATGTTCCTTAACTTACCCTTTTTTAAAATATATAAAAGCAAACTAATTATTTAAAATAAACAGGTAATGTGATTAAATGGATAAGGCAAAACAGTTTAACAATAAAATTACGTTATATAAAAATAATAATAGAGTGTAAGACAACCCACGAGAGCCGAGAGACAACATGTAGGATAAGCCCCTAAACCCCCACCCCCCACCCCTCTCAACGTGCCAAATCCCAAGACACCATTGGAATAAATATAATGTAATAAAACAATATCGTTCCCTAATAGAAATCTAATAATGTCTCCACATAATTCCATACTGAGAACATAGCTAACGCTGAGCTATCAACACAAGGAAAGACAACAAAAAGAATATTTGGCATATAACAAAAAATTACAACTGGATATATATATATTTAAGACTTCCTAAAGGAAAGTATAAAAGAAATTGAAACATTTGCGAATAAAGCACATTTTATGCGACTCCTTGCTTAGGCATATCTTTAAAAAAAATTTTTTGTTCGTTTGCTTACTTAGGATGAAGTAGGTTTTGCCATCGACTTCTTAATAGCTTCAGCATAAGTCCTGTGTTGGTAGGTCAGTGTAGATTCAAGCAAGTCCCAAAGCGATGTCTTGGGGTTCCAACCTAATGCGACGTTATTACTTTAAATCAGATGCTCCAACATTTGAAATTAAAGATAGTGAGAATATAAGCAAGGAAGGAAGCAAGTGAATACCAAGTTGTTTATTTATTATGGTCATGTCTGGAATTCTCTTGTCACTATCATCGTATCCCTCGCCATAAAATTCCTTGGAGCTGACGTCAATTGTTGGAGTCTCCAGTGCAGATTCTCCACTAACCTTGGTATAGACCTGAAGAATCCGATAGCATATACAGTTACAAATCGTGTATGATGATCAATCACCATAAACATATTAATGAAGATATGAATTAAATAAACTATATAGCATCAATCATGTCCTTCACCTTAGTCATCATTTCAGCAAGTTGCCTAACTGTAACTTCATTGTTCGGGTTACCCACATTGAAAATGTGACCATTGGCCCTGCCCGGGTTTTCCTGTAAAGAAGATACCACTTAGTTTAGTTACTTTCTGTAGTTGAGCTGATATGGGGATGAGGAAAAGGGAGAGAGTAGAGTTAATACAGACAATCATCAACAGAACAGCTTCAATAGCATCCTTTATGTAAACAAAAGTTCTCTGAGATTGGCCACCATCAACAAGCTTAAGTGGCTCACGGCGAAGGAGATTCTGCCCCCACCCCAAAAAAAAAAAAAAAAAAACAACCGTTAGAGCTAAGATTATCATAACATCAAAAAGAGATTCTAGATGGCCTCTAGGATATTCTCTACAACTGTGAAACAAGTTTGACATACATTACTAAAGCACGCTAGAACTCTTGGAACTCCCTCACTTGGACCATCAATGCCGGGAATGAAGTCCATCCTTGGTCCAATCCAGTTAAAAGGCCTCACAATGGTGAACTCAAGGCCATTCTCTGCTCCCTCAGCTGGGATAAATAAGAAGAGAAGTCAGTAAATCCTGTTCAAAGCATCTCAACAGGGGCCAGATCATTAAAAATGATGCTAACCATAAATGAGCCTCTCAATCAACTGCTTCGCACATGCATACGACCACCTCTGCTTCTCAATAGAGCCAAAAATGCAGGGCGAGACATCTTCCTTAAGAACATAGTAGGCAGGATCCTATAACATGAATTGCAGACAGTGTCAAAGATTCTAAACTTCATAAGCAAAGAACACAATAGTGTCAACTCAAAATACAAAAGAGAAAAGGACCAAGAACACAAAGAAACAAAATGAGAAACATTATCAAACCAATTTCAGCATCTCTGTGAATTAAGAGAAGCATAAAATCTGTGCACAAAGGAATACAGCTTGCTTAAGAACAAAATTCAAATAGTAAACGACCTAGTTTTAACATTTCCCACGTGAAGCAACTGGATAAACAAAAGAGCTTATACAACGCCTGCATATATACTACAATTACAACTAAAACCGATGCAAGATATCTTCCTAGAGCTAAAGTTGTATAGTAAACACGACTAACAAAAAAAAGGAAAACACAATTTATATTCAACAAAAATTAGTAGCCTAAAACAAGCATATCAACAATTGGAATGGGATAAATAATTCGAAAGGCTTGAGGCTCTTCTAGCCTATTATTCAGCATTTAACAGGTCCACCAGCAAGGAAAGGCAACTTTCTAAAAACTTCAAATGAAATCTAATTTATAAAAACCGCATATCTTGCTATGAACCACTCATTTTACTACTACAATAAATTGTTATTACATCAACAACATAACTTCGCCCTCACCCTTCCAACCCCAAGCCTTTGTGATGTTTGTTGACTATAGGAGAAAAAACTTCCAGAAAATATTAAAAGCTCAAATATATGTATACCACCAACAGATCACTATACCATACATGTCACCCAGTTAAAGAACAAATTATAGATATAGCTTCTTCCTTTTGAGAATACTCAATATAAGTGATGAAGAAAAGAGACAGCGAAAGGTTACCTGACGGAGAGGAGAATCTTTAGGCAGAAAGCTTTGGATGGTTTTACCATACACTTCACAAGTCGAGAAATGAATGAGACGCTTGTTGTTCTCTGAACAGTATTTCACCTACCAAACCATAAACCCACATTAAAAGACAATATTAATTTCAACTTTGATCTCGAAAACATCAGTAACTATCAAATCCCTCCTCACTCGCATCAATATATTAAAAAAAAAAAACCGTTATAAAAAGAGACGCTTATCAAATCTCTCAGCTCATCAATATCAAGCAACTAAAATGAAAAAAAAAAAAAAAAAAAGAAGAAGAAAGAATGAAACCGTTATAAAAGAACTGCTTACCACAGGAAGTGCATCAATAAAATTGCTGTAAATCGTATCGAGCGGGCGTGTATTATAATCTGCCGGAGTACAGATCGCCGCAAGATTTATCGTCTGTATTGTCGCAAAACAATAACAACTAAATTAGTCAACATAAATCAAGTAAAAAAGTTCTTTTAATATAAAAAAAAAACTAACAAATCAGTAAAAAAAAAAAAAAAAAAACTAAATCCTAGAGAACACAATGAGATAAATTAGCTCAACAAAAAAATTAAAGTTACACAGAGTTTAACCAGATCTAAGAAATTAAATCCAAATAAAACACTAAAGAAACAAAACAAAAAACAAAAAAACATGAAAGCATTTTAGACAGAAATAAAGAGAAAAAAATCCTTGATCTCCAGCAATTGTTTTTGAGAAAGTAAGAAAATAGCAAGAAATGGAAGAAATTACGAGATCTGCCATCTTGATGAGGCCTTCAAGCCTAGAATCGTGCTTGATGTTGAGTCGGTGGAACTGGATACGGCCAGCCCAAGGGAGAGAGTCAGGCTCGAGGAGGTGCTTAATCTTGTCATTGTAAACGTCCAAGGCGAGCACCTTGTGCGGCGTTTCGGACATTAATTTCTCGCAGAGGTGAGAGCCAATGAAGCCTCCCGCTCCAATCATGCATATCGTAATTGGCTTTATTGGTCTCCCGTCCAGATCCATTCTCGAAGCTGCCATTTCAAACGACACCGGTGTTTTCCTGTCTTCCGACGCCGGTGGTGACAAAAGTAATTATTAGCAGAAAGAAAAAAATAGAAAGAGAGAGAGAAATTTGAAGATGGAGAGGAGAGGGAAGAAATGGCCAGGCCTCTTGTATATATGGGGAATGGAGGGAAATGTGAAGCAGAGAGAGACCCTTTTACAGTGCTACATTAAATGAGGGGACCGTATTAAAGCCTACTCTCGCGAGTATAGCCACTGCATGTACTCGATTGAGAAGGGAGCATGTGGGAAATTTCATAAATTATATTAGTTACTTAGTAAAAAGTTTTGGGAATCTTTTAGGTTAATTTCATCAAACATCCCCAAACTATCACCCATGTTTTGAATTTGTCTATAAACTTTAAAATATTATAAATGAGCTCTCAAAGTATTAGTATCACATGAATCACATTTTTTTGTTAACTTAGGTTGTTTTGATAAGCCATTCAAAATAAATTTTTATCTCATTGAAAAAAAAAATTTTCAACATTTACTACTTTTATTATTATTTGTGTTTGATAACCTTATTAGCTTTTTACTTAGGGTAAACTACAAAAATAGTCACTTCTATTTGTCTCAGATTACATTTTAGTCACTTATGTTTGAAATGTTACGTTTTAGTCACTTACATTATTATTTTGTTACGAAGTAGTCATTCTACCGTTAAGCTCCATTACTTCCCTAAAGGCGGTCCTATGTGGCAGTCCAAATGGGTTTTAAATGCCAACTTGGATGTCATATGTGGCAGTCCAAATTAAATTTATTTAATTAAAAACATATTTTCATCCTAGCAACTGGACATCCAAGTTGGAATTTTAAACCCATTTGGACTGTCATGTAGGACTACCATTAGGGAAGTAACAGAGTTTAACGGTAGAGTGACCACTTCGTAACAAAACAATAACGTAAGTGACTAAAATGTAACATTTCAAACTTAAGTGACTAAAATATAATCTGAGGCAAACAAAAGTGACTACTTTTGTAGTTTACCCTTTTACTTAACATAAAATTTTCAACAAAAAATGTTGGATATGATAAGTAAATAGCTACTTATCACTTAAGGTGAAGAATATTAAATTTGTGTTATTTCTCAAATCTTATTTTTAAAATAAGTTATTTCTTCATTTTATTAAAAATAATAATATTCAAATTTTATCTTTTAACTTTTATTTTAACTTTTTTTAAAAAAATCTAAATTTACTATTATCAAACAAAATAATTATATCTAGTACTTATTTGTATATATATCAAACGGTTTTATAATATAAATCTGTTGCTTATAAAATTTAGTACTAAAAATTAAATAATTAATTTTTCAATTTATCAAACACACCCTTAACTATTAATTTAAGTGCTAATGCTAATTCGAATCTAATATGAAATATATTTAAAATGTCAATCAAATTGTAAATTCGAGTATATTTAATGCCCCAACAACTTAGATCCACCTTGTCAAAAAATTGTCCATAAAGTTTAGAAGGTTTTTTTTTTTTTTTAATATGTCCAATCCAAATTATTCATATAGTGAGCATACATCTAATCCATGTGTTTATTTATGCTCTAGACTTAAACAAGCATTTTAATGCCCAAGGTTGTAAGCTAATGGTTAGGTTGACAAAATAAATTTATTGATATAGTGCTAATATTATAAGGACTGATTTATGTTTTGAAATTTAAGAAATTTTATTGTACATATGTACACTTGGAACTATATATTTAGAATACAGTTGTATGTATAAAAGTAACTTTTAATAATAATGAATGATAAGGTTTGAAATTAATATTAGTAACACATATGTAATATGTACGAAATTTAAATTAAAAAATAGTTTAAATTGTGAGTAAGAATAATTTAAATATGTAAATGCATTAGATTAATAATTTTAAATGCACTTCAATTGTTTCTCATGGTATTATCATTTTTCTTGAATTGATATCAAGTTGACTTGTGATACCAACTCAATTATATACATAAATAATAGTATATACATAGAAACAATGTAAATGAAATAATTTGTGTAATACCATTGAAATGTATAAAAGTATCAAAATAAAACTTTGATCGAACTGTGAAGAAAAGATTTTATAGATACTAGTGGCATGAGTTTAAATCTCAACATTTGTAAATTTTTATTGATTTTTTTAAATAAAATAAAAAAATGCCCTCATAATAATATAATTTATTTAAAATATGTAAGATTATTTTAATAATTTCCTCGACTGAGTTGGTGTTGAGTTGACTCGTAACACCAACTCGATAACAAACTTAAATAATAGTGTAGATATATCACTTTTTGTTTGAGAATAAAAAAACAAACATATATATTTTTAAATAATATTAAGAGGGAAATTTATTATAGTGCCTGATTGGATAACATAAAGTAATTGGATGAAAGTTTACTAGTAATTACAATAGAGTAATTATAAAAAATTCTCAACACCTGTTTGGTTGACAAAGTGTATTTACATTGTAATTCTCTATGTTATGTTTGGTAATACAAATTGTAATTATACAGTTACATAATTGAAAATATTAATTGCTAAAAAAAATTAGTACAGTATTTTTTTTAAACGAGTAACAAAAATTAAAATCAAATCATCATATGTAATATATTAGTCGAAGAAAATAGTTGATAATATGATTACCAATAAAATAATAAGAAAAATAAACATCACATGCATTTTTATCTAATTGCTCTAATATTCCATATTTGTTAGGTTATTCACTTTTTAACATATACTTCTTATTGTCATCCCCTTCTTCCATATATTCTTCAAAGTATGAATTACCTCAATTCCACCTATGAATGAAGTTATGAAGTATGCAACATGTTAATACAATCCATCCTTTTTTTTATGCTATATTGAGACTGAAATTATGTTAATATGGAAAATATTTTTTATCAAATGTCCTTACAACCACGTTTCGAAGCTTTAAATGTCTCAAATTAAAAAATTTTTGAATCGTCTCTAGTGTTTATGTTTGACTTCATTCTTTCAAATGGTATTTGTATCCACGATATGGTGTAAGAAAATCATTTGTATTTAAATAACTAGTATCTACCGCGTAATATTTGGGTTCACCATGCAAATAGTCTATAACTTAGATTATAAAAACATACATAAACTTAATTTAGAAAAAGACTTATACTAGGTTATAACCCATTTTTTATAATTCATAAATAATGTAACATCCCAATCGTTCAGCCGATCAACTAGAATTACTTCAATCACACAAATTTTTTTATTGAGACATTAACTAGCTTATTAATGGTGATTAACAATAATAACTTTGTTAAATTGTATGAATCAACCTACATTAGAATAAATATAATGTTGTTCAAACTCAATTACAAGAATTTCTAATCATGAGGCTTAGTCTACAAGTTGCCCCATTAAATGCATGTTACATATGAGAAGAACAAGCTCACACAGGCTTGACGAATTTTGGCCTATTCCCTATCCAGCGTCTTGTATAGCCCGTTTTACCTGAAAAGCATAACAAGAAGCTAAGTTAAAATTAACTTAGTGAGTTTTTAATATAACACACCTAATCACGATATTATTATGTGATATGACTTCAATGGCCTGGTCTCATGTTTGACATCACTTGCACGAGGGTAGATCGCATGTCTTCTAGGTGCATACTTGTCACCATTCTCTTTGGCACAACTTGAAAATTGGCTGATTTTACACCATGACTCGGTTCTTCCCTTTCATCGTTCGTGTACTAATATATCTTGTGGGATGAGTCCACTTAGGCATATGTATTTGTAATAGGCCAATTTTGGCCTGGCCCGATTTATAGAAATAAACCAAATGAGTAAAAGTCCAAGATTTATTAACAGTCCATTTACATTAAAAGAGCCCAAATTTTGTAGGCCCAAAACTAAAAAAACCTAGCCCAAAGAATAGCCCGTAGCCTAAACACTCTCAGCCAAGGAAACCCTAGGCGCCGCAGCCTCTATATGCATCCTCGGCGCGCGCTCCGCTCGAGGGTCGACTCCCCTAACACCGCTTGCACCAAAATGGAAAGCTTCTGCCCCATTGACCCCCTAGGCTTGCAAAACAGAAACAGAAAAGAAAGTAAAGAAGCAGAAGCAAAGCAAAACAGTAACAAACAGTAAACTAAAGTCTTTGTATTCGGCTATAAGAGAGCCTCGAACAAACAATGTATTTTTTACGCATACAAGAAATGAATACAAAAAAAAAGAGACTTTGAAAGAGAAATCGGATTCAAACCCTAAAGTTTGTTCCTTTTCTTTGTTTTTTGTGTTTTTTTTCGCTCTATTTTAAAGCAATAATAATAAATAGTATTAGAAATATTACCCGTCGATCGGCCTTCCCCTCCTTTGAACGTCGTTAAAATTCGAACACCCAAGAACCCCTAGGGGTTTTGATGTGGGTTCGAAAGGTAAGAAATGGGGGGGTTGTGTTTTCGAACCGTTTCTTCTTAAAAAAAAAAGGATTCAAAGCATTTTATTTATTTTCTTTAAAAAAAAGAGAGAGGGGATCGAAGATAGGCCGAATAAGGCCGATTTCATGTCCTCCGACCGTCGTATACGGCGGAGCCATGGCGGAGGGTCATCGGACCCTTTGGCCGGATTCTGGGTTTTCCCCAAAGAAAACCAAAGCACTCTTCCCCCCCCCCCTTTTTTTAAAAAACGCAAAAAATCAAATTTTTGCAAAAATTGTACCTTTTATAACTCCACTAAATGGCGTTGTTTCATGTAGCTGCAAAACACGTCAAAACGGCGTTGTTTAACGACCCAGACCTGAAATCTGACCCTAACCCGCCTAGGATCCGCGCGTTTTTGGACTGAGGGTCTATTTGCGCCCTCAGTCCTTCCGCTCTTGAGGCCGTTTTCAATCGAGTCCTTTTACCTTTTTTATTTTTTGTAGATTTGGCCTTTTAATTTTATTTTGATTTTTAATCTAGTCCGTCGCTGGTCAAATGAAACGCTGGGTATGAGGGCCAAGATTAATTTCCGAATCAGTCCCCAGTCGTTTTTCGCGTGTTCATTTAGGTCTCGATTGATGTTTTGTTAAATTTTTACCTTTTAATTCATACCCAAATTTATTTCTGAATTGCAATTCCACCCTTAATCTTTTAGTTTCATCTTTTTATACATTATTTTATTATAAACTGCCTATTCATTTTAATTTGTTTCATGAATTCTAAGTTCTGCTTATATAATTTATTGCAAACTGTTTATTTATAAAATTGTTCATGCTATTTACTTTAAATTACTTTATGTATATATTGCTTATTTTTAAATCTGTCTTTATATATTATTTATTTTGAAATAGTTTTATTATTTAGTTTAAATTGTTCTACATTATTTGTCCTTAAATTATTTTGCATACTAAGTATTTTAATTTCCTACTTACCTAATATTCATTTTAAAATCCGTTCATGTATTACTATTTAATTTTTTTCTTTTTTTTTTCCTTCTTTTTATCTATTTTAAATGTTCACACATATCACTTGCTTTCAAAATTCCCACATGTAATTTGTTGTTGTTGATGATTTCAAATTTCCCTGCTCTCATATCGTTCATTCTTTATTTTAAAACGTGTTAAATTTTATTCATGTTAATTTGTTTGGTATTTCTTTTAAATTGTCTTTTATTCCATTAGCCTTCAAGTATTAATGTTAGTTTATGCATAATGTATGATGTAAGTTTATTACTATTGTGAGTATATTAATTTGCTCTTTTTATTTTCATACTATTGTTACTATAGTGTCTTTTAATTTTTTTGTCTGTGTAATTAATTTACTTTCAACAATGAGGGCATTTTTCATGGCGCCTTGTCTGCCACTTGGAGCCAAAAGAAATTTGTTGAAAGATGATTGCTTGAAATATTTTCTAAATTTATTTTAGAAATTCTATAAGCTTCTTTTTATTTTCGTATCCTTCTTCATCGGCTTGGGTTTCTCAGTTTTTTTCCCTTTAATATTTCATCAATTTTATTAGTAGCCATTTTTGAAGTTGAAAGTGTCTTCTTTTCCACAAAAGTATTGTCCCCCTTATTTTCTGGTATTGTTGAAGAACTCTTATTGGGCATTACCTGAATCTGGGCAAACACAAGCAAAAAAGAAATCTAAAAAAAGAGTTGTTAGAGGGCAAATTAACTATTATAATATTAATCATCTCATCATATTATTATACCTCAAAAATATAATGAAACCCAAAGATGAAACTTTCACCTATCAATCTAAAACTCAAAATCAATTTGTAACACTCTGCCCGGTGTAGTCTTGTTGATGGTTTGTGTGGGCTAATAGTTAGCTAAGATTAAGCTAAGGAAAGGCTGAGTTGTGTTCTATCCGCTAGTGTTGTATTTTGTAATGCTTGTTATGCCATGAGTAACAAACTGTCTAATTAATTTGGTAGGTTTGTATGATTTTGGTTGTAGGGTTCGTCTTTTGGGCGAAGTGTTAGATTTTTGGTTTTGTATTTTGGCGTGGTCATAGTGGGCACCCGCCAACCAGTGTCTTCTCTTGGTAAGATGTGTGATAGATCCTTCTATTAGTATACGCCAGTAGTGGATTGTGGGATTGTAAGATTGTGGACCTAATTGCTTCCTGTTTGAAAATGTGTGATTACTGTTCCATTTTAGTTGAGTCCTTACAAAGACCCAGTTAGGAATTAACTAAATTTTAATGATTATTTCATTTTGTAATGAACCAAGGAATGATTATGTTGGCCATAATAAAGTATGAGTTAGCTTTGCATGTTAGCCACTTGTTAGTTTTAAGAGAAAGAGTTGTGAGTTATAAATATCTGTGGGACTTTTGTTTAAGGGTTCTTCTTTTTCCCTTATATCTTGCTTCGTTATACTTTGGTATCCTGCTTAAGAAAGAGTTCTTCATTGGAGAGGAATCACCAAGTGATCGATATTAGTAAGAAAGGGTTGTGGGTGTAGCAATAGAGAGTATAACAAGCCTCGTTGGGATTATCAATGAATATCTAGTTTGTTTTGCTCTTCTCTGAGTTTCCTTCTATCTTATGTATACCACTAATTGCAGATTTTATAGCTTAGTGTTTAAGTGAACTCATCGGCATAGAACTTTATAAATCTATTGTATGTAATTTTATGTGTGTGTGTGTGTTTGTGGTGTAAAATAGATACAACTTCCTTAGGGTATAAACTCGGTATCCAGATATGAAGAGCTATTGTTGGGGCATGTTAGTTGCAAACCAAAATGGCAGATGTGCTAAACCACTGGTAAGGATGCTAGTTGCTAACTAGGTAGGAGAATATGATGGGTCACTGGTAGGGTATGTTAGTTACTAACCAGATTGGCATGTATGCTGGGCTACTAGTAGGACATGTTAGTTGTTAACCAGATTGGCGGCCACTGGTAGGGTATGTTAGTTACTAACCAGTTGGCGTGAGTGCTAGGATTGGTAGGGTATGTTAGTTGCTAACCATCTTAGCGATATGGGTGTTGTCTACGGTAAGACATGTTAATTGTTAACCATGGAAAAGAGCCCTAAACTCACAGGAACACTCGTGTTTGAAATGATAAGAAATGTGATATTTTTTCTGACATGTGATTGGGGGATCTGGTGTTTAACTGAAAGAGAGATTTAAAAAGAGTAAGTTAATATGACTTTGTATGTGATATATGTTATGCATTGCAAAGAGTAAGTTAATATGACTCTGTATGTGATATATGTTATGTATTGAAAAGACTAAGTTAATATGACTCTGTATATATTAAATGTTATGTATAATTGTTGACAAAAAGGAAAAGTTGAATGTTAAGTGGTAAGTTTTGTTCGCTGTTTGTTGTGTTGGAAGCATAGTGTATTTGTTAAGTATTAGTATTTGGCGTATACAATCCGCCCTAATGAAGGTGTGTATGATTTAGCCTGATGAGATGTCTGAAATACAAAGATATATATTAGAAAAGATTGTATTTGGTTGGGAACTGTTAGCTTTGTTAAGGTTAAAGTTCTCTTTGGTGTAAGGATAAAAGTATCCGCCTGATGTTAAGGAAGAAAGTATACACCCGATATTAGAGTTCACCCGATGTTAGAATGCACTGAACTAGGCACACGAAAAATCCAAAGAGAATATCAACATATTAGTATTTATCGTGGCGTGGCGTAGTGATGTGGCATCCACTATTTTGACAGGGTTGTCCGTCACTATTAAAGACCTTAAGGAGGAAGATATGAGTGAACTGAACTGGACAAAGTGGCTTGAGAATTTTTTACGAAAATTTTACAAAAAAAAAAAGAAAGAAGAAAAAGAGCAACTTGGGTTGAGGAAGAAGAAAGAAGAAGAAAAGAAGCGACAAAAAAAAAAGAAAGAAAGAAAATTAATTACACAAATAAAAAAAATTGAGAGAGAAAATTTAAAAAAAAAGTTTTATTTTTAATTTTTTAAATTATGACATCATCATGACGTCATTTATGTCACGCGTCATAATCTTATTTCGCCGCCTGTCTTGAACTTAACAGTATTAAATTCCAAGTACAAATTTAGTTGACGAAAAAAAGTTGGGGTATCAATATGAGAAAATAATCATAAGTATTAATCTAGAAAAAGTAAATAAGTTCGAGTATCAATTTTATAGTTAATATTTTTTATAATTTATTGTGATTTTTACATTTTTATAAATTGTTTGCGATCTTTTATAATTTTTTTAGAAAAAAAAAATCTAAAAATCCTCAAAAATAAAAAATCAATTAAACTTTTTTTTTTGTGAGAAAATCAATTAAACTTTTAGTACTCCGTGTCAGCATATTATCGGTGTGGCGTGTCAACGTTTTCATTCCTCATATCAACACATTTAACAAAAATCTCAATCGATGTTGACACTTTTGCCCAAACACACACACACATACACACACCCCACACGAAACAGTCTGTAATATAATATTGTACACGAGAATCATAAGTGAAGAAATGATTTAGATGGTATCACCGACACAAACGATTTCACGAGTTCTTCTAGCGCGTGGGAGAACTAAAAAATTATGCTCTTCATTTAAGAAGGATTAATCACACTTAAATGATTGATTAGTGAGAGAATTGGAATTAAGCAGAGTTTGTGGCTGGCAATTCGAATATATAAATACCGCAAAAATAGTTTACTTTAAAAGATTATTAATTCTATGAGAATATTAATATATCTAACTAAAATGGTTTAAAATAGAGCTAATTGCACTAACTATAACTCTCATTTTGAATTCCTCCTTAAATCTCAAATAATTCTATCGACATTATATCAATTACGTCATTTCGTTACTAAAATCGTTAATTTAAGTGTTAAACGACACGTTAGATCTTACGTGATATAATTTAAAAAAAGAATTTAAGAAAAACGAATTTTGTAAAAATTAGGTAAAAAAGACCTCTCCCCTCTCTCTAAATTTCGAAAGTGAACAATTAAGGGCAATTATTTACATTGCTAATGTTTTTCATCAATTGTATAAGATTTTAATTGGAATAATAATAAATTTACCTCTCCAAGTTTACACATTCTATCAATTTGGTTCTAATAACAAATTTATCGAACAACATTTGTGTAAATGTGTTAATGGTGATGCTAATTTTTTTTTTTTTTGAATTAAGGCCAAAATGACAAAATATGTAAACATCGAAGGCTAAATTTGTTATTATACCAATCAAAATGATGTACAACTGACAAAAATATTAACGTCTTGATTATTTTTCCTTAGTTGCTCACTTTTGAAATCAATAAGGATGTTTTCAACAACAACAAAAAAAAAAAAAAAAGAAGAAGAAGAAGAAGAAGAAGAAAGAAATTGACATAAAATTGCTTTAATTTTTTTAGAGGGACCAATTTGCTCAATTTTGAAATTGAGAGGGACTAGACAGGTCTTTTTACCTAAAAATAGATATTTTTAAAAATCTTAGTTTTGAGGTTTTCAAAACTTTTACAGAAGCTTTATCTTTTAAAAGTTATGCGACAACATTCTATTTTTTTTTTAAATCTATCATTTTAAATTTAACTACATAAAATTTAAGCTGTCATAACAATTTTAACAACAAAAGGACCTAATTGATTTAACATCAATAGTTGAAGGATGTAATTAGAATGTTTTGAAGTTTAAAGACAAATTTAAAATGAGAATCATAATTTGGGGATGTCTGATGCAATTAACTCGTAAAAATATGTGAATTAATATTTTTAAAGGTATTATTTTGAATAACTTAATATGTGGTATTTGCTTTATTTTACACAATACCTAGAATTACCTATAGCCCGTTATACTTCGGCACAATTAAACGCACGTCCTTCTGTATTTACAACAATCTCCATGTCAATCGAGCTAAGACTCAATCAACATTCACTTTAGTGGTTGAGTAAATTATTTAATACAATGTTTGTAATTACTGAACGTATCGTAACTGTCGTAACTTTAAAAAAAATACTTTTAAGATTTAATTTGTAAGAATAATAAACGAATGCAAATAAAGAAAGGCCACTATACACACACACAAAAAAAAGCCCTTAGACCATTATGCCTTATTTAAATAAGTTCTTATATTATTTTTGTAGTTAAATAAGCCCCTGATCTATAAATTTTACCCATGAAAGTCCTTGATTTTAATATTAAAATAAAATATTTTGAAATTTTAAACTAATTTGCATTTTATGCTTATATGAATTTGATGAGAATAGCTTATCAAATAAAAATAAAATAATATTCTTTAAGTATAACAAACTAATATTTTTAAAATTTCTTGAAAATGCTTATATACATAACAAATTTAATCTCTTTTTTGAAAATTTTGATTACTCTATTAAATTTTATGTTATAGTTAGATTATGAATGTTACATTAAAAAAAAACCTTCTCAAAACATATCTTATTTTACAAATCGAAAATTTGAAATTATAAAATTTGCCTTATACATTTAGTAAGAATATTTGTCAACAAAAACATACTAGAGCATCATAAATTATTATTTTATAAAACTCAATTTTATTAGCAACATTATGCTATTGACCTCAAATATTTGTTTTGTAAAAACGCGTAAATCCAGATTAAAATTTTTGCAGCGAAAACTTTTAGAATTGTTTATAATATACAGTTGTGCTGCAATAATATATATTGCGGGTATATTGCCAGATTTGTAGTAAAACTGCCAGAAGCACACTTCCTCCGTCAAGTAACCATATCTCACCCCAGTGCACATGCAAAAACATACTAATATCTCATGCTACATATACTCATAGCGAAACAGATTTATGACATGCTTACACAAATTATGTTACATAGCTTACACAGAGTTTTACTAATCAGAATCATGTCTTACTAACTGTACAAGGCCAATTTCGGCCCAAACCCAATGACTAAAAACCCATTAAACCATACCCATTAACAGATCACAGACCAACCCAACTAATTAAATACCCACTACCCAAAACCCTTAACCCATTAAAATCTGGAGCCCAAACACATAAGGCCCAAAACAGACCTAAACTAATCAATTTAGGGTTTCAAAACTGAAACCCTAACTAGCCACTTGCGCCGCAACGTCCCATCCATCACAGCCTCTGCCAATGCCATACCCTGGAGCCACCTGCCCCGTGGTCTGCTCCACCGTCTTCAACCACCATCTGCAAGACCAAAAAACACGCAAACAGCAAAAAGAAAAGCAGACAGTGTAACTAATGGCTATATAAAGCCGATTAGAAATCTGTAAAAAAAGGGTTGGATTCTCTTATCAATACAGATATTTCAAAAAGAAACAAAGCCAGTAGACAAAAAACAGGAGTATTATCTGAAACAAACATCAACATACAAGAGAAAAAACATCGAATCAGCGCATCAAACACCAAATCGCAAATCGAAATAGAAGGTGATTTTATATTTACTGTCATTTTTTTTTAATACAAATATCATTAAATACGTCAAATAAACGAAATATAATATAAAAATATAAAAATATAAAAAAGGAAATAAAAAACACAAAAAAATTGGATTTTTACCTCTCTCGCCACATAGTGCACGGTGTAGCAGCGCAACAGCCGTGAAGCTCTCGGCGACCGTGAACGATCGAACTGGCCGGAGCTCCTTCCCCTTCCCCGCTCCCTCTTTTTCTCTCCCCCCCTCTTCTGTTTTTTTTCTTTCCCATTTCAAATGAACAAAAATTTTTTTATCTTATATAGGGACCAAAGCGGTGCGTTTTGGTCCTCGCTTATTATTTAACAAAGCGACGCCGCGTTTTGATGCTTGGTCGGATCGACCCGACCACGCCCTACAAGGATCCACGTGTTTTTAAAGCGGAGGGCTATTTGCGCATTTGGCCCTCCGCTTTTTCAACGATTATAATTAAATTTTTTTATATTTTAAATTCGACCCCATTTGCTTTACCCCGATTTAGCTCGTCCCCCCACGCCTGCATGCTTTAACATATAGATTTATTATGTATTTGGCCTCGTTGTTTTCACGCGTGCCCATTTTAGTCCCTTTTTCCTTTATTTCTTTTTAAATTATTACTGAGGTTCTGTTTCTCATTCGATTTAGTCCTTTTTCGTTTATTTTCTTTTTATTACTAATATTGTTATTATTTTTTTATTAATATATTAATTATTTTTAAAAGTATTTAGTAATGATTATTATTCCTAGTCTTAGCATTGTTAATAATATTAATATATGTATATTATATATGTGTATATTCATACATTTGTACATAATATTATTTTAATTCCTTTATTTTTTTACTATTATATCATATATTTTTATATATATTTCATTATTATTCCTAACATTATTATTAGTATTATTAGATGTTATTTACTTCTAATATGTATATATTATGTAAATGTCCTAATTTTATATTACTTATATTTATTTTATATATATATTATGTATATGAGTTTTTAATATCATACTTTATACATATATTTTCATTGTTAGTCATTTATATGTACATGTATATATACTACTATATGTATACCTATAATATTATATTTATTATTGATATCAATTTATATTTATTATATATATATATATGTATAGATTTTTTGATGCTTATTAAATACATTATTTTCTTATTACATTATTATTATTTTCACTCATTTCTTCATTGTTTTTTATATATACTCTTGTATTATGTATATTCTTAAGAAACATTATATTTTTACGTATTATATATATATATATTTTTAATATCCTATTACTTATATATTTTATTATCTCATGTATATGTTTTAATAACTATTATGTACATATATGTATATGTTTTTATCGTATTATGTGTATATATTAATATATATATATATATATATATATATATATATATACATATAGCATTATTAGTATCTTTAACGTCATCATCACCTTACTTACTATTATTATATGTTTACATACATTCGTTTTATTTCGTGTTTAATATTATTATTTTCACATTTAATATCGCATGTATTGTTAGTGTTTTTAATATTACCGTTATATTTATTATTTGCTCTAATGCATTTTGCCCTTTTATTTTATATCAATTTTGTTTTTACATTGCTTTAAAAATCACATTCTTGTTTCTAATTAATTTCAATAATCAAGGCAACATACCGATTTAACATTAAGTCATCGAGTTCATCGCTATGTTGGGTGAATGTCAATTGACTCGTGTTAAAGCGATATACCCTTCTCAAAAACCTAATAATAAACCAAAATTTCTCGTCTTTTTAATCGGATCACGACTAAATTTTATATTGAACTCGTATTTTTGAAAATTAAGACATCACGTGTTTATAAGATACCAATTTTGGGCGTCGCGAGGTGCTAATACCTTCCTCATGCGTAACCGACTCCTAACCCTAATTTTTCTCTAGATTTTAATGTAAACCTAGCCTTTTATTTGTTTTTAAAGAAAGATCTAATAGGTGTCCGATCACACCTAGAAAAAAAGATCGGTGGCGACTCCCGGTTTATTTTTAAAACCAATTTTCAATTTTCAATTTTCTAATAAATCGCCACAATTTAGCGACCCGAAACCAAACAAATTTTTATGTCGCTTCAGCTGGCGACTCCACTGGGGACACCGGTTTTGAGAGTCGAGTCGAATTAAACATGTTTTGTCAAAGTTTTCAAATTTACTTGTTCAAAGTAAATATTTGGTCGTGATCCGAAATCTCGTTTCAAAAATTCATCGTGTTGTAAATATTTCTTCTAACTTGTTATTTGTTGGTTTTTCAATTTTCATTTTTTATGGTTTTAATTCTGGTTTAGTTTCTTTGAATAAAACGTAAAGGTTCATGAGTTTTTCCCCCCACACACCGTGCACTTGCATTTTGCATAACATGAGCTCTAAACCCGACTCGTCCGTTTAAGTGAAAGTAAACGCTACGCCTTCGTGAGTTAACTCGTCCCTCCGCGCACAAAGCTAGTGAATACTTTGGGTTACATATGACTTATGCTTTCGTGAGTTAACTTGTCCCTCCGCATAGGCATAAGTAAATGTAATCCTCGAATTGAACTCGTGAGCTTATGATGAGCTACGACCGAGGCTTCGTACTAGTCTTAGTAGGCGGCGGTGCGAACGATTCGAGTACACGCCTCTAGAACCAAAACCGCATGTAACGAACCATACGAGCTATCCAATTAGAGCCATGCCGAACCTCTGTCCGCTTATAGTCACCAAAATAAGTACACGGGAAATGCTTTTGCCTTTCATTCACACTTGTCTATGTAAAAGAATTGGGTTGAGTAGTTTAATTTGTTTCTCAAAATATATTTGTTGTGTTGCTAACCAAGTTTGTTTGTTTTTATTTTTTATTTTCATCATGCATCATAGGCATCACGTTAGGAGGGTGTTGATTAAAGGATAGTTGCCAAAGAACGGGTTTCTGATGGAGGAGTCAATTACACAAATAACCGAGAAGAATGCCGTGGTTCGAGAGTGGTCTCTAAAAACTCGAGAGAGAAAGGGGGACAACCTAGTGGAAGGGTGTCTTTGCCAATTTGCCCGAACATACAACTGTGAATGTTCGCCAAAACAACCTTGAGGATTTGGTGCGAGTTTGGAACCAATGGGATTCAGACACTAGGGGCATTTTCACCGAGAGGTATGGAGATATAGCTCACTTGATCACCATTCGTGTAGACGAAACGCTTGATTCAAGCCATGGTTCGATCTCGGGACCCGACTTATCGGTGCTTTACATTCAATCAAGAGGACATGACTCCAACCATAGAAGAGTATGCTGCTTTACTCCGCATCGATAATGTGCAATTCGGCAAGATATACGTGAAGGAGCCTAAGCCATTGACCTTTAGGAAAAAATTAGTAAGACTGACAGACATGACTGATGCATGGGCCGAAAAACAAATAAAAAAGAAGAATGAAACCGTTTGCATTCCATGGTCCAGCCTACGAGAATCGGTTCTGAGTCATCCGGACGTATTGAAGAGAGTTAATCTATTCGCCTTGGCCATTTACGGTTTGATCATTTTCCCGAGAGTTCTCGGACATCTTGAGGTCGCAGTATTTGATTTCTTCGAAAGGCTAAAACAAGGAGTCAACCCTGTCCCGACTATCTTAGCCGAGACATTGTGTCCTTGAGTACTTGTCGAAGGGTAGGAAAGGGACGATTTATCGGTGTGCACAAATGCTCAATGTTTGGATTTTGAGTCATTTTTGGAAAGTAGAGCGCACTCCATTCCACATGTTTTCAAAAACATTCGCCCGCTAGAAGCTTACCTCAAGAAAGAATGGCCGAAAGAAATCACCGAGCAACATTGGGTATCGGTTCTTGAAATCTTCGCGCCGAGAGATATAACGTGGAGAGCACCACGATTAGTCCTTCGGTTTTACTATACAAATGTGGAAGCCAAGATTGGGTACCTTTACTCGGGTTATGGGGAGGAGTTGGATACGCTCGTTATTAGTCCAAAGGCAATTTTCTTGCGACAATTTATACATGGCAATGGAGGATTAGCGCAATTCGAGTTCACTTTCGCGGGTGAGGATATATGAAGAAAGTCCGAGACATTGCAAAGTCTTGGAAGGAAATTCATTTCATGGAATTAGCCTTGTATCTTGCGATACCCTTACCCAAGACTATGACATATGGAGAAGGCAACGGGTAAGTAGTCAACAAATATCATCAATAAATTACACTTTGCCTGAATCCCTTTTTGGAGGAATGCCATCCGAATTGGAAATAGCTAGACAAGAATTCGAAGAGAAAAAGCTAAGATGTCTAAGGACCTCGGTACCTTCAAGAAGAAAACTATCACCAAAGATTGAAGTTCGGGTTGAAAGGTCCAGAATCAAAAAGTACAAAGGAGGGCGAGATCGTGAGAAACGACTTAAGGGACCTTCACTTGGAAAACAAGAAATTAAGAAACACTATAAAGAATAGTGGATTGGGCAAGTCGACAAACCGAGTGGAAGGAAGAAATTAGTAACATCAAGGGAGGAATGGAGTTTTGGAAGGAAAAGCAAAGAAAGAAGAGGAAAAGGCATGCATACTGCAATAGAGTTAAGAAGGAAGAATGTCGAGTATGAAATGGTGACTGCAGAATTTGCGAATAGTCAGTCTGAACATCAAGAATTAAAAGGAGAGTACGAGATTTAGAAAATATGCTACAATCTCGTCAACAACAATTAGATAACCTCCTGAAGGCTCTAGAAGAAAAGAATGACCAGTACGATAGGGACATGCATGCGTACGAAGGAACTCTCCAAGAAAAAGAAATGCAACTCAACTTCTTTATCAATGAAATTCGCCAAGCGGCTATGCAAGTTGTTCAATTATCAGATGAAGCCGAAGTTCTCAGTTGCCAATTCCCTCCGAGCCAAAGATCGAGTATATCAAAGTTTTTAGAGCAAGTGAAGAAGCAAGGCAATGTGGCTAGGAAATTTGTGTAACTGTTGGAAAAAATGAAAACTTTTTGTAACGTACTCTTCTGATAAATGAAATGCCTACATATGGGGCTATCTTGAAATCAACACCAAATTCTTGCATATTTACTCATAACTAACATTTATGCATCATTTATTCTTTAGACATTCATCCATTCATTCATTCATCGCATGTACATATCACAATAATCATCCACCGAAACTAAAAGAACCATATAATCCACAGTTGCAAGACTTCAAGACTGGAATCACGACATTTATATAGAACGCGTCGACAAATTAGGGCAATGGAAGCTGAGTTCAATGAGAGAATCGAAAGGATGGAAAGGGCTCAAAAAGAATTACAAGAGCAACTGACTAAATCGCAACAAGAGGCAGAGATCTAATGGTAAGATCTCGAGAGGATTCACTTGAGCAAAGAGATCGGATGGCCAAAATTATGGAGATGATGACAACTTTGGTCAAGGAAAGGGACCCATGCAGAACCCCGATGTTATGGAACCTCAATCGAGAATTCACCACGATCGGGATCCACTCTATCCTCAGGATTCACTCCACCACCCGCATATACAACACGAGAGGGTATGCTCAAGGAGAACCCACGGGCTTGGAACATCGACCTATGCCACCTGCTCCACCCACTAATTTGGGGCAAGGAATATTCGCGTCGAACCTGGGGGCGATCCTGCTGATCCCTAGTTCGGATCTGGGCGACCCCGCAGTAGCCAAATTAAAATTGGATAACCATGACGCGAAATATAGGAGTCTCGAAGGAAAGACTCAAAGCAATAGAGGCACTTTGAGGTCTTCTCCGCCCTAGGTGCCAAGGAACTCACCTGTGCTGATCTAATTTTACCTCAAGTTCAAGGCACTGATTTTGAGAAGTATGATGGGACTAGGTGCCCAAAAGCACATCTCATCATGTTACGCCGAAAGATGATCGTTACGTGAGCGATGATAAGTTACTTATACATTGCTTCCAAGACAGTCTAACAAGGTCGACCCTCCGTTGGTACAACCAAACTCAGTGGGAAAAGATTAGATCCTGGAAAGACTTGGCATCTGCCATTCTGCGAGCAATATAAGCATGTATCAGACATGGTGCGGGCCGGATGACCTTACAAATGATGGAGAAAAAGCCGTCGAGAGACCTTTAGACGGTATCGCGAGAGATAGAGAGACGTCTCAGCCCAAGTGGAACCCCCACTAACAAAAACGGAGATAATCGTTCTCTTTATCAACACCTTAAAGGCGCCGTTTTATGACAAACTAGTGGGAAGTGCCACGAAGGAGTTTGCAGATATTGTAATATCTGGGGAGCTCATAGAGAATGCCGTTAAGAGCGGTAGAATGGAAGGATCAGAAGGCTCAAGAAAAGCAGCTCCCATAAGGAAAAAAGAGCCAGAGGCCCACATGGTGGGAACTGGAAGTCGTTACATTCTCAATTCATATCCTAACCAACCTCGACCAGACATTATTCACCTTCAAATTTCCATTATCCTCCTCAAACCCCTTACTACCAAACACCACCTCCTCCTACCCCCGTATCGCCATGAACAACCAAAAACCCGTCACCACTTTTCACAAAACACTGCACCGTTCAAAATCAACCCAGAAATGAACCAAGGCCAACAAGGCCTAATCCAGAGAGACCATGATTTACTCCCATCCACACATGTCATATGGGAATTGTACCCAAACTTCGGAAAAACAACCGATTTCTCCCCATTACATGGCACCCCTTAAACCTCCATATCCGAAATGGTACGATCCAAACGCTAGTTGTGCATACCATGCGGGAATCGAGGCATTCTACGGAGAACTGTCTAGCTTTCAAAGGAGAGTTCAAGGGCTCATCGATCTTTGGCATTTTACGATTTGATGAGTGCAGAAGTGGTACGGTGGGAATCTATTCCCAAACCACACCGAAAGCAATGTGAACGCAATAGGAGAGAAGGATAAACGACAAAGTAGAAGATGGGTTTCACGAGTGAGAACACCTCTGCAGAGAAATGCGGGAGGTACTAGTTGAAAAAGGGTTACTTTGTCGCTTTAACGAGTATTCGAAGGAAAGGATGTAAAGAGTCGCGAGCTTTTTGCGAATTCCATGGCATCGAGGGGCACGACATCCAGTCCCGTGATGAATTCGAAGATTATTGCAAAGTATGATGGATAACAAGGAGATCGGGATTTTTGTAAAGCCATAGAGTAGATAATGGAGAAATATGTACATCGACAATCAATCATCGTCCCCCCTTATAAGCGCGGATCGACCATTGGTGATTTACTATGACGCGAAGAAGGAGCCAGGTGAAACCAAAGATGATCATTTGAATACCATCTCCTTTTCCTTACAAAAATGACAAGGCGATACCGTGGAAGTACGATGTCAACATCGTCACCCTAGAAGTTGGAAATTCCAAAGCCATAATTGAAGATGTTGGGGAGGTAGGTCATTTTACTCGAAGTGGACGGTGCTATTCTAAAGAAGTTGAACCGGCAAAGAAAAGTAGTGATTTGAAGCAAAAGGGAAAGCGGTGATGCAGGAAGTCGAAGTTGAGCGAGAAATTCCACCTGTACAAGAAACCAAAATGCCCGTGAATGAGGAAGAAGCTCAAGAATTCTTGAAATTTATCAAGCACAGTGAATATAGTGTGGTGGAACAATTGAGCAAGCGACCAATGAGAATCTCGATTCTATCTCTCTCATGTTAAATTGAGAGCCACACCTTAATGCTTTATTAAAGGTGTTAAATCAAGCTTATGTGGCCAATAACATATCCGTTGAAAAGCTTGATAGGTGGGTAAACAATTTGAATGCGGATAATTTCATCTCTTTTAGTGATGATGAGATACCGCCAAATGGTAGAGGATCGGTGAAAGCACTGCATATCACGACTCGCTGCAAGGGCTACATAATACCGAACGTGCTCATCGATAATGGGTCGAAGATTAAATGTTATGCCATTGGCCACACTTTCCGAATCTGAGATGGATTTGTCCTACTTAAGGCCCCGTCATTCCACAGATAGGGGCATTCGACGGGACGAGGCGTGAAGTTATGGGAAAGATTGAGATCCTCTCGAAGTAGGCCCTTACATTTATGATGTCGAGTTCCAAGTCATGGACATTGCACCCTCTTATAACTGCCTTTTGGGAAGACCCTGGATCCATTCTGTTGGAGCGGTCCCGTCATCCCTCCACCAAAAAATAAAATTTATCATGGACGGTACATCTCGTCACGATCGAAGGAGAAGAAGATATTGTCGCATCTATCTCTGCAGATGCACCATACTTGGAAGTGAGCAAAGACGCAGTGGAGTGTTCCTTCCGATCCCTTGAATTTGTGAATGCCACTTTCGTTCTTTGAGGAAGCAGAATCCCGATCAGGGGCGCCGAGAAATACCAGAATGGGTGTCAAATTGACCGTAGGAAGAGGAGCTCGAGCAAGAAGAGGTTTAGGCAGACATTTGCAAGGAATAGTCAGGGCTTTAACGCCAGTGCACCACAAAGCCCGATACGGTTTGGGGTTCCAGCCTGATATGCGTCAAAGAAGAAGACAGTGGAAGAAAGATCAGGAAAGGAGGATTGCAAGAACTTTAGGCCGAGAACCAGAATGGGAGCCCATAGAATACCCTCCTTTGTCAAAAATATTTACGTCTGCGGGAATGATATACCCTAGACAAGACGATCCACGAAACATGATGAGGATAATTGAAAGGGGTTTTCAGAATGTCAGTATAAATGTCATTGACAAAGGGGCTGGTACAAGTAAAGATGTCTCGAGGATACGCCATTGCCCTCCTGGTTTCATGTTGAACAATTGGACTTCCGAGGAGCTTCTTGTAGTTTATAAGTCTTCAGAGTAATGCCAAACATTAACTTTCTATTATGTCTTTAGATATAATAGAATTCTTTTGTAAGAGCGTGCATTCGCTCTTTATCATTTAAATGAATATCAATGAAGATGCATTTTGTCACGATTTTTTCGCATTCTCGCTAATTTCATAATCATTTTCTCATCTCATAGCCCATATTCACATTTGCCACATTCCATGCCATAACATTCCTTTGTTGATTCCAATACTTGGATACCCTCTATAGCTTCCTTTTTCCGCTCAACTTTCGGTGCTCGGATATCGATGACATGAACAAACCCATTCTGAGTCTTGAAATTGATTTTGAGAAGGCTGTTTGTTTAGGGGAATTTGAAGCCGAAGAAAATGTTGAAGATTACGTCTCGTCTCCTGAATTGTTAAGAATGGTGGAACAAGAGGATAAACAGATTTTGCCTCATGAAGAATCAGTGGAAACAATAAACTTGGGCAATCAAGAAAGGAAACAAGAAGTGAAGATTGGGACTTCTATTTCGCAGAGCACCGGGCATAATTTGATCGCTCTACTTCATGCGAGTACAAAGATGTTTTCGCATGGTCATACCGGGACATGCCGGGCTAGATGAAGATTTAGTGGTCCACAAGCTCCCATTAAAGCGAGAATGGAAGCCCATCCAAAGCCAAAAATTAAGACGGATGAGACCCGAAATGCTGTTGAAAATAAAAGAGGAAGTCAAGAAGCAATTTGATGCTGGCTTCCTACAAGCCTCCAAATATCCAGAATGGGTGGCTAACATAGTCCCGGTACCAAAGAAAGATGGCAAAGTACGAATGTGCGTGGACTATCGTGACTTGAATCGAGCAAGCCCAAAGGATAATTTTCCCTTGCCACACATTGATACGTTGGTAGACAATACAGCAAAACACTCATTGTTTTCTTTCATGGATGGATTCTCGGGGTATAATCAGATCAAGATGGCCCCTGAAGATATGGAGAAAACTACCTTCATAACAATATGGGGAACATTCTGCTACAAGGTGATGCCATTCGGGTTAAAGAACGCCGGGGCAACATATCAGAGGGCTATGGTGACGTTATTCCATGACATGATGCATAAAGAAATAGAGGTCTACGTCGACGATATGATTGCTAAATCCCGAGAGGAAGAAGAACATATAGTGAACTTGAAGAAGTTGTTCGACAGGCTGAGAAAGTTTCAGTTAAAGCTCAATCCAGCCAAATGTACGTTTGGAGCTACCTCAGGGAAGTTGCTAGGCTTCATTGTCAGTGAAAGAGGTATCGAGGTTGATCCAGATAAAATAAGAGCCATTCAAGAGTTACCACCCCACGCATAAAAAAGGAAGTTAGAGGATTTTTAGGAGATTAAACTACATCGCCCGATTTATCGCTCAACTTACCAACCAATGCGACCTAATTTTTCGGCTTCTGCGAAAACATAACCCAGGAGAATGGAATGAGGAATGCCAGGTGGCCTATGATAAGATAAAGCAATATTTGTCTAGTCCTCCAGTGCTAGTGCCGCCAACCCCGGGAAGACCGTTGATTTTGTATTTGGCTGTGTTCAAAAATTCAATGGGTTGTGTATTGGGGCAACACGATGAGACGGGAAAGAAAGAAAAGGCGATCTACTACCTCAGCAAAAAGTTCACTGAATATGAGGCAAAGTATTCATCCATTGAAAAATTTTGTTGCGCTCTGGTTTGGGTAGCTCAAGACTCGGACAATACATGTTGTACCATACGACATGGTTGATTTCAAAGTCTGGATCCGATAAAATACATGATGGAATCGCCCGGCACTATCGGAAGAATGGCACGGCGCGGATCCTCCTTTCGAATATGACATTGCCTATGTAAGTCAAAAGTCAATAAAAGGAAGCGCAATAGCCGACTTTCTAGCAACTCGAGCAGCGGAGGAATATGAGCCTTTAAGATTTGATTTTCCTGGACGAAGACTTAATGTGCATCACGAAATGGAACCGAGTCATCAAAAGAAAAGTCATGGAAGATGTGCTTTGATGGTGCGTCGAATGCTTTGGGGCATGGAATCGGAGCAATCTGGTATCACCGAGAAGGAATCACTACCCGTTTCTGCAAAGTTGAACTTCTTCACTACCAATAATATCGCAGAATATGAGGCTCAGTATCATGGGGCTTCGTGCGGCTATTGATCGAGACATCAAAATTCTAGAGGTACACGGAGACTCATTCTAGTGATTTACCGATCCGTGGAGAGTGGGAAGTGAGGGATCCAAAATTGATCAAGTCTGATGATTTAGTGGCGAATTGGTCAAGGAATTCAAAGAAATAACTTTTCATTACTTCCCACGAGAAGAAAACCAGTTGGCTGATGCCTTGGCCACTTTAGCTTCAATGTTCAAAGCAAGTAAAGAAGCAGAAATAATGCCCCTCAAAATGAGCATATACGAAGTTCCTACGCACTGTTGTAGCATAGAAAAAGAAGTAGACGGACGTCAATGGTTCCATGATATATTAGAATACATCAAGAATCAAAAGTATCTCGAACAAGCGAATGAGAACGACAAAAGAACGATTAGAAGAATGGCGTAGGGATTTGTTCTTGACGGGACATCATATACAAAAAATGAAAGGATCGGATGCTCTTGAGATGTGTGGATGATGTTGAAGCTAGGAAGATACTTGCAGAGGTCCATGAGGGAATTTATGAACACATGCCAATGGATTCAATATGGCGAAAAGATCATGAGACTCGATTATTATTGGTGACAATGGAAAGTAATCGCATCAATTTTGCTAGAAAATGTCACAAATGTCAAATCTACGGCGATAAAATTCATGTGGCCCTTCTCCTCTTCATGTCATGACCTCTCGTGGCCTTTTTGCTATGTGGGGCATGGGCGTTATAGGCCCATCTCTCCAAAGGCATCAAACGGGCATCGATTCATCTTTGTGGTCATCGATTACTTCACAAAATGGATAGAAGCCGCCGTTTGCCCAATGTGACGAGGCTATGATTTGCGAGTTTTTGAAAAAGGAGATCATTTGCCGGTATGGCTTACAGAAAGAATCATTTCGAGATAATGCCACGAATCTGAACAATAAGATGATGAAAGAAGTGTGCGAGCAATTCCAAATAAAGCATCATAACTCCTCGCCCCTCTGCCCAAAGATGAACAGAAATTGTTGAGCAAATAATAAGAACATTAAAAGGATCATTGGGAAAATGGTAGAGACGTATAAAGATTGGCACGAGAAACTTCCATTTGCTTTGTTTGCATATCGCACATCCATGCGAACATCTACTGAGAGCAACTCCTTTCTCTCTAGTCTATGGAATGGAAGTCGTGCTACCTATCGAGGTTGAGATCCCCTCTCGAGTCTTAATGGAATCAAAGTTAGAAGAAGCGAGAATGGGTGCGAGCTCGATATGATCGGTTGAACCTCATCAAGAAAAGCGTCTAAAGGCAATTTGTCACGGGCGGATGTACGAGAAAAGAATGATTGCGGCCCATGACAAGAAGAAGTACGACCAAGAGAATTCCATGAAGGAGAACTTCGTCTTTGAGAAAGATTCTCCGATACAAAAAGACCTGCGAGGAAAATGGGCACCGAACTGGGAAGGACCATACGTCGTAAAGAAGGCATTTTCAGGTGGAGCTTTGATCCTTACCGAGATGGATGGCAAAGAGCTACCGAATCCAGGTGAACTCGAGATCACGATGAAGAAGTACTATGCCTGAAAGAAAAAGTCAAGATGAAAACCCGAAAAGGGCATCTTAAAAAAAAAAAAAAAGATCAGAGCGAAAACCCGAAAAGGGCGCTTTGATCAAACAAAAAGATTAGGATGAAAACCCGAGAGGGCATTCTAATGAAGCCAACATTCGGCTTACAAGGCAAGGTGTTTTAAACCGTACGACAAACAGTGAGACTACAGTATTTGAAGCATCTCTGAAAGCTCAAAATCTTCTACGCAAGGAGCCAGACTCGAAAAGATTCTTGATTGAGGAACGTGGAGGAGTTCATGTGTTGAATATCTAGAGCATTTGTATCAGTTGAATACGATCCTTTCTTTCTTTTTGACATTTTTACTCTCATTGGTTAACTTCCTTTGTTTGCCACACTTGAAATAAATCAATATGAGATATCATTTTGTCCCTACTTGACCTTTTCCAGACATTTCATTATGTGTTTATTTACATGATAAATGGTGAAATGACATGTTTTAAACAAAAGAAATGTTAAACATTGCTTGGATGAAAATTTGATAAGTACAAGAACTTCAAGGCAAGAACAAAGTTTAACCAGGGGCAAAATGGTGATATTTGAGAAACATCGATTACTCGTGAAGCTTGAATACGGGTATGAGACCTGAAGAGAAAGTCGAGAATCAAAGAAATGAACGCCGATCCTCAACAATCGTGGCTAAATAGACATGCGACAAACATGCTTAAGGAGCACTGCATTATCATGTAGACATAGAGGCATTTAAGACAAACATGTGCATATCATGATAACCTCATGCATGACATATACAGGTACTCCAGCAGAGTAAGAAATCTGGAAGGAGAAGCGCATTGAATCAAGTGAAAAGACACCTGAGTTCTACCAAAGGACAGGTTTTGGTATTTTGATGTTTTTAATTCATGCCTTTCAAGGAAAATCAACTCATATGGCGAGAAATGAGTTGAGCCTCAGGACACGCTGAGGAATTTTGAATTTCGGTTTTCAATTGATGTTTCAAAAATCAACTCATGTTGCGAGAGGTGAGTTGAGCCTCAAGACACGTTGAGGTAATTTCAATTTGTGTTTCAAAAATCAACTCATATTGTGAGAGATGAGTTGAGCCTTAGGCCACACACTGAGGTATTTTTAGTTTATGTTTCAAAAATTGACTCATATTGCGAGAGGTGAGTCAAACCTCAGGTCACACTGAGGTCTTTTCAATTTCTGTTTGTCAAAAATCAACTCATAATGCGAGAAGTGAGTTGAGCCTCAGGGCAAGCTGAGGTATTTTAAATTTCTATCCTCAATTTATGTTTTTCAAAGGTCAACTCATATTGCGAGAGGTGAGTTGAGCCTTTAATTTATGTTTTTCAAAGGTCAACTCATATTGCGAGAGGCGAGTTAAGCCTTTAATTTATGTTTTTCAAAGGTCAACTCATATTGCGAGAGGTGAGTTGAGCCTTTAATTTCTGTTTTTCAAAGGTCAACTCATATTGCGAGAGGTGAGTTGAGCCTTTTAATTTCTGTTTTCAATTATCAACTCATATTATGAGAGAGGTGAGTTGAGCCTTTTAATTCTGCTTTTAATTTCTATGATTCAAAAAAAAAAAAAATCAACCCATATTAGAAAAATGAGTTGAGCCTCAGTTCACATGCTGAGGTATTTTCAATTTTTGTTTTTAATGTTTTTTTAAGGGTCGATTCATATTGCAAGAAATGAGTTGAACTCAAGATCACATATCAAGTAAAGACTAAAGATTCGAGCTGATTGAAGACACTAGATTGGATCCCCTGAAGTTGCATTGGAGCAGGTCAAAGTTGCAAGTCTCGTCCCCCTGAAGTTGCAATGGAGCTGATCGAGGATATCAGATTTTGCCTTGCTAAAGTTACAGAATAGAAGATCATAAATCTCATCTCACTAAAGCGATAGTGAAGTGGATTGAAGCTGTAGATCTTATCTTTCCGAAATAACAGTAAAGCAGATCGAAGCCTCAAAATCTCATATCCTTGAAGTTACATTGACGAAGATCAAAGCTACAAGACGCATATTAGAAGATGCAGTGGATTGAACCGAAGCTACTAGATGCGATGGACTGGAAGAAGACTACTTGGACAAGAAGAGCACCAATGAAATCAAGACGCGGAAAGACGGGACAAAATTGGCCTTTCTTTATGTCTTTGCTCTATTCCCGTTACACGATAATGAGCAAAGAGGGGCAGCTGTACAAGGCCAATTTATTTAAACCCAATGACTAAAAACCCATTAAACCATACCCATTAACAGATCACAGACCAACCCAACTAATTAAATACCCACTACCCAAAACCCTTAACCCATTAAAATCTGGAGCCCAAACACATAAGGCCCAAAACAGACCTAAACTAATCAGTTTAGGGTTTCAAAACTGAAACCCTAACTAGCCACTTGCGCCGCAACGTCCCATCCATCACAGCCTCTGCCAATGCCATACCACAGAGCCACACGCCGTGGTCCGCTCCACCGTCTTCAACCACCATCTGCAAGACCAAAAACACGCAACAAAAAAAAGAGAAAGGCGAGACAGTGTAACTAATGGCTATATAAAGCCGATTAGAAATCTGTAAAAAAGGGTTGGATTCTCTTATCAATACAGATATTTCAAAAAGAAACAAAGCCAGTAGACAAAAAACAGGAGTATTATCTGAAACAAACATCAACATACAAGAGAAAAAAACATCGAATCAGCGCATCAAACACCAAATCGCAAATCGAAATAGAAGGTGATTTTATATTTACTGTCATTTTTTTAATACAAATATCATTAAATACGTCAAATAAACGAAATATAATATAAAAATATAAAAATATAAAAGGAAATAAAAACACAAAAAAATTGGATTTTTACCTCTCCGCCCACCAGTGCACGGTGTGCGCGCAACGCAGCAGCGTGGCTCCTCGGTGGCACGACGATCGAACTCGGCTCGAGCTCCTTCCCTTCCCGCTCCTCTTTTCTCTCCCCCTCTTACGTTTTTTTTTCTTTCCCATTTCAAATGAACAAAAAATTTTTTTATCTTATATAGGGACCAAAGCGGTGCGTTTTGGTCCTCGCTATATTATTTAACAAAGCAGCGCCGTTTTGATGCTTGGTCGGATCGACCACCGACCCCTTCTACAAGGATCCGCGTGTTTTTTAAGCGGAGGGGCTATTTGCGCATTTGGCCCCTCCGCTTTTTCAACGATTTATAATTAAATTTTTTTTATATTTTAAATTCGACCCCACCTGTTTTACCCGATTTAGTTACGGTCCCCATTGCGCGTGACGTTTTAACATATAGATTTATTGCGTATTTGGCCCTCGTTGTTTTCACGCGTGCCCATTTTAGTCCCTTTTTCCTTTATTTCTTTTTAAATTAAATACTGAGGTTACTGCGTTCTCATTCCGATTTAGTCCTTTTTCGTTTATTTTCTTTTTATTACTAATATTGTTATTATTTTTTTATTAATATATTAATTATTTTTAAAAGTATTATTATTAGTAATGATTATTATTCCTAGTCTTAGCATTGTTAATAATATTAATATATGTATATTATATATGTGTATATTCATACATTTGTACATAATATTATTTTAATTCCTTTATTTTTACTATTATATCATATATTTTTATATATATTTCATTATTATTCCTAACATTATTATTAGTATTATTAGATGTTATTTACTTCTAATATGTATATATTATGTAAATGTCCTAATTTTATATTACTTATATTTATTTTATATATATATTATGTATATGAGTTTTTAATATCATACTTTATACATATATTTTCATTGTTAGTCATTTATATGTACATGTATATATACTACTATATGTATACCTATAATATTATATTTATTATTGATATCAATTTATATTTATTATATATATATATGTATAGATTTTTTGATGCTTATTAAATACATTATTTTCTTATTACATTATTATTATTTTCACTCATTTCTTCATTGTTTTTATATATACTCTTGTATTATGTATATTCTTAAGAAACATTATATTTTTACGTATTATATATATATATTTTTTAATATCCTATTACTTATATATTTTATTATCTCATGTATATGTTTTAATAACTATTATGTACATATATGTATATGTTTTTATCAGATTATGTGTATATATTAATATATATATATATATATATATATATATATATATATATATATATAGCATTATTAGTATCTTTAACGTCATCATCACCTTACTTACTATTATTATATGTTTACATACATTCGTTTTATTTAGTGTTTAATATTATTATTTTCACATTTAATATCGCATGTATTGTTAGTGTTTTAATATTCTTGTTATATTTATTATTTGCTCTAATGCATTTTGCCCTTTTATTTTATATTAATTTTGTTTTTACATTGCTTTAAAAATCACATTCTTGTTTCTAATTAATTTCAATAATCAAGGCAACATACCGATTTAACATTAAGTCATCGAGTTCATCGCTATGTTGGGTGAATGTCAATTGACTCGTGTTAAAGCGATATACCCTTCTCAAAAACCGGAATAAACCAAAATTTCTCGTCTTTTAATCGGATCACGACTAAATTTTATATTGAACTCGTATTTTTGAAAATTAAGACATCACGTGTTTATAAGATACCAATTTTGGGCGTCGCGAGGTGCTAATACCTTCCCCTGCATGTAACCGACTCCCGAACCCTAATTTTTCTCTAGATTTTAACGTAAACCTAGCCTTTTATTTGTTTTTAAAGAAAGATCTAATAGGTGTCCGATCACACCTAGAAAAAAAGATCGGTGGCGACTCCCGGTTTATTTTTAAAACCAATTTTCAATTTTCAATTTTCTAATAAATCGCCACAATTTAGCGACCCGAAACCAAACAAATTTTTATGTCGCTACACTAACATACAAAAGCTCTAATTTACAAATTACATGGTCTTCCAAGCTTTCATAGCAATCATAAATCCAATTTCAAAATCTCATTTATGGCCCAAATTAAGCCCAACAAACCTACCAAAAGGGGCCCACACGGCCTACCAAGCTAGATCGTGTGGCTCACATGCCCTACCAGATTAGATCGTCTAATCGCACATGCCTGTGTGCTCTACATGGCCAATCACACAGTTGTGTGACGTCTAACAATTTCAATATTTTCACTGTTTTCCAGAGTTTCTGAGTTAATGTCACACATACAAATCGTACTAGGTTAAGTCACACAGCTGAACACGTCCTAAACATCGTCCCAATAGCAGCAAATTTGGAATCTACCTACGATATCCAAAGTGAATCTATTAACAACCAATTATTGAAACCGAAACTTGAATTCCTCGATCCCTTAATAAAAACAGTCCCTAAACCTAATATCTGATCCCTTACCTAAAAAATCAGCGGTTAAACAGCTACTAGACTACCGGAGGATTACGAATCTCGCAATTATCACCTAACAAAACCAAAATTCTTCCAAAATCAAAACAACCTTCAATAACAAACAAGTTATGATTGCAAACTATCATAACAAAAATTATACAACCATACTAACGTTTCAAAGCACACACAACCAACAGTGGGTCAAAAGAGATCAAACGCACGAAAACTTGAGGCTTAGACGACAATAAAGCAAAAGAGAAAAGAACCAAGTAGAAGAAAAATCGAAATGTTGTTAACGAAAGAGTAAAACCAAAACAAAAGAAGAAGATGATCAAAATAAGAAAAAATGGCAGAGTAAAATTTTAGTCAACAAAACAAAAGAAATTGGAAAGAAACAGGGATGTGGGAAAGAGGGGAGAAACAACCGGCACATGGAGGAATTTTGGGGGGATAATATCCTACCATATCCAATAGATTAGCTATCCACTTAACTAGGTTGCTAGGAGTTTGAGTTTGACCCACTTCCTGGGCGGCAAAGCAGAAACAAAGTAAAATTTTATTTCATTTTACATAAATAGGATTTTAACACGAGACCTCTGAGTAAGCTAAGGCTTTACCACTAAATCAATATGCTCATTCTTGTCAAAAAGATTAAAATATAACTCATACAGAAAAAAGTCAAGAGAAGTAATAATAAAAATGACACAAAATTTTTAAAGAGAGGGATTTAAACATAAGTCTTCAAACACACCTCCAAAGTACTTAACCATTAATTTAAATTAAATAACTTTACACAATTTAATAATTTAAATATAAGAAGTTTGAGGTGTTACAGAGTGAAATGCCTTAAGCATTTGGCAGAAATGAATAACTGAAAATTCTAAATCTGGTCCCTTACATTTTGTCATTTATATGATTAGGTCCTTATTTGAAAGATTTAGAACGTTCAATTAGGTCCATATCTCTAATTAATTGATTTATTTATTTTGTTACTATACTTGGACTAAAATAAATTATATTTGCTATAATGAAATGTTTTAACCTTCCTTCACGATGGTGTTTTCTTTCTCTCTTTTTTCTGCATTATAAAAATGGTTAATTTTAATTTTAGTCCTTTTATTATACTTAAATTTAAAATTTAATCTTTATACTTTAATTTCTAATATAATTTTGTCTCTATATTTTTATAATGTTATTCATTAGTCCAAATAGTTAATATCATTAACTTTTTTTATTAAAATGTTACATAATTATATATAATTCGAAAACGAATTTTTAAATTCGAAAAATAGAAGGGTTAAATTTTTAAAAGTCAAAGTGGAGGATTAAATTCCAAACGTATGAAGTGTATATGGACTTAGAGTATATTTTAATCTTAAAAATTTTATTTTATAATTTGAGACAAACAAAGAATTAACCCAGCACGACGTGGATGAACCATACTAGTTATATAATAAATTTGGTTAGAATAGAATTCAATATCTAAAATTGAAAATCTCTTTACAATTTCTAAAAAAAGAATATATTTTTATTTTTAGAAAACAATTTTCATTTTTTATTTTTGAAAATTTGAAAAACACGTTTCATAAATAAATAAAAATGTTTTGAATAATGAAAACATTAAAACTTTTTTGGTACATAATAGAAAGATGATTTTTTTTTTTTACATTTATTTGGATTGAAACTAAGGTAGTTTAAAAAGCTGTTAAAAAATATTATTTAAAGTTTATTTTACTAAATTATCTTTAATTATAAAGGTAAATTGCACCTATAGTCACTTTTGTTTATCTCAAGTTATATTTTAGTCACTTATATTTGAAATGTTACATTTTAGTCACTTATGTTATCATATTGTAACATTTTAGTCACTGAGCCGTTAATTACCGTTAACGGTGTAATGATAAGCTGATGTGGCACGTTAAATCATCATTTCAAACCAAAATTTTAGGTTAATTTATACAATTGGTCCTCGGATTTTTTCGTTTTGAGAAATTTAGTTTTTTTTCTTTTATGATCTTTTAACTTTTTTTTTCCATTCTCTTTTGCTTTCGATCTTGGGTAGTCCAAAAGTTGGGTATTTTTGAGATATTTTCGAAAGGAGGTCATAATAGTGGTGAAGGTGTTAGTGGTAGTGGATGAAATGAAGATGATTGGTGGTAGTGGAGGGTTTTGATAATTAGTAGATGGTATGGGTTTATGGTTTTTGGTTATAGGCAATAATAGTTTTCGACTTCTTGCTTCTTTCTTCACTACCAATTCGACTTCCTAATACGTTAAAAGAAATGGAGAAGGTAAGAAAATAGAGGGAGAAGCAGAAGAGAATAAAAAACAAAAAAAAGAAGTTTAAAAGAACATTAAAGAAAAAAAATTTCTCAAAATGAAAAATATGGGGACCAATTATATAATTTAACCTAAAATTTTTATTTGAAATGATGATTTAACGTACCATGTCAGCTTACTGTTACACCATTAATGTCAATTAATGGCTCACTGACTAAAATGTTACAACATGATAACATAAGTGACTAAAACATAACATTTCAAACATAAATTACTAAAATATAGTTTGAGGTAAACAAAAGTGACCATGGGTGTAGTTTACCTTAATTATAAATAAAAATGAGAAAAAGTTATTAAACTATATTAAAAGTGAAAGTTAAGTATAAAAATATGAAGAAAAACTAAAACAATAATAATATACAATATATTAAATTTTTTCAAGTAAGAAATAATTTTATTATAATATTAATCAATTAATTAAGAATTAAGATAATATAATCGATAATGGTAATGCACTAGAAAAATGTTAAATGTTCTCAACTAATATGAGATTAGATTGTAAACAAAAATGGATAAATTTTAAAAATATACATGAATTTTGGTTTAATATGTAGTTGTATACATGGATTTGGATTTTATGTAATTTTATATATGAAATTTTGATTTGATTTAATTCCCGTAAATTATTAATACAATTATTGACATAACATTATCTTATGTTTATATATTATATATATAAATAATTATATTTATCTAATATAAAATTAAGTTTATTTATTTATTTTTTTAAATGTGTATGATTAAATTAAAATTAAAATTTCGAATATATATTTGAACCGCAACAAAATTTTTATGTATATAACTACACGTATAATTTTAAAATTTATCCTTAAAAAAATAAATTTATATTTTAAATGCCATAAATTCTAACTTGCCCTTAGTATTTTCCTACTATAATTGTATTTTCATACTACATAAAAAGAAACAAGAGTTGGTCAAAGTTTGGGGAAAGGCTGTACAGGGAAGGGAAGTATTTTTGCTACGGGAAACAACACATAAACAGTAAATTAAGGGCACAATGAATAAACCACCCCATGTTCCATATGCTTGGAAAGAGGCGACAAATAGGCCTTCAATTTTATTTTAATTTTCCAAATCCATTGAATCATGTGGGTTTGATTTCCTATCTTTCTTCTATTTCAGTAATGTGTGTCAAATTATGTGAACCTAAAGGTTGTAGCCGCCTGCTTGAATTGGGTTTTTTCGGGTTTTTTTTTTTTGGTTCGAGTTTATTATATTTTAAGTTAAATTTTATTATAATATAATAATTAAAATTTATCATTGTTACTTGTTAGCGTAAAAATTATATAAAATTAACTTTGTTAAATAATTTTATTATAAAAATATGACATATTACAAGTTAATTATATTGAATTCTAAAAATTGATTATATGAACCTGATTACTAAATAATACATTATATTTTATATTATTATTTACTATGAAATAAAAAAATTTTAAAAAATAAAAAGAGCTTCTTTTATGTATTTGCATAATAAAAATATTTTATGCTTACAAAAATTATAAGTTGATATTCTATTATTATTATTAAAAATATAAATTTTTTAAAGAAATAATTGCAATACTAAATAATAGAATATAATCATTATTTAAAAAATATATATTATTTTAAATCCTAAAGTACATGATACTTTCATATATTAATGTTTGATACTTACTCAGTTCATTGCTACTGTGCAATCCCATGACGGAGGTTCCATGTTCAATAGGGAAGTCCAAAGATGGACTGCACGTTCAGCAAACTTTACTTTTAAGCATAGTTTTCATATTTAGTTAATCTACTGTTTAGTTTTCTTTTGTTATTTTGCGCTTGTTGACTTACCATAAAAATATAAAACTTTATAATTAAACTTTTGTTAATTATAAAAAAAATATTTATAAAGGAGATCGGAGGTTCGAATTTTGGAGATAACATTATTAGGAGGGAAATCATACATTCCAAATATGGACCATAAAATAAACATACATAATATAAATACAAAAGTTTAAACCATAATGTAACTTTTTAATTTTTTTTTTATAGTTTCTCTAATTGTTTTATCAATAGTTACTTGATAATATATAAGTATTCTTAGATCTAAATCATCTAAATTAAAAATTAAATTATCCAATATAAATTAATATTCCAAAAACTAGAAGCTAAATACAATGGAAAATAACTAAAGAAAAGAACTTGAAAATTAAGTACCAATATCATTGATTTTTTGGTGTTTGTGTAAGAATAGTAATCTCATTTTCTCAAAAATTACTATTTCATTATATATAAATTAATTAATTAATTTAATAAGAACAATATTTGAATAAAACTAATAATTAAAGTTTTTATAAAATATTATTTTTAATTATTTTATTTTTATTACTAAATTAAGGTTCGGGTTAGTCTCAAGTTTGGGTTTTTCGAGTTCAAGTTTGAACTTTTTTTTGTTAAAAAATTTTCAAGTGTAAGTTTTATTGAATTCAGGTTTTTAACTTTCTTTTGTCAAATTCTACTATTCATCTCGTACTATGTGCAAATTATAAATTTAATTTTCATTACTCAATTTGATTATTTTAAATCCCTTCAATTTTTTAATTTTAAAATTTTATTCATTACTTAAAAAATGTCATTACATTCATTAGCTAGAATAACATGGCTTTTTTCTTTTTTCTTTTTTTGTGTGAGAATATTATGTGAAAATAGTAAACTGACATGGTATTACGTATGTGATAATATGCTTACTATATAAAATTTTAAAAATAATAAAATTTAACTTAATAAATTTAATAACTATTATTTAAATCAAAATTTAAATTTTAAAATTCGAAAGATCAAAATATTATAAATGATCAAATTAAAATTTAAAGAGTAAACCTACCATTTATGCATAAATTGAAATATTTTTTTTTTGGAACAACAATCCGAGCTCATGGACTAAGTAAAACACGGGGCTCCAATGGCAGAGCCAGAATTTTTTTTGGGGGGGTAAAATTAAATTGTACATTTTTACAATAGTACAAATGCAATTTCATCATTTCAATAGTCTATATCGTTATAATTTTTAAAGAATTAAATCAAAATTTTATCATTTTAGGGGCCAAAGTGCAATTTTAGTATTACTAATTTAAAATTTTATAAATTATGAAATGCCTAAATAGAAAATTTTCTATTTTAGGAGGAGTTGGGGCCTTGTCAGTCTCCCGACTCTGCCACTGCGGGACTCCAAGAAAAATATAAATTTGAGATATTGTTGAATTTGATCTTTGAAGAAGTATATTTATATCCACATTGCATTTTTGTATTCCTTCCAAATTGATTAATGAGTTAAAATTTTAAATATATTTTATAATTTTTATGAACATAGTAAATTAAATTTGATATTGATGGGATGAAATCAAACCCTATAAAATACCGTAAAAGTATAATCGGTGCTTTTTTACTATCGAAAAATAGATTTTGGTAACTATGTCAAATCCAATAACATAATATATTAATAATAAAAAAAATCAATCACTATAGGACAAGAAAAAAAATCAAGACATAATTTTTTACATCAAAAATTCCTTTAAAGCAAACTAAAGAGATAAGTGGCTAACTTTAAAACCTAAAAACTCAAAGCTAGAATGCCCCAATGAAAAATCCGACCATACACATTAAAGATCTTCAAGTCTACTAGCTTGTATAAAAAAATAAGCTTCAATGGACACTAATAGACCTTTGATTGAAGAAAATATGAAAACTAGTTTAGGTAGAAAAAAGTTGCAAAAACTCACTTTTTCTCCGTTCTTTTTGGTTTTGCCGACACATACTAAAAAAAATTGAAGCTAATATTTCTGCCCTCACAACACGCGCACACATAGTAAGGCATATTATAGGTAATGGGCCACCCACATTGTAACACCCTAATACTCGACCCGAACATCGAGTCAAACAGCGAGATGTTATCTTCGTTGCCGAAGCAACTTAGTGAAATTTTTATTAAAAAATTCTACCTAATCAAGTTAACAGTATAATTTGAGGTTAATATAAAAATTTTGATTTTATCTTAAACTGTCACGCCCAAAAATATAGGGGTTAATTGAAATAATAAACCAAGTATTGATTAGGCTTGATGGTCAAGTAACTAGTGCACTTTTTAGAGGTCCCAGGTTCAAGCCACTCCTTTATCATTTCTTTCTTTTTAATTTCAGCAAACTAGGATAAAAACCACAATAAAATAAATACTATTTGGAGTAAAAACTTAATAAGTAATAGGTTTTAGCCTAATGGTTATACATGTGTTTCTCCTTTTTGGATACTCGAGTTCGAGCCAACCAATTTTTAATTTTCTACAGTAAAGGTAATTTACCATGCAACCCCTTAAAATTTAAAAACCCTAGGTATTTAGTCCATCTTTCCCTTATTACACTATGATTATGTTTCTTTTTCCATTCCAATTAGAATTTGTGCTCTCTTATCCCTATTTCTTCGCCCTTTTCTTCTCCATCTTTTTCTTTGCAAAATAATTTTCTCCATTGTTGAAATTATTTTTGTTTCCCGAATAAAAATATATTTTCGATTCAAGTCGTTTTTCAACCGGATTCGTAATTTTCATTAGTAACATTCTTAACCTTTGCCAATAATCAGTAAGTACGTCTTAATCCTGATGTTTGATCTCAAATCTCTATAAATTTTCTGTCTAATGATAAACTTGCGATCAATTAAATAATATTTTTCGGTTTTTATTGAATCATTCAATAATCTTGACGAATCTTGAAATCAATTGTTAATCCGTGCGAATATCTCGTAATAATATGTGAAATCCCTGATCAATTGCGCGTATAACCCTAATGGCATGTCATACATATCCTAACCTTTTACTAAGTTCACATGGGCATCATTTCCGTATATATATATATATATCATTACCAATCTTTGGAATTATGCACAATTCAACCATATCTTGTACAATATAATACTTTCCATTTACGAGTCATTAGTAACAACCCGTTTTTCAGTGATATCGAAAAGAGTAGTTATAGGACCACAAATCCTACGAGTGAGTCCATAAATATTATTATTTAATATTTACAAGTCAAATATATTATTATATTGAATTTTAATTTGATAATTTTTTGTAATTGAATGAATAGTTAAGTACAAGTGGTTTGTCCCTAAATTGAATAGGTTTTAGAAAATTAAGTACCAAGACCTCGTTTCTATAAACCGAGGCCATAAATATTTTTTATTAAATATTTATGGAGTGATTATATAGGTGTATGAAATTTGGTCCAAAAATTTTGATGTTTAGACAATTAATTAAAGAAAAAGGACTAAATCGAAACAACTGCAAAAGTTAATCGCTATTAGTTTATTAATGCTTAATGGCTATAAAATCATGGTTGGAAGGCCTTATGTTTTAATTAGGCCATAATTAACATGAGTGGATGGTTTATGCACGGTATTTTATAGAATTTCATTTATTTTTTAAAGGGTAAATTGGTAATTAAATAAATAAGCATAAATTAAAACAAAAAAAGGTTGCCATCTTCTTCATTCTTGGATTTCTTCAACCGAAACTCCATGGACATTTAAGTCAAACATTCAACTAAGCTTATTTCACCTTGCATGGTATGTGTTTCAAGCCCCTTTTTAGTGATTTTTAAGTTCCGTAGGCTCAATTTAAGTTCTATTTTAGCATATATGCTATGAATAATGATTGAATATTGATTCATGATGATTAGATTGAGCTCTGAATTGTTTTGATTTATAATTAAATTGAAAATTTGAGAATGTTGCAGATTAGTCCTAGTCAAATTCTGGATGATATTGGAGCATGCATAAGCCTGTATATAATCTAAGAAATGACGTATTTGTTATTTATAAATTGAATTGACCATGTTTGGATGATTTTTTTTAAAACTGAGTACCAATTATGCATTTATGTAGTATTCTATGTTTATTTGAAATAATCAATGTGAATTAAATGTGTTCTATTCCAGTTATGACTGTAGCATTCCGTAACTCGGGTCAGATGACCGGGTCAAGTTATGGGTGTTACACATAATCAATAAATTTTCATATTTACACCTGAATCGTTTCAATAAAACCAAAATTTACACAATTTACAATTCAGTCCATTTTAAGACCTGTGTGCCAATTTTACTAATTCTACTAAATCCTAATATATAGATAAACTCAAACATAATTCATACATAAAATAAATAGAGTGCTAAGTTTCATATGAATTTACCTATTCAAAATACGAAAAGTGGATACTTCCTGAGCTAATCCGTAATTTTAGCTTTTCTCCGATCAATTCCACTAACCTGATTCTTGATCTAAATAATTAATTTATATCATCAATCAATACCAAATATTTCCATTATATGCTATCATATGTATGAACCTATATGAACTCAATTTTCTGATATCTCTAAAATTTTACATTTTATTCAATTTAGTCCCTAACCTCGGGATAGTCGTAACTTCTAATTCCTAACCTCGGATTAAAATATGATTTCAATTATCTTCATTTGGGACCTTAAAATTTCTACTTCTAAAATAATTTCATAACAAGTTTTACATTTATTCAATTTGGTCCCTAATGTAACAAAGTTAATAAACAAGCTAAATCAACTTTACAATCTAGTCCTTTTTATATTCTAAGCTTAAAATCTATCAATTTTAAGCCTAATTTTTCAAGAAATTAATAATGAAAACTTTCTAAAATTTTAACAGTTTTACAAATTGGTACATGGGCTAGCTAAATCAAGCTCCCATTACCTTAAATATATAAAAATTATAAGAAAATGACTTGAACTTACCTACTAACCAACGGTTGAATGTTTCAATATTTTTCTTGGTTTTCTTCTTCATCTTACAGCAATGGAGAAAGCAAATTGGAAAACTAAGTTAACCCTTTTATATTTTAATTACCTTAATTAATTAATTTAATTTAATTATCATTAATCATATTAGTGGAGAACAACATCATCATCCATTACCTTATGAAAGAAAATGATTTATTTTCCATTTTGGACATTTGGCTGATTGTAATTTAAATCCTAAGCCTTTGGCCAATTAAAAACTTATAGCTATTAGACTTTTACAATTTAGCCTCTGAACGTAAATTAACTATATAATTGAAAAAATTTGATGGACCAAAGATCAATACACTTTTATATTAATCTCGTAAATATTACTCGATTTATGAAAATGGGGTTCCGAAATTACATTTTTCGGTACCACTGAAAATTGGGTCGTTACATTAGCTAAATCAAGCTTCCATGATCACAAATCTATAAAATTTGATGAAAATACCTTGATTACCTTGGTAATTATGGTATGGCCAAATGAATGAATAACTTTGAAGTTTTCTCTTCTTTTCTTTCTTTGGATGGTGAAAGAAGATGAGACTTCTAATCTTTCTTTGTAACGACCTGGTTTCTAGTCGTATTAGAAATTACAATTTTGGGACCCTATTTCCATAAACCGAGTATGTAAATATTAAATAGGGATGTTCACTGTAATGACCCGAAATTCACGGGCACCGGAAAAGTGAGTATAGGGCCTCCGTCTTAGTGAAATAAGTTCAAAAATAATTATTAAAAAATATTTATGAGCCTAGTGGTGTGTCTAATTAGGATTTAATTAGGTGAATTTAGCTTAATTTAGAGTAATTAGTAAAAAGGATTAAATTGAAAAAGGGGTAAAAGTTTAATTCTAAAGTAATAGAAAATAAAAAGGATTAAAATGGCAATTAAGCCATTGACTACAAAAGAGGCGGTATATTGGTGAAATAAAATCAAAGATTTTTTTTAGGTTTTATATATTATAATGATTATTATTATGGTTTTATATTAAATTATTATAATTATTAATTAACATTATGGTTCTATATTAGATTATTATTATTAGCATTATTATTAAATAAATAAATTAAATAGTAGATAATTGTATGGTAATAAAAATATACATGTGTAAAAATTACATTGGTACATTTGTAATTTAAATACTTAATCACTTATAATTTAAGTAAAAAGATATTTGTTAAATAAATAATTAAATTATTAAAATTATGAGATTTTTGTTTGAGAAACAAATTAAATAATGACAAAGGTAATAAAATTATTGGTACAAATGTAAAAATAAATATGTATCCAAATATAATATTAGTATTTGTTATGAAAATAGATATTTATTAAATTAATTAAATATAAAATATAACATAAAAAAAATAAAACAAATAAAACACAAAAGAAGAAAAAGAAAAAAAGAAAGTTACAGAGAGCATTCGAAACAGAGGAAGAAAAAGAAAGAAAAAGAAAGAAAAAGGGAAAATAGGGTTTTTGAAGCTTGGAGTTAATTTGGTAAGTCAATTAAGTCCTTTTTAGTTAATTTTGATGTTTTAGAAGCTTTAAAACAAGATTTTGATGAAATTAAGTTGATAGTTCAAGAGTTCATATGTTTCCAAATATGGTTCATGTTGGACAAATTATGGAATTATGGATTTAATTGAATGAATTCTAAGTTAGAATTGATTAAGGGATTAAATTGTAAACTAGGCTATAAGTTTTATGTTGTAGGGACCAAATTGAAGAAATTTCGAAATTAGAGAAATATGCTGAAAATTTTATAGTTAGATATAAGTTTAGACAAAATTTGAATAGAAAAAGAGAGTGAATTGGATTAAGAAAATAATTAAGATTAGTTAGGATTAAATTGGGAATAAGGTAGGAATTGTTTAGAAATTTAATTATTTATTAAAATTAATGCTGTAAATAATAATGTAAATTACTATTATTTTCGTAGCCAACAAAGAACCCAAGCATCGACATCGAAAGGAAAGGAGAAAGTCATCGAGGACTAAAACGGAGAATTACGGTGTGTATTACTATAATTCCAATTTTAATTATTATTGATTGCTGAATTTTAATTGTTATATATGGTAAGTAAGACTTGAGGTAAGTATGTGAAATTGATATAAATATTGAGTGAAAATGAAAGTAATGCAAATTGAATCAAATTGAATTATGAGTATATTTGATTATTTGAATTGAAATATAAATTGTTCGAAAATTTTAAATATGAGATTTGTGATATTTGAATATTTGTTATTGAAAAGTGAATTGAAATTGTATTGAATTATGAATTTATGTGATTAATTAAAATGTGTATTGATTGAAAAAAAAATTGAAAGTGAATTGAATACCCTATTAACAGTATCGGGCTGAGTCGGATATAGTTGGCATGCCATAGGATTGGAAGTGTTCAGGGATACTTCGACCTCGAGTCGATGAGACACTGGGTGTCACTATATTTCTTCGGATAGATCCGATGAGGTACTGGGTACCAACTTTACTTCGGCTAGGCCGATGAGACACTGGGTGTCAACTATTACTTCGAACTATCCGATGAGGCACTGGGTGCCATATTGGTGTGTTTGGTTGGATCCGTGTATCAGCCAAAGTCCGAGTTACGTTAATAGGGTAAAAAATTGAAATGTGAATTTGAGGCATTGAAATGAGAAAAAGAAATTGAATTACGAATTGAAATTGGAATTGTGATAGAAAGAAATAAAAAAAAAGTATGAAATGTATGTTCATAAGTGATACAAATTTAAGTTTGAGAAAATACATTGATTTATGAATTAGTACATATGACATTAATTGTTAGGTATTTTAATATTTATGTTTTTACTATTGTTGATATAATTTGAATTATGGTAATACCACTGAGTATATCCATACTCAACACATCAGTTGTTTCAAGTGCGCAGTTAGTAGAAGTCAAGTGTCCCTTCGAAAGATCCGAACATTCCCCGACTCCAACACAAATTTGGTGATGTATATTTTTCTTTTGGGTAAAGGTGGCATGTACATAGGTGTTGTTTAGTCACTTGAATATGTATATTACTTTGGGTAGTGAAGGTTGAATTATAAGATTTAGATGGTTAAATGAAATGGTAAGGAAAGTATATGATATTTTGATACATGAACATTAAGTTGTTAAATGAATGAAGTTTTTAATCAATTTGGAATGAAGCTATGATAGTTATTAAGTTAAAATTATGTTAATGATATAATTATGAATTATATGAATGTGAAACATTGGTGCTGGTTGTTTTAGTTTGAATTTGCAGGAGGTTTTGGGTAAAAATAAGCAGAAATGCTGCCAAAATTTTTATAAAAAAAAAAATTGGAATACTCGAACAAGTTCTGTTCTACTTTTAATACGTGTTTGAACTTCGAGAGTTCAATATAGGGACTAAATTATTATATTATACTATAAAAGTTATATTAATTGTAAATTATTCGTAAGTTGTCTGATATGTTCGGTAATGCCTCATAACCTCGTTTCGGCGACGGTTTGGGGTTAGGGGGTGTTACATTCACCGAGTTAGTATATAGATGAATTGAATTTTGATTAAATAATTTAGTCAAAAAAGTGATTAATTAAAGCCTAGGGACTAAATTGTAATAGTTCGATCATTATAGATTTTTAATTAGAAAAAGTCTTGGGGACATAGATGGCAATTATCCATTGGAATAAAATGATAAATAGACTAATAATAAATAATAACTACTAGACAATAATGATGAAATTCATATTGATTTTAATTAAAAGATAAAATTTTATAATAAAGCATAATTAATTTAATTAAATTTGATTAATAAAATGCTAATTATATATATAAGACATTAGTGGAAGGAAAGACGATAACATCGTCTTCCTCCACTGTCTAAATTAGAAAAAAGAAAAAGAAAGGAAGCCATGGTTGAAGGTAGAAGCTTACATTCGGCCAAAGCGAAAACCTAAGGTAATTTAAGCCTTTTTCATGTCATTTTTATGGATTTAAGGTCATGGGAGCTTAATTTAGCTAGCCATGTACCAATTTGATAAATTGTTGAAATTTTGATAAGTTGTCATTGTTGAGAATTGGTTGAATTAGGTGTGAAATTGATAGAAGCTAAACTTAGTTTAAGAAAAGGATTAAATTGTAAAGCTTAATTATTGATTTTGTACATTAGAAACCAAATTGAATAAAATACAAAAAATTCATGAAACTTTGGTAGGAATAGAAAATAGAAGGTCTTTAATAGGTAAATGTGAAATCAAATTTTAATCCAAAACTTTAAATCGAAAGTTATGTTTGTCTTGGGTTTAGAGATTAAATTGAATAAATTGTGAATTATGTGTGGCTTTGTATTTGAATGCAAATTAAACATAAATTGATAGTGTGTAATTGTTGAATTATTATTTGTAGATAAAGACGACACCAAGCCGTTGAGAGAGAAAAGAAATGTGAGAGCCAATGATGAGTGATGCAAACTTTCGGTTTGTATTTGTATAGTTTGGGGTTAATTTAATTACTACATGTTCCTGACATTTTACAAACTTGGCAATGGGAATAAGAAAGGTGAGTCTTGAGTTGGACAGTTTACTTGCAATTTCTATGATAAAAGAGCAAGCAGCTAGTCATGGTGCTAATGGTTTGGTGTGACCTATAAGGAGACTCTAGTTGGATTGGGAGGTTGAAGTTGCACTAGTTTATCAGGAAGGGAATAAAGTTGCCGACGCACTGGGGGCAATGGGTTTTGCACAAGCATTTGGTGTTCATAGATTTGTTTAGGCTCTACATGTAGTTCGTCGCGTAGCTGAATATGATCTTAATTGCACGAGCACTTATAAAATAATTGTTGATTAATCTATTTGATTCCTTTTACCATCAAAAAGAAAATCTAAATTGTAATGAGTTATTTAATTTTCTTTTCATTCTACTTTAATTTCAAACAAAAAATTTCACTTGTAAAAATATAAAAACTTTAAAATAACTTTTATTAAACAATACATATTTTTTTAATCAATAAATATTAACTCTATTATAATTTAATTTAATTTTATTCTTTTTAATATTACATGAACGAAATTATTCATTTAATAATAAAAAAATAACAACTTCAACCCACTCAGCTTCTTAAACATTGTGTCTTCACTCTTTCCTTTTCCTCAGTCTCATTCGCATTAGAAAGATTTGTACTTACGGTACATTAGCAAAAAAGAAATATAAAATATTAAAATTAAAAAGGAAAATAGATTTTGTAATGGGTGCAGAGATGTCTTTTTCTCTTGGGACAAAAAAGGAAATGAAAATTAAGACCCAGCGGGAGGAGCAGATGGCATCACCAGCCCCACCTGGGCATAACATTTTGGGTTTCTGTGTTTTTCGAAGCGTGTGCTATTATATTTTCTTCCTATGATTGAGGGCCTTTGGATGCTCTCTCGCTGTTGCAGCTACTGCCAACTGTCACTGCCCACCATTCGCTTTTCTCTAATCTCATCTAGGGGTGTTTATTCGGTTAACCGACTGGTTAATCAACCGAAATATTATTAACCGAATTAATCGACCTTTTAAAATTTTTAACCGTTAACCGAACCGAATTTTTTTCCAAAAAATTAACCGACTCCAAATTTTGTCGGTTAATTCGGTCGGTTAACCGAATTAATCGAAAATTATATTTTTTTAATTTTTGGTTAAAATAAGTATAAAATTAACCGAATTAATCGAATTAACCGAATTACCCCAATTACCCGAATTACTCGAATTAACCGAATTAACCAAATTAACCGAATTAACCGAATTATTTGTATAAAATTATATATTTTTTATTTTTATTTTTAGATTTTTATTTTTATTTATGAAATTATTTGTAATTTTTATGATTGGTTTGGGTAATTGGGTTGGGTTAGGTACTTGGATTAATATATATTAGATTGAGTATTTGGGTTTATGTTGAATTGAGTTTGAGTAAATAGTGGGCTATTTATATATTATAATTTTATTTATTAATTTTTTCGGTTAACCAACCGGTTTCGAACCGAATTAACCGTTAATCGAAAACTTAAAAAATTATTAACCGATCCCCGACCGAATTAATTCGGTTAACCGACCGATTAACCGAATTCGGTCGATTAACCGAATTTTTTCGATTTTACCCGAATTTTGCACACCTCTAATCTCATCTGTCGTCACCCCCTTTTCTTCTATAACTACGTGTTTTTGCCATATTTACTTACTTTATTATAATTTATTTTTTTATTCAGTATTAATTTGAATGGTAATTTCACCAATTATACAATAAAAAACTTGACTTTCAAATATATTTTCAGAATTCTTGATGCACGAACTAACTGGTTAGAAAATTATTTTGGTCAGTTGTAAATAAACCGGTGATTTTACAAACATCACCCACCTTTTTACAATTAACAAATCTTTTTATAGTATAGCAATGGAAAGTGCACCATGTGTAATAAATCAAAGCTTAGATCTCCATATTTAATTATCAATTTTAGTAATGGAATAATCTTTTTATTATTGGAATAAAAAATTTATTATTCTTCCTAACTTTAATAAATTATTAACCATATTTATATTAAACACTTTTATACAATTCTAATATTTTATTATATAATAATGTAATTCTTAGGGTAAACTATTAAATTGTCACTTTTATTTATCCCAGGTTACATTTTAGTTATTTATGCTTGAAATGTTATGTTTTAGTCACTTATGTTATCGCGTTGTGACATTTTAGTCATTTAGCTCTTAATTTCTGTTAACGATAAGCTGATGTGGTACGTTAAATCATCATTTCAAACAAAAATTTTAGGTTACTTTATACAATTAGTCTTCATTTTTTTTTTTGAGCAATTTAATTTTTTTTTATGTTTTTTTAACTTTCTTTTTTTCTTTCTTTATTTTTCATTATCTTTTGCTTCTCTCTGTTTTCCTCCATTCTCTATTTCTTTTAACGTAATTTTTCTATATTTTTCATTTGTTAAAACTAGTCCCTATACTTTTATTTTCTTTGACAGTTTTAATTTTTTCAAGTGAGACGAGCTTTGGACTAGTTTTAACAAATGAAAAATATAGAAAAAAAACTACGTTAAAAGAAATGAAAAAGGGAGGAAAACAAATAGAGAAGCAAAAAAGAATGGAAAAATAAAAAAAGGAAATTAAAAAGAACATAAAAGAAAAAAATTAAATTGCTTAAAATGAAAAAAAATATAGGGATCAATTGTAATTAACCTAAAATTTTCGTTTAAAATGAAGATTTAATGTGTCATGTTAGCTTACCGTTACACTGTTAACAGAAATTAACGTCTCAGTGACTAAAATGTTACAACACGATAACGTAAGTGACTAAAATGTAACATTGCGAACATAAGTGATTAAAATGTAACCTGAAACAAACAAAAATAACTATTTTAATAGTTTACCCTAAAATTTATTTGGGAGGAATTCACTTACCCCTATGTAAACCTAAAATAGTTTTACTATTCATATCTATTTATACAATTAATATATTAACAATCCAACTGATAACTTTAAGATATAAAGTTATTTTATTACTTTTAAGCTTATATTTCAATCAAGATAAGAATGATTTATAGTATTTTTGTAGTTTAATTATGTTTATGTTAAGTAGTTGTTTTTGAAACTTCTATTTTAATTATGTATTTTTGTCAAGCGAGATATTGAAACTGTGAATTTTTTTTTGATTTGATGACGGCTAGTAAAACATTGGAAATGTGGAGAAAAGAATATGTTAAATGTTAACATATGAAACCCCAATGTCGTAGCAAAAAATCGTGGCATCAAGTTTGACAGAGTAGATTGAAACCCTCAATACTTTTAAAGAACACTACATCAACTCTTATACTTAACTTATTTCTTAGTCAATAGCTGATGATGACTAATAGTTAAAGGGAATTGGGCTCTGCAAAATTTGAATGGTCCAAGTACTCATAAGAGAAGAAAACAAACGAATAAATATCTTATTTTAGGGATATAAATATCCCATTTTTCATAATAAAAAGAGAGCATCCTGATACAAGCTGAGAACACCCATTTTTAGAAGAATAGAAGTTGGAAAGAAGAAGATAAGAAGAGGAAAAAGAAACGAACCAATTGGGGAGAATCACCTTATTTGGCTTGAATTCTCTTCACTCTTCTCTTTATATATTGTTTCTTTTCTTATTTGTATCTTCGACCATACACAGGATTTATTTTAATTGTTTTTAATTTGGTATTTATGGGCTAAATGTTTATTAACTAGGATAAGTATGGAACCTTAATATGGGATTATTGGTAATTTGCTAGGGATGTTTAATGCAATATGAAGTTTATTCATTCAAATGTTCTTCATGTTTAATGCTCGTTATTGCTGGTCAACATTAGTGGGTAATTGAGTTAATTACTAATTCAAAAGGTTGTAATTTATATATTCAAGAGACTCAAATTTTGCTTTGATCGAAGGATTCAACAGCTATTGACTAAGGCACAACAATGGCAAATCCAACACATTTCGAGAGAAAAAACAAAGTTGTAGACTACCTAGCAAAATTGGCTTGTAGTAATAATAGTAATATTATCTTTGTTTGATAAACCCCTAGGTTGTAATTGATAAACTTTAAATTTGAATGGTGCATGTTTAAATTCTTTTTATTTTAATTTTGTAATGATATAGACATATATTATTACCTTGCATAATCTTGTAGGAATAGTGCTTGAAAATGTATTCTTGATGTTAAATTAACATAGACTTATGTTAGTTAAATTAAATAATTGAAACATAGTAACTTTGAGAGAAGCCTATAAGCGGTTGAATTCTGGATTAATAAACTATGGTATTGCCATAGCTTATTGCGACATTACTACCAGTGTAGTTGCATATTAGGGGGAATTCATTATTCTAGCTTATCATTTCATCATTATCAATTTGTTTTACTGTTTTTAAATTGCCTTGATATTTTTAAGCCTTTAATCAAATTGATGTTTCCTTTCCAAGTTGCCATTTGTTAATTTTGTAATTTATGTTTTAAATAAATCCCTGTGAAGACGATAATTACAATATTACTTGCTAGCGATTGTGTATAATTGCACATCATAAGAAAATCCACAATACCAACTGTTGAATTTATCGATGTAATTATACTTGTCATGCACAAAAAAATTTAAATTGATTTGATATTTTCGTTATATTGGTCTAAAATACTATATATGCTAACATTGCGAACATAAGTGATTAAAATGTAACCTGAAACAAACAAAAATAGCTATTTTAATAGTTTACCCTAAAATTTATTTGGGAGGAATTCACTTACCCCTATGTAAACCTAAAATAGTTTTACTATTCATATCTATTTATACAATTAATATATTAACAATCCAACTGATAACTTTAAGATATAAAGTTATTTTATTACTTTTAAGCTTATATTTCAATCAAGATAAGAATGATTTATAGTATTTTTGTAGTTTAATTATGTTTATGTTAAGTAGTTGTTTTTGAAACTTCTATTTTAATTATGTATTTTGTCAAGCGAGATATTGAAATCATGAATTTTTTCTTTGATGACGGCTAGTAAAACATTGGAAATGTGGAGAAAAGAATATGTTAAATGTTAACATATGAAACCCCAATGTCGTAGCAAAATCGTGGCATCAAGTTTGACAGGAGTAGATTGAAACCCTCAATACTTTTAAAGAACACTACATCAACTCTTATACTTAACTCATTTCTTAGTCAATAGCTGATGATGACTAATAGTTAAAGGAATTGGGCTCTGCAAAATTTGAATGGTCCAAGTACTCATAAGAGAAGAAAACAAACGAATAAATATCTTATTTTAGGGATATAAATATCCCATTTTTCATAATAAAAAGAGAGCATCCTGATACAAGTGAGAACACCCATTTTTAGAAGAATAGAAGTTGGAAAAGAAGAAGATAAGAAGAGGAAAAGGAAGCGAACCAATTGGGGAGAATCACCTTATTTGGCTTGAATTCTCTTCACTCTTCTCTTTATATATTGTTTCTTTTCTTATTTGTATCTTCGACCATACACAGATTTATTTTAATTGTTTTTAATTTGGTATTTATGGGCTAAATGTTTATTAACTAGGATAAGTATGGAACCTTAATATGGGATTATTGGTAATTTGCTAGGGATGTTTAATGCAATATGAAGTTTATTCATTCAAATGTTCTTCATGTTTAATGCTCGTTATTGCCTGGTCAACATTAGTGGGTAATTGAGTTAATTACTAATTCTGAAAAGGTTGTAATTTATATATTCAAGAGACTCAAATTTTGCTTTGATCAGAAGGATTCAACAGCTATTGACTAAGGCACAACAATGGCAAATCCAACACATTTCGAGAGAAGAAAACAAAGTTGTAGACTACCTAGCAAAATTGGCTTGTAGTAATAATAGTAATATTATACTGTTTGATAAACCCCCTAGGTTGTAATTGATAAACTTTAAATTTGAATGGTGCATGTTTAAATTCTTTTTATTTTAATTTTGTAATGATATAGACATATATTATTACCTTGCATAATCTTGTAGGAATAGTGCTTGAAAATGTATTCTTGATGTTAAATTAACATAGACTTATGTTAGTTAAATTAAATAATTGAAACATAGTAACTTTGAGAGAAGCCTATAAACGGTTGAATTCTGGATTAATAAACTATGGTATTGCCATAGCTTATTGCAGCATTGCTACCGGTAGTTGCATATTAGGGGGAATTCATTATTCTAGCTTATCATTTCATCATTATCAATTTGTTTTACTGTTTTTAAATTGCCTTGATATTTTTAAGCCTTTAATCAAATTGATGTTTCCTTTCCAAGTTGCCATTTGTTAATTTTGTAATTTATGTTTTAAATAAATCCCTGTGAAGACGATAATTACAATATTACTTGCTAGCGATTGTGTATAATTGCACATCATAAGAAAATCCACAATACCAACTGTTGAATTTATCGATGTAATTATACTTGTCATGCACAAAAAAATTTAAATTGATTTGATATTTTCGTTATATTGGTCTAAAATACTATATATGCTAACATTGCGAACATAAGTGATTAAAATGTAACCTGAAACAAACAAAAATAGCTATTTTAATAGTTTACCCTAAAATTTATTTGGGAGGAATTCACTTACCCCTATGTAAACCTAAAATAGTTTTACTATTCATATCTATTTATACAATTAATATATTAACAATCCAACTGATAACTTTAAGATATAAAGTTATTTTATTACTTTTAAGCTTATATTTCAATCAAGATAAGAATGATTTATAGTATTTTTGTAGTTTAATTATGTTTATGTTAAGTAGTTGTTTTTGAAACTTCTATTTTAATTATGTATTTTTGTCAAGCGAGATATTGAAACTGTGAATTTTTTTTCTTTGATGACGGCTAGTAAAACATTGGAAATGTGGAGAAAAGAATATGTTAAATGTTAACATATGAAACCCCAATGTCGTAGCAAAATCGTGGCATCAAGTTTGACAGGAGTAGATTGAAACCCTCAATACTTTTAAAGAACACTACATCAACTCTTATACTTAACTCATTTCTTAGTCAATAGCTGATGATGACTAATAGTTAAAGGGAATTGGGCTCTGCAAAATTTGAATGGTCCAAGTACTCATAAGAGAAGAAAACAAACGAATAAATATCTTATTTTAGGGATATAAATATCCCATTTTTCATAATAAAAAAGAGAGCATCCTGATACAAGCTGAGAACACCCATTTTTAGAAGAATAGAAGTTGGAAAAGAAGAAGATAAGAAGAGGAAAAAGGAAACGAACCAATTGGGGAGAATCACCTTATTTGGCTTGAATTCTCTTCACTCTTCTCTTTATATATTGTTTCTTTTCTTATTTGTATCTTCGACCATACCTGGATTTATTTTAATTGTTTTTAATTTGGTATTTATGGGCTAAATGTTTATTAACTAGGATAAGTATGGAACCTTAATATGGGATTATTGGTAATTTGCTAGGGATGTTTAATGCAATATGAAGTTTATTCATTCAAATGTTCTTCATGTTTAATGCTCGTTATTGCCTGGTCAACATTAGTGGGTAATTGAGTTAATTACTAATTCTGAAAAGGTTGTAATTTATATATTCAAGAGACTCAAATTTTGCTTTGATCAGAAGGATTCAACAGCTATTGACTAAGGCACAACAATGGCAAATCCAACACATTTCGAGAGAAAGAAAACAAAGTTGTAGACTACCTAGCAAAATTGGCTTGTAGTAATAATAGTAATATTATACTGTTTGATAAACCCCCTAGGTTGTAATTGATAAACTTTAAATTTGAATGGTGCATGTTTAAATTCTTTTTATTTTAATTTTGTAATGATATAGACATATATTATTACCTTGCATAATCTTGTAGGAATAGTGCTTGAAAATGTATTCTTGATGTTAAATTAACATAGACTTATGTTAGTTAAATTAAATAATTGAAACATAGTAACTTTGAGAGAAGCCTATAAACGGTTGAATTCTGGATTAATAAACTATGGTATTGCCATAGCTTATTGCAAAGATTACTACCGGAGTTGCATATTAGGGGGAATTCATTATTCTAGCTTATCATTTCATCATTATCAATTTGTTTTACTGTTTTTAAATTGCCTTGATATTTTTAAGCCTTTAATCAAATTGATGTTTCCTTTCCAAGTTGCCATTTGTTAATTTTGTAATTTATGTTTTAAATAAATCCCTGTGAAGACGATAATTACAATATTACTTGCTAGCGATTGTGTATAATTGCACATCATAAGAAAATCCACAATACCAACTGTTGAATTTATCGATGTAATTATACTTGTCATGCACAAAAAAATTTAAATTGATTTGATATTTTCGTTATATTGGTCTAAAATACTATATATGCTAATATTTAATAAACAACTGAAAGTTTTTTTATGGAAAACAAATAGTTATAAATTTTTAATTTGTATCAAATTTGATTTATATTAATGGAATAATAAATTCAACAGTTAGATCGTTAAAGTAATAATCGTATAAAGAAATACGAAAAAGTGTAAAACTACTTTAGTTATACACCTTAATTTTACACCAATATAAACAAATCTCTTCCATATATCATTTAGTCATTAATTATTAAATAAAGTTCCATTTTTTTTTTTTACCATCAATATAGTTTCAGATTTAGTTTTTCTATTTAAATGTAAAAAATTCTTTTTCTTTATACTTTTTTTTATTAAAATATCATCATTGAATTTATTTTTTCCTTAGAAATTTTCATCTATGCACTCAAGGATTACCTACTCAAATTAGTATCTATTCAGCCTTTTTTTCATTTTGAAAAATATTAATCGCCATTAAAAGATAAATAGTATAGGTATCATTATTTGGCAGTAAATATTTTATGTATAATTTTATCCAATTCAATTCAATATTATTTCCTCAAAACTTGTTGAGATTAACATAAGATATAGCCCAATTAAATATTTTGTCCTCACAACTTACCAAATTGTGTAATTTCTATTTAATTTCACCTTTGATAGCAATTTTATAGTTATATAATTTTTCTAAAATAATTTAATAATCAATTATTTTTTAATTGAGTTTAAGTAATCAATTGAATTTCCAATCAAACTCAAACATCTAATTGAATCTTCGTCCTTTAACATTGTTAACTTCGCCACATGGCATGTCAAGGTTATGTCATGTGACAAAATCTGATAATTTTTGTTAAATTTGTTTTAAAAAATCATTAAGATTTCTAAAAAAAAATTAAATTTTTTTAAAACTTTCAGAAATTTAATTTAATTTTAAAAAATATAAAATATTTTTAAAGTGACATGAAGTTACACTACATTTTACTAAAACAATCAAACTCTATATTTTTTTTTTCAAAATTGCAATAATTTCTATTCTAAATAAAAGCATGTCATCTGATTTACTTTTAAACCTAAATAATATAGTTACTCTCTTAAATTTATTCCATTTCCTTTATACTAATATCTTGATTTGATGGTAATAACAAATATTTATTTTTATAAATCATGCTATTAATATCATAACAATTAATCTAATTAATGGAAAGTGATCTAATTAAATTGGAATCAATTTAATTGATAAACCACTTGCTATTTTTTTTTTACCAAAATAGAACTTATAATTATTATATTAATCTCAATTTTTATAAACATTATTTCCTTTTAACCACTACTGTCCATAGTTAAGTTTGTATATTGTGTACTTCATTTTTTTGAAGAAATGACAGTATAATTTTTTATTCATTACAATCCTCATATTCTTCTTCAACCAATAATAATAATAATAATTACATTTCATTTTCCTTCTCCCATTAAGAAACAACTGTAAAGTTTCTTTTGATTATCAGTTTAAATTACCAAGTGATCCTATTTTCTATATCATTAGTCCCTATTAATTTAGAACCATTTTAAAGAGGTATTTTTAATATTCCACGTTCCTTCTTCCCTCAATACTATTAAGAAAGAATCATTGTTGTATCGTTAATATACATGATTTTTTTTTTAATATGATTACACAGTTTCAATAAATGAATAAAACTATTTTAAAACAAATATTAAAACCCAAACTAAAATTAATATTGCAAGAACAAATTTTAAAACATGACAATGTTTAAAATTTTAAAAAATAAACAAATATTACTAAAAAAAACTTTTGGAAACAAAATTAAATATTATTAATTATTCATTTTTAAAATATTTAAATGCATTTTAATTTTTTATAAATACTATTAAAAATGTTTAAAATAAAATTAAATACTATTTAACAACATTATTAAAAAGTAAAAAAAAAATGAAATTTAAAAAATCCTAAATCCTAAAACAATCAATAGAAATAAATTTTCTCTAAAAATTCAATAAAAATATATTTGAAATTTTATATAAAGTTTAAGTGTTTTTAACAGTAATATATTTTAAAAATTATACTAATGTTACAAATTTGAAAAATATTATAATTTACTAATTACATATTTTTAATATTTTTCCTAACAGTTGCAATTTGCTACATTAAATAATTGAATATTTATTTGAGTAGTTAATCTTTTTACAAAAAAGAACTATACTAAGAGCAGTGCAAATTTATTGAATAGTTTTATATCACTTATTCAAGTATTTATGTATAGAATAAAATGATTGTATCTTTTTATATCATATTCAAGTATCTATTTTGCATCTTTCATAATAATATGACTTATTAATTTCAATTTTCTTATAGAATAATATGATTTAAATTATTTTTTACATTATTCATAAAAATCATAACAAACTTACAAAATAATTTAATGATATTTAATTATTAACGGGTAAAGTATATATATATATATATATATATATATATATATATGTCTATTAAGATTCTGAATAATTAATTGTATATCTAAATATTATAACAGCAAAAATTATGTTTATAATATTATAAATATATTATATTTCAAAAATTTATACACACAATCAATTCCTATATCGGGTAAGAAAATTAGTTTAGCAATATACGTAAAAATCAGTGTACCATTTTTTTTCATTTGTTTTTTTGTTATTTCTATTAAAAAAAATAAATTCTTCCCATAAAATGAAAATCATTTTAATATCTACTATCAATATTTTACTTATATATTATTGTATTTTAATTTTTGTAATAATATTATTTATTAAATGCTATAATTTTTTAAAAAGATTAAGAAAGAAATAAAAATAAATTTATTTAATACATATAATCAAAAAGGATTAAAAGTAATATTTTAAGAGTAAAAAGTGAAATTAAACCTTTAGGATTAGGAAGAGTAGAAATTACCCATTTCACATGAATAATAGGTATCAAAGAAATTCTTCATGAGTTAAACAGAAAATTCATGAATAATACAATAGGAGTATACGAGAGTCTATCAATAATTTATTGATAACCCAAAAAGATATCATGAGAAACGTATGAAAGAGCGGTGATAATAAATTAGTCCCACAAACACAAATAATTGGAGCAGAATTATGAAAGCAGCTATTTCCATTGATAACACAGTAGTATTGTGAATCCATGTTTGGTGTTAGGATGATTTTTTTTTTATATCAATAAAATTTTAAAAATTAAAATATAAGAAAGATTTTTAGAATCGAATCATTAGTTGAATTGGTTAAGTCATTGATTCGTATGATTCGATTGAATAAATCATTAAAAAAATATTTAAAAAATAAAAAAAAAATAGTTTTTTTAACTTGGTTAATTTTGACATAATTTAATACCTCAACTTTTATAATGTCATTAGTTGATCTAAATATTTTATTCTAATTAAAATGATTATGTGAATTTTTAAGAATCGTTAGCACCGTTAAATTTTTATTAGATTCAAGTCTGTTACAATGTTATTTTTTGTTACATGGGTACCAAATTTATTTTACTTTTTTTCAAAATGTCACACTAACACAAAATAAATTTAACAGTGTTAACAAATAACCCTAAATTTTTAAGTTCGAAGAGTAGATAGACTAAATTTATGAAAATAAAAGTATAGATATTAAATTCCAATATACAAATAGTACAAATACTTTGACCAAATTGTAACTTGTAAATTTTTACACTGTAACTTAGTCAAGAAATAAATAATTAACCCAATGTGAAGCATGGTGAAAACTATACTAATTCAATATAATAATAAGGGTTTGCATCAAGGATGGATCCAGGGGGCAGTCGCTATTGGATCTGGAGCCCTGAGTGTAGTATTTTCTTCTAAGTACACTTGTAATTTTTTCGAACAGATTGGTTAATAAAATGATTCATGAATTACATTAATACTTTGTATATTATCCTCACATGGTTTTTGCATGCAAAACAAAATGAAAGTAAATGTTATTCATTGGTTGTCTAAATGTTTAACTAATGCTAAACGGTATTACATGGTCGGATCGTAGTACAGAAAGACAGCTTGTATTAGTAGACGAACCTAAACATGTACTTAGTCTAATAAAAAATGAGCAAACCGATTAAAAGGCTAATATGTCATCCATCAAGTCCAATTGGGGAGATGTATTGTTTTGGGCATCGGAGCAGATGACTCCTAGAAGATAGAGACATAGATGTGACTGATTGTACTGATAGTACATCGAATAGGACCCAAGCAGAATAGATCCTAAATCTGTTTATGGATTTATTCACTTGTATGCGTGGCTATATATGCGTGACTCGTACACTTTGATGTAAGTAAAAGTCTGAGTTCAAATAGATAAGGAACCGAAAACTGATGTGTTAGGTGTACAACTTCTGTAGTATGTAGTGTCATTTACAACAATGGAATTCATAGTCCAAAACATGGATAAATGATATCCTCTCATTAGCATTGCATGGTTGATGAAAAGTAAATGCAACCATGGGTCGTCCGTCTTTGTGATGGATGACTTGATCACTATTTAATAGTGATTGACTTTCATGAAGGAAGATGTAATGGTTATCATGAGACAAAATAGGATCATATTGGGATAGCGGATATTATTCCAAAGAGATCAAGGATATCCTATAAGGGTAACACACTAATGACAAGGCCATTGGACGAGCACTGAGTAGTTGTTTTCATAATAGTATGTTGTTGGGGAGAGCTCAGTCACAATACTATAGTGGAATGACTTCGTGACTAGAAGAGTTTATAATTAATAGGCAAAATTTTGAAACTTAATTATAAATCATTTGAGCCTGAACTACATATGTCTAATCGGTTCCTTCGCTAGCTCGTTAAAACCATAAATGAATTGCGTGTTTGAATAAAAATTAACAGAGTGAATAGAAAAAGAGAAAAGGGAAACATTTAGGATTGATTATGGCTTTCTTCGAAATGAAGAACTAGAATCATTTGGAAATGAATGTAGGTTTCCAAAAATAGAAATGAAAATTTACAATCCTATATAAGATTACTTAAAAAATGATGGAAGAATGAGTTTATGTTTTTGGACTATTTTGAAGCCCAAAAATGAAAATAATTCATTTATAGTCATAGTGAACATGTTGAGTTATGACATATTAAACGAATTTTCTCAAAATTTTATCGGAGCTAAAATCGTCAAAATTTTACTAGAGTAAAATTGGGATGAGAAAATTATTTAATATATAAATATTAAAGTTTATTTTTTGGAAATAAAAAAATGAATCGAGTTGGATCACATTGCAGAGTACTGGGTCAAAAAAGGTCCAATAAGTACTCGTAATCGGACCTGATGTGAGAGTGGCCCAAAACTCTTCATATAACATGAAGGGGGTAACAACCCTAGTAGAAATATGAAAGGGCGGCAACCCTAGTAGAAATACAAGGCTGAGTCGTTCACCCCTCTCCTACTCTAAGTAGTAGGATGTTTTTCTATTTAAAATAAACATCTACAACTCTACAAGGGTTCTACCTTCTCTTCCCACAAATAGATGGCACTAGTAGAGCTATTGATAAAACTTTTGAGAGATTGTTATTCTGTCAAAAAATAAAGAGAATTTATTCTCAACTTATAATTATATTTTTCAGAATAACAATTTTACCAGTTTCTATTATTGAAGAGAGAATTTTCGTTTTTACTCTAAAAGGAATTTTTTTCCTAGTTCTGTGTTTTGATTCAATTGGTTCAAGCCCACACTCAAAGCAATTCGTGGTACGAGAATAGCGGAGAAGTTTATTTGGTTGAAAGCTGAAAAAGATCAATGATCCACTTATCCAAAAACACAGGTGCGTATTTAGTTAAGGTTTATTACTATAAAATCACAAACCAGGTCGATTTTCAAAATTTTAATTTTTCGCTATGCAAGAAAATCGTATAGAATTTTTCCAACAGTCATCCCCTTGAAATTTTTAGATTTTTGAATTTTATATATAAATTATCATATATTTTAGATTTGGTGTCCACATGGTATAACATTCGCCCATTTAGTAAAATTGTATTTCATATAATTCGTCCCCTTAAGTCATAATGTTATACTTTATATTAAATTTAATAATAATAAAATATTAATGTATGATGAGCCTTGAAAGACTAAACTTAGAGGCCCAATATAGACTTTAAAGCTAAATTCCAGAATTAATCGATTTGACTCATACTCATACATATTAGGTTAGTGACTTTATTATATTTTAATTTCTATGTCTTGGTAAGAAATTATCTTCCTCTGGTAAGGTGCCGACACTGCCAAGAGAAAAAGAAAGGAGTTTGATGCCGAGACTGAGAGCATATAGTGAAAAATACAAATTATCTTCCTCTTGGCTCCTTACGCAGAAGACATCTCGGTAAATATTTTTTCATAAATTATGTTCTTTAGTTATATGACTTTATTTTTTCCTTTTTCCTAATATGTTGTTTAATATATTATTACAAACTTTAGGTTTTTCGATTAAATTATAGTCAACAAAAAGATCGAATCTTTTTTTTCAAGAAAAATGTGTAAAAAAAAATAATGACCAGTCGGTTCCTCATCCTTTTGTTATTAGTGGAGAAAAATCAAATATCGAATCTTCCCAAGCTCCTTAGCGAGATATCAAGTCTTCTTAATCCCAAGCTCCTGAACGTGATATCGAATCATCCCAAACTCTTGAATGAGATATCGGGTATGTTCAAGTTCCAGAACATCCTCGTAAGGTGTCGAGAGTCGAAACAAAAGAGTTTGATGCTTCTTCTTTAGAGCGTGATATGGGATTTCAAAAATCTATTTAAGATTACCCTCCAAATTAAAAGGACAAAGTCTGTCAAGCTTACATTAAGTTTGGGCCATATCAACCGATTCCTCCAAGTGAGGCTCCAAAATCTCCTCAGTATATTGAAAAGAATGGACGTCAATTTCTCTTATCTTGGTACAAGTTATTCTCGGATTGGCTCAAGTTTCCACCATGTAAGAATGTCGCATATTGTCTTCCTTGTTTTCTCTTCAACAAGCCATTTGGGCATCATGGAAATACTTTTACAAGCTAAGGATTTCGATCATGAAAGGAGATCAATGAAGGATCTAAATGTCCTTTTGTTACTTATATGGGTAAGGATGCAAATTCTTTACATAAGAATGCAATAAAAATTTATCTTGATATTCAGAATTCCTTGCAAAATATTGGAAGGATTATTGAGAAACAAAATTATGAACAAGTTGCAAGAAATCGGCTACAACTCAAGGTGTCAATAGATGTTGTCAAGTGGTTTGTATTTCAAGGTTGTTCCTTTAAGAGACGCGATGAAGCACAAGATTCAAGAAATCGAGGCAACTTTCTTGAACTAATAAAACTCTTGAATTCTTATAATGAAGATGTGGGGGCAATTCTCTTAGAAAATGCCCATTAAAATGCATAGTTTGTCAGTTCGACTTTTTAGAAGGACATGCTTTCTATTTAGGCGAGTAAAATCCAGGGATTCATTCAGGAAGAGATTAAAAATTCAAAATTTTGCATTATAGTAGATGAAGCTCGTGATGTGTCAAAGAAAGAACAAATAACAATTATATTGTGGTTTGTTGATAAATAAGGTTTTATATGTAGATGATTCTTTGATTTGGTTCATGTGAAGGACACCACATCATTAGCTTTGGAGAAGGCAATTTGTAACGTAACAACCCAAATTATAGGGGTTAATTGTAAAGAATGATCAAGTAAATGATTAGGCTTGATGGTTAAGTGTTTAGTGTACTCCTTAGAAGTCTTAGGTTCAAGTCACACTTCTACCAATTCTTTTCTTTATTTTTCAACAAGTTAGGATGAAAGTCAATCTAAAATATATATTAAATGAAGTAGAAATTGAACAAGTGTAGGCAACAGCCCAAATGGTTAAGCATTTGCACTTTTCCCTTGCTTTCCCAAATTCAAGTCACGCCAACCTCCCTTATTTTCCTTTTAATTTTGATAATAAGGGTAATTTACCATGCAACCCCTTAAAAGTTTGAAAGCTAGCTATTTAGTCATTCTTATCCTAATTACCTTAGGATTTTGATTTCTTTTCTAATTCAATTTGAATTCTCACTCTTTTCAATATTTTTTTTCTTCCTCTTTTTCTTTTCATCAAATTTGTCATTCCACTACTAAAATTATTTTTGTTCCTGAATCAAAATTTATTCTCAATATTAACTCGTTTTTCAATTGGATTCATGATCGCAAATAGAAATATCCTTCGAGCCTTGCCAAGAATTCGTAAGAACTGTCCAATCTCGATGTTTAGACATTAAATTCATGTAGAATTCCTTTTCATGTTAATTTTAAGATCGATTAAATGATCTCTTACGAATCTTGTCGATATTTCCTGGTAATTTTGATAAATCTTGAAAACAATATCTAATTCTTGCAGAAATCCTATTTGAATGACCCGTTTTAAATACCCCAAATCAAATTTGAACGTGAGGATCGTCGCTTGAAACTTTGGTGACAGTTTTGTGTTATTTTATAAGTGAACCGAGGTAAAATCGACCCTAGAATAGGGCCACGCAGCCAACCACACGGGCGTGTGGGCCATCCATTTGGACCACACAGCCCTTTATACAGTCATGTCCCCTGAAATCCTAGGTTTTTTTATTCTCACATGGCTTGCCACACGACTATGTCTCCCGTGCACCTTGATTTTTCAATTTCCACATGCCCTTAGTCTGTTACACGGTCTAGCCACACGGCCCTGTACCCCCTCCACACAGCCCAGGGCTTCCCACACAATCTAGTCACACGACCTTGTGTCCCCTGATTATAAGATTTTACAGTTTTGACCCAAAATTTTATAATATGTTTAGTTTAGTCCCTGATTAGTTCCCAAACTATTTTTAGTGTTTTAGTTTATTCAATTAAGCTCTAGATAATATGATTAATACTAGAATTCGTGATCTAACTAGCTAAATTATTAATATTATGTATATGTATGATATGTTCAATTTAGTCTCTATATAAGCCCAGAATTGTTTTAGAGTTTTATTTGTACAATTTAGTCCCTGACTTTGTGATATTCTGGAATATGTGATTTAATGACCAAAGTGTTATGGCTATATTGTATATTAAGTGTATTACATACTGCTGTAATTGTGAAACAAATATTCTATTAGTGTTAATATTAACACCACTCTATTGAAATACTTGTTAAAGTATGTTAATTGCTAGTGAATGAATCAAATACATGTTAAGCATAAGTACTGCTAGTATTGATTTATTCTATTATAAAGTGTGACATATTGCATTGCATGAGGTGGGATGATATGTACCGAAGAAGAGTGGCAATTTAATCTGCAAACAATGTGGTTCAATTAAGAACTAAATTGCAGTTTTTTTAATTTGCAAATATGTTGTGCACTCACAACAAGCGGCAGTAATAGTAAAACAACAATGGTTTATCAATAACCCAGAGCTATAAGGTTGGACGAGTTCTCAAAGTGTGGTGTGTAGTAGAGGGGTAGGATCTTTTCTGTTAAATTGAAACTATATGGCATTCATAAAGCATGTACATTCAAAATGTATTTTCTGTGATGAGATATTTATACTTATGTATAAATTGTTAAGTGAACTGAAATATCGACATTCTGAAATTGATATTATGAATTTTGAGATACTATTGATAATCTGAAAAATCAATACTCTAATTCACTAGTTCCCAGCGATTATTATATGTATTATTATTTAGAATGACTTATCGACTGTTTGCACTGGTTTTGCTTGTGATGAAACTCACACTGAGCTTCATAGCTCACTCCCTTTTTAATTTCCATCTTTTTAGATAACCCACCAGGTTAGAATGCAAACACGAAATTCGGAGAGTCTCGGCTCAGATTTTTTTCTATATAAATATTTTAGATTTATTGTTTGATGATTTATTATTCAAAGATTGTATGAACTTATTTTTTAACTATGGCATGAGACTTAGGTTTTGGTTTTATTTAGCATGCATGACATTTAACTTAATTTAAGATATGGTTTTTGATTAATTAAGCATGAAATATAGTTTTAATAAAACTAAGTTAAAAATCACTTTTCTGCTACTAGATTATAAATAAAATTTGGAAGAATAAATAAGTTTATCAAAGTTTTCAAAAATAGTCACCGTTACGAGGACAAGGTTAAAATTAATTGGATTTCGTTAACTCGTTAGTTTTCCTAAAAATAGGTTAAGTTTTCTTCTAAGATAAATAAATATTTTAAATTGACTGTTTTATAAAGTCTCACCGAACTAGGTCATTTCAGTGGCAGATGTAATCTTTCGAATTCGGATCCTAACGTCTAGATTGAGTCGGAGAGTTTACATGTGAAGTTCTTTTATGCCATTGCCTTAATGTGGATGATATTCATGGTCAATGATATGATGGTGCAAGTGATATGGATGGTGAATGGAATGGCTTGCAAGTGTTAGTTGCTAAAAAGTGCTGATTTACATACTGTAAAACCCAAATTTTGCCTGGGCCCATAAGCAAACCAATTAAACCTAAACCCAACCCCAAACCAAACCAAGCCTAACTAAAATAAACTCAAATCAAACAAACCTAATTAAAACCCAAAACTAATTAGCCCAATTACAATATTAAACCCTAACCCAACTAAGCCCAAACCTAAGGGCCCAAAAGGCCCAAGAACTAAACCAACTCAAAAACCTAGGGTTTCTGAGCCTCCCTCGCGCCACAGCGACCACCCACGTGCCTCAACGCGCACTCCGCTGGAGGGTTGGCTCCCCTGGCAAGCTAGCACCAAAATGGTCACTTGCTTTCGTTGACCTTGTACAGATCTGCAAACAAGCCGAAAAAGAATAAAAAACGGAGCAGAGAAACACGTAAAGCAGAAGCGAAACAGAGCAAAAACAGTAGAAAGCAGACTAAAACTTTTGTATTCGTCTATAAAAAAGCCTCAAACGCACAATGTAATTTTACGAAGCAATACATAAAAATCGAAATAGCAAAAAAGATTCATTCGAAGGTATATTTTCATGCTTTTTAGCCTACACACATCAAATATAATACACATACATATAGATATACAAAGGGTACCATATTTTTTACCTTTTTGGGTGACCGGAAGGAAGGAAACCGAATGGTTTTCTCGATTTCTTTCAATGGTCGTGGGATTTTTAGGTGTTTGAGACTCAGATCTGAGGTGAGGAAAGCCAAAGGATTAAAATGGGTCATTTTTGCACCTCCGGCCGTGTGCACGGCGGTCGCTGGTGATGGACGGACAGTGGTCTGATCACCGGAGATGGATCGCCCAGAGAGAATTTCTCCCCCCCTTTTTTTTTTTTTTTTTGGAAAGTATGAAGAAATGATGATTTTTAAAAAAAAATTTGGGGTTTTATAGCATGATTAAAACGATGTGGTTTTAGGCCGTTTCAATGGCCTCAAAACGGCGTCGTTCAGTGACCCATACCCTAGATCCGACCCGAAATCTGCCTAGGATCCGCGTGTTTTGGACTGAGGGTCTCTTTGTACCCTCAGTCCTTCCGCTTTTGGGGCGTTTCTTAATGTGGTCCCATTTCTCTTTTCTTTTTTTAAATTTTGCCCCATAGATTTTGCCCACGATTCGTTTGGATCAGCATTGAAACGCTGCGTTTTGAGGGCTTGGGATATTTTCCCTGTTAGTCCCTCTCCTTTACATGCGCGTTTATTTTGATCCTAATTCATAATTTTTTAATTTTTACATTTTATAATTTGTACCACACTTTTTATTCTAATTGCAATTTAATCTTTACCTTCAATTATTTTATATATCGCTTATTAAACCTATTTTTATGTATTATTTATGTTAAAATGGTTTCATTACTTATTTTAAATTGTTCTACACATTATTTATGTTAAATAATTTTATACATCATTATGTTATACATTTTTTTTTGTATATATATTATTGATTTCGTATTATTTTGTGTATTTTCTTTTTAAACTATTTATGCTTATATATTTTCTTTTAAATCTATTTATATATAATGTATTGCTTTTAAAGATCCTATTTTACCATATATATTTTTAAACACTCTCATCTATTAAGTTTTTCACTTTATGTATATTATTAATGGTTGAGGAATAAATCTTGTTTCAAATTATTTTGTATGATCATTGATTTCATATTATATAGATTGTTATTCATATATATTCTTTTGTATATTTTTATACGGTTGTATTCATATAATTCATTTATGTTAAAATTTTCTAATATGTACATTATTTGTTTTAAATTTTTTATACGGGCATAAATTACTATTTTTATGTGCATAATTTATATTATATTTTTAGTTATAAATTTTGGTTTTAAATTGTTTTGTATAGCACTAATTTTAAATTTCTTCTTATAATACTTATTTTGAAATTCATTTATATGTTAAAATTTATATTTTATATTTTATGTATTATTTATTTATATTTTTATTTATTTTATGATTTATTTCAACTTTTTGCATGTATTATTTGTTTATATACATATAATTTACTTTTAAATTGTTTTTTTTACATTGTCAATTTCAAATTTATCTTCCTTTACATTATTTGTTTTAACATTGCTCATTACCATTTAAAAGTTTTTTTTTTGTTTCATTGTTTAAATAGATTTTTTTTATTTAATCTTTATTTAGAAATGTTAAATAGTGTATGTTGTAAGATTATTATCATTGGGTGTGTTTTGATTTACATGTTTGTATTGTCAATAATTTGTATAATATGTTATTCATGTATGTTTTCCATATTTGTTATTTTGTTTTTCATTTCCATGTATTGTATTATGAGATTGCCAACTTATTTGCCTAAAATTATTTCATTTCATTTTCTTTACTTCAAACAAACCGAATAAATGTATTTCAAGTCTGTTTTTATCATCGCTCTTATTTTTAAAAAAAAATTCTCAAAACAAGGTAATATTTCGTATTTGAAAATTCAAGAAATCGTGTCCTAACGTGCTGGGTTTTGATTTTCCGTTTGACCGAATAACTAAATATCCTTTCGAAATTTCGTCCATATTTTCTTAAATTAAAAAAACAAGGCAATGTTTCGTGTTTGGAAATTCAAGAAATCGTGCCCTAACGTGCTGGGTTTCAATTTTCTGTTGACCAAATAACCGAATATCCTTTTAAAATTTCAATGCATGAATTTTGGAAATCATAAGATGATCTTGGTATCGAGGGTTTGAAATATTGTGCCCTAACGTACTGGATATGATATTTTATTCCTTCGGGACAAGGGAGTCTTAGCATCCAATTCTAGTATATTCAAACATTTTTAAATGAGATTTATTTTAAAATCTTTTCAAATTTTCGACATTAAGACATTAATTAATCAATTAGGTACCAATTTTGGGTGTTGCGAGGGTGCTAACACTTCCTCGTACGTAACCGACTCCCGAACCCGTTTTCTTAACTTTCGTAGGCCAAAATCAATTTTTTAATAAAATAAAATGTTTTATTAGGTGATCCGATCACACCTAAACAAAAAGGATTGGTGGCGACTCCATATCATATTTTAAAGTCGATCCCCATTTTTAAAAAAAATGGTTTCGACACATACTGTGTTCACTGTCTTACCCATCGTCTCCAATTAACTCTAGTAGTTGCATCCAAGGAGGTTATTCCTATTTGTCAAAAAAATTCGTACTTTACTGGTATAATCAATTTGGTTTCTTTTTCAAGCAAACGTCATGATCAATTAAGAGACATTGAGGCATCTTATATAGCGGGGTTGATTGACAGTGGTGAGCTTAAAACTAGAAAAGGGAAAAATCAAGTTAGTACTCTCCAACGTCCAGGCAATACCCAATGGGTTAGTACTCTCCAACGTCCAGGCAATACCCAATGGGGATCTCATTTAGTTTCTCTCTATAGCTTGATGAGGATGTTCGATTTCGTCTATATTGTATTACAAGATATCATCAAGTTCGACAACCTTACTCAAAAGAGTGAAGCTAATGGAATATATGATGCAATGACATCCGTTGAATTTGTTTTCATCTTACATTTCTTGATTGAGATGCTTGGAATCACTGATGATCTTTGTCAAGCATTGTAGTATAAATCGCAGGATATACTAAACGCGATGCAGTTGGTGTCATAAACTAAAACGCTTCTCTAGAAATTCAGAGAACATGGGTGGGATCCTTTGTTTGAGAAAATAAAGTTATTTTGTAAAGATCATAAGATAAAAGTCCCCAATTTAAGTGCTTCATCCAAATATGGGCGAGGTCGATCTTGCATCCAAAGAGATAACCTCACTATTGAGACTATTGAGCATCATTATCAGTTTGATATATTCATTGATGGTATCGATTCATTGCTAACAGAAATGAACTTTAATGATGAGGTAGTGGAGTAACTTGTTCTTAGCTCCGCTTTGGATCCAAGCGATAATTACAAAGCTTTTCGAGTAGAAGATATCTGCAAGCTTATAAATGATTTTTATTCGAACTATTTTACGGAGCAATAAAAGCTACACATGAAGATTCAATTGGAGCATTTTCAACTTGATGATCATCAAAGCATGGAGTTGTAGAAAGCTTCTACAGTTGTCGAGTTATGTCAAGTGCTAGCTAAGACAAAAAAGTCAAGTATTTATCCTCTTCTTTATAGAACTATTTGTCTTGTGCTAACTCTTCTCATGTCTACTGCAACAATTGAACGAGCATTTTCAGCCATGAAAATTGTTAAGACAAGGCTTCGCAATAGAATGGAAGATGATTTTCTTTCAATCTACTTGGTGGCATACATCGGAAAAAAGCTAGCTTGAGAATTTTCAACAGATTTTATAATTGATGAGTTCGATCTTATAAAAAAGCTGATAGTGCAATTTAGGATGCCTAGTATTGAGAAACGGGACTAAGGCCAAGTTCTTTTTAATTTAATTTTTGGAATTTTAATGATATTTATGAAATTTCTAGTATAGTATTAGTTATTCTTTTTGGCCTATTGGAAAGAAATATTTAATTTTATATAGTGTGATTTTTTTTCTTTTAAATTTTTTACAGTTCAATCATTCATACTTTTTGAAAAACATTAAATTAATTTGTTTGATAAGGAAAAAAAATATCCGAGAAGAACTAATACTTTTTTATGTTAAAAAAAAAAAGATCATTTGAATTTAAAAATTTGGTTCCCTTGAAGTAAAATCTTGAATCCATCCCTAATTTGTATTCTATACACAACCACGAACCTTTAAAAATAAGTATTAATTCATTTATCTATAAGAGTGTTTATTAATAAGTGATATCATATAAAATATAAATCCGAATACATTCGCAATTACAGTTTTGAATACGAAACATAGTAAAACTGCTTTTGTTTTAAAGTAAAATTACCATTCTTTTTAAGAAACAAATATTCATTTATATAATTTATGCATAATTTTTTCAACTATTAAGAACAAATATAAATAATTAAAATGTTTAAATATCAATTAAATTTATTAACATATTAACCCAAAAATATGATTCAAGTCACATCTCCTCTCCCCAAATTTATAACAATTAAAAAGGGATTTTAAGAATTTCATATTTGAAAAATCACGCTTCTAACATTATAATTATAATCAATATTTATTTTTATTTCAAAACAAATATTACTCATGATAAATTTAACATTTATGGTCTGATGTAACATTTACAAATAGGAAGAGGAGGATGACAAGACTTAATTCATTATTCATGTTGGCAAGTTGATGTAATTAACTAACCAAACACCAACTAAATTAAAACAATTAGAGTAATTAATTTTATTTTAAGAATGTTTATATCTAAAAATAGTTTTTAAATTTTTTAATTAGATATATAAACTATAATTATATATCAAGATTTAAAATAAAGGGTATCGGTTAATTATGATAAATAAGATTATTTTTATTTTGGGTTGATTTTAGTGTAATTCTAAAATTAAGATAAATTATCTGTTAATCACTCTAAATAAGAGTCATTCTTATTTTAACGATAAAGTGATTAATTTAATTTATTTATTTTTTAAAATGATAAAATTAACAAAAACCATAAATGAGTAATTAAATGAAGAGGTATAAGATGTTCTGGAAACATATTTAATGAATGGTGTTGAAGTCATACTCATACGAATACATTTGCATTTACATTGTGAATACCTAAGAAATGAAAGCGTAAGCTAAGAGAGACTTCAACTGTACAGAAAAGGTGACAGGTGATGATAAAGGGTGATCAGCTCAGCTCATGCATGTAAAGGACCAAGACAAGTGTCATTCAATATCACTAAACAAATTTTGTTATACCTTTTTCCATCTTCCACCTATCTATGTATATACAGTCCCTCCCTCCGCCTCCACACCCACCTTCCTTCTCTTTCACTACCCATACTTACATTCTCTAAAAACCTATGACAGAAGAATCCCATCTTATCTTTTGTTTCTTATCTCTGTGAGTCCCTGTTTGTTTCTTACCCACTTTTCAGGCTCACCCATATCTTCTTCTTCTTCAACAAGTGTTCTTTTCCCCTTTCAGTAACGCACAATCTTTAATTAACAGCTCACCACAATTCTCGCACCTTTATAATAATTCACTTGTCTGTCTACACTTGTATTTTTATATTAGTGAGAAGTTCTTGTTCTTACATTGTTTGTAATGTTTTCATGTTTTTTGAGTTTTCCCCTTTGATGGGTAGCTTTTGTTGTTGTTGTGCTTTTCAGTGAATTCTACGATTTTTATTGTCTGTCGGAAATGGCCTCTGTTCTAAGGTTTAGGAAACTATGCTATGTAGAGTCAGCGGTTAAGTGTACTTCAGTGGGGTATGAATCTTTTGAGATTGATGAAAAACTCGACAAGAAGGAAGAGGATGTCCTTTCTGCTAACAACTTTGCCTTGGAAATCAACAAGAAGAGAAAACAACCTAAGAGGCAACCAAAAGAATGGAGGTGCTTAGATTCTTGCTGTTGGATTATTGGTTACCTTTGCACCACTTGGTGGCTCCTTTTGTTCTTCTACCACTGCTTGCCGGTTACATTGCTTCGGGTTCCTGAATTACCAGGCCCCGGAGTGAAGCTTAAGCGTGAAGGCTTGACGGCCCTTCACCCTGTCGTTTTAGTCCCTGGCATTGTCACCGGTGGCCTAGAGCTTTGGGAAGGCAGGCCTTGTGCCGATGGTCTGTTTCGTAAACGCCTTTGGGGTGGTGGTAGCTTCACTCAGATCTTCAAAAGGTACTTAAAAAAAATACTACAAATAGTTTCATCATTTGCTCATTTAATGGCTTTCTTGAGATTGAAATTGATTGATGTTTAGGCCTTTGTGTTTATTGGAGCACTTGTCTTTGCACTATGAAACTGGCCTTGACCCACAAGGAATCCGAGTTCGTGCCGTTCCGGGGCTGGTTGGAGCCGACTATTTTGCTCCTGGATATTTCGTGTGGGCTGTTCTCATTGAAAATTTGGCGAAAATCGGCTATGAGGGCAAGAATTTGCATATGGCTGCTTATGATTGGAGGCTATCTTTCCAGAATACAGAGGTATAAATATAATGGCTAACCCTTTGCTTCTTGCATTGTGTTATTTTCATGTCCATCTCAACAAAACACTGCTCCTTTTAGGCTTAGCAGTTTGCAGAAATAAGAATTTGGATGAAAACAACCCCTTAATTATAACATATTAAATCGAGTACTAATAAATATATTTTTTATTGGGGAAAAGCAGATTCGGGACCATGCTCTTACTAGGCTGAAAAGTAAAATTGAGCTAATGTATATAAGCAATGGGTATAAGAAAGTGGTAGCGGTGCCCCATTCCATGGGGGTCATCTATTTTCTTCACTTCCTTAAATGGGTTGAAACACCTCCTCCTATGGGGGGCGGTGGTGGTCCAGGTTGGTGTGCCAAGCACATCAAGGCCGTCATGAACATTGGTCCTGCGTTTCTCGGTGTTCCAAAGGCTGTTAGTAATTTGTTCTCTGCTGAGGGCAAAGATGTTTCTTACATCAGGTTAGCTTTTCCATCTCTTCCTTGTAGTAGTAGTTGAGTGGATGAAACATAGTTTACTTGATGTTTTGTGCATGAAACATATACCATATTTGTTGTAGAGCTATGGCGCCGGGAGTCTTCGATTCCGAGATTTTGGGCCTTCAAACATTTGAACGTGTCATGCGGATGGCTCGGACATGGGACTCCATCGTGTCATTGCTGCCTAAAGGTGGAGAGGTCATTTGGGGAAACATGGACCGGTCTCCTGAAGAAGGTCATGTTTGTGACTTCTCCAAGAAAAGCCATTCTAAGACCTCTCTAACCACTAATAATGTCAACAACAGTGAAGTTAAGAGAGGCTTCCTAGTCAAAGATCTTGCTAACTATGGAAGAATAATCTCTTTTGGCAAGCCAGCCTCAGTTTTACATTCTTCAAAGCTTCCCACTGCTGATTCAAAGGTATTATATTTAACCTTTATCTCTTTTGATATGTACCCAGGAAAATATAGAAGAAAAGCTGCTTCCGTAGTGGCAATCAATAATTATGTTTCATTATCAGGAATTTTCGCGAACGAGTACTTCCGAAAATTTCAATAACTTTTCGTGTGGAGAGGCATGGACTGAATATGATGAGATGAGCAGGCAAAGCATCCAACATGTTGCAGCAGATAAAGCTTACACAACTACAACTCTTCTTGATCTGCTTAGGTTTGTGGCACCGAAAATGATGAGACGAGCCGAAGCTCATTTTTCACATGGAATAGCTGAAAATCTTGATGACCCTAAATACAACCATTACAAATACTGGTCTAATCCACTTGAAACGAAGTAAGTACACATAATTACACTTGAGTTGTATGTATATGTAATGGATAGATTCTAAGCACATTGCTTTTCAGATTATCTGATGCTCCGGACATGGAGATATATTGCATGTATGGTGTCGGAATTCCGACTGAACGATCATACGTGTACAAGCTATCACCTAACAGTAGGTGCAAAAGCATTCCATACCAGATTGATAACTCAGTCCACGGAGAAGATGGTAGCTGCTTGAAAGGTGGAGTCTATTTCGCAGACGGGGACGAGAGTGTACCGGTTCTAAGTGCCGGCTTCATGTGTGCGAAAGGTTGGAGAGGACGAACCCGGTTTAATCCATCTGGTATTGCCACATACATCAGGGAGTACCGGCACAAGCCGCCAACTAGTCTGATGGAAGGGAGGGGGATCGAGAGTGGGTCACACGTCGACATCATGGGAAATTTCGCTCTGATCGAAGACATAATGCGTGTTGCAGCTGGTGCCACCGGGGACGAGATAGGAGGAGATCAGATTCACTCCAACATCATAAAGATGTCGGAAAGAATTAACCTTGGGCTATGATAAGAGTAAGAAAAAATGAGGAGTGCCTAACAAGTAGCAACCAACAAAATGGAGTAAAACTAACATGGGGAAATAAAGGATGAGCTGAAAAAGGCAACCCAGATAAAAGGGTGGGTTGATGAGGTAGAGAAATTCATAACGTATGGTGGTGATTTTGATTGAAAGGTGCATAAAATGAGGTTATTCAATTTTCTTGTAATGTTGTAATTTTCCGACTTTTTTCCCCTGTAATCAAATAAAAAATGTTCTACTTAGCATTGGGCATTGATTTTCTTTCTAATGATTTAAGAGGAGAATAATCTCTAGAGATGCCTAATTCAGCAGCTCTTGTGAAAATGGAGGAGCTTTAACTTCCTTCTCATCTATTGGAGTTGGATTTATTATATTAAATTATAAATTAATAAAATATAATATAATATAATATTGTTTTTATTCATATAATTAATTGATTATATTAATCATAATAGTAAGATATATGTTTAATGATTTATTATATAATAATAAAATTACCAATTCTATTAATTAAATTTATTTTGTTTTTAAATAAAATATAATGAAAAATGAAGTTGAATAAAGAATAATGTTTTTCCTTGCTGGAAACTTTGATGCCAGTGGAAGGACTGGAGCTTGAAGCTCCAGTGAAAATGTAGACGATCAGTGCAGTGCAGTTGATGTGATTAAACACGCTGAACTGAAGCAATCCAAATGCTTCAAAATGGTGCGTTTGCACTAAAAAGGTGCTTAATTGCACTGGACTGGAGTTCCAGTTGAATCCAAATGTTTACTCAACAGATCAATGATATCAGTAATACTGCACACAAAGTATCTTACGTAAAGTTATCAAACTTGAAGGCTTAATTTTAAAAAATATTATTTAATTATTCAAATATTTTTATTTAAGTAATTTAACTATTCAAAAGTTTTTATTTAAATTATTAGCCTATTAAACTTTCTTTCTTTCTTTTCTTTTTTAAAAAAAGTCTGATTAGAAAGCTTCATGCGACGATTCGGCGGTTGATACTGTGGATCAATACCAATCAATGAGTAGAAGAGCATATCTTAAATCAAAGTTCATATGATAGTCAATTTTGAAGATCGGAGAAGAAAGTTGTTTAAATTTTGGTTCGCATATTCGTGATGTCCATTATTGTTTTATGAAAAAAAATTGAACTATAAAAGATAAGGGAAATGAGAGTTTTTTATTGGTGCAGACAGTGAGAACATGGAAGGTCATAAAGTAGCTATTTTAGCAGCTAGATAACTTAAATGAAAACTTTCTAATAATTTAGTTTTTTTAAATTAAGTGATCAAAACATAAACTTAGTAATAGGTTAATGATTTTGAATGTAGTTTCCTCCAAATTTTATTATAAAAATGAAATGTGGTTTTGATAAAGTTGAATTTGTGAAAATTATGGTGTTTAAATTCTATGATTCTCGTCACATTTTTAGATTTCTCAAAATATGAAAAAGAAAACATAAAATACTCTTAAAATAATATTTGTTGCTTTGTAAAATGAACAAGTTTTTGGTAATTTTACAATCGAGTTAGAAGCTAGTTAACAAGTGACACCAACTCAATCTATAAAAACTTGACATAAAAATTTAAATGTGGTTTTGGTTGAATTGATAGAGTTGGAAGGAAGAATTTGAGGATTTGAATTCAAATATCATCATGTGTATGTATTTTTTTAAAATGTATGTAAAAAAATAAAAGTACTCTCAAAATTATATTTATTGCTTTATTAAAATGTTGAGCTTTTGATAATTTCATAACCTAGTTGGGATTCGATTGAAGGAGACAAATTTAATCAAAACTTTAAATAATAGTGTAGATTGTGGGTAAAAAACAAAATTAAATAACAAATTTGGCATAAATACTTTAATGGTAAAATACAAATGTTAAAAATTATAAATGTTTCACCTAAAATCTTATTATTTTCATAAAATATATAAAATAAAAAAATACCTCAAAATAATATTATAATTTATTTTGTAAATTAAAAATATTTTTATTATTAGGTTAATCATACCCGACTTAGTATTGATAAATATAGATTACTTTGTGTTTTTTCATTTATAGAGTAAGCAGTTGAATGGACATAAAGTGGAGATGCAGGGGATCGAACCCTGTACCTCTCGCATGCAAAGCGAGCGCTCTACCATTTGAGCTACATCCCCGCCTTGCACCAAATTGATTTTTACTCATATATAATTAAACTTATATTCATAACCCAGATTTAACGAAAGTGTTGCACATGTAACAGATTGGGAATTTAAACCTTACTAATATTTTTAATTTAATCTTGATGTTCATGTTACAATCTATTTTGTACCGGAAAAATGAAAACCCAATTGAGTTAAAAAGATGAAAGAAGCAAGAAACCACTATAAGCTATGATTGCCTCTTAACATACTTAAAACTGTGTGAAGGGAAAGATGAGCATTGTGAATATGGTGGAGGCCATTTTCTGCAATTCCTGCAGGCCCCCTAATAGGAAGCGTTTGGGTATAAATAATTTTGTATGTAAGAAAGGATGTCCAATCTCTTTTATCTGTCGAACCATGGTTGAAATTTACGGTATGTGAAAGTGATTGGGGAAGTGGTAGTAAATGAGAGGGCACGCAATACAAAATATATAAAAGAAACCAAAGGGTGAGTAAGTGAGTGAAGATCTTGCTTGTAATGTAAATGCAAAGGTCCCATTATTTTAGTTGACCTTTGTTCTGAAATTGGGCAAAAATAGATGGAAAAAAAAAGGTGTAGCAGAAGTTAGGACAGCCTAAAGTGAAAGCTCATCAAGACACGCCACTAGGGTTTAGTTAGTTGGAACTAATGCCCATTTAACTATGCAATTTCTCCCTTTCACTACCACCACATCTCAATTTTATAACCCATACTTTACTTGCTAAAGAAACCATTAATTTAATTGGGTACTCGTATATATTACAACATTTTGATTGAGTTATCAAAATACCGACATCAAATAAGTCTTTCATTAATCTGATCATTTGTTAAGGAAGTAAATGCTAACTCAAATTTGATGTGAAATATAACTTGATTAATTTTTACACGTGTATATAGCTACATCACATATTGCTTGGATACGAAGTGTTATAGAAAAAGTCCTATATTTCAATAACATTATTTGCTTTGTAACACGTTAGATCTAAGTTGTCTATGAAATAAGTATATACATGTTAAAAATATGGTCTACGTACCATGTCAAATTCAAGATAAAATTTAACACCCAAACTGGCGATTAGACTGACAAAAAGACTTGATTGATATGATATTGATACTTTGAAGTTCAATTACAACATTTTAAAATTTAGAAACCAATCTAAAAAATTTTAAATCGTAATTTAAGGATGTCTATTGTAATTAATTATTTTTTAGATGACCTCCAAATACACAAACAAAAAAAAAAAAAAAACCTTAAAAACTTTTAATATACTTTTATCCTAACACTCAACTTCTCTTCTTCTAATTTTGGGCATGATTACCTAAAAAAAATTGCTTCCGGTGCAACATCTATCGTCAAATATACATTCCAGACTGGCTTTACCCATATTTCCCAAAGAAACTTTTTATACAGCAACATCAATGGCAGCTTACATTGAACATGAATCATCTCAGTAAATCCTGACTCAAATTACCCCAAGACTTGCACATGTTAATCACACCTATAATACCAAAATTTAATTAAATATTTGGGATTTGGAATTATATCAACTGAACTGACTTTTTTAATAGAAATTTCAACCATGAAATACTTCATCAACAAACTGTATATATACAGAACATACCAATTCATATACATAGTTACCATTTCCATCCTCTTCTCATTTTTCAATCACTTCTCTTAAGTGCATCCAACAGACAGAAGAAAATGAAGATTTCAAGCAATTTCATAGTTGTATTTGTGCTCTTTGCATTTGTGCTCACAATGGCTAATGGACAGCCCCTTGTTCCTGCCATGTTCATATTCGGGGACTCGGTTGTTGATGTAGGAAACAACAATAACCTCTACACTATCATAAAAGCAGACTTCCCTCCTTATGGGAGGGATTTTTTGAATCACAAACCAACCGGGAGATTCTGTAATGGAAAATTAGCCTCAGACTTCACTGGTTCTTAATCCCATAAAACCCTTTTCAACACCATCTTGAATTTGCTTGTTCGTTTTTATATTGTTTCATCTTACAAATTGGTTTTGTTTTGTTAGCTGAGAACATTGGCTTCACTGATTACCCACTAGCTTATCTCAGCAAAAAGGCCAGAGGAAATAACCTGTTAATTGGAGCCAATTTTGCATCAGCTTCTTCTGGTTATTATGAGACTACAGCAAAGTTATATGTAAGCAAAAAAGTATAAAGAAAACAAAAGATTTAGCATTATTTGTACTTATGGATTTTGATACGTGCTGTTTGTTTTTGCAGCATACACTGTCATTGAGTAAGCAATTGGAGAACTACAAGCAGTATCAAAATAAATTGGTGCCCATTGCAGGGAAATCCAATGCTTCTTCAATAATATCGGATGGAATCTACCTTATCAGTTCTGGGAGCAGTGATTTTCTTCAAAACTATTACATTAATCCTCTTTTATACAAGTCCTATACACCTGATCAATTCTCGGATGTTCTCATTGAATCATATGCTAACTTCATTCAGGTTTCTCTCTGTTACGTCCAAAAGTCTTCAAAACATAGAGATCTAAAATAATCTAACCCTAAAGAAAGACTCCCATTGTTGCACATATGTTTAAAAGCACAATGAATTCAGAGATGACTAAATCAAGCCCTCAAAAAGCTCAAAATAAGGGATCTTCATACATGTGATTACAACTTGGTTAAAGTTTAAAAGTTGTGTGACAGAATTTGTACAAGCTCGGAGCAAGGAAAATTGGAGTGACGACATTGCCACCGTTGGGATGCTTACCAGCAGCCATAACAGTTTTCGGGTCAGATAGCAACAAGTGTGTGGCTAAGTTAAATACAGAAGCAGTTTCATTCAACAACAAACTCAATGCAACATCTCAAAGGTTGCAGACAAAGCTCCCCAACCTTAAATTGGTGGTCTTTGACATCTACCAATCTCTCTATAACCTTGTCGCTAAACCTGCTGACAACGGTACATCATCATTTCTTTAGTATTTATAGAAACTAATAGTTCAATTTGCAGGCAAGGCACTGATAGTTGAAGCAACGTTTGAACAGGTTTTGCAGAAGCAAGAAAAGCTTGTTGTGGAACCGGATTGTTGGAAACATCAATATTGTGCAATCCCAAATCCATTGGGACATGCGCAAATGCATCTGAATACGTTTTCTGGGATGGATTCCACCCATCAGAAGCTGCAAACAAGATTTTAGCAGATGATCTGTTGAGCAGTGGAATTTCTCTTATTTCCTAAGGCCCAAAAAGGAAAACAATACTCGCTTATGTCATAATGAATTTGGTTGTACTCTTTGTTTCCATGTGATTTTCATTTCTATTTATCACTTGAATTATGAATGGAAAAAGAACTGGTTCTGCTTAGAACCTGTGATTTTCCATTTGTTTCATAAGTATCTGTAATAACCCAATTCAGACATACAATAAAAAAAATAATATCTTCTTCCTTTTATTGGCCAATTATGAAACTCAATTATTAGGCTTTCTTATTCGCAACTATTAATTGTAGGAATATATTTAGGTTTAATAGATATGTACCTCATAAAGCATCTCTTAATTGGATGATGAATTATGTCCAAAGCTTCAAAAGATAAGAAAGGATCCCATTAAAGTTTCTATTCACCTCTATATGATCAAGTTGAATGAATGATTCATGGACTTGTATGTTCAGTAATGTTGCCCCAAGAAAGATTATTCAGAAGTACCAGATCTGCAACATGAAATTATCAAATGCATGTTTGGTAACGTGCCGTATCCGAGCTTGCAAAACCAAAGGAAAGAGCAAGCAGCAATAACAATGTGCTAAATCAGGCTTGTGTCCAGGCATAACTAACTGATTATGAAATCTACACTGATAAATGAAATTGTAGCTAAACTTTTACCTGAGCATGATAACTCAGGATACCAAAATTTTGCAAAATTATGACAAAATCTAGGACCATCGTTTGGAACATTGCTAGAAGTAACAATTACAGATAGGACGAGGAGCTTACATGGTGTGTCCATGACAGATATCCAACAATCTACTGATTTTTTCATTAGTTGCGTAATCCTCCATCATATCCTTCTCACAAGAATCCTTTAAAGCATTCCACTTGTTCAGTATGCTGGTTATCCTTCTAAGCTGTTGCAAAGGTCAGGGGAAACACAGATATTGCAAGAGTAGAAATATAATATATGAGTGAAATAAATTGGCAGTTCTCTAATATATCTTCCGCTTAACTATTGGCAATGTCAAATGAAAGTCAAACCAAAAGGATACAGCAAGAGTTCGGGCATCTGATTTTCTGCCAGAGGTGGCCAAGCTCTCATTTTCCTTTTTCTCATCAAAGTGGTGATCAAAAAGATCATCTTCTATCACATCAGATTTGCTCAATAGAATAAACACATATTGGCGTAGATTAGAAGCATTCATCTCATCTTCTCGCACTCGAACTAGGAACCTTGCAATAACATTCCATAGTGCACATCGTGCTTCAGAATCATCTGAAGTAAATGGGAAAATATCAAACAGTCCCTGCAAGAAAGGCAAATCTGGGTAGCCCTGAGGTGTCAATACTCGTACAAATTTGATAACAGTCCAGATTTATGCAAAAACTCATAATGCAAAGAGAAGCTTGTATAGATAGAAAATATAAACAATATACCTTGTGATATGCTTGAAGCTAGATCAGGAACATCAGACAGAATATTTGCAATTAAAAGTCCAGCAGTCACACAGGAGGTAGAGACCTGAAAAATAAACATTAAGAGCGAGCATTATCATCCAAGACTGTTTAATGTGTAGAACTCCAGCCAACAAATGATGTTTATTACATGATCCACAATCCTTTACCGGGAAGAAAGACAAATATTCCTTAAACATGGAAAAGGTAAGAATGTCAAAGTCAATAATAAGGAAGAATTCACCTAATGCAGACTTTCTATCACAATTTATTTCATGATGCAGCAAAGTAGCCTTTATTGTATTTAGTGGAAATGAACACGAAAGGAATATAGATTCTAATTTCAAGATGCAATTCAAGTAAAGGAATCTCCAAGCACTCAGAAACAGAGAAAGAACAAGACAACCAATAATTGACAAACCCAAGAATCAATAACATATATCAGTTTTTACAGTAACGAAAGAGCTGCAAATTACCTCAACTTTATCAGGAAATTTGATCAAGTCACAGACTAGTTGGAAAATTTCTTTATTTGAGCAGATTTCCTGAGAACATACATCTATAACACAGAGGGCTTCAAGTGCACGAAGAATAACATCAAGAACAGGGTACCTGATATTGAATGTAAATCAAACATCAAGGCGTTTAGCATTCCATTATCTAACAGAAAAAAGACAGTTTTTTATTCAATACAACCATTATCATCAGAAGAAGATGAAAGTATGTAGCTGTCAAGCATGAAAGTATGAAAGTATGCCAGCTAATTCACACAAGCATTTGTAGCTGTCAAGCATGAAAGTATGCTACCAGGTACCAGCTAATTCCAGATCCAATGTTTACATTCATGGACAGTTTATATAGCATAACAAAGCCACAAGCAGACTGCAGACCAGAATTTCAAGCAAGAGGAAGAATAATTTCCACAGCTTTGTCACATTACTGAAAGAAAGAAGACTCCAAGCACAGAATATAACTTTTGTGAATCTCAGCCATGTTGTAACTGTGTTTGTTTATACAGTTGCGTATAACACAACTACTAGCCAGAACAGCATAGACATGTCTTTGACTGTGAGTGTGTTAAAATTGCTCTTTGACGAGGCTTCTGTCAAAGTGGAACCCGAACCAGTGCAAAATCAGCTTGTTGGAAAACAGATGCTCATCAAATCAGTTTCCCCAAAATTTTTCAATTGGATAAGGTGTGTAATTTTAAAAGCTTCAAACATAAAAGCATGTGGGACAAGAGAAATAAGCCTGTTAACAGTCCAGGACTCATTTCATTTCAAACTAAACTTTCAACTCTTTCGATGCAGATAAGATAGAATAGTACCTTTCAGGTATTCTGTCATTTGTAAGTTTGCTCATCTCAAAAGTTAAAAGATTAACCAGTACGCTTGCTAAACCAAGTTTCATCAAAGGCGAAAGAAGAATATGCTCAACTTCCTTCTGACTTTCTAACATGGACAATAGAAGTCCAACACTCTGTTAGAAAAACTTTCTTTAGATTCCATCACAAAAAATACAGGAATTTACAAAGAAAAAAGTAACAAAATTCCAAAATGACATATGAACTTTAATTAGAATATGCTTAGCAAACTTAACCCTCTTCATTTTCAAACATAAGAGCATTATTCATGACTCTATTAGGTACTAACTTAAGCACCACGCAGTAATAGAATCCAAAATATCCAAAAATTCAATGGTCTCTTGAACATACAGGAAACCCAACAATTCTCTATCAAGTTTGTACTTAACATCCTCAGATAATCACCCTTTACTAAATAAAAACTATAAAATGTATAGATCAGTCACTCATGTTTGCTACAGCAAAGAATTTTTCAATTCTAAGATCATTTTTTTGAAACCAGCCTATACTGTTAATGGTATGAATATGACCCTGTGCATGTACGAGTTAGAAAGATTTACTGGAATTCTACATAAGAAATGAATAGTAGATGTTGGTATAACCTTTTCAATAAGCTGTGGATTTAACGTGTTTTCCATGACCCATAAAATGCGGCTTAAAATGTGTTCAAACTGCAATGCTTCTGCCCATTTTATGCATTCACCACCTTGAAGACCAGAACTTAACAGCCTGTCACAGAGTATGATCTATATGAGTGGTACAGAACCAAAACAGTTAGAACTAAATACGTGCATGTAACTATGATAGGCAACTGAAGAACATATTACATGATGTCACTGTTGTCAGAACAGATTTCCTTTGCCCCTTTTCCCTGCCCCTAAATGCGCCCCTAAATTCATTGGTCCATGTGTTTTTTTCTTAGAACATAAAAGTTGTTCAATTTCTCTTATGAATAGCCATGGCGGTTCTCTCTTGTGCTAGTATTCTTCTCTTTGGTGCGAAAATCCTCCAATCACCGGACTTTTCCCTCAGTAATCTATCCAAATCCATATGTTTCTTTATTGGTTCTTTCTGGTCTTTGAAGTCGTAAATTGAATTCATGCAAGTTATAAACTGATGAATTAATTTTGAGTTTTGGGGTTTTCATTTTAGTGGTCTTGATGACTTTTTCTTAGAATAATCTTCTGCAAATGGTTTAGCAACTGTAGTAGCAATTTTTTAATAAAATTTATAGATATGGTAAAAACTTATAGATTACTTTCGCTTCAATAAAATATCTCCCATATTTGCATCTGAAAAAAATGCAAAGAAGAAATGAAGTTTGATAGAAAAAAGAAGCTTTTAGGTTGAACACAAAAGATGAAACCACCACTATTGTACACAAGGGAAACTGAATAACTTTTGTGTTTTAAGGAAAAAAAAAATAACATTTGGACCAATGAAATTTAGGGGGCACATTTAGGGGCAGAGGAAATCTGTTCCTGTTGTCAAGGCATGCACCTAGGGGTTGGGCCTTAGTGCCAGACAACATAAGTGCCTCAAACCCTTTTGAGATAGGCGAATTTGATCATGCACACAACTAGGGTGTATTCTTTTTTAGACAATAGATATAAAAAATTTAATTCAATTAAAATTCTCCTTAGTTCTTTTTTTTTTTTTTTTTTTTTTTACTTTTTTCATTAGTTGTACCTTTACTAGTAGAAATAGATAAAATCAGACTCTTAATCCTCAATATGTGTACTCATCAACAAATATGGGCCATAAGGAAATCATGTATATTGGCCAACAAATGAAAATTAAAGTTTTTGCATGTTCTGTGGATAAACTACACCAATATTTAGAGTTTATTATCATAACTATATATTTTAAACTTATTTTACATGTATACACAAACACATTCACATATTGTGCCTTACTTCAATCAGGCAAATGCTTTTTCCACATCTTGCAAGCAATATCCAGATTCTAGTGCCTAGAGTGTGCTTTACGACCTTGACAACACTGCTGGCAGGATGCGGTACTTTCATTTCAGAACAAAGAGTAAATGTTCTCATCCCCTTCTCTAGGCATCTAATATGCTAATTACTTGCAGAGTAAAATGACAAAAGGAAAAAGGAAATTCCAATAGGTGGAAGACTAGATTTTAATGTCTTCCAAGAAAATTGTTGTGACTATGCATATAGTTAAATAAAACAAAGAGTGTCATAACAACGGTGTTAGAATAACCATGGCCTAAAAGAACCATAAAGAAGATCAACATAGAGATCAGGACAGCATAGCAAATAAAATAACAATATTTAGAGTGAAAAAGAAAAGGGAGAAATTATAATGTTCGGTTATAAGCAAGTAAACATAAAACATAATATATGGTTAACTATAAATTACCGGAAAGCTTCACATAGACATTGGGTGTCATCTAAAAACAACTGATCTACTATCACAGCTATTAGTCCATTTGAAGAGACTATATGCTTCAAGGGAACTTCATGGCAAGCTAAATTTCCCATAATTCCGAGACAAATCTCCTGAGACAAAGAAAGGACATAAAAACTCTCATGCGTGATGCATCAAAGTCCCTAAGAACCACCTAGTGACCAACTAAATAATCGAGTTAGGAAATTAAAGCAGGGGAAAATTTGTAACCTACAGTTACACGAACGGATTGGGTAACCATAAGGTTTGCTAAAAGAACTTCAAGTACAAAATTTTGCACCTGCATAGATATAATTGAGTGAGCCCAGGGCATACAATACAACGAGTAAAACTAGAAACTCCTGAATTACAATCAAACAACAGTACATTCCCCTATTATTTTTAATAAATCGTTTGTTCCTAATCTATGATTTTCAGCCACCTAAATAGCTAAAGAAGTGGGTGACTGAGACCAACAGTATATAGAACAACCATCAATCTTCATTATATTTCAGTTTTATATACCTAATCTCCAGTAATCTTTAACACTTAAACAAATTGTACTATTATTTTCACTTAAAATGCCATAAAGACAAGGAGCAAGTTCAAGTACCATGAGCTCAGCATGAGTTTGATTTGCAGCAAGATCCCACAGAACACAACCACACTCCTCCCAGACCTCTTCCCCAGCTGATAAACGAGCATTTTCCTCCTTATGCGAATCTTCATCACCTTCCCCTCGAAAATCAGATTTAGTAGGATCATCAACAATACCCATGCTTTTACAACTATCATTTGATGAATTTACAACTTCATTATTACAATTTGATCCCCGAATTTCAGTATTATCAACGTTCTTTGGTTCAGCTGGAAGAAGTTTCCTTATCAATGAAATTACATAACTCGGATCAACAGTTGTGGAAATATCAAATAACTACATCAAAAGAAAGAAAGAAAAAAAGAGTCGTTAACTAAATAAATTCAAAATTGCAGGCATATTTTCAAAACTAAATAAAAAAAAAACAAATTTAAGCTAATTCAAAGTTAAACCAAAACCCTAACTAGTAGAATTTTAGATTGGAGAACACAAAAACGATGAGCAAAGAGAAAACATGGCTTAGGTGTTGATTAGCAACCTCATCGGGCGGTGCGGAAGGGTGATGCGAAGAGACAAAACGGTCTTCTTCCAGTTGCTCTCCTTCTTCTTCTTCTCTTGTAGGAGTTGATTCCGATGCCGCCATTTGTTGGGTTCCGTAGAGAAACTACAAATGTTTACAGTTTTTTTTTTTTTTTGATAGACAAATGTTTACGGTATTTGTTTCCCTCTCTTTTGTCATTTATTGGTTATTGAACTCTCCCCCCTTTTTGTGAAAAAATAGAATGCATTTTATATTCTTAAACCCGTCATTTTGCATTCTTTGCTAATTATGCCCTGTTTTATACATTTTTGCTCAATTTCACCCCTTATTTTGCAAGCAATTTTTATGGTTACAACCGCGCCTCACTTGAATTGATTAATTGTTTATATCAAATTACATATTAAAAATGTGAAGGTTAAGATATGATCTATGATTGTGTTTGTTTCCTTGAAAATAACTTTCAAAAAATGATTTTTGAAAAATAGATTAATTTTTTGGAAAAATTAATATTTTCTAGTGTTTTGGATGATTTACTTAAAATTTTCCGGCTGTTTGACCAATTTTCCTAAAATCATTTTCTAAATGTTGTTATTAGTGAAACAAGTACAACATAAAAATATTTATTACAAAATATTATCGTAGCATTTTCTTTTAATAATTGAAATTTATTTTATAGTAAGATAATATTTTATAATAATAATAATAATAAATATCATATATAAATTTAATAATAAACAAAGCCTAATTAAAATTTCATTTAAATTGCATATACATGCTAGTTTTTTTTATCTAGTGCGACGCACGAGTCAATTATATGTATAATTTTTTTAGAACATCAAATATTTGTATTGTTGTAAATCATTTGATAAAATGAATGTCTATAACCCCCAATTCCATCCTATTGTAACTCCTAAAGAATGAACGTCCATAATCCTATAAATTTATTATGTTGTAACCCCTAAATCATTTATAGGGTATTTTAAATATTAGTCCTTAATGTCTTGTAACTTATGATTATAGGGTACCTTAAATATTGGCCTTAATGCCTTGTAACTTATGGTTCTTAAAGCCCTATAAATAGAGAGCATGTACAAGCTTATATACATCTTAAAATGAGAGTTTAATCATCTTTTATTCCTTTGTCTTTTTTTCTTTCTTAATATGTGTATTTTTTTTTAGTTTTATAATATATATTATATTCTTCAATATTATGAAATTAAATTACGAAGGCTAATTAATTTTATTCTTACTTTAAACATTTGTGTTATGTCATGTAAGATAAATGATAATTTCATTTAGGAAATTTTTTGAACTAAAATTTTATTAGTAGAATATATTTTAAAATTTAAATTTTAACAAACATAATGAGCTTAGAAGTGATATGTAGTTGGAAAAAGAAAAAAAAGAAAACTAGAAATGTAGTAATGTTATTTTAAAAAATTACTAAAGAATAATTTAAAAAGTAGTATTGAAATTAAGTATTTTAGTGTTGAAATTATTAACTTATTAAAAATATTATTATTAATGTTATTCAAATAATAATAACAATTTGTTATATGCTAGAGTATCTCGGTTCGAATTCGAGTGGCGGCATAATATCTTCTAAAAGAGATAGAATAAGTCCTATAATGAAAATGAATTTCATTCCTAATTTCCGTTTCATAAAATCTAGAAACCCAGGCTTTTTTCATAATTTTTATGATTTTTTCAACTTTAGAGTATATTTTAACTCATATACCTTTTTCAGTCGTTTCAATTGTAATTACAATTCATTTTTTAACATTATTCTTATTAGTAGATGAAGCCGTAGGACTATATGATTCATTAGAAAAGGGCATGATAGTCGCCTTTTTCTGTATAACAGGATTATTAGTCACTCGCTAGATTTATTCAGGACATTTCCCGTTAAGTGATTTATATGAATCATTAATTTTTCTTTCATGGGGTTTCTCCCTTATTCATATGGTTTCCTGTTTAAAATTTAAAAAGAGCAAAAATAATTTAAGTGCAATAACCGCACTAAGTGCTATTTTTACCCAAGGCTTTGCCACTTTGGGTCTTTTAACCAAAATGCCTCAATCCGCAATATTAGCACCGGCTCTCCAATCCCAGTGGTTAATGACGCACGTAAGTATGATGGTACATATAAAATTTATATGTATTTAAATTGATTTTGTTTTAAAACTTGGGCGACATAAGAAATTTTGAAAATGCAGAAGCCCCCGTAAATTTTAACTTGAAAACACGGAGATATCCTTTTAAAATTTATTACATTTTTGAAAATATAAAACACCTGGCTTGTAATTTCAAATTGCATAAGCCCTAAAAAGAAAAGCAAAAATATAGAAGTCCTTAATAGCAATTTTGCCTTTTACTTTTCAATATATAATGCTAAATTATTTATTTCAAAAGAAAAAAAAAGGTAAATGATTTTCCTTGAATGTACGATCAGTTGTGTATTTTAGGAGGAAAATACATAATTGCATAACTTGATGATTAGGAGAATGATTTGAAAAAAAAAAAAAAAAATACAAATTTAGAAGAAAACGTTTAGTAATACATTCAACCAACAAAAAAATTAATAATGAAAGAATAAATGTTATAAGGTATTTTGAATGAAATGCGTTTTTTTGTGCATGTTATGGTTAACTTAAATGTGGTTTGGTTATAGCGTAAACTATATGAAAAATATATCAGTTTTATAATAAATAGTAGTATGTGTTTGCTTTCGATATTATATGCAGCTTAAGCATGCTTACTTTCTTCATTTTTTCAACTACAAAAACAGTCATATGTTTCATAACTTTAAAATGAATATTAAATGAAAACCACTTGACGTAAATAATAGGGTATCTACTTTATTTTATATATATATATATATATATATATATATATAGAATATATGATATGAGAGTGAATAGTGATATAGTAAAGTTGGAAGTGAAGTTAATCATGGCTTAAATAAATATTAGTATTTATTTAATTAAAATGTTCATATTTTATACTATAAAATATTTATAAAGTGTAATATATATTATTAAAATATTAATATAAATATTTTTCAATAATATATTAAGAATATTATTTAATTTTAAAATTATTATTGTTAAAATCTATCATTAAAATAAGATTGCAATATTGAATATTTATTAAAATAATAGTTTTATTAATTTTATTAATAATTTATTATATTATTAAATATAAATAATTAAATATGCATTTTTAATAATATCAATAATTATAATAGTTTATATTAATATTTCGGTATTTTAAAAATAAAAAATAAAAATATTATTAATATAATAATATTAAATTTTGCTCAAGTTAATTTTTATATAAAAATAATATTATTAATAAAATAGCTCTTTCTCGGAAAAATTACTTACAGTTTTCAAAAAGGGCAAGTCAATTTACTGGAAAATGAGCTTATTTTTTTTTAATTTTTTTGTTAACCAAGTTGTTTTCCATGAAACAAATACAAAAAAAAAATATATAGAAAATGTTTTTCATAAATCATTTTCTCTGAAAAAAATGGACCTTAGTCTCTAGACACTTTGTACATTTAGAATTTAGTCTTATACTTTTATTTTTAGGAATTTATCCTATCTACTTTTTAAATTTTAAAATTTAGGTTCAATTGCTATCGTCGTTAAAATCATTCTATTAAATTTACATGTGCAACATTTTGAAATTAGAAAAAATATATTCTAATAAAAATAATATTGACATTTCATAGCCTCATGTTATTTTTCAGCTTAACTCAAGAATGAGAGGTTGATAAATGCAAAGTAAGCATAGTATAAAAAAATATATATTAAAATAATATACAAATTTGGAACTATGTAAATAAATAAATACAAAAGATATTTATACTAATAATCACATTTAATGATAATGGTTAAAAAATTGTTATTGTATCAAAAAATTAATTGTTGAAATTTAAATTACTTTTCAGATTAAATTCACAAAACATTTTTCACTTACACTGAAATGTATAATTATCTATAATTATTTTTAAATATCAATTTTGTTTTATGAAGGAAAATAAAAGGTATTCTCGTTGATTCATAAAAATTTCTAAACTCATGTTTTTATATACGTATTATAGATATAAATGTAAAAAAATATAATTTATATAAATAGTGTTTTTCAAATGATATTTATAAATAATATTTTTTAAAAAAGGTAGTTGTTGAAAAATTATGTAAAAATATATTATTTAAATCAATAATATTTTTTATAAAAATAATAGTTTTTATTTAATTTTTTTTTATTTTTAAAGAGATGCTTCTTTTGTCAGTGTAGTTAATGTTTTTTTTTTTAAGGTGGAATAACATTTATATCTTTTGTTAATATGATTTTTATTCTTTTTTTGAATTAAATTTGGTCCCTAGTCGTTTAAAGAGAGTAAAAGATCGACCATCAAACTTTCAAAAATGGTTGAATTGATATTCTTTTAATAGAGATACCAACTAAAACCTTAAATTTTTAAACATGATAGCCAGCACGACAATTCTTACGTACTTCATACTTCTTTTCTGAATTTTGAATGTTTTTATAAATTTTAAGTTATTTATTAACATGAGATATAAAACAATATCATGTTAGCATGAATTGCATGTGAACTACCATGCAAATTGTCACATCAACATCGTTAACAAAAATTAATGTTTTACTCATTATTTATGTTAATAAAAAAACGATTATGTCTCATTTTGAAATGTCAATGACTAAATTTAGTTAAAATAAATAAATACCAAATTGATAAAAAAAAATGTACAACGTTCAGGACAAAATTTGATATTATATCCATTTTATATTAACCAATAATTTGTGGGAAATAGTTTAAATAAGTGATTTTGGGTTAACTCATTAAAATGCATTATTTAAATGAAATGGAGTTATGTTATTATAATATACTGAATGGTTGTATAAGAGATTCATCATAAAATGTTGGAATTCACAATGTGGATACTCATTGATACAAAAACTAAAAATGAGAGGAGAGAGTTTGTATGTTGGAATAATGTGGTTTTTGAGAAGTTGGGGAAAAGAGACGGATAAAAGGAATATAACACTTAGAAATGATCAACCTAATGCCACAATTTTTTATTACTTTTCCTTTTTAACATAAATTTAAAGGAAAAACTTCGGTTAGTATAAATTGATTTGACTGTTAACATGATCACCTATGAATGTAATTTACAGCATTTACCTGAAGCCACACTCCCATGGAAAAATAACCTACATTTCGACCACAAGCTACCAGCATTCGACTTCCGCCGGTCACTTGGTCTAACCGGGTGAGAAAATACACGACGAAACCAAGTTTGTTAATTCCTGAATCCTTGCAGTATATGCTAGGAAAACAGTAGAGCGGCAAGCATGATCATATTTAGAAGCGAAGCTATGATGCTCTGAAGTTGATATGGCGACGAACCATCGTTGCTCATCTGCCCTGCATTCACAAATTCTGTTCTTCCGGAGTTAAGATTCGCAGACACATTGACAGACATTGAACCTAATCACATACAGAAGAGAACAGAATCAGCAATGATATAAACTCGATCTTCTAAAATGTTCTGCCTAAAGTTTCATTATTGTTAATCTGCAACACCGATATGGTGAAACTGCCGGTTTACCAGACTAAGAAGTTTGTTGCACCATAGATTATCAACAGAACATATTGTCATTTGGAATCATAAGATCCAACTTACAGTCATAGTCAGTCCATCCGATCCGTTGATTTGCCAGATCGTAAACAATGATTTTGTCTTTCAGAACAAGATCTGCCAAACAAAGATCAAGGCCAAACCTATCCAGTTCAATGGTCGGAAGCACGAAAGTTTCTTGCACAAGTTAATCATATTCGGAACTTAATGAAAATTGAACGCTTTCCTGAAGGTCCAAAATTCATTAAGTCTCCAAACTACATAAATTCCAAACAATCAAAACATTCTGTTCGATGAAATTACCTCCTAAAATTGTTATTCCCTGACCCTGAATTTTCTGAAAGCCGATGCACCAAACTGCAGCACCACCCTGTAAAACTCAAAGCCACCTATTCCATTCAGAAATTTGGGATATGAAAAAAAAAAAAAAAACGCCTTGACGCAGAAACAAGGAAGTTCATCAGACTACAGTTAAATTCAAAGCTTGTTTCAATAAGTCCGACTTTGTGACTGAAAATTTAATGATTAGACTAAAGCAGCATATAAGCATAAACTGAAAGTTCTCGGTATCTGGAAATAAATTAAGGTTGAACTCACAATAGAGCTCTGCTGCACGAGATAGTCGGGCGGATTTAAAATCAAGGAGGCACCACCAGCAAAGTTCAGACTAACTTGAGGGAATATGTCGGTGACACTGAATCGAATGTTAACATGACGTCAGTTATAACCGTGTTAGAATAATTAACAGCTGAAACAATATGAAATAATAAGTTGGAATTTGACCTGGAGGTTATTAGATAACATTGATTTCCTTTGGAAAGAACAGGGCGCACAGTTTGCGAAACAGTTTTTGTGATCTGGACAAGAGAATCAAATGTAAATCAATTAAGCTCATGCTCCGCAATCATACACTATTTGTTTCATTAACCAGAAAGAGAAGCATCACAGATGAAGAGCATAATTTTAACTGAATCCCAGTATGCGTAAAACCGAGCAGTATACTTACAGCATCAACAAAAGCATCATAAGCTTCTTCAGCTAGGTATGCCAAAGTTGTCCCGGAATCAACTATTGTTCCTTGGCTACTTGATGTTGAAAACACTGATGGGTCAATTGATAAAACTTGTCCACCAACGGAAATGCTCCGTAGATCAAGATTGTAGTGAGGCCTGAGATTTAGTGGTGCAAGATTGATTCAGTTGATTAAGCAAATTGTCACAAGCCCTTTTATATTCCAATCATAAATAATATATTATCAAACAAGCTGAACGATGATCTTTTATATCCTTCTCACATGATTAGTCTCTGTAAGGGGTATCTCAACTACTACAATGATTACACTAATCATGTTCAAACACCAATCAACCCTAGTTTAGAGCCAACTGCTAAATACAAGGACTAGGGTTTATTCACTCAGAAACTACATCTAAGAATGAAAACCTCCAGTAGTGTCTTTTTTCTTAACACTCTTGAATATAGTGGCCTAACAAACCCATTGCTCCTATGTGGTTTGTAAGCTAGTACGATCCGAGCCAGAGAAAATAGATGTCTGAGTACTAAGTAGTAAACTGAAACAACAGAATGATCAGGCTTTTTTGCATGCTCGGTTTGATCTCAACTACTAAGAAACCTGTGTACGATTATGTATCATATAACCGCTATTGCATAACATAAAAAATCGGAAGGAACAGAAACAGTAAAGAAACTTACAATGCAGGGACCATTAACACAAATGATTAATAAGAAAAAACGGGAGCTTCTACAATAAGATAAAACAAGAAAGAAAACATAACAATTCCAACCAAATGATAAAAGAACGTACTGTGATGGGACGAGCGGAGTATAAACCATATTGGGTTCCAAAATCTCTCCGAAAACAAGTATACCCCCACCACCATTTTTCCCTCTTAAGCAATGAGAAAACACTCTAGGTGCCATTCCCTGTGATGAAAGTTGTGAGATTACAGACAAACTCTGCTGTCCAAACCCGAAGATTCCATCAACTGCTCGATCAGACTTTGTCAAGTCTCCGGTCTGTAACACACTGCACCTGTTACACAATCCACAACATAATAAGCGAACAAATCAAAACACACACAACTAGTATAGCCACATCGAAAAACTATTTGGCTCACCCAAACATAATGGGAGCTGTAGAGTTTGCAGTCATGGATCCCTCAAGAATTGTACTGAAATGCAGCAAATCAGCTACATAATACCCTGATGTTCCACTTCCATCTCCATACTGAAATGTGTAACTGCATTGATTTCCCTGTCCGGAACAACCCGAATCGGATGATTGAACGCCCGCATTACATCTTTGGTCTGAACATGAGACCAATGAAGATGTTGATGAGCTTCCAGGTCATACAAATTAAGTTCAATCTGGCAAGGAAAAAAAACAAACCGGACATAGTAGCTCTAAGTTCTTTATGTTTCAATCAAAATACCAAATTGAACAATAACAACAAAGGAAAAATAAAAGGAGAAAATTACTTGAAGTCCACTAGATTCAGGGCAACCATTGCAGGAATTGCAACCTATCCATAGAACATCACTTCCAGTATCAATTTGTACATAGTATTCCTTTGGAGGAGAACCTATTTGTAATTTTGTATAATATAATCTACAAAAAAGAAAGAAAGAAAGAAATGGAAACCCGATGAAAAATTTAAACTCAATCCAAAATTAGAAACCGATGATCCAAAAACGAAGCCCAAATTGAAAAGAAAAAGTAAACAACTTATTTACCCAACAAGAAATGGATCATAGGTGCCTCGAACAGGAAAATCCACGACACCGCCAGAAGACTGCAACAACCTTCCATGCCTGAGTCTATCGAATTCTCTGAGTCGACCCAGCTCCACTTCATGACTCACCAGTGGAATCCTTCTCTCCAGTTTCAAACTCGCTTGAAAACCACCCATAACCAGACTAGCCTCCAAAACCAAAATCGTTACCATGATCCAGGCGGGAAAAACCGCCGCCATTTCCCTTCTCTTACAAAAACTTCGTGACACCATCTCCTTGGTTTTTTTTTTTTTTTCAACGAAAGTAATTCTCTCCCTCAAACAAAACAAAGATGGGAAATTAACAACAAAAACAACGACAAAATTGGGTGTGTGTTATCTTTTTTGCGGAAAACTAGAAAACAAGAAGAAACATGATTTTAAGACAAAGATTTAGAGGCAATGAATTTGGGTCAAAGAAGATATATATACATGGGAAAGTCTGAGAGACAAGAGCAATACATCAAACAGCAGAGACGATAAAAGCAGAAGCTTTGAACAAGACATGGATTACGTTACGTTTATAGAGTTGCATATTTATATTTCTACTTTATTTATTAAAAAAATAATTTAATTTACCAATATGATTTACTTTAGCGAAAGGTTTAAAGGCTAAAGATCTTGTAGAGTCCATTACTGATATAAAAAAGAATACTTTATAATTAGGTTTAAAACATTAATTATTTCATATGTCTGCCAACTTTTTTCCTTGAATTAACTTTAAAGCTTATATAAAGAAAAAGTTCTAGAAAGAGTTGAGATGCAGCTCAAGATTATGACTCCCAAATACAGCCCATTTAATTAAAACTGTATAAATTCAACTTTCAATTTCATTATATATTTTTCTATATTAGTAATAATATATTAATCAAATTAAAATTGAATTATCAATATTTAATATATGTATTATTGGCATATTTAATGTCTTACGCTGTTTTCTATTGTGTTTATAAAATATCATAAATTTATAATTTTTTTATAATCATATTAAAATTCATGTCATTTCATGTTTTATTTATATAATGATAGATGATAATTCTTTTTGAAATAATAATGATTACTTATTGTATGGTACAGTCATTTCCGAAATCATTATACATTTGATCGTTTCTTTACCTATTTGACCAAAAAAAACTTTAAATTATAACCATAAAAGCAAATTATTGGCATATTTTTCTTTACTCACAATTTGTGGGGACAATTTTCCTTAATAGAACAAGTTTTCAAAACTTACCATGAAAATATTAATAAAATAGGTTAGAATCATAACATTTTAAATTATAACCATAAATATGATATTTATAATCTGAATAAATATTATTTTTGAGGATATGTTTCTATTTTATACTTTTATATAAAATTTAAATAAACACATATACATAGTAAGATTTAAACTCAAAACATTATAATCTTCATTATCTTAATATTATCATTTCAATCAAAACCAGATTTATTTTTTAAATCAATTTTTTATTAATTTGTTAGATAAAGTATTTCGCCCACATCATGGATGTCTCATAATTTAGTAACTTATATAAAATTACTTAAAAGCCCAAAATCTTTTCCATTAAACCAAAGAATAAATTTGGGATAAATCTCAAATTTAAATATGATTTTCAATCCAATGTGTGATTTAGTGCAATTATACACACAAAATTTTGATTGTGATTCAAATATATACGTGAAACTTTAATTTTGATGTAATTTTAGACAGTTAAAAGAAATGAATACTTTAATTTATTTTCATATTAGATAAATATTCTTATTTATATATGCAACATAGAAATGTAAAATGGTGGTATAGTAATAATATCATTTGGGTTAAAATATGCTCAAAGTATTTGTACTCTTCATACATTTGGAATTTAGTCACTTTACTTTTATTTCAAGGATTGATCCCTCTGTTTTTTTGATCTAAAAATGTAAGTCCATTTGCTAGCAATGTTAAAAATTTTCTATTAAATTCAAGTTACCAATCATGTATTTTTTTTATTTGAGAATGTTACACCTACAAATTTAACAAAAGAATTTTAATAGTGTTAATAATTGGACTTGAATTTTTAAATCAATAAAGTAGAGTAAAAATAAAGGGATTGTATCTCAAATGTATAAAGAGTACATGGACTAAGAGCATATTTTAACTTTATTTTTTTATTTGTAATAATTGAATCAAATCAAAATTTTAAGTATAAATTTAAACAAAATTAAAGTTCATATATCACATTATACATTGGATCAAAGATTATGTATAGCATTGAAATTTATTTAAACAAATTTTTATGAAAGAAATATCAAAATCGAATCAAACATAGTTTTTTATTCAAATACCATCATTTTTCTTTAAATATTGTTGTTTTGGGATTATTTCTCACAATTAAAACCCTAAGATATTGTGAAGTTCGTGAAATGTTGGTTACTCTATCTTTGTGAAATGCATGATTACGAATCCAAGTTGCTTACAAAGAAATGACAAACCCCAAGTGACCTTTTTGCTTTTCATCCAAATAGCAAAAATAAATCACTGAAACCATTTTGTTGCACCAACATCATTCATCCCGCAATATATTAGCTTACATCAAATTGAGCAACTTTTATTGATTGTTGTAGCAAACATAACCACCAAAAATTTTAATTGCGTCATCTCATAACTCTATCCTTTTTCCATAAACTCTAACATTAAGTAACCAGGCGATTTTTGCCAGTACCTGCACTTGAATATAACCACCAATAATCTTGCTCATGTCACCAATTAACCCGAACCCATTTCCTTAAGCTTTAAACCTTTGGGTCCTGCATTAACTAATCACGTCTTCTAGGCTCATCTTGAACCGCAATTTGGGTGGTTCTTAATTGTTGGAAATATACTACCACAAACAAACCGTTAGCACAGATAGAAAACCAAATTAAGAATAAATAAATGAAGCAATCACTGTGTCATGGAATAACCACTTCTTTAAAAGCGATTTCGCCCTGATCAGTGTAATCGAAAATGGACGGCGCCCCCCAAGATTAACACAGTATTTCCAAATTCGTACACCCGAATGAGGAAGATGAAACTCAAAAGGATTGCTCGTCTCATAAAATTTTAGAAATAAACTGTAAGAAACCCGGGTAAACCACACTAGGTTCAATTCTTAGGAAAACTGTGTTTTCTTGTTTTTCTATATTGTGAAAAATGAGTAGAATAGTCTGTTATTTATATTGTTTTCAAAAGGGGCAGAATGGTAAAATAATAATGTCAATTTCAAAAAATAGTAGAAGATTTTCCTCAACCAAAAAATATTTTGAAAAAATATTATTGATTTTGCATTGCCAACATTATTCATCTAGACACTTCTTTTAAATAACAATGAAACTTGTTTGTGCCGCTAACAAACCATAATTCATTTCCCTAAACCTAAAATTATGATTCTTAACCCAAACATGAACCGTAAACCTTAACTTGAAACATTTGATAAATGTCGCACCAAATTGTTTTCTGGCGTCATATTCAAGCTTAAACGACTTATTAAGTCAAGAATTTCAATTGAGCTGTAACTTCAAATGAAGACGACCTCAACTCTCTAAACTAGAATACATTTTCATAAACATGAACCTCCTCAAGTTTTATAGCATTAATCCAGTAAGAAAACATCTTCAATGAGTAACCCTAAATAGGATTTATGGTTTATGATAAACCTTGTTTACAATTAGTTTAGATGATGTTTCCATAGTTGAATAATGCTTCAACACTTATGAAGACAGTTGTCATAAAAAATAATGGAATCAGGTGAATCCAAATTTCCTCTGGTTAAAGTTAGAGTTGGACCAAAATCCTTGACCTAGCAATGGATTTATCTTAATAGGTTGGAGGAAAACAATTCAACAATCATTTATTAAATGATTTAATTTAAGGTTTAGAGTTGAGGGAAATATGATAGTTTTAAGGTTAGTGGGTTGTGGGAAATGACTTCATTCAACATATATTTATAGGCCAAACAAATCATGACCTTGACATCAATGAATGTCGATGTTTTATTAATTCATACGAGATTTCATCAAGTAATTTTGAAAAATACCCTAACCTCATCACCTATAGATGTCGAGGTCTAGCTTATAAAACTTTACAATTTTAAACTTAGGGCTTAGGCTTTTATTTCTCAATGCCAAGCTTCTTTTCAAAGATTCCTAGCAATATCTTGTACAAATTAAGAGGACTTCAATGCCCATAAGTATATAGGTCCTAATAAACTTGGCCATTAAATTCAAGTTGAGCCGTAACCCTTTCCCATAACCTACTAACCTTTGGGATTTGGGTTCAAGGTTTAGTCTTTAAGATTCAGAAAAATGAGTTAGGGTTTTTAATTATGCAAACCCTTAAAGATAATCAAGGGGATACTTGAGGACGAACTTCTAGTCAATGTTCCTGGAAATGGCTATTCTGGAGGCCTATTATTTGTTTGTAATAGACCAGATAAATGACCATTTTCATTAAGATTTCAGGGTGCTTAATTAGCTTAAAGGCACTTAATTTGAGATAAGCTCAAAAGATGAAGGTCGGGATGATCTTACTGCATAAAACTATTTTACCAACAAAAATGATCTACATACTTTTTATTTAATTATTCAACTTTAGTGTTTTAATCTAATTTATTAGCAATTTTTTAAAATTTTCTTAATATAGTGATACCATTTAAATATGATTAGTTGCTTTTAACATTTAAATACAATGTATGAAATAAAATAAAAGTTAATTTAATTAAACAAAAAATAAATAAAATCTAATTAAAATGTTATATATTTTTTAAATAAACAAATAAAAATTTATACAGTCATGAGTGTTGTTAGCCTTAATGCATTCCACACCCCATTAGGTGTAGGTTACGTCCAAGATTCCAGTATAGTAGGGGTTGGACATAATTTTCATCACTACTTCAATGTTGATTCCTTTTAGATGCTAGTGTTAAAAATAAAACTTACCACCAAGAGGATGACGCTAGTGAATAATGTTGCAATGGATGGAAAGGATAACATGTGTTTGGAGTCATTGGGCCAGATAGTTTAACTTGAAGAACTACATTAACTCAAGCCCCATACTTGGCATATCTATCATTGGCGCCCTAATCAAGGATGAGCTAAGTTTGAATGACCAATGCCATCGCCAAACTAATATGAGAACACACTCAAATAGTACACAAGTGGGAGAACTCCAACCGGTTTGACAAGTGGGTTAGGTTAGACAAGTTTGAGAGCTTGAACACGTATGCTCTAATAAGCCTATCTTCGACTAGTTGGTACGCATCATTCCCTTATTGGAGGATATTATCCTTTCGCATATAAACACAATTGATAAGTCATTCAATATATATTGTTGAAGTCTCAAAAATATTATTCTAAATAAATTCTTCAACAACAACATGTTGATCATTAGTGCCACTAAGGTTAATATAGTTATGGCCAATATTAGGCCAACACTTCTCTTGATCTCTCTCAAATAGTAAGAAGTTGGTCAAGGTTATTCAGCTCCCGTAGAATCTTAGACCAGGTTGAACTATCATTTCACCTAGTCAGTATGTTGCCACTCAATGATGTGGAAGAGTATAAGGAGTGCTTGCTCCTCCCTAAATGAGTGTGCTCGTATGCATATTAATCAATTTTTGTTGGATCTAAGTAAAGTCCTTTCTATAATTGGTATAATCTAAGTGACCATGAATCTATTCAAATATTAAAGGTAAGTCACATTATAAATATTCATAATGTAATTCTATTATATATTTTTACTTTATATTGAAAGGGAAAATGTATGGCTGAGAAATAATAGGTGTTAACCATGGTAACCACAACTACACCCATGTTAGTAGAAGTAGGCAAAAACCATCTATTTTATCAATCTCAATTTGGATCAACCAACAAAGCGCCTTATAGAGGAATGCCAAAATTGCTAACCCTTAGCTAAGTGTCTTGGACAAATAAAAGTTTATCACTACTTGAAAATACATACAATGAACCATATGTTAAACTTGTCTAACGTCAACACTCCTTCAATCATGAATAGTGTGTAAACTTTAGCACATCGGTCAATCTCTTTGGCAGTTACATCAACAAGTGATAGTTGGTTGATTAGGGTTTCCAACTCCTTTTTTTTCTCACAATCTTCACCCAAAAATGAAATAAGTAGTGGCAACATCTCAAATGGACTTTCTCCATTTAGCACATCACCATTGATCGAAAAGCTTGTTAGCACAACTATGTCTTCCAAAGTTGTTGTTCTGTTGTGTGAAAATGGAAAGTATGAGTCTTTTGGCCTCTATCTTCCTACTAAGGCAGTAAGCAAATTCAGTATAATGGAAGTGCCTCATTTGAGATATTGTGTAAGTAATCAGCAATTCAATCACTCGAAGCGTTAAATATCATATTATGAATTTCTCAAAGTTTTTTATCTTCCTCACTTTAATAATTTTGAAAAAGATATAATCTAATAATGATAGATTTCAACAATAACAAATTTTAATAATGGAGTGAGTAAATTAATCAGGTTGGTGTAAACTGTAATTATGTAATTTTGTTGTCTCAATAAAATCATTTTACCATTGATAGAAATTTAGGTTAAAGAGGTTAAGGATATAAATTATATAACAAAGGAGAGAATTTAAAGTTTAAGTTTTAGCGTGGAAAACAAAAGAAAAGGAGGGTTATACTTATTTATCGAGTGAGACTTGTATGTCGAGGTTAAGTCAAAGACATTGATTTGAGTTGTTGGAAAGCCTAAATAATCTCAAGTCAAACCTTGCAATATTGATATGAAGTCAAAATTCACTTGTTCATATTTTTAAGGGATAAATATTAAATTATACATGAACTATGGTTTAATGTGTAATTGTATATATGAACTTTGATTTTGTGCAATTTTATACATGAAATTTTGATTTGATCCAATCCCTGTAAATTATTAATGCAATTATTGATATAACATAATTTTATGTTTATATATTGCATACATAAATAATTATATTTATCCCATAAAAAAATAAATTGATGTATTTGTTTCTTTAAATGTATATGATTAAATTAAAATTAAAATTTCAAGTATACATTTGAACCCTAATTAGAGTTTTGCATGTATAATTGCACTAAATTAAAGTTCAAATATATAATTACACATTAAATCAAAGTTCGCGTATAAATTTGAGATTTTTCCCTATTTTTAAGGATGAGAAAGGTTGTATGAAACTGTGATTCCACGTTATCTTTATCCATTTTCATAGGAGAATGATAAATTTTTAGTATTTTTAGTTGGATTTAAAATTATTTTTAGGAGGAAAAAGCTGAAAATTAGGAAAAAAAAATTAATTTGTAATTTTTCGAAATGGATAAAAATGACGTGAAATCACAATTTCATTTAACCCTTCTCTTTTAAAGATATAGATTTTGTCAAAAATTAAAAACACACAAACCATGACACCCATAAATATTGGAAGTATCCTTAAGAAATAATTTCAAACAACAATATTTGAATCAAAAAAACTCATCAAACACAATAAATTAAATCAATCTTTTTTTATATTTAATTTTTTTCTTAGCCCTGTACACAGCCACTACTACTTTATCAAAACCCAATGCACAATTATTGATTTTATTTTTGCATGTTTTTCACTTTACTTTGGTCGGTTTTGAAAGCAAAAAAGAAATAAAAGAAATAAATACATATAGGTCATGTTTCCACTAAACAATCCTTAAGGACAAAGGTGCAAATGCAATGGGCTGCTTTTGGAAAATGACTAATATATCCCCAAGTGGCCTTTACTTCTAAGTTGTAGCAATGAAGTGTGGTTATGGGATGAAGAATGTGAAGGACATTTTTGAGAAATAACGTAAGAAAGTTGAGGCTACGTGGAGGGAATAGTTGAGTTGGTTTTCCAAAGCAAAGCAAAGGGGGGTTGTGGCTTTGACCGAAGGCCGCCAACCAAACAGGGCATCAAAGTACGGCTCCATTACGGACACTGCCTACCAATAAATTATGTCATTAGGTGTTGTATGTGAGGCTTTCTTTTATTAGTATCTATATTTATATTTCACTGTTTGACCTTAAAAAAATTGCCCAAAAAAGGTACCTTCAATAAACTCTTCTAATTTCATAACATGAAGTTTTTATAGGTTTTTAAGAAAGATAAACATTATGGATCGTTTCATCTCTGCTGGTAGTTGAACACTTTATAATGTGTTTCTGTATTTTTGGTGGGTGCATTATATTTTAGGTTTGACTTAAACACATTTTTCTTTTATATGTATTTTTTTTATTTTTTTTCAATGTCGTTTCCTTTGATTGTAGGACCATAAAAAAATATACATCTTAACATCAATTCATAATTATTATTATTATTATTAATTATACTAACTGATTCGTATTCTCTTATTAATTCATTTGTATTTAATAGTTAAATATGAATTAACATTGATTAAATTATAGGTGTTGTGATCAAATATAAGTGTTTTAACTTTTATCCGAAAATGAGAATTAACATTTGTGTTGAGAAAAGGAATCTTGATTTTACGAAAGCATTGGATTTCCTTGGTGTCTTTTGTTTACACATTTGACCGTGAAGATGTTAATTTGTCAACCATCCAATGAAAATAGACCCATTTTTTTCTTTCCATAAAATATAACCCAGATATTTGAAAGAGCAATAAATAATGGAAGAAAGAATGAATATCCAAAGAGTTTTAAGTGTTGGGTACTTTGAGTAAAGGTGATATAATTAAAATATAAATGACTTGCGAAATCAGATATACCCTGCTCCCTTCTTTCTCATTCTCTGACTTATGCTCAACTTTCCTTGCAAGATAAAACGACATCTAATCCTTTTATATCAAAATATTAATAAATTAATTAGAATATTCAATAAAAAATTTTATCTCAATAATTCAATTCCAAAGTGTCATAGGAATTGTATGAAAAGTTCGTGTTTTTAAAAACTTTCTGGGCAATTATATTTACCTATAATTTCAATAATGAGAACTTGTTTGGACGTTATTTTGTTATTCTTTTTTGCTTTTTTTTTTTAAAAAAATTTAAAAGAAAAACACTAAAGGAATAGAATATGGAAAAATTGAGGTGTGAGTGAATGAATGGGGTGGTGGGGCAATTTGTCCTGCTGAAAAAACATTATCTGCTTTTGTGGGTCTCCTTTCAAAGCTTATGGCTGCCTTCCCTTTCTCTCTGTCTCTCTGTTTGTTGGTATATTCAGTGCGCGCCATGAAAACCTTAAGGCTTAAGCTTAATCCTCTACTTTTAACATTGATCGATCGACAAATAAAATACACACCACAACTTGCCAAAACTAAATATTAAAAGGCTTGGCGTCACAGCCTATCCACTATCCTACCCAGAAGCAAATGAAGTTGCTCATATAAACTAGTTATATACAGACACAATCATGTTTTTTTTTAATATTATCCTAAGTCCTATGAATTCATAATCTCTTCCAAAGGAACACACTTGTCCATATTTAATTTTAATGCATTTAAGATTATAGTGCCAATATAGTTTAAAAAGTATATTAAATCGAAAGCCAAGTTGACAAGTCCGTCTCCTTATCAACTGAACAAGCCACTTAGGGTGCAGCTTGATGGTTGACGAAACAAATTCATATGCTGAAATGCAAGCTCCTCACCTTCAAAAATGACACCAACATTTTTCTTTGCTTTGCTCACTGCTCACAGTGCGGCGTGTCACCATAGTTTCGTTGCCGATATCAATGCTCATCTCAATTTGGTGACTAATGCCTTCTTTTGTTGGCCAGCGATTAAAAACAGGGACAGTGATGACATGGGTTGCCATTTTTCCTGCCTTTTTTAATTGTTGGGGCTTTTCTCTCGTTGCAGGTGCATCATTTCTCACCATTTTTTTTTTTGGTGTTACAAGTCAAATACTTCCCTTTCGGATGAAGCTTGATTTATTTGATTAATAATTGACTTCATCAATGTACTCAAAACAAAAAAGCTTTGCTTCCAATTTAAGTTTCCCTGGAATTGCCAATTTATCTGATTAGTTACTTTGTCCACCAAATCCCAATGCTCCATAACAATACTCCCTCAACAGCTTTGCCATCCGGTTCGATATTGAAGAGATAAATACAATTTATTCTAATTGTTGAATAAAATAAAACAAAATTCATTCAACTCTACACATCATCAGTAATGGGAAGATTATTATACCACAACAGTACCTTTGAAAAACTCAACACCAAGGTTTTCTGCAACAAAATTGAGGTCTCTCAAAACTGTGAACTTGTTCATCCTGTTGAGCCAACAGGCTTTTAGTGTAAGAACTAAGCCACTCCAGGCAAGCCAAAAGTATCTGCAAGGAATATCAATGGGATATTGATAGGCATATAACTTAAGTCTGACACAAAACCAGAATATAAGAAAGTGAAGTTGAAATAAAACTGACACTAGCATAAGGATACTTCTTTACTTTTCAGTCGCTCTACCAAAATGGAAAACCTAAGGCTTTGCTTGGTTGAAGAAATATTTCTATATGGTTTCTTGACTTTTAGAAATTATATTTGAAAAGTATCCCTTCAATGCAAAAATGGAAAAGAAAACAGCAAACAGGACCATGTTTCCAACAAAGCACATCATTATTTTCATTTGATACTAGTATCCCTTGAATGCAAAAATGGAGATTAACCCATTAAGATAATACGGTACCTAAAAAATGCCAGGCTACCTATTTTTCTTCCAGAAGAACTTTCGTGCAATAAATAAGCGATGACAACTCTTCTTCCTTTGCCAAACCAAAGCCTTGCCATCTTATTCTACCAAATTTGTCAAGCAGGAAAATATACCTTCAAACAAGTGAAAAAGCATCTTCTCAGACTAACAAAACAGAACTGTATGAACATTAGTTATGTTATTGATTAGGATATAAGAAACTTTTGATTACCCAGTTAGAAGGTTCAGTATCTTAAGTTCCTTTCGGAAGTAATAATGATCACCAAATGAATAAACAATGTGCCTCTGAAGAGCATCCTTCGCTCCATCACTAGATTTCCTCATAAATCGAAGAAGCAGTCGTTTAATGGGATTCAAGCATAAGAGCCAAGAGTCTATAAAAGATACCTGATAACAGCAAATATATTATCATTTAGCAACACATAATAATTTCCAAACACGAGTATTTTAACAAATAACTTATATAAAACATAAAATCAGCTGCCAAGAATTTCCATTCAAATACAGTAAATAAAAGGACAACTGCATTATTAATTATAGGCTGATCTGATGAGCTATAAGCTCAACTAGGACGGTCATAACTCATAAGTCATACCAGCATGGTTATCTTCTATTCTTGTTTGTTGTTTTATTTGTTTGTTATTATTATTGACTACAGATTCATGTAACTATAAGTTCTTTCTAGCAACAGAAAACTGAGAATAGTTGATTCACCACACATGCCAAAAAGGAATGAAAAGTTAAATAGCAAAAATATAGAACCTCATATAGCTGCAAGCTCTTGGACTCACTAAAGGCGTCATAAAAAGGCTTGCTCCAAGATTCGACCATAGCCTGACAAGGAAAAGGAGTTAAAATGCATCATCAACGACAATAACCAGAAACAAGAGAAAAGAAAAGTTAGCAACCAACAACATCTTTTGTTTCTCATGTTTTTGTTGTTTTCATGATTGCAATTTAGTGCTAACTCCTCCATTGCCATGGAGTCGCTGATATGCCTCTCTTATCACAATTTTAAAGCAATGCACTGTCTATTCAACATTCTCTGATCATGATAAAAATGGAAGATTTATAACATCATTAAGAAATACATAAATTTAATCCAAAACAAACATAGAAAAAGGAAACCATACCTGAGAGTTTGCTCTAAATGATAGACAGACTAAAGATGCTTCAGGGACAGCCAACTTGCTAGCATCAACGCCACTTGCATCAAAAACAATCGGCAGCTTTGATTTTCTACCATCAGAATATATCACATCCACGGCAGGAAACTTCCTTGCTGCAATTCCGGGAATTAGAATCTTATTTGCCAGTGCAATCTGCCAGAAAAAAAAAAAAACTAACAATTAAAATGTTTACATAAAGTAACATTAATTTTACTCAGAAATCAGTTGCAATTCAACTAATTTGAACAGATTTGCAAATGATATAGCCTATATGTATATAAAAAGATCAAACCAGTTAATACCTTACCACCGTGTTGTTTTAGCTCAGACATATCATCAAAATATCCTCTATTCAATTCATCAGCACTGCCCTAAATCAAATTAAAACAATTATTTATATTAAATTTCATGGAAAAAAGAGCACGTAACAAAATTTCAATAAACAAACAAAGCTTAAACTTACAGTCTTGCTCGTTCTTTCTCGATTTTTTCCTTGCTTGCAAGCTGCACACACAAGACAAAAAGTTAAAAAGAACTATAACTTAAAAAATCAAATATTTTAGAGTTAAAAAGGGGGAGATGGAGGAATTGCCTTGTAAATATCGAAGAAGCGAATGGATGATTTTGAAGCAAAATGTTGAGGAGGTGAAGGGGAAATCTTTGGGTCATGACTTAGGAGATATTGACAATTTGAAATCGACGCTCGTGCCCGGTTTATCACTCGGTTTACCCTCAACATTTTCGGTTTTCGATTTAGATTTCAATTCCCCCTCCAAGAACCCTAAACCTTCGGAAGAAACTTTTAGAGGTTCTTCGTTTTTGCCAATTTTGTTTTTGTAGTTGGAAATAAGTAATGGGCTGTCGCTTAATGCCCAAAACCTGAACAATAATTTGCGTTGTTTGGGTCACTTAATGTGCAGTTAGGCTTTGCTTCTTCCTTTTCCTTTAAGAAGGTTCAATAAATATTTTTGGATTATTATTTTCATTTAAATTAATTATAATATTATAAAAATATTTTAATATTTTATTCTAGTATTAATGTTTCAATATATCATTTCAAATTTATTAAATATATTTATAATATTATATATACAAATGTACCTCAAATGTATATAAATATATTTATATATAAATATAAAATATAAAATTATTTATTAAATGATTTTATTTTATTTTTAAATGCAATTGTGAAAAATTAAAAAATTGATTAAGATAAAATTATTAAAATCTTATAATAGAATATCAAAATTTTAATTAAAATAGAACTTAAATTATTTGACAATTGACTATATGATAGTCAATTGTCATATTTTATATATGTAAATTAAAATTTTTTCTCGTCTTTAAATAAGTTTTTTTCATTTGGATAAATTATATTAGTAGTCACTCAATTGTTATTAAGTTTTTTTTTTTTTGTCACTCAATTATGAAAAGTTACAAAATGGCCTCTCAATTATTCAACTTTTTTATTTTTTTAGTCATCCGCTATTAAATAATTTAGGGGAAGATGATGTGGTAGCTTTTAAAATTGGCATAATAACAAATTTAACTCTCAACATTCACATATTATGTCAATTTAGTCTCAATATTAAAGAATTTAGCTCTCAATATTTACACATTACTTAATTTTATCCTATTGTGACATAAAAATATAATTTAATACAATGTAAATCATAAATAAAAGCAAAATTATATATTTTAAAATTTCCGTTATATTAATCTAGACAACCCTCAAATACATAGCTTTCCTTATACTTCAAATGACAAAAAAAAAACTTGATAATTCCCGATGATAGTTAATTCATTTTTGTTAGTTTATATTAACTATCATTGATGAAGTAAATTAAAGCGAAAAATATTATTTTTTCAAGCTGTTAAACTTAATTAGATTGAATTAATGAAAGGAGTATTTTTTTTTTTCAAGCAATTGAGTTTTTTTTTCCAAAAACTTGGTGTTTGTTTCTTATTTTTGTTAATTTTTTTTTATTGAATCAAATATAAAGACAATGTTAAAAAAATTACAAATAAAAGAAAAACTACAAAATGATCAAATTACATAATGTATAAATATTAAGGATTTTTTAAGAATCTATATTAAATTGGCACAATATATAAAATGTTGAAGGTTAAAGTTGTTATTATGTCAATTTTAAAAATTATTATGTTGACTTTCTATTTCACTTAACAGTTGATGACAAAAAAGTCTAATAATTAAATATTTATTTTATAAATTTTCATAATTGAGGGGAAAAACTAGCATTTAATTTTTCCTGGCAAAATAGAAATCTATATAACTCCTTTAAAGTTATCCCTATACATTAAGAGGGCTGGAATTTAGATGATCTAATTTTAAGCCAAGAGAAGGTATTGATAGGTTTTTGGAGGGTGATTCGGTCATTTAAATTGGTTGGCTTTATGTTGACTTTTAGTCAAAATTATGTTTGTTGTGTTTTGCAAGGTTCCAACGTGTAAGCAAAAGAGGTAGCATGTGGCCATTGGAAAATTTTGGTCAACTTTGTCTTTTACTCTATTTTTAACTATTCACTTTACTTTCTTTTTATTTTCTTTTACTATTTTCACTTTGGGGTTTTTCTTTTTGACGTCTCAAGGTGTTTGGATAGACGATAATTATAATATAGGTTACTTCACAGTTATAATAATTAATTTTATTGTCATCATTATTTTTAATTTTATTGGAAATAAATACATCATCCATCTAAAAGACATCCTCAATTTCTGCTTCTTCTTTTTTTATTTATTGAGCATTTAACTTTTTGGGTTTTTTTTTTTAACCTTTTATGGAAGATCTTTTACAAGTGTGGAAGGTTGCTTCTATCTTTTTCCTTTTGGTGAGTATTTTTCTTTTTGATTTATATATATATATATATATATATATATATATATAAATTTAGATTACTTTTGCATGTTCCTTTTTGTACTACAAATTGTTTAGTTTTTAGTAATTTTGTTGTTTATTGATTAACCTATTTGGTTTACTATATTCCTTGATAGCTAATTTTTTCCATTTAATTTAATTATATTGTTGAATTTTGAATTGAGAAGGCTTGCTTTGAAGGCAACAAAACAAAGTAAATAATTTCGATTCATGGGTGATACATTCAAAAAAAAAAAAAAAGTTTGATTTATGGGTGACAATAGGATTTGGGTATTCAGTCATTTGCTTATTTACGATATTAAATTAACTATAATTTAACCTTACGAACACCCACCCGCAAATTTGTGTAGAAATTTTAAGGATGTTTGAGATGTAAAGATTGAATTGAACACTTACATATAATATAGGGATTAATAATAGAATTTTACGTAAATAGAATGACTAAACATTCATCATTGAATTTTATATTCGTAAGCGTGAGAAAATCAAGCTGAACCATCTACAAATGTTTGGCCAATATTACATATTATATAGTTATTTTAAATAAAAAAGGTGGATTTTGTCACAAAATCTCTTCCAGTAAAAAGATTTAGCTGTTATTTGAGTGATTGAGATGAATAGTTTTAATCATTGATTAAATTAAAAATAAGATAATATATTAATATAAGCATAAGGGTTGAATTTTTTAATGATATTGATTGAATAGGAAAAACACATCTTATGGAGAGATGATGGAGCACCGGTCACATTTCGAACAAAATTGATATGTGTAAACTAATCAAACAGTAGACTGATATATAATATAAGAACAATATGTATAAAAAGAAAAGCTGGATTAAATCAAATGGAGTTGTTTAAGTAAATTCTATTATTATTTCAAAATTCATCTGGAAGTAAATATTATCCTTTTTGGAATGCTTTAAGGTCAGCATAGTACGTTACCAACCATCCCTTGATAATACGCAGTTCTATGTTCCGTTGCTTGGTTAACCACTCTGGATCATTATCACTTTTTGGAAATAAATCTAAGCAGTGAGATCCTGCAACACAAATATACCCATCTTTTTAGTTTTAAATTATCCATCGAGATTAAAAAAAAATGTCAATCCAATGAGTAATCTCAATTATTTATTTATTTTAAAAAAGAAAGAAAATACCATAAGTTGTAGTTACGGCTCGAATACTTTTTGAAATATGTTCCAACACCCTACAATATTTAATAAAAAAGGTTAAATAATTAACATACTTGTTTACATTTTAAGATATTGTTTGGTAAAAATATATTTACCCGCCCGCACTGAAAGGATCTCGCAACCCATTTGAAAAAATGATGTTGCTGCCAAACTTCTGGAGAATGAAGTTAAAATCCTGCAAAATTTATCTCTAAATTTGATAAAGTAAAATAGACATTTATATATTAATTAGTTTTACCAAAAATAAAGCAGGTATGAGTTGAGGCTTTATTTTATAAATAGAGAAAAAGATTGATACATTGCCACCATAATAAGAAGTGATCCAATGAGGGCGAGGAGCAACGCCATACGTTCGAATGCAATCATTTATAAATGTGTTCAAATCAAAGGGGTTAGGTTGGAACATAGTGTTTTCGCCTACACCAATCGGTATCACCATTTCACTGCATGTCTAAAAAATAATACAAATATTACAGTTCATGTTTATATTTAAAACTATAATTATTTTTAAGATAAACAATTGTTAAGAATTACCTGCCATTTCCATCCGGTAACTGTTTGGGATTCAGGGGTTGGTGGATTAATATAGCAACGGTTATTCCCATTAAAAGCGACAACGGCGGCAAAGATCTTGAAAAGAATATCGTCAGTTTGAGTTTCATCGATGGCTGCACATACCCGGTTGACTACATACGCTGGCTGATTAAATTGACTTGCTACCACGTAAATCGACTCTAACTCCTTTTTGAGCTCTGAAGCACTGTTCAATGGACTAATATAACCCCCCGGCCCCAAAAAAATAAATTTAAATACAGATCGTGTATAATTACATATATTGTTACTGAATTAGTGAAAAATAAAACCATACTAGCAAGTTCTGAATTTGGAGCTGAGGACAGAAAGACCCCAGGGTTGGGAAGCATATGAATCTATTACAGACCATGATCTTCGTATAGTTTGGTAGCAGCTCTCGCTCGTTTCCTGTACATTATTAATTCCGATTAGTTAGTTACATGAAATTATCAAGCCATAAAATCCAGGAAAAAAAATGAGTTGAGTGGTAAGTACTCTAAAGGACTTAGTGATGATTGAATAGAAAGCGTCACTTGGTGTAATATTATCAAAGTAAAGAACAGGTGCGGATGAGGCCAAAGCTCCCAATGCCAGATGAGGGTACTTTAGCCGAAACCATGAAGCCAGCACTGTTTTTAAGATTCAGATTTGTGAGAGAGTAGCTTTTAATTTGGATTGAATTTGTGAGTTAAAATTTGTATGGAAATCAGACTTACTTCCCCCATAGGATGCTCCGATGACAATCACCGGAGAATGTGAAGCTTGAAGATTGTTCTTGATATCCGCGATGATTTCTGCGTAATCTGCTAAAGCTTGGGCTGAGTTTAGATACCCCATTCTGTATGCGTTTCTAAAGGCTTCTTCCCTTGATCCGAATGGTACTGATTCTCCATAGTAACGATGCTGATGCAATTTATATAGAGAGAGGTTAATATTTGATGTTTCTTAAATCCACTTATGTTGTATCAGAGTAGTAAAGAGTTAGATACTTATAAATGAGAGATTTTTTTTTTTAAAATTTAATTCGACTCAAATCTAAATTTAATGAGATTCAATATATTATAATTTTATTTTTTCCATTTACAAATATTCAAACAGAAACTTCTTTATCAAAATCACATTTCTTAATTGAAGAGACTCGAATGTTTAATTCAAAAATTCATACCTCAATGTATACAATGAGAGCATTGAAGTGGGCAGCATTATCATCGAGGAAACCAATGGTTTGAAGATCAGTTTCCAAAGCCTGCTCAGCTCCAAGACAGACAAAAATGGGAGCACTAACAGCGCCTCCGCCCCAATACTTGTAATTGATCACATATCTTTGCTGAAAAGTAGCATAGCTTTCAGGCTTGTAGTTGAAGTGATCCAGTGTTTGAGTGTAGAAATAAGTGTGAAGATCACCAGAAAACGCTCTCTTCAACGGAAGATGTTGCTTCTTCAAGACGGCTGCTCCCCTCGGAATACCAATCCGGCCAGCACTGCTGCTACTTATTGAAATTGAAAGAAAAACAACGAGGAACAGGAGCCATTCAACTAAAGAATCCATGGCAAATATCATTTTGAGCTTGGAATTTGGAAAGCAACTTAAAAAAATTGTTCTATATATCTTTTTAGAATTTCTATAAAAACATTTAAATCTTTTTCACTATTTTAAAATTTAAAAATTAAAAATTATCCATTCTTAATTTCAAAAAAAAAATCCATTCATTTTATTAATAATGATATCATCAATTTTGAATAATTATTCTACAAATTATCTATATTTGTGAATTTTTATCTGGACAGTTTTTTTTTTTTGTTTAAATTTATATTTGAGTACTAGTTTTTTTATATGTGTGATATTGTGTGTATTATTTTTTTAAAAAAATTGTAATATATAAAAAATTATTTTTAATTATTTTTAACAAATAAAATTTATAATTAATTAAATAATTTATTTAATTTTTGACTGAAAGATGATTTTTTAGAACAAATAAAAAATGATGAGGTCTAATTTTGTAAGTTTAATAAGGAAATTTCTTAATTTTTAAAATGTTAGAAACAATGAGAACTTAAAGTGTGATTTAAGAATGTCGAGAACTTTTAAATAATTTAACAAAATATGGATGGTTTAAAAAGGAATTTACCCATTCTAAAAGTTATAAATCTATTTATTTTTAAAATTGTTATTTTAATTTGACAAAAAAAATTAGAAGCAAATTTATTCATTTAAATAAGTGTGATTAAATAAATAATTTATATATAACCATTAATTTAAAAAAATAATTCATGAAAATACACGTTAATTAAGATTTGATTTTAATTATTGTAGAAGGCCCATTTCGCCTAGGCCTGTACTAGAACCAAACCAGAAATAAAACAAAAATATTAAATGTCCATTTTACAACCAGTTCAAGCCTAAAACCAACTCAAACCCTAAGACCCAAGCTACAAGGCCCAAATGGCCCAAAACTCAAATAGGTTTCAGCAAAAACCCTAGGAGCCGCCGTTAGAGCTCACGCCACTCCCCATGCCTCCCTCGCGCGCCGAACACCACCACCCCGCAACGTGCGCCGCTCCACCACGCCACATCAGTGACGTGCTTGCCCACACACCTGAAAACATGTAGAAAATCGGTTGTAAAAGGGCTATAAAAGCCTTTAAAAATCATTGTAAAGGGACGGTTTTTATACACGAAATAGAGAGCAATCAAAGCAGAGAAACTTTTTAAGGTGTTCTTTTATTTTTT